>JAVTVJ010000067.1:0-2678020 GCA_034509425.1 Eopsaltria australis | reverse complement strand
ATTAATAATGCCAAGTCCTGGTATGCTAGAATTCCTACCAACTGGCTGACTCAGCGTTATAGTTTTGGACTGGATTGGTGCCAATGATGTCATTGGCCCTTCAGTTTCCTTCATCTGTCCTGGCTGAACTTGGACACAAATGGCTTCCAGCTGCTTTTGTGGAAAAAAGGAAGAGTTGCAATTACACAAATACAGTATTAATAAATAAATACAATACTTATCAAGATAATACACACATGCCTTTAAAGCAAAGTGTGAAGAAACCACTGCACATCATTAGCTTTCCATTTTAATGCATCAAAGCACAGATTTAACATCAAAGCACAAATTCCCTTCCTTCAAGCTACGGGTTTTCCTGCACATTTTCTGCTGTGACTGCTGTTCAACTAAAGCATGTGAAGTTTGCTCTGAGGCCATGTCACAGCTTTGTTTCCTGCTAGCAGTATTCCTGTCTGGAATAGCAGAGTCAATGCCATCACCAAGGCACATTCATAACCTTCAGCAAACCCCAAACAACGGGACAACTACAGTCTGCTACATGACCCAGGCCAAATACTCAGTCCAGGACATACTACGATGTGTTCAGTTCACAAAAACTTTGTGGTGATGATTCACAGAATCAGATGTTACTGTTTATCTCCCTCACAGTTTCCCTGCCTCATCCAAATTTCTGCCTCAGTTCGAATCAATCACTTCACAACCCCTGCACCCCAAACGTGGGTTGGAAGCCCAGGTACTGTCACCTGCAAGAGAGGCATGCAGTAACTTCCTGTGTATCACCACTTAACCACTACGAAACAGCTCTTCTAAGCTGTTCTTGGCTGCACATGTTGTCAGACCGAAATACTGACCACAGCAGCTATTAGCTTCATTCAAACACGGAATTTCCTAAACCACACTGAAAGCTGCACCTTTGAGCTATAGGGCAGGAATCTACAGCCGAGGGCAGGTGTAACTAAGAAGAACAGCAAGAAAAACGCAAATTATTAAAAAGGATTAAACCCGGCGGAGCCGTGGCTTTCACCACCAAGGGAGCGCCGCAGCCTCCCTCCCCCCCAGCCCCCGGGGTTACCTTCTGCGGGAAGAGGCGGGCGGCCGCCGCGGCCCTGCCCTGCTGCAGGGCGACCTGCTGGGCCACGCTCTGCAGCTGCCGGGCGGCGTTCTGCATGATGCCGCCCGCGGGGCACGGCTGCGGCGAGGGCACGGCGGCCGCCGCCGGCTTCAGCTGCTCCTGGGCCTTGCTCACTTGCTCGATGACCCGCCGGAGCTCCGCGGGGGCCAGCGGCGCGGCGGCGGGACGGGGCGGCGCGGGCGGCCCCGGGCTCTCCAGCAGCCGCTCCAGCGGCCGCCGCTGCTCGCCCTCCGCCGCGCTCCCCTCCGCCCGCAGGTACAGCACGGTGCCGCTCGCCGCCGCCCCCGCGCCGGCTTCCAGGGCGGCCAAGCTCTGCACCAGCTCCTCCGTCACCGCCAGCAGCTCCGCGCCCCTGCCGCCGCCCTCCTCTCGCCCCGCCGCCGCTGCCGCTGCCGCGCCGGGGGGAGCCCCGCGGCTCCCGGGGGGCTCGTCCTCAGCGGGCGGAGGGGGCGGCGGCGCCCCGGCGCCCCCCGCCCCGGGAGCCGCCATCTTGGCAGGCGCGGGCGCGCGGGCGCCGCATGGGCGGCTGCCCCGGGCGGTCTCGGCAGCGCGGGCGAGGCGCGGGGCACCGGCGGCGGGGCCAATGGCGCCCCTGGCAGCGCCCGCCGCGCCCCCCGAGGCGGGGCCGCCGGCGCCGACGGCGGCTCGCGCGGGCAAAAACCGGCGGAGGTGCGCCCGGAGCGCCTGGCCCCGGGTGGGGCTGGAGGTGGGACCCGCGGGCGGGGTTACGGTGAGTTGGGTTCCCCCGTTCTTCAGGCAGAGACCGTACTGAGTTTCAGTACCAGAGGGACATGGAGATCCTGGAGCGGGTGTTGTGGAGGGCAGATGTGATAGTTGCGGGACTAGAGCGTCTGTCGTACAAGGAAAGGATGAGGGGGTCGCTCCTCTCCAACCTCGAGAAGAGACAGCTGAGAGGGGACCTTATGTCTGTGTATAAATGTCTAAAGGGGCTTGTGCCAAGAGAATGGATGCAGGCTGTTCCCGAAGGTGCCAACCTCTAGGACACAAGACAACTGGCAGAAACTGATGTACAGAAAGTTCCACCTGAACATGCGGAAGAACTCAACTGTGCAGGTTACCGAGCGCTGGAACAGGTTGCTCAGAGAGAGCCTCCCTCTACTGGAGATATCCCAGAACCGTCTGGACGCAATCCTGTGCTGTAGGACAAGTCTCCTTTACCAGGGAGGCTGGAACGAGACGTGGTCTCCTCCACCGTGACCCACTCTATGAACCTGTGCTCCGCCACTCGCTCTCACCGGGCGGGGTTTCGGGCGGGAGGGGCGACCGACACGGCAGAAAAATGCCCGAAGGGGTCACCGAGCACGCTGCAGCCGCCCGCGCAGAAACAGAAATCCGCGCTCTGCCGGGGCCGGCCGGACTCCATCAGCCGCAGGAGCGAGGCGAAGCTCGGTGCTGCAGCCGCTCTGGATGCTCGAGCTCCGCACACACACACACACACACACACACACACACCCCGCTCCGCGGCCATGCCGTTGTGCAGAGGTCACAGCGTGAGGCGGGGAGGGGGAACGCTGGGAGAAATTGGAGTAGACGAAAAAAAGAGGAGGGAAGAAGAAAAGGGGAGATTTTAGGTGGCCCGTACGGGGATCGAACCCGCGACCTTGGCGTTATTAGCACCACGCTCTAACCAACTGAGCTAACCGGCCAGCTGACTGCGGCGGCGCCTCCGGGACAAATAAAGACAGACCAGTGCCACTATTCCATTCTCTGGCCGAAGTAGTGAAGGCTACAGACCGGGTAAGGAACCTCCTCGTCCCCGGGAGCGCCGGAGCCGGGCTCGCGGACATGGAAACACACGCTTAACTCCTCAGCAAAACCAAAAAGCAAATCGGAAAACTCTGCCCTGCCCATAGAGAGAGATGCAGCGCCTGGTAGGGAACAACCATAACTCAGGGTCGGGCACAACTTCGCCACTAAGTCAATAGGCTAATATTTCTTCAAGTTTACTAGGATATGATTCCAGTTTCATTTAATTAAAATATTTCAACATTCTTAAAAAGCATTTACTATTCTCTTTAACGCACTGCTAGGGTCTTGGTTTGCACGAACAAACAATTCACCTTTTCCTAGTGTTTTGATTCTTACTACATACGCTGCACAGAAAAGACAACTTTTCCGCTCACCTTTGAAGCCTACGTTAAAGCACATCATGTCTGTTTAGTAAGAGGCAAACACCGGGAGGGCGGGGACACGGAGGGGACGACACAGATCTCCAAAATGCAGCTTTTTGGAGGCAGCTCGATGAGGAGAACACAGCCCCCAGGCTCTTCTCCGTTCCGGGCTGGCGGTCCCGCTGCTCTCCCGATCCCGCAGTGGCGAGCAGGATCCGCCAGGGATCAGGCCATCACCGAGGATGAAACTGAGCCCGCCGGAGCGCTGCTCCGGCCACGGGAGACTTGACAGCAGACCAGGGCCGGCCGCTGGATTTATAGAGCACAGCTCTTGTCCCGAGGGTTCCCCTCCTTAACCCCTCTCCCACGGGCAGCTCAGCCCCGCCATCCCCGGGGAGTCGGGACCGTGGTGCTGTCCCGAACGTGGGCTCGATACCGGGTGCCCAGCGCCAATCGACACCTCGGGGTCAGGTGTTCCTGGGTTTTATTCTAGTTTACGGAAAGCAGGGAGCTGGGTGGCAACCCACAAAAGTCTAGCTCATCAAAACTTTACACTTGCTAGACTTCTAACAAAGGAATCAGCATTCCCTGGTTACTAACTACATAACTATTCTATTAATTAGTATTCAAACCACTATTTGCTAGCAGCATCTCGCTTCTCATGCTAATTAGTCCGCAGGCGCAGTTCTTTTCTCCAGTTGAGTCTGGGGTCCCTGTTGGGTAGGTGGCCAAAGGGCTGCGATCTCGCACTACCAAAATTACGTTTTCCCAATTACTGCTCCATTCTCCTGACTTCAGTGCTGGTGGGTCTCGTCCAGACAGCTCGTTCACCTTGGGATTGTCTTCCCTTTTCCTTAAAACAGAAGATTATCCGGGGGGTGCGATATCCACAGCACCCCCGGCCCCGGGCGCGCACCTGGCGGGCAGGGGCGGGGCGGGGCGCGGCAGAGCGCGCACACTGCGCATGCGCCCCCCGGCCGTGCCGTGTGCAGCGGGGCCGGCGCGTGCGCGGTTGCCGGGGCGACTGGAACACAACATGGCGGCCTGAGGGGAGCGCCGGGAGCGGGGCCGGCAAGGGCCCGGCCGCTCCTCCGCCAGCCCCGGCGCCTGCGGGACGGCGCGGCATGCACAGTAAGGGGGTACGGGGGAAGGCCTCGGGTCTTTTCTGAGAGGTGGTGCGGGCCCGGAGCCTCCAGGAAAGCTGACGGTCATCGAGGGGGCCGTGGTCTTAGGGAGTACCCGCTCTGAGGGGGCCGTGGGTGCTTCTGTAGCCCCTGGAAACGCCGTCCCTGCAGCCCACGGGCAGCTCCTGGGGCTCGCTTGCCAATGCTGGTCTCTGCGTCCCACTCCTCCGCAAAAGGGTGCGAGCAGGTCTTTGTCTCGGCTCCTGCGGGGCATCACCCTGGCTGCCGGTCCCTCCAAGTGCTCTCTCGGGAATTGCTAAGTTTTCCTGCTTCGGCACGCCTTGCGTTCCATTGCTCAGCATCCTTCACATCATCCCGTGTCACACCCTGCACATCTGGCCTGTCTCTGAGTGCAATAATTACGTATCATGGCCTTGAAGCTCAACTTCTTGCTGCTTTCTTCATTTCTTTGCTTACTTCTCTCTTCCCACGTGTATCAATGTCAAACATCATAGCTTTTTCTTCCTCAGTATCTTGGCATCTTTGTAACAAAATACCTGCTTTATCTTTTTATAATACCCTCTTTTGACTACTGTCTTTTCTTTAATTCTAGATGATTATTCATTTTCCGTGATTGGGTGTTGTCTTTGAGTTCCATCACTTGCCCTTAATTTGTATTTAGATTGTTCCTTATTTCCTGGGTTCCCTAGCCTCTTGCACATTAAACTCTTATTCTATTGAAGGATTCTTGGCCCCCTTTTTGGGTGTTAGATCTGAGTTCATATTGCTACAGCTTGTTCTTCCCAGCCTTTATTTCCCTTTCCACTAAGGATTCTAAGCTTGAACGTCTGTGTGTGCTGAACCAGAGGGGAGGGAGGGGAGAGGTTAGATAACATCTATTGTTACAGATACATGAAAGAACTGCTGCCCAGTGATCAGGTCTCTTATTCTTCAGTGTTCTATGCAAATGTAATCAGAACACTTCCTTTATCCTCGAAGCTTTCAGTCTTACAATGCTCATAAAATTTTTAACCTTTCTTTCAGTCTTCATCTTTGACTACAACAAATTCAGGTAATCTAACTGGTCGTAAGTTCTGTTTTGTAGCTGTACGAAATTTTCATAGCTTAAATTTGCCAGGCTCTGACCTGGCTTTTTTTGTTCAGCATGTGTTTGAAGTCTTTTGTTTTGGTGGGTTCTTTTTGTTGCCTGGTCACTCTCAGGATGTGATCACATCATGAGCAGCATGGTGCTGAAGTGGATTTTAAATAATCTTCCAAAATCTTGGCTTCTGAATGCAAAATTAAACTTTGCTAGTACACCTGAAGTCTAAATTTTGTTTCTTCGTATTCTGTATCAGCTTCTATGCTGTCATTCTTACAATGCCTGATTTCCTTTCAGCTGCTGATTAAACAATAAATAACTTGTCATGTGATCATTCTCATTTTGTCCCTAGGAGAAAATCTCTCTTATTTTAGTGACCTGTTTTGTTCAGAGTTTACACATTGACTTTATTCACCAAAGAGACATTTCAAATAAAGCAATTTTCATTCCTGATTCTGCCCTTTATTCAGTCAGTTGAAATTATTCAGGCCTTTGCTTCATTCTTTTCACTGGATGGATCTCATAAATGCCAGCTTAAAGCCTCAGTAGTATGTTACGTGTATTTATTTTATTTTGTCTACTCTTTCATAATAGCAATTCCTAATGTAATTATGCCAAAATCAATGTAAAAGTGAAATGTCACTGAAGTATTAACAACTAGAATTTATTGCCAATAGAAAGTGCTGCTCACAAATCATATGCAATCAATGAGAAATGGTTTGAATTCATTCAGACTCAGTAACTGGTGATAGAGAAAAGCACTGGCTGTCTGGAAAGCAGATTACAGTTTCAGGACACAGCAACTGATAGCTTTTTCCATTTGTTTTCGACAAACTACTTCTTTCTGAAATTAGGAACATAGGATTTCACATGTAACTAGAGACTTTCAGTGCTCTCATGTTAAAACCCAAGCTGGCAGCCCTTAAAAGCTTGTATCTTCATCAGTGACTGCACATCTATCCCCTAAAGATCAGGCCTCTAAAGAATGTCAGAGCTTGTGCTCTTCAGAAATGGAGGCACCCAATAATCACAGCACTCTCATAGAAGTCATCTACAAAGAAAAACACCTAAAATCCTGACCATTATCCTGAATTATGTCCAAAATAGTAGGCTAGCTACTGGTTAAAGGTTAATAATAGGCTTTTTCTTCCAGTTTGTATCCATCCAAAAATATCAGGCATTCTGCAATATATTAAAATTGAGATTGTATTGAACTTAAACTCAGGAGAAAGATTATTTTTAAACATTCTTGCAATATTCCTTGCTTTGAAAAAAAGGGAGGACAGTGGGAGGAGCAAACAAACAGTGGAAAGGTAAGTATGCTGCTTCAGAGCGTTTTCAAATTTTTAAACCTCATGACCTGGACACTGAGACCTTGAAGATAATTCAGTTTAGAGTTTACAGCCTGTCAGGGAAATGCTCCTCTTTGTGGCTTCATTCCCCTGTAGTCTGTCAAGCTAATGGAAACATTGCTGTAATCATGGAGAGAATTTGACATTATGAGACAGCAGAAAGGCTTTTCATTTCTTGAATTCTGCAGAAATTTTCTTTATTCAGGTTCGATTTTTTAAGTAGCTCTTGAAATTCTGATGAAAACAATTTTAGTGAGGCAGGTAGGTGCTTAGTGTTTCCTAGGCATTACTCATCCTTCTTTTTGAAATCAATTTAAAAAGTGCTGTCCACTATTTAGCCTCTTTCAAGAGGAGAAAGAAAATAGCCTTGAAGGCACCTCTGAATTAATGCTAAATAAGCTGCCTGGTCCATCCCTCAAAGTGACAGGAAACTTTGGAATCCATATACATCAACCAAACACTTTTCTTTCTCTTTCTGGCTGAAGATCTGTGTATATGCTTCACTCTGAACTGTGGCACACAAACACTTTGCCAGAATCTCACCCCACAAAATCCAGCTCATCAGCCTCCACTAAGGGTCCTACAGTGCCCTGGCACACACATAATGCTTCAGTTAAGCTCAAAAGAGAAATCTGGCCTTAAAACTGCCACTGGGTACTGCTGAGTTTGTGGATGGGGTAATTCAACAGACACCATTGCCTTCCACTGCAGTGTATTCCTGCCAAGGCCCTCTGATCTGAGCTGTGGGAAATGGCCATGACAGGTCAGGGCAGAGAGGGCTCCTGTGAGCTGCCCCACATATCAAATCAAATAAATGTGGGAAATATTGACCTTGTTTGATAGTCACAGTTCTTATGAGAGAGCGTAAGCTGCCCAGGAGTCTGAGCTTATTGATAAGCAGCAGCATCCCAAAGAATTCTTTAACAGAAGTTCCTTGATTGTGGTGTGTATGTTGCAGGGTGGATCACACCTTAAGAAATCCTTGTTCATAGAATTGAAGGACTCAAACCATTCTACGATTCTGAGTGTCTGTAGGTGTTCCAATACACAGTGAAAGCACTGACTCTCCTCCTCTGGTCCAAAAATTTGTGAACCATTGGACACCCATGTGAACAGACCTGCAGACAGATTAAGGCTCAAAGGCACTGATAACACACACAAAATGAAAATACCCTTAATGTGTCCCAGCATGGACAGCAAACGAGTCCAGAGTGTTTTAAACAATATAGACTCAGAGCTGTAACTGTGAAGAATAACTTGGTCACAGTTTACTCTTTGCTATCATCACAACAATTCCAGAAGGTATTTATTAATTTTAAAGACAAACAAATATTCTAAATATACATACTTGAACTCTATTACTTTATCTGTCCTCAAAGGTACCAAGGAGGGTAAAGACTTATTTAATCAAAGCAAAGTGTATGAGTTGACTGGATCTTGTGAAATGGTTGAAAATTTACAAGTACTCAAAATGTGATAATAATGTGAAATTGTGTTAATGAGTAACACCAATCTAATTCCCCATAGCAATTCAAGGGTCCTTGCAAGAACAGGTTGAAAATAAGGGCACATTTATATCACACTGACTTCAACAAAACTTAAACAGATACTTAAATACATTCTTCCATTGCAGTAAACATTAAGAGTTATAGCCAAATTCTCTTCTGTGTTCCAGAGATGCAAAATCTCTGTGTTTCTCTGAAATGAATGGATTGGTAAAAGAGACAACAACATAAATGTTTCTCAGTGAATTACTAAAAAAAAATGCATTACTAAACCATGGTGCAGCATGATTGATGTCTGAGCACTTCATGCACCTGAGTTTTGCTTCTTTTTGGGCAAGAAGCTGAAATTCACAGAAAATTGAAGTGCTCTAGAGAACACAGCTTGCTTGTCTTCATCAACAACAAAGTTACTAAAATTCCCCTTAATTATGCAGTTGTTATATACTGGTTACTTCTCAAAAGACATGCCTGAGGCACCTTATCATTCACATGAGTTGTTAATGTTACTCCTGAATTGTAAATCTCAATTAAATGAAAGAGGGGACAATTTAGCAAAAGTCCTTTATATAAAAAAAAAGCCACTAGTGGAAGTTGGGTAAAGGTAAACTAACAAACTCATACATTTGCATCTAGAAAACTGTATCTGTAGCATTTTGACTGATTTAGTGTTGTGGTTTTTTGGTTTTTTCCCTATGAGAAACAAAGGAAAGACTTAATACAACACTACCAAAAATAAATTCCACCAAAAAAAAAAAACCCTCAGCAAAATAAACTATGTGATTCTCTGGGATGAAACATGCAACCCATTCCACCAGTGTGGTCAGAAAACAACCTGATGCCAGGGCATCAGCCCACTCCTGCCACCTGCCCTCAGATGTACTTTTTGCTTTCAGTCACAGGGGGCTTTTTACCTGAAGAAAAGTTCTTATCAGAGATAATGCTTTACCATGCATTTCTATGTGGCTCTCACCTCAAAGATGAACTTGGAACTGCCGAAGTTTGTTTTCTGCTTCTGCCAGAAATTATCAGGTTTTATAATCAGGGCAACATGAATCTCAGCAGGAAAGGCTTCTTGAAGGGTTTTTAGGAGAGGCTTGATCAAATCCCATTTGGATCCCCGCATATCAATAATAACAGTGAATCCTCGTTTGCAAACATCTTCGCTGCAGGAATAAAAGCACATCATGATAATTAATATTGTGGGCAGCCACACTGAGATTTGGCTTTTATTGCTGGTGTTTGGTGCTTCAGAGCAAAGCAAGGAATGATTAGCATAAAAGATGAAAGATAGTACAGTATAAAGGATATAAAAAAGGTCACATTAAATTGTAATGTAATTTACATGAAATTAATGTGTCTAGATTACAGTTTAATCTCTAATTTTCCAAAGATGTGTAATTCAAATATTCACTTAAAACATACATACTTTCACACAATTGAAAACAGAATCAAATACACCTGTATGGAAGCTCTTCATGTGTACATACAATGGATTCTGCTTTCAACATACTGAACCCAGCTAAAGTCAATAAGGAAGGTCCTCTGCCTTAGCATTGCAGGCCACTTTTAAATTTGGATGCTTTCATTTTTAGAGGCCCCTTCAAAAAGTTTCATTTCCAAAAGGGTCATGTCCAGAAAATTGCCTGGCAATTGCTCCCTGACAGGAAGGCCCTTGTGGCTCAGCATGTGCGCTGTTATCATTGGGGGCCCTTTTCCCTCACGACTGATCTTCCAAATGCTGCAGGGACCTTTTTCAATCTGCAGTCAGACTTTTCTGCCACCCGTGCTCCTCCCTTCTCAGAAGTCCAAGGCATTTATCTGGCCTGGTCACTGGCAATGCATGGGGCCCTACAACTCCACAGCATTCCCTTGCAAACACATCTCTTCTTTTTCCTCACAAGAAGAGAGGAGAAAGAAGAAAAGGACATGACAATTCAAGTCAAGACTGCAGCTTTCAGCACAGCTTTTCAAGGGACATAGTAATATTTATCCTCAGAAAAAGAGGTATGGGTTTAATGCAGAAATTTTAAGTCACTTTAGTCTCCACAGAAATATTCCCAGTGCACAAACACACAGGAGGATCTTTACTACACTCTATTTCTTTAACTTCTTAAAACACTCTTTCTGTTAATAAGATCCATCTCCTACATATTCAAAAACGAAAAACAACTCTATAAAGCTTACAACTAGGTTTCTGGGCTGGAACAAGGACATGAATATTCTTCAGAGGAGGCACACTGGACTAATATATGTTAAGAGAGTTTGCTAACTTGAACAGTCTCAACATAGTGCCAGGCAGGAGCACTCAGAGACAACAAGCTTTGTCCTCTGCCTTAATGTTATTGGCACATCCAGAGCATACTGCATACAACAGTAAGTGCAAAGAAAAACTAAGGAGACCAGGCACTTCCAAATACTGTGAGGAATATAGATCTTTTTATTCTCCTTTTACCTACTGCTGAAAGGTCAGACATCTGATCCTTTCATAACTAATGCCAAAAAAAGGCTGTAAAAGAAGCTTTGTTGGGGGTGCTACTGCCTTTCGCCTTTTTGGAATAAGAGTTGAGACGAGGAAGCAAATCAGAAAGCAATGAATAGAAAGGGGTTTGTGTTTTTTATTATTTTTCTTGCACAGCTTTATAGGATCTTCAGGAACTTCGGCCAAATCACTGATCCCTATTACAGTGAACTGACTTTTCCAAGGATTTCTTCAAACATCTGACAAAGAGATGCAGAAGCCATAAGAACACGTAGAGAGTCCCAACAGTGGACAAGTAACAGGTAAGTGCAATCTGTCTTTTCTGATATAAATACATAAATACATCACCACCACCCACTGCAACCACAGCAAGGCACACACAATATTGGCTTCATTCCAACTCCCTTCACCACTGCCAACCTGCCAACTTACCAAATCTGAGGTAAAACAATAAGTTAATACTTATTGATGAACAACATAAAAACCTATGTCAGTGAGCAGAACAAGAATGTTCTGAAAGACTGAAGTCTTCTGTTTATGAATCTGAATTAAAGTTTTAGACACAAACAGATCCAAAACCAAACCCTGGCCCCAGCTGTAGAGCATAGGCAGTGTAATACCTTGATACCCTTGATTATATACCACCATGACTAGAAGTTCAGCCTGCATTAAAACAGATACTCCAGGTAGGGAACCAAGAAGTGTAACTACAGGCTGGAATCTGTCTGCTGAAGGTTTACAGCCTCTCCAGGCCTGTGAGGTGCAGAGAAGCAGTGGAGGGAGCAGACAGTGCTGCCACCCATTCCCATCAGCACATGACGCCTAAGTGTGGGTGTGTGAAAAAATGCTTCAAAACACCCCAAAGCCCTACTGTGCTGGTTCTGGAGACTTCACAGCATGTTTTCAGTAGGAAAAGAAAGGGAAACAATTCCCCAGATTTTTCTGGTGGACACAGGAGCATGGTCACTGATCCTGAGGACCAGGCTGGGAATGCTTTCTGATTCTTCTCCTGAAATGAGCAGTTACTCGCCACCAGCGAGTACACAATCATTGTAATTAGACCAAATTTCCAACAAGCTTAGTACATTTTCAAGTATGAAACTGATAGGAAAAAGGGATGGACAGGGAGGAAAGGAAGAAAATAATCATAGAATTCTTATGTTCAAAACACATCAACATGTAGCCATTCTTAGACCAATAATACAAACCTCCCAACAATGCTCTTAAAAGACAATTTCCCTACTTCATTCATCATACAGGCATGTAAACTCCTGTATGAAAGTGAAAAGGTGGGTACCCCTTTTCAATTCTAGTGCAGTAAACATAGAAATGGATGGTATTTATAATTTTGGAAAAATCTAACTCTGTTTCCAGAGAGTTGCCCACATTCCTGCGGAAGTAATTCTCCTTGCAATTTTTTTCTTTAATGCAATGAATGGTACTAACCTGCAACAAGATCTGTGGGTCTGCAGTCTCATCTACACAATTTGAACACCTCAGCACAGTGATAACTCCACATTCTTCTGACTTTTTTCAGAAAATTAGCACCTGATTTCTAAACCTGCTTGCCAAAAGCTATTATTTAACGATGTTTAAATTGTTGCAAGAGAGAAATGTTGCCTGCTCATCACTTCTGCTTTCAGTTGCAGAGATTGCTGTGGAGAGGATGCCTTTGAGAGCGCTTACCCTGCACAAACAGGTAGCCGGATACTAACCAGGTACTAGTACCTCAAAGAAAGAAGTGGGAGATAAGAAAATTATTTAGATTGTAACCTCTTCAGGGCAGGGACCATCTGCCATGCTGTGTTTATTTAAGAAGCCTGCCTTTCTGGAGGTCTCCAGCTACCTATATTCATACTACAGTCTTCAGCTGTCTGGAATAAATTCCAATAAATTACTTTCCAGGAAACCAGAAATGCAAATCCAGGGAATTAAAAATAATGACTAATATTGGTCTGCAAAACCAAAACTGAACACGGATGTGAAAGCACAAAAGGCTTACATAATTGTAGGGACAT
Source organism: Eopsaltria australis (assembly GCA_034509425.1). Lineage (NCBI taxonomy): Eukaryota > Metazoa > Chordata > Aves > Passeriformes > Petroicidae > Eopsaltria > Eopsaltria australis. The sequence continues at coordinate 2,665,176 of JAVTVJ010000067.1, read as the reverse complement.
CTCACAGGCAATTAATTAAAAAAAAAAAATCAAGTTGCAATATCCAAATATTTCCAGCTATTGACAGAGTCCTAAAAAAAGTTGGCTTAGATATAATGAAGCTCTGATAAACTCTGGTGAGGCAATCTGGGACGATTTGTCATCTCTGACAGTCAGTCATTTTTCTTCAGTTACCTCAGCATGGATTGAGGAAATGACCCGAGGTTCCTTTTGAATAGCCTAGCCATGCTTATTAACTTTATTGCTTAAAAGCAGCAAACTCAAACCCTTCCCAATTTAGCAATTGATCGGGAAAAGCATCAGTAGCAATCAAGATTCCTCCACATTTTCCAAGCAAGACATGCCTTATTCCTGGCTCCCAGGATGATACATCAATACACATATCTATTACGCACCAGTAACCACTTTAGTACAGCAATTAATGTTGATTGTGGTGCTTAATTTTTTCCGGTATTGATATTTGACCAGAAACTGGAAAAAACACTCAAATCAAGGTATTTGGACAATCCATCAGCCTTTTGGCTGGCTCATCTGGAGTAGATTTGCAACGGTGAGCAGAAATTATTTGATAGTTGGTAAGTCATTTCAGTTCCTCCACTGCTTTTAAGCAAAGACAAAGACCAGCTTCTAAGTCTAATAAAAATACCCTAGAATATTTGTGAAAATAATACTTATGATCTGAATTTTAAAAAAAAAGGCATAAAATTGAAACTCAGAAGCAGATGTGATAATTTTGTAAAAATAAATGCCTCTATTTTGGTTTCTAGGGTATTTTCATAAGGTTATTTTCTCAAATTTCCTCTTTAATTCAGGCACATTCTAAATTGTATTTTCTTTGGCAAGAGCTGGCTTGCTGGGTACCAAATGAATTTAAAGACTTCATGCTTTCTGATTAATCTTTCAGATACCTATTGATTACGTGTATTTTTCACCCTTATGGTTTGGCCAAATCTGCTGGCATGTTGAAGCTTCAGCACTTGATTAGCTGAAATAACATAATATCTCCATTCCCATTTTGCAGTCATGAGTTAATGATGAAGCAGCACATTTAGCATTCCTGTTGGACCACTAAAAGCCCAGGTCTGACATGTCCAGCATCTCATTCTAAATATGATTTGTTAACGGGGAGAGCAAGATCTCTTTTAAGGCGGGTCAGCATAACCTTGTCAGGAGACACTGCCAGAATAACAAGTAGCTCTTCAGGCACCAACACATACGAGCAAAATCTGCAGGAAATTAATTATTTTTGAGATCACCGTTCCTTTGACAAATGTGGCTGTAATCAGCCAATTGGTTCACAAGCTGAGGGTGGAAAAGGGGGAGGAAGAGGAGAAAAACAGGTATGTGAAAGCTTCCAAGCACAAACTGCTATCCCAAAGGCCTCATTTCATATGAGACCTTACTAACTCCACTGCCTAGTCTCCAGACCAAAATGAACCATAGATCACTTCAGTAATTCATATGTTAATATTTTTGATTCATTGAAATTTTTTATTCATTTTGTGTGTGGTTTATTTACTCAGCTTGAAAATAAAACTAGACAGAAAGGTTTATAATCAGCATCACCTACAGACTTTCATACTTCGGTTTCACATCAGCATGTTGAGCCTGAAGTTCACCTTGTCAATAGAAACAGTACTTATATTCATAATTTACTTTCCAGTACATTTGGAGGACCAGATAAACTATTTTTAGTAGACCTGTTTGCCAAGCACTCCTGAAGCAGCATTATTTATTAAAATATTTTGTTCTATTTAATACTTCTCAGCAAACTGTACCTTGCTTATTATCCCAGTTAAGAGATGAGTTCCTGCACTGCCAGTCTGAGCTGTCACCCACATCCCCCAGTGACAGTGGCTGCTCAGTGGATGAGAGACTGTCTTTTCAAAGAGTCTGGGACACTGGTGACTCCTAATCCTCACATGTCCCTTGTGTGCTGCTATATCAGAGACCAAGGGAGGAACTTGGTGATGCACAACCCAAGAGTGCCACTACTGTGGAATAACAATGCACAGCAAGCTCCCACCAAAGAACTCCAGCTATCAAAGACTGTAGGTGGACAATCGTCATCCTAGATTTTCCTTCTTACATTTTTGAACTTGGTTTCACAATGGTTTTTTGCAATTAGAGGAGAAACAGCCACCCAGACTCCACTTCCAATTAATCCTTTCTTCCTTACTGTGACCTAGATTTGTTTATTCTCTTTCAGCACTGAAAAGGAATCATTCATTCTACTTTTCTTTTTTAAAAAGAGAGAAAGAAAGAAATCAAAGCTAGTTTCACAGTGACTGGAGCTGGACATAAAGCAGTGATCTAGGGAAATTTCAGTGACATGTTGTAAAAAGACTTGGAGCCAGTGAGGTCCAGGCAGAGACAAACCTCCTGTCTCTGGTTTCCAGCCACTGCTCTTAGGGGACACGAGGTGTGTCTGTGAATGGCACAAGAATGCAGATGTGTGGGCTGCACAACATCCACATTCAACCCCTGCCTCTGGCCCCAAGTCAACAGGAAGGGAACAGAAAGGCAGAAAAAACCCAAATACTTCGGCAGAAGCTAACTGGTGCCAGATGGGTTCTCCTGCTATTCTCAAGCAAGCAACTCATTTCAGTATTTGACTTTTACTTCTAAGAAAAATGGCTCTGAACTCAAAGCAGTTCTGTTGTAAAATGAGGTAAGCTAGGAAGAACAGACATCAGCTAGGTGTAAGAAAACCTTTTTCCAATATGTAACCATGATCCCATGAGCTCCTGGGAGTCGTTCTGAGAGGAGCAGGTCCCATTGGTACCTCTGTCAGGGTTCAGCAGGGTTGTGTTGTGCTCTCTTCCACCCAAGTAAAAATCCTGCTCTGCATCGTTACAGCCTCCAGAATTGGGACCCAAAGCTCTGCAGGCATTAGGCCTCCTATTTAATTGAGCAAATAAACACTATTTGAGAAGCTTCCTGTCTTCATTCAAATAGCAAAGATATAAAACACAGCTGTGTCCAAAAAATGCATGATCGCAGCTGTTAAAGCCAAATCTGGAGAAAAATACTCTAATTTTTCACATTCCTGCTAAGTTTCTGCTGGTAAATGATGCCTTCATCTAAACCCATTTACCCTCTTCCCCTTTTGTTGTTGCATGTCTACTATATTTGGATCAATATCTGGCAGGTCTTCCTTGAAACAGCAGCTGAAATAAATATGAAATTAATCAGGGCTTTGTTTTTGTTGAAGCAGGGCTACATTTAAAGATTTGTTACTACAACAAAGAAATATTTGAACAGTAAGTACCATTCAACTCTCTCTTGAGCATTTAAAGTCTTGTATTTGAGATGATTTAGCAGAAACAAAACAAAAATGCTTTACCAAATGAAAATTATATGTTCTTGACATTTGCTGGAAAAAATAAATATTAGGGTTTTGTTGAAATACAAACACACCATTCCGGGGAAGGTTTGGATGAGCAGAGGCTATTGGAAGTAAGTTTGAAGATTCAAATCCATTGGATTCCAGAGGAGACATAAATATATATGGTTGTGCTTAGCACAGCACAACTACCAAGATTCAGAAAATAAATGGATCTTTCTGCCTGCACTGTGAGATTTTTTTGCACTTCAAGCAAGGAGACCATGAAGGCCATTTCACATGCCATCACTGTGAAGTTTAGTCTATGGTCAGCACTGCCAGATTTTCACTTGAGGAAAGGAATACTTCATGTGGGCAACGAGTGCTTGGGCTCTTAGACACGGCATCCTAATTTATCAGTTCATGACATCAGTGACTTAACAAGTGAGCAAATGGAGCAGGGTGAACAGCTCCAGGAATTCCAGTCAGCACCATAAAACACAGTCTCCAGATTGCAAACACATCCATTTCCTTGAAATGCGTTGCGGGAGGCAGAGAAACCCATAGGGGAAAGACCTTTATAGCATAAAGAAGCCTGCAAACATGTTCAGCTCATGCAAAGGATGATTAATGTCGCTCTAGACAGTCAACAGCAGCACCTGGTAAAATCCAATAATGTCCACAGGCAGACACCATGCCAAATTCCTTCCTGATGCAGGCAGGTATAACCACTCTGGGACTTGCATGTTTGATCCAGGGCTCCACTGAGCTCATAGATGACGAGAGGAAAAAAAACCTCTTCAAAGATTTTCTACACAGTACTGACATCTCTTGCAATAAGCACTCATCAGTTCCCATCCCCTGCTCCTGGCAATGCACCCCCATTTACAGAAGAACTGTAATTAAAACAACGAACTAGGAAGAGAAGATGAGATGTTACACATCAATTCAAAGTAAGATATTTCATGATAAGTGCGGGTTCTCATGAAAATATTACTGAATTTAAAATTGAAAAAAGGCTTTTATAACAGCAAAATATTCTGGTTTACCTTTTCAGATGTTTTTTTTTTAATTTTGTTCCTTTTTTTCATCAGTCTACTCAAAAAAATAAAAGAGGACAAAAAGTTTGAACTTTATCAAAATATTAGGATTGGCATAAAATTTCAGAGGTATGTTTGTGGGAAATTTCTAAATCTTTTGGATTTTTCCTCATTTAAAAATTTGCACTTCAAAACAGAAATTCTTCCATGACTAAGTATCTTAGCTTCTGCCCATTAGCAGTGCAGAGTTCAGAGTGAGATTTGCTTTGCACTTTGTGTCTTCTAAGCAAAAATGGTCTAACTTTCCTTAAGATTTCCAGGATTTTGGCCAGAATCCATACACATAAGGGCAAACACGGGATTCCAGTGATTCTGTTAGGAGGAAAGGTTGAATGCTCCATCTCAAAAACACTCCAGGGTCCCTGCCATGGGTCTGTTTTGATACTATACTAGAATTTTAGTTCTCTTTAGAATTGCACAATTGCTGATGCCTCTTTTTTCCCCTGGTTGGACAATGAGGACTGACCATGACTAATAAATGAGTGGTACTCTTTTTTTAAAACTATTTTCTTGAGCCCCACCCACATATGAACAAAACAGGTCTTTGTAGGCACAAAATAGTTCTCTTATCAGATAAATGCTTCCTGCCATGCCAGGCTGGGTGAAGACTGCCTGTTTTGTATCCAGAAGGACTTGCTCTGAAGCTACAAAATCAATCTATGTTGTAAGATACACTTGTAAAATCAATTTTTGTGTATTCATTTATACAGCAGACTTTACTCATTCTTTCAGACAACTACCATGATGGCATTTGAGAGCGGAAAAATCCTTTTTAGGGAGTCCTCAGGAGACAGGGGAAACTGATATGCTTTTCCCAACCCAGCTCCAAAACCTCTAGGTCACATCCAATTTATTCTGAATCTATCTCCTAGCAAGGCCAGGCTCTCACTGTGTCTAGTATGAGGGGCTAAGCCATGCTAATGAAACCAATGGATGTGAGGTATCATCCCTTTTTACATGTGGAGACATAAATGTGGGAGAGATCACAAATGTGTGGAGATGAGCACAATGTGTGAGCACACAGGTTGACAACTCAGTATTTCAAAGGCAGTAGAAGACCCAAAAGATACCATTGACACCCAGAGTGAGAAAGCTGGATCTAAAAAGCTTCTTGAAAGCAAAAATTAATCCAACAGTCAAAATCCTGGCAATAAATGTGCGAACCCCAGCTGAGTCAGTCTCTGAGTTAACATTCTCTGAGTGTCTTCCCAAGATCACTTGAGGTCTTTCTCCAGCCTCAGATGCTCTCCTCTTTGCACGAAGCTGAGGTCCTCAGGTGCCAGTGTGTGATCTCCTCAGGTTTCCCATCCATCATGCTAAGGCACTGTCCCACACTGATGGGAACTCACATATTACTCTCATGGCAATGCAGTTTCAGTGTTGCTCCCCTTACAATCCTGAACTTTCATCATGATTGCAAAAAATTTCAGTTCTCCATCAGCACCTCTACCTATCAGTCACCTCTAATTGGAAAAACCAGAGGAACTGGTTTATCAGCTAGAGCAGGTTCAGATAAAGGCTCTGAAAAGTAATTGCCTGGTTTCAGCTGTCTGCTCCCTTTTCCCTATTAGCTATATTGCTCCTCTATCAAAAGCACAATAAAACTTCACTGGCAAATCCATCTACAAGTGCCACATGTGAATGAGCATCAACCTATTCATCTCAAGAATACCTACATACCCCAGGTGATGCTTTTTCTGCTGACAGACCTGAAAATTATATTGACAAATTAACATATGCCAGGATAGTAATGATAGGAATCTGCTAGTCAGAGAACTTAAAATTTATTATAGATGTCAGCAAGTCTGTGGTAATGAAAATCAGAGAGAGCAGATTCTTGAAATACTGCACCTAAGGATACTGGCCTAATACTCATTTGACCTGGAAGAGGCACATCAAACACACATGGCCACATGTACTTCACCAGACTAATGGGTTTCCTACCTGTGAGCTAAACTAATGCCAGTGTAGCAGCCTGTGCAGAAATAGGCCCATGGCAGTGGGTTTCTGTAGCAAGCTGAACCACCATAGTTATCCCCTCCCTTCCCCACCAGAAAACAACTGACGAGAATCAACAGAAGCCATTTCACAGTTGCTCTGCAAACCCCGAACCTCACACTGGACACATCCCCCAGTTTAAGGAAAGCCTATGCCATGTGACTCCCTGATACTGAGATAACACAAATATATGTAGCTATTTTCCTTGCAATTACAGTCTTACAAGTTATGCATTTTTTACACCTGGCTGGAGCACAGAAGTCCAAGGGATAGGATCAAGTCAGGTGACCCTCTTTGGGTTATTCAGCCCCTTCTTGTGCATGACACTACACTTTCCCTTATTGAAAGCACTGCATTCTTCCATTGAATATATTATATTTACCACATCTTCAGACACAGGGAGGATCCATAATTGCAGAAAAATTGCAAATAGTCATGGCTGCCTCATGGTTAATTTACAAAAGCTTAAGAGAGATCAGTTAATAATCTAACCATGTGCTTACTTATCCATGCTGGGATATATTCTCTGTTACACGTGTGCTGATTTTATATAGGAATCATTTACTGCTCTATACGTATGCTTATCTAATTGTACTGAATACACATGCTTTATTAAACTCATAAATGAGCACATTTATGGGTCTATGTGAAAGTAGAGCCCTTCATATTTTATTTATAAGTATGACAATAGAACGGCATTGACTTAGAACATCCATTTAATTCAGAGGATTTAGGGTTGTCCCACAGACTTTTCTATTTTTTTGCCAGAATCGAAGCTTTTAGGTTTTTTAATTAGATTTCTAGCCCATCTGCTTGCAAAGATAGCCTTGACAATATAAACTAATGCACATTTGTCTTGCTGAGTCTGCAGCCAGTGGAAGAAACAATGAGACTGGAACATGAACTTGCACACTCCATCTTATTGGGGTGTTAACTGAAAACCCAGTTCTGGCAGCCAAAATACCAGAATTCTTAACTATTTCACTGCTGCTAATTTTGCCACCAAACCTGCAGATACAACATTTGTCAAAGCCATGAATTATTCACAAAAGCTCTTGCCCGTTTTGATGACCATGCTGCACAATTCAGGCTGTCAATCAGGACTGGGCAAGTGCCTGGCCAAATAAACCCACCTGCAATTATAATCAAGGATTTTGCTCTTTTTGTATTGTGTGGAGTAAAAGCAGTGATCACAGCATAATCAAGCTAGTACTCGAAGCCTATACTGGAAAAGACTGCAAAAGCACAATTACTGGGGATTTGATGTGGAATCCACAGGAGCACTAGCTTAATACATAATTTTAAGTGCTTTATGACATAAAACTAAGGAAAACAAGTTAAAACCTCTGTTGCTATGACATGCTTGACAAACAGCTCAAATACACTCATACTTTTTCCTACCGCTTGAAAACAAAAAGAATACTGCCCTGATCTCTTATGAGGGTGATACTATACAAACTGCTAAAATCATCCACAAAACTAATGAGACAAAAAAAAAAACCCAACCTGATTCCAAATGTAAATAACCATTTCAACCTTCTTTGATACAAACTCTTCTAAAATAATTATCAACATATGTTTATGTCCCTTAAGCAAGCTCATGTGTTTGGTATCTGAAAGGGGAGGTAAGACTGAGTCTGGGTGTATGACAGTGGCTGCTGCCTGAATTACCACATTGTGGGGATGCTGCATGGATGCAGTTGTATCCTGGTCCTGGGGTTTTTAAGGACAGCAATGTTCAATGACCATGTTCCTTTAGTCCTATGCCCGTCTGATAAAAATATCTTCCATCTGGTTCCTGTTTGTATGGCTGTGCCTCACAATAGAAGGAGCTTGATTAAGCAATTAAGATGGTGCATGAAGCACATGTTTACATTTGCTGGATATGGATGGACTTCTGATCACACTTGACTGCTTTTCTGGAGGAGGATCACAGTACTTAAACAAGAATTAGAAAAAGGACACGGTAAGTAGAAGCCTGCAGGCCAGGCAGGCCTTTTACTGCTTTGGTTGAACTCTTGCATCAATTTCCAACCTATTGTAGTAAATTAACGCGTTAGCCTGAAAAAGTATTGATATCCTCCTTTCATTTATGACTAAGAGCAGACATGGTGAATGCATGTTTCCACCTTGATGATTTCCTTCTTATGCCCCTGGCAATTTACACAATGAATAAATATCTTTATTCTGTCTTAAGATGTACGAGACTTGTGGAAAAGTCTGAGAGCTTGGTAATGGCTGCCTAGAAAAACTCTCTGTAGTCTGTTAGCTTGAGATTCATTTGTTGCCGGATTCTGTTTGCAGAGCAGATCTATATTTCCAGTTCATTCAGATTCTGTTGAAGTCAGCTGTAGTCTGGAAGAACCAACAGGGGAGTTCTGTAATTTTCACAGGAGGCACCCATCAAAGGCAGGAAGAAGAAATGGCTTAATAAATCAATTGAGACTAACTCATAAAATTACCTAATATATTATTTTTTTCTCAACTACCTTAAAATCCACCCCAAAAAATCCCGTTACATCATTTGGTGATAATGATTGCTTTGATCTTCTCTCTGCCCTACCTACCTGAAATAGTTTATTATTAGCATTTAGAACTTGACCAATATTTGAACCTATGTGACATAGACCAGAAAGTGTCCCAACACTGGAAATACCCAATTTTAGCACTGTAAGAACAAACCCACATTATAAGAATGCTGACATAACCTGTTGTATCATCTTAAAATGTAACATCTTATGAAGGATTTTAAAGAGCTTTGCCATGAGTAATCAGGTGTTAATAAAAAACAGGGTCTAACACTGTGCTTTGGAGTATTTTGCTCAAAAACAAAACTGGATTTTGACAGAGAACAAATAACACTCCAGAAGATCTATGACAATTTCCTCTGAAAAGGAACTTACTTCTTGGCCAAGAGAAAACTACAAAAAGGAAAGCAATGACTCAAAGAGCTGTGTGCCAAAAAAATGTTCACAGGTATAGGAATTAGACTTTTAACAGAATCCCTAATTACACATTTGACTTCTGGCATCTTTTCAAGGCAGCATGAACATGGTTAAAGTTCTTTGTGTATTTGTATTCTCTTGCAAAAGAAGAGAAAAAGGGAAAAATATGCTTTCATTGTAAAAACAATTTTTAAGTCAGTTTCCTCTAAAAGGGCAATGTAAGCACAGTTTTGACAAAATGGACTTCAGCTTCTGAAGATCAAGACAGATTTGCATTGGTATTGTATCCAATACATTCATTTGATTTATGTTGCTCCAATTTCTGTATGTTAGCCAAACATCTCTTCCTTGGTTTTCCAAGTGCCTCTGGGAATGTAAAAAATATATAACAAGAACAACTAGCCTCTTATTTGCCAACATGAACATTTCTAAATCTAGTGTCCAAGTCAGAGCAGGTGGATTCTCAAATGGCCTCTTTCTCAAAGATACTGAGTGGATTCTACCTAACAAAAATTTATGCCTTCTTCATATAATTCATAGTGCCCAACAAGTCATCAGGTTAGTGCTGCTCATGCTAATACATACTGATACAATTTAACAGTCCCTAAAACTACTGTGGTGAAGTGTCCTACAGAATTCATTCCTAAGTGAAAATCCCAGGAAACCTTTTTAGCTGACCCTGTTTCCATGTCACCTACAGTTTATGATCCAACACTGCAAAATCACTGGGGTAGCTGTTCTGGAAAGTAAAGAGAAACTGAGATTTCCAGTAAGCCTGGTAATATATAACAGTTGAGTTTTGCCTTGTGAACAGAGAAGGACAAAACCCCAAAAACCTGCACACACTGCGTGTGTATTTGATTCCTAGTCTAACAGTTCATTAACAAAGCAGAGCTCCCAGACATTCTTCCTATGGGTAAGATTTTTCACTACTTTCCTAGGTACCTGATTTTTAATTAGATTTTGGAATGGAATTGCAGGTCCTATCCACAAATCTCCAGTGGGGAGCAAAATCTTAACTAATCTGTGATCCCAGAAATGTTTGCTTCTCCAGATAGTTTCTGAACTAAATTGCAAATGTTGAAGAAAGAGGCAAATGGAGAAATAAGGGGACATAACCACAAAATTGGATGTGATTAATCAGCGCTGTAAGAGTTTAGTTCTGTCTTTAGAACAAAAGAAAAAAAGAGGTCTTAAGAAAAAAAAAACCATATTGCCTAATTGAATAATTCTTGGTTTATTAACAAGGAAGCTTTTTCAGCCATGCTTCCTATGTGCAAGATCACCCATTAGTTAATCAGGCACCTTTGGGATTACTGTTCTCCCCTAAATTCTTCTTCCACTCCCTAGAATTGCTGTGTGGTAAATGCTACATTTCATAATGATATAGGTTTTCCAAGTGCATTTTCTAAGGTCAGGCAGTGATACAGTACATGACCAATTTCTTAGACAGTGCTCCCAACTCAGGATTGAGAAAGACAGCTTTAAGACCCTGCTTCCCAGAAATTAGAGCTCTAATCAGTGCACACTATTAAAGGGATGTGTACTTCTGCCTCATGCAGCATATCTATAATCAAACCACTTAGGGTTTTCTATCTTCAAGATGCAAAGATATCAGTTAATATGGTTTAATATCAGTTTATTATGGTTTACCAAGCAAAAACTACTTTTAATTAGTAATTCTTTCAAACTAAACTTCAAAAAGTAGTATTTATTCAGTCTTCAATAACAACCCATATAGCACAAGCACCTGGCATGGCAGACCCTCAAATAAATAACCAAACTACAAAACTAAACTTATCCTTCTAGTGAAAGTTTTCTAATAACACAGAATTAATATTAGAGACTGTCAATTCTTCTTGTATTCCCATGTGAAACAGGGAAAGGGATAGGAAAGGCATATGAGAGCAGTCTGAATCTGGCTGGAGATTAACTGCTGCTGCTATGATTTTTGGAGAGAGATGCGACTATTCTACAAAGCCCATGCTCTATCAAAATTTCTATCCAATAACTTTAACCAAAAGGACCATTCAGCAAAGATGTCCCATGTAAAAGCAGGTTCCTACTTTCTCTGGTTTGCACAGTAGTTCAGGCATGGTTAAGTGTGGAAGATTTCCCTGAAAACAGTTGCAGGACAAGGGAAAGTTCTTTTGGTGCTTTGCCTCGTTGGTGAAGTACCACAAAAGATCTTTCTAAAATATTACATCACTGGAAAATCCTCCAGAGACTAAGGTTTCTCTTTAAAGTTAGACATAAAATAAAGCCCTGTGTACACAGTCAGGGAAACCAATCCTCCCCTGTTAATAGCAGCAAAGTACACTGTGGCACACGTTGCTGACCAGACAATGTTTGCCAAGCCAAAAGCATGTCTGAATTACACTTTGCTGCCTTTTCCTGTGGGGAAAGGAGAGAGTCTAGAATTATTTTTCTTATTTATGATTTTACTTTGCATTCAAGTATTTCTTTCTCTCTTTTCTCTTAATCTAAAAAGCCCAACAGTCTCACATCGTAGAGTTACAATTATGTTTTGCTGCACGCAGTACTGCAGGATCCACAGGGAACTCTGAAGCAGCGCCAGGATCCACAAGGAAGACATAAAACACCACAGATTTGGTTAGGAACACCTTGTGGAAAATGAGAAGAAACCACTGACGAGATTTACGACTGTCTACCCAACTTGCATACCAACTCCCTTTGCAAACAGCAGGGAACTGAGCATCCCAACCTCTGAGACAAATTTTGCCAGTCCCAAGCTATACTTTCCATTCTAGAAGAACATGAGCTTGCTCAATCCCACATGTTCATGACCATGAATTGGCCATTGTTCTATTTTTATACGATCAAATTTTCTAATACCATAAACTAGCATGTGCTTTTATGGACATGGGAACTGCCAAACCCTTGGTAGTGGTTTGTACATTGATTTTCTAATGGTTAATAACAAATGTGCCTCTCACATGATCTAGAGATACCTGCACATCTCCAGTCTCTAAGAAGGGCTGAGTTCAGACCACCTTCCCCTCTCTGTGGATGCGAATTAAGTCTCTTTCATTGATGTAGCTGTCTATTCTCATTAAATTTGTAGAAATTTAATATTCTTGAGCATTTTCTCTGACAGATTTGGTTCAACAGTGACTGACAGACAGCATGACGGCATCAGCTCTTTATCGTTCATTTGGAGACATGGCTAAAAATATATTCCTGAAAATGTATCCTCTGTCCTACCCAAGCTGTGCACTGGGGAATGCAGACTTTGGAGCAGCATTCCCAACACCTCCATGCATCCAATGAGGATAAGGATCAGGCTGAGACAACTGCACTTCTGTGTCTCCCATTACTTGCTTCTTATTGGCACACAGTAAAGGTCTCATCCATTCTCCATGGGAATTTAGAAGAGCTTGTCATTGACATTGAGATACCTTGGACAATATGCCCATTACAAAGCAGACTGCAAAGCACAGCAGTTGTTTTCCTGCTTCTAATGACATCCATGAAGAGATGGCACAAGTGACTTCCAAATCGTAATAATTTCTAATAGTGAAAAGGATATAGCACATACTGGAGTTACTGATGAGGAACACAAGCATCCATAGGGGAATGAGACAAAAACTATTTTACAGTCTCTGCAAAAACTGTAGGAAAGAGATCACCTAAAAGAAAATTTAGGATTGGCTGAACCGCTGCATATTCCACTGACGGCTGCTGACAGCTTCAGGAGGGAACTGTGCACAGCCTGTGCCAGCTCTGCTGCCAGTGAGACGCTCCCACAAAACCTCTCTGTCTGCTAATTTTAGCTTTTCTGAATTACTGCTCACATTAGCACAAGCCGGCCTTCTCCAAGGAATTCTCCCAGTCACTGCTGCCTGGACCTCTTGGAGCATTGTGGAGCCACAGGTCTGATGGTTAAAAGGCCCATGAGGAACATGCAGGAGCTTTACACCAGCACAGGCATGACCAAGGCCAGAGAGAGCAGAATGGGGAGGTGTGCTGCAGAGACTCACAAAACACTTCCCAGAGAACCACTGAGGAAGAGGATGGGGAAAATGACACTCTGCAAAAGATTTATAGCAGGCTGTGGTGCCCGCCAGCTCCCTCACCAGTGAACGGGTGCAGGATATATCCAGTTTACAAGTTTCTGCCTTTTCTCCATCACCTCAGCTCCTCCTTCCAGGCAGTAGATGCCGGTACAACCAACATGCAAAAGCCATTTAGGAGGAGGAACAATACTGATCTAATCCCCAGACTGAGGGCCTGGACAGAGCTCAAAAAGCAGAGTGTGCAGCACAGCTCTACGTGAGACAACTCAGGGGATGGGATCAGGCTCCAGACTCTGCCAGCAGCACTGGGTGTCACCAGGCCATGGTGGCTCCTGCATCCCAGCTGTGGTGGCATGCATGGTGACAGGGGCTGTTTTGTTGTTTGCCCCAGATTTGGAGAAATCCAAGCAGAATCCTTCCCAGCCAGAATCTCTGTTGAAAATGCAGTGAGGTACTACCTACATCATTGCTAACAGAAATACAGCAACACAGGGAGTGGCTGCAGAGGACAGGCACCCATCTTGTGTAAGAGCCAGAATCAGCACTCCACAGCCCCTGCAGGGGAGCTGATCAGTACTTGAGGCCCCTGAGAAGACAACTGAGGCTCAGACCCTTGGCAAAGCCCACCAAACTTCGAGAGGACTCAGGTGATGCCACTGCATGGAATCATCACCCATACAGGAGGTAGGTGTCTCCAGGTCAGCCCTCCGGGCCCTGATTTTAGCAGAAAGCACTGCCACAGGCATCTCTGACTGTGCTTAGAGGGTTTTAACAGCCCTCATGTGGCTCTTCTCCCAGTAAGAAAGAGAGAAGCCAGGTGTGGTGGTACTGCAGAGCTGGGCAGCAGCACCTTTTGGCTATTTTCAGTACAGAGGATGTGGGAAGATGGGGGCTGTGAGAAGGAATCCACTCAGTGCCACCCTTTGGGCTGCTCTGAACTTGCAGCCTGAATGCACTGCCTGTGGGGAGGAGAAACACTGCAGCTGGGAGGGCAGGGCTGAAGCAAAAAAGGCCAGACCAGTAAAACCAAAAGGCACTGGACATGAACTGGGTAGAGACACTTACTTCGCTGCCTGGGAAGAGCACAAAGTAAAGCAGTGACCTTTTATTTCATTGGCTGTGTGCCCTCCACAAGCCCTATCCACTGACTCAGGTATGACTGAGCTCCCACTGGGCTGGAAAACAGCCCAGTGCCAGCAAAGGGAACTTCTCTTCCAGATCTGTGCATTTCCCTTGTGTGTTAAACTTGGCCTCTAGGGCTACCCTCTCAATCCTCAATCTTTAAATTATTAACCTGTTCAATTTGTGTTGGAAACGTTAGATGAACCAGAAAGAACCCAATATGACTTTGAAATCTCAGCATGAGTCTGCATGGTTGGCAGTAAGAGAAAACTGAACTCCCTCCCCTACACTGTAAAATAGAACAATTGCCTTGGAAATAATTCAGACATAATAAATGAGGGATTCCTTCATATTAACTGTTTTCAATTGCAGATTTATAGCCTAAAATTAAGCAGATGTTGAGTGCTGAATACAATGCTTAAAAATACAATGACAAGTTGAAATCACAGTTTCTCTGCATGTGGCAATCAGTAACTTCAATTAGAAGTTTATTTATTTACTATTATCTACACTATTATCTATTTACTGGAATACAATTAAAATATAATTAAATGGAGCAAGCTGTACTTAAAATAAAGAAATACTGTAGAATTTAGTGGGGAAAAAACCAGTAAGATTTTCAGGTCTTCCAAAACAGTACTAAATGTTTGGATACAAGATAAACAACTTAGAAAATACTTTGCAAATCCCTTGTAAGTACTTTAAGGAATTTACTTTAAATAAGGAATTCACTCTTGAAAGAACATCAACCTTTATTTTATTTATTTCAATTCCCGTACTCACATTCTGAAACAAGATAATGAAATCTTCATGAGCTTGTTTCAATATTAGCATTAAGTTAATTTCATTTGCTTCTATTTCACAATAGAGAGAGACTTCTGTTAGACCCATATCGATGATCACTGGCAGAAGTGAGATGTAGAGCCCAGCTCACCCTGCCTTTTGTTAGTCTTTAGAGGGAAAAGGCTACAGGAGCTGTGCAATTCACAGTACATCAACTGCAAAGCTCTGTATCATGCTATTCATCAAAAAACCAGTCTGAAAACACTTGCACTGTTAGGGAGCTGGACAGCAGAGCAGGGCTCAGCAGGTAACCAGGCTGGAACCACTCAGAGAGCACTCTCAGCTCCCACAGGGGCAGAGGAAAAGAGGACATCTGCTTTAGGTCCAGAGCTGTGCAGGATTGAACCTTACACTATCCAGAAAAACAGCAACAGGCAATGAGAGCAGGAAGTAATTTGGAAACTGATACCAAAGCCCCACCATTTACCTTAGGTTTTGGCTGATTAAAAAAAAAAAATCCAGGCATTAAAAGTAAACATAGGAAATTAGAATTGTGTATCTGTTTAAAAACCCCACATCTTAATACAAAACAGTGTCACAAAAGCTGGAGTGACTGCTCTTTTCATGCCTCTGCAGCAAGACAGGAGTGACAAGACCTGGGTCCCTCCTGACACACCTCCTGACAGGGTCTCCAAGATGGGGAGGACACAGAAGCCTGCTTCAGTTGTCCAATCTGCGATTTTAATCACTTTTTTTGTCCCATTTTTCATGTACACTGAGACTAAATTGTTTACTTTAGCTCGGGCTTGCAGAGTGTATTTTAACACAACACTTTACTTTCCCTCTCTAGCATAAGCATCCCCAACACCTTCAATCTTTTTTCATAACTTCTGCTCCCCAGGCTCTGACAGCTCTTGTCACTCCCTCTGCACTTCTAGGAAATCCACATTTTCTAGCAGCTTCTGGTAAATGGGAGTTTCCAAGGCTGCAGCTGTAGACGCTTGCTGCAGAATTTCAACATCAATTATAGCCACTGTCCACTCACCCAGGAATAAAATGCCTCAACAGGTTATTAACACAGCTGGAAGGAAATCAGAGCTCCTCTTCTGAAGTGCTGATTTCCAACAAGCAGTGAATGTGTAACTTGACCCTGAGGTGATCAGTAAGGGGACAAAGGAAGCAACACAGCAGTGAGCTCAGATGCCTTTTAGTAGGACAAGGTAAGACCACCACTATTTCACCAGAATTCTCCCAATCCCTAACAGAGTGACAAAAACATCACACACCATTACCACATATGGTAGAGGCTGGGTTTGAACTGGCTACAGAGTGGCAAAACCCTCCTACATTCACCAGCACTCCATGTCAGTTATTTATTTCTAATGAACCCCTTTCTCCAAAATACCTTACAATTATTTGTTAAATTATATCTGAGGGAAATACTAAATCTTCATTAGGCTCATTAGTTTCACTGCATTTTTTACTGCTGTATTTTGATACATGTGTATGGTGGAATAATTACCTTATCCATGGCACCAGATATTTAGTTACTAAAATTAGTATGATGTCCCTGGTGTTGTTTTTTAAATAGATGGTTATTTTTGTAGATCTACAGGCCTCCAGGAAAAAAAAAAAAAGTCCTCAAAAGCTCCTTCTGTGCTAAGATCACATAACAGAAAGCAGAGCTCTAGGGTTTAATTCCTATCAATCAACAAAATGAGTTTCACACTACTCCAGGCCAGAGGAGCTAATATACACAGTACCACAGGTCACCAAAGAGCTTAAAATAAATCCAAGAGTGGGTGAGTATTGCAACATTTTGCCATCCCCTGTATTGTTCTTCTAATTTTACAAAGCCCCAGCCATTAAACTAATTATTAGGGGCACTTCAGTTGTTTTACAGCTCCTAGTACCCCTCATCCAGCTTGGGCAGCTCTGAGGAGCTGTTCAAACACCCAGGGCTGGCCCTTGGAAACACTTTGCTGCTGTTACGAGCCCTGGATGTCCCCCCAGAACAGGGAAACATTTGAGCAGCTTCTTGAACAGAGCACAAATAAAAAGTAGATGTCTTTAAAAACACAGGCCCCTGAGGCATCTCGGGTTTCCCCTCTGCAGAGAGCACAGAAGATTGCTTATCTTGGCTCCAGAGCAGATTGATGTGCTCAGCCGGAAGGTTCACTACAGCTGACAGAGAACATTTCCTTCATCGTATTGCTTCACCATGCGAGGAGATAACTCAGGCTAATAATATTCTGTCTCCTTTTTATCCTCCCATAGCCTACGCATAACTTAATTCGCAATTCCAAAGGGCTCGCAGAGGAGATTGGCCTGGTGCTAGTTTCATTTACACACATATAAATCAAAGCTCAGTCTACTGGAAGAGATGGCACTGCACTGGTGTTAAAATATAAAATCCTTAGCAAGGCCAGAAAATTCCCCCTCAGCTCCTCTGATCATAAACACCATGTTATCCTAGATTCAGTCACGCCCTCCAAATTTCTAAACATTGCATCCATTTAAATTTGCATGTAAATAGAAGCAATCCTGAGTCACAAGAAATACAGCTTCGCCTACCCAGAAAGCATTAGCGCAAATGTAAACCAAGCAGAAAATGGCAGAGGGGTAGAAACTTGGCATCCATGGCAATTATCTTTACATCTAATGAATAGTGTCTTCGTTTCTTAGTAACTAATTACAGTGGAACTGTTTAGAGAAAAGGACCTTGTGATATGCCTGAAAGAACCAACATAGGACACCGAACCAGGACTGTGTTAGTTCACAGTGTCAGATACCCACTCACAACCTCCTCCTCCTATCCAAAACTGCAGGATCAGGCTTTTGAACCTTCCAGGAGCCTTAAATTACCCCTGGCACTACGGACTGAAAGGTTACCATTTTGGAATAGGAACAAGCTGTGTTCCTAGATCTTCACCCCCAGGCAGTAATCCTGAGCCACACAGGAAACCCCACTGCCTGCAGGCACCTGCCTGCCTGTGGCTCCCAGCTGCATGAAAGCCCTCACTATTCTGCTCTAACTCAAGCACACATAGCTGCTTTCAGGAAGCCCACATTATTATTCTGGTTTTGAAGAAGGAACTGCAGAAAGCTGAATCAGAAACTTTGAAAACTGCTCGCAAGACCCTGGTTTCGCTTACCCTAATCTATCATCACATTTCATCACCAATCTCATACCTGCTCCAAGCTCCCAGCACTGCGCCACCTCTGCCCCCTCCATTAAGATATAAAACAAGGGTTAAGTGACAGATAGTATCAACGTGGAGAGCAATCTGTCTCACTCAGAAACCAATGCACCAAGAATAAAGAAAGAATTATTATCCTGGTGTCAATGTGATAAATTACAGGCTCTTTTCCCTAAAGAATTTTTAGTTTTTCAGCTAGCACAGAAAACTCTTCTCCTTTTAACACTCAACATCAGAGCAGTTTCTTCTGACATCCTGTTCAGCATTTCTGCTAATGAAGTTGTTTATTTTGGTGGATGGCTGATGCAGTTAGTAACTACAGCACTCATATTGGAATAAACATGAACTGAGAGGCAGTGATAGGAATTCCAACTGTTCCTTCCATATATTTGTTTCCAAAATATAAATAAGTTTGAAAGCTCTGCTGCTTGCTCTTGTTAAAGTGAACAAAATGTTTAGGGAAAATGAGTTTTCAGTGTTTCCCTACACCACACAGGTTACACAATCCCACGTGCCAAACCCATGAAGTTTGTGGTCACATTTCCCTCCTACAGCAGTGAGTTCACAGCTGTTGCACCAGACAAAATATGACTAGGAAGAACTGGGAGAAATAACCTCCTGATCTACCATACCCACTCCATAACATTTATATCAATGCCAGAGGCTTGTCTATACAGCAGTGGAAGGATTGAAGAAAAAATTAGCTGACTTATAGTGCTAATGGAAATCTTCAGAAATCTTTTCCTCATATCCAGCCTAATCTTCACTTGCTTTGGTGTAACACATTTGTTTGTCTTTGCCCTTCCCTTTTGCAGCATCACAGTATGATTGCACAGACCCTTTTCACTCTCTAGACTGAACAACCTCTACCCTTTTAATCCTTCCCTGACAGGCCACTTTTTCAAGACCTTTGATCACTCTTGCTGCTTTCTGTTCCACACCTCTCAATGTGCAAGAAGGAGACGTATTACTCCAGTTAATACCTCCAGAGGTCTAATCTGCAAGGACCTTGGGAAGCCAGTGAAATGCTCCATGCACAGCCAGCCCCTCACTGCTGGGTGCATTTTCATGACAGGAGATTGTAGCACAGAGGAAGGGATGTTCTCTAGTATAGAGAGACATCCTCCAAAGGCTCCACACACCAGGACAGAACAAAGCTTTGTAGTGACCACCAGGTCCAGGAGGAGAATGCTTTTTCAGTGTTTCTAGGGAGATAGGCAGTCAGGTCTTGTATTGGCTCCTTCAGCACCTACCTCTGACCCCAGGTTCTGCATCATCAGAGAAAAATCACTGCTGCACTGATACAGTGAGGCAACCAGCAGCAGCATCAAAGATTGAGTTAATTGATTCAGCTGAGTGACAGTGGGGAACAGAAGGGATGCATCTTTCTATTACTGCCACCTACATGAGGGAAGAGCAATTAATAGAAAATGTTGACACGTTAAGAGGTCATTTTTGCTCTGCAATTGCTTGCAACCCAAAGCAATGCCGTATCTTCATACTTGCAACCATGCAAAAAATGGTAAGATGTAGGGGACCAGTTTCATCACTGCAGCAGCTGGGGGGAAGTTACCCAGCTCTGGGACACACTCTCCCAGGGAATGACCTACTGCTCCCCCAGCCATGCAGCATGTCCGTAATCTCTCTCACAATATGATTGAAAAGGGAGCTGGCTGGAGGATAAAACGAGAGGGGGTGGGGAGAAAAGCAAACAGACTCAGCTTATTAGTAAAACCTTGATGACCAGAAGTTCAACAGAGCAAAAAGTGCATCACCAGAGGACTTATGATGTCCAGGAAACAAGCATTGGCAGATCGGGTACACATGGCTGCATTTGCTACTCACTCTGCAGCCAAGTGATTAAATCTCCAAACAGCCCTTGACCCTCTTCCATACCAAACACAACCTTTGTCCTCTGCACATTGCATGTTTAAGGCACTGAGTGCGTTTCCAAGACCCTTACCTCCTGACTTCCAGATACAGCAAGCCCCTCTGCCCTTCTTGTCTTAACTTCACACTCTTTGCAAACCATGGACATGGTTTACCAGCTCATGTTCTGGGGGTTTGAAAGAGAAGGAGCTCCTGGGTGGCACAGGATGTGTTACTGCAACCCTGAGCATCCCTTCTCAGTCCCTCACCTGCCCTGGGGTAACACTCACCTCAACAGCTGGTGTGGTGGGTTTTAGGCAAGGATATTTGGCAAGCTTAAAAATAGGAAAAGGAAGCTGGATGAGGGCATATGTAGTCTCATACTCTCAGAGGCTGCATCAGAAATACCTCCCTGGGCACTGAGCCCTATAAATTATCTCCCAAAGCTTGAAAAAAAATAAATGTGCTCAGTCAACACACCTTTCCTCCAGCATCCCTGGGAAAAGGATGGGGACCTTCTTGTTGGAAGAGAGCCACAGAGACTAACGCGGGGAAAGGTGGTGGTTTACATTCAGAACAATTTGAAATGCCTTTCTTTGAAAGCTTCCTCCTGAGTCCACCCATGTTCCTTCCCCAGCCTAGGGAAATCTCTGGAAAGTGCTGGAGCAGGAAGATCTGCCTCCTTGTACAGGCACTCTCTCCTCCCCAGCAAGTACAGTCCCCTACTGCAGCTCTCCTGAACCTCCCACAAGGTATCGAAAAGCAACAACAGACAGCAGGCTCCCTCCAGCTTGCTAAATTTAACTGCAGACCTCTAAACATTCCTCTCTTTGCACTCCTCTGAAACAGTTGCACAGAAACACAGAGAATGAGAGCTCTCCTCCTAGCTGTGAGGAGCCTGAAGCCCAGGTCTGCTCCCACTGCCTCCGCTGTAGGGCTCCTGCATTGCCATGCGTGCCATAAAAATCACCAGAGTGCACACAGAAGGAGGAAGGGAACACTTTTGTTCCTCCACCCCAAGAACTCAAGGTACTAAATGTTAATACTTGGAAATCAGCAACTGCCAAGAACAAGTTCCCCACCCACCCATCCACCCTAAGCTTTGAAGTGTTTTCTTTCTGGCTTTACCTTGGCACGCTGGCCAAATAAGTCACAAGTTTCCGAAGGTCTTCCTGCCTTATTCTGTCATGATTGCTGCGGGCTGGGAAGGTCAAGACAGGACCACCTCGTTTATCACGGCCACCTGTGGAAAATAAAGGATTGTTAGAAAATCAGGCAGGAAGCACACGTCAAAAAAACTAAGTGCACCGAATTGATAAATATAAATTACAGCACATTTAAGAGTCTGCACACCCGTTGTAGCTTTCAGACTTGCCTAATTGAGGAAGGCAAGCTTGCATTTGCTGGAGTTCCAAACGGGGGATATAAGGAAAAAGAAAAAAAAAGCCCACACAAGGAAAATTGCCACTAGCAGTTCTTTCACCTAATCCCATCAAATCTAATATATCTGCCACTCCAAGCAGGCAATGCTAATGAAATCCTACTGTGGGGATAGTTTTAAACTGGTCAACACCAAGAAAGTGAAAGCATTTTTCACTGTTGCTCAGTATGTTGCACTGCTCATTCCAAGACAGTTTACCACGCCCTGCCAGTTTGAAGCAATGTATATCAGCAATGTCCATACAGTACAATGCTCTAATCTATCAGGTACTTCATTAGAACTGAAATTTTGATTAGAAGTTCATGTCTCCTAAGCTTCCATTTATAAAGTGTTGTTGGCAGATGGAATAATTGTTTGAGGGAGGGGGAGGTTCCTGTAGCTTTCCTGTCTTAAAAACCACTTTTTTTAAACTGTCAGTGTCTGGCCCTTCATCTTTTACAACAATTGTCTAAAGGCTTAGCCATAAAGGAATAAAACTACCCTGAACTATACAATCATAAATACAGGGGCAAATACAATCCACTCTACACCTTATTTTATTCTTTCCTGTAAATAAAGTTTAAGAGGATCGAAACTGAAATCTAGTACACCATTCAATGTTTGGTTCTTCCTTCACATACTATCTTAGGATTTCTTCCAGGAATTGTGTGTTGTTAGATATATGTTTGCACTGTTATCTAGGAAAAAGTTACAGCTCAAAAAGCTACCATGGAACTGCAAGGACCCCGCAAACAAGCTGTAAAAATGCACATGAGTTTGCACTTCTCAATGGAAAGTATAATCCCTTTAACAGAAATATCACTTCTGAGAAAGGAAACCCATGTGCTTTCTGAGCTAATTTACTTGGCCAACAAGAATAAAAAGCTACACAAGGACATGAACGTCTCCGGCACTGATCCACACTGCGCTGTCTCATTAAGAACTCGGGACACCTGCAGTCTGTGCTATTGGCACATTCTTGTTACTATATATAAGTTTTCTTAAAATACAGATAATTTTTAATTGCTAAGACCTATCTAAAGAGTCTTCTACAGCGCTGCTGCCTGTACAAGACAAAGTCTGTTACACAACCATCATCCATACAGAGATACCACTGGTACCACATGTCACAGTTCATCAGCCTTCACATTCCCAGTGGATTGCAATATACCTGCATGCATCACATTCAGTGGATGCAATATACCTGAAGGGCTGCATTGTGCAAGTTTCCATTGGAACCAGGTTGTGTCTGATTTGTCCAGGGACACAAATGGAGAAGCAAACAACAGATGTCATCTTTATTTTGAGCCCTCATGCAGACAGGGCTGCATATGGAGTACAAAACCTGTCCTGCCCAATCTCCACCCAAAACTCTGTGCCTTCTATTTGCCTTTGGCTCTACACCATGAAGGTGAGGAAGGTCCATTGGAATTCAGTGTCACCTTGGCAGATCTACGCCTCTGCCACACAGCATGAAAATGGGGCTTGATGTAAAAAAGGATTCAGTTTACAAGGAAATAAACTCATCTAAATTTTCAGACCTTTCTATGAAAAAAAGCTTCCTCATTTTAAGTACATTCTCCCTTTGTTGAGATTATTTCACACACCACATCAATGCCAAACCATTATATCATGCGTGATATGTGTCCAAGAGAAAAGAAAGCCAGCCTATAGAATGGCAAACCAATACAGTAACTAAAGCTGGAGGGAAATATTTTTTCAACACAAGAAGCTTTTCAAGGTTTTGAAAAATTTCCCACCATATCAAGATGTAACCAAGGCTTTCAAAAGCTTCCAGATATTTGCTGAAGCAGAGACCTTAACTTGAACTGCATCCCAGAAGAACACACTACCCAGTACTCATTCAGGCCCCCTCTCCTCCGTTCCCAATTATTTAAATATTTGTTCAACGTGGAAAAGCACTAAGAGTTGAGATCAGAAGACATCCAAGCCCACATTCATAATCCTCTCCCAGGATATGAAACACCTGGAAAGGGCCATGAGCTTCCTCCAGCCCAGCAGCACTAATCACTCTGATGCTGCCCACTCACATTGGCTTCATAAACCAAAAATTGTGTTTCTGGTCAGGGACCTCTTTAACACCTACCATTCCACCAAAAGGAGCTCTACAAAATAAATAAATAAGAAATCTGTGTAAATTCTGATAGGCTGAAAATGTTAAGTTAGAAAATTCTTGACCCTTTTAGTAGCAGCAAGACAAGGATTTCAGCTACAGAAAAGAAAATGGGATCCAGAACATTTCTGTCCTGTCTTTGCTTCAGGATAAAAATTGTCCCTCAACAGTTCATCTAAACTGTCCTCAGGGGAGCAGGATAAATAAAGCTCAGGCATGGGGTCAGAAGTTACCAGGACAGACCAGAGAAAATGGGTTAATTCTCATTGGAGGAGGACGGTTACATGATGACCCAGTTGGATGTTTCTGGATGATGGAAGGATAAATAAGCGCCTGAACTGATTCCTTCTAGTCTTACAGTACACAAAAACAAGGAGACTTGGGTAAAATATCAAGATATGTTTAGAAACAAATGTTTCTCATTTGTGATAAAAAGTACAGCTCTAGGCTTTGAGTAATAGAATGAAATTATTACAAGTACATCGTACATTTTAGAACCCTTCAATTGCTTCCTTCAACTCCATGTAATCCAAATTATTGAGAAATCTCTAATTTTTATGAATGCCTACATAATTTACAATTTTATCAAGAGCCTGTATAAGAAAATTCAATTTCTTCTAGAACAAACTACTGTACGTTTAACTCACCATCAAACTTGAAGAGTTCAGTAACTGTGGTTTACTCTTTCAAATACTGATAATATGTAGCATTTTCTTTACCTTTTGTAACCCAAAATCTCAGCTTTTCTAGGCAGACTTATATAGGGGTACTGCTACCATCAAACATGCCTGCATGAGGATGCTCATCTTCTCTAACAGCCTGCTGAGAAGTAGCAATAGACACTAAAAGAGAAGAAAACCTTCTGGCATTGGCTGTGCAGGGAGTCTGTCTACACCACTCCTTTTCTTTTTTTGATTATTGTTTTTTTCTTATTATTATCTTTTTACTGAGGGGAATAGGAAAGTAGTGCGAGGGGAAGAAGTTCAGCCCAGATCCCACAGGGAGTCACTTGAAGAACCAGGAGGAAAAATGAGGTTTTCTGACTTGATCCACTGTGTTGAAGCTTCACAGTGCTTGAGACTGTCTCTGCTTGTTAGTAATGCACTCAGGGAGACAAATCTTGCCCCAAGTCAGCCATGATCTCCACACCAATTGTACATGCACAATCTCTAGAGAGCTACTCAGCACATTGTTTTAAAAGACAATCAAAATTAGAAGGAAGCCAGGAGTCTCAATTGCTCTAATCAATAAGTCCCATCTCCTGCCTCCCCCTGGACTCATAGAAATGGGATGCAATAATCAAACATGTCATTAGGTTTGCTAATTACAGTTATTAAATGCTAAAACAAACAGCTGATAATTTCTTACTGTTTTTCAAGTTGGGTTTTCATGAGCTTTGCTCTGATTTAGAGAGGCAAACAGATGGTCTGGTTATTAGTGCTCTGGAAAAAAAAGAGTTAGAAAAACACATGTTCTTCAGGGCACAGAGTACACTGAGAACAAATATTTAGCCATATATGCCTTGCATTTCTCCTACAAAATCCTTTGTTGATGGCCTTTCCTGTCGGTGGCTTCCTTGCCAGTTCTTCCCATCTCCCTTTCCTCTATCCTATAAGAGCCCATGGCTAAATTCAAGGTTTATTCCCAGAAGTAAGATCACATCATTTTTCCTCCATAAATCATCCAGAGGACACTGCAGTGATGGCACAAGGCACATTAAAAGAAAACCTTAAAGAAACCTCAGAAAACCCACATGCAGGCAGGCAACACAGTGGCCTTGTGATGACCACTTTTCCAGTCAAACCTGCAACCAAGAGGAAGGAGACTCCAGTGGCAAGATCCCTGTTCTGGCAGCTGCCTGAACACCTCTTAGTGGTGGCCCCAAGTGCCCACATGTAAGCCAAGAAACTGGCCACCCCAAAGTGTTATAGTGATATGAACTTTGTGTACAGGCTTTACTAATCTCAAGTCCTGAGACACATCCATCCCTGTTAATATACAATAAACTGAAATTCTAGCTATGTGTAGTCCTGTTGAGGACAGGAAATTATCAGTTTCCGTGAATGCAAGCTTCTTGTATACAGCAGATAATGATTTTATCAAGCTCTGTTTTCAAGCTGCATCTCTCCAGCTCTATCAGTCCTTCTACCACAATCCTTACCTGCTTGCAGTGATCCACATTTAAGGGTTTCAAGCCCTTTGCTTCCTTTTGCACTCTCTTCATAAATATGAACTCACAAGGATTAACCAGAGACACAGGCAAATATCCACACGTGTAAAGGTTCCCAAGAACCATGTCTGACATCCTGCAGCAGAGCAGCAGCGGAAACAGGAGCAGCACACAGTGTCTCTGGCCCCTGTTCAGATGTCTACTGCAGTTCAAGTGAACACGCCACTTCATCTGACCTTACAGATCATGAGCTGATCAATCTTGATGCTGCAGACTCTGCTGAGACCATAAGTGAGTTTCCAGAGGAGTTGAAATAATCCTCATCAGGTATTTCAGTCCAAAATATGGTGAAAAAATGAATTATAATGAAGAGAACCAGGAGACAGACGGAGCTCAACTGATGTCAGGCACTTCCAATACAGTGATAAACAATACACTCTGGATTTCTAAATCTAATTGACAGACTTCCTAGGAAAGGAAAGTAACAAGGAATTGGTATCCAGAGTCTTAAAATAACATTCCTTTCCCTGTCATAGCTGAGCTCTGAGAGAGTCTGCTTGCTACTGGACTTACTGTGAGCAGGCTTCTGTACTAAAACTCCTCCAGCTTCAAGACGGGCTAATTTGTTGCAAGGGTCATACATAGGATTAGCTCTGTGACCACCCTTCAGTTCAGTTGGTTCCCATCAGGTAATTCTAGTGCAAGTGATGGAAATTTAAGCTCCCACAACAAGCCAATTAACACAGCTGCAGTGCAATCACCAGGGCCCGAACCTCCAGACTGCTGCTCTTTCAGCCTCCATATCTCAGAATCAATTCCCCAAATCAAATTCTAATGGCAAACTCTCATGGCATTATATTTAGGGTTAATGACTCCAAAAACAATGTTAATTGTTCTCACCAGATGATCTCCTAGCAGAGCAGGGCAGAGGCTGTAGATGGGATGCCCAGTGCAGACACTAAAGGATCCTTTTTCCTACCTTGTAGATTTGTTCTGTAATCACCCAAAGCAACCACACGTGTTTGAAGAGACAACCTATTGTGGCTTGTAGCTCATTTTCACTGCTTAATGCAAGTATTTTGGGGTACTTCTTTAATTTGAACTGTATACTGGCCAATAAGCCACAGCACGTGGCAATGCCAGTCACTGCTGATGGTGGTACAGACACTCCAAACTCACAGCACAGGGCACAGTGCTAGAGGCTGCACAGAAATAAGGAGAAACCAAGAGAGGACAGATTCACCCTGATCACACACTTTCTCTTCTTCATTTGACACAAGCATGGAGATGTAGTCAAGGAATGCCATGCTTTTCTAATACCAGATTTCCCTTTTTTGAAACCTCCATTGATTTCAAACTACAGCAGGGAATGCTATAAAAAGGAAGACATTTTTCTGTAACAAAATAGAGAAGAATTGTTGATGTTTCATTTGAAATTTCCATTCCAGAGAAAGACGAGAATGGAAACTTTTCATTTAAATCAAAACTTTTTGTGCAAACAAAAAATGTTTACATCATTCAAAAATTAAATATTTTGGTTAATTTTATTCCCAAGCCAATATGAATTCCAGTGTCCACAAATCAGCATTTGAGACCTCCTGAAACCAGGATGTGAACTTTTTCAGTGCCCGGAGGTACTGGAGGTCTCATTTCAAACCTTTCACTGAGGAGTGAAGTGCATCCACTGCAGAAAAAGAAAAAACATGCACCTCCACATGTGGTGTCCTGGGACAAATTTTTGGGAATGTCAGCGTCTCCTTCTCTGAGCCTTCCTCTTTGATTCATCCTGATGACCAAAATTTGGTGGAACCTGATTGCAATGCTTTCCTTTCTATAGATCTGTTTACATTGAAATTTGTCCTCTGAAAGACCTGTCAGGAAATCTCTGCTTTTCCTTAAGGCTCAGTCAGGTTCAGCTGTTTCTGTGAACCAGCTCATGAGGCTGCTCCTGAGATGTGGGGTTGGGGACTGGTCTACCAAAGGATGGAGATGGCTGAGCTGTTACCACATCCACTTCTTCCTGCTCTGTGCCCTTTTGGGGCCCAAAGCACACAGGAAAACCTCTTGCTTTGTAGACACGCTGGGAGCTCTGCTTGTCACAGCTGCAGTAACTCAGCAGCTTATTACATCCTTCTGCTGCTGCTCAACCACGCTCTCAGAAACTTGGCCAGCCCCCTCCTTTGTCCTCCTGCCTCGGCAGATGAGCAGACAGTACCTGGGTGACAGCAGGAGCCCACGCGCCACCGCTCTTCCGAGCTCTCCAGGGAGCGGAAATACCGGGAAGGATCCTGAGAAAATCTTCTGGGTGGGATGCAGGGAAATGTTTTCAGCGAGACCCATGACATCAGTCAACTAACAAGCTTTTTATAGCATAAGTGCATGAAGTTCCATGCATGGGAAGGGAACGTGGTGACACATTCCTCTCCCTCTCCTGAAAGTTCATACATTTCATTCCGTACTGCACTGATCAATAGAAAATCTCCCATAAATATAATCAAGCAGCTGAACAACGCCCCAATTTACACCACTCTTCTAAAACAGCGTCTGTGTTTCCCAAGAAAGACTATAAGCCCAGTTTCCAAAATATTTCACCGCCTCTCGCTGAAAAAAAACATCTAAAATAATCTACAACCTGTTTTATTTCCTCTCCTCAGTGTTCATCTCCCTCTCAGAATACAAAAATCAGTCTCTGGCTTGTAACTCACTCCCTAATGGTTCCCAAAGTCATTCCATTGCTGGAAGCAACACACTGAACCACCCAGGCACAGCCAAGATTTTATTAGGGTTTAGACAACAAACAGGTGGCCAAAGCCTTCCCCTTGCCAGCCCCTTGCTTAATCTGCTTCCAGGAGGTCAGTGATGGAAGCAATCAGACAGCGATGGCTGGGATGCACCTCACCCACAACTGCTCAGTCCATCGCTCTGCATAGCAGCTATGGAATGGGATTTTCAGGTACTCTTTAGACACACATGTGAACTTTGTTCAGGTTCAGTCTAGCTCATAGATGAGATCACTGGAAGAAACCAAGAACCAGTTCCAGGAAAAAATCCTGATATTATCCACCACCCCTCAACTTTCCCGCGATGCAGGGATGCAGATGCAGAGCCCCGCGCTTGCTGCTCGCTGCCGGCTCAGTCAGCCAGGGGGAAGTGCCAGGCACAGAGTCCCAGACAGCACTTAGGCTGGATGAATCCATGCCCAGACAGTTAGAGCTGTATGTCAACTCTGAAATTAAGTGCACTTGTGAAAGCCTGAGTGCTCCTCTCAGATGACAAGGCTGTGCAGGCAGGTCCTGTTGTGCCTGCTCTGGAGCAGGTGGCAGCCGCTCTCCCTTCCCTGCCTGCTCTGCCCTTTTGCTTTGCTGGGTCCAGGTGTGCAGCATCCACCATCCTGGAACACCAAGCAAAGAGTAGCCCCTGCCTGAAGGGTCTTGTGTGTTCTCTGCAATTTTCCTGTTGAATCACACACAAACAAGCTGGTGAGCCACAGCTGATGAGAAAAGCAATAAACTACGTAAGTGACATGTTCAGCTGAGAGTTTTTGTGTGTGCTGATAAATTCTGCTGGTGTAAAGAGAACCCCCTTGACAACTTTACTGTACTGTTATCATTAAAATTAACTGTAGTACTAAACTCTGAAGAAGATTCAATAAAACTCTCCTGTTCCTCAAGGAAGCCTGATTAAAACACAATGTGCTCTCAGAGTCTGTGCTAACTACAGAACTATTTTTTTTTGTTGATCTTGGAAAGTCCAGATATTTGATTTTTCTTTTTTGTCAAACATTTCTCAGCTGTGCTCAAAGCATACTCTAGGAAATTATTCCATTTTAATTAAAAAGAACCTAGCCATCAGCTGAAATGCTAAAATCATTTTTTTAATCTGCTTTATTACAACAGTCCAGGGGAACATTGGGCAGTGCTTACCCTCTGGGCTGGAAGGGGATGCTGGGGCTATTGCAGTGAGCACCAGCAGCTCAGAGTGTTCTGCCTGCAAAGGCAACTGCTGCCCGCAGTCATTGCATTTGGAGACCATGAAGAGGAGGTGTAAATCCTAGGACCTCTAGCTGTGTCAGGAACGGCACATTTTGAGCAGATCCAAGTCTGGAGGCTGGTGAGTCTATATGGAGCAAGCTGTACCCTGCCTGCAGCGGATCATGGTGTGAAAGCCCGGGGGATTGTGTTGGCGCTGCTTATTTAACACCCCCCTCCGCAAGGCAGGCTTGGCACAGGACAGTGTCTAACGAGCTGATGATTTGATGTGAGACCCTCTGGCTCAGAGCTGAGCACAGGCACCATCAGTAGAAGGGGCTACATAAACAATCCAGACAGGTTGTCATTATTAAATATTCCATGAATTACCAAATGATCCTGCAGTCATTTCCATGCAAAGCAACAGCAGGAGCCAAGAACTAAATTGCAGTACAGTCCCTGAATAAATTCCTCCCCTTCACTTCCCCAGAGCACACGGTTCAGCTTTTGTGTCTCAAACAAGTGTGCAGGTACGCTGTGTTTTTATGACTGTATTCCCCTCTTTGGAGCAGTGAAAGCCAACCATGTAAAACATTTCAGGACATTCAGAATGAGACTTCAGTGCAAGATAAAGTGCTCCTGCATGTGAGCACTGTTGGGAGAGACTCGGGTTTCCACACAAGGCTTTTGGTGTTTCAGAAACTTCCCTCAAACTCCTGGATTTTCATGTCATTTATGAGAAAGTTTTGCGTTTATAGATCCTCAAATTGTTTGCCCAAGTCACAGCTGGACTCATGACCCCTGGGCCTTTTAACTGTTACTATATGGGAAGGCATCTCACACCAGCTATCAGTCAAAGGAAAAGCTTTTCTTGCCTGGATGGCATGTCCATGGATCAGCAGGGTGATGAACCCCATCCTCATGGGACTGGGGACTAAACTCCTGCAGAGAGAGCCAGGGAGGAAGAGTCTGGGCACCTAAGATCCTTGCTGCAACCTCCTCCCTTCTGCAGTCAGCATTACTGTGGAGATGAAGGAAACATAAAAGCAAAGACTGCAAACAAGGGGAACTGGCTATTATTGATGGAGGCTTTCTCTTTGTAAGCAGCCTGAGTGGTTTGTAATCATCAGAAACACTGCCACTGGAAATACCCTGGGTTTATGCTGCCAATTTGAGTGACTTCATGCAAGATTATGATTGCTTCAGACTTTCTCTTCCCCCTCTCACTGAGAAATTGTAATTCACACCAGAAGCAGTATCATCCAAGCTATTCTCAAAGGCTCTTCCATATTGTCTAGTCCTTGTCTACCCCCAGATCCTTGAGATTTGTCTCCTGAATGAAGGCTGTAAATCTTTGTACAGAATGGCAGGACAACTTCGAGCATCTGAGTTATTATGTAAATGCAGCATCAATGGTACTTTTAACTGCAAGCTGATTGGGACTGTAAATGGAACACCAGTGATTTATGGCCCTGAGTTCCTCCTACATACAGGAATTTAATGCTATTCACTGACCTTGAACCAAAAGCAGGATCCTTGAAGTCTCCTGCATGCTGAGACAGCCCACATCTGGGCTGGAGCTAAGCAGCTGCCTTTCATCCTACCTGTGCTGCTCATTTACCTGTGTCTCAGAACATGAAGAAAATCAAGGTGGACCAGTTTCCAATGCTCTGAGTATTACTGGGTAGTCCTGCTCCACACACAGCCCTATTCTTAACTGAAGAGCTAATTTAAGTACTACCAAGTTCAAACATTAAACTGGTCACTTGAGACTCTGCAGCATCATAAGGACTAGGATGTGGTAGACAGTGCTCACGATGGGCTGGAGGGATCAAGGAAGGATGTGCTTACCTGACACAAAGGCCACTTTCTCCTTCAGTATAGGAAGGACATCAGCAGCTTTTAAACCATCATTTCTGAAAGAACCTGCAAAACAGAACAAACAGGAAAGTCACATTAGAAGAGGGCATGTTCTTGCTCCCAGCTTCTTGGACTTGCCATTTTTCTCAAAATCAAACTGAAGAAAGGCTATAAATTACATAAAAGCACCAACAAAGAGACCCAAATGGCTGATCAACAAACATTAATAGAGATATGTTCATAAAATTAAATACAGAGAACCAGTTCATTGCCCCATTCTTCAGACGTTCTGAAAGATTAACAAATTTCCCACCAAGTAACTAGATTAATCCCTGCTGCCTTTTTCACAGACCATACTGTCAAGCCTCTGAGATGCCCATCTTGCACAGCGAGACAGGAGCCTTCTCTCTTCACTGTTCTGAACATAGCCCAGCCAAAACTGCAGGGAACATTACAGCATATGCATGTCCATTTAGCATCAGCCCTTGAGACAGATTTGCACAGGGGTTGGCATAAAAAGGGCTTTTCCCCTTTCTGCTGTGCACAGCACAACTGGGATGGAATGGCTCAAGGTAAGACCACGCTCAGGGGGAAGACATGCTCCTTACGAGCCAGCCAAAGTTTTCTCTGGGTAAGGAGTGGTTTGAGGCCCCAGCACATCCTCAGGTCATTCATGCTGTTTGATTACACATTAAGCATACCTGCATAGGCCATTTGCCTTCCCTAAAGTGCCAAATTACTTCATGTCTCCTAAATATTCACTCCAGAAATCACAGACTTTTACTCTCTTGGGAACAGAACTGCACACGGTTTGAGGCACCAGCAGCATCTCCCTGTAAAAAGCTTTGTAAAAGACCAGCAGTAAGGGATCACCCCAGAGCAAGCCAGACACTGCTATTCCCAGAAAAGGTGGGTTTGAAGGACATTCCTGCAGTTCCACTGAAAAATAAGTCATCCATCACTGGAGAGTGAATAATAGCCATCATGACAAGTGATCTTCCATATGGCCTTAGATCTATTCCAGCTCACCAAATAATATAACACATTTGAAACTCTGTATTTTCACTTTCTGCCTTTCACAGACAGGCAGCAACCACCGTTCTGAGATGGTACCAGGGCAAGAAAGTCTTCTCACTAAGCAGTTTTTTAGAAACAGGGCAACATTGCTGCAGCCATCACACCCTCCTTGCTGAACACAGCAGATGGTACCTGACCATTTGGGTCTGAAAGTGGGACTGGAGATAAAAGCACTCCCTTTACATTATCATCTACTGCTCCCAACATGCAGCCTGCAAAGGCAAAGTGGCTCAATCCATGCAGACATTTGGAACAGACTGGATGAAGACCAAAACATCGATTTTCACCTGCAGCTGATCTACAGGTGTTAATATTGTTATAGTTAATGGTTTTTGCCATTCACAGTCAGAGTGTGCAACAAGGCTGTCTTGTACATGTAAATACGTCCCTCCCTGGTGACCAAAGGGTACAGCTACCTCTCTGTGTCCCCACTTGCACTCAGGTGTCACCTCTGTGACACTCAGCTCCAGGAGATGTGTAAGCTCACCAGCTAAGCCTTATGCTAGTGAAAACTGGCACTCAAAGGAGTGAGGTAATTCAATGCAAGGCCAGGACCAATGTAACTGCAATTTGAACAGGCACCTGAGCACAGTCCCAGGGGATGCCTAGAGTGCTTTGTGTCAGCAAAGTGTTTTGGGACCAGGGAAATGAGTCCTGACTGCTGAACTCTTTCTGTTTTCAAGTACACAGGCCTTTGTGCAGTCTGAGTTAAACATATGAGACTTTACTATTAACTTATCCTCTTAACAAGAATAACCTCTCAGATCCTGCAGCTGTGGCTAGTTCTCACATCAAAGGTAGGAAGTGCTCAGCCACAGGCATCTTTTGGAATTTAAGAAGCTTTGTATATAAGCATCTCATCCAACCATGAAGCAAATGGGAATAGCCAATGTGTGAGACACATCACGAGGGTTTGAAGACACTCAGGTGGAGTACTGGGCCAAATTTATCCAGCTGCAAGATCTGCAGTATCAGTGCAAGTTGAGTTTTGACCAGTATTTGTTAAATTTGTCAGGGAAATGGCAAAGTCAATTCTCAGGCACCCAACTGTGCAGCAGACACTACACAACTGAAATCTTTGTGAACATTACTAAAAAAAGCCAGTGGGTGTATGTAAAGCACACCATAAGGGCTTCTTAGCAAGAACCCACTATACTGAGGGCTGAAGGCCAGTTTCAGACAGTCTCCTGCAAGAAAGAACTGCATCTCACCGAGGAAATATGCAGGGAAACCAGAAGAAAAATGTATGACTTTAAAAGATGGTCACCTCCTGAGCTGTAGCAGGGCAGGCTGCAGGCAAGGGGCTCTCTGCTAACAGCCCCGATGTCCTGACTGTGCACAGGAGAGGCAAGAGAAGACTTGAGTGGGGACAGTGCTGCAGCAGGTATTTTCCCCCTTTCTCAGTATCACCCAGGACAGGTCAGACACACTCCAAAATAAATGATGAATGAATGAATTGGAAAACTATGAGCCTGTTCTACAACCAGGGAATAAACCAGAAGTCCCAAGAGCTCCAAAATTTCCCTTGGGATGGAGAGGGAAACTCCAGAAAGCAGATCAGTGCCTAAAGCAATGCACGGTGCTCAACCGAGTGGTAGCTCATGACCCACAGATGCTTCCAGAGGTTGCTCCAGTTCCTGATAAAATCCATGCATTGGAGACCATATCTCAGAACATGCTGTCAGGTTTCCAGCAAGAGCTGGGGCAAGATATGCATAAATGGGAAAACCAATGGCTCTAATAAAGACTCCAAAAGCAACAGCCAATCTGTCTCCAGGAGGGCCCAGCATAGCAATGATGCATTCCCCAGTTCATAAGTTATTATAAGCATATCCCTAATGATGCTCATTTTCATCCTCTTCCCCAGCTGTTTCTAATACATTTGTTTTGTTTGTTTGCATGCTGGATCCAAGGCCATGTCTGCACCATCTCGTTTTTGCTGCAGAGCCCTGTGTACACAAAGGCTGTGCTTTGTAGCCTGCCCTACACCTCTCTACTGCTCCTCTCAGACAGCCCTTCTGCAGCAGATGGACAGAGATGGACAGAGGGATGAGGACAGACTGAACACTGAGCCATCCTGCCATTGTCCATGCGTTGGTTTGCTGGTTCACCACCCTCATAAACGTGGGACTACACAACAGAGCCCCTCTTGCTTTCTACCTGCATGGTCTGCCAAGGCACTCGAGCAGTGCAATCACCTCTTTACCAACAGGGAGGCACAGAGGGCACGGTGCTGTGACCCTGTCACCCTGCAGCCTCTCACACCTTCATCACATCCTGGCTTAGAGTGCTATCCACAGAGCACGGACACTATGACTGGCCACAAACTTTTATGACTCCAGTGACCCAAGAAGAAAGCACACCATGCCAGTCTGAGCAGCTGACAATATAATGTGTTCTTGTAAACTTGGAAGCACTGAAGAATTTAGAGGGGATCCTCAGCATGGCTGATTCACATTTCAGGGCAGAGCAGCATCACACGTGCACAGAACATCTTCTAGCAGGGATTCCCTGGGTGGCAGAAGCAGCTCACAGTTTTAGATGAGATGCTGTAATGAGAAGCCAGATGGGTGAGCTGAGAAGCTTAAGGAATGCTTCCATGGTAAATGCAGCAATCCTGAAATTGAGAAAATTTGTTTTTCCCCTGCACAAATGCCCCAGTTGGCCTGGAGAGCTCGCTGCTCAAGGACATGGAGGTCAGCAGCTCAAGGGGCTTCCTGAACAGGTTGGAGATCTGCAAACAACAAACATCTCCAGAGAACCGTAAAGATTAATAAAATAAGCAAGAGTTTTGGAAGGAATGTAAGCCTACAGACTTTGAAGTGAAAGCCAAGCTCTAACTCTTGGAGTGAAAAACAAATTATCCCCAGAGAGAGCCCTGTGAGCTTTAGCATTTCTTTCTCTAAGCAGAGTGCAGGGTCTCTATTGGAGACATTGTCTTGGGCTAGATGGAGCAATGGTCTGCTCCAGAGTGGCTTTTCCTAGAAAAGCTTCAGTTCTAATCTGAAAAATGCAGCTCTTGGCTTCAAATAAAGATCAGCTGCTGGAAATATGGAAATGCTTTCTATACTTAAAAAAAGTATGCGTAGGCAAGAAGAAGGCCTCCTGTCAGAGCACTGCATGGGGCTTAATCACTTGGCTCCTGATGCCTTCAGCAAGAGTTGTTCATCCCAAGTCCCATGCAATGTTTCAGGAAAGGCAGCCCACATTCTCATAGTTCTGAGAACAGATTTGACTATTTAAAAACTTTGGCATAAAGTTCCTTTAACCAAACAAAACTGAACTCCTTGGGCTAAACCCATCCCTCGAGGAACTCCACTGGAGTCCAGGACACAACAGTAGGATTAATCTGGTCCATATTTCTTCTTCCCCCAGTAAAGGCCTCTCCTGTATTTCTACACCCCCACTCCCACACCCCAGTTTTGGGGCATTTATCTCCCAGGTTTATCACAGCCTATCTGCCTTCCTACCTTTTTATCCCACCCTCCCCACCCCCCCCCCAAAAAAAAAAAAAGTCTCAGTGGAATTTATTTGTCTTTGCAGCACTGTAGCGTCTTGGCTTTCTACAACACACAAACAGAAGGGACGTCTGATGTGAGCAGAGAGAGGCAGAACAAAGGAGACTTTAGTATTCCCGTTGTAGCCTTTGCAAACTGAGACACAGAGAGATTGACTTGTCCAGTGTCAGACAGAAAGTTTGTGCAGAGCTGAACCCTCATTTCCCCAATGCTTTTCTCATACAAACATCCCTTTGTTTTCCAGCAGAATATAATCCTCCTTTTTCTTCTTTTTACACTTCAGGTTTCCTCCTCCTGCCCTTCTCTCTCCATTATTCTTCCCTCCTGCATTTATGCCTCAAATATTTACTTTTTGTGTGTGCTAAACCCTCTTTAACCCCTTCCTCCCCTTCCTGCAGGCTATTGTCTGTCCCCACAGGGCTGTGAGCCTTCCCAGTTTGATTTCTCTGCTTTTCCACAAGCCACACGGAGGGGCTTAGCCAAGGGCTGCTGGGGCCTTTGCCGCTGGGATTTTGCTGGCTGAGGCTCATTGGCTGAAAGGCAGAGAGGCCACAGCATGGCACAAGCATTTGGTTGAATAGAAGCAACATGTGCTCCAGACTAGTATTTTAGCACCATCTGGCAGAGATAAATGAGGCTGGACACTCTGCATCTGCCAATTGCTCCTCTGTGGACAACAGCCTGATCCCTGATGCAAAGAAAGAGCATTTTGGTGCCCCGAGCTCCCCAGGAGCCTGCAAGGCTCTCCTGTCATCCTTCCCCACTGCAGGCAGCAGAAAAGCAGGCTTTGATTTCACAGAGGAAGGAAGGAAGGATTCAATTGAATTGAATCTAAAGACAGTACCAGAGAGAAAAAAACACAAAATTAAGCTATAAATACTATTACCAACATTTACTGAAGACTAACCCAGAGCTATACACTTCTCTGTAATAACCACATAAAGGTAATACCTGGTCTCAGGGGAAGCACTTAGGACTGCAGGTTGGAGTGTGGCAGGGACAGGGTGAAGGGCAGGCTGGATTAGCACCACAGCCCTGGGGCAGGGATGGTGTCTGTGCCCTTCCATGCTCCTCTGTTTGCTTTCTCCAGCCACCAGATCCAGTGTCCACAGTGACACACAGATCCATGCCACAGCTTCAAAAGTTGCAAGAACCTTGGACACCAAATAGATAGTCTGCACAAAAGACTAATCCCACTGCACCACATGCCACACTCTTTATCCCAGCTGAGACAAAAGTCACATGCATTACATTGCTGCATTTATTTGAAAATTAAAAGATGAATGTTGGATCTATATGTAATAGTTAGGCTTAGACCAAGACTAATATTATTTTCTATGTGTTTTTTTATACTGTCGTTTTTTCTACTTATGATACACCAGTCTTGCTTGCTGAAATATGCTTCTGGTCACAGCTATCAGGTGGCAGTACCACAGGCTACCTCCATTTCCACGTTTTGCCAGTGTATGTCAGAGGTCTGGCTGCTTTTCTACCCCTCTACACCAACAGGTCGGTCCCTCTGATTTCTCACTGCTCAAATCCCCGCACAGGGACAGCCCCTGCCAGCACAGCCCCCTTCCCTCCCCTGCCCTAACACCGAGAGAGGCAGGGATGGGCTTTGGGGGACCTTGCTAATTGCCGAGATTGTTATTCCTTCCACGAGGTACTTGGCAGCAGTGAGCCTCCCAGCACAGCCTTTGAATGTCCACACATTTAAACAGTAGCCTCAGCTTGAAATCGAGCCAAAGAATAGGCAAGGCCTCAAGAAAGATAGCTCGGCTTGCAGCAAGCATGCAAATTCATTAGCTTGTGTGCACGTGTGGCCTCTAATAAGCCGTGTTCAGCATCTGAAGCCCAAAACATCCCACCCTGTGCATCCCACCTAAGCCAACAGCCAGGCTGTGCCTTTTCATAAGTGGCACAAAACCATACAAAGCATCACAAGGATACTGAATTTATGCACAATCTGCAGCAGAGGCTCTGCTTCAGCTCCATCCATGGGGGATTTTACTCATTTCATTTTAAACATACACTAATAGAGATGCTAAGAGAATGCAATGGCTGTGAGTCAGTCTTTTGCACATTTCCTTTTCATTTTCATCAGGACTTTGGAATCAGGCTGAGATCTTCCAGTTCCTACACTTAGAAAAATAATTAGACATTATAGGTAGCCCCGTGGATAGCACATCTGACTGCTAGTCAAAAGACTTGGCTCTATTTGTGGTTCTGCTCCTAAATTGCTTTAAGATCCTGAACAAGCTGTTTTAACTGTGCCAGATCTTGGTTTTGCTCTCTACAGAACGGAAATAATGACTGCCCACATTAGTAAAGCACAGTCAGGTTCACAGACCTCAAAAGCACCTTTCAAACATGAATTAATTTTGTCTGAAAAACCTCTCTGAGTTCTCTGAGGCAGGGAACTGTTGCAGTGCACCTTTACAGACAGGCAAAAATGAGGCACCGACAGTAGGAAAGACTTGCTCTGGTGATCACAGAAAGGACTTTCTGGGAAGGAATGGGAGACGTTAGGAGAACTGGAAAAATTAGATCATCTGACACAAAATCCTGTGTTTTATTTCTTAAGTGTACAAGGGATAGATGTGCTGCCCTAGAGGGAAATAAGTACATTCAGCACCTTGAGCTTTTAGTGGTTAAGTTTCTTGCCATCTAGAGATTGCTCTACACATCAGTGACCACCCAGATGCAACAGTCTTTTATGGTGTTAATAAACAGCTATGGGCCATTTGTAATCTGAAGTCACATTTTAAACACGGCCATGGTCTCTATCCAGGCCTAGTGTGCATGAATATTTTCTTTTCATTTCACTCCCCTCTCAATTACAATTGAGTTTCTTATGGAAACATTCCTCAGAATTTTATAATCCCATAAAAAGTTTAGAACTGCTGATGGATTCCTGCATGAAGGATGCAGGCCCTCTTTGAGGCTGTAGAGACTGGGTACCCAGAGTCCCATTCTCTATTAAATTGTGTGAGTTAGAAGAATATCTTTTAACTGGTGTTGGTTTAGTCAACAGGCTTTTCCCAAAAAGCTGCAAAAGGGCATCTGCCAGCACCTGTCACATAGCAGTGACATGCTTAGGGTTTCCCATCCGTGTCACAGAAAGCCTCCCACTCACATCCTGGAGGTCCCCAGCCACCAGTAACTTCTCCAGGACAAAAAAATAAAATAAAATATCTAATTATGTACAACATTGAGGAGGCACTTTGCTGAAACGCCAGCCATACAAAGGAACCATATGCCAGTGCCCCAAGTGTGCTTTGCAAACATCTGCCTCTCAGGGGGATTTCATGCCAGACACTAAGAAAGCAACTTTAATTAGAGGCCAATTGAGATCCTTGTCCCAAAGCCTGTGACTGCCCTAAAAGAGGAAAAAAACCCATCCTAAACAAACAAGGCGATTGCTTTTCCCCCCATGTTTAAAAACACTCTACATTTTCTAATTTTTCTGACAGAGTTCAAAATGCCCTGTCCAAACAGACTGACGAAGTTCCCATTGCCTTCACAAAAATCCCTGTCCAGGAAGGAGGGTTGTGTCTAATAGGAGGGTCAGAGTGGGTTTTAAATTAGTCATTTTTGACTGTGGTTCATTCGACATTCACAAACCAGCACCTCACAATTAATTAGGCTTACATTTCCCCTGTCTCACGTCGCCTCAAATCCCTTCTGACCGGATACATTTCTGCCTTTGCTCATCTCCTTTGGTCCCTCTTTCTTTCTGCCAGGGCTTATGATTTCAGCTTGCAGCTATTGTGTCATCTTGGGAAGCCGATTTAAAAAAAAAAAAAAAAAAAAAAAAAGGAAAATAAAAAAGAATAAAGAATGAAAGAAAACCTAAATCTGCAATTCAAAGGGGAGTTTTCCCTTCCTGTGCATGAATTCCCTGGTTAGGGATAAAGCAGGATCCATGCCCTAAGCTCTTGACACAGGGCAGGTAAAAGCAGAAACCGTCCCTGCAGATGGGTACATGGGAGAGTAGCCAAAGCCCTGGTGGGATCACAGAGGCTGCTCCCACCCCTGAGCAGGACACAGTTCATCCAAACAGGGCAGTTCAAGGTCTCTGGGTGATGTATCTCTGGACAAACACAGCTAAACCAAGGCAGCAAGAAGAGCAGCAGGAAGCACTGCAGCTGACATCAGGCAGAGTTTGGGGGCACATCAAGCAGGCCCATGGGGAGCACAGGGAAGGCTCACGGGCTGCACTGTGATGCTGGGCTGCTCCAAGAGTCGCCCTCCACAGCCCTTACCTGGGGAGCAGGACCTCCCATCACACCCTACTCTTCTGTCCTTATTGCAATTACCCAGAGTCTACTCTGCAAATCAATCTACAGACAGCCCCAGCCCACCAACAGGGCCTGGGCTTAACCCACGTGCAGCAGACTGCAGATTGCCCAGACCTCTCTGCCCAAACCCAGAACTGCAAAGTTGCAGCAGCCACAGCTCCTCCGAGGGTCTGGCCAGGAAACACTCTGGGTGTAAGAGCAATTGCTTTAACTTCCCCACCAGCATCCCACATCCACACAAAACCAGGGCAAACATTTTGCATACATCAGCGGGAGGGGGAAGGCAAGACACTCAGAGGGCTAAATAATTTATCTGCCTCTCTTACAGATGCTGACATTTTTGACACACATTAAACATTAATGAAAATCATTTTATGGATGGCTGAGTCATGCCAGTCAATGGATAATCTCCTGCCTCTCCACCTGCCCCTTTCACCCTCATCTGGCTCCTATCGCAGAGTGCAGCCACTTGTAACTCTGCCCTCTGAAAGAGGCCAGGCTCCCCCAGATGCCAAAGAGCAGAGCAAAGGCACCGAGGGGGCTGAACAGACCCCAGTGAACACATGGACGACAACCGAGCCCGTGGAGCCCTAACCCTGCTGCAGTTAAATCCACAAACCTGCTGTTTTGTTAATTAGCTAACACGAGATGCTGTGAATCATTTTGGAAAGCAAATTACCTCCCTGATTTCCAAAAGCTTCCCAGCCGCATTTCTTTTTTTAACTTACTATTTTTTCCTTCTCTCAATGTATAAATGCCAATTAAATTACTGCCTGCCTCTGTTTAATCTAATGTTAGCCTACTCATATTTTCAGCTGCTCCCTGATGCCAGTGTG
The DNA here is from genome assembly GCA_034509425.1 of Eopsaltria australis. Lineage (NCBI taxonomy): Eukaryota > Metazoa > Chordata > Aves > Passeriformes > Petroicidae > Eopsaltria > Eopsaltria australis. The sequence goes on along the minus strand of JAVTVJ010000067.1, from coordinate 2,623,513 downwards.
GCCCCCTATGCCCAAATCTCTTTAGCATGCTAGTATAAATGTTTATAGCCCTAAGACTTAGTGCTGTAAGAAGCTTGACATTTTTGCGCTAATAACCTGTGATGTTATTGTAGTGTTGAATTCTAAAGGATCACCAATAGGTTGAAAATGCAGCTTTCCTTTAGTTTGTTCCAGCTAAGGACACTTTATAGAAAGAGATGACTGGGATTAAAGTCTCACAAGCTGTCTGCATCTCTTACTAGACAAGCAGCCCTTAAATATGCCAAGATGAAACTCACCAGAAGGTAGAGCTACAAAAAGCCACTGGGCAGGTTTCAAAGAGAGAGGGTATGCTTTCAATCTCATCTATTATAGAATCATAGAACCACTCCAGTTGGAAAAGATCAGAGTCCAGTACACCCAAATCCACCATTAAACTCACTGGACTGTGATTCTGGATACCAGAGTTACAAGGAATATGTTCTCCATCCCAAGCATACCTTTCTTTAATGAAACAGGCTAAAAGATAATCACCTAAATGAAGCAAATTGCCTGCTTTTCACTAAGGGGGAGCTCAGAGCTACACAAATAACTGGCTACAGGTTAATGAGATCTGACTGATCTCCAGAGGGTGCAAGCTGCTGCTCTATAGATCCAGGACAGCTGGAGCCAGAGGACCATCAACCCCTCCCAGAAACACAGGGAAATAGTCTGGGGCCCCTCTTTCCAGCCCACTGCCAGGTTGCATTTTTTCTTTCAATGGAGGTGACAGAAGTGCAATATATTGGCAACAATATTTTAATCTCACAGACTGAATTATAAAATCTTTTTTCCCACACACATTTTCCCTTCTTCTGAAGGGACTTTACTGGTTGGTGCTTTCACTGAGCAGCATGCTCTGCAAAAACCAGCAATTACAGGTAGGAGGAAATCGTCACATTCAATGTGTCAGTAATAGTCCACAAAGTTTATTAGATGGGTTTCTAAAGATAGGGAAATTATACTTTGATCTGAGACAGCCTATTACAGCCTGTAGAACCTTGCAACAGGCAGCAGTCGAGCCTCCCTCGGTACAACATTGTGGAGCAGACCCCAACCTAAACCAAGCTAAATGTCCCAAAGGACATTTAATACCTTCAGTAAATAAGAGGTGAGGGGAAAACATTTTCTCCCACATCTCCTACTGCAGATTCCACTCCTTTGGCTGCAGCAGTTTTAATAACCCATTTTTATATTTTTCCCCACACAGAAGTTCATCCTGCATAAACATCTCATGCCAGGCATCCTCGCTCTCCCACACAAACATGCAACCACACACACACACCTTCTTATGTCTGGGTTCTAGCTTTGCTGATAGAAGCACAGACCATGTCCACATTTCCAGCCTATAACTCAGCCCAGGGTTTCCATGACCTTTTCCTGCAAGCTCCAGCTCTGCTGCTGGAATGACTTGTCCATTATGTTAGTTGTTCAATAACTCTTAGGCACTACCATGCTAATACTGCTACAGTCAGAAGTCAAAGAAACATTAGGACCAATGACAAACCAGAAACAGCAAACTAACTGCACAAAGGAAAAGAAAGAAATCCAATGATGTTTTTCTGCCTGCTTACAAAGAAAAGCAGAGTGAAAGATGGACTGGAGAGAACAGATTCATCATGCTTTGGCTTCATTACTATAATAATTAATTTATATTAGCAGGTGCACATTAAGAAGATCTGTTTCCACTCCTCTGCCACTGCCAGCTGCTTCAACATGCGTGTGTCAGTCATGGCAAATAGTAGTTGGGCTGATGCCCCTCACTATCTCTCATGTCTACATCCTGCAGCACTGGTAGAAATGCACAAACACATCACAGAGAGCAGTTTTTACCCCAAAGTGACCAGAACCAGCTATGGTGGGAGACAGCCAGACACATAACTTCATTTTCCATATTTCATAGGAGCTGCCTCTTGGCAGAATGCAGGTGTCATGGCCAGGTATTTGATACAGAACATTTATAGTTGCCTTTTATAAAGCTGGTATTTATAAATGTGCACTGGAAAAGTAGCTATGACGTTCCACACAGAGCTTTTGCTCCTGAGAATTATATAATGGAAATTTTCATAAGTCTGCAGATCTCTGGTTTATACCTCACCCAGTGGATCCCACTGCAGGATTTGACCCAACATCAGAGTTCTGAGATATTATATGGGACTGAGAGGGCCAGAAAAACATCCTCTTGATAATGCCTGCTTGAATCTTGTGATCTGATAAAAATTCAGCCTGTGGAAATATGTCTACTCTCTCTACTACTTTTCCTAGGAAGCCATATCAAATGTTGTGATATCCATTTATAGCAACTCCAGAAAGCTGAGATACATGACACTGGCTACTAATGACAGCCGCAGGATAAAGCAATAATGACATCTTGGGAACAAAAAATGTGTACTGAAATATTACAGAAAGTTATCAGGCAGGAGATGCACAAAATTCAATTTTCTGAGTGGTATACTGGCTTAAATGATACAAACAATCTTTTCATAGCCACGAAATGAAGCTTTTTTTGCAAATGTTTTGTGAACTCACACACAGAGAAAAAAACCAAAGAGATAAACAGTGTCATCTTCCCTTGCACTGAAGTGCTACAGTACTGAGCACACTGTCTGCTGTAAGACTACTGACAATTAAGGATGTATCACCCTGAGCAGTATCTCTGTCTGCACGGATCTGATCTGCCCATTACCATCATCCTCTGCCACACAGCACAACCATGCACTTCATGGAATAAATATCCATTGAAGCCAACGTGGCAAGTCAGCTGAGCACATAAATTGCCCAGATTCTACCCGGGGACAAGAATAATTATCTTTCCAAATCCACTTTAAAACCCTGACTAAAGAATACTTTCTGAAGAGGTCAAGCCCTGGTGATAGCTAATACTTTCAAATGAATCTTTGTTATTGCCCAAATACAAAGAGCTGTTTTAACGCATCTCGACAGCAGAATGCCTCCTCCAGGAGCGAGCTCACCCACATTTCTGCAGATCATCACTTAAGTGTTCCATAAGTCAAATGACTTTCTGGCTTTGAAAGATTGCCCTTTGATGTCCAACAGACAGATGTCAGCATAAAAAGATACGGGGGAAAAAAGTCCAGGCTCTGCACAGCCATCAATAATCAAGAGAACAGCAGTGAGCTTGTCTGTGGAGACCAAGCAAGCAATAGCAGCTGAGCTACCTCCTCACCCCTTTGCTTCCAAAAAGTGTTTAGCAACAGCACAGCTACAAGAGTGCCAGTAAGGTGAGGTGCCCTAAGTCACCAGTACCTGTTTAGTGGCTCTGCAACCACTTACAGCACAGGAGCACCCACCACTGCTTGAAATCCAGCAAAAGAGTGCTCTTGAAGCCATAGCACCGGTTAGTCCCTTGGGTGTCAATTGTTTGGGGAACAGTGTGATGTAGCTTACGCTACCACTATCACTGCTGCTCCAGGGATAAACAGAAGGCTTCTGTCATCACTGTTTTCAATCCAGTCCTTTTCATAAGCATTGCTATTCGACTATAATGATTGTTTTGTTACGTGTGGTTCTACTCGGAAAACTGACTCCATAAAAACAGAATCATGGAGTTCATGTTTATTGCATCTCAATGATTTCCAGATCAAATGCAGTCAGTTTACAAGTAAAAAAGATGTTTGGTTTGTTTTTCCAACTACCAGGTCTACAAATTCATGCTGGGATCTAGAAGTTAAGTTGTCATCTTTTTGGCTTGTACGATTGCAAGAGGAATGAAAAAGAAATCTGCTCGCCTGCTCCTGGAGCAGCTGTGTATTTCTAGCTTCAACAGAGATTATAAGGAATAAAAATGAAGACAATATTTTCAAACCCACTTATCTAATTCTGCGCTTCAGGGCTTCAGAAAGGTAATCTGATTTTAAAAGCTACTCCAAGGGCAATTCTAAGTGACAAGACTTAAGTACTACTTAAAATTTTACTGCATATTTAGGTACATAAATAGTATGTACCTAACTTTAGACACCCATTTTTCAAAACTGTTCCCCTTAATTTAGTCAGCAAATTAATCAGATTTGCATGTGATTACGCAGAGATAGCAGATCATTTCTGTAGGAAGGTGTTATTTTTATATAGACACTTGTCGGAGCAGAATTGCATGTTAAACTAAAATTTATGAGTCCACAGGCTGAGTCGACATTAACTATTTGACAGCTGCAAATTACTGCATTACAGACATGGCCAATTTGCTTACAGAGACCCATGTGCTCACATGTAACTTAACCATTCCCCAGCTGTCTGTCTGAAAACTCCTGTGTTTTAGGGGTTAGCAGGTTTCCCTCGTGGCAACTCTGACAGGTTGTAATCAGGTTTCTGAGCCCCATTATCCTGCACGTGAAAGATGTTCTAGGGGCAGAGGAACAGATTAGCTTCCTACCATGTTTACATACAGTTCCTCTAACTCCTTGTCATGTCTTCTATGAGTTCTCGACAGCAAAAATTTTCAGCCATGCTTTTGCTTCTCCCCATTTCATCCCCCAATACATTCAGTCCTTTCCTCTGGGCTCCTGTGCCAAATGGTTTTGGATGCCACCAGTCAAATATATATTATACCCACAGGGCTGCTCTGTGGATCCCAGTGTGATGGTCCCCTTGGGCCTTGCAAAGGGTTTGCAGAAGCATTAGCTTTGAGCTGTTTGTGAAACGCAGGTTCAGAGTGGGTAAACTGAGAGAGTGTTTGCTCTGTTACCCAGTTGTCACTAAGCTTTCCTTCATGTACAGGTGCACTAATGCTGACCACCCCACCTGGATCTGCACTTTGCCTCCTCCATCCCTGTGCCTTTGGGAGTAAATGACAAGGTCTGATGGCAACCAAAAAGATAATGCATAAGAGCTTGCAGGAAAAGTGGGCTGAAAATAAAGGCTGGGAACATGGCCAGCATTTGCAGATGTACTGAGTTAGCGAGTTCTGAGGAACGTTCCAAAATATTAGCCAGTGTTGCACACCCAGCCTTTCCATGGTTTCATAAACTGAAGGTGCCTGCTTGTAAGGGCAGTCCTGTCAGGCCATCCTTGCAGCTTTACTGTGGCTTTCCTCCCTTTGTTATCTCCCTCCAACAAGGACAAGCAGGGGTGTACATTAAATCCAAATGCTAACAATTTTAGCTAAGTGTAAAATTGTTGATTTGGAAAGCAGCACGCCTGGCTTTCATCATTAAGGAGCGCTGTGATCAATGTAACATCAGGCCAATTATGGCTGTTATGATGCTGAGAGATCTGTTCTCTGGATCTCTTTATGTATTCAGGTATAAGCTAAGCAAGTGCAGCCTCAAATGCGAATTGTGCTGCTTAGGACATATTCACTCCCAAGGAGTCCCGTCCATCACAAAACCTTTTAGTGCCAGGTAATTGCCAGTCCTTTCCCAGCCAGCCCCAGCCAAGGTCTTGCCCATGATGATGAAATCTGCCTGGAGATTTTAGAAACTCACAGTCACGCAAGGCAAGGCTGCTGCTCCTGCAACAAGCCACTGCTGACTTGCCTTCTTAAGCTGCCAAGGGGACTCTGAAACGAGCACAGTGAGAAGGAATGGGTGTACTTGTGGCTCACTCCGTCCTCCAGATGATATTTTCCCAGCAGTAGTCACAGCTCGTGCTATTTGAGTCATCCTCATCTGAGAATGCAAATAGTTCCCAGCCGGTAACGCAGCATTTCTGCTGCAGGCTGAGAGCTCAGCTTCTCTCCCAGTGCTCTAAGCTGAGCCCAATCCTGGAGAGCTACAGGCTGCTCCATGTCAGGGGAAGGGCCTTGTACAGATGGCATGGGAGGATGGCAGACAATGAAATGCTTGGGGCTGGAGGGAAAATTTAGCCCTCACAATACTAGTGGCTTTAGACTTTGGATTAAACCCTGTCCTTTGTCATGTTGATGCAGAGAGGAGCAGCACTTGACAGTATTCAGAGAATTGTAGATTTACCCCACCGAAACCATCCTTCAGTTCCACACTTCTGTGTGACTTTCATCATGGTCTCTCTGCAAATTTCTTTAATTCCTCATGAGAATAAATGGATTTGCCTTGCCATTTACAGCACAGGACATTGCATAGTTACATGGATTTTCATGAAAAATAACATTTAATTGGAATCTAAGTTGAGTAAATTCAGATCTCTGAAAGCAAAAGCAGCATTTTGTGGGAAGTCGTAATTATTCCAGACAAGAAAAAAAAAAAAAAAAAACAAAACACAACAGAAAAAAAAAAACCAAACCAACCAAAAAAACCCAAAAACCAGAAAATTCAGAACTGAGTTAAATGTAAAAGCAAACCACTAAGGCCAAAGTATGGAAATCAGTGTTTAGGCACACCAGCAACAATGCAGAGCCTCCAGGGATACCAGAGAAGGAGCACAGCTATGGCTGGTGTGCAGTACTCCTGATAGCTGCAGATTAAATTGATATTGAAAGCCCTTTGCAGATTAAATTGATACTGAAAGCCCATTTCATTTTTTATCTTTCCCTTATTAAATTATTTTAGGATGAGAAGAAAAAGACCACATATCCATCTAAGAGTAACACAGAGGTATGCTACATTAATCTGGCAATAAAGCCATCATGGACAATCCACTGGCTAAAAGCCTCAGGATGTATATCTTACTCAGAGTTACTTATAAATTAATTTAGCCTAAGAAACAGTTACTGCCTTATAAACATGGGATGTTTCTAACCATTCATTTAACTGTTATCCTGCAGAAAAATAGCAGATGATGGAGGTACCCACACATCAGTGCAGGTCCCAATCCATTTTTGTGGCTCGTTTCAGAACATTCTCTAGAAATTAACACTGAATGTACACTTGCATTTTATTCCTTAGAAGGAAACAGCCTTCCCTTCCTTGGTGTATCCTCTCTGAAAGCCTGTGAAGGAAGCCACCCATGTCACAGTGAGGTAGAAAAAAGCTGCAGGTGGCCCAATATATGAGATCTTCCCCCAGCTCCATGCAGCTCTGCCTGGGGTCTCGCTGTGCCAGCTCGTCTTCAGGAAGCTCTGACATTTTCCTTGTTGGTCCCCAGATGAGGAAGGATAATGGTTACCAGGGTTAGACAGAAACATTTGGTTCTCAGTCCTGGCCACTGACAAAACTTGTGATCACAAGCAAATCATTCAGTCTTCCAGCATCTTTGTTCACGCATATGCTGGGGACAACGTGTTTCTTTGCCTCCCGAGAGCAGCCACAGAGCCTGGAAGCAGCATCTTGTCTTTCCACTGGCCAAGAAAATTTCTTACCATCAGTGCTAAGAGTGGGTGTTTTTTCTGTATGGTTGCTCAGAGGGAAGTTAAAAGGCAGAAAGCAAAGATATAAAGCTGTTCTTGAAAGAAAATGTCCATCTCTTAAAAAGTGAGAAAATATCCAAGTGCCACAGATTAGCACTGCTGCCAAGTGAAGTCTTGAGCAATTAGTCTGCTGATTGCTTGAACTTCACTGGGTGTAATCTAATTTACCTGCAGTGCAAGCCTCAGAATGTTTCCAGCACATAGTGGTCAGAAAGAGCTACTCTCAGCTGCCTCACTGCCCTGTTCTGACCCAGTGAAGACCTTCAGTTCCAACCCAGAACTCAGTGCAAATATTTAGTGAAGGAAGCGAGAAGTCAGAGTGGCAAATACTACATTCAGAAATACAGAAAGAAAACCAGCTTGTCTGAGTCATCCCTCAGCTGTCAACACTCACATCTGAGCAGGGTTGCTCCTATTCTGGAGCAGCCACCATGGAGAACAGTAAAGTAAATCTACTGCGTGGGTGAAGGGAGGGAGGCATGGGGAAGCCAAGTCCCTCATGGGGTCATACAGGGGGTTATCACAGGCCCAGGATAAACCCTTGTCCCTTGCACAGAGCCCTATGCCATGCCTGCCTGGCCTTCCCTGACACAGACCAGGACTGAACCAGGCACTTGCTTATCCTTCACACTGCAGATGTTTATGGGTATTTTTACTAAACACTTCAAAAAGATGCCTGTCTCAAAAGCGTGTTTACACATTCTCAGTCTTCTGAGCTTTCAAACATTTCATTAGATCTGAAGTTCCCACCACAGCAAGTGGTGATCCTCAGAAGGTACAGAGTCTAGTTGGTAGAAGAGGCATTTAAGTAGAGTGGGTGTTAGCCCAGATCTATTCCTCCTCACGTCTTCCTTATATCTGACAAAGACTGCACTAAATTTCTGAGTAATAACAGCTTCCAAAGTTGGCAGATTTGAAAATAAAGCACAAAGCCATATACCTAATTTCCTGGGTACTGGAGCATATAATTCCTCCACCTATGAGCCTGAATGCTGCCAACACAGTTGCAGAAAGGAATTCCAGTGTAGGGCAACAAGCACAAGTCTTCTGTAAAATGTTTTTTTGCAAAGAAGGAACTCTTGGTCACCAAACCCATCACCTTCAACTTTTAAGGCATACGCCCCAACTCGGTGTGGCATGTTCAGTGAAATGAGGATGAAAATTTGGTCCTCCATAGGAAAACCTACACACTGAAATCTGGAGTAATCAGTTGTTTGCCAGGTGAACCAGCAGTGATGCCAAATTACCTCTCATTTAAAATGCTTGTCCCATATGGTTGCATGTGAGGTGCTAAGCAGGACATGGAGAGAGAGCTGGCAGTCAGCAGTGTTTGACATGTGGTTAAAAAACACAGAGCTTCAGAAAGACTCCCCCTGCTCCCACTCTTCCAGCAGAGAGTCACACCTGGACCAAAAGCCAAAGAGAAAACTCATCAGAGGCAACACAGCTTCCTACTCTGGAATACTTCGTTTGATGGAGTCTGTGATTTTAAATTGGGTCAATTAATCAATAATGTGGCAAAAGAAATGAAAAAGAAATGCATACCAAAAATGAGGAAAAAATAGCAATGGGCAGCAGAGAAGTGTTATGTGATGTTATTAATGACTAGGTTATCTTTGTCCTTCATCCTGCTGTCCTGTGAGGGAAACCAGGTTTCACACAGGACTTGTAGCTGCGAGTCAAATCTGTTCCTCCAGCCAGGAGATACATCCAAGGTCTCAGATGCATCTCCATTACCAGGGGTCCCAGCCACATGTTCTTTTGGCATAGAAGGCCAGATTCCAAGGCCTTTCCAAGGCCTTTTTTAGGCCAAGACCTGGATCTTGTTATGAGGGGACTTGTGCTGAAAGGCAGTCAAGAAGTCATAAAGAGATACGCTCATCTCCAATCTCTCCAGGCTGGAGCCATATCTCTTTATAGAAGCCTCCTGTTAGAGAACTGGTGTCATCTGGGAGACAATGCTTATCATTTCTGTAGGCTGAATACATATTTATTCAAGTCACAGATACATATTATTTCTTGAAAACAGGGTAGTCTAACCATCCTATGGTCTTCCCTTAACCCAACTGGGTTGGGTTTAACCCAACTATAAGAACTTAATACAGTATCTAGAACTTTCCTAAAGGAAAAAGATTGTGTGATAGCTCAGAACTGCCAGGCTTTTCCAGCTGGAAGTGAAACATGGTAAGAACAGACAGATAATAAGTGAAAATGAGGACAATGAATTTTTAAAAAGAGAAAGGGAGACAGGAAGACTCACTTTTTAATGAAAATATTATCCTGATAAATTGCATGATTAAAAGTCAAAAGAAGAAAATTTGAATGTGGCACAAGTTAAAAGAAATATATTTTATACAGACTTTTTTTTTTAATCCTGTCTTCTAAATAGACAATGATCTCTTGCACATAAAGCTGCAGGATGGTAATTGGAAACAGAGTCTAGTCCCATGACAGGAAATAAATGCTTATCAATGGCTTTTGCAGATCTCAGTCAAACCATTGGGAAATTGGTAGTCCTGAAAATTAATATGTAAGATCATGATCTTAGAGAAGGATATAGCAAATACACTTATCTGCAATGAGTTCATACTGGTTTTTTGCCATAAAGATAACTCTTGAATAAGAAATCCAGCCATTTCCTGGTTTGGACTTTGTCAGGGTTCCTGGTAACAGCATTGAGGAGAAAACCCACGTAATTTGCTTGGCAATCTGAGACAGACTCCAGCTTCCAAGCAAGCACAAACAAGAGATTTTCTAGCAACTCAGGGGCTGAGCTAAAGACAATAACAGAGCATTATATAACGTGGCAGAAACCCATTTTCACCACGATCCATTAGTGCAGTTGAATCACTCAATTCTGCAAACTGCACTGATCATTGAACATTAATTGGGGCAAATTAAGTTATAATTTATGACTGTTCTTCTTCATAATTACTTATGGAAGGAAATAGTGAGGAACTAATAATTAAGATGATGAGGAAAAGCTTCAGAATAATTTGTTAAACAAGAGTGTCCCTTCATTTTCTTCCCCTTTCTCGCTGCTTAGAAACAGCCTAATAGCTTTCCTCTTGGTTACCTGGGCTGTCATTTACAGCTGTGCCACAATACCCAGCTCACAGGAACAGAAAATTGACAGCAACTTTCATTGGATGCACAGATGGGACCTATGTCCATATTGGTATGAGAGACACCCAACAGCCAGTGGACATCCTAGGATGACACGACAGTGAAAAGAGTTTTTATAAAAAGAAAGGAAAACTAAAGAGAAGAAACCAGAATAGGCGAGAGATCTGGAAGCCAAGGGAGGAATCCCTGAGTTTGAGGCAGATGGGAGGAATCCATGAGTCTGAAGTAGATGCATCATTACAGATCAGCAATCCAGGCACAGTGTGACTTCTGCACTGGGCCTGAGCCTCTCTTTTTCCAGAATGATTTGGACTCTGAACGAAATCAAGAAATCATTTCAAACAAGACCAATAACTGCTGCTTATCTTATAGGCACAGAAAAGGAAATTTAACTTAGGCTCAAAGGCAAATTACAAAGAAAAAGAAAACATCTAGCTATGTAACCTCATTCCTTTCACAGCCTATTATTCCTTGCATATTGTCAGTCCTCTTCAATTAAATGCCCTGTGCTATTTTAAAGGCTATTAATCAGTGCCAGTTCAAATAGATGTTGTAAATTCATGCAGATGAGGAAGACCAACGTCCAAGCCATAATTCTTTATTTCAGGCTAACTTGTTCAAGTTATAAACTGTATTTTTGAACATAAAACAGGCCTGAATGATCCATTTTTCTATGGTGATCAGAAGACAGGGTGTGGGGTTGATAAGAACATGCTGATATTTGGCAGTAAAACTTCATCAAACCTTTCCAGACAAGATAATATTCAAATCCAGAATCTGGAATAAAAGCAGCATGCAATTTCTTGTCCAAGCTGAAAATCCATGATCGTTTTGTTCCCATTTTTCTCCTGTCAGACACTGTTTTATTAAACAGAAGATATTTGTTGAAGAAAAAACCTAATGGAGTTGACATGCATAAAAAGACTTTGGTTACCACCCTGCTTTCCTGTTTACCAAGTAGCAAATCTTGCCTGAATTTCTCCACAGTATGCAAAGATACCTAGCAGCTAAATAACACACTGCCAGCAAACACATCATTACAAGGTCGTCAGTACATACTATCCATGCATGAAACACCCACTGAAAGAGATGGGAAATCTTTACATGGAATCACTGCAGATTCAGGACCAGGTGGTAGTGTGGAGTGTATAAATCAGAAAAGTTGGACCTTGATTGCTATTTTTGAAGATAATATGTCTTTAAACAAAAATGGAGCAAGCTAGAGATTGGTGATAGGCTCAAATGATGGCTGTTTTCCCAGGGAAGAACACAATACCATGTTAGTGTAAAGGGTGATGATAGCTTTTCACTTTCCTGGAGAAGCAGAGAAGAATTTTGAGGACAGCTCACAAGAGGATGTCTTCATGTCAAAGAGCAGTGGAATGCACAGATAATCAAGCAGTTTTAAGTGCCCTTGATAAGCTGTCACATTAAAAAGCTTGGCAGAGCCATTACCCATCCTCTAGGCAAGAGAAATGAGTGCCCCAGCCTACTCAATGACTCACTGCTGCTCAAGCTCACCCCATTTGGGTCAGCATCTTGGTCACCCAGCCACAGTACCCACTAGAACAACTTCACCATCCGGAAATTCTTCCTGGAGCTTGTTCCCTGCAAGAGTATGGGTCTGGAATGAAGATACACGGGGCAGTGAAAAATCAGAGCCCAAACAGCAAAAGCTGGGCATGGCTTCAGGATAAAGATGCTCCTTATTCTGTCCCCATGGTATTCCCTCACCTGTATTAGCCATGCAGGCTTGGAAAAGAGACCTGAGTGAGGTGGGATTGTGTTATGTAGACCCTGTGTGCATGGATCAATTTTCTCATATTAGAAAAGCAGCATCCTCCTAAGCCCAGGGATGATGGACATCCTTTGCTCTGCCAAATTTCTCAGCTGTCAGGTGTCTCTATGAGAGAAGATGGTCCTTTTTGTTCTTGCCCACAGCAGCAAGTCAAAAATAACAAAAATAACAAAACCCCCCCAAACACACAACAAAAAACACTACACACAGAGCAATTCCCCCCCTCAAAAAGAACCAAAAACCAAAAACTCCCCTCCACCTACCAAAAAAAACAAAACCCAAACAAAACATAAAACTATTCAGCATTTTGTGCCTTCTTTGAAATACCACAAACACTTCTGACAATAAACCAGGATTTCAAAGGGATGTCCATTTGGGGAACCTAGTTTCTTAGCAACTGTAAGAGACCTCTTAAGGAGTAGAGATTTCAAGAAGGGAAGCAATGAGCATGCTCTAAACCTTGCTTCTTTTTAGGAGGCTCCATAAGGGTAATTTGAAAATATAAACCCTCAAAACATCTGCTTTCACTGGCAAAATTTCATCTCAGTGTCATATCAGACACAGCCTGCTGGATCCTCCTGCTCACTAAAGTGAGCTGCTATTGTCAGTGCTGCAAGCGGGTCCTGTTTATGTTAAGATCAATCTTTCAACATGCTTAGGAAGTTCAAACAAGCACTTGGCTGTAAATCTGAGGGGTTTACCCAGACAGTGTTGTTAGCTGTTCATGTATGTAGGAAATGCTGCAGGTTGACCTAACACTTCTTCTGAATAGGAGTTTTACTACATCTCCTGTGTCAGTCACAGAAGTGATGGGTGGAAAAAATGTTCATTGTTATTAAAAAAGAAAGTCAGCTCCCAAAATAAGATATATCACACTCCATCACTTCTCTGCCAAATATTCCTGTGTACTTAATGACTCCACTAGGAAAAGAGATTAAAGAGAATTACGTAGATTGGATTATCGAATGACAAACTCTTTCAACCTGCAATTCTGAAAGCGGAACGTTCTGGCATCCCACCCCACACTTCAGCAGCCGGAATATCAGATACAAGCAAGGTTTGCCTCCTCTACTGCTAGGAAGAGATGTGAGTTCCCTTTGCTGCTGGAGCAGAGTTTTTCTATTAGTCCAAAACAGAGAGCAGTGCAGCTGAGCAGAACACAGGGCAGTTTTGTCCTTTTCACTTGCCCTGCTGAATGGACTGTCAGCAGTTCAGTCTATGTATCATGAATGCTAAAGCACTGCTTCAGACAGGACTCCTCAATAGACCTGCTGTGGTACCAGGCAGCCTCCCAGGGAACAATCCCACCGCTGCAAGAGCAGCACAGCACAGCACAGAAAAAAATCCTCTCCCCCCAAAAACTCAAACGTGCCCCTTTGCCCCACATTTAACAACCTTTCTGTTCTCCATTTCTGCCCCTTCTTTCTAGATGGCTGAATCTACATCTGGGATGGGCTCAGTCACATTTCAGTGCTGCCCACTTTATCCCAGTTCTTCACTGGGAAACAGGAATCACTTTAGGTGCTTCTTCAGGCACATTTCTTTAGTGGCCTCTTGTTTCCCCCCCTCTCCCCTGCCTCCCAGCTTTTTCTGATCTCTGAATAATTTGTTCACACAGTATTGCTTCCTTCGCTATTAGAAGCCATAAATCAAAACACAAGCACTACAAGGTCTTACACTTTCAGAATCTATTAATATTTTCTTTCTTTGGAAAATAAAAATCTATGTGACAAGTATGAGGGAGCCACAATTTCTCTTTTAACACAGCCTGATGGAAATGGAATTTAATCCAAATTTCTGCCAAAACCAAACATTTTTTCCCTATTACTTTAAAAACAGAAGAGTTCCCTGAACCTTGGCTCACCAGGCTTGTGTTTGCAGATGCTGCCCAGTACAGTGTGCTTACACGCTAGGCTCCCTCCGTCCATGGTCCCACCCCAGCCTCTGGCATCCCTTGACCCCAGGACAGCAATTTGAGGAGGGTTGTCCCTGAGTCCCAGCATCTCCTGTCAGCTTTGCTATTTGTCACCACAGAGCAGCATGGAGTGACACTGTGCAGGAGGAAATCACCACCACAAGCCTGGCTCAGGGGACCTCAAATCAGGTTCATGTGGCAGGACAAAATTACCATAGGACAGAGAACTGCTGAACCAGGCAGCAGAGAGATTTTCTCTGGTAGCTGCTCAGCAAGAGAAATTCTCACTGCCTCCTAAATTGTTTTTCCTGGTCTTCTGGACAAAATCTCCTTTTGCCATTAAATTTGTAAGTCACATTACTTTGAAGATAGCTGTTATTCTGGATTGCTTTACAGATGTCAAGATTATTTACTACAGAAGTTCCTTTCATTAAGGAAAGAATTTTTATAGTTGAATTTCACTAGTTGCAAGTAAGTAAGACACCATTTAAAGCACCAAAGAAGGGCTTTCACCACTTCAGAGCATTGGGTTTTTGTAACCACTTTTGCAAGTCTGCAGAATTTATGGCTGAAGTGTGTTTGTATAATATGATCCCAGATTCCAAGAAGTAAGATTCCAAATAATTCAAAGCTAAACAAGGTCTCACACAAATTTTAAACTGTGAGGTTCTGTAGTGTCTCTTTATTCCAGGAGCTTCTGAACATAAAAGAGAGTGCAGCCAGAGTCGTGAACAGCTGGCTGTCTCTTCCCAGGAACTCCCTGGTAGGAACCACTGCTGTCCACAGTCGCTGCCAGAGGATGCCAGCACAGCTGAATGCTCAATTCATCATCTGTACGCCTTTAACAAAGATTATATGCACACACACACACACAAACTTCAAAAGGCCAAAGGTTTAGCCAATCTGTGAAAAATGGGCAATTAGTCCTGTTAAAAGCTGGTGTCCTCAGTTAACAATTCAGGACAGATCACTGAAAACAATTAGGGTTGTTAACATACAAGATACTAATGACATTTACACTGTGAAGTGATGTGGCACCCTGGCATGATGGCAAGATTTTATACTGGAGGATACATATGCAAGCACATGTTATAAAGCTGCTCATTAGACACTACCAGAAATGTCACCTTAGAATCCCCACTCCTCTGAATAAAAATGTAAAAAGAATAATTTTTTTTTTCTGGTGATGTATACTACAGATCACCAGAGCTGTACATTTAAACACGAGAAAAAGAGTGGGACAGAGGTTCCTGTCCTTATCTGCCACACTTGTGAGGAAAAGGAGTGGGTCTTGATGGGCTCTGAACTAAATGCAATGAATCAACAGCAATAACAGGCCATGGAGGTGGATTTAAACTTTGGGTCTTCTGTTCAATCCCTCTATTTGCCTCATCTTTTAGAAAGGAGTAGAGTTCCCTCTATGCTGCCAGTGATAGGATTTGATTCCTGCAGCCTTTTTGAGCCCTCTCACACTTTTTAATTATGATGTAAAGAGATATTTCACCTCTAGCTTTGCAAATTCTGTGCTAATGGGAAATTCAAACAAGGTTGGTTTTATTCAAGTTTTGAAAGAAAACAAATTTGGTAATGTCAAAATTTTTCATAAAACAGACTTTAAAGTGTTGACTAACTGTCATTCTGATGCTTTAGTGGGCATTTAACAGAGCAGATTTTAAACAGCTGAAATATCTGGAAAAAGTAAATAGCAACTCTTGATCTAAGAAAAATATAAATGGATGGAGCAACCTGCATTGGATGCAGAATTAAAATGCACATGGGAAATAAACTGGAATAGCTCACTCAATTTTTGTTCATCACAGGTAATCAAGTTAAAATGAGAAAAGCAAACTTACAGTGTTTTACTAACCTGAGTTATGGAATAGCAAGTGGTCTAGGACTGCTCCCATAGCAGTTTGGAAAAACACACATTTTAAAAAAGACAGATTCTTCTGGCAAATTCATAGCAGAGTATGGCCATGGGCTGTAAAGGACAGACCACACACATGCTTTCTGGACAATCAGTGACTGGACAAAACTCTTCCCTCTGACTTCATGATATAAACGAAATGGTTACCAATATTTACTTACTCTGTAAATAAAGGTCATGGTTTGGTGACATTTCTCTGTTCCGCACATGCTTAAACAATATGAAAATCAATGCACCATAAGGGCAGGGCCATGGTGTTTTTTCAAGCAGGAAGAGTTCTTTGTCACATTTTAAAAGCAAAAATCCAAACCCAGGGGAGTGCAGATGAGGTGGTCTTCAAAGAGTTCAAATTGAGCTGCAGCCCAAATGCAAAACACAAAGATATTTTCTGTCAAGGCTTGAAAAATGCATTTTCCCTATTAGCCAGTGGTGACTTGGTGGCTTTGGCTGGTACTAACACGTCACAAAGCCATCACACATTTCTATACTTTTTAGATTCCACCTTTAAAATAACCACCAAAATTGCCAGAAGCCCAGAGCATTATTCTCCAAACTGACACATAATTTGAGGCCTTTTACCCTTTTTCTCCTTTATCACATGAAATGCATCCACTGACTTGCAGTCTGGCTTTGTCAGAAGCTTTATTCTATAATCACTCTAGGAAAGCAGAAGACACCTTGCAACACCCACCCCACCCCACCCAGCCTTTTCTTTCTTTCTTTGTTCCCTTCAATGGCAATAGCAGGAAGGAATTTCATACAGCATTGAGGATGAACAATCCAGTTAATAACATTGCTGGAAATCCACACATCTTGATAAAAGCAAGCTTCAGCCTGACAGCTGTTTGAAACATACAGACAGTCTCATTCTGTTGAACAAGAGCTCCCCAGTACGAATTTTAGATGACTCAGACAAGGTTTTATTCAATTTTACTAACTTGGGACATAACACTTGCTTGTGAAAAACCTGCAAGGTAATTTGCAGAGGTCTAAAGATCTCTGAAGATTTAAAGACCTTCAAGTAAGCTGCAGTTAGGAGACAGCACATCTGAGCAATGCAAGTGCCAATCTGGTGTAACTGCCCGAGAGCTCTGGGTTCGTACCACCCAGCAGAGGACAGAGCCTGGCCCTGGTGCTCTCCTCTCATGCCCAGCACCAGGAGGGATCACATCCTGTTAACATCTGCTGCCTCAGGATCCAGAAGGCAAACTGGATGAAGCTGTCAGTCATTCACTACATCTGTCCCACCTGTGTGAGCCACTGCTGATCAAAGGAGTTTCTGTACCCACAGAAATTGGGTATAATCCACTTGCAGATCCTTGTCTTCAGCAATAATAATAATAATAATAATAATAATAATAATAATAATAATAATAATAATAATAATGCTGTGTACAATCTGCTGGCCAAAAAACTCACTTTCATTACAATATGAACAATAATAAACCAATAATTGCCTCTTCTCTGCTGAGCAGACCCACTTATTGTTCCTGCTTACTTTTGGCTCTGTCTACCCAATGTTTTGAGCATTTTCTGCATGCTTTGAGAAGGGAAAGGCTCCCCATTCCACTCACAGGCATCCCAATAAAACTTCTAGTGCTACAGACCACTCTACATTCCTTTTTAACAGCAGTCAACAAAGAGACATCTCCAAAAACCTTTCAGCTATCCCATCAGCAAAAATGATGCTTTCAGGAGAGGTTTCCACCCTGTTTTTTAGGCAAGAAAGATGGATCAGATGAAACCAAGTTGTTTCAGCAGAGAGGAGGGAGTAGGCAGGAGGTGAATGTGAAGGCCTACAGGGAAAATACACACACAACCAGTATTTGACTGCAGGACCTATAATCTGGCAGTTGGACACATCCAGCTTTTTTTTAACCTTTTGTTCATTGTTTTAGTAATTTTATCTCTTGATGACAGATGAGGCGGATATTACTAGGAAACGAAATGATTTCTTTGACTCAGTGTTCTGCAGGGAGAATGAGGGAAACATGCCAAAATTGGAGAGAAATTTCCCGGGGGCAGAAAATGAAAAATTAATGAAATGCTAGGCAACATGCAAGTATGTCAAATGACTGAAAAAGGGATAAGAACAATTAAAATCAAACAATGCTCTGGAGAGGTCAGGAGAATAGGCAAGGCAGGAGCAAGAGCCTGAAGAACCTGCATGGAGGAAGCCCTTTAACTCCCCATGAGGAGCAGATGAGAGACCAGGCAAGCTCAGAGAGTGAGGAATATCCGGCTCCCTGAGCCTGGCCTTAGCACTGGGAAAAGTTACTGGAAGTGACTTCAATAAAAAGTGATACATGTTCACAGGAGGGGTGTCAAGGTGGGCAGACCTATTTCTTTTTCTTCAGGGAGATGACAGTGAGAACAGACCCAGAATGAATAAGCTAATCCTGTTGAATTTGTTTTCAGCAGACAGACAGATACCTTCTCTATAGTCAATGAGCAAGGGCAAAAGACAGTGTGGATATGCAGTAACTTAGCAGGTAGGGGGAATAGTAACGTGGGTTAATTTTCCTTATTGTACATAAAGCTGTGTACATCATTGCATATGGAGGTGTTCTGCACCCATGATCCAGTTATTGAAAGGCTGTGTCAGCACCAAGTCCAAATTTGCTGCTCCCATCTTGCACTCACTCAGCTGCCTATGAGCCTATGAGCTGAGCAGTCAACAGCTCCTCTAACCTAATCCCAGCCTGTGGCTGCCAAACTGGCTTTGTGCACTGATCCTGTAGTGGCCCGCAGTCCCAGCTTGAAAACAGCTCTCTCTTGGGGGGAGACAGCAGGAGAAGGCTATGGATTTAGTTTTAAACTCAAGAAGTCACATAGGCATATGGCAATGCTGCTTTGGGATAGGGCTGTTTTCCTAGATTAGTGAGTGACACTTCAGCCTGCTAATAAAAAGACTGACGTAGAAACACGAAGAAATGAGAAAATAGGTCAATCACTCACTTCTGAGAACAGAAGAGAAAGGGGATAATGGAAAACACAGAGTTGAAAGGAAATCTGACTAGATGATGGTGCAGGATGTTGACCAAGAAAGCACCACCAGTGACAGCAGAAAAAAAATCAAACAGGCCAATGATGGAGAACAGAAGGCTCCTCCTTTACAAAAAAGCAGAAAAAGGCTTCTTGTGGTCCATATCCCAGAGACCAACATGTTTTGCAGTAATAGACTCCAGTCTCCTTAATTCTTTTTTAAAAGGATTAATTTTCTATCAAGGCTGCTTACCAGCAGGTCACATGCTGAGCGCAGAATATCTGCTGGTATCAACTGGGCTGCATTCCCCCACCTAAACAGCCAGCATTTCTGTTTTACAGAAGCAGAGTGAGGAGAATTGTCAGATGGTAAGAAAGGAGCCAAGACTTCTTTGATGGAAGGTGATAGACAGGTCTCACACTTCCATACCAACTGTTTGAAAGCCTGATTTTTCAATCACTTTTAATAATTTCTTCTGGATCCAAAATGAATGTGGACAGATGACATGATACCCAGACAAAACTTGACTCTCCCAGTGGGAGGAGGAATATTCCTGTGGTTTATATGAACTCAACTTTTAAAGCCAAAGAAAGTAACGTTTTTCCTATACGCAGCCATTACATTTCCTTTCTATGCATCTCCTCCTTCCTGTAAAAGAAAAACACTCGCAACTAAGTGAGATCCAATATATATATTTATATATATATATAAAGTGTGATTCTGGAAGAAACCTGCTGCCAGAAACCCTGCATGCTTTGGGACTGAAGCCGTGCTGAAACCCACTGGAGCCCTTCATTCACAGCTTGGTGGGCATCTTCCAAAACCCTGCACGAAGCTGTACCCCAGGGCCTCTCCTGCAGGTGTGAGGAAACTCACGGATTTTACATTGGGAATGTCACAACATGAGAAAAAAATCCCATTCCTACCAAACTGACTGGCAGGTTTTTCTCCCAACTGAGTGCTTCACCAGTTCAACAAGAATAAACACATCGTAAATGGCTGTCCACTGGCACTATGGGGGTAAAGTGATGCTCACCAAACCTAAGCCAGATAGAAGGCAAAAGGCCAGCTGGCACCTGGCAAAGAAAGCCAACAGTAATTAGAAAAGGCACGAGGTGGAAAGGGGAGTGCCAGATTTTGACCTCAGGTATGTCCGTGCAGCCTTTTGAGTTCCTGGGTTTGGAAGAGGATTTGTACAGGTGTAGCCAGCACTTTCACTGTATTTATTGCAGCATCAGGTTTAAAGTGCTGGTTCAGTGGCACAATGGTGAGCAATGACATCACAGCCCAGATTTGCTTTTGGGCCTACAGCTGTTCATCTGAATTTTTGGCAGCCATCTCCATGTGCTAAGATTTTCATTGGGCTCTTTGTTTGGTACCGGCTGGATCCTCAGCAGCTGGAGTCAGCAGCTGTAATTTCACATTGCTGCAGTGAAACCCAGGGAGCTGCTGTGATTTGTCCCAGCTGAGGATCTGGCCCACAGAAGGAGAGAGATCACATGATGAGGGAAGCAGCTTCGCCGAGGAGCCATCGAGTCTGCCATCTGGCTTTGCAGCACGAGGGGCTGACACTTTAACAGACGAGGAAGGAAAGACTCCACTGAGCCCCTCTCTGGCTGTGCAGCCCTGCACCAAAGTTGGGTGGGGACGTAAAGCCCTGCATGGGATCCTTTCCTACCTGGAAGCACCCATCTTTGCCCTGGATATTGCTGTGCATTTCTCTGCATATAAATCAGCTGCATCACCACAACTCTAATTCATTCACTGGCACAAGTGAGTCCTATATAAAACTCAGCACTTTTCAGATTTGAATACACACACACACACACACACAAAAAAAAAAAAAAAAAGAGGCAGCCAAAAAAAGCAGCCTTTTTATCTTTCCTCCAAAATCCTACAAAAAATAATGACCAGAGGATGCTGTGAGCTACTTGGGAAGTAGCGTCACAGGCAGAGAGGAGCCTCAGTGAATTGGCCATGTGGGGAGAGGAAGCATTGTGTAGGGTCTGACTGCCAGGCTTCTGGGGAAGACATGTCTCCAAAATCCAGGGATGAACATAACCCTTTGCAAAAGAGAGGGAGCCCTGCTATTCGGGGCTCTTCAGCATGTGAAAGAAGGTGTACAACCCACAACAGTTTATGCCTGGGCCCCTTTTCTGCATTTCCACATTAGATACCACATCACCTTGTGATGCACCCCGACCTTGGGGTGTCCCACAGACTCTGTGTGGTCCTGACATCCTTGCTGAGTAACATTAAAGACAAGCCTCTGAAAAAAACCCAGCAAGAGGCTGGTTCATCAACAGACATGTCTCCAAGCAAGTCCCTGTCCCCACCGTGCAGCTCACAGGCTTCCTTGGCTCATTGTGTAATTACAGAGAAAGCCAAAATAATTTAATTTGGATAAGAAGTGTATTTGGCGGGCAACCACTGAAATAATATTTCAACTTGTTAGAGCATCTCCTCATGAGAAGATCTCAATATTATGAGGTTAAGAAAATCTGAATGTGAAGCTGAGCCACAACATAAAAGCCGTGCTATCTGTCAAAGTCATCAACAGCCTTGTCGGTGGGATTTAACAGCCAAACTCCCAGCCCAGGGCCTGTCAGCTCTGTCTCCCACAGCAGATAACGCATTTAGCAGCAAAACTCTTTCACATGAGACAAAAAATTATTTGACCACAGAAGTGAACTTTGGATTTTAGATTCTCCTTTTTTTTTTTCATTGGTGATGAGCATGTAATAAAGAGGTGAAAAAAAGAGCTGCAAAACAACTGAGAAATAGATGTAAATTAGATGGGAAGCTTTTTCTGCCAGAGGATTGTACCCACCTGATCTGCAGTTCTTCCAGGACTGCATCCCTAAAAAACGTCCTAATTTAACAAGCAGGTTTGAAACTTCTACAGAGTAATAGCTGACCTCAATAATCATTGATCAGAAAGCACTTTAGTGTGGAGCAATCCCCTTGTAATCCATGTATAAAAGCTTTTATAGAGCTCTCAGCATTGCCGAAATGGTGGGGCTGGTATGGCTAGAAGGAGACAGTACTTATGCTCAGCCTCCATATTCCCCTGGAGGAAACCACAGTGGAGTGTAAAATCAAAAATTTGAATTATCAAGTTCAGGAAAGCTCTAACTGGGGAATTCAGAATGTCTGAAATGGAGTGAAAAGCTGCTTCCTGAGTGGCTGCACTCAGTGCAGTGCCACAAGCCACAAGCCAGCCCTGTCCTGAGCTGAGGGTGGTGAGCAGCAAGCAGGGTCGCTCTCGTGACAGCAACCCGAGTGCCTGGGCTGCATTGTGCCATTGCTGCTTAACTGAGAGCACATTGTCAACTCTCACTGCAGAGAGCTGAGCCTGAATTCCTCCCCTGCCCCACCACAGTCAGTACAGAAATTCAAACCCCAAAGATACATCATCATTTGTGATTTCACAGACACACACCTGAGCTGCCACAGGAGCTGGTGTCCTGCCTCACCACCCTGCACACTCCCAGTGCCAAATACACTGGCAGTGCTGCTCTGAGGGCTTTTGTACTCGCTGGCATCACTTGCTACAAGCCAAGGAGTATATGACCTTTCTCTCCAGAGGAGCTAGCAAATTAGCCCTCTAAACCTGCATCAATTGGGCTGTGTTAAAGGGGAGAGCCTTCAATCTCTGCAATAAATCTGCAGTTCAGTCAGCATGCTGAGCAGCAGGATAAGGGGGGCATCTGACACCAAACAGATGTCAGATTTTATCTTTTTTTTTTCTTCCTCTTCGCCTAGTCTAGACAGTGGGTCTCACGTGCTCCCACCTGGGGACACATCTGCTTGATCAGGCTTGTGGAAATGAGCAGTGATGCACCTCGTGTGGATCACTCACTGAATCTTCTGTGAGAGATCTGATGCCTACATCATCATCCAGTGACAATGACACCCCAGCACAAGCTGGAGGCAAGGTGCTGAGGAGAGTGTGAGCTGATCTGCTCTGCCATTCAAACCAAGCTGTTCAGTGGTGGAGGGCAAGCGAGTACCTCAATGCCATGCCACAGGCAGCGCAGTGTATCCTGCAGCAGACACCCAAACCAGCCACTGTGATCCCACAATGAGGACAGGGACAAAACAAGCCACCGATCTCCCCCACTATCTCAGCCTGAGACATTTGAAATGCTGTCCTAAAATCCTTTGTTCTTCTCAATGTTTGCAGGTCACCTCTTTGATAAACTAGTTTCCAGCTTAACTTTTAATGACAAGTGAGGCACTTACGTGCTCCCAGGGCAGGGGAAGCCCCTGGGCCTCTGCCACTTTGTAGTGTGGTGCTGGAGGAGAGGCTGCTGGGCTGGGGGCCCCAAATCTTTGCCAGCACCCCCTGCTCAGCTTCCTGAGCACAAACGTTGCGCCTGCAAGCCTAACAGTAGGAAAGAAGTTTAAGATGTTTGAGATGTTTAGGATAAGTGGGTCAGTTAGCAAGGCTGCACAAATGGCATTTCCAGAAGGGTGTTGTTATTTATACAGCACCATGGGGGACTCTGGAGATTCAAAGACAAATAAATCATGACAGATTCCTTCCCCGAGGGACTCTGTAATGTACAACTCCAGCCCTCATGGATGGTAAATGCTTCCTAGGAGGTGATTAGTGCTACCAATTCCCACTGACTTTATAATAGACACAAGGACGCTTAACACCTTGAAAGACAGCATTTTCAGATTACTTCCATCTTCAGCAGTAAGGCCACTTACACAGTTTAAACATAATCAAGTAGCAAGTGGTAACTATACCAAAGAACAATATTCTGCAAAGGACAGGTGGAAGACAAGACCTCCTAGATTTTCATCTCCAGCTTATACTCTGCAGGGATTTGCTGGTAGGAGATGGACATCTCCAAGGGGTTGAACAGAAAAGTGACCTCACATGAGAGTGCAGCACAACACAAGGGAAAGCATCACAACCAAAGCTGACCTCCAGCACTGGTTGGGATAAGACACCTTGCTGCTCTAAACTGCTTCTGGGGTATTTCTTCATTCGAGGCTTTTAGGTGGGTTTCTTTACCATTTCCATTTCAGTGGCTTCATAAATGTGAGTTGTGTAATAGTAAACCATCTACAGCAGGAAAATTCCTTTCCTAACAAATAAGCGATCCAGATGGGAAAGATGCAGGAGTGTCCTAGATCTTCAGACTATATATGTGATTCAGCTGCTGCCTCCAAATTCAATCTTTTAATTAAATTTTCTCCTTTTATAAGTGGTTTTGCAGTGGGGAGGGGGGGAGGTGGTGTTTTCTTTGTTTTGGGCTTTGAATCTTGCAGCAATGGGGTTGCTTCCCCCCCCAAAAATCTTACATCTCCAGCTAATTCAAGCTGCTTCCCCCCTGTAATGATTGGCATGCTATAATTCCATAAAAATTTCAACAGAGAGACAGTTCAATCCTTATAATGAAGCTAATCTTGTGGGAGCTGTATTATTTGAGGCAGATAGTCAATGTAATATTTATGTGCTCTATTTATTAACACCTTTGATGACTAATGGTGAAAGTTATTTGTGTTTGTTGGGGGGGGTTTTAATCAAATTGTCTATATTTCTGTATAGACAGGGAGAGCTTATGATGCGCTTCTGACAACTGGTACAGAAACAACCCTTCAAATCACTAAGAAAAATAAGGACGTTAAAGTACGCGCAGGAGGAAAAATACTGTTCACATTTTTTAGCACTTTTCATTGGGAGAACTCAAAGTGTTTTGAAGGGATCAAGGATGGGGAAGTGACAGTGTCCATTAGAATCAATTAAGTTACCTTTTAAACTTCAAAGGGATGTGTCCACGTTCAAGTCTTACAAGCAGAGGGGCAGAGAAGTACAGCCACTGTGGGGTTTGACATCACAAATATCCCATAAGAACCTCACTGTGAGCAATGCATACAGAAGGAGAAGCAGACACAGGCCCTGCAGCCTGCATGCCTCAGAGCAGGAGCCACTTTCCTGTGCTTCCCTCAGCTGCAAGACTCCCCCAGCATACACACATCACTCATATTACCCTGCTCTATAAGCAGTTGAAGGTGTGAAATACACTGAGACTTTCACATCCAATTAACTCTAGAAAGGGACAGGACAACTCTAATTTTTAATGTTCTCAGCTTCAAAAAGTTTCAAAAGTAAATCCTGTTAGTACAAGAACTGCTTCTAGTTCTAGAGACAGTAATAAAGATATAGGTAGTGTCCTAAAAATAAACATCTTCCCAGGTGGATAAAGACAGGAAGAAAGAGAACAGAGGTGTGAGCTTATTTACAGACCAGTGTGAAACTGCACAAGGCTTTCCAGCCTCGTCATCCTCCGCTTCCCAAAGGACTCCTTAAACATGTTTTTGTTTTCACTGGGATTTCATTCCAATGGGGGAAACAATCCATCAAAGATATTTTCTGCTCTAAAACGCCGCTTGGCTTTATGAGGTAATAATAAACATATTCATATTATATTTTATTCCTGTGAAAGATGAACAGCAGCAGCACATATAAGAGCAGTTCCTCTGACAGTTCCACATTTTGCCAAGTCACTGACAAAACCAGATTTCCTTTCTGTCTTGCATTTCAGACAGAGCTAGATTTCAAATGAGGAATGTCTTTTGCAGGTGTAATTTTGCATAATTAGGGCACCCTCATTTGTGTGCCAGCCTTGAGAAGAGAGAGACAGCCTAAATCCTTGTGCTTCCTTCTGTTTCTGTGTGGCTGCATATCAAAGACCTAGAAAATATTCTGCACCCTAAATTCAGTTAGAAGGCTGGAAATAACAATAAAAGCTCAGGGCTTCAAAAACCATACCTGAGTGCTCTGCATTAAGCACCACATCTTCCATTCAATAATCTCAAATTACTTTGACTACTTGCCACACAGATCAGACTCAGATTTCTGCTCCTATCTTGTTAAAGCAACCTCCCAGTCACCAGCACTGCTCCAAGACAGCAGTGAGAGCACTGCTTAGAAACTCATCCAGACAACAAGAAGAAAAATACAAAAGAACATAACTTGTGTTATATATGCACTGTTCTGGCCACTTGCAAAAGTCAAAGTGTTGTGAAAGCCAGAGAGAGAAAACTGAGCATGTCTGTGTGCAATGTGTGTGTATATATGTGTTATACCATACATCCCTAGAGAGAGACAGAGGGAGATACACATATATAGATGTGGATGGTACAAACCTGCCAGATTACCAGCCTGTATAAAAGAAGTGCAGCACCACTAGCAGTTGGGATGGACAATTTTTGGAAACGCTTTTGTGTGGAAGGAGCTTTTTGCTTTGCCATCCATATCTGTGAGATACCTGGCTTTCTACAAGATGTGGCCTCACTGTGTGTTGCTCTGGCTTCCTGACTGCCATATGTTGCTTGTCCAGGTCACATTGCATCCACGGCATGGCTCTTTTTGGCTGCCACCTGGGTAAGATGCCATTGACACGTTTGAATCCAGGGGCTGAGTAATGCTGTGCTTTCACACAGCAAATGGAATGTGCTTTCCACTGTAACTCCTGAAAACTCTGAAATGCACTTTCACTTAATGTCTCTGCAGTGGAACTACCACCCCAGTTTTACAATGGATTTGCTCATACTATGTACCTGAATACAAGACTTTCCTGTAGACTTGATCCTCAGCATGTGACAAGCAGCTGAGGAGCAAACAGCTTTTTGCCACCTACCTGCCTTTGTGTGTTTGGAGAGTGACTCCAGTGCTGTTTCACAGCACCTGAACTTGGCAGAATGGCTGCTGCTGTGAGAATAATGGAGAGGATAGCATTTTTATCTAATAGCACTTGATTTGTTTCTATTACATACAGTAATAAGGTTCCATAATACAGGCAGTTGTATGCATGCTGTGCCCTGCCAAATAACCCAATTTAAAGTTCCATGAACTGGCATAATATATCCCATCAACCTGTCTACAGAATTCTTCCTTTGTCCATAATATGCTTTTGAACAGTTTTCATTTGCAAATAAAAGTGCTTGAGAGGCATCATTTCATTTAGTTAGGCCCTAAGAAAGGCAGATATGGCTTGAACACTGGCTGATGGTCATCTGTCTTCCAAACAGTAACTGCTTGCAGATATAGGAAAGCTGTTTAAGTGGATTTGGCAAGACACACAAGGTAATATTGACATTTCTTTGTACACAGATCTGTCCTTAGATGTATTTAGGATTTTTTTCCAAGTCTAAGAGTTCTGCTATTGATTTGGATACTCAAAGGTCCCCTCTGCTGTTGAGCAGGTTTAAAACCCACTGTGCCATGGGCTCTCCAGTGTCCAAATCCCACTGTCATGATCTGCAACCAGTTGCTGGGTGCTCCAATTTGAACTGGAGAAAGAAAGAGGTGCTTGCAGAGCACCCATCTGCACAGACAGAGGTGGAGATCCTTCTTGGTTTAAGCCAGTGCTGAGGACTGAAAGGTACCAAACATCAACTCATTCTTCCCACAGGAGGAAAATGCTGAGGAACCAGCTGTTTCCTGTTTTCCTGTGTTATTGGTCAAACCTGGCAACAGGAGATGCTTTCAAGCTTCCAGCTAGGAGCTACTCTCGATTCTGAAATTATATCATTCTACAATGGATTACACCAAAAAAGAAACAAATCAGAAAATCTGAAAAGACACAAAGGTCAATATAACCTGTTTGGGAGTATCCATCAAGTGATGTTTACTGTCATGAAAAGGTAATATTTCTCTAAGAGTATTACAGACTGAAGCAGTTTGTGCTGTGATGCATGGGAAGCAACAGGGATGTTGCAAACAATCCAGAGATGGAGAGCAGCACTCCACCTCAGGCCATCCAGGGCAGGAGGACAATAAATCCTCCTTCAATCCCATTCACAAGTCTTGGCACATCAGACTACATCTGACTGATGAGACTGCCAGGAATAATATCTTATAAACCTCATGTGCTGCCCAGCTTCTCAACACTCTCAGCAGGAGACTCTGCACATTCACCTGGGCATCAACCAGTGACTCTCATTCTCCTAAAAGATCCTTTAAATTTTCATAGCTGAACCACAGGACAGGAAAAGGGATAAGCCTCATGAATTAAGTGGTGTAACTCTGAATGGTTGGGTCACTTCTAAGACAAACCTGGGAAAAACAAAACCAGAGACCTCAAGACATCATTTGGTCCATGCCACCCCCCCAAGTGGCAAAAAACTACTCTTTTCACTAAAAATTCGCATGGACATAGCTCTCAGTTTAGAATGAAGCTGTCAAAAATTAATAGCCTCCTCATCTCCTTTTTCTTGTCTATAAGAAAAAAATTCCCTCAACTTCAACAAAGAAAATTTGCATCAAAATCATATACATGTGGAAATGCCAAAGTTTTCGCTGAAGTGTACACCTGTCCTCCTGCCTTCCTCTTGACTTCCACAAGGATGTGTCTGGGTTTGGCTTGCTCTGCTCAGAGAAATTGTCATTTCTATTTAACTTACAGCAATGGAATATTAAAGAAAAAACAAGGTGCCACTTAGACTCCTAATCCTCACTAACATTCAGGGCTCCTTTGTATTGAGCTGAGTGCCCTTATTTTCCCTATTTCCTTGCTCATAGTTGGCATTCAGCACATCACAGGAGATGCTTTTTGTTGTTCATTACTGTTGCCTTGAATCATAACAAGATGACTATAACCTGGTCCCAACAATACTCAGAAACCCCTAATCTGGCTGTGTATCTGTAGCCACAGAAAGCAAGGAGATCAGGCAGCAGCAATGAAGAACAGAGTATAAGAGAATACCTGACTGGGGTCACCAGGGCACGTGCAATTCCTGGACTGGTGCAGCTACAGCCCATCCATAATAAAATGTCCAGAATCTCTGATAATTGACCCCACGGCATATAAGAAAAATTTTTCCTCTTAAATTAAGCATCAAAATGCAAAAGAACAAATCTATTCTCCCATAATGCATGGGGGCATAATATATCTGCATACCCAAGCATCAATTAAAAATCAGGCACTTCTAAGCATATCATCCAGGTAAAAAATATGCCCTGTCCACCCTTAGTAAGGCTCATTTATTCACTTAAAGAAATAATCTTTAAAAACTTGCTCTAGCCTTTGATCTCAAGTCATCAGTACAAAAGGCATTTGGAGTACTGCTCAGACTTAATTAGCTTGCTCCTTTTTTATACATGATCTCAGTCACACTCTAATTAATCCATTTATAGTTTAAAATCTATCAGTCAAATCCCATACTTCGTTCTTAAGACAAGTTCAGAAACAGATCCACTCCTCCTCCTAATTTGTTGCACTACAAGAAACATCTACCCCTCCTCTGGACAGTCCCCCTTTCCCAGCCAAGGAAAAAAGCCCAGCAAACAGACACCTCCAAGGAGTAACTGAACTTGGATCACCCGGAAATGGGGTTCCTCAGTACACAGGATAAAAAGGAAATATAAGCCTTATTTTATGAAAAAGGAGAATGATGAAAAGCTGAACTCCACCTCCTGTATTGCACTGAGCCTCTGCTGCACATAATGCGGAGAGCTGTCAAGAGATTTAATTAGGATACAAAATCCAGCGATTTAAGAATTCTCTCTCCTTAGAACATTCTTAGGGATTTTCTCAGAATTAGAGGATGGTTTAAACATTAAAGGGTTTTTTCCCTTTAATGAGATCAGCTTCATAGTGGAAAATGAGACTTTATTTATCTAAATATCACATGAAGAACTGAATAATTTAATAACCTCGCTCAACTAAATCCAACCCAATATATTTACATGTCATTCTCCTTCTGCACATAAAATACTTACTTTGTGTTTGACTTCCAATGTATAAACAATTCTTAGCTTTACAAACCATAAAGATAAATAATAAGAATTCTTTATTAAAAATCAACAGCTATGTTTGCTAACAATAAGAACTCTTTCAGTTTCTACTTCTATTCAACTCTGAAATCACATGATTATTCATTTTTCTAGATCTCAGTGAATATTTCTGGACATAAAAAAACTTTCACCTCGTTCAGTTGTGTTATGTTGTATTCTAAAATCAATGATTGTCCATTTTAGATCAAGAATAGCACTGGGAATGGATAACAACCAATTGACCATTAGGGATCTAGGATTGACTGAGTTATGCATTTGGTTTTACAGAAAACTTTAACATTTCAAGGTCTAGAAAATAAAAATCTAGTATTTCTATTTCCTTTTGATACTGCTTTATCTATCACTAGGGCCAGGTTTGGCCACCCTTGCAAACATTTACTGTCTCAATGGAATGATCCATTTAGCTCAGGTTAATTTAGTTCAGTAAAAGCAGTGCAGTCAGTTCACCCAACAAGAGAAGGACTGAGTATTGGGGGAAGAAAACCATAACAGGAAGATTGTTTTCCCATACTGTTACATCAAAAAGAAATGAGTGTGGATAACTGGGATCTAATAATTTGGAAGGACAGGTTGCTCAAAAATAATCAGTCTAATTTATTGCCTAAAAACAGTATTTTAAACCTTTTAAAATACAAGTATATTTGGATTACTAAAAACCCCCAAACCTCTTCATCCAGCAGAAGTTGATTTACTTAACTAATACTAAGGAAATTTCACAGTGCAGGTTTTCTGCATTTTAACAGAAATCCAATTTCCATTCTTAGCAAGTTTGGTATAAATGATGAATGAGAAGTAACTTGGTAAATAAGAATAAAATTGTTTACTATTTTCTAAGTGATTAAAGCCTAAAAGTTGCAAATAGGAGAAGGAAATTTGAAGCTATATAATGGCTTACATTTGAGTATAATGCATTCTCTTGCTGGCAAAACTTCCAGATTTGGTGTAAACTATGTGCACAGCACGTAGAGTGGCAGAGTGTGGATTGCTGCTGTCTCTCACTGCTCCCTTCCAAGTCAAAGATGCTTCCAAGTCAAGTAAAGCAGAAGAAAAGTAAGACACAAAAATAGAGCAGGTTGCAAAGATGCCCTGCACAGGAAGTAATAAAGCCCTACAGCGCTGTGTGGGCTCAGGAATACCTTCAGTTGTGGGTTTCAATATCTGTTTTTTCAGGTAAGAACCCTTTGGAGCATTTCTAACTCTCTGATTCCTGCTGAGCCTTCACTTTGCATGAAGCTGGGACAGGTACAAACTCTCCCCTTGCAGTGCAGTGCTGGAAGACAACTGGAGAGGCCAGCATTTGGTGGTTTTGTTCCATGGGCTGCAAATGGCTTACAACAGAATCAAAGGAGAGAGCAGAAAAATGGCGCGATACAGGGGAGAATTCATCTCATTTGAAAGACACCTAAAAGAAACGGAACGCATCACTCCCTAAAAGGGTCTATATCTCAAAATGAACAACAAAGAGGCTTGTGATTAGCCCAAATGAAGGTGTAAATGTTGTAAACTTCTGAAGTAGGATTCATCAATCCCACCCACAACACCTCCAGAGAGCTGAGATCCTTGGGGTGTCTTTGAGTTCCCTCAGTGCAGAGTTTTGCCATTAGTAACAAACCAACATATTTAGGCCAAATAGCACCACACACTCTGCTTTAGAGGGGCAACACTCTGGGAAAAAAAGCATGAATGAAGATTTTCAGGAGTTTAGGCAAAAGCTGATGGTGTAACCACCATCAACACATTTCAAACCTCTGTGCTGACTAATGTAAGATCCCAAATTTTGGGTGCCTGACACACAGTGCACCAAAAGTGCACTGTGCATTTGTGGCACCAAATGGCACAGTGTGGTCACCTGCACAGCAAGAAGGTTCACTCTCCAGCAGTCTCACATCTAGAGGTTTGTCTGTAGCAGAACAAAACTAGGCTGCCAGAGGTCCCCTCCTCTGGCAACCTCTGCTTGCATTAGCTTGGAACCTGAGAAGGTAACACTTCCCAAGGACAAGACAATCTCTAAAGACAAAAAACACAGAGGAGAAGGGAAGGAGCTCAATCCTATTTATACCATGAACAAACTGCAGGATCAGAGAGAGGAAAAACTGGGAATGAAACCATCTCAATCCATCACAGTCAAATGTTCAAGTAAAGGGCTGTCTTTCTTTTTCAAAAGAAAAGAAAACTATGAAAATTCTAATAAATATTTGGGTTTTTTAAAAAAGAAAGTGCTTGTATATAAGAGCATAAGCAATGAGAATACAGCATCAATATTGGTACATAGATATTTAAAGGATTGATATTCTCAGGACATAAGTAAGGAGCTGACACTTTCCCAGCACTAGCACAGCACAGTCTCAAGATGAACTGAAAATGAGACTATGATATCAGTAGTTCACTTCTGATGCCAGGTTCTCATAGTCTGCTTTTCATTTTCATCAAGCCTACTTCATTACCACTGCCTTGATGCAAATTAAGATGAAGTCATCATTCTCTAGACAGATATACAATTTTTGTTAGAAAGGCGATGAACCCAGTTCCTGTTCCTGCAAACAATTATGCAGTGAGCAGTCTAATTTTCTACAGATGGCTTAATGAGGCTGCATATGCATAAAAAGTTACCCATAGGCATATTTGCAATAGAAAGGCCATAGTTATCTCTTAGCTGCAAGGTCTTCCAGAAACCCATGTGATTACCATTGTTGAGAGCAACAAAAGCAATGCTATGAATGCATCATTAGAACCAATATTTCTTAACTGGGATTTACTTTTACACCTAGTGCTAATATTCTTCATGACGGAGTATCATTCAGGGGGAAAAATTCCTGCACTGTGTGGACATGGATACACCAGCATGGACACAGTCAGCCGCAGTCTCTGTGGTGACCAAAAGTTCACAGAGAGTTCTAATGCCAGGATGGCACTGGTGGCTGAGCTGCAGAGCTGCACTGTACAGAGGTAGTCAGAGCAGTTTAAATCCTTTCTCTGAGACCAAGGGAGGGATGGACAGAACCAGGTCCCTTTGTGGACCGACTAAGTTGCCACTTCTCAGCCTCAAACACATCTCCACGCTCTTTGCACTGGTAGGGAAGGATGGCCACCTCTGTGGCAAATCAATCCCCCAGGATGGTAGACTCTGTCCAGGCAAGGGCAGCATCAGTGCAGTGGGGACACCAGACATGTTTTTGTCATGGGGATGGGAGAAGTGCTTGTGGGGAAAGCTTCCACAGCCTGGTAATGACCCCAAGTGCAGGACATACCCAGAAATGTACCAGGGGTCAGTCAGGACTTTATCCTAGCAACCATTTACAGTTTTCTCCTGCCTACAGTGGAATGTTTCCAGGATCAAGTCCAGCATTACCACTCCTACATTTCTTCAGTGGCTGCTCTCAGCAGGTGTCTTTAAATTCCTTGGAGGCTGAGCACATGTTATCTGCTGCAGCCTTTTATTCTTAAAACAGACCAACTGTGATAATTTCCACCTCTCCTATGTAATTTTTATCCAAATTCTGACTGCAAATTGCATAGGAATGCATTTTCTCACTTTGCTCTTGTTTTGCCTTGCTGCTCTTTAACATGGAGGCACATCTCACAGGGATTGAGAAACTGGAATTTTATCAGTGACAGTCACATAGATGTCACGTGCTTCCACCATGGTAGAACTGGGATGACTGAGCTGCCACAAGTGAGAGACAAGTCAGCCCCAGGTACTCTTGGGTGAGACTGAGAGGCTGGAAACTGTTCCCTTGCTGCCTGCATGGAGCCTGGACCCTGCAGCTACCCAGGAGCTGAATAAGGAGTACAAGGCCCAGGGATCTTCAAAGAGATCTTGAAAGGAAACAGCTGGTGTTTCGAACTCCCCTGCGTGTTTCTGAAAAGCTGCATGAAGCATGTAAAAGGAAAGGAAATATTTGTCTTTAAAAAGAAAACAAAAAGTCATTAAAATCTTGGAAGATGTGACACCATACATGAAAGCAGACAGAAGTAGTTCTTGGAAAATACATAACTCAATATTTGTTCCATAGGTTCCCACATTAGACCAGGAGCCAGGAAGACTCCCTGCTTTGCTCAGACACAAAACTGGGTAAGGGCTAATGGATGAAGTGGTGTCTGTGAGCTGGAACACACCTGTGTGAAAATGGATAACAAAACCCACCCAAGATCTGGAGGAACCCCATGTAGTAAACAGTAGTGGTATGAGAAATGCTGCCATATTTGTATCTGCAATGCAATTGTACTGAAAATACCTATAGAAATTGGAACTGGAAGAGACTGATTGAGTAAGTCCAGCGTTAACAAAAATAGCACTGTAAAACACACATGAATTGGAAAGTTGTTCTATTATGTAGAACACATAGATCTCCTGGCTCTCTACCCAGAGCTGTTGTCGAAATAATGATGATTGAGCAAAGCAGAATCCATGGTCTGTTACACAGACAAGCAGGAATCTCTCAGGGCCCATTACCAGCCCAGGGTTAGCCCTCATTAACCCTCGTTAAGCCAAGGCGGATTACATGTTGCAAACCAGATCTGAATTTGGCTTTAGATTTACTGCTTGTTTACACTAGCAGATCAAACAGCCTATTTCTGCTTCCAGACACCCTCACTGACTGCTCCACGCTTCCCTGGGAAAATCCTAATAAAATAACTGTGCTATTCTGCATTGGTGCAGCTCTTTCGATCTAACCACAGGTCTCATGATACTCTTTAGACAACTCCGGTCTCCCTGCCCATCTTGTAAGATATTCTAGGGAAGTTTGGCCTCTGGAAGTCTGTATGAGCTGAGGAGCAGACAGTTCCTCTTGCCTCCTCCAGAAGCTGGAGTAGATGGTCATTTCTTTGAACTGTGACATCGCAGGTTGCATTTGATGAGTAAACTAAATGCAGGTTGGAAGTCCATGCTCCCTGCTGTTGAATAAATGGTGCCTGGCAGGATTTTGGCCTAAATTATTTCCTAGAAGGGTAGCACCATTTCCTGTGAGCAATTTGCATGTAGCCATCCTGCTCTGGAGGCTAAACCATGGTATCAGCACAGACCTGGCTGTCCCATGCCAGATGCCCTCACTGCTAGAAAACAATCTGAACCACATTCAACATATTGGTCCAGATGCACTCCCAAGTCCAAGTTCAGTGGCTTTCTCAATAAGATGGTGATTAATTAGCCTTATGCTGCAGTATGGGAATTCTTGCCACCTCATGTGAACACACACACACACACAGAGATGCTGGCTTCTGTCATGGCTCTGCTTCCCCATCCAGAGATCACAGCATGTGGGATGGAGAGAGCAGCCCTGCACAGCCTCCGTGTCCCTCTGGACAGTAAACCAAAGTCCTGCTCCCATCACTTTGCAAACACAAACCCTACAGCCCTCTGGAACAGCTGAGATAAGGCAGGGAGAGGAAGGGACAGGGAGGATGATGAGAACGGGAAAAGTTCAGGTGCAAACCAGACCTGCACTTAAGCATCCCCCAGTCTTTACTGCTTAGGGAGCTTCAGCTCAGCACATTTCTAAGGGATAAAGTGATGTATATCCATCCCCTGTGCTGTGCAAACAGCCAGGGACTCCGAGGGTAGCACCAAGACAATCAATCTGCCACAGCTGAGCACATCCAGGTCTGCTGCTGTCACTGGGGGATTCGAGCAGTTGCGCTTGGGGAGACAAAACAAACAGCAGCACACTTCTGTACACACCAGCTCAGACAGCTCATCAAAATCAAACCAGACGAGCGAGGACTGCTCGACCTGGAGGATTTAATTAGAATTGCTCCCCCCCTCCCCAAACCATCTGAAGGGTTTAGAGTTTTATTCTTACTAACTTGCAAATTTACTGCTCTAATTCGAAAGGAAAATTCACGATCTCAAATGTCAAGAAGTTATGTTCAATTTCCTTATGGTGTTTTGACCTTCTCAATATGAAGGAAGTAACCCTTGAAGAGCCAGTGAAGCAGGGCTGCAGAAAATATTTATGTTGAGAGGCTTCTGTAGGCCTGTCAGGACAAGGCTCAATGCTGGGGACCTCTCATCCATCTCAGACCCAGGAGATACCTCCTCATTTCAACGGACATATGTAGAAAAAACATCAACATTTTTAAAAGAATTTGCAAACAGTGAATAATACAACCAAGTCAAGTTTAGATTTCAAAATGGAAACTCAAAACCAGTTCTTTTCTAATTTAAATTATCTTTTTAATTCACTGTATAAAACAAGGAACTGAGTCCTCAGTTTTTCTGGTTTTTAGTGAATTGGCATCTCATGCAGCTGAGCAGGGCTATAACATGGCTCTGTGAGAAGCATTCTGACATTCCTGGGTGAATTTTTGATAGCTAGCAATTTCTAGAAGTAAATAAATCACTGAGTTTCACTTTGAGCATTGCTGAATATGTCTTCCAAGCTGAGAGGGAGCTCATATTCATCAAATAGTAATCCAGTTTCTGAAGAGGGGAGGGGGATTTCACCACACCATTTGTAGAAAGAAACTTAGCAACAAAAATACAGAAAATGTGAAAATCTCATCTTGTCTTGTCAATTATGAATGCACTCTAAGATGAAGAGGACAGTTCAGTGCAATGCAACTGGAAGTGCATTTGTTTGCCTGCTGGGAAGTAGCAATTAGCTAGCATAGTGCTCATTCCATGGTGGTCTAGTTCAAACCCAGCCTCTAAAAATTATCCACATGGAGTATCTGGTTTCCATGAACTTATATCCATCCATCCATCTATCCATCCATCCATCGGCTTTTGGAATGGAAGGATGCCCACATGCCAAAAGCCACCATCATAACCTCCATCTGCACTTGTATCCTGAGCTGCAAGGCTGAGGAAGTAAATGTGCATGGAAGATGAGTGTCTCCTTTCCCATTTGAGCCCATTTGAGGCTCACTCAGGGCCTCTGCTGTGTCTCAACCCAGAGGTAACACTGGAAAATGTGCCCAAATGCCTTGTGGAAGAATGTGAAACTGCAGACATTGCATGCCAACAACTTGCAGCCAGTCTCATCTAAAGTGCCTGGTGATTTCCACGAAGATAACATAAGCCTCACCTCCCAATTTGTGCAGAGTTATTTCAATGATTGTCACCACCTTTGCATGTTCAGCCATGTCAGCTGTTCAGCCTTCCTTGCAGGAGGTGATATATGGCCAGAGGATCTCAATGCTAAGGAAAACTCCTTCTTCTGTTACAGCAGTGTTGCCGCTGCTGTGGTACAGCAAGAGGGAGTGAAACAACTCCTGCAAGAGATCTGTGGCACCAATTTGTGTTGGTTTTCACCCACTGCAAGCGATCAATGAGGTGCAAGAGCAAAAGAAAGATGGCCCTCACTGGCATGAAGTTTTACAAGCATCCTCCTGCCGTTTCAGCCAGCTTGCACATTTCATAGCATTGTGAAGTTTAAATGCCATGGGATAGATCTGTCTGGCAATAAATTCAGCCAAAGGCAATCTCTTAAAAAGCCATAATTACGTAAGGGTGTGCTTGCTCATTACAATGAAGGATGGAAAATACAGTATGCGTCACATAGTGTAATTCAAAATTGATTTCCTATCGTGACACATTTACAGAGGCTGTTCTGCACACTATTTTTGCCATGGTCTAAACCAGGATTTTTCTTCCCTTTCATCTTCTCCTGTTTGCCCAGTGCAGGAGAATATTTCAAGGCAATGCCTTCATCTTCACTGCACATCAAAAGCAAAGATAAGGGAGGAGTGCTGCTCCTATCCTGGCAGTTCTCCATCACATTTTAAAACTCTTCCTTGAACCAAAAAAGCACATCACTCATTTTATTTTGCTACTCGTCAAAGAAGAGCTGGTTGCTAACAGCAAAAAGAGCCACTTGTGAAACACGCCAGCTTCTGGTCTCATCCTGCCAGGAGCTCTGTCATCTCATCTCATCTCCCACCGACGCTCTGCTTCCTACAAGAATCTGGACCATGCAGGATTGGCCTCTCTTAGAGACTCAGATGGTGCCACAGTTACATTTTTCTACTTTGAAGACTGTATAAAAACCCTGTCACAACACCCTCAGTTTTTCTTTCTGTTTATTTAGATTTTACCTTTTCAGTTCCTTCAAATTTGTAATCTTTTTTGTTTTAATGATGCTACATAGGTCTTTATATCCCAAAAATCACTTTAGCACCAACACTGCATGGCACCCGTGTTTGCAAACTTGACAGGGATGCCAAGGGCTATGGTGTAAACTGTATTTCCCACATTTGATCTTCTGTTGGATGATATCCTTGATGTTTCTGTGCTGTACCTGTACCCCTTCACAGGTTTGTCAAGTTGGTGTTAAGTGCACATCCAGCCATGGTCACATCTACATGAGGAATGAACTGCAGCCAGCGTTATACGGGTACAACCTACAGGACTGCAGTCCCTGTAGAAATAAAAGCAACAAGGAGCCCATGAGGAGCCACTTGAATAAGGTCCCCTGGTGCAAAACCAAGCTATGACCTGCAGCCAAAGCAAAAAGACAACGGGGCAGAGCAGCCTTGGGTGGCTCAAAGCCCTCTTTGCTCACCCCAAGTCCCAACACCTTGGGGCTGGAAAGGCCATGGGCATAACTCAGTGATGATATCTCTGTGTCACAGCCTTTCCTTGAGCCTAACCTATGAGCTGTGGTTACACTGCAGTATGTGAAACACACACTCACACCCTCCTCAGTAAATCCAAGTCCCTTATATGCCCTTTGCACACTTCAAACCCTTCCCATATCACCCTGGGGAGGCAGCTGTGTTCCCAGGTAGGGAAAGATCTGCCCCACCTGGGCTCAGAACAGGGCTGCCAGGGCAGAACTGAGGAGCTCATACAGACACTTGGGCTTCACCTGCTACAAAGAAGTTGCAATTCCCCATCTTCAGAAGTTACATAAATCATTAAAACAATATTAAATGCCTGAGGTCCATTGAAAATTGGACTTTCTATTATTTCTATTTTTAGAAATAGTAATTGAACTATTATTACTTCTATTCTGTAAGACAGAAAGCTCACAAACTCAGCGGTTGGACTGGAGCAGCTCAGGAAAACAAAGCAGCCTGACAGCCATACAAAGCCTGTTGGGGTGCAGCTCTTGAAATCCTGCCCTGGGCTTGAGCTACAGCACCATACTTGGTCCCTTTTGTCTTCCCAAAATAGCAGCTAGCAGGGCTGGAGAAGAATCAATTCCCAAGTAAATCTCATGCAAATTGGAACCACACAAAGAGGCTATTAAACTGCAATGGACATGGCAGCACTGCTCTCAGACCTGCATGACATGTTTCAAAAGAGACTGATATTAATTAAAAACAGGTCTCGATTTATTTATGTTTCTTTCCACTGTGCTTTGTTATTTTAATCACTGAAATACTGGCCACTCATGACCCATTCCATTGTACAGTTTTAATCATAATTAATACATGCACATAATCTGTATTAAGTTACATAAAAAATAATAATGGACTCTTACCATCAATATAAAACTACAAATTAGGTTTTGTTTGTAGTTTCAATTTGTCCAATTCCAATATTTAAACATATCTGAAATTAACCAGCACAGATGTTAATCAGATAGAAGGTCTGCAGTACCTTTGCATGAGTAATGCTACATGAAATAATTGAAATTTCACATTTATGCAACACTCCATCTCCAAGGGACCCCAGAATTGATTAACAAGTACATCAGAACAGACGTATTTTGCAAGATGTTGCCTTCCTGTGACAACTTCCTTCCACGGATTTCAGATCACAGTAATCAAGCTTTCAACACCCTGTGCTGCTGCAGTGCCAAGGGGGTGGGCTCTGCTGAGGGCACCCAGCCCTGGCATGGGACAAAGGCAGCAGGTCACAAGAAAGGCTCACATGGCACTGACTGCCCCAATTCTGCAAAGATTTCTGTTTATTAAAGTACTTAATCAAATGTTTAAGAGAGCTTTAAAGGATGTAAGCATGGCCTCAAGCATCGTGCTGAATGTGAGTGTGGGGAGAAAAAGGACCTGGGAAAAGTGTGGTGCAGAGTGTGAACACCAGTGGCCCGTGAAGGCAGCTCCT
The DNA here is from genome assembly GCA_034509425.1 of Eopsaltria australis. Lineage (NCBI taxonomy): Eukaryota > Metazoa > Chordata > Aves > Passeriformes > Petroicidae > Eopsaltria > Eopsaltria australis. The sequence continues at coordinate 2,583,636 of JAVTVJ010000067.1, read as the reverse complement.
GCCTGCCAGCTCTTTGTCACAATTACTTCAGGTCACACGTGAATAATCCCAGTAAGTTATTTTAGCTGTGTTTTACATGTAGTGAAAATAACTAAATATCCTTAGACCCATCACCATTTTTTCTGTTTCATAGATCCCCACATCTTTAACAGGTCTTGCAACTCAGCTTTCTTTTCCAACTGACGAATTTTCCAGCTGACACTTTCTAGCAGGGACTACATTTTAAATCAAGGGTTGTTCTCCAAAATTGGCTGCCCTGAATGTTCTTACTTAGCAGCACTGTCTGTCATGGGTAGACACTGCTGGGTGAAGCAAGGGGAGAATGTCCCACCCAACTGCTCTCTGATAGATCATTCCCAACTTAAGTTTTTGCTGCACTGAACTAAACTCACAGAGCACACCAATCCATGGACACAGCTTTGGCAGCTTGCCAGGTAACCTCTCTTTTAGGTGTGAGGAAGAACTGTCTAACTGCAATTCACTTTAATGTCCTAAAACTTCTGTATCTGTAATAATGATTTTGATTAAAAGTACGTGATTTGGAGATCATGATAAAAACAGGTATTTAGAGACAAAGATTTTCACATAAACTGTTGGTACAACACCAAAAAACCTTGAAGCTCTGTTCAGAAGCCTGAAAATCATATTGATTTGTGGGAAACGTAATAGCCATTGAATTTTTGTTTCTGAGGCACTAACTCAACACTAATTTTTCTCCCATCATGTTACAGAGGACACTGACAATTCTGTTTAAGGCTTTAGCTGAAATACACTTTTATTTTTCCTGTGTTAGGAGTAAAGGATCATATTAAGAGGTCTGGGAGATTGTAGCAGACTGAAAAATTATTATCTTTGTCCTTTAAGAAAATGAGAGCAGAGCCTGGGAAGAAATGCCTGATAAAGTCCATAAATGTCCATCAAGTGCTAAGCTGAGGACCATAAAATCTTCTTCCTTTTCTCTAAGCTCTGAACTGACAGCAAACCATGTTATGAAGTGTAATGATTATTTCATGCTAAGGTTTTCTTTGTTTTTCACTTTTTTGTAACAGAAGATGGAAGTCAATGGTTAATTCTTCACCTGCAACCAGACTCAGCTGAACTCAGGAGAGGAACAATTATATTCTGTATTTTTCTGCCTATTATTAAGTGCTGGTTTCCAGTTTTGTTTAAATGCCAGTTATCAGGATTCAATTTACCCCCTCCGAGGGGGATGTCTGGTATCATTCTGAGAGTAGTAACTGCAATATATTATGTTAATTGAGCTCTAATAAGCTTCACAGTGCTTTTGCTTCCAAACAGGAATGGAAATGTCATTTTTTAAACAGAGTGCTCTAAGCACCTGCCTATACCTGCACCATCTTATTTCTGAATCTGAGATTATGAGGCAGCAGCACAGATTTCATGGGCATTACAGAGAACATAAGGAAAACCCAAAAGGCCTAACTATTATTAATAAAGTCTTCTCTAAAGCCCAACCCTGTTTAGGAAACTAGGAAATCCCACACGAAGAGTTCTTTTCATCGAGATGGCCTCCCCTGTCAGCAGCCTCCAATGAACTTTAAATAATGAATTTTAAGGCTGTTGTCCCACGTAGCATCAATCTTAAAGACAAGGAGTCTCCAGCAGTGAATTTCTCTTTTGTTTAACTCTCAGCAGAACTGTATTTCATGCAATTAATGTCAGATGCTGCTTGTGCATTTTGATCATTTCATTTACTTACAGCGCAAGAAACGACCATGACCACAAATCCAAGGCATCTTTTGCACTCACTAAAATTTGGCAGTAAGCCTGCAGGGTTATGCAGGCTTTAGCAGACTGTCAGGGATAAACAAGGATTATACCAGTTACTCTAATTAATATTTTGTTATTAGGCAGACTAGGAACAATGACCTTTAAAGATGAGCAAGAATTCCCTCCTGTGTCCAAAAGAGCTGAATATATGCAACTGCATGCATTTATCTCAGTATAGATTTTAAGACACTGTGGCCACCATATATTTCTAATTTTGGCATGACAAAAAATAAATAGGAAAGTTGTAACACTGTTTCAGTTTGAACCTTTGCACCTGAACAACCCCCTCCCACCACCACCTGCAAAACAAAACCCCTAGAATCTTCATTATTTACACTGTTTTAATAAAGGCAATGATAACTTGAAAGAACTTTTTCCTCCTTCTACAACAGACTGTCAGTACCAAGAAGACAGCCCAGGAGAGGAGCAGCCCCATGTGCATGATGGGCCCCCAGCTGCAGGGGCACAGCTGCTGGAGCCCTGGGGCTTGGGAGCCTCCAGCCCTGCACCACATCTGCCCTGGTGCCCACCCTGCTGCCTCACCAGCTGGTGAGGCTGAGCAGAGCTGTGCCACAGGGTTCCACACCATCGACCCCTTTCAGTTTTGGATTTTGAATCTGCAGTCATCAGTTGTTGGCATGAGGCCAGTTTCCAGCAGCACACAACTGCTCTTCTGCCATCGCTCATCCATGCAGACCTTTTTCCAAAAGCTGTCTCCCCCCATTAGGTCTATGTGCAGTTCTTCTAATAAATGCTCTTCATCCAACATCCTAAGCGTCAGCAGGAGCTGGCTGAGCATGACCCCCCCACTAGCCAGCCCTCACCCTGCTTGTCCACAGTGAAACTACACTTTTCCGAGGGTTTTCTTATCACACCACTGGAGAAAGCTTCTAAGAAGTTTCCAGTTCTAAAGTGAACTAGCTTACAGTTTTATGGTTCACGCTTAACCATTTTAAAAATAGTAAAAATATGTTGTCTGGTCCTTTCTCAGAAACCTTCTGGGGACAGTACTTTGAAACAGGTCTGTTTATGGTTCACCAACCCCACTGCACATTCAGGCCAAACAATGAAAGGGGATTTCCCTTCCACACCTGCAAGGCATTATTTAAAAACATAAAGGTAAAAATCTCACTAGGGCAATACAGCTTTAAGGAAAGTAGAAGCATTTCATCTTTCCCCAGGGAGATCCTCAGCCAAAACCTCTGCTGGTACAAACTTGCCATCTGTATTTATTTAAGAGATTCACTCTAGTAATAGTCAACACATCTGAAGAGTGGTAGCTCTAGTCCTGCTTCAGTGTTAGTTTGACCTTGCTCCAAATCAGAGGGGCAGCAACGAACCCACAGGCACCAAAGCATGGCCATTAACCTCCTGGTGAAGTTAACAACATGATCAAAAGCTTTGCTGGACTGTGTCTGTAATGATCAGCCCAATCTAAATAGGGAAACTGCACACCTCATGCAAGGGGGAAGATGGTGTTCACTGGGAAGAATAATGCGTAAGAGATCTCAAAATCCTGCCTCGCTCCAGCAAAGCCATGTTCATGCAACATCTGAGCAAAGCCAGGATGTTTTTTGCTGAGCTGGAGCTATATGGTGGCATCTTATTTGCAGGAACACACAGTTCTTCTCATAATGAATCAATGTTACTGCTTTTTTGTAGTCAAAGTTATACTGGGCACTGGGACACAAAGTTATACTGGGGAACATTGCCTCTTCTTGTACACATCATGCCCAATCACTAACACATCTTATCTTACAGCCAGATATTAAAGATACAAGCTGTTGTTAAAATAATTTAATTTATTATAGAGAACACTCATTTAGAAATCACCATTGATTTTTTAAAATCACAGGGGGAAGTAATTAGATTTAGTAGGTAGCAAAGCTTCTCACTGGTGTGGAGTGCAAGTTTTCAACACTCTCTATATAGAAAGTTGCAGAAAAATAAAAAGAACTTTTCCTGCTCACCAGGCACAAAAATAAATAAAACAAAATCAACATTTCACCAAATGCATGAAATTAAATACGTGTTTGCTGGCATGTGCTGTGAGGGTGTCACTCAGGAGAGCATTTAAACGCATATGCTTGTATTTAATGAGTTCTGTAAGACTTAGGAGTAGGTTTAACTTCGAGCATGTGTGTCTGTGCTTCGCTGCACAGGGGAGGTGTGGTAAACCAGAGCCTCAGGAGCCGCTGCACCCCAGGGGAACGGGGCTCAGCAGTGAGGAAAGGCAAGCGTGCCTTGCTCCTGGAGAGCTGCTTGGCATTTTTCATGGCTCATCCCTCGGGTTTCACAGGAAACACGCACGTTAGAGAGCTTCAGTTGCGCTTGCCAAGAACAGGCTACTGCGGCCATGTGGCGGCTCTTGCTCTGTGAGGAACAATAGCCAATCCCTCCTTGTCTTGCAGTAACTCTTGCCCCTTTAAATCAAGTTGACTACAATACATAAATCCCCATTTTTTTTCATGTCTGTGGACAGGTTAGCAGATGTTTTCAACATCCAGGCTGAAACCGTGAATGATGAGACAAATTTGGACCTCTGGAGCTTCGTGGGAGGCTTGATGTGGGAGAGCAGCTGTCTTCACCTGAGCCTGCACTGCTGCCCCAGTGCAGCCAAACTGAGCTGTTCGTCTGCAGCCGGGGGGAGAGGAAGCCTGAACCCAAGGGGGAAGGGGGGGTGCCACAAAGGATAAGCCCCCAACTCTCCTGTGCCCATTCTTGACTTCTAGGCTGTCTCCTTGGATGTCTGATTAGACAGGGAAAGCAAAAATCTCCAACCCCCACCACCCCCTCAACAGTGACTTCAGTTGCAGCTTTAAAAATAAGTGAAAAATTCATTGTTTTTTTCTTTTGAAAGGATGATCCATGTAAGTAAAAAGAGTAAATTCCTGAGAGATTATTTAAGGCTTCTGTGTAGTCAGCTTTCCCTACATGATCCCAGAATAAAGTAAAAATTTCACACTGGCTGCATCCCTCTGAGTGAACCTCCTGTCCCAGATGATATTTGCTACTCAGGTGCACAGAACTGCTTTTCACAGAGCAGTTGCACCTGAAAGCCCAAACAAAAATCAGGAGCCAGCACACACACTGGCATGGAAAGACACAGAAAAGCTGAGGAAGAGCTGGCAACTGTAAAAAGAAGGACAGGACTGGAGGAGGCTCAGCAGCAATGCCAATGCTGGCTGCTCAGAGATGGCAGGGGCACAGAGGAACGATGCATCCTCCTCCTGCCTCCAGATGGAAACATCTTCACTTTTCATCTTAGCAGTTTATTCCAAAGAATTTTGTCCTACTAAAAGTTCTTCATTCTGGACACAGACAAGGAAGGCCCCGAATGGGCACCAGAGAGATGGCCTTGCCACCCCCAGCAGGGGACCAGCAGGACCATCTTTGCAGCTTTTATTAGACTGGTAATGAACTGGGGGGACATTTTCTGCTCATTAACTGGCAGAGGGAGTGGGACCACTGCTGTACTCCTTCCATGCATGCACAGCACTGGGCAGTTACTGAATGACACAATGCTCCCTCATTAGGGAAAGGGTCAACAAACGCGTCTGTCATCCTTCTGTTACTATTTCCAAATGAACTCAATTAAGTTAATTAATTTTTTTAGTGCAAGAAAAATGCCAAGGAAGAGAGTGGAACATTAAATGAGAATAAAAATAAAAGATTGCTCTGCCTTCTTCAACCCAAATCTCAAGATTGTTTTCTTTCAAATGAAAATAATTTTCAAAACATTAACTTACTTGAAGAAAATCACTAAGTGTTTTTCTCTGTGGCTGCTTAATTTGAAAAGTCACACCCACACTTCTCCCCACAACCAAGTATGATTAATGCAAAGCAACTTTCCTAAAAGAGGAATTACTGTCACACTTTTGTAATCTCAATCAATTATGGATACATCAAAAAATACAATGAGCTTACATTTAATCACTACAAGAATTTAAAGGAATTATTATGTTATGTGCTGTGGATATACAAGGATATGGGCATATAGTTTTCATCGGGACTAAATCTTCTTTTGAGGGAATCTAGTAGGTAATTTACATATAAAGACACAATTTCAAAATTTACTATTTCGGGTTTGTCTCCTGATGGGGTCTTTAAAATCAAATAAGATGCTAAATCATTAGGAGTTTTGTCCTATATGTTTTGCCTGACATACAGTGTTCTAGAAGGTGGAGAAAGAAGAAAAGCTTTCCAGCTTTTGCAATCTGCTGTGGGCTTCAGTTAGAAAAGAAAAAGGCAGACAAACAGTAATAAGACAGATATATGATAAATCTTCAACTATGAATCATTAGATTATTTCCATTTCATTTCTGTTTTATCCTTTTTTATGTTAATGATTTGATGATAGCACCATGGAAAACCAAACAAACTTGTTTTTTCCGTTTTGAAGAAACGACAGTATGAGTGAACTTCAGTGCATAAAAAACATGTTCTCTAAAAAAATTATTCTTTTTTTTATTGATGCATTAAAACTACAGGAGAGGCTGCTTTCTGTTTGTAAACTGTATTTAGTTATCTTACTAACAAAATCATGGACGCATCTGGAACCTCTTCAAGAAGTTCAATCAAAAGGAAACATTTTAGCCAATAAGCACATTTATTACATGCACCGTGACAACACAAGATCCCTTTCCAGAGAAGAGTTTCACTCTGCCATACCCTGTATGAAAACCAGGCTGAAAAGATATTCAATGCTTCAATAAACTTTTCAAGCTGGTCAGAAGCTGTGCAAGATTTCAACTCTCAACACAGAAACTGAATGACCTCAAGTAGAAAAAAAGCCTTGGTTCCACTTTCCAACGCACATTTATGCAACCATTACAAAATCAGTATCGTCTCTACTCTTTTGCACATGTTTAAAGTCAATGTCCTCATCATCTCTGATGCTAATTTCACCTCATACTTTTCTCTCTTTAATATCTAACCACCTAGGAACCTAACACTCTTCTTGCTGAGAGAGTTAACCAGAATTATCCTTCATCTGGATGCAGCAGTCAGCCACAGTAAGACTGAAGATGTTTTTTATCTTTTTGTTCCAGGTCTCTCAAAACAGTCACTGAAGGAGTTCTTATAAGACTCCTACAATGCACTTAAGGAGCATTACTAGATTGTTTCAGTTTTAGAAAACGACATGTAAAAAATCCTCCCTTTAGAAGTGGCTTCTAATTTGATGCTTAGAGGCTCTGAATTCCCACAGGAGACTCCAGTGAGTTCATAGAGATCACCTAAGCTGGTGATTGAAGTACTCGGATCAAATGCATAAAAGTGGGATGTAAGTATTCCCTGTGGGAGATGGAGTTTCAAAGGTAGTGCTTAGCATTGTAGAAGTTTATCCAGGTGACATCGTCAAATAAATCAGGAAAAGCAGACAGTGTTTACATGGGCACATCTAAACCATCATGTCTGGGAAATTTTTCCCACTCTTCTGGATGTATACTCTGGCCACGTCCCAACTTAACATCAGGGAAAGTGCTAAGTCCCACTGTCTCCTCTCCACGTCCTGTGTTCAATGGAAGAAAAGCAAGGTAATTCAGGAAACCCAAGTTACGCTTTAACACATGGAATGACTGGGACTTAGCACAGCCTTCTGTGCTTTGAAACCAATTGAATCATTTGGGACTCCTGATTCATGGAAAGTTGAAAACACTTGGCACCCAGGAAGCTTATAAAGGTATTTAATGACCAAACTGCCTTTGTTCTGTCATTTTGCAACCTTATCCCCTAAAAGACACAGTATTAGTATTATTACTGTTGTTGTTACCTGTAACTCTTATTTAAGGATCAAACTTCTGGGGTCTGGTGAAGGCTGCAGCTCCTCCTTTTCACACACAGAAGCTCACAGGAGATCTCAGCAAGTGGCTCTGCCCCGTGCCAGGAACAGCCCGACAGCCAAGGCAGGCTCTGGGTCTCAGGTCCTTTTGTTCCTCGTGTGAACAGGGGATGAGGCCGGTGCCAAAGTGCCTGGCTCATCCAGGAAATGGTCCATAACCGGCCCCTAACGCTCCCCATTACAAGGTCAGCCTTTTGTCTCACCGTTCGATAATTTCCTGGCAGTTGATGCCCCATCCACAGCGTGGCTGGTAATAAGCAAAGCATCCCGCCAGCAGCTCTTTATGCTGCCTACCTTCAGCCTGATAGCATTCACAAAAGCTCCCCTGCATGTAAGCTTAATGATAAAGCAATCAATGCAAACAAAATCAGACGCTGTCCAACGTTTTTCCTTCAGTAAGTAGAATCTGAATCATAGCCTTTTGTCTGAGCTGCTCTCAAGTTCCAGGATAACTAAACACAATATGGATATTTACAATTAGCCACAACACTTCTAACATAATTATGACATGTGAGTAATTTCCTCAACTAAGTTTATTGCCTGGCAAAAAGAATCTCACTGGTGAAAACCAGTGTGGTGCTGTAGTGCTGCAGATCATCAGAGGAACTTGGGACAGCCCTCGAAACCAATATTTTATGTGTCAGATCTCAATTTATGCCAACATAGTGAAGCACTCAGAGTGCTCATATGCTCATAGTGAAGAACTCAGAGTTCCAGCAAAAGTGCCTTTCAGTATCTGTTAAGAAAGAGATGAAGACAAACAGCTACATGCACTTGCTTGCTATCAATATTCTCTTTATCAATATTCTCTATCAATATTCTGGCTTTCATTCCACCAGCAGAAATAGAAACGGGGCTGCAAGCCAGGTTTTTGTTGGAAATTCTGGGTTGTTTTGATGTACCTGTTGCAGACAACTAGAGTATGTCCCCAGTTATTCATGTTTTAATCTACTGTCTCCCATGCTGTGTTTCGCCATGAACATATTCCCCACAAAGGAAAAAGGGTGAAAAGATGAGGTGAGCTTGAGAAACTCAAGAATATCAAGCCCTCAAATACTTGTAAGAGTAGCACCACAAGACTGTGTGACCAAGGACTGCTTTTTTTGCATATTTCTCTGTACACGCCCAGGATGCCATTGAAATCTGGTACAAATACTAATACACCATTTCATATTTTTTCACTCAAAAGATTCTCACTCCAGAGTTTTCACCCTGCTTCACCCTACAACACACATCAAGGTTACAATCACCAGGAGACATTGAAAAGTTCAGTTTTCTGTCTCATTCAAAATCATGAACAGGTACAAAATCCTGCACTGAGGACAAACCTGGCGATGCCTGGCAGCCAGATGGACCCAGTGCTAAGCTCCCCCCTGCTCCCCACTACACTGCTGCACCTCTGTGAGCTCTTCGGGAAGTTCTGATCCCCCTGCATTTCTGTCTTATAACTTCTGTTTGGTCTGAAAGTTTTTCAAGGCAGAAACTGTTTATGCCAGAATTGTGCTGCACTCTCACTACCAAAATAGACCACGAGATGTTTGCAGTTTTAAGACTCATTTCTCTGCAATTTAAAGCCTTTCCTTATTAATATTTAGACACTGACTGCAAACTACATGCTGAACAGGACTGAAACACTTGGGAAATCTGCTAGTGCAATGGGACAGTAGCCCAGCACAGGCATTATCCTCAGCACAAATGTGTGAGCCCAGCAGGGCAATGGAGGAGGCAGGAGCTGTGTTTTGTGGAGAGTGCAAGAGTTATAATCTTACTGATTTATGGGACACTAACTGCCTTGCAAGGCAATAATGATTTTCCACAGAGGTCATCACAAATTCTGTTTGTCAGTCTGCTTTGAGCAAATCCCGTTAAGAAATAGGTGGCTGCAATGTTTATTAAGAAAACCATGAGCCACATGACAGAGCTATAACATTACAATTTCAGTTCCAGTGGATGGCCTGTAAATGCAGGGAACTTGATGAAGCAGGTATTCCTAAGGGAGGAATACTAATTAAAATAGAGAGAGATGCACTGATAGACTGGCACATTTGTGTGCTTTGCACTGCTTGAATTACTTCCACATGAGCACACTTTATACTTTCCTTTCCATACATCAAACTCTGAGCCTAGATTTTACCTCCTTATCTCTGTCCATCTAGCACATAAGAAAGATTTATAGCATGTTACACAGCATGAACCGGTGAAAAGCAGTTACCATGGCAACCCAATATTTCATTTGTGTATAAACTTGAAGTACTGAAGCAAAGGAAGGCCAGAGCTCCACACCAACTTCGAAGTTGCTTTTTGTTCCTATTGTGTTGTTTTAAAGCAGTCAAAATATTTTAATGCCATTAAGCACACATATTAAATATGTCCTTTAAAACTTTCTAATAGAAAATGGTCAGTTATTGCAAAGCACCACTACAGATATGACTTGCCACACATTCAACACGTTATCATGGCAGAAGTATTTCAAGGGATGCCCTGACCACGCACACGCGTGAAGCACAAGAAAGCACTAAAGGTCACTTCATGCCACCACAGGAATTCAGTATTACAGGTCAGTTGAGCAATATTAGGATACTTCATGGTCAGATTCCTACACATTCCTCTACTGCATCACAAACAAACCTTGACCCATGAAGATGAATCATATTTTCAGAAGGTGTAAATCCAGGCTCCATTTCACTGAAGCAGCATTACACCTTTGCCCTGTCATTTATCACAGACTACTTTATGTTCATGTATCTAGGCTCCACTGCCCCTAAGTTTATTATTTCCCAGCAAATTGCATCTCAATTCAGGGCACCCATACATTTGCACTGATGTCAGAGAGCTTTACTACAGAAGCCACCAGCAGATACCTTGGGATGAGGCTGCCTGACACAAACCCTCAGTCCCCATCATGCCTCCACAATTAGTCAAGGCTACACACAAGGAAAAGGTGAGCAGAACTGGGATCCTGTCTGCACTTCCTGTTCTCTGTAAGGAAAACTTCTGCCTCAGGTGTTCAGGATCTGCGGGCCACACACCACACAGAGCCCAACTGATCCAACACAAATAAACAAATGTGCACCAAGGTGGCCTAAACATCTGCTATGACCATTTATCCAGACATTTTGATATGAAACATTTCTGAAGAGGGGGAGAAAAAATCCAAGAGGAAGAAGTGTATACTTTCATTTATCTGGAAAACCACATAAATGGTACACCTGCAAATAGTGAAACAGTAACCTCTTTTTTGCTCTACCTTTTTTTCATTAGGGGAAACGCACCATAAATGGTTTTGTCTACAGGACACATCATTCACCTTGCAGGACAGTCACAAATTCATAATTTTGACAGGGGACTTTAAAAGCTCAGTGTCCTTCAGCAATATGACCTTGGCATCTCCATGTCTCCATGAAGCACTGCCATAGACCCAGCTGAGCAGCCCAACCAGGCTTCATACCCAACTGCTTCATACCCTGGGGCTGCTTTGTATTTTCCACATGCCCACAGCTCTTCCCAATGGCCATTCCACCCAGCTCCCACATCTTCACATCCCTGTGGGGGGACACTGCACTTGTCCTGAAATCCCTTCCAACTGAAATCACTAAGTCTTTTTTTATTATTAGTAAGAGCTGAATTTCCTGTGGTGCTGGTATCATGGAAACACAATCTCTGATTCACAATATTAAAAACACATTTCCCAACCAGAATGGAGCAGAAAGAGAGGGAGAGGGGTAGTGGGATACACATGCATCCACAGAAGACACATGAGTCTCAGAGAATCACAGTTAAACTGGGGACACTTCCACTTTATGGAAAAGAAGAGTGGTTTTCTTCAGTTACAGATTGGATGGATATAGCAAATACCTGGTTTGCTCTGTAAACTGTGAGGTAAATGACTGCTTTTGTCACCTGCTGGAGCACTCCTGCTGAGTGTTCTACAGCATTTTGTATACAGATTGAAACCAAAGCTTGGGCACTTTCTTCTCCAGTTATTGAGGGTTCCCAGTGAACCCAGCAGTAACACAGTGTTATTAAGTGGAGGCCCACTGCTGATCTCACTAAGACTGGTATCAGAGCAGAGTCATTCCTTTTTTACTGCAGAACTCCATTTTAATTTTATTTAGGGAGGCAGCATGATCTCATAGGCAAGGCATCAGGAGATCTGGGTTGTGTTCCCTGCCATACCACGTGATCACTGGCAAAACATGCAAGTGCTCTCTGCTTTCCTTGTTTTTTTTAATCATCTGCCGTGTGCTGGAAGTGATCATTATTTACTGCCAGAGAGTGCTCTGAGATCAATGAATGATAAACCCTAAAGAAATGCTGAGTGTTACCAATGAAGTGTGTGATTTTTATATGATTAGAACGATATAAATCAGGACTAAACCCAGTGTCACTGACGTAATGCAAAATCAAGCCTCAAGGTGATCTGAATGGGTAGTAAAGTTCTTAGGAACAACAGATGACCCAGGGAAGCACAGGTTAGTACTCAGCAAATGAGCGAGGTAATGGTAGAATAGGCTTTGACAGAGAAGACAAAGTGCCATAGAACAAAAAAGTGAGTTCATCATATTTTGTTCATATTGTGTCAGTTTTCCTTTCCTTTTACGATTGCATTCTCTTGCAGACATATTCTACCTTTTTCTGTTCCTGCTAAGCTTTGTCTTATGGCCTCCTACTTTCCTCCCTTTTCTAAATTCATGCTGTGCATAAAATTGTCTCACTGATTTAGAGTAAGATTTATTCTTTTTGGCCCAGTGCTCTGCTCCATTGTAGGCCACCAGTCCTAAAGCAGGGAGATTTAGCATGTGTTTCATAAAATATTTCAACTCTTGGTTCATGTTTTATTCTTTTCCATTTCTTTCGTTTTTCCTTTTTATGGAATTTCATCAACACCACAGGATTGGTACCTGGCTTCTAAAACCAGCTGATTCAATAATGTGCTACCCTATCACACATGATAGTTCATACAAATGATAATTCTCTTTCAGGTTTGTCCCTCATTAGTTTGAATTCTCTAAGAAAGTCAAAAACTGAATAAGCATTGTGGGCTGTACCTTGAATCTAATCTAATCCTCAGAATAGCATCATTATATCTATTTTTAATGACCAAATTCCCAGCATCCTATCATTTTGGTGCTCTGAACACTTAAAAGATCAAAGAAACCAGAAATATTTATGTATCAGACATTTACACAAATAAACCTCACAACTCTGGTTGAAATGAGTTTTTAAAAATAAAAAGGTCACCACTTAGAACCAATATTGTTGGTAAGACAAGAAATAAGATCATATAAGGTGCTTCAATGGGCTTAGGGTCACCCACTCCTCTGGATACTCACTCTGGTACCTATTCTTCTCCCAGGAGACAAGAAACTTGAAGAGAATATTAAGTAAAAAAGATTTGGGCAATTGTTACTAGTTAGGATCCTTAAATACCTGGAGCCATGCTGACTGTTGCAAATATTCTCGAAACTGTTATTATCAGGAGTACAGCTATGATGGAGGAACTCCAATTGAAATTCTTCCATTAAATGCAAGAGGCTTTTTGAAAGCCAGTTTTCTGTTAAACTTGATGGCAAGGTAGATATCGCAAGATCTGTAAGTTAACTCAATTCTATTCTGTATTTCCCTCTAACATCAATAAAGCTTTGTGGACCCAAAGATAGATTTTCCTATCTTTTTGGAGAGGGAAAGATGTTTGAGAGCTACAGAACAAACATATCTTCCATAGGCGGATGGTGGATGGTGGAACATGATCTCTGCAAGAGAACTGCCAGGTTCACAGCAGGATTCAGCATAAGCTCTACAAGCCAGACCAGTGTGAAACACCTTAATAGACTCAGCTTAGAAAAAAACCCAGGCCTCTAACTCCTGTGTGGGTATCTCACAAACTCCTAAACACAGGAGAGATTGAAATACCCTCTTAGTGAAAAGAGGTTTAAAACCCTCCCAGTTTTCTAGTTTTGGGTAAGCAATTTCATTCGCCCAGATGGAAGAAATGAACTCCTAGAAGGCTCTGCTTAAATGGCCAGGTAGCACTACTGACAACAAATATAAACCACTTTAAAATATTGAAGCTGTTCTGCTCGATTTTGAAAAAGACTCAAAAACCTTTCCAGCTTGCCACCGCCAACTCAAGTTTGGCCTGTAACAAAAAATCAAACTCTTAATAAAACCAGAAAGCAGAGGTACATTCCCAAAACCAAAAATGATTGAGCTATTACAGCTCAGCAATTTACTGCCCATCCTCTGAGTTGCAATAAGTATGTGAGCACTTGAAGCCCACTTCAGTACTGAAATAAAATACATTTACTGAAAACATGCGTTGGGGATATCTGCAGCTGTTCCATGGAGGTATTAACCCACCAATCTGAGAGCACACTAACAGTAGATTAGCATGTTTTGCCTGATAAACTAGAATTTGTGAAGCCACACCTATGTGACTGCTTCCAACCACGCAAATTAACCATTACTCTGTCAGCTGAAACACTGGGTGCTCACAGTGACACCAGCTCAAATTAAAACTGCTGCTGATTCAGAAACCGTAGAGATTGACTGTCATAGACAGACAAAAAGCCTTTGAGACAGCTGCCCTATGGGATATGAAGCATAATCAGATGTTGAAGCCAGCAGAATTACAAGATCACGTCAATCACAGTTCTTTAGGTTTCTTTTAAAGACATATATCTGAAAATTTGAAAACAAAACATGTTTCTGCATGTATTTTTAGAAAAGAATGATCCATTTTGTGGGGTTTCCTAATGCTCCTGTATGCAAATCTACATGTTAATCAATCTCAAATCGGTCCCTGGAATACTACACATATGATAAATATTTAATTATTTGCACTGACATTACAGGTTGAAGATTTTTATATTCCTACCACATTACTAAAGCCATGAACAGTGGGGAAATGTCTGAAACAATAAATTATATTTAATCATTCTCCCCCATAGCCACTGCAAGGATACATTTGCCAAGGGAAAGGAAAATGTGACAATGCAAGAAGGTGACAAAGACCTTGAGAAACTTGTTCATTTGGCATTGTGACAGTGGCAACATGTGCTGCCCCACGCCTCTGTAGAGAAAGAGCTTCTAACAGAGTAAAGTCCAACAGAGAAAGTTTCCTTGGTTTCAAAGCACAGAAACTTCTCATCCAGTGTCCGTGGAAAAGCAGGGACACTGGATGAGATATTCATTTTTCAACACTTACTAAGAAATAATAAACTATCAGCATTTACCCAATTATAAATGAGAATCTAAAGCATAATTGCAACCTTTTCCAGTGAATGCACATAGATGAAGTCAGGAGCACGTACATCCCCCAAAGGCAGGACTGAGACTTGGGGACAGGTGAGTTTCTCCTCCAGCAAACATTCAGGAGGTCTGACAGCAAAGTTCTGCATTTCCTACTGTGCAGAGATCTTATCCCAAGGACAGAAGTATTTGCAGAAATGTGGTCCCATGGGGACATGCAAATCCCCTCCCTCCCAGCCCTGCCTTGGACTGGCTGAAAGTCCCAGACATCAGCTTAGTCCCAAATCTCCCATGCCCAGAGTGCCCCAGGATTCCACCACCAGTGCTCTGCCACCTGCCCTCTGCAACCAGAGCAGCAACTACCAATTTCTCTTCCAGCTTTTTTCAGTCCAGAGAGCCAGAGCTGTACTCACAGTGATTTTTCCATCATTTTTAATTTACAGATTATCCAACTGCATTTGATCAAGACAGAGAGAAGAAACTAATAATATAGCACAGCACTTAGGAACACTAATTGCAAATTACTCTTAAATAATACATCATTCCCCTCTTAATTATGGCAACTTGCACTCTGCTCAGAAAAGTGCACATCTGCTAATGTATTTTTCCAATAATATCAATATGAAGTTGCAGGGAAAGGGTAGAGTAGTGGTTGCTTTGTATCTTGACCTGCTCTCAGCCTGAGTTTCCCTGAATGTCCATAAAGCTTCTCTATTTTTTCCTTTCTGACTTAAGAAATACATTCTGAAGATACATTTCTTGAACCAATGATTGTTTGTTAACACTCCTTTCTGAAGGAAAGGGTACACCAGGAACCTGGACTGCCTTAATAACTAACTAATTCTTGTATTCTCATTCATTTCCAAAGGCATTCAAGGCTGGACCACCGTAAACTCTGGAGATTTCATGTTTCTGCTTGCTTAGTGCACCAAAATCCTTGAGGCCATTGTCTCCATTTAATTTGCCATTCTCCTCAGTGCTTGTATGAGAGGTTGAAAGATGCTGAAGCCTTTGCTGTCATTCCAGTTCTACACATGCCAATTGCTGAAGTATCCAAAAGACATCCATGACTCTGAGTTCTTTAATATCTTCTCATCCAATATGAGGATGGCCATGACAAATTCTCAGCAGTGGTGAGCCCTAAGCATTTGCACCAGTCCCTGGCTCTGGCATTGAAAACCAAGCACACAGCACATTAGCTTCTGCTAAAACAGTCACCTTTGAAAAAGGTAAGAAAAACTGTCTTCCCAGCATCATCTACTATGCAAGCAGTGGAGCTGCAATATGAGCTCTGCTCTTCTTGATTGAATCTCCTGGATGTTACTGCTTCTTGGCAGCACCACAATCTAAGTCCCTTAATTTGAAGTTCTAAATAATTCAGAATGTTGATAACTAGATCTGTTCATATTATTCTATTTTCTAGTATTTCCATCAAGTTCCAAATGAACCATGTTTAGTGCACAGACCTGACATGCCAATAAAGGGTCAGGGCAGCTCCAGGCCTGCTGTAAGCAACCCAGTCTTGCTTTGGGATCATCAGGTGGCTGCGTTCAGCTGGTCAGCCGGCTCACCATGCCACCATCACCAAACTAATCATCTAAATGAGACACCCTTCTCATTCCAGCCAATTAATCACACATCTTCATCTGACAGGCACAGGCTTGAGATTATTGCTCTGAGCAACCAGTTTTCCTCGCCGCAGGAAAACTAACAATAAATAATCAAAGGAAAAGTAAAAAACAACTTCAATCTCAGAGAAAATCACGTGGATCTTAGAAGAGATTTTTCAGCCTGCAATACACAGGGCAGGCATCCTCTTACTGACTAAAAATGTGGCCTTTTAGGTTCTCAGATGTGTTGGCCTATGAATCTCCTTGCCCTGACATAACCTAGAGCTGAACAAAGGATAATTTCTTTTCTTTTGTTTGAGTTCATCATTTGACTGTAAATCTTTTCAAATTTTACAGGAAACCCACTATACTCCAAATATCTGTTTCAAGGTAGAAAAGGTGAGAGGTCTGATGGAGACATTTCTCCTTCTTTTCAAAAGTAATTACGGTCTACATTGGTTCCCAAATCATCCCCGAGACCTGTTACCACAAAACATTTCAGCTTCAATGCACAGAGTGCAGCCTCTGCCAAATTTTCCTGACCAGCCCTAGCAGAGCTGCAGCCCCACCAAAGCCACTCTTCTCAGGCACCCTTGAATTTCCCTGTCATTGGCAGAGGGAGCCTGTTCTTGTGTTTCCTCAAAGAATGCAAAATAGGAAAGAGTCCTAATGGTGACACGTCGCTCATAGATAATTAAATAGAAAACCTGGCAGATTTTCAGACGGGCTGCTACCTGTCTGTGAATACAAAGTAGCTTTGCTTGACAGTCAGCTAATGCACCGGGCCCCCTGCCTGGGCTGGGTGAGTCTCCTGGAAGACTTTAAACAAATGTTTATGATAGATCAGCATTACACACTGCTCACTTAGTCTCGTCCAAGAGACGTGACACCTTCATCAGTCTTTGATGACTCTTGTAAAAATCCCACCCTCTTCCCAGCAGCACTGTGCATGCTCCTACTAGGTTTTCCTTCTAAGCAGTGCCCTGCCCATATCTGGGTATTTTCACTGGCAATCCCGTACATCCAGCTATTAACAGCCAGGCTATTAACTGGTGCTGCTCAGCTGCATTTTGTAGTAGGATTTCCTCTTGTTCCAGATAATGATTTTAACACTGGCTGTCCTAGCGTGGGGTCTATTAACCCCACAGTATCCAGGCAGGTAAAAATGAACAACTTTCCTCCCAGCAGCCATAACAGCTGAAGTGTTAAGAGCGTACTGAGGGCAATGCTCTTTTTAACAGCATTTGGCACAATTAAGCTTTAATTCAGAGCTGTTATTTTACAGCTTCATTTGTTTCTGCCAATTTTATGTTTGAAGGGTGGGGAAAGCATGAAGGAATAACAATTTAAGTGCTCAGCAGATGGAGAACGAGTACTTCTTATTCCCTCCATCACTGCTGAAAACAGAAGTATTCCACCTCGCAGGGATCCCTTGCCAGAAGGAGAAAAAACTGGAACACCTCAGGAGCTATCAGAGCGTTTGAACCATCACAGACAAGCATGTTTCTTTGCAAAGCTGCACAGGGAATGCAGCTGGGAATAAGACAGGCACCTCAGCAGCACCACAAACAGTGGGTTGTCAGCATAGGGAATTGCATCTTCTGGAGACCCAGACTCTTTTCAGCCTTTTTTCCCCTAACACTATGGATATGAGAGCAGGAAGGCTACAGAAAGTGTCCCTAACATGCCAAGTTGCTGCCAAGTGTGTGGGCAGGTAGTGCTTCTACCTTTCTGCGCACAGCTCTTTGCCCCTCCACATATCTGGTAGCAATTCACCTGAGCACCAAGGAACAGGACAAAACCCACTCTCCTCCAGGTATTACATGTATGACACAAACACAAGGTCAGGCCCTGTGACTGAACCCTAGCATGAGCAGATGGCACTGCAATTAAAGGATCATATCAGCTCATGAGTGGGAAAAGATAAAGAGCTGCTTGTAGAGGAAGAGTCATGGTTTGCTGTTCAGGCTGGAAATGGAGTAGTCCAGAGCACAAATGCCTCTAAAACAAACATGACTTTAAAAATCACATCACTCTGAAATGGTCCAAAGGAAGACACACTGTTGCTGATGTGGGATATCCTGGTTTGCAACTCCAGGGTACTATCGGGCAGAATCACAGCAGCCCCATCACAGTCGATGTTGTCTCAGTGTGTTGGACCCACAGGTCCCAGTGGAAACCCCCATACAAGAAGTCTTCCAGCACACGGTGGTGGGACAGGAACCACTGCAAGCAATAACTGCCCTGGGGCCAGATACAGAAGTACAGAAAGGGGATGGCAAACAACAGCTTCCCCACAGCGCCTCCCTGAAAAGAGAGAAGCAGAACGTAGTGCAGAATCCTGCTGGGGGTTTGTATTTGACTCTGCTCTTCAGCTCACTGCACAAAGTGCTCACATACCACAGTAATGAGTGCAGCAGAAATGCCTCCAGAGGTAGAATAGATTAGAGACAGACAAACAAGAATGCGGCAGCTAAAGGAATAATCAGAGCTCCCCTCCACGGGGAAAGGGCAAGTCTTGGCACTTCTCTCTCTGCCAAATCACTTCTAAAAATAAACTAGGGAGAGAGATCCAGGCCTAACAGTGTGACAAGAGTTAAAGTGCAGCACTGGGGGCATGCCATGTCTCATACAGCTATGGAATTGATCCACTCAGAGCACAGAAATACAAATATTTCTCTGGCATCCTCCACTATGGGCAGTGGTCAGATCCTGGCCAGGGTACTGCATCAGCTACCACCCTCCATTTCAGAGCACAACTTTTACTTTTTCCTGGGAAAGGTGAGCTTTTTTCTCTTTTCCACTCCAGTTTCCAGTAGAATAATGCATATTCTGAGCACAGGCTTAATAAATTTCATTTGTAGCTCATTACTCCATGGTTTTTAAAAAATCTACCCTTTTTTGTGCTACCACCTTAGTATCACCTACAAAGGCAGGACCCAAACTTCCCTGTGAGCCGAGACTGGAGGAATGCAAAAACCTTGCTTGATTCCCCTTTAAATGAATTGTAGCAAACACATTTTTTTCCTGTCTATGCAAGAGCACAAGAAAAATCAATGCTGCAGCTAATACACCCTTCCATGGAACCACAGTAACCAGCAGTAGATGTCTGTGCTACAAAATAATACTTGGCAAACCCACGGTGCTTTAGGGTCAACAGAGAGATGTCTGCACAAAATCATTAACACTGACGCCACAGATACGCTACTCGTAATGCTGAATAAATACTCCAAAAAGATTAATAATATTTTCACTGAACTCTCTATTTAAAGGAATATAGAAGCACCATTTCATCCCTAAGCTGATAATAGGGTCCACGTGTGAAAACAATAAAATAATAAAAACGAATAAGACTTCAATGGAAAAAGCTTTACCCAAGGAAAAGTTTCTACATCAAAGCAGGCAGATAATCTGACAATATTTTCTTCTACAAAACTGGATAAAGTTACTTAATGATTTAAACAAAATACAGTATTATAATTTTTATTAGTCCCTAAAGAGCTACAACTAAGCTGCAGGGGAAAACTGTCTGCCTTATCCTGGTAGGAAATCTAAGGTAATCATTATTTTTTTCTGTTTTGCATGACCATGACCAAAAATGCAAGCAAATAACTGATTTTGCACCATACCCACCAATGCAAACATTGGTGGGTATGGTGCAAAAGTACTCAGAGTTAAAGTATGCAAGGACCTGATCCATTTTTCAAATCAATAGGAGTAGGAGACTCCATTCTTTCTCGTGTTCCTTGTGCAGCTGTTGTTCCTTGACCAGCAGCTCACACCAGGAGCACAGGCAAGACATGCAGGATGTCAGTGAGAGCAAGACACTTCTCAGCAGGATGTGTCTGGACTCACAAAGTAGGGAGGGACCTTTCTAAACAGAAGAGTTTCAAGTTGTTCTCTCTAAAAACAGCTAAACATTAACTGAATTCTATTCCAAAAGGCAGGAGAGAAAACGAAAGTACCTTCCCTTTTGCTTAAACAAGTGAGATATCCATGGTGTAAGGGATAAGTACCAGCAATAATGGTTGTAATAAGCAGCTCAACTGATATCAAATGAGACACATTCCTTGTCTCTCTGTTGGGCCATTGGATTTTCTCCAGTGTGTGTGACACTTACTGCAGCAGCAGAGATGTGAGATAGGTACAGGTGTTGCAAATTTAGGAGCAGTAAACTACATGGTAATTGGTCATAAGTGAAGAAACCACTTGTAAAACCACAGATCTGCTACCATTTTTGTTACACTCTCAACAAGTTTGTTTTTTTTTTTCTCTCCCATTTTTTCACTTGCCCAACCCTTGCCACAGTCAGTGTTTTGTTCAGTGGGATATGTAGATGCATGGCATCTGATGACAGCCTGGCCTTGAAGGTTAGCCCTTCATCCCAAATCTTCCCAGGTCCCCAAGACATTGTAACTAAAGATCTCCAGGTTAAACAGCTGTCAAGATGAGAGGTAAGACAACAGTAACTTATCAGAAGCAGAAACTGGCACATTAGGACCACAAGCATACCTGTAAAATGAACATGCTGTCACATAATCCCTACAGGACTGGAAAGATCTTGCTGGTTCTTTAAGCATGTTACAGCTCTCACTTGGCTCTCTGTGTGTATGTAATCCTGATCATAATTACATGCATATGTTAGGTATTATTTATAATTCAATGACAAGAGACAGATTTCATTGTTCTTTGGTCACTGCTGCTCTGTGTGTTTGTGCTCCATAAAGCACAGATTTACTCTGCCAATCAAAGTCTGGTATCTGAGATCCTGTGTTGGGCTGACCCTGAATGGATACCTTGTGCCCAACAAAGCTGCTCTATCACTCCCCTCCTCAACAACACAGCGGACAGAAAATACCATGAACAACTCACGTGTCAAGATAAGGACAGGGAGAGGTCACTCATCAATTACCATCACAGGCAAAAAATATTTGACTTGGGGAAATGAGTACAATTTTTATTATCAATCAGATTAGAATAGGATAATGAGAAATAATCCCAAATCTTAAAACACTTTCCCCTCATCACTCCCATCTTCCTGGGTTCAACTTCACTCCTAATTTCTCTCCTTCCTCCCTTCAGCAGTGCAGGGGGATGGGGAATGGGGGCTGTGGTCAGATCACCACACGTCTCTGCTGCTCCTTCCTTCTCAGTGGGAGGACTCCTCACACTCCTCCCCTGCTCCAGTGTGGCTCCAGCCATGGCAGCCTCCTGTGAACTCCCCAGCATGGCTCTCTTCCATGGGGTGCAGCTGGAACTGACTGCTCCAGCATGGGTCACCTGCACATTTACAAGTCCTGCCAGCAAAGCTGCTCCAGTGTGGGCTCCTCTCTCCACACATCCATAGGTCCTACCAGGAGTCTGCTCCAGCTCTGGCTTCCTATGGGGTCTGAGCCTCCTTTGGGCATCCCCCTGCTGCACTGTGTCCCAGGGGCACAACTGCCTCACCACAGCCCACATCATGGGCTGCAGAGGAACCTCTGCTACACCAGACATCAGATGCTCAAACTGTCCTACTTTCTCTAACAGGTGGCTTGGGGACAGCTCAGTCTCCTGAAATACTCATTTTGAAAGTCCCTCTGGTCTAATAATACTGCAAGTATGCACTGGTTTATATCACTGATGCTGCTCATTGCACAGCCAGCCTATAAAAACAAAACCAATCTTCTAAAGAGGTATTTCAGACAAAAAATGTGTCAATGGAGTACAGCTGGGTTTGCTTTCCTCCTCTTTTGTTACTGAAGAGCCTATTGACACCACCTCTGCTTTTAGTTTTACTCCTTGTAAGTTCATGGTGTAGAAATCAAAAATACTGAGATTTATAACTTCAGTTATTCCTGGAGGAAAGATGGCAAACAAGGTATGTCCATGGGAGGACTGCTGGGTAAACAACAGGCAAAGTACACACAACTCTGGGAAATCCTGCATACCAGTCTAAATTATTCAACTTGACCTAGTCAATAAATATTGCATCAAAATTCACAGCAAGAAATAGAAAGTTTGTACATGAGATTTATGTTTCACTCTATGATTCAAATTGTAAGTGGTTTGATTAAATATTTATTCTAATATTCACTTGGGTTAAGAATTACAACAATCTGTCTATACAAAGCTATGCATAAGCTCATAGGAAATTTTACAAATACAGCAGAAATGCATTACCAACCTCCTAGTTTTATTCTAAAACCATTTTTTTTAATTTCTTGAAAAAAAAAAATCCTGCCAATCTAATTTATTCCTTTCACCAGTGGGCTATTGATCTTCACAGCTGTTGCTCATGGGCTAAATCAAGAGAGGTTTCTGTTAAAAGAAAATTGAAGTTCTCAGACATCTCAAATACCTTCAGAAGCAGAAGTTCAGTAGCGAGAACATTAAAGGAGAACTTTCATAAGGTTCAGGTAAGCTCTGCTAGATCACCATGATCTTTGATACACTTTGAGATTTGGATTAAATTCTTCAAAAAGCTAAACTTCATCCCTCTGATAGTTCAGATAACTACATTTTCTTTCTGCTAGAGGGAACAATTATGGCAGCTTGGCTTTTCTCAGAAATCAGCCTAAAAGTACATGTTATTTTCTTCAGAAGACAAAGAGATCAGCAACATTTACATGAAAACAGATCTGAATGTTCAAAACTAGCAGGTGATGTTAAGAGATATTTAATAAGACTTGCTCTTAAAATTGTTTATGGCTCAGACCCTAAAAATGAGCTCCAGTTATGTATGTCACTGTCATTAGCCAGATCATAAAACAGAAGCCACAAATCATGATTGAAAATGTTGATTATTGGTAGCTGACAGATGCTTGTTCATGGAACTGAACTTGAGGAACTTTGTTGTCAGCTCTAGCACTGTTTGATTCACTGAGTTACATGGCCCTCCCCTTTATTTTTCTTCCTCTGAAAGAACTGAAAATGTCATTTACCTGTTAAGTGTTGTAAAGCCGAGACATAAAAGGCACTACATTACCATTGTGTTGCTGTTTATTAATTAATGTAGTAAAAAGGCACAATTGTGCATTTTTCTTTGTTTAGAAACATAATGGGCAGCCTGTGAAAGAGCTTCAGACTTCACCTCTGCTGATTTGATAGAGGGAATATCACATCATTAAGTACAAAAATGGCAAGAACATTATTATTCTGTTGGACTGTCTTTGCCAGAATCTATCAGCAGATCTGCATAGATGGTCAAAAGTTATATGTAGTGAAAAATATTCAATATCTCTCATCTGCTTTTACTATAACTTCTGTCAAGGTTCTTTCAGCCAGCCAGCTAAGAGTATCTGCTAACAGTTATTTAAATTCACGAGCTAAACCCTTCTTTCAGCTCAGGAATGGGATGCAAAATGAATGAGGCTTGTCTTGCTTTTTTCCCCCATTATTTTTTAGCAGTGGACAGAGAACTCTAATTCTCCAGTTCACCAGACCAAGTATCAGTACAACTGAGCTAATTTAGCTGGAGAGAATATACCAGTACAGATGCTATGGGCTCTCCTCAGTCCTAGAAAAAAAATATAAAGAAAAATCATGGTATGTTTCCAGTCTCAATAATGTCAGTGCCCTCCTGTGTGACCTTAATCAAGGCACTTTACTTCAGCATGCTTTTTATTCATTAGTTAAGACATACATAATAAATAAGCCTGAGACAAAAAGTGTTTTGAAACTCATCCTGAGAACTCTTTAAGCCTAAAAGTACAAAGTCAAAAACTGGTGTTAATCCATTGCCTTATCAACCCCTTTAGTTTCACTACTTATATGCAGAAATAATCAAAGCATGAGTACCTGTGTTCTGAAGCAAGAAGAGACTATCACAAGCACAGGAATTTATATCCACCACTTCAGACAAGCTGCAGATAATTCCTTAACAGTTTTTGGAAACAAAGCTATATGCTGTGGTCACATTAGATCATTTACTTCAGAAAGCTATTAAATCTTTCTTGAAATATTGCAGGTAATTAAGAACCTCCAACATCCTCTGGTAAGCTGCTGCAGATGCCATAACCCTGATGGTTGAAGTGTCACCCATCTTTCCTGTTTCAATTTAGCTGACTACAGATTCCAGAGAGAGGATCTCACAATGCCTCTTCCTACTAATTAAACAACTGGTTAATATGGTGTGCCGTCCTTTGAATCTCCAAGGGGCATTTCTGAGCCTTGTTTCCACATCAGGTCTGGAAGGTCACTAAAACAGCACTCTCAAGGATGTGATGTCTAGAAGCAGCTGAAGCTCCTCCTTGCACATTCATAAAGGCAAACCCATGCCAGGCTGGCCCAAGCAATGCATCCTGGCACAGCACCATTGCATGACTGATAGGGCACAGTCAGCCTAACCTGCCTCCAAGCACTGGAGAGCATCCAATGTCCTTGTCCAAGCAAACCCTTCCACCACCAAACCCAGCTGATAGGCTGTGACTTCTGATTCCAAAGAGACAGAGCCTGCTAAGGGAGAAGCTTGAGTGACTCTCCAGCCTGCACAGGAGTGTCTGTTGAGATCCATGGTTCAGAAGAAGACAATCTGGCTATACAATCCAGATTCTTTTTCCTTACTTCTCTAGTTCTGTGTTTTATCAAGTAAAGAAACTATAAAAATAATAGAAGATTATTTTACAGAAAATAAATTTAGATACTTATCTCTCTCACTTCATTCTGTCAGACCCTTTCCCAAATTTGGCTGCTCCCAAAAGCTGGCAAAACCATCATGCAGCTGTTTGCTTAACAGCTCAGTGCCTCAGTATTCACAACTCACAGATTCTTCACTCTGCATTGATTAAAAGGAATGTTGAGTGAAGAATGGCACTATCAGGAAAATGGTGGTCCCATATTCCTTCTCCTCAGGAAAGATGTGATGGGCAGACAAACAGGACAACCACATGACAACCCTGCCTGTTGTCAGCTGTGTACAGGACAGCCAGAACACTAAACGCATATCCAGGTGAACACTGTCAACCCAATCTGTGAAATCATATCAGATGTCTTCCTTTTCAGTGTGATTTGATCAACTCATCCAGTACTGCCACGTCAGCATTTCCTCCTCAGCAAGGAGCAGACACAACAAACTGTCCCAAAGAAGTAGGACTGTGTAGGCTTTACCACCTTTCTCCCTTGACTGCCTTTCCTAGCTGTGAATCATGCAAGTGCCTGTGCAAGGCACTAAGGTTTCTCCATTGCTATGGGAACACAGTACTCTGCAGCTACTGAAATATTCAGCCCACCTCCATAAAATACCATGATTCACAGATACCAGCCAAGTACCTGAGCAAAGAAAGGTTTTCAAAAGCCAATGTGCTATTAGCATTTAATAAGGAGAAAGGAAGGTTATTGTTTCTGAACAGCTTGAGACTACTCCAAGCGATGGAATTGCTGCTGACCTGCTGCACTCAACAACTCTTCCTCCCACTCACCTGAGAAGGTCATAACAAGGAAAAGTCCTGGCAGTAAAAAAAAAACCAAAAAGAAACAGCTGCCCTCAGAAAAACGCAAACATCAGCCATCCAAATGTGACTGAATATTTGTGGTCAGTATCCAGCTATCTGGCACCCAACAATCTGGATCGTCTCTGCCCTGAAATTACCCTCCCACAGACCTCCAGGATAGGTACACAGACAGCACCCAGACATCCGGTACCTCCTCATGGGCTGAGGTTAGATGGCATTTCTTTTCAAAGAGCTGAATATTTCCTCTTTTCTTTTACCCACAAACTCAAATATAAAAAGAAGAATAAGTTTATTTCCCATCACTGGCTGGCACAACTTTTATGTAATCTGGAACAATAAACAAGCACACTTGCATGGGATTTGGTCTTTTGTTAGGCAAGGATATTACTGGGATTCAATGGGTTTACTTCTGGTTTATTGGACTATCCCACTTTAATAAGCCAGTTCTTACACAAATATATTTTGCCTGTCAAGTGGTAAGATGAGGCATAAAAACTAAGTTGCAACAGAATTGAGTTCAGCAGGAAGGGAATTAATTATTTCTCTTTGAACAAAACAAAATAAAAGACAAAAAAGTCTTCCACGCATATTTTCAGGATCATCCTGAATCGATCAAATTACTGATCCGTCAGAAAACACTGGTGGGAAGGGAGATGATCAACTGTATGACAATTAAATGCACTGTAAAGCTGCTGTCACTGGAACTTTTGTGCCTGTTTTTTCTGTGTTCCCAGTGGGGATAGGAGCTGTAGGGATTGAAAGAGTGCAAGAGGACTTGCTGTAACCGCAGCCTTTGCTGAGCAACATCAGCACTCTCTGAAGACTGAGCTTCTAGATCCAGGGTCCAGCAGCATAGGAACAGGAGGACCAGTCCACGAGGACTGGCCAAAACCCAGGATTTGCCTTTCCCTTAGGTTAGCTAGCCATGGTTTCCAGAGTCTCCCACTTTTCTGCACAGGCTGATTGCAACAATGGTGTGAACACCAATCCAGCCCTGCAGTGCCATACAGGGTGCATTTGTAACCTTAGCTGGCCACAGGACCCTCCATCTTCTCCTGCCTATCAGTGAAAGTATTCACACGATGCTTGCAAGTCACAGGAAACTAAGCTACCCCAAGACATCTGATCCAGTCCACCAGACAATGGTCATGATTTGAAAGGATATATCTGAGTCTTTGAAGAAGCTCTCAACAATCTCACAAATGATGACCAAGTTTAAACTTCCTGTTTCCTAGAAAATTCATAGAAAATTTTCAGCTGCTAACCCAACCTAACTTGACCTGAAATTCTGAGATATTCTGTATTTGACAATAATATGGAGTACAATCTCTTTTAGTGGTGGTATAATAGATTATCTCCTCCTATATCTACAGGAAAACAACCCTTATCTCCCCTCAGTCTTTGTCATTCTAGAGAAATAAACAATCACATCTTCAGTGGTTTTTTTCAGCAAGTACCCATACATATATTTTCTATTTTTTTGATCATCCCAGTAGCCCTTTTGGGCACCCTTCTTTACTAAAGATGTCGAGGCTTCTGTACGTATTTTGTTATTATCATTTTACATTGAGCTTAGAAGTACTGTGTGTTTGTAGTTGTGAATTAGCCATTAAAGCATGGTAATTATTTCAGCTGCGGTGATGCTGTCATGTGTTTCAGCTCTTCAGATTGCCTAATGCACCACTGGAGGACAGTCAGCTCTGGATATGGTGAGCATAGTACACATGTCAGAAAGGATAGGACACAACAGGACAGGACAGGAGGAAACACAAGTTACTGGCCATGCTGTTACAGATCGCAATAACATCAAAGACAAAAGTTCAAACAGCAGAAAGAAAATATAATACAGGTCACAATAAGAGAGGTCTTTATAATAAAAAAGTAGGTAGCTTCAGTTTATGCCATGCACAAGTACATGAAATGATAGTGTGTTATGCTTCTTAAACAAAAGAAGTAAGTATTTTGATTAGGCTTGTGGGGGAGGGAGTACAGGGCTTTGTATTTAAAGCTTCATTTTAACCAGAGAAAATTACTGACTGCTGCATGAGGCAGCATTCAGCCTCTTTCCCTTCCTCGAGCAGGGCACCCAGCTTGGCTCGGGAATCCAAAGCCGGCAGGACGCCTTTCTGACATCTCCCTCCTGAGTAGCCGTGGGTGTAGCTACTGACATTAACCAGCGTGAGATCTCAAGGAAGAAAAGCCCTGTATCAAAAGGTTTCGATGCAAAAGGAGGAAAAGTCTTTAAAGGGAAAACTACACAGCATGCTGCTCCAGAAGCCAAGCTGAACTTTCATTTTAGATCTGAGCGTTCTGTGAGAGCAGAGTGCTCATCTACTTCCTACAGTAAATTATTCTTCCTCAGCTATATTTCTGTACACTTTGGATTTTTGTATAAACTTCTACAGAAAAAGAAATCACAGCAATTATAATCCTAGCAATTATTTAGACCCTTTCTGCTAGATGCCAGAAGTTGAATTGTTATCAGGGAAAAAAGCACTGTGCCCTGAGAGAAATGGGGCAATGAATTCCCATCAAGCAAAGATGATGAACTCCTCCCCAGGTAATCAAAACCTGAAAACATTTTCAGGCAGAATCTATGGAAAAGAAAAGCAGAACCAAAAAGCAGCAAACCCCAAAGGTCTTAAATCCAGCTAAGAAGTTTGGCCTGCAAATTAAGCCAGGGAAAAATCTTTAGCAGAGAATACTGCTGTGCCAACATTGAAAAAGTACAAGCACAGAGTTAGGACAACTATAAACTATAGAGTCTGACATCAACCACAGGGAGATGAATGTAAAAGTTAATACAAAATGCAGTTGATAAAGATGAATATGGCCAATACCTCAGTGCACACTTCAATCACTGAAAAATCTTGTCAAACAAACCTGACTTGATTCTTTAATGAGCCAGCAAAATGTGGCTGCTTAAGTCTTGTGTTGGCACAGTGCACTTATCTATTTATAAAATTTCTAAATTAGTATGGTGCAACACCCATATTAAAAATTAGCCTGATATTTTACCAATGAAGTGTGCATTAAATTAACTCAGACTTGGCTAACTGAGATCTCAAACTGCACATGAAGGATGGGTGTTCACAGAGGTTTCTTCAGGAATTATTATTACACTTGAAGCCATTGAAGATTTTCACCAGTGTTCAGGAGGTAAAAGTAACTTTGCTGCTGCTGTAACAAGGCTGGTAAAGCAGCAAAGAGTGATGAAGGCAGGACAGTCCAGTACAGCAGCAATATGTGTGGCTTGGGAATCCATTCCAAAACCATGTATTTTTGCAAAGCAAGGTGAAAAATGATATAAGAAACAAAGGGCACAGGAAAGTGGGACTTGTCTCTAGAAGGCAGCAAGTCTGAAGGAATTTAGGTTAATGAGCTCCAGCAGCTGAACCCAAGTTCTTTATTCAGTGATGTTACAAAAGGGGATCTGCGAACAGAGGACTGCTAAAGGAGAAGAACTGGAAAACTACTGTAACTTATGATCAGTATTGCTACAGTGAGATTGAAATTTTGAAAGTGATGCAGAAACTGCCATAAAAAATCCAAGTATAGAAAACAAAATCTAAAATGAGATTTTTGAAAGCTTAATTTACATAGTTTACCAGCAATAAAGCATCTGACTGCATCACAGGATCTAACTACTGCCAGGTTTAGAAAAAAAATTCAGATGAGAAAGCCTATATAAAGAGCATGACCAACCATAGGTTTGATTCTAGAAACACCTATGTCAGTTCTCTAGTTGTCACTATCTTTGTATCAAACAGGATTTTGTTCAGAAAGAAAGAAAGAGAGAGAGGAAAGGGGGGAAGGGAAGGGAAGGGAAGGGAAGGGAAGGGAAGGGAAGGGAAGGGAAGGGAAGGGAAGGGAAGGGAAGGGAAGGGAAGGGAAGGGAAGGGAAGGAAAATTAAGTCAACTGCTAAGCCTCAGACGGCTGAGTAAAATATTTTCCTTTAAAAAGTTGTGCACTCAGCATGACAGTCAACCCTGATCCACTGTCCCCTACTTCACCCAGAACACAGCAGCAAAGCTCAGTGGTGTGATCCACTCTTTGTCACACAGCAGATGCCCTGATGTCCTACTGGGAACTTGGTGCATTTCTGCAATTCAGGCCTGGATCCCTTAGCTGGGCAGCACCCACCTGCCCTTCAGTTGGTGAAGGCTCAGTGAATTTGAGCCATTCAACTGAAAGACAAAAAGAGGGAAAGGAGTAAAGACTTTTCAGGTATGGAAAGGCTAAAAAAAGAGGAAAGGAAAATGCTTCTAAATTAAGAATATTTTCCATGGTATTGTGATGGGTAGAATTAACATCTCCACAAATAGGACAAGCAGGTCATCAACAAGTTAGGACATGCTATTCTCTGAACACCCTGTCAGGTGCTTTAACTACCTGTCACAACTAAAATGGATTACAAGACCTAGAAATAAATCCATATTTGTGGATACCAGACCATGGCATCTCAGACAGACCATGGAGTCAGTTCATGGGTCTGTTCCATATTATGTTCAATTAATTTCATGTTTAGCTTAGTAGCATTTTTGTGCAATTATTGCATAATAATAACAGAGGACAGCCCATCTGCATGCTCAGTGTTCATATAGAATATCTCAGGTGTCAGTAAGTCTGCACTCCAAGCCCAAGACCAGCAGAGATTTTCTCTGAGTCCTGACCCAGGGAGGGCAGCACATCCCCTGTGGCTGCTGCTCCCCCATCACACCTCCAGCCCCACAGCCCAGCATAACCACCAGACAGCAGGGCAGTAAAAACCAGACCTCTGGGCTGCTCTCCTGAGCTTCTCACAACTGGCCCAAAGTGACACTCTGTATATATGCACAGCTGAAAAATCTGCACACATTTAAGCTGCTAAGTACTAGGTATGTTGTTACACAAAATATTCACTGACCTCTTGCTGAATGTATTTTAATTGAAGTAATTATTCACTCAGCTCCAGCTGCTAGAACTCCAACCTGATATGTCTGAAAGTAAATAGCTTTTCAGATTGGCTGCTCAGAAGGCTGGAAAGTATCTGCAAACTGATATGCAGCTGGGAAGGGAGTCTTCCCAGGCCTGTCTGTTTGCATGGCTTCTCTCAACAATTTATCAATAAGTCTTTAATGCTCTTATCAATGAGTTCCTTTCAGGTTAACAGCCTGAAGTGGGGATGAAAAGCACAGCCAGGGAGAGGCTTATGCTTTGTTGATTTCCAGTTGACTCCAAACGCTTTAACATTCTCTTGTTTTCATCAAAGTGTAAACTGAGTTTGAACTTTCAAGGTAGAAAGTGTGCTTCTGGAGTTTTCTGGTGAGGATTTTTCTCATTAATGAGTCATTATGTTAAAGGCTTGAGTTTTCCAAAGTAATTGGCAAAGCTTCCACTGATTTGACTTGGAATTATTTCATCCTAACCTTAACACTGTTTGTGCTTCCCTAGAAATAATATGGTGTCACAGAAGAGCACTTTTTGGCCCGTCCAATCTCTGAAACAGCCTTATGCTAGTGCTAGATCAAGCTTCTTGAAGGGTGAAATAATCTGTAGGTATCCAAGTTCAGTAACACTGCCCTACTCCTGTGGCTGAACAAGAGTTTCCAGAAACATCCCCATTAATGAGAATATCTCAGTTAGTGAAAAGTGGGTCCAGATGACACAAAGGCTAAATGTCATTTCTCTAGGTAAAGCACAGTGTTACCACCATGAGTAGAAGAGAGGGCAAAACATTTTAATCTTTTTAAAGATTGTCCAAGATGGTAAAAAAAAATTCACCCTAACAATTTAAGCAAGTCAAGGTCAGAGTCAGGAAGAAAACCCCAACCAACAGACAGATTTACTGCTTCCCAGCCTCATGCTCTAATGAAATACAATCAATACTGGCATTAACAATGGCCAATTCTTATAGCTTTCTGTCTCGTGAAGGAGTTCCCTGGGCTATAAGACACATTTTGATCCAAAGCCTTCTCTACAGCTCAGCTTTCAGAACCACCCTTTACAACAGGACTTCTCTACAGTCTATAATGATATAACTCAATTCATACTCAGTCTTTTCCCACTGGGCCCAAAAATTACCCAGACAAATGTCAGCATATCTCAATCACCACAATGATGGTGGTCTTTCAGAAACTGGGCTAAGGAACAAACTGAATTTGCTCAGTTGCTTATCAAAATGTTTTGCAAAGCCTTTTCTACTTCTTCTGCTCTGTACAGATATCACAGTTTGCACATCCCATCCCAGGTATTTCTAAACATGCTAGAGGTTTAGCTGAGCTGATTATGCTTTGTGATTAGCTAACTAGGACTACATAAACAACTGAAAACTTAAACTTTCAGAAGATCTCTGCCTAGCAATTGATACCACATCCATCACTAGGGATGATGGTTCTTGACAGTGTTTGGTAGTCTAGTAACAAGAGAAGAATTAAAAGATCTGTTTAGTTATTCAGCCAGAATTCCTAGCATTATTTACAACACAAATGAACTTATTTATACATTAATTACATTCGATTTTAAAAATTTAAACCCATGGCATTGCAGGAGAGATTTATAATGCAAATGACCAAGGCAAAAAGACTGTTTAGAGAAGGCAGAAAATTAATCACAAAGACTTACGCAGTTAATGATGGTTTTGCACACAATACTTTCATGTTTCTTTTTCATAAGTTAAAGCTAGAAACTGGTTGTAATTATCAGAGAGGCCTCAGATCTGTTGATTTTGTTAGACCTCTGGCAATTGCACTTTTATAGGTTAATGAAGGGAGAAAATTACTCAGTTTCACATTATAAATAAGAATCTGACACCTTTCAATGCACAGTGAACTCCTCTGGAAGAGCCTTTGTCATGAAGAAATCTCCCCTACTAAGAGAACACCCTAAAACTGCTCTGTGTTCATAGAGAACATGTTGAGTCCCCCCTGGTTAGGCAACTGCTTTTTGTTAGTCTCCAGAAGGATCTATTAAGACAGCGACTCCCACATTGTCCCTGTAGGCACCAGGAGAATTCTAAAGATTATTTCCCCTTTGGAGTCAGACAAGTAATGGTTCAAGTAAGAAAGGAGAGATTTGAAGTAAGCTGTAAGAGGGCAGCAACATAAAAGTTTCTTTAAATAAACAGAACTAGCACTACTTAGATGCTGCAGACTGCAGGAGATGGCACAAAAGCAAGGAGAGAGATAGGAGAGTTTATGTATCAGCCACATAAACAGTCCCAAAGTCATCATGAAAATAAACCACTTTCAGCTTTGTAATCTCTCCAACCTAGCCTTCCTCTGTTCAGAAAAGAGGGCCTCTCACTGGACGGTGCAAGGCTGCAAATCCCCACAGAGGACCCTGAGCTAAATGCAAAGAACTGCCCAAGGCAGGCACGCAGTGCTGGCCATGGCCACCCTGTCCTGGAGCCAGAGCTGAGCCATGGCTTCCCCACCACCCACCCACCACCTCAAGAACACCCAACCCTGGGCATCTCCAGAGGGTTTCCCACCACCCCACTGTGAGTAGCCCACCTACCACCTTGGCTTTCACTTCATGTGTTCATGTGGTTTTTTTTCACTGCAGTGTTTACAGGTCCCACCTCTCCTGTCTCAGTCTGCCTCCCTGCCTCATGCTCTGCAGCTGCTATCAAAGAAAAATCCAACCGTTCCCTCATCACCCAGATGCTGGCACAGAGATGTTCCCCATTTACACTGACCTCTCCAAAAACCTTTCTTTTTTTATCAAAATCAGAACAAACATTTCACTTAAGCATTTTTTATAGAGCTGCTCTTTCCCTTCAGGTTAGGGTGGGTGACTTCTCAGTGTCCCGACTCAGATGCATATTTTATTTTTGTATTTTCTAAGTTGTGAAATACCTGAGGAAGGGACTATTGTAATATTTGCATCTCATATGGGGTTGAGATTATGAGTGCTTAACAAATACACAGTGCATCCACATACATGAGGGAACACAAACATAAGAACCAAGATGGAAATGTTGCTTCTAGCAAGTATATGAGGCATATAGAGCAGAGCATTGCATTTCTCATGCTCTATCCTCTGTGTGTCTCCAAGCATACTTTGGCAGAGAATTACTACTTTTTAGGGGTTCTTTGCTGGCACTAGCAGGTTTTAAATGAATGTAAAATGAAGGGAAAATACTTCACATTGAAATAGTATGTGGCACTGTACTCAGATGTCAAATTCTAAGAGACATGTAGTCAACAGTATTGGATATAAATCTAAAGGTATCTCATCTAAGAGACAGTACAAGTTTCACAGGGCAAGAATTAAAACATATATAAATCTATTCTAAACATTCAGTTCACCCCTTTGATTTCAAGAATCCAGATTTCCCAAAACAAATTCTGCAAGATCTGTTTTATGTACACCAGTGGAAGCAACACATCTGTTAATGCCAAGAAGTTTAGTTAAGCACATTCAGAACAGATTTGCTGCACAATGTTAGTGGCACTGAACCTGAAAGCAGTCATTAGAGAAAGAATTTATTCTTGTGGTAACCCCAAGCAAGAGTCACCATCCAGCCAATTTAATATCAACAGCAGTAATTTCAACAATATGATATTTAACCACAATCCTAAAATGGCTCAGTCTGGAAGCAACACAATATCAGCATTTGAAAGAATGCATCCCCAGCAACATCTGAAGAGGGAGGAAAGATCCAAGGCCACAGTGGCTTTTTCACAGAGTTGAGTACACAGCTCTTGCTTGAACTTTTTCTTAATTGAGGTTGCAAAAGAATAAGCCGAGAAATGAACCCAAATACTGTTCTGGTCGGCAGCAGAGGCTTCAGAGGACAGTAACAAAGGACAAGTTCTTTGCTCTGGGAGTGTCTGGATACAGTGCTCCACCCCAGCCTGTGCATATGCCAAGGCACACCCAGGTACCCACCAACCCTTTACAGCTTTTACAGTGCTAACCCCTAAATGCATCATCAAAGGAGACTACAAAGCCCATAGATAAACCCTTTCTTCTTCCTGCAATTCCTTCACTTGCTTCCCTCCTCTCTTCTCCAGCAAATTCCCCCTTCCCAAATTCCCTTCCACTCCTGCTCCACTGGAAATGTCCACCAATGGACAATATTTTCTCTTTGCTCTCATGACCCCTAAGCAACCCTGACTCAGTGAAGCACAGACTCCAGTCCCTGAGCCAGATGCAGTTTTTCATGACAAAACATTTGGCCTTCAAAATTTCCTGTGGCTTTTGGGAGGGAAGATGTCAGTTCAAAAAAGTTCAGATTGTTCAAATTCTGGCCCAAGTTGACAATGCCTCTGTGAGACCATCCTTATGAATCCTATCCTTGTGCCAATATATTAATTGTGTGTCTTACCAGGCTACATGATTAGACCTTTCTGCAACACCTTAGGTGAAATTCTATTTCCTTTAAGATCAAGTTAGTTTTACAATGAATTTCAATGGAGAGCATTGCAATCATTAAGGAAAAGAAGTAGACATAAAAGCTGATAGGAATGTCCATTTCTCAATATCTGCTGCAAACAAAGCGTGCTATGAAACTGTTCCACACAATAGACTGAAAATAAAGGGACAAATGTAACATCCTGAAATAAAATAGCACCACTGCTTTTCTAAAGTTTCATATGCACTTCCATCTCAATAAGCAGAGAGGAAATAAATAAAAATACACCTAAAAAAGCAAGAGAATATTAAAAAACATTTTTTTAAAAGTACAGAAATTTGCACTTCTAGGGGTTATTGGTCTGATCTATATTAGTCTTCATGCTCTTACAAGTCCCTATGTTCTCACTACAACACTGAAGAAACACCGTGTTTCATAGCTGGAATTTCCTTGTAGCATTCTTTGCCTCCTGAAGTTTATTGTACTTTGGGAAAGTATAATCTCAAGATGTCACAGACAACAGAAATGTAAGGTTTCCTGCTGATAGCTCCTTGACTAATTGCCATGAATGCACCCGCCATGCCAGTGGAGTTTTCTCTTGGCGTCAGCATCTGTTTCTCCTCCAAACCTCAGTAAAAAAAGAAAGCTTTGCTGCTGAAGTAGACACTCCTATCAGTTTTTCTGTACTACCTGTGGATAACTTGAAAGCCTTAAAGAATTTCAATAAATTAAATAGGATAAGTAGGCACAAGTTCTCACGAAGGATCAGATAACTTTAGGGCATTAGGAGAGAAAATAAGACTTAATCAATGTTTCTGTAGAGGGTCTCTTGTTCCCTTATCACTTGTAAGAAAACAAATGTACTGGTCCTTATAAATCTTACATCTTACAGGCTCCAGGAGCTGGTTGTGACTAAGCATTCCCATCTGTCAGCACAGTTGCCTTGACTTAGCATTATCTAACCTCTGATGACACAAACTAAATACACCCACTTCTTATTCAAACAGTGAACAGAGCTCTTATCAGACAACTCACTCGCAGCAAACTGATTCAGGGAAGTGCATCACCACAAACCAACAAGTTACCCACTTGCTGGATGTTTTCAGTAACTTCAGTGTCACTGTCTACAATCACCTACCCTTTACCAGCCTCCAATAGTTCTGTATGAAGCAAAAGGATTACTGTGCGGTAACCAAAACAGCTTCTAGTTCTCTACTCCAAGTCATTCTCTTAACATTTCCTTTTTTTTTTCTCATGCACATGCACACACATTGTTGATACCAGAGCTGAGTCTGAGTCAAGAAGACAATCTTCATTTTTATCACAGATTATAGCTGAAAGGTACTAAAGAAGCATGCTCCTCTGACAGACTTCTTGAGGAAAAAAAGAGAAAAACCAAGAGACCCCAATCCCCAAAATTAATAACCATGTGTTAATTTGAAACATCACAAAGATGCATTTTAACTTTTAACAGTTCTTGTCTTCATTTCTTTGCAGCTGTCATCAAAAGAGGACACTGAGGAATGAAAAACCCACTGCAGACAGACTTTGCAGTCATGAGCACCCTGGGGGTACCAGACACTCATCCTAGGAGGTGCTGCTCCTCTGAACAGCCCATGCAGAGCTCTCTACATGTGCCACAAGCTGTCTGCTGAAAAGGATGTCTCCAAAATGCAAGTTGAGCTGGGCTAAGATTACCTTATGCTGATATAGATATGCTTTTTAAAATTATTTTTGCAGCAGGTGGAAAAAGCCAAGGAGTGGATCTAAAATGCAAGTCTGTATAAAATCCACTGTACCCAAAAGTCTTGTAAACTCAGCTTTTCCATGTTTAAGTTCCCAAAAGAATATTGATGGATATACTGGCCAATTTGGATGGAATTCTGAGATCACTTTTGATAGAGATCTGTGAGGTCTCTATGTGATATATGCATGAAAAAGACTGGAAAGGAGCCCTGCTGTTAAAACTTTGTAACTCTTCCATTCACCTCTAAGAGGAATGGAAAGAATGACGACAGTTGCAAAATTTGTCTCAGAAGTCCCATCAAGACTGAGTTATGGGCCCTGGAAGACGCACGTTTCCTTATTGAATGTTTTAAACTCTTATCTTTGCAGGAAGCAAAACCAGACCATTTCTAGAACAGAACTTCTGGTGATCTTGTTGGGAGGCCTGACTTCTCCACTGGCAAGCTCCAAACACCTTGGCTCTGTGCTTTGGATAGAGACAGAAGATATCAATGAGCCAAACTGAAATCCTTTCCTGCCCTGCCAGGTAAGTGCTCATAACTGAGCCCTTTCTGCTGCTGGTGAGGATGTCTTGAAAATTTATGTGAACTCCTTCTTCCAAAACAGCCACAACATGTGTTTGGTGAGATGGAGGGTGCATAAAAGGAAGGAGAGAAATTGCAATAAATGGATGGGGGGAAATTGCAAGAAATAAACAACATCTGGTGCAATGGATTAAGTCTTGTGCAGTCAACATCTCAGTCATGTTGCTACTGATCTCTGCATCAGCACCAGCTGTGTCCTGATGAGTTCTTCATTAGCATGGAAGATAACAAGATGGACAGAGGAATATCACATAAAGAGACAGGTTTTAGCTGGACACCACACTTTATGTTGGTGTACAGGTGTCTGTACTTCTCATCCCAGAGCAGATGTGTGTCAGGGACACTCAGGAGAAGTTAATCTGTTGTTTTACAGGGATGCACAAAGAGGATGTGAATTAATATAATCAGACAAGGTTATTTGATAAATACAAAATCATCAACCAGCTCCAAATACACTGTTCAGGAGTCTGGCATGTTGAACTACCCACATGCAGGGTGGTGTGGATCCCAGCCAACCTTGGCAAGATCTGGCTACTGAGGTTGTGTGAACTTGTGAAGTGTTTCACAGGTTTCAGAGGGGACTAAAATTCTTTCTGAAGAGCCAGCTGGCTGGTGATGCAGAGTCAGCACAGACATCGTGTTTCACATGATAGTACCAATTTTTCTTTGTCTTAGTCTATACACAGCTGAGCAAGGAGGAACTGGTCCAGAGAGATTCCTGACTTTGCATTTTGAATTAACAGAAGCACTTGTACACCAGGAGTGATGAACCAAGACAAAACTCAGAGCATCCCTTTGCTTTACAGCATTGGGCAGAGGTGAAAGGAGGACACAACAGTAGCAGTCCCTGGTTGCAAACACATATATCTAAACTATTCGTTTGCTTAAAATCCCAGCTCACTCAGCACTCAGAGTTATGAGTCTTCTCACGATGGGGCCAACCATGGCCTGGCTCTTCTCCTCTCAGAGTCAGAAGAGGTTGCAAGGGGAAAAGCTGGTAAAAGCCAAATGATCTCTCCTGCACAGACCAGCCTTGGACACGTGGTTGTGTTCTGTTCTGTCAGTGTCACCTCATTGGGTCAAGATGAAAACACAGAGGTCTCGCATTTCCACATCTTATTTCCCAGTTACTCTCATGAGCAGCAGCTTTGACACTTAACCCATTTGGGTTTTCCATCCTCAGCAGTTCTTATTTGTGTTCCTTCTGCTCACCAACACTTGCTCTCAGCTATGTCATTCCATGCTGTAGGTTTGGTCTGAAGATTGCACAGCCAACTTCTCCCAAGTTTTATTTTCCCACAGGCAAACTAACTTTAAAATTTTATTTATAATTTTAGGCTACTAAAGCAGTAAAGGAGAGATACAGATTTCGGATGAAGTAGAAAAAACAAAAAGAATGTCATTGCTCATTTCTGTAAACAAACTACATGAAGCAAATGAGTGTGTTCTTTCTCTTTTGAAACCCTTAACCATCAAAAACAATGATCTCATGCTTCTGAAAACAAAGAGGAGTTTTGAGAAATTTATTTTAAAAGGATGAAGACAGATAGGCTGCAAACAGATTTAAAGGGAAAAGCAATATAGGTGGAAGGTACTGATGGCAGAACTTTCAATGACTTTAGTGGGAGCTATAAATGTCCTACGTGGCTCAGAGCCTGGCCCTCACTGAATGCTGGTGTGGGGACCCTGCAGTGTTTCCACGTGGGGTTTGGCTCTCACCAACATCATCCCATACTCCTTCAACACTACGTGCCTCAAAATAAAAAGTAAGTCAGATTGAGTAAATAAAAACTTTTCCTACTCCAAAAAAACAAAATGGGTTGAGTAAGATAAAAGTGATATGGGTTTATAGCATTATGAATTGGGGTTTCTTCTAAATTCAAAAGAAAACAGAAAATTACTTTATCTTTATCTTCCCTTCCTGTTTTGCTTGTTGGAATTTTTTTTATGTTGTTGCATTCTGCTTTGGTTTCTTTTGCTTTTGTTATTGCTTTATAGTGAGCTTTTTTTCCACTCAGCCCTAAATCAAACCATAACTGCTGCTTGGAAAAGCTGTAGTTTTTCCCTCCTGTAGGTTTTCACTCTCTCTGCTCCTGGGTTTGGGGACGGGGAGTTGAATTGAAGTGATGGAAATCATTGCAGAAAGCCTAAAAGTATCTCTGTAATATGCTATATTATAACCTATGGCAGGAACATTTTAGCCAGGTCCAGAGCAGAGAGGTCCACTCTTTGGGGGCAATGCTCTGCTACCAAAAGCTTTTCAAGACCATCTCAACACAGAGAAGTATGGATAGCTCCCAGCACCCAAAGCAGCTTCCCCACACCCTGGGGACAGCAACAAGCAGACAAAGCCTTGATTTGTATCATGGACATGATAAATAAGGATTTATGTTTTCTTTGAGATCCTTTCTTTTGTTGCTGCCCCTCCAAGCACAGGGCAATGTGGCTCTAAGTAAGAGGAAAGCATCCTTTAGCAAAAGTCCTGTTTGGCTGGAGGTGAGCACTCTCCAGGGCCAGAAGGGATAATCCAGCACTAGTGGAGACACTGCTCACGGATAGGGATTCCAACAAAAACTTCAGTCTCGTGCTTACAAAGGACCAAGATGGACTTGACACCCTTAAAGCAAATAACCAGGGAGGATATATTGTGATGGCCCTTGTGCAGGGGCTTTAGCATCCAATGGTGCTTCAGGAATTTCTCTCTTCACCACTAATACTGAAACTGCACCACAAACAGACCGTTAACCTAAAACTATCTCAGGGTCAAGTCCTACCTGGCTCTCTCTCACAAACACACACATACACAACTTCTTCTGCTCCCTGAGAGTTCAGGGCCAGGCAGTTTATGGAATCGGACCCATATACTCTAAAATTCTTGCAAGTGGCCCATGCTGGTGTCCCCCCAAACCACCATTGTCAACTCTGCTCTCGGCAAGAGAAGCGGCTCCTTCCCGTGCTCGAGGCAAGCAGGCTCCAGTTCAAACGTTCAAGCTCTGCTGGGCTGGCTCAGGCAATGTTTATAGTTCAGTGGTACGGATGAAAACTTACACAATGCTTTATGCTGTCAAAGCAAAATGTGATCGTTCCAGACTGTGCACTGACATTATTAAAAATATCAATTAAGGCCAAAAATGCACTTTTACACTGAGCTGCTTGGATTAGATTGTAACCAGCTCAAGGATAAGAAACACTGCTTGTTTATCTTAATCACATTTAAAAATCCAGGCCTTTATATTATCTCCCCCCACAACAGCCATTTCAAGTGACAGTAGGAATTCTCCAGTGGCTTCAAATGGATTTTTTTCTGCCAACACATTCCCTCTTCACTTTTAAAGTTTTGTCTTTCCTATTTTTATAACTTTTAGGAGAAGATTACCAACTGGTGATTCCCCAAAAACAAAAACACAAAGCAGAAAGAATAAAAAAGTCAATGTACATCAAGAAACACACAGGACAATTTGCAACACAGTGCCAAAGAAATGCTCATTTGCCTTCATCGGAGGTCAGTGAGGCAAATCGGTGGGAACTATTTGTAATTACAGGTTGATGAGATACAATTGTGGCAGTTGTGTGGCCTTTTAATGATGCCTTTTGCTCTAATTTAGCTTTGGAGATCTTACAAGAAATGGAAAACACCCCGAGATCTGCAGGTTCCCAGAGTGTCTATTTAAATGTGTTCAAATAAGCCAGACTAATTTGTTTCCAAACTCCAAAATTTTATCTCTGTAAAATCTGTGAAATATTTCTGCATATGATCAGTGCATTGTGTTGGATGAATATCAACAAGTCCCATTTGTGTCACATCTGGAAGTACATATATTACACATAAGAGAATATTATATAAAACCTCAGTTCTCCATTACTATTCCTACTGGACCTAACATACTGTAAAACAGATTGGATTGCTCCTGATTTTACCACAAACCTCCTGAAGCTTCCCTTGAAGCTTGGTTATCAATGTAAACTTTAAAAGGACAGATCCTAGAAGCCTAAACTCCAGGACACATACACAAAAAGCTAGCAAAGATATACTTCTTGCAAATCTCATTTTGAAGGCATTCATGAACCCAAGCCACAGTGTTTGAAAGCCTGAGGTTCACAGCATTTCTTAAGGCTTCCATCTGACTAAGTTTATCAGATTATCCCCATCATATGCCAGAAAGGAAGGAGAAACCTTGCACCCATAAACAACCTTGTGCCTGGTGATATCTTTTTACTGATAGGAAGATGAGAAATAGAGGTTCAGTTTAGGTACATTCACTACAGAGCACCTAAGATAATTGGGAAGTTTTCCATTATTTTGCATCTTAATCTCTTACTATTACTGCTTTTACCAGGGCACTACTGATGCTTATCAAGGTTATGCTTAACCAAACTTACTGCCTGAAGCCCATTTGCAACACTTCTCTGGGAATAAATTCCTGATGTGTTGTTTCATCCTACATATCATTGACCAAAAGAGCCATTGCTATTTTCCCATTTCTGAGAGATGAGGTTTTTGGCCTGTTCAGGACTTTTTATGACAATGATTTACAAAAGCAGGCCAGAAGAATGCCTACATTTAAAGAATGCCTGTCTCAGTGACAGAAGGATATCTGCACTTAGTCCCGTATTATCAAGGCACATATTTAATACAAAGAATTACCTTCTAACATGGAGAAAACAGAACTCTTGTGCTGCAGTCAACCACCAGCCCTGAGCAGGGCATCCATGCACAGAAAAGAAAATGGAAACTCTTTTCTTGCTACACCTCTGACCTCTCACCCAACTTCTGCAATAGGCAATGGGAGGGCATTTTCCAGGTAGGATGGAAAAACCAGAAAACATAATTTCTGTGCTTTTTAAATAACACCTCTGTCCACAGCAACAGTCTCTATGTGCATGAAGACTGCAGAACAGTCAGTTGGACTCTTGGCAGACATAACCTGGTGAAGCAGCCCCGCGTGTGGTTGTTACCAGCAAGAGCAGCTCTGCGGCTGCAACTACACCAAGATCTGATGTTATTTTTACTGCACGCTGGCTGTTTAGCATTAGTAATTACGCACATTACTGAGGTTTCCTTTTTGCATGAAAAAAACCAACCCATAACAAACAAGGCAAACACTCAGCATCCTGCTGATACCAGGGCTTTTACAACATCCTGGGTGAGATCCGTTGTGTAACACTGAGATTCTGTTAGAAAGTTAAGGACACTGCTCTCCTGCAGGCCTGGTGAGACTCAAAGATGCAAAACAGAAGGGACATTAAAATAAAATTCCCTTTTTTACTTTATTTATGATTCTTTTCTCCATTTTGCTGACAGCCTGATTCTTCATGAATGTAGACATCCCTTGACTCTAAGAAGTTAGCTACTGAACCTGTGATTTAACCTTTATGAACAAAATAGGGGAAATTTTCTGACATATTCACACTCATTTAAATCTGTACAACTGCACTCACTTAGATCCAGGCCATGCTGGTAGAGTTCCCTCCTCAAACCGATGTTTCTCCTGAACAAGACTCTTTGCCTATAATATATGCCAAACCTTCTTAAATTAAGGACATAAGTTAAAGTAGAAGAAATATGAATTCAACAAAAATCTATTACAGTCCTAAAAACTGAACAAATTTTGCAATCTACTGAGCTTTAAGTGAGGACTCCAGTAATGGGGAGGAGAAGAGAACTATACAAGAAGTCACCAGCTTTTCCCCACTATGGTGCCATTCCAGTGCCTCTAAAAAGCTCATTCTTGGAGGCTTAATTCTGACTTATAGCAACTGACTCTGTTTGTCCTAAACATTCAGCTGAAAATATGTTCTACATTATAGTATTGCACAGAGAGTCTTTTAAAAGCCTTGTGATCATTGAAGTTAAAAGTCTGATGAGTAATGTTGTTCTGTCTAAAGTATATGTCGTTCTCTTTGCCTCCCTGCCTTATTTTGAGACAGATATACTTAAAATAGTTTTAAATAAATATGGAGATTATTATCCAATCTAAAAGATTTAATTTAGCATTTATATGGGTTTTAAATGCATGCCAACACTTTCCTTCATTTCAACCTTTGGCAACTGTTCACTATTCACAATTCCAAAGGCTGCAGACACATGTCTCATCATTTTAGGATATTTACAGTTGTAGCAAATAAAGACAGTGCTGATTTTAATTAAAGTTCTAATTGCTTTCTGAGACAACAACAAGAAATCCTGATCACGTGAAATTGTGACTAGCTCCTTTAAGAGGTGGTGGCTGAGGATTGCCAGAAACAGCATTGTCCATCACTTCCTATTGGGTGGGTATAAATAAATCCTAAATCATCACTCCTGATAGCATCAGTGGCAGTTTGGTAATCCAGCCCGATTGTAAACATCTTTCCAGAGAACCAGAACATGGGCTGGACAAAATAAAAAAGCAATCCATAAATTAACTGTTCTGTCAGTCCGTCCCTGCCTTAGGAAACTCTTTGCTGAGGAAACCAGAACAGCTACAACAAACATAATATAAATTACAGCAATTCCTGAGGTGAAGTGGACAGATCCGGGCATAGGAACCCATGCCCAGCCACTTCCACGTCACCAGTTCAAGTCTATCCAATGTCTCCTGGAAGCAAAATCCCTGTGCTGCCATAAGGTTGTACTACAGCACCCATGTTTCCCAGGCTTTCCCAAATACCCTTACTTTTTCTCTCATTTTGAATACCATTCACTTACATGCCCTCTCCAGCCATTA
Organism: Eopsaltria australis; assembly: GCA_034509425.1. NCBI lineage: Eukaryota > Metazoa > Chordata > Aves > Passeriformes > Petroicidae > Eopsaltria > Eopsaltria australis. The sequence goes on along the minus strand of JAVTVJ010000067.1, from coordinate 2,539,333 downwards.
CTGATATGGAAAACTCCTGCATTTTTTGGGAGCCACCCTCTCAGGTGCTTGGGCAGCTGGAAGCATGGCTGTGGCTCAGGGCTGTGTCAGTCACCCACCCACAGGAACCACCAGCAAGAGTCCTCCCAGTCTGATCCAGGAACCAGGGGTGGATGTGAGGAGCCTTAGTGGCCTTTGGACGGTTTCTCTAGGCACACATCCATGTCAGAAGCCACCAGGATGCCCACGACAGCTGGTCCCAAGCAGGCAGCCTTGGGTGCTTCCCTATGCTGGGCCAGGCTGCCCTGCTGTGCGCAGGATGCTCCGTACATAAATAAATGACTTCAGCCTCAGGGCTCTCTCCAGCACTGAATTGCTGTTTAGGAACATCCATCACCCGCTCAGCCAGGCTGTCACTTGACAGACACTCCAGAGCCATCAGCTGCCATGCTCTGTGCCTCAGAGAAATGCAGATTATGCACCAACTCTGCACCAGCCAGGACCACCCCACGGGCACTGGTAACCATGCCGAGCACACTGAAGGATCTTTGCTGCATGGAAAGCAAAGGTAATGTTCAGTTGCTTTTTATAGGCTTCCTTCAAGTCATTTGGAGAGCCACTTACACAGTTTACATATTTAAACATATTACATCATTCTGCTGGGAAGATTTTATTCCTTGTTCATTATTACCACTGTATTCTGGAAAACAACAGCAACTTGGATATATCATTAGTATTTTGTGACAATTAGACAAAACATTGCAAGGTCTCTCTGTACAAAACATTTTCAGGTTCATCAAACATAACTGTGTGGGCCATGCCAAGAAACAGTCTTTTTATGTGGCTCTTGATGGGAGCTGTTAGCCTGTCTAGAAATGCTTACCAAATCATCCCAATATAATTTTTCTCTGTGCTGAAATGTAAATACATTTAGTCTCTTCTGGGCAACACAAGATCTAAGCTCCTAAACACCAGCCAATAACAACGCTGAGTTTTTGGGAGTGCAAATATGCTTACGTAGTTATAACCAACAGCTGTTTTTGGAAATGACCTGCCAGACATTAACACTGATGGGATGTTTTAGGTGTGATTATACAGCTACTTCAGGCAAGGAAAGCCTTGCCTAAGGGCTGCAGGAAGGAGCTTTTATGGTCAGCAGTGACTGGTGAAGACAGTCCCACCCACATCTCTCAGTGATTAAAACCTCCCAACTCTTTCAATTACTGACAACCTCCTTAGTTCCCCTAAAGCACCTTAAAGCTGTTTGGCTGCATTTCCCACAGACTATTAAGTTATTCAATGCTGACTCTTTGCTTGAGACCTCCTGTATCTTATTGCAGGTAAATCACATAAAATTTCACACTTAAGCCTTTTGACTTGCTGTAGTCTGCTTCAAGTGCTCCTATGCACACTCTAAGGCAGCAGCAAACATTTCCTGCAAAGACCTACAGGTTTCCAAACCCCCTCCTCATTAATGGAAGCAGTGAAAATCCCACTCTTTTGGTTGGAAGAGCTCATGATGGAACAGAAGATCTTTTGTAACTACAGGCAACAACCTTTTGCATTTCCTTAGTGGTACCTTACAGCATTTAAATGCAAGAGAAGGATCTGTACGTGAGTTATAAAAGAACATCTGGTTGGAACACCTACAACACAGACACATTTCTCACTGTTCAATAGCACTGGCATCTGAACATTACCTGTGCAAGGGAGCACCCCTGGTACAAACAGTTCAGCAAAGTATTCTCCAAACCAGCTGAGAGAGGAATTCTTTTGTGCCAAAAAAAAATTAATCCACAAGTCATCATAACCAATCTTTATAAGGGAGGAAAAGGGGACTGATGAATGAAAATTGTCCATCAAAAGCTGACAAGGCCTGATTATTAAGTTATTCCCAAGCTCAAAACTTATTATTTCTTACATAATTTTCACATCTTTGCCAAGTTCTGCAGGCAGTTAAATCCCCCCATGCAGTTAAATCCCCTTTAACTTGACTGATGTCAGTTGGTTTACACGTGTTTAACTGGGAATGGGATTTTTTTCCCCAATAGTAATGCCAGCAGAATGGAGTACTGATCTTCTGAAAGTCAGGAAGACCCTTGGGATGCAGCACCATGGGCTCTGTACTTGTTCTGCACATGAAACTGTTGATTTCTATGACTGCTTCATAGCTGGGACCATCTATTGGCTACAGGAACCCAGGAGAAAGACCAAAGGCTAATGTTGCTCTCTGATTTCAAATCAAACAGGATATACATCAAATCAACGATGTATTCTTCATTTGCAGAGCATTTAAATTAGTAATCTTCAGAAGCAGTTGAGCTGCACAGGGCAGGTAATAAAGTCCAGGCTAAGCGATTGACAATGTACCATGCAGACTGCAAACTCTGGTGTTTTAAACAGAAAAGCCCTTTAATTATACCTCACCTACTATTATCTCCAAACTCCCAGCACTGTAAGACAACATAGACAATCAGTGGAGGATCCCCTTAATTAACCTGTTCATCAGCTTTTTAGACTGTTTGCTGTATTTTCATGTGCTGCTTTAACAGTAATTCATATTTTATGCTTCAGAAACATTAGCAGACACTTGCAGTCAAAAGCAAGCCCTAGGTAATGCAAGGAGGATCCCTCCATCAACTTAAATGGACTTTCATGCAAAGCCTAAAGACCTGAAATTTCAAGCTGTATTAGCCAGGAATATGGTTTATTCCTGTATTTATTTGGAATATTATTATGCAGCTTTTTACACCCTCAGCTTCTTCTGGAGCTATCATTTAGCTGGTTTTGTATTTGAATGAACTTACAAATGAGGTATCTGCATGTCCAGATTAATATACAGGAATAAAAGCCAGAGACTAATTTTTCCAGTTCTAGCTGCAAATCACACCTTAGGTTCTGCATCAGTGAAGTGAAATCCTGCAGCAGTGAGAACTACTGGCCAAATAACTACAGCCTCAGTATTGCAACCCCTGGAAATGGCTATTCATGTACTAGTGAAAAAAAATCTTGTGATCCACTGGCATTCAAGAGTTTAGTGATGCCTTATGCATTATGCAATGGTTTTTTGGTGCTTATTCCCAGGGCTGAATGTATATTCATGACCTGGTAGCACTGGGATCATCTACAGGTTGGCTGGATATGAAGAAAAGGAAGCATTCAGAGTTCTTTGTTGGTCAGGCTTTCCTTCAGATATCACTTGTAAAGCTGTAACACCCAAAGAGGCTGAGGTAGACTGACAATAGGGATATTTGGGAATTCCTTCTCTATACCTTAGCAATGTTTAAGGTTAAAAAGTGGTGCAAGATGTACAACACATATTGATTCTTTCGATAAAGAGACTTCTGGAACAGTTCCAGGACTATTTTGCAAGGACTCAAACAAAAAAGTCCATCTCTTGCAGCTTCTGACTATGAGTGATGGGTGGCTGTCATTTTACCTATATTAAGAAAATTTTTTCTCCACCTTAAACAATCTTTCATATTTAATTCCCTCTGGTTCTTTTCACTTAACCTTAGTAATGCCATGTATCTGTGTCAAAAATGCAAAGAAGTTTGACAGATCATAAAATGTCACCTTACTCCACCACAGAGAACTACTGGTAGAATGGAGATTAAAATCATCTACACAGACTTCTACTGCAGTTCAAATTAATTGATGAATTCTATCCAGTGAATAATTTTTCCATACTTCCTGACTGAGTTGGAAGCTACATCACACTGAAGTTGAAACTCTGTGTAATAAAGAATAACCTTAAACACAACCTCATGCTTTCTGTGTTGATGCACAACAGTGTTGTGTCAGCACCAACATCAAGCAAACAAATATAATTTTGTAATTATATGAAAAAATATTAAAATTATGACAAGATGGCTTTCATTCTTTAACCATTTCCTTTGAAGTTACTCTGTGGCACTTCAAAGGCATGTTTGGGATTATTTTCTTTCATAGGCTAGGTCTCATTCGAACAAAATTGAAGAAAATGGAGATGGGCAATCTTACAAATTACAAGGGCCCATTTTTCTTTACATTTCAAGGTAAGACCAAACAGTGCATTGGTTCAATCCTGCCACACTGGGACCAGGGAAGAAGATGTGCAAGTCATATGTCCTACAGAACTATACAATTTCAGCACACTGGGTCCTACATCTTGTTAATATATCTAGGTGCTTCTGAAACACAAAAAAAACAACCTGCAATTTACAATAATCAAATCATAAAATTATATGAACTACAATGTTCTGTCATTTTTATTCGTTTGAGAAAAATAAAAATTACTCTCCTTTTGTGCTAACATTGCCCTACAAGAAGTGATGCTGTTTCCATAAGAGATGCTGATGTTCTCCCAGCTCCTCCTGGTACCACTCCAATGATCTGCACTCTCAGAGCTGCAGTGTTGGATGCAGTGTCCATGGCCTCACCAAGGGCCTCATCGAGATCCCAGCTCAAACTGTGAATGTTCCTTCACAGGATTTAAATTTGATCAATATGCCCTTTTGTCTTGTTCAAAATGCTTTTAAGCGTGAAATGTCACTATTATTTAAAGTGAATATTACATGGTAGAATGTAATATTTTGTAATGTAAAAGTAATGATGTAAAAGTAATTAGTATCATGTGTGGAGTTGTAAAACAGATGATTTTTCCTCTTGTATATGCATTGGACAACATATTTTTGTTTCTAACAGTTCTGCCCTTAGGGAAGATTTGTTTGTAGGTCTCGTGGTTATCCATTGCCATGGTTCTTTACATCTAAAATAAGCTTGTTTAGATGGAAAATACATGTTTAGATCTTGGGATATGAAAATACCAGAAACAGTATTGAAACTTTTTCAGGTTTTTGACATTAGACTCTGTTCTGGAGACCCCAAACTCTGGATACGCAACCAAAGGGTAAATGAAACATGAAGCAAAAAACAGGGACTTGAGGCCCACAAAACTTTATAGAGATTTGCCCATGGTCCAGCAGGACATTTATAGCAACGACAAGAACTCAACACAGACTTTCTGTCATATACTATAAACACATTACCACTCTTCCTCCATCATCTTATGCCTCTACTTCAGCTGAAAAATTGACTGTAAGTTTAAGCCAAGTTACAACAGCTGGAGAAATATACTGGTCCCTAGTCACTACAAAGCCTTGTGTCACAAATCTGACAGAAATCAGTGACTTGTTCTTTAATATGCCAATAGCTTTCTCGTTTACTCCCTCTTCTTCCTGATCTCCAACATCTCCTAAGTTGCACACATGAGCTGCTTCAGTTCTTTAATATTATTTGCATTCAACAGTGCTTATGCAAACAGTATTTTTAGTTAACATGCAATTTGGATAGGACTAACATTCCAAATATAACATTTATCTTGATTACTTTAAGCTAACTGTACCCACAGGTTTTAAATGCCAGTTTGGAAACTGCTCTGGGCACAAGATAATATGAGATCACTAATTAACTAGGAAGTTTTAAAAGAAGATCTGATTTAGGCCCTGATTCAGCAAACAAATAACATTAAGTGTGAGTAACCCCATGGAAAACATGTGAAGTCATTGCATAAATCACACAACATTAAGTGCAGGCTGAAAGCACCTTGCTGAAACAGAGCTGAATTTAAAAGTCTCGTATTCTCTTTAATGGAGTGTACTCCAACCAAGTGCCTGGTGTGTTGTGGTTTCCTCTTCTCTCTTAGGGCAAATGGTCTGAAGGCAGGGCCAAGAGCCAGGAATTCCTGCTCTCTTAATCTCCTTCTGAAACCGTCTGTCTGCGTTTTGGAGGAGTCCACTAACATGACTGCATCCCAGACTATCACTTGAAAAATGGGGAAAAAAGTTTCTACTCAGCAACTTCCTCAACATTATTTATTTAAAGGTCTGTGTGATTCACTTTTAAGATCCTCTAATAGAACACATTTTCTACTGTCTCTAATCAACTTTCCAAAGTTATGCACCCTGTATATCTCTTCATCTATTGGATTTGGGGGTTTTTAATTAATAAACGTTGTGATTTAAGCACTGACATCCAGAGGAACAGCAACTGAGAAGCTGCTTTCCCACTGCAAAGATCCAGCACAAAAGGCTGATGAGTCCCTGAGTGGGGCAGCACTGCCAGGCACCCTTTCAGGCAGACCTTGGCACACATCTGGTACCAACCCCATCCCATCAGCTCCATGTTCTGCTGCAGGGCACCACCAATTCAGCACTCACATTTGCCTGGGAGAGTGATCTCCTCACTTAATCTCCCTGATATCACCAATTTTTATTAAGCCTTACAAAAATAAGAAAGTGGAAACAAAGCCAATAGGTGCCTAAGGAGATCTGACTTACAATTCCAGTGTCATGCTTTAGTTCTTTCTCAAGTGAGTAGTTCTTGCTGACACTGCTCATTCCTCTGATTTTAGTGGGAATTCTCAGGTAATGACTTAACTGGCCACTGCTGGATGCACAGCACAGCAGGAAACACCGAGAAAGGAAAATGCAGGGAAGCTAAAGATCACAATAAGGGTTTCTCTGGTTTTACCTATCCTGGTGCTCCCTGTGGTGCATGATATCCATAACCAGCAGTTGATACTGAGAGCTGTAACTTCATGGAACAGTCAGAAAAAGAGAGGAACAGAAGAGGAAGAACAGTTTCTGAAGGAGGCTCTGATGTGAGGGATGAAGTTTAGAAAAATAAGAGAATCCTTTTGTTTATCCCTTTAGCAAATGAAGAACAGAGACTCTGCTGTTCATATGAGCTCATGGCATGGACTGTGCAGCAAAAGGAAGGGAACTCTGGGCAAATAGGGGCCAATGTGGAAAAAGCAAATGTGGCATAAACTGAGACATCTCTCTCACTTAACTCCTTTCCTGGTCTCTCATATTCTTCAGGCAATGATACACTGAAAGCCTTCAACAAGCCCCTGTTACTTCTCATGGCACATATGATACCTGACCTCTGCATTGTTACCTGCTAGTAATCATGTTAAGAAAATGGAAGAATATCATCCCAGGCTTCATGAAAAGACGATGGTGTCTTCTTATCCATGATTTAGACATTTTCAAACAGTATTTCCTGTCCCATTCAGCTGATGCATTTTTTTTTCTTAGGATTTTTACTTTGAAAAATATTGCCGTGTCTCTGAACACGTGTAAGAAAAGCAACTGCTGGTACTTTAATTACCAGAAAATGCATTCCCACCACTAAAGGTGGAGGAAAGATTTTTTTTCATTGAGTTCCTGGGATAGTATTTTTCAAATGCACAGAAATGCTCACAAAACTACAATCTGCAAATTATGTTTTAATTTGGAGCTTTACCAAGACCGAACACTTACACAAGTGAAGAGGGGCAGAGAGAATGAGACAGGCTTCCCTCCCATCCCTGCCTTCGAGGCTGACTTGAATTTATTTTGAATTCAGAAATCTGTCAGCTCGTTGTCTCACCCAGAGCCACTGGGAGCACAGGCGTGTGTGAGCTCCTCTGTGTGAAGGCAGCCGGGTGAAAATATTTTGCCTGATCTCCATATTTAGGGGTCTGTCATATTCCCTGAACAAGCTACAATTTCACTCATGACTGAAGAAAGCCGGTAGAGCCACACAAATGCAAGCAGCTACATAATGGCTGCATCTGTTTTAATTTTTAGTGGCTTTTCAAATAATGATTGTTATTAAAACAAAGTGTATTTTGTCACAGATGCTCGCAACAAAGACTAATTGGCTGCACAATTACCAGGCTTTGGCTGAATGGGCGCTGGTGCAGAAAACTGGGTCTGCCCTGGGTCAGTGCCCTGGTGCCCTACTTGGGTTGAGGAAAACCCAAGGGCCACGATGAGTTCCTGGTTTAATCTCAAAAACATAGGGTCAGAAATCCACTCTGCACAGCAGGAACCACCAAGGAAAAGATGCTTTGATTTGGCTCATTTCTGGGTTTAGATCTGAAGCTTTATGAGTGTGATAGAAGATTCTCTCCAGGTTCTGGAATTTCTGGGAAGTGTGATGCCAGAGGAGGTTTGCTTTGTGAACCCACACTTTACACAGCCCTGTAAAGGAACAAAACCCAGGAGCTGCCACGGGTCACTTTGCCTTGATCCTGAGGAAAAGAGAGTGAGGCTGTGACCCTACAAGCCATTCTTCAGTCCCACGTCTACTCTGTCCAGAGCTAAGGGTGAAGGGCTTTATTCGAACAAAGCTTTCTTTTCTTGACTTGCTTTCAAATAGTGATACCGAAACTTATTCTCCCCTGAAAGGTCTCATCCATTCTGGTTGCATACGGTCTACATAACTGGAAGCCAACATTATGTAGACAAACACTGATCTCTGAAAGCTCACATTACTTCAACGAATCAGACCAAAACCCAACATTCTTCAAAGAAGTGAGTGTTTAAAAAGAAATTTTCCTTTTTTTTAATTCAGTATGATTTTTTCTTCTTTAAAAGCAATTTTAATTATATTTCAGTTTTGAATTCTTTTCCACAAGATGCATAAGTTATTATTCTTCATTTAGACTGTGTCACTGGAAGCATTTCATTACATGATAAAAAACCCCACAAGGCTGTCTGGCCTCAGGGTGGAAATGACTGGAATGACATCTCTGTATTTTTAGTTCAAGAATTAAATCTGTATGGGCTGCAGCTCCAGTCCCTTGTGGCAGGCATCCTCCAGGAGGAGATGGCACAGCAGGCATCACAACAAAGGAGAGCAAAGTTGGTGATGGAAGGCAGGCAAGAGGCGAACAACAGCCAAACTTCTCTGAATTTTACAGACATGGAAAAGCCCATGGAAAACTATGCCGAGCCTAAAAAGAAAAGGAGGAGCAACCCTCTGGTATGTCTGATGGAATTGCAAAAATCAATGGGAATATACATTGTCAGATATTTGTTAAGCATTTCTGCAACAGAGCCTGCTTCAGGAAGATGAGGCAACTGCAGTAAATGGGCTCGGACTGTGGGTGCACCGTCCTGACAAGCTTTAGCTACCAGAGCTGCTGGGCTGTATTCTGTGCTCGAAGATTTACATGTTCAGGCACAAAAAACACTTCCTTCACTCAGCACTGATACTACGTTTGAGTAGAGATTATTCAGCATCCAAATTATATGCTCAGCAAGATCATCTCCATTTTGATAATTGCCTTATGAATGCATAACACAGCAGCGTGGGGATTTGTATTCCCAGGAATGTCTGCTATCAGGCATCAATCGTTAGTCTGTGGCTCACCAGTTGATAAAGAAGAGGCACGGAGCACGACTGGAAAATTATTAGTGAGAATCTTATTTAGGCACAACCCTGTGTTCTATACGATACAACAAATTTCAGAGGGGCTATGCAGGAGAATAGTTTCTGCAGGTCTGTAAGAGAGCAAAGCCCTGCACCTTTCTCATAGAGGATGCAGTGCGCAACACTGCCCTTGCTGAAACCTCCAATCAACACAAAGGGACAGTTTAGAGACACTGCTAGTATTGTTGAGGTAAAAAAAAGTACTCCATCTATTATAAATCTTTTACTAAAGGCTTGCAAATTACTTCTCTCCATTGGGTGCACAAGGAGACAGGATCTGGCAGCCCTGAAGTGAAAAAGACCTCAATTACTCATCACTCCCTTAACCTCAGATACCCCAGTAATTGCTGTGAGTCAGTGAGGCACTTCCAGTAAGTGCTCCACACAGGGGCTGATATCCCTTCTGCTCTTTTCCAAAATAGCAACCACTTGAGTGGGAGCAGTGTTGATGAGTGCACACAACTCCCTGGGAGAGAGGGAGGTGGAGGGGCCAGGCAGGGAAGCTGGGTGCCTGCTCTTGGCCTGGCTGAGGGGCACAGCACAGCCCCCACGGACAGTGGTAGGGGCTGCACTGCCCTTGCTTTACAGGAGCTTTACAGAGACAAATGTGTCACACAGAGGAAGGAGAATGTAAAGAAGGAGGGTTTTGCATTCATCCTTCAGAGCCACAGTAGTAATTATCACTGATTAGAGGAAAAGGAGTGATAAGCTGGCCACAGAGACAGTGGCCCCTCACCTCATGAGGGTGAGAGCAGGTGCAGCTACCTCAGCACCACAGCACAGATCCAGAATGCACTTCTGGAGAAATCTCCTAGCTGCTTTGATTTCTGCTGCCAAGGGGGTTTATGGCCAGCCAAACAGCACCTTTTTGGATGATGCTCAAATGACTGACACACTCATCCCACGAATGGGTGCTCTGGGCACCCATGGGGCCAGTCCAAAGGGCAACAGTTGAAATACACCCTGTGCAAACGTCAGCTCCTTCACACCAACCATCTCTCAGGTGCAGATTCACTCCCTCTTACATATTATTTGCTACTGTATGTGTGGCAGCATGTACCAGCTGGGGATTCCTCAGAATTTGAGTGTCCTGAGCTCCAAATGTAGGAACAGCATGTGATCCCTTTCACAAGATGTATTTTCGAAGACTGAAAGTCCAACCTAACTATTCTCTGTCACTCAGATGACTGTGGATTGGAAAGTGCTGAGCACAGCTAATAAGTGAACAAAAAGATTGGTCAGAGAGATGATTTCCTTCAGCTATAAAAGGAGGACATTCAGATCTCAATGTATTTGAGGCATGCAAAAATATCCTGCTCTAAGAATTACAGGCCGAGCCAGGAAATGCCTGTTGTCACCACATTGCACCCTGTGGCTACTAAACTTGCAAAAGAGGGGACAGTCATGCACAGGTCTCCATCATGCATTTCATCATCCCAAGACACTGCTCTGAGTTTGGGAAAGTTCAGTGCTTTTTATTCTTTCATTTTTTTCTGCACACAAATATGGAAGACATTTATTTTACAGTATTAGATTAATAAAAATTTCTCTCACATTTCGCTACAAAACCAAGAATACTTGAAGAAGACATGCAGCCATCACAGGGGGTTGTTTCATTCAGAAGCTTGAACAACTGCTATGGTTGCTGCCTCCTTCCTAAAGGGCTGTGCTTTTTGAGATGTTTTTTTCATAATCTTGTTGCCAGCTTAGGTAAGAGCTGTTCTTCCAAGCCATCTCAGCATGACTGCAACTCGAGCATTTTCACTACACAACCCCAACTTTTGGCTTCCACAGGACTCCATCCTGTTTGGCTGCTTCCCCTGACAGAAATGCGCCTTCAATCCATATTCCTGCAAATATTAAGTCTATACATGTGGCCCTGATTTGCAACCTCTCTGCAACTCCAGTGCTGAATCTGGGCCATTTGTTCAGTGAAAAGGGCCAAAGTTATTACTGCAGGTAACCACAACTCAAAGCTGCAAATCAGCATAGAAACGATAAGTCAGTAGAAGCACTAACAGTCAAGAACCCTGATACAGATCCCATAAAACCAGCACTTTGCCAAACTGCTTAGGCCAAAAATCCTTCAGTAGATGCCTTATGAGTAACTTTTTAGAAATCATAATTTGAAAACCATTGGACAGATCACCAAGCAAAAGATAGTATCACTGAAAGTCCAAACTATGTGGGTTTTCTTTTTTTCTTTAAACAAGCAGGATGATATTCTGTTCTCATTTACAGCCATGAGGGTGGCTGGTGTCTGCAAACAGCCAGTCAAGATTTACATTCATAAAACACAGAAAAATTAAGTTCAGGTTATTTCTGTGGCTGATTTTTTTGTTCTTGAACACAAAGAAAAAGCTAAGATACAATAGCAACAGTCTCAGGCTAGCAGAGAAACACAAGAGAAGTTTTCCTGTCCCAGACCACTGCAACAACAACAAGGAGGCCTGCATTAGAGTCAGAAAGTAGAGAAGACAGCTGGCTTGCAGATGAAGAAAGAGATAAATCAGTGTGTGGCTGGGATGGAACAAAGCAGTCAGTAAATTTCCACCTTCTTGTGCTGGATCTCTTCGTTTCATTCTCAGTTACCCAAAAATCCCACCTAGCAGCAAGTAAATACTATAGAATGAAGCAGAAGAGAATAAAGACACAATACGTGAATTACAACATTCGGGAAATGAAACCATCCCAATCACTTGCATCAGAATTACAAGAAATTCATTAAATTGGCCCTGGGCCACCTGGAACGAGCTGAATTAGTTGAACAATGAAATGTTAATTCTTTCGTTTTGCCTTCTATTTTACCCAATTAACTGTTTGCAAACACTGTAACTTTGCCAAAAAAAAAAAAAAAAGGAGAAAGAAAAAACCCTCCACAGAGATACAAATGTGCAGAGGTCCAGAGCACACAAACACCTGGGAAAGATTGAAAGAGTTGGGCTTATTTCATCAGAGAGGACTATGGAAAGACACTCAAAGGGTTTTCAAACAAATTCATGAAAGGGTAGCTTCAAACTTGCAGATTCTTGTTTAAATTTCTGCAAATGAGATAAAGTTTTTGGAAAAAAACATTTGCAAACAGTGCATTAGTGGAGTGCTAGAGCAGATGCCACTGCAAGGGCTATGGCCATCTCCTTGCTGGAGCCGCCAGGTAAAACACAAGAGTCCATGAAGTAGGGGATAGACTGGGCAAGGACAACCTCTCAAGGTCCGTATTTCCTATGATTTCTTTTGCACACAACACGCCCCCAACTTTGGCAAGCAGTGTTTCAAAAGGTGACATGTTGATGACAAACAATTGGCCACACCAGTGTCATCTGTCTGAAGCACTGGGCTCTCATGTGCCTCTGGTGAGATAAAACATGGGAGTCCCCCTGTGGAACATCCAGCTGTGAAATGTCAGACACTTGACAGCATCATCCCTGTGACAAATCTGAACCACAGCTTAAGGATCCCAGGAGTCTCTTCATCAATACGTGTTTCCTTTAAAATATCCTTATAATTCATTTTGCAGCAGTGGTAGTGAATGGTTTAAACATGCAAAGGGTCATTTTAGGTAACTCTCCAAAGGGTACCCTCCATTACCTGCAAGCTGGAGAAATATCCATTACAGATATCCTTTAAACTTGGTAATGAGCCATATTTAATAGTTGTGGGGTTTTTATGTAAGTAAATTTGAAACAGATTCTCCAAGCAATGAAACAAAGTTGGCGAGCTAGAATTTCACCATGTGGCTGAGCGCTGGCATCACGAGTACGTGGGGGTGCTCAGGGCCCTGCGTCTGTCCCAGGCATTTGGCAAAAAGCCTCTATTCTGTTTCTACTGCCACATGGGGCTTTTATGTTCAAAGAATTTAAATGTTTCCTGTTCCTGCCCATCCATTTATCATTTTTCTGAATGAAAACCGAACAAAGATTTTTACAAGCACATAGTTATTTCAGGTATCTCCGTTTTAGGCACCAGCTAAAAACAACAGATACGAGAACCTGAAATATACATTACTCATTCTGGCACTTGAATTTCAAATTAAATTTGACTAACCAAAGGGCAAGCTTAACTGCATATTGAATAAAAACATCGGGAATAATTCTGGACAGGACTGTGCAGCACTGTCTGCCATGATGTATCTATAATCTGCTTTTCTCCTAGGTATCCCCTGGGCACAGTTAGAATGAAATAGTATTTTACTGAATTTTGCAGCTCTGATTATCCTATGCTTAATCAACCTTTGCTCTTCTAGATTTCCCAGTTTGCAAAACTAATTATAATGAATTGGCCAGCATGTGTGAGCACTGCTGCCCTTCACTGTCCCAAAAAGGACTGCCCAAAAATGTACTACAGGTCAACTATAAGTTAATAACCACAGACAAATTTGAACAGATGCTGCTAGCAGAGGGCTTGTGCTCTTGGAACTGGAGAACAATGCTCCATCCTTGCTGCCCTTTTGGAATTAGACTTATTTCCTATTGCAGATAAGAGATCTTCTATTTAGAAAGATAGAAAGATAAATATCTAAGGACTGTTTTTTTAAATTATTACTCTTATCATCATTAATCACAGTTGATCTGCTGTATTTATTCACATTATTGTTGGGGGAATACCACAGACATCCCCCAAGCATGCAATAAATAAATGCCTCCCACCATTCAATTGGTAGGGAGCAACAAACTACAGCGAGTTTTAAAGCAGATGTGTACAGACTTTACAAGGGAAAAATCTATGGTGCAAAATTGCACCGCTACAGTAAAGCACTCGAGTGAAAAAGACTTACATTCAGCCTTGCAGCAACACTTAACATTTTTACTCTACACAGCCAGATATCTGTCCTCGAGTATTTTTGCCTCTCTCATCTAGATTGTAACTCCCGCAGAATAAAAACTGTCACCATCAACATAAAAAGATCCCTTGACTGCTGACCCGATTCTTTTTTTCATCCCCTAGAAAACAACCATTTGAAACTCTGATTAAACGGGACACACAGGAACCTCCTCTCTTCTCCCCAGCGGTGACAAAAATAGCTTTTCTGAGCAAGCACGTCAAGAGTAAACACAAGCTGCCACAATAAAAGAGAAAGTTTGATTTCATAATTCCTCCTTGTGCAAGGAAGCCTTTTAAAGAGAATATTAAGTTAGGCAGGACCTAGACAAAGCAGGGGAAGTCCCATGGCAGCCACACAATAAATGGCAGCACCATTAACATTAGGTCATAACCTCCATGTCGCTGAGCCTTTGTGTGCGTGGAGCCTGGTGCGCTCAGAGCTGCCGACAGCTGTTCCAGGGCAACACATGGCCAAGCAGAAAAGCAGCAGCCAGCAAGGGGTTAAAACCTTGCTTTGGGGTTTTTTGCTGTAAGCAGAACCCCTTGAACTTGCTATTATCTTCCTGCCAGCTCCTCCAGACCTGTCCAAAAACATGGGCGGGTGATGTAGGTCTCTGAATTCAGTGTAACCATGCCAGGTACTTTCCTTTCCAGTATAAAATAGCTGTGCCTTTCCTGTGTTGCTTTTCAAATGGTCACTAGTTTCTAGCACTTATGTCAGAAATGCATCATCCGGACTTATTCAAAACTGTATCAGTTTTGCACTGAGATTATCTGCTCTTGTATTCTGACTTACTGAGGTTCTCTTTTTCAAATTAAGAAAAAAAATGCATTTGTAAATCAAAAACTTTGAACTCCTCCATTCAAAACAGCAAACAACAGACCAGCATGCTGTTTCACACCCCAATAACAAGTTTGTCTCAAACATCAGATGTGTCATAAACATTATCTTTACAACCTTTTTTTTCAGTAACAAAAACAAGCATTCTTTAGTCTCATGGCTTTACTCAAGGTGCTGGTAACACATTGTTTCTGAATAGAGCATATTCCTAAAGTCCAAGCATTGCATACAGTAAAAAGATGCAGCTTTTTTTGACCATATTGTGGCTACTGCAAAAAAGCATAAAACTATATTCCTATTAGGAGTTCATATTTACTCCTGAGAAACAAGATGCACTGAATGGAGCTGATAAATAATTCAATAGGGAAACACCCTTTTCCTACAACTAAGAGAGCATGCACTCAGGATGGGGAGTACAGAAAAAAAACTGAAAAAAGGACAAACTTGTGCTGGAAACTAATTCTCATGATGTCATGATGGCATTGACAGAGTAAAACAGCTTCCTTCATAACACACTTCTACATCGTCATGGACTGTAGGGAAGCTTACACCAAGGAGCCTTGGTAAGCTGGAGTGACATAAAATGAAAAGTAAAATTGCATGGATTTCTCTAATTACCAGATTTCTCTCCCCAGATTTCCTCCAATGTGCAACTGCTGGTGAGGGGTGGGATTTTATACCAATACATAAATTGGCTATAAATGCAGCCTCCCAGAGTAAGCCCTGCTGTGGCATCACAGGATGACTGCAGTGCTCACCTCAGTCCATGCAGGCAGAACTTCCCCTGAGCATCAACCTTTTCTGGGAAAAGCACCTTTAACTCCAATCTGCAGCTACATTAGGAAGTGATGGATTGCTTTAGTAGCACTGGTGGTGTTAGGAGTGATAGAACTCCCCAAGAGACCAGGCCTTAGGAAACTACCGTGGGTGTCTGGCGAGCTCAGATGTTGTGTCCTGTACCATGAACAAAATGCAATCAGATTTTGCTGCTGAAACGCCACAGACTGAGGTCCCTGTTGCTCTGCAGAGCACAACGTCAGCAACAAACACAGCCAGCAAAGATTGCTGTGGGCTTGAGACAAAACAGAAACTTTTTTAAAATTAAAAAGAAGGGCAAGAAAAAAGGAACTCCCATCAACCTTGCATTCATCTGACATAAAAACTGTTTTGTTTTCTATTAAGATCTTGACTTAATCTGGTAAAATCAAGTCTTTTGCTTCATGAAACAGGCCTGGCACAAGTCTCCCTGCCCTGCTCTATGGACAGAACAAGGTTCAAGACCTCATAGCTCTTCAGTCATCCACTGCTTTCCAAATAAGCTTGCCATTAATTCCCCCATTCTGTCCCTCGAGTCCCACATACAAGCTGCACAGCCATTAGTAACTATTAACTGAGTCTAATCAAATACTTCAGCTGAGTTTGAATGTTGCTATTCAGTTTGGGATGTTTAAACATAATTACAGGCAGCAAGATTTTTGACATGACAAATATTTTTTAATAACATTACCAGAATGGTTAGTTCTGTTTTCACTATGAAAGCAAACAGAGCAATTCCAGCTGGAAAGTTAACATTTATCCTTGCAGTAGTGTAAAAAAGACAGACTCTGTCTGCCATGCAGCCAAGGAAACTGTTTCCACTAACCAGGGAGAGACAGTGCTTCCAGGGACACTCTCCTGCCGCCAACTTTTCTGCAGTTCAGAGTAGTGAACCATTAAGAACTTCATGTAGTCATAGTTCATTCTCTTCTCATTTCTTTCTCCCAATTCCTCACAATATCCTGCTTCTTACACACCCTTTCACATACATCAGGTTGAGTTTTGATGAAAATTACTATTTCTTCAGAAAGGGAAACACTGAGTTACTCAACAAGGCAAATCTTCCAACACTAAGACAACAGCCTAATGCTGAGCACAGAAGGGTCAGAAGGAGGAAGGTGCATGCTAAAAACCTTTGCAATCAGAACCAACCACAATAGAATTTTTTTCACTTGGGCTCATTGTTTAAATTGTATTCTACTGCAAGGAGTCTGGGCGCCTTTCAAATGTAAATATTTTACAAGAGAATACCATATGGGAGACCCAGCTGTTTGTTTTTATTAGGAAAAAAAATTAAATCCTTTCATTTTGCAAAGACTTTTTTTTTAAAGCCCAACTCGTAGTTACATGCCAACATTTGAATTATCTTAATTCAAATGAATCCCTAAGTAGTTGCAGGAAGTGTTTGAAGTTGGGGCTTTGCAGTTGTTAAGTGCTTAAAGAAGTTGTAAAAGAAATCAAGATTGCAATACGTTTATGCATCAGTATTTTCTCACGTTTGATAAAAAAACCAAAACACATTGACTCTACACATTACTATAGGTGACATGTTTAGAGTTCAGTAAGGCACAATAACACGTAAATAGGTACATAAGCAATATCAACTGCAAAAATAAATCTATCTAGCCCAAATTCACCTGCCAAATTAAGCGTCTAACTTTGTTTACAGATAACTCAAACAAAACTTTGCAGATTTTCTCTAATGTGCTGCTGCTTAGAATAATTTGCAAAGAAATACTCATACAGTGAATCAAGGCAGAAAAAAAATGCTTCCAGACCATATTTAAAGCTCAGTTTGCAGAGGACACACCAAGAGCCAGGAGTAGAACACAGCATCCACATCCCCGGGACTTATGCTCATGGATCCCAGGAAGTTACTTGTTTTTCGAGAAAGAACTCGCTGTGCTGGTCTCCAGAGATCAGTGAGAATATACATGCACATGTCTCACTGTTTTTTATCTTACTAGCTCTTTGATTTTTATCCTCATACTTACCACAGGAAAAGAAAAATAAAAATTAAGTCATGAAGAAAACATCATTCTGGAGAACATCCCTGCTGCAGTGCTATACTTGTTCAGCCCTAGACCTGACCCCAGGAAAGACTTGTATAACCAGAGGAACCTCACAGAAGAGGATGTAAGACCCAGGCACCTGACAAGAGATGCTTCTCCAGGATGCTTTTCCAGCAAACAGCTTTCAGTCTTCTCTGAAACAAATTCTAATTAAATTGTTTTGCAAACTTTTTTTGCTGGAATTCTTTTAATCCCCCTGTGAACCCATTTATAACTTTGAACCCTGCAACCTCCTGTGACAATGGATTCTCTAGTTTAATTATGTGTTGAGCAGAAAAACTATTTCCTTCACTTAAATGCTTCCCCACCATGCAACATGCCCTCAGACTTGGGAAATATGCTGCACCTTACACAGTCAGCCAAAAGTAAAGGTTTTAATGTGAGATCCAAAAGTGTAGAAGTAGAAAAGTGCTGAGAGGTTCATCTCCAAGGCTCTGGGAATCAACTGCTGCCCGGGGCTGTGCACTAGAGAGAGGTGGAAGGTGGAAGGTGGAAGGTGGAACGAGAAAGAAATCATGTTTTCAGAGGAAACATTCTTACACCCAAGAAAACATCAAGTTTTTGTTAGCTAGCACAGCCAGGTGAGCAGGGCCACATATCAGAAAACAGCCACTGAATCGACACTGAACTCCCCAGCTCCTCAGCACCCAAAACCCTCAGCTTTGCAGCAGCTGCTGCACTGCAGCCAAACTCACAAGCTGTTGATGGCAAGGTAAACCCTGTCCCCATTCCTCACACACCAGCTGAACCCTCTCTGCTCCTTGCCATGCTCCTGCTGCTGCTTCTCGCATCCCAGGCACCCTGGGGATAACTGGATTCCCAGAAAACAAGGACCAGTGCTGTGATGTTGGGTGAGGGAGGCTGCTCTCCTCTTGAGGGCCCACACAATCCATACAGATGCAAGAGCAGCTTCCCCATCCCTGTTGCTCCAGGCCAGCAGCACAGGCTGCACTCCTCCCTAAAAAAGCTCTTGGCCTTTTTACTGTTGTTTGCAACACTGTTTGCATCAGCTGGAGCTTTCAACCAAACCCGAGCAGGCCACCATACACACAGTAAAGACAACATCCACTCCAGACAGCTCAACATCTAAAATAAAATGATGATCAATGGCTGAGAGAATTGGAAAGCATCTCATGTCCCAGGCAGGCAGCAGGACAGGCTGCCCAAGCTGCTGCAGGTGAGCAGGCCCTGTGCTGTCCTAGGAAGGTTATTATTTCCACAAGTTACACCCATTCAGCACTCCCTGGGGGAGGCTGTAATTCAGCATTGCACTTCTGCACTGGCCTGGAGAGTAAACATTAATTATATCCCTAAATATGACTGGCACTCATGGGTCAAGATGGGAAGTTCTTCTCCCAAAATAAGACAGGCTTGGTGCAGACCCTGCAGGAGAGCACATACTACAAAGCAATGACAGTTTGCCTAGGCTGTGTCTACATAAGGCAAATCTCACTGATGCTCATTTATCTCTCCACATGCTCTCTGGGACTGTATTTTCTCCCTGATGCAGGCAAATTGTTCCTGCAGTACCAACACAGCACATTCTTCTATGAAGTAACATCTCTTACTGGGGGAAAGCTGAAACCCAAGTCACTTGGGCAGTACCTTTTCACCTCCTCACCCCTGCAATGCTATAAATCACTGCTATAGCACACCCTGCGTGCTTCTCCTTACCACAGCACCCTCCCAAAGTGTATCTGGAGGCTTTTCCTGAAGCAGGTGACAGTGGGAAAGCCTTTTGGTGACAAGCTGGCAAGATCTAGTCACACTGCATTCTAACACTGATTTACACTAACAGGAAGCAATCCACATGTTACAGCCTGTTTAATAATGCTCTGAAAGCCAGTCCACATGAGAGCCTTTGCCTTTTCAGTGGTTTGTGTTTGAAATTCAGTGGTAGTGTTCAGCACAGAAGAAGTTTTACAACACAAGGGAGAGGAATTTCTCTGGACAATTGGCAATGGAGGGGTTACTGATGTTCAAACATGCGCTCCAGGCAAGAGCTGACTTTCTGACACTGTGCCCCAAACCATGTTGTTCTTATAATAAAATCATTCAGGCATCAGTCGTGAGGTAGAAGATTACACTGAAATAGTACTCCCCACACTGTATCTTTTTCATTTGCATCATTTACTGCTGGGCATCTGAAAAGAAAGGATGGCTTATGTAAGAGACTTACCCCATGTCTGGGAATGTTTTTCATTTCTCCTTCAACACAAAATCTTTCTTCTTATAAAGGGAAAGCCAATGTTTTTTCAAAACTGGACTATACAAATTCAGACATTTCCTCTTTCTGGTTGAAGTATTTTGTAAGCATAAGAGCAGTTATCACTTTAGCCCCATGTTCGGGTTGAGAAGCACAAATAATCTTTTAGATATTAATGAAAAAACATCTGTGGAAAGGAGAGATCTCCAGAATGATCTCCTTTGCCTACAAATAATGAATCTAATTGTAATGACACGGGGACCCTCTAAATTTAGTGCACACAGGAGTGATGCAGGACATTACAAGACTGTTTCTCCTGCCAATACAACCAGGCTGCATGTTTGAGGCTGTGTTTGAAGAGGCTGCCCCAGGTGCCCCTCACTGGTGTGGCTGCCACTGTCCCGCTGTGATGGCACCAAAACTACCACTAGGCTTTGAGAGGCACCTGATGGCACAGAAACCTATCTGAGAGCTGCAGGTGAATTTACACCTCAGACACAGAAGAGACTCAGTATGTAACTAACCTGCCCTCCTTAACCACTGAACTGACTGCATTTGGGTATCAGCCTGGTTCACTAAGCACACTTAGTTATTATTTCCCTTCAAAGGTGTCAGGCTGTATGCTAGCTCCATCTCAGTTCCTCCCATCAGCACTCTGAGGAATTGTATTCAAGTGTTTATTAGGACTGGAAAACATCAATAGATATTTGGTAAAGGTTTTTAATTCCATTTGCAGCTCAGCCCTGCTTGTCAATATGAAACATCAGATTTCTGTGCAGGCCCCTCCCTGCTCCTCTCCCAGCTCAGGATAGATCAGGATGAAGTTTCCAAGAAAGCCAGGGGAAGATAAACCAACATTAAGTTTCCAATGTAGCAGCTTCAAAGTAATCAGAGAAAAAATTGTTATCACAAGTTCCAAGTTTCTACGCAGGCCATTGCCCCCATATCCACCAGTACGCAATGAGCAATCAGAGAAATTACTCCAAAAATAGAAAAATACATTTTGCATTAATGATTAATTCACTACAAAATATTTTTAGTAAATTATTATTAATAGCACATTCCCCACTTAGGACTCAAGTGCCATCAAATAAAAATAGGCTGCTGTTGCCAACTGGAAAATTAGCTCCATATGTGTTTATTGGAGCTATAACAGCACTAGTGTCCAGGTGTAGGGCTATAATTTTGGCAAGAAAACCCTACAACTTCTGGAAGTAACTGATCAACATTAGCACAACTTGGTCTTCTGTCCCCCTGATGCCAGACCACATCCAGAGGACTGTACACCTCAGCTGCAACAGTCAAGCAGTAAAGCACAGATTTCAAATGGCATTTTGACATGTGATTCATTAACTTCAGGGTTTACTCATGGACAGTTATCAAAATAGTTATGAAGCTACAGCACTCACTCCATAGCCTGCATCCACACAACCTACTTCATATTCACTGCCTCACTTAGTAAGATTTTGTTTATGAGATCCTGGCTGCTGAAATCAGTGGAAAATAAATGTCTAATTTTCTGATGCATCTTGACCCTAAATTCTTACTCATTTCTGTAGGGACCTAAGAGCATAAAAAATGTTTAGCACTTAAATGCATTCTCAAATCTGGATGTCAGGCAGCAAGCATACAGGACCTGGGAAAGACCTCAGACTCTCTTTGAGGCTTTTGGTGTCACCAAATGATAAATAAATAAAATTATCAGAATTATAACTTTTCCTGCTCTCATTAGCTCATCTGGGATTGATATGAAATATCAGGAATGAAACAGCACTGAAATTATAAAGGAAGGGAAAAGAAAACTCAAGTTGATGCTTCAAAATAAGGCAAGGACCTGGGGAGTATATTATGCTAACACATGACACAGCATTATTCATACAAATGACAGAAAGAAGTGGGGCTGGAGAGAGCAATTCCCCAGTGTGCAATACTTTTTTGTTAGTTCAAATTATAGATGATACAGCTAACAGTTATTACTTCAGGAAAAGAGATGCCATGATGCCAGACTCTCATGAGCTGGTGTAGTACCAAGTCTTCCCCAACTGATTAAAGAGATCATAAAAGCTTTTTTCCCAATCCCCAATGACTTTTTTTTAAAATAAAATTTTTAAAAAACCTTAAAGCATATGTTTACAGATTCTCTCTGTTTAATCACTGTAAATGTCACTGAAATACCAGACAAGATACCTGTATGACAAGAGGGAATCAATTTCATCTCTTTCCCCAGAGTGTCTTTGGTTTTCAGTTTAAATTGTCAAACTCTCTCCTGGCTATATGATGTTATAATTAAACACCTTGTGGTTCTCAAGCCCTCACAATGCCAAACTGTGTCTCCTTTCATCCAGCATCTCAAGGACAGGCCTGGTATAGAGCAGGACACACAGCTGATGCTGGGAGCCCTGCACAGGCACTGGGCATGTGCTTTTGCTGCCATGTGACCAGAGGGGTGCCTGGCTCCCCCCAAAATCATCAGAACACATTCACAAAGGTAATAACTGGGACACAATTTGGCTCAGTGTTTAATAACTCCACATCATGCTATGAATTTGCCCTGGCTCTTTACATCTGAGTGGGAGGGAGCATGACTTAGGCACTGCAGTTATAATTATGCCAGTTTGTAACACTCTCCTGATACTGATAGTTGATGGCAAAGTTTTGGGGAAAAAAAATTCTTTGCCATACGATACAAGATCTGCACAGAGTTACTCTTCTGCCATTAATATTACACCCTTTGACAGTTATGGTTTACTAACAATAGCTCCAGAGTTGACATTTTGACTGATCCTTTGTAATGTTTTTATCTTCATAAGGTGTAAGCAGGCATGTAATACAGGTCTGGCAGCTCCAGGTAATCATTCAGCAAATCATACTGCTAGCCAAGAACAAGCAAGGAATATTACTCCAGTAAATTGCATCCATTACAAGAGGAAGCATGGATGTGTCATACTACATAGGTTTTGCAGTAAATTTGCAGCAGTGAAAGTGAGGAATTAGACCCCCATTGGAGAGGCTCTTAAAATAAAGAAGTGAAACATCCAAAATATCATCATGCCTTGTGCACACAGCTCCACCAAAATCATACAGATCCTTGATCAGAAGTGCAAATTGGGAATACAACCTGAAAAGCCTGTGCAGTGAGACACACCACAAACTGTTAATCATTAAATGAGCAATTGCTGGACTTGTTAATTTCTAAAAGAGATGAAAGGAATCTCATCTTCTTTATCCACAATTTAACAAGCAAAACAAACCTCTGAGCATTACAACACTAGGTGTAATCAACCCACCAGACAGCATTAAGTTAAAACAATGGCTCAGATATCACTAAGCCTCTTACAGGAATTCAGTCAAATCCACACTTATTTGGATTACACAGTAGTTCAGGAAATACTGTAGTGAGGATCATTTAACTTCCAATCAGACCCCTAAGAATATGAATTTTTTCTTCCCTTACAAGAGAAAAAAAAAAGAAATAATTGCATCAGCCTTCTATAAAATTGCTCAACTGAACCAACTTGTAGCCAGCCAGGAAGCTTAGTGACCGCATCTCTGCGCCAAGCCGTGTTTGAATAATGGTCCTTGTCTGCTGTTCCTAAGGCTGAGGCAAGAGAAGCTGCTTATTTCAGAAGAAGATACATCTCATCTTGTTCAGCAATAGCCCACATTGGCCCTGATCTTGGGGTCTGGAAGATAGAAACTAAATGATAAGGAAAAGGACTGATGAGACTTGAAGAAAGTCTGTCATAGTCTTCTTGTGCTTTCAAGATGATTTATTTGCTCACAAATTTTGAGAGTTGGTACAGGAAGTCCATCAAAGAGAAAGAATGGCAAGCCCACCCATCCCAGAGAGCTGGGAGCTCAGCATCTGGTTCTAAGGCCTGGATGCTCCGGAACTGGGCATGCACATGTGCAAAGCAGACCCAAATCCTTACATGAGCATTAGCAACAAACATCTCTATTTCCATTTATGCCAACAAGGACTGCAGAGATTCAGCATGTCTGAAAGTAGGCATGTGTTAAAGACACATCCATATACGGACTTAAATGTCTAAGTTTTTTAGAATGCTGTGCTGAAAATATTGGCCCTTTCTCCTCCTAACTGTTAGCACCCGATAACTCTTTAGATTGAAGCGAGAGATTTGTCTTTTACTTCATTCTTATGACATTGTGGCATCGCTGGCTTCAAATGAACTATAACAGAGCAAATCCAAGTGTTAACAGTGAAAATTTAGGCCCTAAAATTATATTTAGTAACTAAACGTTGCTGAAGTAAATAAACCAGAAGACTTGCCTAGGAGAACAACTTAACCAGTACTGTCTGTGCTTTTGCTGGGCTGTAAAGGCCAACTTGTGGATGTTGTGACAAAACTCAGCTTGAAGCTATTAATTTTCCAACATGACATACTGTGATGTTCATCTAAGAGTTGTGAATTAGGAGATGGAAAGAATTCCTGACTTTCAGATTCCATCGCATATTTTCATGGTGGGGTAAAAAAGAAAAAGTTTGTTCTCCTTATCAGAGGACTGCTGCATCTTTAAGGAGAGATTTCCTGTTGTTCAGGATTTTCCCTCTGTGCTGTTGGTAAGCCTTTCACTGTGACTCTGTACAACAGGACTACACAGCTTGTACAGCTGCTGAGAACTATTACAACATGACACTGAGGTAAAAAGTAAAACAGCTCCACTGCAAACTTCATCTCAAATTGAAAGTCAAATTATTTTTGTTTTCTGGCTCATGTATCATCAGTAACAATACAAATCCTTCCAGGTCCAGTGCTGTGTAAATCCATTACTCATTAATTATGTCTCATGTGTCATCTGGCCAACACTATTTCCTTTCTGGGGTTGGACAGGTGTCACTGGGAGCATAATTTGAAGACAATATGTTTATACAGGTGGCTTTGCAAGATAAATGCAGGTAACAGTAATTCTGATAGTGCAGAAACAATGGAAACTTTCAGGGTTTTGGCTGGACTTGTAGAGCAGAGTAAAACTCCTAAGACTTGACTTTCACTATGTGCAGTGAGCAGATCTCCAGGGCAAGGCTAGTCTATGTCATTTCTTTTCAAAGAACTGAATCGTGATCACTGGGAATGTCATGGTCTGGAGAAAAGGAAACAAGGAAGGCCTACAGCAGCACAAAGGAAGTGTTGAAATACCCACATAATTTTGCCTGCACACTGTGTCTGCCAGGGATGTGCTGAGGTCTTTGGTCCAGCTTGCAGAGTTCCAGTTGCAAGGGTTTCATGTCAATGCAATTAAACCAGGACAAATGTGCTGACAGGGCTGTGGTAAAAAAAAAGGTAAAACTGCTTGACAGATTTATGCAAGTCTTTTCCAGAGCAGGGTGAGCACAGCTGCTCTGGTAGAGGTACATCTGTGCAAGGGCCTTTGGTCAGAAGAGCTGTGATGGATACAGGAGCTCAGCAGTGATAACCACGTGGCACTGAGGCTCCAAATAGTCCAGGAAGTGACTGAAAACCTCACATCAAAAAACTCACATCTCTCCCCGCTGGCTTTCTGAGCAATGAACCATCACCTCCAAGACCAGTTTATCCTCAGGCCCTGCTAAGTGGGACTGCTGGCACGGCAAATACATGTGAGCAGCCCAGAGCTGCTCCCAAGGAAGTCAGTGACAAAGTTCCCAGTGATCTTGATGGAAACAGAAGCTGGCACAAAATGCTGCAAGTCATTGCATGATCTCACTGTGACAGTACTCTGAGCAAATCAATATTTAGGTTGAATTTCATTTTGCAAATTGAATCAAGGATTCAATTCCTCTGTCTTGTAGGAATTGTCTTTGCCTTACAAAATACCAGAAGAAGAAGAAGAAGAAATAACTCAAATGTGCCTCATAATTATTTGCATGTATTCTAGGACCACAACCACTCAAATCACTTAACCACACATTTAACATTATTGCAGGGCATTAGTATAAAGATTGATTGACTTAATTGTGCATTTCATATTATATCACAGTGATTTATTTAAAGTGTCTCTTAAACTTCAAACACACTGTGATTGCAGTGCTCAGATTTGGGGAAATAATGATAAAATACTCCCTGCCTTCCCCCAGCCCCCACTGGGAGAAAGACCTGTCTGGGATTCTATAAACTCAAATGGTACTCTGGGTGTTTACTTCAGCAGACAATTTGGCCCAAAGTATATAGTAAAGCTCAGGATGGGAAAAAGGAACAGCATGTTCTAGCCTGGAAAGCAGGTCTGAAGGACATTGAACCACTCCTAACTCATACTTAGATTAAAACAGCTGATATTGGGAGTGTCCTGAGCACTCTTACTCACTCTACCCCTGCTAGAAAATCATATGATGTGCTGGGGAGGAATGTTAATTTTAAATCACAGTACAAGCAAACATTTTTAGAAAGAGATCAGGTCTAGTGGGTTGGACACAGAGCTGCTGAAAGTCATTAACTCAGTGATGGAGGTGCACTGCACCCCACCACCCCTTTAGTAAAGGGGGTAGAAAACCTGCCCTCCTTCCTCATGTTCCAAAGGGCAATGAGATTTACTGAGTTTGATGGTCAAGAGGAATTAATAACTGACCAGGTTTTTCCCTTAGTTATCCTGCAACTCTGATTTCACCATCAGTCTTGAATGCAAACATGAACATTTGTCTCACTGTTCAATTATCAGACACCAGGAAACCAAACTACTTTCCCCAACACTAGAAGAAACAGAGACATAATATTAAAAATAACCTGGACCATATTTCCTGCTATCTGATTTAGAGTTAGTTCTACCCACCTGCTTCCTTCCTGCTCCCAGCTTCAATAAAACACTTCATTCATCTTTGTTTCCTCGAGGTCCCCATACATCATACGTTACACTCCAGTCCTTGTTTCCTTGGTTTGGTTTTTATGATTACTTATCAGCTATATTTTCAGATGATTCAGTGAACTTCACTCTTCTATCTTTTTAGAAAATGATGAGAGCTTAAAAAACTTTTGCTGTTAAAAGCACAGCCAAAAAGAAAAAAAAAAGAACATTTTGCTTTGGAGAGGATCCATTTAGATGCAGTCACTCCCTTCTAGAAGTCCTAAACAGCTTGATCCAGGAGACCTGCTAAAAAGAAACGTAATTTCTACTTATAGCAAGCTGAAGAAACTTTTCCCTTGGAGATTACATCACTTTGATTGGATGTTATGTTTTCCATCCTGATCTCTCTAGTAAAATGAAACTGTAGGAGAAACATATTGCTCACTGAAAAGCTGCATCCAGAACTACTGCAAAACAGGGAGAAAAGTACCAAAGGAAATAGAAATCACTTGAGCCAAATCCTTTTCTGATTCACCCCTACATGGCCAGGTTCAGTTGGAAAGAGCTGACTTCAGTACAGGAAAGACAAATTCCATAACATTTTCCTTTGAATATTAGCTGTTAAAAATGTTCAAAAACAAACTCAAAAGACAAAACAACTCCTGCATGAAATCAAGAATAACCAGCTGAAATCCACCACTAACATTACAAAACATTTATTTTTGTTTATACCATGTGCATATAAATAGAACACAGTGCAAGCACCACTCTGAGGCAATGAGAAGGTTGCACAAAATAGCATTCAAAAATCAGGAAATGCCAGAATTAAGGTTACCCAGGCAACCTTAATTTTACCCCCCGTGCATATGCATTTTTACAACACAGCCCTTCCATACACCATAGCATTCCATTTCTCAAATAGCATCACATACAGAAGAAAGCTTATAGCAGCAAATGCCAATTTGTCATGTAGTACATGTTGGTGGCTTTTCTTACAGGGAGGAAGCAGACTAGGTTGAAGTATTTCTTATTGCAACAGTGAATTAATTTCACTCAAAATTGAGCACAAAAATGTACCTTGGAAAACAGAAAAGGATTTTCATCCTGGCCTAAAGTCTGATACTAAAGAAATATACCTGTGTGGGCAATGTAGTCTTTGCTTACAGGTAAAATTCATGTTCTCCTGTGCTAAACAAGATAGCATGTAGTAAAAAAAAAAGCCTGGGATATTACCCAGAAGATACCAGATGAATTAGCTGAGATAAATCCAGAACTTGTTAAGCTTTGCTGATTAATTTCTTCAACAGGTGAAGGACTGCTCCAAGGAATAAACCAGCCCCTGTGAAGCAAGAGAAATCTCCCTTCCTGAAATGCAATGGCTTTAAAGGGACAGTAGGTTTAGGTTAGATATTAGGAAGTAATTCTTCACTGTAAGGCTGGTGAGGCATGGAAACAGGTTGCTCAGAAAAACTGTAGAGCCCCATCCCTGGAAGTGTTCAAGGCCAGGCTGGATGGGGCTTTGAGCAACCTGGAATAGTGGAAGGTGCTTCTGCCCATGGCAGGGAGTTGGAATGAGATGGTCCTAAAGGTCCCTTCCAGCCCAAACCACTCTATGATTCTATAACATGTAAACCATAGAGCTGTAGAAAGAATAAATAAAAAGTATAGGAATGAAATTAATAAACTTCACAGCAGCTGATAAAGTTAAGGAACACTCACTAATAAGGAACCAAATGAAAATATACATTTCCTTCTCTCCAACAGGAGCTGATGAATAAAGAAACGCAAATGAAAACACCTAAGGGTGCATTTTATTTCCAGGAGATCTGCTTCACTCCTGAT
Source organism: Eopsaltria australis (assembly GCA_034509425.1). Classification (NCBI taxonomy): domain Eukaryota; kingdom Metazoa; phylum Chordata; class Aves; order Passeriformes; family Petroicidae; genus Eopsaltria; species Eopsaltria australis. The sequence continues at coordinate 2,510,733 of JAVTVJ010000067.1, read as the reverse complement.
TTAACAGGAATTTCTGAAACCCCAACAGGAAAAACATCAATTAATTGTGTTTCTCTTATTAGCACTCCACCAAGCAGCACATTTAATCATTCAGCATCAGGACAACTTTCCTGAGAAGGCAAACTGTTTTTCATGGGACCAGATAAGCTAAAGAGAAATGCTCTGCTTGGCTTCTAGCCCCCATGATAAAAGGCACTGTAATTCCCCAACACACAAAAGTCTGTCCCTTCTCCTGCCCTTCAACAGCATGGGGCAGATCAGTGTTCCAGCTGAAATCAATTTGAAAATTCCTACAATACCATCAGAATAAATCCAAAATTAATCCAGCACAGAACAGAATAGTGTGCTTGGGAGCACTGAACTTGGACCAAAGAGGCTTGGCTGCACTCCTCATCCTTGCCTGCCACTCCAAGCAAGCTGTGTCCCTTCTGCAGAGTTCTCTTTCTTTGCCTGCCAGTTTTCCCTTATCTTCCTATTTACATTATGAGCTCTTTGGGGCAAGCTTCCTCTCCAGGTACCTGTTTGTACAATGCACAGCATACTTAAACTCAGTCAAATAATAATGAAAATATATTATACAAATAATAATGAAAAACATAGCAACGAGAAAAAAAAAACCAACTAAAGCAAAGACCTTGATTTGTGCAAAATAATCCATGGCTTGGATAGGCACAGCTTGTGACAGAATCTTTCCTACTCCTATTAAGTTGATGGCAAAACTCCCATTAGCCTTAGTAAGAGCAGGATCAGACCCAGGCTGTGTACACTGAAAACTTTCAAAAGGCCAGAAGTTGTCTAGCCTGAATGACATACTGCATTTAAGTTACTATGAAAATTTGAAATTCCTACAGAGTGTGGGATGCAGTTAGTCCTGAACCACAAGATATATCCACTTCCAAGCATGGAGGCTCCTCAGGGACAGAGGCACCTCAGAAGCACTGGATCTTTTATGAGAAACTTCAGTCATCCAGCCAGTAATACTTATAACAAAAATAATATTTTCCATTCTCACATATTGCTAAGTTGTAAACTGTTCCTTAGATACCTGCACATGGAGTTTATGAGAAACACATGTAAAAGCCTGACAAGTAAACCCTGTTTATACCTTATACAAAATAACTACTGAAAGGACCAATTTTGAAAAGATGCCTATTGGGACCTGTCACTTATGCAGTGTGCCAAAGTCATCATCAAGCAATGCACTGCAGATGCTGCTCTGCTTTCCCTGAGATGCCACCACTTGTAACATCCCTTGCTTTCTTTCCTGTGCAGGTAGCACTCTGATGGTTGCCTTCAAATGTCACTAAGACTCAATAAGAGCTTGTTGAGCTTTCCGATCAAAACATGAGGAAATTCTCAGGTTTGAAAGAATTCCTCATAAGATCCACTGCCTGCTTTGAATCATGCCTGGGTGAACACCAAATCTTTGTGATGTTCACTGGGACATGACAAAGACTTTCCTACTCAGAAGATCCAAGACCTGATAAACAGCTCCACATTTGCAAATCAGCCAGAGGATTCTGTCACATCCTTCTTAGGCTACATATCTATTTCCAATTATGACACCAAAATAAGGAAAAGTCAGCACAAAAAGGAATTTCTGTTGCTAAAGCCTGTTATTTCCAAACACAATGCAAATGAATCTGATTGAACTGGTTAAAAAGTTGGTGAGAGAGGGGATTGTGTTGTTTTAGTTTGGTTTTTAACCCACATGCTTCAACACAACACTGTATGAACGGATCTCAGCCGCAACTTCGACTGCGTATTAATGACATTATTCCATCCCTCTCACCACTTACAAAGTGTATGGGAACACGTTACCTGTTTTCAATTATTTTCTCATACTGTATCTTTTCTGTATCACCTCATGACCTCCTTTGGTTAACCTGGCCTTTGTACTTCCCAACACAGCAAAGATGTGCATTCAAAATGGGGTTCGTACTTCTTGCAGTGATGCCTCAATGTGACTAAGCTGGTTTGTATCAATTCTAGGATGACAGAAAGCTGCTTTTCCCTACTTAGATACACATATCCATTGAAAGCACACTCCTTTCAGCTTTTTGCTGTTGTGGGATTTTAATCCCTAGAGCAGTAAATGTGGCTCTAATATATCACTCACTACTTTACTGATAAAACTGGTTTCACTGTAGATGAGCAATGCTGAAACAGAATAAAATGTGGTGCTGAAGAGCCTGGATTTACTCAGCAAGAAATCTCCATTTTCTAAATTCACCAAAATGTGTGTCCACACCTAAAATTAGACCAGAACACTGGAATTTCACTTCCAGTCTTCATCTTTACTTTTAGCTACAGCTTCCTAGCACCAGGAAAGCACTATGAAACTTGTCCTCTGGGCAACACAATCTCTCCAGAATTATGATCAGACAAGTGGCTTTGTTTTATGTCATTTTAGAGGATCTGTCACACAACTATTTAGACCTCTACACCACTGGGTATCACCATCTAGCCCACACACAAACTAGCCTGGCATCTCCTGTATTTTTAGAAAAATTCAGTTTCTCAGTCTATTTTACAAGCTGTTTGTTTGTTTGTTTAATTATTAGTATTCAGGTAAGAAATATCCTGAGAAAATATCCTGTGCCCTGCAAGAACTGATAGATGTGCAAATGGAAGTGTCTCTTTTCTTGCATACAAATAATATTTTTAGCATTGAACCAACAGTGTAATGTCCCTACTGAATTTATTATACAATTAGAAGAACTATGTTGTCTTGGACCTTTGGTAAATACTCTTTGAAGATTTCTGAGGCCCTTTGCAAGCTGAATCTGATTAAATCAGCAGTTATAAACATAAAAACCTAATGAGGATGCTGAACAAACTGTACTTTGACTAACTCCAAATTATAAAATTGAAGATGGGAGCTGACAAACAGGGGTATTAAGTTTATCACACACATAGAAAAACAAGAAAGCGTGTACCCCTCTTGCCTTGCTCTTAGAATTACGCACCATGAGATTGCACCATGCAAGAGTGAATGAGAAATCCATCCCTGCCCAAAAGAGAAATCTGGAACTACAACTTGGAGAATTTCAGCCCTTTCAAAAAATTTTGAAAAGCTCTTAATTCACGAGCCGTTTAGACATATAGGTAATCTTCAACTGTTAAAAAATCACCCTCTAAAACTGTCAGTGTTAGAATGGATGCCCAGGATACAGAGAAACTCACTACAAGACAACAAATAAAAATAAAGAAAAGTCAGGGGAGTCCAGTGGGGATTGAGGGATCCCACTAATCAATTATCCCAAATAACTGAGGGAAGGATGAAAACAATGGCTTTGACTGAGTTTTCAGAAACTCAGTCATACCCTCCAAAGCTCCATTTTTCCCCAAAAGCTAAGTTATTATTTCTTAAGTCTTGCCTGTAGCTCCCTGGAGATCACTACCTCCTGTTTATGTGGCGATGTGTTGCTGATGCCAGCATTCAGGAAACACAGATACCACCCAAATAGCTTGGGGCTTTTAATTTAAAAAATTAAAAATTAAAAAAAAAGGACAGCTGCAACCCCAGAGCACAGCTTATCCTGGTGAACTGTTCACCTTCACCTCTCCCACCTCATGCATTTAGTGAGCTCAACACTTGCTGGTGCAGACTGTCACATACCCCCTGAACGACCAATACCATCAAACCACAAGGGCAACAACTTCACTACCAGTGAGGGTCTCAAGGAGTTCTGCTTTCCTTTAGAGAAAAAACAGGCAAATAAGCTCCTGGAGGAGTCTGGGCAGTGCACTGCAGCAGTGTGAACACTTGGTGCTGAAAACCTGGTTCTCTTGCCTGCCTGGCAAGTGCTCATAAAGACTGCTATTATTACTGTGGTGTTTCTCCTCTTTTCTTTGAAATCCAACAAAGCAGGCTCAGGCTGTTATGACCTGCAGAAGTACATCAGGTATGATTCTACAGTCTTTCTGTTGGAAATGTGCAGCGAGTGCCAAAATAGGCAGGTCACAGAACTTTTCTGACCAATGCTCCCTCCAAATCTGTCTGACGTTACTCCATGGGTGACAGTGGAACTATTTCACCTAACACAGCCAGCAGCTTTCTCTTTGCTTGAAGCAACAGGAGCAGGAAGTCTAAAGGAGCCAGGTTAACCAACTTCTCGCTGGTTCCTTGGTTGTAATCCAAGCCATTAACAGGCCAGTAAACCCTCTGAGGCTCCAATTCTGTGAAAGCCTTTCCCTGTCCTCCTTTACCACTAACTCCGAGAGTATCAGACAAAATGCTCAAGCAAAACTTGGACCTGACATAGGGTCTGATTTTTCTTACAAGAGGCAGTGATGGGAGAAAGGAGATCCTAAAGTCAAGCAGGAGAAAATTGGATCCATTTCTGTTCTCTCAACCACTGTCAAATCCTACCACCACATCCACCTCTCCATGCTTTGGTGCCATCTGTAAAACAGAGATGCTAATGATCCCCCACATCTCACAGCTGTTCTGTGAATTAACTCGCCAGGGCTCCGTGATGTTTCATTCCTGCTGATGGGCACTCACAGGACAGGCACAGCATCACCTCTTTTTTTTGTGAGCTTATTAATTACCATATTCTCCAGGCCTTGCAACTGAGAATCTTTAAATTGCTGAATTAAATAAATAATTGAGAGCCAATAATGTTTTCCTGCCTACAAATCAACCATCTGTCGCATTCTTGGGTATGACAAAACTTTTAACCAATATATAACTTTCACCCTATTTTAATGAGTGTTGCTGTATCACTACCTAGTGCTGATTGCAGTTCTGTCTCCTCTTGGGCTGGTTTTAAACACTTCTGTAATGGGAGGCAATGCCAGCCCAAAGCCTTCATCTTTCAGCTGTACCCGATAAGCCTGCACACATAAAGTGCATGTTTATATTACGTATTCCACTCAGTTTCCTAAATGGGAGACAGCAACAGTTTTATAACCATAGCAGATCCTAAAAATTGAAAAAGCAGTCATGGTAGTTTTTGCAGAAATATTTCAGGGAATAACCAAGGAAGTTTTCATCGAGTTTGTTTCAGACTAAACGAACTTCTCTCATGCTGTCTGGGCTGTATCTCCTTCTGTTGGGGTCTAAGGACTGCATTAAATGAATACTTAAATGGGAAACATCCAAGGAATAATTAATTGTTGAGAGAAGGGGATTTGGGATGGTTCTCTTCCTTCTGGGTCAGGAACAACTAGAGCTGGGAAGAAAAAGGCTGTTGCCTAATGCAGCATTTTAGTATTTAAAAACCTGGTTTTCTTCCAAAAGAAAAATGGGGCCCTAGTGGCTTGGCAGCCTGCTCCTGAGCCACAGGTCCTGTGATGCCAGGATCCTCGGTCTCCCAGCGGTTTGCATGCCCTGGCACCACATCCCTCCCAAGAGGGCACTGCCAACCCCACAGTGGCTGGCAGAGCTGGCAAGCTCCACAACTGGGACCCTGGGAAAGATCCAGCTTCTCTCACAATTTCAGCAATGTCAAACCATGTAAGCAAAATATGCAGTTCCTTTCAAAGCAGGAAATCCAGTGAAATAAATTTCTCTTATCAGCTTTAATGTAAATCTTGCAGTTCAGGATGGTGTGGGGTAAAGTGAGATCTCATGATCTCAAGTAAGATCAGGTTTGAGACCACATGTGGTCTCCTTGCAGTGTGTGCAAGAATAGCCTTTGCAGTCTGATTTGGGTCACACTCTGCTTCAAAGAAAGCATGACTGGAGATTAAAGAATTTGAAAGAAACAGAATTGGGTTTTATTGGTAAGAAGAAAAAACAAAAACAACCAAAAAAACCCCAACCAAACCCAACAGAAACAACCCACAAAAAAACATTAAAAGGCCATAGTCAACAAAGAACAACCACCAAATAAATATCATTTCCATATTTCCATATCATCACTTTGTAGGAATGTGATTTAAATTTTAAATTCTAACTTTCCTTTTGCAGCCTCCCAGTCCAGCACGGAGCAGCAGAAAGAGAAAGCATTGCAGAGTAAGAACACATTTTTCAGCCCTGGCATTCTGGAGGATGAGCAACACTGCAGATCTGATGAGAGGGACAGACTAGCAGCCTCTCGTTTTACGCACGGATTATGGCCTCTTGTAACATTCTGTTTTAGTTTTTGGTCCTCAATTGGTAAAAAGCACTGTGTGACTTGGTATAAAGACAAAATTAGATTCAGGAGCAATTAGTCAGCTGAGGTAAACTGTCATAGGCTATTTTGTAGGGGCACAACTGTGAATAAACTGCAGTGCATGGAAGTGGATGAAGGAAAGAGTAGAAGTAGGCTCACTGGAGCACAAAACACGAAATAGGAGCTCAAACACTTCAGCTGCATTCAACAGCACTCAAAGAGTATGGGAGGATGCAGGTCTGGAGAGCAGTTCAGCACCAGCTGAGGCTGGTGCTGATCCTGGATGGAGCCGAGTCCTGTGGGCACACACTGAGCTCTCCCTGTCCTGGCGAAAGCCACGGAGCTGCGGGGCCGTGGCTCACAGCACCCAACTCATCCCGTGCGTGACTCAGCTCAGGCCACAGGATGGTGCAGCAACAGGGAGGCCACATAAAACCCCCCGCTTCCCACACAGACAAACAAAGCCCAGATGGCACTGGGGAGAGGCAGAGGGAAGCCTCTCTGTGTGTACACACTTTATAATTTGGGGGAAACTTGCAGATAGCAGGGCACAGAGCTTTGCTACGTCAGCAGACAGATGTGAATTAAGCAAGCCTCCAATATTGCTGCTACGCTACTGCTTTTAATGTCTGCTAGAACAGCAATGAAAGAAAGGATCAGGGACTAGAGAAAAAGGGAATTTTTGGTAGTTGGAACAGACCTGTTTTTTCAGTAAATCACTGAATCTTAGTTTCTCTCTGCTGCAGAATGACCTAAGCTTACCAAGGCAGTGGTAAAGCTCTCACTGACTTTGCTAAAAGGAGGATTTGTGAAAATAGCTAACTAAAGGTGTCTGGAATCTGAATTCTAACTAAGATTTTAAAAACCTACAAAGGTATTGCTTCTTGTTTCTTTAAAGTGTGAAAACTTCTCACACCATTGACATTTTAGGTGAATTCACCTCAAGAAGAGCAAAGTGGGGTAAAAAAGGGGTCTGAGACAGATCACTGCCAGAGCTGCATTTATCATTCTAAGTTCCTACTTACACTGTGTAGAGAAAACATATTCTTCCTTCTCAGATTTTCTCTGCTCTAGGCTGCATGCCTGAGACATTAAGTGAACTGCTCTATCACAGCACCTGATCACCAAAATAAACAATAAAAGCAACCATGGACAGCAAGTCACAGAAAAATTGACCTTTTGTTGCTACCACAGCCTTATTTGGTGTGGAAGCTCCAACAAGCCATTTTTAATGAATCAGACCAGAAGTATTTCTATCTCTTGGCTTGTTCAGAACACAAAAAACTACCTCGTTTGATAGTTACAGTAACTGAGTTGCTTTGGGTACCCAATAGGGCTGGTGGGGATTTTTGCTTGCTTGCTTGTGGTTTGTTTAATGAACTGGTGATACTTGTAATATTAGTTACTAAAGGCTCATCAATACAGTGATTTTTTTTCAGCATCTGTATGTTCCAGCAGCTTAGTGAATGAGGCAACAAGGTTTCATATTTTACTTAAAGGTGTTCAGATGTCAACACCTCCAGCTGGTCTAAAGGATAAAAGATAGATAATCATAAATTGCTGCATTAGCTGAGGGAATACTCCAGGTAAAGCACATATTAACTTTCAGAAAAGTAAGAACAAAATACCTTACCCAAGGCACAATATAAGCTGATGCTGGATTGAACCAAAGGCACCAGAAGGTAGTCAACAAATTTTAATATTAGGTTTTAAACAAAAGAGCTTGATAAATACAGAGGTGAAAAGGGAAAAAAAATCTCGAGCTTCTTTTCCCAATATCAATATTTCTTTGTGAAGTACCAAACATATACAAGTAATGAAAAGAAGCAAGTATTGCAGTCATTCAATTTCTGGTTTCTCTGTGGGCAAAGCAATTAAGAAATCAATTCACTAAAAAGTGGAGTGAATGTCAAGATTTTCTAAGCAATCATGGAAGTTATATTTTTTCCATTTTAGGACATCTATCTTGGACCAAGACAATGGGTTTCTTTTTCAGAGGACTATCTCTATCAGAAAAGCAGCATTATTTTATATCTGTACACAGAGAAGCTTAGTTGTTGGGATACAGAGAGATATGTATGGGGAAAAAAAAAAAAAAACAAACATCTGGCAGCAGTTCTGCAGCATAAGTGTTTCAAAAGACAGCTCACAGCAATACATGGAGCCATCCTGGCAGTATGGTAAATGCAGAACCTGCACTAATGCCAAGGTGCTCCAATGTGCCCGTGTAAGTCATGCCCAGGCTACACCTGGCTGTATCTATTGCCAGCTCTTCTAGGCAATCCCAAAGGAATCACCCCAGTCTGCAGGATACACATTTTCTCATGCTTTAAGTCACAACCAGGTCAATGTTCTCTCTATGGTTCTGGTCATGGCCATGTGACAAGTCAAAACCAGGGACAGAGCAAATAAAACCAGTTTTCCTAGACTCATTTATTTTTTTCTAAAGAGCTGGACAATAAATTAGACAAGAGTGTGACCATGATGTAGGAAGAAAAGAAAAAAAAGAACATTTGCCAAGAAGTCTCTAGAAACTGATTTTCCACTAAGGAAGTAATAAGTATTTGGAATCACCTGCAAAATTTTTAAAACAAATTCACTGGAACATTCAAGTGTCACAGGGATTACATTTTTCAAAGGAAATACAGTAAGTGGGGGAGGAAATTACATAATGAATGGATTTTTTCCTTTTAATTCTTCACATTTTACTTCAGAGACAGAAATACACTCATATACACAGGAAAATATTCTTTTCCTCTTAGACATCCTAAATCACATTCAGTGGACAGGTTATGGGCATGCAGACCTACTGTGAAGGCACAGAGAAGGAGAGGAAACCCCCTGACCTTTACTTCACTACTTGGCTTGCTTAACAGCAGCTTCTGACACAAATAGTCACATATGTGGTCTCAAAACATAAATACTAACAAAAAAACCTAAAAAAGGCTCTACAACATGGACTAACCCCAGCTTCTAAACTCATTTTCAGGCACTACCAGCAGGGGCCAGAAAATTTAAGAAGTTGGTAGTAACTATTCAAAATCTTGGCATAAAACCCAATTTCCAGGTTTTTCCCTAATTGCTTCATTTTCATGTGGTGTAGCACATCTTTCCGTGTGATCAGCAACAACCTCTCAGGGGGCCCAGGCTCGAGTGGCCTCCTGCATCAGGATCAGACTGCTCTGAGCAGTTACCCAAGGGAGGTTTTTGACAGCTGCTGGAACGAAAACAATTCACACATGAAAACAATTTCAGTAAAGTTGTGATAACCCATTGCAGGTGAAAACCACTCATGTTGTCCCAAGTGAGGGTTGGGACTCTGTCCCCAGAATGCTGGAGGTTGTGTTTGTCACTGCCTTGTACCTTGTCTGCTTCCTCTGAGTCAGCTGAGATTTTTTTTAATCATCTCTAATCAGTAGAGAAATTCCACATTTACACCAATAGGAAAGTTAGGCTCCCTTTACCATTAACTGTCCCTTATTTCTGCTCAAATTTTTGCACTCTATGACAAAATAAAACAAATAAATAACAGCTTTATCTCACCTAAACTGCTACGAGACATGACAGCAAATCTGTCAGTCCCATAACCCAACACCACATGTATCTGTCTTTTCTTGCCATAAATTTCTGCTTGAGCAGCAGGACTATGACAGCTGCACCATGCACTGGCATATTCACAACACTAAACCTCTCCAGAGTAGCTTGATGAAGGGATGAAAGCTCCATAGCCCTCAGTGAAACAAAGCCAGCCTGGGAGATAAATCCCCAAGCGCCTTGGTGGCTAACAGCCCTCAGCACAGTTTGGTGGATAAATACTGCACAAGAGCAGGAGGAAGCAGAGCTTGCAAACTGCAGCCTCTTGTCCTCCTGGAACTGTGATACTTTTTGACTTCCAAATAGCATGAAAACTGACTTCAGTTACATGGTAAATTGCTGCTTTCCCACACATAGACTATGTATTCTGCAATATTTGTCAACAGAAACAGGGACTTTTCTTTTATTCCAAGACTTATCTTTGAAGCAAATGGGAGGGAGAGGGTATTACCCATCTTGAAATAATTACTTACCTTTAAGGTCTACTGATTTCCAAGTATCCTACACAACACAGCAGCCCTGGGACCACTTGAACCCAGACTCCCAAAATAAAATTTTTTGCAAGTATAAAAGTATGTGGGGAACTGTGTTTTGTTAGTGAGAATCTTGCCTTTCCTACTTCTCGTATACTCTCCTCACACACTCTAATCACACAGCAAGTAGTTGGTCCAAATATCTTAAGGTCTTTTGCAGTGTTTGAATCGATCCCATATACACTGGTGGCAGATGTCCCTGAAGCCCCCTTCCTTCCACACTGTTAAACCTCTAGTCTTGGCACATGCTATTCAGAGTATCAATTGACTTTTCCTGCTTAAATTGCTACACCTAACCCAGGATCTCTAAATTACCCTTGTCTTCTAAAATATTTATTCTTACTAACAATGTAACCAAGGGCTTGTAAAGCTAGTAACATGCTGAGCTGGCCCTACCATAAATGCATATATTAGAGACAGGAATATCAAGTAGGACAAACAGGAGGTGCCTTGCAGCAGGGAGCCTGTCTGCCTCACCCCACAGAGAAGTGAATAAAGAGCGATCTGGATCATCTTTGTGACAAGGAAAAGATCTGAGCTCCTAAAATTCTGAAATCACAGAATTATTTAGGTTGAAAAGGACCATGAAGATCGAGTCCAACCATTAACCCAGCACGGCCAAGGCCACCATGGAACCGTGTCCCTAAGTGCCACATCCACACATCTTAAATATCTCTAAGGATAACTCCACAACTTTCCTGGGCAACCTGTTCCAGTGCTTGACAACCCTTTCAGTGACGAAATTTTCACGAATATCCAAACTAAACGTCCCCTGGTACAACTTGAGACCATTCCCTCTTGTACTATCACTTTTTACTTAGGAGAAGAGACTGATTCCCATCTTGCTACGACCTCCTTTTAGGAAGGAAGCTTCCTTTTTAGGAAGCTCTAGAGAATTAGGGTTATTTTGGGGGAAAGGGGGGGGGGCGGGGGGGAGCAGGGCGTTGATTGTTTAAGCTTTGTTAACTGTTTTCCAAACTATCAACAGAAATACTCAAAGATTTAAAATTGATTGCAACCTCTTGGATTTAAAGCTTTCTACAAAATACTGGCAATCTATATATCTGAGATATGTGGTTCATGGGTAAAAATAAATCAGCCTTATGGATAACTTACCACAAGGAATCATGTCCACACAGTGAAACATTGCTTCTGATGGTTAACATGAGATTCAGATGCCTGTACATAAAAGTGTAAAGTCAAGTGAATCCATCATGTAAGGTATAACTCAGCCAGCACATACAACTGCACTGGTTGTGTCCTCACTGGTCCTGACAGGTTGGCTTAGGAGCAGACACAAGCACAAGATGGGCACAGATCTGTCTCTGCTCTCTACTTTCAGCAGTGTCCCCACAAGCTGCCTGGGGAAACTCCTGCAAGAAGCCCACCAACAGCCCATTGTGTACCCCTCATGCCCTCCAACACACACCTCTGTCACACTGAAACCATCCCAAAATGCCAGGCACACCCATGCACGTCCATGCAGTCCCATATATTCCAAGATAAGGACCTCATCTACCCGGAGTACCAAATCTGCAGATTCACTGAATTACAACATGGCAACCGGTTTTACTGCTTGGTGCTCCCACAAAGCAAGGGCATTTCATCTCCAGGTAAAATTCCTCCTGGCCAGAAGCATGACAGGTGCTTCAGAGAAACACAGACATAAGCCCAGCCCTGCCAGGGCTCAGAAACAAAAATAAGACAAATCTGTATTAAAGTGCATCATTATTCAGTGAGTGGAGACATTAACATGCAGACAAGACAGAAAGTGAGGGAAGAGGCCACTCCATCACAGCACCCATCAATCACCATGGCAGAACAGAGCTGACAGCTCCATTAACTCTGGCACATGCAGGTCACAGGCTTGCCTGCTTGTTTGTTTGTTTGTTAATATGTTATCAGACCTCATTTTGAACAAAAGGATTAAAACATGGTAGTTTATTGGTGATGCAAACAGAATGGTTTTTTAGGAAGTGCTTAAGGAACTAGTTGGAGGAGCAGGACTGAATAACTTTTCAGCAAAACTTTAATTTCTTTATGAAATGTGTCTTTGATTCAGAAAAATAACTGAAGTGCCCCATGTTCTCAAAGAAAATGTAATATTTTTGTTGGAAAATGTACAGTACTTACTAGCTAATAATTTCTATTCTAAATTCTGGGTAGTTTTCAAACAAAATTTTTCAGTTATTAGTGTTTTTGTTCAAATACATCAAATTATCTGATTTTCTTTTTTTTCAAGAAAAGCTGAAGAGATTTCTCCTCAAATCACCAACAAATATGGGCATTTTTATTGTTACCACCAAAACTTTTCAGGACGAGATTATGTGGCACTACTGGGATACAGAGATGGCATGGAAAAAGCATGCGAAATGGTAAGTGAAACAGGCTGCATACCATGAAATTGGACTGAAATTCTACAAATAAAAGACAGTTATTGCAGAAAAGTAGTGTTTAAGGCTGAAGGTAGCCAATTCCAGCTCAAGCCATGAGCTCACAGAGTCCTAGCCTCCAGGCAGGTATATGATTTGAAGGAGACCAGACAGTGCTATAAATGCCAAGTATTCACAGAAAACACAACCAAATCACAGCAAAAGCATCTGGGATGCAGCTTTTCCTGTGTTTTTGTGTCAATCAAGCTCATTTCCAGATGTGCAGATAAACCATTCATGCACAGAGGTTTCCAGAGGACTGGAGACAGCCTGTAGGCTGTGTGTAGATTTGTTTCTGCATATGACACTGCAAGCAGGAGACCGGAGAGCCTCGGCTGGGAGCTCATGTTCATAACACAGGAGAAATTGTAGATTTGCCAGATGCAACCACTTGAGGCCAGACTGTTTAGGGACAGCTCAGCCCCACTGGTATAGCCCATCCCCTCAGAGACTGCACAGCATTGGAGCTGACCCTCTGGGTTGGACTCCTGGCTGTTGCCTCATGCTACAGCCCTGTGGGAGTGTGCACCAGGAAGTGTGCTTCCAGTATGGTCCAATTCATTTCTCCCAGTGTTAATAATGCCTATTGACAGAACCACAGAATAAACTGAGACGGAAGGGACCCACAAGGATCATCAAGTCCATCTCCTGTCCCTGTACAGCATCATCCCCAGGAGTCACACCACGTGCCTGAGAGTATTGTCCAAACTCCTCATACGACTTCCCCTCAGGGCCCTAAAATGACAGAGTTTAAAAGACTACAACAAAATTAAAACTAACAAAAACAAGCTAATGGGCTGAGATGAAAGATGCTTATTTCTTCTTTGAAGGACAAGCATACAATGCATTCAATGACCCAGAAAAACATACTGCAACATCTAGGTCTGTTTGTTATAAGTAAATGTCACAAGAGGTGAAACACTGAGAGGTCAAGTCTTAGCCTCAGACAGCTGGAGGAAGCACTGTGTTGTGCTGTGAATGCATTTGGAAATAAGCGCCGACAAGGGAAACTCTTTTCTTTCTGGTTGTCATGAGCCTGAGGGCTACAGGACATGAAACTGTCACAAGTCATCATCAACACACCTGCAACATGCACCAGATGGGACTACTGAAGTCAATGACATGGGTCTTGGTGTTTGGGGAGCACCCTATCCAATGGCCCAGCCATCTCTCTTCACCACCATGCACCACACCCCTCACTGCAGCAGGGCTCCCTCTGCTTGTTCATTTGGATGCCTGACTCTCCTGAACGTGTCCACACACAAAACCAGGAGTCTTCTATTGCTGCCTCCACCAGAAACTGAAAGAGGACAGGTCCCATGATGGCAAGAATACAATGCCCTGGTGAGGAGCTGGACCACAGCATCCAGTGTGTGTACTAGGGGAACAAGGGGATTGTATCTCCTGGGTGAAAAAAAAGCTTTTTCATAGCAGAAGGTATCTAAAATACCTAAAGCCAAGTGATAGAGTGGTGGCTCGTTGTGCAGACAGGTCACAGCATGTGGACATGATCTGCATAACCACTGCCAAAAAATTCCCCAAGAGGAAAGAAAAAGTATCCATACTTTCAGCAGGTCTAACTCTGCTCTCAAATGCACTGATGTTAAACCAAAGTAATTGAGTCTGAGCCCCGCAGAAATCAATGAGATCACTGTCAAGTCCAATGTCAAACACACACACACTTATAAACTTGCCCAAGAGATTTTCATACTATCCTCTGTGAACTAAAATCTTGAATGTTTTCATTCAGTTTCTGCAGAAAGTCTTGCTGTATCTGCCTTTTATCAGCATGCTTAGAACGCTGTGAAAACCCACAGAGCATCTCTCATGTCAAGATTACATGTGTGTCTCTCATGTGCATAAATATCTGAAAATTACTGATGTTATACAGAAAATATTGCCAGGGTAGCAGCTTCCTTACAGCCCAGGAAAGCAAGCACAGTTCAGCAGAACCCTGAAGTTGCTCTAAATTACCTGTAGGGAAAACCCAGCCATTACCAGGCCCTTGGGCAGGAACACACATCTACAATATTTGGCATCAGGCTGCAAACTGGCCAGTAGAGGCTAAAACTGGGAAACCCCAGCTGCATTTCTCTCCTTTAGCCTATTTCATGATTTCCTACAAACAAGACTCTTGTATAGGACAAAAGTCAGAGCAGCTTCCTGAACTCACCCACACCAGTGTTCCTAGGCCTGTGGTCCCACCCAGGGTTCAGCTGCAGCAGAGCTGGGTTCTGCCCCTCCAATCTGTTGCTATATCTGCATGCAGTCGCTCCCTAACCCGGTTGTGTCAAAATGATCCAGGTTGGCTTTCTATTTAAAAGCATGGAGGGTTTTCTTTAACCCAGATCATTTTGACTGATTTAGGTTAGAGAAGGACTACACGTGCAGCTATGCTTGCAGACACCAACCCCCAGTAGTGGGGACAGTGCCCAGGCACTTTAAGCCTGGCTTGGGTTCAAAGCCTTTGAACCCAGCTCAGCTGCAAGCCAAGTAGCACATCTGGCCACAGCTGTAGATGCTGTAGTTCAGGGGAAAAAAATGGCAAATGAGGCTACATTCAGTGTCCTAGATAAACTATGGAGTGTAAAAAGTTAGAGTACGATTCACAGGAAACTCAGAAACTTAGCTTCAGATTCCATTATCACAATTTAACCTCCCCCTCCTTCCCCCTCCAATTCTGGTACTAATGGTCTTCATTTTTCAACTAAATTCTTCATTCTAGGGTGACTAGGATAAACTTGATAATACTACATTGCCACACACCAAGACAGGCATCCCACAGTAATTCAATAATCTCTCAAACCAGAGCTATGTGGGTATTTATTTCAGCCACCCAACTCCAGAAATGTGAATTTTAAAATGGAAGCACACTAGAAGAGCTGAGAATTTCTCTCCCTTAAGAAAGACTCCATGTGTTACCTGTATGGTAGCAAGGCAGTACAGATCTTTCTCTTCCTGTCTGCTGGCTGTGGTTACACACACCAGAGCCCTTGTCTGGCTTCACAGGCATGGGCAGGACTCATAAAGGATCCATATGCAAACATAATCTGCAACTCAGAGTGGGACACAAACAGTTTTGCACCCTTCTTTTGCTCACCCACAAGAAGCACCAGACTTGTGACCAGGATCACATTTGAGTCAGTGTCAAAAATAGCAAGACTCCAAGAATTTGCTCCCCAAGTTTCTTACCTAGGCCTGCCATCCCATTTAATCCTTCAGCAATCTCTGCTACCAGCCTGACTAGAGAGTCAGATCATGTCCTGCTGCTGGCTAACACAGCTCTAAAACGGGAAATTACATTTTCTTGTTTCACACAAGTTTGGCTAAACTGACCATATTTGGCTTTGTAAAATACATCAAGATGAAAGATGTTCCTTAGGTGCAAAACAGTAAATGTTTCTCTTCATTTAAGAACACAGGGTCTAGTGATCCAAAATTTGTTTGGGGATATTCTGAAGGATTAGACTTTTCAGATTCATTAAAAAAAAGGAGAAAAACTGGTTGCACATATGCTTCATCATAAAAGTATTTATCTGACCGACAGCCAAAACCATTTTATCTCTGTAAGCAATCCTTAAACACTGCAGAATGCATTCACTGCTTTCATTACCAAATTACTTTTTAAGAGTTCAGCAGGTAATTGAAGTTCCAAATGTCTTAAAATGGTTTGGCAATGCTGAGATTTCCTAGTGGACTTGCTATCCAAGAACTTTAGAGGGAAAAAATCAGCTGGATACTAAATATATACTCTAAAATAAGATGGATTCAAATTACACTAAGACACAGGCTTTTAAGGAGGGAGAATGTTTTATACGAAGAGTAAAGCTCTGCTCAGAGGAGGTTCCATGATGTTGAAGCTTCAAACTCATACTCAAAAAGTCCTGTGAATTTTTCAAAGACACTATGTTGGCCTAAATCTGTTCCTACTGAACTCAAAGGCTGTTAATTTTGACAGAAAACTAATTAGGACAAAGGTGTCCCACATACTTTGTACTATTTAGCAGATGACTGTTAAAAACAGAGGGCTCTAAAACCTTTTTCCGAGATAAGAACCATTTCATTACTTTTCCAATCCACTCAGCAGGAACAGTGAAAGGAATGGGCCTAAATCTTTAGCCCACACCAAAGTCCTGTGCATTCCCCTAGGGCTGAGGTGCTTGGTGGCAGGGGCAGGAGGGCCATGAGCAGCACAAAGCTTGCAGGCACCATGAGCAGCTGCCAGCCCCAGAGGTCTAATGAGGACTCTTGCCCCAGCTACATCAATAGCTTTTGGCACACCATTTTCTGCCTCAGTTCCTCACATTTATGGAGTGGAGATGATGACAGTGTTCTGTGTTTGTAACTGTTACATGCACTGCTTTAAGTGTTATTATTTTACAGGGCTTTTTATCCACAGGCAATTACCCAACTCTCAGAGGGAAACTGAGGCACAGAGCAACACTAATTGCCTAACATCACCCAGCAGACCAGAGCAGAAGTAGGGTCTTCATTTCCAGAATTTTACATTATCCTCTAAACTTAACTACAACCTTGGTATTACATGGCAAAAATTAGCTTGCTGATTGTCCAGCACAGTCAGATAGCACCATACTTGTTTACTTCTGCTAACACTGCTGTTTAGCTGGCTTGCTGTTGCTCTTGTTCCTGCAGAGAAACATAATATTAGATTTGTAAAATCACACTGTATGTGAAGACACTGTGATGGTAAATGCAGGATTACTGTCTCACTGCAGGCTCCAGCAGCAGGGAAAGCCGGTGATGATGTGGGCTGCTCATGGTCTAACACAAGGAGCTTTAATGATGACAAGAGGAACACAGAACTAGAACACCAAGAGCTTTACTTTTCACAGCAGCAATCTTTTCTCTTAGGATTACTCTTAGGCAAAAAAATCCTTGTTCTGCAATGGATCCATTTTCACAGCAAGGGGATAACTGATATTTAAGATGAACAAGAATAATTGAGGAACCTTCTGGTCTGCACAGATCAGAAGATGTGAGATGCATGAAATTAAAAGCCTGGATTCCCCAAATTATGGTTCCCACCCAAAAAGGTACAACTGTCTTACCTTACGGGGATGCAGCACTCACTGCTTTATGCCTACTCACTGCCTTACTGCTGAGGCATTTCTATTGCAAATGTAACAGAATTCTTGTAAATGGAACTTGAGGATACCCACAACTTTAGAATGCATGTTTCTGGCTGCTCCTAGATGCACTGACACCAGGAGAGTAAACATTTAGAAGTATCAATTGAGCTTAAGATAAAGCATGCCCGACTCTTCCTCGGAGAGCCTCAGGAAAGATGCAGAAGCTCAAGAGCTCTTGTGAGGAGAGCTTGCAATTCAGCTGCTGCACCCTAATTTAACCCTATAAGAACATGACACACAAAACAGTAGGAGAGAGCTGAGATATTGGGAACTCAGTTCCAGTCAGCAGCAGAAAATGCACCCATTGATTTGGGATGCTGGAGACAATCAGTGCTTACCTTCCCTCTTCTTTTTATGGCAGGTGTTCTCTCACAAGCCTCTTATCAAGCAGCCTAAGTAGGGAAGCTCTGTCTGACCAACACACGGTGTTTAACCATTTACTGAGTTCCTTAACAACAATAACATTGTAAAATAGCATTTTCCAGCTCCTCTCGTGCTGCAGAGCGCAGCGCACTTTGCCATGTGAAACAATGAGCTGTGACATGCTGGAGCCATGTGCAGCTGGACAGGAAGAGCTGAAGATCCAAGGAGGTTTCCTTTAGGCACCGAGGCCAGGGCGTGACGCAGGGGAAGCCCGTGTGTTCCCGGACGGCTCTGCTAGCAGCCGGGAAGGATGGGGTGCCTGGACACGATGTCTGCATGTGATGTTCCTGACACAGCTGCCAGAGACTGTTTACTTTACCTTGACTAAAGCAAGGGATGTTTTGCAAAGACAAGCAGAGGTGCTAAGAATATGATCTTCACATTGAAGCCCTACGGAAGAGTCACACATACAAATCACCTCTCTAAACAAAAATGCAGCAATTCATGCAGTCAAATTCAGCAGCTACTCATGCACACCAGCACTGCAAAGCATAACCATAGAGTAGAAATGTGGAAAAGCAAGAGAAGAATATAGCTACCCCAAGAGGAATCTGGGCAAGACATACAATGCAGCCTTCCTTTCCAGAAATCGCTCAGAAAATGTCTTATTTGCATCAACAGCTTCAAAACCATGAACCTCAAGCCTTAACTTCAAAAAAGTGCACTTCTAATATCTAAGTGCCACTTAGGGGCTCAGATGGATGGGTGCCAACAACACAGCCATTAGCACCTACTCATCCATGGAGGCTTTCTATCTAAAAATCCCATTTGTCAGCAGAGTCTCAGCAGGACTTCAGTATGATAAAAACCTCCATGACGAGTCCCAAACTTACAAATTAACATACTCATTTACTTATCCATGTGTAGAAGTGTGTCACTTAGACAGCTTTCTTGAGCATCAATACCTAATCCAAAGCCAACAATTACAGCTTTCCCATTTGTTCCTGAATTGAGAATCAACTCAAGTTACTTCAGCACAATTGAAATATTGTGTAGAAATATGCAATAGAAATACTGAGACAGTTTCAAGAGACTGAATACAAGGTTTATATTCACTCCTACATGCTGAATGCCTCCTACAACGAAGTACAAACCCAGGCTGGTGCCCGCCAAAATCCCACTGTAAAGCTCCCATGCCACTGTTATTAAGAGGATCTGTGCAAGGACCTGTCCAGACAAGGCATCAGGGACTGATGCTGCAACAGCCCCTGGCTTTCTGGATCAAGGTGGTTCAAATTTCATTCACTGTAGTTGAGAGGTCTGGATGTTCGGTGTTTTAAGGTCTTAATATAGTACCTGTATCTGCAACTCTGTAACAAAATTAAGGATGAATCTTATGTAAACTCTTGCATAAAATCTGTGGTCATAGAGGATTTTTAAGTATTTTTTTAAGATAGTCAAAAGAAGCATAATAATGTTTCATAAAAGATGACAGCCCTAACCCCAGACTCCCACTACTTGAAGGAAAACAGGACAGCCAAGAAACTGCAAGGGTAACAAGTTTTATTTTCCTCAGCAAAAGATCTGCAACTTTCCACTATTGACACACAGGACAAGCAGGATTAAGAATGGAGAGAATAATTTGGTACTGTCTGATACAGAAAGCAGATAGGATTGCAATGGCAGAACAGCACACAGGGACACTCCTGTGCGTCCAGGTTGCAGCAACGTAACACATGGGTGCTCAACACTAGTTCAAATCAGGTCATAAAATCCAATTCATCAAAATAACTTTTTAAAAATAGATTGCTACACTTGGTGTCCTCTGGAATCTAACTGCTTCAGGCTCCTGCCTGAGCTACTGTTTGCAAGGTGTCCTCACACCGAAAGGAAAAGTAATGTCTAGGGAGGTTTAAATGCAGCTCCTGGATCTCTTCTCTGGGAGAATACAGACAGAGACTGGAAGAGTAAAAAGAGAGCCAGGAGAGATCTCTCCAGAAGTCATTAGCTGCAGCTGCTAACATAGCTACATGTCAGATTTACAAAAAAAAAAAAAACAACAAAGAAACAAAAAACCCCCAAAAACTTTAGTCCTGCTTGCACCCTTAGTCTGCCCTCCATGCTATCCCATTAGTTTCAAGATTTTCAGTTTAAACTGTATAAAGTCTCTGTCTTGACTATTTGACATTCACCTACTTTGTGTGCAAACAGAGGTCACTGCACATCCCAGGAGCAGGACAAGAGGAAAAGGAGTGATAAACTCCCCCCATAGCACTCTCTCATCCAGTACAAGTAATTTGAGGCCCATTTGGATTGGGAACATCTAGAAAACAGAGCCAGGGCATGGGTTTGCTACTTCTTGTCATGAGTGGCACAAAACTGAACACAGGATTTGAGGTGCCTCACCAGTGTGAAGCACAGGACATTAATCACTTCCCTGGTCCTGCTGGCCATGCTATTTCTGACACAAGCCTGGATGCCACTGACCTCCTTGGCTACCTGGGCACACTCATGCCAGCTCATGGCAGCCCCCCCAGTGCTTTGCTTTGCACTGGTAGCTAGAAGGGTGTTGATAACACACCCGTGTTTTGGCTGCTGCTGAGCAGTGCTCACAGCACCAACAGTGTCTCTCACATTCCCTCACTCACCAGGAGGATTGAGAAGGGACATAGCCAGGACAGCTGACCCAAAACAGCCAAAGGGATATTCCATACTGTATCATGTCTGCTTAGCAGTAAAAGCTAAGAGGAAGGAGGAAGAAAGGGGGTCATTTGTTATTTACAACTCTTATCTTCTGGAGCAGCCATTATGCACACTGAAGCCCTGCTTCCCAGGAATTGGCTGTACATTGCCTGTTCATGGGAAGTAGACATTAAAATATTTGGTTTTCTTCTGCTTCCACATCCAACCTTTGTTTTTTCTTTATCAAGCTGCCTTTATCTTGATCCATGAGGCCTTTTTTTTAATCTTATTTTCTTCCCCCTGGCCTGAAGAGGAGAGTGACAGAGTGGCTTTATGGGCACCAGCAAAGGTCAACCCACCACAGGCATTTACAGGGGGAAGAGAGCGCCCACAGAATTTCTACAGAGCTCAGACTGGCGATCACTGCCTGTGCTGTATCTCCCACAGCTTCTGTCTCTAAAGATAGCTTCCAAAGAGGAAACTTTCCTTTGTCTACATATTCCCAAAGGAAGCAACATGACTTTCTGTTGGTCAGTGTGAAAACTACTCTTTGGGGTAGCACCTAATTAGAAGTCTCTGCAGGTGTCTCATTCACATGTTACATGGAGAATGTTACTGGGCAAACCTAGGTGAGATATGCCCAGTGTTCTTCAGAAGGCCACAGGTATTTACTCTGCCCTGGATAGCACCATGTTAAGCAAACATTTGGAATAGCAACACACAGGTTCTACATTTGCTAGATGTAGTCCAAGAGGAAAATGTACAAGGCAAAACGAGACCATGAAAAGGAAATAATACTCTATGGTTACAGCTCTATTAAACCTGGCAGTAGAGAACCAGTCAGGAGGTACCTGCCCATGCCCCAAGTAACCAACATGCCCATGGGAGACATCCACAACATGAACATGGTAGGGTGGCTGACTCTGCAGCAAAAAGGAACCTGGCACTTGTGAACAACAACAAAGCAGGATCAGAGCTGTAAATGGCTCCTGACAGCACTCTCTTCATGGAGAGATCTCTGTGAAATACAGAATATATTAGCAAACCTGGGCTGGAAAGCAAAGCATTCCTAGGTAGGTGGAACTTCTAAATAGCATGTCATTAAATCTAGTATTTAATAGATGCAACTTTCACAGCAGCACCTTCATTACCAAAAAAGCACAGGGACCTTACCAAACAGTGATCATAATGGACCAAGAGTCCACGTGCCTTCTTTTGTCAGTGTTTGGGTACCACAGTGATGAGCAAAATCATGTGGATGTCTTAACATTATTCCAACATTAACGTTGTTCCAACATTAATCATGTCTTAACATAATTTCCAACATTAAATTGGAAATAGCCTTACTCTGCTACCAGTCTTCTTTGGCCCCATCCCCACACAAGTCGGACAGCTGAACAGGGGCCAAAATTTCTGCCTGTGTCAATTACCGTAGCTCCTCTGCTGCCACTGGCATTGGGCCATTTTTTATACCAGCTGTGGCTCTGACCTACGTATATTTAAAAACAGGGCCAAGTGTCATAAAAATCTTATGATTTTTGTCATAAGAAGAAGTCATTTGACTTTCTCGGTGTGGACATGGGCAAGGCGTGTTAATTTCATTTCCAGGACCAAGGCCAAGAAGTAGAAGAAGACCTGTCTGAAGTAGGTCACCTGCATCCATATACAGGCACCCACACCAAGTGGTATAAGAAGAGATGACAGTTTGCACATCTCTGATTTCAGCTGTCACTTCAGCATGAGCTTTTGAAAATCCTACAGTAAAAAGGGACTAGTGTGCTTTTCATGGCCCATGCCCTGTCAACAGAAGGTGAAGCCATTCAGCGCTTTGTCAGGGTTTGCTCTGCCACCAGGACATGAGCTTCTCAAGAACATGGGCACCAAGTCCATACAACCCCAAGAAAACCACTTACTACAGTTTTGTTCCTGATTTTCCCCTTTTGGTAGATAAGACTTCCCTATTTTACACAAAGACTGCAAAACTCAAAAGAGTGTTCTGAAATGCTGTTCTAATTCTGTGTATTATTTCTAATTACTGTTATATCTGTTACCACTGCACGCCAAGAGGAGCTGAGGATGGCTGAGCCAAGCAAAGAAATTATTGTTCACCCTGCTGTGTGTCAAGCAGTTCTTGATTTTGGAGGTGGATGCTGTAGAAACTTGCCCTTTGTCTACCTGAGAAAGAACCTACCAGCCATTGGGTTTGAACTATTGCAAATGAGCATCATAATCAGGCTGAAACATAATGATGGAGCTGAAACTGGAGCAAACACTGAAATCAATCCAAATCACAGCAACCAAGTCCAAGCTGCCAGTAACACCTTACTGCACAGCTCAATGGTGAAGACAATCAGCTTTAAAAAAACAAGCCTTTTCCTATTATAATGACTGATATGCTGGGAAGTGTCATTTTTACAAACTCCCATTACCACATGGATCAGCTTCAATTGATTTAAACTCATCCAATCAACAGGATTTCCCCTTCAGTTTTAGCATCAGAGGTGTTCTAAACCAAGACACTGTTAAAAACTTTCTCCTGGCTCAAATAGTTCAAGACCATCTCATTAGGGATTTGATAAATAACCTGAAGCAGGTTACAGACAGATTACAGACTAGCAGGAATCTGTAAGAGATAGCTGACCTATTTAACAGTCCAGCTAACTTTTGAGCAGGACTGAGCTGAATAGGAGCAAGCTGTTAACAGAAGATTCGCACACCTTAGATCTAAGTCATTGAAGCTCACAAGATCATTACTATTTACCCGGTAGGCCTGACTTTCTCCTTCAGACTAAATTTATGTGAATGCTTCAGACTGACTCAATTAGCATCAGTCCTGAACTCTCCACCTCAGCACAGAAAAGCAGAAGCAGGAAAGTTAAATTGCTGAGAACAGAGTGGCAGTCAGATCCAAGGAGGTTGGCTTTCCATGACATATTTCTGTGAACAAGAGGCATTAAACATGAAGCAGAACATGCAAGGATTTTGGCTCTGTGTCTTCATATGGAAATGCCTTCTCTTCACACATCAAAGCAAGGCAGGCATCTGGTGCACCACTATATAAAGACTGCAGTGTGATAATAACAGTCTTCAATGGTGAGGGACTTCTAGATGAGAAAACCTTGCTATTTTTCCTGTGCTTTGTCATTGTTCTTATGGTTGTCTTACCCAGTCTGAGCACAGAACATGCACAGGCTTTGCTTGTTCCTTCCTTTCACTATGTACCCAGGCAATCTTTCCATTTTTTTTCTCTAGTGTAACAGAAAACCTACCTTTGGCTTTCTATCCCGAAAGCTACAACTCCAATCAAACCTCTTGTCTCATTTCTGTGATTTCCTCTGGCTTCTGACCTTCCCCACACATCATCTGCTCCCCTTCCACGGAGGATGCAGGCTGTGATCCTTTACTCAGCCAAGTGCCCTCCAGTTCTGAAGTGCTCTGTTAGGTAACTCTATGGCATTCTTCCACACTTTCCCTACAGTTTCCTCATTACTTCCCTATCTTTCTGCTTGTACCTTATTGTCAGCCATTTCTTCTGCTCTGCACCCAGTGCTTGACACCGTAACTCCTCAAGCTTGTCCTTCAGATGTGTTTAAAAACAAAAGCAAAACATGAATCTTTGGTTAAAGGAATTCACAGTCCACTTGACAGCTTTTATCATAAGCACTCAATGGCAAGGATCATCTTTTTCTTCAGTGTTCATGCAGCAACTGCTTCAGAAGGAACTAAACAATGACTGAGACAGGAATGCAAATAGTAAACCCTGGTAGAAAACTATCATAGCATTATGACAATATCGTAGGTCCTATAGGAAGACAGCCCAAATGGAAGTTTTACTTCCATTCACTCACAATCTTTTGAATTTTCTCAAGCACCTATAGCTTCAAAAGCTGTGCAGATTGACAGGTGCAGCACCTGAATGGCCTGCTGAAAACCAAAAGCAACTCACTGAAAGTTTTAATCTGGAGTCTCCACTAAACTCGTCCCGTGGGAAAAGACAGTAGTAAACAGTGGAAGAGAAACACAGTCCAGATATTTCCACAGAAAGTAAATCTGCTTCCACAGAGCACTGCATATTTCTTGCTAGCTATTATTTTTAACCTCTTGCAGATTTATTTTTACTACAATTTAAATGTATCTGTTATATGCCATAACATTATTATTATTGGAGACACTAAAATAGCAAAGTATTCTAGGCACTTGATACCATTTTACAGAAGAGGGAATTACAGCCAGCAATGACTTGACTGCTGCTCACTGCAGCAGCCACCAATGTGACCCCCCCGCCGCTTTCAGCCTTACTTCCTACAGCTCCTCTCTGGAGTTATTCCCAAAGTTGTGCTGTGCCTTCTCTTGTTGTTTAACTGGTTATGGGAGGGAGGGAGGAGGGCAGCCAGAGCAAAAAGGAAACTAAAATTAATGCAATTTATTAGGATGAACTTCTGATTTCTGCTGCCAGGCTGTGGACACAGCTTTGGGCTCAGAGCCCACAGCCTGAAGCAACTGAAGCCATCAGCTGAGCCTACACATCTCATACCAAAACCTACCTGGGATACTTTGGAATCATTGAACAGTTTGGACTGAAAGGGTCCTTTAAAGGTCATCTAGTCCAACCTCCCTGCCACAAGTAGGGACATCTTCCACTGCCTCAAGTAACTTTGAGTCCCATCTAGGCTTCCAGGAATGGAGTATCCACAACTTCTCTGGCCAAACAGTTCAAGAGTTTTACCATCCTCATCATAAAAAATTTCTTCCTTATCTCTGGCCTGAACCTACTCTCTTATACTTTAAAAATGATGCCTCCTGTCTTATTGCAGCTGATCCTTTCCTGAGCCTTCTCTCTCTTTTCCAGGCTGAAGAACCCCAGCTCTCTCAGCCTTTCCTCATAGGACAGGTGTCCAACTCCTCTGATCATTTTTACAGACCTAACCTCAATGCTTTAGTTCTGTTTTTCACTAAACTGTTTTAAAAAAGCAAAAGTTTGTTTGCACAAGGGTCTCAGGCTTTGGCTTCATAATGTGCACTCTAATAAGACCACGAAAATACCTTTAAATAAATAAATTCCATCTTTGATAATCAGCTTAGCTTTTCAGTGCTCCAACACTGAGGAACACCTCTTCTTATCAAGTCAATCTATGGTAAATCATAACTTTCCACTCCTGACAAACACAGCTGGAAAAGCTCTTTGTGTTCAGCTTGGATGCTGTTTGGCACAACAGTCTGACGTTGGCTTATAAGACCGATGAAAAATACGCACTGCTAATTTTCCTAAGTGCCATGCCAGTGCCTCTCAGGGCCATGCATTCACCCACCTTCCCATACAGTATCAGGATTTGTTCCCAGCTAATAAAGCAGACTTCACATCAACTAAGGAAAGACTTTAGTGAGGACGTCCTCCTTCTTCATTACTGAATGATATATTCATGGCAAAGCACTAAAGTTGATGACATCTTTAAAATACATTTTTTCCGTAGTGTGGGGGATACAAACCGCTAATCCCTGCAGATCTCCTTTTTCTCCCCCATTGCCCCCGTGGTTTATCATGTCCAATTAGCCATCTGCCATGCCCGCACTGCCATACAAAGGAAGCCCCCTCTCCTCCTCCGCAGCCCATCAGCGGGGCCATTGTCCGAGCTGACAAACAAGAATCAGACACTATTGTTTCCAGCTGACGATGCTGCTCCCAAAGTAGGCTGCCAGTTGCCACTAAAACAGCGGGAGCACTACGGTACGCTCCAGGAGCCAGGGACCGTGCCAGCAGCACCGACATTACCGGGGAACCTATACAAAGTGCTTTTTGAGATATATTTATATATAGAGAGAGATAGAGGTATTTTCTGATTTCAGGTAACAAACCAACCCGGGCCAGCTACCACCCTTTCTATGGCAGCTGCACCGGAGCATGCCTGACCTGCTGCCTTTACTGCTTCACCAGGCAGTCACCTGGCAAAGAAAGGGTCACAATCCCCAGAAGAGAGCAACATCTTGGAGTCAAATCTTTTCTTGTTATATTTTTTTTATTATTATTATTTTAAAGATAAGGCATGTCTTCTACCACTTCAGCACAGCTAATTCCACACACCAAAACTACCCTCCCCCACCCAAAAAAAAGTATTTTAAAAACCTGAAAACTCCACTGTGTCTGCATGGGTAGTAATTATGTAACAAGGTTAATTTAATTTCTCTCACAAACAACATACATTCACCCTTTTTCCCAAGGCCACTTCACTAAAAGAAATGACCAGAGCAGCTGGTCTACCAGTCACCAAGATGTTAAATTGAAGATCATTTCCTCTTATTATTCTCAGCAAAGCATGATGTGACCTTACACTAAAAACTACAGTCTGTCTAATTATGGCAGTTTTGTTCCATCGGTGAAACTGAAATGCTGGTTCATATAATTAAGGTTACTAAAAAAGGAGTTTCATTTTTAGTTTTAAAGGTAATTTGTTGCCTTGGAGTAGAAGTGCAACAAATTAGACCTATGTACCTGAATGTTTTCATTTTGTGCAATTTGAAAGAAACAAAAAACACTCCTAGATTTTAGTAAGAAAGCCACACACTGGTAAGAGACAAAGAACCCCAATAAATCACAATTTATTCTAGGCACTTGTTAATAAAAATGAGCAAACAAAATAATATTTATATTCAAAAGTAGAAACAGAATTATCTTCTAAGCCCTTGATTAAGTAACAGAAATTACTTAAACTTCAACAAATGTTTTAAATTATATTTAACATTTCAGCACTGAACATACATAGTTTCAATATATCACTTTGAATGTTCACTGAATAGTTCAAAATAAAATCAATGAAAAACAACTGAAACTAATGTGAATACGCAGTAATCACATAGGTTAATGACTTTCACAATGACTGACAAACAGAGGAAAGTCTTTGTCCTGGATTCAAATACAAAGATCATTCTGAACCAAATATGAAATACAACATGAAAACTTAGATATTTTGCTGAAATGTTACTCCATTCCTAGCACGAAATGCTCTAAATCCCATTTCAACACACTGCAGGCCACATATCACACAGGTGACTGACTTACACCTAGATTTACGATTGCCATTGCAGTGCCTGGGCCAAGTTCTGTTTTCAGTTACATCTGTGAAAACTCCCAAGCAATTTCTCTGAAGTTCTCTGGATCTGTAGAGCAGTAACACAATCCATCCTAGAAGCGAGTAGGAAAGAAGTAATTCAAAATATTATGACTTCTTTTTTTTTACAGTCCTTTACACTTTTAGGCTCTCCATTCAGACAATCATATTTGACTTCTCTTTTCATATCCAGCTCTCTTTTGCAAAATGTGTATTGGAATATTCGCTGTTATTCCTGCCAGATTCTCTAGGCAAAATTCCCCAAGTGGCAGAGTCCCTTCAGTTAAACACAGGGTGCGTGAGCCATGCAAGGCTGTAAAACGGGAGTTGTTTATCCAAAGAAATATTAAAAGCAGGACACCAGTCCAAATCAAACAAAAGCACAAATACCTCTAAGTCGTTTCATGACTTTAAGTTCCAGCCGTAAAAGGCACAGCACTATGGGTTTATAAGGCCTAATACTCCATAAGTATTTTCTTTGATGTAACTATGAAGTACTTAAAAGACCACTGGGTACTGTATGGTACATGTCACCATGGAGCAATAAAGCTGCTCTACATCCATAATCAGCCTTTCCAGAGACCGTAAGGTCACAGCAGCTGAAACAACAGAATACTTCATTCCCAACCTTCAAGAGGCCCAGAGCACCTGTGCAGCCAGAGGACTCCCTAAAAGGCTCTTAACATGGGAGTGTGCCTGGAAATTACAGCAAAGAAAACCCACCAAACTCATCAAAGCCGCTCCCATTTTTAAAACCTCATGCTTCCCCAGCAGGTTATTATTATGGGGCTTGATAAAATACAGTATGGGAGGCAGGTGGTAGAAAAGAGTGGTAGTTACATTTGCCTGGCCAGGTTGGATACTCACTTGTATCCAAACCACTCATCATTCCAAAACTCACGTGGCCATCTAAGTCCACATGTAAAGTGGTCCACACAAGCACTAGGAGGGTTCCTCTTTTGTGATGACTTCAGGATTACACTTTTCTTCTTTCAGAGTTCCAACCCAAAAACACAGTGCAGGCAACAGGCTCCCCCCCATAATTACTGTAGGTGCCATATCAAGTCTTATTACACTGTCTGTGCACTTTACTAATGTCTGTGTTTTAAGCTTACATTCCCTATTGCACCTTGACCTGGAAATCAAGGATTGTGAACTTCAGTACAGATGAGCTCTGAACAGAAGCTATGTGTGAAAGGCCCCTTCCTCTGGAAGTAATTATGTTCAATGTTAATTGAATTAATATCAAATAGAGTAAGTATCTTCCTACTGGCCTATAACACAATGCAATCTCATCCACAATAAACACACGGTAAATAACTATCAGATATCATCCCTATTGCTCTGTGCATAGGAAGGAAGTAGTATGGGAAAGAAATGCTCTTCTAAACATGAATCACTCATTTCAATGTTTCCTTTCCAGCATCAGACAAAAAGAGAGCCTTTTTTTTTTTGATACAAGTCTCCACAATCCAGTAGTTTCTGCCCCATTTCTTAGCAGCATATGCATGGTAAGAGGGGGAAGAGGACAGTCATTCCCACTAAGAACTCTTGATTCACCTATACATCCTTTACCATATCTACATGAAAATTCCTGAACTAGCAATCTCCCTCAGAGTCCTGAGGTGAAGGAGATTGGACAACCATGGGGCAGAACGACACAGCCTTCCCCATGCACTGGGAAGGCTTGGGGGGACCTGGGTTCCCACCTGTAGTGAAACAGCTGTGCTCCTCCCCCATGTGAATCACATGGACAAATAAAAACCACCTACATTAGACAAGAAAGAAAAAACAACAAAACTCATATTCCTGACAGGGTCAGAGGTCAAAGCCTTCAGAGAGTGGTACAGATTTTGATTAAAAGCATCACCTCAAAGAACACAAGAGCTTTCCAAATGGTAGAACGGACCTGACAGTCTTTTCTGGAACAGAGCCTCCTTTAACAGCACACATTACCAGACCAGGCCTTATGAATTATAAAGTCTCAGGGTAGGGAAGTCAGGCATCACACGAACACCTCACCCCAGCAACAACTCAATTGAATCAATTTACCTGCTCTACAACAAGACACTTGAGTCCATCAACCTCGAGGAGCACTTCTCTGCTGACATCATTTCAAGCACATCTTTTGATCAAACAGCCTGGCCAATGCCAATCATTTTAAAGTTATTTAATAGCAGAACTGCCAGTCACTCATGCACAAATGAACAACACTAGAAGTATAGCTGGCTGAAGAGAGTAAACAGAATAATTCATCGCGTCCAAAGGAGATGGAACAACGTCAATTTTCAACTCACTCACAGCAAGTATCGATGACAAAGTCGGCATCTTCGTATCAGATACAATCAGTGTTATACTTAAGTGCCATAAAAATAAATTAGAAAATAAAACAGTACCTGCTAGTGCACAAGAAATATTGATGACTAGTTTTGCTAGTAATTGGTAGTTTGCTGAATTGTTCTTTCACTGACCTCTAGAAATATTTAAATTTTTGGTAAAGAATTTCCTTATGTGTTTCAACCCTGCATCCAAAACACACTGCAGAAATTACTGCAGTTTAAGCAGGAAGCTTAAGCTTTCTCCCTGTGTGCTGTATTCAAGGGATATCTCTTATCTGTGTGCTTTGAAAGTGACTTACTTTATGTTTGAAAGTATTTGTAAGTATTCGGATTCCATTCCACAAAATAAAAAAGTTTCAGTACACATTTAATACAGAATATTAAGAGTTCTAGAGAACCTGATCATATTTTACCTGTCAAAAACCAGACTTAAGAAACTTGGTAAGGCATACCTAGGCATAGATTTGGGTTTTCACTCAAACAGAAGTGATAGACATCATGCAGAAATTGCTGCTACAATTCAGCAGATGGTGTTATCCTAGAAATCAGAGCTGGAGACAGCAATAGCAATTTCTGCCTTTCATGTCCCTCTGCCTGTTAATTTTTATCCCAATTACATGGGATTGATTCTCTAAAAGAGAATTCTTGAATTTCTTACTGCATATATCAGACGGTGAAAATTAGAATAGTCCCTCTCCTGCCTGACTCTGGGGAAGTTTTAACTGACTGCCAGCATCAACTACACAGTTGTTAAATCCACCCTTTTCTTAAAAGTCATTCCTAGTTCTCATCAGTATAAGCACCAGAACAGACCTGCCTTTATTATTTCATGTTAATTTCTTCAGTTTGCCTTTCCAGGTACAGCTCAGAAAGCTGCTATCTCAGGTGTCCCCGCTGATAAGGGACGGCTACTTCGAGTGTTTGGGTGCTGCTGGGGGAGCTGCTCTCTGAGCGGCGCCACTCCCAGCATCAGCCTCCTCTGCCGGTACCAGGGAGCAGCCTATCGATCCTCCCGGCTCAGTGCACAGCCCAGCTGGCTGCTAAAAGCCTCGAAGAGAGATTTAGTTGCTTCGACTCTGTTTTCTTAACAGAGAATGATGAGTTTATGCGTCTCCATGAGGTAACTGTGAATTTGGGAAGAGTTTAGGCTGTTTAGTATAAGCCTGGGTTATTAGAGCAGCTGATCTCTAAACCATATAGATTCATTTTTCATTTGATGTGAGCATGTAAGACAATGGTTATGCTTTACAAATTCAGAACACAAATCAGGACACGGTATAAAAGAGAAAAATCTAGTATCAAGGGGAAAAGAATGCTAAGTCAACACAGGTCCCTGTATTACAAATCAGACCCCATCTCACAGTCCTTATTCAGACAGGATTGCTATTGCCAGCCTTAGAGGTGTGGAAGGCAGTTGTGCCCTGGCTACGATTGTCCTCCCAAGACCCACATCAGCTGTTCTCTCCACCATCCATTAATCCCAACTTCACACAGGCACAACAGCAGTGCACAAACCCCACAAGTGAAGGGGCCCCAACCAACAGAGAGAACCAACAGTGTCATCTCACACAGGTCATACCTGTGCTCCTGCTTTCCCCATTTCTCAGGGATGTTGCCAGGCCACTCTAACAGCAGACAGTCATAGATAATTACTAATAGTCTGGGTTTTTTTCCCCACATCATCTTTTTGGACACAAGATGCTATATAATGCTGCAGAAACAAGAATTTTGCCATCTTCTTTGATGAAGCTTAAGGTGAAGCAGACAACCATCAGGGATGGCCTGTGTATACACACTTCAGTGCAAGGATAGGACCTAGGCACCTCTCCCAAGCCCAGGTTCCTGTGATTTTGTTTCCTCAAGAAGAAGTAGTGTTAGGAGACTCTCTGAAATCTCCAGGCTAAATGTATAATGTGGGTTACAAGTGTATTCATGGATCTACAGGTGAAATTTCCGATGAAGAAGACATTTTGGGAGAAATGTCTAGCCACATGGTTCCCTGTGCTTTTTCCTCGTTTAGGAACACTTTTTTATATAAGCTAGACAGATTTAACTCTCTCCAAATTCAATTCTGCTAACGTGCTTACGTTGAGAAGGCAGTGTCACAGAGAAATGATTCAGCTTTGGGTGAAGGAGGGGAGAGAGCAAAAAGGTAGGGGGAAACCTTAATTAACACATTCCATTTAAAAGGAAAATTGGTGGGTTATTATTCTTTTCTTTTTTTCTAACAAATCTGTCATTGTTGAGACTTAGGAAATTATCGTGTAACCAGGTAGGCTATCAACAGGCAAATACCCTATGGCTTAATGACTTGTGGATCATAAGATACACACAGCCAGACCCTATTATACTTATCCTCTAGATCAAAGGGTTTTCACATAAATGGGGTGCAGTCTACCATAGCAGGGAGCTGCTGCAGGCCTTCAGGATTTTACTTCTTTAAAGTTTTGGTGATTACATAATTGCTTTTTTTGTAACTGGAGCTCAGAACATTGTGTGTAGCTAATGAGCAGGTAGAAGAAGGAAAACAGCTGAAAAGCAGTCTTGACAAACAGCTGTGGCAGTAAGTGTCAGTCCTAGCCCAAAAGGGTCAATCCCCTTATGAAACAAGTACTTAATCCTTTACAATTTTTAATTAAAAATCTACCAAGAAGATTATAAAACTTTCTTAAGATTTTGATGGGGGAGGGAGAGAGGGAGAAGGAGGGGTGTGTCATGCAGACCACAAGTTGCTTCAGTTGAGATGCTCATCCTGTGCAAAGCCGTGTTTCAGAGCTGGGGGCTCCCACACAAACACCACCTCACAAACGAGTGATGCAGTGGGGACCCCAGCACGCAATTACTGCCCTCAAAATTTAATTAAACACTGCTTCATTACAAAGGCCCCCTACGCTCTGCTGTAGTCCAGCTACACTTTGGCTGTACTTCAGCATCCTCTGAATCGGGAGAGTGAAACACAGGGCTCTCACCCAGCCCTGAGCTACTTAGCGAGACCGTCTCCGCGAGGTCAGCATCCCCGGCCGGCAGCGGGGCTGCGGGCGAGCGCTGCCCAGGGCGTCTCTACACTCACTCACTGCCCACCCGGGGGCGGCAGGGGTAGCGCCCGGCGCTTCGCCCGGCTGGAGCGGGGCAGGCAGCCAGCTCCGCTTCCAAATACCAGCCGGTACCCGGGTGGCCGCCGCCGCCCGGGGCGGGGGCCCGGCGGGGCCGAGCCGGCGCCGCTTCCCGCGGGGGTGACAACGCGGCAGCTCTCCCCGAGCATCCCCGCGGGGCTTTTGTGCCGGCTTGGGGCGGGGGCCTGGCCGGTCCTCTCCCGAGGCGGTGGGAGCGCAGCCCCGCGGTAGCATCCTCCCGGAGGCGGGAGGGGCGACGGGGACAGGGGCGCACCGAGGGGCTGCGGCGGACAAAGCGAGGAGGCAGGCGGGGACCCCCTCCATCCCCTCTTCTCCCCTTCCCGCGGCTCCGCTGCTGGCGGTGCCCGCGCCGCAGCCGCCAGCCCCGCATCCCGCGGCGGAGGCAGGGCCCGGCGCTGCCCTGGCCCCTTCCCCGCGGCTCCCCTACCTGTTCGGAAGAAAGCATCCACCTCGGAGTCAGGGACAGCGCCTTCCTCCGCCGCCCCTTCGGCGGGATTCATGGCTGGGGGAGAGGCGGCAGCGAGCCCGGCGGCTGGTAATATCCAGTGAGTTAGGCAGGAGGAGAGCCGAGAGAGAGAGAAAAAGAGGGAGGGAGAAGAGGAGGGAGGGAGGGATGGAGGCGCGTTCAGCTGCGAGCCCAACCGAGCGCCGCTCGGATCATCCCTTCCGCGGTGCCTGCGGGGCGGCTGCCCCGGGGCTGGACTGCGCTGCCCTCGGGCTGCGCTGGGCGGTGCGGCCGGGGCGGGGTGCCGGTGCCGAGCCCCGCCGCCGCCGCCGCCGGCCCCCTCCCCTCCACCCGCTATTGTTCCGACCTGCTCCGCTCCGCTCCCCCCGCCGCCGCCGCTGCCCCTCGCCTCGCTGACAGCCCGGCCCGGCCCCCGGCGGCCGCCCCCGCCGCTTCCCTGCCGGCACTTCCTGAGGCAGGCCGGGCGCCGGCCGGGGAGGCTGCGGCGCCCCCCGCCGCCGGGGCAGCCCCTCTGCGGGGCGCGGCCGCTCCGGGCGGGGCGCGGGTCCGGCCGCTCCGGGCGGGGCGGGCCGGGCACAGGTGCGGGCACGG
Organism: Eopsaltria australis; assembly: GCA_034509425.1. Lineage (NCBI taxonomy): Eukaryota > Metazoa > Chordata > Aves > Passeriformes > Petroicidae > Eopsaltria > Eopsaltria australis. Next base: position 2,476,239 of record JAVTVJ010000067.1, on the reverse strand, counting down.
ACGCCCCGCGGGGGCCGGGAGGGAATTTTTGTTTTATTCCCTACCCCTGTACGCTCCACAGCCGTACCGCTGTGCATCCCCGGGCTGCGCCGCTGCCATGTCTCCCCTCTGATGAACAGCCGCGGGGGCACGGCGCGGCGCTCGGCTGTCAGCTGGGCAGGTACTCGGCGGGCGAAAGTGAACGCTGATGTGGTTATACGGACACAAAAAAATATTCTTTGATTTGGGGTTGGGTAGACGGCTTAGAGGTTTTTTATGTTCAGGACCTGTGAGGCACGATTGCTTTGGAAACGATCAGCCAAACTGCATGTTGTTGCAGGTATGCCTTCATATTTTATTCTTTACAGTCCTCGATGACTAGAGAGCCAAAAAGGAGTTTGGAAAGCCAAGATCCTGGTCCCAGCTCAGACATTGATTCTGCTCGCTAAATGATTTTGATTTCTCTACTGTAGCTCCAATATTTGTGATTTGGGACAATAATTGTTGTCTCAAAAGGAGTGCTGTGAGGAATACTTGTTTGTACTTTGTTAGCCGCTGAGTTAAATGTTCTTCCCTGAGCCCAGCTATCACGATTTCAAGTACAGACAGGCAGAGATAGGCGAAGACAGATGTTTGCCATTTGGGCACTTTCTTCTCCTGTTCACCTATTTGAAGCTTCCCCAGCTCCTCATTCTTCTATAATCACATAACAGCTCTAAAATGAGCTTAAGGAGAAATGGTGCTTTTTCACCTATTTAAACCACCATTGTAAAACAGGAACGTTACTCTCACACCTCGCAGTTGTTCATCTTTGCTTCCTCTACCATTAGAAAGAAAAAGCAACTGTTGGTGTGATGACCCCTCTGGCTGTATTATCATTGAATAACCCGTCCTTGCTGCAAAATCCCATCCATCACTCGAAAGAACAGAAGTCTTTTAGCCAGAACATCCCTGTGGCCTCACTGTCTTTATCCTTTAGGCATAATGCCTAAACATCACTCATTTGCCATTGAAAATCTCTGCTGTTTTAGGGACTTGAGGACAAAACGTCTCCAAAAACGTGGTCAGCAAGGAGGGATGCACTGGAGCACTTCAAAAGAGGTATCAGTCTAGTGCATCTTAGGGAAGAAAATACTTTGTCTAGCAGAAGTGTCAGAGCCAACTGGTTGTAAGTGACACTGTCTGGAGCAGTTCTCAATCCGTAGTAGTTTAGCAATTGACATTGGCAGAACATTTTCTGTTTCCGCCCAGATTATTTTAGATGCCAGAGGAGCATGGGACTCCTCTACCTGATCTCTTCACAACAGAATCTCAGGGGAGGCTGGATTTGGATGTATATTGCACTTGATAAAAAGACTGAAAATTTCCCTGCAGAAATTTAACTGTCAAAATGGTATTGACCAGGCAGGATGAGCACAGAGATCCCGGTCTCATCTCCTTCGATCTTACTGTTTACTACTGCAATTGAAACACAATATGTCATGCCTAGGGACTCAGAAATAAGAGCAAACATCCTACAGAGATCCACCTAGCATTTTGTTTCCTCATTCCTTCCCTCCTGATATCTCATGTAGTGCCACTTCCTATGCCTACCTCCATCTGGTTTTAACTGAAGCCATTTATCTTTTTATGTTTATGGATTTTAAAAGGTCATTTCACGACTAACTGCAGGGAGGAGCAACACAAAGGCTATGTCCAGACTGCCAAAGCTCATTACAGACTCCTGTGCAACCTCTGAGCTCCTCTCCTTAGGACCACCAGGACACCAGAAGCACATCCATATCAGGCATGCCAGCAGGAGGGCATTACCACAATACAAGCACCTGAGTAAAATAAGGCTTTCAAGCACCAGACTTTCTTCAGTGACCATTTACCCCTCCACATCACAGCACACTGCAGAAAAGCCTTCTGTCTTCCAGGCTTAAGCAAGCTGCACCATTTTGAATGCTATCTCAAGATCTCATTTCTGAGTATTCACTAGCCCAAAGCAGATATGCTCCCCAGGAATCTTATGTACAGGTTCATTCAGGAGTGTGAGCTTGGCAGCTGGGAAGAATGTGGTTTCCTCATGAAGCTTCGAATCCACTCAGGATTTGGTACCTCCCGGTAGGTTTCAGAGTTAAAGCATTCTGGAGTATCTTTAGAAGCTAGACAGGAGTTACCCATAAGCAAGGAAGGTTTAGCATCATCCAAGGGAATTATTGTTGTCAATGGCAGAGAAATTTATATTCCCTTTTCATTAGAAACCTTGCAGATGTGTCCTACAGCATCAGTTGTAGGAATCGTATAAGCTACAGAAAGCACATTTGTCTGTATAACCTGCAATCAAATGTTAGAAAACTTAGCCATGCCTTTTTCTCATCTCTGCTGTGTAAGACACAACAAGTTTGTTCTTCTCTGCTTGCAGCTCCACTGGCCAGGGAAGCCCTGCCCCATTTATTCACTGTTTTCATGGCTTTATCAGTGAAGCAGCAGTCCTGCTGTCACATTTTGCACACACCTCTCATATGCACACACTACAGCAATGCAGGATGGGCAGTACTACAGACCAGTATCAGTAAACTTTAGTGGAAACCCAGACACTGAGTGAGCTACTGTTTTTCTTAACACTGCAAGCAGAACAGGGCTGTCACTGTAAAATATCATTAACAACTAGAAACCACCATGACTTCAGTTCAATTCCCAGCAATGAGTTTACAGTTTTTGTTGTTCAAAGAAGAGCTGTTAAATATAGAATGAAATACTATCTGCAATGTATAATTCCCTTTTTAGATATAATGCTGAAGGCACCTACAGTTTCCTTGAAAAGCAAAACATGGGAAAAAACCCTGTAGAATTACATAAGCCAAAATACAATAGTTTCACTGACAGACACTGCTTTAATCTTTTGCATGGCTCTACTTGACAAATACCTCAATCCATACCAAACAACTTCATTTAACTAGGTACGAATGTTTTTCTTTTTGACAGCCCCTAAAGCTGCACAAAGATCAGAAACTGTCACACAGGCTTTTGATTTAAGGCTTCTGCTACAGTCAAGTTTTCCAACGGGATGGCAATAGGTGGTATCTGAGATGAAACATTTTTTAGCTAAATCTCATGAGCTTGCATGCTACAGGATGGGAGGAGGGAGAAGAATGTGAACAAGAAATCAGCAAAATTCATCTTTCCAAGACAGCAGATCCAAGACTGGAGAATTATATTTGATGGCTCCAGGACAGCTGCACTGCTGGAATCAGAACAGAACTCTGAGAAGGCACATGCAAAGGTGTGTCCTACACAAAGGAGTCCAGTGCTACAAAACACAGTACATAGGCCAAGAGTTGTCATTCAAAAGGGACAGGGAGAAAAACCATCCTGCCAGACTCAGCAGATGAGCTGCAGTCTGCAAGGTGCTGCAGAGACCATTGCCTGTGCAGAAAGTCCCTCCCATTCAGTGACATAGCAACATCTAAATAGAGAGTGTTATTAGGAGGTGGGATCGAGAGAAAATCTGAATAGTAGAGCAGAAAAATAAAAGTCTTAAAAGCACCTAAGGCTGCCTTGTTAATAAGTTACTTGCAGCTACATTCTGAGTATGTGAGAAGAATTTCTCACACTTGTTTAGGCCTATGTCTAGGTATTAGTCTTGAAATTACTGTGCTCTTATATGGGACAGGCACAGTGGGGTGGAAATTTCCATCTGTATTCTAGACTATCAGGAATCCTCCAAGAGAAAATCTGCAAGTCCCCAAAAACAGGGTGTTCAGAGAAGCCTCCAGGGCAGGATGGAGGAGGTAGAAGACATGTTTCACATGCTTAGGCTCAAATGCCCATATGTATGCCAAAGATTATGTCTGGCTCAACAGACAGCACGCACACATCAAGGTTGGCTTTGCAGCACCCATGTTCGCACTCACACGTGTGGCTTAGCTCTACTGTTTGCCCAGATGTGAAACAGCTGTATGGGTAGGCAGACAGCAAGCTCTAATACCATGCTGAAGTCCCTGTCCCAGTATCATCCCTACTCTTGTTATATTCCCCCTCTGGATCACAGCTGAAGTGGGAATGCCTGCTCAGTTGCCATCCAGTCTCCTGCTTTCCGAGCCGACATAAATTCCAATTTACCCAAACTTGGACAGAAAGCTGAGCAATAATCTCTACAGAAACATCACCTCATCCAGAAGAAAGCAATAGCAATGAGCAAAACAACTTAGAAAATACAGAGTCTTTTTATTACTGTGGCAGTGCAAAGCTTTACTGGCATCACCAGTCAGACAAACGTGTCTCCTCCATAGGTTCCAAAATTGCATTTACCACTCTGGCCACAGAAGCTTAGACTGAATTAGAAACAAGCAGAACAGCTGATACATCCAAGAAGAAGACACTTAGTCTTAGCTAAGTTTACAGATATGAATCTGGAAGAGCCAACAGTGACTGAAAATCCTTTTCTCCTTGGTAACTATTTAGATTCATTTGTTAAATAAGTTGCTAGTAAGTGCTAGTAGATCACAGATTCTGTTAACTAATGAAATAAATAAATCTAAACATAAAAATGGTATTCCTCAGCCAGGCTCCATTTGCTACATCAGGCTTGAAAGGAGAAGCCTGTGTTGGCTAAGTCTACACTATACTTTTATGTACATAAAGAACATCAGTCTTAAGCACTGTTAAGCTGGAACATTTTATTCTGAGTTTCCTGCAAACTTTTAATCCTGATTCTGAAATTCTGCCAGATTCTTAGTGATACTGAGCAGTACTTATTTACCAGGAGCTCCTAAATTCCAAGCAATCTCCCAGGCAAGTTCTGACCAGTGCAGAAAGAGTTACAGAACTAGACTAGAAAAAGGAAGTATTAAATATTGAAGTGTTTTGGGAAGAATGTAAATGTGCATAGTAGCTATTCAGAAAACCAATTTTAAAGTGAAGTATGCATTAAAATTAAACAGTGACTACTACTTTATTACCACAAGCATTCATTTCAATGCACTTGTAGGATACTAATTTCACACATGGTTGGACATAAATACTAACCTGTTTTCCATTTCACCAGTATAAATTAGTGTGAGAAAGAAGTTTCTTCCTGTGATAAAACTAGTAGTGGTGTATGCAAAAACAAAAACAACGTGAGCCCTGTTTATTTATTTTTGTTTTTACAGAAAGTTAGGAAACTAAAGTTTTGGCTCTGTAAATGTGCCATAATGTTTAATCTTTGGATTCTCCTCAAAAGCCCCAGGAAACTTAAAATTAATCAGCTAACATATCAAATGAGTCATGCATTCTTATTGAATCAGGTGACAACCTTTCAAAATCCCCTAGAACTCCTTACTGCAAAGTACAGTCCTTGAAAATCCTGCCAGCAGCCTCTGTAACAGGCAGCTGGTTATCCAGCTTTGCAGTAGCTGTAACACTGAAAATGTACATGTGATGTTCACACCAGATTCCACCCACTAAGGGGAATGTTTTTTTTCGTTAATTACCCAAATGAATAAAGCTAATCAAATAAATGTTATTTTGCTTTTAAGCAAACATCCCAGTATTGCTCATGCAACAGATTTGGATAAGTCTCATCTACAGAACTTTACCCAAGGAATTGTCACAAGATACCCACTCCGTAGTATTTTTTGAGGCAGTTTAGATTTTAGGTTGTTGCTTTGTTGTTGTTTTTGTTTGGGGTTTTTTGTTTGTTTGTTTGGGGTTTTTTGAGGGGTGATTGGTGTTGTTTTTTTTTTTTTTTAATAGTGTTTTTGAAGGCAGCAATCAGTAAATTACTGAGACCAAATTTGATGCACTGGAGTCGTTCAATGACTGAGTTTTCCCCCACACTCCTACAGGCACACACAGCAGTTCTTGGAGCTACATCTCAGGGGAGGCCATCACTCGTCCTGACACAAGGAGCAGGGCTTGGTTTCTCAGTGTTTCCCAGTGTTTCCCTGCTTTCAAGTCACCACTTCTCTCCAGTGGGTTTTAAGAGCCTTGCTGAGCACACTGCCTCCTCTGTCACTTTCCCCAGGTATATTTTCAGCCTGGTTTACAGCTGTGGCTGGAAAGGTTCCAGATGTTCTCCTTCATTTATTGTCTTCTGGGGTTTTTCTTCTCCACTAATAGCAGGTTTCCTTTCCCTGCTGCCTATAAATAGAGATTCACAAGGATGGAGAGTAGCTCCAGCTCCCTCCCAGCATTGATTGCTACAGGCAAGTGCAATGGAGGGGAGGTGTTGGGATACTGGGAATGCAGGAGAAGCACATGTGACTGCAACCGAAGACTTGTAACTTGACAAGGAGGAAGATGTGCCCCTGCAACCACATCCTCGTGCCTCCCTGAACCCCTGGGCTGAGGACCAGCCTTCCACTCCTCTCCACAGTGACTCCAGAACTGGCACTTACCTACCTGCAGTGGTACTTCAGATCTCAGTTCAAAACCCAGCTTAGCTCTGAACTTTAAAAGTAGGTCTCTACTGCCACCACATCTTGCTCAGAGTATTTTACATTTCTCATGCATTAAAAGGTCAGGGATGGATTCCTGTGGCTCACAAGGAGACCTAGAGAGTCAGGGATAATAATGTACATATGGTGTACTGAAGATTCGTGATGAGGTTTGTGCCCATTCCAACATTTCCAAGTATTAATGTTTTTCACCCTAGAAGAGATGCTTCAGTGGCAGAACATTCAAGAAAGAACCCCATATTTTCAATATGTATTGCCACTTTGATATCTGTATTTTTAGTTCCAGTGCTGATGGGGCCAAGATTCATACAGAAGTGTGTGGATCTGGTGTGCTGACAGCTTAGAAGGAGACAAAATTAGGAACCAGATGGGAAGTCATAGATGATACTGTTCTGTAGAAGGGGCAAGACAGTATCTGCAGATACTATTTTCAAAACAATATGTTCCAACCCACCGTGACACTTGCTCTGAGAGGGAGGTCATTTATATAACAGCAGGTAAGACTGACATATTTGCTGCAGAAGAGCTGCCTTCAAGGTAGGTATTTCTACAGCCCCATCCGTCAGTCTGATAGAGGCTGGTATCAAAATTGACCTCCAGGGAAGTTGTGCTATAAATTCTTTAGGACCACACATGATTCTGAGTATCTTTGAAAATATAATGCCTCACAGCTGCTGGAGCTGAAGTACCGCCTTCCTTCAAAGGGTAAACCCTCTGAGGTCATCTGGATCTGTTTAGGAACACTGATATCTGCTAAAAAGAAGCACTCTGTATCACTGACTGATATAATGAATCTAGAAATTGTACACAAGAACCAACCATCTTCCTTTCCTTGATTGTGTCATGTCAGCTCTTCCTTGTGCTCTGGTGAACATCTGGAAAAGACCAATTCCATACTATGCTGTGCTGGCATGCCTTATTGCATAGCCAGCATCAGACAGCTCATGCTCCAGAGCTGCCAGAAGTCTGAGCTATAGGCCACAGGCCATCTGGCTACCAAGATCCAACAACAAATACATATTAGAAACAAATATTAGGAGTACGGATTCTTAGATTTAAATACAAGGTTTCTTTATTCTGTGAACTGAGACATTCCAGAGAACAATTACCCCTCTAAATAATAATTAACCTATCTGCAACAGGGCTGTAGTGTATTCCTGCCTTCAGGGAAAGGCTAAATTCATTATGGTTCAGTGAAATACTCTTAGATCTACAGCTGAACAACACACAACTTCGGGGTGAATTTTACTCCTACAAGAGGCCTTAGTCGATCTTATGCATAGAGGTGATTTCCATATTCCCATTTCTGGTGGATGGTAGAAAGCTATAGCAGGACACTTCAGTTCCCAAGAACACACATTCCCCTTGCAGCTTCTGTCTTCTCCTCCCTGCTGGCACAGTCTGAGCAACAGCCACATTGGTACCCTTTGCTCACAGAAGTGACACCCAAAACCCAGCCACCCCTGCTCCAAGTCTGATGTTCCACAAGTGCTAAAGAATAACTGATTGTAAGCTCTGCCAGGAGAAGCTTTTATCTCAAAGATATGTCTCTTAATTAGTTATAAAATTGAACAGCACACCATGGCTTTAAGATTCAAATGTCAATATTGCAAACATATGTGGCTTTCCTAGGCAACAGAAGTAAACACTACAGTCATTATTATCATTCACACAGTCAAATATAATTTGGAATCCATGAATTTGTATTTGTTTAAATGTAATGGCATTTCAATCCTTTTATTTTAATCTCTTGCCAAGGCCATCCCTCCTGTTCATTTAATATACATGTGGGTACACACGCATACTTGTGCTAATTCCCCCACAGTCAATGGAAAGTTTCACACACACTTCTTTTTTTAATGAATGTGTTTTTCTAAAATATGGGAAAACAAAACTAGTTTTGGCAATGAAGATTAATTTTCTCTACTAGTTTTCTTTATTTACCCATGACTATCATCTTGTGTAACTTATTACACTGAATAGATTTTCTATGCCTTGTATCTGCAATACTGGCCCAATAGCAGCATTTCATTTTAGTCAGTAGTGTACATGAGTGTCCTATGCCTACTATTGATTTTAACTGTGGGACTGGAGGAAAGTTCCTGTCTGGTGAAATTAAAAGCCAAGCATCAAAAAGACCATGTTTCATCCAAATACCTTTCAGTTTGATTAGTAGAAGATGTTTTTGTTGCTAAAAATCTCAGGTTCAAATACTACTATCAGTACAACTCGTACATTTAGATTGTGCAACCAGAATGAATCCTAGGAAGTTTAGTCGGGAGCAATTTCTTACTTGAATTAAAAATCAACATGTTTGCATTCTACTTGCTTTCAATAAAGTGCGTTGTTCAGAAAATTATTCTTCCACCCTGTATTAACGTGACCCAGGATGTCCCTCACTACTCCTTTTGCGTGAGTTCTTAGACCTTGCACTTCCCTTGATAACACCAAGTTCTTACACTTGAGAAGTTGCAGCTAATTCAGAATACATCAGTGCACAGGAGCAGCTTAAATTATTTCCCCCAATACATTATTGTGTGTTTATCTTCTGTGAATTTCATTTGCCATCATATTGCCCAATCATCCAATTTATAAAATCCTTTGGGACATTCTCCCAGTCCTCCATACTTTCTTGCTTGGTTTCACCCCCTCATTATTCAATTAATCTTCCAGTTCATTATGGTATGTATTGAAAGGTATATTCTCCAAACTACAAAGTGATTATTCTTAAGATTGAATTGGATTTTTCTGTGATACATTCAGCCGTGCAAAAAACACAATCATGAAAGCATTAGACAAAGAAAAATACTCCAACATATGTCCCTAAAGAAAACAAAAGTAGATGGGCTTCCCATGCTCACCAGGGACACAATTCTTTGTTCCAGGCCCAATAACACTTTCTGTGGTTTATGGTATGCTAAAAAAACAGAAGGCACTTAAAACAGAGCCTAAAGCTTTCAACCCCTCCAATGCAAGGGAGCTGAACATCCCCACTACACCAGCAATGGCTGCATTTGCTTTAGTCCTTCTTGTGCCTGGGAAGAGCACCACAAACCTCCTACTGCTTGCTGACACATTTGCCTTCCTTCTAGGAGCTTTTCCATCTCCTGCAAACCCAAGTGGGGAGAGGGAGATTAGGGAAATGGAAAAGAGGAGAGAAGGAAAGCATCACCAGGTTGGGATTATGCCAAGAGCCTGGTAGACTTAGGCACTCCATTTCCACTACAGTTCTGTAGATATTTAGTGCCAAAGACCATGAAAATAATTTCAAAAATCCCTGAAGAAATGACTGTATCTGCCACACTTTGCCAAAGTGCTATGCCTCCCTGCTGTGCTATGGTTATGTCCATAACAGTGTAGGTGGACATTTTTAGACACTAACATCAGGCAGAGGAGCTACTGACTCAGAATCTGCTCTGAACTTTCAACCTAATAGGAACCTCCCTCTGCAAAATTTTGTCAGTCTTGAAGAAACCAATCCATGAAAAGGTCACAGAAACCTCCTTCTGAGCCTACCCAAGAGATGTTGCTTTTAGTTCACCCCACAAGCAAAGAAACTCACTTCTTTAGAGTCCAGTATATTTGTCATAGTAGTCAGAGGAAAGACAGAAACTGAGTTCCAGGGCTGTTCACTTCTTTATTCATTTTGGGAGTACTTTCAGATGAGGCAAAATTGTCATTAGCCTTATTTCAAGAAGTCAAAGAGAGAAAAACTGCAGGGTTTGACTCTTATTTATAGTTCTTGATTCTTTAGGACAGTGCTTTCCATCTCCTTGCAACTGGCAATTTTCTACCCATGTTTCTTAAAATCTCATTTCCCATCTTTTGCTCTATAATCTTAATGGATGGCAAAGTATCTGAATAAAAAACAGAGCTGGAGGTCCATCAGTAAAACTCAAGAACTGTGTGACAGAGTTGTCAGCAGTAAGTGGAAGGACTTAATGACTCTGGGTGATTTGCACAGGTGAGTGAGTGTGTGTGTGTGTGCATGCACACAGGAATCTCTGGATCTTATAACAATTCTGCTAAAGGTCTGCAAAACAACCTCAAGCAATTCAGAGTTCTGTGCCTGTCTTTTATGCTTCTGTAAAAAGGGTATAGTGATACTATTTGCCTCACAAGAGTGGCAAGGAACCCTCGTTCCAGTTTACAGTGTTCTGACATGCTCAAGGAGTGCTATAGAAAAGTGGAGAGTTAATTGGTTCATAAATTGTCAACCTTGTGGTTAAAAATAGCTTTAATACGTCAATTCTTTCTGAGTTAACACAGAAAAAGGCAATTACTTATGACAAGGTAGGAAGTTCAGGGATTTTTTGCTGAAACGTACCCAAATACTAATTATTGTGCAAACATTTATAACAAACTACCACTCTTTGGAGGCCTGCAAAACAAACTTCAGTACAAACCAAACAAAGGCTACAGCACAGACTGCTATGCACACATCACATACACTTTGTAACATACTGTTGTAATACTAATTGCTTCAAGACACTGTGATGTAATTATAACACCGTTATGGAGACAAAACAATGTTGCCATGGTTCTGTCACGATACCCAAACCATACCATTCTGTGAGTCTATCCCAGAATGAAACTCTCAGTGTGCAAACATGGAGGCAACACTGGGCTGCCAAAGTGAAATGAAAGGGTGATGCTGTGAATTGTTGATGAGCAACCTCCAACAAGAAAATGGAAGTGACACTAACACGATTCTGCAAAGATGGCATGACGTCCAAATTAAATGGAACTAAATCAGAGGCATTCCATTTAAATCATGTTATGAACAAGAGCCATTTATGCATTAGTGATTCAGCTTTTTAAAAGAGTCAGTGACAATAAATGACAATGTTTTGACAGTTCATCTTGAATGGCAAGAGGATCATCTCAGCCATAAGCCATCTTTGCCCCCCCTTTCTCTGATCACCTTCCAAAGAGACTGTAAAGTACCTTTCTGGTAAGAGGAGGGTTTCATAGAGGCAACACTCTTGAGATCTATATTTACTCATTGTCAGTGACCACCAGAGGAAATCTCTATTCCTAATTTTTTTCCCCATAATGTCTCAATTTTACTGCAATGTCTAGAGAACATGCTAAGATCAGATCAGCTCTTATCTTGCCTCATACTATCCAGACTTCATTTGCCAACAGTCCCTTGTTTGCAAGGGTTTGCAGCTTGAACAGCACAACTCACTTGGATGTTTCAACTAAAGTATTATATTTTAAGAAAAACAGTCTTCCAAATTTCAAAATTTCCTGATACGAATATTCCTGATTTCCTGACTTCCTTTTTTTCTTTCATTTTATGACAGAAAAATCTTTTCTTTCAGCTCAAATTCCTCACCCCTCCATTTCCACCTACGATTAGTCCTCCAGCCCAAACCACTTCCCATGATGTGTCACATCTATGCCCTCCATAAGACATCACATATTGCAGGAGGCAATCTGTTAAAAAATCCCAACCATATAGGAGAAATATCCTTCCTGTAAGTGTTCTGAAGTGAAGATGGGCCAGAAGCTGCAATCCAGACCAGCATTTAGGCACATTTCAGTTCTTGACTACATCATCAAGACCTGTGCATCTGGAGAGGCACCAACTCAAAGCCTACACTGATGTGCAGCCACTGCAGCCTCACACAAAAGCTTCAGTTGACACATCAGTGCCAAGCACATCCTCCTCCTCCTCCTTTTCAAGAGTCTCTTTAATTGAAGGAAATACATTGTAAAATACAGAAATCTTTCTCAAGTGACCACCCAAAGGATTAGTGAAAATGGGCTTCCCAGTAATGGCATTGATTTTTATTTGACCTGCAGTTAAAAGTCCAATCTGGGAAGGCTGACACCAGAAATAGCCTGTAAGACTCATTGCATTGCATAGAGGTCTTAAAACACATCCTGTATTAAGATAACTTTACCCAAATAATTTTCTAATTTTCCTGACTGCCTCCTGTTTCAGGGAAGTGTGGTTGAACAAAGAGACGCTGAACCACCATCACCTCTTCCACTCCCATTTGAGCGTGGAGAGGATCCAGCATGTGCATATTGTAACCTCACAATTTCCATAGCAACACCAGAAGGGTCTTGTTAACCACAGGTAGCACAAAACACTCACAAAGGTTTTAAACCATTCAGCAAGTCTCAAAAAAAAAAAAAAAAAAAAAGTGCTAAATATGCTGATTATAATTTAAATTTCTCTGATAAGAACATAATTTTAAGGTAGCAATGGAAAAAGGAAATCTCTTTCAGGTGAAACAGCATTGCTGTTCCACTCATCCAGCTTATTGCAAGACAACTCCATAAGCATAATTTTCTGTTTTTTAAAAGGAAAGTATTATTTCAATAGTTAATATGAATCACGAGGGAAACTTTACTACAGAAAAGAGCGCATTATTCCATCTCAGTAATTGTTGTTTTTCTATATATCTGCTATATAAAGCTATAACACAACCTACAGCCAAAGAGAAATAGTGCAGTAATGGGGCTATTGCTCCCTCTACTGTAAATATTCATGATTTCTTATTACAAGTGATACAATACAATCCAAGTCATTAAAAACACTTCAATTAATCAAAAAACAGCAACAAAAATATGTTTTCAGAAAGCTCAACCAAATGATTATGTTTCCTAGCAATGCAGTGGAAAGAATATCCAAAGAAATATGATGCTTTTTGCTTCTTTTTCCAATATATAAAAAACCAGCAAGGTATCTGTAGGTTTTAACTTAAAAATATAAACACATGAAGAAACTTTTCTGCCACTGATCACACTCTTGCTTCCTAGAGGCGAATGAAAAAAAAAGAAATAATAAGTGCCCAGTGAGAGGCATTTTGACCTTCTGAACAGCCTCCCATTATGAACATCAGCACTGAGGAAATCAGCAAATTAATCAGGGAGAGTGGAAAATAAACAAGAAGGTGATTCATGAGGAGATTTACGGGGCTGAATTGTACATGCATGGGAAAGCAGATTATTGAATCACACAGAGCCTTCCGTTACCAGAACTGCCTCATTTCTCAGCTCAGCATCCAAACAGGCTCAGTGACTGTTTGGCACTGGGTGCTGGGCTCACCCAAAAAGTCTTCAAACAAACTCTGATTCTCTGTCAAAGGCCAAAGAGGCTGAACATAATTTTATCCAAACCATCTAAAAACAGATTGCTATTGAGCAGAGGACAGAGAGGAGTTGCCTTAGCACCAGATTGCTCTTTCAGAGGCTTAATTCCTTTGCAACCAGAGATTTGTAATTTAAGAAAAAAGCTTCTTCTATTTCTTCTGCAATATTACAGTAATGGAGAATAAGAGTATAGCCACTAGATTTTTAGTGCAAGATTGCTGCTGGGAGGCAATATGAAATTGCCTTCTCTCTTTCTCAGTCTCTGCTATGGCTCAAAGCAATCAGCAGCAAAGGGAGTCCAGCCAAGGAGGGGCTGACAGCAGGCAAATACCAGAACATCACCCCTGGACCTGATCAGCATTTGCAAAGGCAGAAGCATCTTTGATAAAGACTTCTAAGACCACAGGACAGAAAAGATTCACACACCTCCAAATTTTCCATCTAAGTATTTTCCTTCTATCCTTTTTTTAAAATATTTTGCAGGAAGGAGTGAGATAACTTTCATTTTCTGCTGATCTGAATTATGTAGGATAAGGTTCCTCAACTGATTAGTTTTAACACACTCTCCACTCTTCAGCTTGGACAAAGCACCTCTTCTTGATTTATCACTGATTAAAATCAATAGTAAAATCCTCACTGATTTCACTGAGCAATGGATCAGCTCTTTGTGCTCAGCAGCCTGCAAGAATGTGAAATCGTGACTGTATTTAAACATAAGAGATTTTTTCTTTTGTGCCAGAAGGCAGTGTCAGGCACTTTGGGGAGTGTCTTCCAAGTGTCTTGTTCACTCCAGGCTCCCTGCTTGAGGAAGCATATGGCTCTTTGTGCTTGAAGCCCCATAAATCTGCATTAGTTTAAAATATATGAATGTGAATCATTAGCCTAAGATTTCAGAGCTAATAAAAGAGAACACAAGTTCAATATCACTTCTAAGCATTTCTGAATTTGACATTATCATGTCACTGACCACTCTGTGGACAGCTTTTTCCAATGATAAAAACTTTTAAAGTTCAAAAAGACTTTTTTTTTCTTTTGAATCTTCATGGACAAATACCTTGTGAAGACTGCATACCCAAAATAGCAGCATCATCACTTGAATCTAATTAAAACCATTTGTCAGAAACATATTTTAAAATTCAATGAGACCCGTATAGCCAGCCTTGAGTTCAAACTACAATTATCCTGGCCTGTGTATAATTGAAATCACAGGGATTAATGGGCACATACAATTGTAATTTTTTTTCCTCCACCAAGGTTTTTCATTTTAGAGAAGGAAAGAAGTCACAAAATAAAAGTTGTGCACTTCAGAATACGTTAAAGTGAAAAGCATCTACGGATAATAAAGGGGGTTTTGGTTTGAGAGAAGACTTGGCCAAGTCTGGAACTACTTACAAAACTTTTACTTCTAAACTGTTTTCATGACCTGGCCAAAAAGATTTGATATTCAGGTGTGTTTGTTTTCAGATACAAGGATTATTGTCTTAAATTAAACTTGAAAGTTCTAGATGTTTAACCACCAACTGAATTAACAAAAGCCATTTATTTCAAGTAAAGAGAAAACACATTAAAATACAAGAAGGAAATTCCTTCTTTACATGCACCTCCTTTCCACTTCGATTATTCCTTATCTAAAGAAAAGAAAAAATAAAAGTGAGATATAATGCCAAAGTGGCTTTTCAGTACCTCAATGCACCTCCCACTTCAAGCTTTTACCAAAACCTTGCAGCTGTTCCATGCTCTGTGTTGGGGCACAAAGGACAGAACAGATAGAAAACAGTGAGTTTTTACTAAAACTTCTCTCCAACCGTAATTTATTAGCTCATCTGACACTTCTTCCACGGTAGATTAGAGGTGGGCAGCAACAGGCTACTCCAGCTGCTCCACATCGCAGAAGATAAGCGGAACTAAAGAGGGTAAATTTCAAAGATCCTGCATCTTAAATCACAGTGCTATCACAAAAAGAGATATGGTCTGCAAAGACAAGGAATATCTTTTATTAGTTCAGCAGGTATAACTGGGAAACACCAAATACGGTTTTGGGTGCAGAATTCTTCCCTCAGGCTTTTGAAATACTTTTCCCTAAAAAGAGGCACACATTCCCCAAAATACATCTGGCTTTTACCAGTAATGTCATCTCATCAAAAATGTAGAATGTTTTGCTCTATTATTTGCCTGCAACACTGCAATGCTGTGGCAAGACTGAATCCTACATTTCTTGTTAGTTCTGCAGCAGGTTGGGGAGGCACCAACATCCTCTCATTACCCAGAAATAGTTCTCCAACAATAATCCTAATGCATTTCCCAGCACAAAGAAGTCTCTGATGACAAGAAAAGAAATTTCTATGTCAGATGTATGAGTAAAGCTCAGGACTCTGATTTGGTCATTATGACTGGTTTAATTAATAACTGCTATGCTGTATCAAGGCTGTCTTTTCATGGTTATGTTACCCTTCACTTAATCTGATCCAAAGCTTACCTTTTTACTAGCTTTTCATGGACTCTGGGTAAAACTAAATTAACTAATCCAATTCAATCAATAAAGAACTTATCCCTCATTGGCATCATATGCTTGATTCCCTTACTTTTCCCTTAGGAGATGCTCCTTTAAAGGCTTGATGGTGACTGAACTCACAGTACATAACTCGTGGATATGCAGATTCCCTATGTTTTCACAGCTTTCCCCCATATACATAATAAATTGTGCTTGCATGGTGTGGGCAGAGTTACGCTACTGACAACTTGTCTTTAGAACACTTCTATTTGGTGTAAGAAATCCAACCACTTTTATCAAAGCAAAAGGTGAAAAAAGCAGGCTCTGCCTGCTAAACTAATCAACAGTAGTTTCCTTCCAACTTTCACTGCCAAGTCATTTCCTCCCATGGTCATTATGTTGTTATTTGTACAGCAACAGCTGCTTCACAGGAGAGGTAGAAGACACTGCTCCTTTTGCCAGTGTCAGTAGGTGATGGGAGGAGCCCATCTCAGACCCATGGGATGGACTCACACGAAGGGTCTTTGGGCAGGAATGTCTGATTGCCTTTCCAGGGCCAGGAGACAAATCAGGCTCTAATTTTCAAATGATCCAAAACAGAAAAGTGACAAATAACACAGGGCAGACAAAAGAAGCACTGTTTTGTAACAACATGATTACGGGATTCTCTAGTTTCACTGTGTGTTCAAATACATCAGTAAAGCTGTGATTTAGCAGCCTTCCTCATTAGTCAACAACTGCTATACAGCAAGACCTGTCTGTTAATTAAGTCAGTGTTAGACTCTATCCTCTTCCCTTGTTAGCACTGAAGGCCACTGAGGTGGTTTTTCTCTCTGCTGCTACACCAATTCTGTACCAGGGCACCCCAGGGCACCTCTCCCAGCACTGCCTCCATCTCCCACTGGCCCTATAGCACCCTGGGGCACCCCAGGCACCACCTTGGTCTACCTCTTCCCCCCTGCTTCATTCCAAGCCCTGATCTTTCATCCAGGGAATTGTAATTTAGATCTAATACACAATCTTAAAAAGGACCTTTAAGCCCAGTTGTCCTCTCCACTATCCCAGAACATCCTTTCTCCCTCAGCATGGAAGGGCAAGAAAATTCTGTCTTGGCTGCAGAACTGTAGAGTTTTGGGCCAGAAAGAATCATACTGGGAAAAATGTGGGGCAGCAGAGATATCTAAGCTTCAAAAAATACACTGTAAAGCAGGGAGTTGAAAACACCATATCCTATTTGCAAACTGTCATGTACAGTACACAAACCCTGTGTATAAGGCCCCAGGCTTAAGCCCTGATTGCAAGAAGACGCCAGCACCAAAGGGGTCATTTATGCCTTTGTGCAGCAGGATTGAGCCCTGGATCACCCCTACAGAGCACTTCCATTTGGGCCCTTGCTAAAACTCACCAGCTACTGCTCCCTCCTGGGCAGGTGACCAGAAGCCTTGGCTTTCTCATGCTCAGCCTCACTTGCCAAACACCCACATCAACACGCTAGATAGAGAAACTTGCTCCAGCAGCAATAGCTCACTACAAAATGGGACACATTTCCACCTTTTTTAACACTAATGCTGTTTAAGCAGGACACACTTTAGAAGTCTTGTCCATTAATGCATCTGTGCAGGTGACTTCATGATTTGAGACAGGTCCATGACAATTGGAGGTGAGCACAAAAAGGGGTCAAAAGGAGAGAGTTAACAAGTTCTTTGCAAGGCAATGGCCATTTTTTTCAGTCTGCTAATGTGCATCCATTAAATATTTTGTCTGCTTATTATTTTTGTGAGATTAAAAAAACAATTCAGTTCCTGGGTTTTGTGATATTGTTCTCTTCAACTTCCTTTGTGCTACACACACATATGTATGTACAAGTCTTCTATAGATTAGAAGACAATCTGTTGAGATGTCCCTCAGGTAAAAATCATTAGAATTATCATTGGAAGGGGATAACACCTCCTGCACGTGTACATCAATTCCTCCCATTTCACTGCTATTTGATTCCAGTATTTCTCTGCTGATGCATCATCCCTTACATATTTCCCTTATTAGTGGACACTGTGATGAGAGAGGGTAAACTGGAGGTCTTCTGCCATTTATATTAATGTCATTTAAACTGAAAATGTAAATATTGTTATTCAGTTCATTGAAAACAGGCTGGAATCTCACCACTAATTATGATTTAATGAACAGTGCTTATTTTAAAATAATACATTTTCTCTTTTGACACCCTCTTTCTTTTCTCCATCTCCAGGGAAAATACTGTGTCTATGCCTGACTTTTCTGTCTTTTTTTTTTCCATCACAGAAATTTGAGGGAGGACAACCCTGTGTTGCTTTACTGTGTTTTTGGCTCAAGCGAAATCTAGAAGAGGTGCTAAAAATCTTGATCATTTGTTAACATAATATGGGGATAAAACCTCCACAACAGACTGCCACATAGTAGAGAATGGAGAAATAACTCTGAAAAATACAGTAGGAAACAAAAGTTGTGAGAAAAAAACAAACATATGCATAGAAAGTGTTTTTGCTGCATCATTTTCAGCATAAATCCATAGAGAATCTAAGGAAATTATGGATTCCTCTGCAGGCTCCCATGATAAAGAGCTCAAATCTCTCCACCACCTACACAGACTGCAACAAAAGCTGACACAGAAAAAAACAGAGCCAGAAAATGAGAAAAGTCACTCTTATTTTCTCCAATTCCCACCTGATAACCTTCCCAAAGGTCAGTCCATTCCCACATGAAGATCATTATTCAGCCTCTGCCACTAGACTTGTCCTTAAAAGCAGGATCATATTTATCATGAGTTTCTCATTAGTTTCTTGATTTGTAACTTAATGCTTTGAAAGAAATGTTTGTAAAGATCGTGTGTTAGCAAAAAGGAGGTGTAGCAGACCAGTATCCAAAGAATGCTGCACTGATCAGCTCTGCTAATTGCTTCCACCAGCTTGCTGGAGTGCCTCAGCTGAACATAATATGGAAAATACATTTCTCTTTGCATCACTGCAGAAGGATTTCCAACACCTCTCCCTGCACAGCTGAAGCTGAGGCTATTACTGTTCTTATGCCACCATCCCTTGATACAAATGACAGAATGCTTCTCCTTTTAGCAGCCACTTTTATTTGCTCTTCTCTGCTGTTTCTCCCACAAGTTCTATATTACTATAATTTTTTGGTTTAGTACCTTTCAGTTTCCCTTTCCACCTGGGCACCATCAAGACTCCTCTATTCTAGTTTGCTGAAAATTATAACTCTTCTGCTACTTGGCTTCCTAACCTTTGATCCCTTTCTTGCTACATGCTTTCCTAGTAAACCACCTGACTCTTTAATACCTCCTCCACCCTTTTTCTCTTCATTCACTTTCTCCTCTTTTTTCTCAACTGCTTTCATCTTTCTTCATCTATGTGCTCTGGCTTCTTAGTTCCTCTTCTCTTCAGCTGAAAATGCAAATATTTTTCCTAGAGACTGATAAAGCCCAGAAGTCAAAAACCTCATATTTGATCTTATTTTCTTATTTTCAGTATGGATTCTATTAAAATGGAGTTGGGATTTCCACTTTACAGCATATTGATGCAGCATTAAGAGAGTTTCAGCTATGTGGTAAAGGACCAAAGGAATTAAAAGTCAAAGCAAAATCAGATGCTTTAAATATTTTGTTAATTTAGATTTTACCTAAAATTATGTACAGATTTACACAGCACCTACATCTTTCATTATGTGCTGCTCTTGCAACTCTCTGGTCTCTTTACAACAGCAATGCCAAAACAGGAGATGTTTATCCAAACTGGCAGGTTTCTGGTGGTGGGCAGGGGACTGACCAAGATGTACAATGGGAGAACAGGAGTCAGAAATGAAACATTTGCCAGTGGCCTTCGTCACACAGCACGAACGTGGGTCTTTTCTGTTCCTGGAAACATCTGGACAGATGCAGTAGGACACTGCAGTCTCTTCCCTGATGCAGAGAGATACAGATGTGGGGAGGGAGAAATCCACAGGCAGCAGATGAAAGGAGAGACCTGAAGGGCAGGGAGAGGTTGCATGCGTGAGGTGGATTCACAGAACTGGTGTGAATGTCTTTTACTCACAGCGTGTTCAATGAATCTCCTTTCTCCATGTCCCTGTGACCCTCCATTCTTTGATTCCAAACTTTCAAAGTCCAGGCCAGAAAGCAAACATGTCCATGCACCAGCACGTCAGAGGTGCTGTGCTTTCACCTGCTGATGGCCTGCAGTTCCTATGATGCCAATTTGACTTAAGAAAAATGTGTATTTGAAGAAGAGTTGAAAACATGGAGGCTTTTGATAGCATCAGATGTTATTGCTGTAGCTAGCAACCCATCACACAATACCTCTTCTGTCTCTTCTCCAGGAAGCATGGAAGTGGATGCATGGTACATCCAAGGCTGGGGAAGCCAGCCAGTGTTCCTGCCCTGCTGTAACTGTATAGCAACTCCGCTGGATGCTGGCTGGGTCATGGAGAAAAGAGAGAGAAAACTGCCCTGGCTGCTTTATTTTCTGCTTCTCTTTAAAGCATGGAGTTTACAAGAGAACTGGAGTGGAGGAATGACTGATGGGATCCAAATGAACAGTAATAAACAGGCTTCCTCCTGCCACTCATGTAAGCCTAGGGGCCGTGAAGCAAGAAAATCCAGCAACCAGGTCATAAGTGTCCTTTTTCTTTTCCTGCCAAGTGTCAGAGCAGCAGGTGGCTGGAAAGGCTCAGGGGTCATTTAGGATGAGTGACAGCACACTTTGCTTCAGCCATGGCCTCATGCCATTCCTGTGTCATTCCACCTGCACCAGAGAATCAGGGACTGAAAATTTTGCTGCCTGAAAGAGATACCCTACTTAATTTTGCCATCCTTGGATTTTCAGATTGGATGTCAAAAAACAAGATCAAACACAGTACAGTAAATAATTGATATTGACCTCCCAGGCTTGATGAAAGATGTATCCTTGACATGAGAACACGAATATCTGAGTTTCAAAATGTATTCAGCATTCAAACCCCTCCACCTACATACATACTGCACCTGCTAAGGTGCAAGAGCAGACAATATATGCAAGACTGGTGTGCAAAGCTGCTGTTTCCCTTGGCTATGGCTACAAATAGGGAAATTATAAACATTCAGATCTCCCCTCCCTACTTAAGGGTATGGTGATGCAAAAAAAGCAAGCTCCTCTTCACTGTCATTCTTCCACATCTCTCAAAGACTCCGTTCTTTCCAAAAGCCCAGATGTAAACACAGCCTGCCTCTACTGACTGGGCTGTTGGCTTTCATTTTTGTGTTTGTCAAATGATCCTGGTGATCCGACCCATGAAGGACTGATCAGCCTCTCTTCTCTGCTCACCTGCTTATCAAAACATGGATTAAAGAAGAATGAACTACTAGGAGCAAACTGGGGAAGGAAGAAGCGCAGGCAGAGTTTTCCTAACAGTTGCAGTGTGCACATCCACAGCAACCTCCTGTGACTTGCTTCCATCAGTGGTGATGTGCTGAGCACACAGCCCTCTCCACTCATTAAGGATAAGATTATGCCTTTTTTTTAATCATGAAATTACCAAAGATATGCTAAACCAAGAATTCATCACTCTTTTGAGATTAATTAAATACATTCTTATTAAACAAGGTTCATTAACTATTCTGCATATTAAGAAATTATGGCAAAAATAGAATATAATTACGAATCACAACAAAAAATCACCCATTATTTAATCAAACCCCAATAAAAATTGGTTAATTTTCTCAAGGACTAAGTGTCTATATTTGCAGTTCCTCAGATTGATTTAATGCATTCTCCACAAGCTTTACTTCTGCTCTAAGCAATCCAAAAGTTACTGTGCCCATGTTCTATTGCATTTGCATGAAATATCTTAAAAGGAGAAACAGAATTAAACATGATGGTTTTGTCATATTCTGACCTAGCCCAACACACAAAACATTATTTAAAATTACGTGCCTGTTAAAGCCAGTTTAGATAGCAGTAAGTTTAAAAACAAATATGTTTACCTAGATTAAAATAATTATGTATGTGCAGTCAGGGTGAATATTTTCTGAAGATTCTCAAACAGTTTCTGCCAATCCTGAAGGTGAGGAAGCCCAGAGACAGCTGCTCATTTCCCAGGTGCTATGAGGAGTCAATAAAAGAGATAAAAGCAGTCTTCTGGTTTTAATTTATACCAAGCTTCTGTGCTCTTTTCTTTAAGCAGTGTTTTACCAACCTGAAGAACATGAAGTCCAGCTGCTGCTGAGGCCAGTGTCTCTTGCAGATTGTTTACAAGTGTTAGAGACAGTGTTCCCTGTGTCTTCTGTGCAAGGGGAAGAAGCTGGCCTTCTACTACTTCGTTTTTGATGGAGGAATCTTGCTTTCTTTTGTATTCCTCCCACAGAGTTTCCTCCAAGGCAGTATAATCCAGCCCTCAGTAATTAAGATGCCCATCCTCTTCCCACGATTTTCAAGTACAAAAGCCAGCTCTGACATCAAAATGAAAAAGAAACTAATATTATTAGTACTAATTGGTTAGTAACAAATCTCTCTGGGACATATAAAGGCTATTCACAACTTGAAACAGTTACATAGGGGAACACATAACTGAGCATGAGAACTTCATCAAGAATCCTCAGCAATCCTGCAGCCAGCTCAGCACTGACTTCAGTTGGCTTCCCCAATATCCACTTCATGTTTTGGTGAGCAATGATTTAGCAGCACTATTTAGCTGTTTGCATCTGTGGAAAAAAAAAGAACTGCTTGAAGGAAGAGAGTTTCACTTCCAGAAGCAGCAGGCTAACTCCCTAGCATTTTCTGACTTTCAAAGACATTCCTAAATGCAATTTTAGACAAAAGCATCAGGAAGGGAGAAATACTTTTTATGTAGAAATAAAATAACCATGTCTATTTCATTTGTAGGCTGAAGTCACATAAAGAAGCATTGCTGACTTCTGCTGAAAGTTATTTAGGATTGACCTCCAGAAGCGATTTCTTTTGTTTTACTGTTTTTGAGCTAACACTTTCCTTTTGCCTATAATTTGGGAGATTATTATAACATTTTTCCCCATTCATTTCACTGTTAATCACATGGAACAGTGAAAGTGGATGAATAAATTTCAAGACTGTAAATAGATTTTTTCAGTTTCATCCTCTGGTTTGTGTGCAGAAACACAATCCAAACACTACATCAAATCTGGGTCTATCCCACACCTACTGAAGTGCTCACTAAGCTCACAACATGAGACATGAGTCACACTCCTATATGCAAGAGACCACATGGGACAGGAAGCAAGACACCAGCACTGAACCTTGGAAAGGCAGGTCCACCGTAACTCAAGAGCTGACACTTTTGGTGCAAGAAAAAGACAAAAGGAACAGAAACTAAAGTAAGGGAGATGACAACTACTGGACTCAGACTGGAAATTAGAGTGATGAGTGAAAGCGAGGAATCTGGTGGGAGACACTGAGCACAGAAACAACTTTCTGCAAGTCAGAAAGCTTCTTTATGTGTTCTGCCATAGATACAAAGACCAAGGCCAACAGTTTAATCTCCGAGAGTGAAACTGAAAATGAAGCTGTGAATAAGTTAGAAGCCCTGGAAATCAAATCAAAGAGAAGAAAAGGGAAAAAATCCAGCATCTTGATAGAAGCCAAATAAGGGGGGAAAAAATCCAATTGTTTCTCAAAATTCAGGACAGTCTCTGGATGTCAGGTCATCCTCTGTATGACCAACATATTGGGTCACTTTAGCCTAATTCAGCCCTGAGGAGACCCTGGTTCACCTGAAGCAAAGCTTACAGCTCACAAGACAGCCAGTCCCACGATATCACAACCATTGCTAAACATCTGAGTTTAAAGTCAATATTGGCAATTTAGGCTGTTGGAGAAGGACACATAATGTAGCCTTACAGAAGTTCTCATATATGGCTCCTTTATGTCTCACTATGTGGAGAAGCACAGACACAACAGTTCAAGCTTCCCTGGCCTAAGCCAGGCAGTTTCCCACAGGGATAATCCACAATAACTTACACTAGAAAAGGAAAAACTGTTTTCAAGTCTTTATATTTTCAGCTTTCTCTGCTGTGGGAGTCATAAATTATGCTAACATATTCACTAGCAAGCACAGTGAGACCACTGAATTAATTTCTCATAAGACACCAAAGAGTAATAAGATATGAAAATATCTCCAGTAACTGTCAATACCAGGCTGGGCAAAATAGTAGGCAGTGATTTTTACTTTTTAATTTTGTTTTTTTACATAAAAGAGATATGAGATCCTGAGAATAGTTTTTTAATTATTTGCCCAAATATTTCAGGAAATATGATGAGCAGGATATCACTGAAGGATTTGCACGGCTGTTCCACAAGTGAAAATAAAAATGACTGCTTGAGAGCTTTAGCTGAGAAATATTGAAATACTGAAGGTCAAAACCAGACTTCCCAGGTAAAGACTGTGATGGAGCTGGATGAGAAAAAGTGAAGGATAATTCCCATCCCATAAAACAGGTTAGGAGAACCTGGGCTTAGAGGATAAATGCTTTCCTGTGACTAAGGGCTATTTTACTTCAATAATGGCTTTTCTTAGGGAAGGTAATTAAGGTGAAGATGATGATAATATCAATGATTTAATGCTCTTTAATTCTTCTGAATAGTTTAAGGTGAAGACAACACTTTGCCTTCAAGCTGTTACTTGCATCCTTTGATGTAGTCCCAGTGCTAAGGAGACACATCTAACACATGCTTATTCTCAGTCATTTCCTTATTGTTTCAAGCAGCAGATAATGATACATTTTCAGCACTATTATATGGTTTATAAAGGAAATAATCACACGCCTAATATTAAATAAATAGAAAGTTTCCTAATAATTTCAAATGGTTGAGGTAAAGGTCCAAAAGGAGTGAAAAATACCTGGAGCTCTGATAAGCTCGGATGCAGAAAGCTCCCAGTGGCTAAACCAAGAATACAGACCAGCTTCCTAGCTCAGGTAAATGTATTGATTAATAGGGACTTGTATGGATTTAAATCAATTGTACCAGGCCCAGCTGCGACTCCATTTTAAATGGATGGTGGTATCTGGCCCAGGTTTTACCTAATTCCCTAGAAAGATGATCAAAGCTCATAATTTTCACAGGCAGAGAAGGCTGGTGCTTTTTTTTTAATACATTGGGAAATGTATCAAACCTACAAAAATACTCCCCAATTATATTATATGCTCCCCAGATATCACAGCACACCTCAAAAAGAAAAGCCCAGGTCAAGCCAAATTCAAGTATTTTGGGGTGATATTGGATTACAGAAAACTTTGTCATCCTCTGAATGGAGGCAGATAGGATGCATTTTCCATTTGTGCTTATCCCCAGGTGGGAGAGCTATACTGCCTGAAGCTGGACTGGCACACATGTAGGAGGCATTCAATCTCCCAGAAGATTTATTTGAGAGTGCAAGGAATATTGGACACTTTACTGAAAGAATTGAGTGGTTGAACTTTTTAACCCTGGCCTATAACCTGTTCAGAGTTGAGAGTTAAGTCATACTTCCATGGTGTCCTGAATGAATATACTGTATATTATGATTTTGTGTTGATGTTTATGTTGAAAAAGGAGATCAAGGCTTTAACCAGGTAACCACTAAAAGTCAGGAGGAATTTCTTTTGTTAGGAATGAGGGAATTACTTTGACTATCTTCTTTCAAGGATCAATGAGGCAAGAATATTCGTAATAGCTTTTTCCTTTCCAGACAATTGAAAACAAATTAAGCACTGGGGAAGACAGCTGGAGAGATAGGGGCAAAAGCTGTAGGCTTCATGTAACAGCTTGCTACAGCTGTTTCTGCAGGGCTGTGAGTGTGATCACAAAAGATTTCCTTTGTTTCCAGCATCACTCAGCAGTCAGGACTGATTACTGAACCACTGTCCTGGTTCTGTCTTGCTATTCCTTACTCACTCAATTTCGTATAGCTAATGTACAAGACTGGAGCAAACTTCTTGTGTCAAAGGAAACACCAGCATCCTTCCACACTACCTCATATTCAGGCAGTCTCTGTCCAAGAAACCCAAGAACACGAGGGGAAGTCAGTACCACAACATGTGCTTTCAGTTACTGAGAAAACCAAAGGGCAGTTAATGGGTTTGGATCTAATAGCAATTGATAGTCAATATGTACGGAAAGCAAGCTGCAGTCTTCTCACATATCCTCAAGAAACCACAATTTAAAAGCTTATCAGTTAATGCTGACAACACAGGAAATACAGTCATGGGTTTTAATATGGATTCAGAAAAGTATCTACATCCTTCTCACAGCATTTACACATGTGACTTCTTCAATTCTTTTGACTATTCAATGAAGAGGAGAAAATTGATTTGTGAATTTCTGTTATCAGTGAAAGACAACCAGGTTATTGTGCTGATGTGACTAATTGGGGGCATTGGTGTGACTTAGGAAAGGACCTCTCACTCATCCTACTTAGCACAGCTGGGCAAACATTTACATGCTGAAGACTGCATATTCCCATAATTTCTATCTGAGATCATGAGGAGGATTAACAGAGCACTGGCTATAGCGCTGTTTTTGTATCAGTATAGCCAGCTTTATTTCCCATCCACAAACTTTAATTTGGATGAGGTTAGGCCATGGATGTCAACAAGGCAATAGATTACACTGAGATAATCAAAAGTGGATGTGAAGAAAAAAAAAACATAGAAGAAAAAGGTTTAGAATCAGAATCACAGAATCATTCCTCTTGGAAGGGACCCCCTGAGATCATCCGAATGATCTGGTACAGCTCAAATGGAAGTTAAAGCTTCAAGCAGAAATTTGTGGTTAAAGCTCTGCTCGCTGTTTGCAACACAAGGATATTATTTTTAGGTCTCTTAGATATTATAAATTGCTTATCTATCAATTTTCTCCTAAAACAATAAAAGTTACAGGATTTAACCTTGGTGGGACCAACCTCATTGACATTTGACCTCAATACTCTCACTGCTAGTACTAGTTCCAAAACCTGCCTCATGGGAAGTTTGAACAAACACACTAATTAGAGACAATTCTGTTCAGATATTTTTTATTTGCTGTTCTTCCATTGCTTAATTTCTTTTTCTGACTTAAAATGAAAATGAGTATTTGAGACATTAATCTGTTGTTAGTTTGTTTTTCCCCTAAATGCATCAGATTTTAGATCTGCTATTAAACTTGTATACTGTGAAAGTTTTCTGTGGTTTTAAAGATCAGTTTGATGTCATGGTAGATTTTATATTTAGTAGAGCAATAAATAAATAGTGCTTTAGGTAAAAATTACTATTTTCACAGATTTTCACTAATAAAAATTGTCAGTAAGATTGCCTGAAAAGACAAGTCATGAAGGAGATTCTACAAAATATCAGTGAAATTCTCCTGGTATCGCTTAACCCAAGATGTGCCTGGATTTATCGCATGGAAATTCCAAGTTCCTTTTAGGTCCAGCACAGCACAAATTATTTCATGCACCCGTACAGCCATCTAGTGGAGCCAAACCTCCTGCACCAGTCCTGTGTCAGCACAGTGTCACCTGCTGCCAGCACCGTGTCACCTGCAGCCTGAGCACTCTGGGTGTGGCACCGTCATCAGCTCAGAAAGGCCACAACAGCTGGATTCTTACTGATGCCTCCTACACGTCATAACTCAATACCCTTCTGATCTCGTCCTGCTGAGAACTCCGGATGAAGAGCATTTTACATAAGATCCTTCAATTAAATGTGGGCAGACAGACCAAAGCCAAGTTATTCTTCCCCCACCCCCCCCACCCCCCCCCAGTATTTGCATAATACAAAGAAGAAATTCATGGTTTATAGACACGTTAATTCCAAAGACATCAGAATATAAAAATGTGATGACAGGCTTTGTGTTTCACTGAGACCACAGGTCTCCCATGCATCAAGTCCTGCTGCAGCTTTCAGTGTGTATGATTGAAATTGGACTGAGATATTGAAAATCTTGTGTAGGTTGTCTTGAAACCTCTTTTACAACTGCACCACAATTCTAGAGTCCATAATATATCAATCCTAACCTCCTCATTATGTCTCTACCTATCCAACTGAAACACTCTCTATTAAATTTCTGCTTCCTCTAATAACAATTTGCTGTAGTCAAGACATCCCTTAACCCTGACTTTGAAAAACAAAGGTTGCTTTCTTAGCTAAATGTTCATTGCTACTCACCTTCCCTTTTCTGTTGCTTCTATGTAGATTGAAAGACAGGTGGATAGACACAAATCTATTAATTTGCTTTCCATTAGCCAAGGTGTACCTTTATTCCCTAATTCTACACTTACAGGGATTTGGGGAACTACCAAAATAGTCCTAAGCAACCATCGCTGATATTCTTGGCCTACTTGTCTTATAAAAGCTCCTTATTTTGTGAACTGCTCCCTTGTAAAGTCCACACAACTTTTTGGTTGTAACCTGCTCAATGGAAAGCTTAATATATTTTGTGCTGATGCTCAATCATGCTTAGGTTAGCATTTAATTAGATCACTAAAACTTGTTAGTAGTGGTAGCAAGAGACTTTCAGACTTACACTGAATGTGAATGTCCCTTGGTTTTCCTAGGTAGGTAGTGGAAAAGGCCCATTTTCTGATGAAACTTGATTGATTGATTGATTGATTGGTGTCTTTTTTGCCTTTATTAACTTAATTTTCTTTGCTTTCTCTCCTTCCTGTAACGAAAGAGCATTGCTTTATTTTATTTGAGAATTGTTCCCTCAAAAATCTCTGCTCCTCGAAAGCTTACGTTCTGTACTTACTTCTTCATCATTATTAAGCACATCAGTCTTGTACACAGTTTTCTGTAAGACCCCGGTGTTTCAACTCACTCTGTAAATAATTTAGGGTAAGAACAAGCTTTTTGTTATTTTCAGTGATGCTTCATGCAATATGGACAGCACCTCGAGCATTAAGATTGCAAATACAACCACATGTATGTTTTAATTATTCATCATTCAGGCAGCTCTTCCTTGGCTAATGATTTGAGTCTTTTCTTCCACATATACTATGCTCTTATTTATGTCATATTTGCCAGCTTTTTTCTTCTTTTCTGACTGACATTAGCATTATTTCTACACCAAATAGGGGTGAAACCTGGAAGACTGTCATTTTCTTTCACAAAGGCCTCAGCCATATCCAAAATCATGTCCTGGAATTGTTTGAGGAATGTGAGTTATCTGTCAAACAAGAGGAAAAAGATAAAAATGGTTTCACTAAATGGAATTAAATCTTCCCTCTGAAAGATATCTTGATGATAAATATGAGTAACAATATAATATTATGTATGAATGCAGCTCATGACTTTGAAGCATTTCAGTATGTAAGACAAAGATGAATCTTTTTTATTTAATCACAGTTTTACCATAACAACCAGACAGCTGCAGAGATATTCAATGATTCCTCACACTGTTTCAATAAAGAAAGCTAGTGTCAGTCAGAAAATGTATCCATCTTCTGATAGCTGACTCTCTGCTCAGCAAACACTGCTGCAAAGAGTGACTACTGGGAGCTCTGTGACCACGAGAATTTTAATTATTTATGTATTTTTTAAACCACTGCAGTTGCATTTTTAAAAATTATTTATAAGACAATCTTGCTGCTCCATCTGTAGTTTCAAAATGGTTCAGCTGGCAAGAATGGGACCTGGTAGCTTTCTGTATTCATTTTCCTTCTCATGAAAAAAATGAAGTGCTGGCTGATCTGTGTGTCTTCAAACCAAAGGATGGGATTGAGGGGGGGATTGGGTATTTTATGTTACCTGTTGCTAAACACCGTGGAATAATTCTTCGTTATTTAACTACTGCCCCCACATCTATCAATTGAATGAGAATTAATCCATAAACTTCCAGAAACTACCCTAAGGAGAAAGTATACCAATGGTTCTGACTCTAATTTGGTAGATGCCACACATCTTTTTGAGTTTTTGTCATCTTTCTTTTTTATCTTTCTAGTTTATATTCCTTCCTTAATCTGTTCCCTTACAGTGATCTTATAATTTGTAATTTTCCAAGGAGAAGAATTGAAGCAGACTCCAAATTCCTGCCAGAAAACTTTTCTCAGTTACTGTTTCGTTTGGGGTTTCTCTTGACGAGATGATAAATATCTTCACAATAGATTTTTAATTCAAGTTTGTCATAGTTTCAGCGTAAACGCTAACACGGTAATAACAACACAATTTACACATTGGGAGAGCAGAGATGTTGAATATTTACATACACTTCTTCTATAGTAGTCTTAACAGCATAGTAGTCTTAATAGCATAGTAATGCAACCACATTTTCAGCCCGAGTAAATGTAATTGCTTCCAATTCTGTGTGTTCACAAGGTCTATTTATCCAGCTAATAAAAGCGAGGAAATGCAGAATACTGAACCAGTGATAAACTGTGTGTGTGTTTGTGAGAGTGGAGCCTGAGGCACCACCCTCGATGATCCATTCCCGTGTTCTCTGGGAATGCCAGGGAAGGTTTAACGAGCTGGGAGCCAGCGTGCAGAACCAAGAGCCGATGGATTCGGGCTGCACACTGCGATCCAGCAGCTCCTTTCCCATGCCAGCCCGTTTTACCTTTGTGTCTCAGCGGCGGCACAGGCAGACCCGGAGGGGCCAGGCAGGACAAGAGGACAGAGACGCAGGCTGCGCCAGGGCAGATTCAGGTTGGACACGAGGAATTTCTTCACTGAAAGGGTGATTAGACGTTAGAATGGGCTGCCCAGGGATGTGCTGGAGTCGCGGCCCCTGGAGATGTTTAAGGAAGGACCGGAGGTGGCGCTCAGTGCCACAGTATGGTTGGCACGGTGGTGTTCGATCACAGGCTGGACTCAACGAGCAGGGAGACCTTTTCCAACCTGACTGATTCTGTGACTCCGTGACTCATCTGCAGGTCTCGGTTTTCCACTTATTTTACGAGTGTACGGAGCGCCTGTCCCTGCAGAGCAGCACTCAGACGGGAGCTCCCGGCCCCGGGCCCTCAATTCCCCTCCCCGGTTCCCCGAGGGAGCGGCGGGGCGGGGGCACGCAGAGCCCCCTCACGGCCCGCCCCAGCCCGCCCTTTCCCCTTCCCGTCTCCCATTGGCTCCTCCGCACCCGCTCTCCGCCAATCCCCGGCCGCGCTCCGGAGCTCTCTCCTCCCCCTTCCCGCGCCCGTGGCCGCCGGCGCGCCGCGAGTCGGGACTGTTAGCCCCGCCTCCTGGATTAGCCCCGCCCCCTCACGGACGGACCGGGTGGTGATTGGCCGGCTCGGGAGGGGGCGGTGCGGAGTGGGCGGGGCCAGCCGGGGCCATGGCTGCGCCGGGAGCTGCGCGGCCCCGCAAGGTGCGTGAGGGACGGGGGAGCGGGCGGGGCTGAGCTCGGTCCTCGTTCGGGGCCTCCTCGCCGGAGTCCGCGTGTGCTCGGGGGTGGGGGTGAGGGGACGTGGGGGGATCCCTCCCGCCGTCCGCGTAACGACTCCTGCACGAGGTTGGGCCTTCCGAGGCCGAGCCCGGCTTGCACCGCAGTCCCCTGACGATGGTCCTGAGGCGCGGTGTGCGGTTCTGGGCCTGTCTCCCTGCCCGAGAGACGTGGAGCGCCTTGAGCGGCTCCAGTGGAGGGCAGCGAGGATGAGTGGGGACTGGAGCATCTCTCGTACGAGGGAAGGCTGAAGGGGCTGTGTCTGTCCAGCCTCGAGGGGAGATGGCTGAGAGCAGACACTAGCAATGTGTATGAATAGCTAAAGGGGGGTGTTGGAGGATGGATCCAGGCTCTGCTCGGTGGGACCGAGCTATGGGACACGAGGCAGTGGGCAGAAACCGATGCACAGGGAGTTCCACCTGAAAACGAGAAAGAACAGGTTGTCCCGAGAGGCTGTGGAGTCTCCCTCACTGGAGATATGCAGGAACAAGTCAGGACGCAGACCTGTGCCATGTGCTCTGGGATGGCCCTGACTGAGCCACTGTGGTCCCTTCCAGGCTGACCCATGCTGTGATTCTATGACTGTGATTCAGTGACTGTGATTGTGTGTCTATGCTGTGTCCTCTGACCGTAGATGATTCTTAAAGTCCCCACAGTTCAGCTCTGTTATTTATCAAGCCTGGTTTCCATTTGAAACACATTTGTACATCAGCCCTTGGAGTGTCCTTAAGTGAGTGGCTGTGTCTGTAGTGTCTGTGGAAGTTAACAGAGCATCCTGCTGTCAAGGCATGTTTTGTGAAATGAAACCCACAAGTTTCAGGCCCTACTGGGAGCAGTTGGCCCCTTGGCCTGAGAGTTGTAACTTCTCTTGAACTGATCCACCTCTGCAAAAGTTCTTGGAATTAGTGGGCAATTCAGTAGTCTTCAAGCATTGTGAAAATACTTTGTGAAAATCAATGTATATTTCTGTAATCAACAGGCTCTGTCTTCTGGAAGGCTGTCAGGAGCAGCTAAACTAACAAATGGAAGAAATCAGTAAGACCTTATTCACTGGTACTGTTTAAAATGGAGTGTGTGTGTGTGTGGGCATTTGGGAGCCTTATACTTGTCTTACCTCACAACTGAACAAAAACTCCTTGTGTGTATATATAAAACATTTTGAGCTGAACGGTTCTAAGCAGCCCATTAACAGACAGGCACAAACTGAATAGAAATTTTGCACATAAAAATGCAGATTTCACTCTGCATGTTTTAATTATAAAAGATTGAATTTATATAGTTACTAGCTGTAAGACTGTTGAGTGGAGACTGAATTCTTCTTTGACATAAATTATTATCTGCTTAACATGTTTGTTGCAGCCATGCAAAATTTTCAGGAAAAAGTTATTTTGCTTATGATAAAATTATTTTGCTATTATGGAATGAAAGTAAGTTTGTTTTTTTTTTACTTTATTTCATATTAAGGAAGTGGTATAAACAGTGAATTTCATTTTCTCAGGTTTGGCTTAAGGAAAGGATGTCATTCCACTGACTCTGACAATCAGGTAATTAAATGACTTTAACACAGTCATCCCTGTTATCTAAAGAGAAGGGAAATTGGAATACCTTAAGTAACAGAAGAAAGCCAAGTTAATTTAGATCCTAATTAATTTGCATCTGAACCTGAAATTGCTCCTGCAAGGCAAGCAAGAGTGTCTGTGCTGCATCTTGCAGATAGGAGCAAATGGGCTTTGTGTGCAGTGAGTTTGGCTCTGACAGATCTCCTCAAGGCACAGGATACATTTTGCAAACACAAATTAGCTGTTTATGGACAAGGGCTGGCCCTCACAGAAGAGCAGTCACCCTTTTTAGGTTTTTGTGGTGGAAAGAAAGAGTAGCACACAGTCAGTGCTGTACTGGTTTTGTGTAGTCTTGAGCCAGCTGTCTCCAAAATACAAGTAGGCTGTATCATTTAAATGTACATGGAAATAAGAATATAAAGCATACGTGTAATTATTGTAAAGTCCAGCAAATGAACATGGGTGCAACAGCACAGTTTAGTTATTTTGCAGAATCTGTGTGTTTGCAAACTTTTATGTAATTGCAAAGTAGAACATGGGAAATGATACATTTTTTTGGTTGAGTTGTTTTTTGTCAGGTGGCAGATTTGGGTACACTCACCTCTAAAAGAGCATCTTGGTTTACTGAAAGAGAACATTGGTACTCATTGACTGACTACAGTGTTCTTTGTGCAGGTTGATCCTATTCATAATGGGCTTGAGCACTGTGCAGCTTTACTGAAGGATCTCTTACAGAAGGAAGCTACAGGTTGTGTCTTTTTAAAACACAAGTTACATGTTTAGGTTTTGTAATACTCTTTTGATTTGTTTTGTTGACCCCTTTTTCTTTCAACTAATGCTAGGAAGGGAGACTGTCCATAAACAGCCTGGGAAAGCAACTACCTTTAAATTTACTTCCAAGCCTTTGCCAACCAAAGGAAATTCTTCCAAGAAGAAAGGGTTAAAAAGAATCACTGCTCCTGCCCCTGTCCTAAAAGAAGTTGGTAAGTGGACTTTCTTAGACTTATTTTTTTTATTCAAGCAGCCTTAAAAGACTCCTCAATTTAGTGAGATACAACAAGGCTTCAAATAATTGTCGCCGTTTGTTGATCCTGGGTTGGATCCACAAAAGGATGTAGTCTTTCCTTTTAGAAACTTTAAATGTTTACTAAACAATTACTGAAATTTACAAGTATTTGAACTTCAGTTACAAGGGAAAAAGTTGAGTGTGTTTACAAGTATCAACATCATCAGGTTTATCTGGTAGGGAATGTGGAGGAAAATGAAAATACTCTTCCTCTATGTCTCTTGGACAGGGAAGCATTGCAGTGCTTGGTCTCAGTTTAGGATCCACAGCTAGAAACTGGTCTGGAGTTCAGTGTCCAGCCGGGCTTTTCTCAAAGAAGGATTTGTGGAAACAGGGAGGTGTGCGTAGAAATGACAAGACCTCAAATGGTTTAGTGGCCAAAGCACTGAGTAGAAACGTAGATGGAGTGCTGTCAGCTGAGTTGCTCCCAGGGAAAATATTTCACTTGTCATTTCTGCCTCTCTGCACACTGTGCAATTTCTAATCCAGTAAGTGGGTGGGGCTTGTAGACAGGTGTGTAGCAGAATGCCCATTTGGAATTGTAGGAAGGGAGCACGTAGCTGATATCTTCCCAGTGCTGTAAAATTACTGAATTTTAATTACACCTAAGCAGAGGTTTTAAGAATTGCATTTTAGAGCTGGCCTTCTGTAGGATTAAGTCTCTGCGCTTCCTTCAAGAACAGCTGCCTGTCCAACTGGTTTGGGTTGCTCTATCTGGAAGAAAAAATCGGAAGATTCATTTGCTGCTGAATCAAAATCTGACTGGAATCCTGTGCCATAGGATCTTTTTTTGTCTGTTTTCAAGGGAGCCTGCCAGAATCTGCCAGACAATACAATGAGTTTGTGCAGATCAAGAAGACAGGCAACTTCAGGAGTTTTTTGTTCTTTCTTTCTTTCTCTACAGTGCCAATATCAAATAGAAAAGTTGCCTCATCTACCACACCTTCTACTGGGAAGGAACTTTCCAGTGCAGTACAGAATCAGATGGTTCAATCAATTCATGTGCCTTGCAGTGAATGCTCTCCTAAGGCGTATCAGAAACTTTATGAGCACGTGCAAACTCAGATGTCTCTGATAGCTGGCCAACCCCCACAGAAGAGTAATGAAATTCCTACAGTAACTCCTTCTCCTACCTCAAATCAGGGTTAGTGGAACTATTAATGTAGAGCAAACTATTTAACTGCATGAGTTTTGCCCACATTGCCCTGATCTATGAGTGTTGTTTTCTTTTAGGATGTCAAAATGTTACAGGTTTGAATTATCAGTTACCTACCTCCACATCAGCACTGTCCCTGCAGCTTTCAGCTAATCCCTTATCCACTCAGTCAGTAAGTAAAAGTTTGATTCTCACTATCAACAAACACTGAATTAGCACTTCCTATTTATTTATACATTTCCTTGTGTCAGTTTTGCTAATAATTTTCCTTTTAAAAATTGTGTATTTCAAACTGTAGTGATGCACAGAGAAAATACTGCTATTCAAAACACATTTTATGTAGACACCAAAAAATGAAATTAGAGGCGTTTCAACTGGCTGCTTGCTTCTGCCTGGGGAATTCTGTAATGGACAGCAAACATGGAAAGTGCAGGAAATTATTGATTACTGTTAATTGCATTCTCAGTAATGCACACTAGGATCATTAACCAATTCCTGATAGAAGAGCTCATATATCATATGGAGCTTTCCCTGCCAATGATCCAGGCAATTTTTTCTTCAGACATGTTGTAATTTCTTAGAGCCACATGTTAAAATCCCTGTGTATCTCAGGGTATAGAATGGAGGTGACAGAGAACACCAGCTGCCACCTCAGGAAATGTGGCAAAGGTAATCTGTAAAAACCTTGGATCTGTAAGACTGTAGACTCACCTTCCATCTGCAGGCAATATAGCTAGTGATGACCTTGACTTTTAAAAAACTCATCTACTTAAAATACCAAAAGGTAACAGTGTTGTCCTTTATGTTTTTTTCTTCTCTGTTCTGGTTGGATTCAAGAAATTGCTGGGATTTTTTCATTACAGAGAAGTTGTAGAATAACTGTGCTTCAATGTTGCCAATAACCTTTAAGATGAAGGTAATCTAAATAGATTTACATTTTAATTGCTCCTTATTATACAGGAAAATTATTCCATTATTAATTTGTAGCTGTTCTTATAATTAGCAAAGAATGAACAAGTCTGCATTGAGTCAGACAAGGGTGATGCTGTTAAGGTTTTTTTCCTAAAGATTTAAAAACCATGTTCATTTTTTGTTTAATTGGAATATCCTTTATGCAGGGTGTTCCTGTAGACAGTGCCAGTGGATGTGTGCCAGAGATAGGAGGACCTGTGGTTTCCCCAGTGGTTTCTGCTGCTCCTGCTGCTGCTGCACAAATACAGTCTGGCACTGCTCTTCCTGGTGTGATCCCTTGTACAGCACCAGGAGCATCGACCCCTTCAGTGCCTGCATTGATCCCAGCATCTTCTGGCAGAGAGATGGCCCCAAGCCAGGAGCAGCAGATCAAAGAAGCAGATTTGATGTGGTGCATACAAGCGCTGTTACAATCCCATGAAATGCTGAATGGCAGGACTGAACAGAGGGGCCATCATCACTGTCCAGCAAAACATGATGGCTCATGTGACACAGAGGAGGAGACTCCTGAAGAGCACAGTGAGGACATGGTCAGTGAAGATGAATTGAATGTACTTGATCTGTCTCCAGTGAAAGATACAAGCTGTAAGACAAGTAATATGAAGAAAGTTCTAAAATCTAGAAATGAAAGCCCAGAAGAAACAGCCCATAAAGTTAGGACTGTAAAGTATCTTATGGGTGAGCTCAGAGCACTGGTAACAGATCAAGGTGAGGACATTCTCATTGTGCAGCAGAGTTATTACATACAAATAACAAGCAGTGAGCACTTTAGTTTCTGGAAATTGTATGTGTCAGATGATATGTGACATCTTACTGGGGTTTTTCACAAGTGTAAAACCCTCAGGATTCACGCTGGATAAGTATTCATCTAGTTTTGCAATATTTCAATATTATCATCACAGCAAAACAAAGATTGTTGCTATTCCATATACAGAGTTTTCCCCTGAGAAGGATCCCAGTGGTGACAGGTTGCAATAGCAGTCCCACCAAGGCTGGTTGGAAAGATGGTGGGTTGTGTTTTATTGAGGATGTAAAGCATAGTTTTCATACTCAAGCTTAACAATTTTAAGTAAATATAGTTAAAGATGAAGTTTTCTTGGGGGTAAAAAAACTCCAGATACTGTTAAATCACTTTGCAGATTGCTTAATCACATGTAAAGTGTTAGATCTATTACAGGTTGATAGGTTTATGGAGTCTCTTTTTTCCCCCTCACTTCTTGCAGGTGATTCAGAGTTGTTAAGGCTGATGAGTGAAATAGAAGACTCCATATCATTGCTCCCAGCTGTAGTGGGAAATACGAATATCCAAACTGAAATAGCTCTGGCTTTGCAGCCTCTGCGGAGTGAGAATGCCCAGCTGCGCAGGTGGGGAACTACTCAGTGAGCTTGGGGTTACTGCAGGTGCACCTAAAGCATCTTCAACTGGTCTGGTTTAAATTGCCATTGTTAAGGCTCTCCACTTCTTGTCTGTGCAGTATTTATGGATTAGAAGGTGTGCTGGTAAGGCCATATACTCTGAAAAGCAATAATTAGCACATGGCATGACTTAGGTATTTTAGTAGCATCAATTACCTCATGATTGGGCCTTTGACTGGGTGAGTCAATGCATCACTCTGGAAACTGCACTATCAAGATAGCCTGCTCATATTCTTTTTGTAGTTTATTCTCCAATGTGAAAGTGTCTCTCATTTCAGGGGAGTTCTCACATAACTGGGTAGCATTTACTTCAGAAGAGGGTTATTTACCAGATATTTACTAGATACTTCAAAGGGTCTTTTGTGTTGGAGTAGTACCAGAATGTAAGAAAAAGGTGTTACTAAGATTTCTTTATATTTCTGAAATATTCTCTGACATTTTAAAAGCAACTTCTCACCAAACGAATTTAAAGTGCAGTCCTTTTGAGCATATTCTAATATTTCTGAATTTGTGCTTTTTCATAATTCACATTTAGGAGCCTAAGAATATTAAACCAG
This sequence comes from Eopsaltria australis, assembly GCA_034509425.1. Taxonomy (NCBI): domain Eukaryota; kingdom Metazoa; phylum Chordata; class Aves; order Passeriformes; family Petroicidae; genus Eopsaltria; species Eopsaltria australis. The sequence goes on along the minus strand of JAVTVJ010000067.1, from coordinate 2,438,125 downwards.
CAACTTAGGGAACAAGAAAGCAGTGAGAAGACATCTGGACAGAGCTGCAACTATGAATGTAAAGTACTGATAATGTTGCTTGATAGGGGCATATTTGTTAAATATTAGATATTTAGATACTAGATACTACTATTTTTCATTTATATATCTGTAGTTTCAAATGTCTGTATGGATGGATGGATGTAAGCCTTTAGTTATAGCTGAACTATAAGTGGGATCTGATGCTGCAACTGTATTTGCATGGACTGTTGGGCCTTTTTAAACTCCACATAGTGGGATTTGGCTCTTCAGCTGCCAAGCAGATTATTTTTCCTTACGTGCCTCTTGAAATGAAGATGACTGATTAAATAATGAAGAAGAAAGCTTGAGCTTTATCTTGCTGCAAAAAAAAACCCTTCTGTCTGTAACCAAAATTCATATTACCAAGATTATTTAAAAACTTGGTTTGGTTTAGAAATCTAAGCTACCACACAAAACACTTAAACATTTTATGTTTTACTTTTGGTAGTGGTTTCTTTGCAGTCCTTGAATATGATGCTCCAGAGTCAATTGAAAGAATCACAGAAAGGCCTTGATTCACTGCAGGCTAAGAATGAAGAACTACTGAAAATAATAGAAAGTCAGAAAGAAGAAAATAAACATCTTGCTAAAGGTATTCAAGATAAAGAAGAAGAATTGCTCGAAAACAAACAGCATTATGACATACGTTACACCAAGCTCAAGATCGGTGCGTGTTTTCAGTTTGGTTATTCTTTGTTTAGCATTTTAAAAGTTAAAAGAAATAATTATGTAAGTTCTTGTTGGTATTTCAGAAGTGGAAGAGGCATTAGGAACTGTGAAGAGCCTTCAGTTTAAGCTGGAAGCTTCAGAGAAAGAAAATAAGATTTTGGGCATAACATTACGTCAGCGTGATGCAGAAGTTAAGAGACTGAGGGAATTAACCAGGTATCATTGGCTAAGCTTTTTTTTGGCCTCCTGACATTATTTTTCTTTTTTAAAAAATCTTTCTTCTTTTTTATTTGTTGGGATTTTTGCAGTTTTTTCATACTGTGGATTATTGTAATCTTAGTATCTTGGTGGTGGGAGGTCACAGAAGCTAAAACTTCGCAGTTCATTTTGTTACAATGCTGCTATAATTTTGTTTTAAAACAGAGTTATCATATTCCGTGACTTGAGTTCTGTGGTAAAATACTATCTACTATAACTTATGTGAAGTTAACTCTTAATAGCAGATCTGCCAGTAAGAACTATTGCTGTCAATTTATTTTATCTCACTCTTTTATGCTGAAAACAGTGTCAAGCTGGGAGACATAAATAGCTTTTTGCAGTTGCATAGCGGTGTTTTTATACAATTGCTTTGGATATGTTGTGCACGGGAAACAAAAGTGTTATCTGTCATGTTTATAGTTGGGACTGATTGGAACAGCAGAATATTTTTGAATAGACATTTCAGATTTTTTTGTAGAAGTTTAGACACTTCTGTGACTGCTGTGCTGACCACCAGGTGGTGGTAGAATGATGTCACATTACATATGTTCGTGTATATGCTAGAGACATGAACATCTAAATGTTCATCTCTTTGATGGACAAAGCAGTAAGTTAGAAGAATTACTTCTTTTGTTGTATTTTTTCATTTAGATGCAATGGGAAGAATAATTCAGAAAACCTTTCTTAGTGATTTTGATAACTGCTTCTATCTGCTTTGTAACAGTTTCTTGGCATCAGTTCATTTCATCTTGTGCTGCTCAAAGCAGGTAGACCAGGAATAATCTGGAGAGCTTCATTGTGCTATTTTAGTTACTTTTTAGCTGAAGTGAGCTGAAGAAGAATTCAAAAAACTTGGAATTGGTTCACATTTGTACTGCATTTTATAATAATATCTAGGAAGTGCATTGCAACTTTGTCACTGCCTGATAAATCTAATGTTCTGTTTCTGTGGAAAATTTTTTAACTTTTTTTTTTTTTGTGACTGATTTTGAATCTGTCTGGTTGCTCCTACCTTAACAGAACCTTGCAGGGCAGCATGGCCAAGCTTCTGTCTGACCTCACAGGGGACAAGGTCAGACCCAAACCTGAAAAAGCTCTCTCAAAGTCTCTTTTGGAAGACCATGATAAGCAGATGCAACCTGAGCTGTTTCCTGGGAGTACTTCAGTAATGACTTACCTTAAAACATTAGAAATGGATCATATCTTGATAGATACGGATCTTCAATTCCCAAATAAAATGGGAGAAGCAGAAACGCAAAATCTGTCCTATGAAAAGTTTGCTGCTGAAGGAAGTAAAATTAACAGTGCATTAACAGAAGAAGGAATATCAGCACCCAGAGTACCACCAGCTGCATTGAAGCAAGATGCAGAAATAGTGAGTGATTCTGGGACTTTACTAGATGACCAAACCAAGCTGGATGAGACAATTTACATTCCACTGACTAGCAGTGCCTCTAAAAAACAGCAGCCAGTCTCTGGAAGAAGTGGTGTGGTACCCCAGAGCAGAGGGGCTTGTCAGAGGTTGGATTACCACTGTGAGCTCCCAAGCTCCGTGCAGCAATATGGAGGTGAGGATCCAACTGTACTGGATAATAAATTAAATGCTGGGTACAGTGTGAAAAAGACTGTGGAAAACACGGTTGAAGTTACAGGGGATACAGCAAAGGCAGAAGGAGACCAAGTGAGACCAAGAGGCATTCCTAGTGGGGCTGCAAAAGATTTCTTGGATAAACCAGACCAGCCTCAGCCTGGTACACACACTCGTGCATCAATGCTATTTCCAACAGGGATTTCTCAGAGAACAGGCAGTAAAGCAGCTGATTTTAGTTGCACTTCATTTGAGGATTTCTCGAGGAGGTCCGACTGGAGTGCATCTTCTTTCTCAACATTTACTTCTCGAGATGAAGAGGATTTTAAAAATAGCTTAGCGGCCTTGGATGCCAACATAGCCAGGTTACAAAGGACTCTGCAAAGTAACATTAGGAAACAATGAGTATGAGAAAGCAAAATGGGCTGCAGCAATTTGGATAAATTAAGTTTTTCTGAAGTATATTAAGTATGGTACTGGTACGTATCTTTGTATGTAACAACTTGTTCCTAACTGTCTCAATTATGGATACAGTTGGTTCTTCGTTAGGGTGTGGTGCTGTTCCCCTTGATGTGTACAACTTGAAATAACTGGCTTTTTATATAAAATAGAGATGGCTTTTTAAATTATGACTTAGTTCTAAACTCTTTACTTTCAAAATTAAATGTACTTGTTGTGTTTTTTTTCCTTCCCCAAAGAACTATTGTGAGGTGCTGTACATGAGCAAGAGGTTCCACAGGTAGAGGCCAGGAGAGCTAGTTACAGAGCAGCCCTGCAGGAATGCTGAGAGTTACAGTTGCTAAGTCAGGATCATGCTGTTCCAAAAATAAATGCAGCCATCAGATGGGATTTTTAGTGTATGGTATATCCTATGAAATATATAAATCAATCCTTTTTCACTCACCACTAATAAAACTTTATATTCTCTTTGAAGCCTTGTACTTGAAGGAAGAAGTTGATGAAGTGAAGAGTCCAGATGAGGGCAAGAAAAGAAACATTGAAGTTCTATTGCTTTTTACAGTTCTGTTATAGGGCACTGTCCTGGTTGTATCTTTCTACAAATGTTTGCCTTTTATCTAAAGTAAAAGAGAATGTAGTACCAGTGCATAAACACAGAACAGAAAGATGCTGAGGAACAGAAGCAGCAGAGCTGACATGAAGGAAACTAATGAGGCTTTAGCTGAAAGCTGGCAAACCAGTACAGTTAGGAAAGCACAGCATGTACAGCATGAGGAAGGCATGGAAATTCTACAGTTGCTGAGGTGTCAAACATCTCTGGGACATAAATACAGAGAGTCTGGACTGAATCACCCAAATTGGCTCTCACAGGAATGGGAGTGGAGCAGGGAATGATTCCAGTCTGTTGTTCTCCCTGACAGGCTTTCCACATCTCAGTCTCTAGAATATCCATAATGTAAGTGTTTAAGTTACAGGTATGGGAAGGTGGTATTGCTACCATTCTGTGCCTCCTATACCCTCAGTAATGCTTCAGAGCTGTTTTTCAGGGAAAATACCTTTGGAAAAGGAACAGCAGTATAAAGACCTGAGTTTAAGACTGCTTTTTCTGCAGAATTGCCTATTATTTTTTTTCCTGGAAAACATTGTTGTCCTTCCTGGCACTCATTTCTTTTATGTTTCCATGTAGGAGGAAAGTCCCTTATGGTTATCTGCTTGTGTGGACACATTTTAAAGTTAGGACGCTGTCCATGCATTGTGCTGAGGAGCAGCTCTGTGATTATTTTAGTTACTGGTAACTGAGTCATATAAAGGTATGAAGAGAACACACAATACAGAAGATGCCAACTGGCACTCCTGCTTTTGAAAAAGGAAAGTTAGACTAAATAGTGACTTCAGTCATTTAGAATGCTTTTAAGGCTTGGCCTGGATTTCTCAGTATTCTCTACACTCATCATGCTCAGATTCAGAATAAGGTTGATGGTATGAAAGTGAACAGGTTTTAATTAAGTATTTACAAGCAGTTTCAGTGTAGAAGCTAAGCAGGATTTAAGCAGTTATTACAGTGTGGGTTAAAGACAAGCTACAATAAACTCTGATCTTTAGAACTCACAAGAAACCTGAAAAAAGATGGGAAGAATATTCACTAGTAAACAACTAATTGAATTTTCTCCTTGAAGCCAAGACTTTCTCCATTTGGAGGAGGGTATTCCTTCTGGCCAAAACTAATTGCAGTGTGTGTTAAGGCAGCTGTGGTGTCAGGGTGCCCAAGCACATTGCTGTTGTGTTGAGAGCATTTACTTTCATTTTTATTGCAGTGGGGGAAGATGTTTCATCTTGTTTTCCTGTTTGCCGTCACAAAGTCAGTTCTATGAAAGCAGGAGATGACTACTGGAAAAAACTCTTGGGCATAATGACATAGGAGCAGGTTTGAAATGTGTGTCCACTTCAAGGAGGAGGAACTTAGGAGAAGAGACAGGAAGGAAGAGGCTTTTTTTAAATGGTCCTTTGTTTTGTACTCCAGTATGTCAGTCAGGGCTATAGCAACTTAATGAAATAAAAAATTTCCCATCTGTGGGCATTGTGAATGTGCACTGTTATGTGTTTAGTAATAGCTGCTGTGAAACACCTCTTCTGTTATATGGATTCTCACTTTTACAACACAAACTGCAACCTCGGTGATCATGATTAGATATTACAAAAAATCTTCACTATGAGGCTGGTGAGGTACTGGAGAAGGATTCCCCAGAAGTTGTGGGTACTGCATCCCTGGAAGTGTTTGAGGCCAGGCTGAACAGGCTGTTCCAGGCTTTGAACAACCTGCTGTAGGGGAAGGTGTCCCTGCCTAGGGCAGGGGTTGGAACTAGAGGGTCTTTTAACATCCCTTCCAGCACAAACCATTCTGTGATGTTGTGTAGCTTCATCTCGGTTTTTCTTGTAAACAAAGAAGTTAAAAGAGTTTCATTTTTACAAATCATACTCTGTGAAGTTGACATCTGCACCTTCCTGTGATGTAGAAAGTAAAGGAACTCTTAAAACATGTCATCAAGCTCTTTTCTCTATGAAGAAACCAGGCATTGCTACTGTTACCTCAAGTACCTTTCTTAAGTCTCCGACTTAATGCAGGCATTCTTAACAAGGGAGACTCTTTTCCTTAGAAGGGAAAGAAATATTTCCTTTGTTAGATCAGAGAAACAGACTAAGGCGAAAAAAAAAAAAAAGAAAAAAAAAGAAAAAAAAAAAAAAAAAGGAAGTCATAGGTTTAGTCACCTCAGCGGTTCCCAAATAGTGTAGATGAATATTTAAGTTTGGTCTGCACCGCTGCCATAGCACCAGAATTTACAAGAAGTGATGAAAATGTCAAGTCAGATTTGGGGTATTAAAGTGGTTATGACAGAAAATTCAGTCCAAACACAGATTTTGCTCTAAACCATCCTAGGTAGATCAGACTACCCACATTAATGACCTGTTTCCAGTTAAGCTCAGGCAGCCCATCTTAAGTGGTTCTTCAAGATTAATGCAAGTGGTGTTAGAGATAGTATCTGTCTTCCCCAAAATTCACGGGATTCCTTCTGTAATGTCCTTGTACAACAATGTCCTACAGTCTGTTCTCCTTCAGCCAGCTGTAGGGATATTCAGGAGTCCTCAGTTACATGAGTCAGGGCTTTTGCCTGCAGAGCCGTAGGTACAGAGGAGTCAAGTAGGAGATGAGGTCTTATTGCTGAGCTCACTTTAACCCCTGCTTTAAGGTGAAATCAAGAGTCATTGTCACTTTCATGACTGTTCTTGCAATTTGAGCTGTAACCAGACAGGAGTCTGAAGAGAACAACTCTCCCCCAGCCTTTGATTCGTATTGCAGTTGATCAGGTCTCTCTTCAGCATAAGCATAGGGTGAGTTTGTTTTTTATTTAAAGTTGTATACTTGTGCACATGTAGTATATACACACACAGTGCATAAGCATATATATATTTATATTTTTGGTAGAGAAGAAAATAGGTTTTTTAGTCTCCAGATTTCTCTTAATTTGTGAAAATGGATTGCTTCTGTGTTCTCTAACAGTCTCGGGAAGTGTATTCACTATAGCTTTTTGCCCTTCACTGCAGTGAGGTAAGGGAAAGGTGCCTGTCTGTAAGCAGCCCACACTTCTTTCCCTCCCAAGGTTGGTGGAAATGCCACGGTTACATGGGGATCTTTTCAGGGATGAAATCATGTGTGAGCAAGATGTGTCAAGCATGAAATTCAGATTTACACAGATCCTGGGGTTGTACCTAAATGCATCATCAGTGAATTATTTCACTATTTGAAGACCAAACACCAAGCTGAATTGAAAGCCCAATGCTTTCACAGACATCTCCTGTTTATCAGGACACAGAATGGAGAGAATATTATCCAAAGGTTCTCCAGTTGTACTCCTGGCCCCACACAAGACTGAAGTTACAGTGCACAGGCATGCAACAGTCCCCAGTCATGAAGTGGCACCAGTAGTATTGCAAGTTCAGAGGCACTGGCACATGCTGAAAATCTCCTTTTTGCATGCATGGGAATTCCATTTCTGAAGTTTTTACACCGTGTTCTAAAGGCAGTGTAAAATCAGTGCCTCACTGACTGCAAAAAGAGCAGCTTAAACTGCTCAAAGTGTAGTGGCCATCTGTATTACAGCTAACATTATGTGGTTTATAGGCTCTTTAAGCATCTGAGTGTCTAAAGACCACTTAGAGGTATTATTTCTCCTAAGACTCCTGGTTTTGTCCAAGCCCATGATGAATTCTGGCTATTTCTCCGCTGCAATCATAAAGCCAAAACATATATTTTCTTACTGCCTCCTCCCAGATTCTATTCTGTATTTAGAAGCTAGCAGTGATGGTTTTGGACTTGCAATTATGATATTAAGCTAAGTGTAAAATATTTTTCTTGGCGTAATCTAGAATATAAATAGCTTTAACATCAGTTTCTGGTTCTCTTTATTCCCTGGGGAGTGCCAGTTCCCTTCCGTAGTTAGTCTCAGTACTAAGATCATCCCAGCATGAGCCTTGCTCCTGCACCCCCTTTCCAAGAAACATAAGCAAACCAGGGCCAAGTACTCTGCTCTACTCCCCAAGACTTCAGACAGACAACACTGGGAAGATGTTCCCATATATTCCCTGAACCTTCATCCCCTTCCCTCCCAATCTGCAGGGATCCAGGAGTTCACCATGACACTGAGCTCTCTCCAGTGCAAGTGCTGTCTCCAACCACAGTTCCATTTCCAGCGTGGCATTTTTATGTCCCACACAGGTCCCTGGGCAAGAACATGACATTCAAGGACTACTGATTTTCACCTTTCCTCTGTAACACCAAACACATGGGAATGTTGACACCTTGTCCATCTTTTAAACCATGACCCTCTGTGTGAGAGAGCAGTGGAGCCACCCTGTAAGCAGAGAAGCAAGAGTTTAAGTGACTTCTTTACTAGCAATCATTGACTGTGGAACAACAGGCTCAGATTGGACTTTGAAGGGAGTTTTTTCAAAAGCACTCACTATTTTTATTTTAAAAACACTATCCATCCTCTATCCAATTTGCTTAGGGTAAAATATACTGAGTAAATATAGGCATCTGCCTGTTCAAGCTTCCTACTTCTTCCCAGGAGCAATCCTGAACAGGGTCCTGCAATCACTGGTGTTCTTTTAGGAAGCCTCTAAAGTCACTGACAACCTTCCCTCTGCAAGTGGTAACCATACCTGCAATCACAATGCCATCTGAGATAACAGTGAGCAGTGTGTGTACAGACTGAGGAGTCACAGCCCAGCCCATTGATACCCTGTGCTGGGTGAACACACATCAAACACTCCCTCACATGCCATCACTGTCTTTACTCCACTTTTGCCATCATAATCCACCCCTAATCCTTACAAAAGGGTTGAGAGCATCTCCTGGGAAATCACTGCTTCGAGAGTCAGGCTGAGAGCGCTGAGAGCTGCAGCAGAGCTCTCTCCCAGCAGCTGGCTCTGGGAACAAGAACAGGAATCATCACCACAAAGCCACCGAGAGGACTCAGACACCGCTCGTTCCTGCAGCCGGCTCGGTCTGTGTACGGCAGAGCCGCTATTGTTGGTGCTGCTTAGGAAATATTCCAGAGAGTGTGTAATTGTTTATACTCAGATTCTTTTATCAATGCTTAATTAACTGCAGTCACAACACATGTTCACCATTAATATTTTAAATTACTGGGATGTTTGCTAAATCTATTCTGATGGCCTTCTTGGAAACTTCCACTGAAGGTTCCAAAAGTGACAGGATGTAATCCTGTGCCTGCAGTACTTAGCCCCTTCTTGCTTAAGGGTCTTCAGGTATGATCTCGGGTGACATCTACATTTCATGCCCATGACACTATAAAAGGGGCCATTTCTAAAAGTTATCTGAAGCTGATTTTCTTCCTTTGTAAACAGCTCTGGGCATTTCTAAACCACTATTTCAGTCAGCTACAACAAAAGCTGTTGTCATCCATCCGTGCTGCAGAAAGTGGTTGCTTTGGATTTGGCCACATCTTCCAAATACACAGTTTCATCAGTCATTTCATCCCACAGAAGCCACAATTAGAAACATTTTGCTCCTAAATTCCAGAAACAACTTCTAAAAGTCTAGAAATTTCCCCCCAGTTGCCTCCTTCTGCTGGATCCCCTCTGCTGAAGTAACTGAGCGGCAGCTCTTTCACCTTTTAAACAGGAACACAGGAAATGCACCCTAAGTCTGGTTTGCCTCTTACCAAGACCTGCAAATGAAAATCATTTTAGAGTGCCTGGATTTTGTTGAAAAATCATTCAGGGCTCTAAAAATTAGCAAAAGAGCCCTTCTCCTTTTGAAGTTTACTTTACAGGCTTGCGACAAGATTCATTACTTGAGTCACAAGGCTTGTAATTGATCATTCTCAGCCTGTGCTCAGACAGCCTGGCGGTGGAGTACGCCAAGTCACCAGGGATTAAATGTTTGTGGGTTTGCAGGATTTTAAAGAAGTTATTCTGGCAGTTTAAGGGGACATTAACTAGTCCTGTTGTTACCATCCACCTCTTGTGAGTATTGACAATTGAATCAGGGTTACAATTAATGTGTTCCTTCTGTGTGTTATTACACTGCATAACACTGACAGACTGTGCTTTTTTCCTCTGGAGCAGTTTTGCATTTCTTGGTCTAATCTTTGTGGCTTTATGCTTATATATTAAAGCCTCTCCCTTTCCTTCCTGCCATACTTCTCTCCTTGCAAATACCATGTTGTATATGGGTCTGCTCCCATCTTCCTTCCAGTGCAACCCTTACCAGGATAAGACTCTTCCTCGGTTATCCACTGGGGAAAACAAACTCTTACCATAATGGAATCTGAATGTCTGTGGGTAGCTCATTATAAATCATAGCTCTAACTTCCAGGGACCCTCCAAGCCAAGTTCCCCAAAGAATGCTTGTAAAAGTCTTGAGTGCTTGTAATCAGTGTAAGTATCTCAGCTCTGAGCCTGTGAAGGAACTCCGCATCTCAGTTTTAGGATCAGGATCTATATTTGTTAGATTATTCAGTCCTATCACTATTTAACAGAGAGGATAATAGCTGACAGGATGTGTTAGCTACACTTGCTAGTTCTGGTCTTCCTATTCCATCCATAATTGATAATAAATTGCGATATTCTTATATAAATTGCAATATTCTCATATAAATTGCTATATTCTTTGGTCCCAGTGTGTTCCCATTTTCCCATTTTCTAATAAGGCTGAGCAAGGAATTGCTGTAAACTTCTTGCTAAACAGCAGTTTTCAGGAGTTTTCAGGATTTTTCATAAGCACTTTTCCCTTATGTGATTGTACTGCTTGTCTGGCAGTAGGATTCTGTCAGCAATCTCTTACCTGAGCCTTGGATGTACCAAACACATTTGGAGGAAATTATGCTTTTGTCCTATTTATTTTCCTTTCAACTAATTTCTGTATTTTGGTGAAAGCTTAAAAGAAACCCTAGATATCTGTAGAAGGTGGAAGCAGTGACTGTGATAGTCCTGATCTCTCAGGAAATATTTCCATGGAAACTCAGCTGGGAAAGGCTTTTCTCCTTCACCACTGAGCTCTGATGTTGGACCTGCTGCCAGCATCGTTCCACTGGATGTGCAGTTCTCCTGAAGAACTCAGAGCACAGTGAAGCCTGTAAGTTTTGTTAGACATAGGTACAGCAAAAACTTGCTTTGCTGTATGACTTCTGGAGCTTTGTAGCTCTCCTGGTTAATTCTGGAATAGTTTAAGCATGAATGAGTGCTCTAAAGGTGCAAGGGAAAATAGTGGTGTCCATCTTATTAGACAGACACATCCAGGAATAGCATTGCTTCCCTCATTTCTGAAGGAAAGGGCTCGGGCCCAGCTTAATACAGTGACAATGAATGACAGTGAAAGTCAGATTGGGACTTAAACAGATGTGAGAGAGAGAGGAAGGGAAGGGAGAGAATCAGATGAAATAGGGAGAAAATCTCTTTTGTAAATAAAGGAGGAAAAAACCTTCTGCACAATCGACAGCAGCAGACACCAGGCTGGTGACATGGTCCATCTTTCCCCTTCCAGGATGGCTGAGTCACTGGAACACTTGAAGGCCACCTTCATAGTTAGATGTTCTCACAATTTATTTTCTATCACTTTTGGGCTTCTCCTCTCCACTTTTATTTCCAAAAGTCAGTTGCTAGAATGCCTTTGTTCTCAGTTTAAGCATGCCTGGACCTCCAAATAATTCCAGTTAGCTCTAGCAGGCACAAGGTATGTTGTTTCTTTGGAAACATCAACTCTAATTAAAACAGTAGTGCAGATATAATGCCCTTGGGTATCTTCAATCCAAGGCATATTTGGAATAATGGGATATGGGATAATTTCTCATCAAAGTGTAAAGGTCATTTTCAGGACTAGTGGCATCACCTCCAGTTTGCTCAGTTGTAAATAAATTTCCTCAAAGTTTCAGTTGATATTCCATAATTCAGTACTGGCAGTCAAGCACCTGACATCCTTTGATCCAATACAGAATTTCACAATGCTGCTGTCCCTTCCTCATTACCTTCTCTCTAGACTGCACACATGCATGGCCACATTAAAAGCAGATGATGTATTTGCATTAAAATGCTAACGTTCGTTATTGAGCTTTATTGAAGCAGAATTAATTGTGGACAAAGCTGATACCTTGAACAAAGATTATGTGTACAGAGGGAAGGGGCTTTCCTACAGCCATTGTCCAGCCAAAAGCCTCAGGTAGAGGTGTGTTAACAACAATCAATCTGTTCACACTTAGGCTATTTTCAAACTATAATGAAAGCATATAATTTTTTTTGCCAAGGATTTGTTTTTAGATCTCTTTGATTAATTGTTTTCAACCTATCATTACATTTGCCTTAATGAGATTACCTTATTAAAAGCCATAGTTCCATGAAGAACTAGTTCATTCATGTGCTCAGTTCTTTAGAAATATAGCAAATTATTTGAAATGTTCTCAGAGAAAAAAGTCTTTCACACTAGAAAAACTGTTAGAGCTCTAATTACAAGTTTTATTGCAAATCATTTAGCACTTGAATGACTCTACTGATGAATAGGAGTCTGATCTGAGTCTCAAACTCCAGCTCATTCTGTTAATTAATTATGGCCATTTTTCTGTGCAGTCAATGTAATTATTTCTATTGTTATGAGGCTAAAAGACTGCAAACTAGATTCTGTTTTAGAAGATGAGGGATGTGTATAGAGAAAAAATCCTGAAAGTCTAGTACAAATAGGCAAAGAATATGTGTCATTAATTATTATTAGAACCTCTATTGAAAAGTAGGAAGGTTGAGATACAGAAAGCTGCCCAAATCAGATTACATTGTAAGACTGTGGTAAAGAAATTAAAATGTTTCTTGAGCTCCATAGCTGTGGTGAAAACATTTCCCTTTGATGTGACTGGGCTACATCTAATTTCCCATCTCCAGCTCACATGAGAGACACGTTTCTGTTACTAATGAACCCACACTGGGATAAAAGCAATATGTGCAACATGCAAACACGTCAAACAGCTCCAGTTGAAAATTAAACTCTGGCAGTAAAACATACTGACTGGGGGAGTTTTCTGCAGTTTATTTTGGGGGTGGATTTTGGAGTCCTTTTTTGGTTGTTTGTAACCCCAGCCTTTTGGGTGTTTAGGGAGTAATGAATGCAGTGTTCCAACTGAAGTGAGCAGGGTTTCCAACTTGTATGTATGCAGAGAGACAGCTGGTAGGAAGCCTCTCCTTTAAGGGGTAAAATTGCAACTGATTTTTTTAATGTATATGAAAGCATTGGGCATTGGAATGTCTAGAGACCAACACTGTCTATTCACATGCGGAAACATCTGTTCCTCTTCTATGCTTCTCACCCCTATCTGGAAAGTGTAGCTGGTCAGCAAGGTTGTTCTTTCTACTGAAAAACTCATCACTTCTGAGGTGGCCCATGGAGGTGCTAAATCAGCACCACTGGGGAGATAAATCTGAGCAGTAATCTGATTTAAAAATAACCAAGATGTACCAGAAATACTTCTAGACCTTAAAAAACCTCCACCCCACTCATAAAATTATCAAGGGATCTTTTGAGACACACTTTCTGTGTAGAAGTAGGTTAATGAGAATGGGAGGAACACTGACTCTCATGTCTTGCAGCAAGCATACTGGTAAACAGACAGATATTACCATATTTCATCTGGATCTCACACTTTATCTTTTTCAAAGCTTGGTTTGCTTCATCTTTAAGGTAGACATTTTGCAACACTCCAATAGAAACATCCATTCTTATGAAATGACACCAAAGATTTGGGGATGTAAGCAAGCTGTGGTTAGTACGTTTGAAAATTCAGGAAAAGCTTGAAAAGTTCGTTGGAAGAATCTGCTGGTTATGATATTTCTGTTCTGCTCTGCTCCACTCCTTTATTCTGCATTTCACCAAAAACATATTTAGCCTTTTGAGCTGTCATAGACATCAATCTTCAAATATTTCAAGCTCATTCAAAGGAACTGTTTTTGGAAATAATAATCAGACTTGACATCTGCATTGCAGTGACATCTTAGTCTGTTCTGGAGATCAGAAAGGCAAACTAGGCACCTTTTTCCAGATTAAGACTTGGAAACATCTTAGTCCTCTGCTTAATGACTAAATATTGCCTTCATGCTAAATACAGTGGCACACATATACCTATGTATAGTTATACAATCCTATAGCCACAACAACATTTTTAAAAGACTCTAATATTTTGGTAATCCTTATGGTGGAATAACGAGCATTAGTCACAGTTTTCTGTATCCAAAGCACTTCCAGAAAGAAAATCCACAAAGTGCACACTTTCAGCAGAATTGAGTCCTGGCAGGGATCTCCACTGGATGTCTTAATGAATGCCAGGTACAAAACACGCACCCACAGCTGCCGTCCTTCCCCAGCTAACAGCTTGTGCTGGAGCAGCATCAAAGCTGGCTGCAGGCGTAGCAAATGTATGCACCTGCACTGGGTAATTACTGAGCCTAATGCCAGTATGGATTAGCTTCAGTGCTCTTGTGAAAAAAGTATGGATTAACTCACAGCATTCAGCTTATTACAGCTGTCTTACTGCACATCCAGTTTTTATGGGCACTTATAAAGCAATATCCATCTACGTTCTCTTTTGATTTCTGGTGATGGAGTCCTTCAGCTGTGACATTGGAGTGCACTTCAAAGCTACCCCTTTGTCTGCTTTTCTCCCTCTTTTTTTTTTTCCCCATTTCAAACTCAGCATTAATTTGTAAGTTACTGCTCATGTCCTGCCACCACACGTACACCTAACGTCTACTTCCAACTTTCAGATATAATTTACTTTTAAATGTCTTTGGACTAATTTCTTCCTCATCATCTGGAACCAGTGGGAAGACTGGATATCCATAAAACACAGTTTAGAGATTGCTTCTAAAAATTGAAATGGCTTTGACAACCAGTGCTGTCTGCGCTGGATACCCATCTAATGAGAGCTGCATTTAGACACTCCTGACTTTTTTTCAGTATTGTCCTCTTCTGGAATAAATCTGGAAACATAGAAATGAACAGCTACTCTTGAGCTGTCCCCAAAACCACGTAAAATTATTCTTATTGTCAACTTGCAATTTCTTTTCTGTGAAAATGTAATAAAGATAAAAATAAATTTCAGCTCTAATGCCCTGTCTGTCCTGTGTATGCATGTTTTGTCTAGACTGTGAGCAATGAGAACCAGACACCATCTGAAATGTTAATTTACTTTATTAAGAAAATGAGACTTATATGATCCTGCTATCTGTCTGTGTCCCTTTAATAGCTTTTGAACTCATTGCCTGATTTTGAGCTAATGTGACAGAAGGGGGAACAAGATAATTGACCTGGTACAAGTTTCAAGAGAATTAGAAGTTGTATAGAAGAGAGTGAGCTGTAAATGCCCTCATGTAGTCTAAGATTATTCATACAGTAAAGATCTGTTACAAATTTACCCTCTTCAGGAAAAAACAAACAAACCATGTAGAATCTGAAATTGTAGTTGATCAAGAAATACAAATAAACAGCAATCGAAGCTTGATTTAGGCTGGTGGCAAGGGAGTTAGTCTGCTTATCTGTCAAAAAGCAGCACCACATCTTGTGAAGCACAGGAGGAACTGTCACTAGAGTGAGGCAGGCATCAGATTGTCCTGGTGCTGGGCTGGGAGCCTGTGGAGCTGGCACTGCTTGGAACAGACAGTGAGCTGCATCAATGCTGTGTGAAAACAGTTTTCTGTAAGTGTGCTTGTTTGGATTTGGCTGCCTAAAATGCAAGAACTACAAGGGCATAAAGCAGCCCATGACAAAAGTAATTCTTTTGATCAGAAATGACTTGAATGTTTCACTGCAGGGCTGCAGAGAAAAGAGATGCCAACTTTGATGTCTGCAGATTCTCTGCTGCAAGGAAGACAATTTATTTTTAAATTACTCTTTTCCTAGCACAGGTGAAAGGAAGAGCATAGCTGGTATTAAGAAACTGTCCCTGGAACTGCAATTCGTAGTGACACTATGTTAGAAGACCTGTGTTGTGAGTGAGTACAAGCAGATACAGTGTATTTTACACTAAGCATGTGAGATAAAACCAGGAAGAACAGAGAAAGATCTGAGGGGTAAAAAGGAGTTCCATTTCTTTTCAGTACTACATGTGTCTCTGGAGTGGTACTCATTTTTGTGCTCAGCCATTTTAAGCCTGAAAGTTCAGGGACACTCTGAAGTTATCCTGTGCTTAGCTCAAGGGTGAACGTGAGACAGAATCAGCTGCTTTCCATCTATTTTCCTTCTCCTTGGGGAGCCCTGTTCCTCTCTAGCAGAGAAGGGAGCCCTTGCTTTGGAGATGGAGGAGAAGGTCTAAGTCTAGGAATGAAAATCTGGCTGTGTATATGCTGATGGTGTTGTGCCAGCCTCACTAGTAGTAATTGCTGCTTTGGAAGTGGTCTAGAGAGGGAATGATTTTATTTAGAGTATAGTTAATTCATTTTCTCTCCATAATGGAAACTGCTCACTTGAATGCCACCCTACATCCTCTTCTCCAAAGCACCTGTGGATGTAACACCCCAGGTGGAGCCAAGGACCAGGTCTGTAACCAGGTGCTTTATTCCATCAGGCACGAGGGCACTGTTAAATGTGGTCTCCTCTCCTCTACATGAGAGGTTGCCTGAAGGAATACCAGAGAGTTTATCATATCTGCATGCCTGGGAGCTATGGCAAACAATTAAACTTCTTAAAGTTATACTTTAGACCTGTCTCTTCTGATGCTGTAAGATGCTGACAGCAGGAGGATGTATTCATTGTGTAAGTAAAACTAATAAAGGACACAACCACTGTAACTTACTCATTGCTTTACAATCACAAAAAATTAACAAGAACTTGTCTCATTTAGCTCTTTCCCTGCACCCAGATTCTAGGCATTCCTTAGCTTTCCTTGGTGAGGAGATGAAGGAGGGCATAGGGTACTTTTCTAAGAAAAAAAATTTACCCTTGCACAAATTATTCCTCTGGTTGGTTGGTTGGTTGGTTTGGAGTTTTTTTGGGGTTTTTTGGTGGTTTTGTTTGTTTGTTTTTGGTGTTGGTTGGTTGGTTGGTTGGTTTGGGGTTTTTTTTGTTTTTTTGGTTTTTTCCTATAAGTGGTATCAGGCAGTAGCCATTACTGATTTAAAATATATTTTCTCAGCACAGGGCTAGATTATGGAACTCCCTGCCACAGGATTCGTTGGAGTCAGAGACCTAGCACGACCTGAAAGGACCTGAATGTGTTCTGGATGCCAGCAAATGCTGAGTATTCAAAAGGAACAGGGTTAAGGGTAGTGCTCCAGGCACAAGCTTTAACAGGGGAATACTTTAGGAAATAGGGTTCAGCTACGCTGCACAGTGAGGAAAGAGCTGGGCAGCCTGACTGACAGAGTAACTTTGCACTGGTGAGGTGATGGCTGTGAGGCTAACAAACACTGATTTGGCACTCCCAGGCTTCTAAGGAATCGCAGATTTGTTTCCTGCTTGGTAAAATTTCCCTCGTGCAGATGAAACCCCTTGTCAGGCAAAGATCAAAAAATTTCTATATTTCAAGCAAAGAGAAGCCATTGTTGAGAAGGACCAAAATGTCCTCCATTCCTTTTACATCTTATTATTACTATTTCTCATTTTAAGCATCTAAAATGCTGTTTCTATCATGGCCCATGTGCCAAAGTTCTCAAATAGTTGCTCAGTTGTCCTGTGAGCAAATGGAGACCTTCACACTTTGTTCTCTAAGTGCTTTCTCCTCCCTGGTTCCCAGTAGGTTAAGATGTGTATGAATAAAATACACAAATGTGTAACATAAAAATGCTTTGGAGAAGGTTGTGTTTAGCAAAACAAATGGCCTGACTTGGCAGTTGGTTATTTGTACTGCAGGAGGCCTGTGGAGCCCCACTGGGTGAGGTATTTTCACAGGTCTATAAAAGAAAATGCTTTGCTTTGGGGAACACCTTCTGCCCCCCTTGTGTCACAGCCTAGAAGTGGAGTTGGACTGTGAATTGCCTCTTTTATCTGGAGTCAATGAGCTCAGCTAACTGGCCAGATCTAACTTTCTCTAGTGTCCCAAAACCTTCCTGTAGTTATTTCCTTACTTGATTTCTCCAAAAACTACATTGACACAAACAAGATTAATTCCTGGCTTCTGCTGGTTGTGCATCTCCCTGTGAATTCTTAGTTTCGAACCTGCTCTCTGTGTTGGAGGACTCAGTGTGTCTGTGGTGTTTGCTCTACATGCTTTTAAATGCCATGGTGGGAGAAGTGGATTTGAAGCATATGAAATGTTCTTGGTCTTCTGTAATTCTTGGTATGTTGACAGAGCAGTTAATGACAGGCTGTTTCAGCTGACCAGTTGGAATATAGATAGAGAATGTGCATGTGGTGAGGAGATCTGCATTCAATTACCCTCCTACCACAGACTGGCTGCAGACAAGACAATTATTCTGTGCCTCAGTTCCCTAATTCTAAAACAATGAGCTTCCTTTGTCTGACTTGTCTATGTAGAGGAGATGCTCCTTGGGGCACTGACTGTCTCTTAAAATGTTTTGTGTTTTACTAGTTAATATAAAGCAGCTCTTACTATCTGAGAGCTACTGGAATTCTCCTGCTCCTAATCAGAAGAAGTGGTTAATTAGTAATTTGCTATATCTGGGTTTCATTTTTGTTTTCTTTATCTAATCTTGGCAAAAATGTTTTTTTCTTGAGTAACAGTGTTACACTTATTTTTGGAAAACTGTTTCACGTGATGTCTTTATTTCCCTTTTATCCCACTCCATCACAATTGAAGAATGTCAGCAATGGTAGTCCAAACTGCCATACTAAGCCACGCAGACAAATTTTTCTTTGACCAAAAAATTTTGTTCTAAACAAACAGATACGACTACCACTGCAGAGCTGCTTCACTGCCAGTTGCATCCCCCTGTGCATAAAGTTAAATTGAAGCTTTCAGAGCGGATTTGAGATGCTAAAATGTCACCAGCCTAGGTGAATTTTAATGCAGTCTCTTGTGCACGTGTGTTATTCACATTAAAAATATCATTTTGGCACAGAAGCCACTTGGG
Source organism: Eopsaltria australis (assembly GCA_034509425.1). NCBI lineage: Eukaryota > Metazoa > Chordata > Aves > Passeriformes > Petroicidae > Eopsaltria > Eopsaltria australis. The sequence goes on along the minus strand of JAVTVJ010000067.1, from coordinate 2,419,509 downwards.
CTGACTTAAAAATGTTTGACCAGATAACAAGGACACATAACAGTCACTGGAAGCATTTCCAACTTGGGATATTTAATTAGACCTTATGACTGAAAATTTTTATGAGCATCAGAAGATCAACATTCCAACATATTCCTGGTTATACTTATTAAATATGTCCTTTTTTGGTCCTAAGTGTGAATGTTTGGAAAAATGTTAATACAACCCACTTGACTTCACTGGCACATTTTACAAAAGAAGGAGGAAAAAATGTGGAAGCCACTGAAAACTAAAGAGTTCTTGCTTTGGAGAAAAACAAAGTTCAAGCCAGTGCTACAGACTGGCTGGAACTCTTCCACAGTTTTAAAAGGAAAAGACCCTATTGAAGGCTCTTTTCACAAAACTCCTTTGCTTCCTTTGAATAAAAGAGGAACCAAGCACACTTAGCAGTGTGTAAAACACATTTCTTTAAGAGAAGGCAGCTTTATCTTCAAGTCCCAGCTAGTTAATCTGCTCAAACTCATTTTTAACTTAAAGTCTGAGAAATCTGACACCACCACAGGGACTTAAAGCTTTTAGTCTAGATGGAATTTGCTGACAATACTTTCAGCTAGGGCACCAATAAAGACAGATTGGTTTCTCTCATTAAGTTTGGTAAAAATGAATATTTTCGTCTTTCAGGGAAAAAGAAGGAAGGGGACAAGTATCCATTTTCTCTCTCCCTAGATCTGTAAACTGTACTAACTGCATCTATATGGTATCTTTGGATACATGTGCTGTAGCTGAAGGATGTGCAAATACAGCTGTTTTGGAAGTGCCTGGGAAATCCTGCATTCCCCTCCTGGAGGGGAGCATTCCCCTCAATAAGTTGCATATTTTCACCTGCTCTGCAATAGACATCTGTCTATAAATCCAGAAGCCTGGCTACATCTACAGTGTAACCAGGCTTGACTTCCAAAATATAGATAGCGAACAACTTGTGTGAAACTCCTGCTGTGGGAGGTTGGAAATTCCAAATTTGCACTGGAGCATGGTCAGGTATGTGGTGCATTCACAGGTAACTCTAATATCTTCTTGCATTTTTATTGTTTGTGTATTGGTTGATAACTGAACAGAATTTCCTGACAAAAGCTTTTAATTACAAATGCTACATTACTCTCCCATAACTGTTGAAATTACCTAATCTGAGCTTTGCCAAATAACAATTTTATTGCCATGAATTAGGCAACCTTCAGATATATCTCTCAATTTATCATGTTTACTTCTTGAGGGTAAAAAAAAAAATCTCTGTTATATAACACTTGCCAGACACTGTTTCTATTGCACTGTTCTTCACTTTCATTCCCAAGGGTTGGAGTATTTGCATTCTTTAGTTTTGCATTAAAAAGAAAAAAATAAAAAAGGGGAAAAAAAAAGAACAATAAAATAAGAATACTGTGCATCTCTGTAATTATGCTATAGTCATACAGCCATGACCAGTGCTTCTTTCTTTAGGCTAGAAATTGAGATTAGAGACTGAAGGTTGTAATAAAAGTAAATTACACTCTGTAGCTGGCTTGGCTGGTCTCTGTATGCAAAGGAATGGGCATTAACTCCAAATGTAATGGAAGCTCTTCGCTGTAGATTATTGAGCAGAATACAACTGTGCTTTGGTAGAAACAGTAATAGGCATATTTGCTGAATTTTCCTAGCCTCTGATTCATCTCAAACTTGTTCTGTCAATTTGAACTTAGCTCTGCTGAAGTGAGAGCTTTAGGACAAAAAGCTGCATCTTCCCCATGTGCAGGCACTGTTCCCATTTCATGAGAAAGGACAAAGCTACCTGCACAGTGCAGAGTGGGAAGACTTTCCTTCTGTTGATTGTCTTTACAGTGAACCATAAGAAGGTTTAGGCTGGATATTAGGAAAAGGTTCTTCACCCAGAGGGTGGTTGGGCACTGGAACAGGCTCCCCAGGGCAGTGTCACAGCACCAAGCCTGACAGAATTAAAGAAACATTTGGACAATGCTCTCAGGCACATGGTGTGACTCTTGAGGTGTCCTGGGCAGGGCCAGGAGCTGGACTTTGAAGACCTGTAGGTCTCTTTCAGCTCAGGATGTTCTGTGATTCTCTGACTGATCTGCAGGGTCAATCTAGCTTCAGTTGGCATCTGTTTCTGTGTCTGTTTGCATAAGACAGAGTAACCACTCCCTTTATCCATTACTTGACTTACATGAAAACCAATAGCACCCTGCTGATGGATTTCATTCAGCAACAGTCAGAAGTAGTTACTGTTTTCAGTGCTGTAATGTATGAAAGTGGAAGTTCTCTGCCACCACCTGTGGCTTTAGAAAAATGAAGATGAAGAATATTTGTAGTTCAACCAAATATTTGGTCTGCTTGTCTGAACAGTCTGTTCGTTTAAAACACAAGTTGTACATTTTTGCTGCTATTAGAATCAATGAAATTGCTAGATTTTCCTTGTTTATTCCGCTAGCTTATGTTGTTCCAGCCTCTAAATACAAGATGATAAAACAGCTGCTGAGTTTCCCAATCTGACATTTCCCCAGCAGCCAAATGCTTATAGCCCTGCTGCCTTTTCCCATCAAACACAGAAGTGTAAAGGCTCAGATACCAGTACAAATCACCAGATAGGTATAAACTACCTGTGTTGTCTTTTGCTGGTACATCTAATTCAGTTTTCTTTCTCCTGAGCTGAGTAATAGGATGCTGGCCTAAATGTACGTCAGTGTTAGTACTACATCGAGTCTGACCTCTCAGCTTCCTCCCTTCCTTACGTGCTCAATCTCTATTTGCAGCATGAAACTCACAGGCTTTTAATACTTTCCATGTTCGCAATCAGCAAAGACATAAGCAGGATGAGGATGATAATTTAGTCTGCCTGCAGATATGGGAAGATTTTATAATGGCTCCCTTTTTAGAAGATTATCTTCTAATCTCAAGAGGCTAGAAACTGCATTGCTTTAAAAATGAGTGCTTACATTTTGGAAAAAAATATAACAAGCTGTTGTGTCAGAAAGAAAAGAAAGAATGGGCTCTGGGAAATGGACAAATGTGTTCCTTCCCAATAAAGTTAATGCCTAAGTATCTGATTCTAGCAGTTTCCCTGCTTAATTAGGGGTCATATCAGGAACAAGCCCTAAACTTAAGCGATTTCTGGAGCCAAAGTTCAAGTGACAAGGCAGCACATATCAAAATACAATTGTGTTTAGGTACCTCCTGAACTTGATCCTGAAAGGAGCCCAAAGGATTTTACAGAAAGATTGCCACTGAAAGAATGAATGGGGAAGAAAACACAAGGCAAAAGGAGAGGTTATCTTTACTCCCTTTATGCAGTGCTGCTCCTTGTACTCCCAATCACCTGATAATCATCTGAACCCCGTAGTTCAGCTTCAGTAACTCACTTTTCCTAACACTTCAGCTGGGTAACTTCATCCTTCACTCATTTCCTGTGCCCTGCCCTACAGAAGCTATATAAGCTCTCTGAGGGTTTTGCTGGTTACAGTCCGTGGCTTGTAAGCTACAAAAGTCTAAATGTAGGTCAAGATGAGTTGAAATCTTTTAAACACAGCCAGCCGACGTTTCCTAAATACATCCCTGGAGCAGCTGCATGGAGGATGTTTACAATTAAAAAACAACCCTCAAGCAGCCAGTTTAGAATGCACAGGATTACTGTAGCCAGCAGCATCCATTAAATGTCATATCTGAACTTTCATTACCTTGAGCTTGATCAGATTTAAGATCAGCATCTAAAGAAGTGGAATTATTGACTTCCAGCATCCTAGAGGGCTCTTAGGACAAAGGCCCAACTGGAAGATAAAAGGTCCCAAAAGGACTCTGGGGATGAACTGTGACTGGACACGAAGTGTTATGTCATGCTGGTTTCTACTAGGACGGGAGACCCCTCAGGTTTTTTTTTTCTTTTCCTTATTGATCTGACTTGTGCAATTAAAAACCTCAACAAAAACCCCCAACAAAATAAAACAGGAAAAAAAGATGAGCTCTGCTGAAAATGAGTCAATCCCTTGAAACCCAGCAGGAGCACCGTCTGCTCTCCTTATGGAGCTCAGTGGCTTTCATCACGATTCAAGTGTCTCCTACTCCTCCCTCTCAGCTGAAGGCAGATGTGGGTCCACTGGCAACACTGAGCCTTGTTCTTTGTGAGTGTTTAAGGCCTGAGCAATCATCTTAAATTGAAAGCAGAAATGGCGATGCTATTACAAGATTGTCTAGAGCAGCGATTCCCAACTGGTAAGACATGAGAACATTTACAAGAAAAATGTTTCATGAAGTCTAGGCTAGAAATCAGCACAGAAAAGCACAAGCATGATGCAGAGCAGCATCTTCTTAACAGTTAAAATATGTTGAGAAGAAAACTCCTTCCAAAAGGTGTTGGCAGTACAGTCAGTCAGACCATGAAGAAGGTCAAAGCAAGCTTGTCCCTGGCTATTTGGTTTTTGTGTACTTTCTGTATTCTAATGCCAAATAATCATCTATCTGCAGAAGACAAGTGTACATACAACAAGCATCTTGCTTTTAACAGCTCATGTGCTGATGGGTGTGTAGCTGTGGAACTCACTGTGCATGCACTGCTCTCTGAAATCCACTACAGATGGTTGTGCATGTCAGCAAAGATCAGGGATGAATGTCCATTTGTTTCGGACTAAAGAGAAAAACATCTGGCAATCCAGAATATGCCACAACCATGCACTGAGAAGAAAAAGGCACAGGAGTAACAGTCTGGCTGGATGTAATCAACAGGGAGAGAGGTTTAACGGAGCAAGTGAGGACTGAGGTACTTAGAACCTCTGATAATAACATTACTTTCCTTTAGGATTCCCTTTTCAGTGATTCTGGTGGAAATAAAAATAATTAAATAAGTAAGTAAGTCTCTATTAACTTATTTTCAAAGTCCCAGAGCCTTTAAAACAGCAAAAGCATCTTGTTCTCCTAAGAGAGAGTTAATCTAAAGAAATTAGGAAAAAGAAAACTAACACTGCCTCCTCCTGAAGAGTTAGCAGCAATTCTCCCAGCTCATTCACTTTGTACTGCACCTGAAAAAGTCAAAAGTGATGGCTATAACTTTTCATGGATTCATGCTGGTAACTGCTCTCATCATTCACAGAAGCTCAGGTGCCAGGAATGATGCACCAGGAAAAGGCAGCATCCTGCGCTGCCTCCATGTACAGCCTACTCGGGTTGCAGGACACATGCTCTATCAAAGGCAGAAAAATTCACCTCAGAATCAAAATGGAAAACACTGAGGTCTCTGCAAATAGAAAACTCTTGACATCACTGCAGCCAAGAACAGCTTTACTTTGACTTGCTTATCTTGGCCCCATTTTTCTGAGTTGACGGCTGTTGAGATGAAACAGGGAGGGGAGAGAAAGAATTGTAGCCTGGGCTGTGGTTTGCTCCATCACCCTTAAAAGTATCTTAGTGCCTGGTGAGGAGGCTGATTTTCTACAGCTTTTGCTTTCCTTTTTCTGTAGCAGTTCAGAACCATGCATTAACATACGTAGCAGCAACCTGCAGCACAGAACAACCTAAGAGGACAGAAAAGAAATGCTTTATCCATAGAATCTGGGCTTTTTGTATGTCTGTCCCCATGTACGTTTATGATTTGGCTGTAAGTCCATTTCAAATAGGCAGTTGATTGGGTTTTTTAAATGTGTACATGAAAAAAATTAAAATATCAGAGTAAAAAGGCTTTAAGCTTGCAATGTATGCGATTATCCTACCCTTCCTCTTCAGAGTCTCCAGCTCCACATTATAAAACAGCAGTTCGAAGGTCTCATTGTTGAAGAAGATTCAATTTGTCCCCATCTCACATTTGCTCTTCCTTCTACACTACTTTAGCACTTAACACAATTAACTGTAAACGGTTTATTAAAATAAATCCCCTGCTCCAGATTTGGATGTCCCTAGGCAGATGTGCCAGAGCATGGGCCCTAGGCAGGCCCTGGGGGTGGGGCAGGCAGGGGCAACCCTGAGGCCCCTGTGTGCCTGAGAGAATGCCCTGTAGTTGGCATCGGGACACTGCATGGCAGGGCTGCAGTTTCATACACACCCTTACACTCTCCATACATAGCCACATGCACACCCCTAGAGCATCCTATCCCATGCAGACCTTCACATACATCCTCTGTGCTCTCCCCTAGATGCAAGCTATGCAGTTCCTCCAGAACACACACACAGATCTCACATATGTATTTCATTCACATCCCATGCTAGCCCCTAAGCACACTCCTCTACGCTTCCCATACGTGCACCTCACCGACACAGGGTCTAAACCCCCCACATCCCCACAGGCTCTGCAGCGCACGGCTCATAAGGCACCCACGTGCATCTCTACACATCTTCCATACATCCCGAACCCAGATCTGGACACTACCCCCGAACCGCAGCTGCCCCACCTGGGCAAGCCGCGCTCCACAGGTGCTGGGCTCGGCTGGCCGTGCCCCTCCCTCCGCTGGCTCTGGCACGCCCGGGGCTCCCCCTGGACCCCCGGCCGCTGCCGAGCGAGGCTCCTCCTGGAAGGAGTGAAAGGCAGCCGCGCCGACCGCAGGCGGTATCGCCGCCGGGCACCGCTTCCCCCGCAGGCTGCGCTTCCTCCCCCGCAGGCTCCGCGCTTCCCCCGCTGCCGGCGTGCGCGGGGCAGCCGAGCCCAGTCCGGCCGAGCCGAGCGGCAGGTGGGCTGCGGCCGGAGCTGCAGATCCGCGGCTGGGCAGCTCGGGGCGAGGCGGCTCCGGCAGCGCGTCCCGGAGCCGCGGGGCTATCCCTGTCGGCTGCGCCCGGGACGCGGAGGGAAGCCCGTGGGCGGGCACGAGTGGGGGGTACCCAGGCATCCTCCGCAGGGGGAGGTGAAGTAGGCGGAGAAGGAGGAGGAGAAGCAGAAACAGAAGAGGGAAACCTGCTTCTCCGGCGGGACGAGGTAGCGGTGCTGCAGCGAGCCAGCCCAGCGGCGCGGGCTGCGGGCACATGCCGGGCTTGGAGCACCGGAGCCGCGGGATTCCTGCGGGTGTCTCAGCCCAGCTCCCGTCCCTTCCCCTGCGAGAACGTCAGCTGGGCTCCGGCAGGGAGGAAGGCTCACCTACGGCTTCGCTCCCGAAGTGCATTAATCCCACAGCAAGCAAACATTGTAGTAAGTACTTGTCATCTTTTATGCATGATTTTTTTACAGTTTTATTGTTCTCTGCTGGCAGGTAGCAAAGGATTTCTAAGATCAAGCATTTATAGGCTCAGCTGTAAGGATAATCTCTCTGGCTCTCTCTTGGCCTCTTGAGCCTTTCAAATATAGAGGTGCATATGTGGAAGCACATGCAGTAACATTCCTTCACTACACATCTACATCTTTAATGTTTCAGACAAAATGCACATGTTGGTACGTTTTTTAACTTCTGCTGTTCTCAAAGTAATTTGTATCATATTGCACAACATGCTTAGCATCTAAGAGAAGGATAAATCCTGGTGACACCACTTAAACATCCTGCATGAGGATGGGGGAAGGAGATGAATGTTTAAAATCGTTAACTTGGCAGAGGCGGGGAAATCACTTCTCTGCAGGCTGCCTTCGCGCTCTGGAGCAATGTGCTTTTGGGGATTCTTTGCCTTTTAATCCTCTTTCTTGTGTGTGCACATCTGGACTCTGGCCTGGCACTGCTCCCTGTACTCAGGCTGGAAGGGAGTGGCATGGCAGACTAGCAGGGGCTGGAGACCAGGGGTGAAAAGACAGAGGATTCTTCCCTCCTTTTACACTTTAAAGATACTTTTTTGCCCTAGTCTTGTCTTCTGCAGAGTAAACCCACCGGAATACTTCTCCCAGAGTCAGCAAGTGGAATCAGAAGTGTTTTGAAGGCTGCATTATTCTCCCTACAAGGGGAATGGCTGAGAGGATAAATGCAAATACCTGATTCCACACCCTTCTTTTAAGGGGTTTCCAAGCATTTGGGGGGGAGTGAGTGTGGAGTTATGTGACATGCAGAAGGTGTGCTCCCCATTAAGACTCTACAAGATTATCCTACCTCTTTGTGGACTGTTGGGAATGCCATTTCTGTCTGTGGAGCTGTAGGAGAAATAGTAACTTCTCTCTCATTTTAAATCCCTAAGAGAACTACTATCTTCCTCCCCCTACTTCCTGCACACATCTTTATTTTATTTTATTCTGCTAATGACTTGCATCATTATTTGCAAAATATGATATGTGTCTTCCTGTGCAACTTTATATTTGTTGAGATGTTCCTGGAACTAGCTTCTGGGAGTGCATTTTAGGAGCCTTCTGTTTTTAAATCAAAATTATATTTACTAATAACTGAACAGTTAATTTTCATCTGGTACATATCCAGTAATTTCTGTTTCCTTAAGTGATACTATTCTTCTGTAGCTGGTCACTGCAGTTTGTAACAAAGTGCTCATGATAACACATTTTCATAATACACTAACCTTACACACATCCCTAGCCTTACTACAGGACAAGTGTTTTAACTCCAGAAGTAACCGGAGTAGCTTTGTTGGTGGTAGTAGGAGAATGTTTGCTACCAGAGGACCAACCACTAGAATGATAAGCAGCATGTCCTGTGCTGGGGTGTGACTTACTAATGGCATTTAACATCTTTGGGTGGACATGAGCAGAAGGAAAATTCCTGGTTTAATAAACATCGCAGCTAGAATTTTATATAAACGTGGGAGGCTCACACCAGTTAATATCACTGACCCCGTTTTTATTGGTCTTGTAGGGAAGTCTTAAAAGATCTGCTGCAAAGCGAGTTATAAATCAGATACTTTGCTGTTGCATCTGTCCATAGCTTTAGTTGTCCTGCTCCATGGTGCAAAGGAGGATGAAGGAAATAAAGCAGTGAAGTTCTGTTGGTTTGCCTGTATCATACTGAAAGGGAATTTATAAAGTCTGAAATAAGCTGGGATTACGTATTGCCATTGGCTTAAGTTAAATGTGAGAGACACATAATTTTTCACCAGTTTTTGGTCTGTTTTGTGTTCTGTGTTCTCCCTAGCTCCTCCTTTAAGTTCATTAGGACTTCCTCTGGGCGATGATCCGATTTTTACAGTCAATCAAAATCCATACCAATATCCTTATGCAGGCCAAATACACTGTACTTAGAAACACTATAAACCAACAGCTACAAATTACTTTCAGAGCCCTCCTAAAACAAAATGCAGATGTAAATAGAGTTCAGAACTGCTCCGAATGCTGTGCCATAAAGCTGTGGATGTCTAAATCCAGAAAATGTGCTCAGAAGCTCTATTTGAGAGCCATGTAAGGAGATGGCTGAAGCTTCTGGTTAGACTCTGGAGAACTGGTAGCCAGAGTCTGTGGTTGTTGGACTCTTCTAGGTGGTTGGAGTTCAGGTCTGAGCATGGGCTGGAAGTGATCCTGGTTTTGCAGACAGACTCATCTCCTTTCATTCATAAACTTGTCAAGTACATAATAAAACATGTTGTGGTTGTTTGCTTTCACTGTGTTCAGAGTTGTACTCAATAGCTTTTCCAAACTTTTTTCCACAGGTATGAGTTAGGAGTAATGAAGGTAATTTTTTCTTCCCTTGGCTTATTAACACACACTTCTCTCTTTGATGCTAAATTACTTTTTTTTTCTAACCTCCCATGGAAGGTCAGGTGATCCTTTCTCTCATGGCTCTAGAAACACATTGCTGCACCTGTTGCAGTAGACTTTTAAAATCTTTTCAGTGTCATCCACTACACCAAATTGGATCTTAGCAAGCTTTGTACAGCTGCCTTCATCCCCTTCACTGATGGGAATGCTTCCATGATGTACATTAGGGCTACATATGTTGTTTGGATTTCAGCACTGGATGCAGAGAAGATATGATTAATCTATAGTGCTGAAAAAAATTTGTTAGTGAAGGCAGATGGATCCAGGTAAGATGGACTCTAGAGTTTTTTAAAAGTTTAGCACAGCTTTAAATGTCATCTGTGTTGTAGATTTAATAAAAACTGTGTCTTTTACAGTATGGGTTTTGCTAAAATCTTTGTCTTTTCTGAGCAATTGTACAGGGTCTATTGAGTGTGCTACAGCAAGGTCTGTCTCTAATAATGTTTTCATTAAGCCTCTGTACAGACAGAAGAGTAAACTAATTGCCAGACTAACATGTCATTTGGCTCTGTGAACAAACTACTGAACACCAACTTATGAATGGAAACTTAAAAGGCTCATTAGCAACCTGCTACATGAAAGAAATGCCAAAGTGAAATGAAAACACATTCATATTCCTGTTGTTGTGATTAAAACTGATATAGAATTCCAGTTTAGTTTTTGTGGGAATCTTAACTAATTTCATAAACTTTTTTTGCCTCTGAAGTTTCAGCAGCTGCTCCCTCTATAAAAGCTAGGAATAACTGGTTCTGCTTTAGTAGGAATGAAAAGAGAACTGAGCTCTATAGAAATGAGATTAGAGCTCCGTGAGGCATATACCCATTTAATGCTGCTGGAAACCAAACCTGCTTGAATAATCTTAACTCTCACTTCTGGTGAGCAGAAATTCTAGGGGAAAAAGAAAAATTCCCTTAGTGACTTATTAACAAAGGCTTTTCAGGTTTGCTGGGATTTATCATGTGAGCCTAATCTACCTTTTGTTCATCCAGTTGGCAGGCTTTAAGATTTAAAAGGGTCTGCAGAAACTCCTCCCCCAAACTCCTTATTTAATTAAAGAGGCTTGGTGCATTATTTACTTTTGAGTCTTGCATTTATGTGGGAACAATAAGTTGGGGTTAACATATGGTAAAATATTTTTGGATGCTGCATTATTAGTAGGGAAAAGAAACTTTGGCTACACCTTCAGATTCACACTGGCCTATACGGGTTCAGTGAGAATGACTGAAAGTGATTCACACGTAAGCCAGTCACATGTAAATACTAAATATAGGTGTGTAACTCTACAACAAATTTCCCTGCCTCTGTAGGTGATTTAAAGGGCCTGGAGGTTTCATTTGCTTCTATGAGAGCTCTCCAGAGTCATCGAATATGCAGATCAGGCTTTGCACATACCAGTAATTTTTATATTTTGCTTTGGTAGTTCATCAAACACAGACTGGTAACCGTAGTTCTCTCACTAGTTCCCCCAGTTTCTTCTCCTCCCCCACTCCATTCATCCCTGTAGCTGTGAGCATCAAGTTGCAGATAAAACGACTTCTGAGAGAGCAGTGGGATGCAGCTCTTGCCAAAGGCAATTAAGTGCTTAGGATTACAGTGTGCTTTACAAAGTGTGCTCTTGCTGAATCCCTTTCCTCTTCTGTTTGCTGGCACTAAGCAGTTTCTTGGCACTTACCTTTGCTATAACAAGTCTGAGCATTGCTAAACTTCACTACAGCATGTCTAGAAAGCTGCAGTGTCTTCTGTTTTGAGGATAGTCTTCCTGGTGATTCTTTACTGAGAGTCAGCTTGACCTCATCACCTTTGCTGTAATTGGATTAAATTCACTCACTTGCCAAAAACATGACCAGCTGACAGCATATTAATTCTTCAGATTGGAGTGCTGTTTTGTATGCATAGGTTCCTTGGTACCAAAGGCATTTTTAGGGCTTGTGATGCAACCAGTGTGTCACAGGATACAAAATTGTCACAGAGGGATGTTTTCAGTTATTTTCTTCATCGCAAAAGGATTCAAACAGACCATACATTCTGTGTGAAAGTAGAAGATCTAACCTGTGGGAGAAGAAATTACTTGCTCTAATTGCCAGTGCCGTGCATCATTTGCTGCTTCTCCTTGTGACATGTGATAAATTGCTGAGAGTCCACAGACATCCTGGCTGAGGAGAGTGATGGCGTGTGCTGTTTTACACATTCACTACAGTTTATTTCTAATTACTGCACAGCAGGTTAAAATCATTATTCTGAGTTGTCATTTTACTGCTTTTTTCTGTTATTCTTTAGCAGTCCTGTGGTCTGAGGTATTTGCAGAGTGGCAGGATGATATCTCAACAAAAAAAATGTACCCACTGGAACTGAAGTGAAGGATAATCTGATCACCAAGCCTATAGTTTTACCCAGAGACCTTTTATATACTGTTTAAACCAGTGTAATCCAGCTTTCAGTGAGAACCACTGCTAAGCAGCAAAAATCACTGTCCTGATTGTTAACCTCAGCAAAATGTTAAAGGATGAGTGAGTAATGGGGAGACCAAGGATTGAGTTGCAAATGCTCTTACAGAGAGGATTTGGGAGACACAGTGGTACCCAGTATGGCACAGGCACTCTGAGATGTCCCAAATAATGAAAGGATCCCAGTTTTAGCTTTTGTTATCTGCCTGGAAGTACTGCAAGTTTCCTGTTTTCTGCAAAGGCCTGTGAGAGCTGTGTTTTGCAGGCAGCATGGGCCAGAGGAACTAGAGCTCCGAGCTCTGTGTTCCGATCAGGGTATTGTTGCACTTGATTTCAAGGTGATGTTGCTTTCTCTAAATTCTATAAACTGATGAACATTTCCGGTGCAAAACAATAGGCAAACAAGGTGAGACAGGGGTGTGAGATTTTCCATATCTACCAAACAACAGTCACAATTTAATTTACTATGTGAATGTGCAGTGCAAATAGTAACAAGGATGTCTGCTTTAATACCCCATTATAAAAGGCACGTAGTTGCCTAATATTTTTGGCAGTGTTGACTATTAAGAAGTTGCTTGTCTCTTAATGGAAGAAATATACAATTCCATTAATTCTTTTAGTGGTATAAGCAGTTTGTTAAATACTGAAGTAAAGGGTTTTTCATTCACCTGTTATATGTCATGTAATTGGAATCAATGCCATTAAAAAATAAAGAAAAACCCCTCAGAACCAAAATGCTGACCATCTCTCCTGGACAAGGATTAATAGTCTGGGTGAAGAGAATAAAGTATGAGGCATGTTCTGTAAGAAGCTTTCACAAACTCTAGGTCAGACATACACTGTATGTTCTTACACTGTTGATTGTATCAAAAGGAAAGTTACAAGCCAAGAGCAATAAGCAAGCTGTGTTTAAAAGACACAGGAAAGAGAAATTTGTCAAGAATGGCTTGCTTTGCTTAGGTTATTTACCCCAGATCTTTTAGGATCATAAGCTTTCCTTTCCTTTGGTGGAATAAGGAAGATATTAAGCCAGTGCTTAATGTCTGAAAGTGTTACTGACTCATCACTAGTTCAAGTCCTAGGTTTTGGAGGTGAGAAGCCCCTTCAGTTCCGTGCAGGGTAAGTTTACAGCAGAGCTGGTGTGGGCTAGATTGGGGAGCCCTGCCTGCACACAGGCTGCTGCTGTTTGAGAGCTGACATTGTGGCCGTGCTGGCCTCGGGGCTGTATCTTGGGCAGAGCCTGAGACAACATCACAGAGGGAGCCCTGGCTTGGAAACAACAGCTGGTGTCTCACCCTCAACATCACAGCAGTGCAGTTCCTCTGACCTCAACAGAGTTGCAGCATTCATGGTTTTCAGTGACGTGGGAGCAAAACTGGGCCTATATTCTTTTAACTGGTCTATTTAGCAGCTCTTTTCCATATGCAGTCTCCATGCCAGTGACAGGAGCTTCCTGGAACTGACAGCAGACACAAAAGACCCTCTTCTCTAAACCACTGGACCTTAAGAATATTGAAAGGATGTTACAACAAGCCTCGTAATACACCATTGTCAGGCTCTCTCTGAAGAGGCCTGCAGTGCTATCATACCTCTAAGCTTTCCAGAGGGGGTGTGATGACCCCACATGGAAGAAAATACAACAGTAATGGTTTGGGTGGCTATGAGGAATTTTATGGTAGTACTTCTCCTGGCTGTAACTTGAAACCAGCTGGAGGCATTTAGTGCTAACTGAACTCTATATAAAGAGAAGAGGCAGGCACATATCTGAGCATGTATCCTGCAGGTTTTTTAGGAAGAGGTCTTGGCTTGTGAGTCTGTGCATGTCTGGCTGCCTCTTTCTCACAGACAGGGGAGTGGTGAAAGAAGGTTTGTTTTATTTTCTCCTACATTTCCCTTTCTTCTTCCGACTCATTTTCCTGTTCCTTTGCAGTACAGCCGTTTTTCATGTTGCTGTGAAAGTGTCCGTGCTTGTGAGTAGAGTGAGCACATTTGAATGGAAGAGGCGGCGGGTTTGTGAAGTCTTGAGCTCCAGCATTCCCAAGGGAGGGGCGGGATTTGCATTCCGTACTCCAGCAGCCCTGCTCAGGGATGTGCCTGGAGGTGTGTGTGTGGGATGGCAGGCGGTGTCCGGAGGGAATCCCCTCACGGTGAGGAGGCAGGAGCGGCGCTGTGCAGGCCTGACCTCCTGCCATGCCGGCTCCGAAGCACTTCCCGCCATTTCACCTCAGCCCCGGCCTGTGGGACCAGGGGTTTATTGCAGCTGATGGGGAATTTTGCTCAAGTTGCACGCTAAAGTCAGCCTGAACATGGGCACTGAAGTGCTTATTGAGCAATTAATCACATCTTGTGCAGAGTCAAAGGCAGTTTCATGTAGGTTTTCTTAAAATGCTTCCAAACTCAGTCAGCAGAAGCATTCTTCCTTCAATTTACCTGAAATTGTTCCTTTCTCAAGTTCATCTCAGATGACTAATAAAGTATTGAGTTCCCATTCAATCTATTGAGTTCTTACCTGATACAGAGCTCAGTTATATTCCTTTTCCAAGGTATTTCCAAGCTGTAGCTGTGGTAGTTGAGGTGGTCCTGGTTAGCCAGAGCAGAAGTGGGGGCTCATTTCCTGACTGAACCACAGTGACAGCCAGAAAATGAGATTACAGAAGTTAAGAAGTTAAGTTGCAGACATCTCACCAGCAAGGACAGTCAGACATGGTCAGCTAGTTCTCGAGGTAAAATAGTGTGGACCTTGTTCCATTCTCCACTTGTGTGCTATTGACCTTAATGTAAGATCCTCTAACTGCAAATGCTTTACCACTTTTTGCTGTGTCTCAGAGAGTGGGAGTAAACATAAATGTGTAAATAAGTTTTAGTGCTTGGGGTTACATTGATTTTATGATACACTGTACTTTGCTTGACAGCTGAGGTAACCTTTTTTGAACTTGTTCATCAGTTCGTGAGCACTGTGCAGGATCCCCTGGGTTTATTATTGGTACATACACCTATAATACAGGTATATTAGTAATGTATGGCTATTGAAATTGGAGTAGGGAACTGTAGTAAGACACCTACTTTTCACTAAATTGCAAAGAAGGAGAAAAATGCATGATGTTACGTGTCTGTTCATGCCTGACGTGATTTCTGTGGTGAGCTTACCAGCGCTAGTTCCTATCCAGCTGATTTTCTTACAAGTGTAAGGTTTTGAGATGGTGTCAAGGGCAGGAATAAGAGAACTTTATCAAACTTTGTTAGTTTTTCTTATCTGTGTAGCATAGAAATTTTTTCCCCAAGGACCAAACAAAAATATTTTTAAAGCTGTATGAGTTACAACATAATGAACTAAACTGAACATCAAAACAAAGGATTTATTGTCTTGAAAACAAACTTGCTGTAATTGCATTTTTGTGAGTTTTTTCTCTTTTGTCCAAGCTTATATTTCACAGGAAATACAGCTTTGCTGATTGCATTTTTAGAGCTATAAATAACTTTCTGTCTTCAAAGATGGTGTTAATTTAAAAAATGCTTCTAAAATGAAACTTTGATGAATTAAAAGTTAAATTGCGTGGATAAAATAATGACTTGCTGTACTGTGTGTACAGATATTAATGGTGTTTTCAGGGCAAGGGTGTTAAAAGAAAAGTTCTGGCACCTGTAACTGGTCTAAATTGTTTTATTTCCTTTTCTTTGCTGGTTGTATCTGTCCCTGTCCCATTCTCACCCCTGTCATGAGGGGTAATGAATATGTTTGCTTTCTATCACCTTGCTCCTTTGTTGGGGTCATTGCTTATCCTCAGGAAACGGTGTGATGTGTGGGAGCACTAAGATGACCTAAAAATTAATAATATTTGAATTACCTCAGTGTTCCAGTTAGCCCAGTATTGTGTCTGACAAGTTAACAGGAGAACCTCCAACAGCTGGTTCTTGAGATCCCTTTCTCCTCACACATCTCCAGTTTCCACAGCTCTTGTGTTAAGGATATTAGAGGATATGGACCTGTTTAGTCCTTTAAGTGTCTATTTATGGACCTGTTGCCTAGAGTTTGTTTAATCCCTTTTTGAACTCATGAGCATCCTTTGCCTTCAGAGTCTTGCGTGACAGAAAGTTCCAGAAGCTTGTAACCTGCTGGGTAGACAGGTCCTTTCTATTTAAATGAGTTGGTTGCAGTGAGTACTGCCTTGTTCTAGTTTTGTAGGGTTGGGCAAACAAAAGTTCTGCATTTAGTAGCTCATGGGTTTTTTGTTATACCTGGTCATATCCACTATATAGGCCTTCTTTCCAACCTGAGGACTCCCAGCCTTTTTGGTATCTCCATTTCCATCTGGCTGCCCTTTTTGACACCCTGGTAATGTCCTCCTTAGTATGTGGAGAGCAGAGCACAGTACTGAAGTTGTGGGAGTGCTCAGGCTGTGAGGAGTGGCAGAAATGTCTTGTCTTCCTGCTGTTCTGAGGATTCCAGTGATATTGCTGGCTTTTTGGCTGCTATTGAACACTGAACCTAGGGCTTCAAGGATGGCTCCAGTGCCCGAGTAGGAATAGTTAGAATTGATATTGCCTTGAGGAATTACTGCACTAAAGCCTACCTGCCAACATTTCCCCCAATCATTTAATTTTGTTATTGATAAACGTGCTGAGTAACACCAGTCCCAGCACTGATCCCAGGAATCGCATTGCTGATTTCTCTCCATCTTTAGAAGCCTCTGGAAGCACTAGTCTTTCTAATGTTCAGTCTCCTACTTAAATGAATTCAGACTTGCCAGATTGTGGTTTTCAGGTTCCCTACACAGCCCTTCCTGCAGCTGGAAGTTATGCAGGCAGGATCTGTGAGTTTCAAGTACAGAGACTCTCTATAGATCTGGCTTACACACCTTGGCTAGTGGTCCTTAAATTCATATTTGAGTTCCTTCAGAACTTGTGTGAAAATTGTTTTGTCTCAGTGCTTTATTAACATCCAGCTTCCTTGTTTGGTCTGGTATTTCCTGATTTTACTTCAGATTGGTCTGGTTCCTCTACCAGATTTGCAACAGAGAGTGAATTGGGTGTGGAAATCTCCCCAAAGATTTCATCAGTAAAGGCTGATGTAAAGAGTTCACTGAGCTTCTCTGCTCCAACTGTATCATCCCCATCTGTGCTTTATACACCTTTGCCATCCAACAGCTGGACTGCTTTTCCTAGCTGATTTCCTGTCCTTGATGTATTTCCAGAGCTGTTTACTAGCACAGTGATCTTTGTTTGCAGGCAATTTTTGCATTGTCTTTTCGCCCTTTTAATTTCCTGCTTACGTTTCACTTGCAGTGTTTTATAGGCTCCCCTGTCTTTACTTAAGCAATCCATTTTCTAAGAGCTGACCTATGCCCTGCAATACTCTCCTAACTCTCCCTGAGGCTTCCTGCTTTTTGAGCTGCTCCTTTTGAGTGTCTTTTCTTTTTTTTCACATCGTTACATGATTCCCTTTCTTAAAATTAAATAACTCTACGTAGGTTTTGTTTGGTTGACCCTTACATCTGAGCTGTTCTTTGTGTTACTTAACAAGTAGCCATTTTATAACTTTATAACTTTCTCTGCTTTGGATGATCCCTGTGCTTAGAAGTTTCTTTTCCACTGAAGAACTATATATGGATCTAGAAAAATGATATTATATCATCCCTTTCTTTTGCACAGGGGTTAGTACTGCATATTTCTAAACATCCGCATGTGTTCTTGGGGCACAGCAGCTATTAGTATACTGTCATACTCTGTGGAAGCCATCTATCAAAACTGAAGGGCCCAAGCTTTGTATGAAACCGTTCTGGTGCTAAAGAAGCTGGATATGTTATTACCATTTGCATGCACACAGTGTGTGCAATGGTGATGAAAAAACTTTGCACTCCTGAAATCCTGGACTAGATTATGTACAAAATTCAAAACCTACACACTTGAAACATTCAATAAGAAGATAGCCTTGCTTTTCCAGTTTTGCAGCCATGAAAAAAAAATGTGAAGGAGAATACTCTGTGATTATATGAGAGGTCTCTGTGGACATGTTTACAAGACCTCAATTGTGTTTATATTCATTCCTGTGCAATTACTGGAGGATTTTCCTTATTCCATAAAGCATGTGAATGCATTTGAAGGAGCAGTGCAGGTGTTTGCTCTCTACAGATGCACTTCAAAGGGCTGCCTGTACAGATGCAATTGAAACAAAATATGCAAACAACTTATTGTTGATTAATAGTGCTTAGCTAGTTGAAGCTAATATTAATCAACAATACCTAGGTAGGGGAATAAAGGTAATATTGTCTTCTCTTTGTCTTGACCACAAGATTAAAGTGTTTGTGGTTTTGTTTGATTTTTTTTTTTTAACCACTGAGGCACATCCTGTCCCCTGCTATAGGAGAATGCCTTGCATTCTGTAAATGGAAACACCTAAATTTGCAGACTTCATCTGTTTGAGCCCTTACTTAACCTGTGAGTGCTGGACCAATCTTGCTTCAAATCTAGCTATGTGTCTGTGCTTTGTTGTTGAAAGTCTTGGATTCAAGCCTACTGTATTTCTCCCTGGACCAGAAAGCTGTTGGAAATGTATATACTGTCTCTGTGTGATGACTTTACTGATGAGTTGCAGGAGTTCCCCATCCTATGATGAGCTAAACAATGAAGCAGAGTTCTATATTTCAATAGTTACTGCAAAAAAATGAAAGTGAAACTGTCCAGAGCAATTTCTTCATCAAAGCTGACTGAAATAGCATCTGTGGTGAAAACCTGTGCCTCATCACCTCATCATGACATGTGCAGGGGAAATGATGTTAAGTGAAACTGTTGCTTGTCACAGAGAGGAACTGATCTTCATGATACAGAACACTTTCTACAGTCCTGTATCTGAATAATCCATTCTCTTGAGTGATTTCTTATCAAATGAAATTTCTGTGGCTGTCAGGATCTTTTGTGGTCCTTGTCTTCTGTGGAGGGGTTTAGCTGTGGTATTGTTCTCACTGCCAGCCTTCAGAAGGATTTTCCTTGTTATCTAGATACCATCTTCTCCTTTACAGTTGGACTGGTAGGTTTATGTTGCTGCTACAGCCAGACTTCACTTGTCTGATATTTAGGTATCACTAATTTCAACAGGATAATAATTCATTGTTTTCAGTTTATTTTTTAACTGTACAATACATTCCTTAATTTGAATTATTTGCAGAATCTCTACTAGAATGTTTCACAAGTGGTATGGTCAAATACATAGTTCTTACTACTTTCATCACTAGGTTTCAAAACACTTTACAAAGAAGTATCAGAGAGAAAGGAGCTTGAAAGGACTTCTCTAAGGGCTGAAAGAAGGTAAGAAAGGTGAATCTTCTGTTTTTATGTCTGAATGCAAGGTTGTCTTATTGTAACTGAAATCAGTTTAGGAGGTCACTGAATAAAACTTGTGAGTGAACATACTTGCATTGCCTTTAATGCAGGCTTAGCCTAGATTTAGCTTAATGTATTGGGAAAAACAGACAACAAAAAAGTCACTTAGAAATGCAAATACACCCATGAGAGTGTTTAGGTATTATCAAATATTTAAACTCTTGCTTTAAAAGACATGCTTCATATGCAGAATTTCTGGAGCTCACTGGAGAATTTTTTAGGGGTGAATTTTTTACCCTAAGTCACTGTGAGTCTCTAATATAAGATTTTTTTTTCCCCCCTTGTACTTGAAAGTTAATATTAGTTCTATTGGTCCAGCTGGATTAATTAGTTCAAAGGTATGTACTTAGTTAAGTGGCAAGCCAAAATAATAATTTCTTGCAAAATGAGAGATTCAACTTCTGAAACTGTTTTTTACATTTACTCTGATGTCTTATTACCCATAGCTGTTTCACTCTGTCTGCTGATTAAGGAGACTTTGAGGTCCTTATAGAGTAGACATGAAACTACTACAAACTACTTTTGGGAGTTTGTAGCCTGAAAAAATAAGGAAATAAGGATAAAAATAATCCTTGAAACTTATTCCATGGATTCCCTGTACCTTGCCCCTTCCAGACGACAGTTATTCACTCTCTTTCATCTTCAAATGGGACAGAATGTGGTTTATAGGAAAACTGCCCTGCAAATTTTCAAGGCTTCTAGGAGAAAGAGAAATACGTCTGGAAACAGAACACAAACGAAGAAAGCTTACTAGCAAAATGAAAAGTTTTGAACTGTCTCACAAATATTGAATCTCAACTTGTGAAACCAAAACCTGAGTTTAGGTTCAGTATCAGAATTTGATGCTGTTATTTTGAACAGCTCTGGTTAAATTAAACTCAGAGCAAGGGCTGACTGTTCCCTTTTGTATGCTGGAGTTATGTAGTACAGCAATTAACTGGGAGTTATGTTATGCCAGCTTGTGTGCAAACACTGAGGAAAGCCTTGTCACTGCCCCTAAAGAGTTTTGTCCGAGGTGATGAACACCTGCTTCTAGTGAAGTTATATATATATATATGTATATATTTTTTTAATGGGGAGCTGTACTGAACTGATAAAACTGAATATGTGTGATATGTTTGTTTCTTTAATCTCAGGAGATGTGCTGTGCTGCTGCTTTTACTCTGCTGCTTTTTGAAAGTGTATGTAGTTTCATTCATCTTGTAACATATTCAGTAACTGGTGTTGGTTAATACAGGTCTGTCAGGAAGTCACATGGAGTTTTTTCTCATTTGAGAAAGAAAGATAGGAGACCAAAACTTCATGTAACCCCTATATTTTTTTTTTATTACTATTTTTTCTCCTGATTTGCTACCTTTCCTCATGCTTTAGAAGAAAGGCATTCTCAAATTCAGATTTCTGCAGCTTCAGTATCCAGCCCCTGGGTTTTGGTATGTGTCTGAGATAAAGTCAGCGTCTGGTACTGCTGGCTTTCTTCTGAAGGTACTTCTCTGTGTGATAAGAGGCTTGTAACCCTCTTAAACTGAACTTTGTATGGTTTTGGCTATAATATGGTTATATGTGTATATTTATATTTTTTAATCTATTTTTCCCAGTCTCCAAATCATTGTCATGCCCCATTTAATTCTCTCCAGACTTTTCAATGCCCTTTTAAGGACAGGAGTGAGGTAGAAGACATTTTCCATTATGTGTTTGTGCGTCAAACCGAGAGGTCTTGCTCGAGCTTCGAAGTTCTCCAGAATGGTAAATTTAAACCAAACACTGGGGAACAAAATGCTAATGCTGCATGCTTTTTAAAGAAAAAAGGAGGGGAAGATCTAACTAGGCCCTGGGGATCGATCTTCACTGTGCCTTATTACCACAGCTTCATCCTTTCCAGTTCCTAAAGATGCTGTCAGTATTGAACTCTAATGACCTGATTAATGCATTGGAGGGATGCCTATAGATTGTGGTATTGATATTATTTCCAGATGGCTTCCTGGCAGGCAGATTGGCAACGAGATGTCATCTTTGCGGTGATGAGGAGGAAGAGTGGGGATTTTTTGCTTTTTATTTTAATGGAGCTTGTCTCAGCAAATAAATACCAGTCATTGGGTCAGTTGGTCTGAAAAACAGTAGCCTTGTGGTAAGCTGAATTCTGTAGATTTATTGGAGTCTATAGAGTAATACAGGAAAAGGATATGATATCTATATTGCTTGCAGAGACTTAAGAGCCCTGTAATACCTGCTCTTCCTTCAGTCAGCAGGGAGCTGTCTTTTGAAGCTGCAAGTATCCTGTGCATGTGAAATCTCTGGGATAATCCCAGACGTGTTTCTTGGGGCAAATACTGGATTTCACAGGATTTAATTCAGAGAACTGAGTTCAATCAGTGAAGCAAACAGCAGCTGTTAAAAATTCTTGAAACACCACTGCTTAGAATTTTCTTCCTGTATTTTGTGCTTAACCCAGGCAGAAGTGGTCAGGCTCAATATACATGAGAAAGGGTTAAATTGAATTTCTGACAATATCCAGTGGGTCAGACTGAGCTGCCCCTTTGTGACAGCAGTGTAGCGTCCTACCCACTTTTCTGACCTACAAAGAAATTGCTTCTTTTTAGTGACAGTGTTTTGTTTGCATGATGGCCACATGTTCAGATGTTTCCATTTAACCCATAAGACTGAAATGGTTTGTGAAGTAGCTGCTTTTTTTTTTTTTTTTTTTTTTTTTTTTGAGTAAAGATTAACCTCTAATCTCCTTTCTCTTACAAGGGGAATTTTTCCATATATCAATATATAAAGTGCAGACTTGTTGGGCAGGAGAATCAGCTGTGAGACTTGGAGTGTCACAGTGGATCTGCCTTTGGATTTGAGTCCTCTCAGTCCTGGAAAAATGTTTCAGTTCCCAGAAGGGAAAAGAGCCAGATTCATAAAACTGAAAGTTTGGTTGCTTTTTTGGTGGGATTTGCAAGCTGTGCTGTTTCACCATCTCTAACTAATTTTAAAACCAGTTCAACTGTCTGGAAGAGCTGTTGTCTATGCAAACACTGTTGTTCATTTGTTTTGTGCATCGCAGCTTACGTAGAAAATTCCCTGAACTTTTTTCTTCCACTTTCACTGCATTACTGTTTCACACTGTTTCTGTATAAATGCCTGATGCTACCTATGGACATGCCAGGGCACAATTTTCTTCTTCCTTACCTGTTGATCTCTTTTAATGCCAGAAGAGACTAAGGTGGAATGAGGAGATGTTTTGATGACTTAAAGGCCCCACATGCCCCCAGTGGTTTGCACAGAAAGTGCTTTATTGGAGGTGGATGCTGTAGCTCTGAGCTGTTATTTCACACACTTTGACATTGAGCTTTGGGAGAATATTGTGCTGTTGAACTTCTAGGGTTAGAAGAGAGGAAGATAATAAACTGCTATAGAAATAAAAGTCTTGGCCAGAGTTTCAGGCCTAAATAACAGTTTTTGTTGTGAGGAAGCTCTGAAATTGCAGTGATTCTGAGCCAGGCCATGCTATAAATCTGAGATGTTGGAGACAACTTGCTTGTAATGTTCTCTGAGATTTTTTTAGAGACAATGTGGTTCCTATTGCAATATGCCTCCCCATTCTAAAAGGACTGGCAGCTGATTCTACTACTGCTGACATCAACAATGCTGCAAACCCTGTTTTTTCTCTTAATCAGCAAATTATTTTTCTCCTAGACCATGAAGAAGTGGCCTCTTTTTAGACATGGGCTTAAACCTGCTACAGCCTCTAGACTAGTAGGGTGCAGTATAGCAGGGAGAGACTCATGGTTTTGGCAAAATTCCATTTCTCTACCTCATTTAAATTCAGTTGTGACCTGTCCTTCATCAGCTTCACTCCTGAGTTCTACTTTGCTTCTTTTTACAGCCAGGTCAGCAAAAACGCGGTAGGAGTTTGAAATGAGGGATACAAGACACAACATGAGAAAGCCAACTCCTTCTGCCATAGTTCTAAACCAGCCAGATCCCTAATGCATGATTTGTGTCTTGTGTACATCTGGCCAAGTGTTTCCATGCCGTAATTAATGGCAACTGCCTGGTGATCAGTTTCTAGTGGAAGGATCACTAAAGCTTTCTGTGGGAAAGCTTTTGAGGAAAACCAGTGTTCCAAATTCATTTGACCACTTGAATTGTCTTTTGAAGACCCACAGCAGCCTGAAAAAATACAGAAGCAACCCAAACCTTACGCTAGTTTGGATTAAAAAAATGGAATTAATGTGGACAGAAAATACATATCAATGTCATTGGCTTGTTTCCTCCATAGGAGAAGAAATTGGGTTCATTGCTATAGAAGTTTGAGAGGGGCAGGAAATGTCTTGGCGTGGTCCATCTAAACCAAGGAAATCTGAAACAGAGATTTATGTTCCCAGTGTAATTCTTCAAGCTGTGGGCAGGGAGGGAGAAAAGGAAGTGTATTCAGTGGTATGAGGCTAAAGGCAAATTGCCCAGATCTGCCCTCAGAAATGTAAGCACAACTTTCAGTAGTTTCAGAGAGAACTGCAAAAAATAATGAGAGGATAATGTGGCACACAGAAGTATCCAACTTCAGCACTGTCCTTGCAATGAATGAGACCCAGTTGTCCAGGTGGGCCTGTCCAGACTTATTTACAATGGCTGTGCCTTTCAACCGCTTTCATAGTCTGATAATTAGGTGAAATTAGGCTTCTTTATTTAGTGGGATGCTGCTCTGTGCCATATTGAAAGTGTTCTGGTTTCTTACCTGAATATGTTCACTATTCATTTTACACCTATGACTGTTATGTCTCTGTTTATCCCATCCTCTCAATACCCAGAATTGTTTCATTTAAGTTTTTTTTTGTTTGGTGGTTTCATATCCGTTAACAGTGGCTATCAAGAGTGGGGCTCAGACTTAAAAGAGGGATGTTTCTCATGAGAAACAAAATTAACCTGGAGGTTATGTACACATGGAAGTTAACCCAATTAGGTTGCAAAGCTGCAGCTTTTGGTGTGGAACTGTTGCTCTCCAGAAGCACCACTGACCTCTCACTGTGCTTATTTGCTGTCTGTGCCAGAGGAGGTAGGACCACTGATGGTCTTACACCCATGGTCCCTGGAAACTCCCTGCTTTTACCTAGTGAAAAGTGAGCTGTGTCAAAATATTAAATTAGCAGAATTCTTCCTAGTTCCTCACTTTATATCTCAGCTTTTAAGTTCCTGAAAATCAACAGTGTGTTTAGTCCTTTCCTTGGCTGTACCTCAACCTTGTTCCTCAGTAAACCAAAATTAGCTGGGCAGAATATTGCTTAAAATGCATTACTGTGATGTGTCATGTTTTACACCTCCCAAAAGCTGTTGGGTGATTTATTATGAAGAGAGTAAATAAAATAAATACAAGTCTGAAGTATCAACACATGAAAGCATGTGTGGTTTGCTATGAGGTTCCTAAAAGTGCTTATTTCCATTTGAAACAGTAACAGGGCCCCAGTGAGTATTGCCTGTGAATTGTGCTGTCCTACTTCTATCAGAGAGCTTGCTCAATGAAAAACTAGAAATAATGCAGTTAAATTTATAAAGAGGAATGTTTGAGGCATATCCTTTCTTCCAGCTTCACCTTTTAGTAAAGCATCATCACCCATACAGGTGCTTTGTCCCAGTGGAAGTCATAAGGAGGCTTTGGAGCTCATTTCCAGAGTTAGTGGCAATTGCCTCTGTGTTTATACCAGTCCCCTTGGGAGCTGTGAGAGCCACAGTATGTCGTAGGCTACTGTGTTGCTGTATCTTCTGCTTCCTCAGCCAGCCCAGAATACCTAGGGTTATAAAAGAATAAAATTGTTTTATAACTCCCATTCATCTCTGCACTGAAGTTTCATGCAAACTGATAAGACTCTGTTTCTTCTCACACTAGAAGGTACCAGAAAATCCCCTTAAAAATGTGTCTTGTGGCCTCACTTTAAATTACAGTTATGGGCCATATTAAAAACTCAAAAGGTAAATAATGCTTGTCTCCTGTCTACTTAGGTGGAGGACTGTAGCATGAATTTCATCTACTACTGCAGAGGTACTGGCAGGATTAACATTTGCTTAGTTTGCAGAATTGCTCTGGTTTTTGCCTGTGCACCAGGTTTGGATGCAGTGAGGTCAAACCCAGATTTGCCCTCTTTCATTTGCATAATGTAACATTGAAGCTTCCCAGCTCCCCTCCTGTTCTCTGTTCCCCTAAAGTATTCTAATATTTGGAATTTGTAAACACAGGATTTTGGATTCCATATGCATCTGGAATCGATAAACTGTTGGTATTACAGAGATGTAACCCTTTGTACCTCTAACCTAGGAATGCTCTAGAGAGAACTTAAAGGCACATCTGATGTAGATGCAGGCAGATTCTGAACAGCTAAAACCAAAATGAAAAAGTTGCTGTTGAATGAGTGGAATTTTCACTGAAAACTATGTACCCTGGGGGGCAGGAGGTGGGGAATAAAAACTATAGAATCTGTTTGGCAATAAATACAGCCATAATATTTTTGAGCTAGGAACTGAAGAGGTGTGAGTCAAATAAAGCCTGTCAGATGGCATTAGTGGGAGAGAGAACCTTTTGGAAGAGACACGATAGTGAAGGCAAAAAAACCCCACCAAGCAAAAACCTCACCCCTAACAGAATCTTGGATTAGTTGAGGTTCAGTGAATGGCTTTGTTGAAAACACAAGAAAAGAATTTAAATAGAGAAGGCCTGATAAGGTGCAGGGCATCAGAGATCTGTTTCCATAGTGACAATGTTCAAACAGAGGCCTAGAGGGACATGAATACCGTTGCAGATGAACTTTATAGAAGACATCCATCTGCCAATGGGGATAGTGCTATTGGTTGTCTGAGGCTTTTCCTTATTAGGTTGGATTTGGGGAAAAGGTGGTGAGGGAAAAACAAGGCTTAGACAAATTATTGACTTGACAGACTACTGCTTCCTCCCATCTCCTGATTTCTGCATTTCACATGCCCTGTCCACATATTTTTACTTTTGTAAATTTACTGTCATAATTGTTAAAAACTGCATTCAAGCGTTTAGAGAAAACAGATAGACACCTCTGCCCCCTACTTGCCTATGCTGAAGCAAACATATCTTTATGCCAGTGTGGGATTCAAGTATGCATATTCCTTTATGTATTTGTTTATTCTCCTTTGATAAATAGCTGCACTAATTTAGGTGAGCTCCTTGTGATGGTAACACAATACATTTCATGTGTTGTGTTTTCCGCTGTCCTGATCATCCTATAGCGACTGGGAAATTCACCGAGCATCACCTTGTTTTCATAATTAATGTTTTTCCCTTTGAAAAGGAAGGTCAAGCTCTGTTTAGAAAAGAGCTGTTGCATGTAACAAATATTGTGGTGTTGTAGTTCTTCCCTCCATTTTTCTTCTCAAAACTGCCGTTCTGCGGGTTTCTTAGTTAAGCATACTCTGAAAATAAGCACAAACCCCTTAAGCTATAGATGTACATAACATATTTTAAGATTAAAAGCATACCACTCGTGTCTCTGTCTAAACTATAATACATTTTCTTGAAAAACCCCAACATCTTTGACTAAAACTGCAGCAGTTCTTGGACTTGAACTTTTTTAGTATGGGCTGAATAAGCAACCTAGTAAGAGAATTTTATGTAGAAAAATAATAAAAAAATTTTTGTGGGTCGTCAACAGCTTGACTTCATTGCAGAGAAGACTGAGGCAGTATGGAAGTGTTGATTTTTATGAGAAAGGCCAGGTTAAGACAACTCTCACTCAGACATGAGCAGCTTCATACTTTGGATGGGTCAGCTCATGCTTATCATTACCATGATAGTTTTTCTCAAAGTGTTTGAGACCATATGGAGTCACTGGAGTTTCATCTAGTCTGGATCTAGTCATTAACCTGTTTTCATCCAAGAACACAAATAGATTGAATTGGGAATGTTGTGCACTCTTGACCTTTAGAGTTAGGGAGAATTACCCAGGGAGCAATTTTGGCTCTAGTGAGGAAAATGTATTAAATTTTTTCCCAAAATCAGTTGGTTGACCCAAAATTTTACCTTTAGTTGACCCAAAATTTTACTTTTAAATTAACTTGAATGCATATTGCAAAATACTAACTTTCTGTATGTTTATTCAATAGCTGTTTTATGAAGACACATCCCAAAGGTACTCAGAAGCAGAGGAAAGAAAAGCAAATTACAGTGAAAGTGCAGTGTCTTGGCATGAACACACTAACTTTACACACACTATTCTAGTTAGACTGTGTGTTTGTTTTGGTTAAGGAAACAGGCTAGTACAAACGTCCTGTAATGGCATAGATTTGAGTATATAACTTAGACTGTGATGATGACATTAAACTTGGAAAAGAATTAATAAAGAATGGATATTTTTGCAGGAACTAATTATGTTTTGTAATGAAATCCATTTTTACATATTCCATGGGGTGTTTTTTCTCTCGATCACAGTCCTTCTGAGTGCCAAAAGAGCAGATAATACTCATTAAATTCTTCCCCTTTTCCACTCCTACATTAAAGGGGAGAAAAAAGTTTACATTGAAATTTCTTATTTTATTTCCTGGGAGGAATTGAGAGTTGGGAATCACAGCCACCAGGGCAAAAGTTATTTCTCTTCAAATAGTGTGGAAGAAAAATGTCACTTTTAACTAAACTCTACTTTTAATGAAATATGTTTTACTCTGTGTTATTTTATTTCATTTAAAATTCTGTAAAGTAGTGGGAAACTGAAAATTTGACTCTTCAGTTTCACTATTTCATTTTCAAAGAGATTTCACTGCTAAGTGTATCCTACTCTAGTGGCAGATTTACAAAGATTTCATGTTTAGTCTTGCTACTGAGCTGTCAGTCAAATCACAGCCTACAATTACTTGAAGGGGAGTTACAACTGTGAAACAGCCAAGCTTTTCTCAGTAGTGGCACATGCAAAAATGAGTGGCAGTGTCCACAGGTTGCAGTTTGAGTTGTTCCTATTGAAGCTTGTGAGGGCAGTGCAGCTGTGAAATTGGTTGCCCAGAAATGTGGTGGCACCTCTGTTGATGGTAGTCCTACTTCAAGCAAGATTTTGTTTTAGGGATGTGCAGAGATCCTTTCCAGCTAACATTTCCTGGGACTTGGCTATTATGTTACCTGTTTATTGGTTTTTCCTTCTTTCATTCTCATCCCTGAGTAAGGGAAAGACCTTTCACAGTATCTCACGAAACTGGTGAACTCTGTCTGGGGTCCTGGTTCATTGAGTCACAGAATGGTTTGGGTTGGAAAGGCCCTTAAAAAT
Source organism: Eopsaltria australis (assembly GCA_034509425.1). NCBI lineage: Eukaryota > Metazoa > Chordata > Aves > Passeriformes > Petroicidae > Eopsaltria > Eopsaltria australis. The sequence goes on along the minus strand of JAVTVJ010000067.1, from coordinate 2,390,821 downwards.
AATCTCATGCCGACCCCTCTGCTTAGCCAGGGACACCTTCTACAGGTCACTCAAAACTCCAGTTATCAGTTTATAAATGTGGACAGCTCGTTTATTGGAAAGTTTCTGAAGCTGTCTCTACCATCCCAATTCTGCACTTTTCTGGATCTCAGCAAGCAATGGTACATATTGATCATATTTTTGCATGTGGAGTCTTTTTTCTGATGTGACAGACAGTCTGTCTGTTCATGGAAATGTTATTGTCCTACTTCTCTTATTCTCCTCAACAAAGAATTTAAGGAATATTGCGACTTTAACGCAGAATATATTTTTAGGACATCGTGTAGGGAGGGACCTTTGAAAAGTTGCATCTTGGAAGAAAGGAAGAGATTCAAACTGCAGATTCTTGTCCTTGTGAATGTAATGTGATTTTATTTTCAGTCCTGATCCAGATCCCTCTAGGCTCAGGTGAATGCTAGAGTTATTAAAAAGGGAAGGGTAGAGTATGAGAACGGGGGTAGGGGGACAGGAAGGAGGAGGCAAATGTTGTCACTGGTAACTGGTGAAACATAAGGTGTGGATCTAAGGTCCCTCAGGACTGAAGATCAGAAACATGTTCATGTTGCTTTATAAGCACTAGCAACAGACACAGCTCCTGGGCTAAGGAGTTTGCACTTAGAAACACAAAGTTCCCATCCTTTTACAAGTAAAAAATGAGGAGCTCTATCCTGGAAAGATGAAGTACTTTGACAAAAGTCACTGTAGTTACCCCTTTTCACAGAAGCTGATAGTGGCACAGCTCATGTATTCCCAGTCCAGGGCATTACTGCCAAGTCATGCTTTTCTTTCCCTAATGATTTCCAACAGTCTGGTCAACAAAACAGAGAGTTGGTTACCAGGGAGCCGGCAGAGCCCTTGCCTGTGCGATGGAGGGAGTGCGGGTGTGGATTCGCCGCGCAGGATAAATCCACAGCTCTGCCTTCAAGAGTCTCTAGAAGTATTTTTCTCTCACTTGCCATCCAGGCAAGCAGCATTCCACCTGTGGATTTGGTACCTTAGAAGTGTCCTGAGCCAGTTGCTGTTTTGGAAGCTGCTGTTGCATGTGCAGAACCCGGAAGCTCTCAGTGGGTGAGCAAAAAGCAATCTTTTCCAAGCACCCTTTGAGGTATATTTGGTTTTTAAGAGTGGATTAAAACTGAGGAATCTCTCTGAGTTTACTGAAGAACTAGGAAATTATAAGCTTTCTTCTACTTCTATAGGAATCTACATTAATTTTGCTTGTTCTGGTTATTCAAAAGGAGAAAACTATTTAAAGTTCTATTGCAAGAGAGAAAAATCATAAAAGGCAGTGAATGATCTTACAAAGCAAGTGTCCCACTGTAAAACTTGGCACCAGTGGGGTTTTTTTCTTTAGTGTGGGAGTTATATTTATGTTCTCCCCTCTTGTCTGTAGTCTCCCCTTTAAGTAATATGGAAAATGTTGGTGCCAAAAAAAAGCTAAATGAAATATTGATAAATGTGGGAATTGCTTAGAACAGAGGCAAATTAGAATACAGCTGGTTTTCATCTTTTCTACAAACTTGGGAGGTGTGTGTGTGAAGCATGGAGGCTACTGGTTTATATCCATATATTATGCTCTTGGAGAAGGGGGAAAAACAAGAGTGCTAAGAGTGAGAATCGAGCACACAGGTTTTCTTCGGGCTTCTCTTCATTATAGATCAACTTATAAGAAATGGAGGGAATATTTTTGGCAGCTTTTTGTCCCTCTTTATGTCAAATACCTCAAAGTGCTAGGGATGATATAAGACTAGTTCATGGTATGTTTTATTCCCAAAACAACTTTCTACTTGAAAAACTTTATGGAAGTGAACTGAATGGTTTCCTAAATGTACAGCATTGCTGAGATGTTGTGGTGCTGAGAATTGTGTCTGGGTTAATTCTAGACTGATTATCAGAAAGTATTGTAGTAATAAATACAACTGAGGATTTGAGAACCTGCATGCAATAGGTTAATGAAGAATGTAATTTAAATTCTTACGTAGAGCAAGGGGGTTTGGCGTTATTGTGGATAGTTCTTTCAAACTGTCAGTTCCAGGGAACAAAGTAACATGTAACAAAGTTCTGAATAAACTGAAGCAATTATTCTGGTGTTTTCATAACTTGTATCCACAGCTCTGGCTATAACTCAGAAAGGCTTGGTAGAACTGAGAATTCAGAGACATGCAGAAAACCCCCACGTATGGAATGGCATCCATAGGACCGGAGGGTAAACTAGGACTCTGCAGTTTGAGAAAAAAAAATCTTGGTTGGAGGCTGAGGGTGTCATAAAACTAGAAATTATGTGGAGAGGGTAAACAAGGAGTAATCAGATATAGCTTCATTTGAATAAAGGGAGAAGTCAGTAAAGTCAGACAACAAGCTTAAAATAAATTGCCATATATATTTGTTTAAAATTTTTTTTTAGTTTTCTTTTCTTTCTTTTAATACAAGGCATGTGCAATCGATTGTGGAACTCACGAAATTAAAATGTCAAGAAGGCCAAACTGGGTTCAGGAAGAGGTTAAATTAATAGACATTAAACTCGGGGACTGTGAAACATGATGGTCTGACTTCTTAAGTCCATAAACTGCTGACTGCCAGAAGCCAGGAGGGTGTATTTGGGAAAGAATTGCTGTAAGCTTACTCTGGCTTTGTGTTCTTTCCCAAGGCAAGTGCTACTGATGGTCACTAGAGATATGATATGCATAAGAATGAGACATTGGGGCATTTTTGTGGCTTGCTTTCCAACATCTCTGGCTGTCTGACTTCATTTACAGACATAATAGTTTGGTAACGTTGCACTTAACAATCAAACTACATCCTATAATTTATTCTCTACTCTTCTCTTCATAAATCAAGGCTCTCAGTAGGCCTGTCTGCCAGAGCTTCATCCAGGAATTTCTCAGTTACCCATTTGGTGTGTCTCCATCAATTTCATCAGAACGATAGCTTTGTGAGATGCTGATCCCAATTCTGTTTTGTCTCTTCTGTAGCATCGATACATTCACTTCAGTTTCACTTGCTGTTGCTTTAATCATCTTGGAAGCCTTTTCCATTTCTGTTTCTTGAAGTTATTTACTGTTGTTATCCAGGTACTTTAACTGTTGCTTCCCTAATTGGGCCCCTTGCTTCTCTCCAGTTAACCTTTCTGGTTGTCCACTTTGGGTTCTAAATATTCCACCCCTGGAATAAAGAGTGGGGGGAATTTCCTGCTTTTGTTATGGAAGGGATGGAAGTGTGGTGCTCTGGTTCATGTTTGTGAATTTGAAGGAAGTGATACTGTAATCTGTTAGTTCTGTAAAGCTCCCTTGACAAGTGACAGACAATTGTATTTCACATGGGCAAAATGCCTTTGAGATGTGGCTGTTCTGGATTTTGTTTATTTAAATCTGTAACTGCCACGAGTGAATTCCAGATCAATGCCAGTGTCGAATTAGTGGTGTGTGAGCCAGTGTGGTGAAGCTGCAGGGCCATGCAGATTTGTTAACCTCTGTAGTACTGTGCTCGGAAAACGTGTACTTTTTTTGCTGCTGTCCCAGAGACTGGGAGTGGGAACTTGGAAGTTTCCCACTGCAGTCAATAGGAAACCAGCAAGTACTTAGGAATGAGAATTGCTTTGCTTTCAGGGATCTGGCCCACTGCCTGTTTTTGTGGTTTTTGTCATAATCCAGCTTTCACACTCCTCTGGGGGTGCAGAGGTGACAGCTTTCCTCCCTGGCCATGCAAATTAAAATACAGCTTGCATACGGTGTAAATGTATGCAACCCTAAGCAAGCCATCAGGGAGCAGAGAAAATGTTCATGCCTTCCTAAGAAGGCTGTCCTGTTGTAAAATGCTGTCCTGATGAAAATGAAAGAACTGTAGGTAAACACAGGAGTTTTGAACTAGTGAGACAGATTTCCCTTTCAAAAGGACTGGGTAAAGTTTGGGGAGTGGAAAGATACCACAGTTATACTCTATTTTCTATGACTAACTTTCTAGCTTTGGGAGTTGTGGAGAGATGTTTGAAAGAGTGCAGCAGCTGCTGTAGCCACCTGAGTTGGCAGGCAGCCTGAAACAAGAAGCCTTGAGGTGCCGAATTCCTCTCATTCATTCAATGGATGGCTAATTCCAGTGGCATTGATGCAGCTTTAAAGGTGAGCATTAACTGTTTCATTGGGCATCACAGCAGCTAGAAAAACAGGAGTGTGTAATGAAGGTGAGTAGTGTTGTGTTGAGCACTCTTGTAACAGCTCAGGGTGAGCTAAATGTTGGCTTCTGAGTATCTGTGCAGCCCCAGCCTGCTTAATTAAACATTAGCTACTGATGAGCAGCAGCAGACAATGGGAAGTATTAAGTGAGTAAAAAAATAGGAGAAAGAGACCTTTGTCATAACATTTCATATTTGCCTGTAGGAGGTCTCATGCTCACCAAATTCTTTTTCATCCTTGGCAAGCAAAAAGGTTTTGTCTGCTTGCTGGATTTGGGGTTGTTACCTGTCTGGTCTGCTGGAGCATGCACTTCCTACCTGCTAAAGAGAAGTTTGAGATAGGGATGTGCCTGTGGTATTTTGTTACTAATAAAAGTAAAGAATAATGTCTATACTTCATCTGGGATAAAACTTTAATTTGAGAGGGACACTGCTGCTGCTGTGTAACCTGACTCAGGAGTAATTGGTATTCACATTAAAAATGGCTTTGTGCTCTTCTGAGTTAGAAAGCATGGAGGACATTTACATTAAATTCATTTAAATAAAACATTAATGAAGTTAATTAAATAATAAAATTATTGTAAAATTTTTAATTAGTTAATAAAATTTATTACAATAAACTATTCTGAGAGGCTAAGATGCATCTAAAAATCTTTCTCGATATAAAAAATGGCTTAATTGCTCTAGTTACAGATTGATATTGGTATTTTTTGAATTGCTACTGTGTTAAAGGATTTTAGTGTCCTAATTTGAGGAAGAGACTGATAGTCTGAAAGTTCTTAAGTCTGGAATGAGGTCAAGTGATATGAAAGTAGAAGAGGAAAGAAGTAAAGCTTTGCAAGACATTCAATGTAGTTATTTATCCATGAAGAAGAGCTCTTGGATTAACATGCATGTCAGTTCTGCAGAAACAGGGGTAGACAGACATAGGAACCTGTCAACAATATGGGAATGTTAATTCAAATATTTATAATTGATTATAGCAAAATCATCTTAAGTTTTATCCTTCCTCCCTCCTTTTACAAAAGCTTCTTGAAAGCAGATTCTCCTTGTCCAAATCTCTCTGGACATTAATGACGTGGTTGATTTTTGCCAAGAGGCCTGAAAGCTCAAATAGCAGATCTAGCACAGAATACATCTACTGGACAGCATGATCTGAATTCTACTCACTGGGTCTTTAACAGGCCTCCAGTTACCCCAGGAAGTCTGAATCACTCCTGGGTTTGTTATCCTGGGTGCCTACTGCCAAGCACTGGCCTTCTGGACTATGCTAGAGGTTTTTTCATCCCATTCCAAGGGGTTTAACACAGATTCTACCTTTTGGTTAGAAACTCAAACCCACAGTGAAACCAGGCAGTGCAGCTTTCTTGTGCACATGTAAAACTATGTCAAGACCACTTTAAAATCTGCCGAGTTTCACACTCTGCCTTGAGTCATTCCTTTCCCCTGGGATATCACATGTACTTTCCAAAGAAAGGGGCCAAATGCTGTGAAACTTATTGGAAACATTTAAAATTTTTGACCTGTTCTATGTTCCACTTGTTCTTGTTTTTTTCAGACTCTCTACAATTGATAATTCCATTCAGTCTGTCCCATGTTCTTCTAATCAATTCCTGCCTAGATATTTTTCCATTTGGCTGTTCTTGCAGACTTCTGATCTTGTTGCCACATTTTCATGACTTGTGTTATAAATTTTTTAAAGGGTGGCCAGCGTTTCCCAAATTTTCCATATTCCAGTGCCTGAATCTGAGAGCTGCCCAACCCCACTGCTGATGCAGTGTCTACTCCTGCCCTAAGTGATCCTGCTGACCTTGCACAGCTAAATCTGTGCATCCCACCTCAGAGATGGCTGCACTCCAGAGCTGGGTGGAACAAGTCACATGTAAAACTACAATACCTGGAAAGCACTTTGGGGCAAAAAGGGCACAGGAACGTGTCAGATATTAATGCCAGTGTTCCTGGAGGCCTCACTGTCCCCCAGTAAAACAGGTCCAGATATTGGCTTTGTTTCTCTGTGGCTGAATTCAGCCAAGAGCATTCCTATCCAACTTCTTAAGTGGCTTGAAAACACTGAAATGAATTGCTTTAAACACTAATAAGTAATTTCTATTACTGAGAAGGGTGTATTCACTGCCAGCATGGTACTGGTGCTGAAAGTGGATTACATTAGCCCTTTGTTTGAAATCAATTGAGTTTACAACTCCACTTCAAAGCCTTTAGAGTTTTAAAATAGAGCCAGCAGAAACTGTTTAACAAGTCAATGCTGCCCTGTGATTTTCATTGTTCTAGCTTTAGTTGTGAGAGGGAAAGACTTCATTTCCCTCTACTTTCACTTCACCAGGGAGTATGGTGCAGTACAATAAGCGACCCATTCAGCTTTGCCTCACCACTATGTGCTAGGCTTTACCTAGGCACAGATGCCTCCCTTCACATGGCACTGCGATTCCTCCTGTACAGTTTGAGTGTGTTCCCACTTTAAAGTCTGATTTATTATTAGATTGCACTGTCCTTTTGGATTATTACACTTTTCAAAACTTCAGTTATGATGAAGAATCCCTTAAAAGGAATTTATGGAAGAAGGGAGCCCTGTAAACTTCACACATTAACTTATTTCTTTTGTATAAAGGGCTGCACATTCTTTCAGTGACCCAGGGAAAACAAGAGCAATGGTTTAAAGCATGGATGATACCCTAACACTTCAAATTTATAGGTTTTTCAGACATTGTATGTGTTTTTGTGAATCTAACAAACCAGAAAATCTTGAACATCAACTACTTCTGAGGTGGGGGAAACATTTTCCTTAAAATGAGGGTTTCTCTTTAACCCTCACACAATGAAGAGGCTTCTGTCAATATAAATAGACAGAAGGGGAAGCAGAGAGAGAGAGAGAGGGTGAGTACCATTGTTTCACCAAGTGTTTGTCTTTGCTTTCTCATTTGTGACTTAAACAGAAAGAGAAAGCTGAACCAAGGGACAAGGTGCATTTTACCCTAGTGAAAGGCTACTTCAGTCTTGGCCTGCTTTTTGAACTTTTCCTTGGTCTGTGTTATTCCAACTCAGGAGAAAAACTTCTGTATTTCTCAAGGCCCACTGACTTGGAAGAAGTTGAGATGAAATATGAAGTCTGTGGAAATAAAAATCATAGCTGGTTCCTTTTTAGGACTGAGTGTAATTTGTAGTGTGAGGAGAAAGTGTAGGGACTGAGTTACGCAGTCTGTCAAAAATATGACAGATAATGAAGGGCAACATGCACTGAAATTGAGCCTGAGGTGTATTGAGCATGAGGATTTTCCTGTGGCTCTACCACAGAAGGAACCCCAGACAGTTCTGGATTCCCCCCACCTCTTTTCCCCTGAGGACAGAAGAAAGGGGAGACAGAGACTCATTATGCTCTTACTACTAAAAGTCCTTTTAAATGCATTGAGATGCTTCCCATGAATGAAGTCAAATGGAAGACTGAGGTACACAGGTGGCCTGTGTATGATTCCAGTAAAGTCTGAAGCAGAGTCTTCCATAGACTTTGAACACCTGTGCATTCCTGAATCCCCATTCCTTTGGGCTAAGTTAAGGCTAGTTTTGCACTTTTTTTCTTCAATTAGAAATTACCTCCTTCACACTATCCTGAATTAAATACTTAAGCTGTGACAAAAGTACTGTTTTTAAAAACAGTTTTACTAGAAAAGTTCTCACTCACTCCACCCCATTTGCATCCTGTCTTCTTCAGAGGAAGGAAAAGAGACCTTGGTTGTTCTGTTCTTACACGTGGTTTCTCTGACATCTAACACAGACATGTAACAGCTCTGCCTTGCTGCTGGGAAGACAGAAGCATATAGAAGCAAAGTTAGAGTGGTCTGGCAGCATGAAGTGCTGAAGTTTTGAACAGCCCCATGGCATTTGCTGCTCAGGGCTTCCTTGTTCATATAGAAAATGCACAAAATACTAGTGATGGAGCCAAACAGACCTCTGTGTGTGTGTGGAAGTGGTAGCTCATGGCTACAGCAGTGTCTCCCTTTGGAACTGTTGTTTTTACAAAGCTTGCACACAAATCTGTTTCATCAAAGTTTCACAGCGCTAGCGAAGTCACAGTGGTTTAAATATAAAGTGAGTAAAGCTGGACTTGGAATTTTTACTCTGTTCTAGGGTATGTAGAATTGATAAGACTGGAGATTGTGAGCAAAGGATACTTATTTTTGCTTTTGCCTGAAGACTTGTGCTAGGGAGCACAGTGGGGAGTGGGGGGAGTGTATGTAGTAAACCCAGGCCTCGTGCTTAGATCTTGGAAAAACATGCTAATATCACAAAATGGCTTTGGATGAACAATAACTGATGTTTACAGATAGTTTCTTCTGTTGGAGCACAATTTGCATTCTAACACAAGCTCTTCGTTATAATCACTGGCTTCCCTGTGCTGGTACAGAAAACACATCAGTGCCCTATTCTGCCAAGCACTGTGGTTTTTCAGAAGGAAGAAAAAGGCTTAATGCTATTTGTTCAACCCAGCCAGAGATCTACTGTTTATAATCTGAAATATCATAAAATGTGTTTTCAATTACCTCGTGCATATTTTTAAAGAATTAAATTTCCATCAAAGGATTTTGTGAGCTGTTTGATCTCACTGTGTCTAAAGAGGCAAATCTGACTGGAGATAGTTTTGTCTGAGCACATACAGCACGGTTGTAAGAAATGTGCCCTTTGAGTGTCTGTGACTTTAAGAGAAATCAGTTTATGAGTGAGAGAAGAGGCTGGTGGGGGTCTAATTTCCAGTGTTAGCTGTGAAATAAGTCCTTAAAGACTGGATGTGCAAAAGGACTGTAATTCTTTGTGTTATATGACCGACTTTAGCTTTTGTTTTCTTCTGTGTTAATCTGAATATAGTATTGCATTTTCCAGACATCTTTAAGTGCGAGACACAGCCCTACCCTACTGTGAGAGCCTGGAAACAAAAAATGTAGCATTTTTGTTGCACTGAAAAAAAGACTGCTTGTGATGCCATTGTGCTCAGCTGTGTATAAGCGCACAGATCCTGTGCACTGAATAAACTACAGATAAAAAGAAGAAAAAGTGAAAAATTAGATAAATTTATCTAGAAATAGTGCCTGCTATTCCATTTCCTACTAGCTGATTGTTCTGACTGCTATACCAAGGACTCTTTTCAGTGGCAGACTTTAAACACTGTAATGATGGAATTCAGATTTCTGCTGCTCTTGGACAGAAACCACATTCCCTAAACTAGAAAAGCAAGGTAGAGTATTGGGAGCCCTCAGTTTTTCTTTCTGTGCTGTTATATCTTATGCAAAGAAACACCTGGAAAAATTAGCTTAGGTCTTGAGAGTGATAATTAGTCCAGTGGATTAGCATGCTCTTGTTGCTATTTTAGCTTTGTACTGGCCTGGATATGTCTGTAGAATACTGTACTGCCCTGATGAGGCTTATGTGAGCTGTAAGAACACCTTTCCTGTTCTGGTAAAGCAGCTGGTATGTCTCTTTTATCAATGCAGCTATTTAGAAATAATTCACCCACTGCAGTCAAGCATGTGTCATAGCTTTTGATCTCCTTTTCCATCATGGTTTATTTCTGGGGAATCCTGACACGGAAGCAGAGTTTTTCCTACACATCTTGCTTCTTCCTATCACTTACTGGTCACCTTAAATCCAGGTCTTGTTTGGAATCCACTGAAGATTGAGTAGCTCTTGATATTGCTTTTCCTATGTACCAGTCCTTTTATAAAGCTGTATCTGTCTGTAGTTAAGTAATTAATGAAAATACTTACTACACCAAGGTAAACTGAAATTAAGTTGAGAACACTTAATTATGTATGTGTGGTGGCTTTTTATCCTCCTTGCTGGCATTGTAATTGTTCTGTAGGAAATGCTTGTGATATCACAAATAAATGTCAGGTACAAAATAAACAGTAGTGGGTAAAGCTTTGAAAAGACAAAGAGCCTTTCTATGCAGGTGTCATCCATACTGAGGAGGAAAGAGAAAGCCAGACACTCTGTACAGCAGCAGCACAGTAGTATCTAAACAGAAAGGGGCCTGTTTTTTCCAAGGTCTCCAACTAGTGATAGTAGAGGCAGTAATGAGATACAGGACTGCTTTCCATCTTACTCTGCCAATTCAGCTCCAACAGAGATGCCAAATAAGTTTCCATTTAGGAGTTTTTCAGTAGCTTTAGCAAAATCCCTTCTCCTTCTTCCCAATGAAATTGTCTTTCCCATTTTGTGATATTTGCTACCTGTCTGACTGTCAGCAGCATGAAGCAATGGAATATTTGTATGAATGATGTGTGGAAAATCCCTAACTCATTCACTTGCTGTTTTTTAGTATTTCTGGAAGAGAAAACAGCGACATCTCTAGGGATGGTTTTTCTATCAGCTGTGCCTTCACTAATGGGATTAGCAGGCTAAATGCTTCAAATAAATCCATCACTGGCATCAGCTGCATCAGAGGTGATGTTCATCTATTAATACATCAGTAAAAACCCAGCGTTTGTTTCCAAGAGTCACTGGAAATGGATCAAATTCAATACTTATTTTTATCCACACTGTGTTTCCAATCAGTGTTTCAATACAAACCCGCTATTGTCTCCTGACCTTTGCATCTACTGAAACCTTACGGGAAATTCCCTCATATCAGAGCCCTGGCTGCACCACACCATGCTCTGATTCAAGGTGAGTGCTTCATTCCAAGGACTTGTTGATATAATATGAGCCTCAGTGGGGCAGAGAATTGGGTATTTTTTCCTCCTTTCTTTGTTTTTATATTTCATTTTTAACCAATATTGTAAGGAGTGCATATGGCTATTCTGGATATTACTGTAAGACAGACTCGTGTTTGGTAACAGTCACTTGTTAGATTATGTATATGGGAGTGGAATGTGGGTGACATAAAATAGGATGTTACAGCTGAGAAAGCAGCTTTGGAAATGTTTTGGGGAAACATTTTAGGGAAATGGTTTGATAAATGTGAAACTATGGTTTGGTTTTGTGATGTTGTAGGTAGGAGACCTGATTAAACACTAATGGACAGGTAGAGAAGTGAAGGAAAAGTTAAGGAGAATAGAGATGGGGATGTTACTTTTTGTTATACAATGGAGATAATGATACACTTAGCATATTCACTTCTGGTACCTACAATTTGTGGAGGCTGAAATTGGAAATGATTCAGAAAAGAGAGAAAAGAATGATGCATTGTCTGGCAAAATGCCATGAAGACAGAGACTAAAGCTCAGTCCTTTTAGTGTTTCAAAAGGATAAGAACATGGTTCTGATGATAATTGTACCTACCTGGACAGACAGTTACTGATGATAGAATTAGACCCAGAGCTTGGAATCCAAAGGAGATTTTAATTTTCAGTAGAACTGACACGCCAAAATGTTCAACAACCTTAATAAGTAATATGTCATTTTAGGATGACTGGAATGTATAACTAGGTATGTAATGGAAAAACTGGGGTATCCTTAGAACACAGGACAAGGACAAACCTTTAAGCTTTAATCCCACTTCTGCAACTTTTGAGAAGGCATTTGGTCAAAAATGTTATAAGTGAGGACAAGTGTGTGTGTCTGCCCAGGACACACTCAAGTGTGGGATTTGTGTAGAAGCAGCAAGGAAAGCTTAGGGAAGTGTTAGTTTGTTGTGCAAAACAAAGAAGGAAAACTCAAGTTTCAAAGGGTGATTTTGGTTATTTTGTCCACTGTAATGGTGACCTTTAAAAACAATCATAGTAATTTGGCTGAAACAAGGAGCAGCTGGGTAGTATTACTGTAGGTGTGTCAAGCCACAGGAAGGATGGCTGTCTCCTTCTGTCAGGGCTAGGGGAAAACTGGAAATCTTTAAAAGTGCCTCATTTCTCAGCTCCAATTGAAACACAAAAGAGGAATAAGCTGCCTTTATCCTCAGCCTGGCTGAGTCGTCAGCTACTGATAATAAAAACATGTATGGTACTGCACAAGGAAAATTACTTATTTTTTTCAGATTAATTTGCTATCTTTTAAAGAGTGTTGCCACTGTATCATTTACAGGTAAGTCTAAGTAATATCTAATTATGAGTGTGTAGATCTGCGTTTGAGATAAAAAGCTGAAAAGCAATCAGGTTTTATTAAGCAAAATTATCAAGAGTAAAAGCCCAATATTTCCACCACTGAGTGACAAATTGTCCAGTGCTAGTGCTTTTCATGTGAACACATTCTTTTTATCAAGAAATCTCGAAAGATTAATGAGACTGTTTATGCCAAAGTCAACAAATCACCCTGGGTGAAAACTGTAAACATTATCTTATTTGTTTTGGTTGGAAAAAGCCTTGGTCTCACTCAGACCCATAGAAATTTAATGGTGTGGTCATCAGCACAGTGAAGATTTAGGCTTGTAGGTTGCAGTGATGAACGTATGTGGAAGAAGGATGCATTGGAGTTCTTGGGTAGCCTAGGGAAGAGATCATCTTAAGGGAGGTGGCAAATTCTCTTCTGTGGATGCTGTCAGTTTCTTCACCTCACTCATCTTGTGGACTTTTTGTATATCTCTTGGAAATATCCAGAGGCAAGGAGTAGCACAACATGTTTTCAAGCTGAGGGGTTTTTTGCTTTGTCTGTGTTCCCAAGGCTCAAGCATACAAGCAGTTACCCTGACTCAGTCCCAAATTAGGAGCTGGGTGCCCATGGTTGTGCTAGATACACCTCAGGGTAAAAGGGAGTATCTTTGTAGTTATTCAAAATGTCATGGGGATTAGGAGAGTTCAGGTTTGTTTTTTTACTAGCAGTGGCACATATTTTTGCCAGATTAATTAACATTTCTGAATAATTGAAATCTCTATTAAAGGGAAGTTCACTATGTTTTATGTGATGGGGCTTTCCTTCCCTGCCCACTCCCCCTCCAAATATCCCTTCAGTGCAATAAAAAAAGAACAGTCTCCCTTTAAGAGACTACATTAAAGGAGCTAGACCTCTTCAGAAAACTGATGCAAGTCATTGTAATCCTTCCATTTCCCTCTCATGAATGTTGGCTTCTCAAGGGGATTTAGAAATCCCCAAAGAACTTCAGATAAAGATTATGTTATGTATATGATCACATACTCATTCAAAGGAGAAGCAATGAACTATTATGAGCATTAAACATGAAAAACATGAAAATTCTAGGCTAAAAAACTTTTGCAAATTAGAGTCATCAGCTTTTAAACTCCTGGAATGTCTGATGTTCTTTTTCTTCCTTTTATGATTAAAAATGGAATCTGGTGTAGCCTTCTTCTGGTTAAAGATATGTCAGAGATTGCGTTTTCAGTTATTGTATTTTCATGGGTGTCTGGACCTCTCAATAACATCTCTATATGAAACTCTTGAAGGCAGTAGCCCCATTCCTGTAAATGTGATAGTTTGGTACAATTTGGATCTTGAACCCTTTAAAGGGCTGTGAATTAAGCTTGTGGATGAGTTTCCAGTTTTGCTACTATTGGGTGATGTCATTTCAGGCCTAAAGGATATGAATAGAGATGGAGCAGCCAAAATTCGCAAGAGCAGAAGATGTTAGTTTTTTTTCTTTGATTAGAGGTTCATTCCAGAGAAGTAAGTATGTTTTTCCAGCATTTAAAGACATTAGGTTTCAATTTAGATTTTTTTCCAAGTTTTGGCACTAGTGAGAGAGGTCAGGAGCTGACAAAAACTGGTCATAAGCAGGTATTGCTTAATCTGTTTTCTGTTCTTGTTCATGCTGCAATAATTTCATTGCAGAGCCAGTCTCTTGATCCACGTATGATAAAATGCAGATATTTTGATCCTCCATCAGCTGTAAAATCCTGAGTCCTTTGTGGTTTCACGTGTCTGGTTTGCATTGCAGTGATAAATATGCATTTTCAACAAGAAACAAAATAGCAATTGTACTGAGTAAAGGCACATCAAGATAGCTCCTGGAATTCAGAACAAGCTCAGTAGTTCAAGTTACATATCTGCTTTTCTGTCCCTACTGAGCAGAAACACAGAATGTGCCAAGAACAGGCAATATCTGACCTGCAAAGGAGGTGCTTTGGTGCTGGGCTGTCAACAGTGGCTTAATTGTGTCTTTTCGTGTACTGTTTCCTCCCTCTTATTTTCATCTTTATTCCTGACGTGTGGGGGTTCAGAGGGATACGAAAGTGTTTATCACTTCTCTGTTGTCTCATGTGCACAGTGCCTCATTAAGAGAGGAAGCTGGTTGGAGGTGTGGTCTGGTGCTGATGGTGACACCTCCAGCCTAACCACAGCAAGGTGCAATGACTGCCTGTTGCCAGAAGACTGAGTCTTCAATAAAGAAAATACAGCAGTTTCCAGAATCTTAATGCACTACCCTTATTAGCATAAAGTTCACCTAGCTGTTTTTAGGGTGTTGTTGGATATTATATTTTCTTTTGATATCCTTTCCCAGTGAATGAGATTTATCATGTACTTACTCTGTAGCAGCTGATATGCAGCCCTAACTAGAGTCTCTAAAGGAATCAATCCAGTTTAGAAAGTTGGCTTGAGCCTGGAAGTTAAACCATTTTTGAGGATGGAAAATTAATACTCTGAAGCTGATTTTGATTGTTTTCCTTTAAAACAGTGGAAGACATTCTCATGTGCTGCTTTTCCTTATTGATTTGTGCTAGTAACTTCTGTGAAATAAATTATAATACTTACATAAATATATATATAATACTGGCTCTAATACTCATGACTTGAATGCTCTGCACTTGGCTCAGCTCAAGAGAAGCCCCTATGCCATGGATAATTATCTTCTCAATGGGATCAGAATGAAAAATCACACTACAGAAAGCAGTGATTGTGTGATGATACACTGATAGATGATTGTAGAAGATACACTGATAAGAAAACTGCTTGTCATGAGAAGAGCTTACAGCTGTAAATAAAGCCCTCATTTTAAATTTCTTACTCAGATTCCCTTAAAGAAAGGTTTGGTTTTTTAAGCACATTAGTCTCTGGTGCTACACATGTAGAAGTAAAAACAAGTTGTCTGTTTTCTTTATAGATGAGTAAGTTTGTCTCCAAAGTATTTTGAAAACATTACAATCTTCTTCTGGTTAAATAATTTTTGATTGTTGAGTCTCTGGTGTAATGGTAAGCATAAGGCCAAAATTATGATGTCCTTTGTTGCTAGAAAACGTATTTCCTCCTTTAACATAACTAATAAAGTGACCAGTGAGAGTAAAAAATGAAATGGGAAGAGACAAAAGGTAAACCCAAATAAAGGATTCTGTAAGCAATTTGGGTTGGAGAGTTCAAGTTAACAGATGTCTTTCTGCAAGAGGCATTGTGAAGGGTGTATTTTTCCTAATGCTTTAACTAACAACAGATTTGCCTGATTATTTATTATACTTATTTGTAAACAATGCAAACCAGTGTCACTCTGCGGATGAACTGAGTAACTTGAAGCAGATGTCTCACTTAGCCATGTTTCTGTGCCTAGATTTCATTAAATGTCTGTTCCTGAGCCTTCAACCTGTCAGCGGTGCCCCTGTCTGTGTTACAGTGGTGTTTCTCATGCCCTGTAAGTTTAGAACCAATCACTGCCATTAAAACATTTACTTTCCTCAATATTCGCTTAACTCAAATGCAAAATTATGGTACTTCTAGTCAGATGCCAATAACATTACATCCAAAGGCTTCACAAGACCATGGTGCTTCTGACTGAAAGTTGTACTAAGACTTTTTCTATCCTTGTTTCATGATTATTACTTCAGTTTGATTTCAACCTAGAACTGCAAACTTTCTATTACTTATATAAGTAGACCCACTAAATTTAAATAGCTTTATGTATATGCAAGGCTACAAACCTTGTGACAAAGTCCTTAAGGAAAGGGACTGACATGAACTAGGACTAGAAATGGCTGGTATTTTCAAACTGCTTTCTTTTATATGGTTTGCATTTATCTGTTTTATGTATTTAACATTAACAATACAAATCTCACACTGATTATTTTTTTTTCCAAGAGGTAAAATTATTTTTAAAAAACCTTTCAGCATTTTTTAGCTAAAAATCAACTTAGCCATCTCCAAGAATAACTTTATAGCAGTACAGGTAGCTTCAAAAGGCTAGAAAGCCACAGGTAGACATTTATCTCTTTATCATCATTCACCTTTTTTTACCTGAAACTCCATGTCTTTGTGAGGAGCTTGTTTTTAGTTTATTCTGAACGCTGAAAGTCCTACCTTTTTGGAACAGTGGGGACATCTCTTAGTTATTTAAGTGGTAAGTTTTTTTGCCTGTAACAGATCAAATAGGGCTCTGGTGATTTTAATCTCCCATGCAGGAGACACAGCAGCTCTGCATAAGAGGGGTTAAAGCATAGGCAGCACTTCAGTCTAAAGTAAGTAGTAGTTAAAATACACATAGCATGGGGATATCTGGCAAAAAGAAAGCCCACAAAAATCCTTTTCTACTCTCTGGGAGATTTATAAGGTACCACAGGATCTTCCCAAAGTAAATTTAAACTATTTTAAAAATGTACCAATATATTAGGAAAGTTATCACTAACAGTTTTTTTTTTAAACTTAGGGAAAGAAGACAGAGAACTTAAACATTTAAGAACATCAAAATACAAATCCTCTGGTCCTTGAAAACAATTGCTGTTTTAAGAACAAAACAAGTACACCTGGGGAAGAGTGTTTCATCAAATACTCTTCCAACAACGTGCAGTTACTATGAGAATACTTTCCACTTTCCTGGATGGATCTGTTGCACAGAAGAATGAAAGTCTGTAACTGATGAAGTTTGCCAAAAAGCATTATCAATATTCTGTTAAATCAGGAATGTTCCCATTCATTTCAATGGAACTTGAATGGGAAGTATAAACCTTATTTTAAATTGAGGCAGGTTGAATACTAAAGTTAAGTATGAACTTGGTCATTACAAGTCAAGTTTTGACCACTTGTTTTAAACTTGCAGTCCTTTGTCAATATCGGGTCTGTTCTTTCACAGAGTTAAGGCCTGGCATATAATAAGAAAAATTCATATATTGGCTTTCAGCTGTCTTGCTACAAAAATTTAGAGAACAATTCAGGCCCTCATAATATGAGGAATTGCTTTCATGATTAGTTTGATTCAGAAGTGGAACCATGTTGAATTGTCCTGTGCTGGTGAAAGAACTCTTTGACAAAAAGTTGCTCTGAATCTTGGTGTTTTTTGTTTTGGGTTTGGTTTTGTTTTGTTTTGTTTTTTAACTGCAAGTATTTCTAGTTTAGTTCATTATTTCTTCTGGATAATGCAAAATTAATGTGCTAGGTCTGAGTAGGCTTCTTTTAGACATCTTAAACCAAGATTTTATCTCCTGTGGCAAGTGCTGTTGCTAAAATAAACACTTGCTTATTCCATAGGCCTGTCTCTGGTCTCTTTAAAGACTTATCTGATAATTTTCAGTAACTAAAATTGTATTTTGGTGCTAGTCTCTCATCTGTTCAAAGCAGGTTAAGAGACACCAGCCGACACTAGCAGTGCTTTATATAGAAAGTTGGTTTAAGAGAAAATTAACTCTATCCCAGTCAAAACCAGGGCAGTACCTAAGCTTATAAAGCAAAAGGGTAGAAGTACAGTTGGCACCTCTTCATAGCAGCACCTTGAAGGTTTGAGGTTGGTGCATGACAACCCAGTGTGGGTTCAGTTCCTGTCTCCCTTCGATGTGAGAAGAGATAGCCCTGCTGCTCTCCCGGCATCTGTTTGGGTCCTGTGCTGCCCCGAGGCAAAGGAATATTGCTGAGTGTTGATACTTCCATTATTCCCTTCTTGCTTCCAAGTCTCTTTGATCATTGGATCCACATGGTTGATTGCAAGTGGAATTAATATCACTTTAAGCCTCCAGGCTCGTTCAATTTAGCATGTCTCGTCCTTCATATGTATTCAATATTAAAGCCTCCTATTGAACTGAAAACAAACACAGTGCATTTGTCTGCTTAATTCATTTTACAAACTTCTAAGATTCTCTGCTGCTGTGTCCCAGATAACATACATTAAAAAAAAACCTAGGAGAAGGCTTGCTTCACTTGTATGTGGCTTTGTGTGGCACAGCAGCAAAGCAGCCACTTGCTGAAGTGGACCAGTAGTTTTTAAGCTGAAACTATTATTGTGACTAGAGCAGCAAGAATCTCTGCAGCTTTACCCATTCAGGCTCAGCATGCATCTGTTTTATCCTGTTTCTGCTTGATGTGGTTTTGCATTAAGCTTGGGTTTCAAATTCAGAGAAAAGCCAATACTGGAAGGAAGAACTTGCTGTGATTAGGGATGGCAGTGGTAACTGAAATGTTTGCCAGCTTCAGGAAACTGGCCTAAGTTTTAGACTTACAAGAAACTATTTCGAATTAGGCAATTGTGTTCTTTATTCAAGTTTTGTTCTAAGGATTTCCAATTGTTTATCAAAAACCTGTAAAGGTTGGTTAACTTCTAATTTTCTTCCAGATGTCTCTTCATGCATAGCACCAATAAACCCTGATAGTGTCTGTCTTTTCTAGCACAGAAGCAACTACTCCTCTGTAGTAAGTGGTTAATAATTGCTTTGGATATCTCATAGACTTAGATAATTCTGCTGGGAAAAGTTGCTCTTGTCTGTTAAACCAACAAACCAATTCTTATTTGGAATTCTGCTCCATCCTGTTATTTGTTCTTGCTGTTATTTCATATCAGAAACTTAAAAATAGAAAATAGGGCAGTAGCTGTCCTGAGTGGAATTGTCTATTTTTTTTTCCTCTGGCTTCTCAAAAGACAATTTTTTTCCCCTATGTGTTTGTGAATTTGTGTGTGTTAAAAATACTGATGCTTTGCCAGACTTACTTTGTGACATCATCTTTAGAATCCCAGGAAAGCTGTTCTCTTTGTCACTTGTGGGATGAATCTTTCACATGTTTGCTGTAGAACCACACATAAGCAACAATGCTGGGGATCAAGTTCAGAAATCTGGAAGTTTGGGTTCCCAATCCTCACTTCAAATTACTAGATTTTGTGTAGAATTTGCCCTGGTTACTCTGTTAAAAAGTTATCTATTCAAGCAATACAATGATGCTTTGAAATATCTCTATTTGAAAGTAAGACCATCTATTTGATCTACAGTAGAAAATACTCAGTACCTGCCTCTGGTTTCAGATAACCCAGTCATTCCAAATATGAGGTTGTTGCTTCAGAAGCAGAAATCATCCATTGTCCTGTGCCTCACCAGGCAGATTCCTGGAGGCTGGTTTTTCCTGTCAGATAAGAAATAGAATAAATACTACGGGATCATGGTGATTGCAGATCTCACAGAACAGTAGTCCTGTAGTTCAAGATTAATGGGTTTACACTGAGCTGCCAACACTTTTACAGAAAGATGTGCTACCACATCCCTGGCTGGTGTAAGCTGGCTCACTTCTGTGGCCCTGTGAAAACAGGCTGATTTAAACCAACTTAAATCCTAGGTCCATACCTTGAAACATTCCTTTTCCTTATGGAAGCATACCAGTGATCTTAAAAGCATTATTGTTTGCTCAAAGGTTGGACTCCATGATCTTGGAGGTCTTTTCAAACCTTAATGATTCGATGTTGGAGAAGAGATTCATGACCACTGGAAAAAGCAGACATGTGGTTGTACTTACAGGAAAATAGGAACACTATTTGAGGAATAGGGGAAATCTTCCTGTGTTGTGACCTGTAATGTTACATAGCAGGAATTCCCCTGCAGACCTCTAACTTGCTATGCAAACAGATCTTTGTGCTTTTACTTCCACCTTAGCTTCCTGTGCTATGGATCCTAGAGGTATTCCTGAGGGTTTAGAATTTGCTGATACTTGTCAAAACACTGCTATGGTGAGTTGGAGTTGTTTAGTGATACCTGTAACTAGTCTGTATATTTATACAATCTTATTTTTAATAATTATCTTACATTTATTCCTCTAATTTCACAGCTAAATTCCTCAGAAAATGTACCTGATCTTAAGCACCCCCCCCCAGACTCGTTCTGATGCCTTTAAATGTAATTTAGGTTTTTTTTTCTTTGAAACAATTGGGTGTTTAAGTATTTTATTTCTCTTAATTAGTGTTCATACTCAAAAGTTTTTCAACAATAAGTTATTTTGCATGTGGTGTTGGGGGCATCTTTTAAATCTGAAGCCTATACATCCCGTGATCAGCAGACTTGGATATGTATCACAAGGTGCAAATATTCCAGGAATTTCCTCAGCAAGACCAATGGACTTTCTGTTTGTGTACCTTTGCAGTTTCCAGTGAAATTATTTCTGTTCCCTGTTTACAGGCTCTGGATATAAATTGTCTCTATAATTGTCTTTTATTGGAAAAACACTGTTTTAATTATCTCCGTGAGATACCAAAATTTCCTTCTGTAACAGGCCTGCACCTTTTCCTAGAATTGTGTCCATGCTGTATCTGAGGGTACACTGGAAAAAGCAATTTTCTATCCTTCTCTCTCACCTTCTCAGTACATTGAGATATTTTTTGTCTAAAGGAGGATCTTATGTGGTTTTCAGAACTTTCATTTTAATTTGACACTTTCTGTGACAATTTCATAGGGTAACCTTCTGGTTGTTCCTGGTGTAAAATGATACGGGTTTTATTGATATTTTCTCAATCCCCCTCTCCAAGATTTACAAAATTCTTTGATATTCTTGATATCTCATTGATACTAATCAAAGATCATTTTCCCCATTTATTTTATTTTCAAGTTAATTAAGGACGTCTTGATCATGGGCACCTAGAACTGAGGCATACTGCTACATTTTGAATTGAGAAATGAATCCCTGAGGCACGTTTGGTTTGGAGCTTCCCTGCAGAGTTCAAAAGTGTACCCAGGTCTAAACTGGCTTTCAGAGCCTATAGAGCTCTGTATGGAGTGTACAGAAGTCTCCAGGCAAGTGCTTGTAAATGAAGAGCTTATCTTGGACCTGCTTCCCTTTTCAGGTCTCATCGGAGGCGTTGGCAGTCTTTCTACTGCCTTCAGCAAAACTGAAGTGAGACAACATTACTCTGCCTGTTGCTCATCTTTGCTGTGCTGCTTGTGGAATAAAATGTATGGCCAGGAACAAGCCACAGAAGCTAACCAGGTTCTGCCCTTTGTCCTCATGGCCGAAATTAGTTGTCAGAATAAATTCAACAGAGGTCAAATTTTTATCTCAAGGCTTTAATATGCTCGTCTGCTAAGTGTAACTATCTCAGTGTTGAAGTGGGATCTAATTTAAGGGGAGTAGAGGGATGATTTTCTTAATCTGTCATTAAAGAAAAAATCTCTGAAGGGAATTACATGCAAAAGGAACTGGAGAAAATGCAGTCAATTTTTGTATATGCAAGAAGTATACCACAGCGGTAATGGGATGTGAAGTGCCAGCAGCATTTGAAGAACTAGCTTTTTCCATATGTGTTGTTTTTAAATCTTCTTCAATGCTTTATCTTAAAAAAAAGTGAAGAATGCATTTCTCTGTTTCTAATATCAACGTTGCACATTTTTATTCACATCTGTGTAAACACTTGGATAATTGGCGTCTTTCTGACCTGCTCACTTTGAGTATTGGCATGCAGAGCAGTTGTTGGGATCTCATATAAAGGAGAATTGCCCTAAACTGGCAAGTAGACAGATTGAGTGAGGCACTTGGGTGGGGAGAAATATAAAACACTTTTCAAACAACAAAGCTTGAGAAATGGGGAGGAGGGAGTTGTGGAGAATGACTCTTCAACAACCAGCTTTGTGGATGAAAGTCTGTCGAAAGAGGTTTGTAGGAACTTCACTCATTCTTGGATCATTTGTTTGCTCTTATACGGGGAAGAGGAGGGGGAAGAAAAAAAAAAAGTCCTGACGTTTCTTTAGTTAAAACTGTGGAATTAAAAAATTGGGCCATCATGGCTCTGAACCATACTTCCAGTATATCTGCATATTGGTTGGTCTGTGGCAACCTTCATCATATTTTCTTTCTTATTTTCTCTCTGCCTGTGCGACTGTAATCCTCCCCTTCCTTGGCAACTTTTTGTGTCCTCTAAGTCATCTCTTTCATCTCCTGTTGATTTCTTTTTCCTTCTTAGTCTCTTCTGTTTTTAATCTCAATTATCCCTTTTCTTCTCTGTTCTGTCCTTGACAGGGATCATCTCTGGCTGGCAGTGTATTCATCTTCTACCTTTCACTGCCTGTGAGGAGAGCTGGGCCAGTTACTTGTTAGACAAGTTGATGTGGCTTACAGGATCAAGTCTCAGTAGATCTTGCAAGATCATCTCAGTGCTATCTCTGGCTGAGTTGGGGCCTTTTAGAAAGGGATAGGAAAACGTGGTGGACTTGATGGATTTTTACCAGTTTTTCCCTGTTGATAGAGTAAATATTGATTGCTTATTGAATAGATATAGTGTGTAAAGTGGGGCTAAGGACTGGATGGGGCCCAAATTTCATGAGAAGAGCCATCCTAATGAAGCTCTATGCAGGAAAAGGAAAACAGGCCCTTGTCTCCCAGGTGGAAACAGGGCAGTCAGGACAGACCTGGATTTCAGACAGTCCAACCATTCTTCTGTCCATACAAGCCCCATGGAAATGTGAAGAGGCTCCAAACCACTGATTCACATTTGAATCTTCTTTTATTGCGCACTTTTAAGTTGTTAGCTTCAAGTACAAATATTGTGTGCTTTTGTAGAACATAGCTAAAGAAATGTGATGTGATCTAAGTAACTTACTGCATTTCTTTACTCTACAAATCCAGTAAAAATTAGGTAAAAAAACTTTTATATGCAATGTGGTGTTTGAATGTAACAGGGCAGTTTATGTTTGAAAATGGAAACGTCTTTAAAGGCATTAATATCTCTTCCTGCATGACCCACTCACTGCGGTCTCAAATGAAAGCTGTGTTCACTTGTTATCAGAAATGGACATTTGGTTGAGATTTGCAAACTGATAAGTAAGATTAAACCAGATTCCTTCTGTCTCACTGCTTCTCACTCAGCTCTGCAATGTTAGTGATTTATATATTGATATTGTAGTAATTTTCACAGGCTGACTTTTTTCACCTTACAGCAGTTGTTTCTTTTCAGATTTATAGTGTTCTCTACAGAATAAGAATCATCCTGCTGGCCCATATCCAGCATGTGAAAGTCCTATGTTGTAGTTCAAATTTGACATCAATTATTAGATGAATCACGGAGTCATGGGCTTGGAAGGGGCTTTAGAAGGCCATGCAGTTTCTCCCATATCCAAGGCTTAATCAATTGTATGTGTCAGTCCTGACAGACATCTGTATGACTTCCAGCACTGAAGATTCCACAGACTCCTGGAGCAATCCTTTCCAGGAGTTCTTCAATTCTTAATTTTTAAACTTTTTCCCATGCATGAATTGTCCGTGGTACAATTAAAAGCTTATGACTTCACATCTTATTTCCCATGTACATTGAGAATAAGTTTGTCTTCCTTTTATTTGCAGCAAGCTTTTAATCATTTGGAAATAATTACCACCTTAGCTTCACCAAGTGGGATCCTTATGGGGAATTATTCAGTTTAAGAATCTGTAAAAATGCCACCATTTTTGTTTAATTTTTTCTGAAGTCTCAGGTGGTTTAGGCTTGACGTGCAGCAGGTAACACTGGATGTGAAACCTTACCTGTGAGAAGAGCAGACAGATGGCTTCAGATGGCTTGGTGGTTGGTCCTGTTTGGTTACATTGATGCTAAAATTTGGACAGTACAGGTAAAGTAGAAAAGAAATCCCCAGCTTGAAGGATGCTTGTAGGGATTCACATTTCATAATCTGAAGAGTGTTTAAACTTCTTGATCTCTGTTACAGCTCTCTTGGAATGACATTCTTAAAGGTTTTACTTCCATCTACCCATTAAAACAAACGTGAGGAAGGTCACAGGAAGATTATGTTGTGGACCAACCATTCTCTCTAATACACATTGTGTTAGCCTGAAGTTTTAAGAGCTGTAGAAAAAATCAGAAACTATCATTGTATAGCCCCATCTTGCACCCAGGTTATAACTTTTTGTTCAAGGTGATGTTTCTCTTTGTTTTATAGTGCCAAATACAGTATTAGGGATTGATGTATACCCAGAGATTGTTGAAGTGTGATGGTTTGCATGCACGAAAACACTTCTGTTTCCAGAAAAAATAAACTTGCAGGAGAGCTTAGGGGCTGGGTTTTCTGCTGACAGTTAATGGGACTTCATAGAATAGAAGGCAGCTCAGAATTTGGCCTTTTTGCTGAGTGTCTCAGCATGAAGGACCAGTGGCTCTTGCAAATGAAGGACTAATTCCTTTAGTATTAAGTATTTGCAATATAATTTGAAACTTAGTGTTGTTTATCCATGGCCCTGTCTATCTCTGGCTGAAGTCAACATGTTTCTTTCCAGTGTTACCCCAGGGTTCACACACCTCAGCCAGTAGAGTACATGTGTTTGTTTTCCCAAATGGTTTAGAACTTGGCAGCCTTGGGTCTGTCTTTGTTTTCTTGAGTTCTGGATATATTTGAAACTAAAGCATAAAGCAAAATTTAGACGCTAAGAATTCTGTGGTTTATGAACCACTAATCTTCCATGACTCACCTTTCATGCAATTTTATGGCCCTACTGGCTTGGAAATAGGCAACAGCAGTTCGCCACCTGCAGCATCAAGGAAAGTTAACGTGGTAACTCTTTGAAATGTGGAACCTAAAAAAACCCCAAACCAACAGAAATCTCACTGAAATGTACTGATTTAACATAACCTTCCACCACTGCTAGGACACTGCAACAATAGGACTTTTTCTGTAAATTTTTTTATTTAAACCAAAGGGTAGGTGGACCTTGTCCCATGCTAATGTGCACCAGAATAAAACTTCTTAGCTGTACTAGAAAACTCGCTGAAACCTGCACTTAGCTAGAAGGAAGTACCATACCAACTACACAGGAAATAAAACCTTTCTTTTTAGAAGTTGAATTCTTTATATTCAGTCCTTGGTTCTTTGAGATCGTATTTTTACATTTTCTTTTACTGTCTCCCAGCTCTATAATCCTAGACCAGATAATTGAAGCACTGAATCATTCTTCTTCCTCAATACTGAGAGAGTCAATATATAACAATTACTTCTAAGGGGCTTGAACGGGAGGTATTGTTTAAATGCTAGCAAAGCAGTATGATTGGGCTTGTGTATATTGAGTATTAAGGTCTGAAGCCAGAGCTGTAGTTGCAAATTTTCTTGTGTACTTCATCCTACTAGCAGCTTATACTGACAAGCTTCACATCCACTGACAAAGAAAATTACTCTAAAATTGCAAGTTGTATTTCAAGATGGTTTCAAGAGCCTCTCTTCCAAACATTTCACTCAAAACCTCTTAAATACATTCTCATCTGGGGTTCCCAGGTGATGCTCAGGTATTCTGTGGTGTTCAGTCACTGGTGAACAGTCACACGTAGAGGTGGGTTGTGGAGAAATAGAGGAAATTCCAGGTGCTGAGAGAAGATGGCCTGAAGCAAATATCTTCCTAATGGTTTCTCTGCTGCTTGAATCAGTGTACATTCTTAAAGGCAGCACAGTACTGGGAAAATTGTTTTCCTTCCTGCAAAACCAGGTCTGTGTCCTGCTGTTCAATAATCAAGGTCATACCCACACCCTGAAGTGTCCCTGAATTTTAGATGGTCTTTCTCACATGCATGTTTCTATCATAAACACCAATTTGTACCAGTTATTCTGTACTTATCAAGCACAAGGTACATGACACAAATTAAACAGAAAGGTTCATTGGTAAGGTGAGGCCTGGTGCAATCTCTTTTTAGATACTCTAAGTGCATGCTCTGCATATCCTGAAAATCCTTCTTCAAGGACTATGAAAGTGTTACCAGAGATTTGATCCTTTATGAGACCAGCTGTCAATGATGAAATTCAGATTGAGATTTTTAGTCCAAACCTTCTCTAGACAAAGTGTTTGGATTTTGGTAAATTTTGAGTACTAGAAATGATTGTTTAAAGGAAAACCAGTAGAAACTTATTGCTAGTAACCTGCTGCTTGGTACACTGAAAACCTTTCTGTAGATCTTGCCTTTTTTTTTTTTTTTTTTTTTTAATGTTGCTTATAATGTAGAATTGTAGGAGGTTTTGAAGTCAGATTGAATTACTCTTCCCAGTGTGCTTCTATCGGAAGCCCCTTTGGAATTGGCAAGAACAAGCCCAACTTGCATCCTGTTTGCCATCTGGGTTTCCCTCTGGCTTCAATTTGCTGCTATAAAACAGTTCTTAGGTATAGATGCTGTACTGAACCTGCCCAATGCGTGTCTCATGTAGTTACTCATATTTCTTCTAAGACAACGACTGCAAAGGAGCTATTTCTTGTGGTCTCTCTTGATTTACTGCTTCTTAATCTGATGTTTCAAATTAAACCTGAGTCTTCAAATGTCATTGCATTCTTTTAAGACATGTTCAGCTGCTTTGTAATGGGTTTGTTCTTTCCTACAGTTTAATGCTCAGTGGTTATGGAATGATTGAATAATGTAGCATGTCTGTTTATAATCAAGATGATTCTACGTTATCAAAGGTACACATTTATTTCTCACTTTTCTTTATTATTCTGCACCCTTCCTTGTATCTGAAATACCCTTTGCAGCTGCTTTAATTTATCAACAAACCTTTAAGGTGCAATTGTTCAAGGGCAAGCATCAGGGCACATGTTAGACATTCCATTGCAGCCACACAAGCTACTGAGAGTAAATGAAGTTAGATATTTGTAGAGATTCAGTGGGCCTGGTATCTCTATTTAGCATTAAATAGCACTGATAAATTGAGGAAAATTAGAGGATGTTTACAACTGTTTGTAATTGGAAGAAAGTCATCATTGCTAGGGAACATTTCCTAGGCAACACAGACACGTATGGAGGGTGTGATTTTCATTTAAAAGAACATGGGTGTTTTTTCATTTGTTTTCTTATAGGATTTATATAAATAAGGATTTTGACTCCCATCCTTGTCCTTTAATAAACTTGGCATTAGATAAGTGCAGGTCACTTAGCATCATCTTGAGATTTTCTTTTACGTAAGATCAGGATGAAATTCCTCACTCATCTATGTCATTGTACCATGGAAACAATTTTAAAGTCCATGCTGCATTAGTTATGCAAATATAATAAAAGCAAAAAGTTTATTGATTAGAAAAATAGATAATCTCTTTCCACTAAAAATAATTAAGTTCTGTGTCACACAAGATGTATAATATCTTTTAGTCTTTTTTAGAGACTTATCATCTGAATATTAGTTATGAAGTTTGTTCTGAGTCACACCAGATTAGCCACCTCTAACTACAGATTATTCTACGGTAGCCACTGTTGTGATTTGCATATTCAACAAAAACAAATCAACTGAACATCACAGAAGCCTTGGAAAAGTACATAGGGAAATAGTTGTACTTCTTGGAAGGATGTACAGGACATACAATAAAGGAAATCTGCCAAAGAACACCTCTTATCTCTAACACTGTAGGCCAAACTTCTAGAAAATATAATGCGTTGCTACAATAAAAAAATGGCCCCACTTCATTTCAGAAAGCTCCTTCTATATTTCATAGCTCAAGCCCTATCAGAATCTCACATGCAGCTACATGAGAGCTTGACAGTATTTCAGTATTTGAAGCATCCTGGAAAACTTTATTGTTTCAGAATGGAACATAGGGGCTGCAATAGTATTTTGTTAAAATGAGATCTGGAACAGTTTGAACCTGTTCTTTCTTTTTTCTGTGTACAGGCAAGATTTATGCTAATGCAAAGCCTCATGGCTGATGTGCAGAATGGGAAACTCAAAGCACTGAAATTATGGGATTTGAAGAATTTACTTGCATCTGGAAGAATCTGTGATGTGATTGTCACAAATCAAATTGTGTTTTAGTTTGGAGTTTTTTGCTGTCACTTTACTGAGTCTGAGCTTTAGCACAAATTGCCAGTTGATCTGTAATTCCCATTTTGTGTGGGTCAGTTATGCCAAAGCATATTGTGGGAACATACTCAAGGATTTTGCACACATTTGCCAGAACTCTAGCTTGCAAAACTTTTGGATCATGGAGTTGTGCATGAAGATTTGGCATCTGATCCTGTTCCTACTGCGATGTGTAATAGTAGCTATCAAATTTTACTGGGAAAAGGATAGAACATTTAGGAGTCTGGGTTGAAAATTCCTAAATTTTTTTTTGACCAACTGACTCTTCTAGATACCAGGTTTGTAGAGAATAAGAAACACATTGATAAGACAACAGAGAAAGAAACCCCAGTCAAGTCAGGACTGAGAGGAAATCTCTCTTGCTCCTATAGTGTCAGGATGCATTCAGTAGCTAACAGAAGGCAGGATTCTTTCTTGTGTGGTCTTGTAGGGCACGACTGAAAAGATAGGCACAAGTCATATGGCTGCAAAAAATCATGTTTGCAGTTCAGAGGAGAACGTGTTAAGTTATAGATTTGTACAGAAGTATGGTAACCACATGTTAGTCCTTGTGCATGTTAGTCCAGTGGTAAAAAAAGAAGCTGTAAGAAAGGAAATAAAGTGTGTGAGAAGGGGAAACTCAAGCAGGTTTAGAATAGAAAAAACTTCATTTAAATACTGAAGATTTTAAAGCATAATGGATAGCATTTAGTCCCTGGCAAAAGTCTGAGTTCAGTGATCTGTGTAAGGGAATAAACTGTACCCAGTGTTTTAAAATATGTGCTTTTGAAAAACCACCCCCCAACTGATTTATAAAAAAAGAAAGGTATAATGAGATCCAGCTTCCTGTAAGTTTATGGTAATTTTGTGCCTTTTGCTAGTTGTTCTATTTATGTGGTCCTTGCTGTAGCCTGGCTCCCACCCTCTAATACAGTTATCCTCACAGCACTTCTTTGTGGTAAGGAAGTACAATAATCCTCACTTTACAAATGGGGAGCCATGGCAAAAGAGAGGCTTAGTGACTCGCCTGAGGTCATGCAGGCAGCCCATTATGGAGCAGGGAATTCAACCAGGGCTCCCAAACAGCAGACAAATGCTCCAACCCCAGGGCTGTCTGTCCTTTAGCTCATATTTTTAAAGCGCTCAAAAGGTTGCATCCAGATTTCAGAGATGGTTCAGGGGTTATTGAATCCAGTCTGACTAAAATAACAGAATAGCTGGACCAAGTGAAAATGTGCTGCTTAGTGTAGAGTTGCAATACCAGTAAGTCAAATAAAGGTTTTTTCTACTGGCAGCTCTGGTTTCCTCTCACTTGCCTGAGCTTGCTCTCTTGTACACACACACACATGCACTCTCTGCAACTCATTTTTCTCCTGCCTCGGAGGAAGGACTTGGTGAAAGGAAATTGGTATAATTAAATGGTTATGTAGGAAGCTGATGGTAAGTATTTACTTTTATAAAATAAGTGGAGGAGAAAAAACCTATGAGGTGGATTTCTTAGTGTTTGCTTTTTTGGGTTTATTTTTGGGAATGGAGTATTGAGTGACAGAGATTTGTTCCCAGTAGAAAATGCTTGAAACATATTAGTCTGCTTTGGTATTAGAAAGATTAGAGGGCACACTGTGAGAATTTGTAAGGATTTATGTGCTTTTTAGAGAGGATTAAGAATAAAAAAAAAATCCAGATTAGAAATGCTGTCTAACCACATCACTACTCTACGGGCCAACATTTGCATGGTGGTTTTCTTTTATATTAAATACCACAATGTTTGCATTGCAACTTCAGTTACAGTTGGTTTTGTTTAAAGACCATAGTCTAGGCGTGTACAGCATGTGAGATGAAATGTTAGGAGTTCAAGTAGCATCCTTGAAATCTTATTCAGCAGCAAGCTTGAAATGCCTAAGAAATATATTTTAGGGATATTCTCATTCTATAGAGTTGCTTAAATAAAAAAAAAAAAAAATTAAAAAAAAAATCAGGGACATTTCATAGCTTTTAAGTGTGTGCTTTCTTCCTGTATATCAAATTGTAAGCTTGAACAAGATTTGTTCTCTGGAACATTATTTGCTTAAAATATTTGGACATGGTAGTTCCCTAGTAACACCAGGCTGCACAACATGGAATTAGTTATGTGTTTAGGAACAGAATTGTTAAACATCCTCTAAGCTGTAAAAGGATACTTCCTAATTATTTACTAGAAGCATCCATAGTTAATTAAAGTCAGGCTGCTAAATGTGGATGATTAGAGGCTTATGTTGCTAAAAACTGCTTGTGGTGACTTGAGCTAATATTGAATTTGTAAATTCAATCCTTTTTAGACACTTCATTTAGAAAAAGTATAAATCTTTGCAAGATGTTCTTAAGAAAAAGACTAGATATTTCTTTATGCTTTACAGTCTCACTATATTACACATCAATTTTTTGATAGTTTTTGGTGTCTTACCAACATGCCATATAAGTGTAACCTGACCAGTAACAGTGGCTTAATTGTTCAGAATTTCTTTTTTTTTCTTTCTTTCTACTTCCTCCTACACTGTTTCTTTCTTTCTTCTTTTTTTCATTTCATTTTATGTAAAGCTTGGAGTTGGACTTCAGCCACAGGACTGTTTGTCCCATGCATACCTGAGCCCAGTGATGCTTGGAGGATGAGTGAATGTTGAATACAATGTATTTTCCAGCCATGTGCCTGTGGCTGTTTCAGGTTCTTGGTGAATTTACTCTTGCACCATTCCCAGGTTTCTGTGGGTTTCTGTGTCAGTCACCCTGTGATAGTGACAGCAGTGCATTGTACCCAAGTACAGATACTTGAGCCTCTTGTCCCTACAGAAGTCCTGTGATCATCTGCAGTACAAATCATTTTTCCTCTTGCTCTTTTCAGCCTTTGCAAGGCACTGGCCAAAGTGGAGTGCTCTTTGCGTGGATGAACATCGTTTGAATTGGATTCTGGATGTTGGCTGTTGGGTTTAGTTTTGTTTTCAATTTTACTGCTCTTACAACATTATTTTTAAAACAACATTTAGGTGGCATATGCTGTCTCTGATGTTTTGGTCTCGTAAACACTCTGCAAAGTCGATACAGATGATACAGATGTGTGGAGGAGATGTTTTGTTACAGGCCTCTTATGGTTTGCATTGCAGCTTCACTGCAATTTAGTTTGTATTGCATTATAGTGCCTCCTGACAAGAGATTTTTATACCATCTACATTGGACCTGGAACATTATTGTCACTGCTGATGATCTGAAAATTTTATTGCAGATTTGTAGTGGAGGACTGATTTGTTAGTTGAGAGTTTCAAAGCTAGGGAGGCATTGCAAATACTGCCATTTATAGTGGCTGTATCTTAGCAGGGGAGACGGGCATGTGGGAAGAAGTACTGAAGATTGATTATTTGAAAAGTGTGGTCCTCATCTGTAAAGAAAAATAAATTTTAGAAATGTGCTGGCAGATATGGACTCAGTATGCTGCAGTTTACAGCTGTGTAGTTGATTGAAAGTCTGCTGGGGTAAGTTGTGGTTTTAGCTGAGTGGAGAACTGAATTTGGAGTCTTGTCCTTAATAAAAGAACAATTAATTGAACAAGTCATTCTTCCTCTTTTTCAGGGAAATTGTTGTTTATTGCAGTGACTATAGCTGTGAGAGACTTTCACTGTTTGTCCCTTCAGGTACTAAGTACATTTTTTAGAAGAGAAGCAAGGCTTGAGTTCATCTTGTGTCTTTGGAAATGCAATCAGTTTCTTTCTTATTTAAATGATACTGTGATTTCATATCATTCTTTAAAGTGCAAAGATTTTTTTTCCTGTGTGTGTTTTAAAGAGGTGTTTATACTGGAAAGGGAGACTTACACTGTGCTCTCAAGTGATTGGGTGCCAATACAGACATTCACTACAAGTTTAACTTGTGGAGATGAAGGTAGAATTTCTCAGTTTGAAGCTTTACATTATGCATAAGGAAATCATCTTTATCCCGTTTCTGTGTTGGCCTCAGCAATTCAAATGCTAGAAACACTGGAGGATTTTCTTGGGGTTTTGATGTCAATATACAGAAATGCCAACAGAGCACTATGCCAGAAGAAATCCAAAGTCCACATCATCTGTGTTCTTATGAATGAGGAAGGGGATTCCAAACATTATTTGAAAATCTGTGTTCATGATTTATCTGATATCTTGGAAGGATTTGCCTTCCAAGGAACTGCAGTTCCTCACAAGTGCATACTGTGAAGCAGAAAGCTCTGTGCCTCCCACACCTTAGAACAGAACACCTTCTGGGGGTGCCTCTTTCTCTCTGTTGGCTGTGAGGGAGAAAATACTCAGATGAAATATATAACTTTCAGACTAATATCTTCTGTGAGAGGAGTTGCTCTCTTAAACTGTTTTGGATAAATGTAGAGGAGGTGTTTCTGCTTGTTCATGGAGCATGTCAAGTATGTTCTATGGAAAGCTAAGTTCTCAGACTGGATTTCCAGGTGCATACATGTGACATTGGAGAATAAGTCCTGTCTAGAAATGAATGAGTTTTCTGTTCCCCTGCTCCGCAGATAACTGCAGCCTGTTCTAGGAAAAGTATCCTTCACGCAGTCAAGAATAACGTGGCCTTAGTTTAATAGATTTTTCTCTTGTTCAAATTGAAGTTTCTGTGTTTAGTAAAGAATGTTTAATTGCAACTTTTATCAGAATGAGATTAATAAATACATAGTCCATCACAGATTGGTGTGTATTTCAGAGAATTAAGACTGGAAGTCCAGTATTTGCAATTGGTTTAACGGACCTATTAGTGGGTCAAGCTGTTACTCAGTTTTTTGCTTTGTTAAACTTGTCTATTAAAAAGGCATTTTACAATAGGGCTTCTCATTTACATAGAGTATTCACTAAATTAGTACTGGGGTCAGCTACTACTTTTTTTTCCTGAAAACCATGAAATTTTACTTTTAAAAAATACAATAATTTTTGCTTTTTCTTGGGAAGTATGAACCGTTCAGCAGAAGAATTTCTTCTGAAGCAGATATCTGTAAATAAGTCTCTAAAATGTCATACTTGTAGCATTATGAAATTTGGTCTCTATGCTATTTTACTAGTCTGTCTGCTTTAAGAAGGATTTGCAGTAAAGTAAAGACTTTGAATTTCTGCAAAAGCATTTGTTCTGTACCAGCAGTACTTTGCAGGGAGATATCCAGATATTTCTTAAGATCTTGAAAGCTTGGTATGAAAAATCAGATTTTCCACATTCCCGCTTGCAACTTAAGTCCAATGCAAACAGAGGTCTCTTTATTTCATAAGTACTTGTTTAACACTGGCTCACTTTTGAGACTTATTGATTTGGTTGTATTCCGGGCCAGGAAAATCAAAGTCATGGTATGAAAATATCCTCCTGAAATAAATTGTTACCTTTAAATGCAGTTGTAAAGGATGACTTGTTGGTTAAGGCTCTGGCCTGAGACTTGAAAGTTCAAACTGAGTTCACCTCAAGACTGTGACCCTGACCACAACTGTGGGCACAGGCACCATTCCTGGGTCTCAGTTCCCATCCCAGAAAATAGCACCTGTCACCTTAGGCTGAAGGTGCTGCTGTTTATACAAGTACAGCACACATACAGAACCTCTGCCCTGATCTGATTCTTATCATAAAGACAGGGAAACATCATAACGTCTATATTACTACTTGTTTCTCTTTTGCAGTCCACAACATGGGGGATGTGAAACTGGTGACATCTACTCGAGTCTCCAAAACCTCCCTGACACTCAGCCCCCCTGTCCCCACTGAAGCACCAGCATTTACTCTTCCTCCTCGGAATATCCGGGTGCAGCTGGGAGCCACCGCCAGGTTTGAGGGGAAGGTAAGAAACAGACAATGAAGGGCTTTTCCACTAGGTTTTGCCCTTTCCTGAAGCTGACCAGGGAGCTGCAAAGGTAGTGGAGTTGCCTCTGCAATATGGGATCTTTGCTCAAGAAGAATACACCAGTGCTAACCCTCCTGGGGAGGCAGGGGCATTACAGGTCTGTTTCTGTGTAGAGGAGAATGTTGCAAAACCTGAGTATTGCTAAGTATAACCTTGTTGAGTGCCAGGAACTGAGCTTATCATCAGTGAGAAACTGCTTCGAGGGTGGTCTCTAGTCAGCACATTCCCCTGCTGCAATTCTACATATTCTCCTACTGCACATTCACATCCCAAATGTCTGCCTATTCCTGAAGCTTCATGTGTGACACAAATCTAACCCTGTCCTTGCTAGAAGTCAAGGTAGGAATCTGCAATGAGTGTTGTGACGGTTCTGTATCTGCACCACCTGCCATACAGGTTCTTAACTTGAAAGAAAAAAAGCATTTTCAGAGGAAAGACTGATTTGCTCAGGAAAGCTTGTTAACTCAAAGGGTTTAAAAGGCTGTGTTCCCCTCAAGTTTGGGATATTGAATTGTGCTTCCTGGCATCCACATTTCTTTCATGTGTCAGTTCTGGTATGTACTCATCCTTGTTCTAGCTATCTTCCTTTCTCCTCCCTTAACCCAGTTATTTTCCTGGAGCTGCTAGCTTTCCCTCCCAGTGCCTTCAGCTTCCTTTGGTTCCTGTCACGCTCCGATTGTATGCTGACAGCTGCACCATCAAACTGACCGCACTTTTAATCTTTGAAGTGGTGGGACTCGTCTGACAGGGGCAGGAAACTGCAACGCTACTGTAACAAAAGCAAGGGCTAGAAGGAATTTGGGAAATTCATAACTTCTGAAACTATAACTTAAACACAGGGCTGGTAGAGGGCATCTGATATTTATCTTATTTGTTTATGTAAGGGCAGGCCAGGAACTGGGATTTTTCAACAGGAACGGTGTGGGAAAACAGGTTTTGGAGTATATTAATTTTGAAGTGCTAAAGCAAAACTCAGAAGTTCTTAGATTTGACTTTCTAAAGAAAAGCTGACATTTTTTGTAGAAAACAAAGTTCAATGAAAGTGTTTAAACCAAATAATAGTTTTGTACCAAATCCTTGGGAATTTTTTTTTAAATTTGCTTACTTTAGGTGATTTTAAGGCACCAGTCAGAAGCGCTTTGTATGTATGAGATTGGCCAGTCCCCATGAGCACTTCTGTTCTTACTCTTTGTATCTTTTTTTTCTCTTCCTCTCATTATTTCACCTTGTTGCAAATGCAGTAGGAAAATGGCAGTGTGTTTTCACTTTCTCCATGTGACACCTGTGTACAGTGCTGTTCAAATTCCAACTGGTTCTTCCAGGCTCCACTGCAATAACAGTTCAGTGAAATCAAAGCTGAAGCATGTGCTAAGATTTGGTTTTATAGTTCTCATGTTTCCTAATTAAAAGCTGAAGTGGGGTATTTCCAGTTTTTATTGCTCTCTGCAGAGTTTTTAATATTAAGTCAAATGGAAACAATTGTAAAATATAATGATATACAAGCTAGAGTGCCATCAGTGCTTTGCATTTTTTTTATATCTGGTTTTAAAGTGTTAATTTTCCAGGGACACCTATCCCCTTTTTAAAGCCACTTTGAAGACTGGAAGGGTAAAGTCTGAGGGGTTTTCTTAGTAGCTTGAAAAAAATACACAAATTCAATACTAATTAAACTGTCAAGTTTAATTTCCTTGAAGGAACAAAACTTTGATTGAAGTCCTGGGTTAGACTTACTTGATGAAAAATCTAAATATCTCTTCTGGCAGTTCAGCATATGAGCATGGCCAAAACCTTTAGTTTTCCATCCTTAAAATGGGGGTGACAGCATTATTATTTTGTTTGTGCTTTACTGTAGTAACGTGGGCAAAGTGAGGGGGAGCACAGCAGCCCTGTTTGAAAGGTGCTGTCGCTGAACAGCTGCAGCAGCCTGCAGAGCTGTTATCATCTGGCTCCATCTTCAGCTGGCTAACACAATGTGGCTTCTTCTGCCACTTTAATGGTTCAGAGGTTCAGAAGGACAGTTGACCTGTTCAGAAAAACAGGTTCAGAAGGACAATCTTAACAAAAACAATTTATTAAGATTTAGTAATAGAAGCTACTCAACATACTTAGATTTTTCTACCCTGGAAAATAGGCTACAGATGTTATGATATGTTGTTGCAGTATAAATATTAAACCAGACTCAGGCTAAAGAAAAATAAAAAGTTTTTAAAATGGCTAGACAGGAGCTTTTCTTCAAAGAGTTTCTTTGCAGTGGAATTGATCTTATCAGAAAGAGCAAACATTTTTAGAATCCAAGACAGGATATAAATCTGATATTGTGATGATCCTGTATTCTCATTAAGTGAACAAGGAAGAGAGGGCCCCAGAATTAAACTTGTTGGTTTTCTTTCCAGCAGCATTATTAGATAAGTTGTGTGAAATGGCAATTCAAGATCAAAGAGAGTGCAGAAATTGAGAAATAGCCATAAGTGTAGGAAATTTGAGGTAGAAAGAAACTGGTGCTTCCTTTAATGGGATTTTTATTATTTTCCTGTTCTTTCAACTACCACCATGATTTTTTTTACTAAAATCTCGGGTAGTTTATTTATATCTGACTGTAGATCAGTGTTTTCCAGTGGCACCTCAGCACAGAAAGTTAAATCATCATCTTTCAAGAGTATGAGCATGATTTTGACTTGGAGCACGGTGTGCAAACACTTAGTAAGGGCAAAGGCAAGGTTACCTTCGCTAGATACTCCCCAAACATCTCCTGAATGAACATCTAAGCTGTTCATCAATAAATTGCTGAGGTGATTTTTACGAAAACCACTTCAGATAATTGTGAAATTGTGTTGCATGTTCTCAACTTGTTAGGACTGGATTGATAAGCTTCTTATAGTAGCACATCATCTGTGAGGTGAACAGCTCAAGGAAGTAATCTTGTGCCTTAAGGCATTTAATCTCACCTGTCAGAACTTTGAAGGCACTCCTGGAAAAGGAGAGCAAGGCAAAATGTTACCATGTTTGTTTTAAGCTACTTCTTTCTCGATTGTATTGAACACTGGATGTTAACATGTGCATTTGATTGCAGCAAGCACTTAACCTGCCTTGTTGGCACATGTATAATTTTTGAGGGTAATATTGATGGTCATTAATTTTATGAGCCTAAAAAAATACCTGTGCTGCAACCCTGCTTGAGAGAAGCAGCCAAATGTTCTACAGACCACAAACCCATTGCCTAGGGGTCAGGAAAGAATTTTCCTCTTTGGACAAAGCTTTGCACAGTTGGCAACAGTGCAGTATGGGTGGTTTTTCTGCTTCATGTGAGCCATCATATGTGGTCCATTGCCAGAACCAAGATACCAAACTGCTAAATCTAGTCTGGTATTCTAATCCCAGGGAGCTAGATTTCATGTAGCTCATGGTTTGAGTAGGTGTTGAGATACTAAATTCAGTTTGGTGCCCATTGAGTAGTTATTGTTCTGCCCTTCTCCTTCCATCACCCTCCAGGTGAGGGAGCTGGATGGTGAATTTTGAGGCAAGCCAGGTCAATGTCAAATCCTGTCCCTTTTAGTGTGCTTTCTGGTTATCCTTCTACCACCCTGCTGTTGCATCT
This sequence comes from Eopsaltria australis, assembly GCA_034509425.1. NCBI lineage: Eukaryota > Metazoa > Chordata > Aves > Passeriformes > Petroicidae > Eopsaltria > Eopsaltria australis. The sequence continues at coordinate 2,353,292 of JAVTVJ010000067.1, read as the reverse complement.
GTTTGAATCAGTCAAGTCTAATGAGGTGCATCAATCTGAGGTGCTTTTGCTGCTGGTGGTTGCACAGGTACTGTTTAGAAAAACATGCCTGAGAAAATGAGTTGGAATCAGGCAGTGAGAAACAAGAGGCAATGGGAAGATCAGCAGTGATTCTGCCATCTATTCTGGGATAGAGACAAGAAGCATTTATGCAGTGTTAAGAGGTAAAGAATAGGGAAGCATTACAGGGAAGAATGAATACTGTGTTAAAGGGTAACAATCCTACAGCATTTATAAATTCTTTCAACTACCCCCTAACGGAAAAACTAATTTTTAACCTGTTTGTTTTACTGTGGCATGTTTTACATGAGCTGTGCATGGCAAAACCTTTGGTATCTTCCCTTGGATTTGGACTCAAGGCAGCAGCATGTGTGCCATTTCCATCCCTCAGTCAGCAGGCACTCCAGAAGTATTCCTTAATTACACCATGTGCCTGGATTTCAGATGGCAGGATCTGAGAGGAGCCCATGTAATGACAGAGGATGATGACATGGCACAACATCCTTTGCTACTGGCCTGGGATGTTGCTGTTACAAAATGTGCTGGGCAGATAATTGTGTGAAGCTGCCAGTGATTGGAGTGCAGATTGGATCTGCACTTTCTGGAGGGCTACCTGCTCTGAGCCATGTAGGGAAGAAATTCAGGGGAGACCCATGTTTTCATGGGAGACACTTGTCTAGTGGAAGTGAGTGCTCTGAGAGGACTTGTGCTGCTCTGTGATACTGTGAGACTCCCAGAAACCTGATATGAAACACTGTGGCAAGTTTTGAGGGGGAAAGAATTGAAGAAGTTCTCGACTTGACTGTGGACTTTATTTGATCTTCCTTTCCATGTACCACTGGAGCATTCTTGGGAAAAATGTGGTGCATTGAGAAGTTACTTAGACATTTTGTGTTAGACAGACATTGAGGTATAGATAACTGAAATAAAAGAAAAAACCACAAACACAAAAATAAAGGGTGGCTGTGAACAGCTTATTGCATGCTGTTTTCTGCTTGGATCTTCTACTACTGTGTCTTCCTCCTTGGTGTAATCGACATCCCATCATATTCACTTACCACATACATGTTCTCATGAGTAATGCATGCATGGTTTTATTTGGGTTTATTTTACTGTAAAACCATATATTGGCATAGGGAAACAGTGTCAGCTTTACACAAGGCCAAAGTGGAAGTGGTTGCTCTGCTGGAAAGTGGTTAAGGTGGGATTCAGTCAAAAGGACTTCCCCACACTGTGTCATCTACACCCAGAATTATTCAAACGCACTTCTTTCATCAACTGACACAAGCACTCATGTGTTGACACCCATTTTCCCTGTCTTGCAAATTATACATTCTTTAGAAAAAGCTGTAGGTGCTCAAGAAATGTCTAGGTTTTAGACAGGAGTGGTGGCCTGTGAGCTCCACTTCTGTCTCTCATAAATTCCTTTCATACCTGTTTCCCTGTCACCTGTGGCCATCGTAACTATACTAAGGATTTTCCTGGTAGAAGTATTTAAGCACTCCTTGTGTAGTCTGTGTGCAGAGCATGTGATGATGCTCAATAGTGCTGGACTTAATACACTGTCCCCTGCAGCTGATCTGTGCATGCACTGAGGCGACAGCCAATATTTCTGGATGTTTGGCAGCAAAGTTTTGTCAGACCTTTAGCAGAGTTTTTTTTCAATCTGCCAGATGTTCAGAAATCCTAGACAATGCTGAATATCCTCAAATTCCACCCAGACAAAATTTCTACACAGGAAAGAGGCCATGACTGGGGAGCACTGAACATACATATCCCTGTTCTGAGTTGTCTTTTCACAGCCTGTGTTCAGTAACCGACCCACCTCCAAACTGTGGAAGAAATGTGCTGTTTGATCCTGTCATATTTATTGTTCTGTTTGCTTTCTGTCTCCTTTTCCACCTTAATTGCTTATCTAACACCAGCTGGGGACAGGAGCTCTGCTCCATGCAGTGCCAGAAAGATTGGCTACCTATTTTTGGTTGTTGTGGTAGGAACTGCTGTAATTAAAGGAATATCAGAAACAATCTAATAACTGTGATGGTGATAATAATCAAAGGTTTTTTAAAACACTACAACTAATGTACACATGGAATTAAGGAGAGTATTGTTTTATTTTGTGTAGTATCTACCCAAACCAGAGTTGTTTTAGGTGAAGCCAGACCACATACTCGTGCTGCTCTTGGTCACCACTTCTTTCCCTTTCTCTTTCCCTTTCCCTTTCCTTTTCCCTTTCCATTTCCCTTTTCATGTGCTTCTAAATACTTTGGATTTTTAGGTGGAAGCAATTAAAATCACATGACAAAGCCAACAGTAAAATTCTGTGATTTAATTACATCTACCTGCCCCCAGTTTGCTTTGTGGGAACAACAAACTATTGACTCTGGCAAGTTTATTGTAGGTATCTTTTTTGTGATCATCCACTACTGTAATGTATGTTCTTGAAGCATGGCTTTGTGTCAACTAAAGAGGAAAAGAGTGTCCATTTAAGAATTTATCCGTAGAGATGTCCCTGGGGTTGATTTTAAGAAAATTTACTTCATTAGCAGGGATTTCTGGACTTGCTATTTTTCTATACTCATTAATCAGAAATAATAAAAAAAAAAACCCCTAAAACCCAAACAAATCCTAAATTATGTATTGACAAATTTGCTGAGGAAAAGGAGACATAAAATATTCATATTGTGGTGTAAAAGAGTTTCAGTCTTTCAGAAAAGTAATGATGGACTAATGCCATGACTAATCAAAAAGTCCACTGTTTAGGGTTGGTAATATAGAAGTATCTGAAAAAGGAGTAGAAGAAAATCTAGCTATTTCCAAAGAGAAAAACAGCTGATCAGCATATCCTAAATAGCTGAACAAAGACATGCCCAGAGATTGAATCCGTGTAGGTCAGAGTATAACCAATCATTATAATTCTTCTTGGGCTTTCTGTCCCATGATGGTTAATCATGAATCTCTCAAATTTCAACGTTTTATTAAGTTCTTCAGTCCTGCTTTTAATTTGAAAAATATCATCATCTTTTCCAGACTAGTCTCCCTTGCTCCTCTGGGTCAGTGCATAAGTCTTTGTTGTGGTTGATTCCACTGGCAATAAAACTCATCATGTAGCATTGTGCTTTCTTGTTTAAATAAACGTTCTTAGCAGTACATGAAACATGACTGCAACTTAGCATTATGATGTTTTAAACTTGATTTTTTTGGGAATTGTGCATTTGACTCTTATCACACTCATATTAGATTTGAAAGTTAAAAAAGATCTAGTAGCTGTAACGGAACTGAGAGTAGCTGACTTTGTGCAATAGCCTATAGTAGTGTGAGAGTTATGAAAAGGGGGGAAAATATTTTGGTTGATTTTTTTTTTTTTTCTTCCAGAAATGTCTCTAACTGGAAGGCTTTAAGTTTTGTTTTTCTAGCTCACCCTAAGGTAGGATGGAGTGCTTATCATCAGACATGCATTTGGCTAACTAGTAATATATTTGCTTTCTGCCATCATAAACAAGGTTTGAACTTCAAACCCCTTGCCTGCACCTGGCTGATGAAACCAGAAAGGTCAGGGAAGGGTTCAGTGCCATATGTAGCAATGAGAACCCCACATAAAATAGCAAAATCTGTAAATGTGTCCTTGAGAATTTGCACCAAATGACTCTAGGTCACACTTTTTGATATAATTCTGCTTTGCCCCTGTGGGAAAAGAGAGTAGTCATTAAAAGACAGCAAGCATGATGCATTCAGAATCTGCAAAAGGCCACATGTGGAGAAGGTTTATAATCAAAACACATCATTACTCATTGTGGTTTTGCTCAGTCCACACTCACTCTAGCACCTAGACTCCAAAGCTAAAATTTCTGCTTTTGACATGTTACTTGGCTCTGTTCACTCATGGATATAGTATGAAATTTGGAAACCTACTGGGCAAAACCAGACAACATAATATTTTTCCATGTAAAATTTGGACTCCCCAGTATCTAAGTGCATGCTGAACAGAAAATTACATTGCTGTGAATTCAAGCCATTCATGAGGGGGAGAAACCCCTCTGTCTGACAGGGAGCAGCAAGAGCTGGCTGCTCCCCAAAGCACTGTGAGCCAGGAGCCGAGGGGGAGCCCTGCAGGGGCTGTGCCATCACCAGATGGCCACAGCCCCGCACTGGCCACAGTCCCTTACTGACCACAGCCCCACACTGGCCACAGCCCTGCAGGCTCTGCTCCCAACAGGCACTGCCATGAGCTCTAACAGGGTCCTCTGCTGCACCCACACACAGCAAACAATGAACCAGGGTCAGGATCCCAAAAGAGGATACAGCAAAAGTAGGAGGAGCAAAAGTAGGCCAGGCCAGATTGTTCTTCTGTGGGTTTCCAGTTCAGTTTTTAATGTTCAGTCTGTAAGACATTATCTTGTTACTAGAGGTTACTGGATCTCCAGCAGGGGCCTGAAACAGCATCCATCTTTCTACTTAAGCTTTCAGAGTTCATTGTTTAGTGTCAGGGGACATACCTGCCTTCATCATGATTCTTAAGCCAAAAGTCATCCCAGTTCATAATTCAGCATCCCATGTGAATACACATCTCTGTGTTCTTCTCTTATGTTGGGGAAATAAGCTTTGGAAGAGATGTTGATGTGTTGGGCTAGTGCTTGCTTAGGGAGACACTTCTACTCCTGTTGCTGTCAGAGGTTACACGTCAAAGCTCTGCTCTGCTTGGAGCCAGAAAATCAAGGCATTCCACTGACTGGTAATCCCTGGGGTGACTGGTCCAGTATAAGGGCTTTGAATTACCTGTCTAAATATGTTGACTTTATTCTTCCAGGGAACCTAAAAACCAGACTATATGTTAGGAATTAAATCATATTTGACTCACAAGTTAGTAACCTGGCCTCTAGGCTAGCCATCCACATTAAGAATATGTTGCAGTGAGATTCTAGAGATTGTCTAAGCTCTTATGCCTTTCTTTTTCAGAGGAGATTTAGGAATTGACAGAGTGAAAACTTGGAAATTTTCCTTTTAAAAAAAATAAAATTCTAGCCTTTCTGATGGTGAAGATAGATTTATTCTCTGTAAGTCAGTACATTGTTGTAAACCTGTAGCCTGTTTTCTGAAAATGCTGTAGCTTAAACTGCTTTTATTACTTAGATGGAGACCTTTGTAATTCATTTGAAGAATGAAGCAAATTGGAAAAATAAGTTATCTTTTTCTGAATTTTCTGTGCTTTTCTGCATCTTTTTAAAAATACTGGTAAACGTTACTGTATGGAATATACTATTTATTACAAATACAACAGCTGATCTTACTAAAACAGTAATTAAAAGTCTTACTGCATTCCAAGGACAACTTTTGATTTAAAGATGGCAACAATGTGCACATGAAGCCCAAAGAAAAGGGAGAAGCAAAGACTGACAAATTAAATAATTCTGCTCGTGGTTATTTGCCTTTTGGCAATGGCATATTGAGCTTACTTCATCCAGCTCTGTGCTCTCTCAACTCACATTGAATGAAAATGGTAATTTTCCTCCAGCTGCACAGTACAGTCAAATCATAACTGTGTGGCTTGAGAGTTTGCCATTCCTTCAGTATGTCCCATAATACACAAGCAAGCCTCTATGTATGGCGCATGTATTATTTAAACTGCTTTTGCAAAGCTTAGGATATTGATGCAATGCACACCGTTTTGTAAAAGGTTTGTAAAAGCACCTGCACACACATGGCAGTGTGAAATCTAATTTGTATCTCAAATCTAGCTTGTTTGTATCACTCTCCCATACTGGCAAACAGTGAATAAAGAATTTTTCTGTTCTGTGAACTCTCTTTAACAAGACTTCAATATACTTACGCTTGATTATTTTCATCTATATAATTTCTGGTGTTCCTTTATAAAAGAATAACTCGCAATTTGTCTCTGCAGGGAGGCAAATATAAATATTTCAAAAGAAAGTTATTCTAAAAGCCAAAGCACTGGAAGAAAAATTATGATAAAATTTTGGAAGTACAGATTAAAGAACTGGCAAATGGTATTGATTTCTGCTCATTTCATGGTGCCACTGAAACAGCCTAATTCAACTGGAGTCCTAGTGTTTGTCTGCAGCATTTAGCATACACACAGGCCAGAGTAGAGCTGGATCCTTCTCTGGTGCCTTTCTAGCTAAAACAACAGAGGAAATAATCATTGTTACCCCTTTTCATTTACATGGGGTACCAAGGCATGGTGAGATTTATTGTCTTGTGCAAGATGACACAGAAACAGAGATACATGCCTGGATTCAGGGCTGAAGGTCTGTCTTCCAGAGGTTCAATTCCTATCCAGTATCCTAGACATGAACCTATGCTTTTGGGAGATAAATAACTTCTGATTTTGAAAGAGAAAATTAAGATGTGCAATAGGTGTAAATATCCCAGCTATCTAAGTGCTTCCTGATGGATTCAGGGCATCACTTTCACAATGCCAGAACTGGGTCTTCAGAGCCTTGACTCAAAGCTGGTTTGTTGGGATATGCAAACGAACAGAAGGTTTGTCTGCTTGGGAGACTATTGCAGACCCATAGGTTAAATGGAAAACACAATGTTGGATTTGTTCAGACCCCTCAGTAGGAATGGAGTAACTGCAGTAAAGTGGAGCTCTATTGAAAGCAGTGCAGAGTAAGCACTTTTTCCACAACCTAAACAGCTACTTTTGAATGCACATGTGTGTTTCTCTTACCAAGATCACAGTAATTTTAGTTTTGAGAGAAAGCATTAGAAAGAAGAGGTGAGCCCACAAACTTTCTCTTGAACTCAGCATGTCTATAAATATTTATTCTGAACTGTTGAACTAGAAAGTTATGGTCACAGCAATTTATACTTAGTATTTCAGTTAGTACTTTGAGGGTTTTTCCTTTTAAACTGTTGTTGCTCAGCCCTTGGTTTTTATTTTTATTTTAAACACAGCCATTTGTACATTGTACTGTCTGAGTTACCTCTCCTAAGATGTTATCAAAAGGTCTGTGTGTGAATTTAGGAAAGTTTATCAATTTCACAGATTATTACAGGGTAAAAGAATCACTGACAGTTTCTAATGAGAGGTTGATGTTTTTCAATAGGATTTTGTGCAAAAGTCCTAATTATTTAAGGTATAGCAGTAAGTTGCACGTGGTGGAATAAATGGTGCAATGAGAAATGCCAGTTGTTTAGGCTGTGGGTGGACATTGTGTGCCAGGACAGCCTGTGGGTGGCATTGAAGGAAATAGCCTGAGTTTTCTCCTAGACTTTATCCAAGGTTTATGGCATCTGCTTTTGAATTGGAAGCTTAGAGGAAGGCTTTTTAAAAATGGGAAAAATCAGACAATGGCTAAATACAAATATAAAAAATATCTAAAGATGGACAGAGGTTCATTCTACCTATAACCCCATATTAATTTCAGAAAATTTGTACTTATAGAAAAAACGTCCAGGTAAGCTCTATGAGTGGTTTGCATAAAACTCTTGTCACACACCTAATGGCTACAGCTCAGCTGGCTACAGTGTGGGGAGAGTGAAAAGGCAGATCTTGCTGCTGGTAGAAGGATTTATGAAAGCTGCATCAGAAAAGCTCTGCCAGTCTGAGACAGCAACAGCTGTGTGAAAATGCCCCCATTAGTGTAGCAGAGGTTTACAGCCCCCCATTCAGTTGCTGATTGATATCCGAGCTCCACAGACGTGTTCCACTACACAGTGTGTTCCCTTTGTGTCCTCTCTACAGGAAAGGGCAGAGTCCATCTTGGCAGAGGTCTGTATTTCAGCTGGCTGATGTTTCAGGTTGTTTTGTGGCTGTTTGAAGACTCCTGTTACAATGTTACTTTAAAAGCAACACAGTTAAACTTATTCTTTAATAAAATAAAATCTAATTTAGGAAAATCACCTGTACATGTGGTTAATTCCAAATGAGATAAATAGGGTTTAAACATTCTCTTAAGAGCTACATAAATTGGGATTGGTGTTTGAACTTGGATAAACTCAAGAGAGCTTGACGCCCAGTGCTACTCTGAAATTCCACTTGAGTCCTTCAGAAAAAAAGTATGAGACAACTTAACTTGTTGAGGTTATGGTACCTGGGCTAGCAATGCTTTCTTCAAACAGTTACACTCTGGTGAGTGAACACAAAGCCAATACTCTGTGCACCTCTGGGAACTCTTGACACTGAATTAAAAAAAAAAAAAAAAAAAGAAGATCAAATATAGAAGATTGAAGAAGAAATTCTGTGCAGCTGCTGTCTGCTTTTCAGTTAGCAGACCATGTCTTCCATGGATAGGTCATAAATTCCTCCCTGCTGAGCACCATAAAAACTGATTCCCCCAAAGACCTGTGGTAGTATGAGTAGTGTTCAGCACCTTTGCAATCTGCAAAAAGGGGTTGGATAGTGTGATACTGAATAAACAGATTATGCAGAACTACTTTTCACTAGTCAAAACTAAAATTTTTGGGGTGCCATCTGCAGAAGGATCTTGTGTTTGGTGCTTGGACTATAAAGTATCAAATGCCATCAAATGCATTGAAGAGTGCCAAGTAGAAAAGTTAAAAACATCCAAGGTCTACAGAAAGACCATTGGTTTTTCTGGTACGTACAGTAGATAATTCTGGGAAGTGAGCATGTTTGCTCCTACTCTGCATTGCGTTTTTGCTTTAATCACACAACTCTGGATTCTAGACTGCTCTGTAGAAGAGGTTTTTCGCTTTGTTTGCGAGGTCATAGCTAAGTCACCAAATATTTAACATTTTCATGTTTAACCTTGCCAGGCAAGTTCTTTGTTTTAGAAGCAAGCTTTGAAAAGGGATAAACTATTCTTGAGATATGGTTTGTGTATGTTTAAAGTCTCAGAAGGAGCTTAACAATGTATCATGTCCACTTTCCTTTATCAAGAACATCTGCTGTTCATTTGTTAAAGCAAACTGCAGCTTGAGCCTTACAGAAGCTTTGTTAGAAGACTTAAAAAGAGCTGCACTGGCCAAAACCATGTTTCCCACCTGCACTAACAGTAAAAATTAAATCTAAATCAAAATATGGCACCTATTAGGTGGGCTGTAGTTACAACATTCATTTTTGTGGCATCAACAGTTTTATACTACTTCTTTGCTAAGACTGAAATTAAGAGTTCACAGCAGTATGAAATATTAAAACAAGAAGTGGCTTTTTTCTTTAGTTTGTGAGCACAGCTCTGTCTACGTGGACAGAGTATATGTTATGGTTCCTCTCACGTGCTTCATTCCCCTCACAAGTCTTTTGATCAAAGTCCAGGGCCAAAACCTATTGGCTCTTGATTCAAGTAAAATAGAGGGCTTTGGCCCTCTGATGACTATGGGAAACACAACTTTATTTGTAGGACCATGGGTGAGCCACATCCACAGAACAGCTGCTCCTGTTCGGATTGAATCTCTTGGGGCTGCATGAGAGCCTTCAACTATATGACCTTCAGATGAGCCCATCTGATACCTAATTTGCAATAAAAGCAATAATATTCTATTTTTGCTGATACCTAGAGAATGGAAGAAGAGGCACACTATCCAGTCTCTACCACATTTCAAGTGTAAGTGCTATATGGTGGGGTTTTTTTCCTTTATCTTTACTTCTTTGATTAGAATTACGCTTGCAAAATGTACCATGCTATTTAATGACATTTTTTCTGCTGCTTTCTGGTACAATCTGATGGTTCATTACTCTTAAGTTTTGCAAAAAGTGTAAGCAGTTTACTCCCTGCTAGTAATGAGTATTTGCTCTGCCAGGTTTGCAGGCAGCAGAATAAAGGTCAGACTTTACCAGGTATTCTGAGTAGTTTTCCACATCCCCCTTGATGTCTCCTTCTGGTGACTTCTAATGATCTGCCTAAAGCACGTATTTGGGAGCTCAGTGATAATGTCTGACAGCTCTAGATGAGGCTATCCTCATTTCATTCTTTTGCAGCTTCTGATCTCTGTGGCCTTTTCTGAGGTGTAGATCCCAGAAATTACTGGTTTCCTCTTGAAGATGGGCATGGAACAGAGAATAGGCTACAAAGCCTTCTCAAGCTTTCCTCGATTTCTGGCATTCCTTAGTGTTAAGATAGGCAGGCAGCCAAATAAGCAAAACACCTGCTGTTCCTTTAAAGGAGGTGGCTGCTGGCAGACATCATCTACCAACCCACTGGCCAATTTCTCTTCAGTGTTTATTGCTTGCCCAGTCCACTGTGGATGTGGGAAATGGTTTATTCTCCTCTGCATGACAGGTACCTATATGTATTAAAAAACATTTCTCATTACTTCCATACTTCTTTTATGACTTTTTATCCAGGTCATCCAAACTTTCATTTTCTGTTATTTTACTGCTTCCAGTCTGTAAATGTGCTAACTAAATTGCATGCATGTGAATAGATAATATTCCTGTCTTTCAAAGGTATATTCAAAATCAATTTTCTTTAGGTGTATCGAACCACCCAAATAAAATTTATTCTTTCCCTCAATGATTGAGACGCATACACACATAGACCTTAATTCTGGACTTTGGGGAATTAATACAAAGATAGTCTACAGAAATAGCAGCACAATTGAGTGCTGTGTGCTGACAGAATCTGGATGTTTTAAAATTCTGATTTCATGGGAGAAGGATTGTCTCTTGTGAGGAATTTTAGTCATTAGTGAATTCATATTTCAGTATATGAAATCATCTCTATGAGGGGAGTTATTTTGAACAACAACTTCTTGACAGTTGCAACATTGCCAGTCTTAGTATGACTTTTGATGTGCCTGTCTGTACATGATGTAATCCAGGGAGATTTTGCAAGACAATAAATCCTTTCGATAGCTGTTTTCTTCCTGATCTCATTGCTTGTGTGACCTTAAACAGCAAACTGGGACATTTATCTAGTCCTTAACATCAAGCACTGAACACCTCAGCCAGTATAATGGATGTAGTGCTGGAATGTGTCATGTACTGTTTGCCATCATTTCTAATAGTCTTTAGGTGTTACTGTCAAACTGAACAATATTCAGTAATAGTGCACACCCCATCAATGTTCCGCACTTACACTTTGGCTTATTGTCACTTATGGCTGCTTCATTTTGGATGCTGTGGGTTTGTGTTCATTGTTGACCTCACTGGAGCCAGCAGCAGTTATTATAAAGCAGGATATGAATTTGAAGTTAAAAGCATGAGCCAAAAGGGCCCATTGCCTTAAATGGCTACTTCAACTGTTTAAGTAGGCAAACCCTTTTTTTTGAAATTGATATATAAACAGATGTTTTATGGAGCATAGATAGAGACTAAGTTTTAGAAAATATTTCCTGTGCTTTTGAACAAGAAAAAGGATCACTGAGTGTATTTGGTGTTGGTGGTCACTGCCTTTCAGTTTGTGACAGTGGGGAACAGTTTGTAGGGGAACATTTTCTAATAATAGTGTCCTTTGGTGTACAGCTTCCATGGATTTGTTGTACTTTTTTCTTTTCTTTGGGAACCTAGCACCATCCCTTTTCAGTAGCATTCTCTCAGACCCAGATGCAGAACAACCTGAACTCTGGGAGTTTCACACACTGCAGGTTCTCTCTCAGTTCTTTTCACTTGCTGTTGATGCATGGAGCAGAAGGACTGTTTTACCTTAGCAGACTTTTCCAGAAAGACTCTAAGCAATTGATGGGTCCAGACAAAAACTCAAAACTCGTGTTTGTGCTAATACAATGGTTATTTGCTGCTTGCTGTCAATTTTCCACTTGTTATTGTTGTAGACCTGGTAAAGAGAAGCTGCAGCCTCATTGGGACTGGCAATACTCACACAGGCCAAGTAGTAAATAAGGGTTACAGCATGCTGCTGCTGGGCATTAAATAAGCAGATAAATTTCTCTTTGCTGTGGATTTATTCAAGGCAGATGTTTTTAGTGAGCTCTGGAAAGGTTTGGAGGAATATAAAACCTGCTGCAGTTCTGGAATTGATCCATGAGGACCAAAATCTGGTAACCAGTGATTTGTTTAAGGGTCCGTGACACTTTTATGGCAAGACCATGTATTTCAGAGAGGGCTGGCTCAATTTGAAACACATTCCAAACCCAAACCTGAAATAAATCCTTGCAACAGAGCAATTCTGTAAACTTCTGCTTTCCCATTATTTCATTTTTGACAAAAAATGTAAGAAAAAAAAATCGTAGTTTTAAAAGAGAATGATTCAACCTTTTGAAAGGAAATGGGATGCTGGTTGTCTGTGTTTGCAGTTTTTGGTGTGGCATTTCCTCAGTGAAGGGATGTGGATGAACACAATAATACAGACAGAGCAAGTATAAAATAATGACACAGAGAAGAAATGGAAAAATACTTAATGTAGCTTCAGCCATGTGATACTGGAAGTACATACATAATGGTCTACTAGAGCTTGAGGGGTCAGCTCAAGAGGGACTTAAGAATATTGTAAAACAGAATCAAAAAGGAAAAAGGGTATTTCCCATTGTTTTGACCCCAATTGTTCCCTGTTACAAGTGACGGAAGGTTAATGCTTGGGACCTTTGGAGCTGGGTTGAACAATTCAATGAAATCACCAGAAGAAATGACTGCGAACTGGAAAAACAATAAATAAATTAGGTGATGTGTAATTGATGACTTTCATTTGCAGTCCAGAATCTCAGCAGCTGTAAACAGATGTGACTAGACTAATGCTAGTAAAGAGGCTGTGATGTGAAGACAGAACCACTGAAAAGGTGCTTCTGTCTTCACATCAATTGAAATGCTACTCTTCCATTTTACTCTACTGTATGTACTTGATACATCAGTTTGAAAACAATTTTGCCTCAAATATTTCAAGTAAATCTTAATATCCAGTGAAACAAAAATGAGAAGTAGTAACTCCATTCTAATGTACTTTCTGGCTATGGGTAAATCACTTAATCTCTCTGTTGGTTTCTTAATCTAGACTGAAAAGATGGGTATGAGAGCATTGACAAGTTAATAGTAAGTAACATTTATTTGGTGCAAGTCACTTTGAATGACAGTGAGCACATTATCACCTACCTGGAGTTACAGTATTGTAACAGTCTCATATTGATGTTTCACAACTCCATTTTTCTGAAAAGTAAATGTGCTGAGAAAGATATTCCTTGGAGCCTGCACTCTGAGTCAGCACTAAACCAATATGCTGGAGTAGGGTGAGGGGTCTGGGATGAGATGGAGCTGCTGTTTTTCAGAAAGCACTGGAGAAAGACATGGCCAGAAAGAGCTTTAGACAAATACTGTGGCATTATTAAATAGGAATCAGCTCCCCATTGTGCAGGATCCTACAATTTGTACTTCATGGAACATGGCTTTTGCTTAGTTAAAGATAGACTCAGAAAGAATTTGAGAAATTATACCACAAGTGGAAAGCTTCTCCAGTTTATTCAGCATATTAAGCTCTTGGCAAATGTTAATGTCCTTAATATTGAGTAAGTAGTGCCAGGGAGAAGAGGTCACCATATCACTGACAAAATTAATTTGTCTGAACTGATATCCAAAGATTTAAAGCAAAGTGAAAAAAAATCTCACAGCTGTAAGTTAAGCTGCAGCAGATGAGAAACCCAGCTGAAGTGAGGTGGGGCTGGATTAAAAATGAAAGGTTTTTAAAGAAGAGGACCTAAGAATGGGTAAGGTTGGTTGGCTAAATATCGTAATTTGGAAAGTAAGTGCTATGCAGTCAGAGAAAGCAGAGCTGAAATGGGGACTGGAAACTCAGAGGAGAATGCTGAGAGCAATTTGCCCAAGTCACAACCAAGCCTTCACTTCAAGACAGATCATCAATATTTTGCCCACTTGGAGGCTGAAGGGACTGCCTGCTCAGTTGCCAAATTCTGCTATGTAGTTCAGAAGGTAACTGTTTTTTTCCCAGTGAGCAAACACAGCCACAACTATTACTCATCCCAGCTCATCTTGATCCACTCAGTGACTTCATGACTTGTAGGCAAAGGATCAAAGAGTCAGAAGATGGAGAGCTGACATTTCAGAGGGGGGATAAGAAAGGAGTACTGCAATCAGGAGTTGTTATGATGACTGGGCAAGCATGCTAGCAATTAACACATTCTGAAGTGACCCTCAAAGAGGATGGCATTTCTCACAAAACAGAGGAAGAGCCTTTGCCTGAGTAGGTTTTTTATTTGATGGAAACTGGCGTATGTCTGCTTTTCCCATTTTTTTGCAAAAGAAAGTCACAGACCTTCATCAAGTCTCAAGAGCTCAACTGCCGATCAATAACTCAGTTCTCAGTTACACCAGCCAAGGATCTGACTGTAAATCTGAAGGTGTCATTAGTGCCCTAGCAAGCAGGGATATTCCAATATGGTTGTTACTTGATGAGAGCAAGGGTGGTTCATTTTGCTGAAAATTCTTCTTTTCGGTAGACAAGAAAGCTCTTGAAGTTGAGCTGTGTGTTTATGTAAGGTGATTATAGTCCCCTCCCACCATAACATGAGAATGACCCTTAATGATGTTTTATGAAATTGCAGCTCCTTATCTTCTGCCTTTAAAGATCAAGACAGAATTTGGTATTTTTTGCCTGTATATTGTCAGGAGCTACTATGTCTCAGCACATTTTAAAACTAGATGGCTGCGTATAGATTTACATTATAAGCCAAATCCTTGGCAACCATGGTAGAAATACTTGGTCCGACAGCCTTGCACTCTTGCATACTCTGAGGTGTAGCAGCATTACTGCTCTTTTTTTTTTGAGTTTCTGTGCAGTAGGAACTGAGGTATCAGGGTTTTTCATTGGCACTGTCACTGTGTTTTTGCAGAGAAGCCATTCTAGTGGGAAATTTTTCTGCATAAGATTCTAGCTGCCTGACTAGTCTTATGATTTTAAGTTTGGCTTATACAAGAGGTTTTTTTTTCATTTCATTATCTTCTGCCATTTGGCTTGTGAAGAATATGTCTTTAACAGCTCCTGTGTCAAGAACTTTCCACTGCATTGCTAAATGTCCAACATTTCTTCCTGGTATCATCATCACCTTCTTTCTCCACTCTCTCTCACATCTTTGCAGGTCAGAGGCTACCCTGAGCCACAGATCACATGGCACAGAAATGGGCATCCTGTCCCAGAGGGAGATCATTTTGTTGTGGACCGCAGCATCCGGGGCGTGTTCAGCTTGGTCATCAAAGGTGTGCGGGAAGGTGATGGTGGCAAATACACCTGCGAGGCTGCAAATGATGGTGGGGTTCGTCAAGTGACCGTGGAACTGACAGTGGAAGGTCAGAAGATTCTTACTCTGTTGTTGTGATGATTATAGTTTAAGTAACGGAACAAAGTGTGCTAAACAGTCTGGTTAAAATCACAGCTATACACATGTGCCTCCTCACTGATGCAAGAGTGAGTTTTATTTACTGCATTTCATGGGTTAAGACATTGTGCAGGGAACTACATGTCTGCAATTAGATAAAGTGTGAGTTCTGTTTCAGGTGTGGGTGATGATGTGCAAGTAACAAAAGTCCTGGCTTTAAAGACTTTGTTCTAAACTTTGTAATTTTCATGGAAGTCACCACTATGACAGAAACTGCTAAGCTGCATGCCTGGTTGTAATTGCATGCTTAATGTCACACGGGAAACAGCCAAGATCAAACCCAGGAATTTTTAAGAGCACATCTGCATATTAGATAGTTGCAAACTGCCAAATTTAAGATTTAAAGAGTGACACGCAGCCAGGCAAGGATTGAAATCAGTTTTACTGCTTCTCCTCTTGCAATCTGGTCATCTCAGAAGTCTGCTGAATATCAAAACCTCTCAGGTCACAATTTTGTGTTGAATTCTTGAGGCAAAGAAAAAATCTGCAGCAGTCCTGAAACAATCAGTGTTTGGGTTTATTCAGAGTCAAAAACTCTAATATCCTCAGAGTACACACTGAAATATGCGTAGATCTGGCATGACTGCTACTGTCTTCTATTGTAAAAACTATGTGAAATATTTCTTTTCCCCCTTGTTTTAAGTTGGGACAACTCTATGAATGACAATTCACATGGAGGTGGAGAATTTTTTTAAAGCTGTTTCTACACCAGTTTTTCTGACCTGGTCTTTGCTGCAGCTCAAAACAACTTTGGGACAGTACCCAATGACTGAATTTCTCAGGGTTTAAGAATTAAGGGGTACTTTATGCATCAAGGTAGCAAAGCATAGATTTTTTTTTTTTTCCTATTCTCTGCAAAGACAACCACGTGGGGCTGACGGCTACCTGAAAAATAAGTGACTGAAATGATCTATTCTTTCCATGTTTATGGCTGTCCTGTGATGTGGGCTCTCGTGAGGCTCCAGAGCAGGTGTTTTTTCCCAGCCCCAGAGCTGTGTTTGATGCTGCGGCTCCGGGTGTCCCCCGGGCCGGGATCTGCGTGCAGCAGATGGCGCTGGGCTCCCGCAGCATCTCCCTCCTCGTGTGTCATTTACAGCAAAGGTACTTGGAGCTAGCACAGGACTGAAAACCCAGCCAAGGAAAGCAAGACCTCTTTCACAGTCTAAAAACCTCCTGCTATCTTAATTGGAAGTACTAGTGCGCTCTAGAAATTAGACACAGTGTTTCATTCACTTGTTTTGAAAGTATTTTTTCATGAATAATCTGCTGCATGGTTACAACTGAGGCGGGGGGGGGTTAGACAGTAACTCTACTAAAGCTTGGGTTTGAAATTGGAGATCCTAACTTTGAACTACAAATAACATAACCTTATACTGCAGGTGTTGCATTCCTCCTTTATGTTTCACACGTGGAGAAATTAATATTTTGCATAGTCTTTATTATCTGTAATTCCCAATAGGCTTGACAAACCTGCAACTTCTTTTCTTTCTGTCCTATTCTTACAGGAAACTCTTTGATGAAATACAGCCTGCCATCCAGTGCCAAAACCTCTGGGTAAGCAGTTTACTGGCTTGGATATTGTTTAACAGACAAATATATGTTGGTAGGAAAACAAGCAAAATTACTCTTTCTGGAATCTCCATTTATCCCAAGCAGAGTAACTACTGTGAGAGCTTAGCAGAAAGGTTGAGTCAGTCAGGAAGATGTACAGCTACTTCTCCAGCAATACTGACTGAGGAATGAATGTGGCTGAAAACAGAACATCCTGCTGATACCCAAATATTGCACTCTCCTCTGCTGTAATTTTGCACCCTCTTCTCTGCCCTCTGATATTCAAGAATCCTTCCCCACAGCTTCCATGAGCTGACAGTCTTTTTAAAGCCAGAGAAAATACTGCTTTAAGAGTTGTCAGTAAGAAATAAAAGCAACTGAAATCAGCATTCTCTCATACAGAATTTAAATATTTCCAAGCAACACAGTGGGTAAACTGTAGTCCAGAAGAAGTAATTGTTCTGGTTTGGAGTAACTTTACCAAGAATGGGTTGATGGGGTGATGTAAGCTGGCACACAAAAGCCTACTTGTACTTTCTGCACTTCAGTAAGCATTTACAATTATGTGAATGTCACTGTTTTAAAAGCCCCAGGCCTCATTCTTCCGACAGCTGAATTAATTTCTTTATAAATAGTTTGAATATAAGCAGAATATTTTCTTATTTATATCTCTGGCACTGAGTTGCTCTGGATGGAGGCAAAAATACATATTCTGATTATGTTAGTGATCAGAATACAGATAGTTAAAACTGGAGATTTTAATTTCATCATTCATATGAACATTGTTTATGTTTGTTTTGAATTTTAAAATTAACTGAGATTACAACAGTGAAAATGGTAAGTAAAACTGAGTAATCAGGAAGGCTTTTACATGATAAATTCTGTATTGCAAATGATCTACAGATATACACACAGGATATATAGTCAAAACAAGAAAGGACAGTTCAGGTTGCTGTTAGGTTTTGCTGTGTATTCAGACTTCACAAAGCACTATTCTAATCTGTTGCATTGCACAGAGTTTGAGTGATTGTCCTCACTTTTCATGCTCCTGTGTTTTCCTTCTATTCAGTATTAATAATTCTATGGTAGGAGAAGAGAAAACATTCTACGTTTCCATTTGTTCGTGTCTAGGACCCCACCATAAAGCTGCAGGCCAGCTAGTTGATTTTCTTCTAATATGTTATGGTATAGATATATAAATAGAGAGTCGCCACCTAAAGATGGTTACTAAAAGACTTCTTTAATACACATTTATGTTTTTCTTCAGTGGTAATATAAGGGAGATGACATTAAAAGCTATCAGATATTTAATTATATGATAAAGTGATTTTAATTTTAGCATGATACGATCACCTTTCTCTCAGTACTTTTTCTGGTCCTCTTGTTCATGTAAATCCTTTCACTGTGGTATCATCTCTTGCTTAGAAACCTCAAGCTGCCCATATGGCAGCCACCATGTCTTGGCAGCACCTTGGACTAAGGCGATGCGATCTCTGTTAGTATCTGACACCTGGTAGAAATGGTGAGGTATTGACACATCTTACTTGCATGTGGTAAAAGGCCATTTGGAAAAGAAGGCCTTGAAAGTGGTTCAATTTGCTTGAAATAAAATGTTCAAAAAACCAATAATCACCATCTGCCATCTGCTAATGTGTCTTTGTTGTACTAAGTCTTCAGAGCAAAGAGTGAGTGTGTTGCCTTTGACATTAACAGACCTGAAGTTGCACCATTTTGGGTTTTTTTATGCTGTAATGCTGCTTGGTATTTTATGTTTTATGGTTGTGTAACTGTTTACAGTTTTGGTCTACAGTCACTGATGCCACTTTAGTTTTATCCCACATGTCATTTCCCAGCTGTGTCAGCCATGTAAGTAGAGCTGGGCATTTGCACTTAACAGTAATTCACCTGGGACAGGTGTACTTTGGTTTTATGCCTTCTTCATGTTTGCTTTGCAAACATTGTAGCAAATGAGATTACAAATAAAAGTCTTCCCCAGACCAAAAGTATTTACCAGAACACATCAGAAATGTTGCAAAACCAAGGTGCTGATTCATAAATCAGAAATTAATGTGTCAATTGCGCTCAAGAACGAAACTAATTGCATGATAAAAGCCCATGTACAGTAAACAAGTATGCACAAATAAACTTAAGAGGCAACTAAAAAACAGAACATGGGGAAAACTAAATGCATACTGAGTTTCCTATTTTTTGGTTTGCCCAGCTCTGCTTACAAACAATTGAAATGGTCCCCAAGATCTGCTCTGTGTATGCCAGATGAGGGTGCATAGCTTTACACTGTTTAGTTGCATGAGGAGTCAAGAGCAGTCATCACCAGCATTTCCATTTCTTCCACTGGCCAAGGAAAATATTGTGCAACTACAGTGTAGGTTGCCACCAATTATATACTCTTGTTGGCAGACCACTGGTCTAAAATGCTTCCTGACATGTGCTCTAACCACAACAGCTTCCAGCTCTTCTGTAATTGAATGTCAATTGCCTTTCCAGGGGAAGACTTGCTGTTCCATCTGTGGAGCAGAGGCCAAGCATCTGGGGAGAAAGTCCACCCAAGTTTGCTACAAAACCCAGCAGAGTTGTTGTGCGTGAAGGCCAAACAGGCAAATTCTCATGTAAAATAACAGGACGACCTCAGCCTCAAGTAACTTGGTTTAAGGTATGATTTGCCCAAAAAGTTTATGTTTTCCTTCTCTTTTGAAATTTTGTGGCTTGAAAGGATGAAATGTCTTAAGTCCCAGTGTCCCTTCTGGGCATACACAAGACCTCCAAACACATTTTTTTGTTTGTAAGGAGAGAACTTTCAGGTGATAAGTAGGTATTACATTGATTAGGTAATTTTTACAGAAACTGTCAGTATTTTAGAGAATTACAGTTTTCTTTAATTTGGAAGAGCAAATATATGCCTGCTCTGGTGGCATCCTGCTCCCTCCCTCCCGCCTTCAACAGACAAATGCCTTATATAGTGAACAGAAAAAACCCCAACTCTTATCAGTGCTTCTATTTTCTCTTGATATCTCCAGGTTTTAGGGGGGAAAGAAGCCAAAACAATCCCTCAGAAAACTTCTTAGAGAACAGGGAAATTCTTCCAAGTAATTGTCTGCTTTATTCCAGACTTCTTGTCTGTAATACAGGAATGTCAGGGTACATCCCCAGACACAGGCAGCCCCTTGCTGTGGAAGCATTCACTCACATCTTCAGCTGGTGGCTCCATCTGGAGTCTGCCTCTCCCTCCTGCTGCTCTCTGCTCTGTGGGACCTGCTGGCTCTCTAGGACTCTGCAGTGCAGCTGCTCCACCACAGCCTGCTTCCAGCCCCACCAGGCTTGCTCAGGTTTCCCAGCCATGCAGCTCCATGCAAAACAGGCTTTGTCATTCAGTTCTCTTTGTTCAGGGCTCTGTGGGAAGTAGGAACTACCAGTCCAGCAGTTTGGCTCTACATTTTGGTATTTCTCCATACATTTTTTGCAGTTTGCTGGAGGCCATATTATATATTTTGCTATTGATTATCACCTTCTATTATGTATGCCTCATGGAAATTAACTTTTATGGCTGCTGGACCACATCTGGCTACTGCAGAACCAAGAGATGGCAGCATGGAAGCTTTATCAACAAGTAAAATTGCACTTTACAGAACTAATTATTAAGCCTGTTTTAAATGTCTGACTCTGCTTATTATTTTCCTTCCAATTTTTTTACTAGTAAAGTTGCAAGGAACAGAGGTTTCTGTATCATCACCACCCCCCTGATGCGAACTAGCTTTTTTTAGTTCCATTAGGACCTAGAGCACCCAGATAGCAGTAAGTTGATAGACTTCAAGAATGACAGTGTCTGTAAACCCTGTGATGTTTCTCAAATATTTACTGCCCAAGTAACATTGTAGATATGTAGGGCTTTCCCTTCCTAAACCTAGAGTGGGAGAAACTGTGGTGTCTGATAGCAAGGCACTCATTCTTCATGGCTGACGCTGAAGCAGAAGCACTGATTTGCTCACAAATGAGGTATTGGCTAATTACTTTGTAGAATTTAAATGCAAAAATTGTCATTGGGATCATCTGCTCAGAACTGCACACATTTCTTCCTGCCTCAAAGCTGTATCTTTAGATTTAACTCTATTGAGGGATAGAGAATTACTCTCCAGATTGGAAGCTTTTGCTTAAAAGCATTTGACTTCCTGGAACAAACAGGAACATAAAACTGGTTTGAGCCCACATACAATGAAAATAATTTTTTCTAGGATTCTGGGTATAACAAACAGGGAAAGGCCAAAAGCGAACGGAGATGAGTAGGTGGCAAAATAGAGAAAAAAGAAAGCCTCCTGAAGATATGAATTACAGAATTTTGGACACAATTTATTGTCTCATTTATACCATATGAGTGTTATTCATAGAAGGAATTTGGCTAAAGGATAGAAGAAAGGCATTTTGACCTAAAGTTTTGCTAAAATTTCTTTCTCCCCTTCTCTTAACAATAGCTGCTGTCTCATAGTGTCCTGTGATATTTGCAGGGTGATTTCCAGTTACAGAAAAATGAGCGTTTCAACATGTATGAGAGAACAGGCATCCAGTTCTTGGAGATCCAAAATGTTCAGCTTGCTGACTCAGGAATTTACACGTGCACAGTGGTGAACAGCGCTGGGAAGGCATCTGTGTCTGCAGAGCTCACTGTCCAAGGTACAGCAAAGAGTTTGCAGGGGAGAAAAGTGAGCCACAGACATTGCTTTAAAAGATCTCTGGTTGTGTTCTCAGCATTTACAAGAAACATTCATTTCTTCCCATTATCATCTTCTCTCTCCCTCTCTCTCTTCATTAAATGATGCTGTGATAGCTTGGAGCATACTACAGCTGTAAATGTTTTGTTGGTTCAGTGGGAAAAAAAGGCTATCCAAGTGCTTTGTAACAGTTTCCTTTAAAAACACCTTTTCACTTTTATGGTGACTTTGACTTCTATGTTTTGAACATTGATTTGATTTTCAGCAAGTGGAACCTGCCACTTGTCATTATAATTGATAATTAATTTTATATTTGTTGAATACTAGCACCAGATGCACATTTATACCAACTCCCTTATGGGAGGCAAAATGCTCTCTAAACTTGTAGAACTAGGAAAGCAAAGTAAAAGAACACAATTCTAAATTGTGAGAGAGAAAACAGCCCAACTTAATAAGACTAAAATTCAGTCTTCTCAACTACCAACCCTGCCTATTTCACTGCTTCTTAAGGAAACAAATGTCTTTGCATAAGTAGGATGTTCTATTTCATATATGCGTTATCATACACGGCTCATTTTGCAGTTTGATGCTTCTTAGGGGGCCCTTTGCATCAGTGTCAAAATCGTGCAGCCTTCAGCAAGCACACTAAAGAGGAAGTTCATCAGTCAGTGGGTAAGCAGTCACTGGACCCAATTAAATAATTAAATCCACAGCTGCTCGCTCCAGCTGCAGTTGTGAGATCAGTGGGTTACATATGCACCCAGCAGTGAGTTTTTTGTTGCAAGTCTTTTAGTTTCACATCAATGCTGTCACTCTGTAAGGTATCGAGAATATAAATAACAAGAGGATGTACATTTGGGATGCTCAGAACCACAGCTAGCCTTTCTACACTTTAAAGCTGTACTTTTTATCCATAAGTTACAATCTGATGAAGCCATTGTAGAGGAAGCTTCTACAGTTTGCCTGTTCAATGGAGGTTTTACAGAAAGGGCTGTTTCTTTCAATAAGCCTTTTATCTTAACATAAAACTCGATCTCTAATTCCTCTCCCTGAAGTGGTGAGCTTTCTGTTCTGTAATGGCTACATCTGCCTTGAGAGATGATGCGGAACTGGGGTCACAAAGTCAGTTGTGGTATATGTTTGCTTCAGATGCTGACCACATCTCTGAATAATGTGGGCATTCTTTCTCGGATTAGTGAAGGTCAGTAAAAAGGGCACTCTTTTGCAATGCTCTTGATTAATGGGATGATTCCACTTACCTGAATACAATATATAATACCTGATTCTTTCAATATCAATTAAATCAGGTTGTCAGAGTTGCTACAAGATGTTAGCAGACAGTCAAGTGGCTCAGAAGTACTACATGTTCTTTCAAAGACATGCAGTCTCTTATATAGATACTTTCCTCCAATAGCTATATTTTTTCCCAAAGTGGAAGGTAAAGAGGGGAAAGGAAATATTCGTTTAATTGACAGGGTTGCATGGTATTGTCTTTTCTGCAACCAGTAGTTTTGCAGCTTCTTCTTTGCATTTATCCAGTCTTTTCAGTTTGAATTTATGTATTTGTTACTCTTTATTGACAGGTTTATTGAAATGAGGTCAATGGATTTTTTTCCATCTCTCACTGCAACTTTTGTTTGTGTGTAAATAGATTCTTTTGGTCACTCTGAATGGCATGGAAAGTCCAGGCATTTCGATGTGGACTTTTGCTTGCAAAACACAGAGGAAATCAGGAAATCCATCACATAGTTATGTCTTTCCCCTGAGGCAGAGACTCTGAAAACATTTTTATGAAGGGCTTGCAGGTGACTTGAAAAATCTGTTATCTTGGAAATTAATTATTGCATGTCTTTCTACTGTAGTTACTAGTCTTGCAGCTGACAACACTGTAGGTGCAGATTTGATCTGACCAGGAGAAAACAAATTCAACCCTCAAATCTTAATTAGGAGGCAATGGAGAGATGTGATTGGTATTTGACCTAGACTGGTATTTCTCTCCTCACAACTATTTATTATCTCATGCTGCCCCCAAAAGAAACAAACACTCTCAAGGTTACTGAGAATTAATGGAGGATTAAAAATTAGGAGACTGATTGTGGGAAAATACGTACTCAGTTTTATCAGTGAAGTTGATGAGGCACCGTGGAAAATCAATATAGCTCAGCCGTGTTCACAGATTTCTTTGTGGTGTTGCAAAGTGAAGAAATGTGATGCATTAGCTTTTGTGTTATTCATGTTAAACATGAGAATTCTTGCTACACAGCAAATGGGTGTGTAAATGTTTACAGGTGGGCCCAGGTTTTGGGAGGTTTTACTCCTGTTGACTTGGTTCTGTGGTTTAGCCAGAGGACAGCTGCAGTTTCACTGTGAGCACCCTCAGGTGTAGGACTGATTGATGGTTTGTCTTTCTCCACCTCTACAAACTCTGTGGAGTTATCATAGGATTTGAGAAGCTGCTTCCCAGCTGGAATCTCTTCCTTACTTCTCTCCCCCAACACAGAACCTTTGAGGCTCACTGAACCTTTAATTCTGCAGGGTTGTGAGAACGTGATACAGCAATGTCTCAAAATGGACCAAGACCTCTTTGTGTTTCAGCTGAGCAGCTTCCTCTTGTCCTTATCAATTTCAGGTGTGGGGACAGTCATTCTTTACTTCAATGGATTGAAAATTGGAAGAGTGAAGGTTCTTAAGTGTATTTTTTGCTTAAAATCTTTCAAATTTTTGGACAGTATTGTGTGTATAAATTACTTGTTTCTTCTTTTGTATTTCAGGTCCAGATAAGACTGACACATACACTCAGCCACCTTGGTATGTTTTTACTGGAGTACTTTCTCTGTCTGTTTAATTGCGGTGCACTGATTTTAACATTTACTGCATGAGCTTTCTTCACAAACTGATAAATTTTTTGGGGGGGTCAGTCTGTATTTGGAAGATAGAAAATGTTTTATTGGAATAAGATTCTCTCTTGCTGCCCAATTCAGCTGTCCTGGTAGACTCGTAGGAAATAGTTGGTGGAACTGGTGGTGACATTATGAAGTGCAGAATTCTGGTCTGGTTCAGGAAAGCAAAATTAAAAAAAAACAAAAGAAACAAGCTATGTGAGGAGAAATTGTATGCTGTACCAGAGTGTCAAACTTCTTTTTTGGAATTAACAACCTGAGTGCACCTAGTCAGTACTGAGCTGATTGTTCTTTCCTGTCATAAACTAAACATGGGATGACCATGATCTTTGCTGTTGCCTGAAAATAGATGCAAAAGTGGAGGTAAGGTAATGAGAAAGAAAATATGAACATTTTAGGCCTAATTTTTTTAAAATTAAATGGTTACAATATTTTAAAATTATTTTATAAACTTTATAAACATGTTTATAAACATGTTTATATCCACATGCCCTGGATGAGATTTCTAAATGGCATATTCACACTGTCCTAACTGCAAAGTGGAATTGAAAATGCTGTGCTGTTCTGTTTTTCAGATCTGTGTGATTTTTAGGAACACAGTTAAAAGTAAGTTTAGTGTAAATGAAACTGTGCAGCATGGCAGGCAGAACTCCCCATGCATGTGGCTCTCCAGAGTAGTTCTGCATCTTCCATCATTTGTTCACAAAAAAAAAAAAAAAAAGATACTTTGTAAAATCAAAAAGTCCTGCAGTTGTAACTGCAAATCTCAAATAGTACATCAAACTCCAGCTGAAGAAAGTACCCCAGTAAATATTCCAAGTCTCCCTGAGAGAATAAGTTAATGGCACCAAGTGTAGCAGAACAGAGCTGGGCTGGAAATTACTGCCCTTGTGTCAAATGTGTTCCAGCTCTGCCTTGGAGGAATACTGTGAAAATGTGAGACACAGACACAGTGCCCTACAGGTAATAGCTTAGGGATCAAGGCAGTCACCTTCAATGAAGGAGACTTAGGTTCAAGTCCCCAGTTAGTCAGCTACTCTTGTGCCCCCAAAGTACTCAGCAGCAGATCCATCATAATTCTGAGAAACTCTTCCTAATAAATCCATAGCTGATATTGTTACATGCAGGCAAGCTTTTAGCATGCCAACACATCTTCTCCCTCCTCTAGACTTTGGTCAATTTTCCTGTCAGTCCTGTTTTGAAATTACCTAAATTACAAGACATCATAATTAGATATAGTAAAATTGCTTCACAATTTACATTTTCATTTCCCTTTAGAGAAGTATTTTATATGCCATTTTGAGCTATAATTGTACATGACCTTAATTTATTTAAGCATCAAGCAGAGTTTGCATCATGGTCATTCAGAGCTCATGTAATTGCTTCCCATCTAAAGCAGTGTGTGAAAGGTTAATATCTGACTCACAAAACGTGTTAGAACTTGAGCAGTGGACTTGTATCCAGAAATTCCTGAGTTGAGGTAGTGTCTGAGCCCTGATTTAGTTTATAGAAGTTTTCACTTCACCTCTTTGACCCATGTTCTTGATCGGTGTGAAAGAATCTAAAGGCTAATCAGTTCACCTTCTTGCTAAGGGCTTATATATTTATATAATAAATAATAATAATAATAATAATAATAATAATAATAGTAATGAGTCTTTATACAGTGTCATGTATCTCCAAACTTCTCATTTTCCTTCAGTGTGCCATCAAAACCAATCACACTTGCCGTTAAAGCTGTTGAAAATTCAGAATTCAAACAGGCAACCAGCAATGGGATTGCTAAAGAGATGAAATCCAGCAGCACAGAACTCATGGCTGAAACCAAAGACAGGATGCCAGCAAACAAAGAGTCCTTTTACATCACCAGAGAAGCCAAAGAAAGTAGGCAAAGACAGCACCAAGAAACCAATACAGTGTCTTCTCAAGAACATAAAGAAGGAAAAAAGGGACCTCAGATCTTGCAGAAAACTTCAAGCACCATCACACTACAATCTATCAAACTGCAACCAGAACCAAAGGCAGAACCCCAGGCCCCTTCCATCAGACAGGGTGAAAACAGGAAGAGGGGTGTGCAGCTCCTGATGTCAGCTCAACAAACTCCACCTCTGACAGGGCATGTCAGTCCCAGGACTGGAGAAGCAGAAAACAGGTCTGGATCTCGGGGAACTGTAGTGGAGGAGAAGAGGGAGCCCCTGGGAATTCCCCCTCAGTTTGAGATCCATCCTCAGAGCCTGGAAGCTTCAGAAGGCCAGGAGATTAAATTCAAGAGCAAAGGTAAAGGGATGAAAATTATCAGAACCCCTGGGGTTAGTCAGAAAGGGGTTTCCTTTCTGTGCATAGAAGTGGAAAGCAATTCCTCCTTCTTTGAAAGTTGTTCTCCTCCTAAAGCCTTTTGGGAACAGATGCAGAACCCAATGCTGTTTCCACAACACTTAGTGAAATTTTCAAACCATCCTATGCCATAGTGTCCACCTCCTCTCTCATCTGGGGTAGTTTTAGGCCCTCTTAGATGAAGGTGCAAGAGAGAAAATGGGTGGTACACTTTCCAGAACTGTAATTAGTTACATTGCCCTCGAGCCAAAAAAAATATCAGATGAGAAAATACAATCAGTCACTGCATGTCCCTTGCGGCATCTATTTTTATGTCTCATATTTGGTGAGCCTGATCTGAGTGTTTCCTAACAGCTGAAATGATAAAGTGAGAATTAAAAGGGAGGTTTAGAGTTTACTCCACAGAATCTGAATGGGTTTTAACCTCTTAGAAGAGTGATGAGGGTTGCATTTTGCTGAATCTGGGTAGTAGATTTGGAACACTTCTCTTTTCTTTTTTAATTGCAATTTTATAAAATTATCTAGAGGCATTTTCTGATGTTTTTTTAAAATAACATTTACACTTTAAAGTGTAAATAAATGAAAGAGAAATTGTTTTTTTGTTTCTCTAAAGGAAAAAAAATCACACAACACCATGCTAGTTTATTTCATTTCTTGATAAGTCTTGCCCCGTGAGTACAGAATATAATTTCTATCAAAAGTCCAGAGTGTTTGAGGTGGAGAAAAGATTCCAAAGATCCTGGCACATTTTAAACAGTTTATTTTTCAAGTATGTTACTAAAAACATGAATTGTTTTCTGTCAGAACAGCTCATACACTTTGCAAGCTGTAACTAATCCATGACCCTGTTTGGTGGGGAAGTACAGTCCCTATCAGAGAAACTGGGAGCTCATCCAGTTTTTATTGAAGCCAGTGAATGCCTTTTCCTTTGGCTTTAAACCCAAAGCACAAACTCTTACCTGCAAGGCAAGCTGTCTGCAGCGAAGTCACAGTGGAACATCCCTAAAACACTTTAATAAGTGATCCCAGAAACTCTCCTGAGAATCCTTTGTGCAGATGGTGACCAGGGTTTCTGTCACTGGCCCTTCTCCCAGCTCATGTAGCCTCACCTCAGGCAGGTCCAGGACTATACCAAGGTAACCTGTAAATGTCTCCAGGCTGGGGGAACTCCACAGCCTCTCTGGGCAACTTGTGCCAGTGCTGAGTAAAGGAGGGCTTGTGTTCAGACAGAACCTTCTCTGTTTCAGATTCATATCCATTTTGTCTGTGACTTTTAGAAGAACAGTTTTTAGACAGAAGGGGTTTTTTTAGATATTGTTTTTCAGGTTACCAAATATTTGTTATTTTAAGAGATGGATTGGCCAGGAAGTTTTCAAAGATCAGAAATATCAAACTTTCTGACAACAATTTTGTGTATTGCCCATTAAGTTTTATATAATTATGTATGTGTAAAGTGTACCTAATTTATGCTAAAGTAAATAATACTAAATGAATATGTACTAAATAACACTGATTATGAATTCCTATTCATAAAAATCCAAATGTTTGATTGTCTAGTTTCAGGGAAGCCAAAACCAGACGTGGAGTGGTTCAAAGAAGGTCGACCTATTAAAACTGGAGAAGATGTCCAAATATATGAGGAAGATGGAATTCATTGCCTATGGATAAAGAAAGCCTGCTTGAGGGACAGTGGATCTTACAGCTGTACAGCTGTCAACTCCAAAAGCCGGACTTCCACCAGCTGGTTGTTAACTGTCAGAAGTAAGTACGCTCTTGTGGACTCACCTGCACTTTGGAAACTGTGGCTGGCCTTTTTAAGCTGTCAGAGGGTGGTTACTACATAATTTTTATTTGACTTCTCAATACAGGTTAATTCTGATTCCTACTTCTGTGAAAAATGTGGTGTGAGATAGCTGGCAAGCCACTTTCTGCATCAGTTTCCCTTCTAACATATTGTGGTTTTTGTTGTTTGTATAGCTAAAACCATCTCAATAAAAGTTTTGTAGGCAGGGAGGCCTATTCTCTGCTCAGGTTTCCTATTAATGCTTGTATTTAATACAGGCTGTCAATGGGTTTATTGTTGTTCTGCATTTAGCTTTTTTGAAGTTGCTTAGCATTTCTACACCCCAAATTTGAAATGTTTTTTGGGTACAAACGAATTCTGTGCAGTAGAGTGAATAAGAAGAGGGCAGGAATGAGAATTGCCTTTTGCTAAATTCAAGAACACGTCCCAGTGACAAATAATTTTAAGCTTGAGGGCAGTGTCCTACTGGTCTGGTTAAAAGTTTTGTTGGGTCTAGCAAATCCTGTCCTCAGTTCTAATGTTTTCACCTGTTTTTAAGTTTTGTTCTGGATCTATGTTCATTTTATGCAATTTTTCTCTATTTGCTGTGCCTGAAGTTAAACCAGGATACCCAAGATAATTTCTTTCTGTCTCATGAGAGACCTATAAACTGCATCCTTAAGTCACACTGTTTCTCACTGGGAGAGGGACTGGGAGAAGACAGACAAGAAGAGAGAATTATCCATCCTCTTCTCTGTGCTGAGCTCTCTCCTAATATGCTGTAAATGGTGATTCTGGCATAGAAAATCACCACCTAAAACAGAGCTTGAGGCCTGGCAGTGCCTGCCTTGAAGATGATAGAAAAACCCCTTCTTATACCAACCTCAAAATTATTTGTATCCTGCTGCTCAAAATTATTTCTATCCCCCAATAAAACATTTCACCATGGTTAGCCCAACTATGTCATCTAACCATACCTAGAAAAAAGGTTCTAAGTGGTAAAGCTAATTTCATCAATTCCAGTTAAAGGAACTTTTTTCATTTTGGTTTTAAAGGGCCTAAAGTTGAAGAGGTTGCTCCATGTTTTTCCAGTGTCTTGAAAGGATGCACTGTGAGCGAAGGGCAAGACTTTGTGCTACAGTGCTGTGTGGGAGGGGTCCCTGTGCCCCACATCACATGGCTTCTCAATGGTAAGGAATCCCCTCCCCTGCAACATCTGCATGAACTCACTGACACCCCAAACCGTTCTGAATCACCCTAATACAACCCGCGAGCATCAAGTGCTCGAAAGGGGGTGTGAGCAGGGGCTGCATCGCCGCAGTTCTGCCAAGTGTCCAGCAGGGTGCGCTGGTGGCACAGCTGTGCCAGGTGAGTTACCTGGGCTGTGTCACACAGCTGTGCCAGGTGAGTTACCTGGGCTGTGTCACACAGCTGTGCCAGGTGAGTTACCTGGGCTGTGTCACAGCTGTGCCAGGTGAGTTACCTGGGCTGTGTCACACAGCCCCTCACAGCACTGTCACACGGCTGTGCTGCTGCTGCTGCCCTGTGCTGAATCCTGTGCTGCCCCCCTGCCTTCGGCACGAACTTCTGCTCTAAGAATAATGGGTTTGCATCATGACTCTGCAGAGATAGTAAGTTCTTAGGAAAGTATCACAGAATCAGAGAATATTCTGAGGTGGAAGGGACCCACAAGGATCGTGAATTCCAACCCTTACATGAATGTCCCCCCTAGGGACCAAACTTGTGACCTTGGCGTTACTTTTGCCATGCTTGGTCCAACTGAAACCTTTGTGGTTCAGCTACTGCAGGTACCTCTCCCAACTTATATTTAGTTTCCATTCAAAATACTCTGAGTCATTCAAGAGTTATGTTGTAGGAATGTAAAAATTACCAGGATGCTATAACCTCACAGAAGATATGTAGGAAGGGCCTACTGGCAGATAGGAGAAGTAGTGAGGGAGCTTATATTCATACTTAGTTTTAACTCAGATTTTAGCTTGTCTTGATTTGCATCTGCTTTGCTCTAAAAAGCCTCTTATATGTAAACATAACAACAGATTAATTTAATAGGAATAAAGAAGTACTACATCAAAAGTGCTTTGCCCATTTTGAAGTATCAGGAATCACTTCTAGTGTCCTGTCAGACCTAGCACTGCTCATGCAAAGCAATCAACTCATCTCCAAGATGCACAATTCCAGCTGTACAATGCAAACAACCTTAAGGTGGATATAGGAAAGCAAGTGATCATTTACACATCATTCATTTTTCAATACATGTGTTTATGCTCTTCAGTCTGAGTGCAGTATTTCACTCTTTACAGTAGGGAGGAGACCAGTGCCTCATTCCACCCCTCCATCAGCTGGGCAGGTCATAATTGGTGTCAGCAGCTCTGTTCCCAAGATCTTGAAATCACAGCTCTTCTGTTTGCTTCTCAACTAGAAATAAGTTCCTTGAGATTATTATGTTTGCCTAAAGCTGACTAAAAAAAAAGTAAAATATTTTTTACTTTTATCAGACTGTACAATTTCCTACCCTGCCCTGATTACACAACTGAACACTCAAGTTTCCTTAACTTCCTCCTAATATCAGAGTTAGGCCCAAACATCAGTATTTTGCTTCGATTCCAAATGATTTCAGTGATGCAGGTACTACATGCTTTGGCTAAGGACTTTTTCCACTTAAAGCCTTTTCTTTAAAACACTATAAAAATTTATTCAGCTTAACTCTTGATCACCTCTTTTACTCCTGAAGTGCAATGATTTTTTTTTTTTTGCACTTTCCTGGGCTATCTTTGTTTGTGTGTGTGTGTATGTGTGGTTATACACAAAGAGTAGCATACTTTGCCATAAAGATGTTTCCTTCAGGATTATTTTAAAATGAATTATTTGCAAATGATCTCTGTTTTCCCTTAGCTATTAAGAGTAAATGGGCTAACTGTAAAAGGTGGCAGGGCAAATGAACCATGACCTTGAGACTGGTATGTTCCCACAGCCTGGGCTGTTCCCCCTCCCAATAACTCCATGTCTAGAATAGAAAGGCCAGAGCTTTATTTACAACACAAAACATGTGAGTAAAGGTTCTGACACTCTCCCATTGGACATAATTTGTTTCTCTGAAGGCTATGCTGAAGTTTCTCTGTTGCAGATGTGAGTAGAATATCTGTTTGGCTGTGCAAGAATTTTCTTGCAGCTCAGGAGCAACTCTGAGTCAGTCATTTAATCTTCATATTCCAAGGTACCCTCGTTCCTAGACATTGACTGATGTAGTTACACTCAGTTATCTTCACATACAGAACGTCATCCTGTCTCAGATGACTGGTTTTGGGTTGGTTTTCAAATTACTTACAGCTCATCAGGCATAGATATATGGTCTCCATTTATGTAACCGTGATCTAATGAGAACACTTTTGTCTCCTGAAAAATAAAGCCTAGATATAAATAAACCCCATGTTTCTGTGATGCACTGTACAACCCCTGCTCTTTTTCGGGCCGTTTATTTTATATTGACCTTTCTTCTCACTGAAATAATTCAAATCTGTCCCTATTCAGGTATAATCATGTTTACATTGCATCCAAGCTTCTAACTACAATTGGCTCAATATCACAATGCAGGTGGGGTTTTTTTTAGTTAGTTGGATTTCAAACTGTTAGGGTTCTGTGAGAGTCAGTGCATTAACTCTGCTCTTAAGTCAGAAGGCAGTGATGAGTCTGCATAACAGAAGCACAAGAAACTCTCATAATAATAAAAATTAGACACATCATGTATTATTCTAAAGACACAAGCACACTTCATTCCTGACTGCTGAAACATACCACTACAGTTTAATGCTTTTCTGTCTTGCGTAGGATTGTGAGACATAACTGTTTATATACCATTTTGATACAAACGTGAAGGGATTATAAACAGTTGTTTAATGTTGATAATTCCATGTACACTCCTAGGGTTATTCTTTTATTTAAGGATCAAATTGGCTGTTGTGACATCCCCTTGAATGCAAACAATTTCCTTCCTGTCTACCACCTAGCTAGATACTACAAATTCCTCATATTTATATCAATGATCAAATAAAGGAGAAAGTTGTGTTTCTAGTCCTGAAATACTACTCCAAGCAGACATAACAGTGCTTTTGGCAAAATGTCATGATGGAGTCTTTCATCAACTGGCCACATGAAGAAAAGAGTATATTCACAGTAGATAATTTGAGGCAGGCAGTCCAATTCTTTTTTTAAAAGAGGTATATTAGCATCTGTTCTCCATGTCTGGAACATAAAGCTTTTTATATTTGCAACTGAACTCTGCTAGGACAGAGGAAAAAGCAATATGCTGTGAGCAATCCCACTGCTGCTCGAAATACAGCATTTTTGCCGAACTCCATTGAAATAAAAATCACATGGGACAGAATGTGTAAAGTTCATTAGAAAATATCAAATGCAAATTGTCTTCCAAGCATGGCAATGATAAATAAACAGAATTATTTTGAGCGGAATTGTGAGAAAAGAATGTATATCTTGGTGAAATAATGAATGTGAAGACCAAGTTATCAATCATAAGAAACATGAACAGAAGGCTGCTTTGAGAAACAAGAAAAAAAAAAAAAAGGAAGGAAGCAGAACCTGCTCCCTTCCAGGCTGGCCATCCCTGGATACCAAATGGGCTGTCCAGTCTGCCTTCTCCAATCTCCAAGAAATACACACCACCAGAGAACTGAAAGCCTTGCAACAACTTCTTTTACATTGTTATATGCAAGTACTACTTTAGATACCAAGAATACTTACCAGTTGTGACTACCTATGAATTCAAAACATTTTCCAAGCATTATACAAATGGACCTCTCCTTCAGGTCAAGTGAGGCAAAAAATAGATGATGTATGCTCTGCATTGTCTGTAATTACTTCTTACTGTTTGTGGGGATGAGTAGCTTTTCCATATTCACAGAGACTGCACAAATAAGAGCTACCTCTACTAAACTATTACTTTTATCTGAGCTCTTACTCTTCTCTGCAAATCTACCATTAAAGCTTTTTTCCAACTTTTTCAAGATAGTTCTTTTCTCCTTTTGCTCTCTCTCTATGTTTCATTTAAATTTCTTTCTGAATTTTCACTTATTTACTGGCAACTTCCCTGAAAGAAAACTTCTTAAGTTTTAGTTCTTGCCTCACCAAAGCCTTATAAATAACTTTTTGCATGTGCTCTCTGTGACAATACTTCAGTGTGTAACTCCAATTTACTTTACCTTTTAAAAATACCTTCTGGGTAACTTCTTTTTCAACTGCAGGAATAAGGGGTGTATGACTGTTTTAAGTAACTTTCTCTTCATGTTGCTTTCTGTGTGGGTTTTCTTTCTCTCAAAGCTTAATTGAACCACTTTCTGCTGAAGTTAAGAACAGTATGACCAGGACTTTAGCATAACAATTCTCTGAGTAGTGTTTGGTTTTAGGATAGCTTTGTGATTTGTCCAGAAAGCTTTTAATAAATGGGCCAGGGGAAAATTTCCTTTCTTCAGGCATAACATGCCAGCAGAAAGGTATTTTTTGTTATTGTTCCTGCTGCCAAGCTGTCCTGGAGATTTGACTGTTCTGCCTCTGGAGAAGGGAACATTTCACTACTGGGAGAGTTGTTTTTATTACATCAAAATATAAGTACTGTGGATGTAGCTTAGAATCTTGCTGCAGATTATTCCTAAGGGCTGATATGCTTGTGTTCTTTTTCTGGGGTCTAATGAAAAGGCTGTTCTGTAAGTGAATTCACTATTTTGTGAATAATGCTAAAAAACAGCCAGTTTTCTTGGGACTTGGAGTAGAAAAGAGCCCTGACAAAATTTGAGGACATGGTGAAGGAGTCCACATTTTGTTTTTCCATGCAGAACACTTACCCTATTCATTTGGTTACTTACAACAGAAATATAAAGGCATTGTTCTGCTTCTGATGATGCAGCTTTTATCCCAGGTGTGTTTCTGATATGGCATCAGAGCATCATTTGTCACCACTGACAGTTCCAATGTCAGAATCCCAGGCAGGGTCCCTGTCAGGTTAGACATTCTGTAGTTGGGTCAGGAGGGCAGCCCAGTGCCCCTTGTCCTCTAACAGAAAGTTTTGTCTGCTTGGGCTTTAGCTCTACCTATACATATTTGAATGCAGTGCTATTGCCACGTGCAGAAACTCTATGGTTCAACGTAATAGTTCCAACAGCCTGTGTGTGACTGAGTGAAAATGAGCTCAGAGCAGCCAGTAATAATAATATGTGACCTGTGACAAAGGTTGGAGTTTATTCTAAAATTGGAATCTTCTGGGTAGTTGATTAAATATTCACCCCAATTTTTCATGCAATAGCAAATTTGCTAACTTAATGAACAGATGGCTTATAAGCAAAGGATGAGGATCATCTACCACATTTTATAATATATGCAAGTATTGGATGATGCTGATTTTGGCAAATGTTTGTATTTCAGAATGAAACTTGGTATGCAAATAGTGCACAGAAAATAACTGCCTTCCGAGTTGGCTTCCTTTGAAAATTGGAGATGAGATAAAAATCTGTCCATCATTTAATTTATCCTGCTCATAGTGCAGAACTGGGTCTTAGAAGCCCCAGATCTGAGTACTTTAAAATTATTTTGTCAATGATATAAATTTTGATCTTTTTTCTCCACAAACTCCCAAGCGACAGACATCTTCAAATCAGCCCTGCACAATTTCTCTGCTGTTTCATACTCTTCTCTTAGATGACCCTAATTTCTATTTCCAGCATGATGTTTATGCACAGGTATAAAGTTGTCTTAAGTATTGCATACACTGGGAAGGCAACCAAAGATGAGTCAGTAGTGGAAACTATTTAATATTGGGAAAACAAATTGCAGAAGTATTTCAGAAAGTAAGGCTGAGATTGATGACAGTTCCTGAAACAATAGCAAGGCAACTTTAAGCCACCTATACTAATATTTAGGCATGTTAAAACTAATTCAAGGGACCAGTTTCTTAAAATGAACTTCTTTAGTTGTCTCATTACCATAGATGAGACTGTACCCTTTTGTTACTGGCCCTACTGTAGTGTAGATTGTTCTGTAAATCATCTTCTTGGCTTCATTACAGATTTTAACCTCTCTCTTGAAATGTCTTCCACTACAAAGTACCCCTTGGAGGACTTCAAGTGCTTCTCCATGCCCAAAAGATTTTGTACATCTAGCTTTACCTGCTTTTTCCAGGCAAATTACAGGATGGAGGCAATGTCTGAAGCAAACACACCTTTCTTGTCCTGTCCACCTCAAAGAGAATCAAAGATAAACTTTTGTCCTTTTGCTGCTGCTCAAGGCAGCACACAGTGAATGTGATGGTGAGCTTTGTCTGACAGCCATGTAGTACTTTGTTTTTGGGTGCTGCTGGTTGTAGTCACTAGAGAGCAGTGCCTGTGCACAGAGAGTGGGATTTGGCTCTGCACTTTAATGTGCAGGCTGGTGTTAGGCATCCAGATTTCACTGAAAACTAGAAGTGCTTTTGAAATTTGTGGCTGATGTATTAAGTATCTCTTCCTTTCTGTCTGCAGACCAGCCAATTCAATATGCCCACTCCACTTTTGAAGATGGAGTTGCAAAACTGACCGTCCAAGATGCCCTACCAGAAGATGATGGAATTTATACCTGTCTGGCTGAAAACAACACAGGACAGGCATCTTGCAGTGCTCAGGTCACAGTCAAAGGTGAATATCTCAGATGATTGTGAGTACTACAGTTATACAAGAGGTGGTTGCAATTGGATTCCGTGTTTTTTCCAAGCTTTTGTCAGCTGGATACCTCTTCTCCCCCTTGGAGGTGTCTGCAACTTAAGTGCTTAAGGCATGTGAAGTGTAAAGTAATAAGCACATTTCAGACAAAGGTATTAGTGCTTTGACCTTCCCAGGAGCTTAGTGTACAGAGCAGTAAGGCTGTTCTGGAAGAGGTTTACCGGTATGAGACAGGACTGGGACTGCTGCAAAAAAAAAAAACTGCAGCATCACCAATATCACCCATACAGGGAGTAGGCAGATGCTGCTTCTTTCTCTCAAAAGGCAGAGCAGAGACCAACGCCAGGGACTGCAATTATGATAGCAAATGCCAATATTCTTGTTCTGTTACCAAGATTTATCAGATATAGTTCTGAACAGGCATATATCAGCTAACTGGGGACTGTATAACTCTAAATTAGTGGAATTTCGGTAGTGAAAGTACCAGAAGAACATTGTAGACAATCAAGGTGACCTGTTGTCGCAGAAATCTCACAGAGTGCTGATTTGACAGAATTGATTTGTTCATGAAAGCCATAATTCTGTACTAGAATCTCAGCAAACACATTCTAGAAGATCACAGTTCAAAATGAAGACAAGAGATGACAGAATTTCATGGATAAACTCAACAGTGAGGTAGTATCCATCAATATCATGGTCTTTATTCTTTCAATTTCCCCTGGCATCAGTCTATACAGGTATTTTGTTTCATGGCCTGGAGATTATCCCCTTCTGCCTGTCTCTTCAATCCCTCTCCCTCAGACTCTCCCTCCCTCTACAATCAAGCCTGTATTTGGTATTTGTCACCTGCAAATGATTTTCCTCTAAAGTTATAATGGTTTGTCACTGCCTGTCCAACAGATTGCTGAGTGACAGCTGCCAAGGGAACTATTCCATTTATTTATGACTAAATAATACCTGCCCTAAATTTGTACATGCAGTTTTCTGGGAAATGTACCCTGATTCCTGGGATCTCAGGATTTGTCTTTGCTTACCAGTGTTCTGAAGGGTTCGTCTACAGCTCTTCAGTGCTATGCCTGCCCCTATTCTATGTATGACAAGGCTAAAATGAAAACATAGTAATTCTGGGAAACCTAGGAGTTAATTTCTTGATTACCAAATTGAAAGTACAGTCACCCCCTCCCCACCTTTCCCTCCTGAAAAATGGTATGAGGTCAGAAAGCATCAGTTTAAAATAAGCCTGAAATGAATCTTTTCTCAAAGTTATCATTTATAATTTCTCTGAAGCATTTCATCTGCATTAGCTGAGGGCCAGTGAAGAGGGGTTCACCTCCAGGGAGCTGCTTTTGACATGGGACCTTCTGATCCTTGACTGGGATTCAGAAACCAAAGGAACAGTCCCTTCTTACTGAGCATTTCTGAGTTATTTTGGGGCTGACAGGCAATGCTAACATGGGAGCAGTAGTGAACAAGCCTTTCCCTGGGCTTGTGTGCTCTGCTGAGCTATTTCAGGCCACATAGTCGCTGTTGGACTGTGTTGGATTCCTCTTGCACTTTACATGGTCTGGAGCTAGAAAACTGCATTGCCACCATCATGGGAAGTTAGTTTCTTTCATCTGCATCCCATTCTGTTTTCTGGGAGTCATGGAGTCGGGAAGGGGAAAAACAAGAGCAGAATTAAGAACCTGCATGACAGGCAGTAATGTTCAATATTTTTACAGTTTTAGCTATCCTGTCTTCTTCCCTAAAACTCATTGTCTCAGTTGCTGTGAGGATTATAGCAACTTTCCCCAAGAACATTCCTCAGATCATTGTGGATTTTTCTGCCAAAAATAGTACCAAATTTGACATTTAATTTCCAAATCTCTTAGCTGTTTGTGTATATTTTTCCATCAGAACCTCTATCAAAATCTTATTGGCATTAGAGTTCTCTGAGTCTCTGAATCCTGCTACTAAGGCTTCCCTAAATGTTCAGCTTGTGCAAACAGATTCCAACAGAAAATGGTAGTATGTGTGGAAAGGGAGAAAACTTCAAAAATCCCCTCCTGACCAAACATTGATTCTTGGAATAAAGTCTGCAAAATTGTTTCTGAATTGTAACCCATCTTTCTCCAGGCCCTTTTTGTCTCCAAGATGATTTAAGGATGTCAGGTTTCCTGCAGTGCTCAGTTTGTTCATTCATTGTTAAAGAAATATTTTCCTTTTGTATGTGAGAAGTAATCCATATTTAATCTAAGAAGAAATGGATGTTCTTGGCATATCATCAGTATAAGACCAGTGTCAGAATCCAGCTTTTCCTTAACTTGCTTCTGTGGTCCTTGGACACATCTCTGTCTAGGTCTACATTTCACTTCATGCTGCCATTTTTGGCTTTGCTATTCTACTGCAGCAAGGATCTCATGGAGGGACTTACCTACTGTGATCACTGGGGAAAATTTACCTGGAGTGAATGGTCTCTCTCTTAACAGTAAAACTCAATTTTATTTTTCTGAATGAAATTCAGATCACAGATTACTCAGAAAAGTTAGCAGCAAGGATAGTGTCAAACTATTCAATTCACATCTGAATTGTAGTACAAAATGATCCTTAACCTGCTAGTAGATTACAGGTGTTATCTAGCCACGTACCGTGTTTTCTAATCAACTTCTGTGCATTCTTTGCCTTTTGGAAGGTCAGGTGCTTTGTTTTTGTTAAACGAAATTGTTGTAGGAAACAACATTTTAAAGATCCTTTGCTCCATAAAGGGTTACTGTTCCAAGTTCAGTTAAATGCAAGAGTGGGATTTTTTCCAGTACTTTCAGCATGCTTTGCATTGGGCCCTGGGCAATTAGCTAAGCTAATTGTGGCATAGCTTTCCTTCTAAGTCATCAGTGTCAGATTCATTTATGGTTGTCTTTTTCTTCCTTATTATTAAGCAGGATAAATTCTGCACTGAGCGACCTTAGTATTACTCCTTTGTTTTGTATGAAAAACAGTGAAGGTACTTAGTTGTTTGTAGGAGGCTTTTGGCACTGTGTCAAAAAAAGTCCCACATTTCATGCGGGGCATAAGAAATGCAATGGTCTTAAAAAATTCAAATTCATCAGTCTTCTACCTATTTAAAGTGAGAAATCAACATATTCAGATCGCTTCAGATCTCTCTACTTAAGTAAGCGATCTGCAGATTGAGCAAATTGGGATAGATCCATTAGGTAGTCTGTGGAGAAACAAAGTTAATCAAGGTGAAGCTAATTTTGGCCTTGTAAAGGACTAAGTAGACGAGACTGAGCCCTGACAGCCGTCTTCCCTCTGTCAGCAGTTTCTCAAAGCTGACACACAGGTAGAGATGAACTACAGAGACTGAGCAGTGCTCCCTGGAAAAAACAGCTTAACAAATGTCTTCACCACGAGAATTCTTTCTAATTGAACCTTCCAGTGAGTGGGATGCATTGGGTAAATGCTAGATCAATTGGCCTAATGCATGTAAGCCTGAGAGGTAAGAAACATGGTTCAGTGCTACTCAAACACTCCATTATAGATGTTCCTGAAATGGTACCATTTGTTACTAAATGTAAGGTTATTTTTTTCTTATGCATTGTGTTCTTTGCACAGGAAAACCAAAATTTGGAAGGTTTGGGGCTGATGCACATTTTATTTTGAAAGTTTTTAAACCACAAGTGAGCGACTGATTTGTTCCTGTTATTGTACGTGCAAGCTGTTGTATATGGTGTTCACATTTTCATGTCATATTAAAATTTTCATATTGCTCTATGATACGAAAATAAGTATTCAAGCAATTTTTAAATACACCAGGCATCCCACTTAAAAAACAAACAAACAAACCGGCTCTTAACAGGGATATTCAGGTCACCTGAAATATATGGTGATTATGTACTGATGAGGATTGCAGATACTCAGGTTTATTTATGAATTTATGAATCAGGCTATGAATAAATTACAAATGAATTTATTATGAATTTATTAATCAGGTTTTTATCAGGGTGGTTGA
Organism: Eopsaltria australis; assembly: GCA_034509425.1. NCBI lineage: Eukaryota > Metazoa > Chordata > Aves > Passeriformes > Petroicidae > Eopsaltria > Eopsaltria australis. The sequence goes on along the minus strand of JAVTVJ010000067.1, from coordinate 2,312,997 downwards.
ATATTCTAATCAGGTTTTTTATGAATAGGAGACTGAGGTGAAGAGAAGTGAATTGACTCTGGATGCACATGTGTTAGTTGGTGTTAGTGTTTTGCTGAGACAATCAGAGTATAAAGGCAGGAGAGGTAACAACTGATATAGTTGGAAGGCAAGGCCAGCTCCCAGGAATGGTGACAGTTCTGCAGGTCTGCCTCATTCCTGAGATAAGCCTATGGTTGTCTGTCAGTTAACTAATTACTGACAAGGAATTATAGGTCAGGTCCACCTGTAGAAAAAGTATTTCAAAGGGATATTTAATTACCTGACATTCACACCAATACCTGAGTGTGCTACATGTGATTATGATCTGCAGGGAGAGTGGGAATAGGTGTGGGCTCTGTTGTGCCAGACCACATCAGTTCTGCATGTGGGAAGCTTCTCTCATTTTGCAAACAGACTCTGCATGTCAGAGGGGTGGGTGATTGCCTGGGCAGCTCTCTCTGGGTATGGTATCAAGCTGGAGCACTTGCTGTGGCTCCCAGGAGAATGTCCCCTGTCTTGCAGTTCTGCAGTAAATGGCAAACAAAATACCTGACCCACTTCATGCTCTCTGAGAGTTCTCCAGCCTCCTTGCACCAGGCAGCAGCATCACTGGTGGTTTCCAAGGGGGAGCACATGAGGTGTGGGCAGTGAGAGCAGCAGGGCAGGCTGGCAGCCACGGTGTTTCTGTGGGCTCTTATGCTCTGTGGCCACACATTTTTGCTGATGCTTGTTTTCTGCACACTGCTGGGTTTTGGTTGTTTGTTTTTTTTTAATACAGCCCTAATACTCTTTGTAAGCAAACATTATTCAGCAGATAGTGCTGCTCCTGATTATTGGCTCTTGATCTCATTTCTCTCTCCCTCCCAGCAGTGCATTTGCCTGGACTCACATCTGTTGCCCTTTCTCCCCCACCACTCTCTGCTCATGATTTTTTCCCAGTGCAGCCTCCCCAGCCTAAGTGTCTATGTTGGGAAGCCTGCAGCTCTTCCAAGCCGATTACTGTAGTCATTCACTGATCACTGGACGAGCAGATTAGAGCCACCTGAAAGCCTGTCACAGTCCCTGCTGTAGCCAGTTCACCAGAGCAGCAAAGGGAGATGCTTTCTGAAAAACCGGTTTGTTTTGTTCCTGTCGCTCTCCCATATAACCAGGTGGAAGAAAAGCTTTCAGGTAGGAATCTTTTCCTTCAGTCATGAGAGATGCTCTCTTCAGGTTGTAGGTTGTTTTTCTTTCTGTCTCAGAATGACCCTTCTCAGACATTAATCGTTTAAAGAAGGTTATCACTGCAATAAGCAGCCTCTCTTTGAAGACTTCATTGAGAGGCCACAGCTCTGTTGCTCTGAGATCCATATTTCTGCTGAAGGTAAGCAAAGAACAATGTCTTACTTGCCAGCACTGATGAAATGTTTGTGACAGTTTTTCTAAGTCACTGCTTATTCGAAAGCATTTTGCTTAATTTCAAGCATAGCATAAATATAAAGGACTATAGATGACTTCACAAAATATGCCAGTCTAGTCCTATCAAATGTCCAAAATGCATTCCAGACCAGTAGCCTGGTGAGACCACTTGTCTGTGTAAGAATTGGTCTCAGAGCACGAAGTGAAAGGGATAGGGGTTTTGTTACTGAATTGAAAAGTCAGAAGTAAACTTTCATGAGCATCAAAGAAACTCTGTTCCAAACCTTTCAAGAGTCCCAAAGATCTCAGTCCAGCATTCCATATGGCTCATCAACAGCTATAATCCTTCTAAGTTTGGGTTGTTTTTTTTTTAATTGCTTCTTGCAGCACCTCAGGACCAAATGTGAAACAGAATGCCAGCTAGAGACAAAAACTGAAGGGCAAAAGCAAAACATGTATGAAAGCTCTTAATGATAGATGTGCCATAAATATAAAAAATGCACTCTAAAGACAGTTTCTTGTTATAAATCAGTTCCAGAAAAAGGAGAACCAAATTTGGATGCAAATGAGGGATGAGTGCTTGTAGAATGAGGAAAATTTAAATGTCAGAAATTGCATTAAAATTTCTTATAAATGAAATTAAAAGGGGAGATGCTGACAGAAAAAATACAAGAAAGAAAAGAAGAAAACTTACCCCTAAATCAACTGTGACATGTGATCAAATACTGTGACCATTATATTTTAATCTGCCAGAATGACAGAAAACAGATTATTATTATAACAGTAGGGAACAGTCTTGCATTGGTCAAAGGGCAAACTGTCCCAGCTTGGATTGCCAAATTCTATATTGCTCTAAGTTTCAGCTGAAAAGTGGTAGTCATCAAAATACACATAAAACCTGTTCACTGAATATGCCTGCATCATTTTGAAAGCAGGGGCATGATGTTACCCCAAAGAATGTTTTTAAGAGCAGCTGATGTGGATTAGCTAATAGGAACTCAAACAGTGAGCCATCAAACTACCTCATAGGATTAGCTCAATTTTTAAAACTCTCCAGAAGTTGCCTAAGGGAAGCATCTGTAATTCCTTTGCAGCAGAGGAACAGAACACAGGGGAGGAACCTTGTATAGCTGTGTGCTACTGGAAGTCCTTCTCTGCAGCTTCATTTTAATGAAGGCTTAATTGTTGGACCACATACACAGACTCTGTTTGGGTTTTTTTCAGGGTAGTGTCTTGGCTCAAGATATTTTTAATATAAATTAGTCAAGAAGAGAGCACTGACCACAAGCAATGCTGTGCTAGATCTACCTTATCTTTTATGGACTTAAATGCCAAACAGGTCTTGCTTTAAAATTTCTTTCTGGCACCAACTTATACCTAGAAATACAATGTTGTTTTTTATCTTTTTTCCACTTTGTATTAGTCTAACTTGAAATTTGGTTTTTTATTAAGACTCAGTCTGAGTCTTATTTGTCTTTGAGGAATTTCCTAACAGCACTCTTAGTACAGTATCCTTTTGATTGCTCACCCAAGAGAGGAGCAGAACTATTTTAATATTACCACAGGATAACTAATTTTGTTGCCAGTGTGGATTTGCCAGAGGAGGGAAAGGCTGAAGGGGCTGTAACTCTTTAGATCAGTGGCATCCTCAAGGACACATGTGCTTTATGTGGTTGCCTGTTCTTATCGTGCTTCCACTGCAATTCAGCTCATGCACAGCCCCGTTTTCTCTATAATGGAGCTGTTATCTCCATACATCATGACCCCTGCAATTAAATGAAAATCTATTGGGCCTTTACACAAAAATTGAGATTATATATGTGGAGGTAAAATTCTGCCTCAGTAGAATCCATATTTTCACTGTGGAACTGACCTGGCTTGATCTAGCATATATGGAGCACCTTACCTGCAGTTCTCCATGTCAGACTGGTATCTAATGCTGGAGAGTTTGTTAGCAGTGGGCCAGCTGAGCTGCCTTAGGAATGTGTTTGGTAGGTGTACAGGCTCTCAGGCCTTCCATGGAGATGCTGCCTGTGACAGTGACAAAAGAGCAATTACTTGATGTAAATAACTTGCAAACAGGGTAAGTCATTAATAAGGCAGACAGTTCTGAAGGCAAAAGCAAACACCACTTTGGCTGCAGAAGCTTCCAGTGAGACTGTCAGGGAGGAATTTGGTCTGCTGACTGCAAAGTGATCTCCTGTGAACCCAGATATCTGTTTTGTATCTGACTCCTGTACTCAGTTTTGAGCTTTCTCCTGAGGAGGGGAAGCAGAGATGGAGGTGCAGTTCTTTTCTCTTTGGAATCCAGTGATAGGACTCATGGAATGGTTGAAAGCTGTGCCAGAAGTTCTGATTTGACATTAGGGAGCATTTCTCTATGGAGAGGGTGGTCAGAGGCTTCCTAGAGAGGTGGTCAATGCCCTGAGCCTGTCAGTGTTTAAGGGGTATTTGGACAATGTCCCAAACAAGAGGCTTTAACTTTCGGCCTGCTCTGAAGGTCAGGCAGCTGGACTAGATAATCCTGGAAGACCCCATTCAGCAGAGAGATAGTCTATTCTACTCTGACTGCACACCCACATCATGATTCTTACTGGTGCAGCCTTTGATAGAGGGATTTCTGAGGTGCCATCTCAGTCGCGCAGAATCATAGAATAAGCTGAGTTGGAAGGGACCCATCAGGATCATCAAGCCCAACTCCTGGCCTTGCACAGGACACCCCAGGAATCCCACCATGTACCTGAGAGTCCAAATGGTTGTTTAACTCAGATAGGCTTGGTGCTGTGGCCACTTCCCTGGGGAGCCTGTTCCAGTGCTCCACTGGAACAACTCAATTTGCAGAACAAACGGAGTAGGCAAAACCAGTTAAAATGCTGACCTGGTGATATCCCATACAGAGGAAAGTCCCTGGAGAGAAGGAGCATACATGGAGCTGCAGAATAGGGCTGGAAGACTAGCCCAGAGTAAATGACAGAGATTTCGAGACAAGATAAAATGGAACTTGGTCTCCTTTGAGTATTCCCAACCACCTTGACTTGGACAGGCTTAGGGCATTGTCAGTCTTGGGTTAACAGTTTTTCTGTGTAATGCAAGGGCAGCATACAAACTATAACTTATCCCAGCTCTTAAATCTTACCTTCTATTTAGAAAACAAAAAACCCAACAGATTATAAATACAAAAATAAATGATGGGAGATAAATGTGTAAATAACACTTCTAGGTCATTGAACACCTAGTTCTCATGCCCTAAGCTTGCAAAATAGCATACTAACCTGAGATCTTTAATAATGCAGAAATGTTCCTAGATGTCTCAGGAACATAAAAGTCTGGTTTTTGTATGCCATTATAAATCAAATTTTGAATTCTTGAAAAACTGGCACAAAATGTTATGCCTCGGGTCTGAGGCAAATACACTTTACAGAAAAACAATGTGTGTCTTCACGTCAATTTTCTGCCTTCTAAAATCCCTTAATTTTTAGTTGATAGCATTGTTAGCTTAAGATCTGGTAATGTCTGGGTTTGTTTACAGCAAAAACATTTGAGAATGTGAAACTCTTTTCAAGCTCGAGATCTGTATGTGAACCTGAGTCTTGCTTTGAGAGGTTTTAGTGGAATCTGGTGCTTCTCTCTCTGAGCCTGCTCACACAGAGCTTTTTGAGTTAAGCATCCTCCTCAGCTCAGTTGAGTTATTAGCCTGTGAGGCAGAATGATATTTAAATGCCATAAATGGTAAATGTTGCCGAGGCAGCCCTTCCACATGGCTCCGACCAGGCATTACTTGGCAGCGAACCACATGATGCTGGCAAACAGATTCCTCGAGTATAATTAAACCTCTTGTAAGACTAAACACTGCGAGTTGTTTGTGGTGTTCTGAACATAAGGCAGCAAACTCTCCATTCTTTGTATGTCCTTGACTTGTGACCAGTTGTAACCCTGGCCTTGGGCCGCTGAGCTGCTGCACTGGAGCTGTGTGTGCATGCAGGGCTGGAGCTGACCCTGCCTGAGCCGAGGGCTGGAATGGCCAGTCTCCAGAAGTCCTTTCCAAACTCAATTATTGTGTGTTTCTGTGCAGTGCTCAGCATGCTGAAGTCCTGATATTTCGACAGGAGATGTCAGCATTCTGCAGCTCACATGAAAATCCCTTCAGTACATCTGGGTAGGCAAGTGAACAAGAAAATTTCCTAGACTAGAAGATGTTAACTGGTTTGACTCCAGGCCAGGTAAAATCCAGGCTTAGTCTTTGGAAATCTTAAAGTTTGCATCCTGATCTGGATTTTCTTCTTCAGTTTCAGCAGCAAATCTGCGAAGGGGAATGCCACAGTGCAATTGTTGATTCTTTTTCCCCTTTCTCTCCAAGAATACAGATTTATCTATATCTTTTACCCTAGAATATAAATAGTTGGTTGCATAACTGCAGTTAAACTGGTACAAGTGTATTGAGCAATTAGCTTGTACTAGGTTAACTGCCCAGTGCAGCATGAATTTTCCCCTTTTTCATTAGATATGCACCTTCAGCTCAGTAACTCACCCTTGCTTGCCAATAGAAATCTGCTTACAAATATGGTCAAGCCCTAAGTTCTGATCCAGGTCAAGGTTTTAAAAAAGGCGAGTTTATTTTGGCTTAGACCCACAGCTAACATTAAGACTCCTCTTGCAATAACTTCCAGTGTTCAGATATGCAGAGGTTAAATTTATGTAAGGACTCTTTAAAACCTGGATTGAGAAAACTCTAATAATAGGAAAGCATTTTGTATCACCTTAAATGTCTGTTAATACAGGTTAATAGTCCAAATTTTGATATGGTCACTGTAGATAGATTACCTTACTATTGATTACACAAATATTGGAACACAGAATACGAAATTAATTGTTTTACATCAAAGGTAATGTATCTCTTCCCACTGCCATCCAAATATGCTGACCATTTTTATTTTTTTTCTAAGAAATTGGAAGAATTAAAATTTTCCTTAAGCTTAATGGATTTAATGCAGTAAGTGGATTTTTAAACATAGATTTGGATGCTTATTAGAGTTGTCTTTCTGATAAGAAATGAACTCTCAGGAGTAAGAGGATGTGGTGGGAAGAGCCTATATTCCTTTTGCTTTGTAGAAAATATATATGGGTATATAAAGTACCATGTGCATGCTTTGCTTACTATTTCTGGTGTCTCAGGCTGTGTTTCCCACTGAGTTGTGCATCTTATTACTCACTGTTTCCCAACATCCATGCATATTAAACCCTGAGGAAAGGCAAAAAACAGGAAACTTCTAAGTGGGATCACTGTGGTGGACTTTTAAATCTGTCACGCTGGGTAACACCTTATCAAAAAAACTGTTGAAATGGCAGAGAGATCACTGTCCACCAGAAAGGCTCCAGCTGGGCTTACACATTGTGCCTGACTATGGCTCTGTGCAAAAATTGTTCTCTGTAAGACACCTTTCAGGAAATCATAGCTCTCTTCCATATTATCTTACACAATTTGACCTGCATGAAACCAACAGCTGTGGTTAAAAAATCGTGGAAGCTTTTGTAAGCTACAATAAAGTAAACTAGAGGCAAGGTCTTAAAAGAAGTCACTGAAATGTACCTGTGTTTTATCAAGCCCACCCATGGGAGCAGTAGGTAGGGCTCTCTGATGTCCTCTGTGATGGGGGGTGGGAAGTGAGTACACCAGCAGAAGCTGATTGGGAAGGGAAAGGGACAGAGAATATTAACTGACAGAGAAATTTTCAGTAATGTGTGTTGTCTCTTACATTCCTTATTTTCATTCTTAGAGATGAACCTACTCCTATGTGAGAGCAATAAGAATTAAGAGTGATGAGGGAGCTGTTAAATGGCTATAGGCGATTAGAGAGCATTAACATCATAAAGAGAGATCAGATCTCCTCTATTTTCACATCCAGTTGAATAAGCTTGAGGATGCATAGATGCATAATGAAGTCATGCCCTGATGCTAATGTCAAATAAAATTTTCCTTAGGTTCCAGATTTCCTTTCTGGTGCCAGATGTGTTGTGTTTTTATTGTCCGTAGTTTTGGCAGCAGAAATACCCTGCAGTGTTATGAAAGAGGACGTTTCAGCCACAAGCACAGTGACTTGCAGAATCTCAGCTGGGAGCTTTACCTCTGCCTTCTTCCTTTCCTTCTGCCCTCCTGCTTCAGGCTCTGAAGCCAGCACTCCCTGAGAGCATATGGATTTTGAACTCCAGCAGAGTTTATGTGGTGAAAGGGACTTTGTAGGAATGAGGGAAAGCAAGCCCTAATCCTGGTCAGGGCTTTCTGTGCAGTTTGCTCATTTGTGTCCTGTTTTCTTACCTGCTTCCCTACTATTTTCCTGGTGCAAGTCATGGATTTTGTTCCTGATTCATGAAACTAGCAAGCGCCTAGCGGTGGGCAGGAAATGTGAACTTCTATGGTTGTTGCACTTTTGAAGCCACCCTTTTGCAAACACTTCCTGGCTTTTTGTGTATGGTTTTCCTTTAAATAATTTACTGTCAAAATAATTAGCCAGGTGTTTTCAAAAGGAAGTAAAATCACACAGTACCTTTTCAACACAAATGGGAACAGGAGTTATTTGCTTAATCTCGAATGATCAGCATCCCATCTTTTCACTCCAAAATCAATTTGATTGCTGTTTTTCCAAACAAGACCTGTAAGACTAAAATTGAAGGAGCCCTTAGGTGTATTAAAATAAGCTGTGAAAATGTAGAGTGCTGCTATTTCATTGTAAAATTGTGAAACGTTAAAGCATCCATCAGACAAACACTGAGTCACTGCATAGTGCTATCAAAAATAAACAACTAAAAGCATTTACGAGCTTCAGAAGAATTTGAAAATAGTTAACATTCAGGCTTTGTAGTTTGGCCTCTGCATGATTGTACCAGTCTCTTCTGAGAAAATGCAATTATTTTAGACTAAATAACAGAATTAAAATGGACTGTGTTGTCTGGGGTAAAACATCTGTGAGAAACTCAAGTTGTCAGTAGGTAATGTTAATTTTTTCTAAGTCTAGAAGTCCATAGCATCAAATTTTAAGTAAAGGAAGAAAAATTACATTAAATGAGCCCCTATGGTTTCTTAATGAACAAATATCATTTATTGTTTAGAACTAAAGTCTTTTTAATTGTCGCTGCTACATCAAGAAATATTTGATGGTTTTTGTGATGTTCTGATCAGGTTGTTGGTACAAAATGCTACTGATTAGCATACACTTCAAAAAAACAGTAGCATAAGATTAGAGATCCCCCTTAAAAATTTATATTTTTAAAGTAGAGGGGAATGTTGTGTTTTGAAGAAAGCCTGTTCAGGTTGCCATGGAGTCAGACTTATTAGCCATATATTTACTGTATCCTTGATGACACACGTTTGTGTAAGAATACTGATTGCTTTAGCCATGGCAGCTCCTGATTTTTGAGCTCTTATGTACAACAGGTTTTTGTATGTGTTAGCAAAGAAATGTCTTCACTTCCCCTGTGCTCCAAAAAACACCAGCAATACATTGGGAGATGTTTTTACTCCTTCCTAACAACAGGTATTGAGAAATCAGGTAATGCTTCAAGGACTAAATACTAAATCAAAGTGTATGTGCATTTTTATGTGGTACATTTACAATGTTTTGAGAAAGCTGCTTTTCTTCCCTGTCCCAGGACTAAGCCTTGAGTTTTCAGTATTTCAGACTTAATGGTCCATCTTCATATTCTTCTGCATGATTACATTCATTCCCCCCAATGAAATAGCTCTTTAGTCTCTCCAGTAACTTTTCTTGTACTGCAGCTCTAATCTTTAAAGTTTTTTACTACTCACATAGCACAGGCTTCTATTTTTTTGATACTTGCAATCCTCAGCTGCTGTTTAAACACAGAACTCGTCTTCATCCAGAAGGTCAGCATAAACCTATGTGGTCCTTAAATTTAGTGTAAGCACTATTATATTTTAAAGATTTGTGCAGTGGTGAGGCAGGTTCTGGCTCCCTTCATTTCAACAGCTTCCCTTACAAAGAGTGAGCACTAATCAGTAGCAATGGCAAGTTGGTTTTCATCCTTTAAGTCCTACAGTTGGCTCTTTTTGGAGTAGATGCCTGCACCCTCATTAAATCTTCTTGATGTCCCTCATACCAGTGGATCTCCTCACTACCACAGGATACATCTGCCTAAAAGAACTTTAAAAATTGAGTCCTAACTTTTTTTGGGGTTTTGATTCATATATGCAATTATTGTGAATTATTTGCTTGCTTCCATTTAATGTTTATGAAGCTCTGTGCAAGACAGTGGTTTTATTCCAGTACATGAATCTTTTATGTCTGCAGCTCACATTTTGGAGGAGTTAGCATTGCTGAAAAATTCTTTATGGGAAATGATCCTGCTCTGCTTCTTCTGTAGTTTCTCATACATTTCTTTTTAATAAGCTGAGGCTGCTATACCGTATTGTCTTCCTTGATTATAAAAATCCATTTATTTAGACTACCTGTAGAAGGCATGTGTGTCCAGCGGAGCAAAGAGCCTGTTGTGAGGGATGTCAGACTTAATGCTCTTTGTACCAGGGCTTTGGGAGAATTGCTGCTTGAACCACTAGGAGCAATTTTGTTTCCTGGACACTGTTAAATTTTGTGGGAGTTGGTTCCTCTCTTTTTTTGTTACCTGTCCTTTGAAGACTTGAACTTTTCTGAGCAGACACGAGGTCTGTTTTTTTGTTGGTCTACAGCCACACAGCTGCTTTTATTTTTCTTTCCCTGCTTTGCTCTTGCATATCTGCTTTCTAGATCTGCAATGTTATCAATTTTTTAAGTAAAAAAGTATAACAGGAACATTTTTAAAGCCTACTTTTCATTCTTTTTTTTCTGTACTTCTTTCCTGTCTTACTCTTTTACCAGTTTTTTTTCCTTTTCTTCCTTTCTTTGTCTTCTTTTCCTTCTTTTTTTTCATTATATGGATTCCTGCTTTCCCCCATATTTTGTGGGACAAAGTTTCACTTTGAGGGGCAAAGGAATTTCCTGCAAGGCATTAGAGCAGTGAAGGAGCACATGCTGATATTGCTTAGTACAGAATTTGTTTGAAGCTGTTTCTCTGAGTAAACATTACAGAACACAGGGCTACGGTGAACCACAGGAGTTTATTTCTGTAGATGAGGTTCACCCAACTTCTTGCTTATTTTCTGTACAGCATTAATCACTTCCAAGCAGGCGCTGTGGGAACTCCTAAGACTGATCAGCGTGGTCTGATGGTGAATCAGGCACTTCAGAGTTGTGCTTCCATAACACCAATCCAAATGGGTCTCACTCAGGTCCCATATTTCCATTCTCACATGCATCAATGTCTCACTGCTCAGTGCCAAGAAAAGACCTGCCACATGAGCCAACAAGACAAGGTTCTGGCTAGAAAAAGCTTTGCTGGAGAAGAGGAAAAACTTCCCCTCCAGGCTGCTTCCAAATTTATGTTAAGCTCAAATGACCCCACTACAAACTTAACTTTTTACCTCCAGGAGGTTCAGTGGGCTTTCTCAGTGAGTTGCTGTCTATTTTTTCTAATCACTGATTTTATGAATTGTGGTTTCTCTCCAGTCTGGCACTTTCTGTTGCTGTAATACTATTTTGGATGTGCTTGATATTCCTTTGAAAATTTTGAAGGTAGGAATAAGCAAAATAAGAATATTTTCAGATGTGGATAGAACGTAGGGTTGGAGTTTTAACGGCAAGACGTAAGAGGTCTGAACACAAGCTAAACCAAACAAAAAGTGTATCCAAGTGACCGATAAATATTTATGACTTATTACATTTGGTCGTGATAACTGCTTGGGCTTCAGAAGTCTCTTTGCTCAGGTTTTTGGAGCAGGAGTAGAATTCCTGGCCTAGGGTACCATATCGATCACAGTTAAATGGTCTTGTTTCATAGCCTCTGAATGCAAGACAGAGGAAACCACCATGGCTACTGGAAACAACGTATCACAGATAGACTTAAGAGTGAATTATTTCATTCCAAATTCCCTCAGCATTTGACTGTACAGCCTCAAAAGAAAAAAGAAATTTTAAAAGCACTAATCCAACAGTGTGTTTTGTGATATATATTGATAATCTCAGTTTTCATTCTTTCCCATCAATCAATTGCCTAAGTGAAGTACAGGAGAGGAGTGTGGTGAACTCAATCAATGAGATATTGACCCTCCAACAATCTAAATGGTTTGTAATTTCTTACAGAGTTACAAATCCTGTGCTGCCATGAGCTTACATTTCTAACTCATCAATCATGACAATGACAACTTGTAACAGCCCCTAGGGTTCTCAGATTAATTTAGCAGTTATTAAAGGCATTGAATTTTTGATTACAAGTTTTTGGGTTTCTTTGGGGCTTTTTTGTTCTGACTTTTTCACCTGAGCATGTGTACTTGGGGAAAATGAGTGCAGTTTCTCAGTGATAATCTCTGGTATCTGTTAACAATGATTTGAGGGGATTCTCAGAAGGGGGACAGTTCCATTCCTATTTCTTGTCTTTCTGCTTGTTATACTGGCAAGGCAAAACAGCTAAATTGGGTGGTTTCAATTATTTTTGTCTTCTGAGAGCTGAAACAAGACCACTGTCTTGAATTTGTGTTGAGCCTAAGGTCATTTAACGTTTCTCATGAAAATTCCAGTAAGGGACCCTTTTTGTTCTTTTTTTGACTTCATAGAAAAGAAGAGCAGCAAGAAGGCAGAAAGTGCACAGGCTGCAAAGTTAAACAAGACTTTTGCACCCATCTTCCTTAAAGGCCTGACTGACCTCAAAGTAATGGATGGAAGTCAAGTGATAATGACTGTGGAGGTATCAGGTGTGTAGCTATAGAACAGTATTTCTTTAAAAGTTTAAATCCTACTGGAAAGTGTGTGGTTTTTTCCATATTTTTAGCAGGTGTCTTTGCACTTGGAAATAATATTTCTAGGAACCAGCTTTTTAAAAGCTAGGTTGGTCTAATCTGATCTTAAGTGTGGCTGAACATTGTCCATTTTTAACATGGACATCTGTAGAAGTGTTTCTTAATCAGAATGATATAATGATACAAGTTTAATATGGATCCTCTTGTTGAAGTGGACTTGTAATAGCTTTTGTTGTGAACCAAACAAGATTATGTTCCTGTCAGCTGGGGTAAGATTAGTGCTGCAGAAAGAGCAGTCCTGGTATGAACTTTGATATCAGAAACTCTTAATAACCATCTTTGTGGTATCTAGAACTCATTCTTCCTCTGTTGTATACAACCTTCCCTTATTCATTTGTATTATAATCATAATAAGACAGACAATTTCACATTACACAGCATTGACAGAGTTAATAATAGAAATTCCTGAATGTTTTGAAGATGAAATTGCAGAATCAGGTGGCAAAAAAACAACCTTGTTCCTTTTCTTAATTGACATATGGTGGGGTTTTATGTGTGTCTCAGATTCTTGTTGCTTCTTATTTTTTAGCTAACCCACCTCCTGAAATTATCTGGCTGCATAATGGGAAAGAAATCCAGGAGACAGAAGATTTCCACTTTGAGAAGAAAGGCAATGAGTACAGTCTGTACATCCAGGAGGTGTTTCCTGAAGACACAGGCAAATACACGTGTGAAGCCTGGAATGAAGTAGGAGAAAGTCAAACACAGGCTACATTGACAGTTCAAGGTATAAAGTTCCTCTTCACCTTACAAAATGGTAAAAGAAAATTATTTTTCTAATGTGCTGGAGGAATGTCTATTTAAAATATATGAGTGTTTATAAGATTTGTTGTGAAGGTCACTCAAGTTCTCAGTCTCTGCATCTGAATTAAAAACGATATTGAGCAGAAGCAGCTTAAAAAAATCTTTTCACTCTGGAATATTATGTTACTATTTCAAAAATGCATTCCTGAGTCCTATTTCTAGGGACAGTGCAAAACTTCTGCTAAATGCAGCTTCAGATTATAATTATCAGGCATACTTTACTATGGATTAAAGTAAACCTTTTAATATGCTTTTGTTTCTAATTGAAGTCCTTAGTATCTGGGAAAGCTGTCTGGGAGCTAGGTGTCCTGGCTTTCATGTTAACATTGTAGTAGTGGTAGGTAAGGAAGACATGATTTCTGCAATCTGAGAACTAGCTGCAAAAAATTGATGTTAACCCCACATGATGTTAACCCCACAGCAAACACTCAAGTGCCTACAAACTTCTTGTGATTGGGCACACACTACCTTTGTGACAGGGACTTCTAGTATTACTGAATATTGACATTTCCTCATAGGCATTACTGAGAATTAGTGAAAATCACTGTGAAACTTATTATTTTTAATGCAGAATATCTTATCTGCAGTGTTTGAGAGAGCTGTTTAGTCTGTTGTCACTGTCTGCTCTGAAATCCAGACCTTCCTCTCTCCTCCAATCCCCCATGAGATCCAGCCTCAGGGTCAGTCTTCTATATTAAATACAACTTTATGCAATTGTTAATGGTGATTTATTGCATGAGCTCTCAACTGCACAGCAGTCACAGTACTGTTACTTGCCCTTAAAGCTATTCCTACCCGTATTCTCTAAGGACAAATCTCCAAGATTCCTTTTAGGGCAGCTTTAAAGTCCCTTTGTTTTGCTCTTAATATAAGCTTGGATCAAGCCAGTGAAGTGCCAAGTAAATGATTAATTTTAGTACGAACACAAGTTACTTCCAAAATTAAAGTCTGACTTATTTTCAGATTAAAAACTTATACCCTGCATGTTCAAAATAGCTTTCCTTGCCTGTGATTGCTTTCCCTGAAATTAGTTAGCTTAGTGGTGACATTCAAGCTTGGCATTTTCTTCTGATCTGTAAACTGTGTTTGCAAACTACAGAACCTCAGGATGGAATTCAGCCCTGGTTCATTAGCAAACCGAGATCAGTGACAGCAGCTCCTGGGCAAAATGTTCTGATATCCTGTGCCATTGCTGGAGATCCTTTTCCCACTGTTCACTGGTTTAAAGACGGGAAAGAAATAGTGCCAGGAACGGCGTGTGAAATCCTGCAAAATGAAGATATCTTCACACTGGTTTTGAGGAATGTGCAGTCTCGTCATGCAGGGCAATATGAAATTCAGCTCAGGTATGTTTGCTGTGAAAAAGAAGGTTGTTCCCTTTGACCAATTAGTTATATTTGCCCTCAAGTTAAAATTCTGATCTGAAGAAGGCAAGAGTTCCATCCTGTGCAAGTGAAACATTCGGGTACTAAAGGAATAGAATATTTCAGAAGGATTAAAAGAACTAATAAAGCTCCAGGAGAAAAGAGGAAACACAAGAAGAGCCAGAAAAAGGGACAGAGCAGTATGGTTTCCTTTTGAGATCCTGAAACAAAGCTTTGTGGCAGAAATATGGGAAACAACAATCAATGTCCTGAGTTTGGAGCTGTTTATCATGTTTGGCATCTCTCTAGGTATTTGTAAGGATGTCTCTTTCCATGGGAACAACCTATCTAGGGAAGGCTGTTACACAAATTCCATATCTTTAAGGAAAAAAAGGTTTTCCTGGCCACGTTTCAAATGTCTGCATTTTATATGCAAGTTGTAGTCTCCTTTTGCTGATGTATCTTTGGAACGAGGCACTTTCATACTTTGAACATCTTGTCATTCCTGCAAAATCTGGAAGAGTTGTTTTGAATTTAATTTTATTTTATCCTAGTAAAATAACTGTCTTTTAAATAAAGAGTTAGATTTGCTGTCTCTTTATCTTGTAGGAAGTGCCACAGCATTTTCCACCTCCAATGGTGAAGATTACATTTCCCCTATGTGGTTGTAGAAAACTTAGTGTAAAACTTTAAAGTGATGTTACCATTCCATGCTATTTACTGTGCATAGGTGTAGTTGCTTTACTGGGCAAGTGTTTGTGCCTTTATTAAAATTACTTCATCATCATGGACATTTGAGTCTATTATACTAGAAAAAACTATCTGGTTTTCTCCACATACATTACCCTTTCAGTCCGGGTGCATTAGTCTGAATTGTCCTTTGCCTACTTGCAAATAAATTACTCTTATCTTTTTAATACAAGGAGGGGTGGAATTTCTTAATAAATTCAATCTGTTTAGCTTCTAAACAATGATTTTATTAATTTTTATAGTTACAATTTGTTTTCCAACCAGTGTGGCCCAAATGATGGATGTGTCACTGTGTAGATGCCTCCGAGCTCGAAGGTCTTTTCATAGACTACCACAGGCACACACAAACTAGCTTCAGTATATTTTAGTGTTTAAAGTCAAATGAGACACTCACTTTTCACCAGAAAAGGGTGGTTTAGAAAATTATAGCTGTTGAATATTAAGATTTCCTGTAATGAAATTTTTCTACGCTTAATTTCAAGTCTTAAGGGCATTTATGTGGGTAGAGCCACATGTGCCCTGACTTCCTTGCGAATCAGCTCTTCAGTAGATTTAGGCCCTTTGTAGTCTGCAGTGAGTTGTGAACTGGCTCACTTCAGAACTGGCTTGTTTGCAATTGGCCCAGGTCATCTGGGGCATTCATAATGCTCATTTGAGCAGGTCACATCTACAGAAATCCTTGCATTTATGTTCCTTTGGGATCAGCAGTGTTTCCAACACTCAGTACCTCTGGCAGGATTAGAAATGCCAGTTCAATTTCATTCAGGTCACCAATCTCGACAGGAGAGAGCAGAAACTGTGAGAATTGCTACCTTCTGCTGGTAGATTTCCACACTTCAGTGTGGCATGGGCATCTTTGCTTATGATATGCTGGTGGTTCACTTGAACTGAAAAGAGAATGAGATATTCCAGCAAAACTTCAGGGATGGAAGAATGAAAGAGGACAAAGGAGAGCCAAGAGAGCTTTGTGGAGAATTTTGTTGGGACTGATGTAGGAAGTTGACCATAATGCTCAGGTGTAGCTGGTGATCACCCAGCCCAACTTCATCACTGGAGACCTTGTTTTTAAAGTGGAAGCTTGACAATATTATAACTCTAGAATGTACACTTAGAAAATAAATTATTTCAGAAACTTAGCAGGTGAGAGCAATTTTTGGGGGGAAAAAGGAGAAAAAGTAAAGTTGTAGCTAGAAAAGAACCCATCAGATTGCATGCTAGTTGCAGCTATTCCCTAATCCTTTCACTGGAGAAATAGCTGGGGATCCCACAAAGATCAGGGCATTCATGTTGGCTTTTTCTAATTCATAATGAGTAATGCTGTGCTGCAATTAGAGCAAAGGGAATGCTGATACCTCATTTTACCCTGCTGTCATTTGTAAAATTCCAGTTAATGTTCAGGGAACAGAAAGTCTTATGTTTTTAGACACCAGTTATGTACCATGAGTAACAGAGAGGTAACAGCCTTAGGCATATCCAAGGAGCCAAACTTGTGTAACTTGAAGTTAGCAATAGAGTTAAAATTATTTTCAGCACTAAATAGTCTTGTCTAAATAGCTTTTGAACTGGCTGCATGTCTTGAATACTTGATTGAGGATTGTTTATATATTCAGAAGCAGTTTTAACAGTACCTGAGATGAAGAGAGCTACATTTTGTGTCTTTCTCTCAAAAACTCTTACAAAGTCCATTAAAAATATGGAATAACTGAGAAAACATAAGTCAATTCACTAAAGAGTTTATAGAGTTGACAAGTAGGCTATTTTTAAACATAATCATTTTAATTTCAAATAAAATGTGCAGCTCCTTTTCACACATTAATTTTAGAAGCAGGTTGCATAGCTGCTCTTAGGGAGTCACTCCTTCTCCAGCTCTCCTAATTTAGTCTGGGCATGGTTTCCTACTAGTGTTAATTATTTTCCAAGTTTCTTCTCCATTATCCTTAAGCTCTAAATTCTGTCCTAATACCTCCAAAATTCTCCTTTAGTGTTGGCTGTTCACAAATGAAAACTCTGGTCTCAAAAATGTGAGTTTAACAAGAGATCTGTTTGTGTCTTGCTGGTTCCTTCTCCTTTAGTCGGAGTGAGCTACAGGGACGTGGAGCCCAGTGTGATTCTGGTGTGATCTATCCATGATTGCTCACTGGCTTTCTGTCTTACCATCCCTCAGCATTGTTTAGAATACATCTTTGCTTTGACTTTTACTATTTAGCAGACTGCTAAGCCTGGCTTTTAGCAGAGTAGTCAATGTTGCCCCTCCTGGTCCTTGTTTTAAACCTACACAGGCCTACGACTCCTCTACATTTGCATTTTTCATTTTAATTGTCCTAATAGTGTTCCATTGAGCCTGTTATGTCTCAGGCCTAGAGGAACAGTGTTGCATAAATATTAAAAGAACAGATTCACCCACTTCTGCTGTTTTTCTGTTGAAATTTGTACATTTTACAGTCTGCAAAATGCTTAAAATGGAAAAGAAAAATCCTTTTCCTTAATCATAAAAACAAAGATACCTCTTTCCCCTGCTGTCCTTTGCATCCATCCAGTGATGCAAGCATTGGTATCCTGTTATCCCAACATGACTTTTCTGTGTTCTTTCACTCAGTGTGTACATCATAAATGAAGAAGTAAACAAAAAAACCCTGTAAGAGCTGGACAGAGACTGTATTTGCTGAGCAAAACCTTTATAGCAATACAGTCAACATGAGAGACCTCAGAAATCATCATGCAGTTCCTTAAACAAATCATCTGCTTGTTAACCTTTGTCTTCTCAGATATCAAGTATTTCTCTTCTCCCCCACTCCATCTTCCATAAAATTTTGGTTAGTGTTGATTAGTATTTATTTAGATATTTTGATAATCTGCTTAAAATCAGGGGAAAACATTCATTTTACTGATTAGTGGTACCTTGAATATTCTGCAATTCAGGTTATATTAAAAGCACTCCTAAGATTACATTTCAGGTAATTACTAAACAGTAAATATAGTTCTGTCTTTCTGTAAAATTCAGTTTGCAAACCTTGTTTTCTGCTATCAACACATTGTCTATTTTTAGAGAAGAAAATAATGACCCTTTCTTGTTCCATTCTCCCACTCAGTGCTGTGAAATGCAAATGAAATTATTGTTCTTTCAGGTATAAAAAGCTTTTGGCAAAACCCTCAAGTGAGGTAAATCAGTGCATCCTCTCTGAAACCAGTAGAGCTGTTCTGCTTTATATCAGCTGAAGTTGTGATCCAGTAGATTAGTTGCTTTCTTTGGGGCTAAAGCTTCATGAAGCCTGGACTATCTCTCCATTTAACTCACAAAAAAGCTACAAAACCTCCTTCTGAGGCTTTGCAGTTACCTGCACTGAAACACTAGCTACAAGTAGGGATCAACTTCTTTGCCTCTTTCAGTTCTTTCTTTAAAAAATGTCATTTACTCTGCAATATTTATTTCACACTTAGTAGGCTAGTAGGAAATTTCAATGTGTCCCTCCACTATAATTAAAAGTGCTTTTTTTCCTGTTCCTCCAGAGAGTGCTTCCTAGGGACATGCAGACAATAAGTCTCATCTAAGGTTCAGTGAAAATATTTGAGTAGGTTCTGCCAAGAAACTAGTATTTCAAGATATTTTGAACATAAAAGCCATTCCAGGGAAAACTGATCCCACAATAGGACACAGAGCTATTTTTAAAATAGCCTTAGGCTTTGCATCTGGGGTTTTATTTGTTTTTGGTGGGCTTTTTTATTATTATTCCTTGACATTTTAAAGTCCTGTGCATGAGCATTCTTCAGAACAGTCCTGCAAAAGTCAACACTTCCAGGCACTTCTTCACAGCAAAGCAGCTAAGCACAGGTTTTATCCATGTCTATCATTATTCCACAATAACAGAGCCACTAAGAAGATCTGTCTGTGTCTAGGGTTTTGTTAATAAAATGCCAATACAGTGAACCTTGAGCTATACAAGTAATTTTTGTATTGCCAAGGTTCAAAACAGCAGAGACATGAAAGACTTTAAAATGTGCCCATGTTCTGCAAGGCTCTGTTTTTCTAACTGCCCCTGTGCATCTCTGCCTTGCCTAGATTCTGAAATTGCATAAATGTAAAAATATTTACCAAGGTTCCAGAATTATTCTTGATTGAAACTGGTATCTAAGTCACCCAATCCTTCTTCATTTTTCTTGGCTTGTTTCTCTTTTTCCATCCTGTGATCTCCAAGGTGGGTCAGTGTTTTTAACTTCACCTTTTTAGACTCTGCCACTGAATTCAGAAGACAAAAGCATGTTCTCCCTGCTCCTAAAATCATGCATTTGATTTCACTGGGGGCAAGCCTTTCCCTGGGAGGGCTACACTTTTGAACAGACACAGACTCAAGATCTGTGTCCAGTAGTCTGTTTTTCACCCATTCACTTGAATCAGAAATCATAATTAAGATCAAAAAACTACCTTGTGAATCATTTTTCCATCTAGGTACTTCTATGTCCCACTGTTGCCATAATTTGTAAAGTGCTTCCCAAGGTTTTAAAAATAGAAAGAACAAAATGCTCTCCTACTTTCTTACCCCCTCCTTTATTTTCCAAACCCTGTGAAAAATAGCTTACTTTAGAAGGATTTACTTTGCCTGCCTTATTTGCTTCTTCACATATGCGAGGAATTTGCAGAGGGAAAGATGCATTGCAGAAATGGGTCCTACAGAAATGCTGCCATTCTTCACAGTGGTCAGGACCACCTTCAGTATCCCTGAATTCCTCTCCTGGGACAGTGCTGTCTCTGTTACTTCAACCTCTCCCACTGGTGACACAATTCTTGTGGACAAATATTTTTGCCAAACAGTCATGACAGAAGCTGAGCAGGGGTGTCTCAACATTTAATGTACTCTGCAAATTGTCTGTATTTCAGCATGCATGGCTTGTCCTTTGTCAGCTTTGGATTGGTTTTAAGTCCTGAACAGGAGGGATCTTCAGGTAAACCAAAAGCCTTTTAAAGCCCTGCAGCACTGGTGAATGAGCA
The DNA here is from genome assembly GCA_034509425.1 of Eopsaltria australis. Lineage (NCBI taxonomy): Eukaryota > Metazoa > Chordata > Aves > Passeriformes > Petroicidae > Eopsaltria > Eopsaltria australis. The sequence goes on along the minus strand of JAVTVJ010000067.1, from coordinate 2,292,776 downwards.
GTTCCAGTGTGTGTCTGCTTTCCTTAAAAAATTCGGAGAAGCAGGAAAAAAACCTCATGAGTTCCAATAGTGGCAAAAGGAGCCAGTTTGAAATGTATTATTTGAAAACAACAGCAGTCACATTTGGTGTAAACGACAGGTTTTCAGCAATGCTGGCACCCTGCCATAATTTTATGCCAATCAGTATGTTGGGAAGAGGTGACATGCTATTTTTATTTATTTTTCCATTTGTCTTGTCTTCTTTCTATTTCTCTTGCTTCCAAATGGAGGCCACACATAAGAGTAAGTAAGAATGGCAGGTCTCCAGTGCAGGGCTGAGTTAAATACTGTCTGCATTGCCTTGGATCCTCTCCTGCCCTTTGGACAGTTTCTGTTTGGTCCTCAGGTGTTACATAGTTTTTTTTGTATTGAAGGAAACGAGGGTTGTGGCTTTCAGTGTTGTCCTCATGGATTGCCTTCAGTAGCAATATTCTGACTAAATGGATATAAAAGTGTTGAAAAACATTTCTCTGATTTCTTGTTGTTAGTGGTCTTAAGGTCAAATAAGATTTGTTTCTACCAGCAGGGCCTTTACTTTGCAATCCAGCTACTTTGGTCAAACCCACCAATTTCTTTGTAGTTTTCATATTAGGCTGATCCACTGTTTCATTTTCTGAAGCAATAGAAATAAAGGGAAATCTAGCTGAGAAGGTGATGGCAACTAATTTCTCTTAGAAAGACAGAGCTTTGTGCTGAGTGTGTGGTTCTGTGATCTGTGTTAATTATCTTGCAATAGCTGCAAGTTACAAATGGGTGAAATTATAGATTATTTTTCACCTAAACAGTACCATATCTAGGAAAGTATTCCCATGCTCTATTTAAAAACCAGGCCAGACAATATATTTATGGCAAGCTAATAGTCCTGAGTCCATGTTTTAAACTTCAGGGCTAAGTGGACTTGAAGGTGCTCTTATCTAACAAGTTCAAAGCAGAACACAGCTGGGAAAACCTGCCTCTCTTGCCTTCCTCCCCTCCAACACACATGTGTTTTGCTCATGTTCAGGAAATGTTTTCAGTAGCAAAAATTATTTTCATCTGAAAAAGACAAATATTCCAGGACTTTCTAATCCATTTACAAGCTTAAACTGGAAAGAAGTGTTTCCACTAATAAAAGGTATCTCTAGTCCTCAATCAATTTAAGTCTGGTTTTTTAATAGCAGTCAGCAGAGTGGTGGCAATAGTTACACAACTGCTGCCCTGGGGGAGTTAAATTTTGCTTTTGGCTTCTCTGTGTTAAGCAGAGAAGAGCTGTTTGGGGCTAGAAGAATGATATATATCTGTGGGAGGGAGGGAGCTGCAGGGGAGCGGGGAGCACTTTAAATGAATTCTTTAATGGGAGCCCTTTCCAGAAGGCATCCGTGGTATTCCTCTGCAAAAGGAAGAATAAGTACTCAGCACCATATATGGTGACACTTTTATGTTTTTTAATATAAACATGTACAGGCTGGAGCAATCCATGTAGATGGGTTTTGCTGATTGGTTGGGCCAGAGGGGAGGGAAGGAAATGAGACCCTGTTTTTAATATCTTAACATTAGAAAACTTAAGAGCTTGAGTTTGAATAAATAAACAGTAGGCAGAGTTGGAAAGACTTTCAGCTTTGCAAAATAGCCCTTTCCTCTGTCTTGATTTTCCAGCTTTTGTATTTATTTTCCTTTAGTTTGTTTGTTTGCAGCTGCTTCATTCTGCAAATTGCTTTGATTTTTGTTCAGGGAGTCTGTTGTTCCCAGTGCAGATAGCAGCAGATCAGTAAAAGCTATTTGGGATAGCTTGGATCCAAATATAAGGGGACCAAACCCACTCAGTCAGTCCCCACAATGCTGGGCACAAAAAAGGGGAATGCCACACTGGATTTGAGCTGCTTTGGGGCAATATACAGTCACTTAGCTCGAGCAAGTTACAGAGGAAGAAACCCCTGTTTTTCTGATTTCACTTAAATATTTCAGGAACCAAGTTGGAGAATGCAGCTGCCAGGTGTCTCTGATGCTGCGGGAGAGTTCAGCTTCCACAGCAGAAATGCTCAGAGAGTGAGTATTTTTCCCAGGGACTTGCATGGGTGGGTTCTATTTTTTGCTCCGTTAATTCCCTGCCCTTACAGACCCAGGCTGGCTGCTGTTCAACCTAATCCCCAAATGTGACCTAACAAATTGTTTTCATCATACAAGCTAAGCACATTGTACCAAGCCAGAGTAGAGAAGATCTTTTTTGTTTGTGCCCTTATATGGCTCCTGAAGTCATCATTGATGCAATAAACTAATGGAGTATGCTCCTCTAATCAACCTCCCCTTCTATAAACACATTTTGTTCCTGCTCTGAGATTGTTCCCTGACATTTTTAAACCAGCCCCTTTCCTGGCTCTCTCTTTCTTTTCTTTTTCGGATCATAGTGGGAGGGAATCAGCCAGCTCTGGAGAGCAAAGAGATGGTGGAGATCATGGTAAACTAACATTTGGTAGAACAAGTGGCTTCAAAAAGAACAGCAGTGTAACCAGAGTAGCTGAGGAAGAGCAGGAGGACGTCCGAGGCGTGCTGAAGAGACGAGTGGAAACTCGGGAGCACACAGAGGAGAGCCTGAGGCAGCAGGAAGCTGAACAACTTGATTTCCGTGATATTTTAGGCAAGAAAGTCAGCACCAAAACTTTTTCTGAGGAGGAACTGAAAGAAATCCCAGCCGAGCAAATGGACTTCCGAGCAAACCTGCAGCGGCAGGTCAAACCCAAGACCTTGTCAGAGGAGGAGAGGAAAGTCCATGCTCCCCAGCAGGTGGACTTCCGTTCTGTGCTGGCCAAGAAGGGCACCCCAAAAACCCCATTGCCAGAGAAGGCACCACCTCCTAAACCTGCAGTTACAGATTTCAGGTCTGTGCTGGGCTCCAAGAAGAAGCCACCTGCAGAGAATGGCAGCGCTGGCACCCCTGCACCAAATGCTCGTGCCAACTCTGAAGCCCAGAATGCAACCCCCAATTCTCAAGCCCCTGTTGCCAAACCAGCAGTGAAAAAAGAGGAGAAGAATGACAGAAACTGTGAACATGGGTGTGCAGTGGTGGATGGCGGAATAATTGGGAAAAAACCTGAGAACAAAGCACCAGCCAGCAAACCACCAGCAAGCAAAGGAACAGCACCCTCCTTTACAGAGAAGCTTCAGGATGCTCAAGTAGCTGATGGTGAAAAATTGGTCTTACAATGTCGGATTTCCTCTGATCCCCCTGCAGCTGTCACCTGGACTCTAGACAGCAAAGCAATCAAATCGTCAAAGACCATTGTCATCTCCCAAGAAGGTAAATTATTTGCATTACAAGCCAGCTGGATGGCACACTGTTATATTTGACTCTTGATTAATAATATTTAGTTCATTAAAGGTAATGCAATACTTTATTTAAGTCCTGTGCCAGAAACTGTTTCCAGATGCAGCTTTCTTGTTATTTCAGTGAAGTACACAAGGAACAGTATTGTTTGACATTTCTTGCAGATTCCCCTTTAACAGCCTGCAGATGTAAATTTTATAAAGTTGAACTTCTTGCATTTTTAAATGCTGTTTACATTGCTAGCGCTGTTTAAGGAGCGGGTACATGATGCTTATTTAAACTGAACTTTAAGGATTTAGAACATTGAAAACATAATAATATTATTGCTGGTTTACAAATTCTAATTGAATTCTTTGGTATGTTTAATATTACAGACTTTTTATTGCAATAAGAAACACAGAAGCAAAGAGAGGTTGTGTCACAGAAAGAAATTATTGCACGTACAAGTTAGGATCAGAGTTGAGAAGAGATTTCCAGTGTATTTAATGTCCCATCACAGATGCTTCTGTTGCCATTACAAACACTGAAATATTTGAACTCCACTGGCTTGGTGTCTTTTAACTAACTTCAAAACCATATAGAATTTGGTAGAAGTCCCTAGAGGGAATACTTATTGTTTTCAAACTGAGTGATTCCTTTATATTTCACATTTTGAATGATCAAACCCTACTAGACTGTTTTTTGAAAGTTAATGTTATATCTAGACAACGTATAGATAGGGACAAAAATAGGAAGGAAGGACAATTAATAGCACAAAAAAAACTTCTTTACTTCATATGTGTTCCAGAAAACACTGAGGGAATTATCTGGAGAATGATACTCTCTGGCATATTGTAGCAAAAAAGTTCATGTTCCCAGTGAGAATTACAGCTTGACACAGGGGTCTGCACTCTTACTTTTGAATTTTCCTTCATTTAATCCAGCCTATTTTTAGTGTTACCAAATGTGAACCAAATTAATATGCAGAACAGTTCAGCACAATCCCTGTGCAGTGTTCCAAGCAGAGAAACACAAGCATTCTCCTGAAGTGGATGCAATCAGAAACAGCATTGTCTGCAGAGAGGCTTGGGGTACTTGAGTTGTGCTTTAAGGAGATACCAAAGTAAGCAGATGGAGAAAGACAAATGGTAGCAGGTGCATTGTGTCTGGCCTGTGTTTGAAGTAGCATAATGTTTTTATTTTTGTTGTGAGTACATGTTGATTGTCACCCAAGGGGACTGTATAGAATAAGTGTCACGTATGTGAGAAAACATTGACTGGTGGGAATGCCATTTGTATAAAAAGGACTGACAGAATCAGTCAGTTTAGCTAGCCTTGTGCTGGAAGAAAGGTTTCAAGGTTTTCTTGGAGTTGCTCAGAGTGAAAAAGAAATTATGCATCCCAAAGTTCCATGACTCCTTTCAAAGTACGTCAGATAGACAGCACCTCTGTACCAAAACTTCTGAGCTATGGCAGAGCTTCCTAAAGTCCCGAAGCTTTAGTGCCATGTTGTGCAGAAAGCTGTTCTCTTCACTGAAATAATCTGAGTAGTTGACTATTACAATCCCCCAACTCATATTCCCTCTATAAAATTAATATGCAGAACTATAAAATGGTACTGTGGAGCTGCAAATCCAGTGTAGCTGTTTACAGTGAAGTGACCCTGATGTCCAGAAATGCTCTGCCACCTGCCTGAGCAGGGTACAAGACCTCCCACCCAGTTTGTCTGGGCTGGGTGACACTCCTGGTCATAACACTCCAGGGTGTCACACATTAGCAGTGCTTCCCATTGAGCTCAGGGTCAAAGGCCAGCACTGCAGGAGGAATCACTGTTCCAGGACAGCTTCTTGCAGGGAGTTCTGGCACTGTCCTCATATTCCACTTGTACCTGCACTGTTGCACTTGTGTCATGCTTAGGAGTCAGTGTTATCAGTACTTCAAAGTCAGGCTTTCTTTTGCACGTATTTGCAGAAGACTTTGGTAAGAAATATTACACAGGGCTGTAAGTTTTCTCCTTTAATGGAAAGACAGGGAATGAGGATTAGAACTATTTTTTTTAAAACCTTATTACATATCTGGTACACTGAGAGGGTGCATTGCAAGATGTTCAATTTGGGTTTTCTCCTGACAGTACCTGCTAGCTTTGGCACTTGGAGAAGAATGTGTTGCTGCTCTCCCACTGTAAGATTCTTTCATGCCAACTGTTAAGTAATTAACTAGGTATGCATGATACTTTAAGTTATGTTCCAGATTTCACAGAGATTCAGTTTTCTCTTATTCCCTAATTAGGAACATATACATTCATGAGTGAAACAAGGGAGGAGAAGGAATAACTGGAATAACAGACTAGAATTGAGAAATAGCAAATTCATCCAGTATCAGGAAATATTGTTCAATAGGGAAACTGTATGTGTTAGTCTCATAGATAGTGTTTAGAGTAGCTTTAAACACAGAGAGCAGCAATAACACTGGATGCGCACAACAGGCCAAAGGCAAGTCCCAGCTTCCATCCTTTGCCCCAAACACTGAAAATGCAACATCATCACACCCACAGGTGGCCTTCAGCAGCAATGCCTTTGGCAAAGCTTGGAGCAGCATTTAATGGGCCCTGGAGGTAATGCCCTAGAGTCACCCTCACCTGAAAGAAGGTTGAGTCTCTGGGGAAAAGAGGAATTCACAGCAAACAGACCTAGCTCACCTTAGTGAGTTTAGATCTTGCAAAGCTAATTTTTATTTCTTTGGTGTGACCTTACTCCTCTTGTGTTCAGCAACAAAATCCACTGTGGAAGAGGATAGACTAGATCTGTTCTTAACCAACTGCTTTTGTGCTGCTGTGAGGTTTGGTGGTGGTCACAGGGGTTTTTTTCAGATTCTCCAGAGGTATTTCACAATAACTTACATGTTCTTAATGAGTTGGATACTGGAAAATTCCCTATCTAGAGTAATGCATGTACATCTGCTTCTTAGCCACACTACTAGCCCATCTTAGTATGGAATACTGTCCCACAAACTGGTCAGTGTAAGTAATGCATGAACCCCCAGAATGCCATGTATTTTTGTTTCAGAAATTGAATTATTCCTCTCTGTCTAAAAGAGAGAAAAAAAAATAGCAAAAAGAGACAGCAGTTTACTCATCTCCTGATGCCAAATATATTGTGAAGATAAATACATAAAATCCTGTTTCAGGACGTGATTAAACAGTGGCGTATCTGGCCAGGAACATCAAACTTAGAAGTATATTGTGTGTAATAAGTTCACAGGACAGGCAAACTATGTAAAAACTATGTCCCTTGATGTAGTCACTCACTGAAAATAACTTTCCTTGGTGTATTTTTCCTAGTAGTGAGGCCCTTTACCAGTTAGAAACAATGCTGTTCACAGGTCTCCTCTGTGCTTACAGAGCCTGGCTGGCACTAAATAGTCCACCCAAGGCAGTTCAGCCATTGGAGTGCAGGAAAAGGGAGAGTGTTGTCCCTGCTTCTGTACCTGTTTACAAACACCAGCATCAGAATAGTGTCTGACTGGTAAGGCCTTTGCCAAAAGAAAAGCTAAACCCTGCTCAAAAAAGACCTTCATCTTCAGGTGTATTATTCAGTATTTGTGCTGTATTCTGGTAGTTAATCTGGGGCTTGCAGTGTATTCCATTATTCCAGGGTTAAGTTTATCTAGAAGTCAGAATCTGGGGAGCATTATCCTGAATGTCACAATCACAATAGCTAATCTCATGTCACGTTCCTTCCATTTTACATTTCAACTATTTTCCCTCTGAAATCATGAACATCAGTACACTTGTTCTTCCATTCCTTTTAACAGTTCCCCAGATAGTACTCTATTGGTTGATTGGCATGATTTTTTGCCTAATGTATCATTTTTATGATGAAAACAGCTCTTGCACTATTTTTCTGACGTGATACAATTTTGTTAATGGTTTGATTGTATATTTTTCTTCTTTTAAAATTGCCAAAGTGCAATTATATATATTCCTGAGATAGATATTAATGTGCTTTTTTACTCAAGAAAGATCAACATAAATGGCTACTAACAATAAAAAGAGGGTACTCATAAATTAGAGCATTATGCATTTATGCCATATGGGGTAGATGATGCATGGTTAAGAGGCACTTTAATGAGAGACTTCTTTGTTTTAAGTTATGGGGGGCTTTTTGTTTGGAAAAAGTTTTTGAGAAGGCTCTAGCAGACATTGCAGTGAAGTTAGACATATAAGGTCTGAGTAGAACAATTTTCCGCACAGGGTGAACCCTTTAGAGCAGAACCCATTTTGTTTTACATTTGTATAGCACTGGCCCAGCAGTGCCCTGTGCCCTGTCCTCCTGTTGGATTCACTCTTGGACAGAAAATCCACAGAGAAAATTTTTGCATGATTCCAGAAGTTGTTCTATAAGACAGCAGTGAAAGGGCCTTACAAGCCAGCATCCTTAATAAACTGGTCAGCTGAGGTGTACGAGTGAATACAAATCTAAACTCCCAAATGTACCATTTTTAAGTCAGCTTGCTCAGCTTGTTTTGGATATATTTAGTACTATGTGGCCATATAGATGGAAGAGGAACTGTCTAATATAGACTCAGGTAGCAGTGGTGTAGCTTAGAAAATGCCCTGAGTTTGTATTGCTTTGTCCAAGCCAGCGTTTTTTTCTCCCCAAGTTTCTTGGCAGCATAAAGATTTGGTAATCTTATTAGCAATAATGCTTTAACAACTTTCTTGTGACTTAACTCCTAAATCTTCCTATCAGTCATGCAAGTCTGTGTCTGCCAGTCTAACTAGGATCTGCCGTGACATTTTTGTTTTCTTTTTAATTAAATTTGAGCAAGAATTTGGTGTGTAATTAACGTAACTCTATATGCTGCTGAAAGCAGATGTATTTTGCACCTTCTTCAGAAAGTTTAAGGCTAGGGAGATCATCCGAGCATCAGTTCTGACTTAACACCACGTTTGCCACAGGCCACATTTCCCTCTGCACTGTCATTTATGTCTGAATCTATCTTCTTCCAGAAAATGCATGTAGTGTGGTTTTAGATAGAGCAAAAGAGAGACATTTGCTATAACCACCGGCAATTTATTGCTAAGTCTAGCTATTCTAGTAAGAGTTTTGTTATTCAATGAAGAAACCAAACAATGCCTTATTTCTAGCTGGATAAAAATCTGTAACAACATAGTTTTCTTATTTTTTTGAAACTTGACAAGTCAAGCTCTTACTGACTTTCTCTCCATGTTGCACTTCATCCAGCCCTTGGAGGCTTGGAGTTGGTTTGGTTTCATTTTCTTTCCAATACCTCCTCTCCAGTTGCTGTTTGTTAGTTTATTATCCTATTTAGAAAAGAGGAAGCAGAATCCACAATGGGAATCAGCATCACTGAGAAGGAGGTCACCTTCTTGGAGGTTATTGGGCCTCTTTCTACCTCACAATATTGGAGCTCATGTTTGGCATTTCTCTATTAAACCTCTGAACTTTCTGAATGTACAGCATCCCTTGCTGCCATCAGTGCTTGTCTTTGCACTATCTCAAGCCCCATTTTCTTTGAGTGAATGGACTCAGCTTCACAAGTAAATGAGATTGTTTATGAAGGATGCCCTGCTGCTTTTTCCCTTTCCAGGATTCTTTCTAGGCATCTGTAATTTATAGAAGTTAATTTATGAGTGCTTCCACATCATAGATTAAAATATTTAATAACTTGGGTCTAGTCTGGTCACAGAGGAAATCCACTAGAAACAGACTAAGTGATGATTTCCTACTGTCAGCTTCTTCAGGAGATCTTTATTTTGGCAACTCTAACTCCTCCTAAATCAATGCCATTAATATAGTAATGTAGCATTAACTACAAGCAGAATAATGTGAGATATCACAAATATTTCAGTAAAGGTTAAGAAAATTACCTTTGCACAGATACACTTGCTGGTTAAATGTCTGATGTTGTGAATCATGAGAGTAGGTTTCTTACATCCTTTTCCTTAAAACTGTATCAATTATCAATAATTACATTTGACATTTTTCTTCTCTGAAATTCATGTGTTTTTTCCACTATTTTTTTCTGTTGTCATTGTAACTGTAGTCAATATTTTCCAAGTCAACCCACTTCTCATTTTTAAACATGACTGTGACACTAGCACATATTTGAACTTCCCCAGACAATTTGAGATTTATTAGAAAATTAACACTATAGGCCAATGAGTTCCTTAAAAAATTATTATGTCTCCTAGGCATAGTTTCTCACAGACCAGTGTTTATTAATATTGTCTAAGTACTCCACAGTACTTTTTTATGCCATGGGATACAGATGAGAAAGCCATAAACTTGAGTCTGCATCATGGACAGGAATCAGGAGGTTGGCCAGCTAGATGCCAGTGTGGGGAATGAGACTAAGGAGCTGTTTTTTGTTGGTTTGTGTATTTGTTTTATATCTGAGGTTGACTTTCTGTGGTGTTTCATGGAAAGAATGCAGAAGCCTAGAGATATTTTAAACTGTCTTGCACTATTTTTGAGTAAGTCAGAGAACCCTTTAATAGCTCAAAATTCAAGGGAAAGGCTTTGTGTATCTAAACCAGAGTCTCCAGTAAACGATCAGCTTCTGAGGCTATAAAGGTCTTCTCTAGGGCTGCACCAGTCCCAGTGTCTAAGTGGTAGATTCCAGTATTCATGTTTATTACAATCCTGCACTTTATGACAATGTTTAAGGATCATCCATGGCTTGTTTCCTAAAAAATAGGAGTTTGGGGGAGACAAAACAGATAGCAAGTATTTTTAGTTGACTGGGATTTGAGAAGTGCCAGGATTTCAGAATACCCAAATGGAGCAACCAGTCTGGGCTTTCTCGCAGTTCTGAGAAAATAATCTTGTTTCAGGTCATGAGGGGGTTTGAAGAGGAAATACCAAATACTTCATTGAAAGACATTTGGCCTTCTAGCCCCGGGAACTGACTGTAGCTCTAGATCACAGAACATAGACCTGGTTGGGAAGTTTCCTGTCTTTATGAAATCTCATCGAGTTTTGCCTGGGTTTCGGTAGTTTGGGGTTTTTCCTGGTTTTCTATGAAAATGAAGTGTCAACAGCCATGCTCCCTCAGCCTCCCCTTATACTCCTGATCCAACCTGGCCAATACTTTCTGATCCATTGGTTGATTTCATACCTAGTCCTAGTCATCCACAGTTTCATGAATACTAGTGGCCATATAAAGGAAAGTTACCCAAATTATCTTGTTTTCCCTTCACTCCTTCAGTGAGGGCTACCACCATCGTGTCTGGTGGTAGCAAGAAGCCCAGCAATCCCCATGTACTTTGCATATGCTGTTCCTGTGGAGTTCCAGGAGAGAAAGAAGAAGTGGAGGAAAATAGGATGCAGATTATTTCTTCTGGGAGGTGGGAGTTACGTCCTTTTACCTTCTGGCCTGTGGAAAAAACCAGATTTCCTTCTCCCTCCTTCTCACAAAATAACTTCATTAAATGAGGGTTGAAGAGTGACCCTGTGTCACGTTAGTCTTCAATGAACTGAGAAAGGGCTTTTGAGCAGGTAGAAAACCACTGCAAAAGTTAAAGTAAATTCTGCTTTGATTCAGTTTCCTTACAGACCAGGCTCCTTTCCTTCAGTGAGGTGGCCAGAGGTCTCCTTCAGATGTATGTGTCTTTGTTCCATAGTATATGGTTTTTTCAATAGCATCTTTATGTTTCAGTGTGCAATCCTTTCTAATCGTGTTACGTAGATTTATAGAAATTCTTAGACTGCAAGTTATCTTTGGCTTGCTCTCCAGATGTCTCTTTAAACAGCAGAGACATGTGAATTTATATTTGCTAGATGCCTGCAAGAATACTTTTCTACTGTCTCTCCTCCATTTGGAATGGAACTGCAGCTCGTGACATTTTTGGCTTCAGCCTGACTCATGGAAAAGCGTTGCCTCAGGGAGGGCACGTGGATTTTCTTTTCACCCTGTGGTTGGCTGAGCACAGCCCATGTGAGTGAGGGGTCAGTGCATCTTTTCTGAGATAGTTTTCACATCATTTCTCAGGGGAAAATAGTCATTATTTAGAGCTTCTTGATTTTGTGGAGGATAACAGAGAGGGGAAAAAATAATCTTCTAACTGTTGTGTGTTTCTGGCAAAGCAAATTTGTCAGAAACTATTTGAATGTTTTTTATAAGATTTTTTCTTGAATAATGACATCCAGGTTTAAAATGACAGAAAAATCTGAATGCCAAGAGTATAATTGCCATGTCTGAATGGAGCTAGTCTGCTGAGAGAACCAGTAAACTCCCAAAGATCTTCAGATGGAGGGTAGTGCTTTTTGAGGTACTTCTCATGGACCAGTATCACCTGTGCCTGTGCCATCTCCCACATTGTGGGGGATACATTTGATGTGGAGCCTGGGGTTGAACAATGCAGAATACAGACTCCAGTTACTATAGAGAAAAAGGGGCTGGGAAATTTTCTTACAACTCAGGAAACAGGGTAAATATTTGAAAAAAAATCCATCTCTTCAATTCCTTAATTAGGAATGACTGTGAGAAAGGCAAAGGGAGGAAGGGGGAAGGTTTTACTGCAGCTGGGGCAAGTGGAGGGTGGAGGTGTACTGGACAAGCCAACAGGAATGGGCAGAAGTGCACAATGCCTCAGGCTCTGTTTAGGGGACAGACCCAGCTTTTCAATAAGGAAGGAGAAAGCAAGCCCACACTTCACCCTCACTTAATGAGGGATATTTGGAAGGGGAAAGTGTGGAGTATTTTGATTGGGGTTCACCCTGGAGAGGAATGTACTTCATTGTTTCAAGCAGTGCAAGTGAACGTAAGGGAGAAGGTTCTTCTTCCTCATCTCCCATCTACTGGGAACAACTTCTGTTTTGGTTCACAGAGTTTTAATTTTTAAGAGGAAGTGTATTTCCCTTGGGTCATACCAAGCTTCCCTTGGTAAATAATGAGCTTATGTCGCATCCTGTTTCTGCAAACCAAATTAAGTCAAATTTTGGGGTTTTGTTGAAAAGAAATGGATTTGTTGCAGTGATAAATTTGATTGCCATTAATATATTGGACTTTCTAATGGATGCTTTACAATACCAGACAGTTATTCATTAGCCAATTCATGCAAAAAGAAAATGTCTTTCAGTGCCGTTTTTAAACGTAGGCACTAAGCTGAAGTTCTGCTCTCACACACGTGAATGCTCATGGGAGTGCTAGAGACAAGGCTGAATCAAAACATTGCAGATGGGCATTTAACAGTAGCCCTCTTATTTACAGTCCTCCACTATAAGCACTTTTGGAAGAAAGTCACCTGAGCACTTCTGATCTCTGCTATAAGATAGAGAAGAGCAGCAGAGGTGCTGCTCTGGGTCTTCTCTACCTTTATCCAGTAACTAGTTCAGAGCTGTGGGGACAACTTGGAGTATCCTAGGGAAAAGCAATAAAATTCAATTTTTGATTTATTTAGCATTAATAAGGCTCCAGTAAGGCTGAATTTTTAAGGACAGCTTTCTCTAGCAGAGAAGATCACCTGCAATGAAGGACTGGCTCATTTGATGCCTTCTGCTCCTTACTAGCACAAAGGTTTTTGTGAACTGCAGCATAACATACATTTGATCTCTCCCTCCTTTGTACAGGGACCCTCTGCTCACTGACCATTGAGAAGGCCATGCCTGAAGATGGGGGCGAGTACAAGTGCATAGCCGAGAATCCAGCTGGGAAAGCTGAATGTGCTTGCAAAGTGGTCGTAGAAGGTAAGTCCTGGGTACAGGGAAACCCTTCCTTAGAACTTCCTCCTTTCCAGTTTATTTCTCAAGAACAACCTTTAGGAACTACTTACACACACACAAAAAACCATCTATCCCCTTCCCTTCTGCACTTTTTGGTCAATAGGTAATTCAATGTCTAGCATAAAGGAGCTTGAGCAGAGATAGAGTACAGAACCAAGGGCTCTGGATGCTTTGGGGAATAATCTGTGTTCTCCTGCTGCCCACTGTATTTGTAGAAGGTTTTTTGAGCAATAAGCTGAACTTGTAAGACCTGTTTCTGTGGGCATCCTTTGAGAGCCAGTAAGAATTCCCTGTGTGAGCCTAGGTGTCAGTCTGCCTCAGGACTGCATGTGGAACATTTCTTACTCTACAGCTCCCCAGTTCTTTGCATTCACAGATATTTGGTCATTTGGTTTTCTAGCATAAGTTAGCAAAAATAAACAAATTAGCACCTCAACCACCCTTGTGTTCCATAGTCTTAGAACATGGATAATTTACAGACTGAGGTACTTGTTTTCAGCCATGGTCATGCTGATGACACTCTACTCTTGTCAAATAGTCTTGGCCTTGGGCAAGGCCAAGGTGAGGCTGAGTGAGACACAGACTTATAAAGCTGCCTTGGAGTTTAAATTATTTAAGGGGCTTTAAGTAACCAAATGTCCTTCTTATCAACTCACCTTCTGGTGAGCTTATTTTTGAACACTCTGAGACTTTCTGTTGTGACTAAAATGAACACAAAACGAGACAACAAGCCTAATAACATGGAACTTGGGTACTGAACCTTCAGAGCTGTGTTGCAGATGTGGCATCTGTGGCAGGAGGTCCAGAAAAGAAAACTATTATTTTTTACCTAATGTTGCATGACACAAGGTAAGACTGTGATTCTGTAACTCCTCACTAAAGGTCAGTCTTCATGTAACTGGAAAAGGAATTAATTATACATAAATTTACAATTAAATACACTGGCACCTCTAATGGCACCTTCTGTGATACTATGGTCACAGTATAATCTGTTTTAGATATTTGATAAGCTATTTTTTTATGGTTCCGTAATTTAAAGTAATAAATTTTGTCAGTGCTGAAGTTCACGGAGGCTTTAAGCAAAACCTAGTCCCTGAAACACCTTAACCACCACAGATCCAGAGTGTTGAAGGATCAGCTCATCAAAAGCTTAACATACAGTAGTTCTCTAGAGCTGCCCCAGCAACTTTAAGAAGTCTCAGTCACTTATGTGTTTTTCCTCTGTCTTCTGATCTCCTTCAAGTAGGTGCTTTTCTTCCTGAAGCTTCCCTTAGCATATTTCCCACTTCAGGTTTCCTGCTGGACAATGCATGCTCTAGGAGGCTGCAGGTAGAGTTTGGCTTGCAAAGTCTCAATCATGGAAGGCTGTCAGCTCCTTGCCTGATTCTGTGATTATGTGACATTACCTCAGCTGTCTGGCTTTCTGTGGTGGTGGCACCCACAGCATTAGGAGCTCACTGTTCACTTCATGTTGGGCACCAGAATGACCACATTCCTTACCTCGATACTGGCTGCCTCATCTGCCTTTTCCATTCTCCACTGGCATGCTACTTAGAAGAGGTTTTTGAGGAATGGCACCACAGCAAACTCCAGCTATTTAGGAAAGACGCCATTTGATATCCCATGTCTGAGACTGGCAGAGAGGATGACTGTTATTTTTAAATTAGAATTGTGATCTAAAACAAGAGTTCAGATTTCTCCTTTCTTCAGTCCACTGTCAGAATCCCAGATGCTAATTTTTAGACTAAGTAACCATAATCATTATATTTCTTTTGAAACCAGGGACTCAAAATAAGATTGGAGGGATGTTTAACTTCAGTTGGCAGATCTGTAGAATCTGAGAGTCTGAACTCTCACACAGCCTCCTGCTCTGAATTATTTACTAAGAGATTCTCCCTTCCCCTGTTAACTTTTTAGGAAACTTAGATGAATTTTCACACACTGGCACCTAGAAGAAGATGACTAAAATAGCTGTTTCCATAACATTTATGTCATCTTTTTCTCTGGTAGCTAACAGCTCTCTCACTCACAAATGCTCTGAAAACTGAATATTTGAAAGCTGTAAAGTGATACAGCTATTGCTGAGATCATAATCTATAATCATAATCTTTCTTCCAAGGATAAATGTCAGGATCAAACAATCTAACAAGCAGAGCTTGTTAGGATTTGTATTATAGGTCATAGAATCCTAGAATGGTTTGTGTTGGAAGGGACCTTAAAGATCATTTTGTTCCAAACCTTGCCATGGCCAGGGACTCCTTCCCAAAGCCCCGTCCAGCCTGATCCTGAACATCCCCAGGGATGGGAGGAAAGTCCACAACCTCTTTGGGCAACCTGTACCAGTCCCTCATCACCCTCACAGTGAAGAATTTCTTCCTTGTATCTAATCTAAACTTTGCCTTCTTCAGCTTAAAGCCATTCCTGCTTGACTTGGCACTACAGGTCCCTGTGAAAAGTCCCTCTCCAGCTCTCTTGGAGCTGGTTTAGGTACTGAAAGGGGCTCTAAGGTCTCCCCAAAGTCCTCTTCTCTTCAGTCTGAGCAGCCCCAGCTCTCTCAGCCTGTCTTCATAGGAGAGGTGCTTCAGCCCTGTGATCATACTCAGCTTGGAATAACCTTAAAAAAAGTCGCACCTTTTATTTGTAGCTCATGTGGGATACACATGGAAGGGAGCTTTATTGACTCCTAGCTGTTGGTGTAGCCTGCAGCGATGAGCAGTTTCTGGATAAGAGCTGTGCAGTTGTGAAAATATTAGAATCCATCAAACTTCAGTCCTGTGGTGTCCATTTTGCTGTTTCTATGTAGGAACAAACAAATGGCCAATAATACCTTCTTGGAAAGATTTAAACAGATGGAGAAAATGTTGCTCTTCAAAATGGGTTCACCAGAACTGATCACATGGACAATGGGATAGAAGGATTACATGGCAAGAGATTCTTTAGGATGAAATGGTGTTTCAAAATGGCTTTGTTTCCCTTTTCTCTGCACTGCCAAACACAGCTTTGTGCACATTGTATTTGGTCTATTCAGCTAAAATACCTATCAGCTTAGATGGCACCTCTTGTCTGGCTGCTTACTTGGGTTCTCAGTGCAGATGCTTTTGTAGAAAGTTTCTCCCTCTCTGCTCCCTCTTCATTTCCAAATGTGACAATCTTCAGCAAATCTTTCTTAAAAGCAGAATTTTTTTCTTAAAAGCCTAAAGGACAGCAATTTCCTCTAACTTTGCAGAAAGATCCAAAATAAACCTTTTACTAGACAGCTTTTTCATTATTGATTTTCAAATAGGATTTGTATTTTATTATTTGTTTTGATTGCAGATGCCTCAAAGACCTCAAAGCCTACTGAGAAGAAGACAACCAAGAAGCCTAAGACCACACTTCCCCCAGTGCTGCCAACAGAGAGTGAGTGACTGTGATTTGATTTGCTTTCTTTTCAGTGGAAACAAAAGAGTGCTTTGGGATTTTGTGGTCATTCCCTTCTGTTTGCAGACATAGCATCAGAAGCCTGTACTGTTTCTTTAGCTCTTGCACTTAAGTCATGTGAAATGAGTTTTTGCCATGTGGGGATTAGAAGTAAGAGCCTAAACTGCGAGTTCAGACCTCGCCCACTCTACTCTCTGTTTTTTTTATAATGGTGCAATAAACTTGTGATACCGATTTATTTTTGGCTGCCTCTCAAAGTGCACAAAAATACTCCAGTAGTTTCCTTCAATTTGTGTTGTATCCTGCATAGACAATATGAAGTTTTACTATTGGTAGGCAAAGCATCTTGACTGAAATGTCCTGTAGAATAATCTGTCCTTTTTTGGCATGACCACGGAGAGTGGTTTTGCAAATTTTGCATTCTTTGTTTTAAGCCTAAATGCTTAACTTGCTTTTAACTTGCTTTCTGAAATAATAAATTAGCTATAAATTCCCCATGTTTGCTACTCTGCATCCATGCATTTGGTTAAGAGGAAACTTTAAATGGTAAAGGCAGCACAATAATGTCAGTTTAGGAATTCCTAACAGCAGTACTACTTATGAAATTAAGAGACACAAATATCTCTTAAATCAAAACTGGGCTTTGAAAAAATTTTTATCTAAGATGTCCACCACATGAGTTCCTAAAAAAGATGTAAAGACGTGGTTTAATGGAAGCATGAAATATTTTATCCAGCTCTCTCAAAAAATAAAAAACAAATAAACTCTAATCTGGTCTTCCAGCAAGAACATTTTCAGCTGCTTTCAGCAGGACTCACAGCAGTTTTATACTGACTGATGATCACAGGTAATAATTGTGCTTCTGGAATTGTGACTTACATAAAACTATGCCCTGGGCTACAGCTATTTCTGAGTTGCTGGCTGAGCATTATAATTCTATCTCCAGCCTCTCTTTGGGGATATGGGGAGTGTCACGCTGACATGTTCCACCTCTGCACCTGAGCTTCAAGTGCCATATATAACACCAGTTAAGAGCAATGGTTTTGTTATTGAACATCAATAGAAAAGTTTAAAGCCATTTAAATCTCCACAGAAGAGTGTTTTGAATTGTGTTTTCTATGCACACAGCACACACATTTCCTCTGATCCTCCCAGCAGTGTTATCAATTGCAGCTTTCCCAGGAGAAAGTGTGAGTTGGGAACTAAGTCTAAATATGGAGATATATGACCTGATCCACATCCTGCTTCTTTTGCTTCTGGTTTTAGTGGAAATTTGACATAGATAGCAAAACAGAAGCTACCAACTCTGACTACAGAAGTATTTGGGGAAAGAAGGTTGAAATAATGGGAAATGGTTTTTCTTCATGGCATATTATATCAGTGTTTCAAGTTCTTGAACTTCTCATAAGTTCTTTTTTTCAAAATACCTTTAAAACATCTTTTCTGCTGCACAGAAAACATCAAGGTAACCAAGGAGAATGTTAGGAAAGTAGGCTTTGAAAGACTTTTCGGAAAAACTTTGAAAAATAATATTGAATTTTGAAAGGATTTGGCTGCAGAGATTTCACAGGTGGTTTTTTAGCATCTGAGTCTCTGAGGAATGTGAGTATTTGTTGCTGAAAGAAGTTTTTTATTTGTATGTTTGTCAGGGGTAAAATATACAAAAGAGATCCAGTGGACTACACAGTTCCAATTTACACTGAAATCCTTATGAGATGTAGAGATTGTAAATTTCCTTACCTGAAAGAGAATAGGCTTAACAAGTCAGATGTTTGTCTATCCTTACTGTATATCTCTTGAAAATAAGGGTAATAGAGAATAACTGTGAATTAAGATGTCCCAGTCTAATAAGGAGATATATTTTTACTCTGATCTTTTCTGGTCTTTGTTGCCACATCAAGTTACCAACAGTCCTAATGGCAAGTACAATGTACAGACTGATATTGAAGAAATACAGAACAAAAAATCCTATAAAGTGATTAGAATTAATAAGGAATAGATTCTGAATTTTGAGTAGTGAATTCAGTCACAGCAATATATACTCTATGGGACAGAGAAACTATACTCTCTATACTTTTTAGAAATACTTTTCAGGGAAAAGGTCCCTATTTTCCACATTCTGTAAAGAAGTGCAAGTCAAATTTGATTGTCAGCAGCTATGTCATCCTTTTCTCCTTTCAGATAAATTACAAGTGATCCTTGTTTTTTTGCTCTAGTAGAAACTTGCAGAAAAGTAATTAACTTTAGGTTCCTGAAAGCAAAGATCAATACATTTCTTTTTGTGGAAAAGAGTGAATGCTGTCAGTATGTTAATCTGTAGAATTTGTCTCACCGTGAGAATAGTTGCTGACCCAGGTCATTTGACTGCTCACTCTGACAAGGTTATTTAACTACTGGAAGCTTGGGGTTTGTAAGCTGCAGAAATCCAATAGTATGTAGAAATTTAGGCACTGCTTCCTTTGATATGCAATACATACTAGTGGATTGTGGTGTAGAATAAGAAGAACCTTATGAAGGAAGTTGTGTGTCATTCATTGATTAACAGCATCTCTGAATGGAGACTTGCAGTGTTCACTGCAGAAAGATTGCTCCCATGCTGGCAAATTACAAAAATTACAATGTATTTCCTTTTGCACAGAATTCATATTGTGTCACCAGAATTTAGTAATAATTATGCAACCCTCTAAGGATAAATAGAATAAATAATGCTGTTTCTGAGAATAACAAACAGATCCGCCTTTATATCTGGGTGAAATAAAAGGGAGAAGAGAGGAAGGGCACCTCTGGAACTGGTTCATTCTTTGCTGACTGCACTGACTTGGGCTTTGTCACTTTTGTCGTTGCTCAGAGGACATCAAATGTTACTGAATTAGAATAATAAAGTGTTATGTTTCTTCTAAAAGAGGCAGTGGAAAATTGGACCCTTTCCTTATTTATCATGCTGCATACTCTGTGCTATGCCAGAACAATCCGTGGGTAACGTAAGGGTCCCCTGGCTTGGCACAGCCCTGTAGCAGAAACACTAAGCCAAAAATTCTCGCCACTTGAACATTTCTCTAGAAAGCTTTGAAACTGCTGTGAAGGGATTTAGGCACCCAGTTCCCTTTGAAATTAGAACTTACTTCAAATTAAGCTTAAAGGGAATTGCTTATTTCAATTACCAAAGCCACTTGCAGAATCTTCAGTGCCTATTAAATAAATGGTTTTATTGCAACAGACTTCGGAAAAATCAAAGTTTGCTGCTTGAGATTTTTAAAAGTAAATATAGATTTGAATGTTTACAAATAAATATTCCTTTAACAAAAAAAAAAAAGCTATTACTACTCCACACTTGCAAGTATTTTCTTGTCCTTAATGTGTCTTAAGCAGAGGACCAAAACAGAAGGAATCAGCCCAAGATGAGGCAGATTTGTTTGCAGGTCTAGAACCCAGCTTTCTTGATCCTCAGTCTCAGGATTAGTTTGTGTGCAGTATTGAAGATAGTATAGATTTTTTTAAGTGGCATCACAATAATTTACATGAGCTTTCCAAAAGGATTTTTTTCCAAAGGTTTTTTTCAAGATTTGCTGATGAAAAAGGTGTATTGCAGCAGTTAGATTCTGTTTTTTAAACTTCACCACGGCTAACTGTGCAAAATAACTTTACTATAGTAGGAAGAAACTGTATCCCAGTTATTGCTACTGAGGAAAAAAATTACTATAACGCTTTAGAGAATAATCCTCATAAATCTAAGCACTGGATTAAAGTGTTTGGAAAGAAATGCCCAATGTTTTTTGTAGGGCTAATTCACAGCACTACTTCCAGTAAATATTAAGAAATGGCAATTATCACCTGTCATAATCATTGTTATGAAAACCTAACAGGATATCCTGGATTCCTTCATCTGAGTAATACTTCTTAAACCCACTGCTCTCACATCCAGACCACATACATTGAAGGGATGACCCAGCATAGAGTTTGATTGCACAAATATAAGTTCTTCTACTCAGTTAAAAATAAAGTTACATCAAAGGAAAGAAATTTGTCTACATACCTGCAAGTTATTTAGCAGTATTTGGTAGCTTGCTGATAGAAATCTTTAATATATGACACTATATAAAACATTTTATTTCATTTCAAACACATTTTTGGTTAGGTAAGTGTATTCTCTTGCTGATGGTTATTAACAAAATGTCACCACTGACACTGTCCAGATCAAATCCTCTGGAAGGTCTCACTGGTACCTTCCCAGATCTGAATTTTTAACTTTATTGGTACTTGAATGCAAGGCTGAGCAGTGATGCCATGAAAGTAAATGTGTTAGACAGGATCCCTTATTATGTTAATAATTCTTGTCCATACTAGGGAGATATTCTTGTCCATATAATCACCATGGAAAAATTATGTGTCAGTGGCCAAGTGATTAGCATGCAGTTCTGTTATTTACTCTTCAATAAATAATCTTGTCAGAGAATCAAAGTCTGCAAGCACCATTTTAAGAAAATGTCATTAAAACATTGAACTTAATGTGTCAAATTTAGTTAATATATAACTAAACCAGTAAACACTTCAAGTTTTCTGTTGATTTCCATTCTATGAAAATATTACGAAACACAACATAGATGAATATAAAATGTTTCAAAATCTTCTTTTCATGACAGATTGTTTTGTCCTAAGTGTAAAACTTGCCACTTTCTAAGTGAAGAACTCAATTACTAAGGAAGTTACTGTTCTGGTCAGAGATGTTCTTTTAATTGCAGAAATGTGGGCACTGGGCAGCAGCTGTGATCTGTGACTGCTGCTGACCTCTTTGGTGGCTGGGACAGTCTGAGATGCTCTTGAGGGTCAATGAGGCTGTCCCAGCCACTTCCCTCAGTCCCATTCATTTCCCAGAAGGCTCGTGCAGCTCTACTCCTGCCTGTTGTGAGATCCAAGACATTTTCTGCACAGTGAGTGCAAGTACTTAGTGTGTTGGAACAATATGAATTACATTGTCAGAGAAGCCTCTGACCAAACTTTTCAACGAAAAATTAATCTTTTTTCCTAAGCTGAAAATTCCACTCTTAGTGCATGTAAATCAAATTGCCATTAGCTATTTTTAAGACCTAAATAGGATTTCTCTGAAACTGCAAATTATGAAAGGTGCTGCCTTCATTCCTGAGGCTTGTGGGTCCAAGGGTGAATAGCTGTGCTACAATGCCTGACAGCCACGTTGGGCTGGGGTAAAAAGGCACTCTGAAAATGACTGTGAGGGTTGGTTGCTTCCATAGATGAAAAAAAAAATCTGTTACTGTACAGGTAAAATGAGCAATGGAGAAACACTAATTTGTTGTCCAAATGCCTTCTGCTGAGTGCCCAGTTCAGCACTGTTTCTCTCATGCTGGGCATGCATTTTGAATCTCTGCCAAGTTACTTTGCAGCTCTCACCATACTGACATTTTCTGAGTTAATGTTGGCACAGAACAGTATTTTCCATGTGTATTTCATGGAGTCCATCCTACATATCTGTATGTTGACAGAAGAAGACAGAAATATTTATTGACTGTTTTATGCAGAGAAAAATGAATAGTTTTTGCACTGTGGCCTTGAACTGAAGAGCTGCCAGGCTTCATTAATTTCCGCTTAAGTCGTTGGCTAGAAATTGCACATCTGAGGCATACAATGGAAACATTACATTTCTTCTCAATAAAACAGAGACCTAAATCCATTGGATTAATTAATGTGCAAAAGCATATAGCACCTAACTTTTCCCACTGAAACCATTTGGAGCTCCTGAACATCCAGATGAGCTGGCATTGTTTTCCTATGGAACAGACAGGGTTAGCAGGATAGTAGCCTACCTTAGATTTCTGTCCCTACACACTTGGGCACAGCTTTTTAGTATGGAATTGTAGATGTTCTCCCAGGACACAATAAAGGTGAAAATTAAACTTAAGAAACTAACCTTGCTGTCTTGCTCCCACCAGAGCTCTTAGAGGATTTTACTTGGCCTGGGCTGTTTATGAGCTCTGTTTGATACTGGATCTCTTCTGTGCTGCTCAGATTTGCTTTAATTGTAGAAGTTGCTCAAGAACGGTGCTACTAAACTGCAGTGGAATTGTTTATTCCTTCAGTTGAGTTGTTTTCAAATACTGGGTTATTTTCAGTGTACCAGATCATAGTATTAAAGCTCTGAGTGTGCTGGTATATTCTAGCTCTCTCGTGACTGGAATGCAAAAGTGAGTATTTCCTGGGTTTTATTTTTGTTTTCAGAAGACAGAGGCTGTATATTTCTCAATTCGAGGACAATCTCTGCATGATTTAGAAACTAAATATGGGATGTTGCAACAAAATGACAGTTGTTTTTAATGAAAAATAAAATAAAAGCTTAAAAAAACCGTTCTGAAGCACACAAACTCAAATAACTGACTTGTATGGAACTAAATTTTCTAATTTCTGCTTGTCATCAAATTTAAGCCAGAGATGCTTTCTGTTTTATTGTATTTTGATACTAAACAGTTATTTGGAAACATTATAAGAAATTTGCTCTTTGAGAAGCAATGAAGTGAAACTGTTTAAACTTCCAAATCTTGATGAAGTTTTCAGCCACTGATGTTCAGTGCATTGTGTCTGTCATTTTCCTCTCTAGCAATTAGCACAGGTTCATGAGTGCATGAATAAACTGGTAGGTAATGATGTTTTGTCTTTTTCTGCTACAATTGTAGCCATTATTTTTTTCCTGTTCATCTTGTCTGTGCTAAAACCTGTAATAAGTTTTTGTACAATCAGCTAAGTGACAGAAGCAAGGATAGAAAAGAATCATTCATTGCCTTGACCACAAGGCCAAATGTTTCATTTTTTTCTGTACTTCTAGCTCTCAGTCATTCCATGCTTTCTGGCAAAGCAGGGACTAGTGAAGGTTTACAGAGAACAGTCACTTTTGATTCAGACCTGGATATCTCTCCCCAGAAGGGTCTGAAGGAGGTTGCACTGGGATTCATTTCCATGTGGGAGAGAGAGACCTCATGATCTCATGTCCCACAAGAATGAAGGATTCAAGTGAGATGGGGAAGAAGGAGCAGATACTTGAATCTGGGCTTCCCATAAATTTTCCATAAATATTCTCACCATGGTGTCTGACACATTACAGATATGACCTTTTTTTTCAGTTTCTCTTAAACTCTGAAAACACTGAAAAAAACCAATTTAGTTCCTTGAGCAAGATGAACTCTTGACATGTTTTGCATAAGGGGAAAATGGTTTTCTATGTGTCTGTAGTATGAGAGGATGTCATTAGCCCTGCTGCTCTCCTGAGCTAAAATGAGGCTATTCCACAAGCAGACAGAAGCAGGGATAAATAAGTCTTGTTCCTTATGTTAATGGAGTTAGGTATTAACTGTACTTGTTTACCAGGTGCTGAAATCCATCACTACAGAAGACATGCACATAATTTTAGGCATGTCCCTCAGGGAAGACAGTAGGAATTATGGATTGGTTGGAAATACTATCTGGAGTACTGATGTTTTTTTCAGATCCTAAGAGTTTTACTTCATGCTTTATGAAAGCAAGTTGTGCAGAGAGCCATTTCAGGGGAGGGCTACTCCTATTTTTAGTAAAATTCCAAAAAAGGGAAGCAAAAAAGAAAGACGGAGGCTTCTGAGCATATCTGCTCTCACACTGAACCATCAGGGAAAGGAAGAGCACAACCAAATGTCTGGCAGCTATCAGCCTGTATGGGGTCTGTCCCCTTTTTGTTTGTGTTCCCCCACTCAAAAACAAGCTCTGTACGAGGCAAACCTGCCTGGTAATGTTTATGTTGTTTCTAGAAGGCAGATTCCTTTAAGGGGGAAGTATTAGTCCTTTTACTTACAGGCTGATTTTCAGCTTCAGCCTGTTTCAGTGTAAATACCAAAAGAAAGACAAACCATCTTTAAAAAAAAATGCAGCAGAAGCAGACTTGAACTAACAATTCCAAGAGGCTCAAATATTTTAATGAAAACAATCATATGACCTTGTCAACTTTGAGTAATCTTACTAGATTTTTTTTCACTAAATATCTCCAGCAGCCTTTGAAAAAAAAAAGTTGCATTTCAAAGAGATGTACAAGATGAGCTGGTATTCTTAAGAAAGATCTAAGAACAGTGGAGTGTACACTAATAGCAAAAGAAGCCAGCTTCACAGAGCCAGAGACCTGTCCTTGTACTCATCCCCTTCCACCCTGCCCCAGCCTTTCATTTCTCCTCAGGGCTGTTTGTGTCTGCAAAACAGGATATTCAGCCAGACCTTTCAGCAACCCTTGGCAATCTGCATGATTTGATGAAGTCCAGCGACAGTCTGTATATTCTCACTTAAATGAATATAAATGTCCTGGTGGGTAAAAACTAAAATTTAAACCAAAAAATTGTACTTACGTATAAAAAGCAGTGCCCTAGCTGAACAAGTGGAAATCTTCACTGAGGTGAGAGCCTTTCAAACTGGCTTAAGCACAGTTGTTCCAGTATGCATGAACCTTGCCTATTAACTAAGTTACTGCAGCTAACCCACAGTGTAGGCCAAGAGGTGATCTTGGAGTGAAAATCATTCTGGATTAAGGAATTTACTTTTCTTTTTCTGAAAAATAGCAACATTATCTGCAACTAAAGATGGCACTTGACAAATGGTGCTTTTTCTTCATCCTTGTTGCTCTTTGTTCGTATCAGCCTTAATGGAGTGTGAAAACAATCAAATTCCTGTCATTGTAGCTTGTATTAAAAGCCATTGCAGCTGTGAGAAGAGACCCAAAAGCTACTTCATTTCAGTTTAGAGAAAAGCAGAGAACCTGATGTCAAATGCAGCACATGCACAAACAAAAATATTTACATGTTTCTAAATCATATAACTGAGTTAGTTTACATGGGGTTATGCACCTAATGAATAACTAATGGGTTATTTCCATTAATAGGGATGTTTAAAAGCAGATGAGAGGCCAGACTCCACAGGCCTTCCAGCTGGCACCTGATCATATATGTAGTTTCATCCACATCATATGGCTTCAACCTGAAACGAGTTTCAGCTCATGGTGTGCCCACACCATGACATGCTCTGAAAATACCATTGTTGCCTTTGCTTGTGCAGCTTGAGCAGGAAAGAAATACATTAGCCACACAGCACAGCAGCCAGGGTACATGTCACTCTGTTGGTGTCCCTTTAATGAGCAGTTGTGCTGCTTGAAGGCCTCAGTTTAAAGAGGGTTAAATTCCCATGGAAGATGTGGAAGGACAGATCCCTTGCTTATGCCCTGGTAGTCCAGTAAAACTGGGATAAATGCCTCAGAAGTACTCATCTAAACCTTTAACTAGTTCTGTTGGGCTGACAGTTGTTGAAGAAAGGCTTCTTTGGGAAATATCCAGCTATTCTTTTTTGGTTCAGCCATAAGTACTGTGAGAATATCCTACATCTCCATTGTTGTGTTTCTGGTTGCTACAAAATCAATATATTCAGAGCATGTAAAAGCCAAGAATACTTTTAGGGGAAAATTACTATAAAATGGAAAGAAGGTGGAAAAAACCTTTCCTATATTCACTGCATAAAATTCTTCAGAATGAACTGAACACTGCTGTTGATAGCTAAACCATTCGATATTTTTTTAAGTCATATTGTCTTTTCACATCCTGTACCACATCACCTGCTATCTCCAGTTACTCTAAAAATCAATCTGTCTGTTGTTTGAGCTTTAGCATTAGACTCCCACGGTGGTTTTGTAGCTCATGGCTCCTGACTTTCATGGGCATCACATGATGTGTTCCATGGTGTCATGCACAGCTTGTTCTTTGCTGCAGCCAAAAGGGTTAAAATAAAAAAAACTGATTCCATTGGTTTGGTGAAATCAGGGGGGATATTTTGCTGCTCAGTGTCTTTCTAATTTGAAATAACTAAAGAAAGAAAATAAAAGAATGGACCAAAAAATTCAAAACCTTTGCATCTGTTATGGCTATCACTAGGCACCTTTGTACAGCCTGCCAGATATTCAAAAGCACTTAGCACATACTGCTTCCGTTGGAGGCAATAAAATCTTAAAAGCCAAACTACTTCAATCATGCTGCTTAGTTGGGCATAAGAAAATAAGAAGTGTTCTTTCACAGCAGAGGCCATTCTCTGACCAGGATGCTTAGAATAGCAGGCAAAAAAAAGAGTGCTCTAAAAGGAATGAACTCCTTCACTTCTGGAATTCAGTGGTTTGAAGGCATCCAGACTGTTGCATTTAATGGCCACCACTATGCATAACTCCTGTGAATTTTGAACCTGTTTATGTTTCTGTATTGTAGAACGTGACTTGTTTGTGAAGGTAGATTATGGATGTTACATTTAATTTGGTGTTTCTCTTATGCCTGCTGTCTGGTAATTTAATTTGGTGGCCTCTAGTTCTTGTTTTGTGAAAAATAGTTAATAGCCATTTTCTACCTAAATCTTCTCTACTGTTGTTCTATTCACCCTGCACAATTTGTAGAACATTTTGTTCTGAAAATTTATGAGTCCAGATTTCAAGTTCTAAGCTGTATTTTTATAGCTATTATTTTTTCTTTTGAGAATATAGCAAAATGTTGTCCCTGCTTAGGGAAGGGGACGAGGCAGAGGGATGGTGCTAGTACTTACTTTTGGTATATTGCTGGTTCTTTGTGAAGCCACAAGTGGAATAAGAAGCAGCACATGGTGTTAACTATCCTACTTTTAACTGAGATCATTCAACATTGATTATGCTGGAAATCTGAGCGGAAATTCAGTATGAGGTGGATCATGGTCCTGTGTTTTCACCTGATAAACTGCTATAAGGAAAGGAGGATGACAGATCCTTGGAGACATGTAGCAGATTTCTTTGATTCTTTTAAAAGTTTCAGCTTCAAGTGTGAATATTCTGAGGATCATTCAGGATTATAAAAGTGGTTTTTATAAAGGTATTTTTAATTCTTTAGTTTAATATGCTGGAAGAACATATTATATATTTTCAAATGCCAACAAAGCATTGCTTTGGATGTTCTAGTTAGTCCGGTACTTTGCAAAGCTCAGCTTTGAATTCACATGGTTTGTTGTTTTGTCCTTTTTTAACTAGGTGAAGCAACAGTGAAGAAGAAACCAGCTCCAAAGACTCCTCCAAAAGCAGGTAATGTGTGGCATGTGTCACCCACATTTGCCAGTGCAGCTGTTTGCCTACTAAGTTTGTTTGCATATGTGATTAAATGGTAGGTATTTCAAACTTGTTTACACTGTAGTAAGAATTAAATTATGAGTATCCAAAGAAGTTACTCTCAGATGGATCATAACAAAATCCTATGACGTGTCAGTAGTGTGTGACTTACGCCCTTTTGCATATCCACAACAAACCTTGGCTTTCTGTGAAAGAAATTTTTCTGAGTATCACAGAATCCTCTGCATGAGTGGCTCCCACAGTGGTGATAGATTCTACTTTTCCTCAACACTGGCGTTATGGTGACCTGTTTGTGTGTTAGCAGCCTGTGAGGCAAAGCTATCTATATTTAAAGTTACAAGGAAATTTCCGCTATAGGAACCTCTTTTCAGTGTCTTAAAACTTCATCAGACTTATAAACTTTTCAAGCTGCTTTTTATGCACCTCAGCCTAGTTTCCTTCAGATATTTTCAAAACAAAACCACTATTAAAAGGTCAAGTCTAGGGGGGAGTGGGGGGAGAACCCACTTCGTTTTAATTACTTTGAAAAGGAAAAGAAAGCACTTTTTTCATGCCCAGTAGCCCTGTGCTTTGGAAATAATGTTCCATTTGGCAGTGAGGTCATTGCAATATTAGGGAATGCCTTTTACCATTTCTGTCATGCCCCCTTCCCCTCCAATACACACAAGAATAATTTTTTTATCATGCTGCTTTTATAAACAACAGTATAGGCTTCATCCTGGAGTTGTCCAGCCTATGATATTTCTGGCATCTGTGCTTTGCAGCTACCAGGGGTCTGACGCTCTCAGCACCACAGCTGAGAGCCAGGAAGGAGCACTGTTAGCAGAAGAGAGGTTCTGCCATCTGTTGATACTCAGGCAGTGAGGGGGAAGAGAAGGAGGAATGCCTGATTCAGAAATAGAGGTGAATGAATGGGGCTGCAAGGTTTAAAAGAAGCACTGTGAGACACAAACAAAAAGATCCATCATTGCTCATGGAAAATTTAGTGTGATAGAGAAAGACATCAATTTCCTTCCGTGTCTCTCATGATGTTTCTGTGCCACATAATGTTTAGCTGGATACTGAAGCCAGAATCTTCATAGGCTGATCTTGAGTCTTAAATTTTCTGAATGCTGTTGATGACATCAGGGAGCAGGTTTGCAGAGCCACTCAGCATATGCAAATTGATACGAAAGTAGCTGGAGCTGTTCTTCAAAAATATGAAGGGCAAAAGAAAAAGAAGTTTCTCTGAAAAACCCACAACAAAATTTCATAAACTGTATATTTGGAATTGGTGGTAGGTGCCAATGTTTTTGTCTTTTGGATGTCTGTACCTTGGTCTTGCATGAGCAAACTTTGGGTGGGTAGGTTGTTATTGCTCCACACCTAAAACTAACAAATTCACAGATTTTTTTCATTGCAAGAACCAGGGAACTGCTAATCTGGATTTCAAATGTTGCTCTGAAACCATTGAGCTAAGAAATGTGTGTTTTGAATTTTAAGAAAAATTATAGTCATTTAAGTAGATATTTTATTTATTTTACTTTTTTCCTATCAGCTGCTCCTCCTCAGATTACTCAGTTCCCAGAAGACAGAAAAGTCCGTGCAGGTGAAGCAGTGGAATTGTTTGCCAAGGTGGTAGGAACAGCACCCATAACTTGCACCTGGATGAAATTCCGTAAGCAGGTAAATTGTTTTCTGATCTCTTTTAATAATCATTGAAAAAGTAGAGCTGGAAAGGAACACCAATGACTGTCTCCCATTTGTCCATCTCCCTTCCCAAGGAACTGGCAAAGTCCATGTTGTTCCTGCAGATGTTTTCCTCACCTCTACTGAAAACATTTCACTGATGAAGATTTCACAATCTCCATTAGCAAATTATTGCAGTGCTTATATAACCATAGGGTTAGAACTCTTTTCCTATTGCCAAACTCAAATCTTTCTTGCTACAGTTTAGACCCTTTGCTGCCTGTTCCCTCCTGTGACAAACAATTGTTTCTTTGTGAAAAGTCTTAGACTATGAATTAAAGGATAAGTGATGGAAAGATACAGGTATCTGAAAAGTGCTGTCACAGGAGACATTTCTCTCCTTCGAAAGTGACCTCTTCTTTGTTGATGCTGGATCTAAAGTTATGTCAGAGGGGCAAAATACCATATAAAAAGCTTGGGTGAATTGTCTTGCAACACAAATGTCACCATACAGGGCACAACAATCCATGCCATCATTGTCCTTACTTCCTAGGTTTAAAGTTCCTTCTTCTTGAATTAATATGTTTAAACTATATCGTGTGTCCATAGGGGCAGTTTCTAAGGACAGTTGCTTTAACAAAGCTGTTTAAAAACAAACCACTTTAAATCAAATGACCGAATATGCAAGTTCAGACTGAAAAATGAAGTGTCACATTAGGACAGGGCAAATATAAATATCTGCTGTAGCTGCTGTTCTGTTTATTTCATTCTGAACTTGTTATGCACTCCATAGAACATAAATAAAAACATCTCCTAGAAGGAAGTTTAGACGCTAAATCCAGATGTGTCAGCATTTAATTGAAAAAATTCAAAACAGTTTGTTAGTGCAAAGGGTATTCCAGAGTCCATCCCTGCTAACTCAAAATAACCTCTTACTTTAGGGGGAAGGGTGGGTTTTTTTCCTGAACTCCTATATTTCCTTAAATTTCTTCAGCTTCAAGACTGGAGTTAACCACTCCTTTCCACAAAAAGTAGGTCTCAGAAGCTTCAGTGACATTCAGTGTTTGATTTTGCTAAGCTCTGTCTTAACATTTAGGTAAAATGTACCTGTCAAAAGTGAATTTCTGGTTTGTGTAGAATTCTGAGTTCATTGTTGAATGTAACAATCCTATTTACATAGATTTTAAGGCGTTTTTTTATATGCAAGATCTATGTGATAACAGGGACTAGCAGCTTCTAATGCCCATATCGGATCCATAACCTGTGAGTCATACTTTTTCCTTTGTAAAATGTTCTTTTTACCATTTTTATACTTTCTTCTTTAGTTATCCACAATGAGACAAAGTGAAGTATTGCAAAATCATAAATTAAAATGACAAAATTTTTTAAATTATTTATTATGGTGAATGAGATAGAAAAGAAAAAAAAACTTCAGGAAGGTTGCCAAACACTGTAGGAGGACAAGTGAGGGCAGCAGTCTCTCATTTATTAATTTAAAAGGGGAGGCACTTACTGTGTCCTGTGGTGCACCATAATTTTGCTTTATTTTTCACTTACACTTCACCACATATTGCTTTACACTTAGATTTCTTCCTTTTCCATAACTGTGGTTGATTTCAACTCTGTTCAATTCCCAGTCCTAAAACGGAAAACCCAGCCAAGTGTTTTGACAGTTTACTGGGAGTTATTTGTAGCTGTTGTTTGAGCAAGTGGTGAGCTGTGATTTCAGCCCTGCCCTGTTTGCTGCAGCATCCTCCCCATGTTCCTTCCTTACATTCCCTCAGGTGCAGGAAAGCCACAGTGGCCTCTCTCAGGTATATTCCAAAAGAGTATCTTTGGCTTGAAGAAAGGGATTGTCATGAATCTGTGACCCAACCGTTGTGTGCAACGGCAGGGTAGTGGAGGGGTGCTGGAACTGAGTTGAGTTAAAGAGGGGAAAGCCTTGGAAAGCCCCTTCATTAGCTGAGGGACAAAGTCCATCACTGAACACTGCCAGCTGTTGAGGCTTCTTTACTATGACCAGTGACTTCCTTTCAGAATCCCAGGGATCCAACCCAAGGTTCCTCACAACCACTGCAAGCCACTGATCTTCCTTTCAGGGCAGTCTCTGCATCCTTTCAGGGCTGTCTCTGCATCCTTTGAGGGATTTCTCTGTATCCTTTCAGGGCCTTCTCTGCATAATGCAGATCTATTTCTACTAGTTCTACTCTCACCCCTTGTCTAATTTTAATGAAGCAAAACATAAAAGACAGTTTAGAATCTCAGAAGTATGTGGGCAGGGTGGAACAACTTTCAGTGTAATTTAACCCTACATAATGCCATTTGCTAACTTTCTGTTTGAGTTATTGTAGGAAAATCTTTCTAAAGTTACTTTTGGGAAGATAGCAGTGCATGTGTTTTGTCTCAGCTGAGGAAAGAGCAGGGAAAGTCCTGTTCCAAAACTTTTGATTTCTTCTTCTCTGAATATATGAGACAAGATAAGACAAACTAAATAGCCTTCATTTTTAATTAAATTCTGAGAATGGCTTGGAAGAGTCACTTATCTAAGAAGGAAGTGGTGGGAGGAAGAAGGGCATTGACTTTATGTTGTCTGTTTCATAAGAACACAGTGTACGGCTTCTATAATTGCAGTGTAGCATTATGAGGTTTTTAAAGAACAGTCATGTCTCAAGCTAATACTGATTAAAATCTAAGTCACCTTGGCCATTTATGCTATCATACCTCCATTTCAATTAAAAACTAGTTCATAAAATGCCTGTGGTATTCAGCAGAGATTTTGAATTTTGTTCCTTCAGAAAATTAAAATGCTATGGGAAAGCTCAATCTGCTCTTTGGATGTCTCTGTACAGCTGTATTGTTGTATCTCCATTTCACACAACATCATCTTCAATAGTTCAAACCCAAGAAACTGTTACCCTGGTTTGTGTGGAAGTACAGAACAAGCCTGGTTAAAACAAGAACAAGGGCAAAAGTCACAGCTATGGATGGTTTGCACACTGGGCCTCTGAAGGGGAATGGCAAAGGAACAAAGCCTAAACCCTTGTTCCACCGTGGTTTCTCTAAGATATGTGAGACCAAACGTTGTTCTTTTGACAGTTACACAGTTTGCACTTTCAGCCTGCCCAAGTTAAAAAGGGACCCTCCTGTTCCTTAGTGGGGTTCCAGCAACACCAGTGCTCCCTGTTGCCATAGCAGGACTGGAGCCATTATGGTGTTCCCCTGCATTTCTAGATGATTTGTGTTGATTACTCAGTTTACCAGCTGGACATACTCACTTCTGTAATAGAGTTACCTGCAGATAACACTCAATATGATAACATTGCATTGTTCTCTGAGCTCTTTCAGATACAAAGAAATCTATCACATAATTTTTTTTAATTTGGCAGATTCAAGAAAATGAATATATTAAAATTGAGAGTGGTGAAAACAGCAGCAAGCTAACAATATCATCAACTAAGCAGGAGCACTGTGGATGTTACACCCTAGTTGTAGAGAACAAACTTGGCAGCAGACAAGCACAAGTCAACCTTACAGTTGTTGGTAAGTCCATAATCATATTTTATACATATACTTATTCTTCAGAGATCAGTCTACATTTGCATTTCAAATAATGATATGCAACAGGTTAAATAAAATAATCAGTTATGTTAAGAAGACTGAAATAAAAAGCCAGTACTTCAAATAATGGAAAGTGATATTGTAATAAGGACTATAAGCAAGATTGGTAGGGCTATACTGTGTTGATCTGGAAAAAAACCACTAATTCCATGGTGATGAAGGTATAAAATACATAAAATAGCTCATGCTTTAAAAAAAAAAAAATTCCCCCACAAGATAAAAACAGCTCATATCTCCATTTTAAATTCCTACCATGATCTACTGCTTCATAGGGACAGAAAGCAGTAAATAATGACAGTCTGTTTTGAATATGGAGCCCTTCATATGTGGGCTTTTACACAGGTATCTTAAAGCTTCAAATGGCCTTGTCAGGGAATACTCCCAGGCCATCAGGGTTGTTGTAGCAGACTGTGGACAGCTGCACAGAGATGTAGACTGGTAGACAGTTGCAGTATACTTGCAGATAAAACTGCAGCCTAGTGAGGATCAGCCAAAATCCAGAGCTGTGATATCAAGCTCTGAAAGTGCTGATTGAACCCACCGTGGTGCTGATGCACAGCAAAGAGTTCCCAGGGAGATCAAGGGGAGTGCTGCATGCAAAGATTTGATTTGGCTAAAACATTAGTCCGTGGGATGGGTCTGCTTCTGGGCTCTGTTACCTGTGGATGCAGAGGGGTTATCCCATAAGGTGGTGCCCTGACAGCCACATGGGTGTGAGCAAGGCAAGAAATGTTGGTGTAAGGCCAAAGATGAGTATCTAACTCTAATGAAATCAGTGGCAAAATACCTTTAACCCAAGTTGGACTGGAAATTAATTTGAGCAGTCCAGTGAATACCACAAGAAGTTTAACGAGTAGAACCCACTTTCATGTACAATATCCACTGAAGCAGACTGAACTGTTTCAATTGCATGTTGCTCTACATACCGTCAGTAGAAGTTTCCTGATTACTTAAATTAATTCCTTTCATCCAGTCTGTGGCTTTCATTGGAGTTAAAAGATAACTGAATGGATGAGCATAAATATCAAGTAGATTCCAGCAACATGCCAGAGTATTCAAAACAGAAGGAAATAGAATCAGTATTTTTCCCAGGATGCATAGATAAATTGCACTACCCCTTCCAACAAAGGACTCTACAGGTTAGGAGTACAGCTAGGTTAAAAACAAACACTACTCATTCTTGAATAAACACATACATTGGTCTCGGTGTAGGTTTTGGCTGCAAAACCCCAACACAGCTGATTAGCAGCTGGAAGGATGGCAGGAGATTCATTGCTCTTTACATTTCCCTCCTTTTCACTCTTTCCTAGGCAATTGCTGCAGGTAGCTAATTGTAGCAGGTTATTGGGCAAGATGGCTTTTTTTTAGCTACACAAGGCCTATTATCTTGTTACTGTGTGAGCCTTGACTCATTATTATATAAGTCACTGGTTTATATCCTTTGGAGTTAATTGGTTTGAAAGTCTTTGAATTCTATAACCTTATAAAGCTACATCTCAGCCTTCTGCTTTGCTCTTCCCTAAGAAATGTGCCAGAGAACCGTGGGATTCCCAGGGATGCTTTTGGGACAGTTGGGTGAAGAATCCTTACAATGTGCAGGAGTTTGCCATGTGTTTTGGCTGATGACAAGCTCTCTGTTTCCAACTAAAAAGAATAAATTCCATCTTGTAAAATTGCCAAGCTCTTCAGTGAGACATCTCGCTGATGTCAGCACTGCCAAAGGCGTGACAAGGCCTCACGACTCCTCGTTTGCTGCACATGCGTTTAAAGGCCAGATTCTTCCATCTGGGCACTCACAAACGTGGGAAAAGGGAGCAAAAATGTCTTCCTCCTAGGAAGGGGGTTAGAATCTCACTACTGAGATAAAATCCTTCACTCTGTTTGCACCTTTAAAGGTGTCAAATGTTCACTGAAGTTGGAAGGTACTTTTCTCTAAAGCCTGTCAGTCAAAATAGGGAAGCTGTGTTTATCTGAATATGCAAAACCTGAGACTTCTGAGTCTACCAAAGCTCATCCTTAGTCCCAAATTCCTGCCTGTCCATTCCAAGTACTAGGAGAAAATTTGCCCTCCCTGCCCTGACCCCACTTTCATAACAAGCATTTGTGGAGAAAGTCCCGGTGCTGGCGATCAGCTCTGTTTGCCTCAGCCCTTTATAAAAAGGCTCTAAACTCTGTGTGAGCTGCCTCCCTGTAAGTTTACTGAGAAAAGGCACATTCATGTGTGTGTTGTGTGCTCAAAACGCTGCTGCCTGGCCACATTGCACAACCGAGCCTTGAATGTGATGAAATTCATGGAAACTACAAATACAGAACATTTGCTTTGAGGAGGAGTGTGTCTGAGCAGACCCAGAGCTGTGTTTTTCAAAGGGCCAGCTAACAGGCTTGGCTCTTCTGAATTTTAGCAAATTAAAGACATTTGCAAAAATATAAAATGAACCAAATATGGAAATAAAGATGTATTTATTTTATTATTACCTCTTACAATCATGTAGGTTGCAAAGTCTTGCTGATGGGCAAGTTTCTTATGTGGAAGACTCCAATAAAGCATTTCTCAAATTAAATTTGGTCTGTAATACATTCCAAGAAGCAGGTTGCCCAGCAAAGTTGTGCAGTCTCCATCCCTGGAGGTATTCAAGTTCAGACTGGATAAGTATCTGAACAATCTGGTCTGACCTTATAGCTGATCCTGCTTTAAACAGAAGGTCTAAAGACCTTCCTGAGTATATTTAAGACCGTCATGGATCTTGGTTTTATACTTGCAGTTGTCAAAGACCTTTCTTCACAAAAAAATAACATTATTGACTTAACCTCCAACCAGAGAACAAAGGATTGAGCTTATCTGCCAGGATTCAAATCAGAAATGATCCTGCTATGATTCAAACCCTGAGTCCTAGATTGTAAACTCTATCTGGGTACAATTTGTCAAAATTATTTTTAATAATGACATTTAGAGAAACAAAGATACTCAGCATTCCTTTGAATTTAGCTCCCAAAGTCTTAAATTCAACTGCCAGACTCAGGCTTTAACTACAATCCTAACTGAACTGTGCAAGGGTTCTGACACTTAATCCCTTTGAGTAGTTTATGATTTGATGCAGTTTGGGCCATGGGAAAGGGTGCTCTTGAAAGAAGCCCAACTTCATTCTAAGGGGTTTTATTCCCTTTAGTGAATGTCAATGAACAAAATGTGCTTTACACTCAGCCTCCAGTGTGAGCTGTGTGCAGTCCACACAGCAGATGCACTGATACATAAACAAGTTAGAGGAGACTTTTTAAATAATGGTGTGGTGATGAGCAGCAGCACTGAGCCACAAGGACTGAGCCTTATGATTCATTGTGTAACTTTGTACAAGCATTAACAATACTGGGTGACCTGCAAGTCTGTGAGACATCCAAGTTAAGCAGTATCTTCTTTTAAAGAGTTGACTGGTCCCAAAATGTCCATGTTGAGCTCTTCTCTGTTGTTATGATCAGCTCTCTTAAATAAGCAATTTCCTTAGCTGACTGATCTCTCTAGGGACATTTTGTAACATGTTTCTGCTCTAAAATCGAAACAGCCTGATGTGAGATTGAGCTAATGATTTATAGCAGACAGTGTGTCAGATTGAAATGGACTTGTGTTGCCAAAGCTGTTAAATGAGCCAAAGATGAGCTTAGTGTAAGATATGACTGATTTAGGCGAGGTAGAGCCCTCACTTTACAGTGATAGCAAGGCATATCCATTCCTTTCATGCCATATATTAGATGTATATTGACATATTTATCAAATTTATGATTCTGAACATTTTAGCTGTGTGATAGACCCGTGTCTGTAACCACCTTCGAAAAAGAAACTTGGTTTTCCTACTGGCTAAAGCTGGATACTATGACAAAGACTCAGAAGAATAACACAGTATTCAACAAGGGTATCTGGCACTGGAGAAATAATCTGTTCTGCAGCTATGCCACAAGCTTGCTTCATGCTTTTGGGCATATTGCATCATGTTTCTATGCCTACTATGCAGGGAGTTTCAGTTTATAAGTGCTTGATGAATGCTTTGGATATTAGTGCTGTCTTTTTCTTTTTCAAAGATAGAAGTAGAAATGCTTGTATTACCTACCTGGGGGCTGATTTTGATCAACCTTCTTTATCTTTTATAAACTCTTTGGGATTTGTATTGCTCCTGGTGTAGTATTTTATGTGTATAAATGTACACCTATATATGTATACATATTATAAACACACACATAGATAAGTATCATGATGATTAGCAAGATCTATGGTAGATACATGCAAAAGCATAAGAGCAATGTCATTAGGCCTCAACATTAGGCCCTGAAAGGTCTCAAGTTAAAAGTTATGGTGTTTTTATTACTCTCAGCATTTAGCAGAATCTGTGTGAGCACAGTCTTTCCAAGCACAAATGAGAAAATACAAGTTCAGTTGGGAACAAGGTCTGATCATCACTAACTCCAATAGTCATTGAATGTAATGGTAGGATTATTAATTGCTGCTGTGAAGGGTTTGGTTCTGGTTCCACAAGTCACATACATGCAAGCTATATTAGCATCTCTTTTTTGCCCTGAAGCTCTGTTACAAGGAAATGTGGTAGCAAAAGCAGCAGTGCACAGTGACCCTTTCAGTATTGTGAATGCACTGTGTGAGATCCTGAGAAATCTGGCTCAGTGCTCACCACTCAGACAGAGATGACCCAGTGGTCAGGGTTTTGTGTTCCCTCTCTGGAAAAGTTAAGTGCAGACATCTGGGAAGCAGACAGTGAAGCAAGACATCCATAGACATTTTGACACAGAATATTGCAGCTCAGAAGTGCAAATATTAATGATTCTGAAGTTCTTCTTTTGAAAAGCATCAGATTATATCTTGCAGTACCCATATGATTCCCTGTTTACAGTCAGGTCAAGAATGCAATGAATTTCCTAAGACTATGTGGGTGGACTTGCTCTGTAACCTTCAACCTTTCAAATTCCTCTGGATTGCTGGAGTATTTTTGTCACTGGTTTTATGGTTAAAGGGCAACTACACTGGTGGTTAAGGAAGAGATGTCTTATGCTGCTGCTGTTGTAGTTTGAGAGTAGCGTAACCTCAACTGTAAACCTCCCACTAATGCATAGTGGCAAAACTCTGCAGCTGTACCAAAACAAAATTTTCACAGAAAGACAAAATTGTGTAGAGGAAAACCAGCTTCTGTTGCTCTATGCATCAGTGCTGGTACACTAATCCAGGTTTATCCCTTGAATGGCCATGTGGTTTCAATGTCATTTCTGTTAGGAGACATTTCAGTAGAACTCCATGCATAGTTGCTTTTTCCTGATACTTACCTTCATCTTTTTTTTTTTTTTTGAGAAAGAAAATAAATATCTTGGCAATTGCAACAAAATTTCTGTATTTTACCTCTTGTTAAATCCTAGGGATATCTTAGTTACTCAAAAATGATTAATCACAACTCCTGCACGCAAACATGCGGTTCCTAGGACCCAAACTCGCTCCAGTGGAGATTAATCCACTGATAGTTCTACTAAGGAAACTCCTAAAATTTATTCTGCCTTTCAGTGGGCAGGTTTGGGAGCTCTAATTCAATCAGTTATCAAAGCAGATACCTAACGTGCAGCACATGAGTAATCCGAACAGCTTGTTGATTCAGGCTCAGGAGCAGATGGTTTAGAACAAGGCTCCTGAGAATGCATTATATATTTGTTTGTTCCATTATGCCTGTGGCAGAAGGAGATGTTCTTGTGCTGAGGGCATTTGCGTGGGAGTGGTGAGCTCTGGTTTCGTTCCCAGCTCCATTCTCCTGTGTGTCCTTGGGCAAGGTCATTTTACACTTCCATGCCTCAGTTACCCCAGCAGCAGGAAGCGATGCTCTGGACCACCAGTATTTGTGAGCTACTTTATCCACAGGTCTCCAAAGGGCAGTTTTTAAATAACTTAGTTTTATGTCAGAGTTGTCAGGAAGAGCAATGTGGTGAGAGCATTCTGCAGTGTATTTTACAGGGGAGGTGTAAATTTCAAACTCTGGGCTAACAAATCTTTTCCATGGGGTCCTTGCCTCTGCTGGGAAGGCTGTTTCATTAGGAGAAAACTCCTGCTCATTTCCCTTTCTCTTGAGTTGTTTTGCAGGAGAACGCAGGCATTTTTTAGTTTAACTTTATCCTAAACCTGAGGTACACTAACACACAGAGTGCACATTAGTTACAGGGTGTTAAGGGGCAATAATATCTCTACTTACAGCACTCCTCTCCCTTGGAATAAGAGCTGCAGGGCGTAGTTTTCCAAGCAAAGCAGTGAGGTCTGCCATGACCCCGAGCCCTGTCAGCGATAGTGCCGAGTTCAGTTATGACCTTTTATGGTTTCGCTTTTCTCCTGCTGATGGATTTCAAATGAAAGCTTTGCCAGTGCTGTCGGCATGGACAGTGTTCAACTGGCTTTTGCAGCATATTAAATACCTTCCCTGGCTAAACAGCTTGTGGAATGGAATTAAATCGTTTTTTTCTGTCTGTTCTTTATCTGGCAGACAAATATCACAATAGCTAATAATAGTATAATACAGTAATATGATAACTGGATTTAGAAAGAAAACAAACCAATTTTGAGAACAGATAAAGAAAACTACTTCAGAGACATTGCTTCAGTGCTGTCTCTGTTCATAAAAGAAAGGAAAAAAACTTTTCAGAGGCTGTGGTTATACTGTTCTCAGTTTTCAGAGGCTTTCTGCTGGAACATCTCTGCTTAAGGGCCAGGGCTGTGTGAGCTCTTAATGTGCAGCAAACCCTATTGCCTCGCCTTGGCTCAGCCTGACCCTCACAGCAAGTAGCAGAACAATTTCCATTTCCCTGCACTCAGTTAGATAAGGAGATTGCTGCCTTTTTTGGTCTCATGGAATGGTTCTTGTGTTCTGAGGGCTCTGTAAACTGAGCCATGTGGAGAAGGCAGTGAGGTCTAGATTGCACAGTTTCATGTTATGTGGATGTCCTGGATGAGCTGTGGGTTCGACTCCTATGCAGAAAGACAGAAAGTCCCTTTCCTTATGCAAAGGAATTTTCACAGAATCACAGAATATTCTGAGTTGGAAGGGACCCACAAGGATCATCAAGTCCAACCCTTAAGTGAATGGCCTGTACAGGGATTGAACCCACAACCGTGGTGTTATTAGCACCATGCTCTAACCAATGCACCACTGAAAAAAAAGGCGATGACACCAAGTCAAATTTGTCTGATAAATAGCAATGATTCAAAGGCTGAGCATGCTTATGTTTTATGATTCTCAGAGTGCACAAATACAAATAATTTAAGTTTACTTCAGGCTGTATATCAAAACCTGTTTACTAAAATATTTTTGAGAATTTATCTGAGGAAGGCATGCAGCTGAATTCAGTTTGAGAGTAAATAAAAAGTGTGTTTCAGTGCTGGTATGGTCCTTAAAGTGGCTTAAACATTTCATGTGAGGCCAGCTCATGGCATTATCATTTGCCCTACGGAGCACATCACACAAAGAATAAACTGGAAACCAGCCTCGTTGCTTTTGGGGTAGTGGTAATTTAAGCTTCCTTTTATTGAGAAGGAGGGGGTTTTAATCTGTGCCTGGTTTGCTGGAGCACAAAGGGCTACAAAGCAGTAGAGCCTTCCTTCACATCACCTCCAGTCTCCTCTTACTCCTCCCTGCTTGGCTTATGGCTCTCAGAACCCAGGAGTCAACTCCTGCTGCTTCCTCTGCACTGCCGGTGTCAGTGGCTTAATGCAATCTCTCCGCTGCTGAGTGAGGTTTGAGGCGAAATTAGCTGCTTATCCAGATCCTTTGCCCGTCACAAAGCTTTGGAAGCCAGATTGGGGCAACCCTACTGATATTCCTAGAGAGATTTCTGTGCAAAGGCATTGGAGTTTGTAGGACTGTGACCGGGTTCAACGGGACTGTGTGGATACAGCCAGTCTGACCATGACAATCTAGAATATCATAATTCTTGATTTATAGGTTATGTACATGCTTTAAGTTAGCCAGGGCTGGAGTACCCCTAGTTTCATACACTTCAGATATTTTATGGTGGCTTTCTTTTGTTGCATGTAACAGTGAAATTGAAGTTATAGCTCAATATTTTAAATTAGTTCCTTCTCCTACAAAAATGTGCACAAGTGCACTTTTGGATGCTCTCCTTTCCTTCTAGTTCACATATTGGATTGTGGCTATGGTTTGGTCCAGAACAGGAAAAACAAAATTGTGGTCCAATAAAGCCAATGTAAAGCCCTCATATCATAAGCCTAAGTATGAAATACGATTGTGTATGTCAAAAACTGCACATGACATGCAGTGGAATATTGGAGACAGGCAGTTCAGGGACACTAAACACCATCAGGATATAGTAAGCACTAAAGCAGAAGGACAAAACAGAGAGCTTCTTCTTGTCTTCCACACCCCTCCTCAACTCATGGGATGTTTTTATTGGAGGCAGTTAATTGTGCCGATGGAGATTTCATATTCCAGAAGGAAATGTAGTTTGGCAAAATATTCTAGCTTTCAATATAGACAGATGAATACAGGGTAACCTTTAAAATCCCCATAGAATAAACTGTTGAGAAACAAAACAGACACATGGAGAGACCATCTGCAGATTCTCTGAATGTGCAGAGCTGTAGAATACCATCCAGTCTGATATCAAATCATTTTTAAGCACGGTAAAATGGTACATATACATCTGTCATATAAGAAAAGAGCAAAGATTAGGCTTTCATTCCTGTTTATGATCTCCCATAGCAACTACTACAGTATCTATACACTGAACAGATCTGCAAGCAGCAGCACATGATAGACTTCAAACAGAAATGTGCATCTTTCTGGCTCAATAGAGTCCTGCCAAGGTTACAGGTTTTCATCTCTGCCTGTTGGGAAAAATGTCCTAGGAATGCAGAAATATTCCCAAGGCCAGCAGATACTGGTCTAAAGCCATGTAGCATTTCCTTTGCCACTGATGTCCCCTTGGCCACGAATGTTTTCTCTGCAGTGCTCATATACCTAAGCCTTGCTTCTGTAAACCTTGCTGGCCAAAGGGACTCCAGTTGTCTTGGTGAATGGATACATGGAAAAAGAGCTCACTGGGGAAACTGAGGCCCAGGCAACTGAGAATACCCAGGGTTTCATATGGAAAGAAAAGTGTGTTGGAAGTCAGCAATGAGTGTATGTTCATGTCCTGCACAGGAAGCAGGCTACTGTGCTCTGCAAATATTGAAACAGAGCCACACTTTCTTCATATAAATTCAGTGCACAGCAGTAAAGCAACCTAACATTTTATTTTTAAAGCAACACGATCATCCAGGTTTGGCTGTGTGCACAGCAGATGTCAGACAATCTGCACTGCTTTGACAAACCTCAGCAAATGCCACTGTAAGGTGATGGACTACTGGCTTGGCTTTCTCTTCAAAGTATTTTCTTCCTGCTATCAGCAACTGCTCTGCTCTGTTTGGATTTAGGATATATATGCTGTTATTTATTCACTGCATTTTGAGATGATGCAGTGATGGTTCCATAGGAGGAAAACAAGACACAGAGCTGAATATTCCACTTCTGTAAAGATTTTGAGAAGGACAGAAAATCATTTCCAGCAAGGTTTGCATAGATAACAAGTTTTAGTGAAAAGAAGATGCTGTTGTCACTCTCTGACTAAAATCACACAATCCATGTGTGCCATGCCAGCAGATCTCTGATGGCTGCTGTGGTATGGTACAAAGGTGCTGATACTGCAAATGGTGGGAGCACTGAATCCTCACTTCTTGCAGCCCTAGGGAGGCTGGGACAGGACCAGTACAAGGAAGAAGGGGTGCTGGTGTTTGGGCACCAGGAGATCAAGATTCAGTTCTCATCTTTGCTACAATCTCTCTTTCTAATCTTAGAAAAATCATGTAACTCCTCTGTGATTCAGTTCATTATATATCTACTCTATAAATTTATGCTTGCTAATAGCCCCTTCCATTCTGCCAGAAAATTAGGTGAGTAAAATGTGACCACTAAGCAGGACAATAAGCTATTCCAGAGGTTAAGGACATCTGGTCTGATGTGTTTAACAAGGGATGTACTGTAAAATGATGACTCCTAGTGGAACAGTGTTTCAAGTGTTGCCAAAATGAATGATCTTGATTCTGGCAGTCACTTTTTCTTCCACCTGGGCATTCTCATACTGAATGCAGTGCAAACTCAGTGTCCACCTCCCTTCTTCCCTCTCAGTCTTTTCCCTCATACTTGAAAATTTTCTATTTATATATCTTCTAATATTTTAAGTTGTGGAGGGAGATGCATTTTTCATCACAACTGAACTAAAATATCTTTTCAGGAAAGTGTTTGGGCAATGAAACTTGCACTCTTCCAAATAGTGAACTGATACTTAACTATCTTGATCAGATTAGACTGTCCTAATTTCCCTCTTTATGAGTTAAACCACAGCAGTCAGAGGAGTGCTTCCTCTGTCCAAGAACCAAAGGCATGGTTCTGACAAATTGTGGCTATTTCTGTCAGCTCAGTAGTTTTCCTAGGAATGGTAATTTGAGTATAGAGGGATATAGTCTGTCACAGTTAGTCTTTGATCAAAGTCTACAAC
This sequence comes from Eopsaltria australis, assembly GCA_034509425.1. Taxonomy (NCBI): domain Eukaryota; kingdom Metazoa; phylum Chordata; class Aves; order Passeriformes; family Petroicidae; genus Eopsaltria; species Eopsaltria australis. Next base: position 2,249,284 of record JAVTVJ010000067.1, on the reverse strand, counting down.
AGCTTCCCCCAGCATTTGGATGTTTTTATTGCTGAGAAAGTGGCAGTATTTTTGGCTGCTTTGTCCGCTCTGCCTTTCTGACAGAGAAAGTGATAATGTCCATTAGCAGCTTGAACAAGCAAAATGGGACAGGATTTTATCAGTCCATGTCCAGTGTAACCACTGCTCGTAGCATCTCACACTTTCTATCTTTTTTCTTTTCATCTTCTCTCATTTATCCCATCCTTTGATTTCTCTTTCAACCTTTGGCCACTAGTTCATCCAGATCAACATCATCATTATTTTGTGGGTTTTGCTAGATTATTTCTGAGAGGATTATTTCCAGTGAAGCTATTTGTTCCCTTAAATGTCTTTTGAAGTGCTTAACTTCCAGAATTATTTTCTAGCAATTTATTTTAAAAGTCGTCATTTTTCTGTCCTAGAAGAACATTGATTTCAATAATTAATCATTAAACTAAATCTTGAAAAAGTCGTATAACTGCAAGGCTTTTGTATTTTCTCAGGTGTTTGCATAGTTGGCTGCACATCTGCACACCAGGTTCTGGTGATACTGGATCTACTCATCTAAATAAAGACTTCAGTAGCAATCCTCTGAGGAAATACAGAAGTTTCTGTCTTCCACTTTCTCAACAATTTCCAAAATGCATATGAGAGTTTAAAAATCTCACTATTTAAAGTATATCTTCTAAGTTGAACTCCTTCTTATCAAAAAATGCCCTGGACTTCCAAAACTGCAAATAGATTAATTTGTTCACTAAATTGTTGGCAGATAAGCTTGTCACCCTGCAGGGTCTTGTTTCCATGCCAACAAACTGGTTCTAGTATCTCTGCTGCCAAGGTGTATTTGGATAAGTGGCACTTTCTGAGGCTGTGAAAGGTGAGCAGTGGCCCTGAAGTGTGGAAGCAGATGAAGAAAGCACAGCACAGTGATGGGACTGTCACAGGGATGCTCCTCTAAGGAATGTCACCAAGGCGTGGTTTGCACTATGGTGGGAGATTGCAGGCATAGCTGGCACTGGTTTTAGTCTCCTCAATTTCTGCAGTGATAGCTGTGAAGCAGAGCAATGGAATGGAAAGAGAAGGGCTGTAAGCCAGGGCCAGGAATACCCTGATGGGAGTTCTGTCTGATCCTCATGGTGTGTTTTGTGTGCATTTTCACAGATAAACCGGACCCACCTGCTGGGACTCCGTGTGCGTCAGACATCCGCAGCTCCTCCCTCACCCTCTCGTGGTACGGCTCCTCCTACGATGGGGGCAGCGCCGTGCAGTCCTACACCGTGGAGATCTGGAACTCAGTGGACAACAAATGGACAGACCTCACCACCTGCCGCAGCACCTCGTTCAACGTGCAGGACCTGCAGGCTGACCGCGAGTACAAATTCCGCGTGCGAGCTGCCAACGTGTACGGCATCAGCGAGCCCAGCCAAGAGTCTGAGCTGGTCAAAGTTGGAGAGAAACCAGAAGGTTAGTTCTTATGAGGAAAAAAATATCTCAGTTCAATGGAACTCTACCTTAAGAGTTCTTTAGTGAGGCCAGAGCGCTGCACACCCTCCTTCCCACGTGTCTCTGTGGTGAATACTTGTGTTGGGCTGTAACTGTGCTCAAGTCCTTCCTAGACTTCATCTGGGGGTCTGAGCACATCAGTTTTGGATACTTGCAGTGTGGAAACTTGGCTTCAGGGATCCAAATCCCTGCCTTGTGAAAGCAAGCAATAATTCTCCTTCTGGCTTGCTGGGTGAGTGCTGGCTGGCAGAATTCTGCAGTTCAGTGCACAGGTAATGGGTAATGAAACATTTCACACATGTTACACATTCAGTCCGTGCCCAGTCGGAAAATGATGGCTGGTGGCTTACCTGAAATACACCAATGGATTCATTATAGTTTATACTGGATGCACCGTGGAAAAACAAGCCATAAACACTATGCCAAATTTGCTTTTGGAAATAATGAATGGGCTTGCTGCTAGCCAAGCACAGAATATGCAGCAGAAAATGAACTGGCACCTTGTAGCTAGCTGTATTTCCCATGCTTTCAATCCCATGCTTTCAATCTCAGTCCTGTGCACCTAGTACACCCAGCCTGTGAATTCAAGGCTATCCTACTTAGCATGATGGTTTTGCAGCATTATTGATGCCAAAAATATTTTTTAGGGTTTTTGGTTACAGTTGCATGTACTTTTAAAAATATTTTTCAGTGTCTTTTACTTCTTAATTTTTGTTTAAGATCTCAAAGGGCTAATAGGGAGAATTGGATCATTGTAGAAATTATTCAGGAACTGGTACTAAAACTTGAAACACACAAATGTCAGCATTATTTTTCAAAATCAGAAAGTGGCCACATATTTTTGTGCACACCTCCATCTACCTACTGGGCAAGCACAACTTTGATAGTCACCTCACCAAAAAGCCCAGACCAGGAATAATGAATTTCACCATTTTTCCTGTCTTTGAGGACTGGACTGTGTGTTGTATCTCTCCCTCCTTACTTAGGTGTGCATGGCTTTGGAGCTTTAAGTGTTCCATATAACCCTTGTGAAGTTATCTTTTATTGCTAAAGGAAGACAAAATGATAGCAAAGTGATGCAGCATCACACAACTGTTTAAGCCTCTCTAACAAAAGTAAATCATATTTCTCTTCAAGTGCTAAATGGGATGCATGCTGAGGAATTACTTCCCTCTATTTGCAAGATTTAAAACCAATCTAATTCAAGATGCAGCTTCTCTTCAAAGTGGGGAAAATAGCATTAGGAGTAGCAATAAAAGTGAAAGGAAGTTAGATGGTATTGGCTCTTCATAATAAAATTCTCTGTGTTTGAATGCCCTCTTTCTTCAGTTGCAGGACAAACACCTTCTAGGGTTGGAGACCTGACTCTCCTCTGCTTTTTCTAGAGCAACCACTACCTGTACTGGACCAAAGCAAACAAGCTATTTTTCTTTTTAAGACTGAGCATTTACTTACATAGATTTACTACAAAAAGCTAGAAAGTGTATGAGTCATTGTGATACACATTAACAAAGCAACAAAAAAAGTTGTTTTGAGCAAAAAGAAAATGGGTTCTGTTTGCAGGAGTGGGGGGGAGGGGGGTTTGTCTTTGTGCTCTCAATTCCAGGGCGTATTGATTTCAATTCTTGGTATTGCAGATAGCATGAAGAAAGAGCAAATCTCATCTAATGCATGATTTTTCAAGTGTGTGAATGTAACTGGTGCTTTAATTAAAGGCAGTGGAAAATATTTGTGTTCAGCACCTGTCAAAGTCAGGACTTTAAGCTGCCATCTATGTAAACACTTAGCTGAGTAACTCGGGATTTTCCAGGCTGCCAGGAAGTCTGATTACTGATTTTCATACTGAGATGGCCAGCATATATTAGGATTGTCAGTATGATCTTAGTGAAGAAAGGCATGGCTTAATTTTCACTGTGCATTTAAAGAAAACAGCTACTAAAATAAGGTTGTAAGTCACAACAGATTAAAATGCACATTGCCATGTTTGAGGAGAATTTGGTACTGTTGACTCACTTCCGAGAAAGGTTTTTTGCACAGCTATTCAGCACTCACCAAGCTCAGATATGTTCCACTTATTTAATTTAGGCTTCCACTGGTGGACCAAAATGTTTCTATTCCATGGCTTCAATGCAGTGTCGCTGTAGAGCCGGGCACTGACTCCTTGCCTAAGCAGTATTTGGCAGACATTACCTACTGGCAGCCTGGCCGGGAGCAGCTCCCTTACACAGCCCTTAAAAGGGGAGGAAAATGTGATGTGCTCTGTCCAGGAGTGGTTTGTAGCTGGGGAAGGTCTGAGGACAGCTACCCCGGGTGGGGAAGGCTCCCTTCCCTCCTTCTCTTCTGGTAGACCTCTGCAAAGCAGCTTATCTGTGCAGGAATATGCAAGGGTTACAACTCCACAAAAAAAAAGAGAGGAAGGCCCCAGCAACAGATTTTATGCACTTGATTGGCTTTGCTACCTGCACACAGATGCAGCATTTTGTGCCTTATCAAAGGCTGATGCCACAGACCAGCTCACCCTGCACTCTTTATTTCTGTTGTTTTCTTCTCATCCTCTGCATCGAACTCTGTGCTCTAAAGCACCTAGCAGTGCCCAGAGTGCTGCATTAATGTTTCATAACACAGATCTGTTGACACAGGTTAGGCTTGCACTCCACGATGGCAAAGTGCAGCTTCAGCAGCTACAGGGAGAATTGAACAGGTCACTGTGCAACAAACAGCTTTTGCAGTTTCTCAAATCACTGATCACAGCCACAGGTCTTAGGAGCAAGCCCAAGCAGTGTAAATAATGTGTAACAACATTCCAGCTATAGCCCCTTTCCCCTCATACCCGCAGGCAAAAAGCAGTGCTACTGGCAGTTCATGTACATGAAAATTAGAAATGAAAATCAGGACACTCAGGCCAGCTTTTACTCTGACTTAGGTCACTGGGCTCACCTGTCTTTGAGTCTGCCTGCAGAGCTGAGGCTCCTTTTGGACCTCAATGATTACAGAATGCAGCCATGCTCAGGGGAATGCACGCTTTTCAGATTTCCTCAATATCTTGAGTCTGAAAAGTTTGTCTGGATGCTTTGCAGGGAATCTTTTCATGTACAAACTTGCTTAACTTTGGCTTCACAATCCAAAAAAGGCACACCAAAGGCAAGAAAAAATTGTCATTGAACAAGAAGTGCTATTGATTTTAATATTTTTATTTTCTATTTCCCTGAGGCATTCCTGAGGGTATTTCTTAGATGACTTTGAACTGATGCAGTATGCTGAAGTTTCTAGTAGGCAGGTATAATTGACAAATACTGCAAACCACAGGAACTTGATCTATTCAGAAATGGGGACTGGATTGTAACTGGATAGTCAAGAGTGATGAAGGAGTGGTGAAGAGATTTTAATTATGAAGTTAATGCACAACCTCCCTGACTGCTTTTTGCTGCTTTGCCATAGGGTCTATCAGTTATCCATGTCACTGTGAGTGATTTGACTATCTTATAGAAGAGCCATATCCCACATAAAAAGTAATTAATGTCTTTTTATTTTCATCACAGAACCTAAAGAGGATGAAGCGGAGCTATCTGACGATGGTAAGAAGTGCATGTTTTTAAACAGGACAAATGCAAGTCTGCGTTCTTCATTCATGTCTTCTGGAGGTTTTTAATCATGGTCCTTAATGCTTGTTTGTAGAGGGGAAAGAAACAGAGGTCGAATATCGGACGGTTACAATCAACACTGAACAGAAGGTGTCAGATCTTTATAACATCGAAGAAAGACTGGGATCGTAAGTATTGGGCTGTGCTTTTGAAGACACACAGTTTTCAAGGCTACCAGTCAGTTATAAAGATCATGTGCATTTATTCTTTGACTGTCTTGCACTTTCAACATCCCAGCTGTGCTCCTTTGTTGCGGTAAAAATAGATTTTAACATATGTTGGCCTCCACTCCATAAAGATCCTTTGCTCCTATTAGCTGATAATTTTGAAATAGTACATGTATTTCTGGCAAGGAAAACGAAGCCCACAAATGAACACAGCTAGAGGATTCATTCATTCTTCAGTGTCCTAAAAGCTATCTGTAAAAAGGTACACATTGTGTACTTGCATTTCCATTATATCCATTAGTGATAATAAGATTATCCTGCCCACGGGCTGGAATCTCTGTTGACAGCAGCCATAATCCCAAGAGCATTAATACTATTGCTGAGAGAAGGTCAGTGATTAGTCTGGCTGTGTTTCTCAGGGCCCAGCTCCTGGTGGTGTGAACTGAAGGCCATGATAATCTTTCAGTGATCACTGCTGAAGGCCAGGGGATCCTCTGTGCTGCCATGAACAGATCCTGAGAACTGTAACATAGAGCTAGAATTGTACTTTACAGCAATGGGAAACAATTGTACTGAAGCCTTGAGCATTCAGATTCTGATTTCACCTAAATCCTGTACCTGAGATGTCCCACCTGCTGCCCCTTCAGAGGTGTATGACCTACAGAAAACTGTGTGCAGGAAGACCTGAATGAAAACCTGGTAGGAGTCCCAGTTTTTGAAACCTCCTATGTAAGACTCCTTAACTGGAACAGCAGAGTATCTCTAAATGTGGTATTCATTTGAAAATTCTTGCAGATCACTCTGCACAAAATCAGTATAGAGTAATACTTGATATTAAGACATTTTTATTTCAGAATGGAATGGTTGTGCTGGAATATTTAGTAGATTATTTTGCTGGAATATTTAATAAACCATTACTATTTGTGGTGGCCCATATATTGCAAAAACATTTTATGGAAATAGTTATATATTTTCAGGGGAAAATTTGGACAAGTCTTCAGGCTTGTTGAAAAGAAGACTGGAAAAGTTTGGGCAGGAAAATTTTTCAAAGCATATTCTGCTAAGGAAAAAGAAAACATAAGGGATGAAATTAGCATCATGAACTGCCTACATCATCCAAAACTCGTCCAATGTGTAGATGCCTTTGAAGAAAAAGCCAACATCGTTATGGTTTTGGAAATGTAAGTATAAAGCAGAGCATACTAACAAAGTTAATAATGTTGAAAATAATTGTGCGTACAAAAGTAGCAACTTACAGACATGGGACTGTCAAATGCTTCAGGATTTGCAGGGCCTGGATGGTTTTTAGATCTTGTAAGTTTTTCCAATTATGTATACAACTTTCTTAAACTGTGTACGTGACTATGTGTTAATCTTTTAAAAATCAGTCAAAATGTGCTAGTTTTTATTGTCTACTTTGCTTGTTTCTTAAAGTACATGTGGTAGGGTTTTGCAGCTCACTCTTATTGCCTGCTCGGGAGAGGTGAGAACAAAGTTAGCTACATTTTGGACTTTCATTTAGAACCTGAAAGTGTTTAAGGAGGAGAACTTTTTTTTACCTAAGGTAGTTCTAAACATGTGTTGAGCAGTCTTCACAAACAGTAAGGGCCAACATGACCTATGTTTACATCACCCATAATGCACCTGCTTAGTGTGAATCCCATACTTGTGGCAGTACCAGCTAGAAAGAAGATTAAATCCTGATCTGTGCTGATGTTTTTCACTTTAGTTACAGTTCTGCTGCCACATCAACTTCATGTGCTCTCTGATTCAAGAGAAGCAGTTTTTTTCTGGCTGGAAGTTCTAAGTTAGATATAAATTGTTTGAGGCAAAAGAGACTATATGTCTATTTTGCTTGCTTGGCACTTGCTTAGATTATGTGCAAACTACTACTGCACTGGCATATTTCAGAGATTGGATTTTACAACCCTGGAACTTATATGCCTTTATGTGCAGGAAGGTGTTTTTATTTTTAAATTGAGCAGTTGAGCAAACTGGCGATGGTAAGGGAAGGGAACCCGACTTAGTTTGGAACTGAAAGCTGGCAGACCTAATGGAAAACAGGGAGATGTATAAAGAGTCTGGAATAGCATATGGCTTTACACTCCATTAGCTCCCCCCAACAGCAAAGGGGTTTTACTCTTTACAAATATAGAAAACTGCAACCAAGTTTCAAGTAATTTTGTTACCCAGTCTCACTAGGACGTGGTTTTATTTTGGGGTGGCCACCTTTTCTGGGTTTTGAGCCCCCCCTGACATTTCCATTGTGCCAAGCAGCAGCAGAGCAGGTCTGGGCAGTGAGGGGCTTGGGTGGCACCTTCCAGATGACTTGGTGGCCTCTCTCCTGTATGTCACCCAGCTGACACAATCCCAGCTCAGCAACTGCACCTGTATTGATAAAGAGCCTGCAAGGGATCATTTCTGCTGTAGCTATTAATAAAGTATTTCTTTGCATATCAAAGAAGTTGTGGGGAAAAAGCTTTAAATGTTCTTACTATCCAAGCTGTTTGTTTCATTTCCATCACAGTTTAAACGCATGGATTTCAAATAAATCAAGCTTACTTGCTGTCAGTTTCCTTTAAATTGGATTTTAGCAGTGACTGGAATTTAGGAACTCCCTTTCTACTCAAATTGATGAGAAACACCCTTAGATTTTTCTTCCTGATATTTATTCTAAATTGTTAATTATAATTTTATTCCCATATCTTTCCTGGAACCTTTTAAACTTCATACTCTCTGCTTTATTATTTCTCATTACACAATTTTATATGGTTTGATTTCATATTCAAAATAAAATCAGATTTTTTTTGTTATTACTTTTAAATTAAACACTATAATGATGTGCTCTTGCCTGGAAACCTTTCCGTCTAACATTTACTGGAAGTCAGAGGCAAATCTCAGGCATTTCCTTTCCAAATATAGGAACATATTGGTTCCACCATAAGAATCTCAGTGGAAAAAGTAAATTTGAAAATAGTAGCATGTTGTCAATGTAATTCAGCACTGGAGCCTAAGTGCCTCAATGTTTAATATGCTTCAGATAGTCAGTTTTTTACATAGATCAGAAGGAGATTATTGTATTGCAAATTAAGATTGTTGGAGCAAAATCTCAGCACTAAATTCTATCATTTGATGTGATTTAAGTTGTTGCAAGTTACTTGGGTTTTTTTCTTTTTTTCTAAGGTAGATTTTTAAAAATGCAGTTTAGTAATTGCCTAGGCAACTCCAAGGTAGATTCTTCTCACTGTTCCTATGGACCAAAACCTTAGATGTGTGTTCTGTGATTCCACAGACATGGATATTTTCCTATATGACTCATGTAGAGAAGACTGAAAAGAGGAGAATCCAGAAAAAAAAATAGAGATTTGGATTCTGAAATAGTTGTGACTGTTTGAACAAAGCCTTCTCCTCCTGTGTATGTGTAGAACCTCATCCACATTGGTTTTATTCAGCTTTCTAACCTGGCAAAAATTAAACTGGATTTGGCTCCTGATAGAAATGCAGCAATATTCATCCCATAAATGCATTGCAGTTTAATCTACCATTGCTACCAGAGTGTTGAGAGCTCCCATGGTAAAAACAGCAGGCAGATGTATTAGCAGTAGTTCATTTACAAAAATGTGCTAAAAAGTGGTGCTTGAAACAATGGTACAATTTCTGAAAAATTTTCCCTTTAGGGATCTGAAAAGGGTGGCACTTTTATAGTACAAATAAGTCGTCACTATCTGCGTTGAACAGTCAGAAACAACTGGTACATTTTAGTATGAAGATGATTATCATTTGGAATTGCAGAGTACTCCAGATATAAACATTTTGCCTGCAGATGTTTTCATAAACACCCATTCTGGTTAATGTCTTAGCAAAGCAACAACACACTAGATCCCCTGAATGTTTATTCAACAGGTCTGGCAATACTATTGCTTTATGTTACAAATGTGCTCTAATCCAACATAACCTCTCAGTTTGTCAAGCATATGCTCTTCTTACTATTTTCATATTCATAAGAAACCACAATAGCATTTTAATTACATATTTTCTGAAATCTTATAGCCAAAGCAAGAAATGTGTCCAGAACTTCAGATGTTTCAAATTCAGTTTGGTACATGAGGGATATAATCATGTATCTGGCAACCTGCAAACATGGCAAGGCTGCTTTTCAGTTGTGTGTTTTCTTTCTGTAACTGAAATGTGCAATTGCATTTGGCAATAACCATGAGTGCTGCAAAATATTAAATCATATAAAGACCACGGTATGTTTAATTTCGAAAAGCAAAGCTGCTCTTCACTACGTACTCCTTTCCTCATGGGTCATTCACCCACAGCATAAGAAAAAAGTGTTTCCCATCTTTGGATGCAAGCAGATAAACCAGTTGAGTGATTACTCAAAATTAAAAAAAAAAAAAAAATCAACAAAAAATCCCAAAGAAACAAAACACAGACTCAAACAAAAAACAGAACAAAAAACCCATCAAACCCAGCAAGCCACAAATTAATTTATGCTTTATTAAATCTAGGTTAAAAATGTCCCACTTCAGTTGCACGAATATTTCAATCCAGGAGATGCTACCCTGGAAAGACCATTTATTTCACATCCTAAATTAGCATAAAAATGGAATTGACCTACAAGGAGTGCGAGGAGGGCTCAGCTAAAAATACCAACACAGAAAGTGTTGTGGGTTATATCCTTCTCCTGTCATTGCTGAGGAGGAAATTCCCTCTGAGCTCACTTGGGTCAGTAATTTACCCTTTGAGCTTTGCATTCCAGTTAACCATCTCATTGGAATTCTTCCTCCCTCAGCCTTTGTCACTCTCAATCTCTCTTCTTCCTGAAATTTTGCTCATCTGCTTGAAGTTGTGTCCTTTTTTCCTGGGACATTCCATGTATTTTAGTTTTCTTTATTTCTAAATGATGTTATCCACACTTGTGCACTGATGGATGGTAGGAGGGAAGGAAGAAGTGGGAACTGTGGGAGTCAGGAGCAGTGTTACAAACATGTGTCAGCAAGGTGGTGATCACAGAGCACACACTGCACTGTCAGCTGCAGGTGAGCCAGTCCTAGAGGCAGGATGTAAATCCCTCCTGCCTGGAATAACAACATCGGTGTCTCACAGTCCTCACCTGCCACAGAGATTCAGAACAGAAAACATCTATTCATTTATACCACACACAAGAGGGGATTCTTTCCACGTGATCCTTGTGTCTGTGGAAAATGCCATTATAAAACACAGATTGCATCCTGAAGTGACTGCTGCAAGCTTGAACTCTCTGTATTGCTGTAAAAAAAAAAGCCTGATTATTCCCCAAATCAATATGTTACAGAAGTCTCTTTTTATTCTGTCTTTCACAGGGTTTCTGGAGGAGAACTCTTCGAACGAATCATTGATGAAGACTTTGAGCTGACAGAGAGAGAGTGCATTAAATACATGAAGCAGATTTCAGAAGGAGTTCAATACATTCATAAGCAGGGTATTGTCCACTTGGATTTGAAGCCAGAAAATATTATGTGTGTCAACAAGACTGGTACAAGTATCAAACTCATTGACTTTGGACTCGCAAGAAGATTAGGTAATGAATTTTCTGCCTATTTCAGTATCACGGGGGGAAAGGGCAGGACAAACAGTAATTCATCCTACCTGTTATATAGAGAGTAAACAGATGTTTCCTATAAATATTTCTGGTTTTAGGAAAAAATAGAAAAGAGAAAAAGAAGACATTCAAGAATGAGAGAAGGGCACCTCATCTTCAAGAGGAGTTTGCAGTGACGTGTACACAGTCTACCTGTCTGTTTCTACAGTAGGGTATCCCTGCATATTCCATGTAAAATACATGGATTTTTGATACCATAAATCACTAAGTCTCTAACTAAATACTTCATGAATACTACAAATCCTTAAAACTTTTTTAATAGCAGGAATTAAGGTGATGATCTAGAAGCCTTTCAGATAATTACAGTCATTTTACATTTTCCCATCATTTTTATCATTTCCTATCTTAAACAGCAGGATATTGTCACACATGTTAAACATCAGAGAACTTCTATAAAGAGCTGTGTAATAGCACTACTTAAAAATAATGCAGTAGGGGGAAATTACATTTGACAAGCCCTTCCTCTTCCTAAACTGCTTTTTAGCTACTTTCTATCATTCATTTTGGTCTAAGCTTCCAACATGCTCTGCAACTTGAAAGTCAAAGATGTTCGAAGGTTCTTGTCTTCGTATTTTTCAGCTCCAAAAAGCAGCCCTTCAGTTGTATATGCAGTGTTAAACAATACCAATATCCCACACTGATCTTTTCTAATCTTTTGATTTCACAAAAGGAAAAAAAATCATTCTACGAATTAAAAGAAGCAAGAATAGTTTATGAACCTGTTACACTGGAAGAGCTGAGATTTGTAGCTCTCCTGACAATAACTGATTGGCACAACTTACATGAATTCCTACTCTCTATATAACAGGGTGCACAGCTGGATTCTTCTTTGAAATCTTTTGCCTTCCCTCTTTGAAAAAGTATTTTAAATAGTTTTTAATAGTTACTAATAAGTAGAAAAATTCTTTTTGAGAGAGTACAGGTGAATTATTACCACCTACTTCTTGTTATCTGCCTAAATGCTGCTCATCCTACTTGTTTTGACACTTAAGCAACAGACTACTGCATTCTCTGGTGCTCAGCACCAGGAATGGTTTGTTGAATGAGTAGGGGAAAAGAAGGCTGCTTTGAAGAATTCTAGATGATGTTCTGCTCCAAAAGTGTATTAAATTACTCTTAACTTAGTGATAAGATGTTTATTTTATTTATTTAAAAAAGAGATTTTTGCCATTTCTGTTCCTTCACCATTATAGAGCCAGTAGTGTTCTGGGAACATGAACTGATTTTGTTCTTGTTCAGGAAAACAGGTGAACTGTTAACTAAATTGCAGTGCTGATGTTTTTGTGTGAGAGGTGTGGGAAAGATTTCAGCCCATGATGTTCCAGCTGTCAGCCTGAAAACCTTGCATTTACTGCTGCACTGAGTGGATTTCATCAACAAGAGATATAATGTAAACACAGAATGGCCTTTTTATAGAAACTTCTTCAGCTACCTTTTTAACTTCAGACCACAGTTAAACCCACGTTTAGCAAATGGAAGATCCTATTTTCAGTAGCCTGTTCACATCTATCAGCTTTCCCACTTTTCTGTTAATCTTGTGGCATCACAGTGCTTGCAGGGCTGACAGCAACTTGTGAGCTGCTCCAGTCATGCCTTAAGTAGGAAATCTCTAAACTCCAAATAACTTCTCTTGCTGTAGAAGGATGAGAACTGTGAGCACTGATGCTGATTATGATTTCACTATACTGTACATTCATTTGGCTTAATATGCTGCTAATTCTTGCCAGGTTCCACTGTAGGTATTTGCTGTTCATCAGCCATTCTGGGAAACTCCATCGTGGGTGGCATTCCCTAGGAAGAGAAAGGGCCCTTCCATTCCATGCCCAGCAAGCATAAGCACTGTTCTAATTGCAAAAACAATTGTAACATTTCAGTTGAGATGGTTTCCAAAAGTAGAAAACAACTTTTACTGTTTCATTTACTTACAAAAATTGCTAAAAACACTTTTCACTAATGTTTGCCTGTTGTTTTATGTGGTGCACTGAGAGCATATTCCTCCTCCTTGTGTTCCTTCAAGCTTTGTGACTTTGAAATTGGCTGTCAAAATCACTTTGGCATTGATAGATGTGGGATTGGAGCCCTCATCCTACAGACTTGACCCTGACTGAGCAGAAACTGCTTAGCCAAGGGATTGCTGAAGGGAGCAGTGGCTGATTCTGCACTTCAACTTCTGAGGTTTAACTTTTTGTAACTAGTGCAAAGTAGTGCCTCTAAATATTCAGTGTTTTGATCAGTTTTAAAGATATTAGGATCAGATCCTTCTGCAGTCATCTTCTGCAGCTAATTAGTTCTCTTGCACTGTCAGGAAATACCAAAGCTGCAGCGGGATATTTTCCTGACCTTTTTTGGTGTGCTGAGGAACACATGTAGAAAATTGTTTAAGATAAACTTCTTGAGGAGAAAAGAGAATGGTTTTTGAGTACTGTAAAGATTTTTTTTTAATCAGTTGATTATACACAGTGTCAGCAACAGTTTCCAGCTAGCTTGTCAGCTTTCTATCTGAACTAAGGGATATCCAAACACAGATCCTACTTGTGTACTAAGCTTGTAAACAACTGGGTAAAGATTTGACATATTACTGTATAGAAAGGGTCTTACTCTTTTCCTTTCTTTTTTCTTTTATACACAGAAAATGCTGTGTCAGTTGTTTCACACTGTATGCTTGCACTCAAATGCCATGTTTTCAAAAAAAACCCCCACATTTCTCTGACCTGTGGGCAGCACATTTCATACACCAGCCTTTTGCATACACAGTTGCTCATGGTAGTTTACACAGTGCACAGAAAAGCCTCCAAACTTGGATGTGAAAATCTGAGCCTGAGACTTGGCTGATCATGATGAAGCTTTTAGAAAATTGGTTCATTGCGATAAATTTCAGTAATTTCTTGTAAGGGCAGTTTGGAAAAAAAATATAAGTGTTGATTTTAAAATTAAGGTGGATGGGAAAATGGGATCTTAGGCTTCCCATTTGCACTTGGAAAAGGAAGGTGATCCTCACTCCTCATTGCCACCATGGAGAACACATCGCTCTTCTTTTAGGCTAAGTCATTTTCAGTTCCATGTTAGAAAATGTATCATATGTTTTGGAGTAAGAAAATTCTGGTTATGTGACTGTAGGGACATTGTGGAATAGTTTTTGGATGTGCTTTTTAAAGGATAGTCAGAGAGCAGGAGGGCCTTGTTGTTGGTGAACTTGCATGGAAGGATCTGGATAATTTCCTGCAGCTGCTCTCAGGCATTCTTCTCTCTGTTTCTGTCTCTAAAAATGGTGGGAGCAGGGAAAACATGTGAAAATGAGGTTTCTACAATTAATTTACTATAACCACACCTGAATAGAGGAAAAAAAGGTTTCACAGCATTTAAAATGGGAAACTGGTACAACTGCAAGTGAATTGTTGTGGCTGTGCTCAAAAGTTGCCTCAAGTATGGTGTTCAATCATTAGGCAAGTTATTAAGCCCACATATATTTCAGATTTTATTTGGTAGGTTGGGGAATTGTGTACCTCAAAAGAGCATTAGCTCAGGTGTTTGATTGCATTTCATGAAATGCCTTAAGAGCTTTCAATGGAGCTAAGCTTGGGAGTGGAGTCTGTACTGGGATCAGCAATTATGTTGCAAAGCTTGGTAAATTAATTTCTGGTAAATAAAAATATTCTATTCAGCTTCATTGTTGTGGACAGGTTTCTCCTTTTGTAGACTTCGGAACTTTGCTATTGTTTGAGGGTTTTTGAAGCTTTTCTCCTGGTTATAGAGCTGCAAATCCCTGTGCTCGTGGTAACCTTAACAGGAGCAGGACTGGAATGTGTTACATCTGCTTGCCTTCCCATCCATATCTGTTTTGTTTAGATGGTAATCTCCTTGGGAGAGCAGTGGCTCCTCACTAGGACATTCTACTGTGCCTAATCTGGCTGCTGCTCTTGCACAAAAGATAAACCTAATGCAATGAATCTCACTTAAGGCAGACACTGGCTGCTCAGGCACATGTGCAGACTGGACATGAGTTTCTCAAACCTAAATCCAAGCCTGTTTCAAGTCAGAAACAATTTATTTTCTGACATTTTTATATTTTTACAATACAATTCTATATACTGGGATGTGGTTTTTTTTTCCAGTCCCTAACCTATTCCTTAGCATTCTTCCTTCCTGACCTTGCTTATTCTTTTCTTCTTCCCACCAGATTTAGAACAGGCATTGATAAAAATGAGCCCACTGAGATTTGCCTAAGAATTTCTAACTCAATGACATACACTGTGTTTCACACTACACTAGAGGTAGACATTTCACTCACTTGCACACTGGCAGAATAATCTGGCAGTAATTGGTTACAAAAAAGCTCTTCTCTTTCCTCCATCACTGTATTTTCCAGCAGGGCAATACTGGTGGGTCAGCACTAGAAGAATGTCAGGCCAGTTCACCTGTCTCATGATCTCATTCTTTCAGTTCATATTGGTAGCAGGAGCTTCACTGCAGATCAGTTTAAAGGCATCCACAGTGTGTTTAAGCACAGTAAATGTAGAATAGCTGTGCTACAAGCCAGCTGAATAAAAGTTTGGAGCAGCTGATAACTGAGAGCTGGTGATTTGTGCTTCCCCTTCCCCTTCACAAGGTGTGCTTGTAGGCAGCCTGGTTTTGAGAGCATGCCCAAGCCCAGTTTTACCTGTGAGGTAATGATCTGACTGGTACACATCATCTGCTCCTTCTCTTGTTTCACTGCTGGCCTGTGCCACTTCAAATTTAAGAGACATGCAACCCACTATTGATTTTCTTTCCTGTTTACATTAGAAGTAAATGTGTTGCAGTGAAATAGTTACCTCCTATTACTACAATTTTAGCACTACTGGTTCTTTTTACCACAACATCCAGGTCCCCAAACTTTGAGAAATGTTCAATAATTTGTGAAAACTGTAGCTTCTTTCTGACACTGGAGTCCTGCAGTTCTCTTGTGCAACTGCTGAAGGGATAGAGGCTCAAACAGTTTTGTACTTCAGGACATGCAAATCTGAATTAAACACTGATGGCTCTCCTTTTTCATAGATTTGGTCTTGTGGAAGTTCCTTGCAATAGGAACCTTCTTATGTGCCTTATACAGTGCTGTGTGCTTGAGGATGCTTAATAAATAATTCTTTATTGCTATACATGTATCAGCTAAGAAAACAGCAATTCAGGCATCATTTATTTCTCCTGATAAGGATCTTTAACAGAATCACAAATATGAAGGCAAAGCTGGTTTTCCTGTTACTAGAGAATAATTGTTTTTTAAGAACCTCCATGCAGCAGTTAATGGTTTTCTCTTTCATTCTTCACAGAAAATGCAGGCTCTCTGAAAGTTCTCTTTGGGACACCTGAGTTTGTGGCTCCAGAAGTTATAAACTATGAACCTATTGGATATGAAACAGATATGTGGAGTATAGGAGTTATCTGCTACATTTTGTGAGTACTTTGCTATTCTTAAATTCACAAATCCTGACAGTTGCTGAACATACAGGATTTTCATCAACTTCTGAAGTTTTCAGGCCTTTTGTGTTGTAATTAGCAGCTCCAGCATGTTTAATAAAACTCCTCTGTTCTCCGAAGGGTGCAGTTGGTAGACAGCAGAACTGGCAGTTCTGGAAATTCAACTATTTAGTGTTGTACCTCTTACATCATAAACCAGCAATGCTTCATCTCATTTAAAAAGACAATGTGACTATTTTATTATTAACTTCAAACTATTTTTCCTTTCCACATGTTAAAGAGAAATGTTTGGGCATGCACTAATAACCAATAATTTCCATTCTCTTATTCCGAGAGAAAATTTTTGTGAAACTTTGGGGTCTCGTGAGACTCAATGAAGTATCCCAGCATTACCATATCTGTTCACAGTGCGTTTTAATTTATTACCAAGCACAAGCCACTGGATAAATACATTTTATTAGCAGCAAGGATCGAGCTCGTGGAGACATTTTAGAGGATGGTCAGCTGCAGCTTTTGGTTATGTATTTCAGTAATAGATTTGATTTTCATATATGATTTGATAGAGCACGCTTATAAACATCAGTGAGTCTAGAGAAATGTATATGGAAATAGTATCTCCATGCCTAGAACAGCAAGTGATTTTCTTCCACCTGTGACTTTACACATTCAGTGCCATATAAACAAGAGGAAATAGAAGCTTTGTTTGGAGCACGGCTCCTTCTCCCTTGTTCCAGCTTCAGTAGTAAGTCAGTGGCAGATCTGATTTGCACAGGTTCTTTTAAAAGACTCAATGTCTTTCTCTCTTTATTAAAGAGTCCCCTCTGCCCTGGCTATCCCGCTCCCTGACACCTGGCAATGCACAGTTGTTTGCCTCAGTTTTACTCCGTCGTTCTGTGCCCCTGCTTTTCTCATGAGCCTGCACTTGTTCATGCTCTTCTCATTTCCAAACTAAGACATACGATTTCCTTACTTGGCCTACGCAAAAGCCACTACATCAACTCCCTCTTACTCCCAGCAAAGACTCGGAATATTTCTATTATCTTCAGTTTCAGATGAGATGCGTGCTCCATTCTTCAAGGTCACTTCGCTCTGTCAGTTTATTTACGGGACCTCTATTTTCCATTCACTCCCAAGCACTTCTTTCTAGACCTTGAAAGCCGCTTTGGATCGTTCCGTAGCTGCACTCACGGAGCCCACCCAGGCAGCAGAGCGATGCCAAATCCCCGCGTTCCCGGGGCGGGCCGGCGGTACCGGGACCGGGCATCGCTCGGTGCCGCAGCGCCGCCTGCAGCCCGCCCGCGCCCGGCACCGCGCCGCGTTCTGGGGAGCTCCTCGTCTCTCGGGGCCGCTTGTTGTTATCAACGCCCAGGGAGAGTTTCCGTGTGCTCCCTGCCTGAGCAGCGAGGCACAAGTCGGTGCTGGCTCCGAGTGTTCCGGGGGATGCAGCCAGGGCTGCCGCTCCAGGGCGCTGCTGGGGAGTGGCGGCATCGCCCGAGACAGAGCGAAGGGAGCAGGTGGAACAGGTGGGGAAAAGGCGACTATCTTGACAAAGACTACTCTGCTTCTTCCCAGTTTCTCTGTGCCAAGCAGGATATTTGGATGCTGTACCATTCAGCTGATGGGGTTGGAGTGGTATTACACTCATTCAGCTCATCGGATATGCCTTGTGAACTATATTCTGAATTTACTTGTTTGCTAAGATGCATTTAAGCTCATTTAACCCATCATAAGGGGCAATCTACATTACTCAAACACACTGAAAAATATTGTTTTGATGTGTTGCTATTGCCACAATAATGATTAGCAGTGATAATCAGCTTTTGTCTTTCTTGCCATAAGAATAAAAGAAAAAGAAGTTAGGGAAGACCCGTGAGTCATCACTTGGACTTTCCCTCTCCACCCCAGAGTGACAGAGGTTTCCAATCTGTCTTAACTTTCTTAGAGTCCAGCTATTTTTACAGACTCACAACTATGAGCCATTATCCAAAATGAACTATCACATCATCATTACAGAATGCAAATAAAAGTCATTGAGAACTGCATCTCTCTTTAGTTGCAGCTCTTGTAAGCTCAGAACTGCCAAATCTCATGCCTGAACTGCAAGACTCACTCACTTGGTGTCTGTCTCACACACCTTCTCTGTGCTGGTACCTGGGCACGTGCATCCCCTCCGCCCTGCGGTGGGAGTGGGGCCATGCAGGCACAGGAGAACACTGGACCTAAGGGCAGCTCTGCTACACGCAGCTGATGGCCTAGAGCTGCTGTGTCCATCATCTGTCCCAAGGGAAACAGCAGGGAACACGCTGCAGCATCACTTGACACAACAGCTGCCTGAAAATGACTGTTTCCATGATGTGCAGCACAACAATGAATACAAACCAGCTTCAGCAAAGAGCTGCTAAAGTGATCTCTGTGATTTAAGGGTCCTCCCTGCAGAAGAAATGGTTGGGATGTAATCTTAAGTAGAAAGCAGGGTGACAGCGCTCCTCCAAAACCCTGCAGCAAAAGCTCTCCCCAGCCCTCTGCTATGCAGATGTAAGTACAGATATTGCACTCCCTGCTGGGATACTGCATCTGTCTTCCTTATGGCATGACTGATTTAATTCCATCCTACAGTTCATGGGTTCCCTTTTCACATTTCTAAACTACATATTAAATCCTTTTAATCTCCCTGGATTACTTATTCAGTCCTGTCTCTTCATCTGTCTCTGTTCTTCCTTAAATTTCCGTTTGTATTCTCCACCTTATGTTTTTTATCTTCCACTTTTATCTTGTTCTCTGTCCTGTTCTGCATCACAGTACTGTTCCGCATACTTAAGTTGATCTATTGCCTTTGAAATAACAGGCCACAAATATTATAGCTTGTGTATATCATCTCCATTTATGTCTATTTCAGTGCTTCTTTCTGCATTTACAATAATCTTTATCTAATGAAGGTTAAACCTCCTGAATTCTTTCCAGCTCTTTCTGTTCCATTTATTCTTCTGGGCATTCCTGAATTTGTGTAATTTTTCTATTTCTAGTTCTTTTCTGATGATCGATTTGGATAGTCATTGTTTTGAATATTTAGTAATCTAAAACAATTCCTAATTTTTATTTCAAACCAATTTTCAGTCCAAGGTTTCAGCACTGCATGGGCATACACTGAATGTGGATTTGCCTTTTCCTTCTGGCACCATAGGATCTGAGTAGTTTCAGGGAGGAATTGTCTGTGGCTGATTCAAACCGCTGCTTGTGTTCCAATAATTCTCCTTGTTTTATCAGTGCCAGGCAGTGTTTATCTTTTCAGCATAGTTGATCTCTGTCAATTAATATTTTTAATATACTTTATCTCAGGCTGTGTTTTGATATCACATTTGATCTTGCTGTATACTCTTTTCCTTCAGCACCTTCCTAACAGCACACACCCTGATTCTTCAAACATTCCCTTTTCCTTTTATCCATTGAGTTGTTCATCACTGCTGCTCCCCCTCCCTTGTTTGGCAGTTTGGGTTGTTTGAAAGATCTTTTGGCATCGTTCATCTTTTGGGTGTGCTGGCTTGGAACCTGGATAAAGCAGGACGCCGCTGGCTTACACTCGGCACCATGTCATGTTAAAAATTTATACCTCTTTATATGAAAGATGTGAGAGCACTCATTGTTCCTTCCTTAAACCAAGTTAGGAAGGCTTTAATGTCAGACGGCACTGCTCAAAAGAACATGTTTTATTTGTACAGTGGCTCTGGCAAACTGTGGTTCCTCATTAATCCACTGGGTATGTGAAACAAGGAGGAGAACATCAATAACACCCTTGCTTCAGAAATGAGCTGTCTTCATTTACATGGGCTCAGTGGTCTGCTTAGTCCAGAAAGGACCGGTGTGGGCTAAGTGTCCCATGGACGTGTGACCCTAACAAAGTATCCTCTGATTATTTATTTGCTTTAGTTCACTTGAAAAAGAATTAATTCACTAAATGATCTCCAGGGTGCAGGTGTCATCATCACATGCTTATTTGACATGCCCTGCACAGGTTTATCAGAAGCAGATCCTGAGATCTGTTCATATTGAGATCTGTTACACTTTTTGCACTGCCAATGCAAGGCAAAGCCTGTAAGTAGGAGCTGAGTGCCAGCAGTCCCTGGCAGTTGGTGCTGCAAGCACTGCTTGCAGAAAACTCACAGCTTGACTCTTTGAGACAGGCAGCAAAGCCATCTTCCCTGCATTAGTGGGAGTCTTAATGCAAAGATTTCCAGTTGAAATGCCATGGTGTTTGTTACGTAGGCAATGAAATTCCCATCCACATTGGACCCTTTTCATCTTAACATTTCTAAGTCTGCACTTGGAGCTTTGTTAGAACAGACCAATAAATGTTAAGGAACTCCTAGAGGATAAAATACATTTCTTCTTTATTTAGAAGTGGAAACTGTGAAAGACTTTCTAAACAAATGGTTCTTAACATGCCAGGAAGATGCCTGGTAAAGTAGCTGGAAAAATGTTTTCAGTAAACAGCCTGCTGCTTGCCTAAGAGTAACTTCTCAGTGTAAGCTCAGTGTTAATTTTCTGGAGCAGTAGCTCATCTTTATCACTTCAGCATTCCAGAAAGAAATTGTTTCCATTATCTGTCAAAAGAGTTGCTGGACCATTATTACTTTAAATGGCTATTAAGAAAGGAACAACCAAGACTTCAGTCAGTTAAATCTGTGCTAGAGATAAAAATTTCTGGCTATAATCGACATGAGTTGCTGGATTTTGTTTCCTGACTATAGACAAGGATCTAGTTCTCCTTAGAAGTATTTCCACAACAAGGCAACTGGTTCGCAGTGTAGAACTGTAGTAGGGAGAGAAAATTATTTTAGCTTTATAAATCTGCAATAGCACATTCAGAAATACGAAAATAGGTTCATTGAAATGTTTGAATGGGCACTGTTACACTGGTGCTTGGAAATGACAGAGTGGAGGCTTAACTGAGACCCACCTGGTAATTTACCAAATGCATGGGATTGAACAATCCTACCACAGCATTTAAAATATTATCAGACAATTCTGTCATACAGTTCTAAAATTTAAAAAAACCCAAATACATGCACAGAAAAACAAAAGCAAAAACAGCAACCAAAGAATTTTTTTCCTTCTCATCCTTTAATTTATCCTCACCCTTCAAAAGCCGTATGGGACATGCAGTGCAAGCACTGTCTTTTCCAGCACAGTGGAGCAGTGGTGTTTCCACATGAAGCGATGTCTCTGTACCTATAGCAGGTTTTTTAATATGCATATGATCTCTCAATTTTGCAGCTTTAACCTCTGGAAATAGGCCAAAATCTTGTCAAATGTAGTGCAAGAGCTGCACAACACTATTTGTGGTAATATTGTGCAGAGGTCACCTCTGACATACTTTGATCAGGTATTGAAGGGAAACGGGATTGGTAATTCTCTGGCTGCCCAAGTGTGTCCTCTGGAAGCTTAACTGGATGAAGAGAAAATGTGCATCTCCTCTTTTGACAATGAACTAAAGGAATACTTCTCAGACCTGTCATTGTATAAGCTGCTGGCTTGGCTGAGACTTGTTCTTACTACAAGGTAAAAACGAGACAACCCAGCAGTCAGTATGTGGAACCCAAAATCAGAACTGCAGTCTGCATGAGATTTTTTCACTTGCTAAAACATTATGGGGAACACTGACATTGTCATAACTAAGCAAATGCTCAGATGTCAGGGAAGAGGCGGGTGCAAGACCCTGCAGGAATCCGTGATTCCAGGACAGAGATTCCTGTGATGTACCTGGCCATGAGGGCTGGAGGGGAGCGGGCAGAGCAGAACAGAGCAGAGCCCCGTGCTGGCCGTGCTGGCTGCAGCTGTGCCAGCTCTGCTGTGCCTGTCCTGTCAGGCACAAACCTCCTCTCCTCCAGTAAAGCAAGCCTCAAAAATGGGGAAGTCATGGTAAAGTCGCTTCACGAGGACATTTTTGGTACATTCATCTTTCAGCTTTTCATAAATGGGTTTATGCCACTTTACACATTTACAAAGTCAGGATTCATTGTTGGATCTGAGTGCACATATAATGGTAAGTAAGACAGAAAATACATTCTGTTCTGATTTACCTTGTTCTGCCTGAGAATAAACAAACCTTTTATCTTCAGCTCATGTATTATTACTAAGAAGTTTCTGAAGTATACACGTAAGATTCTAGACCCTGCTGTACTGCACACAACTTCCAGAAATGGTAAAAGATTTAGAGTCTGCTCTGTGTGAGACTTCAAAGAGTGTGTGTTTCTGCTTTGCTTATAAAATAAAATGTTTAGGAAGAAATCAGATTTTGAATGTAATAAGAGCCAAAAAAGAAGCAAAATAACTCTGAAGGAGGAGATAATTCTAATATTATTAATCTAATAGCTTACTTTATTTGACCCCAATCTTTTTTTGAACCAGTCTGTTCTGTGATATTCAGTGGCATCACGATATTCATATGATAGTATTATATCCATGTAGTGTTTTCAGAACCCTAATAAGTTACAGTTATTTTTCTATATTTAAAAGAAAGGAGTAGTACTGTTGAAATGTAACTGGTTAACATGATTGTACAGAGAAATCAAACAAAGTCTGTAAAAATTCATGAAGAGTAGGTTATTCTGTAAATTGCATGCCAGGAGGACCTGGAAAAGTGAATAACTTGTAGTTCTAAGAAATAAGCAACCTTTCATCTCTAAGTTTTTATTGAAAGTGTGATATACACAGGCATCAAAAGAATCCAGATGCACAGTGTAATAAAGGATAATGCTCGACTGGAGAAAGAGACTGCAAAAATGACACCATGATGTTCTGTAATTGCCTTTCACTGGCAATTTATCAGTTATATTGTATAAAAAGCCTTGGAAGCTCAACTTAGGTTATAGGAGAGCATTATTTCCATTTCATGCATCATCGTGACTGATGGAGAACATAAAGACGAAATTACTTCTGGATGCATCTGCATAACTCCACAGCCTGCAGTGATGCAGCACTGTTTTATTTGTCTGTATAATTCAGGGTGGGTTTGTGTACAAAATAGCCCTGTAGATTTCAGTATTTCATTATGCATCTTTCTTCTTGGGCTCTCTCTGCAGGAGTAAATGGAATAAAATGTACAAAAAACCTTTGGTTTGGCAGTAAAGGCAGCAAAATCACCCTGAAATTAGATGACCTCCAGAGGTCCTTTCCAACCCTAACAATTCTGTGATTCTGTGGAAGAGCCAGGGGAAAAAAAATATATTCTACTGAATTTGGTGTGAAAAATCCATTATTAGCTATGCAGAACTAGCCAAGTCATTTAACAAACTACTTTGCTCCAATTTCACCTAATTCTAATTCTCCTCCAAAATGTCTTGGGAAAAGAGAAAGAAACTAGTAAAATGTTCCTTTCAGTTTTGCTGGCAAAATTCTAGTTTCCTTCCCATAAGACTATCTGGAGTTAGTTTTGAGTCCTTTATAATTTAATTTAGTTTTAAAAGCAAACTTTTATTGATAATGAACCGCAGAGCATGGGAGATGTCACACGCGATTTGAACTCGTCCTCTGGTAATTTGCAAATTGACGTGGTTTGCTCTGTGTCTGTGTCTGTTCTGTCCCCAGGGTCAGCGGACTTTCTCCTTTCATGGGAGACAATGACAACGAAACCCTTGCCAATGTCACCTCAGCAACGTGGGACTTCGATGATGAGGCTTTCGATGAAATCTCTGACGATGCCAAGGACTTTATCAGCAATCTGCTAAAGAAAGACATGAAGTAAAGCCGCTGGCCTTGCTGCACTTTTTGTGTTTGCGTTTAGCTGAAGTTGCCGTTCGTGTTTCCCCCCGTGGATCTCCAGCACCTCTGGCCATACTTTATAAGGAGCTGTGCGTGCCCGCCCGGCTCTGCGTGTGCAGCGCTCTTTGTTTCACTCGCAGGGTGCAGGCTGAATGGAGCTTCTGCTTCAATCGCCGGCTCTTTGTGCTCTTCCCTCCCCTCGGGCGAGGGGCACTCGGGGCTTTTGTGTGGCCACTCTGATCCCCCTGTTTCGTGACACACATTCCTGCGTGACATGTTCTGTCTTGCTCTGAATGGGTTGCAATTTTGCCGTGTGATGCTTTTAAGTATGCTACCTCTGAGTAGACAGCTTCCCTATAAATGTAATAATTGGGCAAGGCAAAAAAAGAAATCAGAGCTGGAAGCCCTGTTTGCAGAAGTGTCTGAAAAACCAAGGAAAGGAAACACTTCTTCCAATGAGTTTGCAAGTGGTGGGATGGAGAACAGAGGGTTATTTACCCGTGCACCCTGAGCAAAGTGAAGAATAGGTGTTGCGAGAGATTTGGACATTTCTGTTCTGTTAGATGTTCAGGAGGATATTAAGGGGTGGGATGGGGAATCTCTGTAAGTGAAGGAAAGGAGATCTGGGATGGGGTTCTGCCAGCATGAAGCAGCTGAATCATTGCCATTGTGGCTCTGCTGTATATGTTCCATGCCTAAAACACATAGCTTTTCCTGCTTTGTTTTTTAATGTTTTATTAACGCTTAAAAATGCACAGTTTTCTCTCAAAAAGATCTACAGAAATTGTGGAAGTGAGGTTAAGAAGTTAGAATGGCTGGGAAAGCAGAGCCATGTGATCTTTGTTGCTAAATTTAGGAAAGAGAAAAATGAGCTCCCAGAAAAGAGAGCGCAAAATAATGTTACAGCAGGTAGGTTCCTTTCTTGTTATTGGCAACACTAACTGGTCTTTTTATACAAAAACAGGAGTCGCTTAAATTGTACTCAATGTCTTCAGCATCCCTGGCTGCAAAAAGACACCAAAAACATGGAAGCCAAAAAACTTTCCAAAGATAGGATGAAGAAATATATGGCCAGAAGAAAATGGCAGGTAATGAAGAGGACATGGAATTGGGCTGGATATCCTAATGAGTCTCTTATTTTTAATGTTTATGATTCTGAGGAACACGTCTCACCAGGGGGTTTCTGCTGCTGGTGAAAGCTTCGGCATGGCCAGGGTGGGAATGCAGGACACCAGGTCTGGTTCCTGCAGCTTGGCAGAAGGAGGGTGCACAGCTGCACATGGATTACACAGGATGGTCACATTTCAGGCCACTAAAAGGCATATGAGTTCAAGTATCATTTTTTCTACTCTTCTGGGGTATGCCTCTCTCTCTTTTCCCTGCCCTCTCTACTGAGGACTGGGGAATTGTGTAATTCTTAACAAACCTGAACAGTTCAGGTAAAACTTACCTGCCCAGCCTCCCTAAAAGTACCTTATTTTGTGGTGGCTTCATTCTACTAAGTCAAGAGTTCTGTCTTGTTGGAACTCCCAGCTTCCCATGTATTCAATCAGATTGATCTAATAATTTTCTGTAACATGTTCAGTCTCTATCTCTTATTTTTTTCCTAATGCTGGAACTGGAGTAGCAGGTCCATCTGTGCCACGCTGACAGCTGCAGGAATTGCTGTGTGAAATCCTGGATCCTTTTGAGTAGCTTACGAAATATTAATTTGTGTAAATCTACCTTCTATTCCCTCTTATGTTCTACTGTACTTGTTTCTTGAAGCTTATGCAATACAAGTGTCTGTACTACAGCCCTCATAGTTTGAGCATATTTTAGTAGCCTGGTGGTTGATCCTTGATCCTGTCAGAGGTCTGCTCCCATCATGCAGATGGTGCTTTCTCATTCATTTCATATCAGCTCGTTATCCATGTGGGATGAAGTTCAGCCCAGCCCAGCAAGCTGTGGAGAGAGGCGTCTCCCACCAGAGTTCAGTTGCAGTTACAAGGACAGGGCTTCTCTGCTGGCCCTCCTCTCGCTCAGTGCTTTTTATCCTCAGCTAACAGAGACATTCATTTAGGTATGAGTTCATCAGGGGAAGTTTATATCTGCAACTAAATTTGGTAATTCAGTCCAGCCTGCTCTGTCTCTCCTAGAACAACAGAGCTATATATAAGCAGCTTGTCCACCAATTCCAGTGAGGTTTGCAGAGATCCCAGATAATTTGTCCGAAGCACGATTGTTGCAGAAAATCACATGCCTGTTGGATTGGATTGATCAGAAGCCTTTTCTGTTATGTCTTAGAAAACAGGCCATGCTGTCCGAGCAATAGGAAGACTGTCGTCCATGGCAATGATTTCTGGTATGAGTGGGAGGAAGGCCTCTGGGAGCTCGCCTACCAGCCCTATAAATGCAGACAAAGCAGAGAATGAAGGTAAGGAATTTTTCTGCCCCATATTTTTACCTGTCTCTGAATCAATCCTACTAAAACTTTTAGCAAATTACTAGAGACTTATCATTGAGTTGGGTATTCCTGCTCTCTCTCTCGCTCTCTCTCTCTGTTTTTATCTTCCTATTTTTAAAGAAATCTGTCAAAAATTCACTGTTCTTATATTGTCCTGCTACTCAAAATGCCACAGTATAAGCCCAGGCAGTAAACTCTTTTCTTTTTAAAGCTAAAGAATTAAGGCAGATTTGTCAGCTGCACTTTCTCTGAGTTTGGGAATGCATGTTTATACAAAGATGACAGTGATGTATTGCCTTCTCATGCAAGCAAGCAATAAAGTATTAACACTTGCTGTAACCATGGCACACACCCTGCATTAACCAAACTCCTCAGACAGGGCATTTAAGGAAATGTCTGCATTATTCCCGTACGTCCCCAGATGAAATGTGGATTTGTGGTGTGTAACAGTCAGAAGTGCAAATGTTTGACACTGCTGAAAATCAAGCAAGCAATTTTGACAAATCCCTCTGACTAGCAAAAGTTCAGGTTCGGTTAGAAACAAATTCAAGGCGAAAATACCGAGGATTCGTAGCGTGGTGGCCCTGCACGTCCATTTCTTTCTATTTATGGCCTGAATCCTTGTCCAGCTGCAAAAGACTGGCACAAAGCTAAGCAGCCAAAGTCCTTGCTGTCCCATTAGTCTGACAGAATTAAGTGAAATAAAAGATGCTTTCAATACTATCTGGTAATTAAAAACAAAAATACATCTTTTGAGAACACGCCCTGTAAAATTGTTCATGACCTCTTTGCTCTTCTCCAGATGCTTTCCTCGAAGAAGTGGCTGAAGAAAAGCCCCACGTAAAGCCGTATTTTACTAAAAAAATCCTTGACTTGGAAGTTGTGGAAGGAAGTGCTGCTAGATTTGACTGCAAAATTGAAGGTACTTTGAACAAGCGTGTCCGTTTCTTTCTTTCCTTCCTTGTCAGCTTTCTGCACTGGGCAGTTGTTTCAGTTTTTCAGTTTTTTCTTTTGTATTATTGTTGAGTTGGTGCCATTTTGCTTTACCAGTATCTGCATGTCACAGCACGAATGTGTTGCAATAACAGAAATTATTTGGAGCTTGTTCTGCGCTTGCCACAGAACAGAAGTCTCCAGGAGTCCACGTGTGAATCACTGCTTTAGAATAGCAAGTGGGAACTGTCATATGATTTTTGAGGGTAGAAACAGTAAAAGCAAGATGCAAAGTAGAAGCATAAATTCCAAGAGTATACTCTTAGAGAGCACTAGCCAGAGACCAAGAATTAGTAGGAGGTCACTTGTCTGAAATGACAGACCAGTTTCGGGTCACCTCGAGATCACTTTAAGCCATACATACATTATATTAAAGGCAAACAAGTCCCTAACTTTATATACATGAGAAATAAAGATAATATTCTTGTGCTGGTCGCATAAGCCACATGTAGAAAATACTGTAATGTTGTTTGGGGTTTTTTAGCTTATGAATTCAAGAAAGAGACCTCAGACTGGAATATACAAAGTATAAATTTATGAGAAGACACATAAGGAGCGTGGGCTTGGTCAGCCCAAAAGTCTAAAGGCCCAGACTACTGGCACTTCTGCAATGAGATTGAACCTTGTGTATCTCAGCTGGAATGGAAACTAGAAATTCAGAAAGAAGAGCTGTGAAAACAAAATGGGTGGGGTCAGTACCATCCTGCATGTGGACGAGTTAATTTGTAATCTTAAAATGAGGTTCAGAAAGTTCCTCATGGACCTTCTGCTTGTTTGTTTCTGTGCTCCCAATCTTTCCCTGCTTGTTTCCTACCTCACTGTGGAGATGTGAGGATGGATTATTATTGCTGATGGATGCTCAGCATGAGGGGTACGTGTACAAGTATTGAACGAAATAAAACAGATGGATGTACCACGGCAGATGTTCTAAACCCTGCAGTGTATTGCTGTAATGTTCCCTGTGTATTAGCGATTCCTGCACTTTATTTCTGCTCAGTGGGAAGTTATCCTTCCATCTCAGTCCAGAACTTGGCTGAGACCACAAACCTTCAATTTGTTACAGCAGCCAACAGTACTGTATAAGGGATTGTTCTGCAGCAGGCATTGCACAGCGCTGCTCTGGAGGCTTAGCAGAGCCATTTGCTTCACAAAAGACTCTGAAACTCCTGTTGAGATGCACAATCAAAATGCTTTTCTTAGACTTCCTCACTTACCCTAACACAGAAAAGGCGAGTGCAATGTACAGGACAGGCTGGCTTGTAAGGGCAGATTAGGAGGAGGGAGATTCCGAATAACCACAGCAAAGAAACTCGAGAAAGATATTAAATTGCAGTTACAGCCCAAACCAGCTTACCCTTGCAGTTCTAAATCTCGGTGTTGGGAGCTGCTGTCTCCAGAGAAGTTGCAGTGTAATGTGAGCTTCAGATGCTCTGTCAGGAGTCCCCCGCTGGCTGATGGCTCCAGCACACAAAGAGCTGTCTGCAGGCACTACTGAAGGACTGGAAGGAGCAATCCAGCGAGTACCGCAGTCCTCACATGCAGTTTTTGCTATTCATAAAAAATAGTTTCAGATAAACGTGAAGTAAAAAAGCCTCACATCATCTGTATTTATTTTCCATAGAACTCAATGAAATACCTGTCTATCAACACATTGGCACATCGGTACACAGGAATTAGAGCATAGGGTAATTAGTGCTGAGTTAATGCTCGTTTATTGCAGTCGCTGTTCTCTCTCCGCTCTTCCAGGCTATCCTGACCCTGAGGTGATGTGGTTCAAGGATGATCAGCCTGTCAAGGAGTCCCGTCACTTCCAGATAGATTATGATGAGGAAGGGAACTGTTCTTTGACTATTTCTGAAGTATGTGGGGACGATGATGCCAAATACACCTGCAAAGCTGTTAACAGCCTTGGGGAAGCCACGTGCACCGCAGAGCTCCTTGTGGAAACAATGGCAGAAGGAGAGGGAGAAGGAGAAGAAGACGAAGAGGAGGAAGAATGAAACAAGGCTAAAAAAAACACAAAAAAGAAAAAATATATTTAAAGACTCTCCTTATAAGGCTCAGAAAACCAAGTTATCAAAAGCACCTTGTGTGAAACGTAGGTCTTTGGGGGGTTGTTATTTCAGCATGATCAGTTGATACCTGTTAGCTTTATGTATGGGCATTACTTCAAACCAGCAGGCTTTTTAGGTTGCTAGCATGATTGGATCGACTGTAAGCAAGCCATCAACTAAGTTGCCCAGACTACTTTTAAAGTCAAATGTATGGAAACCAAGTTGTATTCTGAACATCTTAAAGAAAAACAGTCTATTTACTGAGCTCATTGCTCTTTACCATCACTTTTCTCAGCCAAAACTGCAGCTAAGTTGGCTCCCCGAGATCTACTTTAAAGGAATCGTTGGCCAGACATGCAGTGAATCTCTCCAGTCCTGAGGAATAGGCTGCTCCCTGAGCTGTATCTTCTGTAAGGGAAGGTTTGACACAGCCGGCACTGCAATTTCTATGTTGGCACGGTTCATTTCTCATTTGCTTTAAGCAGAGTCTCACAGTCCAGGCTTCAGACACGTTTATTGCCTCTGTCAGTGAGCTGTTAGTGCCCTTGTATTACTGGCTAGCATTAAACATCCAGGTGGATTCCTGATACCCCTGATCTTGCTTTTAGCCAGCTGATCCCACTTTGTCACCTTTCCCTTATGAAGCCTGTCACTTCAGTGCAGTTGCAGCTGCCTACTTAAGAAACAGACTGAAAACACAAAGACTGAGAATATTTTCTGTGTTTCTGGTCAGTCTAATAAAGACTTATGATTCATATATATGCTGCTGTAAAAAACCACGTTATTGCACAATCAGTGATTTCTCTGCATGTGTGTGAATGGAATCCCTGGTCAGTTAAAGTTTTACTTGCATTTATTTGGCAATTGCAAAACAGATTTCAACTGATGATAAGCTGGAAACTCCCACAGATTTTTCAAGTAGCCAAAAAGATAGTAGCCTGGATTACAAACTCCTCTATTCTTAGCAATTTCCAAAGAATCTTAACCCTATATAGGACCTATTTCTACCTTATGAGCTTGACTGTCTTGTTTTTGTCTTGAACCTGCACCAGTAAGGCTGTTGCGTTTTTTAAAAACGCAGAAAAACGAAACAAAAAAAAGTCCAAACCCCATTTTTTTCTCAGAAATGGTTAATGCACTCAGACTTAGTAACTTTGCTTTCCTTTCACAGTATTGGCACTTTTTAATTTTTTTTTTTGTTGTTGTTGTTGTTCAGAGGTAATATCAGAGGCTGCAAGGTGATTATGCATAATCCGAAACCAGTGTGTCTTATATCTATGTATCATTCCAAAAGTGATTCTTTTTCTTTTCCACTTTTTGTGTGTAAAGTGCAACCATTTGCATTTCAAAGGTTACCTCTCTTAAAAAAAGACAGTACCTTAAATCCTCACCATCAAGTAGTCAGTGTACTTTAATACAGGTGTGTATATTATCAACCTTAGGTTGTTTGATATTACCTAGTTGTGTATGTGTTTCATATGATTTGCTCTTCTACATTCAAAGCTCAACTAATGTGGATGACACGATGGTTTGTAACTGCTTTACTCTTTGTTGCTAAGTTCAGATTGCCAGCATGTCTTTTCTTTTCGATTGATAAAAACCTCTTCTTATACTAAACACAGTATTGCCACAATTCCTTACAGAAAGGTTTTGAATCTGATTTAGAGCATACAGAGCTTTCCTCACTTTTTTTTTAAATGTTTTAGGCAACAACGGGGTGTATTTTGTACCTTAAAAAAAATATGCTAATGTTCTCCCTGTTTGTTAAACCATCAGAATTGCAAAGATGAGACCGCTACGGCTGTAGTTACTCACGGTTCCTAAATAAATACTACCACAAAGCACACTCCTCGTATGCTCTATTGCCGCGTCACCGCGTTCCCTTGGCCAAGCCTCTCCTCCTGCCCTGAGAGCTGCTGCCCACACAAACCCAGGAGGAGGCACCAGGGGAGCCTCCCCGATGTCTGTGATGTTCCTGCCCTTCTCCTGCCCTGGCTCGTGCTGTGGGGAGGCTGCTCTGCCCCAGTGCCACCAGCTACAGCCTGGGGCTGGCACTCGTGGCCTCGTGCTCTGCCAGGTCTCCAGCTCATTGCCAGCCTCAGTGGGAATGTGGATGGGGCACCAGGGTGGCTCTGGGTTTGTTTGGCAGTTGGGAATTCTCATATGCTAGAGAAACGCAGATTTCTGAAAGACTGTGGGAGGAAGAGATAAAAACATCAGGGAAGCCTCAATGTAGATATGGACTTACACCAATGTTTCTAAAAACCGTAAAGACAAAGACAAATCTGCTTGTGCTGCCCTTATGCAGGCTTCTGCCAACATGCAGCCCAAGTCACCACGGACCGTGCAGGATCACACTCCTGAAAGCAAGGATTGTGCAAACACCCTGCTTGTAGGAACATGCTTCTTAAGCAAATCTTCAGCCCTTCAAACAGCCATCTCTGCAAGGTGTGCCCCACTGTCCTGTGAATGTACCTGGCTTTGTTCAGTGACTGTTGGTCTCCATTCAGGTAGGCACACGCCTGAAGCAGGAAAAGGTCTGGCTCTGCTGGGCTGCTGTGTGGGCACAGCAAGGTCTGGGGTGCACGTACTGGGTATCAAATGCCACAGACTCAGTACTGGTGTTCCTGCACAGATCTCCCCCTCCCTCTCCTCCTTCACTAGTCCTTTTGTGTTCCATAGGCTATAAACTGCCTATTTTTCTTTTGCCCCAAGGATGTTCCAAGGAGTTTACCATCTCCCTCTAGCTTCCTATTAACATCCATTCTACTCTGCAGGAAACAATGACCTCTACCTCCAAAATTGTGTGACATGCATCTAATTCAGCTCTGAGCAATTGACTCCAAGCTGTAGTTGACCTTGAATTTTTTGTTTGAAAAACAGAATTTTATTTCCACTGAAGAGAGATATTTTATGTACTTGAAACCTTGTCTCATTTTGCCAGCTGAGATCTAATAAAAGGCATTACCTCTTTCTATAAACCCTTGCTTGTATAATGTTTGCAGAAATCCACTCTTGGGGTGTCATAGGGCTGAAACCTCAATAGCAGAGGTTATGCAAGACACTGGTACTGCCCGACGTGGACCACTTAATTCTTGTATTTCTTTTGTATGACATTCAGTCTGTTCAAGAGACAATGGAGAATTCTGCACTGGCTGCTGTTTTTCACTACTTGTGTTTCTGGACTTGCAGAAACTTAATTTACTTAATGATTGTCCTGTCCAACCTCCCAAGCATCCTGTGCACATTTCTGGTTCATGAGGAGACCTTTGCTAATTGCATGCATGGCTTGCAGATGGCTGGGTTCCTGCTTCCCTTTGCTGACAAGGAAGACAGCAATGGACTGCACAGCCCTCTCCTCTGCAGTGACTGTCAGGCTTTGGAAACAGAGATCTTTTTTATTTTTTTTTTTACTTGCATACATGAATAATGAATGATTTGTTTCTCTAAAATTTCTTGGTGTATTTATTGAAACATTGCAGTAAAACATAGCTGTTTGAAAATTCAATTCTTGTAAATTATCTTTGCATTTTGAAGCCTGTTGTCTGCAAGAGATGTGCACATGAATTTAATAGGCCATGAAAATACTCATGTGGAAGTAGAACTTTCTGAGAAGGGGAGTGAGGCTTATGCTGTTATTCCGCATTGCTCATAAAGGGACTGCACCATGGCATGCATGGGAAATAAACCGAGAGATGTTTATGGGAGTGGAGAAGTAACTCCACAACGTGTTTACAATTTCTGTAGGGGAGAAAAAATAAAAATTATTCTGTTGTGGCTGTTCAGAAAGACAGTTCTGTCTGCCCTGATGAGGACGCTCCAATGTTTGTTGCTGGGAAAGTAATGTTTTCCAGGTTTTTGCTCCTGTAGGGAGCTTCAGCAGGAAATGAGCTACAAGTCCTTATTCACACAGTATCACAGAACTGTTAGGGTGGGAAGGGACCTCTGGAGATCATCCCGTCCCACCCCCTGCCCAGGCAGGGCCACCTGAGCAGGTGACACGGGAACACATCCAGGTGTGTTTGGAATGTCTCCAGAGAGGGAGACTCCACGACTTCGCTGAGACATGACACGCCTGTTCCAGTGTTCTGCCACCCTCAATGTAATGAAGTTCTTCCTCACGTTGAGTTGAAACTTCTTGTATTTCAGTTTATGGCCATTGCTCCTTGTCCCGTCGCTGGGCACCACTGTAAAGAGCCTGGTACCATCCTCCTGGCACCTGCCTTTGAGACATTAATGTGCACTAATGGAGATCGCCTCTCAGTCTTCTCTCCTCTGAACTACATTACAAAAGTGATGAAAACCTACGAGATATTCCAAAAATAGCATTACCCAACTAACGCTATCAATGTCTCTAAGGACACGACAGACCTAATTCTCCCTGTACAGGAGCGTTTTGAACCAGCCCTAAAGAGCGAGCGAACATGTTCCTGATCCCGGGCCGGGAACCCCTCCCTGGCTCCCGGTCGGAGCCCCCGGCAGCGCCGCGGTGCGCGGAGCGAGGGGCGGGCGGTGCCGCGGCTGCGCGGAGCTGCCCCCGCCCGGCCCGGGAAGTCCCGCCCCGCGCCCGCCGAGCGCCGGCAGCGGGCGGGGCGCGGGAGCCGCGAGATGGCGGCGGCCGGGAGCGGCGGGAGCCGGGCGGACAACGGCTACGGCGGGCAGCAGGCGCGGCGCAGGAAGGGCCCGGGCGCCCTGGCCACGGGCTACCTCGTTATCTACAACGTGGTGATGACGGCGGGGTAAGCAGCGGGCGGGGCCGCTCGCGGGGCTCCCCGGCCGGGGCCGTCGCCGGGGCGCGGGGCTGCGCTCGGCCGGGCTGCGGCCGCGGGTGGGTCTGGCGGGGCAGGGCAGGGCAGGGTGGCTGCCCCCCGCCGCAGGGAGCGGGGCCGGGCCGAGAGCAGCGGCCTCTCCCGCCGCCGTGCCCGCGCTCCCGTCCGTGCCGAGCCCATGCGGCTGCACCGCCGGGTGCCGGGTGCGGGCGCGGGGCTGTGCCCCCTGCCCTCCGTGCTGTCGGCGGCCCTGCCTCGCACTTTGGATAGCGCTAAAACACACAGCCGACCCCTCGCTCGCTGCTCCTCGTGCTGGAGAGGGGCTCCTGCACGTACGTGCCCAGCTGCCTCCCCGCTGTCCCGCCTCTCCGCCGTGCACTGTGACCACAATCCAGGCTGGGTGTCCGGGTTCCCCCGAGCCTGTCCCTGTGCGGCCCTGCCCAGCCTGTGCCAGGCCTCAGCAGCTCCTGCCCGGGTGTGACCCCTCAGCACTGCCCGACCCCTCCTGCGCCTGGCCTCTCTCATGTGCCCCTTCCAGAACGAGTTCTGCACAGCAGCACGAGTGCACCGCGTTCCGTGGGAACTGCCGTGTTTTGTAATTGACACCTTAATTTGCTCTGCGGCAGTTCTCACAGCCAGGTGGCTGTAGATTCCTTGCATCACCGTGTCTGTGGTGTACATTCCAGCAGTTTTCACCAGAGAGGTGACCCTAAATACACGGAATTTATCCACAGCAGTAGTTAAAGGCAAAAGTCTTGAGCTTTACAAGATTTCTCCATAAACCCTTCAGCTGCTCTGTAATTTGAGGTTGGAAGCTGCTGTTGGGACATTTGAGCTCCTGGACCAGTTTCGTGCTCTGCCCTTGCCCTGCATGGCAGAATGCAGACTGTGGCCAGTTGGTACTTGCTCAGGTGTGTTCCTAGGCACAAGAATACAAATAGTGACAACTGAGGACTCTCAAGAGAAAGAAAAAAGTCTCCTTTCTTTTTTTAAATTTAGTGTGGCTGTGGCGTCTCATTGGAATCCAGATAAAAATAAAACCATCTTTTGAAAGACTGAGGCTATTTGGGTGGGAGGAGAAAAGAGCCTTTAAAATGGATCCCAAATGATTGTGTTTTCTGCTAGATAAACTCTGTCAGGTGAAGAGTTGGGCAAGCAGAGTAGTGTCATGTTTGGTGGGAAGGTTAGTGTAGAATTAATACAGGCAGTTGGACATGAAGATTCTTGTCTTTGCTGGTGACAGCTGGTGCTATTTCAGCTTACGAGATATTTACACTTGTGTGGATCAAAGGTAGGAGAGTGAGGAGAGCTCAGTTCTTGTGAGGTGCTTGGTACACCCGTTACCCAACAGCTGTGCTACTGTGAAATGTTACTCAGCAGGTTTATGGCTCCATAGGATATTTGTAGGGTATTTCACTCAGAGGGCAAGGATAATTACCCACCAGTTTAAGTAATCTGTTGTTTCAGAAATAATTACCTGAGTAATATAACACATTGCAGGTAGTCAGGAGGGCTTTTCAGTTTTGTTGTGGTGTCCTTGCAAAATGTTAAAAAATTCACCTCTCCGAGCTCTTCTAAGAAATAAAAGTATTTCCCTGCTTATTTTGCTGCTCATATGCAATTAACTTGTGTTTATAGAAGTTATAAAAAACCTGAGAGAGAAGCTGTGGTATAAATGGAAAGTTTTCTTTGTGGTCATGAACTTTCTGTCATGGCAGGCAGGCTCCTGAGCATGGGAAACTTCTGGTTGTTCAGAAGAACAAATTAAAAAAAATTCAAATGCTAGAAACTCAGAAATAAATAACATAGACCTCTATTTAGCTTTCTGTTGTCATGTAAATCTTGATCATGATGTTACCCGTTCTCTTGATTTACACCAGACCTAGAAAATTCCAGTCTTGGTTGGGATGTGATTTATGGTGTTTTAACATGAGCTGCGTTTTTCTGGACATGGTTGGGATTAGATGTTTTCTGCACTTTGAGGAGTTACTGTATGAGTCCTGTGGTCATGGTTCATGGTCATATCTCTGTATTGTCTCTCACTTTTCTTTTGGGGTAGATGACCGAGGGCTCTCATTGATAATTTGTCTTCAGATGGATGAGGAGTTTGCACTTCCCCTGGACACTGCAGAAATTCCACAATATACGACGTTGAGTTTAGAAAAAAAGCTCAATTTGTTTCTTATTATTATGAAGCCTTTTTAAAAGGTAGTTTTTCTGGAGTTGATTGACAGAAGCTCAGTAGTTCATATGAAAAGATCAAAAGATTGATATGCAGCTGGTGGCATTGATTATTTACTGACCCCTTGTCAATCAGAGTGCTCAGACTTAGTTTCTCTGACCGCACTGTCTTGGAAAGAGAATTGTGAAAAGAAAAACCCAAAAAATTCAAGGTGCCCAGATGATGAAGTGATGCTGTAAAAGCACGTGGGACTTTTAAAATGTGGTTTGTTTGGTTTGGCTTACAAAAGGCTTATAAGCTGAAGCACACAACAACATTGTTGTACAGTAAATAGGTATAAAAGTAAATGTTTTAAAACTGTAGTTGCCTTAACTATTAATCTAAAATGGATCAAGTAACAGTTGAAAAAATCTCGGCGTAGCTACCGTATTTACTTTGCATTTATCTTGACTTAGCTAAAGAAAACACAACTTATTCCAAAAATAATAGATCTTATTTCTAGCTTTATGCTGCAGTGCACGTAGTAGGTGGATTCCTACATAAAAAAAACGATGCAATCTTTTTTACAGGAGCAAAACAGTAGAAAAAGCACATCCACCTGTGGATCCCTGACTGGAGCTGCATGCACTTACCATTTGGTTCATGTTTTGGGTGTTTTCTTTCAGGAACGGGACCAGCATGGCACAGCAGGGAATAACCAGTGCTGCAGTTGCTTCCCAGCTGTACTTGCTCAGGTTTTATTGTCTGTGGCTCAAAGCATTAAGCTGCAGAAAGCTCTGCATCTTGCATCTCTTGTCTTCAGTCAGACTCTTTTCCCATTGCTGTTGTGAAGCTGTGTAGTCACGCCTGACCTGGCATGGGAAGCTCATTCTGGAGGCATAGATGCAGCATAGAAATTATTTTTCCTAAAAACTGTGTTTGACCAAAATCACTGAACAGTGCCAGGTGGGGAGAGAGGGCATGCTGTTAGAGCTGAGTGTAAATGTTAAATAAGCTGCTTTAAAAGGAGATTATGTTTCTTATTTTTAGTCAAGTGCTGTAACTGACTAGTACTTCTGGGTATAAGTAGTTGGTGGTGGTATAAACAATGAATTTAAAAAGGATTTCACTCAACAAGGTTGATGGTAATGTAATATCTTTTGAATTTGCAAGGGTCTGTGTTAATCAGTGTTGAGCAAAGAGTGTTCCGGGTTATGATTTTCATTGTCCATGTCTTCAGTGAGTGGTTGTTGAGAGTCAGAGTACACTTCTCCCTTTCAGGTGCACTCACTGCATAGCTCTGCTGTATTCTCTTGCATAAATGTTGCAGAACTTCAGTAAACTTTGCATAAGAAAATGCCTTTTTATAACCTGTGAGAGTCAAGGGAGTTAACTTGAGGACCTGAGCACGAAGCTTGTTTGTCAAGTCTGACCAACTGAAAGTAAAAGAACTCTGTGTGTGCAGTATTCATTTTTCATATTCTGGATTAATCAAAGAATGTAATAGTGCAGTTTGGAGTTTACAGGGAGGGCAGCAGTAATGAAATGAAATGTAACTCCAGCTGGGCTATCAGGTAGAGTTCAGTGTGTAGATCAGAGAAAGCTTAGCTTTCATGAGACAGTGGTGCCTTTTGCTGCCCTTTTAAGCTTCTTGCCAAGTTCCATTTTCAGCTGATATTCCTTGGTTTCACCTTCTCCTGTTCCACTTTCTGTAGTCTTAGAGGGTGAAGAACTATTTAAGAATCACAGAAGCAGGGCAGAGGTACTAAAAGCTTCAGCACAGACAAGGCTCAGCTTTTAATTTTGTACAGATTAATTCTCGTATCTGTATCAAATGCTTTTTGAAGGATAGTAAATGGAAGGGAAAGTACAGTCCTGCTGGAGTCAGTGATCTGGCACGAGGGTGGAGATGAGCCCGAGGCTGGAGCTCCTCTGGGAGCTGTGGGATTTACCGGTCCCTCCGTTCAGGTGGGAAGGTTTGCAGGCACAACCAAGACCTGGCATCTTGTGCAACTGGAGGAATTGCTCAATTCAGCAGTTTTTTAACAAACATGGAAGATCAGGAAAAACAGAGAAATTTGACAGATAAAAGCAGCACTGTGTCAACCTGCTCTGATTTCCTGTTCTAAAGAAGAAGCAGTCGGTGTTGCAGGGGACAATCACTAATACTGTAGTGCTTACTGGTTTATTCTACTCTGAAGTCTAGATACAAAATGAATCTGATTCATTCTTTGTAAACAGCAATTACTTGGCAAATGTTTGTCCTTTGGTTTCACAAGACAGCTTTAACTGAAATAAGTTTTCAGTCTGAAAAAAGGGAGGGCTTGTTTCTCTTTTCCATTTATCTTCCCCACTCCCCCACATTTTCTTTGGTGCTTGTCTTTGAGAAATTGAGACAGAAGTTAATTAGTTTCCTTTCAGTTCTGCTAACAGATTTCGTTACAAACACAAACTTGGATGCTAGAGTTACTTATTGTTGAAAAATATGACCTTCACTGTGTGTTTCAAGCAATTACTGCATTTGGGATAATACATGCACATACTTTGCAATACCCAAGCTAATGTGGTACTTGTAAGACTCTAGTATGCTGTAAATGAAGGGAATTTCTTCATCATCCCTGTTACAAAACCACAGCTACACACTTATTTCCAAAGGGTAAAAACTATTGCATAGTCAGTGGGTTTGCTACTTGTCTACACGCTGAGATGAATTGTTAGCAGAGACACCCGGTGATTTACGTGAGGGGTTTGGAGGGAGGTGGAGGTAAACTAGGGTGGCATTAAGAGTAGCTGAGAGTAAGACAGCCAGGCTGAGCCTGTCAGTGAAAGGTTTGGGAGCCCCTGTTAAGGATCCTTCTTGACCAACCAACTCCTTCTCCCCATGTTTGCCAAAAGCAACTGGAAACTAAAGTTAACTATAAAGAAGCTATTTTCAAATGGAAGGTGTTTGACCAGGGTTGACCACTCACCTTGGGTTTGTGGCTTTACTAAAGAATTTCTCATGTTCTGGGGCAAGCATCAGCTCTGGACAGCTGTGGTAGTGTGAAAGCTGCATCAGCCAGGATGAAAATTTTTTAGCTTTGTTTCAATTACCTGAGGGGGAAATCAGCAGGGTAACAGGTCACAGTGTTCATGTACTGTTGCAGTTGTATGGGCACTATTTCCTTAGGCTCAGATATATTTGTTGGTTAAAATGAAAAACTGGGATGGGAATGGCTGTGCTGCTTTCAAGGCTTCAGCAGGCTCAGTTGTCTTGCAGTTATTTATCTATAACTATTTGTCATATAATATATGCTACCAGCTAAGCTGCATGACCTCCCATAAAGTCTAGGGGTTTACTTTGAACTGAAATGTTAAAATCAATGCCTTCTGAATCTTGTTTATGTTATGCTGCTGTAAGTTGGTAAGAGATCTCTGACTGGCTGTCGGGGGTTTTCTGCTTAGGCTAAACAAAATGTGATGCCAATCTGCCATGAATACATTCCATAACTAAATTAAACAGA
Organism: Eopsaltria australis; assembly: GCA_034509425.1. NCBI lineage: Eukaryota > Metazoa > Chordata > Aves > Passeriformes > Petroicidae > Eopsaltria > Eopsaltria australis. The sequence goes on along the minus strand of JAVTVJ010000067.1, from coordinate 2,209,188 downwards.
GCTCACTGAAAAATAAACTGAGACATTAGAGATATCGGTACCATGTTAGTGCTGCAAAATGCATAAAAAATGCATCGTCTTTGACTCGGAAAATTTGTAGAAGATGCAAGTATTTAACATTTCCAGTGTTGCAGAGTTAGTGTATTTCAGGACAGTTCTGCCTGTTGCTTTCTCACATATCGAAAGAGGGATTAAAGATTTCTTTATATTTATGCTTTGCTTAATGTCTCCTTTTCTCTCTTTTAGGTGGCTCGTTATTGCAGTTGGTCTCGTTCGGGCATACCTGGCTAAAGGCAGCTACCACAGCCTTTACTACTCAATAGAAAAGCCCCTGAAATTCTTCCAAACTGGAGCTTTGCTTGAGGTGGGTGAAGTCCTATTCCCTGACACTACTGATATTTGCATGAATATGTTGTATTTCTTATATTTACTTTAATTCTACTGAACATCTCACACAAAAGCTGAATTTTCCTTTTAGCAAGTGGTGAGGGAGTTTTACTGTCTGCTATTTAGCTTGGGCAGCAGAGCTAAATATTGATCTTATTCATTGAAATGCAAATACTGAATCTTAAGCTCTTGTAACAGAATTAAATGTGTGTCTGAATTGCTTAATTCGAAATGTTAGTGATTTGAATTTTTCTTTTTGTTCTAGATTCTGCACTGTGCACTTGGTAAGCTTGCAATTTTTCAGTTTATTATTTTTATAGAAGACAGCACTTTTGGCAATATATTAGCAAGAAAAACGTTATGGTCTGTGAATTGCCAGATTTAATTCTTTCATAACTTACTAATTTTTGTTTGAAATACATTCCAGTTTTAACTCTCTAATTTGAGAAGTCACAAAACAATGAAACAATGCTTCAGCTCCTATCTGAATGATCACTATCCAGTATTTAAAGAGTAAGATGGCGTTGAGGTTCCTAAAGCTGCAACTACAGACTTGCTGATTTTCATCATCCAGACAGCCCACATAGCAGAGGAGGCTTTAGATTGTAGGTTCATAGGGAATTCCTGTGGGGTTTTTTAATACCCAAGTGAGTTGTTGGGAGAACTGGTGCACAGGAATGTGTCAGCAGAGGGCAGTCTGGTTCTGTCGTTGATGAAGTAGTTCTGACCCTTCTGAATCATCCAGTTGCTCTAAAAATGCCTTAAAAAGGCAGTTCATAGACTGTGCTCAGGTCATCCCAAGAAATGAATGATCATATACACCTCAAGTTAATGTAAAGGCTTCTCAGAGTAAACTGTGTGTATCACCTTTTTGCCTGTGTTGCCAAGGCAGTCCTTCCAATGCTGTTTAATTTTACTAAATCTCAATTACTGTTTTTTACCAGAATAAACCATACTTTTAAAAACAATTGTTAAAAATTAATATTAAAATGTGCCAATTTTAAGGTCCTATTTAACAAGTGGCAAGAAGGACAAGTTAAATCTAGGATCACTGGAGAGAAAGCCTTGCAGATAAAATGATGGCTTTACCATCCTATATCCATAATGCTCTCCTATTTTTTTAAGCTAAACTTGTGTGCAGACACCAGTGTTTACTAGTACTAAATCTAAGAATGTAAAAAATGTAATGGGATTGTCATTTCCTCACACTTGGGAGTCTGTGTCCATGCAAATCAGTGAGTAGCAGGGGAGAGTCCTGTGTTTCACCTTCTAGGCTGATGCAGAACAGCAAACAAGATGATGATACAGCCTGCCTGTGTGCAAGATTAATAATTCTGGCTCATTTGATTTGAGGTGTGGATCCATTTGCCCCATGTTATCCTTAGCAGCACAATTTATTATTAGTGAAGAGAGCCATTAGGGGAATGTAGCAACATTTTACACCATTATTATTCTATTTTTTTGCTTTCCCTAAAAAAGCTCTTTTGCAAAAGACTTATTTTCTTCTAACTGGCTGTGGATTGTATTTTTTTCTGTTAATGGAAGTGTTTGTCAGCTAAATAAAGTGAGGGGGTTTTGCACAGCTGGATGCACTGCTGCTGTCTGCTGCAGTCCTACTGACTGTAGCAAAAGTTTCTAAGCAAGGAGAAACAGGAAATTTGCAGATTCCTTTGCCCCTGCTGAACTAATTGCTCTAACTAGAGCTGTAATTCTCTGTCAATAGAAGAGCTTATCTGTGACAGATGGCTGTGTATCAGCATAACTTTTCTCTCCACATCTTTTCAGTAGAATCTGAAATGTTAGCATCTGTGAGGCAAGTCCTTCAAAATCTGAAGATTGATAGGGGAGTGTCTCTATGAAGCATGGTTGAGAACAGGACTTTGATATATGGCAAAGATTTTAAAAATGCAGAGCTCCACCTGGAAAGGAGGTAAAATGTAGCCCAGAGACCAGGACAACATGATAAAACTGAAGAGAACTATGTCTGTAGGATTTTCCTTTTTCCTCTCAAAGAAGCCAAACATATGAATGAAAATAATTCAAATTAAACTTGCTTTTGATTTTTCTTATCCTTTCTTCCTATTTCATTTTCCTCTGTGGTCTCTACATCTTTCTGATGCTGTTGTGTTGCTTGTGATTTGCATGAGCTTTACAAGAACTTTTTACTGCATCTTATGAGCTACACCTGCTCTTGCACTTGTCTTTGTCATTTAGTTATTGGAAGAAAAGAAAACTTTGTGATAAGAAGTTCAGAAATTTTGTGTAATCTTGCAGGCTAAAACTGTTCCTGCTCTGTCAGACCTGGGTGTGTAGGGTTCTTTTACTGGCAGTTTAATTGGCACCTCAGAACTTGCTGGAAGAACAGGGATGTCTGCTTCCTTGAGAAAATCTTCAAGTAGTTTCTATACCTACCACTGCATCAGCTGTTCCTGGTGTTTGTTTGTTGTGAGGTTGGGTTTTTTTTTTGTTGGTTGGTTTGAGTTTTTTTCCAAGTTATATTTTCAGGAAGGACTTACAAACTTTGCATCTTTTAAAATATGGGCTAGATCAGTGTTTCCAAAAAACACTTATAATTTTTTTCTGGCTGGTTTTTGGGATATACAGTGCAAAGCACGTTTTTTGGTTTTACTTTCTAAATCACAGTAATGAAGAGTATCTTGGATATTTTGATCATGCAGGATTTATTTGAAAGACTGTATCCCAGAAGCTGTTTGATTGAAATTATTTTACTGAGCGGTTTTGTGTATTGAGGAATGTGCTGTGATTGCAACAAGATCAATTGCATTTGTTTGCATTTTGATGCAGAAAGTCTTGTCAGGGGATTGCACTGCATTAATCTGTATAAATGCACCAAAGGACTGACTTCATATTTTCAAATTAAAAAAAATTGAATGCTTTCCTTCCAGAAATTTCAAGTAACTGGACTTTGGGTTAGCTGTGTTTTATTTCCCCACCCCTACCTCCCACCCTGGTAGTCAGGAATATTTACTAATTGCAAAATACCTTACAGGCATTGTTCCCTCTTCTGTTGTTCTGACTGCTTTCCAAGTGATGTCAAGGGTTTTCCTGACGTGGGCAGTAACACACAGTGTAAAAGAGGTAAGTCGAGCTACAAATTGATAGGAAAACTATTGATCCATGCTGAAAAGCAAGTGTTGGTTGCTGTCTTATTCTCCTTAAAATGTCTTCTGTTTGTATCCCAACATTGGAAGTTGTTCGTATGAATTTCTGTCAATCAAAAGAGATAAAAATAGATCTGATGTCATCTTTTGTTGACGGTCAAATGGAGCACAGTCTGATTCTCTCCCTGTAAGACATCTAGCTCCTGGGTAGATTCTGCAGTCCTTACTGACAGTTAAACAGGTTCCAGTGTGTAATACAGAACACAGCATTTGGTACAGCCTTCCAGTGTCCATCTCATTAGTGCCATAATTAAAAGCGAAATCTCGTTGCCCTCCTGCATATGCAATTCACTTCCTGTGGCATCTGAAACTCCCCCTCAATTGTTGGTTCACAGCAGTGCCTCCATGCTCTCCATTGGTACTCTCCAGGATAATCTTTCCTCTGTCCTTCATTCAATTTTCTTCTATTCAAATGCAGGTAATTTCTGAGGGCTGTGTGTTTATTCCCACTGCTCACCGCACCAAACAGTGCTGTACTTTATGCAGATCTCTTTGGAATCTTTTGGAAGCCATGTTTTTTGAAGATGATTCCTGACAGCTGTTTTAAAATTCAGACATGCTTTAATTGGCACAGGTTATGGTGACTGACTCATGTTATCTGAATCTTTTTAGTACCCCAAAAATGCTGCATCTCTGCTGTTACTTTAGCCAACTAATCTTACTGGTTTTTCTTCTCATTAAAGAAACAGATTAGTCTTGATACCAATGTCAGCATGGGTGCCTGAAATAAGTGACAGTCATTTTATGCATAAGATTATTTGTGATTGACGAGGAGAATGTCTTAAGGAACTTGTCTTATTGCAAAATCTTGAGGGAAGCTGCTCTCCCTTCCTCCAAACCTGTTATCAGAGCATCCATGTACATGTAGAGTAACAAAAGTCACTGTAGTTCCTAGCAATTAACAGCCTATTCTGGTATTGTGATACTTGTTCATGTGAAGCTTGAGTTTCATACTACTTAAAGTGGAGGAATGTTATTTTTCTCAATAAACATAAAAACTTGGAAATAATTATTTTCTAAAGGATTTCCCTGTTGGTGCATATTAATGTACTCTGGTGTCTGTTAATTCACCAGAAATAAGTACTAGATTTTGAAAAAAAAACAATCTCAAGGCATTAGATTTTATAGATATATATAAAAAATGCTTTAAAATAAATACTCTTAGAGTTTTGCTTGTTATCTATGTGATGTTGGGCTACCTGGTGCTTCATAAAGAACAGTGATAATCTGTTTTTATGAATTGTCTCCTGGTTTTGAAGTAACCCAAATATTAAAGGTTAGATTGAATGGATTAGAATTATTCCGTGTGTTGTCTGTTAAACATCAAAGAAAAACCTGTAATATGATTGTGGGTTAGGTTTTTTTGAAGCTTGTGCCCACATTCTCACCAGAGAAAAACCAACAAAATGGGAGAAAATGGGAGCAATGAGTTTAGCCAAACATTTGACTTTCAATGAGGATTCTTTCAACAAAATTCCATGCAGATTTTTTTCCCCACACTTGTGTGGTCTTCTGGTTAAAGTCTTGAAAGAGACTGTATTGTGTTACTTTTTAAAGGTCTTATAAAGCGGCTGTAAGAATGGTGAGGATGAGGAGTCCTGTGATGAGTTTCTGATCTGTGATTTAGAGCAAATAAATCAAATAAGAGACTGTATTTTTATCCCTCCCCTTGCCCCAACCAGGGAGCCTGTAGGCTCACCTGGGGACATGTGTTGCAAGTGTCACAAGTGTTCTACTTTCTCTGAAGGGCTGTCTGCACAAGTGAGCTCCATGCTGAAGGCCAGGATTAAATTCACACACAGCTTTATGGAACTTGTAAGCGATGCAGTTGCATGATGAGGTTCTTGTAAAATAAAACATTGTTTTCCTCTTTAACTTTTTGAGTGAGACTTGTTCAGTATCTTGCTTTTCCAGACTGTTTTCGTATAATATAGCTAAAAGAAGAAATGTGTATTGCATCCCTCCTTCTGTCAGGATACACTTCTAGAAATGTGATGTGATTTGAAGCATGCTTCTTGCCACTAACACGTTTGTGCTTTTTGTTGACTTCAGTGCTGATGTGTTGTTAAACTCAATATGAAGTTATTCACAGTAAATGTTAAAGCATGACAAACATTAAAGCACTGTGCACTTCTTTGGGTAGCAATGAGATTTTCCTTACCTGCACTGTAGGAGCAGTTGCTGGCCTTGTGGAGGAGGGCCTGGCATGCAATCTGTGCTGGCCATAACATCAGAAAGGAATCATGGTTCTTCAGTGAATTTTACTGTTTCCCCTGCAAAAGAGGGAGAATGAGCAGCCTGGCGTGAAGGGCTGGGAGGATGTAGGCACAGGACAACAGAAAGTGCCCTTCAGTTCAAAAGATGTCTTTTTGAATTAGTGTGAGCAATGAAATCATCTGGTGACATCATGGCAGGCCTTCGTGGAGTTCCATTCTGATAGATAATTTTGCAGTTCTGATGGTAATTAAGAAATGGTGTCAGCAGGCATGTATTGCTTATCCCATTGAGTTCAGCTACAGATAAGTTGCAAATAAGTGTAATATGTATTTAGAGGAGCTTTGTAGTCAAGAGATGCTGTGAAAACAACACATACAGCATGTAGAGCTGGTAATTGGGACTAGGATCTGCAGTTGTGAAAGCATACTTACTTAAAAGGGGGAAGAACATCTTAACTTACGATATTTAAGACTAAGTTATAGTAAAAAGTCCATGCTGGAAGGGTCAGAACTCTGAATGGCTGACTACAGTTGAAAAGCCTGACTCATCACTGCTTTACATCTATGTAAAATTTGAGCAATACCATACAGCTCAATAGTCTGTCAGGCCCTTTGTGCCTACTGTGAAGCTTCCTTTTTTCCCCCCCCCTTGATTTTATGTTTTATTTTTTAATTACTGTACCAGAGAACCAGCTCTTCGGAGAGACGTGCTGTTCCAACATTTTCCATCATTACACTTGCATAGTGCTGCTGGTTTTGCTCCTCTGCATTGGATTGCTTAATTATGTGTTTAGCTGAAATTTTCTGCAAATTTGTCAAACTGTTACTCTTAACGTAGAGAAATTTCCCTTTCCAATCTTAAGGAGAACATTAAAAACCTCTCAGGGTTTATTTTGTTAACTCCCAGCTCTCATCTTTGCATCTTAAAACACAGTGGTTTCTTTTATATTTTAACAAACATTGTCTGCTATTCACAGTATTGAAGAAATTTTAAAATATATTCAGGGCCCTCCTTGATGATATGTTGGCTTGAAACATATCCCAAAAAATTATGCTTGTTGCTTGATTGACCCCCTATTAAGAGAGTTGGACAAATAAGGTGTAAATAAAGTGTAAAATGTGTTTGGACTTGTGTCTAGGACTTTGTTGAAAGACTGGCGTGAAAAAATGTAGTGGAAGAAGAATTGAATTCTCAGGGCAGCATTGACCTGAGTGCTTTATTAAAGGTCTGCTGTGTATTTGCCTTATCTTCAACCTGGAAGGGGGAGTGATGCAAATGCAACATCAGCAGTGGCTAAAATAATAAGACTTTTGAGAAACTGTTTTGTAAATCAGTTTCCAGGGGTTTTATAATGCACATCTCAGTCATCTTTATCTGAAGTACTGAAAAACTGTCAGTGCTCAAAGAGCTGTTCTGATAGTGACAGACTGGTGACAGCTATGTGAGCATGCAAGAAACAAACTTTATAATGATAACCTCCAGCGTCCAGTCTTCTTTCTTCCTTAAATAGGGACACAAACTATGAAGGCATAATCAGGGATTCTTTAAGTGACCTAACAGGGTTGTGTGTTTCATAATGGTGTTAATTGTTTTAATACTGTTTTATTAACTTGTAGTACAAAGGAGAAGGGGGAGACCAGACCTTGAAGGCTGTGTTAGAGATGTCATGTGATAGAACTGGACTGTAACTGCTGTAATTTTCTACTTCCATGTGTATGATTCACTGTTAGTGTCCCAGTTTATTGTCCTTGCTCATATCCTTGGATGCTACTTCAAGCTGTAGACTTTTGGGTTTTGACTTTACTGATTTCCATAGCTAGGGAAAGAAGTCAGATATAAAGCACAGGTTGAAGCCTGTGACTCACAGGTTTAGGTGAACTCATCACTAAGCTGCTACTCCCAATTTGACCAGAAGATGCAGCTCTGGAGTGCTTGTCAAGCACATTCCTCCTTTGGAGCAGCAGATCTGGGAAGTGCTGTTCACTTTTCCGTGCTGAGAACTAAATCTTGCTTATAAAGCAGACCTCAAATAGGATTAGGATCCTGCAGCAATGTGTAAAAATAGATTTGGGCTCTTCTCTGAAAATCTTCAAATAATTTTTGGATTTTGCTCTTTTATGATGATGTAAGGGAGATTAATAGAAACAAATTATTAGAATGTGGAAAAAGAGTAAGGTGCTTTTGCTGCAAAATGCAGTGAAAGTGACCTGAAATGTGACGTGCAGCAGAACATAGATTTACAGCACAATACAGATTACCACCAGCTCTGCATTCCAAGATAGCTCAAGATTTCTGCATAAGTTTTTCTGGGTTTTGCAGTCTGTAACAAAGCTTTTTCTGGGTAATTCCCTTGAGTGTTTTTACCCAAAAGTATATGATCAGTCCCCTCCTATGAAAAAGTTTCTGATTGTCCATATGTATGTTCTTGTTCTTTTTTTTTTTTTTTTCCTATTGGTTTATACTTTGTCCAAGATGAATAGAGTGCACCACCCACACCTCCTGACTTCCTTTTCCCTTTTTTCAAGAGTTGGAGGAAAAGAGAAAATACGGGCCCCTGTGGTTGAGCTCTTTTTGTTCCCACGGTCCACTGAATTTGGGCTCAAGGTGCACACACAGCTGGGAATTGTGTTGGAGAGGGGAGGAAAGGAGGGATAAGGCTGCATAAAAATGATGTCTGCTCCCTTAAGAATTTGTTTTGTGGGTATATGGCTCCCCATATACTTGATCCGTCTGGAACTTAAACCTCATAAGGATGCTCCATAATCTAATAAATATAACTTCATTTTTAAGTACATGCTTTTGACGATTAACCTTCTAAATGTCACAGATAAAGGCAGTTTATTACAGAATATTTTGAGCTTGAAGTGAACCACAAGGATCACTGAGTCCAGCTCCTAAATGAATGGCCCATGCAGGGATCAAACCCACAACCTTGGCAGTATTAGCATCTTGCTCAGACCAACTGAGCTGATCTCAGGATTAAGATAGAGAGTCACAGCTGGTTCAGTGATGTGTGACTGACATAAAAGCTCCAGCAGGTGTAAAGCAGTGAAACATGATACTGCCTTGAGTGTAACATTAGAGGAACTACGCTAGTTACAATGAGCAGAAAATGGAGCAAGGAATCAGGTACCTGCCAAGCTTACCTGAGGTGAGGCAATCTTGAGCATCATTCTGCTCTCCTCCCAGCCTGTGATCTGGTGTTAGCTGTTTTGCTGCTGCTCGTAAGTAGGACCCAGTTTCTGACCAGAGAAAGGAAAACAGTGCTCCTGCTCAGAAATACCATGAACTAGAATCAGAATATTAAGTGTAAACCAGGTATCAAGTGTTAGACCATTCTTTCTGCACTAGGAGACAGTTGTAAGACTGAAATAGAAGCTGGTACTCATAGGAATGGGAAGAGTTAAGAATTATACTCAGCATTTCAGGGATTTCTTGTACCAATTTACCTTGCACACAATATGAGAACTTAAGTTACCTGATCATGAAGCAGAGCTATTCTTAAGCAGCTAGAAAAATACAGAGCATGATACAATGGGTTTTTTACTGTTGTTACTAATGTTGCTTTTAAGCTCATTCTTGGAGTCTGTTCTCTAAAATGATGCAGTAAAGCAACCCACAGGAATTGATTTCTGTGAGGTTTTCTTGGGTCTGGTGAGTAACTGGTAATACTGGAGTTGATACTAAGCCTTTTTTCTGTTCTGACAGGTACAAACTGAAGACAGTGTCCTCTTGTTTGTCGTGGCCTGGACAATCACCGAGATAATCCGTTACTCTTTTTACACATTTAGCTTGTTAAACCATCTCCCTTATCTCATCAAATGGGCCAGGTCAGTAGCATAATAAAAATTACAGCCTTAAAGCACTGATCTGACAGGGATATTTATCTTGTAAAGTAGTTGCAGTGCAAAAAATTAGATTCTGCCTTCAGGTAATTGTCCTGTTTGTGAACGTGACTGCCTAGCTTCTTTCCAGCAGATTTTCGGGTTACAAAAATCTATTGCATTGCAAGCTGAAAGAGTAGTTTGTCTGAACTCAGTTCCATTTACAAAATGATTATTTGTCAGAAACTGATATTTAACAGTAAGGGATGATAGTAAGTGAACTGACATTTAGCAGTAATTCTTGAATCCAGTGGTTGTACTTGAAATAATATTTAAGCTGGTTGATTAACATCAACTATTTTTGGCTCTGTTTTAAGTAGTAAAATGACATCTACAAAGAGTTCAGAAATCAAAATAATAAAATGTGTGTGTAATAATAAAATGTGTGTGTATGGAGTAGAGTTTTAAAGATAGATTCTCAGATAAAATCTTTAAATATTTCCAAACTGTTCTGATTTGAATACTTACCTTGCAATAATGTTCATACCTTGCCATGCTCTAATCAAATAAGATCTAAGAAAAATAAACACTGAGTGGAGAATTCAAAATTTGAATATCTATAGTATCATTTAACAAATATTTTGTCAGAGTTTGTCATAACTTTTAATTCTTTCTCTGTGTGTTTCATTCTAGGTACACTTTGTTTATAGTATTGTATCCAATGGGAGTCTCAGGCGAATTACTGACAATATATGCTGCGTTACCCTTCGTCAGGCAGTCTGGCTTGTATTCCATTAGTTTACCTAACAAGTACAATTTTTCATTTGACTACTATACATTCCTGATCCTGGTCATGATCTCTTACATTCCAAGTAAGTATGAGTTTGTTAGGTTTCTTAGTATTAACAGCAGTACTGGGAAATGCAAACAATTGTGGGATTAACATACATAGAAGTAATCAGTTTAGCCTGCTGATGACCTTGTTTCATTTTTGCATGGTTCACAAGGGTTTACTTTACTATCTCATGGAAATTGCAGTTTTTGCTGTTTGTATATGTGTGTTTTCCATCCCCTACTTTGTTGTTCTGCAAACATACTGTGTAACATAGTCTTAAAATAAAAGGAGAAAAAGCTCTGGATAGAGGGAGATGAAAGAGGCACCGGAGCGTGTAAAGTGCCTTAGAGTCTGAAAAAGGGACACCAGAATTACAAAAAAATCAAACAAATCTGGGAATTGGAAGGACTTTTTTTGCCCTGCAGTCTGTTTTCTTCATGTTGTGTGCATGCAGTTAAGGCAGCTTTTGTCATCTGCTTGTACATTTAGAGTTAAGTAAAGCATTTTGCATTTAATTAAAAAATGTGATTGCTCCAGCAAAAAAATAAATAGTACCTGATGCTTAAGAACAGTATCAGTTTCTCTCTTTAGAGTGTAAAAGACAATGGATAACTTAAGCAAAAAATGGATAAGCACATCCTCTAATAGAGAGTTGCTGACCTTGACCATGTGATTGTGCATCTTGCAGGCCTTGCTTCACACTTTATTGACCTGGGTCTGTTTTCTCCTCAGTCTTCCCTCAGCTGTATTTCCATATGCTGCATCAGAGGCGAAAGGTTCTCTCCCACACTGAAGAACATAAGAAGTCGGAGTAATTCCAGCTCTTTTTCAGAACTTTTCAAACATCAAAATGCTGCAGTTTTTCAATACCCAGCACATTTGTAAAGAATATACCAAGATAAGTCAGAGGTAAAAGACCAATAATTTAGCAAGAATAACCAATAAATCTGATTTCACTGAAATTCCAGGATGTCAAACATTGAAATAATTTTCAGCTTGCAGTGCTTCAGAAAACTTAAACTTTATATGGCTTGGCAGTTAACCTTTTCCTTAAATGATGTGCTAAATGGTTTTCATTTATTACTAAATGCCTGAAGGTTGCAGTATGAGTGATGAAGTTGTACCCACTAAATGCCTGAATTGGGATTATATTACTGATACCTCTTTTTTTAAGTGCTTGACTGCATGCCAGAAACTGTATGTATTGCTGTGAAAGCAAACAATATGCTCTGGAATACTTCAGGATAATGTCAGAGACTTCAGTGGAGAATGTAATCTGGGCAAAGTGTTTGAATTAGGAAAGGTAGGTTGTGTATTTAAAAGGTGACGGGAACAAGAACAAGAAACTAATTACGGAAAATGAGGGGAATGTGGTTCTTTAGGAATTTAAACAGTACGGTGTCTGACCAGAGTGTGTTCTCTGAAGATCTTGTTTAAGCTGATCACTCAAATGCTAATGATAATTCAGAGGCTGTAATTCTTACCTGAAATATTAAAACTACCCCAAGTACTGCATTCCTGAATACTTTTTTACATATTAAAAAAAATAAAATTAATACTAACTGTAATACTTCTAGTGGTATCAGTAATGAATCTAAACAGTGTAAGGAGGTAGGTCACCCAGAAACAGGTGCAGTTCTCCCTTTTTTTACTATGAATTATCATCTCTAATCACTGTCTGTGATACTCATCTTTCAGTGCTGGAGACTATTTGGTCTGCTGTGATCTGCTGTGTTTGGGGGCCTTGTTCCTCAGTCTAAACTTTCACGAGTGGCTGAGGTCATCACTCTGGCATACCCAAGCAGGCAGGTGCAGGCACTCAGCTTCTGAAGTATTGCAAAGTCATAAGCTGCTCCTTGCAAAGCAAATTATTTCACATGTTACATGCTGCTTTTGCAGACTGGAGAAGCTACCCTCATCTGTTCTTTGGAAAGAGTGGAAGACCACAAAAAGTTATGTTCTCCTAGGTGCTTTCTCTCAGGCTTAACCTTCCCTTGGGAAGGTAAAAGGAAAATGAAAGAGCTGAGAGAGCCTTGTGGTGAGGCAGAAAGCACTAATGAATGCTGTGTGAGCTCTGCCCCAAGTCTAAAGGAATTTGATTGGGAGTAAAAGGGTGGGGAATGGAAGGAACAAAGGGAGAAGGGAAATGAATGCATATCCAAGCAGAGACAAAAGGAAATGTAGGTTATGGCTTTGCTCTGTTGGGAGTTGCTGGCCAAATAGTCCTGTCTGCACCCAGTCAGTCACTAGGCAAGACCACGTGAACTTCTCTGGCTTCCCTCTTGTTCCATGATTTGGTGCATAAATGAGGTGTGAGCACTCCCATGCTACCTGCAATGCTGCCTCGTGCTGTGCCTGCCAGCACCTCCCCTGGACATGGCCCGGTTGTGTTTGACACATCTCCGCTCCCCCTAAACACAGCTAGGAGGTACTGAGGACACAGGCTCTCTGTTTTAGCAGTTGGGAAGAGCTGGATTTACAATTATTTAGGTTTATGCTTGTCAGAACTATATTTTAAAAAAGATTGGCATTTTTCAGTAATTTTCTTTGGCTCCATCAAAAGGATTGCATTTTCCTAACTCTCACTCTATATAGAATCTTTCCTGTTCAACTCAAACAGGACTATTATAAGCAGAGAGGGTGAGAGACAATAAGAATCTTTGCTTCTATTTTCAACATTTTGGAGCTATTATTGACTGGATTAAAAAACACAGGAGATTGTAGCAAGTTGGGTGTTGGTATTTTCTCCCAAGTTACAAGCAATAGGATTAGAGGATGCTGCCTCATGTTGTGCCAAGGATATGTTGTTTAGATGTTGTTTAGATGGGATATTAGGAAAAATTTCTTCATGGAAAGGCTTGTCAACCATTGGAACAAGCTGCCCAGGGAAGTGGTAGAGTCACCATCCCTTAAGGTATTTAAAAGAACTGTAGAGGTAGTGCTTAGGCACATGGTTTAGTGGGATTTTGCAGTGTTTGGATAATGGTGGGACTCGATCATAGAGGTCTTTTCCAACCCAAACAATTCTGTGATTCTATTACTGTGGCCATATACAACCTCAAAATGGTTTTGGAATCAAAGATGCAACAATTCAGTTCATTTCTGTGTTAGGTTATGTGCTTTGTTGTAGTGGTCTGAGAAATGCTATATTATTCTGATCTCATTGTTTGAAAGTGTAAACTTCCACCTCTGAACAAAACATCTCCTTTTTGCTTACACTTGCTGTTAAAGAAGTTAATGTCAGTATTTCTGAAGGATGTCATCTAAAAGATCTGATTTCCTGATGTACTTAGATTACTGGATATTGTCAATGCTCAGCTCCTGAACTTTTCTTAATTTGATTTCTGTGCCCAAATAAAAGATTTAGTTTCAAATTTGTTGGTCCAATTTGGAGATGAGAAATGGCTATGTAATACTCCTACATGAAACAAACTCCTGGCTCTGTTGATGAGAAAGTACAGATCTGCAGCAGGATAGCACTGGCACATGGAAAAGCAGAGCGAGCCAGTAGGGAGAAAGCTTCTACAACCAATACCTTTGCTGAATAGTCTTTATTATTGAATATTTACTTTTATTGAACATACCAATTTATGACACAAATGCAAATAAACTACACCCTTTTAAAAGAAAATGGAGTTACTTTTCCTTTCAAAAGAAAAAGAAATTGCTTTCACAGTAAGAATTCTTACCAGTGAGGTTGATTTATAAATTAGATTCTGAAGTATGAACATGCAGTCACTATGTACAAAAATTCAGTGCTTCATCTTGCAGTGCTTCTTCAAGTTTATCTTCTGTGGAAATCACTGGAAGGTGATCTTGAGACAGAACTGTAGTGTGATGCCCTAATACTGTTTGGGTTATTCCCTGATACTGACTTTGCTGACACATGTGGGGTTTCTCCTCCTCATAAAAGAAGTGTCCCCTCATCTGTCACCGAAATTGTAAAGAGGTTTCCATGAACTCTACCAGAAGCTTTGATTGTGTCACAAATGCAGAGGGGTTTATTTTCCCCACAGACTGTTTACTCGACTTGCATGTTCTCTGTCAGCATATCCAAACTAGGAGGCCTTCCCTGCTTTGGTACTCTCTGTTGTGTGCACTGGTTCAGTTGACAGCACTTTATGTTCTACCATGCCAGCTCTGAGTTAGCCACAGCCCTCCAAAAGACCAAGGGTTTCACTAGTGTGTAGCTTACAACTGGAATTGTAGAAATGTTCATATTTGTAAATTACAGTAAGAATGTAGGTTACAGTGCAGGTAAATTGTAATTTTTCAAATGTGATGTTTTTATCAGACGGTTTTTTCTTATCATTATGAAGGTTGGCATTTGTGTGGACCAATCTGCAGTGTCATTTTAAAACCTATCTTTCAGCTTAAAATTTTCATGAGTATACATCAAATCATATATTTTGATGTATATGTCAGTGAAACTTGGGTGAAAACTATATACAGTCATTTTTGTATTTTTTTCTATGTTGTGAAGAATAAAATTGTAATTTTATAAGTCTGATTCACTAAGGTTATTATAAGTTAAATGTATTTTTTGTATATTTAGGAATCTGGTATTACCTGGAGCTCTGAAAGACTAAGCATAGATTTTTTTATGCATGGTTGAAAGATATTTCAACTTGATAATGCAGTGAAATGGTTTGTATGCTAAAATACTAGTCTGTGTTTTTGCCTTGTGAAATTGATTCTGTGCTCTCTGCCTGGATTTGGCCTACTGATCAGTGATACTAATTGCTATAATCCAAATAAAACAATTCTGAACAAAATATGTTGTATTGTTACTGTTTAAGGAACAAAAGCAGATACTTTAAGAATGTGAGTTAGGGCTGTATTTTTATTCATTTGTATACAATGTGTACCTTTTAATTTACAAGTTCTTTTAGGATACGTAACTCTGGAGCTCAGACAAAAGAAATAAGAATCTTCATACTGCTACTAACGCTCTGCTTTCCACATTCAAAAGAAGTGCTCATAACAACACCTTAACTGACTGTGTCAACACTCACAACTTCCTGAAGGAGCCTCAGCTGAGAGTGAGCTCTTTGTTTTCCTGCTGTTATCTGTACTCTGGATATTGATGGCTTCCTTCAAAAACAAAATTGAGTATTATAAATATAGTGGAATGCTTAACTAATGCAACAGAATACTTCAGAGTTCATTTACTAAATATAATACGTCTGCTACCACGGCAACGTTTTTAGCATTTTTAACGCTTCCTGAGAGAGATTTAAAAACTGCATTTAGATGGCATTAATGCTCATAAATAACAAGTTATAATCCTCTAGTAGGAACTGAGTGGTAGCTGCAGAGTGAGTGCTATTATTCTAGGCATATGCTTGTCATAAGATTGCACAACTACAGTGATTTTTTTGTTGACTGAAGATGGGTTGAAATGGTGTTGTCATGCCCAGCATCAGCACATGTCCTACGCATGATGGCTGTGACTTAGCACTGCTCTGTAATTCAAACCTGGAAATGCTGTGCCTGGAGAGGTGCTGAGCTCTGTCTGTGCCTTACAGTAGCTATCACTGGCTATTGGTGTTTCCTCTCTGAAAACTGTGTGTGTGGAAACAATTTTAGTCCTCTAGGGTAACAGCAAAAAATCTGAAAAGCATAAGGATTCTGTGGTTGTCAGCAAGTTAATGTTACCATAGTGTATAAGGCTCATCTTAAATAACGCATTGGCAGTTCTTGACATAAGACTAGAGGAGGAATCTGTGCTGGGGTGCTGAATATAAAATAAAACGGTGTGAATATCTCTGTGATTCAGTTTCATGTGATGTGAACTGAGCACTTCTACAGTTGGGAGTGATTGATTCAAGCCACCCAACTGCCTGGAACTTCCATTCAATATCAAGTGGCTTTTAAATTCTGCTTCCTGTCTCCTAAACAGATGCTCTTCCACACTTGTCAGAAAACTTACAGTAGTAAGATAATTATTAAGGCTGCCTTTGAAGTAGTTGCAATTTCAAATGTGGATGAAAAGTGTGTAACTCCTTTAATACTGTTGATCACTAATTTCCAGAATAATATTTTTCTTTACAGATGTGGAAGATCCTGAAGTCCTTTATATGGCCTCATAAGTTATCTTGGGCAGTGTTGTCAGAGCTTTGTTTTTCTCCTTGATGTGCTGACATCGATAATGTGCTAATATTAAGGAAAGAGATATTACTGTCAGTATTATATCTTAATTTTTCAAATGGTTTAAGTAGATGCATATTATTTCAGTCTTCCACTATGAAATCATAATTCATGATATTTAGAAGCATTTCTGTGTCTAGTTACACTTGCACAAACTGTCACGGCTGCCTCTCTCTAGATTCAGTTTATTCTGTGCAGTTTGTACATAGAAATTTTACATTACCTGCTACTACATGAAGATTTTATTGGGAAATTCTTTGGTGGAAGTTTTTGTAGTGGCTTATTCAGCTGAATTGTGAACACTGAATTGCATTTTGTCCTGTGTTTCTGACTTTTGCTACAGATAGTCTGCACAGTCTGCTGTGAACTGTTACCACTTGCACCACGCGTACATTAAAAATTTCAGTACCAACATTTTCTAGTTTGAATTTGCAGAATCATAGCTGATGTGTAATTACATTCCATTGTCTTGGGCAAGACAATGGATGAGTCTCACTCTGTAGAGACAATCTGAAGAATACATATAAAGCCATACAGGCATTTCAGGTGTCTGCTCTAAAATTAGTTGTATGTTGACAGCAGTGCTTTGTTTTTTCCTGCACGTAGCATGCCCACAGAAAACATCAGTTGTGCAGAGTATACAGAAGTGGAGAACTCTCCTGACACTAGATGGCTTTTATGAAATCAGTTTGCCTTTAAAGGTTTATTTGGGTAAAATACGTCCTCTTCACTTACTGGACAAGAAAAACAATGAGTGCTGGTCTTCTTAATGATCATCAATGAAATGATGGGATGAAAGAGGAGAGGTACTGGAGGTTACAGAGCTTGACCACTGTGTTTCCCAAAGAATATTCGGGCATTGACAAAACATGAAACTTTCTTCCTGTTCCCTTTGGAATCCAGTAGTAGTAACAGTTGTTCTTTAGGGTGAGGGTGGTGGTGTTTGGTTTTGGGAGGAATTTTTTGTTTGTTTATTAAGACAGAAGAGCAGCACTTAATGGAGATGCTGCAATGTTTAGTCTAGTGTGCTGATGACACGAAGTTTGTTTTATTTTCCTCCAGGTGTTTATTGCAAGACTATAAGGAACTGGATGCACTGGCTTAGGTGCTTTGTTTTAGTCCCCTGTTCCTGTGTATAAACTACTGCTGGGAAAGTTGCTGGTTTGAGCGTATCAAATGAGTTTCCTTACCCAGCTTTTTGGTGCAATTTAAATTAAGTAAACAAGCACTTTACTAGCAAACTGGAACAGTGGAAAAAGCTTTCTTGCATCAGTAAGAAAATGGATGTGAAATTGAAAGTTAGGCATTGCTGGTTGGTTTACTTAGACTGGATACTCTTACTTAGTAAGACAATTGATAATGTTAGAGCCCTTTGCCTTTGTGCAGTCTGAAAATGCTAAATTATTCTTCAAGAATTATTGTCAAGTCAGACAATGTGTGGAAACTTGCTCAAGACTTACGGGTGTGTTCAGACAGGGGGCAGATGTAAGCATTCATGGGCTGCTGTGCTCCAGGTTCCTGGTGATGCATAACTGTAGATGAGGCCTAAGCATACTGGATTTTGAAGAAATAAACTGCTGACAGAAGGATGTAAAACTCCTACCGAAAGATGTGAAACTCCTACTGTTGTGCTCTGAACTTCATGCAGGCTCCAGGAGCCCACTCGGTACAGGTATTTCAGTGCTGTTCATTGCTTTGCTGTTATCCAAAGGTGAGCAGGTAAATCTGTGCTACAGTTAACAAATGAGCTGCTGTGGTCACATTCTGTGTCGAGAACTGGAATGCTTGGCTGCTTTTTTCTTAACATCAGGATTATGCGAAATCCCTGGAATGACCACATGAATTATGTGCGTTATGGTGAATTTCAGGATGCAATCCTCCTCTATTGCAAATGTGCACATGCAGATCTGCACCCCAGCTTTGCTTGGACTGAGCAGCACGGGCATGCAGGATATTTTTTTTCTACATTTGGGGTGAAATGTGGGTGCTGCTGTGAAAAAGCTGGTAAATGTGAATCAATAAACACTTTGTCTTGCTAGGCTTCTGTGTATCCCTGAAAAACCCCAAAGTCAGTTATGAGTCAGATTGTTTTGGGTTGGACTTTTTGTTTATTTTTTAAGTCACTGTGGTTCTGTGTTTCCACTATTTTCTCACTTATGGTTCTATTCCTTTTGAATCATCACATTATTGGGAGAGGGGTGGTGTGGAGCAAAAGAACTTAAAACAGCAGCTTGTTCAGTTTGAGTATTTCATGGCTCCAACCTGGGTTGTGTGATTATCTCTGGGTTTCAGAGGACTGCTTTGGATAGTCTAACGTTCTGGATTTAATGCTTCCATGAATCTTGTTGTGCATGAAGACCATGAAGGGTGAGATGTGACACAGATGTTCTGAGGTCACTATCTACTTGGTATTCCCCATTTTAAGTAAACAGTGAAAAGAAAGAATGCTAATGTTTGTCTACTGCACCTGTTGTAATGATAATAAAATAAAAAAATGTTTTTATACAAGTTATGAGACTACATGTGAAACCAGAATTGATATGAACTCCTTGTATGTAGAAGAAGTTTAAATCTGCCACAGTAGCTCTGTGTTGATTCCCTCATGGCTTCCTGAAGGTTCTTGAGGAGGTGACATCATTTGAGTGATTTTGTGCAAGCATTCCCTAAATCTTCCATGTGTTTGCTTCCATTTAGGTATAATTTTAACCAGATAAATACTTTCTGAAGAAGAGGCATGGTTCAATTTTAATCCAGAATTTTATTAAGATATGATTGAAGGTACTGAACAGAATTTTGCTCAACTTCCCCACCACCCACAAAGAATTAAAAAAAAAAAAAAAAATGGGACAGGTAGAATTTGTGAAGGCTAGTCTAGACTGGAAGGTGGAAGATCAGCCTTTCTGGATAAGGAATAGTAAGTTTCTGGTTTTCTACACAGTATTGTGATATTTGTGTTTGTTGATCTCTTTGAACAAAGCAAGAATATATTCTCATTTCATGGACTGAAATGCAAAGCACACTTCTATTGATTAAGGTCATAATTTGTATGTAGCCATGTTGGAACTGAGATACAGAAGCTCCTCACTTTTACACTCATCCTTCAGAAAATGGCTGGGCTAAGTTGTGAAAGTAGAAGATAACTCCTATCTGTGTATAATTCATTAACAAAAATAATTGCCTGAATGTTCTTGTAATAAATGGTAGGCATTTTAAATGACTTTTCAGCCACCCAGGATATGCTGTTGTTTTGCTTTCGTGCATAACTTTTTTGGGTGAGACAAACATTGTATCTTACTGCCCTTGGTAATCAGGTTCCTGAATTAGAGATGAGAGCCAGGGCATTAAGAAACTGCATGTTAGAAGGAAAGCTGTAGGTCAGCTGTCTGTGTTATGGTCTGTGTCCTTAATATTACAATATCCTGGTTGCCTTTGTTCTACTGCTGTTCTGTGTTTCAGTAACAACACCACCTAGAAGTGGGCGTTAGTTTTAAGATTTTTACTATACTTGTGGAATCTTACAGCTTCTTTGTCACAGCCCTTTATGTCCTCATTGTGTGAAGTACCCATTTAGTTGGTGCTACTCTTAGCTTCTAAGACACTCTTAAGGTTCTTAACATCCTTGTTGTTTTCACAAGTTACAGATTTTCTGCAGAATCTCTTCCAAATGCTCCTTTACCTCTCTTTAAACTCAACACTTCATGTTTGCCTACCTGTTTCTAAAGTTACAAACTTTTGGTTGAAGACTTGTTTTCCCCAGTTGCAAGGACAAAACTTTTTTCCCCTATGGCTGATTAATTTTTTTTAAAAACACCCCCACTTTGATTAAGCATCAATTCTTATGACATTACAGAAAAGCAAAACAGTATGTCAAACAAAATGACATAGTGAAAATAAACATGAATCATACTCTAGAATTGAAACTACCATTTTCCTGGTACCTCTGGATGTAAACTTTCTGGAAAAGGGGCTATAGGTGACTGTCACTGGAGTCCTGCCTAGGATTCAGGCTTCAAGAGGCTACCATGATGCAAAAGCTAAGACTTCACTTAGTCCTAGCGGTGAAACATTAAAACCTTAAAATTAATTGGTCTGTTACCTGAGCAATGCTTTGATGATATCCAGAACTAAATGTAGCAAGATGAGGATGTTGAATGAGCTTGGTTCTTATACATGCCTTCATAGCAATCTTCTGTGAAGCAGAATAAATTTTAGGGTCACCAATCAATGTTGTGAATGACCTTTCTCCTTTTACTTGGTTTTAGTGTGAAAAAGTGAGATGTTCTACTGCTGGCTTTGAGAGAAGAACTCCAAAATGGGACTTCGTGTACAAAACAAAAACATCTGTCCCAGTTTACAGCTCACTGAAGAATTGTTTCAGTGTCTTTATCCCTGGGGTTCAGGCACTGTGCAGCCAGAATAACCAACCACACAATTCTTGAGTGTTGTTCTACTCAAGCAGAACAAAAGTAGTGTATGGATAGTGACAGTGTTGTATAGTATCACAAGAAATGATAAATTCCATCTGAAGGGCAGTGATATTTATATGTAAAAATGTCTCATGGAAAGCAAACTGTGAGTGTAACCTTGATCTGCTGCAGTATGTAGCATCTGTCAGGAAAATGCCATGTAAGTGAGCCCCACTGTTACAGTTGTGTGCATTTTTTTTAGTGAAAATCTGTAACTCTGAATTCCTGGTAAGTAAAAGATGCTCTGTGGAAGAAGCTGCTGAAAATTCAGCGTATGGTTTTACAAATCACTGAAATGCACAAAGGCTTAAGCTGCTATAGTTTGTGGAGTTACTTGCACGTGTAAAGGACATGTGAAGGGCTTGTGTTTGGAAGGTTATCTAGTTTGGGTTTTTTTTCCCAACTGTGTCCAGCAATATTACCTCTCTACAAACGTTGCTTATCTCTGTCCCTTGATAAGCACAGCTTCAGCACTGCTACTGCTAAGGACTACCTGTGAGCAGGGATTTTCAATGTTTGAACAAACATCTAGACAATTACCAGTTTCAGCAACTTAAGCCAAGCAGTTATCTGATTTGACAGTTTGTTTTTAATAAAACATGATGCAGAATGTCAAACAATAATATTATTCTTAGTACATATGATGCTTACCTTCAAAACACTGTAAATCATTAATTGGCTCACTCGCATCTGCAGAAAGAGTGGCTCACCTGACAGAACATTGTGGAAGAGTCTGGAGACTGAAACTTGCTGGGAACTGCTGTGGTCTCATCCCCATGCCTCGCTCCCAGATTAGGGAATATGCCCTCCATAAAACGGTGCCACAGCGCTGTCGGGTGAAGGTGAGGGCTGTAGCTTAAGTGGTTGAAAAAACGAGGTAAACTTACCTGAGTGTGTATTTTACCCTCAATTTCTGCGTTAAGGCAGGTCCAGTAACAGGTGCTGATGCCGAGAGAGGGTGTTCTGGGGCTGGATTTGCCTCTGTTCACCAGTCCGGCCATCGGTGCTTGGTGCTGCCGCCTCTCCATCGCGAGCGGGGCTCAGCTTGTCCCGCACGGGATCCTCGAGGCAGCGCACGCTCCGACCCCGCTGGCCCCGGGCGGGGCGGCGCCGAAGGGGTTAAGGCGCCCCGCCCCGGGCGCGCGCATTGGCGGGGCGGCGGCGGCGGCGGCCAATGGGGGCGCGCGCGGCGGGGCCGCGCCAATGGGGGCGGGCGGGGGCGGCGCGGCCGCGCGCGGCTGAATGGGGAGCACAAAGCGGGGCCGGGACGCGCCGCCGCCGTCCCCGGGAGAGCCGCGCGCGGGGCCGCTGCCGCCACAGCCCCGCACCGGCACCGCACCGGCAGCGCGGGGGAGACAGCGCCGAGCCCCCGCCCCTGCTCTTGCTCGGGTTTTTTTGGATTTTTTTCTTTCCCCTTACCCTTCCGATTTTTCAGATTTGCCGGTTTCTCCCTTTTCCCCCGGTGCCCGTGGGAGAGGCGCTGCGGCCGCCCGAAGGCACCGCGGCGTAGCGGGAGCGGCGGCCGGGTGCATGAGCGGCGCGGCTGCCGCCGGCCGTGCCTTGCCGCCGGGGCTCCGCCGCTGGGAGGCGAGGGCAGCCGGGAGCGCCGCCGCAGCCCGGTCCGCCCCGGGCAGCCCCCGCGCCGCGCCCCTCGGGCAGGGGATGCTCCCGCCGCCGCCGGCTGCCGCATCCCTGCGAGCCTGAGCCTCCGACAGCTCCCCGCCGACCGGCCCGCGGCGAAGCGCCCGCCCTGCGCCCGGCCCCGAGCGGCGGGGGCCGGGCCGGAGCGGTGCGGGCGCGCTGCGATGTGGCTCCCCCGCGGCGCCCCGAGCCCCTCCGGCCGCCGCGGCGCGGCTGAGGGCGAGCGGCCGTGAGCCGGGGGCGTTCCGGTCCCCGCGGTGCCGAGCGCGCTCGGCGGTGTCGAAGCACTGGGTCCGGCGATGGCACTGCCCTGAGCGTCCCGCCGGGGACACCCCGGCTCTGGGGACGTCCGGCCGTTCCGGAGACTTTGGGGGCGTTTGCGGGTTTTGCCTTTTTTTTTTTTTTTTTCTTTTTCCCCCTCATTTTTTTCTCCTTCCCCGCTGCCTTTTGGGCTTTTCTCCCGGCGGCTCGTCCCCTGCGCCTGCCCGGCGGTCATCCCCTCGCCCGCGGCCCCGTCCCTCAGGGCATGTCCCGGTCCAACAGCGTCAGCCCCCCGGGCTTCGGCGGTCCCGCGCCCTGGGCAGGCACCGAGCAGCACCGCTCGGCCTGGGGCGAGGCGGAGGCCCGGGCCAATGGCTACTCCTACCCGCCGCCTCCCAACAGGTCCTCGGGCAAGAAGGCCTCCCGCATGTCGAGCAGGTGGAGGAGCGAGGAAGACTACGAGCCCCGGAACCGCGGGGAGAGCGGCTGCAGGATGATGAGCTTTAGGTCCAAATCCGCCTGGCAGGAGCACGGTGACGACAGCCGACGTCACCGGTCCCGCCACCCGCCCGGCAGTGATTCCCCCGCTGCCCCCAACAATGCCAGCCCCCGGCAGCTGGGGGAGCAGGGGGAGGTACGGCCCCGCTCTGTGGAGTTGGGGCTGGACGAGAAACGCATCAAGGCCAAGATTGAGGAGCTGGAGGAAGAGGACGGGGACGAGGGGGACTCCGAGGCGGCCTTCTCCATGGGCAGTTGTTGCAGTAGCCTCCTGCAAATCTTCAGGTCCAAGAAGTTCCAGTCTGAGAAACTGGAACGTCTCTATCAGCGCTACTTCTTTCGGCTTAACCAGAGCAGCCTCACCATGCTTATGGCCGTGCTGGTGCTGGTCTGTGTGGTCATGCTGATCTTCCATGCCGCACACGGCCGCTATGAGGTATCCTATGTCGTGGTGCTCTCCCTGGCCATCGTGCTGATGGTGGTGCTGTGCATGGTGTGCAACCGCAACAACTTCCACCAGGACCACATGTGGTTGGCGTGCTACTCTGTCATCCTGGTGATCCTGGCAGTGCAAGTGGTAGGGGTTCTGCTGGTGTGGCCCAGGAGTGCCTCAGAGGGCATCTGGTGGACCGTCTTCTTTATCTACAGCATCTACACACTGCTGCCGGTGCGCATGAGAGCCGCGGTCATCAGCGGGGTGGTGCTCTCCGCCATCCACCTGGCCGTCTCCCTCAAGATCAACGCGGAGGATAAGTTCCTCCTGAAGCAGGTAGGCAAGCCCTGAGTGATTTGGATGTGTGCTCAGCATTGAAGGGCAAGGGAAGTGGGGTAGTCTGACTTCCATTGGCCTGCCTGATGCTGGAAGGCTGACAGGGCTTCCAGCTGAACCCCCAGAGGTTACCTACTGCAGGCTGGGATGGTGTGCAGTGTGGTGGCTAGCCTGTAATCTTGCTTTTTTTCATAGCTGTGGTGTTCCCTCGTTTCTGCTCCAAGTAAAGGTTCTAAACATACAAGAAGTGTTCCTTACTGGGTTCCTGTGACGGCTGCTCCAGTGCTGTCAGCCAGCCCTGCTAGTGCCCTTCAGTTGTATTTAATGTAAACAGCCCTGTGCTAAGCACACCTGTGGAATGGTATCCAAGCATGCTGCTGTTTTACTGAGAAATGTGTAGAAAGTCTGGCTGTTTTTACCAGGCAGAGGTTTATCCTTATGTGTCACTCTGGGTTCAGTGTTGGTGCAGAGCTTAGGTGTCTTAGGACAGCATGCTCCAAGGGAATGTGGGGTAGGCTTTTGGTTAAGCAGGAAGGTGTTTTGCTCTGAGTTGTGCTGGAAATCTCTATGGTGAAAAAGCCTGGAGTTCCTGTACAGCCAGGATAAAAAGTACAAAAAAAAATGTATAAATGCAAGTTGTTATTTAGCTGTGATATCATGTTTAACTGAAGCAGTTCAGTTTATGGGAACAATAAGACTATTATCAAATGCATTACAGTGCAATTTTTAATTACCATATCTGTACAAACAACAGCAGTACAAGGCGCCACTCTGCAAGCGAAGCAAGCAGCCTCGGGACTCGTGCTTTAAGCTTACCACACGTAAAAGGTTGAAGCTCTGAGGCAGTTGTCATCCTTCTGATGTGCAGGACTCTGAGCAAGGATGAACTTCTCACAGTCAGCCCTGATGCTTGTGTGAAACCAGGGATTGTTTATTAAAATCAGGTGTTTCATAGCTTTAATATATAATACAAAGTAAAGCTTTGTGCTCAGTGCCTGCTTTGAGTCTTAGTTCTGGGTTGTTTTGAGTTCTTTTGCAGTGGCTAGAAAAGTTGTAGGACTTAAATAAAACCTCATCAGGATGAGGCTGTCACTGTTCTGCTATACAAAATAGCCCATTAAATTTCTCTCTCTCTCCCCCCCCCCTCCACCTACCTGGTTAAGTCTGCTTGGAGAATTTCTGGCTTTGTTCTTAGTTTATTACAGATATTTTTATAAACTGTACGTGACATATTTTTCTTATGTTTGATATAAATGGCTTTTTGTGCATTTCCAGCAGAGCATACACTGTGAGTAGGACAGTTGGTGTTTTTCTGCTTGACTTGAAAAAGTTTGCTAATGGCCTCAGTTCTTCCCCACTGGGGCTCTGGTCTTGCAAAGCCTCATGTGTGCTTTTTGCTTTATAAACTGAGACTTGTCCTGTGGAAATCAGTGTATTTGGAGACTATATCCTTACATGTCACGACAAATCCCGTCATGATTGCAGCTAGAAGATTTAGCAGTCTGTTAAGAACAGAGTTGAGTTGGGAGGATACTAACAAATGAATAAAATATCATCATGTTGGGAAGTGTTGGTAGCTGCATTTTGATAGAAAGGAGCCTAAATTACAAAGGCCAAATGATTGACTCCCTCAGTAGAAAATGTGGAACAATTACAGCTCCCTCCCTCCCTTCCCAAATAGCAGGTTGTTTGTAAGAGGTTGGCTTCTGTATGAATGTGCGCTTGTCAAAGGTAGAAGCATGGGCAGTAGGTGATGGTACAGCATGCACAAATCTGTGCATTGCACAGTTGCTTTCACTTTCATAGTACTGCTGAGTTTTTTCTACAGTTTGACAATAAATGTTCAGTTAATGAGGAATGTCCTAGGAGCACTCTTACTTTGCAGAGGCAGAGTGTCTCTCCACGTTGCCTGTTTATTTTTCCTACTAACACAGTCTCTATCTCACTGTGGTCTACACTGGCGTAGCACGGGCTGAATTCAGTGGGGTTGTGCAAGGCCAAGCATCAGATTCCTTGCATGTCTGTGTAAGAACACTAGCTGCTATCTGTGGCTGTCTGATAGCAAAATCTGTTCTGCTGAGCACATTGCCTCACAGCTATTAACAGGCCTTCCTCACTGGGGCTGCATCTTGTTGCCGTGGAAATCCATTGTGTTCAGCTCTGCCCCCCTAATGCACACAAGCCCTGTTTTCCACCTTCAAACTACCAGAGGCAAAGGCAGATGAAGACCAGATAAGTCAAGAAGAGGGAGTTAAGATGTTTTCTGTGACTTCACGCTGGCAGTCACATCAGCCTGGGTTTTGTGGAGCGGGAATGGATGTGAATGCATTTGTGACTGTGTGACCCGGATGGTACTTTACACCCAGCAGTCACAGAAGAAAGGCTGGCTAGGATGTGTATCCCCTTTCCTCTCTTTTACATGGCATTTTTAACTATAATGGTTAAGCAAGTTGTACTTTGTGGGTGCTTTTTGCTTTTAATCCTTTCCAAATTGTTTCTAAGTCAGGAGAAATCATACACCCTTGTTGTGATCCACTGACATTCAAAGCAGGGTGACTCTTGTGTTGACTCCTGAGTGCTTTTATAAGGCTCTGGAGCCTCTTAAAAACTCCTCTTTCTCAAGAGAGTGAAATTCTTGGTTGAAGGTCCCTTTTGGGGGAAAGGCGGTTTGTTGGATTCCCTAGCTGAGGATGCATGAGTTTATTGTCTGAATTATCTTCTCCTATCACTGCTGGATTTCTCTGTCCCCAAACTCTCTGGTCCAAGGCTATTCTAGTCAGACTTCATGGAAGGGTTAATGCAGGCTGCTGTTTCTGAATCCGTAAGGTGACAGGAGTAAAAGTAGTTGTCATTGTTCAGTCTTAACTGAGCTGCTTTTAAAAATAATTCTTCTGGGCTCACTGGATTTGGAAAGTAGGCTCTGGCTCCTCTTTGCTACCTGGAGGAGTCTGTCTTTCAAAAGAGCACTCTGAGCACCCCTGTCAAAAAGATGAGTATTGTTGGTACCTCTGTGAGTCTGATCAGCTAGAGGCAGTGATCTTGGCTTCTTGAGTTGATGTTTGATTGAATAAAAAAATGATAATTATTGCATTATATTAAAAAGCTGAGGAAGGGAAGAAAAAGAAATCCTGTGTTTGAGAATTTACTTGTTTCCAAAGGCAGCATGCTGCTGGAAGAACACAGTGAGTAGGTGATGCTCCACCAACTACAAATCCTGGTTGCTTAAAAGGGGCTCTTTCATGTGTTCCTGTGATCGGTTAGCTCTAGTGGAACTGCTTTTGGATTTATTGGGGAAGGGATGACTGTATTTGTCTTCAGGTTGATGTCCTTGTGTTACTCTGGGACGTATTAAAAATATACTTCACTGCATGGAAGTGTGTTGTCTTCTCTCTGCATGTAAGCGTATCTTTTCCGTGTGTTGGCTTTGATACACTTTTGGGCTCTGAAAACACATGCAACTCTAGGATTCACGTAAGCATTACTTTACATGTGAAATAATACCTAACTGAGAAGGATGTGTGCTATTTATCAGCAATCTGCCTTGCATTCTCAGCAGAGATAACACTGAGGTTGATTCTGTGTCCGATGGGAGCGAGCTGCCCAGCTGACCCATGGACTTGTACGGGCGCATGGGAAGAGGCTCAGCCTGTGGGCTGCAGATGCTTAACTGGAGTCATGTGAGGAGACCAGCTGCCCTCAGTGCAGAGAGTCTTGAGTAAGCACTGGCATTTTTGTAAGACTATGGGCTTAAGGGACAGGGAATTTCACAAGAGAGTTTATTGGACTCTGAATCAGACTTAAAAAGGGATGGGGATTGTGTGTGGGAGTGGGGGACCAGGAGTAGGGAAATAAGAATGCCATGTACAAACATCAAACAAGCCCGTGGACTGAGGTTAGATTTACTCCTGTTTTCCCATCCCAGTCTGTTTTATTGTGACTTTCTGAGGTTCCCTGTTCAAGGATACAGTTAAGTCTTTGTAGTTTATTAACTCAGCGTGAGTGGGTGACTGTTAAGGTACCACGAAAAATAAATACTTTTTTTTTTTGTCTTGTGTCAGTAACCTCATTGAAAGAGAAACTGAAATGCGCTGATCTCTTTTCTCCCCAAATACTACTGCAAACCTTCTGCAAAGGATCTCTGATAGCAAAGTTCTGAACTACCTCAGCACATCTTTTGTTTGTCTCTCTGATTCAGGACTCCTTCTTGCTCGACCCTTTTTCCATGTCTCCATCATAACAACATTATGTCAGTACTCCTCATCCTTCACTTCTGAGAACTGTGTATGTGTTGGCCTTTCTCTCTGTCAATGCATATTAATGATACGTGATTGATCTGCACCTGCATGGTGGCTCTCTTGAAAGTGTAGCATTTCAGTTTAACTATTTCTTTGAAGACTTTTGTATGAAAACCAGTCTTTCTTTCTCCTTTTCATAAATAAACTCACTTCAGCATGGCTAAAAACAACTTCTTACTGTAACAGGGAATTGACTTGAATCTTGTGGATATCTCCTAGCACCTCGTAGAGATGCTTTCTGGATGGCAATTTGAATGGCATTCAACAAGAAGTTAGTCACACAGTAGGAGAAGTAGTACTGTATGTTCCATCTCAGCCTCAGCATGCTTAATATATGTAAGTGATGACTGATTTAGAGTCAGATTCTCAGCAGTGTGTTAATCAAGTCCTTGCACTGTGCTTTCATTGTCTTTAAGCAGCATTGTCTTTATTCATCAAGGAGAGCTGAACTACCTGGAATGCAGATGGATCTGTGTGTCAGTTCTCCTATGGTTATGTGCTACCTGTTTTACTTCTTTCCACGTGGAAAATAGATTTGAGTAATGTTTGTATAGGATGGGATTTTTAAGGTGCTCAGCCACATGGGGCCAGGTACTGGGTGCCTCAAACAGCACTTAATGCCCTGTTCTGCATGAACATTGATATCAGTAGGGCTCTCGTGCAGTAAGAAGAGTTCTAGCACTGCTCACTACTGAAGAATCTACCAGAGCAGCATTTGCACTGAAGTTAAAGAAAATTGATTTGCAGTCTTCTGTTCAGGGGAAAAAATGGAAACCTAAATATTCAGTAACTGTTGCATTGATAGTTACCTCCCTAGGGTAATTCTGTAACAGAAGTAATTAAGCAAATCCCTGAGGTGTTGTGTATCAGTTTAGTCCTTTGTAGGAATATTGCCTGTATCTCTTGGGAATGCATGTGTTGCTTGAGGTTTACAAAGGCGGATCTGTTTTTCTTATGTCCTAAACTACCTTATGATCCTGCCACCTCCTAATCTATCCCCTTGCTTTATCCTCCTTCCCCCCACCATGATTTAGTTTAATATTTCATTATAATATTCACCAGTATCAAAACCTGTTAGTGTGATAGAGTGCTGTGTGTCTAATTTCTCCATATTCCTGGATTCTTAATAGGTTTATTGTCTTGATGAACTGACCTCTTTGAGTGATTTCTCTCAGCCCTGTGGTAGTAATCACACTTTTGTAGCTGGCTTGGATCTTGGTGAATTGAAGAGAAAACCTAATAGGGGTGATTGAGGTGCGTAGCAAAAAGACTTGCCCTTCTAGGCATTTTTATGACATGCTTGAAAAGGCAGGGTGTGCTGGTTCTGTTTGTTTCTGGAGAGGTGGATCTACTTCAGAGGAACATTGGGATTCATCAAGGTACATGAGACAGAGCTGACTTTCCATGCCCTAATCTTACAAAGCAGCCATTGAGTTGTTCTTCAGTGTCCTGGGCACGATGGTTTAGTTTGACACCAGTGTGACCCCTGTTCTCTGTCAGAGACCTGTCCAAGGCAGGACATCTTATTTTTGTGGTCTTTTGTGATTATCTCATTCAGATGATTTAGAAACCTGAAGAGCAGTGGATATAAAATGCTCATTTTTCTGGTGCTAAAGGCTCACTGTAACTGGTCGTGCCCTCCTGGAGCCTAAATTGGCCCAGTGCTCCCTAAATGCCCTTTTGCTCTGAGTCCACTGTTGTGTGGGCAGTGCTGCCAAGGTCTGGGGTGGAAGAGGACTGGGACTCAGCCCAGCTGGAATGTGAACTTTGGGCACCAGGCTGGTCTCCAAATGCATTCAATTTGTGTCTGATTAGCTAATCTTTCAGTCATGTACCATGGCTCCCTCTCTGTCTTTTAAGAAAAGTGGAACAATCGCTAACTTTTTGGCCATTGCAGTAGTTGGAATAGTTACAGTCTTTTGGGAATAGCTGGTTTGGCCATCAGATTTTGATACTACTGGATATTACTCTCATTTTCTAATCAAACTGAAAGAATTTTCCTTCTAGCCTGGTAGAAGATGCAATGAAAAATCCCCTGCAACAGCTAAAAAGCTGAGAGGTAAAAGTCAAAATTATTTTGACAGCAGCTTCCATGTGTGTGTAAAGTGATCCCACCCTGTAGCTGGTAGTGGCTTCTGAGAGCAACTTTGAAAAGCTCCTGTCTTTATCTTCTTTCGTTTTTCATCTCTTTTTTTTTTTTTCCTTCTTGTCTCTCTTTACTTATTTTTAATATTTTTTGTTCTTCTTTTCCATCGTGGTTTTTTTTTGTTTTGTTTTGTTTTTTTTTTAATTCTTTTTCCCAGTGCAGGTGGGTGCGGTTCAGAGAAAATACCCACTTTTGTTTGAGGAGGTAGAATACAGAGCTCCAAGTTCTGCCAGCCTTGGGCAAGGTTTGTCCTCTCATCTGCTTTATACTACAGGGTTTTCATGGCACCTTGCACAGGTGATCTGTACCCAAAAGAGGTAGTGTGGAGGGAGCTGGAGTTCACCAGAGTCTCCCTTGAGCCTTCCAGCTGCTGCATGATTTCATGATGTGCTACATGTTGGTTTTTTATGGCCTGGAGGGGTAGGACAGTGACAAAGTGTGTACAAGGAATGTGAAGATTTACAGCTTCTGGGAAATGGGTGGGGTTCCTGTCTAACTGCTGTGTGACTTTTTCATCTCCTACAAGTCCTGTGTTTTGATGTGGGATATGCTCGGTGTTAGTTCCTTCCCTCTCTCTGAAGTCTAGCCTAGTGATCTGAACTTGTGATATCTTTCATCCAAGGGATGCTCTTTCTTCTTTTTGTTTTGACATTGGTGATACTTAAAAAAAATATTTTTTTGTCTTTACCTGAGATGTAGCCCTCTGCTGCCAGAAACTTAATTTGATTAATTATTATAGAGTCCTTAGGCTAGGTAAAAACCCAAGGGGAAATCTCATGTGAATGAAAAAACACAACCCCAAAGATATTAAAAAGGATAATCTAGTTATGAGGGGGTGTGGGAAACAGACAAGAATTTTAATATTTGGCTCCTGAACTCCTAAATGTTCTCACCTTATCATAAGAAAGTTTGAAGTTTCTAGCACTTAATAAGGTCACACATAAAATGGCTGTCAGGCCAAGACAAGATTCAAAATGCTTTTTAGCACCTGCAGCTGGACCACTCCCAGTGAAACTCTCCGTGATGTTTTATGATGGTGCTGAGTCTTGCTGGTTTCATCACTGGCAGGTACAGGAATGGCATCATTCAGGAGATCTGCAGTAGAATTTAGCATGAGATGGTCTTGTTCTGACACCCAGAGAAACAGACTGAAGTTCTGCCTTCTGCTTCCAGTCTTGCATTTGAACAATTGGGAAGCTCCATCCCATCAGGAGCCTGGTGGGTAGAGCAGCCTGTGAACTCCTTCAGCCAGACACAGTTGGTTTTACACCACAGAGATGATGTGTTTACAAATGGCAGGACCCCCCACAGCTGAAGAATTAATGGGAAGCATTGGCATCACCAACAGCCTTGCTCTGGTGCCAGGCTGGCCTCACTGATGCCGAGTAGGATTTTTGTTACAGCACTCGCTAGAGAAAGTTTCATTGTATTGTCAGGCTTTGTTCTGCAAATAAAATATCATTATGTACTTTTTTTCTTCATATTTATATGTCACTAATGTAATTGCCATGTATCTTTATTCCCTTCCCCAGACATCAGGAACACAAATCATATTTGTGTATTTAAGATGTTATCGGGGCTGTCTGTAGTGTGCATTGTATAGTCATCATTTGTGGCTTCTCCTACTTCATAGCAGCAGAAATAGCAGAAGAGAAGCATATTTCAAAGCATCCTCAATCCTGCCCTGATTTTGTTTATAATTCCTTTACCCAGACTGCTTCTTCTGCAGTTTGAGTGATGAGTTTCCAGATTAAATATTATACTGCCTTTTCTTTTCATGAAGACTTTTACACACCCATGTAATACTCATCAAATTTTTTACTGTATATTGGGTCTTTGTGGTGTTGCTGTGTTTGGCTACCATCCTGTCTTTTCCTGGGAAACTTTGCTTTTGGGAGGTTGAGTTTTGGGAACTAAAGCTGCTCTTCAAATTCAGTATACACATTCCACTAGTATCAGAGTGCATCTTTGCAGACAGTAAACAAAGGACTGTGCTGATGCAACACAGAGGGAATAGAAATAAAGAAAGGTTTGTGTTTTCTCTTTCTTTTCCCCCCAGACATTAGAAATTGATCTCTGAAAGAGGCAACTTACGCAAACTGTTTATTCTTCCAAATATGTTTGCAGGTTGTATAAGACATTCTGTCTCACTTCATAGTCAAAAGAAAAGGCTATGACATTGCTTGCAAGAATCTGTCATAAAATGTTGCTGATGCAAAGAGTTCCCTGGCTGTATCTTCCCTTCCAGAAAAAGCCTTGCCTTCTTTCCTTAATTCCCTACTCTAGACTAAATGCTACAAGCACTGATCCCTGTGTCCCTCTCACTCTGCAAACTGAATTCTTGGAGCCAGTGATGTGGTAAGGGACTACTCAAATCAGTATTTCTAAAAACAGTAGTTTGCTGGTCAGCCCACAGATGACAGAGCTCCTCAGACATGCTTGCTGAGTGATGAACTCTTTCCATTTGCTGGGAGGTACCCAATGGCAGCTTAAAGTATTCTTGCTTAATGTGTGGATATTTATACACAGAATTGCACAAACAGGGGGACCAAGGGACATGTTATTAATGAAGATGTTTCCACTTTAATGGGATTTCTTTTTTTTTGGGCAGGTGGTTACCTGTAATCTCATGGGGGATAGGGAAAAATGCTCTGCAGTACTAAGGAAAGAGGAGGCTCTGAGTGTGGTGGGAGAATGTGTAATCACAATCAGTCTCACTCATGCTAAAAGCTAAATGCAGTCTTTGAGACTGTTGAACATGAAGTAGGTTACTAGTGTGGGAACTGCTGTTGAGTGATGAACTTTCTGGATCTTAAGGCCAGGATGGACTTCTGAGCCCATATAACAATACCCACTGAACAATTCTACACTTTAGAATTTCTTCTATTCAGATGGTATGGAATTTAAAAAAAATTTAAATGCTGAACTGCATAGTATTTGTCAGTTGAAAAAGCAATCTGCAGTGATTTCTGAACTGTAGGCAAACTGAACCAGTACTTATTTTTCCCTCTCTGATCTTAGTAAGGCAGGATTTTAATACCCTGTGATGGAACACATTGGGGATATTTCTCTGCTCAAGTTGGTGGTAGCTACTTAAATATAACCCAGATGGATGTGTTAGTTGTGAAGGGGCTCTGACATCGTGCCCAGATTTTGCACTGGGTAATTACATTCTTGCCTTCTTAATTGATGTTGAATATGGCATTTTTCCTTGCTCCATGCCTATTCTGGACTTTTTAGCAGTACACCACCAAATAGATGCTGTGCATGTGGGTTTACTATCATATCTGAGAAATTTGCAAGGCTGTTGACAAGCCAGGAAAATGAAGGACAAGAGCTCAGGCTTGTATCTTCTTAGTTGTGTAGGTGTGCTAGAACAAGTGTCACCCCCTTGGTGTGACAGATGGACTGGTAACTTGTGAAAGGTACAGAACCAGAAATTATACAGTTGATATAGATAGGGATACTTCCAGAGGTCAGCTATGCCATTCTGCTGCACCCAGACAAGATGAGGTTGGCCTAAACCATTTGTGGCAGGTACTAATCACAGACCTGTCTGAAAAAACTCTCCTTTGATGGGCTCTCGGGGGTCACAAAAGTACTCATGTGCTTTCTAGTGTGTTTGTTTTGTTGGTGGTTTTTTTTAAGCAGACCAGCAAGCACAGCCCTGGGCAGGAGCAGACAGAAAAGAAGAGCTGTCCATGACTGGAGCTCTCTGGCTGCTCTCAGATGAAACTGGTTCTTAGTTTCTTTGTCTCACCTGGCTTTAGTTCCTGCCCCACCCAGAGCCTGCCGTTCTCTATTGTCACAAACAGTGCATTTGAATAACGTTTGGCACAGCTGGGTCTCATTCCTGAGTGGGGCCTTCCTGGAAGCACTGCAGTACAAGCAGTGAGCTTGAAGGTTACATGTCCTTTCACAGGTGACCTCCTTTTCCGTGCCTGGTCCTTCTCAGCTGTTAGGGGAGCTGTACTTGGGAAACTCCTTAGAACTCTAGGGCTGCTCCAGGGACTCTTAAAAGTGTGTGCCTTTTGCACTGTGCTTCAAATGTCTGTGAACAAATACTTAAGGAAGTATTTCCTGAAAATATTTTCATATCTCAAGAGAGAAAGTTAGGAAACTGCAATTTTGTTTTTGTTTGTTTTCCTTCTCTCCTAATGCAGGTAATGAGTATCTGGCTGTGTCATGACACTGAAGGTTTGTCCAAGTAATGATGTCTAGGAAAGGTAACACTCTGTGGATTAGTTAAACCACAATATAGAGCCCACTATACAGAAACTGCAGTCCACTGCTGAAACCACCTTACTTGTCTATTTTAGATGCAAATGGACCTAGTTAATTTAATTCACTTCCAGAGGGAATGCAAACTAAATAAAGTCATGCTTGTTAAAAGAAGTGTTCTCACAGGTTTAAATAATTTTCTTCAATTTATTTTGATGAACTTTTCTGAACAGACCAATCTTTACCATAATATCTTCAGGCTAAGACTGTAGCTTGTTTAAGTGAGGAGTACTTTATACTATTAACTTAGTGCATTGCCCTTATGTGCCATTTTCTGTTAGAAGAGAGAGTGTCACCCACTGTGCTGTGTGCTTTTCCCCTTGGCAAGGCTTGGGGGTGGTTGTGATAGGGACAGGGTCAAGAGAGGAGCTTATCTGTCATGCTTATCTGTCTGGGGGGTGCACATGCACACCTGTCATGTCCAGCCCTTGGCCCCATTTCCAAAGCTGCTTTTCAGGAGCCTAGTCACGAGTGTCCCCTCCATGGCTGTTTCTGTGCAAGGAGTGCTGTGACTGCTCATGACCCATCCTTCCCTGAGAAATTATCTGCTTTCAGAGCATGACCTCCTTCTTGGGGCTGAGACCAAACCTTTTCATTGCAAATTCCTCAGCAGCTGTGACAGGGACAAAACACTGTATGTCTGAGATCTCAGGCTGCCACCTGGAATGTCAGAGAAGTGGCAGGTGATGCTCTCCTGTGTCTTTCCTGGGAGAAGTTCCTTTGGTTTCCAGCAGCTCTCCTTCTGTTTAAGCCATTTGCAATACTCCATACGCTATTGAGCCAGTGCCTTGCTGCAACATGAGCAGATCTTCTGCATGTCAAACTTCATGGGGAGATGCTGTGACAGCTCCCTGCCTGCCAAGCCTCCTGCTGAAGCTTATTGGAGAAATATTGTGCTCCCTTCAAATGGGTGGCATTGTAACATTGGCTTGCTCATTGAAACAGCATTTGGGTCTGGGCAGAGTGAAAATGTTGGTTTCCTTTCAGTAGAAGGGAAAAAAACATGAAGGGTCCCTTCTGCACAAACAGTGGTCTTAGGCAGAGCTGCAGTTTCCAGGACTGAGTCAACTAACTTTTGAATTTTAATAGCCATGATAGCTACTTCTCTCTCTGCTATTCCTTGTCCCAATTAGATGCAAAAGGAATCTTACCTCTCTTCTAACCATACCCTAAATCGTTTTTGCCTTGTCTAGGCTTTTTTTAGCACAACAAGAAATGAGTTGGAATCTAAATGCCTCTTGCCTATCACCAAAAATACCTTTTTCCCTCTGGCTGTTTGCAAAATGCCTTTAGGTCCCCTCAGGGCTCTTCTGTATGAAGGGACAGCTGGTGTAGAACAATAGTGACTGATTTACACTGATCAATCCTCACATTACTGAGAGGCATCTGTCTTGTACTAGGCACTCTGCAGTGCATCAGAGACACGCTGGTGGAAGATGTGTCTGCAGTGTCTCCTGTCTCTCTCCCCAGCCTAGCTTCTCTCTAGGTCCTGAGGGGGGGAAAAATCTAGGAAGAAATACTGTAAAAAAGTTTAGTAGTGAGGGGTGCATTTCCTCTTCTTCACTTATGTGATAATGGATCATTGAGTCTGGTTTTCCAGGTTTTTTTTAGTTATATGTGCTTCAGCAGCAATACCATTACTGCCAAACAGTCAGACTCAGTAACTGAAATATTTTGTGCAGCCCAATTCACCCAAAGTTAGTTTAGTCCATATGTTTGGTCGAGAATAGTCTGGGGGGTGCACATGCACACCTGAGCAAGCAGTTTAGAGGGGTGTCTATCATCTAGTGGGAAAGGAGCAAATGCAGCTGAAGGATGTTACGGACACGTTCATATCCTGATAGGGACATATGCTGCTTTCAGACTTTGCTGGAGGGAAAGGCATGAACTCCTTTTTTAGAATCATGAAATGGTTGGGTTGGAAGGGACCTTAAGGACCACCCAGTTCCAACACCCCTGGCATGGGCATGGACATCTGCTAGACCAGGTTACTCAGAGCCCCATCCATCCTGGCGTCAAACACTTCTAGGGATGGGGCATCCGCAGGTTCTCAGGACAATCTGTTCAACTGTCTCACAAGTCTGTTTTTCCAGGAAGCCCTTAACAAAACAGGAGAGAGGATGGCCAAGCATGATCTGTCCACCTGGTACAGCCTACCCTCCCTCTGCTTTTTCCTTGCTTTCACCTCCTCAGTGATGTAAACAGCCCCAGGAGAAGTCCCCAGGCAGTGCAGCTCTGTGTTCCTGCCAGCAGTGTTGATTTTTCTGATGCACTTTACCTGTGCAGGTAACTAGGATGAGCCCTGACAGCCATCAGCTTTTACTGAGAGCAGTCAAATAGTGTTGCTATTACTGACAAAAGAAAAGACAGTCACAGAAGGTGGCTGCAGGATAGATCTCCACTGCCCTGTCCTCCAGAGTGACAGCAGGGAGCAGTTTGTTCAGTGGCTGTTACCTTCTCTTACCTTGATAAGAAGCTTCAAACTTTGTTAATGTTTTGAATAACTCTGGTGGTCTGGTTAAGTTTCCTTTTTGGTCTCTAAATAAGTTGCAGTGAATAACTATGAAAAAACAAGACTGCACTGATTCCTTCCATTTTTCTTTGGTACAAGTGGAATGTGTGGTGAGAGCATGATCCAACAAGTGTTACTTTGGAAGACTCACCTACTGCCTGGGATTCAAGCAGTGCCCAGTCCCTTGCACTTCATGTGAGGGCAATTAGTGCACGTGCATGGCAATTAGTGCTGCAAATGAAGTTGACACGGGTGTATTCTGCCTCTTTAATGGCTTGCTTTTCTCCTCTGCCAAAAGAGCAACCGAGCAGTCTCAAAGGAACCTGCTGCCTTCTGATATTTAATTTGCTTCAGGCTTAGGTTGGCATCCTGCCTCTTTCTTCTGCTGCCGTGCCTGGCCCACCTGCCTGCTCTGCTCCCAGTGCTGCAGAGGAAATGATCCCTATTTCTAGCAGATCAGGCCATGACTTGCCCATGTGCTGCACTAAGGCCTCGCAGACATCCAGCACCATCTCTCCCTGCCATGCTTTGTCACTCCTGGTTTCTGACCTCCTTTCAGCAGAACATTGGGCAGGTTTCTGACGAATTGCACTGGCAAAGGAACTTGCTGGTGGGAAACTGCAGAGCAATTCTTCTGTTATCCATCCTCTTGAACTAGATATCACAGTGATGGGGGCCTTCAAATATCTGTGATATCCAGTGTTTATTTGTGACCAGTGATGCTCTGGAGTGTATGCTGAGTATAGATGGCATATGTATAAATCCCATATACATGGAGTTACATGATGGGATTCTTAACCAACATTTTAACTGTTCCAGAAGATTTTTAAAATGAAACCAAATAGGAAAAGTCTGGCAAAAAAACCCTTTCAGTTGAGTACTCAATGATTATAGAAAAATTAAGGGATTAAAATACTAGAAGAGACCTAGAAGTCACTGACAGTAGGAGGAGGGCACAGAAATGTAGATGGAGCATGTTAAATTGATAATGAAGTTTTGGTGCAAGCCTTCCTGCATGGCTTTCCTCATTGCACTTGGTACCATGGACCACACATCTGTTTGTTTTTTGAATGCTTGAAAAGTTAGATTTTTAGAGTGTCTCTTTATAGGAAGCTGGTAGTTATTTTTGGGGTGGAGTCTGTTTTTTTTTCCCTAGAAGCTGGACATGATTGTCCTGAATGGAAGTCTGTAGTAACCAGCTTTGCTTTGAGTGGATGCTATAGGCAAAAAAAAAGTTCAGCATTAGTCCCTGTAAAATTGTCTTAGAGAACCCATCTACCGGAGATAACACACTGGGTTAATGGTGTTACTTTGGGAGCCTTTTATATGCACCACTGATTGCTGAGACAGTTCAAATATGGGTCAGTTTTTCTTTCTAAGTAGAGTTTGCACAGACTAACATGCAAACTGTTGCTTTTTAGAAAATATGGGTCAAGTGCTGTTTTGCTTAGGAAATCGGAAGGTTTTTTACTTAGCCAGCATTAATACTCAAGTGCTTCCTAACTTCCTTGTGCCCTTCGCTGATGAATGACACACTTTCTGGAACAGAAGTGTGCATCAAGCCATGATTTGGTGTCATCAGGAGCACTGGCTGGTGTGATTCAAAGAGGTAGATGGAGTTCATGAGCCCCATCATCTCAGCTGCCTTCAAACCAGCTTCAAAATCCATGAAAAGCAGCTCCCCCAGGAGTGCTTGGTGACTTTTGGGAGGAGCAGGGGCAGACAGGCAGAAAGTGTGTGGGACAGGACTGCATTTTCCTCCTTGTGAAGTAATAAGCATGTGAAACAGACTGTGGTTGAGGAGGTTGTGAGGGGTAGAATATTAACCATGGTGCAAATAATCCCAGAGGAGCACATTTATCCATGCTGGCACTTCGCACATGTGCCATGATGGAATTTTCAAAGAAGGCCCTAAACAAAACAGCTTTATGGAAGAACAAAACAGCATTGTCAGCAATGGCCAAGGAAGCTGTGCCAGCACCTCTTTCCATATCTGTGCTCTGAACTGGTTCATGTTCTGGGGCTGTTGTATGCACAGATGTGTCTTAGCATCTGCCTTGAAGGTACAGGAAAGGGTGGCTGGGCTTTGTTTTCACTTAGCTATGTTTTCTAAAAGTTGCTACTTTTTTTTTTCTTTCTTTTTGTTTTCAAACCAGTATAACTTGTCCTAAGGGAACAGTGTATGGCATAGCAAGATTTCTTTTTGTGCAGCTGCCTTTGTGAGCATTCCCTTGCTTTGAGACTGGGAGGCTGCATTACAGCCCTTTGCAGTGATTATGTATTTAATCCAAGCTTTGGGGCTGGCTCAGCCCCCTGAGCCAGCAGGCTCCCTCTCTGTGTTGAAGTGTTTGGGGAGTGTGATGAACACGGTGGTCTGATCCTCCTGGATGAGCATGCACAGCGTTTGTCTGTCTTGATCATGGTGAGTTAATGGTGCCCAGAAGAAAGTGGGTTTTGGTATGTTAGTATGTATCTCATACTTGCCACAGTGTATTTATGGGACAGCTGGCTTGAGCCATCTACCTTGCAGTACAAAGGGAATGGTTATGGCTTCCTGAGGTCCTTGGAGTTCCTCCCTCAGTAATGAGGGAGCTTAGGAGAGGTCCGAGGAAGGACTAAAACCTTCTTGCATCCTACTGGATTGATTAAAATGTGAAAGTTTCCAAAGCTTTTCTTTCCTGTAGTACCTTGGCTTACAACATGGGATGCCTCCGGCATCTGAAAGTTCCCAAGTGGGTCTTGTGAATTTAGACATCTAAAATCTTCCAAAAGAGCATTTTTCATTGACTAAACAGTGTGACTGCCTCTTCATGCCTCTAGCCATTTCTGCAGAATAAATAATAAGTTTGTGGGCTTCTGTATTTCCTACTGTTCAGTCCAACTTTAGAATGTAGCTGCACTTGAACAGGCATGAGCTGCCTGACCACTCCTGCATACCACAGCATGCTGATTACTGATGTGATCTGCAGTGGAAATTGGTGTGGCAGAGCAGAAAGGGTTCTCACAGTGCCTTTGACTAAACTCTGAACAGCAGACTTCTGCTAGGAATTAAAGAAAATGCAGTAGACTTGGAGGCTTGGTGTCTGTTTGGTTTTGTTATTCATGGGAATACAACTTTAAATTTGAATGAGGGGAAGCAAAAGGGAAGAGGTTACTATTGATAACTCTTTGTGTATTGTACTGAAGAGGAAGGGCTGGGTCTGTGGTGTGCAGGTAAAGGCCGAGCACTGAGAGGTGCCAATGGCTTCCCTACAGCTTCCTTGCTGAGTTCTGTGCCTGCAGTCCTGCCTGCCTGTGCTCCTCTGTTCTCCACCCTTTCTGTGCCATCCATGGAAAGAGAAGGCAGTGGCAGCCCACTGCTGAGAAGAAGTGAGATATATGGGATGGTGGAGTTAGGTCTGTGGGACCCTGGGAAGGGGAATGAAAATGGGATGCAAAAGAGTGTGTGTGTGAGGAGACAGTAACCACCTTGCTGGATGGAGGAGGCTTGTGGGCCTGTATGGAGATGGCAAGGCCAGGAGTCTGAGAGAGAAACCAGGAGGATCAGTGGGATGGTGCAAGGAGCTGAGGAGAGGCAAAGGTGAGATATCATTTGGAGTTATTTTCAGAGTAAACTTGTCTCTGTTCTTTTGAAAACAAGTATTAGTGTTATAATCTGGACCAGATAAACCAATTCTTTAATTTTCTTCTCCCCCTTG
This sequence comes from Eopsaltria australis, assembly GCA_034509425.1. Lineage (NCBI taxonomy): Eukaryota > Metazoa > Chordata > Aves > Passeriformes > Petroicidae > Eopsaltria > Eopsaltria australis. The sequence continues at coordinate 2,168,026 of JAVTVJ010000067.1, read as the reverse complement.
AATAAAGGAAAACACTACAAAGAAGGTGCGGTTAAAAGGAATTGTGAAGTGTTATCTATTGCCTGCTGAGCAAAATCTCATGAGCTAGCTGAATTAGCAGTCTGGTAATGTGCTGTTTAGGATGCAGGGAAGTGCAGAGTCTTGGCTGTGGCACCACAATGGGCCAAGTGTGCCCAAGACCTGCTGCTCTCTTGGAAGGGAACTGTGGATTTATGGCAACAGGCTGAGTGGGTAATGACTGCTCAATATTGTATGAAGGAGGATTCAAAGAAGAGGCTGAAGGGAGGAGAGGAGAAGGGGCTGAATGGAAGAAGCAAACACTCTGAAAATGAGACCCAGAATGTCTTGTCACAGATCTCATACTGGGACTAACACAGAAATTTCCTGGTGTGCACGTGCTTGTCCTTTTTTCACGTGTGACTTCTCCATAACAAACATCTCTCAGCTGGGACTGACAATGGAAAAATTGTAGGAAACTTTCACTAAACAACTTGGTGGTAGGGCTGCCTCCTGTTTTGAGCTTTTCTGTTTTAAAGGAACCATCTGCTGATAACTGTAAACACAGCAGACTGCTAGCAAGCTTAATCATCCAAGGGTCAGTATCCATCTAACACATGCTGCTGGCAGGCCCTCATGCCCTGTCTTTGTGTTGCTGCCACCACCTCTTCTTCCAGGCTCTGAGCTTCTGGAATTGGACAGAGTTAACTCTGCAGATCAAAGCTTCCCACAGTGTGGTGATGGTGTCCTCTTGCCCATGCCAAATTGCCAGGAGCAGGCAGATCCAGGAATATGTGAAGCTGGTGTGTCACTTGAGCTGCAGTCACGCTGGATGTTAGTGTGGCTCTGGGAGTGAGTCAGCCCAGCAGCTGAGCAGGTGTATTTCAGTTTCTCTTTGCAGGGTGTTTTCTGTGTCTAATCATGTCAGAAACCCTTCAGCACGCAAAGCAGAGCACTCTGCAGAATCCTTTTTGCTCTGCTTGCCCTTGCCCAGCAGCATAGATTGTAGTCATGTAGGTAGGTATGTGCAGAAGTGTTACTTGGAGGGCAATGGATCTTGTGTTAAAGCAAATCCTGACTGTGGAGTCTTGTGCCTTTGCATAGGGTTGGCTTCAACACAGCTCTTTCCAAGCTTTTATTGAAGTCATGTTTTATCTGTTGAGGCCTCTTCCAGGAGGAACAGGTGGAGGCTGCCAGGGCTAGATGGAGGGAAAGAGAGCTGCTGAGGATGAAGGAGTGACAACTTAGTTCATTGAGACAGGGAACTCTGAGGGGGTCTGTTGGAGGAAGTGCTGGACAGGGATGTGCTTACCAGATGTGATTTCTCCTCAGCAGAAGAGAAATCTTCTGGCCTGGTTTAATGCACACTATGGACCTGCATATCCTGGCAAAGCCATCAAAATAAGCATTTGCTGTGGCGGAACAAATGCTTTTGTGGCATTTGGAGACCCAAATCTGGGAACTGACTGGATTTGAAATTACCAGAGGAAGGGGGAGAAGGATAGTTTGAGATGATACAGGGGGAGACAGGACACATAGCCTGCTTGTTGGTACTTGTGTGGGTGAAATTGTGTTTGAGTTCAGTGTGAGAGAAACCGGCCAGAACACAGCTCTTGAGGTGGTTATATATGGCTTAATGTATCTAACTAATGGAATCTGACCTGGATTGCATCAGAGTAAAAGAAGGAAAGCAGTTAACACTTCCTCTGTTAACAGGCAGGCCAGATCATAGGGCTTGAGAGGGCCCAAGTCCTCATGCATGTCTTTAATTTAAGCCCTGTTCTCTAGCTACTCATTTTAATTTATCAATTTCATCTTTGTTAAACTGATGAGGAAATTAACGCATGTTTATAGAGTCCATGCCACAAGTGATATGAGGAGCAGCTAGCTGGTTAATATTTAGCAAAGTTTTCCTGAAGATGAGGAGTGGTATACAAGTGCTGTTCGGACTGTACCATGATTACTCTTGAAAGAAAAATGCTGTTTTAAAGAATGCCTTTGTCCCCTTCATCATTGTCCTTACAGTCACCTTAAAATGTCTACAACCATATATTCACCCATTGCCCAGCTAATACAGAATTATAAAAGCAGAGGTGTGTATCCCTACAACCTAAAGAGAGATGTATGTCAGGTGAATGAAGCCTGGAGAGAGCCAAGCTAAGAAGCATGCAGAGCAAAGTGACTCAGATGGCAGAATGCCCCAAAGGAAGCTTTCAACAAGGGTGATTCATTAGCAGTCAAAGAGTCCTTTTTCTTTTCCTGCTCTGCTATATTTACATTTTGAAATCTGTGCACATCTCATGAAAACGGCCTTCCTAGCTAAAGTGTTGTTCTAAATGGGAGAAGAGAAGATTTTGTGCTTTATGTTTGATAGGCTGTGAGGCTTGGAATACAAGCAAAGCTTTCTTTAGGGAGATACTTGCAAGTAGTCTGTAAGGCGTTAATAAAACCTTGTGCTGATAGCACTGCAGTGGTTTGGGCTGTGATTTCAGTCTGCCTAAGGAGGACACCCAAATTCTAGGCCTGGATTAGTGCAAAAAGGAGAGACCTTGAATTTGTCAGGTAATCTGCACACATTCTGGCTTTTTCAGAATGTGCTAAAGCATCATCATACCTGTGAATCCTTTTGCATCAAGAAATCCCACTGAAACCAGGGTAAAGGTCTTACCAAGGGGATATGCACAGTTGTGTTAGCCACATGAACTACTGGGACCCCCTCTCTGGCCCTGCAGAAGAGTGTCTGTCCAGCAGCATCCAAAGGGAGTGTGATTTCTGCTTGGCACTCCCAGCGGTGTGCTGTGTCATGATTGCAAGGCTCATGCTGCTAATGTGTGAATACGATGAGGTTTCCTGCATCAGTGTTGTGCTGGCAACAGCTGCCAGCTCCTGAATCAGTTAAAGCCAGGCACGATGTGGGCAGACTGGTAGCTGTGATTTACAGGGCTCTGCTGGATTAGAAAGCCTGTTGTCTATCAACACATTGTCCAGGCAGCACAATAGGGCAAGGTAAGCACTGGAAAAGCAAGGTCAAAGAGCTGACAATACCATATTGTATTATGTGACCCTGAGCAAGTGGTTTACATGCCTTGCTTCTGCTATTCTGAGTGAAACCAGAATAGTGCTTGCTTTTAGAAAAAATGCTTTATGGTCTGTGGGTGGAAAGCATTCATCTGAGTGTGAAGTATTTCTGTTGTAGAAAGAGATAGTCTCCCTTTCCAAAGTTTTCCCATTCCCATACCTGGTTTTTGGGGAGATCAGATGCACTGTTTCCTTTTGAAGATGAAAATCTCTTTGTAGGTGTTCTGTACTTCATTCATCGCGATCCATCTGGAAATGCATTTTAGAACAATCCATTTTGTTTGTGGCTTTGGCTGGTTTTGCATTCTCCAAATAGCAGAGTGTGGTTTGGGCTTAATATGGAATATATGGCCTTTTTGGCTTGGTCTCAGCACAGGCTGGGGAGGACTTCTCTTTAGCTTTGTAAGGCACTATAGAAACACGAGGTATCTGGAAACAGAGGCTGACACGGCTGCTCACAAGCAGCCTATGTGGTCTAATTTGGTGGTCTCAGGCAGACAAAAAAAAAAAGGAGAGTGCCTTGTAGAGGATCCCAGCAGATAAAAATGATTTGTAGTGAAGGATCAGTTACTGATTCAGGTTGCTCCTTGAAGTGGTCTCCTGTTCAGTATTGGTACAGTGGATCGTCAGCTTTCACAGCACTGTTTTCTTGCTCCTGCTAGTTCATGACCTTTCTCCAAATTCATAAGCTGTGGCCCAGTCTGTATGGAAACTGCACATGTACCTGCCAGGTGAGCCAGCACCTTGTCTTTCTAGGCAACCTGGTGCCTAGAAGAATTGCAAGAATTTAAGCCTGTTAAGCCACAAACTGTCTTAGAAGGTTGGGGTTTTTTGCTCTTCAATGGGACAGGACCAGATATTATTATTAACCTCTCCACCTACCTCCCAGCTAGCTTTCCACTGAGCGTCTGCATTTTTAGATTCTGTCTGTCTGCGGTCCAGCCCCAAGACAGTTAATTTTAATAAATAAATAATGATAAAAATAGTCTCTGAGGACTTGGCAGGCAGCAGGCCAGGGAATCTGGGCACATCGCCAGCAACTCTTCCACTTGAAATCTAATGTTAACTCAGACTGTGGCGCTCACATTGGTCTGTTCAGGTCCTTTGGAAAGTGCCTTTCCCTTCCCCACCTCAGATGGAACACTATGCCTGCTGCCCAGTGGTGTGGGCTCCAGGGCTTTGGTGGGAGCACAGGGCTTTCAGCCCAGCAGTGTGGGGAACACACAGCTGGAGCAAAATGCTGCACTGTCAGTGCTCCCCTGAACCAAGGTGGGGGCTTCAACTCGGGAAAAACTTTTGTAAGAACCAAAACTGCAGAAAAATCTCAGCTGGAGCAAGTGGGTCGGCCACAAGATGCAAGGAAGGAGAAGGAAGGCAGCTTCTGTGCATTCTGGCGCTTGCAGTGCCAACTGCTCAGTCTGTTCAGTCTGCTTTGATTTTTCAGCCAACACAGCAGTGGACTCCATTTTAATCCCCAAGGGGACTTAATCATTGTGTGATGTCCCACACCAATCTACAGGTTATATCTTAGGATAGGAGCTGTCACACCTCATGCCTTTATATTCCCATTTCCTACCATGCCATATATTCACAGCGCACAGTACCAGGACCTGAAAGAAATCCATCTGAATCCTGGGCAGACAGTTATCTCTATCAAGAATGTCTGGGAAAGTATGTATCCAAGAAAGTGCATGCCCTCTGGTGAGAAACAGCCTGCCAGCAGGTGGGAAGGTTTAGAGTAAAAGAGTTTAGTTTTCCCCCTATAAGGAGAAGGGAAGGGGCTTGGAAGAGCAAAGCTGTTTGGACATACCAGAACACAACAGTCGACACAGTTCTTGCACTGTCATGCCTACAACAGAGAAGTCAAAAGTACAAATGCAAACTTGTGCCTTCTCAGCCAACCTTGCCAGAAACACTCCCCAAACCAGCCCTGCTTTGCTCAAGTTGGTTGAGAGCTATTTTAAACCCACCAAAACGTTCAGACTTGCTCCTCTGTAGGCATGTTCCTGAAAGAGTGTTCACAGTAGGAACGAGTGGCAACCAGGTTTAACTCTAGCTCCCACGGGCTTTAAAAATCCTCAGTGTGGGATAATCAAACATCCCCAGATAGGTACACACCTGCTGCACTGGTATGGGCATGGAAATTCCAGCAAAGGCTGGTTTGGGGCATGGTTTCACTGACAAGGCTCGGCACAGTATCTCATTTTTCTCCCTTAGCTTTATTGTCTGTGTTAATAATGTTTGGCCTAGAGAAACTGGCAAGGTAGCAAAGATAAATGCACTTTCCTGATTTCCTATCATGCAAGCCAGTCCCTGGGCATGTGTCTGTCAGTGGTTGCACCTGAAGCTGGGAGTGTAAAACAAAGCTGTTTGCAGTTGAAGGGTGGTTGGCCAGAAGTATCTAAAGGACTTCTGCCTCCAACACCAGGGACAGTCTCAGGTGATATGGGATAAGGAGGGAGAGGAAATCGCTTTAGATATCTGAGACGTCTACTGCTTTTGGGGCCATCGAGGGGTGCACATTGTTTCTGAGGGTGGCAGCGTGGTAAATTGGGAGCTACCATGACAGCAATCCACTTGTCCAGGGCTCTGGCTGCAGGAATGCAGGATGAGGACTTGCACAGCTATGATGGGTCAAAGGATCTGTAGGAGAGGGACGCTGAGAACATCCATGGAAAATTGTGGTTCAGCACAGACTAGGATTACAGTTCTATTTATTTGTAGGTTTATTTTTTTCCCCTCACCATGCATCAGGAAACCTATCATGCCCACTTCCATTGATTTAGCCACTGTTTTTATAAAAGCCTGCCAATCCATGGAGGGGGCTAAAGTGAACTCTGGGTGAAACTTTAGGGCTTGATCCTTCTAAGGCAAATGAATCACCCTGAAGCAGCCTTTAAGATTCAGCAATCTTAAGTGATGTGTGGGAAAAAGCTGGTAAGCAAAAGGTCTCTGGGGTGCCTGTAGTGTCAGCTACTAGATTTAGGGAAGGAATTCGCCCTGGAAGTGCCATTCCTGTGAGGGGAAGATGCAGAGAGAAAATCAATGGCGTTCGCTGCATCCCTGGAGTCTTTCAGCTCTTGGGAACTCCATGCCCCTTTGCAGGGTGATAAAAAATAAGGGTTAATTTTGAGGGCCTTTGTAAATGCTCTTCTTGAGGGAAAGTCCTCAGTTTCTATGACAAAGCTGAAGTGACAGGACAGGGCTCTGTCTTTTCCCCTGGCACCAGATGCACATACTACATCAGTGAAAAAGTGAGACGATTGTCAGGGTTTCAGGATAGTATTGATGGGATGAGTAAATTTAAAGGAGCAAGCTCAGACAGTGCAGAGCTCTGACTGGTCTCATCTCAGGGAGTCTTTGTCCATAGCAAAAATTTCCTTCTTGGTCTGTAGCATTATTGGACTGATTTGTCACAGAAATACAGTAAGTTGAATAACTGTGGTCATAGCCTGTGACCCTGCATAACCTGGGAGGTAATGGATTTCCTTTGGTTCTTCGGACATCAGAGAGGAAATATGTAAATACAAATCCTCAGAAGACTGAAGTACTTTTTGTAACTATGTGCTGTAGCAGCTCACCTGGTATTAACATGGACATAGGACAGCTCTGTTATTAAGACAGTTGGTTCATTTCAGGTATTTAATAGTTAAGTACTCAGATCCTGCTGCAGTGACTGCTTAGCTTAATAGTTCATTGACTTTGGAGGGTCTGGAATAATGCTGATAATATCTACTTACAGCTTCTATTCCCTGCATAGTTGGAATTAAATGCTTTGTGTAGGTGTGGGAAGAAGGGCTGGGTGAATTTTTGTACTCAAAGGTATAAGGCAGTTATAGAAGTGGGAATCATAGGAGTAGTTCTGCTGATTCTGTGAAGTCTATCTTGTCTGTAATGGCTTTAAATAAACATACCCCTATTCTAGGAAAGGATGGAGAGGAGCTCCTGCCAGGTCAGCATGAGGGGTAGTGACTCTGAGATCAGCAGACTGTCAAGTTGAAGGCAAGGAGGCAAAATAATTACATTTTGGCAAAAAAGTGTAATTAGGAAAGAAATGCCATGGCTTAGATGGCTGAGCACCCCTCTCCCTGCCATCTATCCCAGCCCTTTTGGGTGGTGCTCCTTGGAGATTTCCACAGAGCAGCCCCCACTTGAGTTACCTCTTTACAAGGAGACACTTGTGAGAAGACAAGAAGTGAACAGCTTATTCTGAGTTAAGCTCCCCGTGCTCAGGGAGGCACTGCTTGCAGCTCGTGGCAGTGATGAAGAGCCAGTTAGTCCCTGGGATAACCCATCAAAACCAGTGCCCTGCTCTGGGGTCCTTTGCTGTTTCAGAAATGGTGGTGGTTGGCTACTTGTGCTGCCACCTTCACCAAGCCACATCATCACTGCCAAGAAAAAAAACTTCAAAGCCTTTTCAGCTGCGACCAACAGCAACTGTGTGTTTCCACTGACAGATCCCGTGTTATTTTCTTGATGAAGTTGCCACCACTTTCTCTGTTGATTCAGATATTTTTTTATCTTTTTTCTCTACTCTTTTTACCACCTTTCCATCCAAGAGGCTGGTCTGTTCTTTCAGCCTCTTTGCCAAGCCATTGCTGCATACAAGGAGAAGGGATTGTGTTTGCTGTGTTCCATCACTATTTATTGTTGGTTTGTTTCAAGTATCTCTGACTGCATCCCTGTAATCAGATCTCTTTGGTTAGTGTCCATCACCTCTGCTTTCATTGTCAATTTTCCCTGGTTCTGTCTTTCCTGTCCCAGTGTGTCATCCTGATACCTCTAGCCACCAACTTTTTGCATTACTGGATTCACCTCTCTTGACACTCTGTATGTATATCTATCTAAACTATCTTCTGAATATCCACAGGAATAGGGAAGACACTGGAGATTTCAGACAAACAGTTGTGGTTTGCAGACCCAGAAGGAGAGCTGTGTCTTACAGTGGACAGGAATATGGAATAAGACTCTGATTCCTGTGCTGGCTGTCACTAAACCTCTGATTTGCAGTGGGCTCATCATTGCTCTAGGATGTAAAATGAGGAAAATTGTAAAACACTTTTCCTGCTAGTAGTGAGTCCCACAACATTTGGGCAAAGAGTGTGTTTTATCTCACGGAATGCTGGCAGCAGTGCTAATGGTCCTGTTGAGCTTAGAAAAGCATGGACTTTGAAAAACATAAAATATTGGCATAATGAAAAAGGCAACTAGACTGCTGCAGCAGCTGAGCCTAGATCCTAGCACTAGATTCCTAAATTAATGATATTGTTCTAGTGAAATAATCTCAGAGAGTTGCTGAGAATCTCTGAAGATGTGCTTGAATGTTGCAATTAAAGCTGTTTACCTTTCATTTACTTGTTTAAGTTGTGTGAAACATGAAAGAGCGTGTCTGGAGAACCATACCTTTAGCTATGGGGTAATGTTTGAATGTTTAAAAATAAAGTAGCTTTTAAAAATCATGTTGAGGTAAACAAAAAAATGTTCCAGTAATCTGTTGCTGGTTTCTCTGTGTGTCAAATTTGCTGTTGTTTTAAATTCAACTTGGCTGCTTTTACTCCCAAATTTTTGCCTTTTTTGCTCTCTGTTAAATATTTCCTCCTTCGATTCATCTTCCCATTGTGAAACGAGTTGGGAAGTCCATGCTTCAAAGGATTATGCTGCACAATGTTTCCATCTTGTGCCAGTGCTCATGATTGAATATTCGAGGTGGTGGTAGCTTTTCCAGAAAAATGAGATTCATTTTGGTAACCTAACCCTTGCTGCATGGGAATTTCCTAAACACATTTTTTTTATAAACATTGTCAGTGTTTGGTGAAGTTTATGTACCTTCCCTCCAGCTGATTTGCTTCACAGTGAACAAGGAGGGAAATCGGATGAGGCTTTTCTGTCTATGGCCCTAACATTGGCTGAGTACCTTCCCATTTTCCATTTATTTTCCGTTGTTCCACTTTATTTTCCAAATTTATTTCCTCTGTTTGTAATCAAGTAACAATATTGACTGACTGAGACACTGTTAATTTAAATTCAAATTACCCTTAAAGCGTAAATTAATTGAATAGTATTCTTAGATCCTCTGATAAGCAGTAGAGTGGCAGGTTTCTCTAGAATGTCTGAAGTCTTTTACCTTTAATTTCTTCACTGTTGGTGACTTATAGCTATTTACCTTTCTGCTGTCAGGTGGTGTGGTTGGTGGTGCTACACAAACATTGCATCGAAGGGTCAGGAGGCTACAGTCCTCCAAACCCATAATTGAGAACTAAATTTTAGCTGGCAGCACTTCACCTCTGTCAGTGGAAGGATAGGGAAGTACCTACAATTCCTTCTGGTTTACAGTATGGCTTGTTCATTCTTAGCCTTGTAGGAGAAAGTTAATAATAAACTACTTTATTGTATTATTCTGTGTAACTTTTGCCTTCCATATCTCCTGTGTTGAAAAAAAAAATAAATTTTTAGTTATATTTATCAACATTGTTATGTGACCCTAATATAGCAATAGAAACATACACCAGGAAATAAATAAAGGCTAAGTTTGATCAGCCTAAAATAAATGGATAGGAGTCCCTGGTATCAGTATAGTTTCTGCAAATAAAAAGCATCAGGCACCCAAAGAAACCTTTCCTATGTGTATAAAGTCTGATCTGGATATACTTGTATAGGTTATAGGCAGATGTGAGGCTCCACCTGAAACTAATGAACTTGTAGAAAGCTTTACACAGACAAGGCCTGTGCAGATGCTGTGCAAGCTCTTTCACTTTCTTATGCGAGGGCATCTTGCATGGGCTGAGGAACTGAACATCCACGGAGCTATTTCAGACTTACACGGATGCATTATGCAAATGGGATCAAGTTCACTCTTGAAACCATTAGGATTCTTTCCATTGCCTTTGTAGGAAATTGGGCTACCCTGCAAAGCAGAATAGCTTCTGTTGACAGTTCCACCCTTTACTATTTCTGAGGTTCATTAGTTTTCCCAAAGGAGTGGTATGCTTAAATGGAGATGGAAATTTGGAACTCTGCTGAATACCGCAGGTGCCATTTCCCAGTTTGGAGCTCCTGGGCTTGGCTCTATCTCTAAATGGTTGCACATGGATTTAAGTCTACCTTAACTGTCCATTCTATAATAATCTCTGCCAAAGCAGACTGACTTTTGGGACCTTCACCTAAAACTACCTATTTAACAAGGTTTTTTTTCAGAAGAACAACATTTGTCAGTAGTGAAGAACTGTCAGTAGAACTGAATTTACAGGCTTTGGGTAGTGTCCAGTGTGTTTTACTACCTTTGAGTTATAACTGACACATACTGCTGTTGTGGTTTGTGCCATTTTAATTACTAAGGTTAGGAGTAGGAATATTTTAAACTCAAAGTATGAAAATAAATGAGGAAATTTGGGCTTAACAGAAGTAGTCTTTATGGAAACCTCTCAATATCATATCAGAATCTATCCTATAAGCAAGGTATTCTAATACAGTTGCACTCTTTCCCGAAAAAGAGTGATGCAAAGGTGGAAGCTGGTTGTTGGCTCAAGATTAAATTGAATGAAAGTCTTGGGAACTTACATGATTACACCCCAGAATGGAATCAGGAGCTCAAATGTAGGCAACATGGGCTCCTTCTACAAGGAAAGTTGCAGTACAATGCAAGCAAGCAAAGGCATGCTGAGAAGAAGCTTACGGAATTTTCTTGTATTTAAGTATGTAATTAAGGGGATGCATTTAGGCCCTTGCTCCAGTGTGAATCCCTGTGAAGGGATTTAAAACATACTAATAGTGGGCTTGTGTTTCCACGCTCTTTCCTGTAGATCAAGGCAAGGCTGCTGAAGAGCCAAAGCAACATGAGGTTTCTTGGAATACTGAAATCTCCTCTTCAATGACTTTTTGCAAGTCTTTCAGAATAGCTTCTTGTTTGTGTCAATGGTTTTGTACCAAGCACTTTTCCTTAAACTTTGCTTGTTGATTATCTCTAGTTACCAGGGAAACCAGCTAGGCTGCTATCAACCTAAGGTATTCTAGATGAGCCCATGATAACTAGTGTGCAAAACAATATTTTCATCTTCTAGTTCTGTCCCCTGGGACAAACTCCCAAATGCATGTACAGAACTTCATGAACTCTTTGAGACAAATATTTTTAAACTTTCTCTGCTGGGGGAGGAGTAGTTCCTAAATTTTATAGTTGGCAAATTCTTCTGATTGCAAGATTAGGTGTGAATTTTATCCAAGTACCTCATTGCAATCAGTTTGAGAAGTTCATTTTTTTTTTTCTTTTATAGATATGAAATTGGACACAATTTATCTATCCATTTTGAATTGAAGTGTTTAGAAAATTGTGCAAGTCCATGGTCACATTAAAAGGGAAAGTTGCTTTTGGCTGTGAGACATGTTAGGCTTGGCTTATACCTGGGATTTCTAGCAGCTGAGTATTTATTTTGAAGTATGATGATGGCTTATATCAACATGACTCTTAGCTCGTATTCAGTTATGTGACAGCATGCAGTACCGTTTATAGAGACTTGTGGTTTTCTACATAAATAAAATGTTCCAAGTGTTCTCACAGTAATGTAGTTTCATCCATGCTAAGGAAGTTGCAGTGTTGTCCATGAGTGTTTGAGCTAGATATATACCACACCAGGATGTTAGCAAGGCTTTTGTTTCAGGCTGTTGGTTTTTCAGAGTTTTTGTTTCAGGAGCAACTATGTGACTCTGTTACATTCAAACCTCCAGTGATCCTCTCATGTGATGAGAGAAGTGATTGATGAAACTGCCAGAAAATTGTTTGTCATGCCCTCGGGCTGACAACCTGTGCTCTGGGCATTGGAGCAGGGGTGCTTCTCTCAGTGCTGGTCAGAGCCATTTTCTTAAAAGCCCCATTTGCTGTCAGAAGGCCTGCTGGAACACTTAAAGAAGTGGCTGAAACCCCCTTCTTACTGAGTTAGTTATATTGGAGAGGTCATTGAGGTAACAGAATAATGGAAAGTATCACACATAATGCCTGCCTTTTAAAAAAGGGGAGAGGGGAGTCGGAAGTATTGGAAGTGTAGATCCATCAAGCTTCAGTTCCTGGAAAAATCTGAAAGAAATAATAGCACAGTGTGCAAGCAGCTGGATCATAACACAGAGATGAAGAAGAGCCAAAGTAGCTTTGCTGAGGACAAATGGCATCCAAACTGTCACGTTTCCTTCTGCAAATGCAGTAAAAGAAATTATAATAATAGTTAAGTTTTGTGTCTTATGAGTCAGCTTCTGACTCTGTCTCATACAACGATCTTGGAAGTAAACAGTATCTAGAGTATATTTTCCCAGTTGGGGTCAAATAGGAGAGACAAAAATGATTGTCTTTCTGAGTGCAGTTGTAAAGGATTCACTATTGAAGAATGCACTGGGTGAGATTCTGCAGGTATACTGGTTTTTTTTTTTCCTGGAACTGCTTCTACTCAATGCTTAGCAGAAGAGATAGAGCTATCAAATGCATAAATTACCAAATCCCTGGAAGAACTCTTAAGTCCATCAGTACTGGTGGTGATACAGCAAACCTCTCCTTGAACCTGAGCTGTTTCCTCTGGCCTCTATCTCTGAGGCTAGAAATAAAATCCAAACTGGTTTTAGTCAGTGACGAATATCTGTTGATCTTGTCCCAGGAGTGGAGTGGAAATTTGAAGCCGAGGTTAGCCAGATCTGCCTTCTGACAGGAACTAAAGTGACCTGAAGGTTACAGAGCTTTTCAGTCAGCCCATGCCTTCCCCATATCACCCCAGCAGGCTGTAGTGTCTGACTGACCCAGCAGACATCCCACCTCATGAGAAAGGGCATATTAAACAAGCCACCCCAGCAGACACAGAAATAAAACTCAGGCACAGATTTGGTCCTTAAATTCTGATTTTTTTTTTTTTTTTTCTTTTTTTTGTTCCAAGTGGTTTGGTTTTGTTAAACAGAGGGATTTTCTTTTAGTCTGCAGCTGGGCTGGACAGCGTGCCTTAAAGTGGTATAAGCATCATTGCATGGGTTGTTGGAAGCAATTACCATTTACAGCCTGTGACAGTCACCCTTTCTGACAGTTTGATGCTTAAAGCCATAAATTCAGTAGGGACAGGAGAAACCAGTCAAATGTCATGTATTTCTTCACACCTTGTATGACAGGCTAGAAATAGCTCTTTGACATGCTGACTTTGTATTTGTCAATTTCCTCCAGCATTTGGGGAAAGCTTGGAACAGCAAATATAGATGGGTAAATTAATTTTGTTCTAATTGCTTCCCCTCTAATTAGCATACTGGAAAAAAGATGCTGAAAAAATGCAAAACAACATGGATTTCTACAGCATTCTTAAAGGATGCTCTTGGGATTCAGAGGACCAGCTTACAGATCAGAAGGTGGGATAAAGCATAAAATGTTAATATGAAGAGTTTTGTGATACTTTTGGCTGGCTTCCAAAGAGAATCAGGCTCTTTTCTTTCTCTTCCCTTCTTCTTCACTGTAACTTTCAAATTGTTAGTAACTTCCATTATTTTGAGCCAAATAGGACCCTGCTACAGTAGCAATTTCAGATAAAGTCTCATGTATTTAGTCAGGGGGAGGACAAGACACCTCATGCATTAGTGCCCATTCAGACAGATGGTAACACTGAAAGGTTGACCTCTGCCATCTTTGGAGAATCCTCAGAGAAGAAAAAGGTTATAAATATCCCAATTGCAAAATAAAGGCTTCAATCAACAACTTAAGTAAATCTCAGTGAACCCAACAGTAAATCTATGGGAAACTATGTTTATTTCCCCTGTTGAGAGATGTTGTTGGGAGATGGTGTGGGCTGAGGCTCTCCTTCCAGAATTTGCTGGTCTGGAACTTGGGAACCAGAACCTGGAACAGCTCTGGACCAACCCTGCGAATACAACCAGGCTCCCAGCAGGCAGCTTCCTGGCTCCTGAGAATTTGCAGAAAACCAGTGTCTGAAAGGTGTTTATGGCCTGGCTCTGCTCCTTTTCAGCCATATGGAAGGAAAACCAGCAGAAGTGGCAGACTCTCTGCAATGCAGATCTGTGCATTCAATTGTTTTTAACTGGACTTCTTCTACATGCTGCCTTCACTGCTGAATGCATAAGCAGTAGTTGTATTTCTCAATTATTTAAATCATGCTTTGGTTGTTTCTCTTGAATTTAGTGGTGAAAATTGAGTACTCCTCTATGTGATGTCTTCATGCACCTGTTTGGTAACACAAACAGAGAAAATGAATATTGCAAAATTTAAGCTCTGTTTATGAAGTCAGGAGAAACAGATCCCACTTTCTGGGGACAAGCAGAAGATGAGCTAGCAGTGTTTTTAGTAATCTACAAAGAGATCTTTCCTTTCTATTAAAGTGGCAAAAATGAGTAATTCATACTGATGCTGTCTTAATGATGCTGCCTTGGCACTCAGACCATTTCATACTTCCAGTCAGTGGCAGAGCTGGAAAGAGTCCATAATTTCTGGACTCAGTTGCACATTGCTGCTATTAGTGGCTGCTAGCTCCTCTTATTAAGCTTTCTAAATGTTGTGTTAGTGGAGTCTCGATCAATCATCCCTGAGTTCCAGCCACACCAGTTAAGCTGGAACTTTTACATGTTTTCTTTAACGCATTTTCCTGAATGTCTCTTTCTTCACCTGGTGTCATGAAGACTTCCCTTTTTATTCCAGGAAGATTCGGACTACTCAGAGAGAGTGCAATGTGACTCTGCTAGTCAAGCAAAAAGTCTGTAATAGAGAATGAATCTATGTTTCCCACTATTGTCACCATGGCCTTCAGATCTTTCACATGTGGACAAAACTTTCATCTCTTAAGATTTTTACCTTGGAAAATAATTCAGTTGACAAATGCTGCTTCTTTCAGGATGCTGAATTCTGCTTGCATTTAGGTCTTGTTTTTCTCTGGATAAGGAACCAGGAAATTCTCATACAAAAGCTTTGAGCTTAAGCAGCTTTGCTAGAAAGAAGAATTGAGCCTTCATGTTTGAATGGTGATCATACAGGTTCAGCTCTCTATAAAATCCTTATGAAGCAGAAACTTTGTTCCTTTAGCAGGAGTTGGTTTTCAAGCTGGAATGTAAATCCCACCTGGTAGAAAGGTGTATTTTTTGAGTGATAACTCATTGCTAACACTGAATTTCTTTGGATGGGTTCAGTGAGACTCCTTTCTCTAAGGCACAGATGTGCTTTGTGTTGAGGGATCAGTTACCAGAAAATTAATTGTTTCTCCCTGTCTTGTATCCAGAATTAAGTGATGTAAAGCAGGAAACAAAGTAGCTGAAAAAACCTCATTGAGGAGCTGTATTCTCTCACCTACTAAGGCAACAAGAATTGGTAAATAGCACTTTGCTAAATAGTACTGATTTTAACTTAATCTTATGCAAGGCATTTTGTTGTGCAAAACAGAAATGGTTGAAGAATGCATGTTGGGCAAGCTGGAAAAAAGCAACCTCCCCCTTTGAAATAGATCTTATTGTAAGTTTAAAGTAGAGCAGGTAATTTCTTTCACTTTCTTAATTTCATGACTGAATTTGGTGTCCTAATGATCTGTCATTTTGTAAGGGTGAAGAACCTGGTAACTGGAACCTCTGAGCTGCCCACATGGACAGACAGAGGCCCATCTGTGGTGCAGTGAGATAGGCATTCCTGTATGCTCGGGTGCTTACACTTTCCTTTGAAATCCAGAAGAAACACCAGCTCTAGTCCTTGATTCAAGGTCAATGAAAGCATGATTAGTATTGTTATCCTTAAGTGCACCCAGCTTTTCCCTTTGTTTTTAGGTTTGATAGTAGCTTCAGCAAACTCTGCCTTTATAATGATTCTTTTGTTGTATAAGCAAATGAAGGATATTTCTGGCTCTCATATGGAGAATTAGTGGCAGTCCTTAAGGTATGAACTGTTCCACTATACTACACTGCTGTTGCACATCAAAACGTCCATGTATTTTTGCACTTGCTTTGTTTAAAATTGTAGAATTGGATTTGTAATGCAACACATTACCTAAAGACCTTTCCTCGCCCTTTGTGGGTCATCAGTTATTTTGCTTTTTTTTAGGAATTCCTTTCTGTACTTTCAGAATGTTCTCCTGAACACTTCAAATGAGGACAGAACAATCTCCACCAGCCAGCCAAGCAGTGCTCTTTTTCCAAGGTCCCTTCTAATATCTTCCTGATAACAGCACTTTCTCTGCCTTTGTGAGGAAAAGGTCACAGTGGTGGAAATGGTGTGTTTGTTCTCTTGTTTCTAAGCTGTGCTATTCTTTCCTTCTTGTTGTTGCTGCTGACAAGATGGTTGCCAAGCCACTTTGTCATCACTCCTGCATCTTGACAGAACACAGGAGCTGTCCCAGATAACAGGAGAATACGTCCTCCCAGCAAAACCTGAGTGACTTTATCCAGTCTCGGATTTAAACAGACCTGACATATTCTGTCCCTACAAACTGGATGCTTCAACAGGACTCTGTCACAGAAATAGCTGTGTCTCTCTTGCTAGGAAATAAATGTTTCATTTTGGAAAAACCGGAGCGCAATGCTGATGGCATAATCAGTAATGAATCTTGGTAAGGAGCCCATGCTGTTTATTGCTATCTTAAGCCTCTAATATTGCATTGTGCTGCATGTTGAAAGACAACAAACTAAACAGAAACTGTCTGCTGGGGCTGCTAGACTGAATTTGGGCAATATAATTTTGCATTGCATTATGTGTTTAGTTGCTCTAATTGCGGGAGGAAAAGGAAGAACAATGAGTGAATATAACAAACTACTGGCATCATTATCTTTTGTCTACATCCCTGTGCTACAGCCAATTACATTAATGCAAATGGTAAGAGCCTCCTTTGATGCTCTTATCAGTCTGCCTGCAGCTCCTGTCCCCTGATGACTCCCAGCAGTCCATCGAGAGGCACACTCTGTGTGTAGCTTATCCCTCAGTGAAGTCATGATATCCTTCACAGTCTCCTTCCTTCATGTATATACATTACTAAAGCACATCTATTTTACTTACATGTGGATTCTGGGATTTGCTGGTTTGGTGTTTGGTAACTATGCTCAGTGGAAAAGGTGTTTCATAAACCTCTCTGGGTATCTCAATCAGGACAACACAACTGAGATGCTGTGTCCATGCAGCGTTACTGATGCTCTACCTGATGCTCCAGGTGATTTTATGCTTTCTCAGTCTCTCAGAGATGCTGCCTCCTTATGTATGGTTTCCAGTCTCAAAGTTATAAGGTGATTTTAATGACACACTTGATCTTAGAGATTCATTTCTCTGGGAAACTATGGCAAGATGTGGTGTGTATCATCAGTCATGGGGCTTACACTTATTTGCTTCTGCTACTACTAACAAGGGAGCGGCTGTCTCTGAAGGAAGACAGACGGGCTTTAAAAGTCTGAAGAAAATCTACGCTGTTTTTTTTACAGAGAAAATCTTAAAATTGAAATATCTGAGACTACCTTTTTGGATCACATGTTAAGCATAACTCTTTTTCTCAAAAACTTGTCAAAATTCAACATCCAGTTGACTCAGGTTTCTAAAATTGTTTCAGAAGATTTTAGACAGATTATCAAATAAGATTTTCACTGGCAAAATGATGAGATAAATATAAATTGAAGGAGAGGAGAAAATAGTATTCAGTAATGCTTTTGCAGTGTTTTTTATCTTGCTGTCTCTTCAATGTAATGTAAAGATCCATAGCACTAGAGATGAGTGGAGAGAGCTGCCTTTAGAAGATGAAGACTCATCACATGCTAATTTATTGCCATCATTCATCAGAACTGCATGCTTCAGTCCTGATTTTTCAGCAGCCTATGCTATTGCAATAACCACATCCGTAGGGAGGAGAGCTGGGTAAACCTAGATGCTGTTCCAGGCACTTCAGATGTTTAATGTTTCTTGGAATGATACCTTGCACTGAGCTCTCCCACATCCATGGAAGTGTTTTAACCGTGGGGCTGTGATGTCATGTTTTCCTTCTGCTCCCATGGTGTTTGCTTTCTGACTGCATTTAGGGAGTGCCTTCATCTAGATCAGCCAGATAGTGCAGGAAGGTGGGTACCATAATTGTAAATGTTCTTTAACTGACTAGGACATCTTTCATTTTTCCTGGCTGAATAAACTGTTAATTAAAGCTGAGCAGGGACATCATGACCTCCTTCTTGCTTGACACATATGCCAAAGAAATCTTCAGAGTGAACCTCATGTTCAGTACTCAGTCAGGGTCTCATGTCCAGCTACATGAAGACATTCAGTGCTCAGCTCTCATTCCAACACCTGTATCCTATGGAGAAATAGGGACTTAAGGACGTTCACGTACAAAACTAACAGCGGGGTGTAGGTGACTCCCTGTTAAGGCATGTGAGTCTGGAGCACCACTTTTCTGAAACATCCAATGTTCCCTAAGTGACCGTATCAGGAACCCAAACATCTGGTTCTCTACTTCAAGTTACCTGAGCTGGGGCTAAGGTCTTATCAAATGTGCTGGTCTCCTCTAATATTAGAGAGGACAGATAAAGGAAACCTCTGCTAGAGATTACTTACTTGACTTCACTACTTTATGGTGTCAGAGTCTTGAGGGACTTGGAAATCATGTGGAATAACCTAATACTTAGCATTAGTTAGGGAGGATCAGAAAGGCAGAGGCTGACATGGCATTTCAGGAAGTCTGGGCTTCCAGGTATGAGTTTGCAGGTAGCTCTGAGCATCCCACAGCAGGCTGGCAGTGTGCAGCCTGAATGTCAGTTCTCTCCCTCTGAATGTTTTAGCACCTTGGCTTGTTTGCATCCATGCCTGGGGGAAAACCTGCTCCATCGAAGCGCTGAGTCCTCTCTAGCAGTGCCGTGGGTGGTGTGAGCTAGTGAGTAAGTAACACCACAGAAAGATGACACCTTCCTGCTACATGGCATGGAAACTCTGGCTTCGTGTTTCCGAACGGGCAGCAGCAAGGGACCTGTTGTTTGTCTCAGAATCACCTGGGGAAAAGGAAGTTACTTTCGTTATGATAAGTGTGCTTTAGAATCAACAATTGATTGTCTTCTACATCCAGATATTTTAAGTGGATTGTCCTACTCCTGTCCTAGACTATCTTTATTCTGAGTTATGGATTCTTCGTGGCTGCAATAAAGACATTGCCTTTGGATTACCTCTCTTTGTTACCAGTTGAGTTAGTGGATTGCTCTTAAAAACTGTGCTTTGCTGGGAAAAGAAATTAATTTTGTGCATATCTTTGTTTTTTCTGACTAAATGAAAACCTGCGGATTATAAAAGCTACATAGTTCCTTGGTAAAATGCTAGAATAAATTATGACTAGCCAAATGTCTGCATTTTTATAATATGGCTGTCTTCAAAAAGCCTTGATCTTTAGGGACAGCTGTGTGAATATGTGAATTACTATTTCTTCTGGAAAATAAGGCCATGTGTAATTAAGTAGCAGTATTTGCGTATCAGAATGGTGTCCTTTAACTTGCCAAGGTCTTGGATAACTATTGATTGTGGGTAGGTAGAATATACCTTTCTGTAAGTACAGCATAGTAGTTAATAATAAGGAATCTGAAATTTAAAAAAAGGAGCAACAAGAAGCATTTGCTCTGACCAACAACCAGAAGATGGATTGCTCCGTGTCCATGAAGTCTTTAATAAAAAGGTAGGACTCCTGGAAATGTGATGGCAGACTTGGCTGTAGGGAGGCATTGGTGTTTTGCAGTGGAAAGTGTTATGCTTGTAACTCAGTGGTGCTGGGGTGAAGCTTGGAAGAAAGACGGGTGACGTGGCACTGCCCAGTAGCTGGCTGAGGGAAGGTCATGATTTCCCTCTGAGCAGTGCCAAAGAGCAGCCTTTCTTTTCATCTGCTGGGAACTGTGCACCGAGGGCCAATAATGCCAGTTCCACTTACAGAGGATTTTGCAACCCTGTTAGAGAACTGAAAGGCTGTTGTTCTTGGATAAGATTTCTTTTGTGACAAAGCAATTCCATGCAAGCTGAAAGTTGTTTTATCTGTCTAGTGGCAGATCACACAGTCCGCTCTCTGGTAGTGTAAAGAAGCCACCAGCAAAGCTGCCCTGTTGGGCTCCAGGGAAACAAGCAGTAGGGGTCTCAATCCTCAGCAGGTGAGCAGGTGAGTGGTAGATCTGGAAAAGGCACTTGCTAAGCCAGTAAGGAATTTGACTAGAATCAGACTGAAAGTCTTTTAAATACTTTGTGTCTTCTGCTGTTGATTCACCTAAAGAGGCTTTTCTTTTAGATCATGTGCAAGGTGCTTGAGGCTTTGGTGTTTAGCTTGGTTATCTGCCTGGTGGAGTTACTGTCTTTCTGCATGTGGGTAATTTAGATGGCTCCTTGTGGGTGCTGAAGAACAGAAGTTGTTCTGCAAAGCTGCCTCCCTGAAAGTAAGTTATATTTACTTGATGATTCAGAGCTTTACATGGCACTAAGAGCAAGTGACTTAGAATGGGCTTGGAAAATAATTCCTTTCTGCTGGATTAGAATGTGTCTGGCTAACTTAGAATGTTCGCCTTGACATTAAAAGAGGAGTCACTCTACGGAGAAGAGAATGGATGCTTGGAAATGCAAAGGCGTTTTGAGCTTTTTCTGCTCTTTAGTAGCTCTGAGATCTGTATACACAGGAAAATGGCAACACTTGGCAAGCTTAAAGACACAGAATGCTGTATGTTTTCTTTTTACCTTCCCTTTATGTGTACTATGTGTTGTTTATACATGGCAACTACATCAGTGAGGAGCAAGCTCTATGACTCGTGCACAGGAGATGCAATAATAAATAGTCCAGACCATCGTTAGACATCATTAATTTGGCTCTTTAGCAGCCTTTCAGTGTTGCAGTATCTCTGTGCTAACCCTGTGCTTAAAACCTAGTGATATCTGCTAACTCTCCTTTCTTCCTTCCTTCTCCATTGCCCTGCTATAATGTGATGCATCATGAAAAATGGATCAGTGCAATTATTGCTGACATTCTTGCCTGAGACAGTGAAGGGCATATACTTTCTGCTGCTTGAGGTTTCTCTGTCATCTTATGCTCTGAAACAGAACTGGCACTAAACTGAGTGTTCATTTCATAATTTGTTGGGTTTAGCCTCGTTTCCATAGGAAACGAGCACACAAGAAGAATCTGCTTTGACATATATTTTCCTTCCTTCTTCTTTTCCTCTCCCTTTTTTAATCCACTGGCCAACCACAGCCAAATTCTACATGATGGTAGAAGTCTCAAGGATAATTGTGTTAATACAGATGAGCTTCTTCCTATGAACACTGAAAAATCTACCCAGGGCGAAACCCTGGAACATGGTCCCAGCCATGGGAAGAGCTTTGCTGTGAGATACCACTTAGCTGGAGTTGCAGATTCTCAGGAAACCACCTCTTTAATTCCAGGACTTGAGGAATTATATGTTCTGTTTCAACTGGCAACAATACCTGTGTTTGTATCTTGACTTACATTAGGATTGTGTTTATGTGCAATAGTCTATGTACAATGTATGTTTATGTGTGAGGACCTCCTGTTGGAGAATAGACTGGAAGCCAGTTAACCCCAAGAAGGGCCTCCTGGGATATGTGTGTGCTGTCTCTGTCTCATTCAAACAAACAGTTGTTCTCACTGTTTAAAATCTCTAATTTTTGTTATGACATCTGTATTCTTTGCAAAATAGAAATACTGCTGAACAGTTTTTCAAAGCAGAAGAAATCTTAGTTATACTCCTGGGCTTTACAACCTCATCTCCATGATGCATAGCCTCCAAGTGATTTTTTTGTCCCATTTATCCTCTTCCCCTCTCTTGATATTTTAAATAATCCCTGTGATCTTGAGGTTTTCAACCAGATATTTTCTCCTAATTTTTCCTTTAGTCTCTCTTCAATTATTTCAAGTACTTTGAGAGCTGTTTTCACTGTACTCTGCTACAGGCCTAAAATGCTATGTCAAGCTAAGACTTTGTGATGAAAAACTGGTTCCAGTGACAGTGTCTGGAGGGATTTCCATTTTAGCAGTGTGATAGTGCACTGGGATATTGGTGTGAGCAGCTCTCAGCCAGTGTTTAGTGTCAACCAAATACAGTATAGTTGTGTCTTTAATTAAAGGCACTGTTCATATTTACTACAATCCAACTTTATTTCTTTAGCCTTCCTTCCTTGTGTTTGTTTCACACTCATCACTGTGACACCTGAAAATCATGCAGACCTAAGCCCATCCAAGTGCATCACAGACAGCCTGGGTCCTCCCTTCTGGAGCAGTAAGGAAAAAGCAGCATCTTCCTTCAGTTCATGAAATCCCAGTTCTTTTTTTGATCTCTGCTTCGTCTTTGCTCACAGTCCATATTGATCAAATACACTTTAGTTTCTTTTTTCCATTCTGCCTGCAGTTTCTTTATGTACTATTCACGTGATCCATAAAACCATCTCAGGATGCCCTGGCTGTGGAAGTAAGAATGAAAGCCTCAATGATAGGAACTTGAATTATGACAGATGAAACTGGTATATCAGGATTGTCTTAAATTTGAGTCTTGCAAAAGTCTGGTCTGTGTTGGGATTACTCAGCAGGGAGATTCTTCATAGCCTGTTGCGCTGTTGCTACAAAACATCCTTAATTTTTACCTTCCCTATCAAGAGAAGGAAGTTGAAGGAAAAAACTCAGGATATCAGTAACTCTTGGTTAAGTACTTTCTTTATGGTGATTTACCTCTCCCCCCACCCACCTACTTGATAATTGTATTGAAGACAGGCAAGGTTTCTCCATCTTGCATTACTTTAATTGAGGTGAGATATCATTCTGCTACTGGGCTCAAGGTAAATGAATTTCCCTGAACCTCACATTTTTAAAAGTTATCCCTACAGAGAAGTGAATGGGAGACCAGGTTCTGAATAACCAAAACAGCCTTTCCTGTTCCTGCTTGGACACCACCAGCCTTGCACAGCCTTATCCACTGCTTCCCCTGTTCTGTACGGCTGTGCTGATCTTTGCTGATGGAGAATCACAGTGTTTTGGACGAGTCATGTGGTCATGTTCTTCTCTTAGTCATAAGAGGAGAACAGATGGGTTTCTTCCTTTGGGCCTCGCTGGCAAGCTCCCTAGCAAAGCTCAGTCTCACTCTCTCTCTGTCCCCCAGTTATATTCTTGTGTGTTCTTCACTGTAGCTCAGCAGAGATGTACTGAAATCAGAGTGACAGAGCTGGTGTTTCTGCCCAGGCACATGGAATTGTGCTTGCATGTGCTCAACAAGCTTGGAAGTTGCTCAGCTTTGTATCACTGTACAAACATGAGCCATTTCTGACCCAGAAAAGAAAAAAAAATTCCTGAAATGTTTTTTCTCTGTCCTTCCATTGGCAAGAAGCTGTGACTTGGGGAGGTTCTGTGATTCCTGTGTTTTTGTGACCAAACAGCAGGAGGAAAAAGAGAAGCTAAGTCTTCTGGCTTGCAGTTTCTCTCTTTGTTTAGTGGTGAGAGCTGCTAAATGTTGTCAAATTGCATGCCCTCACTTGAAGTTTCATCTCGGTGGTGCCTAGAGAAAAGCCTTACATAAGGACCTGCGTGCGATTCAGTCTTTGTCACACCTTGTTCACTGCCTGTCTCCTTTTTCATAACTACTGTCTGCTCTTAGTTCACATGAAGGAATTTATTTCTCTGGCTCTGCATCATTCTTCAGCTGTTCTGAGAATATAGCTCAGAACAAGGTGCGCAGTCCAGTGTTTTGTAGTGTGTTTAAGCATGAGAAGTTAGCAAATGCAACGTTCCTAGGCTGAAAGAGCTGGACGTTTCTTCTCTACGTTTTTTAATGACTATGTCTCTTGAAGTTTTAATGGGGAATTTGTTCCATATAACAATTACACTGAAGTTTCAGAGGCATAAGGTCACAGTTTACTTAAAATGTCAACATCTAAAATACACTGACCTTCTGCTTTAGTTTTTGGTGAGTATCACTGTGCTTCAGCTTTCAGGGATCTTTTATTTTCATTTCAGTGTCACTATGGCTGGCTTTCAGCCAGCTTTCACAATTTTGAAGGAATTATTAAGACGAACATCCTGAAGATAATAGCATTTATGAGATAAATTAATAATGATGTGGTATAAAGCTTTTATTGCAGAAAGTTTAAGAGTAGTGCATTGTTTACTAGCAGCAAAATCGCTTCAGTGTAGCATATTCTGAATGACTGCTAATAAAAGGAATCTGCACCCCACTATGGCATGTTTGGGCTTTGGAGGCAATAGCTAAAGTCTTCAAATCTGGGTTTTCTGTTCATGTAAAATTGGCATTTACTACTTTGCATCCTGGTGTAAATTTTAGATGTTGCTCTGACCCCAGGATGTTGATGATATAGAGGTCATAGTGCTCACCTTCAGAACATGGGAGCTGTCCATTTGACCTCCCACCAGGTGATGTGGGTGTGCTTAGTGAATGACTGTAGAAAAAGGGGAAAAATGGTTTTTATTCTGTAAAATGGGGATATTCTAGAAACCTCTATGACTTTGTGTTGATAAAATCAAACTGAGCATTTATGGTTAGTAGGGCAGGGAAAGAGAGCCCTGCATTGCCCTGGGGATGGCAGTGGAGGAGCCATAAGGACTCTGTGTAATCAGTTCACCAGCTCACCTCATTCCCTGCCTTATCCAGCCTTGCTCAGGAGCCATCCCGTCCCCAGTGAAGGGAATGTGCCTGCAGTTGATACCTGTTTGCATATCTGTACAAAAGGACATGCATTGATTTGCTGCAAACTCCCAGCTGGGAAAGCCCTGCAAAGTTATTTGTCATTTGTCATGGTTGTGTTCAGACTTACAGCTTTAACTCCTAAATGACACATTGTGTGAGTCCCAACTAAGTTTTGCTTTAAGCTGGGATGTGTACTGATGAATAAGAGAATCTTCATGTGAAATACTCAGTCTAGATTAAAGTGGGTCCTAAATGATAGTTAATTACCATTGTCCTCTGTAAGCCATCAAAATAAGGGACTACCTGTGTGGTAAAAACGTGCCTTTTGTTTCCAGCTTGAATATCTTGTTTCTTAAATTCTGGTGATTGGGATGCTTCAGTGGAAAACATTCCAGTAGTGTCCTGCCTTCAGCTGCATGACTCAAAGCTCTGTGGCATCAGTGCTCTTCTCTGCATATGGTTAATTGTATCTCCATCTTGCTTTCATTGAGCTGCACAAATGAGCTCCTTATGATCAGTTCTCAAGATCAGACCATTCTAGTGATTTTTCCTTGAGACCTTTCTGAACTTTGTCTTTTTTTTTTGTGCAGTCTGGGCTTCAGAGTAGGAGGGGGCTTTTAGTAAAAGGCATGCCAGGACAGTCCTTCTATGGTGCCAAGGAAACCAGGGGCCACTGGGCCAGATACAGGACCCAGACTTCCCAAAACTGTAGTTTATTGCAGTGATGAACACAGGACTATTTTCAGGGTTGAGATCCTCAGCACAGAGAGGGGAATAGTAAATTTCCAGGAAAGTGCGTATGAATTTTTGTGGTGTTTTTTCGTTTGATTTTGGGTTTTTTCTTATTTGTTTTGGTGGGGGATTTGTTTGTTTGTTTGGGTTTTTTGTTTGGTTTGGTTTCTTTGGTCTTTTTTTCTTTTTAAAATAAGTTTTGTTGCTCACTTGGGGAATATGCCTTATCAGTTCAGCATACAAATGGGTGTAATGTTGCTTCAGCTGACTGCAGGTTTCCAGACAGTACATGTTACTCATAATGATAACAAGTTGATTGATTGAACTGTTGCAGCTTGGAGAAGATGCTTGATTTCTAAGCAGCATTATCTCCACACCATTTTCATGCAAGGTTCTGATTCACAGATCAAAACCTTGCTTGGGACAGCTCTTAAAAGGCACAGTAATGATCTTAGTGAATTTGTGGAACTGTTTTATATTAAGTCTGTGTGTAACTGTGAGCCCTATTTGAAAGGCAGAAAAAAATTCTTATGAAAAAAATAGTTTTCCACAGCTCTGTAGGTTTACTGAGGAATAAAACCCAGTTTAATGTTAGTTTCTAGCATCTTGTCACAAATATATAGCTTGAAAAATCTCGTGTTAGGGTTTGGGGTTTTTTCTGTTTCTCCCCTCCTCCCTTCCCCTCCCTCTGCTGGCAGGTGGTCATTTGCCCTATGGTCTTTATCAGGTATGGAAATGTGTGGGTGATTTCATTTCCAAATGGATGCAGAAGAGAGCTGCCACCCACTCAGAAATGACAGGCAAAGGGTTTTATTAGCCGTCAACTTTCACAAACCTGCAACTCCTAGTGGCTTAGAGAATTGCTCTTTGAAACAAAAAGAAAGCCATTAGGATGTTTGGCTAACTAAGTGATTCAAGCAATTGAAGGTGTTTTTCTGCTTCTCCTCCCCCTCTCTGCCCTCTCCCTAAATAAAGGAGCAACTTATTCCACAACTATATTCTAGGCTTTTAAAAATCTCTGTGGGGTAATAAGAGCCAGTGCTGCCTTTTATGTGTGAAAATAACACAGCAAACAATTGATTCTAAATTAAAGTTTGGAAAAATGAGTCAAATCCCTGTAGAAAAATAACATGCGGCTGAAAATTCTTCTTTTGTAACAAGGTAATGTCAGATTTCAGGGTTCTGAGTCAACGAAATTGTCGTTGAGGCAACAAAATGTGCTGGACAAATGTATAGTTTTACTGCTTTTTGCCCTGATATGATTTGAGATGTATTTTTTAAATATCACCTTCTTCCTTCTTGCCTTTCATTCCTAGTGGCCTGCCAGGCCCTCTAATTGAATTTAGTTTCCTAAAGTGCTAATATGATTTGTAAAGATAGTAAGATTCAGAAAGAGGCAGATTCTTTGGCAACTCTTGCAGCTCTGCTTCTTACTTTGACAAGTAGGAGAAAGGTGTTTCGTGTCAAGACTAGGTTAGTAGGATGTTGAGCAGATGGTAAATGGCAGTGCATTTTTAACAGTTCTGCAAATGAAGATCTAATACTGGTTTTACGGGTGAGGGGAGACAGAGACATGGACAAATGAAGCCCTGCAGCAACTCAAGGTTATGTTTGAGATTCCAGATCTGTCTTGTGCTGTAGACTGTTTTGCTGACTGTATGTTTCAATACTTTTTCCCTATTCTTTCTCTGAATAGGGTAATCTTTTTCCTTCTGTCCATAGCAGCTTACTGTCTGCAGTTTAAAGAGTTGCTTAGAAATAAATTCATTACAATGGGTAGTTTTCTGTGGTGGCAAAATACTGGGGAAAGCTCCTGGCAGTTATGGAGATAAGCGTACCCCCAGACCATGGGGAGCCACACAGCAGGGAGAGGCTGAGACTTCTTCAGTCCTATGGAATTTCACTAGATCTCCAGGCTTCCTCTGTTTCACATTTCTGTATTCAGAAACTGCCACAATGAAAAATACGTTCCACAGGGAAAAAGGAAAATTAACTTTCTGGCAGTGAAATAGCATGCCTTTTGCTGCAGAATCTCACTGCTCTGAATTTAGAGATGGAAATCAATGTCTTCATAATTGGTAAATAAAAATCTGAACCCCTTCTAGTAGTATTTTTTAGATGCAAAAATACTCCTTTTATGGTCACGCCTGTATTTATCTTCTAACAAAACAGGGAAACCTTTCCAGATGCAAACACAGCTCTCTCAGCTTTGATGAGGGTTGGTCAGCTCTCACCATCTGTTGAGTGTCCCACTTGCCACCGTTGTCTTGTAAGGCAGGGAGAGAGAAGACAAGTCACACAAGGGAGATGTGACTGCTCCCTCGGAGCCACGGTTGGTACATAAGGATGTGAGGAGGCCAGACAGCACCCACAGGTCAGCCAGTAGGAATGGAGAATTCAGCTCTGCTGTCATCTGCTCCCTCAGATCCTCCTGAGGCCCAGCACACCCAGTCTGCCATTCCCTACGTTCAGCCAGCACCTCAGGTGGTGCAGATAGGACACATCATGATGGGCAGGCTGCTTTCCTGCCTGGTGTTGGTCCATGGGTTCACCTCTTCCAGGGCACATAGAATCTGGCGCTTCTTTGCTCTCTTTTGCATTCCTTGTGTCTTCCAGCTGGCATGAGAAGTCACAAAATCCACATGGTTAAAGCTGATGACAAATCCTTGTACTTCTCAGTGAGTGGAGCCAGCCCCATTTGGGTGAAGAACTTTCTTGACCAGGGACACCTAGCAAGGCAGAGACTGGATTGCCAAAGGAAAGCACCAAGTCAACCTTGTAAGGCACTGAAGACAAGCACTACCTTTCCTTCTGTAAAGCTTTTCTAAAGCAGCTTCTTCCAGGCTGGCTGTGTTCACCTCAGAGCATGGCAAAGGATGCACAATGCTGCATCTTGTTTCATGCCTCAGTATTTTATGATATGTACAAATCAATGCCAGTCCTTTCATCCTGACTGCACACAAAATAAAACGAGTCATGGTAGTGTACAGGTAGTTGCTGGTGCATTTCCTTCCCATCCATTATGCTGTTTCCTCAGACAAAAAAGCGACACAGAAAAAGGGACCGATGACTTGAAGTACATACAGCTGGATAGGAGGTGCAGGTTTGGACCTTGGCATGAGGCTTACAAGGTGTCAAGGACACTACAATGCTCTTGTGCCAATTTATTAAAGAATTTGCTTTTCCAAAGTTCAGGCAGCTGAAATTTGAACAAATTTTATGAAAGGAATAGGCTGTGTCCTGATGAAGAATAAAACCCCTCTTTCACCTCAGTTTTCTTTGAATGAGGTGTATCATTGCTTGCAGTTGCTAACCAGGAATCCAAATCACAATGGGAAGGGCAGCAATAAAGTTAAAATTATTAGCCATGTTTGTGCAACGATGCTTTGTGACTATATTTTGTGTGCATTTCTCTCAGGTGATGGTAGGAGTTCAATTATATAAATAACTGATATCCTAAAGCTATAAAACATGTGTTGCTGGTAATTCTGCTTATCAGCACAGGACAGTTATGCCTTGATTTATTACTTTAACTCAAGTTGTTTGGCAGCAATGCTGAAAGATACTGTATGCACTTGCCAAAGTCTCCTAAATTATGAGTATCATAAAACAAACCTTTTCAGTTATTGAGAGAAATAATTGGAAAATTAAAAGGTCAAAATTATGGTATGAAAAACCATGAACAAATTTTTTATCTGTTTCATGTGACAGGTCATCCTGATATTTGCTTGTAAGCCATAAAACAGGACTTACCCTGTTTGAGGAATAATTCACTGTAGTCATTTTGAGAGAAGCTGGTGTATTTCATATGTTAAATCTTTAAAGATATCCAGTGGTAGTTATGATACTGTGAACATATGCTTCACTGTAATTCTGAATACAGAAAAGGGAGAATGATGGGTAGAAAGAAAAACACTCTGTTATGAAAGAATGTGGAATTCTGTCTGTTTCCATACGTTTTGTCATAACATGTATAGATTGGTTAAAATCTTCTCTAAATTTTCTGCAGCATGGCCTTAAAAAGAATAGCTTGCAAAGGAAGACTCCTCTAAGGTACAGTTAGCTCCTGTTTCTTTTCAAAAGCTTAGGAATACAGTTCCTTCAAGAATGCCTGGATGGTGCTGTGTTGGTTGTGATTGAAGGCTGTGAAATGGAATTTCAGGTGAACAGTGTGGGAATTATTCCACAGGAGAGTGGAGAAGTACTGCAGACCTCCCTGTGATGATCAGCAGCTTATTCTGCTGGAAGTTTGTAAGACCAAACCTGTAACTACTGTGGCAGACAGGGAGTGTACCTGAGTGGTCCTTTTAAAAATTATGTTGAAGTAATGAAGTTGAATAGATTTGCTTGGAAGTGACTTAAGATTTAGTTACTATCATATAGACCATCAATAGTCTACATCAATTGACAACAATTCCGGACACTAAGATAATGTTGAGGATAATATATCCATTTTGGGGGTTATTAAACTATGGTTGTGAACCTTTGGGAGTGTGTGCGCATGCAGCTGTCCAGTGCTACAGCTAGAATATGTGATGCAGGGAACTGTCAAATACAATCTGCAATGATCTCTCCATTTTTTCTATGTTATTTGTCCATTGGTTTTCCTGTCTCCTTCAGGTTTAGAGTTATTGAAGGTTATTTCTAAGAGAGGTAAACCAAAACACACAACTTCTTGTAATTTTTTTAATAAATGAACCATCTTCCATGCATGGTCAGTCTTAGCTGGTAACTTCTTTTAGGTTACCAAATCACCTGGTAGGATGGAAGGGACTGAAGTGATAGTAGTAGAAGGGGGATAATTTTGTATTGAAGATGCTCTTTTAGCTGGAGAAGCAGAGAGCTAAATCATTTAATTGTACTTCAAGTGAAGCTTGAGGTATTTGGTTTCCTATTAATCTCTACTATGTTTAGCTGAAAG
Source organism: Eopsaltria australis (assembly GCA_034509425.1). Taxonomy (NCBI): domain Eukaryota; kingdom Metazoa; phylum Chordata; class Aves; order Passeriformes; family Petroicidae; genus Eopsaltria; species Eopsaltria australis. Next base: position 2,137,668 of record JAVTVJ010000067.1, on the reverse strand, counting down.
CTGAAGATGCTGATGAATCTGAAAGGACTGAATAAGTCCTGGGAACTTTCTTGGACCAGTTAGTCACTATGTGTGTACACATGCCAGTGTGTAAAGTAGTATTGGGCTATTTTTAACAAAATGAGTCAGGGAACCTGCTATCAGAGAGATGAGTGCATTCAATGATTAAGCTTTGCTAGCTGAAAATACAAAGGAATATACTATTCCATGAGACTGATTGTACTTAGTGAGTTTTGTGTTGCTGTGATAGAGATACGTGTCTTGTATCTGATTGATACAGATAGAAATACATATATATGTCTTATTTTATTTAAATATGGAAGATTTAGAAGATGGAGAAGTTCAGCATTCTCTCATGGTATTTCTTTTGATGTAAATTCACATGAAATAGAGAAATCTAAGAGAAAGGTACTGATACGGAGAGATGGACTCCTCTGTCTCACTTGGCAATTCAATCAGTGCAGTGAGTAGTTTTTAGTCCCTACTTTTTGTTGTTTTTTTTTTTTCGTTTGGTTGGTTGGGGTTTTTTTTAGTTTTGTTTTTGGTTTGGTCTTTGGGATTTGTTTTACCAGTGTTTCACTGGGTCTGCATCTGTCATTTTCCACCTGGGGAAGTTGTCTCAAAAGCTGTTTCTAACATCGTGTTTACAAAGGCTCCCTTGGAGGCACAGGAATGTTGGCAGCAGGAAAACAAGCCAGAAACATGTCTGTTTCTGGAAACATGCAAAACCTGAGAGTCTGCCAGCACACAAGCCCACTGGATTTATTGCTTAAGAAAGGAGAGTCTTGAACAGGAACAAGCATCCAAGGAATGGACTGGCACATTACTACAAGGGAAGACACAACGTCTCTTGGGTATAAATTCAGTAGATTTATGTTCTTAATTGCAGTACTGGACTTGGTGATTAAACTCTGTCCTCTTTTGCAAAGCTATCCTTTGAAGACTTTGGAGGGAACAAAACGGTGTCCCTATAAACTTCCTTTCTTGCTGCCATTTTTTTTCATTAGCAGCCTCTCTTGTTTTTACCACCAAAGAAGTTAAGTGGGCTTTTTTTTTTCTTGTTTACTTCCTTGTATATTATCTGTGGCTGTAGTTTTGGAAGTGAAGCTGAGCTAACTGAGCCTGTGTGGGTGAGGCAGAGCATTGAAGGATCTGAAACAGAGCTGTCATTCATACAAACAGTCCTGACTGCCCAAGCTTGATGGCTTTATAGCTTATGGGGTGTGTCTGTGTAGAACAGTGTGGGTTCCCCAAGCTTTTATCAGATTGCTTTTCTGCCTTGGAGCCAAAACTCCCTTCTAGAAGGAGCTTTCCTGTTTTTTACCAGGAAAAAGTGTGAAGTTGTTGTTAACATTTTATCAATGCAGAGAGCATGAAATGCTGATGGAGGGAGGATTGAACATGGTTCCAGAGCACTGGAGAAATCAGTGGTGATAGCTCTGCCACTGACTCCTTCTTCCATTTTGGACAATTTGCATGAAAATTTTTACCTTTTCTGCTTATTTAGATAGTGAATTCCACAGACCATTAATATCTCATTGTAAAGATACATTAGACAGGAAAAGTTCCTGACGTGTCTATGGAAAAGTTTTTAAGAAACACTCATTTTTGACCCCATTCTGCTCCCACCAGAAGTCAATAAGACCTTTGCCTCTTACCTAAAGAAGAATTAGGCTCAAGGGGCGTGAAATTTAAAACATCATCCTTTTTGCAAAATAGAAAGAGTCCTGGTGATTCACCTTGTGCCTGGAAGGCAGCTCTGTGGTGATATACTGATGTGCTGGCATCCTTTTTATCCCCCCTTTATTTATCTGTTTCTACCCCACCCATCCAAGTAGAATTCCAAGAAATATTCACTAGCTTATGAAAAATGTGGTTTTAAAGAAATAATGCTGATTACACGCTTCCCCAAATAGTACTTGCATTAGGAATACGTCTATAAAAGCTGACTCTCCTGTCAGCTTTAAATGTTTTCCTACCACTGACAAACAACAGACTGCTTAAATTTATCCAGTTAGTTGCAATATCTAGTTATAACCTTTATTGATCTTTTGTGTGGCAAACTTATTATCTTATTTACAGCAGGTGGGAGTACAAGTGTAGTGTGTAGCAGCATGTGCCTTGTGTGTGGTGGGTGTGCTATGGGCGCAAACAGAAAATCCTTGGTATTAATGAATGTGTGTGTGTTTAAACATGGCAGAGATGAGCAGGGAAGAGTGTTTCTTTGGAAACTGCAATTTCTTCACACCATTTATGACAAAAATGAGGTGGAACAGGATACTTTTTTAGGGTGTGTGTGATAATCTAGTTTCTGATAGAGTTTTGACAGCATTGCACAATTATCAGTTACAGCTATGCAAAACTTTTTCCAGTTGGCAGCTGTGGTTGTAATTTATAACAATGACGACTTCTTAATGTTTGTGACTTGCATTGGACCAACCCCTCTGGCAAGTGAAGTTTAACTCTATTTATGCAGCATGAGCAGCACAGGCAGGAGCATGGAGGGCCACCTCCAGGTGTCTGCTCCTTCACCTGGAACAACGAGCCCTGCAGCTTCACTTTCCACACCCACTCAGGTCTTGGCCAGCCATGCTAATAAGAATGCCAGTTATTTTTATGGACAAATTGTCAGGGAGAAATATGTCACCAGACCAAAGTCAGAGATCAGCTGTCTGAGCAGCGCTGCAGTCATCTGCATGAATAATTATGCTGGGCAGTTCTGCTGCACGAGGCAGCCCTAAATCACTTGCTGGGATTTGATATCCTTTTTCCATGTTGTGGGATCATTTTCTTTCAGAGGAAAATGTAGGATAAACACACTTGAAGGAAAGTGCAAGACATTGTTTATTTTAAGTGTGTTGCCAGCAGTAATACAAGCCTATCCATTTCTCTTGACAAAATGCAGTCTCTCATGAGCTTAGCAGGTTTAAAGAACATATTGTGCTACACAAGGTATTAAAGGTTTCCATGGAAATATCAAAATGTGAATGCATTTGCTACTTTTTAAAAAGTTTTCTTGATGACCTTTGCCTATGAAAATTCTAGATTGGAATCATGGGGGGAAAAAGTTAAAAAGTAGGATTATTGGAGCTTCTGTAGCTCTCTGGGTCATTAATTTGCAAGAGTGTGCTGCAAATAACTGTTTGCTATGTTCAACCAGACTTTCATTTAATAGAACTCTGCTCATGCCCATGGAGTTCAGCCAAACTCCTCCTTTGTGTGTTTTTCGTTAATCTGTGCTAAAAGCATCCTTTTCTGTGGATTGCACCAGGGCTGTCAGCCAGTGTCCTGCTGTGCTATTTCATCCACTACTTGAATGAGATCCTGATCCACAGAGCAGTGTTTGTTATGTGTTATAAGGTTCCTCAGCTCCTTGACTCAGCCACTGTTACATGAACTGTTCACCCAGTGTTAAGATCACAGAAAGCTTCGGGAGAGACTCAAAAGTTCTGATTCAAATCTTGCCATGACACCAAAGGTACCCAGTTAGTTAGGTAGGCTTGACTTAGAGTAAAGCTTTTAGGCTGCCCTGATGAGCAGTGTACCACACAGTGAGGCTGGACTCTAAAGGATTCATCCCTTGCTTTCCCACTTTCCTTTGCTTTTATTTTCCTGTAACTGGTAAACAAATCTCTGTAACTTAATTTCTGTGCAGTGTTAGGATGATATGGTGACTGTAGGTAGGAAACAGAGTCAGCTCCTAGGACCAGCATCCAAGGTGAGTGAGCTGTCTGCCATATGAGTCTTCAAATGATACAGTGATTTGAAATGAAAACAAATTTAGTAAGTTTAAACTTGTGCTAGAACTGAAGCATCCTGGCATTTCTTTGATCCCTCTTGCCCACTAACCCCCCTTCTGTTAGTCATGCAGCCATAGATATTAAACTATAACTTACTTCAGTTAGACATGGTGGTTATTTTACAATCCTGGAGCATACAGAAAGATCCTGACCCAGCTAATGGCTTCTCTGCAAAACACTGATTCACATTTCACTTGTGGGTGGTATTTAGGATCCTCGAAAATTAGGCCATATAACATCTGGCTAAATGTATTATTTAGGTATGGTCTTGAAGGTTGTAAGACTTGTCTCTTTCTTAGTCTATCTTGTGTCGTGATGCTTGATCATCTAATTTTTGCGGCAGTTTTTCTAATGCAGAGTTAGCGTGGGCTGTGTGATGGGCAGGTCTGTGCTGACGGCGGGTGGGTCAGGGATTGCGCAGCGCTGGCAGGCGATAACGCACCCGCCGTAAAACTGACCAGCCCTTTGCATCAGCAGTGCCACAACTCCACCTCATGAAGATAGTGGGAGAACAAACAGTCCACTGCCCTGCAAAGCGCTGCAGGGATGGGGAGTGATTACTGATGGCTTTAATCTGTGGGGCAGTCAAAATGAACGTGGTGACAAAGCAGTTAATTTTGCCTGGGAAATGACAGAAATAATAAACGCAGCAGGGGCAGCTCGGCCTTGCTGTACAGATGTTTCGTATACCATGAGATAAAGAGGCTGCTGGACTGCTCTAGGCAGGGCTGATACTTTGTCAGATGAAATGAATACTAGGTCTGCTTCAAACTGATGAGCTGTTGGAAGGTTCTTTAGCACAGACTCCTTTCTGAGACATGTTTAGCTTCACAAGACAGAGCTAGCAGGAAATACATTAACAGGCAGGAAAAAATGCTCCTAAGGCCAGCTCTTTACTATTTTTACCCAGTGATGAGTTCCAGAAAATGCTTAGGAAAAATGAACTTTGTCAAATTTAAGGAGCCCAGAGTAGAGTGGTTTGCCTCAAAGAATGATATGAGCTTGAAACAGCAGTGTTTGCAGCTGCAGTTACGCAGTGGTAACTGTGATGACTGTGATTTTAAAATATGGAGGTGGAGGGCAAAGGTTAAGGGTGGATTCCAGCTCCATCATCCTTACTCCATCCTTTCAAGGGAAAGATAGTGGGTTAGAATCTACTCCCAGAATTTTGCATTACCCACTGTGCGAAAGATCATCTGTTTAGAAATGGATTGATATTGTGGTTTTTGGCTTCTGTGAGTTTCTGGGGCTTTAGCAGCTTTTCAGTCAGCTGTGCTTCTCATGGAAAGATCTTATGTACTGGTATTGCTGGCACAGGAAAGTGAAAAAGTATAAGAAAAGGTTATGAAGAAAGGGGAGACAACTAAAAAAGGGCGTTTGAAGATGGGGCAAGCAGAAACTAAACTTAGTGCAGAGAAATGGGGAAACTAGGGAAAAAGATGAGGAGGGAAGACTTATCAGAGCACCTGGTAAAGAGGGGTATCTTACTACTGGGTATAACTACCATAAAACTTGTAATGTAAAGCTCTGCATTCAAATTCACAAAATGGAGTAATGCCTTTTAAGCTTCTTTTTGTGTTCATTCAAAGAAGTATTTCCTAAATAAATAACAGTACAATTGACATATCTCCATTAAAACCTCAAACTAGCAAGCAGAAATTTAATACTGCAGTTCCCATTTTATTGAAAGATACACCCTGCATGAAAATAAACAGAACAGTCAAGATTTCACAGGTCTTTAGAAAGCCTACTATGTATTCCAGCACACATTAGTCTTCATTTTGATCTCTAATATCTTGAAGCAATTTTTTACCTCTACAGAAACAATACGAATCCTATTTCTGTGGCCTACAGAGTTGGTTGGAATTTTTAAATGTATAAATCCTTTAGAAGAATGAATATATTTTGGTGTATGTTGCTTGCTGTATCAAGTTGCATTATTTATATGGGGAGAACTAGTTACGGTGATCTTCTGGGAGTGAATTTTTTAGACACTAAAACAACCTGGAAGTCACAAATCCTAAAAACTCTGAAGTTTTAAAAATAAATGTTGTTCAGAAAAATTTATTGGAGCCTCAGTCCATTTGCACCTTGGTCAGTTTTATATATCTTAAAGTAGATCAACTTAATGTATTCAGATATTAGGAATCTTGTAGCTTTGTCACTTTAAATGAGCACGGAAACTTAACCACCTTGGAAAAGTCCCACAGCTGAGACTTCTTATGGCTTCTCATGAGTCTGTGGTTTTAAAAGGATCCTTAAAAATGCTATCATTTTTTGACTGATCCACACTGTTCAGGACATCATCAATCAACTTTTGAACAATTAACAAACCCCTCTATCTCCCTCATAAATGTTAGTTCTCTCTCCAGTGGTGTTTATGATCTTTGGAGATGAAAGCTGTGGTCTTCATATTGTTTAGAAATTGCTGTTTGACATCTTTAAGAAATATGTTTGACTTTGAACAAGTTGCTGCTCTAGTGATCTAATTAGCTACATCTGTGCCAGAGTGGGCAAAAACCAGTGATTATATCTTGCATGTGTTTATCCTTTTGACTAGAGAATTGAAATTGTTCGATAGTCAGGTACATGGAGCTTGCTTTGCATAGACAGCGATAGGTATAACTGCATTCCCCAATGCACAGTTCTCAGCTTTTAACTGCTGTTCTTCGAGTGGCAGAGTGAATGAGCCTGAGCACTCTGCATGGTGTTTGTAAGTGCTATTTTGCTGGCTATTTTTGGGTGGAATCCTTGCACTTTGACACTCCTCCAGTCTTAAACTTCTGTAAATGCTCTAATTCCATGTGTGGCTGCAGCAGGATCCCTCCAGCATAAAAGCTTCAGAGGGCAGTGATTTCATAGGCAGGGCTGGTGTGATTAGACACATCTACAATCCCTAATGCAGCACAGCCTCTGAGCATTGCTGTGGCCCATGGAACAGCCTCACACCATTACCATAATTCGGAAAGGCCCAAAGGTTGGAGCAGCCAAAAGAGCACGAGCAGGAGTGCCAACAGGTGACATGAAGTCTTTCTGGTTTGTCCTGCTCTTAGGCTCTGAATTCTGAACTGCTCCTCGTTATGGATGTAGGATGAAATCATGCCCTTATTTCACTCCCAGAATAATGCATAATGCTACAAAATTACATAAATTTCTTTTTAAAACTGTTGCAAAAGCCCTATCAGTGATAACAGCTAGAGAGAACACCATTAAAAAAATTAATCCTGTGCACAGCAAAGCTGGGGTTCATCTTGTGTTAGCAGCTTGACAATAGCTTGTATGATTTATTGCTATTTCATTAACTTAGTGTTTAAGCGCATGTGAGAAATTAAGATACTTTTCTCTGGCACAGGTGGGTTTTTTTCCCTCCATAAGAGCTGAAATATTCATGTGATAAGCTGGAACAAATCTGTAATGAGAAACATGAATACAGAGCAGTTCATTACTTTTCTTTAGGAGCACGATAGTGTAGATCTATGTTAGTTTAGGCTGAAACATGAGTTTTGAGATCTGTGCAGAGGAGAATGTAACCAGTTTTGTACCTTTGTGTAGGGCATTCCTTTCAAAGGCAGCAGAGTGCAGGATCCAGCTATTCTGTATCCATAGTTGTATTTTTTGCTTCTTCTCAGGTGTTGGTGGCATCCTAACAGAAAAGCCTCTGTATTCAGTGCACGTTGTTTCTTGGAAAGACCATTCCAGTTTTTGATTAAAACAATCTTTTTATGCACAGAAAGTGATCAGATTTGGTATCAGGGACAGGTTCAAAGCCCACACCCTATAAAATTTGGGTTGGGCTGGGATTTTCAGAAGGCTTAGAAGTGTGATTTTCCCCATGGGAGCCTGTGACTGCCATTAAATAATAAGGGATAATTTTAGAGACCCACCGTTAATCTTGACAAGATGGGGTTTTTTTTCTTCATGCTCTGTGAGCAATTTGAATGCCATTCCTTTCTCCTCTTTAAAAGTTGTTTTCATTAGCATTTCCAAAATATACATTATAGAAGACTGTAAACATGATGGGATAGCAATCTAGCTGTGATTTGATACAAACTAGAATTACCACTGTCAGCAATAAGCAGAGACACCATAAAAGGAAAACGAAGCGGTGCTGCATATTTGTGTAGGGGCAAGGTCAAATGTGAGAGATGTCCCAGCCTCTCTGTTGAGGAGGAAGAGGTGATTGAAAGGGTGAGGGCCTGGGATTTCATCAGACTCCAGTGAATGTTTGGAGGGAAATAAAAAAGGCAAAATACTAGCTCAGGGTAAATGGGAGCATAACGCAGGTAGGATGAACGGCCAGGGTATTGTGTCAGAAAAACTGAATTTTTTGATTTCTGAAGGAGACAGCATGACTTAATGTACAGGGGAAAGACCTGTGGGAAGCAGAAAAACTTTGCCAAGGGTCATCTTTGCTTTTTCCATTCACTGGCTCCCCGGGCAGGCCTTGTGATGCCGCTTTGCAGGGCAGGATGTGTGCAGTGTGCTCCGTGGATTGACAGTACCTTGGGCTAACACCCGATGGCACCACCTGAACCCACAGTGCTGCAGCACTGGGAAGGGCTGGAGCTCATGGACAGCACTGGGAAGGGCTGGAGCTCATGGACAGCACTGGGGAGGGCTGGAGCTCATGGACAGCACTGGGAAGGGCTGGAGCTCATGGACAGCACTGGGACGGGCTGGAGCTCATGCACAGCCCTGGGAAGGGCTGGAGCTCATGCATAGCACTGGGGAGGGCTGGAGCTCATGGACAGCACTGCTCTGCCTGTGCAGTTTGCCTGCCTTGAGATGAGGGAATGCATCCTCAAGGAAGGCACAGCAGCAACCCCTGCAGCTCTCTAGAGTTCTAAGTTAGGGGCTGGACTGCATGTGCTACTGGGGGCATCCAGACAGTTCAAAGTCAATATGCAGGATTTTTCCCACCTGTGTGTTTGCCACCTTTGCCATGGAGGGTGTGGAGAACACCCATGTGGGCTCCATGTCCTGTTGTCAGGGGAGATGGGGTACCTGCTGCCACACTTGTCCTACTGCTCCCAGGTTTTTCTCCTGTGATAACTAGAAAAGGCCTGGTGACAAGTAGCTGTGGATGGTGATGCTTTTCACTGCAACAAGCAGATTCTAAGAGTTGATATCTCTTCACAGCCAAAGTTTTGTGACACTTGAAATTGGACTAATTTGAACTGGAGTGTAAAGAAATCTGTTCTGGCATGGTGAAGGGATGCTTTCCTGCATCTTGTTCTTTCCTGTAAAACCACAGCAAGTTCTTCTACAGGAAGCTGACCCAAGTAGTTACAGTAAAATGAGGCACTTTGCAAGAGCAACATTTTGTTTCATATTTTGGAACAGGTGTTGCACTTTAAAGCTATGCCTCATTCCAGAATCAAGGCTTTCTGTAGATAAACCTTCTGAGGGAGAATAACCTTAGAAATACTGAAACTGGAATAACCAAAAAGACAGAAAGTCAAGCTGGGAACACAAATGGAACAGACTGGGGGAGTAAGTCCCTGGCACTGGAAGCCTAATGCTGGATGGGACATATTCCAGTGTTTCCATTCATACTAGTTTGCACTAAGAAATCTCTCAAGTGTTCTGTAACACAGTGATGAGAGAGAGCCACAACAATCAATAATGCAGTTCAGTCTCAGTCTGAGATAGGTAACTCACCTTAAACTGCCATTTCATCTTTGTGTGAAGGTGTGCTTGCAGATCTTGCTCGTTGGAGGCCCTGTGGGCACATCTCACAGAATCACAGCATGGGTAGGGTTGGAAGGGACCACACTGGGTCAAGCAGCGTCATCCCAGAACACATGGAACAGGGTTGTGTCCAGACAGTTCCGGAATATCTCCAGGGAGGGAGACTCCACACCCCTGCTGGGCAATCTGTTCAGTGCTCAGTCACTGCACATTAAAGAAGTTCTTATATTCAGGTGGAACTTCCTGGCATCAGTTTCTGCCCGTTGCTTCTTGTCTTATTTTCACTTCTGTCTCTTGAATGTGCACTCACTGTTTTATTTGCTCCCTGGAAAGCTTGATGATCTTGGGACAGTGGATTTAAGGTCTTCCCTTTTAAAATAGGGGGTAAGGAAAATATTGAGAGAAGTGCAGATAAAATGGAATGCAAGAGATGTTTCCCGGTCATCTGCTTAAGGCTGATTGATTGTCACTGTTCTTGAGAAATACGGCTACCTGAAGGCCTTTTTTATTTATGGGCAACCTCATCACTGCAGAGTTTGTGGCTTTATTATACTGCACCTGTCACCCCCTCACCCACACATCCTCCCATGTGCAATCACAGATACAAAATGATTCTGTTACAGGGACCCAGATTGCATTGCAAACAAATAGGCTAAAATTACAGTTCAGCATGGTGCAGATGATTTGTAGCTACCGTGCAGTGGTCTGCCATTTCACGTTACTGAAATGTGTGTGTTGCCTGAGGGAATTTTAATCAGGGAGCTCTTAGGTACACCTTTACTGCCTCTAGGGACTGTGTGCATGCTGACCCAAAGGAAGGATGGGCCTGGGTTCCAGATGCCTGATCTAGTGGTCTTTTAGCATCATAGGTAGAGTGTGAGAAGAGGGCAGAGTGGTACCCAAGCAGCCACACCTTCATCAGTGTAACTCATCTTTCCCAGGAAGACCCCTATTGTCAGACTCTGCAAAGATTGTTTCTATCCCCATGGGAGTGCAAGGGCTGCTAGGAAATAGGCTGGAAAATGCATGGCAGCCAGTCTGGTTTTGTGTCTGGCGTGCTCAGATGGTTGTGGGTGGGAGGATCAAACCCAAAGATGTGTTACAGAGAGGTTAGAGACTGGGCTTTTCACTCACACACATATTCTGTGTTCCTGGTGGGTTTCCAATGTCAGTAGATTAAGTTAACATATTTTTCAAAGACCTAGAAGGAATTATGTATTGAAAATGTATTCACTGTCTCTTGCAAGGTTGACATAGCCTAGGGGAGGCTTCAAAACTGCCCCTGCTTGTGATGGACAGCACAGGTCTATTTTATAGACCTGTCAGTATCTTACAGTAATTTGTTCTATAACAAATGATGCCAACAAAAGATAAGAAGTAGAACTTTGAGATTTTTGTTAAGTGTGTCAGTATTCAGGGGTCTGGAGAAGATGGTTGTTAGTTCAGTTGGTTTTTTTCAATTGTTTTCTAGGTTAAATCTGGTTCTTTTGTGCTCAACTAGTGTTCTATAGTAATAATTTATTAACTATACTGACAGTGAAGACAGGTGATTGAAGCTGCCAGCTTCTGTTAGATGTCTTACAGACATCTGCACAAATTTGTGTTGTTGATGGCTTCCTAATGGGAATAGCTTTTCTTTAAACACTATAAAACTTTCTAATTAGGTTGTAAATAGAGCACTACATTTTGAATAAGAGGAGTGTTAAATAAACCATAATATTTAAACCAGATTTTATTTCTGGCAATTACTCAGGCTCTAAAGTTAAATTCTCTTTCATTAAATCACAGTGAGGGCCTATTGTTGCTAGTCTTTGTGTAAATATAAACTTACCCGTAGTCAGAGAAAGATGGGCAGGAGAGAACATGAAAAGAGTGAAGTGTGTGTAAGGAGGCAGGGCTGATAGGGAACCCTTCTGAAAGAGATATTTCACTTCAACAATAATAATCCTTGAAGGTTGTTTGCACTGCTGCTTTGCACTGCATTGACCTCATGTTATCAGTTGTCTTTTTGTAGAATTAATTCCCCCTCTCCCCAGATGAAGGTGGCTTTGCAAACAGAATAGCTCAGATAACCCCAATTCTTCCAGACCAAGTCTGGCAGCCACAGTGTGTTTGCAACAGTTCTGTATCTGCTTCTGTTTTGGAGGAAGCTGGTGCAGCATCACTCCTTCCAACAGAGATCATAGTGCCTCTGCTCCTTACAGTTCCTGTGCAACCTGCTCATACTGGAAATATGGAATGTTAAATAGGAAAGATGGGACAGGGTATAAAATGTACAGGTGGCTCCATCACATGGCTGCAATACCTCTATTGTCTCTCTCTTAGAGGTCAGAAATACATGAATAGGGAGAAAGCCAAAGTGCACACTTCAGGGTCAATCTTCATTTCCTCCCTGCTCCTTGGGAAGGATGAAATGTCAGAATTTGTGGGATGTGGAATTTTTTACAGTTGTGTCACGTACAAAGTATCAAGTGGGGTTAAGAAGGGAAAGCCTTTGTGCAATCGTGTAATTCCACTTCTGCAGCTCTTCTTGGATTTCTGAGAAGCTGGTATACCTGATGTGCCTCTCCACACTCACACAGACCCATGGAGGTGCACAACTCTGTAGGTGGAAATGTGGGGAAGGGAAACTTTCCAGGTTTACCTGATGCTAAATAATGCCTTTGGAATACCGGTAGTTTCATCAGAAAAGGTTGTCCTTGAAAATAATTTCCAAACATATTTTTAAGACATCATATATCTGGAGGTAAGATTATTATCTGTTTTATGTAGAGTTAAGTGATCTCAGCTTATTGTACATAAAAGTAGTGTAGCCCCCAAATACAAATATATTCTAAAAAAAAACGGGTTAAAATATTGGAAAAAGTGAATAGGGCAGCTTCAAAAGAAGTGTAGAAAATCTTCCCTTTTTAGAAAATACTGTTTCAGAATCTGGGTTGCCACAGGAAAAAAAAAAGATAAAAATTTCTGGGATTTTTTTTCTGTTTGTTTTTGGGGGATTTGTTGCCTTGTTTGTTTGTTAGTTTGTTGTATCACAGAACTATCACTGAAATCAATAAAAGTTTGTTTTAAAGTTGCGTTGTCAGAAATGCAGACTAGCTATGTCCCTTCATATTCTCCATAATTTTCTGTTGTGTTTGCTGAAGTACCTGCCAACTATTCCACCACGAGTTTTGCAATTCATTTAAATAAATACATACTTTGCTGTATCCTATGTGGGCTAAGCTATTTTAACTGAGCAGTCCCTTTGCAAAATTTTGCACATTCACAGCTCAGCACTTCTCGCTCCTGTAGGTAACACTGTCACAGGCTTGCATGTCTAAACAGATGCTTGATTTTTCACTGGAGTAAATACTGACTTAATCTCTGTTTCAGACAGCTCTTGCTTACTCTAATGCAGAATAATTTAGGGTTAATATTGCCTGTTTTATTTGAGAATGAAGCAGTTATTGAAGTTAGGGTGAATAATTCATTTTTCAGAGTTCTAAAGGGTAGATGTTAATATTGTGAAGCTGCAGCTGATGCTACTAAAGCCATTTATGTTAAGAGAACAAATTGCCATTTGGCATGCTGAAAAATTAACCCAATTTACAGCATGGGTGAAGATGAACTCTCTCTGGTGAAAGCTATATTTAAAACACCAATGAGATAATTACATCTTGGCCTTCTAACACATCTTATGTAGCACAGATGTGACTGCTTTTTCTTCATAAGTGAATACATCTAACAACTTCTAAAAAATGTGCTTGTTTTTCTAGATTTTGTGCATTTTTGCTGGGAAAGTCTGGAATATAAACAATGTAAAACATGCATGCATAATGTGTCAACTAAGGATTAAGCCACAAGATAGACAATGCCAAGCCAGTGAATGCTGTTTGTATATGAGCAAAACTTTGGAACATTAGTGCAAGTCCCATTTCCAAGAAGGATGAATATCTGTTGTGGGTGTAGTGTCCTATGAACACAGTTAATGACTGTAAGTTAATCAAAAGGGAAGTCTTGTCTTTTCATGTTTATTATTTTACATGGAAAAGTCAGGTAGCTGCACAAGCAAACCAGGGTCACTTCTCTGTGATGATAAAAATAAGGCCTATGATATTTGAACATGGGGGTTTTCGCTTTTATCTGTTCAAATCATCTGCAGGACCTCACAGCAATTGCTACTCCTGCAATTGAGCTGAGCTTTCCTGAGCAAACAAATTATCCACCGAAACAATGTCTTTGTGTTTCTAATAGAACTGGAACAAACACATCTCTTTTGTTCCCTTGTTTGTGCATGATCTGTGTAGAAGATGACAGTGCAGAGCAGGGAATGGCTTTCATCTGCTGAAATCTCTCCACTCACCAGGCTACAGGAAGATCCTGGAAGCACCTATCACCCTGTATATCATTTTGCCTCCCTGTTTCCCTGCCTTTCTCTAATTTGGGGGAAATGACAGCCCAGGTTTGATGTCTTGGGCCAGTTGAGAGTAGTGGGGAGGCATTTGAACCTTGTGGTGTGGTGTCACCAGGACAGGGTGAACAGTCACTGGTGGTCACCGGATGAAAAAAAAAACTGAGAAGGGGTAGGACAAAGTGGAACATCCCCAAGGGAGCTGGAAGTTGTTTATTGTAATGAGTTTTTCTCTCACCTTTCTTTCCTCAAATCACTGGTCTCACAGCTGTTCTTCCCTCAGTGTTGATAAGCTTGATGGCTTCCAGGGAGTCCTGAGCTTGCTTCTTCACCAAGAGGGGCTGTCACTGTGCTTGTGAAAAGGTTTTGTTCAAGCCTTGCCCCTTTCTGAGGCTTTCTTCTTTGGGTGAAACTGGCTGGTATGTACACCATCGATTCGTATGTTTGTTGAGGAGAAAAGAAGTTATAATTCACGGTCAGTTACAGAATTTATGCAGGCTAAATAAAGAGATCATCTTCCCATGCCAAGAGCAGTCTTGTTGGTAAAGCAACCTGAGATGCAATTGCAAGGAAAAAAACATTCTCTGTTCTTATAGAATAGTATAAGAACAGAGTCCTCCCTCCAATGTGTCAATCAAAGAGCACCTTCTGCACTCTGCATACTGCAAATCTGCCCCAGATCCTGTTGTTCAGTCAGTTCTTACAGGCAGTGTCCGGGAAGGGGGTTTGTGGCATGTCATGTATTTACAATTACAAAATGTCAACATCTAAGGCTTTCTGAGAGCACCTGGGATAACTGTGATGCATTAGGATACTCTTCATCTCCACATTGTGCAACTACACAGTAGCTGTTGCATCACATGTACCTAATGAAATACTGATTTGGTTTCTTTGTAAGTAGACAGGTAAAATTATACAAATTGTTACTTAGCTTCTTGAGCTCAGAAAGATGATGAAAATGCTGGTTTTGAGATGGAGCTGATTAACTCATTCACAAGTTCATTCAGGTTTGTCTAAGAAGAAAAACAGCATTAGAGGAGATGTAAATTGCATTTTCTGTTTTGTTTTCAACCCATGTCTTTACCTTTAAATTGATCTGAATCTTAAAAAGAGACCTGGATTTCTAAAGCTAATAATCGTAACAATAAAGCAGTCAGTTTGTGAACATCAACAAAAACCCCCAACCAACCAACCAAACAAAAATAAAACCAAAAGAAGCAAAAAGGGCATCTTTGGCAATGATTTTTGATTATTTGATTACAGCTTTTTCAAAAAAAGAAGTCTTTGATCCGTGCAGCTCCATACATAGTGAGTGGCTGAATGTCCAGGGAGTTTATCTCCCAAACTTAAAAGCAGAGGAGGCTGAATTTGGAAAAATAGTTGTTCTCTCAGTTTTGTATTAAGGAAGGAACAAACACAGAGGCAAAGTAGCATGCGAAAATCACACCACAATTTGGTGACAGAACTGAACGTGTTACACATTTGAGTGCCTTGATCACTGCTCCCTCTCAGCTCTGCAGGAGGGGAAAACACCTGCTGGTGGCTGATGCACTGAGCAGAGCTCCTCTCTATGCCTATGCCACACTTTAGGTCAAGTGTGATATTAAGGCTCGTTCCTTGTTCTGTGGTGACACCACTCCTCCTCTCAGCCATGGTTCACTGACAATCATTTATGCAAAGCTGAGTTTTGCAGTGGTGTTGACTGGTTATGGTCTCTCAGTTCCAGTCAGTGGTTGCAGGATAGGGAGGGAATGAATGCACTGTGGTATCTTTATGGTATTAGGGGTCTCCATGAAATACTGACTTGGCTTATGGGATAAACAAGGCTTTTAAGGCTCCAAATGCTGGTTCTGAGGTTTGCTATTCAGTGGGATGTTGATGTAGATTTATCCCATAGGGAATGCTTTGCAGTTCCTGGCTGTCCACCTGTGGGAAATACCAGAGCCTTAAAACTTCACTCAGAGGGTCCACCCAAGCATGGGAACAGAGCTAATAAATAGGGGTTAAATATATTACTAGTGGAGTGAGTTGCTGGATAAATTTGGTGGTTGGATACCGGAACTCTCCTTTGACCTCATGGGTGCCACTTAACTGTTGTGTGCCCATAAAGTGGACATAATTGCTCTGTGCTCATAAAATAAGTATCAGAGCTATCTCACAAGGCTAATTAATGTTGTTAAAGTGCTCTGAGGCCCACACATAAAAGGGGTCATAGACTATTGGTGTTAAATCTGATATCAGTTTGTTGACAGAGTAACTTTCCTCAGCCATCAGATTCCTGCCGTATTGTCTAGGATCAGACTGTTTCTTGCTTAATAATTTGAGTGTTTGTAGGTCTGGAGATAGATTGTTTATCAACAACATATCACTACAGTTACTGATACTGAATCATTGTTTTCTGTAAGGATTCCCTGAAATTGCTTCTTTTTAAGTTTGAATTCTCCACACACTTCATTACCATTTGGCATGAAAAGGTTTTCAGAAAAGTTTCACTATGATGAGTAACTGGAAGCACAGGCCATCTCATGTGTCTCACCAGTTGACCTAATCAAATGTGTGATGTACATTCCTAAATTAACTGGATCCAGCATATCATGGATAACCTCTCCTCCCTTCTCCCAACAGGCATTTCCAAGCTTCCAGTTAAACCATGCTTGTTACAAATAGGGCTTGCTGTGTGTTTAAAGCAGGAGGTTGTATGGATTTAAATACTTCACTGATTCTTGCTCTAATATGTCATGGTCACAGAGGAAGGTTGCTGCTCCCAAATGCCATAAATTTACCCTAGTTGTCTAGAGATTTTAAAATATTATTCATATACTTACAATGATAGTCATTTGAGAAAGTTTCAGGCTCCTTTGCAAGAACAGAGTTGGCATGTGCAAAAAAGCCTATCAAGCTGCATTTCCTTAGCTAGCACCCCTTGATTTCCTTTGAAGAAGCTGTGGTTGAGGTGGCCTTAGATTGAAGTGAGATGGTGAAAATATAAAGCATTTCCCTTGAGCTTTTCCCTCATTTAGTGCATAGTTCTGGCTGTATTGTACTTGTGCATCCCTGCCAGTAGCAGCATGGAGTCATTCTGTGCCTGTGTGTGCCTGCATGTTTCTGTGTGCCTGTGCAAGAGGAGAGGGGGAACTGTTCAAAGCAGGGGTTGTTTTGGGATGCTGGATTGCACTTATCATGGTAGATGGGAGATTGTGGTACTGTGAAGATGTGTTCCCATGGTAACTGAGCTGTTTTACCCAGAGATGGAGTGGAAGCTGAAGCTGGGCCTTTCCTATGGTCCCTTACTACAAGTTTTTCATCCAGCATTAAGGGCTCATTATATTTGAATCACATTGATCTGGATGAGGGATTTTTCAGCACGAGGCAGAACCTGGTTTCTCTTAGCTGTAAAGATGCTGCAGGAAACCCCAGGATGCTTTGTGGGCATTGGGAGTTTTAGCAATAGGACCAATATTTACAGTGCAGCTGTGGGGCTTCCAGTTCTCCCCTGCATGTACCTCTGGGAAGCACAGCCTCTGCGAATGAGCTCTACACCATTATCAGACCTTATACTAGAGGTGGAAGAACCAGAAAAGGTGGAGTTGGGGTTAAGTTGCCCCTTTGATGTCCAACAGCTCATTATTACAGCTTATTTTGGGGACTTGCTTTAGAAGCCAGCCACGTTAAGTCTTTCCAATGTGAATACTGAATTTAAGAGTTATCCCTTTAGGGTGATGTAACATTTTCCTTTGTTTAACGTTTTTCTTTGTACCTGTTTTTCCCCTGCAAATCTTTTGTGGAATGCATGAGAACAGGACCCTCTCCAGCCTGTTTTGTGAAGTGTGTCTAAAAGAGAAGTGGAATGGACACTTTTCAAATACTGAAAACTCTTACAGAGTGGTAAAAGGTTTAGTGCAAATCGCTCTCCCTTCAAACCTGTCCACCTACCTGAATCTCATCTCCCCTGTTTTTTGAAAATGCAGAGGAGGAACAAATCTCATTTTGATAGAATTGCTTCATCTTGTTCCTTAAGCACCTGAATAACTCAGTATTCTAAAACTATCCTAGGGAAACATTAAAGCAGAAACAGAAGAACTCCAGAAGCTGACAGTGATTTGTGTTGCCTCGTGCATATGCTTTTCTGCATAGCCCTGAATTATTGATTAGCTGCTATTTCAGTAATTGATTTTTCTGCATATTTGCACTGCCCTTAGAGAAACCTGCAACTACACAATTGTTAATTTGTATTGTTGAGACAATCTAACATGTCTTTAATGGCTTTTATGAGGTGATCCTGTCCTTCTATTGCACTGCTGATCTATGGAAATTCATTGCACTGGATTTAGTTTATACTGATATATATGAGAGAAGATGGGGCTTTTCATTGCTGTGATACATTTCTCTTCCTCCAAGCAGTAACTGTTGTGCATTTAGCGAGATGTTTTTCTGGTGCATTTCAACACGGAAGCATTATTGTAGTGCCATAGAAAGCTTTTGTCATGGACATGAAATTTCATGCAGCAGTAGGTTTGGCTGAAGTGGCTTTTAAGTCATGTAGCAA
This sequence comes from Eopsaltria australis, assembly GCA_034509425.1. Classification (NCBI taxonomy): domain Eukaryota; kingdom Metazoa; phylum Chordata; class Aves; order Passeriformes; family Petroicidae; genus Eopsaltria; species Eopsaltria australis. Next base: position 2,119,238 of record JAVTVJ010000067.1, on the reverse strand, counting down.
TTCCCAGATAGAAGACAATCTAAAAGTACGAAGTATAGGTAATCACATTACTTTAAATAATTGTTCTTTGTAATATTTCTATTAATTTGTGGTATAGGGAAGGAATTAAATTTGCATATTAATAAGCACCAGATTATCAAAGACAAATTAGTCCATTTCAGAAGAGCATTGAAACAGCTACACTGGGTCACAGAAAAGACCTTTCATGACTCAGAGCAGAGCTTGGCCCTTCACTTTCCTTTCCCAGAGCACCTGCTGCTGGTCAGTGTAGCTTCTGGCAGTCAGCCATTTGGGTACTGCTTCAGCCAGAGGTTGGATCTGCATCATTGTATTTAATAGCCCATGGTGGACCTTTCTTCCATGAATTTCTCTAATTGCTTTTCTTTTAATCCATTTATGCTTTTGGCTTTCAAAACATCCTGTGGCAATAAGTTCTACAATTTAATTAGGTAGTGTATAATTAAAAAAAATAAAATTGGCCCCTCTTGTTTTAAGCAAACTGTCCGACCATTTCATTTGGTGCCCCCTATTTCTTGCATCATGAGAACAGTTGTTCCTGCTCACTGTCTCTGTGCTATTCCCTATCCTAGACCATAATCATATTCTTCTCCACAGTAATCTCTCTTGCAGGCTGCAAAGTCTTCATCTGGGTAATCACTTCTTGTAAAAAAAGCTGGTTTATACCTCTGCTATTTATGTCTTCCTTGTCCTTGTCTTTTTCTAATTATCCCAAATCCATTTCAGAACAGCACCCATTATCAAAGATGTGGGCAAAACTCAGTTTATATGCAGAGAGATTTTGTTCTCTGTTTCTTTTGTAATCATCCCTGACACTGTTTTTCCCTTTTACCATCCCCAAGCATTCATTTTGGTGCTTTTCAGAGAATTCCATGTTATGGTTTCAAGATCTCTGTCCTGAGTAAGAACAGGTAACTTAGATCACATAACCATGTATGCATAAACTCTATGGTTTTTATCCATGTATAGCCCATTGCATTTACTGACACTGTATTTCCCAGTATCCCAAAGCAGCCTTCTTCCTGCTGTTTATAGTGTTTATCTTTGCCTAATGGGTAGAATTGTGCAAATAATGCGTGTGAAGATTTTTGCCCCAGTTGTTGCCTGTTCAGTTGAATTGCAATTTCTTCAAATTCAGGTTTTTCCACTGCTGTACAAAGCATTTGCTCAAGCAAAAAACCACACTGATCTGTTTGTGCTTTTCCTGGGATCCAAGCTAGCTCTGGAGTTCTAATACAGCCCTGCACTGTGCTAGAGTATCTGTACCTGCACAGAAACTGGTCAGAGAGGAAAGCTGTCTCTCAGTAACACTTTTCTCTCTGAGTGATAAAAATTGCGGTTAACAATGCATTAAAAAAAAATTAACATTAAAGGTTATGTGGTGTATGTAGGGCCAGAATGTGACTGTGGAAATTCATTAAATAAACAGATGAAAAGTCGAGGAAGGCTTCTTCATGCTGTCCCTTGCAAAGGCAAAGCAGGAAGTGCCACCTGGGCAGGAAAACAGGGGTGTAAGCAAAGGACAAAGGGTGCAGCAAGGGACCCTGCTTTCCTCCAGCTTCTTCCTTACCTCCTGGTGCACAGTCATGACTCGGGTCAAGGTCTGCTTTGTTCTTCAAACCTTTTCTCTCCTGTTTCTGTATGAGTGCTAAACCAATGTAAAACTAAACGCAAAGGTAAAAATCCATTTTACTGGCATTTGACGTGCTGAAAGGCACAGTACTTCTGGAAACTGAAAACTTGTGTGCTGTGACTGACTGATGGAAAATGTAAAGCTGAATAGCTCAGTAAAAAAATCCAAATAATCTATTTTCTCTGAAGCTCTGGCTTTCCAAGTAGCAAAGCAGTAACCAAATTTGGTTCCTCAGAGGCTTGCATGGTCATTAGGTATTTAGTATTGAGTAAATATTAGCTTTCATGGTCTGGTGGATTTGTGGTACTGTGTGTGATTACTGTATTTTATTAAGAGGCATCTTTAAACATCTGTGTGATAAATAACTGCAGCATTATGTCAACTTGTGTCTGTCATGTGAGTTCAGACACAACCAGAAAAGCACTATTTCTTCTAAGGCAAATGCACATTTTTGATGGTTTTTTCTTCCCCAGAGAAACAAGCAGACTTTTGTCCTCTGCAGTTCTGTGTTTATTGTCCTTCTGCTGCTTTATACTAGGGGATTAAAGTGGAGGGAGTGTTTTTAAAATTACTGTTGCTGTCTATTTTTTTTCACCTGTACCTATTATTATCCAGAAATAGAAGTTATGATTTCTTGAGTATGAGTAGAGGGTACAAGAGAGCCATTAAGTCCTATTGATATGAGGTGACAGCAACTGCAGCTGGGCTTGCTCAGGAACCAACATTAAAACTGCTGAATGCATAACTAGACCTGAGATAAGTCACAAAGGAAAGCAGGGGAAAAGTCAGTTAATAAATACAGGAGATGTAATATCTGACAGAGAGCCTTCCCTTTTACATACCCTCCAGCATTCCCCGAGTATCCACTGAAGATAAATTTAGAATCCCTGAATCTATTCATTGCCTGATTTTTTTGTGTGTAAGTTGATACTGAGGAAAAATGAGAATGCTTCCATTTCCAGGTTTTGGATTGCTGGAGGAGGAAAGGAGGGGCGTAGTCAGGCGTAACTGCACATGAGAACCAAAACAGTTTGCTGAACCCAAGAGTCTTTCAATAGCATATGAGCCAACTAATCCTTTGTGGATATAGCTGGTATTGATCTCATTAATGGGCCTCTAACAATGAAACTTCCCAGCTGCAGATGGCTTACAGACAAGTGGAGAATACACAAAAGAGATTTACCTTGTTGACTGGATTCTATTATATTCTAATGTATTACTATATATAAACATAGAGGGTTTTTTTTTTTTTTAATCCTGTAACCCTTGAACAACTAAACTGGACCTGACAAACTGCCAGAGGAAATTATTTGTCTAGGAATGCTCTTGTTAGATTATATCTGAATCATGAAAATTTTACAATAAAAATGAGAAACTTTTAAAAGCTGCATTTATGAGGAGTGGCACAGTTAACTTGTATTTCAGTCTCATTAATATTCAGCATACTGTTTCAGTAACATAATAACGAGAAATGGAAAAGCATATGTTGAGAACAACTACAAGGAAAAAAAAGCAGCAGCATTTTGTACTTCAACAAGTCTATATATAGAAAATGAGTCATTGCACTCACCTCTGAAAAGGAATGTGGCCACTTACTAGAAGAGTATTGCACCACTGTGTGATAGTCCAGGGCAGGTAATAGAATAAATGTATCCCAGGCCACAGCTACAATATGGGTGCAAAGAGGGGTCCTCCTGTCCTGTGCCTGCTCTGATAAGGAAAGTTTGCCCTCTGCCAACAAAGCATGAGCTGCAAACTTCTGCAGAGGTTTCCTTTCCATTGCCCTGCAAGATCAAAAGCTTCCCAATCTAAAGCTCAAAGTAGATATGCATTTCTTAAAACAAAAAACAGGAGATGAAAGAAATTCTTCAGCTTTTGTTGACTGCTTTGTCTCTGATTGCTAGGCCAAGGTTTAATTTTGCATGCTGCACTGACTGCCACGTATTTTCTCTGAGTCAAAGTAAATTAGAAAGTAGAGAAAAATGCTACCATTGCAAACAGGTCAGGTTTGCACCTGGTCATGCTTATGGAACCATTGAGCACATTTTAATATCTATGCTTTTCTGGTCTAGGGTAGATTCACAGCTCTTAATCATTTTCCCAGATTAAGAGGAAGATAGCATCAGAGTGGATGTGCTGTCCTGAATTCCATATGGGAGAAAGTCCTTAAGAAAGGCCATGGGCAATCCTTCAGCTGTGAAGGAAGCTATATTGGACCCAAAGATGATCAGCTGCTGCTCTATCTCCCGCTTTCACATGTGCCTGTGTATATTGTAATTCAACAAACACATGGAAAAGTGTCACCAGGGCAGCACTGTGGGGCATTGAGGGGAAAGTTAATGGGATGAAATCTGGCTGTGTTGTGGTGTGAGAGTGAGTGATGGTCGCTTACTTCAATCCCAGACATGGATTTGTAGGGAAGATTTCTGCCCAAGTGAATGATGTGAAATTATTCACAAAGCTGACAGTTATTAGTAGCAGATCTAATTGGAACATGATGGGAGGACTGGAAATTTTTGCAAAGGAGGCTGAGTGGTTTTGTCAGTTGTATGTATGCCAGTAAAATTGCTGACAGTTTGGGGATCTGAGACTGCATATGCTTAAACAGCAAATGAAGCCCTGCTAGTGTGGCTGTATTTCTGTGAACAGTTTGTGAACGCCTGGAGTTCCACCCTGTTTTACTTGTGAGGTTTTTTCCTAGTAAATTTGTATACTACTAGAAACAAATCAGCATTGTGCCACGTGTTTAGTCCTGTCTGGAGTGCAGGTGCACAGTGCCAGTGGTTGGGGCTCACCTGGGTCCTGGGGATTTTCCTGCTACTTTTTAATGCCAAGGGTGGACACGTGTGAGGAGGAGGTGACCCTGCAGAGGGGGACTGTGGAGGGCTGGGGAAAGTGAAACTGGGAAGCCCCTCTGTGCTGTCTGGATTGCAGAGTACTGATGGGCTTTGTTCTGAATTTCATTCTTAAAAAGGGAAACTATGCTATTTATATTGGTGGAAAAAACCCAGCCCTGACTGGAGAGAGCACTGGGGATTTTGGGTCTGAAGGAATGTGATTTTTTTTTTTTACCCTCCCCCTCAGTAAGGGCCTGGTTAAGTTCCCTCACTGTGTCTGCTCGTTTTGGTGTCCTGTGGGACACGAACCCCTCTGGTTTGGGCCAGGCCAAGGGGGATGCAGGCCCCATAGTGCTGGTGAGGGGCCCTTCAGCCACAGCCCTGCGTGTGGGATGGGGGAAGGAAACAGGCCAGCTCCTGGAGCTGTTCCTCATAACCCACATGCTCCTTCCAGCAGATCTTAGAAACAACCTTTGACAGGCTTTTCTGTTTCTATTTGGGATTTTCAGCCTGATTTTCCAAGCAAGTAAGGCTGTATGATCACACTGTCTGTGAATTCACCTCATTCCCTCACCAGAGAAGATTTAAACCAGCTCGCTGGTTTTCTACCATGTTTGACAATGCAGAAGAGGTCTCAGAAGTTACTGAGGCTCCCAGAAATTGTGTAAAATAGCATTGGGGGAGAGGGAGGCAACCCAAGGTCATGCCCTGCTGAGGTTAAGGCAGGCAAAACTTGAGACCAGAAGCAGCAGTTGGGTGCCCAGTGTGAAGGGGAAGGTGGCCCAGTGGCCATTGCTGTGAACCAGCCCTGGATGGCCCTTCCTTGCCAGGGGGCAGGGAAACGGGGCACCACAGTAAGGGCAGAAAACGGGTAGGATGTGTAAATCGACCCCTCCTTGTGTACTGGACTTTGGCTGTCTCCCTTCCTTCTTCAGCTGCCATGCTACATGTCTACACTCACTTGTGCTTTCCTTTTGCACAGAGCTTTTAAGGAGTTGAGTTCATTGAAAAATCAGGCTTTGGCACTTTAATCACACGAGGCATGGCCTAGTGAGGAAAGGAGATGGTGGATAGTGGCATTTGGAATCCTCAGCCACCTCAGGCCTCTCCAGCCCTGGTTTAATTCACATAACCAGAACCTTGGAGGCAGGAAATGCAATAGAATGGTGGAAAAGGCCACAATCCCAGCCAGCCTGTAACCAGCCTCTGTGTTCATGAGATAAAAATCCTACTTGGTGCAGTGAGGTCCTTGTGTCACCTCACTGCCCTGTTCCCTGCTGGCAGTAGGGTAAGGGCATGGCCATAACCCAGGGACACAAAGCCAACTTCTGCTGAGCATTGGAGGAGCAGGCTTTTAATCCTTGCTTTTAACGTGTTCCCATGGCATCTGCTAGGAGATAAAGTGTTTTTCCCAGGGACATGAGACAGTCCTGTAAAAGCCCTGTTTGTGGCACAACTTCCCATGAAGCCAGCATAAACCTTCTTGCACATTCCTGGAAAACTGAAAGCAAAGTTGTCATTTGTTGTGTTGCCTGCGGCTCCTTTGGCACCAGGAGAGTTTGTTCCTGTCAGCCTATGTGCAGATGCTTCCTCTGGGGGAGGGTGGATGTGTCCCAAAAATGCTGTGGAGACACAGAAGCAGGATGCAGTTATGAGGTAAGACCCCAGGTTTCTCTGCACTCTGGGCAGCTTGCTCCAAGCCACTTTGGTGCAGCTCTTTCTCCAAGTCATGCTGCCTTGTGCTGTGTGAGTGACATGGCACTTCTTGTGTCACCATGGGGAAGAACCCTGACAGCCTGAGGGTGAGTGTCGTGACTTGCAGAAAAGGGAGCAGGAGGGGGAAGCCAAGTTTGTAGGAGGTGCTTTTCAGCTGACAGCTTAAAAACTTTTAGCAGCTGTTTTCCACCAGATTCTCTCAAATTGCAAAGACATGGCAATTGTTTGTGACCAAAGGGATGGAGGGCTATCCATGAGCAGTGTTGCTAGCAAAACCCACTTTTTCAAAGTTAAGAAAATACTCTACTAATTGCTGTGTACCATGTAAGCCAGAGAGGAATGTCTCTTCTTCAGCTTAAGTGTGTTTTTCTGCAAAAATAAGCAATGTCTCATGAGTGCAGTGCATCACTGAAAATATATTAATCTAGATTTTGTTTGTAGCCTCCCTTCTAACTTTCTTCCTGATCTTGGGGAATGTACAGAAAGCTTTCAGAAACAAAAATTTATTTTTGAAACAAAAAGTAAAATAATTATTCTTGTTGGGTTTTGTTTCTCTTTTTTGACAGGTGTTCATTTTACTGCTTGGATAAATTTAATTTTTATTATACTGTTTTATAGGGTACATGTTTATAATTCCCATTTTTCCTTTTAGCCAACCCACAAGCTGAAGAGCTTCCCCAGAAAGCTTTGCTAAGCATTTGTGTTTCAGGATAACTATAGGAATATGCAGAGCTGCTGATGGCAATGGAAGTACATTGAGCATCTCTTGTGTTTGTAACAACAGTAGAAAAGTACAGTAAAAATCCAGGGATGTAGCTTAAGTGATCCAAAATAAGATACAGATCTCAAGTCAGCCTGTAATTCAGGTTTTTTTTCAATTCATTGTGTTTCACAACAATAGTCAGAAGAAAAGGAACATAAAGTAGGTTTACTCATAGCTTGATGTTCTATCTGCATACAAACTAAACATGTTAAACTTTGCACAGTCTGGATTCACCACGCTGGGCTGTAGCTGTGTGGCTTCACAGAAGAGTATTTACAATACATGGTTAGCACTAAACTTACCAAAGCCTCATTCGTCTGGAACGTGTTCTTCTTTCCACAAAAACAATCTTGAAGTTAAATTTCCCAAAATATTTTTGTTTGTATGCCTTACTAATTTCATGAGCAGCAAACTATTGGAGGGCTGCTTTTAACTGCTGGGTTAAAAATACCTTTGTATCAGCCTCCCAATCTGACAGCAGTTCTTACTGAACCCATTTCACTGTATCACTAGATCATGTTCCTCCAACATTTTAATGTGTATAGCTACAATAAATGTTATGGCAGACACCGACTTCCCCCCCATACTAGAGGGGTTTTTTTAGCTATAATTAGACACATTTACTAGTCCTGGGCAGAGGAAAGATGATCCCTGACTCCTACAGGGCATGCAGGCAGGAGCTGGTGGTGTAAGCAGCATTGTTCTTTACTCAGGTAGAAGCAGCATTGCTTATGGCAGGTAATTTTACAGCAATAGTATAAGGTGTGATGTCTGAGATAGATGTGCCTCCTCCTGTTACAGGAACCTGCCCCTGCAAAAACACTTCTGATTTTTTTATTTTAAAAGAAGGCAAGAGAAAAATTTGTTTTCACCGGAGTGACATTTTTATCTTGGGAAGGCAAAGAAACATTCATTTTTGAGTTCATTCACGGAAGAGTTTGTCAATAAATTTTGTTGTCCAGCAGATAATAATAAGCAGCATATCTATGTTGAGAGAGCCTTTCTGCTCAGTTCTACTTAACACCACCCCAATGGCACAGAAACTTCTGGTTGCAGTCATTGTGCAAATTTTCTTCTTCACACCAGTGATTTCACTTAAGAGATGCTCCAGTAGTTGATTAAATGCAAGGGTCTGTGAGATGCTGACAGCTTAGAGAAAGGGAGCTTTGGTCCAGTCCATTCTAATATGGGTCACATACATTATCCCTCATTGCTGGCTGGATTTTGCTTGTTTTTTCAAGTGAAGTAGTTAATGTTCTAAGATGTGTTGTTGTCAAAAGCAGCAAATAGTATTCAGGAGGGTGATTTAGCTGTGAAGGCTTTTCTCAGCCTAAAGAGCCAAGTAGGAGGCTTTTCGGGGAGCAGTTCAGAGCACCTATCGCAAAGCTTCAGGTTTGAATCACTGTCCAAAAAAAGCATATTCTTCTGAATCCTTTTGCAAAGTCTTATCAGCTTTTCTAAAAGAGACAGAAGTTGTGAGACTAGCAGCAGCCTGAAAGTGGGCTTTGCTTTTTGCTGCTTTGTTCTTTTATTTTCCCCTTCCCACCTTAATATCACCACAGGTTTGTTCCTGAAGCCTTTGGGAATCACAAAGATGTAATCTATCTCTGGAAGGGACTTCAAGAAACTGAACAGCTTCATTTTTCATGACTCACTCCCTTTTTCTGTGGCACAACTGACTATCCCAAGATGTTCCTGAAAGTTGTTTTTTTTATTTGTAAGCATTTTTAGTGAATGCAGTTCAACAAATATTCCTGGGACATGTTCCCATCCTGAACTGTCCATATTTAGGGAAAAATTCCCTGGAGTCTGACCTTAATAAATCTTCTCTTCTGCAAATAGAGCCAACTACTTGTCTTTTACTCTGTAAATGTGATGAACGATTAAATGCTGTCTTCTTTAAATATTGCTAAAATATATAAAGTTACTGTACTCCTCACAGTCCTTGCTTTTAAACTAATCCAAGTCTTTTACCCTCTGCTTCTAATTATTTCCCAAAGCCTCCATTTTCTAGAGTGAATTGCAACATAGCATTTTCCCACTTTGATGAGTGTTTAATGTTAATGAGAGATTCTTAAAGATGATTGGCAATCATTCACAGATTTGTGTTTTTCTGATTAAATTCAGTATTGGATTTCACCAGAACTGCAGACTTGACTGCATTTGCCCAGTCTTACATTTTTTACCTGCTTCCTTCCTTATTCTAGTTTGTGTTTTTGACTGACTCTTAGAATTCTGTGAATTTTCTGGTCATAGCTAAGCTCTATTTGTAAAGACATGGAGTAATGAAAGCATGGATTACTTTAGTTTCTTTGATTTCTTTTAGTTTTATTGATTCCTTCCTTCTGATACAGAATATTCCCTTTTCATCTTTCATGTATTGCTCTTGTGATGAAGGTTCTGATTTTAGGGCGAGAGAGGTTTTCTGTTATTTCACATTCATTCTTAGCCTCAAGAAGTTGTTTCTGTGTTGGATTTTCAAAACTTGTGAGTCTGAGTAGCTAATACCTTCTTGTCCACTGTCCTGCTTGTGTCCTGCTTCTATCCTTTCCCTCTGGCAGCTTTTCAGTGTTTTCTTTTTGAAGCTAATTCCCTGAATTTACTGAAGCCTTTTCAAGTCCCATCATCCTCATTTTGTTGCTTTTATTGTTTGTCTGTCCATTCAGAGGATAACATTGGTTTCAGTCACCTTTCCCTTCTGAACCCTGAGAAAGTTCTTCCCTGTAAACCAGAACTCCATCAAAAACACCTCTATGGTAGCTTCCTGCAGGTTTGAAAAAACAGTTAGTCCCGTTGTAATTGAGTCTCCTTTAAATTTGAGATTCATGTTATTCAAATGTAGACACTGAAAACTGTAGACCCCTAAAACCTTGGTGCAATCTTGGCAGTGGTGCTGGGTGTCATCTAGACAATGGTAAGTAACAGGTACCAGGTAGGGCAGTTCACCTCATTAGAGGAAGAAATTTTGTTGGAGGTGGGATGGTCCAAGGGCAGGGACAGAAGAAGTGAAGGAAACGCTTATGTGTCTCAAAGTTGCTTTTTCTGCTATGTCAGTTCAACAAAACATACTCCCTCAATTTACAAGCCTTATTTTATCTTAGAGGATGGACTTACTTCATCCTACTTCAGTAGAAGCCTGTTGCTTCTGGGAAGGTGGTGAGGAGGGGGAAGGCATGGATGTGCCCACTGATGCTGTGGTATAGCCCTGCCACACCTGAGAAGAAAATTCCTAGTGGACATCATGGCCTATTCCATTTGAGGAATTGTTTAAAGCAAAATAGCTGTTCATATAAACCACCAGAGTGAAAATCTGGACAGAGCAACTTCTGCCACTGTCCAGACTAGGAAAATGGCCAGTGTTTACCAACTGCTTTAGCTAAACTGTTTACCTAAAGTAGGAGCTAAGTGGTGTTTAAAACGTTAGCTAACACCTTTCCTGAACATGCCTCATCTGGTTTGTTTAGACAAGGCAGGCCAATATCTCCTTTCACTGGGAACGATTAGTCACAACCCAGAAAAACTGTTTGTCAAGGATTTCTCAGGTTTGAGAGTGTGGAGACACAAACCTCAGCCCGAGGAACTGGAGGATGGTGCTTGCAGTTACCCTCTTAGTCTTTCTGTGCCAGTGGTGTGGGTTTTGCTTAAGTACTAATTGTTGTTCATTGCTGGTTTGCAGCTGGTCTGAAGGGAAAACCTGAAAAGAGTGAAGTGCTCCCAAATCGTACTTTAGAAAGGAACCATTAACAAGTGACTTATTTACAGCAATGGTTCTTCCAAGTCAATGTCAGAAGTTGAGTGAAATTTTCTCAGAATATGCATGTAGATGTGAAGAACTCACCACCTTTAGTCAACTCTTGCAGGACTTAAACTTTTAGTTGTCAACAGAAATGTAAATTTCAGTAGGAATGGGGAAAGTGGGACTGTTGTTTCCCAGGCCTCTACCTTCCCATCATACATGGATGTGGATGTGTTTGTGCATTGCTGATGAGAATGTTTTAATGATTTGCTGAACATCCCAAGTCATGCCAAATCCAAATGCCTCTCCCTAAATTTTCCTTGCAGCTGCCTCAGTAGGATTATGCCTCCTTTTCATCCATCTTTCAGTAAGTGTATTGTGCAAGACCATGTAAATATCTGCACTGAGAGGGCAGCTCAAACTGTGCACATGGTACTGTTTAGGCAACTCAGACAGATGGTGTGAGTGTAGTTACAATGAAAACAATTCCTTCAACATGGGTGGGGGAACGTTTCATGTTTCTTTGGCTGTGTGGAAGCTCTAGCAGGATCTGAGCCCGGGTGCAGAGTAATTCCTCAGCTCAGGGCTTTTGCTGGCAGAAAATTGCTTCATGCCATTCCAAGTAGCTTGAGTCCTATAATAGTTCTCACTTCAGCAAAGGTGCAGGATGAAGGGGTAATGCTGGTTCAGCTGCTTTTTGTTCTGATCCTTCCTATTGTTTGGCTTCCAAGAAGCATTTTTATTTACCCTTCTGCGAAAGAAAACATAAAACAATAGTGGGATTGGTTTTTCAAGACCTCATATCCTCTGTTAGTCATTTACACTGGTGCAAAACACTTCCCACAGTGCCAGTCCCATCTTCTGCATTCTCATTTCCTCATGCACAGGTGAGGTGGTTGGAGAAAACAGAAGAGTAACCAAGAACCCCTTTTGGAAATAAGAACCAGAAGCAAAGCTCACCAAATCAGACTCCCCACATGCAGTGGAATGGATGTGTTCCATCCATCCATCCATCCATCCATCCATCCATCCATCCATCCATCCATGCCATCCCTACCTGACTCATTCCCTTGCACTGGCTCATTATTCACCATTTGGCTGCATTCCTTTTAAAACAGCAGCTTGGCAGTGTTGGAAAAAACTGGGATGAGAGGAAGCTCGGGGAAGGCACACACGGGGCAGTAATTGCAGTAAATCTGTGCTCAGCCTTTTACTGGAGAACTGTCCTGGCTATTTGTCTGCCTCTGGCAGGGTGCCTTGGCTGCTGAATGGTGCTCTGCAGATGCTCCCCCCAGACTCCTCCAGCATGCAGAATCCCTCCTCACCTTCCTGTCCTGGCCATTTCCCTGAACCCCCAGCTGCTTTTTGCCAGAGCTCCTGGGTGACTCCCATGCAGAAATATGTGTGACAGACAGGACCTTGCTCAGTGGAGCAGCTGTTGCTAGGGACGGATGTGACATTTAGTGCTGGTACAAAGGGTCAATTAGATAAGGGCCGTAAAGATAATTTCTGAAATGTGGGTTTTGGTGATTTGGAGTGGGGGAGACATCAGTAAGAATTATGCAGCTACTAGTAATCTGAGTTGTTTTGGGTTTTTTACTCTTGCCCCAGAAAGATCACAATTTCAAGCAGACAGGTGTTACCACCTTCAGATATTAAAGACATGCTTAATCTCTATGGAGACATTTGCTTCACCTAATGAAATGAGCTGCAGCAATCAATTTTATTCTGCACCTATTGATCATGTCTGTTTTAGGGAGACAAATACAAGACAGCCTTAATTAAGAGGATCTATCTCTTCCTTTAGCAGTGCTTTCCAGCAGGAAGCTTTCGCATCTCATGTTGTACTTTTTGATAGAAAGTATCTCTTCTATTTGTATCAAGATGAAATGGAAATCAAAAGCTTGCATTTCTATTCCCTGCACTGATTTTAAAGGAACAAAGTAGTTTGTATTTTTTTAAGTGCCTAATTCAATTTATTTAGATTTATCGTACCACAGGAATTTGAAAATCAATAACTTTAGCTCCCAGGTGCACTCTTTATTTATATTTTTTTTTAAGATTGTGAATGTGGATGACATCTGTCTTCGCTAAATGGAGCAGCTTCATTGTAAATAAATAAAAAGCATAGGATTATTTTTTCTTTAGCATTTATGTTTGAGGATGTTCTGTCTTAGATTTTTTCCTTCTCTTCCTGGCCATATTTCACATACAATACAAGCTGTTGCAAACTAGTTTGCCTTTAGCAGAGTCCTCAAAAAGAGGAGCTCCAGGCAATAAAATGGGTATTGTGAGTGTTGTGGAGGGATGTCTAACTCAACAGCTTCCCTATATATTAAATGAGATAGTGGTGCTGCTGATGTAGAACATGCTCCTTTTGTGTCTGAAGTCTAAATGTCACTTAAAATACTGTGGTGAGGTTTCTGAGGGAGTTGGTTCTGGACATAGATTCTAGAAACCGTTTGCAGTCAAATCTGTGAGGTGTTTGTGGCTGTTATCTGGCAGTGTTGTGTGGAACTGGCTTGTTCAGCCAACACTGTGAGCAGCTTTTTGCAGGAAAGAGGGAAAAGCTGGTAGTGTGATGGCTCTGTAGCAGGAATAGTTCTGCATCATTTCCCTGCCAAGACAAAGCGCTCCTGAGTGGAGGAATGTTTTCTCTGCTCACAAGGCAGCTGTGGAAAATGCACACAGGAATTATATTTAAGGAAATATTTTCTTTTGTGAGGGCAGTAGCATAAAAATAGTTAAGCAGTGGCATTAGATAGCTCATGGTAACTAATCATAGTGTGGCTCAGTACTGAGCAACAAACGTACCAAACTTCATCAGCAGGGAGCGGCTGTAGCGCTCAGTGTGTGCTGTATTTCTCACCATCCCAAAGCACGTGTCATCCTCCTCAGGAGTGAGGGCCATTCCATTGCACAGCTTGATAAATTTGGGCACAGTGAAGTGTCCAAGCAAAGTGTTGTATAGCAAAACTGGGATGGCTACAAGAGGAACTTTGCCCTTCATCCCCTGAGCCTCCAGGTGCAAAACAAGGAGCACTTTATGGTCTCCTCTCAGCATTAATAAGGTTTCCTGATTGCCTTGTTTCAAACTGATTTAAACTGGGTGTGCAGCATAGAAATCTCTGGCACATGGCACAGAATATCAGTAAGGTTAATTGGTCCTGACTTTGTTAGGGATGCTGAAGCTGTAGCAGTCACTCTGTGCCTTGAAGTCTCTTGGATCCAAAAAGTCTCTGTGTGGGTGGTGTTAATCCTGGAATGGTTTTGTAATAGCCTCGTTTTCACCCAAGTTCTCTTAGTGGAAAACTCCTGTTTGTGCTTCAGCCCACCATGTTCCATTGTGCAGAGAGCATTAGGTCTCATTGTGAAATTTCTTCTTCCACTCTGCAAGAGTTTTGCTGCAGGTACTTCTCAGGTCAGGGTCAAAAAGACTTTTTTACTTCTGAACTCAAGTTAGCCAAAGTAGCTTCCTTTTATGGGAAAGCTATGTATGGCAGCTGGGGGAAAATGGGAGTTTAGCAAGATGCTCTAAACAAAGGGAAAAATTTGATTCTTCAGTCTTTTAGTCCCCACCTTTTGTGAAGCTGATAGCTCTGTTTTTTGAGAATAGTGCCTGAAATAATTACACATAAAAATGTCTACTCAAAACAATAATTAGAATGTTTTTTACTGAATTGACACTGAGAACTTCTTTGTGAACAATGATGAACTTACATAAGCTCATCTTTATTTACATAAAGTTAATAAAATAAGCTATTTCAATCTATGGATATTTTCTTCCTCCTCCTCCTTTCTAGGATATAAATTTGATTTCATTTGACTTTCTTAGACATTTTTTGCCCCTATAAGGAAGTTCAACATCTCACAGCAGTATGCTTTGCTTTGTTTTAGTTCTCTGCTGGGTCTCTGAGTGAAGTTTGGTGTTCTTTAGATGCTATTCAAGAATTCAACACTCTACTGTGTTTATTTGTAGGAAAACAGTTGTTGCTGGACATCTGCGGCTTGTGGTATTTCATGCTAGAGTTAATACTGTTGCACTGCTCAGCCTGAATTAGTAATAAGTACAGCTTGACTTATATGACTTTGAGAAATGGGACTTATCCAGGGCCTTACTGAGAGTGGGATGAAACATTATGTGAAGATGGATTTCTGAGTCCTGCGATGATGGATATTGTGCAGCCAGCATGAAACCACTGCACTTGAGAGCTCTAGCCTTTCTTATTGTTATTTTTCTACTCAGACACTTGCTTCTCATAAAAAACAAACTTTAATGATTCATTAATTTAATGATTCAGTCAGCCCCCGTTGGTTCAATTTAGCCTGCACAGATTAAAGGGTCGTTCTGTTGGTCTCGGACAGACAGACTGCAGAGAAATGAGCTCTCCAGGATGATTAGCTCGAGAGAAGGGGACTCTCCAGGGCTTTTTTAATGAACTGAGAGCTCTTTTAGGGGCCTGCTGGTAAGATAGGAGTGCCTTCTGCTTTTCTGTCTCCTTCCTCTGTCTTCCTGCTCATCATTGCAATACAAGTAAACCAAACAAAAAAGCCATGATTCATGCACAAAAGCTTTAGAACAATGTATTTTACAGCTGAAGACAGTGTTTGGGTCCTTTGAGATACTGATGCTTAGATCGTTTTCAGTCTGGCATTTTTCTGTTTTAAAGCTTGTCAGTCATACTAGCATTTAATGACTTCTCAAAGGCCAGTTACTATCTACAGGATGTAGATGTTTCTGTAGATATAGGGTGTTTCTTTTGTCCCAAGTAGCTTTTTTCCATCCTTGCAGTGGATAGGGTTCCTTTCTCTTTGAGCTCATTAAAATATGGGACCAATTTATCAAATAACAGATTAAAAAATAGGAGTTCTGGCACATGTGGAATATTTACTCTTAAAATCGTGTAATTGGAAATGTTAGACCTGTTTAAGTACCAGGTTGCATTCAACCTACCTAAATTTCCACTGGAATTTCCCTCAGAGATGGTGCTCTTCAATTCCTCCTCTCTGCTGTCCTGTGTGTGGTTGAGCTGCTTCAGCCTCTTCCAACAGATTCATCCAGTGGCACCAAGCTGAGTGTGTGTGACTGCATTTCAGAGAGCCACAATTCCTGTACTGGTATCTCTGTAAAGCCTGTGGGATTAAGGCACTCTGCTGTTGTGAAATGTTTTCTTGGTTTTATTACTGCAGCGATAACATCTCACATTGCTTTTTCAGTGGCAGTATCGCACCCAAGAGGGCAACGGTTCGTGCATTAGGGCTACTACAAATTAACACTATTTTCCCTTTCTCTTTAAAGTGAGGAAGTAGCATCCCTTTTTAATAAAGGGATGGATTTGAGGCAGAATTAAAATTCCTTTTGAAAGACAGTCAGAAAAGTTATTGCAGTGAGGTTTTAAGAACTCAACCCAGAAGGCAGATTGTCATTGTGCATTCCACAGGACGGAAACCCTCTATTTAAATTATTGAGACTAGTTAAAATAATATTCACCCATACACAGCCTTAGGTGTCAAGGGCTCATTGGTAATTCCAGCAAGGCAACATTTGCTTACTACATAGAGGCAACAGGCTTAGCTTGCAAAGACCCTTTTCATCTCAAGCTGTGGGAATCAGGTGTGTGGTAGAAATAGAGGGGGAAAGGCTTTTTCTCCTTACGTAGAATCTTTCTGCAGTTTGCTTGTACTACACAGCCCAAGTCAATTGGGAATGCATGGGAAGAGTGTGTTTTGAATGCAGCTGAGTATCCCACATTGAAATAAGTGGTGAGGATTTAATAATTTTGAGGTTGGTGGCCAAACATGTTGTAACACCACTTAGTATGCAGTCACAAAGTAGAATTGACTAAGTCATTTGACATGTGAACTCTGCTTACCATGGAAATGTTATTACAACTTCAGCTTCTTAAGTTTCTGTTTAATGGTTAAATAATATAAGCAACATTTGATTGTTGTAATGTTGCATTGATTTGAAACCACAGGTTTACTCAAATGGTAATGATTCAGTTTTCATTTTAGGAAACCTAGCAGAAAGACTTTCTTCTTTGAGGAGAAATACCAGTTAGTGGGCATTTTCAGGGCATCTCCATGGCACTGTTTCTGAAAACAAAGCGTAGGAAGGAGCATATGGTATTACATCTGCAGAGTGTTTGACAGTAACCAGTCGCGGGTGTTTCAGAGGTCAATTTACAGAGCTCAGAAGAAAGCAGTTACTCTGCCCAAGGAAGTTGCTCTTCTGAAAGCCAACAGCTTTGAGGTTAACATGAAGTGTGAGACATGTAACTCCTTCACCACTTGCCATTTCTGAACTTCATTTCTGGACACCTCTATGAGCATCCAGAGATGAGTCCAATTTTTCCTTGATCAGACATTGGCTTCATTAGCATTGTTAATATTTTTCAAACTTTACTAAGGACCTGGTAAACTTTTGAATAACCCATTGGACTTCAGTTATGAAAGACAGTAAAGGATTCTGATACCCATTCTACTGGTATTTTGTGGCAGCACATATTTGTGTCAGTCACTTTCTTAGTTCAGGTATGCAGTTCCAGTCTCTCATGTCATTTTGTGAGAACACCTTCTCCTCTCATGCCCTTGATCATTGTTATTTGTTTATAAATACTGAAAAGTTCTTTTTTTATTTTCTTTAATTGAGGGAATACTTCAGCACAGTCTTCTAGATGAGAGTGAGCTATTGGTTTATACAAGTCTTTCCTAAAACTTTATGGAAAGGGAACACTTACCATTTGGAAGATGGATGGGTTTCCTTTTCCATGGCTCTGTCCTTAAGCCCTGCTGATGTAAAATTCTCATTTCAGATATTCAGTGATTAAGTATGAAGATCTCAGTGAAGCGGAGTCCCATCAGAACCCAAATTGCAATACTGAGATTGCTTTAAGCAGATAAATGGCTTCTGTCCTATAAAGACTTCAGTGTCTGAAGAGATTAAATTGTAGCAGTGAACAAAACCAGTATTAAAATGATGTGATTAGGGAGATGAGCAAGTTTTTTCATTATAATGTGAAACTGGCACATGAAAACCAGCCTGAACATTTAAACTAATAGAGTCATTCTTACTTTGCATGTGTTTTATTGTTTCACATTCGTTATGTTTGTGTCATTGACTTTTGTAGTAACTCCATAATACGAGCAAATTGTCACCAATGAAGCAGATGGAATGAAATTCCTTTTATATAATGTAATTAAGAAAATAAGCACATTGTAGGAAGAAGCTGGTATGTTGCTCTCTCTCTCATCCAGCAGGAACTCGTCATCCATGCCAGCCTCTTTTGGCAAAGCATAAGGGTGCTTTTTCTCTTCTTAAGCAAAAGATTGTTCTATTTGGTTTTTCTTTTGATTTTGTGTTAAAAAGTCTTATGTAGATGATGATGCTCGTAATTACTGCTGTCTCATTGAAATGGGTGAGAGTTTTGGCCTCATCGGGAACACTGCTGAATCCCTTAGTTATACAAGCAAGAGTGCATTTTCCTCTTAATTAGAAAATAAGTGTTTCTGATAAATAAAATAATTTGAGTATTTATTCAATGTTTCATTCTCCTAGCATAAGCCAACTGAGATGTAAAATCCTTAGACTTGTTAATTGACGCACTGTATTTATTAAGAAACTGTGCCATTTAAAAAGTCATGCTCATAAGAAAATAATTTTAATAAGCAAGATGGAAGGCTTAAGTGTCATTTTTGACCTGTCTCAATTATTATGTAGCATCTTTGGAGTTTGAGATTTCCCAGCTTCCCTAGGCAATCTGTTTCACTGCTTAATTATCTTCACATTTAGAAAGTTGTGTTTGTTCCTTAAAAAAAGAGAGAAGAAAGCTAATGATGATAATCTTTTTTTTTTTTTTTTTTGCTATTAAGTTCTTGTCCAGGCTAACAGTGAAAAACATGAAGAAGAGAACAGATGATTTTCCCTGTTTTTGGAGTAGTCTTTCATATATTATAATGTCAGTCTTGCAACTACTCTACTTCTTACAGTATTGCTTTAATCATCTTTGTTCTCCTGTTGGAGCAGAATAGCAGCATTGCTGCCTGCGTCATGCAGACCAGGTTCCTGTTTAAACACCAGTACCAGAGTTTCTGCTGGGTTTTTTAAAATATTTTACTTAATTTCATATCATGTGAGAAAATATATGCCAACTGCATCACGTAGTTTTGCTTACAAAAAAGAGGCAAAGATGTTGGATTATTTTATATAAAGGGAGAATGAATATTTTTGTAATTTGAACACTGTTTTCAAACATTACAGGTTTTTCTCTAGTTCTTATAGGGAATATTGGTAAATATTCACCTTCTCTATTTCATAGAATCACAGACTGGGTAAGGTTTGAAGAGACAGCTGGAGGTCACTTAATCCAACCTCCCTGCTCAAGTAGGGTCCTCTGGAGCACGTTACTCTGGATGGTATCCAGATGGCTTTAGAGTATCTCCAGGGAAGGAGATTCCTAACGATAGTTGCTTGTGGCCACTGAGATAAATCAAAGAAACTGCTTACATCTTTGCAAACAGTTGATTTAAGTTGTTTTCAGAAAAAAACCCTTAAGCTAAATGCAAGACTTAACAGGTCTTGTTCAAAGCAAATCAGATGAGATTGAAATTAGAGTGGGAACAATGGAGCAATAAAGAGCTGGAATAGAGGAAAGCTAGTGGAATTTGTAGCAACTATGTTGTCTACCATTTATGCTGTGTTTTATTAGTTTTGAATTGATTCACATTAATAATTACAAATTACTGTCTCACATGGTCTTGTAGTATTGTGGTTTTCTTTATGGTTACTGAGGTGAAAGGATTCTTTCAGCAATGATCTCTGGATTGTTTCCAGCACAAATCTGGATCTTGATTTTGTTAAGTATCAGAAGATTTTTGCACTATCATTAGTATTGTGGCATCTCAGTATTCTTCATGTTCTTGAGATGTGTTCAGTTGGAATATAAAATGCAGAAGGCCTGAGTTGATTGACTTGAAGAGAATGATAGAAACTTAGAGATTGACTGTAGAACAGCCCATCAGTGCTGCCACTGAAGACATGAGGAAACATAATTTCCATCCTTCCAACAACTTGCAGCTTTGTCTCTGTGGTCCTTGCAGCCTACAGTGGTAAGGAATTCAGTGCAAAGACGCCTGAGCTGGCTGGTAGCAGTCAGGTTGAATGTCACTGACTAATGACCTCCTTAAATTAACATTAGTGCAACCTAATAAACTCACCTTAAACTAGAGTTAGTAAGACTGACAAGGCTTTGAACTGTGCCATGCCAGACATATTGCCTTGGGCCAGCAATATCTCACTTCTCTTTGCACTGTCATGTAAACTTGTCCACTGCCTCACAGATGTCCTAAAAGATTAACAACTTAAAGTTTCTGTGTATGGCCATAAATTGAATAAAACCCCCATAAATTTTTATTTGATGGCAAATCTAAAGGAGGTAAAGGACTGCTTGAAAGCTGTGAAAAAAGAAGCTCTTGGGAGAGTTTGGCAGCATTGTTAAACTAATGCAATCTTGAACCTATGGAGACACAAGATGTCTTCAGGTAGACCAACATTCCAGGCCCATGTGCTAGAACTCCATCTCTTCAAAGGGACTTTGTCTGACTAGCACTCTATTCTTCCACAGTTGATTAACATCTTCTTTTGTGACTCCCTAAACATTTTCACTCTGAAAGGTGTCAAACCCACAATACTTCAGTTCCATGTAGAAAAACTGCATAGAAAATTAGATTAGGAATAAAACAGAGAAATAAATGAGAAAATTCAGACTAATGAATTATTTGCTTATTATCTTAATATTTGCAAACAGTGCTTCTGTATTAGACTTCACTAACAGTTTAACATGATGCAAATGTTTGTCTTAATGCTAAAAAATGCAAGAGAAGGAAAGTATAGATAGTTACAATAAATGCATCATTTTTAAAAATATGGTTGACTTAAAATTTCCCATTAGGGCATTGATTTACAAGTTAATTTATTCCTTCTCCTGTAAGAAATCCCTAAGAATAAAACTACTTTGGCATCTCTAATTCAATATTTGTTTCCTAGTGAAAAATTCTGTGAGTTGATGTTCAGATTGATAATCATGCTGATCTCATGATCTAAACTGCAAGCAACTGTAAAAGGTTTTATCTCCTTCAGTGCATTTTGGGCCACAGGTGATGTGGAGAGATTTAAATAGGACAAATTATATAGATATAATAGATTAAGTAATAATTCTCTATTATAACCAGAACTTGAATGGAATTGGGCATGTGTTCAAGCTCCATAGAATTGCTCAGTTTCAGAGTTATGGCCAAATGATGATCTGTACTATGGACTGGTGAATCAGTCAAAGAAAAGGCTGTTTGGATCATCTTTCATCCGAGACCAAAAGACTCACCAAGATCTGAACCTCTCAAGGAACAGCTGCAGGACTGAAGGCTGTCATGGTCTCTTTAACAGCTCTGGGAAGTGTGCAGAACACACTGTGGTTAAGAACCAGGCTCAGAAGCCAAAGTAATGTACCACAAAGTCATTTTGAAAGGGAAAGGCTTCTAGAACCCAGCAATCCAGGGCAATCTGAAATGCATTACCACTTAAACTCCAAAGCAAAAGCAGACAGAGACCCACTGTCCTTATTGTTGTACCCAGCTCTGAAATGAAAAGCTTCAGGGTATAAATGAGGATTTATTGGGGAAAAAAATAAATCTACTAGCATGTGTGAATTTAAGAGATGAGAGAAATAACCAGGCTGAAAAACGTGCCATCCTCAGAAGAAATAGCAGCTGTTGTTTGGATTGCAATGAGAATTTTAAGGAGGTGTTTGCTTTCATCCCTGCTGATGTCTTGTGAAGTGATGTGAGCCAGAGAAGTGACCAGAAGATGTCAGGGCACAAATAGTGCTGGCCCACCCAAAGCCAACGCTTGGGAACAAAAAGGATTAAAGGAGTTTTCTGAGCTTCTCTCATTGTCTTGAAATAGCACGTTAGAAAATATGGGTTCCCTGGCAAGGGAGAGAAGGGAAGTCTGCTCTGTAACTTATCCTAGGTTTTTGTTCCCAGGTCAGATCAATGCCTGATGTCACTGTCTGACAGAATTGTGGAAAGTTCAGCATGATTTATTTTTCAGTGAATTTTTTTAGCTCTTCACCAAACTCACATCCATCTTAGCACCCCGCTCATCCCCAGCTCCACCTACAGGAGCCTTTGTCAGGGAATAGAGGAATTCAAAGGCCCATACTTCCTTTAAGTTTTAGATCTGTCCAACTGCTGTGAAGCTGAGTGAAGTTTTCATCGCCCAGCTGGCCCTGATGCCAAGGGGCACAAAGTTTCCTTAAATGTTGCACTGCAAACATCATTGTTCACTATTTTTCTGAAGCCAGTAATTGTATTACATGTGGGGAGTCCCCTAGGTCACAATATGCTGGTAAAATTACTCACTAACACTATTATCCTCTTTGCTGAGTTGCTGCAGCTACTAGTGGTAGCATTACTTTGATCATCCTGCCAAGAAACAGCAAATAAAGGTTTAGGAATGCTTCC
Organism: Eopsaltria australis; assembly: GCA_034509425.1. Classification (NCBI taxonomy): domain Eukaryota; kingdom Metazoa; phylum Chordata; class Aves; order Passeriformes; family Petroicidae; genus Eopsaltria; species Eopsaltria australis. Next base: position 2,097,015 of record JAVTVJ010000067.1, on the reverse strand, counting down.
TTTTGTACAAAGTCTAGTATTTCATGTTGTGATGCATGGACACTGTGAATATAATTGGGAAAATTTGATGAAGCATAGGGAGTAGTTGAATATGGCAGGGAACTGTAGAGGTTAGTGAAGATTAAGGAAGACTAGGGCAAAATGATATGAATAGACATGATGGTATATGATAGGCAATTTTGTCACAGAACAAAGAGTAAAAAGACTGATTTGTGCACATTGGGAAATTTTAAATTAACAGCCATTGTTTGTGGGTGGAAAAATATTTTTAGGAAAAAAAATATTTATTTCTGGAGCTTCCACCGTGGGAAGCTGAATGAGCATGTCTGCTCATTGTATCGTGGTGATCTAACAGAACATATGTCAGAAGAGGACAGCAATTAATATTTTCTGTTATTATTAGTAGGCATTTTCTGTCACTAATTCCATTCTAGTACTGCTGCATCCTTGGTAGAAAAGTGATGAGATCTGAACAAAATGATGCCTACCCAAGGCTTGGAATATGTCCACCAGTAACTTCCCCCTTTTTTTCTTTATAGAGAAAAACTTCTCTGCTTCAGACCATGAATTATGGTGAGTGATGTAGGTTAGGAAGAAACTTCCTTCTGTGTGCAGTTTATCATCTAATTTTACTCTGAAGAGTTTCCTGCACTTCACTTTATCTGTTACCATGCACGATCAATTACTGGATAATTACCTGATCCATGATCCAACACTGGTCAGACTTGCATTGATTTTTGTATTGATTATGTATGCTTATATTACAGGTTGTTCTGTATCTGATACAACAAAAAATCAAACTGCCTTTATTGGTAATCAGTTCTGTATAGGCTTTAGGTCCTAGTTGGGACAATCTTGAATATTAAGGAGCAAACTAAACAGGGAAAAATTAAGAATGGATGCTCTTCTGCCATATATTCTTGAAGCAAGAGGGATGACTAGTAAGTAGTGCTAATACTCTATTTGTTTTCATGTTCTGAACCACTGAATTCATCTTAGTCTCACATTTTTCCAATTTCAGGATTTTATTGTAAACTCATAGAGCTGAGAATTGTGCAGCAAAACTGAGAGTAAGGATTATTCCCATTAAAATCTATGGAAACAAGACCTAGTTCACGAGCCCTTCAAGTTCATTTTCTATCACCCCATATTATACAGATTTGAACTTGGGCAAAGTAGAAAGAACTGTTACTTTTTAATGTGTCAGCCCTTTTGTTTGTGCAGTGTTTAATTCAAGATATGGATTACCTGAAACTCCTCTGGACTGCAGGGTTCCAGCAGGAATGAAACTGCCCGAGATGACTTCACATGGAAAAATAAGATTAGGTACAAATAACATGTAGTTCCTTCCTGACATTTGTATGCAAACTTCACTTGCTAACTCCCACTGAAATCCATCCAAGCTTGCATTGCATAGGACAGAGCAGAGTCTCTCAGAAAAAGTACTAAATTATGTGGAAATCAGCCCTGGTTTTCCCCAGATGTAATAGGAAAAATGGTTCCTGAAGGACATGTGAAACATGGAGTAGCTTAATGAGCTTAGTCTATTTTTAAAGATTCCTTGCAGCCCTTCAGCATAACAGAGCCCCTTCCCACATGCATTTTTCCTTGAGGAGTGGCAGTGTAAAAGGCATGTCCAATTTCTGCTTTTATAGAAATATAGGTCATCTTGTCATGATGTTTGGCCATCTAGTTACATTTTTTCATCCTTTGAAAGCAAGGCATGTTACTTGCTTTTCTTTCTGCTTTTCTATGTAGGTAGTCTTTTTTCCTTGTCTTATACAGGTTTGCACTGCACTTCTCTCTCCTGACTCTTATGGGCAGTCTGCCATCCTTTCTCTTTGGTATTGATCTCTTCCATAGGTCATGAAAGTTTTGATTTCATGTGCTTTATGCTTATTGTGAAGCTGCCCAATTTATTTGGGACAAGTCTCTCTCTTTTTGATACTCATCTCTTTTTTAGACTTCATCCATATATTGTTAGTGTTTGATTCAAATATTTGCTTCTACCCTTTTTTCTAGCCTGCCTCAGTTCTAATCTTTCATTAAGTTTTTGCTTCAGTTTTGGGGGATGGATTTATGTGGAATAAATATTGACAATATTTTGACAGGTTGGCATATTACACTTCTTGTGTAAACATGATTATAATAATCTGTGGCCTGTTTTAAACCAGTGTTTGAAGCCTAAAGATTGTAGATGAAAGTGAGTCATGGTGGTCTATTGTATGTAAACATAATAGAAGTTTGATTGATTTCCAAGATCAGTTAGGATTACTTGATTGGAAAGGGTTGCTATGGGAAAAGGAAGGAGATAACAAAAGTAAGCAGCTCATTTCAGCCCGTGATGGCAATCACACGTTCCCATCACACGTACAGTAGCTCATTCAATAGGGTATTTTTAAACCTTACCTTCTCCTGCCGTAGTGTAAACATTTGTTGGAGTTCTGCCTCAGTGGAGCAAGAGGCAATATTTGCTGGAGAGAAAGGAGCATGGGGCAGGGTCAAAGCAGCTATTCCTTGGCACACCACAGCTGAGCTGGCTGCCTGATGTGCCTCCCAGCCTACCAGTCCACTCTTGTTTTTCCTTTCAGATGAATGATCTCCGGGGCGGCCAGGTTTCTGTGATCTCTCAGCAGGGGATGTGTGGCAGTATGTGTGTTAGGTTTTATGCTTGCTTTGGAAAATGCTGGCTTCACATGCCTTCTCTCTCATTTTGGCCAAATCCCTAGATTAGAAACGTGTCCTGTAAATATTTAGTTCCAGATATGCTGCCAAAAGATTCTATGCTCTCTGACTGCTTAGAGGTCTGTTAGTGTGAATCAGTTTTTATTATTTTTTAGAGCTGACCTTGCAGCAGCAGAAAAGATGGATCTGATAATCAAAAACACAAGGTGAACTGCCTGCCAGGGGAGTTGTAACTGCCTACAATACAAGGATATGAGCGGATGCCTGTGGCAGAGCTGTGAGCAACATCTCACCTGTCCCTGGCTCAGCGTTTACGCCTCTTGGTTCAGTTCTGTGTTGGGTTACAGAACACGAGGTTCTGAGGTGTTACAAACTGGCTTTCTTCATCACACTGTGTCATTTAACTACCCACCTAATTGCAGCAATCCTGTTCTTTTTTTGCTTGCCTGAACATATTTACAAAGATAAAAATAGAGCAAGGGAAGAATAGCAGCTGCCAAGGCTGGGTTTGAGTTAAAGACCACCTAGGAATGGATTAAAGGTGAGTAACTGTTTTGCCTGAGGACAATACTGCTGAACAGCAGGGGAGAGGGAGAAGAGGTGAAAGGATCATTGCTCAGGAAGAGATACAGAGAAGTGATGGTGTAATTGACATATTTAAATGCAAACAAGTTTTAAGCATGCTGAAGTGGAGATAGGGATGAAAATGAGTAAAGAAATCGTAACAGGCAGATGGTACACTGAATTACAAGGAGTTTTAAGGAATGGTTTCTTTTGGAGGGGATGCCATAGGTCTAAAGGATAGCAAATACAGACAGGTATCTGAGAAAAAAAAAATCATCTGAGTGAATTCTCAGGATGCTCTCCTGGGTGATCTCTGTTGTGCTGTTTATTGACCAAAGAGAACCCTTGGCCTTAAACCCTGTTTTACAGCTGCACACTCCTTCTTCTTAGAGGTAGGGTCTTATGAGTTGATAGGTGTTAAATCATCACATAGGTTTAATTTCAGCTCTGCACTTAGCCTTCATCTGTTGGAAATTACAGAAATGGAGAAAGACCACAGTGCATGAGTCAGTCTGGGAATGACTAAGCTGCTGTAGCAGTGCAGCCGTGAAAGACAAGTACAACCCTGGGATGCATTCGGTGAAATGCTCCCTGTCCAAGGGGGATTGGCAGTTCTGTCGTACACTGAATGAGACCCTGTGGAGTTGGGAATACTGCATACAGGTTTGGTTAGCCAGGCTTGGGAATTAATTCCCTGAAATTAGATGTGTGGAAGAAGAAGGGGTTAGTAAAGGAATGGAGAGTTTCTCTCTCCCACAGGGAAATTAAAAGGAAGTAGCTTCTCCTTAACTACAAAAAAGTACCATTGAATATTTTAATATATAATTGTTTACTCTGTTTCATGTATAAATGAGACAACTAAGAGCAGGAGAAGATTGAGTTAAACCAGAGGACAGTGTTCAAACCAAAAATGTGTGGCTGCAAGTTAATTCAAGCTGTAGACTGTTGTTTCTATGCCTTCAAACAACATTATTTTAGGATAGCCTATGCTGGCCCTTCCTCAAATATCTGCCCTTCAGCTAAAGTTCTTTGGTGCTTTAGTCACAAACAGAAATTTATACCAAAGCTGTCACAGTTGCACCCGGCTGGCCAGCAGCTAGAATCCAAAGAATATTAGCAGAGATTAGATTTGTTTAGAGCACACATTGCAATGCATTTCCAGCTGCTTATTCCTTGTATGTATTCACTACACAAATTCATCATCTGTCAGCATCATGACAGCATGCTTGCTTGCACGTGTACTCAGCGTGTTTAGGACTACTGCAGCTTTGGGGCAATCTTTTCAATTAGTGTGTGCAACTACATCCAAATGTAACTTGGATTATTTTAATCCAGAGCCTTTGCTCCTGTTTGCCTGCCGATAGGAGCGTTGCACCAGATAGAACAGGCACCCAACAAGCGTTCTTTCTGTGCTAGCTGGATGCATAGTTATGATCAGTGAGAGATCTGCGTAGTAGAGATGGAAAAAGTTAATTATATTCAAAAATCACGTACATAAATCTGTGGGAGATTGCCTGTGACACTGCAGCCCAGTTTCCAACCATCTATTTTGCATTCTCACAATGCTGGAGTAGCAGGATGGCTGTCGCTCTGGCTTACCAGACCACTTTTAAAGGGAACACATGCTCTATGAAAACAGTAGTATTGCCTTGACTGTTGGCAGCAATTCTCTTTCCTCCTACCCCTTTCCTTCAGTTATCTTCATTCTGATTTGATACGTTGATGTTCTTTGTAAAAATAAAAAATAACAAAACCAGAAAACGTAGTCAATTCTAGTCCATTAAATAATGTCAGAGCAAAAGCTTTTTTTGTTTTTCTCCCAGCTTTGTCTTTTTGGTTCTGTATTAGGTCAAATTCTGTCATTTTACACCTGTCCAACCTTGTGAAAGGCCTCACTGGGGTTGTACAAGGACAAGCGTGGGTGGAACTCAGTGCTCAAAACCTTGTGTGGCTGTTGACAACGTGCGAGAAGGGAAGAGCCCTCTGCTTCCCAGACCCCAAATTAAGCCTGCAGGGCTGACAGCAAAGCAATTTTTGTAATGGTACATGGAGCTAATTTGTTATGAAATCAGAGAAGCAATAAATTTGGAAAAACCCCTATTCCAAGTTTAGAGTAGTCTGGAGGGAAATTACAATGTGAGCTCTACTGTGTTGCTGCTAACTTGCTGTTTTCTAGACTTGGGCAATGACAGAACAGGGTAGGCTCATCCCCTCTCATTTACACTTTCCCAAGCTGGGGAAATGCACATATCTCTACTACACCTTAAATCCAAGTGAATTCTTGTCGAGATCTCCCCACCAGGTTCTCAGGTGTGCCGTTCATTTACAATGCAGAGCTGTTAGTGCAAAATTGCAGTGACTTTTGAAGAAAGCAAGACTCAGCTGGTCAGACCCTGACATTCCTTGTTCCTGCTGCTCAGGGTGTCCTGCTGAGGGCCAGCTGTTAACAATGGAAAGGCTCTCCAGCCTCGACAGAGAGAAATGGGTTACATCTGCAAGATCTTTGCAGGCAAATGTGAGTCTGGCTGGACCAGCTAACATTTGTGTGGCTGCATTACCACGGTCCTGAGCTGCATTTAGGAGGGCCACTGTTGTCATTAGGGCACCCACATGGTTTTCTGCCTGCCTGCATCGTGGCACTCATTAGTTCTGCCTGTGAATGCACTGTAGACGTACTTGACACACTCAATACCCTCTGCAGATGAAGGGTAGTGAGCAAAAGTTGAGCCTGGTAATAAGGTTGGGTTCAGGGCAGTATTGGTTTTGTGTGTCTTCTGAATAGTAAGTACTTGAGTTTATAAAGCATCTCCCATGCCTAGCTTTTTCCATAAAAGCACCAGCCAGGAAGCCTTGGTCAAATGCAGGATTTCTGTGCTTTATTATTCATCAAGGCTCATTATTTTATTCAGCTTTATCATTGTTTCTGAATTCATGACCATAAAGAAACAGAGGTCCTGTAGATAGTGTAGGCTATGGGAAATTGCAGCACTGCTGAGATAACATAGTTGGTACCAGTACGTCCTGCTCGCATGTTTTCTGAATTACTTATGTTAAAATAAACAAACAAAATGAGAAAACTGTGCTGGCCTGGAAACCTTTAGGCATTCTTTCCTGTTTTATTTTGGAAAGATTTAAAGAAAAAGGCATTGTCTGTTTCTTATTTTCACTGATTCTTTTTTACAAATTGCTTTCAAATGGAACAGAAGTAAAACAGGTTTTATTTGTTGTCATAGGAAAATACATCTCAGAGAGAGACAAGGATGGCCTGGAAGGAAGAAATAATATTTCAGGTTGCTATTTGAAGGTAGCCTTCATGGCTGCCTGTTGTGACTCAGCACGTTGGTTGGGTCTTTGGGTGGCAGAGTGGATTCAACAGGTTGAGGTTTTAGAGGTAGGTGATAGGAAACAGCTGTTATTTATGCTGCTGCAAGTGCATTGATTCATTTTTTATAGAAATTAGGAGTTTACTCTGACCAGCTGAAGGCACTAAGATAGACTTTGTCCAAGGGACACGACTTAAATCATGGAGAGTAATTCTGCTGTGTATTCTGTGCCTTGCTCCAGCCATTCCGTGCTGCCACTGGCCAGACACACTGTTTGTAATAAATGGTTATTAGGCTGTTCTCCGTAGGACCAGGACTGGGGCTGCGTTGTACTAGAGGCTGTGGGGCTGCATAGTAAAAAACTGTAAACTGTTCTCTGAGAGGCCTGATTAAATATGAGAAGGGATATGAAACAAAAATAATCCACAACCAAGCTCTGGCACATAATGATATTAAGTGAGTAGCTGTGGGTTGTACAGTAGGTCTGCTGCAGAGGCGGAAGCTGGGCTGAAGTCTTCTGTGCTGTCATTATGTGCTAAAAAAAAAAGAAGTCTTTATTATCTTTGTTCTCACTTAACTGCTCTAATTTATTCCATCAGGTCTTGTCCAGAGGATGTGTAGATGCATGTGCCAGTGTGACTCGATTACAGCCTTGTCCCTCCAGACTATTTGCTGTCAATCCTCTACTACCCCTATTACTTTAATTGCAAGATTCCTGTATATTGCACTGGCACAAAAGGGAAGCATCCTCAAGTGTGTTTAGTTTGAACTTAGGCTTTTGTGATTAGCATCTGCCTTTCTGCAAGGCACTTTTATATGAAGACTTATATTCATTCTGGTTTGGGCTAAGGAATAGTTACTTGGTCATTTTAAAGGGGCACTTTGAAGACATGAGTCAACTCAGTCGTTTGCTCCTCAGCTTTTTTTCTCTCCTTACTTTCTCATCTGTTTGATGGAGAATTGGAAAGCAAAGAAGGGCTATTATCTGAATTGATTCTTCTCTCCACAGACCCAGCAGTGGCCAAGGAGGTTTGGTGTGGCTGCATTATTTTTAAATATGCAGGGACAGGAAATTCTAAAGTGTGACTTTTATGTTTGTGCTTAGGAACACCAAAATAAATTAAAAGTTTGGGAATGTCTTGTTCATGTGCAGTCTGTACCAGAACATCAGCAGCATAAGCGAGGAACAAATCCTTCTTCATAGAACATGGTAGCCACAGCCTTCCTCCCTCTCTTGTTATTTTTTCTTCCCTCCCTCTCCTCTCTATTCTCTGTAGCTGAGCTCGTGGAGATGCCAGTAGAGCTTAGGCTACAGTGCAGCAGTCCTGACAAGGCAGGGACTGGTGCTCTGGTTGGTTTTCAGAGGTGGAAGGACTGGCAGCGTTGACACAGCTCAGTGTGGTGGGTGCCTTGTCACCCTTTGCCTTGAGTCTTCTAAAGCTGCCAGCTCACCTGGCCCCTGGTCTGTGGCTCCAGCTCAGGGGAGGGTTTCATGAGGGAAATCAGGGATCAGGGCAAGCCATGCAAGCTGAATTCAGGGAATCTCTGTGTCTGTTTGTGTGATGTGGATGCAGGAACTCAGTTTCTTTTGAAGTTGATGTGCTAATCCATGGATTAAAGCTCTGCTGACTTAAACTCAGTGAGCTCTGGCATATGCACACCAGAGAAGTCACTTTAAAAGGGGTTTCAGGCTTGTTTTCTGCAAGTGCTCAACTCAATCAAGGCTAGTAGAACAAACTGAATATAAGAGGGGACAGGGACATAAGTAATCCTTTGTGGCAAGCCATGCGTAGTACTAGGGGGAGAGGGTTCTCACTGGAGTGTATTAGAGGTATTTGTAAGGTTATGTCTTGCAACTGTGGGTTCTGTGCATTTCCTCACCCCCCCCCCCAGCTCTTGTCATACATGCAGGCACACAGATAGCGATGCTGGAAACTGCATCTCATCCTACTTTCATTGTTTCTTTCTTTTTCTGTTGTTTTTAAAATTCATTTGAAGGTAAATAATCAAAACAGAATTCAGGGCCTCAAAATCACTGCAACTGCGGGAGTTGGCACTTAATGGCAGCTTTGCCTCTAGTCGTGGCATCAAGTTACTTTTGAAGCCTTTGAAGTCAACAGGGCTGGAGGGAGAAAGTGTTGTGTTGCTTCTTTAAAAAGAAACATGCTTCAGTTATATTTGCAGCTGGGGTTTTAATGGCTGTGAATTAAAGCATGTTTTATTTGGCCTTTGTTTTTAGTGCACTTTTACCCCTTGGGGCACTTGAAGCCAAGGCACAGCTTGAGATGTAGCTGGCTGCAGCTCACAAACAGAGCCATCATCAGCCTCCTCTTCTGTTCCTCTGCAGAGCTCACTCTCAGGATTTGTGTCCCCCATAGCACGAGTGCCCCACCCTCCCTGGTTTACTCACCTGGCACCTCTTTGCATGCACCGAGTCTCTGCTTACACAACAACAAGCAGTTTGTGGCTGGCAGTGTGGCTTGGAGTGATCTGATGGAAACATTTTGTATTGGCCCTGGAGACCTTAATTTCTAATCAGCTGCAATTAAATTACTATGAATCTGATAAAGGGAAAGAAGCTCAGTTTAAAACGGTGCAGATAGGCACCTAATGTGATTTAATGTATGTCTACATAGTCTAACTGCTTATCTGCACATCTGCCTAAATACTTGTGCAAATCTGACCCATACCCTTTTTTTACTATATTAGCACTAAAAGGAGAGAAGGTAGATTATGCAGTTAATAGGTTACAGCCTGTTTCCCTGTTGATCCTTGAAGCATCAGCCATCCTGCTGAGTGGAAGGAAAGGTGCTTGGAGGATGGTGATGGGGTGGCTGAGCAAAGTGCACTTTGCTGATGGTTTAAGAGTTCCCTGACATGAGAAGGCGTGGTAACCTTTCCAGCTGTGCTTTTTCTTGGCCCTGTGTGGTGGAATCTTTAGCAAACCACATCAAAGTGGTGGCACAGGCACCAATAAATACTGAGCAGTACCTTTTTTTGACCTTTCTTTGTACTCTTCCTGATTATGAGTGTTGCTACATTTTGTGATTAGCAGGCCACATCAGCTGGCTCAGTCAACTTACTCAAGCAACACAAAAATACATTTTTTAAAAAATTTATTTGTGTGATAGACAGTAGTGCTTTGCAGTGATAACTTTTTAAAGTATGGAAGGAGAGGACATAGGACATCCATCCTAATAATAAAGTAAAGAGTTTGTCGTATGTTTGACAGGTGACAAACATCCCAGTTTAGACTGTCTTTCTAGAGGCCAGTTTTAGCATTCCTTGAAAAATTAACAGAATTATGCTCTGTTACCTGATGCATTGAATTTCAGTGAATATAATAATGATCATTCTGATCCATAGTCTGTGAATATTGAGGACAAACTCCTTTATGGTTTCAGTGAGGCCATGAAAAAGAGCCAGGGAGATTCTTACATGTCCTCCACATACCAGCAGATGTAAAGCTCTGTCTCATGCAGAACAGGAATAATTCTTTGGTTCTTGTTACAAAGTTGTTGTTCTTTAGATCGCAGTGGTTTTGTTCCTCAGTATCTGATATTTTTGCAGCTGATAAGTGTTTCCAGCCCTTCATGATTTATGGACCTGGAGTCACCTTCTCAGAATTCAGAGTATATGTTTAAGGCAAATTCTCGAACATGTCTGACTTCAGGTGACAGAGCAAGAATATTTTGCTTAGTTCTCCTTGTTTAGCTGCTGTCTCAGAGGCTGAGACAGAGGAGATGGTGAATGCTTTTAGTAAAGTATTGGATAACCTGGTACTTGAGAAATCCGTGTGCAAATCCTGGCTTTGCCGCTGGTTTTTTCTGTGACCTTGGACCAAATATTTGTTTGTTCTGTATGTATGTATGAGACATGAGGGTACTATCTCTCTCATTTTCAAGCATGGTATAAGAATAGATCTGTAAGTGCTTGAGGGGTCATGGAGGCAGGAAATGTCATCCACCAAAGGCATGTTATCACCACACTTGTACATCACTGTAAAGAAAAAAAAGAACAAAACATGAAGATAGAAGGTTTTTCCTGTGTGTCCTACTATTCCAGCAGCCCATTATCACCCTTCTACTTAATGAAGTACTGCCATGTGAGTCTGCCCATCTTCTTGCATAGGGTATCTGAGTGGGATGTTGCCCTATGGGTAGCTGGGTTTAATTTTGGTGTTGCTGGATTTTGTAATTGTCAGGACACTTGTAATTATCAGATGGGAAAACTTAGAGCATTCATTTTGTCTGAATGTTACCATGCCTTCTGCCTGTGCTTGGTCTCTATAGTAGTTTTTTGTGTCAATTTTCTTCCTGAATAAGAGGAATAAGGAATAGATCTGTTTTATTTCCCCTGCCTCCCCTTGCTTTCTATGCCTAGGAGGTGGTGGCCTGCAGCAAATTCCCTGCAGCATCTGTGTTATTGCATACACATGCTTGTGACACTTTAATAGTAGCTGTCAGATAACATTAATGTATTGCTGCTACAAATAAGTCAAGCAGGGCTACGAGCAAAGGAGTGAGTGAATGAGATGGGACAGTCATGTCCATCACTATCAGACAAGGCCACCCTAAGGATTGTCTGCTCATTTCACCAGTGAAATCGCTGGCTGTGTAAAGATGTGCTCAGTGGAGACACCCAGTCCTTAACCAGCAGCCCTCCTTTCTGTGAGTACCCAAAGGGCTTAGTTTGGCCTTATTCACAACAAGGAGAGGAACCTTCTGAAATGACCTTGAAGACCCTCTTTTCTTGAGTCCTGAGGACAAACCTCTTTTTGTGAGTCCGAATCTCACAGTTTCTGTCGGGTGACTCAGTGTGACTGCTGTGCCAAACCCAGTGGCAGCAGGGTGGTCAGGTAGATCCTGGAGTCTGAAACCTCTGGCTGCCCTCCCAGCCCTCTTTCTAGGAAGGCTGTAGGTAGTGGAGCTGGTCACCAGAAGAAACAACTGAGTGAGGGAAAAGCAGTTCCACTGAAATTCCTCCCACAAAATTATAGGCCTCATCTGTCAGTGTGCTACCACTTAAGGATCTCTGTTCTGTGGCTCTCTTTATACTTCGTAGAAATTCATTAACTTCGTACTGCTTATAAAAGGCTCTTTATCTGATAGTGCAGATGTTTCCAAACTCAGGAGTGCAAACTGTGCCTGGAATATTGTCCTCCTCCTACTGCTTGTGGAGATCCTGGAATTATCTCTTGCATTTTAACACTGTATTAGGAAAATTGGCCAGCAGTAACTTGCTCACAGCTGAGATTGCAATATACTCACTGCACTGCCTCTGCAGGCTCTGCTGATACACTGGGAGTAGAGGTCTGGCATTTCAGAGCTGGCATAATGTGTATGGAAAATTACTGTGTTAGTTCTCCCACCTTAACACTTGTTGATGGTTGTGATAGACTTCAAGGAAATATAAATCATAAACTTAAAGTATACCAGACCACTGCCTAGTTCCTGAAAAGCATTAGTGTCACATCAAATGACTCTGTAATTCAAATGAGTTCTTTGCAAGAAAGCTCAGAAAGTTTAGGAATTTTTTTTTTAAAGAAGAAAACTTCTTGCAGAAGCATTTGCTTTTACTGTGTGAAGGTGGAAAATTATTCTTCAGGATCCAGCTGTAGAAAGGATCATCACTACTTTTTAAAATTTATACATGATTGCTGTGTTCTTAAAATTCTCTCCATGACAAGTCCTTTGTAGTTCCTTAAACTGGTGATGATTTTATTATGCTGAATTTGGCAGGTTAATGATCGAGTAGGAAATAGTTTAACGCTTGTTAGTACATTTTCTGATGATACAAAATTAACTCTATCCTTTCTACAGCTAAAATCAGAAACTAAATCTAGAGTTTGGTGGTAGGGCAGGGATTGTAGCAGGTAAGTGCCAAAAGGACTGGCTGAGATCAATGCTCCCTCATCCCCTTGTCTATTGCATTTAGAATAGCAAAAGAAACATTAACCATCATGCTGAAGAGTCAATACTAAAATAATAGAATCTTGGAGGAATATTATGTGGGTTATTGTAGTGATGGATTGATTTAATGTAGGATTTCTTGAAGTATCTTTCTCTAAAGTATCAGGATTGGAGTTTTGCTGTCTATCAGAGGTAGCAGTACATGGTTTACTTGCTGGTTTGGAAGGCTGAGCCTGTTTGAAGGGACTGCTGCCCCTTTTTTATTCACTCATTAGCTCCCTTGCTGTGAAACCACTATGAAAACTTGGTTTGAATGGGAACCTCTGTGGTATGGGCAGTCTCTGACAGTGTGATGAGGGAAGTAGCATGAACAGACGTGCTCATGTCACTGGTAATAATAAAAAGCAGTGAAGCAGTAAGAAGAGTAAAGGCATTTGGTCCAGGCTTGTGATTTTGAGAGCAAAAGAACTCACAGCCTGTTTTCAATCCTCATGCTCTGTGTATATATTTTAATAACTTATGTTTTTCCTGTTTGAACTGAGCAAGGCCTGGAGAACAAGCTGTTCTTCTGGAATCCTTTAGTTCATTTATTCCCAGTAGATTCCAGTGGGAAATAAAATCAACAGCCTCTCCTCTTCTGAACAGTGACCCTCACTGTGTTTGTTCATACCTTTCAGTGTCTGTCTCCATCGAAACTCAGGATATAATTGCTCAACCAGTATATGTAGGAGAACAAGAACTAAGATTTTTTTTTTTTTTTTGAGCTTTAAAGAAGTACAGTAGTTGCATTTGATCTTGTGTGCCCAAAGTAAATGCTTTACTGTAGGAGCAGCTCATTTGTTTAAACTGCTTTTAGAAATTTAACTTTTTATACAGATACTGAGTTTTAGACCCTAAAAACACCTCATCAAAGCATATTAATGAACTGGTGACAGCTATACACCTGTAAGATCTTTGAGTGTGTGGGCAGAAATGCCAAAAATTGATTTCCCTGTGGGACCAGGAGAAAAAGGCAATTTTTTAAAATCTTCTGGTTGAATTTGCATGTGACTTTCCTATCACTTCATGCTTCTTAAGTGGATTAGTGACTGAGTCCTGTAGCATAAGATCTAGAGAATATTTCTAATGTGCATACCTTGAGTATGCCCAAGATGTCTTTAAATCAGGTGTTGCAAAGCAATTAAAAATGGGTTCTGTAATGCACACAGTGAGAAAAGGAGGCAATAGCAAAACAAAAGACAACAAGGTCTGATTTAACAAAATAGACATGGAAAGGGATCTGGTATAATGATATCTGGTAAGTAAAAGGTCTACCTGGAAGTGCTAAAAATCTGTTTGAATCTTAATCCTGGAGGTCTGGACTGTAAGTCCACTCTCTGTATAACTTGCCAAATAGAGAAGGGCTAGAACTATACTCAGGGGGACAGAAAATAGTGTAACTGGGGCTAAAGATCAGAGCAGACTGTGGTGAAAGGAAGAAGATATCAAAAAGTTATTTTCAGAAACCTAATAATTTCTTTAAAAGATAACCCCCCCCCCCCCCTTTAATAGCTGTAAAAATTAGTGGGAATGACTTCCGTGATTAAAAAATTCTGTCTGAATAAGGTACTTGTGACATTGTCAATATTTTATGGTTCTTAGCACACACTGCTTGACTACGTGAGGTGTAAGGTAACATGAAGAAATGTGTGTCTGTTTAATGCAGCTGTTACAGACAGAGGAGGTAAAAAGGGGGCTTGATGGAACTCCTGGTGAGTGATTTAAGAGTACCTGGGCTGAGGTAATTCTGTAGAGCTGGGGAAAGTCTGAGATGCCATTGCATAGGGTTATCCACCTCACCTGAGGGAATTGCACCTACTGGTAATAAGATGATTTTCAATGTCAGGGATCTTCATCTGCTTCCAGACAGTTTAGGAATCATAGTTCTTGAGCACATTTTCCATCTGCATTCAGACCAAAAGCTGACTTTCTTCTCCCTGAAGTGGAAGCCATTCCTGCCAGGTGTATATTTTGTTCCTTTGGTGCTGGAGCTGATGTTTGGCACTCAAATTGCCAGGAGCAGAGCTGAGAGGGCATGCTTGGAGACAGGCTCTTCCTGAAACACCAAATTGTTTTACTGTTCACTCTGTGTCAGCCACATTGACTCCAGTTCTGGTAGCTTTTATGACAGTATATAGGGAAGTGGACTTAGGACAATAAACACTTTTGGGTCTTTCTTTTCTCTACCTTTCCCTTCCTGCAAGAAATCATGCTGCTCATGTTCCTGGAATTAAAGAAAGGCGTGGGTAGAAAGACAATTTATCTTTCTGTTTCTGTTATTTTCAATCTCTAATTCTCTTTCTTCCTGTGGATAGGTAACTTCTAGCATTTTAATTTTTGTTGTTTGGAACTTATGCGTGTATAGTTGGATGATATCTAGCATCTGACCCATCCATAGTGGTAGGAAACAATGAGGAAGGTAAATATTCTCCTTGGAGTCCAAGTCCTGGATATTCAGCTGTCTCATACACATGTTGAAAGTTCAATAAAATATGATGCTGATTTTCCAACTAGTTTCTTTTTCAAAATAGCACAGCTTGTTCTGAAGTAATTAAACAGCCATTTTTAAGATAGTTCTTCATGATCTGTGCAGTGCTGATAATCAGATATAGCAATTTTGCATTGTAAAAGTGATATTTTAAGGGCAAATGGAATCTCTGAAGTCATGCTCAGAAATGTGACACATTGCCCACTGAGCCTTGTTTGAAACATAGAAGCTTGCCTGTGAGCTTATGAACATTATTCAGCATTGAGGTATTTGCTGTTGCAGCCTCAATTCACTTCTCTGGTTCAAGGCAGTCTCAGGACAAATAGAGTGTTTAATACTTACATTCTCTGTGCAAGGGATGGCAACAGAGTCCATTTGGTCCTTTGCAGACCTGCTGGTGGAAGGGACTGTATGTGTAGTTTGTTAATGAGCAGAAGTTATTTTTGAGGCAGAAAAAACAGTGGGAAAAGAAATGGTGGTTTGACTTCGGGTTCTACAGGAAGGAAATACGTAATAATTCCAGAAAGCTGTTTGTGCTTCTTTGTCCATAATTTACCACTCTTGTTCCTCTTTTCTGATCTCCATTTCCTTCTTCTGTCCCATTTGGTGTGGGTTCTGCCCCTTCTGAGGTTTCACTACACTCTTCCTCCTCTATGCCTTTTGTGTGTGTGTGTGTGTTTTCCAGAACTGCAAAGACTTCGTGAACTTTTCAGTTAAGCATGAATGCAAGAAGGAAGTTGGTAGATGACAACCACATGAGAAATTGCTGAGTAGGTTATGGTAATAACGAAAGCATCAGACAAGCTTAACAGTGGTCACTACTGCTTGTGATGCCTGACATTGTGCCAACAGCTTAGCATCTGATAGCTGGACCAGTTAGGTTTATCAGTTGATTTCTGCTATAAATTTCTGAAATGGTTTCTTAAAAGGGAATAGTTTGGAGGTTTTTTGTTGACAGGCAGGCAATGTACATCTGAGTCATTTTGTGCTTGCTGTTCTCAAAGAGCAATTGGCTACTTTTAAAGACTGTCTTGTAGACCCCAGCAGATGAATGAAGTCAATGACAAAAATGACCCATTTAAGTATTTTGGTTTAGTCTGCTGTGTTTCTGTATTCTCCTACTTTGCATTGCATATCTGGATGTGACTTTCACTATCCTTTCACTTTTTCTTCTGTTTACTGTTATTTTACCAAGACTGCAGCAGGATGTGCCAATTATCACTGCTGTCAAGGACCACCTACTTCATGTTTGAAGGGATGGATAGCTCATATTTGCTTCACCAGAAAGCACAAAGAAGTATGTGATGAAATAACATCTTAGAGATAAAATTAATCATTTTCTCTGGTTCTATCTGTCTATAGCTGATACAGTTAAATTGATAAGCATAGACAACTGGTTCCAATATCTTTATCCTATCAAAATGGCTTAGGAGCTCCCTATTGGATTTAGATTGACAAATGCTATCACATTACAGTAGCATGGCAAATCAGTTTAGGATTTCAAGCCACAGTCATGGATCTGACCACATACACTTTACACCACATCTTTTTTATTATCTCTTGCTAAATTCTTCATTTGTGTGACTCTCAGTTCCCAGACATAAAGGCAACAACTGTACCTGTTTTTCAGTAGACAACAAAACCTCTTGGCTGTTTTTCCTCTTTAGGCAATTGTTTATCCAGTTATCTTCCATGTTTGAAGTACTTTTCATAAACTCGTTTTGTTTGGAAGTGAACTAATAAATCTACACAAGATACAAGGGCTGATTTGTGAAAGGCTTTCTAGGCAAGGCCAAGTGCACAGGAGCTGTATTCTTGGAAATTAAAAATCTAATGCTGTGATTAAATATTTAAGCAGTGGTGCAACAGATGATGATGACAGGGATAGAAGTTTGCAACCTAATTTGTTTAATGTCAATATTACCCACTCCAGAAAAAATATCTCTTTGGAAAAAATCAAGAGAAATACTGCATATAATATAAGAAAAGCAACTACTGCTATTCAGAGGACTTTGAACTTCAACAGAATTGTGATATCAGGTTTTAGTTATCACAATTTTTTAAGAGGCAACTGGGAAATGAGCTTTATAGTCCAGGAGGTCTCTTAGGTCCTGTCTTGTTGTCATATTACAAAGAATTCTGAAAATAAGTACTCCCTATTTTTTTCTGTCTGTCTTCCTCAGATTAGGTTACTTTAAATAATCATAATTTATTGTTTTTCAGAGTTCAATTCTGTGGTGTACAGTATCCTCTTGGGGAAGTTAGTATGATATTCAGTCTATTTTAGGTTCACCTCAGAAAACCTATTCAGCTGCATAATCTCTAGTAATGATCTTGGGGAGAATAAAAGTACATGCTCAATTACAGGCTCAAAATTTTCCACTAGCAGCAGAAATTTGGATTTAGTTTCAGTATGTCCTACCCTATTCCCAGCCAACCCAACTTACTTCAATTGTCAGAATTCAAAGGCTCTTCCAAACTGTGTATCTCCAAAAAAGTGAGGTTAATTTGTTTATTTCTGTTAAATAGTGGAATTTGTACAGTATTGTAATTCCAATATTTTCAGTATATTCATCTTACACATCTGACAGTGAGAAAACGCAGGTTTACAATCATTCGAAAATACCCTTCAGCTGTAGCCTGTCTTGATTCAAGAATCCAGCTTCCTGCCAGTTCATAATGCTTACAGAAATTAATGATGCAGTCTTGTGGTATGGGACTTGGATAATGTTTTCAGTATATATGCCTCAAAAATTTACCTTGAAATGTTTTCCTTCAGATTCTGCAAAGCAATGTAAATTGTGCCATGCAGAGTAGGCTGTGAAAAACTCATGTAGTAGGAGTAACCAAATTGTTGAAGCTATTAGAACAGAATGAGGTTCATCTTGGCTAATTCACAGTCATTTGGTTTGATCCTGAAATTGTGGGGCGTCCGTGTATGTGTTTGGGGACAGAACTGGGGAGCTGAGAAGAAAGTGCAGGATAGGATTTACTGTGTAAAGAAGGCAGAATGAAAGGCTCATGAAGAGTGCAGCAGTGCAGCTCCAAAGGCACAGAGGAGAGGAGATGTGTACAGTGAAATAGAGGCAGGCTAAATTGTCTTGTAATTTGTATTATAAACAGAGCTGGTCATAACCACTGTTGTTGGGTTGTCTTACACTTGCCTTTATAAACAGTTCTGAAGTGTCTTTTAGAGCTTCTCTTTAAAATCTTTATTATATTTCTGTAGACCTTTGAAATTCAGCGTGACAAAGCTGAAGGCCAAGGAATGTGCCTTCAAACTGATCACTGGACCCAGTTAAAATCTGGTCAGGAATTTGCTTACCAAGATTTTTTTGTTGTTGAATCCAAATCTGTTTAGAGATCAGTATGCTCAGCTGCTGGAGCAGCCAGATATGATAACAAATCTCAGACTTGTGTGCAACTCCTCTGATGCAAAAGTAAGCCCAGTTTACTGTAAGAGCTGGCAAAACCACACAGCAGCCTTTGAAGGAGAGGATGTGATCCAGCCAGGTCTCTCATAGATTGACTTGGATATTAGTGGTGGCTGTGCACAATCTTTGCAATCTGCTATGAATGCGGCTCCTTCACCTCATCTAGCGCAAGCCACTGCTTCAGTTCAAGAGTTCAAACTTTGCTGGTGGTGCTTGGTAAGTTTTGTTTATTAAAAATATATGTTGGGATAGGGATGCTAATAGGAAGGAGCAGAGCTTGTGGGCAAGCTGCTCTGGCTTGATTTGAAATCCAGCAACAGAAGAAGAAAGGAGGTCTTCTTTAAATCAAAACCAAAATACCCATCTGTATTCCATTCTTTCTCCAATTTTACATTTCTTCCCACACAAACAAACAAAACCAGTCTAACTCACCACCTCCCAAAAACATGCTTTCTAAATGCTTGGGAAATAGTAATTTTTATATCTTACAGACCATATTTAGGGCGCTCATTTCTGCCTGCTGAGCCATTGGAGAATGTTCCTTTTTCCCAGACAAATAAGACTTTCATGTAACTAGATAAATATTTTTGTTTTCCCAGTGACCTGGAGGTGACTGCTGTGCTTAAATGATGATGGAAGATAAGGGGTGTGATGCATTGCCTGTATCTGAGTCCAGGGCTCCCTGAAATATTCCCAGGAACACCAAGGGCTAGGATTGACTGTGACAGGGGGAAGCACAGGGGTGTTTGTCTTCATGATTTTGTCTATTTAGTACAGACATTTTCTCTTCTAGCCATTGAATGCAACCACAAGCCTTGGGTATTTATGGTGAAGTGTTCTCTGTGAAGCGTCTTTCCTGGCACTTCCTCTGCCTTTCCCAACATTTGCTGGATGTTGGGAAAGGCAGAGCACCCCTGGACAGGAGGATGGGGAGGGGACGTGGTGGCAGCCATAGAAGTGACTGTGAAGAACTGGGATCCTGGCCTTCAGAATCTCTTCTGCTGAGATCATGTACTTGGTATGGCTGCCAGGAAAAGCCTGTTCCAAAAGGAAAAAAACCCTCATGTTTTCTTTGCTTTTCTTTTTTAAAGAAAAGCAAAGTAAATATAATCTTGCTGCCACCATGGCTTAAATCAGTTTATGTATTTGCTTGTTGAGTTAGTTGGTGTGTATTAATGGACTTCCATGTGTGTTTCAGTGTAGCAGACTAATTTTTAGAGAGCTTGATATAAAACCTAAGCATTTGTCTTCTTTCCCTCACATCCCTTCCATCCGATAGGGAAGGAAATAGGATATAAATGATGAATAAAGCACATTTCTCAACTTTTCTCCTCATTGATTAGAGCTTCCTTTAGCTTCAGAGACATTGTGTGTAATCTGGATAACCAGACATCTTAATCCAACTTTTATTCAATTACAGTATTTTTCTATTAACACCTATTGTATCTTATCTTACCAGCTCCTCGTGTCTTGGGAGCATGGGTACAGGTGGGACTGACATGAAAATAACTCAAATGTGATCACAATCATTTGCAGAACAATTGATTTTGCTGGAATATCAGAGCTTTGCTTAATTCTCTTAACTAAAGTCATTGTCTAAATTGCCGAAGCTATCATGCATCTGGGCAAATTTTGTACCGTTGTCAAAATTATCTTGACATGTTTTTTATGGGAAGATGTTTATCCAGTGACAGCTGTGAGTCATGCACAGAAAGTCTAGGAGCTTTCATCCACTTTCACATCCTCAAAGAGAAGTACCCAATTCAAGTCTTGTTTGAAGGGCTTTTATTTCAGTAAGATTGTATTTGGTTGCTGAAGTCTTTGTCACCTCTGTGGATCAGAAATAAACACACCTCCAAGGAGATGAATTCACTCGTGGTACAAATGTGTTTTCAGTAGGGTCAAGTTAAGTGAGCTGGAAGGTTAAAACGTTAAAAATACTGCACAGTACTGCTCATGAGATGTGTTTCAATCCAGGTCCTCCATTTCTATTGTGTTGTTCCTTCTGGAGGCTGCCACAGCAGATTTGAAACAGGCCAAACTTGCAGCTTGTGCTCAGGAGAAGCATCTGGCTGGCGTTCATCTCTTAAGATAAGAAGCCACTGGATTTCAAGGAGACAGCCCAGTTGCAAAGACTTGGGTAGTCATTTAAATAAAAAAGCAGGGGCTGGATTGTCAGCAGGGGAAAGGAAAGGGGAAATGTCCTTGTCTTAGTGGAGGAAGCCTCCCCTTAAATTGTTTCAGTCTCACTCTGGCATCCAAGAGCCACAGGGTGTTTTCCTGGAATGCCAGCTTCCCAGGCAGCTTTTGCCTTGCTTCATCTGAATCACCATGGAGGATCCTTGCATGAAAACCAGTGCTGATTTGTAGCTTTTAAAGTATGTTAAGGGTGGAGATGAAGGAAAACTTGTTTGCCACAGAGATTTGTTGAGGATGGATGAGAGACCCAGGAATCTCCTTCCCTACTGTTTTACTGCTACAGAAGCAAGGCACTTCCTCCCCCCCCCCCCAGGCTGTGCCACCATACAAAGGATGCTTTTCTGGAGCTGTGATAGAGTTCCAGGAAAAGTTAGGCACACAAATATTTCTTTTAGCTGATGTTACACCAAGATTTGGTTAGGACAATATATTCTCTGCTTCTTAATCTTATCAGTCAGTAATGAAAGAAAATGAAATCCCAGCAGAAAAATTAATAAAACACTGATAGGGAAGTAGAATTTATCCATTTTATGTAAGAATTTTTTCTCTTGAGAAGCTTGATAAAAAATCTGTATTGGTAATGTTTTGTTCTTTAATAAAAGCAGGATTGAAAAGTTTTGGTGATAAAAAACCCCCAAATCAAAAATACTGTATCCTGCATGACAGTGCAAATATTGGTGGGCAAGAATGCACAGAAGGTTTGCAGTTACAACAATCGGCAAATGAATTAAAAACAGACAGAATAAGGTGTGAAGCATTACAATTAAGAATGCAGCATCAAAGATTTTGATATCCTCAGAAACAATGAAGAGAATTGAAAAATATAAATATCTTGATTTTTTGCTGTGGATTAGGGGTGTAGTGTATTATGTCTCTACATGCAAATATATATTTAAAAGGTAAATTAAATAATTTCTAAAGAAATTTCTAAAGAAATAATGAACTTATATGGGGCAAAATACTTGTTTGGCTTTCCTCTGGGAGAACAGCATCACATTTGAGAGATCAATGTATATTGGGGCTGGAAAGGTGGGATGGTCAGTGAAATGCACAGAAATGGATGGCTTCAGATTAATGTTTTATTGACTGCAGTTCTTGAACAGAGATTTTCACAAGTGGCATAAGTGTTCTTTTAGTATTTTCAGCCAAAATACCACGTGTCACCCTAAACAAGTAACTTTATGCCAAATATAGAATCTAGTTGAAAGAGTGAAGTGGGCAGCTTTTGTTCCGTGTACGCTCACCAAACAGAAGGAACATCAAAAAAGTTTCAGAAGTGTTTCTGCAGAGACAATTTTTGTTCTCACCATCAGTTGAAGAGGTTTACTGCATATGTACAATATCATTCTCTATTACTCTCTGAAGAATTCTGCTACTTTGCAATAGTTCAGCTGTGACTTAGGGAAGCATTTAAACTCTCAGCACTGGCTTCAGTGGCTACTTCTTGTGTTCAAGAAGCCTTTGGAAGGCAGTGGCTGTAACTGATTTTCTGTTCTGCTCAAGATCCAAGCAATGGCTGCTGTACAGCAGCAGCAGAACAGAGAGGGAAGGCACCACACAGCACCTTCAGAAAATTTGTTCTCAGGCTGTGGTGCACTGATGTAATCTCTGGATGTTGCAGTTATCTCTCAATACTCAGTAAAAGCCCTTGCCACGTTTGAAATTAAAACCTCCTGATTTCTTCACTAGCACTTACACTGTTCTTTGCTAACCAAACACTGGGAGAAGACCATGTGACTTTAACTGTTTAATTATCTTTCTAGCATAATCTACAAGTTTTCACTGTCTTAGTACTCTGCTGGCTGTAGCTCTGGGAAATGAAAGATGTTGTTATATATACAACACAAATACATGAGTAATTTGATCTTAGAGCCAGCTGATGTTGTCTTTCATTTTAATTTTCATTATGCCTTTGGCTCTGTAGCTGCTCCAATTTTTTTATTAGACAGTAGTGTAAAAAGAGGCAATAGAGGGTTAATTGCTGTTCAGGGAAAGTGTTTTAAAAACAGCACCAGCTATATCTTATAACAACAACACTTTCTCATAATGTTTGTGCTTTTTGTCTTTAGAATTTATCCATACTTCCAATTTGTGACTGCACATATTGGTGTGGCAGAGTTGTCTTGGATAGTTAGAGGTTTTGTAATCATCATATTTTTGTTCTTACATTGTTTACAGTAAGTATTCAAGATTTCATAATAATTTTTAAAGGTTAAAAGAGTAACTCTCAAAAGTAAAGATAATCTCAGTGTCTACCCCTGCAATTAATGATTGGACCACTTTGCAAATTCAATATACAACCACTTTGAAATGTAGCCTAGAAAGTCAAGTGTTATCTGCTTTTAATCTGGCTGTTGCACAGATGATCACTTTAACAAAAAATTTGCTACTGGCTGAGTATCATGAGAGTTGGAAAGTTTAGGCAGAGCAGTGTCACACTCTGGAAAGAGGGGGTACATAGTTTGTTGTTTGTTGCAGGTTGTTTTGTGTGACTTTTTAATCTCCATGTATGTGCTTTATTTCTCCTTGTGACAGTTTTATTGCCCCACAGTAAAAACTTCAAGTGTAATTGTTTTCAAAACAGGACCTTACAAAAATATCAAAACAATATTTGGATTTAAATGAAAAATAAATAGAAAAACAGAATACTGATTAGTGGTGTTGGAAACTAAAGGGAATGGCCTAATGCTGTGATCTCGGAACAGAAGTAACCCTGAGCCTCTGCAAGAGAAGTGGCCCAAAGCAGAGTAACTTGGCAAAACACAGAAGATGTGATGTTTATAATAAGTAATTGTATTGCAATGAGTATGGCCCACCGTCTCATGTCAGTTGCCAGCCTTGTTTGCTCTGGCAGAGGTAGGGAGCTAACTAAATTTATCTTGATGCTATTTCTCTTAAGCATTTTGTTGTCTCTTAATTACATATTGAATAGCATCTGGTGTTTGAAGAATTATCGAATAGAAACACAGCAGGGGGAAGCGTGGCAATATTGATGCAAGCTGATACTTTTTCTGCTGTGGTGGTCTGGAGGCTCTCCGCTGGCCACTGAGACATCCTGCTTCTTCCTCAGCCTGGCCTGAGGTGCCCGAAACATCAATTTTGTAACGCTCGTGTCAGGCCAGATTTAGCACTCGATTTTGATTTTGTAATACCAGGTTTTCATAACTCCTAGAACATGTGGAACTAAACTGTTTCCATCTCTTGTCTTTTTTCCTTTCAGTCACCAGGGGAAAAAATTATTGAAAACAGTTTCCTGCGGGAGATTCAACAAAAGCGTTGCAGTGCTCTGTTTGTGCAATGAAATCAAAGTGACTGGAAACTGTTTTGTTGTCTGAGATTGAGTGATCTATTATTTCAGTGGCACTAAGGAGTCACGGTGGCTTTTGAAAACCTCTCATAGTACATAGCTTTTCCTTAGGTACTGAATCACCTTTGAAGAGCTCTGCCTTGGTAGCACCAGGAGAGCAGCATTTCTCTGCCTCACACAGGTCATGGAAGAGTAAACATGTTAAGTTTATGAAATACTCAGATGTAGCAATACTGAAGGCAGGTTTAATAGCTTATCTAGGAGTTAAATGATCTTTATAAACTATTGTTTTCCAAAATCAGAAAGGTAGGAAACTGCTTACTTTAAATCTTCAGTTAGGCAAGGGAAGAAAATCAACTACAAAACAGACAACTCTATTGCCTTGAACAGCTCTTCAAGCACAGATTGTCTGAAATAGCTGCCATAATATGTTTTTACTTTTCAGGCCATGGAGCTTAGGGAATCAGGTTTTTAGTGTCTACATCATCTCTTTCCTCCTGGGACTGAAGCTGGTTACCATAGCAAAATGGCAAGGAAGCTGATAAGCAAGTAGTACCATTTGGCAAACAGGATATAAATTTATTTTGTTAAGACTGTGAAAAAACTTACTGCTCCTAGAATTTTTTTCCCTTTATTGTGTTTTAAAATGGCTGTGTAGAAAATTATTGTGAACAGATATTGAACAAAATTCTCTTGCTCACTAACAAGTGTGGCTGCAAATAATAGGAGCTTCAATTTTAAATCTCTGCAGATCTTTGATATTTTCACAGAAACGTTATACAGTAACACAGATATTATACAGTAATCTAACTCCTAATATTTCAGGTTATTGCAAAGATGCCATACTGTGAATTAAATGAGCTCCTGCTAAACAGAATAAACACAGATACCTGTCCCCCACTACTTAAAAATCACATTCCAATATAGTTTTTGTTCCTACTTGATGAAGCATGGTCATCTGAGTCTGTCTTGTAAGTCAGTCTGTGAAGTCCCATGGGTTTGTGTAAAGTGACATTAGTGAGTGCTGAAAAGTTAAACTTCTCGGTGTTCCAAAAATGTTATCAATAATGTCAGTTCTAAGGGGTTTTTTTGTACTCCCTCAGTGTACTGTCTCGGTGCCCAATACAGCACAGCCTGGCTCTTGGAGGCAGCATCACAGCAGCTGCATCTTTGTGTGTGGAGCCCACTGGGGGGACTTTTTGTTGTCTCAACACCAATTTGTCAAGAAAGACCTAAAGAAAGCTTGTTGTCAGGACTGAGGTGTTTCTCTTTCTGATGGGTTAATTCTTGGTATGTGGCCTGGCATCTAAGCCACCTGCTGTCTGTCTCCTGTTCTTGGTGCAAGACTGAGTCACTGGTTTGGGTGAGGTTTTTTGGGGTTTGTGCTAGTGACTGTAAGTGAAATGAAATCTCAGAGTTTTGGGATAAAAGCAAAAAACTGCTTATTTCCTAAAACCTTCTTTGTCATCAATTTATCCATTCAAAATACATGATGCATACTTATGCCATTTTATATGCCCTGACAAATTTTCTAATTACTGCACAGCTGAATGGCTCCAATAGAGAGGCTTTGGGAGTCTTGCTGTAATCCAGGCATGCAAAAGATGCTGTTTAGTTTTAACCCCTTTGAGCCCATATTAACCAGATTGAACTTGCAGAACTTCTGTTCATTGGTTGAGAGTCTCAATTAGTGCATCCATGGAATTGGAATCAGAGTAAATGCTAGGAAACACCTATTTTGACATCCTTTTTAAGATTTTCTTCTTCAATACAATAAGCACTGGCAGGGTTTTTTTTATGTTGGGGGAGATTTTTCGTCTTTAAAAATTATCATTATCACGAAAAAATCACCATCAAATGCCCATTGGGTGCAGCACTGGCTCAGGTTAACTGGGCAGGATCCAGGTGGAGTTGAATGGTGTCTGATCAGCTTGGGAGACGGAGGTGGAGGACCTTGGATCTGGCAGAATCCAGCCAGGCTTAGAAAGTGCTGAGTGAGGGAAGGGAATGTGAAGGGCATGTTTGAGTTTAGGATCAGGATTTATTTCATTGCACGTGTGTGACCTGCATCTTCAACAGCCTCATCTCTGTGCGAGCTGTGGGCTCTCCATGGAGGGACCCCTCTGGAGGGGTTGAGAATAATTTTGTCCTAGAAAACCAGTTGTCTGCAGTTACATCTGGATGCCATTGGTGACAGTCACCTGTGGGTGTCCATGACCTGCAGGTCTTTGTACTGCAGTGTGGTACCCAAATGTGGGAACTCACTGCGGGGACATGGCCCAAAATGCAGGGATGCTCCTTGGATGCAGGAGCTTGGCAAGTTGGAGTGTTGCCATCTACTGGCAGCCATCCACAGAGAGGAGTCCCTCCTCTTCTGTAGTTGATGGTGTTGCTTATTTTGAGCTGAAAGATGAGGTTTTTCTGCCTAAGTTTTGTTTCGAGTCAGAGCTGTCAATAAAAGAATCATCACTGTCCTTAGCATGCGGATGTAGTCAAACAGCTGGAGTAATACCAGACAGATTTTTTTTATGTTACTCTTGGGATGTGGGTCCATGTTTGAGGTGTGGGCAGCTCCTCTCTCCTGCACAGTGTCCAAGCTGGTTGGGGGAGTCCTGAGCACCCCCTGTGAGCTCAGGGCTTGAGGGGTGTCCTGCAGCTCTCCTGCCCTTCAGAGTGGCTCCATATTTTCAGGGAATGGGCTGGAAAATTCTGCAAGTAAAAAATTAATAAATGCAAAGGATATATTTGGGCTCATTAGGGAATAGAGCAAAGATCTGTATTGTTAAGAATGTTGGAGGCCTGACAGTCTTTCCCCCTAGAAGAAATGAGAGGTGTTTCAAATCAGTCTGTCCTCAAAGGGTGATCCAGTACAGCTTGTGCAAGTCTCAAAAAGTCCTACTGGGACTGACCTCTGTTAAGGGAAATGTTTACATTAAACCATCAAAACAGGCTTTGAGCATTTTGCTTGAAACAAATACCAGCAATGGGCATGAACATTTTTTCCTTTTTATTAAAAAATAGTTGGGAAATAAAAGGTTGCAACACAAGTTTTCAGGAAAAGTTATGTGACTGCTTCCTTACAAAACATAACACGCATGGAGTAGAAGGGTGACATAGCTCTTCCTTCATGCTTTTCCAGCTGAAATATGCTTCAGACTTGGCAACTCATTTCTGTGCTCAAGCACAGAAATGTAAAAAACTTATGTTTTCATCTATTAACATAAAAATTTCAGTTGGAATTAGGTTATAAAAACTGCTCTGAAACTTTGTGAATGCCAACACTTTACCTTCAGTGTTTGGAGCACTATTTCGAAATAATGGTTAATGTACCTTCAAAATATTTTTGAGCCAGATATATAGGTACAGAAACATGGAAATATTTGTGTTCTTCTGCCAGATGTCTCCATGTGAGTTATAGGTGACTTCCAGTGATGGAGCAATGATGCATTTTTAGATAGATTTGTGTCTCAGTAGCTCCCAGATAACAGATAACCAAAAGCAAGGTTGCAGAATCTTCAGTGGAATTGTACCTTTCATTTGTGAACTAGTACACAGTGGTAAGAACATATATTTGAGGTCATATATGGAAGTTTTATATTTTAAAGACTATAGAGGTAAAACACGCTGAAATTAAGAGCCTGAGGTTTAAATATGTCTTGGATTAAAGAGTCATGGAAGGGGCTGAATTCTGGCCTGTGCTTTGTTACCAATGTCAGTTTTCCAAAGTGTAACCAAGTATTTTTCTCTCTTTCTTTTTTTTCTTTTTTTTTTATTTTATTTTTGTTTGGTTTTTGTTTTGTTTTTGTTTTTGTTGCAGCTGGTCTCCAATGTTCTCATCTTCTCCTGTACAAACATTGTAGGCGTGTGTACCCACTACCCAGCAGAGGTGTCCCAAAGACAGGCTTTCCAGGAGACCAGGGAATGCATACAAGCCAGGCTGCATTCTCAAAGGGAAAACCAGCAGCAGGTAAGAGCAACAGTTGGAAATAAAACAGAATTAGCATGCGAATTGTTCCTGTAGGATGGGATTTGCAGGCTTCTTGTTTTGTGAGTAATCCAAGCAAGAATAGGCTGATAATAGAGGACAGGAGTTTTAAAGGTTTGAAAGAAAGCTCAGGGGCATAGTTCTTGTCCAGTACTCTGATGGACTTTTCCAGAGACAGCAAGATTTCCTGTGGCATATGCTCTGTGGATTAAAATTACACAGCACACAAAGACTCCGCATAGTTTCTTGCACCCATCGTTGATGCCAGGTGTTGGATGCAGATGCAACACACAGACTTTGGCTGACCCTCTTTGTAAGGTCAAAGCCTGGTGTGATTGTCTGCCAAGTCACTGCCAAAAGGTAGCTGTAAGGCTGGTAAAAATTGGTCCACAATACATAACATTCCTTGATGGCTCCAAAGAAAGTCCTCTTCCCTCCTTTCCTAAAGGTTCCTACCTTCTTACACATCTCTCTATTGTATTGGCCCCAAATAAATTGTATTTGTTCAAAAAGTAAGATTCATCATCAGCTTCATTGGTTTTTTGCTATAAAAGCCCTCTTGCTGCCAACACGCAGCTTAGTCTTCAGGGTACTGAATGTATCTGCTCCCCTAATTCATTTGTGGGTTCTCTTGCATGGATCTCCTGTGTGCTCAGAATTAGACACAGAAGGTCTTTTGGGGCAGTATAACTATTCCCATGCTAGCACACATCTCTGCCCTGCAGTACATCTCATAGTGGTCTGTTCAGTCCAATTGGAAATTAATCATGAAATGGGACTTCCATTCATCCCTTGGGAGATATCTCAGAGCTTGGTTGTGGGTTTGGGGAGAGGTCAGGGGAATGAATCAGCTGGGGAGTCTTTGCATCTCTGTGGCAACTCAGTTTCATTTTCCTCCCTGTCCCAGCCCATCTGCATCTATGGATTTTTGTTTTGGCAGTGTTTCATGAGGTACCTCTGGCTGACATAGCTGCTGTCCAATCCTTACTGTGAAATAACAAGTCCACGTGCTGATTTGGTACTTTACGTATGAAATCAAGATTCACACTCAAGACTTCTTTTTCCTTTGCAACGAATATTGTCTCAGATAGATGTAATGAGCAACCACTCCTCCTTCCACACCTTGAAGGGGAGGAAAGGATTGAGCCAAGAGAATATGCCATTTTACTTATTGATTAGAGCTCTGTCCTCCCTGCTGAGAGAGTGCCTCAGCAGCATGGCTCAGATGCCTGTGCTGGGCTGGATTTGGGCACTTCAGTCTCAGAAGCAGCTCCTGAGAACAATCCTGACAAATCTTGATGCTTTTTTCTTCTTCCCCTCTCCAGAAAGCACTATACCATACATAAGAAATCCAGGACATCAGAAACACGTGGGTCAAAGCCAGTCACTGCCAGGGGCTCTTCAGTCCTTCCAGCAGTAACTGCAAGTCCTGGCAGCTGGAGACTCCTAATGAGATTATTTGCTACCACAGCCTGCACTGACATTGATCTCCAGGTTCAGTTCAGATGTCTCTCTATGCATAATGCATTGAGATAATCACAAGGTGACAGCAGACACAAATAAGGACAGCTCAGCCCACATCTGGGATAGCCAGTCTCAAAACAGGGGTGGAGGGAAACACAACTGCACAGCCCAACACTGTTATTTATAGTTGCTTGTCTTTTTCTGGAGATTGATGTTGCTCCTGTGTGCTGTTCTCTGTTAAAGGCAGGCAGGTTTTCTCAGGCAAATGACCTTGTATTTTCCTTTATTAAGCATTTACCAGCACCTAAAATTAACCACAAAGTAAATAGAAAATCCAGAATGTCCAATGCAGGAAAGAGATGACTTGAGATAACCTAAGAGGAATCACTGTTGTTTGCCCAGAACAAAATATCCTTGGATGAAAAATCAGGTGTTCTCCACACTCTGCAGGGAGCAGATAGCATTTGAGTAAGAGATGCGTTGTTGGGACTACACTGTCTTAATTCCAGCACTGCATGTTTTTTGTCTCTGTAAAGTTGTTCTTTCCTTTTTTCCATCTCAGCATCACTTTTGGTAAAAAGTAACTGTTACCAAACCTGAGGAGAAAAAGATAATCTTAAAATACTAAATATTCATAGTGTTTTGAGGTTATCTTGGGAGAGTACTACATAAATAGTTAAAATTCCTATGCAGACTCATAGTGGGAATGTGTGTGCCCATGTACACATATATCCATGTATATCCACAGAGTAGATCTGTGTTGAACTCCTTCATTTCTGCGCCTGTTTTAGAGACTGGTGCTCCTTGGGATGTAGTTGTTTAATGTATAATTCAGTGGAACTATACTTGCATGTTATTTTGAAGTGAGAATTATATATGGATTTGCTCTTGCTTTTTTATCAGGTCAGAATGCTGCCTTGTTACACTTGTAAAACAGCAGTCCTACTCACCTCATTGGTGCATAAGTGATTTTACAGTGAGGGCTGCGGCACTTTCTAGTTATTGTACCAAAATGAAAATTGTGCTCTAGCGGAGACGCTAATTTCTCTGCTCCATTTGAAATAAAACATGGGGATTTTGTTGTTTTGAAGGCCTTTTCATGTGGCTTATGCCTTACAAATGCACTTGTTACAGCCTTCTCCTGTTAGCTTCAGAGGTTATTTTCAGTGATTGTGATGACTCCTAGCAAACAGAATAAAGATAATGCTCAGCTCTGTAACACAGCTTAACTTCCTAATTAGTAGCTGCATGAAGGGATGTTGTGCCACATGCATTTGTTTCACCTGATGAGCCTATCTTATTCCCTGATTATTAGCTCAGAGCAGCGGTAGTGTGGCTCCTGGAGATCTCAAGTGTCTTGAAAATATTGGTGATTTAATTTGGCAAGTACCTGTGGTGTCAGGAAGAGCAGGGGTAGGGGCTCTCAAATAAAAGCTACTTGGGAATGTACGTGACAATCTCCTGGAGTGCTATAACAGACACTCAGGCTCCTGAACGTGTCTCTGTTTTGGAAGCAAGTAAACCCTCCTTGCTCGTGCGCCCACAGGGAACGTTCCAAACCTGTGGGTGCCCCTGAACCTCCTATAAAGCTCCAAGTTATTTAGGGGATGTGTAAAATCACACATAAAATAGCAGCTTTCACACATTTGAGGATGCCTATTAGAATATGCAAATAACAACAGTGTATACACCATCTAGTCTGGAAAGCACACAAATGTGTTGTGCTTTTCCACTCAGGGAGTGCACCAATAGCTGACAGAAGCCTAAGGACACGTGCATGATTCATGAGCTGGTTTTTTTAAAAAAAAAAGTGGATATGTAACTGTTAGCACCTGTGGTATGCTAGTGACGGTGACAGTGCTTTAAAAAACAAGTATCTTTTCATGACTGCTGCAGTTTTAAGCAGAACTAGAAATCCCTCCAACACATCTTCTGTGTTATTACTATCTCTTCAAAGACCAAAGGCAGAATCAATCTCTTTAAGGTATACATTGAAAAGGGAAAAAGAATACTGGACAGTGCCACAGACTATAAAATGTCTCAGTGCATGCTGAGCACGTTTTCAGTGATTTCATCTTCCTCTGGTTCCCCCAGGGTTCCTCTCTCTCCTTAGAGGAAGAAATAAATGGTGAACTTCCAGTTAAAACTAGGAATTAGAAACCAGAAATGTGCCTATAACTGCAGTATGGGCAAGTGGTTTGGTGACGTGAGCACTTGGGACAGGATTGCTGACCCCTCTGAGTCAGGCCTGCCTTTGAGCCCTGCTGCTCCCTGTGGTGCTGAGAATTAATGAGCTGTTAGACAAGGTTAGGGACCTTCCTTTGCACCACCTTCTGTCTGTGTCATCAAGAAGGAAGGCCCTTTTCTTCGTCCTGCTCACTGCAAGGAAAGAAAAATAAAGACAAGAGTGGCACAAACTTTTGGGATCCCTCAGCTGTTCCAGAGCACTGCCTGCAGGTTGGACCAGACCACAGCAGAGCTGATCCCAAAGGAGATGCTCCCCACCTTCATGAGCCATAGCAAAACCTTTTGAACTTCACAGGGTGTGACTGGGAATAGAATAAAGCTCTAGGCAGAATTCTCAGGTGTTATTCCTGATATACACAAATGCATCCCTGGGGCACAAATTACCTGCAGATTTAAATTCTATCATTTCTGTGTGAAATTGGCACCCAATTTAGAATAATAACAAGGACTTGTTTTTATGTGAGTTTTTAGGAAAATCACCAGAAAGTCATCATTTTGTCAATTTTTGCGTACTCAGTAGGAACAGCTTGCAAAATAATGTTACAAAAGTCACACAAAATCTACAATCAGTAAATAAAAGTGCCAAGTGAGGGGCAAGGAGAGCCGCAAACTGTTGATGATATGTGGTTATTAAAAATACTCTTGTAGGTGAGTGGGTGGGTTCACAGATCTTAATACAGTTGGGCACTAATAGCAGTTTAAAGTGTAGCAGTATAATACTTTTCATGCTGGTTTTATCGGGGCGTTTCTACGACATTTTAGCTGCTAAGAGCAGGTTTGTGCCTGCTGGGGGAATGTGCTTAGATAATTAGATAAGTAGGGAAGGAATTTTAAACAGTGCCCAAGGGTGTTGGGGTATCATTCCTCTGGTGTTAGGCGAAGGAAGGCTTCGTGGTGGTGTGCCGAGACTGTGTGGGAGGTCAGACAATATCATTTATCAGAGTCCTTCCAACGATGGTGCACGGACACTCTTTGAGTTGCATGATTCTTTTATTTGCAAGAATTAGCAACCATGAATTGTAAGCCCAGTGCATCTGGAATGAAATATAATGCTTTTTCTTCTAAAACCATTGAATTCTTATTGTGGGATTCGGAA
The DNA here is from genome assembly GCA_034509425.1 of Eopsaltria australis. Classification (NCBI taxonomy): domain Eukaryota; kingdom Metazoa; phylum Chordata; class Aves; order Passeriformes; family Petroicidae; genus Eopsaltria; species Eopsaltria australis. The sequence goes on along the minus strand of JAVTVJ010000067.1, from coordinate 2,064,272 downwards.
CAGAATTGCATACGACTGCTTAGGGGATCAGCTAGTGGGTTTATGGAGCCCATTTTGCTTGGTGGTACTCATCTCTCACCAAACTGATGAGTCATTTCTCCCCAGTAAAGAACAAAGTGTGTTTGTTAACTGGGCAGCAGGTGTTTTAATTGGTTCATCTGTCTGACTCCACAGGAGCGTCTCCTGCTCTCTGTACTTCCTCGACATGTTGCCATGGAGATGAAAGCTGACATTAATGCCAAACAGGAAGACATGATGTTTCATAAGATCTACATCCAGAAGCATGACAATGTCAGGTAAGAACAGCAGCCTGTCTCCCAGCCATCAGGGAGGAGGCACCCTCCCAAAGCTTGGCCCTGAACACCCAGGGATGAAGATGTCAGTGACACATAGTCCAAAATAAGTGTAAGACTCTAAAGTGTTGCTAGCTGACTTTTGAAAGTTTGTTTATATGATGGTAGGAGAATTCCCTCATTCCAGCAATAACATCCTTTGACTTGAACTGATCTCTTTCCTTACATTCTCCTTTTCTTTTTTTCTTTTTTCTTTCCTGGAGTAAGCGTTGACGGTTTTGAGAAGGTGTTTTATTGGGGTTCAGTTATTTTGGGACAGTTACAACCACCCCTCTGATAAGACATGATGGAATGAATGCAAGTTACAAATTTGGAACACTTCCCACAGGATGAATTGCAGAGCCCAGCTAAGGTTAAGGTTTTCTGGAGGGGTTTTTGGCAGTTTGGAATTACAAGCAGGGGGCCCATTAATGACAGCCTTGACACCTGCTCAGTCACCCAGCAATGTGCTGCTCCTCAGTCTACCTGGATGAGGAGAAGAGTTTGACATCCAATCTCTGGCAAGTCACACAAAATCAAACTCAGCCTGTGTTGCTGGGGTAGTCCGGCCCCAGGAGCTTCTGAACATCTCCTGGTTCCCACTGTCCAGTTTTCCAGGGAAGAGGCAATAAAGCAGTACTTCAGGTGGCTCAATAGCTTTATAGGCTGCAGTTGCAAAGTTTAACTTAATCGATGCATTTCACCTCTGCTGTTGTACCTGATATCTTTGGAGATCACTTATGTCTCAGCTAAGCCAGGTCCTGGAACTGTGTAACAGCTCTGTCCATAAATACTTCTTTTGAGACACAGGGGCTGGGGACAGAGAGCTTCCCCTTACAACAAGAGTTTTTCCTGTGAACTCCCTGTGTAGAGTGAGAGCCTTTCTCTCTCGTGCAGCTTTAGTATGTTGGTGAATTGTATTTTCTGATACTTTATGCTCAACAAGTAAAAGTGAGTTTCTGACATCTCTAACATACTGCACCCTCCAATAGTTGACGTGAAAAAGTCCACATGAAATTCTGATGCATTTGAAGACATTACCTTGGAATGGAGGATAGCTGGGAGAGGCAATCAATGTACAAGCAGAAAATTGGAGGTTGCTCAGTGTTGAATGTAGAGTCTTATATAAAACTCACTGAAATCAGGGCAGGTCTGTGTGCTGGCTTGGATGGAATTCAGCCCTCCAGTTTTTTTGGTTGTGACTCAGTAAAGAGATAAAGATCCACTAGCAATACTGAAGACAAAAACATTATCAAAAAGCAAAGACAATAACGGTTCAGTGATGAAAAATAAAGGATATATGCATGTGATGAAGGGGAGGGGAAGATGCCATCCACAGTGCCCTCAGCAGACTTCGTGCTATAGTAAATTAAGTTTTGTGTCTTCACATTCATTTTTTCCTTAATGACACTGAGCTTGTTCAAGTAGGTGTGTAAATTTCTTCTGATAGATGCTGATTGTGAATTACTTTTTTCCATTACTCAAAGGTCAACTTGACATTCAAACTAAGTGCAATTCATTAGACACGGCATGAGACGATGGTATTTTAGTCTTTCACATCAATTTCCATGTGTCATTATTTTGCAGGTTTGAAAGTTGTTCAGTAGTCAAATCTTAGTAAAGCTGATTATCTCTTTAGGATGATACTGATTTGAAATTCTAATTTATATGACTACTATATAAAAACTAAATAAACAATAATGAGCTAATTTTGCAAATGAAAAATTTTAAAGGGGCAAGGGGAATCTGATGGAACAATTGTGATTGGAAAAAAGAGCCCAAAGATAATGGCTGGTATGGAGACATGAAGATCTCAAAAGATGCATAAAAAACTGGCACATAGCTAAGAGTATAGAAATAGAAAAAAGTTAGCTATGATTTTCAGCTGTGGCTGTGCAGAAATATGAAAGGTGAAACACAAATACATAAATGGGAATGTGCACCAGTCAGTTCCTGATGAGTAGGTAACAGGATGCTTGTAAACATTTAATTTTCACATCTTGCATATTTCTTGGATAATATAAGCATTTATGTAATAGCTTCACTTCTGCAGCTTAAAAGTAATTTCAACTCTGTTCCTCATGGTAATGAGTGTTTAGGAATCAGGCCCTTGCAGGTGCCGACTATCTCCAGTGCAAAGGGACTCTAAAGTCTCAAAAGATCTTGCAAGAGGAAACAAGTCAAATGGTGTCTTCCTCAAAGTGTGGGCTTTGTTATCTGTGCCTGTGAGGTCCTAAATCAAAGCCCACTGAAATAATGGAAAAGGCTGGAAAACTGAGATAAGAAATAAGAATAAAATAGTATATGTGCTGAGAGCAAATAGAAAATAACTCAGGAACATCTCATCTTCATGTACTTTAGGGAAATGAATAACTAAGTGCGAATATTGAAGAAAGGAAACATGATTTGGAACAAATGACTCATTTCACACCAGGAGTTCAGCACGGAGCCTTTGCTCTTGCCTGGGTGCACTGAAACCACCTCTGGTGGGAATGACTGTGGATGATTTTGAAGCATTTACATGCACACAGAAATACCATGGAGGGGGGAGGCAGCATCTCAGTGATGCTGATTAATGAACTGGCTGAATAAAAGCAAGCATGCTCTTTATTTTGTGCAGGGAAATGCTCAAGGGGAGGCTTTTGAGATGAGAACGCTCCAAGCAATTTTGTTTTGTGTTCGTCACTATTCAAAAATGTCATAAGATCTAAGTTTTTATGAGCTAAAGGTTATTGTGTCAAGGCAATTGAGAAGCATGTGAAGTCAGTGCAAGGGTGCTGTGCCCAGCCATTGAATCTGGCTTCCTGTTGATGATTTATCAGCAGGAGCATTTCCTCTGCAGTTCAGAGGAGTGGGAAGGTCTGTGTGTTTGCCCAGAGGTATAGGTTTTCCTTTTCCATCAGCTGTATTCAGCCATTCTTTTTTCCCCATTCTCCCAGACTGTGTATAAAGGTAGACTTTAAATGAAAGTGTAATGGGTGGGAATTTTTGTTAGCTATTGATTTAAAAGTTTGATTGTCATCTTAATGCTTGGAACCTGACATCTTGATTTTTACTGGATCTTCAGAAAGAGGTTGCTCTCCAGACTCACAGTCAACATGGAAATAATGAGGCTCTGGAGGTTTCCATCTAGATGGAACTTGGGTCCTTTGAACTCAGGAGGCACAGGAACACAGCCTCGTGCACTTAGCCTGGTTTGACATTTTGTGTGGGAGAAGTGGCTTACTAAATTCTCTTCCAGACAAGATTAAATATTTTAATTTTCAGGGATGATTGGGTCTGGGCTTTTGGGACCACCTCTAATTTTAATTAAAAACCAAACCCAAACCACTCTACCAGCAGAAAATGTTATTCTAAAATTATGTGAAGTTAATGTGTGTAGGCTTTCTTTTTTCAGTTTAAAAATGAAGTGTCCTTAACTTTTCAGTTCTGCTCTTATATGCTTAGTTTTAGATTCTAGGTTCTGGGGTTTTTTTGTTGGGTTTTTTTTTTTTAGAAGAAGCAGTTATACACTTTTTTTTCTTTTTGTTTAAGAAAAAAGAAGTAAATTTAAACCTGTGTAGAAGAGCTCTTCCTTAAGTACCAGTTGTAAGTCTGTAAAACACAGCCATGATCCTTTAATAATGAGTAGTTCTGCTATGATATTGATTACTGTATTACACTTCTCTTAGAGGGTGGGCTAACTCTCCACAGAGGAAGGATGATTTTTTTAATGCAAAATACTGTGGTCTTTTTGATCTGAAGGGGTAAAAGACAACCTTTTTTAAGCAAATCTTTTTATCTGGACTTCCTGCAAATGAGTTCATAATCTCCTGATTATTGTTATGGAAAGTAAAGTTCAGAGACTAATTTATCCACAATGAAAATATAATTTCCTGTAATTTTTGGCAGCAAAATTTGTTTCAGGATTATGTTCTTCTGAAAATTTTAGTGTGGTGACAAAATGAAGATGAAAGTGGTTTGAGGATAATATACTCTTTTTTGATGCACATGAACAGAACCTTTAAACAGAGAACGAAACAGTTTCTTGTCCTGATTTATTGAATGAGGATTAACTTTGACAAATCCAGAACCTCAGAGCATGATTTGACCTTTCCCACGTGTGTGTGTGTTAAATATAAAGTCTATTGTCAAAAGCAATCAGGAAAGGAGTTCCCAAGAATATGCAAGTAATTTTGGGTAAACAACAAGGTGAATTATGTAACTAAATTTGTTCATGTTATCATGAATGAGATTATGTCTGATACACAAGCCCTGAATTATGCATAGATAATGTTGTTTATCTATCATGCTTCCCAGACAGAATTTTAAGTGTTTTACATTACTATTGCTATTTATAGTGTCTCACTGCAGTGATAATGGCTTTAATGTTATCTAGGTTTGGCCAAATATAGTAATCTCTGTGCTATAAAAGGAGGCTTGAAGTCCTCTGTGAGGGGATGAAGGTTGGCTTTGTCATTGAAATTCCTTTGATGAACTGTTTCAAGAAGCTTATTTTAGGGCTGGCATCCAAGTGCAGTAAAAGTGACAGTTTCCTCTGCTCTCCCCTTCACATAACTCTTATGAATCATGTACTCAACATTAACCTGTTTTCAGAGTTCCTTAGACTTCTTGACAACTTGAACTAAACCATTTGCAGAAATGAAACAAGACCATTTGCTTTCAACTTTTTAAATGAAAAACATTTGTAACTCGTCTTCTGATTTAATGACATTCTAACACCAAAAAGTTCTCCCCTTAAAAATGACCAAAGAGTTGCACTTTGGCTGAGTGTCAGGGTACTCAGACCAGCTGTGTCAACTTAACCTCTTCACCTTTTAGGTGTTGTGATGCCTAATTAGTTGCTTATGAAGTTTTTTTAATTCCCAGGTTGCAAGGTTCTATGGAATTGTGAACTTTGACATTTGAGGAAAAATTCAACTAAGCAAAAATCTTTTTCTTCCCTCCTCCCACTGTCCTCACACAAAGGACATCTGGTCTTAATGTCTCTTGGTGGTGAAGGACTTATGCTCCTTAATAAATAAAATTACATTATGGCAGGTATAAATTTCTGACAGTTCTTCCATGGATATTACACAATCCTTCATCTCAGCCAAAGTTTGTGTAGCTTTAATTTCTCTGGAAGGCCTCATTGCCAGGAAAGGACAGGAGAAGTAACTTTTTCAATATTTACTCTATAATCCATCTTCCTCTTTGTCTTTCCTTTCTGTGTGGAGGCAGAGTGAAAATTGATGGTTTCTGTTTAAAAACAAGGAAGAGCAGCATTAAGCAGGAGAAAGCCCAAGAGCCACTTTTATCTATGTCTTGCATCCCTGCTGCTGCTCTCCCTACCAGTCTGTGAGCTTTGATTTCCTCCGAAGTGTGCTGATGAGTTGACTGGTTGGTTGGTTGTTTCTCAGAATCGAGGCTTGGCAAGACCTCTCCCTCCTTTTCTCTTTATTCAAGGCATATGCCCACGAGCAGTAAAAAGTTTTTTTTGCCCATAAGTGGGGGGTAACTGTGGGTTTCATGTGAGTTCAGAGCATTTAATTGCTGTAACTTCTGGTGGAGGCTGTAGAATGAGAAAAGTGAGTAGGAGGGAAATGAGCCTGCCCACATCTTTCCCCAAATGACAGCAGTGAATTTTACCTGAGCTGGAACTCTCTCTGTCAAGAGCCAGCTCCTGGGAGTTTCACCTATGCCTGCCAGGGGTGAATCTTTGCTTTTTAATGTTGCAGATTTTTTTGTTTTTTCTTTCAAGTTAGCAGTAAGTTTTAGGAAGTGCAGAAGTAAGTTTCACCCATGGATGAAGGTGAAATACTCTAGTCTTACCATCACTAATCTCTTGGCTCTTTCTAATCAATTTGTTGGTTTTGAGAGGAAAAGGTCACTTGTCTTTTGGAGATTGTCATTTGTGCTAAAATTCATGTGTAAAGAAGTTCACTTCCTTTGCAGCCTTGTTACCTGGAGTTGACCACAAAGATGTGCAATAAGTCTGGGTGTTAATACTACAGGGGAGGTTTCAACCCAGGATCACTCCCTCTCTATAATAAATGTAATGATGGTTCAGTCATGAAAACTTTTAAGCCAAAAAATACAGCGGTTTTATATATTTTAAAAAATATACTTCTAATCTACCTCTTTGTGCATGTGCACAGTAGCCGTTAAGAACAAATAGATGCTAACTTGTTTGAGTATTCATTTGCTCTGTGATCTTCCTCTTTGAACTGGGAATATATTGTGATCTTGGTCCCTGCTGGGAGCCCCTGGTGTCTTCAGGGGCGTGGGCGAGCCTTGTACCCTCTGAAGAACAAAACAGATAAATAAGTGGCTGCAAGGCACCCCGCTGGATGCACTCCCTGAACATGTGTGCTGGGATAAAGATAACATCCCAAAAGTGCAGCCTGCCAGGTGACTGCAGCTCTGCAGCCACCAGCAAGCCATCAGCAATTAGGCAGGGCCTGTGATGTATAATTCACACCCTGCTATTCTGAGTTTACACAAGGGCCTGTGAAGTTCACAGGGTGATGGATGGAAGAGTGTTAGATGTTTTAATGATGAAATACTGTGAATAGTAATTTGGAGAGAATAATGAAGGTGCCTGTAGAAGTTTACAGAGCAGAGTTTTAACTCATCAAGGTTATTTGGATTCTCTTTTTTCTTCAATAGTACTAAGAATAAATTAAATTTTTAAAAATGTAAGTATGACTGCTGATTGGCCTGATAAAAACAAATGTATCACATTTATAGTTTAAAAAAGCATCCAATTATGTTTATTCAACTAATTCACTCCCAGTCCTCTGTACTCTGGAGTAACCTTGACAAGAAAAATTGAGTGTTCTCTGAACAAAACTTTTCTTTTTTGAAGACTTGCTTTTACAGAGTTGCTTTTCTCCTGTAAAGACTTTAGGAAATTTCAGTTAATCAACTGCTTTGTCATGTAGTTAACATGCAAAGTGGTTTTAAGAACATTGAGTTTATGTAACATTTGAAGAGGTTTTTATTAAAGTCATCCTACCTTTTTGCTTCCTCCCTAGATGATAATGACTGAAAAGCACATATTAGTTAAACTTTTTATTCTGTAGTGCAGGGAACTTTGCAAAACTATTTGAAACTCTTACAGAAGCTACAAAACAGAGGCACAGTTTTGGATGGGGATGGATTAACTTCTCTTGTTTTATACTATATTTATATCCCTCAACAATTGCTGCTAATTTGTGCATCTGTTCCTACTGGTGTATATGTAATTTTGACACTGGATAAATAATGAAGAAGAGACAAAAGCTGAAACCAATTAGTGGAGAAGAGCTCTCGAGTGGTCTGGCATCCTATGACTCAAGTTAGTACATTTCTAACTTGAGTCTATGTCCTCCAGTAAATGAAAGTCATAGTGTAGTTTTTAAACTTTCTCTTTTTTATTAACTTTGCTCTATACTGAGTGGTGAAAACGTTGAGGAGAGGTTGGTACTGACTGTGCAGTTTGCATAATTCCGTGAGTGAAACCAAGCTAAGGACAGGTCACTTCAGAAACAGAACTAACAGAAATGAGGAGCACCAGAGGACTGCACAAAAGAGCAAAGGACACAAAAGACTAAAAGTTTAATTAATTTCATCACACATGTCCCATTGGCATGGCATTGCCCTTGTGGAATGATAGAAGTGCTCTTTTTAGAAAACTGAGATTTTTCTGTGCCCATTTGTGTTTCTGTTTCAAAGGCCAAGAAGGATGCACACAATTTTAAATGGTGGGAATAAGGATTTGTAAAACTGTGTAGATTCTGGGGACTTGGAAGTTTGCAGATAGCTTTCAGAGATGCAGAAGTATCTGTGTGATGCTATTTAAAAAGCAACCAAAATATGGCATTATAGGTGTTATCCTCCTTGATACCATAACCAGCAGAGATCTTTGTGGTTGCTGTATATGATTTTGGCAAATATGAGGCTCTCAAAGGCACTGAGAAAATCTAAGGAAGTTCTTGACCACTAATTATGTCTCTATTTTGAATCAACCTTCTAAATTGATGGCTTAAATAATAGGAGGACCATCAACATTCAAAATCAACTTCCTCATCTCCAGTTCTACAGAGCTGACCCCCGAGACAAAAAACCTGGTGTGGTGACTACTTATAAAACTTGGGTCTGTGTGATTATCAGCAAAATATTCTCTCCTAGCCTCCTGTTGCAGAGAACTCCCCAGTAAGTGGCATGCAGAAGGCTGAGTGTACTTTTTTCATTTGTAAGATCAGCTGAAAATGCCTGTTTGTCCCCTCAGTAGCTGTGCAGAGCATCTGGAAGCACAACTTGCCCTCTCACATGAAGAGGAAGGTGCATGTAGGAAGCAGTAGGAAGCAGTGGGGAATTTTCCCAGCAGAGTTACAGTAGTGACAGTTTGATCCACCATGTCAGCTCATTGTTTTGGAGTTTTTTGATGGTGGTGATTTGGGTAGGTTTTTTAATTTAAGCATGATTCTTTGTAGAGTGTGATCATACACTGGCTCCATTCCTGCTCACTGTGGGGAATGCTGTTAATAGAAGGTTACTAGGACAACCCTCCTCCTTCTCACAACTACTTAATTTCTGTTATCTCCAAGGCCTGGCAGACCCATCCATCAGTGCTGAATGAGGCAGCAATTCAGAGAGGTGCTTTGTAACACCATGAAGGAACTGAGAGAACCTATGCCACAGAGCTGATGGGATATTAGTGGGGAGGAGAGGTACACAAAAATTATGGGGAAGAAAAAAAACTTGGAAGGAAAGGCACAAATTTACCAATTGTTAGCATGTCTGGAGGAAAAGAGGAGGGAGAATGGAAACCAGATGCAAGCAGCTGTAAATGTGGACAGTTATGTGCCATAGCAGTGCTGGTGGAGAGCCTCCATTCCTGGGAGCATGCACACCAATGCACTGCTGCTTTATGCCTTGGCTCTTTCCAAAGAATGAGCTAATAAGAATCAATTTGTAGAATAAAACAAACAAAACTTTGGCTTCTGCTCAGGGGAACTTGAGCAATTGCAGTTACAGATCAGGCTTCAACAAATGCCAAGAGCTGATCCATAAAAGTATAATTATTCGGTTTCATTTGGAACCTTTTGTTCTGGATTGCATTCAAAACTACTGTAAGCCCCTTTGTGAGATTCATTTCCTTTCCAGGCAAGAGAAAAAGAGGCCTTTTCATTTAATAGTTCTACTTTGTTTCAATTAAAAATGAGAAAAAACTCACATCCTTGCCTTTCTTCCCTAAGGTTTTTCCCTTCTGTTAGAGAGTGGCCATCAGGTCACAGTTTGGGATGTCAGGTCTGATGTAGAGACAAAGCTGTATTATGGAGTGTAAATTGTAAGTGATATTCTCTTCTTAATATCCAGTACTCTTTGTAATTTTCAGTTGCAAAGTGAGTATAATTTTGTTGTTGAAATTGGGAGTGATTACAAATTTCTTGCAAAGCCCAGGAACATTGAAATTGCAGGTGTGGCTTACCTGCTGAGCTGCTTTTCCTTGCAAGTATTCAATGGGGAAAGGAGTAAACTGAAAATGGTATCTTGCCTGAAAAGCTAACACCTGGGATGGACAGTGAGTTCTTTAATTTGACTTGGCAGTGAGGCTGCTCAGAGTTCAGAAATGCTTGGCTCCCATTTCAGAAATGTCCTGATGACCACGTCGTGAAGGCTCTGAGGAATTGTGCCTAAGGAACAGACAGGGAGTGTGCACAAACACTCACACTCAGTGCTGGGGACTTCTCATGGGCACTGGCTGCATCTGCGGGGGAGCCAGCGGGGCAGTTCAGCTGTGCTGCTGTGCCAGAGGGCATCTTTCTGTTCCTCACTGAAATAGAAACCTGGAGAATTAATTAATTCAGTTGACATTTCATGTGGCATAAAGTACAGCACAGAGGTAGTGAAGACCTGAAGAGGCACAAGTGATGAGGCGCACCGTGCTCATCGAGAGCATAGAGACTCAACCCACGTGCCAGGGTAGGTTATCTGGACCCGGTTTTCCCATGTACCAGAGGGCGTTTGAGGCCACATCTCCTAGGAGAGGCCATAAATGAAGAAGGCATTCTCATTCTCTTTTGTTAATTCTGTTTCATTTTTTATATAAAAGGCTCAAACCCCGGAGCGGCGGCTTGAATCCCACTGTCCCATGTCACAGCGCGCTCCATAATCAGCAGGGCAGAGCAGAGTGCTCGCTGTCTCTGCCTCTAATTATTCTGAGTATTTCATATGTAATGAGCAGCTGCAATATGAGGTCCTGAGGGCACCCCTGTTCCCAATCCAAAATAGCCAGTTGTCCAGTTCAGGCTGGAATCAGGCAGAGGAAAAATTAGATCCATGTTTTCTCACATCTTGGGTGAAGGGTCTTAGGAGAGGGTTTCCTTGCTTTCAGTTTCCCTCCATTTACTTATAAATAGCAGGCATTTGCAAAATACTACGGAATCAAGGATACAAATCTTTGTGTACATTTCTGCACCTTAAAGATGTGCCAGTCTTGTGTCAGGCCAGTGCTATTTTAGCTGGCAGGAATCTTGGTTCCCAGGTAAGATTTGGCTACAGTCATGGAGATGTGGGAGGGATTCTCTTAAATGCTGGACACATGCTGTTTCTTATTGAAGCTGCTGACTTAGTCTGAGCCCTGTCTGTATTTTTTAATTCAAACAAATAACAACCAAAGAAATAAATAAAACAACAGTCAAACATTTCGGTAAGATGCTATCATGAGGCTCAAACTGAAGTGAAAAATTATTTGCCAGGGTTTCTAGCCATGGTGGTCTTTGATTAACTATAGCATGTCCTAAGTAGCCAGAAGGTGCAGAAGCCAGGGGCATCCTGGGGATGATTTCCTTTTGGCTTTGACTGCTGTTAACTGCTCTCCCAGTTCTGTTTACAAGGATTCTGCTGACTGGTTGTTGTTAGCAGGATTTTTTTGCAGTTGCATAAGGATTGAGAAAACAGTATCTGTCTGACTCTTCCCCAGTGAATGGCTTTCAAGTTAAGCCATGGCTGCAGTTATTGTGCTCTAGCTGTGACACTATAAATAAAGTTATTAACAGCAATATGTAAATGGGTTTCTATTTTTGTTTCCTGTATTGTTTGCAAAATCTAGGGCAGTTATTCAGTAAGAATCATCTGCTATTTAGCACTGAGCCTACCAGCATTTGATGTTGTGTGGGCTGGTTCTCTCCCCCCCCCCCGCTTTCTTTCTTTGCAGTGGCTGTTAGAATCCAGCACTTTTGCAAGTTTGTTTATTGTGGTATATAAGAAATAGAGTAGCTGTGCTAAGCATTTTCAGGCTTCCGGAGAGTGGCTTGGTGTGTAAGAATAGGGAATCATCTTCTGGTATCTGAACTAGAGAAGCATTAAACCCAGCCATACAAATAACCAGATACCACAGCTGCCATTTGCTTTGCCTTGCAGATTCCAGGTTGTCCAAAGATCTTTAGGGTTTGTGTTCTGTTTGCATGCTCAGTTTCCTTCTGCTGCCCTCTCCACTGCTCCAGATCTGCCTGACAGCCCCAGGCTGTGTTCACACTGGAAACTTGTACCACATCAATTCATGCACTTGCAGCACACAGCCCCAAGGAGAACACAGATGTGTTGTTTGAGAAACGCTTTACTACAGTCATGGCTACTCCTGTCCAGAAGAGCGAATTATTCTAATCCAAGGCATCTCTTAGAAACCTGAATGTATCAGTGCTAGGGACAGGATCTGTGTGGCTGTTAACACAGACACTCTAAAAGACATTTCACTCGAGGCAGTTTGTTCAAATTTCTTCCTTCTCTGCAAGCAAATTCAACTCTAGATTCCCCAGATTCCCAACAAGGAAAGTCCCAACCTGTTTGTCCTGTGACTCGTTAGCCACAATTTTATTGCCAGCTGTGTTAGCCTTCAGATGGGCATGTGTCCTCCCTGGCACTTAAATTCCATTTCATGCAGCTTTGTGAAAACCAAAATTGCTGCTACTGCAGTGGCATAGAAAGCAAACAGGTATTGGCTAGACTGGTTTTGCATGGATGTAGAAAGATCTGAAACAGCAACTTTCCTCTTACTTTTATGCTATGGGACACATTACCAAATGATATGTTTTAAGTGGTCTCCAAGGTAGCCTTCTATGCTATAGAAAAGATCTGGTCAGACTCTATTGATTTTATTGATATTAGTTCACTGGTAAACTAATAGCTGTTTGCAGGAACTACATTTGGAGATAATATTTTGTGAATATTGAGAGTAGCAAGCAAATGGCTTAGTGAAATATCATAATGCATTAAAACAAATTAAATTTTCCAGTGGAAAATGCAAGAGAAAAACCATTTCTTTATATGCGGATCTATTATTCTGGTGGTGGCAATTACAGTAATTCTCTTGAAATCAAGTTAAAATTATATGTCTGCTTCACTATGAGAAGAAACCACTGATTGCAAAAATCACGGTAGATTTAGGGGAAAGTTAGAGAGATTTACATACGGAGTGAGCAGACCTGCCATCACCATGGTTCCTGCTCCAGCATGTCAGGAGTAGGGTTTGTGTGGCTGTTTCCTGGACTTAGGAGGCCAGGATTCACATTTCTGCTTTGCTAGGGCTTTCCTATGCCACTTTGAGTATCTTTATGTATTTTATCTATAAACCATACTGCTGTCTCCAGAAAATAGTGTGGTCTTGCTGTTCTAGCACCAATGGCATTTTAACAGTTGCTTAGTGTCACTGCTTATTATCTATGCAGTCATGGAAATATGCCAAGTATTTGGAATATGAGATATGTTAGGGGTTGAAGAGGTGCATGGAATTTCCTATTCCCTGTTTGAGTACCATCTTTGCATAGGAATCCTTATGTGGTGAGCTCACCTGAACTACCTTCTGAGGAGGAGTGGTTTTACTGCTGATTGTACAGAATTTCATTATATTTACCTTGTTTCTCCATGGAAGCTGGAGTTTTCTGTGTCACCAAAGGGAACCAAAGATACCTATCAACCCAAGTGCCACTGGTTAATTCAGATGTGATGGTAGATCAAATCTTAAAAAGGGAAAAAACCCTTTAATGTAAAATTATGGTCCTTGTAAAGCTGGGAGACTTTAGTTGTGAGTTGAGGGTATCTATTCATTACTGCTTCTTATCAGGTAAAGAAAATTAATGCAGTGTACAACAACCAGATAACGAGTTCAATTTCCTGCAGGACTTTTTCCTTTTCATTTGATTCTGACATTGCAACCAGTCTCCCTTGTCATTGAAAACATGATATGGTTTATTATTAAATTTATTATCAGGTTTGTTTATTAATCAAATAACATTGATCCCTCAGTTAATGAGCTGTACCATTTTCTTTGGGCAGCCATTTTAAATTTCAAAAAAACTGACAAAGAATTATGTCTTCATTTTACAGTTCCTGTAAATCCGTTACACTGATGTTCATTGGTGTTTGTCAGAAAAGTGACCATTATAAAATGTGCACAGTTAAGTACCTCTAAATGCTTTGGGTCCATTTCTCTTTACAGTTTCTTCAGTGTAATTTTAAAAACACAACTTCTCAACTACATTTAAAAGTACAGAAGTGAGGGGGCAGCAAGTCCACTCATGCTGACTGTTCCAAAAGGTCAGGAAGACTCATGTTTGTGTTCTTCAGCATGCAATTTTTCCACCAAATGGCCACTTTGTATTATTGATCTAATAAGCTACTGATGGCAATTGTGTACACAGAACATCACATCACTTGTCCATTCTCAGCCGATCCATTTGGAGTCTGCGTATTTTGCTACCTACCCACTTTGGGAAAGGCACAACTGCTCCTTAATGTTTTAAATTGGGACATTTATATACTAATGTAACATTTTCATTATGTAGTGACTTTCCAGAGGGAAAACCCAGACTTGCTGAAATGACAAGTAAATAAATCCCAAAAGGACAGGACACAGGGAAAGCTGGGGGAAAGAGTGAAGAAGTAAAGTTAGATTGAAATGACGGCTGCATGCAGAATTGCTGCAGCTTTTTGGTTAGGGAGCACAAAAGCATCATTGTTTGCCTGAATATCCATGATACCAGGAAAGAACTGAAGGCAGTTTTCACAGCTCTGAAGAGCTCATTCTGTCTCCATCAAATACAAAGACCTGAGCAGTATATAGCAGAAAGCATCACAAACCTGATTAGAGGCAATTTCATCTCTATGCCATGTGCCTGAGCCAGGATATACATGTGAAACCATTAACTGTGACAAAGTTTATTACTCTCTTGCCTTCTCTGACAACCAATTGATTGCTGGCACACAGCCTCTTTGCAACAGGTTTTCTTCTGCTTTAATGCTTAAATTTTTAGTTCTCTTTCCTATCATGCTGCTTCTATAGCTTCAGTCAATTTTGCAAGGTTTTGTCTCAGAGAAGGCAGGAAGGAATAGTGCCTTCCTGCTCTGAACAGAACTACAACTGTGTTGGCCCCTTTTTTCAGAATTCTCTTAGCTCTGTTGTCCTACTTAGTGGTTTACATCAGGATTTTGATATCAGAGGTTGCTCTAATCCCAGAAAACAGACTGCAAGAATGCTCACATGAAAAAGTACACCTGAAGTTTGAAAACCAGAATATGGCTTTTCCTTTCTATTTTACATGCAGTTCTGGATTTCAGGCTGTCTTGTGGAATAAAAGTTAATCTGAGATTTATTTTGGTGTGGGCTGGAATCAGCTCGAGTTTGGGCAGACCTGCCAGCTCTTTTGTACTGGTCAGGCAGACTTGGGTGTGTTTGGGCTTGCTCAGAGCCACAGCAAGGGCATGTGGTTGGGGTCAGCACTGTGCATGGCTCCTATCCTTTAACTTTGTCCTCTTAAACTTCCTTGGACATTGAATGGATTTGGCATCTTTTGCATTAACCTGTTTCTTCCCCCTGACCAGAACAACTGAAAAAATCCTGGCATTCCCATCAGTCCCTTTTTAGATACATGAAAAAGGTCTAAATTTCCTCCTTAACAATACAAAGTCTTATTTAGGATGGTTGGATTTCTTTTTCATGTGTGACAGACAGCAGCATATAATTTCACTGGCAATGATTGAGGAATAAAATTCCTTTCACTCATCTCAAAGCCATCTATAGTGTGTCACACCTATAGTTTGGCTGGTAGCCACTGCATATCTATTTTTATTTGGTTTTGCCTTCCTCAAGTAGTTTTTCTTCCCAAAAGACTATTTATTACTCCTGTTTCCAGTGAAAGATCAATCTGGTTAAATATAGTCTGCTGAAATAGGAAAATCTTGTAACTCAAAATGTTTAGAAGAAGAGGATAGCAAGTTTTTAATGTTTAAAATTTTAAAAAAAATTAGTACTGATGTTGCCTAGCTATAGCTAAGTTCCAGTAACTGGGGATGCTACTCATGCTTGTAAACTGCAAACCTAGGGAGGTCATGGAAAAACTTTTCTTTGTATGACTGGTGCATTTTTACCCTTCTGGTTAGTGATTTCAGGATCTAAATTTCTCCTTATTTCCTGTGCTGGCAGTGGGGGACAGACCACAGGCACTGAGGTGAGGAGCACTGACCATGATGGACAGCATGGTGTCATTTTCCTCAGCAGCTCCTGAGTGTCAGCAGGGCCAGACCCTTTCCATGAGGCATTCCCAGCACTGCTCATGCAGACAGAGCTGCAGCCATGAATGTGGAGTGTTTGTGCTGGAGATGTGCATTTTTCAAATGAGCTCCTTGGGCAGTTCTGACCTCCAGTGACACTCACCTGGGAGCAAACAACAAAATCAAGTCAAAGCAGGGCTCTGCAGTTTGTGTCTTTGCAATGAGCCTGGCTGTTATCATGCAGTGGCTGTGGATGGTAGTCTGCACGTTGCCACCAGTGTCTCCCAGAGCCATCTGGTCTCCTGCTTCTTTGTTGGTTTTTGCTGTCACCAGATTCACTTAGTCTGGCCTTGCAGAGTGACCTTTTTAAATATGGCATGTGAGTTTACTTTACATTTTTGGCAACTTTAGAAGAGGGATGGGAGGGGAGGCTTTCTCTCTTTCGTTGTAAAGAAAAAGGTGAAAAGGCTCACAGTTTTCCAGGATTTTGGTTTTGTAGGGGGTATGTGTATATTTCCTCTTATTTTGTGTTGTTCTCTCTGTATTGCAAGTACTCCTTTGCTTACCACAACATTTGTGTACATATATGCATTCTCACCCTCTTGAGCAAGTGGTACCCAGCATGACTGATCTCAAGATGCAACACTGTCGTGGTGCAGGACAGAGTCCTGCTTCCCAAGGGGGAGCTGTGCCACCTCATGTGTCACAGAAGTGCTAGGGCTCATTTGAAACAAGAGGTGATTTCCAATACTAAACAGATCTTCTCCAAAATTGCCATATTAGTTTAGGATAAACCATGTATCTTTTTACTGTTTTGTTTGCTTTTTTCCCATGAAAAGGAAAAATTTGAACCTCTGGTCTGTCTGATGTCCTGCTGTTCTGGAGAACATTTTTTGCATTGCTAAGGCTGTGTCTTTAGCCTGTGGCATAGACATCCCTAGAGAGCAAGGCTGACGTGCTCTTGAGACCTGAGAAAGTCTAGAAGTAGCTTGCTGGACTGGTCACTGGGCTGTCACTCAGCACCATGATCTGTGTGGGCCACTTCACCCTCCCGAGGTGAGCTTTGCTGCCCTTGCTCACATTTGTGCTGCTTTTCCCAGACACGCTGCCACCTGGCCATGATCACTGTGGCACTGCTGTGAGCTTGTCCTCAGCTTGCTTTGGTTTGTCCTTTTGTTGTTGCTGGTCTCAAATTCAGCAGGGAAAGAGCACGATGAGATGTTCTCAGTGTTTCTGGAAGCTGGAATCCTGTTTTGTGCACAGGGTGAGTAGAAGACACAGAGGATCTCTGTGCCATCCCATCCCCAAGTAACTACAAGTGGGGAAGGAGAGATTGGATGATATATCTTGATGTCTTGTCTATGCTAGGAGCCTCTAGATGAACTTAAGACTAATTTTAGGCCACTGGAGCTGGAAAATAATTCTGGGCTTACAGTGCTGGAGGGGAACTGACTTTTAAACAGACATCCAAGTGCAAAAATTGACTCATTTACCAAAATGCTGAAGAGATGCTCCCACCTTGGAGATACTCAAAAGACATCTGAACATGGTCCTGGGTAACCATCTCTAGGTGTCCCTGCTTGAGCAGAGGATTAGACAAGATGACCTCTAGAGGTCCCTTCCGACTTTATTGTGGTTCTCTGAAAGCCTACTTTGGTGTTAAGAGCTTAACCCAGCTTTTCAAGTGAGAGTTTTGTCAGCTTCATCCCGGTCCATCCTTCTTCTTTCTTCTTCCGTGTTCACTTAAGGACATGCAGCACCAATTAGCACCCTGTCCTCACCCATCAGCCTGGTGAGCTCACTGACAAGGGCAGACTGTGCCTATAGCCAGTGGCATTCTTGTTACACCTTTGCTCATGAATGCTTGTTTCTAGTGAACAATGATTATTTTATTAGAACACATTAACTCTTTCTTCCCTTGTAGGTAGTGTTCATTGTGGTAAAATACCATGGCTTTGGTTCAGATCCAGTCAGATGCACTTTGTAGTTATTATAAGCCATAAAAGCTCACCGAGTCTGGGGTTTTGTTCTGTTTCCCATGCAGTGCCTGTGGTGTTTGGTTTCCAGCAACACATGGTGTTTATATTCATGACTGGCATTACCGTTGTGATGGTGATAGGGTTTGTGTTTCTTGCCTTGCTTGATTTATGTTGTGGCTGGCGTGCATGGCACGCACATGGCTTGAAATAGAACACGACTGGGTTTTTTTGTTTTTACATTAGAAGCACTCATGATTTCATTTAGCATTTTGTATAATCCTGCATTTGCAGGGAAACCTGTGTCATGTCCCTCCTTTGATAAGTGTATTAGCTTCAGACATTTAAATCTGCACTTCAAAATCATTCTCTGTAGATGTGTGTGGTTTTTAAATGTCTCGTGATTTCCTGCTTCCCACCTTGTCCTTAGCTCTTCTTAGTCCTTATGTTATTTGTTTTCTGCCTAATCTCTCCCCTTCCTGCACACTTGCAAGGAAGGTTCTCCTTTACCGTCTTTTGCCATTCCAAAGATCCTGTGATGCTTCTGGCCCAGGATGCATCAGTAGTGCAAGGATCACCTGACTTACAGGAAATAGTTTTAAAGGACCTGCAGTGGTGCGTCTCCAGATCCAGTGGAATGGACCTGAGATGTCTTTGGGACTTTTCACTTAGGCTCCTGCTGGTTCCAGAGCTGCCTGTTCAGGTGTATCTGAACTGTTGTGTGAATGCATCACTGACCAAAAAATGGGGAAGCTGAACTCAGAAGGTTGGGAAATTTCTCCTCCTGTCTCTGTACCCTAGCAGTGCCTCCCTCCATTGCAGCTCAGCCTGCCTTTGCAGCTCTCTGAAGCACTGTGCACATCCTGCTCGTGGAGGCCTTGCAGTCCACTGTGTCCCGGTGATTTTGGGAAGAGCCAAGCTCAGGCAGAGGCTGGCATTGCCATGGCAGCAGCAGCTGGAGCTGTGAGCCCAGCCTGTCCTGTACTGCCCTTCAGACATGGTGGAATCAGCAGGAGCCAGCAGCTATGGGGTGTTCCAATCCCTGTATTTGCTTTCCTGTTTCCCTGCCTGGAGCTTGGGTGAGAGCAGGCTGGTGTCAGGCTGGTCCCTAAGCAGAGGGAAGCATGGCAGGATCCGCTATCAGGCTCTTTTTCATCCTTTTTCCCTGTCAGTATCATGAGCCATGTCGGGCAACAGGCACAAAACTGAGCTTGCCTTGTACAGCTATGGAATCTTGAGCCAGTCCTTGCTGGAAATAGGAACTGAAATAGGAGCTTAGGAAAGAATTCACCTCTACTCTAAAACACAATTTGTGGTACTTTTCAACTAAAATAAAACAGAAATAATTTAAGAAGACATATAAAATTAATGATAACTTCTCTTTTCTTCTCTGTCTTTCCCAGAAATAAACCATTTTCTGTAATTTTTGAGGTCATACCCTGGTTACTGCTGGACAAAACCCAATCAGATGGTAAATCTGAAGACAGTGATGGAGTGGAAAATATATCAAGAGCTCTGAAACCATTACAACATTTTAATTACATGCTAAACTGGTTTTTCCACAAAGCAGTAGCCTCCCAGATGAAGGGACTGGGACTCAGGGCTGATAATAGCTGCTGATGCCCAGGCTGCAGATTGTGTGGTCAATCCCTTCTAATCAGCTTCAGCTAATAGTACTACTAAACCACTGCCTGACTTATCTCACAATATTTTATAGCTATAATAATTATTTCATTTGACCTTTTGTTGACCACTGTCATTTACCGCCCATTTTGGCACAAGGGAGGCCTATTACTGGCATTGTCCTCCCACCAGCAAGGAAATGGCATGACCTCTGAAGATTGACAAATAGTTGGCTTGAGTTGGGCCCTTCATCACAATCACCAACACCATGGTCCTTTAATAAAATCTTTTCAGTGCTAAGGGTAGTCCGACATGTAAGAGTGAAGTGTGGAGTGAGGAGCTAAGGGTAGAGGGAAGCTGTGTGTTTAATCTCTAAGGCTGCTGGTCTGGGTGAGATGCACTGGCAGGGTCTGGAGGTGCTTCAGTTATCTCATTATGTGTGTGCTGTGTGTGTCAGGACATAGATAGAACAGGCTTCATTTTCAAATAACAGCTCTGACTAAACACAGGGTGTGGATCATGTGCTGTTCCCTGATGGCTGCTGTAAGAGACATCTCTTTTCCTAGTCAGTTCTGGATTGTTGGGTATTTTACAGGGAACAGGCTGAATTTAAGACAAAGGCTAATAACAGAAGGAACAGAAGTTCCCGGGTCCCCGTTCCTCCCTTGCAGGTCATTAGCAGGGCTGGGACTGAGAAACTTGGCTGGAGTCTCTGTTGCTGGAGCTGCAGAGATAACAGCAGTGTGTGGAGGGGACAGATTAGGCAGAGTAAAATGTGATTTAGTGGCTTTCAGAGTTCTTTGCTGAGAGCAGAGGACAGAAGCTTCAGGCTGTGTTCCTGCTCACAAGGACTGTTTTCTCTGGATCTTGTGTCCTGTTCTTTCTCCAGCTGCCTGACACAAATGTGTCTCTATCCTCTCTGACTTCAGTTCCCAGACACCTGCTCTGTCCTCTGCCATCTCACATGCTGTCCTTTCCATACCCTGGTGAGGTTTTCCATTCCCTGCAGCCTGTGTGTCCCAGAGAGTGTCTTCTGACAGCTCAGTGGTGTGGCTGCTTGGTGGCGGAGCAGGTCACACAGCTGGCTGGCTGTAATGCACTCAGGGGCTTGGTGAGCTGACACAAATCTGTACAACAGCTGCACAACAGCTCCATAGGTCTCTGCTGATTGCTTCATTTGTGTGATTGAAAGTATTGCCACAATCTAACTTCTAGAAATGTCTGATCCATTTATCTAGCGTCATAGAAACAGGGAATGGAGGGAGCAACCGCAATCATTTATCCACATTTATTAGGCATGAGGAAAAAGCTCAGGGCATCTCTGTGTAGGTATTTTCAGATACCCCCATTGATATCTGAACATCAGAGCAGCAGCTGGTCTTGATTCTCCTGTTCTAACACAAGGTTATTGCAACATGCACACAAGCAAAGAGTGTGAACGTGTTCGAAAGTGAGTAGTTTGCAATTTGCCCCATGCTGGAAGAGGAACGTGCTTGCAACAAGACACATTTTGTTACTGCCATCAGAACTGGAGACATTTCCCATTTGTACATTACATATTAGCACATACTTAAGTTGCTTATGAGCAGTACAGACTTGTCTAAGCTTTCATTTGATTTCAAGTGTGTTTCTTCAGGAGGTTTACTTTTATTTGTAAATATGTGGAATCTTGATTTATTTTTGTGAGTTTTCTCAAGTGTTTAAAAATGGCAAAGTATATTTTGATTCAGACATCCCTGCATTCCTGTCTTTTTTTTTTTCTTGAACATTTTAGCATCAGTCTGACTAACAAAGAAGTATTTAATGCAATATGTTTGGTTGGTGATTTATTGGAATTGAAATGTAGAAGGAAAATATGAAAAGCATGCCAGAATTGAAATGTGTTTCAGGATTTTTGAAAAAAATGCTTGTGAAAATATTTTTGTTGGTTTTGTTTTCTGACTGAAGACATTGCAGGGAATTCCAAGTGAAAACATACTTCTGCAATTTGCCTAAAACATGTTGGAGTTTTATTTTACAAAGATGAAACTATTCCAAAGTGGTTATTATTTAGACTTTTAATTTCTTTTCCAAGTACAGCTTGATGGCAATAATCAACTTCAAAGAACAAATCAACCACTGGATAAATGTTCCAATATACAAGTAGAGCTTATGAATCTTCTATTTGTATAAATGTATGTGCATGTCTACATTTTATCTTAGATCTATAGAGATGCAGTCTGCTGCTTATTTTACTGAATAGTTTTAAATTTGCCATAATGGCTGGCTTTGATTGCAAGTCAGTATTTTCCATGTTGTAATTATCAATGAGACAGAATCTTTGTGCAGTTAAAAAAAACCCACAACCCACTGTTGTCCTTGCAGTACATTAATATTGATTCACTGAAATCAAAGAGTCATTAATAATACTTATGATTCAAATAATTGTGCTTTCAAAACAGTCCAGGCTGCTTTCACAGGGCTTTCCCAGGCCATTCTGGGCAGATGAGTGATGTGATATCCTTGTGTCACGATTGGCCTTGGTTGGCAAGGTCTGCAATTGTCATTTGGCAGCACATTGGTCATTTTGTGCTTGCAGCCTTACTGAGAGGAGATCCTGGGTGCTGCAGGTGTGACGGGGGCTGCATCATCAGGTGCCATTAGGGTTGCTCATCTCCTTGTTGCCATAGGGCTGGGACACCCCACATGCCTCTCCATCCCAGACTTCTACCTTGAAGTTTACATTTACACTTACACAAATAACAGCAACAAATTTTGTAATGCTCTTTTTCTTTTTTCCCCCCTCTCTTTTCCCAAGCATCCTCTTTGCAGACATAGAGGGTTTCACCAGCCTGGCCTCCCAGTGCACTGCTCAGGAGCTGGTCATGACGCTGAACGAGCTCTTTGCCAGATTCGATAAGCTTGCAGCTGTAAGTTTTCCATTATAATTTTGTTTCCTCTTGTTTTTATTCTCCTGTTGCAAGAATGACATACTGTGCTGGTTCACTGGATTTCTTAAATATTCACTGCCCTAAAAGGAAAGCTATTGCAAGCATGAATATAAGCTGAATACTTCTTTCTCCTTTATTATTCTTATTTTTTTTAGGAGAACCACTGTTTACGGATCAAGATCCTGGGTGATTGCTATTACTGTGTGTCTGGGCTGCCAGAAGCAAGAGCTGACCATGCACACTGCTGTGTTGAGATGGGAATGGATATGATAGAGGCCATCTCGTAAGTACCATATTCCCCATAGAGAATATTAGGAAAAATGAAGTAGATTCTCTTTCCTGTTAGGTCTTCTTTACATTAGGAGCAAGGTAACCAAACCAGAGAACTCTGGCCAGCAAAAAGGGAGGCCAGCTGGAACAAGAAAACAAAATGCTGTAAAGGTTTGACAGCAGCAAAGCAGACACTTGTGTCCATAGAGCCATGTGAATATCAGAGCTCAGTCTCTTGATGAGAAAGGCAAAGGTTACTGTAATTACTGGAAGTCTCATTCCCAAAGGACGATTCCAGTGAATTGTACAATTGTGAATTCAGAGGATTAATAATAACATTATTAAGTTTCAGTCACTATTTATTCGTGTCTTTAAATCAGTTTTTTATTCACCTTAAAATTGCTCTGCTAAGCTCTGTCTTGTCTAGTTCAACAAACCCTTCTCTATGTGTCTCTTTGCCAAAAGGGTCAGATTCAAGGCTTTCTTACTTTAGTTAAATTAATTACTGAAATAAAGCCTGAGGTTGGTCTGGCACAGACTGGGACAGATTCATGGTCTTTTTCCTTCACTTCCATTTACTTGCCCATCTTTAATTTTTTCTTTTAAAACCTCTGGTGATGATTTGCCTACTCCTGAGGTCAGACTAGCAACCATGCTAGTCCAGACCATCCCTGTCTTTAGAGAGTAACAAATAGGAGACCCATAGCTAGTTTTATTACTTGGAGGATTATAGACAGTGTTGAATATTGTTTGCATTGTACATGTGCTTTCACAGGCCAATTCTTTCAGAATTCAGGGAAGGAAGATTCATTTGATCATCTTGAATGTATGCAAGTTTATGCACAAATTAGGTTTAGTCAATTTTGGATGGTAACTGAGCTGATCTTCATATCTATACCATCCCTGCTGCACAGACTCTGCTGCTCTTTCCCTTCTCTTCTGTTTTTTTTATTTATTTATTTATTTTCTGAAAGCATCTTCTGAACTATTAGTGGTACCAACAGAGAAATAGAAGATCTCTTGGCAGTTCTCTTATTTCATACAGTAAATTGATGGAGTTTCCACTTCAGCTTGATAAAATCTAAAGGTACCTCCTTGCTGAGCTTGGTACAGTACATCCTTAACCATTTGAATTTCTACATGGACATCAATATACCCCCAGAGTTTTCAAACTCATTTTCATAACACAAATACATAGGGTAAAAAGCAGAGTTTTCACCCAGGAGGCCCCATCCGAAGCACAGTCTGCAACAGCATTCCCTTGTTTTGAGTACAGTGTACACTGACAGGACTTTCTACCTTTTCTGTCCTGGTTTTAAACACCACTGCCTTGCACCACTCTCCTTCTGGGGTTTGTATGCAATGTGCAAAATAAGAGGAATTGCAAGTAACTAGTTTCCAGTAGCCCTTGAAAGAATGCTGTTTCTTCCACATGAAATACAATTAAGCAGCAGGTGACAAAGGGTCTTGTCAAACACGAGAAGCAGCAATCCTTAGCCAGCTGCCCTCCTAGCAGAATCCTGTGTTCATTGCCCAGTAGCTGGCCTGATGAGATCCAGAGGTCTCCACAGGTTGCTGTGTAATTCCCCACAAGGCTAAATAACACCAGGAAGTCTAGACTTCATTGATTAACTGCAACCCACCTTAGCTGGAATAAACACAGAGCTGAGGTGCACTCAGTATTTGTTTACAAATAACTCTTCAGCAGCCTTTAAAAGTTGTTTCCCACTCGCTGTATAATGAATGCATTTAACAATCTTATCTCTTAATAAGTCTGGAAGGTGACTCTGTTCTCACTACCCCTGTTCTCCCTCTTTCCCCCTCCTCCCTTAAGGATCAAGATAAGAGGTTTCACAATTAAGGGAACCAATAGCTACTGAACATTTGATTGCAGGTAACAAATAACTACTGAACATTTGATTGCAGACTTCACCAACACTGGGCCCTGCCCGTAGGCTGATTTCATCTGTGTCTGACAACAGAAGGGAGTGTTAGCTCAAACAGGAAAGATTTCAAGAAAATTATATTCACTGTACTGCTGGTATAAATGAGCTGAAAAAAAGGAAGATAACAAAGGATATTTCATTTGCCCATAAAGAATAACCAAACTTATTTGTTTGCTGCAAAGTGTGGACAAGGTCACCTGCTCATGAATGATTCTACTGAGAAAAGTTCCCTGGTCTTCTGTCAGTAACATGGCTTGGCAGGGGGTGCAGGAGGGGTTGTAGCACCCAGTGGAGGGAGGAACTGCAGCTGTGTTGTTCCTGTCAGGTTTATGGGTGCATCTTTATTACTCCAGTTCCTGTTCCTTTCCCAGGTGTTGTGGTTGGAGCTCTTTCAGTTCATAAGCCTGTAATACCTTACCCATATCAGCTTCCTTTACCTGCTAGAGAATCTCTGCTGCTTGTTAATAAAAATAATGAATGCCACTTCAGTGAGTAGGTAGTGAAACATAAAGAGAAAGGAGCTCAAAGAGGATAGGAGCTGTTTCAACAAGAAGTCATCTTGGACACTGTTTTAAGGGACATACTGCACAGTTAGGAGTGGAGTCCAGAACTGGTCTATCTTTAATCATGCAATTTCATTAATAACTAAAGCATAAATATTAGAACTGTGTTGAAGTTAGGGAGTTGGGAGGACTGACCTATTCAGATGATGTTATCTAGAAAGGACTGGATGGACCTGAAAATGGAAGGGATTGAAATCTGATAGGTTTAAAGTACTTCTTTGCTGCAAGGAACTTACTGCTCAAAGGAAGGGACAGTGGTATATGATGTAGGTGAATTTGCCCATGAAACATGGACATTCTGGGAATGATGTGATTGACAATAATGAGAAGCAGAGTTTTTCTGAAGGCCACAAGACTTTCCCCTACCCACACTCCTAAATATATTTTTTCATGTGAACTGCTCTTGAAGTTAACTTTTGCCCTAAAGGGGGAAAACCCACAAAGTATTCCAGCAGTCTTTTTGGGAGTAAGCAGAGCATCCAAAACCTCATTACAATCAGAACTTGAGTATTTGTAGCTGCCTGTTTGGTGTGACTGCAATAGATGTGGTTCTCTGGTTTTGCTGTAGTAAGGCCTGTTCATGCTTTCCATCTTCAGTGGGGTATTTCACACAGATATCATATTTCATCTCTGGAAGAGCTGATGCTTGGTGCCATACAGGCAAATTAAGATCTCTGAAATAATTTCCTTTTTCTCTTTACAACATGCTATTACTCTTAATGAGGCCGAGTGCTGGCAGGTTATGTCCAGCTTTGGTATGGAAATCAGAGACCAGACTTTAATCCTTTTACTGCCCCAGAGATAATTTTTTTGTGAGTTCTCAACTTGATCCTGAGTTCAGTGTACCTGGATTTACTCCAAGAGCTCCACGTTCTAATTAGTGCTCTTCATGGCCAGCCTGGCCATCCAAGAGCAGTACAGCCTGTCCAGTTTTGTTCTGCTGTCCTGTTGATGTGGATGAGCTGCACCGTGTGCATGTGTGAATAATTTATGGATCATTTTGGATTTTTGTGTTCTGGACACAAGTTTGTGCTGCTGGCTGGAACTATTCAGTTGTTAGTCATGTCCCCTCTCCCCCTTGTCTCTTTCCAGACTGGTCCGTGAGGTTACAGGCGTGAATGTCAACATGAGGGTCGGGATCCACAGCGGGAGAGTTCACTGTGGGGTCCTGGGCCTCAGGAAGTGGCAGTTTGATGTGTGGTCCAACGACGTTACCTTGGCCAACCACATGGAAGCAGGGGGCAAAGCTGGGTAAGTGGCTTCATCAAAGCTGTTGTGTTTGTCCATGAAATTCCCACACTAAATGTGTAAGGGTAGTGGTATGGCTAAATCAATTGAGATTTACTGCTTGTTTATTCCAGTACATGGAACCCATCCCTGACAGGACCTGGCTTTTCAGGTGATAACTTTTCAGACTCTACAGAACTCTCTTTTGTCTCATTCAAGGCGCATCCACATAACAAAAGCAACCCTGAACTATCTCAATGGAGACTATGAGGTGGAGCTGGGCTTTGGAGGAGAGCGCAACGCGTACCTGAAAGAGCACAGCATTGAGACCTTCCTGATTGTGCGGTGCAGCCAGAAACGGGTAAGACCAAACACACTAATGCAGGCTTAGGTACCTTTAACAATTTGGTGTCTCTGGCACACCGAATACAGCCTTTATAAATGAGACAGTTGACATTCAGTGACAAAAATTCCTGCTTCTCTCTCCTCTTCCTGAGCTCTTACGTGCGTAGAAGGGAATAGCCACCATCTACATCAGGTGTCTGCATCAAGTTCTTTATAGTTGTCTCAAAGAAATTGTCCTCAGTTGTTTTCAAAATCATGTTGAAGAATGTTGTTAATATAGGTATTTATTTTGTAGAAGTACATAAAGGAATAGAGTAAAACCACAAAGATATTTTCTCTGCCAGATTACAGAGGTGATTTTGTCTACCTGCTCAGCAGATGAATGAACATAAAGATTACAGCAGTTCCTATCATTGATTTTCAGCCTCTCTTTCTGAAGACAGGAAAAACTGGCCCACTGAAATGATGGATGATCATTGTGACAGTAAGATGAGATCATACCAACTATGACATTGGTCAGGCTGGACAAAATAAGGCTATGAGGGCATTTCTGACTTGAACTTGAGTCAAGTCAAACTCAAGTGGTCTTCGGCCAATGTATCTTCTTTTTGTGACACTGCCAATAGCAAATCATCACTAGTTTGTGTTCTTTTTAAAAATGGTAGACTGAAATACTAGAAAAGGACCTTTTTGGTCTAGTTGAGCATAGCAAATAATATTTCTCTTAGCAATTTCTGCACTGTAGCCACTACTTTGCAATTCACAGTATGGGCAAGCATACACAGATTGGCCTGAAGTGAAAATAATTTCATATGTTTCTGAATCTAAAACCAATTAAACCTTCCCACACCTGTGAATATGACTGCCATGAATTCGTGTTTGTGACATGTTCCAACAGCATGGTTGATTTGAATAACCAACACCTGTACAGAAAGACTTTGCTACCATTGCCTCATTTCCTGAGAGAATGGAAGCCTCAAATCTCCTTAATGGATATTGTGTAAAAAATCTCCAAGAAAATCCCTTATCATCTGCTAAAGAGAGAAGCTGATGTTTTGGTCTCTATCTGCTCATAAAATAAATCTCATTAACAGTTGTCAATCTTCGAAAGAGGATTAGAACTTGCAGTGCAAGATTATTGTTCCTGAGCATCACTGCCTGTCAACAGACCAGCTGATGTTTATACCTAAATCACTTCCTCTTTGCTGGGCAGATTTAAGAATATAAGCCAAAATACCCTTATGGTCAGACCCCATCTTCTGGAGTGGAGAACCTATACCATAAATCATGCAGTCACCAGGTTTTCTGCATGTTCTTGTGGAGAACCAAAAGTTTCTCTGGAGAGAAGAGGAAGATGTAAGATCAGGATTCTGCTGCTTGCAAGTGTAGACAGAAAACCTCAGAAACAGAGACTTCAGCACCCAACTTCATTTCTGAACATGGGATGTATTTTGAGTAGGAGGTTGGACAGAGACTCATAAGAGTCTAAGAGACGTGGATTCCATTACAGACATAGGTTTTGAGGAACTTGCATCTTTATGTCTTGATTTGCCATAGTGAAATAAAATGGGCAATTCTTTCACTGCTCTGTATGTATTTTTTGCAGTTCTGTTACATAGTGCATACTTCAGCCCTTAGCTGAAGTCTCTAAGCACTACTGTAGCACTACTATAATGCTGCTGTAACATGCTGCATCCTAGAGTGGCTAAAAATTGGTACTTATGTAATTATTGGGCTAAACTGAAACATAAAAAAGCGGATACCCAGTGTCAGGGGTATTATGTGTTTGGAGTTTGAGGAGTTTCTGGTTTGCCCTTACTGGTGCAACTTTTGTGCTCCCACAGCTATCTTTTATCTCTTTGTGAATAGTTTCGTAGAATCATAGGAAGCCTTGGATTGGAAAGGACCTTAAAGATCATCTTGTCCCAGCCCCCCTGTCAGGGCAAGGACACCTTCCATTAGAACCAGGTTGCTTAAAGCCCCATCCAGCCTGACCTTGGACACTTCCAGGGATGGGACATCCACCATTTCTCTTGACAACCTAGTCCAGTGTTTAAAGTTCTCTCCCTGTTCAAAAGCTCATTTTTGCATAGCATGGAGATCAGAAGTGGGAAAAGTTTTTGCCCATTGTCAGTTCAGTCAGTCTTGAACATTCTGCCTGATGGCAGGCAAAGTTCTGGTACCTTTCTTTGCCTTTTATTTCTGCTTGGTTTTAATGACTTCTCGTGATGTATTTAGCCAGGTTTTCAGTTAATTCTGTTCCAGTAATGGCCATGTTTACCTAACCTAGTGAAGAGTTTCTGTGAGCTGTGTCTGGGTTTCTGCTGTCCTTGCACATAAGGCTTGGAGTTAGCATTGACCTGAGAGCAGATCCAAGTAACTGCCAGAGCTGTTCCTCAGTTCACACAGCAGGATTATCTGGATACCTGGTTCATCAGTCCCACAGCCATCAAAACCCAACAATGCCATGAGTTATGATGAATAGGTAAAATGTAAGGGTATATGTTCCATATCCTTTCTGCTTACAGTTGCCATGGGGAGCCTCAACCTTGAATTTTCTGTCTTTTTTGTTTGTTTGACTTTTCCATTGTGTTAATGCCACTTCTTGGGCACAGAGTAAGTGGGAGGAACATCTATCTAGTATTTTTGTTCCAGGAACTGAAAATAGCTTCTTATTTGAAAATATACTCTTTTTTTCTTTTTCCTTTTTAAAAATGCTGTTAACTGGAATATAGTCAGTGCAGTTTTAGGGGGGGGGGGGGGGAAAGCTAGATTCTGCTCCCTCAGTCTTTAATAATATTGCTAGACCTGAAAATTTAGTCCTTGTTTTCTGTTTGATATACAGAAGAGTTGCTTTCTCTTAAAAGTGAACAAAATGCAAAGTTTTTTAGTCCAGTCTTTTTAGGTTTTTCCCCCTCATCTTTACCTCCAGATCTGCTTCACCTTTTTATTTGCACTGTCCTGTGATTCTGCTGCCCTCATGGGTGAGCACTTGCCCGTAAATCATATGAAAAGATGAAATTAGCAGGTTCTGCCATAAAGGCCTGTTGAATCTTCTGCTGTGGTTCATTTGCTCCCATTAGTGCTAACACTGGGCTGCTCTAAAACCTAGCTGCTCTGGTTGTCTGCTGTCTGCCAGCAATTGCATCTCCTCTCCTTCTCCTTTCTTCTGAGACAGGCTCTTCTAATGTCTTCACACAACAAAAAAGAGACAAGCACAAGCTCTCACATTTTCTTGCTCATCAAAGGAAACCTTTACCTTTTGCAAAGTTGGATTATCTCAGCGTGTTCTATTTATTCTGTGATGAACTAACGTGATTCCTGATAATGAAATGAAGTTTCTGTCTGTGATCTCTAAGGCAATGATCATGCACTTTGTACACTCAAACATCTCAAGTTCCATTTCTGCTAAGTTAATCCTCAAATGTTGGGTGCTTATACTCCTTTTCTTCATATCTATCCAATATACCTCTGCTTCTCTTATTAGCCAAATCTGTCATTGCTCATTTGCTGCCAGGTGAGATAAGAAAAAAATTCAACCAAATCTTCCCAGAGAGCAGTAACTGGGTAACTCTGCTAGTAACTTTCATCCAGACTAATACTTCCTTATTCAACACTGCCTCTTGCCATTTCACTAGAAACCAGCTCTTTTCCCGGCTCCATATTCCCCATCTGTCTTAGCCATTACTCTTCAGCGCAGCACTCTGTTAAATGCTCTGTGGAAGAAACAAACCCAGTGAGAGCTACTGCAATTTTTTCTCTCTAGAAAAAGTTGGATTCAAGGCTGTTAATCCAAACGCAGCATTTGCTGCTCTACAAGTTCTGTGTCATGATCGCTGACTAAATAGTTATTAAAAATATCTGTTACCAGAACTGAAATGGAATTTGGCAGTTTTCCATGGATCTGGAATAGAGGTTGTCTTTCTGACTTCAGCACATCACACTTAAGTTTTGCTTCCAGACATGGTGTAGTGGGACTTGGCAGTGCTGTGTTTACATTGAGTGCTGTTGTACTCAGTGATCCTAAATGCAACCTAAATGATTCAATGCTTTCCATTTATAACCCTATGCTTATGGGCCTTCTTCCCTTTTGCCTCTACTGTGGCAGTAGTGATTACCTGGAGAAAAACAATCTGTTCCTTCAGTTCTACAGTAATGAAGAATTTTAGGTTTCTGTTATCCTCACATGGTATAGGGTGATTTATACTGGGTGACTTCGGTTCTTATCCAGTTAATTTTCACAATCAATTGGATATGTGTTTCTACTGAACTTACTACATTAGCATGGAAGAAATACAGGAATTCTCCCAGGAGATCTTTGCCTTTCTTCCTTACTGGCTTCATTCTTTACTTGAAAGTCTGTATTCCCAGATAAACAGCAATTTATCAGCTAGAATTACTAAAACTGTTGCCCACATCTTAGTAATTCCCAAACTTAAACCCTAGGTATTGCAGTGGCCTGCACAATATTGCAGTGGCCTGCACAACAGTGTCTTTACCCTTCTACAGAGTGCTTTTGTTTTATTCATGTTACATGGGGCTTTTTTAGCTGACCCTGCAGACTGTAGTGTTCATATCACATAACTCTGGTCCTCCACCTTCACAATTTTTATACCTGCCCTTCTGAACCTTATCCAAAACAATTGTCCCAGTCATTATTGCTATCTTATCACTTCCCTGATATTCTTACAGTACTCCATTTAATTATTGCCAGTTCTTGTGCTGTCCAAGTTTCTGGTGTTTGTACAGGAGCGTGTCACTTGGTGGTTGTTGCTCACTTTCTGCTCCTCTCTGAGATCAGGTCCTGCATGAATTTGCAGAACCATCACAACTACTCTTCCCAGCACTTCTAATCACTGGTTAAAGCTTTACTCTGAGAAAGGTGGAAAAGTGTGTGTTTGAAAGAGTGGGAAATAAACCTTAAAGTGAATAGGATTTTAAAAGCACATGATTTTACAGCTAGTTTTATTGTCCTCAGCATTGTCAGAATTTAAGGGAATGCTTTGCTTTGAACATAAGTAGAAACAAAATGTGCCTGCAAACAGATGAGCAATACTGCTGACCAAACAGACTCTGCTGAGTGCACAGAGTCTGCAAAGGGAAAAAATGTTTATTTTTTCTAAAGTCTTTCAATTGATTACACTCGGGTGTTTCTTTTAACAATAGCAGGTACACACCAGTTTCAGAAAGGATTGTTGATGGTGGCCTTAAAACAGCTCAACAAAACTTTGGCTGTAACTCCTAGAAAAACAATTCTCATTCTTTTCTAAATAGCGCCCTGGAATTCCATCCAGCTGAAGAAACAAAATAGTCCTTTAAATGTTGAGCATGTGACTCTCCTAAAACACAATCAATCTAACGTGATGATTCCTCAATTTAACACATTTAATCAGAGCTCAGCAGGGTTCCACTTGTGTAGATTTATGAAGACAGTGGTTAGGAGCATGTAACACTACAAGAAACATCATGCACATGTCAGAAGGACTTCAAGAAAACTTAAAGAATAATATATAGCTGACTCTGATCTGATATGGCTGATCCATCATCAGATTTCACTGTTGCACTGATAGTGATCAATATCTTGGAAAATCCTATCACACACACACTAAAGTAGTAACAGGCATTCTTGATTCAATTAGTAAGTACAAGAAAACCCCAGCTCCTTCTGCAGTTTTGCTGTAGCATTACTGTAGCTCAGTGTGTGGGAACTGGTGGTGGGAACACAATAAAACTCCCGGGAATCAGATTTACAGTCTCTTTGTGAGTCCAGATTTGAAAAGTTCCCACAACAGCTTTCTGGAGTTTAGCCACCTAAAATCTGAAAAACTCATTGCTGTCAGAAACTTTTGCACCTTCTTCTCTTGGTGGTAGTACCTGTAATGAGTAGAACTGAAAGATATCACCACTTCTCTTTCTTTATTCTTCTTTTCCAGTCTTGTTATGCCTCAGGCAGTCTTGTGTGCAAGTTGTCCTTATGCTGTCACTTAGCCAGGAAGAAACAGAGGAGGCATCCTCAAAAATTTCTACAGAGGAGCTGTGACCCATCTAATGCTTCATTTTTAGAGTTTGTTATTTTCATCACCCACTGAACAAGTGATTTTGCAGAAAATAAATTATCTCAAGTTTTTAAAACAATAGGTTTTATTTTTTCTTTAATAAGTGTTGATTTTAACAGCAAAGTCCTATTGTTCAAGATGACATAGTAGCACATTATGTAATGTGGAAAAGCAAAAGTCACTGTGCTTGTATATATGTGTTTTAATCTGATTGGAAATATTGCTGAAGCACAGTTCACAATCCAGTGGAAACTTCCTACAAGAGGTGGGGGGGAATACTGCCAGAGTTCATGAAGCCATGGAAAATTTATGGCACCTGACCTCATGGTTAGAAACAATCCCAGAAT
The DNA here is from genome assembly GCA_034509425.1 of Eopsaltria australis. Lineage (NCBI taxonomy): Eukaryota > Metazoa > Chordata > Aves > Passeriformes > Petroicidae > Eopsaltria > Eopsaltria australis. The sequence goes on along the minus strand of JAVTVJ010000067.1, from coordinate 2,031,144 downwards.
TACATGTTTACCCATTTGTTCTGTCCTTACCTCAATCCAGATATGTCAATAAATATGTATGAGGTCTTTTATTTCCTTCAAATTCATCAAGCAATGCTTCAGACTTACTAGCCCTTGCAGCAGGTATGAGGATCACTCATGGGCTGAGAGGGGTAGTATCTCTTCATGGACTTTGGCATTAAGGCTTTTCTCAAATTCTAACCAAATTTACAAACTCATGGGATGAAAACCTGCTGTATATCACTTTTATCATCTGTTGATGTAAAGGCATTTGTAAAGTAACCAAATGGCTTTGCTTTTATAGGTCCCCAGACTAGTTTCAACATCTGGGTTTTTTTATTCCATTTGGTTGAAAACCCTTTCCTAAGTTGGACTAAAATGGATTTACAGTGTCACTTCTGTTATTGAAAAACAATATCTATATGCTTGGAGATAAACTATATTTCCTACCAGCTTTCTGGCATCACATCATAAAAGAACAAAGCATAACTATGAAAAAGATTGCATAACTGAAAAAAAAACCACAAGAAAGTGCTACAAATGACAGCAAAGAGTATAAAGAGCAATGACTCTTAAAAAACAAAACCTCAAACCAACTCAAATCTGGACATCAGCATTTCATCACATTAATGTATTTTTAGAAACATTTAAAATACGTCTCTCCTGGAGGTTATCCAGTGGCTCTGTCATGATTGCTCATGTGAAAGTCAGCTGGTGCCAAGTGCTGGAATTTTCAGTCGTTGCAGATGAACCAGTGGTAGGTTCAATGTGGGGAGGAGGAGATTTGGGAGGCACTTGCTGTCCTGGGGGCATTGATATGGGATTGGGAGCACTTATGGTTCCCCTGATGGTCATCCTGGGCAACTGACAGCTCCCTTAGGTCTGCTCTCACAGGGTTTCCTTGCAAACCTACACTTGTGATCCTGGCTGGGTGAAGGTCTTTGCTGGCAGCCTGGAGCTGTAGGAGCACTGCTGCTCACTGTGTGGTGGGGCACAGGGCTCCTGTCCCAAGTGGCCCCATGTCCCCAGCCCATGGCCATGGAGCTGCAGCCTCATGTGCTCAGCAATGTTTGGTGCCCATGTGGTGAGCTGTGGTCTCATGGGAAATGTCATCGTAGCTGTTTCTTCCTTGCAAGGAGAGAGATGATGATTTCCCATGCTTGTCAATCAGGCAGCTGAATTTCAGCAAGCCTTTTAAAATTTCTTTTTAAAAACCGTAATTTAAGGCATCATAGCACTTGACATTTAACTCTGTGGTTACCATGGAGATAACACCAGGTATTTTGCAAACTCCTGAGAGGTACAAGTTACACTGAATAGTGGGGAATCAAAATAAATAGGTATGGAATGCAGACTCCAGACAAGAAAAGCTGTGGACCTACTTGTATTGCCAAATAACACTTGAACCAAAATTCTAGAGTTGAAAGCAATGGAGGCTTTCCTTTTAAATAACTCAGTTGTCTGGAAGTCCAGAATTAACTATTAAGTCTGGTTTTTTCTGCAATGTCACTGAAGCAGCCATTCTCTTGAAAAAGTTTGATCTCTCAAGTAATAAACAATGATCCCTACCTTTTGTGATTTGTCAAGCTCTCCAGAGTTTGTCTGTTTTAAGCAAGGATATAATAATTGCCACCCCTCTGCCTTCTGAGTCAGTACAGGTAAATCACAACCCTCCCTGAGCCAGTCTGCAGTGCAGCCCTTACTGGAGGAACTGTCCACAGAACACATTCCATCTGGAAACCTGCCTGTCTTTTTGACTTGGGACTGTATGCAAAATAAGGAACTAATGTGCCTGTTGTTGAGCCCAGTTACACGCTCACTTCTGTGCTCTTGGAACTGGCATTGAGCTTGAATGAAACCTGTCTGATAGATCCTGTGCTAACCTCACATAAGCTCCCATTGCAGCCCAGAGTCAAATCCTTGATAAAATCAAAGACTTTGTCCAAACCTCAGGAGAATTAGTGCCAGTGTCATATTGGAAGCTAGCATTAGAGTCGGGAAGACCATTTTGACACTCTCTGCAATTACATTACCCTTAACATGTACACAGTTGTTTGCACAGTTACCTGCTTTCCTCAGCATGTCTGGCAATATGCAAATGTGGAAAATTATTTGCTTGTAGGGAGAAAGGTGTCTTGCATTCCCACAGCTTCAAGGTCCTTCAAGGCTCCTGTTCTTCAACCAAATCACTCTGTGTGTCATCTCTCTTCCAGATGTAACTGTTCTTTTGCTTTTTGAGGACTCTCTTTGTAGTGTCTCAGCTTGCACTTTTCTATCTGAAATGATTCAGTTTAATTCAGTTTTCTAATAAAGAAAATAGATGTCTCCATTTTGGAATGCTCCCAATGTTTACACAGGTTGTGGTGGTTGTTCAGAACAAGTGAAGGAGTAAGATGATGGGCACCACTTAGAGGAAAGTGTTCTAAAAATAAGAGAAAGAGATGGTGGACTGGGACTGCTTCTGATCAGAGGCTGCTTCACAGAGTTCAAGGTGCAAAGCCAGCTTTTGGAGTGAGAGATAAGAAGTGAGAGATGCCGTGTAAATATTTCAAAATGTGTGATGCATTTCTCTCTGGTCTGTATTGCAGAAAGACGAGAAAGCCACGATAGCCAAGATGAACCGGCAGCGTGCCAACTCCATCAGCCATAACCCACCACACTGGGGTGTTGACCGGCCCTTTTACAACCACCTCGGAGGTCATCAGGTCTCCAAGGAGATGAAGAGAATGGTAATGCCTTGCTTTATGGACATTAATTTATTTTCTTCTTAATACAGCGTTATACATCACTCCTGCTTCATCTGAAGGTTTTTACAGCCCTGAGGGCGTTTTCCAAATGGGGGTGGAAAATTCTACTTTGACTCCAGAAATAACAATAATCGGTACATCTGGAGGTGAGTGATTTTGAGATGAGGCACAAGGTTGTTTGAGAGGAGAAGGAAGGCTGAAAGGCACAAAGAAGGCTCTTTTGTCTGACTTGTCCCACATTCTGAACACTCATCCTGGCTGTATGAGAAGACGTGATTATCTGCAAAAGCTGCTCTGTAACCCAGGCATTCGAGAGGCATCTGACACACATTTCTATTAGCTCAGGACTTGCAGAGGTTTCTGGCTTGCATTGTCACAGCCAGGTGCTGCTCTCCTCTATAAGCTGTGTGCTCATGGGGCCCCAGGGATGTCACTGCTGTGTTTAACCCTTGAGAATACATCCTTGAGTACATGGATTAATTGGTCTAAGGTAGCAGGCACCTTCATTTCTTCCTTGTACCTTTCACAGTCTTTCTAAATGAAAATGAACAAGAGCTAATTACCAATGCAGTTGCACTGAGAGGATTTTTATGGCTTATTTTACATGAAGGTGTAGATGATATCTTTGTTTTCTGCTATAAAGATTAAGAAGATAGTTTATATTATAGTGGCTATTTTTAATAATAATACAAATATTTAGCACCTCTGTAATTGCATGCATAATCAGATTGCTCTATAACCTTATTGATGCTGTTTTGACCCTTCATGCACAGTCAAAAGTGTCTATTTGTTGCTCACTTTGTTGTCTGTAGTCAAAGTTCTGCCCCAGATCACCAAAGCCTTTAAGTTCTCAAAAAATTTATGAACATGAGATTCAATCCCAGAGTTTAAAAGTTTAGGCATAGCTATAAGAAACTGCATATGGTATCTTTTAAGGGGAAATGCTAGCACATTTATTAATAATTGGTGCTAATATTATTCAATCTTAATATTATTTTACAGTGCTAAATCAAATTTCTTAATCTCCATAGTAATGTTTTTTTCATTTCTCAGATCTCCAAGTGAGGGCTTCTGACATGAGCATAGTGATAAGTGGAACTGTGCATTTTTTATGTGGGCTTTTCAATAGGGTGTGCTCAATAGGCATGACATTATTAGAAGAGACTAATCACACTACCACATAATTATAATTATAAGTTTCTTTGAATAGCTTTTAAGGGGTTCTTGAAGCCTCCTGTTCAGAAACAAGGTGTATGCATGCCGAATGGTATTATGCTTCTTGGTGTTAATTACAGTTTGCCGTGTCTAGCTGGTTGTTCAGTTGGAAAAACATAATTATTTATTGAAATACCAAGCTGAGTCCTAAAATCTTCACTGCCCCTCACTTGTAGGAGGAAAGACGTACTTTTTTTTCCTTATCTTGAGCCTTTCCCTGTAATGCTATTTACCTTCTTGAAAATTCAGCAGCTCAGAAAGTCTCTTCTACTCAATCTGCTTCTGTACTGCCTCTTGTATTAAGCTCTCTTTTGGGAAGCTGATGTTGCATGCATCAGGCTGCTTCTTGAAAACCAACTGAAACCTGATTTAGTAGATGTATTATTCCCAGCTAGACTTTTTGTTGTTCTTATGGACTGTTTTTTAAAATCTGGTATTTACAGATATTTGAGATGCATTAGTGAAAATGCAAGCATGCTGTTCCCCATGGACTCCCCATTTTAATATCTGCTAGATGGACATTTTATTGATTAGATCACAGGAGCAACTTCTCCATCTCCTGTCTCAACTCTCTGTGTCTTAACTTCTAATTTAAATACGCTCTTCTTTGTACCACCCATTTTTGCAGAGTAGTTTGTAGTATCTAACACTGTGATACATGGATGCTGTGTGTGCTTAATGCATGCAGAGTGCAAGCTGGCTGCAAACTGCCTGCTTAGAAATACAAAATACAGAGAGACAGAAGGGGAGCAGAACTACAGAGCCTTTTATCAGTGCTCCTCTGGGATGACATGTCATTGATCTTGGTAAGCAGCACCAGCTTTCAAACCTCCTGAAAATGTGCTCTTTGTTCCACATCAGCCACCTTTCCCCAGACCTTCTGCATGTTATTCTGTGTAGTCTTTCTTCTTGGAAGCTGTGAACATGTAAGGTTGGATTAGTCAAAGTAATATGCCAAAGGCAGGCAGTCCAGCATTGCCTTTCTCTTCAAGACCTGGAGCTCCTTAACTCTGTAATTTCAAAACATTTATTTATAAAGGTAATTGTGAGATAGTCCTCAGGCAGAAGCCAGGTAATATTGCAGCCATGTGCAGTTCCATTATATTGATGTGTAGATATGAATATATTTGTATGTAGGAAATAATACAGATGGTTATGAAGGGCACTGGGCTTTGTCACAAATGTAAAACATTTTGCATTTTAAAGACAACCATATTTTCAGAGAAAAAAGAGAGTTTTTTGTGGCTCTACTTACAATTCCCTGAAAGAGAATATTAAAGTTCCCTGAATTGCATTTTTGGGAAGGCGCTGTTATATTTAATAGAAAACAGAATTGTTTTGGCCATTTTTCTTTCCAGTGAGTGCTGGCTCTGGTAGCTGTCTCTATTCTTAGGATATATTAGCAGTAGTCCAAGAGAAGAGGGATTAGCATCAAATGTAGCCCTGTATTCCTTTTTTTTCTCCTCCTCTTTTGTCACAGCATTTCCATGTGCTGCCATGTCTGGGCACATCACCAGTGCATCTGGTGGGGTTTGTGTGGAATGGCAGCCCAGACAGTGGCATAGGGAGGCTTTTGGTCCCTTTTTTCTCCATGTTGTGGCTTGGACCTTAACCTGCACTGGGTCCAGCAGATTTCCCACAATATTTCTAGTTAGAGTTTTTCCCTTGTGCACACAGGAGTTTTTTCAGACACTTGCACGTATGAATAAGACAAATAATCCTACACGTGTCCATGCAGTGGCAATCTAAAATATCCTGGAAAATGGGAGTCACTTTCCTACCCTGGCTAACTGGGACCTGGGCCAGATGGGGTTGCATCTGTGTCAGCTCATCCCATTCAGCTCACCAGCCCCTGCACTTTTCTTGTGAACTGGTCTTTCCAGACCATCACAAATCCTTCTTTTTCCCTTCTCATTGCTTAGCAGAGGCCTTTCCTGCTGTGCAGAGCCTCCAGGGAGGCAGCAGCCCAGAGACACCAGTGTTACACACTGCTGATCCTGACCCCATTAGCTGGGGGAGCCACTGCTCCGAACAGACTGGGAAATGTGCAGAGCAAGGGCAGATACCAATGCCCTGGGAGGGCCAAGAGCTTTGCTCTGAGCTGGCAGCCTCTGGGAACCTGCACAAGATCAGCTCAGTGCTGTACACAGAGCAGGAACGGAACTGCAGTAGGGTAGAACAGCAGAGCTGCTTTCTATTTCTATTGCTTTTACAGCTCGTCTTCTTGTTTCCTAAACAAAAGCAATCAGTCCAGGAGCAGTGACTGTATGTCTCTGGAAATGGAGACTTTTGTGCTGCTCATTCCCCCAAGACTCCATACACCAGCCTTGTCTTCCCCATTGTCTCTCTAGTCCAGTTTTTAATTGCGAAAGGGTCAAAAATAAGTGAACTTGAAAGCATTTGAGAGTACAGGTATATTTATAGCTGTAGCAATATTTATACACCACTGAGAAATACTTTGCTTTTCCCAGTATATATTTCAGAGGGCTTTTATAAATATTGATGAATTTTAGACTTCTGGAAATAATACTCATGTCTCAGTTTTCATCAGCAAAACAAAATTGCTATTAAAGAAAAACCAATTTGGGGATTGTAGTTGGCTGTAAACTGAAAGAGGTTTGTTGTAAACAGCAGTAAAAAGGCAAATCTTGATACTTTCCAAAATTACAGGGCTGTTCTAGACGACAAATTATTCTCTTGCATCTTTTACTCTGCTCAGCATTATTAAACTTGTATCCAGAAAAGCACATCCAATTTGGGATTACAATAATTTAGGAGAATGTGGATGATTTAGAGATAAACCAGTTTAAAAAATTACAAATTAGCAGAATTTCAACAGTGTGTCCTCTGAAGAAGTGTTGAAGTATTGTGTTTGCTCTAACCTAGAGGGGAGAAGACTGATTAGAAACAAAGTCTTCAAATACAGGAAGTTTTATAAGGACAAAAAATAATGATAAACCATTCTTCATGACTGTAAAGGGCAGGTTTAAAAACAATCATCCTAATTTGCTGAAAGGAATGTCTAAGTTAAGAAAAAACTTAGATGCCAGGAACAGGCTGTATAAGAAACTTGTGAAATCCCTGATTTTCCTGAACAGATTTTAATTATTTTATTCAGGGCTTTTCAGTCTGGAGTGGCATCACAAAATCCTTTGCAAATATCTAAACAATAACATTAAAAAAGACTCTATTAGGAGAACGTATAGGGAATAAATAATGTAAGAATAATTTGAGATAGATGTAAAGATTTTAGGAAGTTTCTAATCTAGGCTGCACAGAGCTTTGTACCTTGGATCTCCCCCCTTTGTACAGGGGCCAGCTGCACCCCCAACATTGTTGACAAATACTTGTCTAGTCTTTGTTTAAACAACTCAAAGGATGGAAATCCCACAGTCTTGCTGGGCATTCTCTTCAACAGTTTTATGATTTTTCTTGATGTTTTGCTTCACATTTCCTCACTGCAGTTTGAAACCATGGTGCTGCATGAGCTATTCACAGTACATACAAGACAGTTTAATTTTCTCTCCTTTACAATGATGATCTCTGTGGTTGAAGACTATCACCATGGCTCTGCACAGCTCTGATTCCCTCATCAAGTTTGTTCCCTGGTTGGTGCTTTCCAGCCCAATGGCTGTTCTTGCTCCCACTGAGCAGTTTAATTGGTAACAGGGAGCGCCCAAGCTGAACCCAGCACCTATCCTGAGATTTTATTAATCAGGGAATCATAGAATGGCTTGGGTTGAAAGGGACCTTAAAAATCATCCCATTCCAACCCCTCCTGTTATAGACAGGGACAGCTTTCTCAGAGCTCCATCCAATCTGGACTTAATTCCAGGGAAGGGGCATCCACAACTTTCCATGTTAGACATTACATCACAAAATGCCCCTTCAGTTCCCTGTACAACAGTACCATGGTGCCATTCTCACATCAGCAGTGCTGCCCAGAAAATGCTGGCCATTTTTGAGGTCTTATAACCAGGCTTGCCACAGCCTGACACTGTCTGGCTTCCATAAAAAAAAAAAAAAAAAAAAAAAAGGCATTAATTGTGTCATGAGATCTAATCATCTGTGGGAACTCCTGCTGTTGGATGTGAAGGCTGCCATGCAGCCATCAGGCTTGTTTTCCACTGGCTGGTATGAGAGTTTAGCTTGTTTCACTGGTGCATGCTTTGGGGAAGGTTTCCTTCAGAAGCAGCCACCTCTGAGCTGTTACAGTCACATGTGAGCAGAGTGGCAAACTCAGGGGTTACTCAGTGCTGTGTAGATGCCTGGGAGATTTCCTTTCATTTTTCAGCTGCTGGAAAGGTTTAACATTAAGAAGTTTAGGAACAGAAAAAGGAAGCCCGGAAGATTGCAATACTGATTTTCAATCGTACTATGCTTCTGTCATGAGTCTGAGTACAGCTAATGAAGCATTTAATTTGCAGTGAAATTGTGTATGAAGTCGATGTTAGTTACGAAGTAAAAAATGGACATAAAATCAAATAGAGATTATATATGTGTAGAAAATATTACTGCATGCAGATGTTAAAGATTTGAGACAAGATTATAAAAATGGATCCTGGATATGGCTGGCATGATAAAGAATAAGCTCTTTCAGGTAAGCGCTGCCTGATTCCTTGTGGTGCTCTCAGAGCTCTGCACAGCCTTCTACATGACATTTCATTGCTTAGTGCTTGTTTTACAATGAAACAACACTCATCTACAAGCCTGGTCATTCAACCATAAAATAATTCTTTGTCCTGTTCCCCCTGCCCTAAATCAAACAGTTCTTTGCATTTTGCATTGTAAATACAGCCCATTTCCTCTCTTTATGTCTCCAAGTTGCCTTTACAATAGATATTCTTATTTGGAAATCAAAATTGGGGAACAGGTGCCTCAGAGGAACAGATGCCATAGCTGGTTCTGTGCCAATTCTACCTCTTAAATATCAGAAACAATTAAAATTTAAAATAAAAGCCCAATAGGACAAGTTTTCCTCCGTCAGTAATGCAGCTCTGTCAAAGAGAATTGGATTTGAGTCCATGAATTAGGCACCGAGGGTTCACCCTCCTCCTAAAGGTTTCATTTAACTGCAGGTCACCATTATCCTCTTTTCCAGCAATCATCTGCTAAATCTGGTAATTGCAACACTGACGTCAGCAAAGCTGGACAGGGGCCCCCAATGGAGAAGATTTTGACCCACTATTTTTTCCTTGCTATTGTAGTAATCTAACTCGTAATCAAGCAGGGAGAAACTCTCAAAATCCTTTCTGCTGTAATCTCCAAGTATTGCTATAGATCTGGGAGGAAATTGTTAGTCTAGTCTGGGTTTTATAGAGCCAATTTGGTTTTGATAGCTCTCAAACAGCAAGAGGAGGAATCCTACCCAGCAGTTATGCTGTGGAATTGCTTTGGTGCTCACCTGGAAAAAGGATTTGCTTCATTGACATGATCCATGGGATCCCATATAAATGAGTGGGAGTACAATGTACATTGCTCAAATTGTCAGAGGCTTCATACTGGTTTGTATCCCCATCTGCTTACCTAACTTTGATTGTAGTTGATCAGGACTTGCAATCATCCTTGATTACTTCTTTAAAAGAGGGATAAGAATCCAAAGAATTAATCAATGCAATAGCAGATCTGCAGCTGCTATTGTGGAATCTAGATAGAGTTTGATATTTGCTTGAAAGTCTTGCACTGATAATTTTTCCACCATTCAGTACCCTTTTCTAGGGTAAATTTTACTCATACAGGAAAGGTCATTTGAATTGAGACACTACTAAAATGTGTCAGACTGGTTTTGAGTGGGACTAAATTAAGCCTACAGAAGTAAAGATACAATTCCCCTTTTTTCACAGAAACATCTCCTCCAATATTCATGGAAACATTGCACAGGTGGATTTGTGGCACTTACCAGAATGATTTCCAAAGCTTCCTCAAGCAGACAGTAAGCCTTAGTGTCAAAAGGCTGCAGGTCAGCAGGTTTGGTTCTGGGTTTTGGAGAGGGTGAGCAGCTCTGGCCAGCGCCAGTGGGCAATTTCAATTAAGGCTGGTTAGGCTTGGATCCAGTCTGTCTGCATCTGATTAGAAGGCTGTTTGACAGTAGTTTTTGGAGAAGTTTGTTGTGTTTATCATCATTTGGAGCATAGACATGGAAGAGCAGAGATTATAGAGCCAGAAACTGATTCAGACCATTTCTAGGACTGCTTATTTTTATGTCTGCTTTGCAAGTTCTGATAACTGTTCACAAATGAGGCACAGAACCAGAAACCATTTCATTTGAAAATGTGACCTTTGGACTGGAGAAATTTGGATTTAGAGTTCACAGAAAACTGGAAAGTGTGAGCAACCTACACTTTTCAGAGGTGTGAATTCAGAGCCAGAAGGTAATTAAAAGTAAGGTGGAGAGAGCCTATTTCAACCAAAGCAACCTCTTATGTTCTATAGATTTAAATCTGATGGACCAGGCATTGACCAGGTCTGGTCTGCCAACTGAGGACTGTCTACAAAATCATTTTGAGTTGAAGGAAGTAGAGGGTTTCACCATCTGTGACAAGTACAGTGGAATGAAAGTCTATTTATCAAGTGGGGTGGGCTGCAGAAAAGGAGCACTTCAGCTTTTCTTTTCAGACCTCATTAGTCTGTGTTCCAGCTATAGCAGACACACTCATCATTTAATCTGTTTCATAAACTGGTTTTCTGCCAGTCTGTTGTTCTGCACTTAGATGCTTGTTAAATATCCTTCCTATCAGGCTTTATTCTTTCTGGACTCTGGAAATAGAAATTGTGTTATTTTTGGCTTGAGTGCTTTGAAGTCCTTCAGTTTTGCTTCTGCATTTACACCTGACAGCATCTGTCTTCATAGCCTTGTCTTTTTGACCACAGGGACAAAGCAGAAGGTACAACAGTGCTGAAAATAGATGTGAATAATTAGTTTTGTGGTAGGGCCAAAACAGGTTTGTTTTTAACGATGTTCACTCTCAGCCTGTCGCTCTCCCTCTCTGTTTTCCATGATCACTGTCTCTGGGAAGCACCTCTGCAAGCTGGCCTTAACTCTTAAAAAGCTCATTTTGTCCCTAAGTCCAAAGTAGTTTCAATTTCTGCTTTAACATCATGTAAGTTCTACTTTGACTTTATTCTGGGGATGAAAACAGAGCAAGAAAAATTAGTTTCTTTGTAATTTTTGCTCTTAAGATCTTTGCTGGAGTTGAGAACGAAGTTTTTAAGGGTGGAATTCATGCTTCCCACACACATTGCCATTAAGAAGGTCATGAAGCTCATCAGCCCCTCTACTGTCTTATTTTTGGAGTAAATGAAAAGTTAAAAGCTTTACATAAAATCTATTCCACTTTTCTTTGCATATTTACGATATGTTAATAATTGAAGCAAATGTTCTCAAAGTTAGAATTATTATTTCTAATCGTTCTTGATTTGAAGTGTTATGGTATAGCAGTCAGCTTGTCATGTCTTTGACAAACACTTTACCATTCTATTTAAGGAATCAGTTTTAATCTTCAAAGAAAAGAGCTTAGTTAATTTAGAAGTCAAGCAGAGAGATGGCAGTCATATGAGCTTTTAGCACAATAGATATTCATAAAATATCCCCCATAAAACAGAAAGCCTTAGGGGCCACAGGGACAGATGCAGTAATATAACATTCCCTCTTTTCTTCCTCCTGCACGTCTACTCCCACTGAGGATGTCAGTGGAGATTCTGAGTCACCTGACCTGCCATAAAAAAATAAAGCTTTTTTAATAATCTCCTGTAGAAAAGACAAAAGAGCAGAGCCTTCAAGGGAGTTGATTCAGCTGAGTTTGGGTTAATGTTCCTGAAGTCAAGGAGAGGACTGTCTTAGTCTCAGAGCAATTATTAAATGCTATTACCTTTGGTTTTGCAATCTAATGGCAGGGTAATACAGCCTCCTGGGGGAATGAGAAAAATACCAGTATCAGGGATATTTAAAATGAGACTGAATAAAATTTGCATGAGGTCCTATATGCAGCAGTCCATTAGTACTGCACTGTGATAAGACCCATCTCATGCCTTATGGTCCCTTCTAGTGGAAAGGAATTTTGGTCTTAGCAAGGCCTACTTTATCATCATGATTATGGAGCTATTCCTGAACTCCTGTGAACTCCTATCTGTCTGATTCTTGTAGCCATCATCACTTTTGCCATTTTCATCCCTGCTGACAATTCCCAGCCTTTTCTTCACAGCGCCCTAGAAAACCACTGGCATTGTTTCAGCCCGCTGGGTACAAATCCATAGGCAGTCAAGTGAGGATTTATATTCTTAACTCCAGGAATTGGTTGTTTCTCTTCCTATCCCTTTACAACCCCTCTCCTAAATGACAGGCGCCTCATTTTTATCAGCCTCTTTTTTTTTCTTGGGCATTCAGATTTCTGTATATGTTTGTGCAGAAATGACTATTTTGACATCTCTGTGCAGCAGTACTCAAATGGGCTGAGCCCAGCTCCAGCCCAGCTGTCCAGCCTCCAGTGGGAAACACAGGTGACATGAGGGGTGCTGGAGAGTGCCTTTAGCCCCTCTTATTTCTATTTCCTGCTTGGGTTTGGAAATTTGGCTACCAGATTATAAGTAGGAATGAAGGCAAATCCATGTAGACCCTATTCCTGCAGGGTTGGTTGTGTGTTTATCCTGTGTACAATATAGACCATTGCAATTGGTGGGAGCAGCCTTATGCTGAGCCAAGGGCTCTAACTGGAGCGGAGCATCCCAGTCCTGACGATCCTAAACTATTTGCCAGCTGTGGAGAAGAAAAAAGACCAATATGTCATTAGTGCTCAAGCCTTGTGCAGGGAGAAGGAAATAATTTGGAGTGCAGATTTTTCAATGAACCAAGCATGCCCATAAAAGTGGAGGAGGTGAGAGCACATTAACCAAAACCCAGGGGGGAACTTCCCACCCAAACCAGGGCAGGCTGCATGACCCTGAGCATGTGGTCACCTCCTCTGCCTGAAAGGCTTCTTGGTGAGTGACTGAAACACTGATGCTTTAGAAGAGAGGGAAGAAAATCTCTGCTCACAGCCAGATCCTAGAGGTGTATTTGCTCTATATCCTGGCAAAGTCTTCCAGTGCAAATAAGAAAGATACCCTGTAATAAATAACCAGTTTTTAAGAAGCTGTGTTTAAGGATTTTTTTCCTAAAATAATCCCACAGACCTTTCTCCATAACAATTCCATTTTTGGCAATTCTGCTTGAAGAATCCTTAGTATGAAATGGGAGCATTTGAAGTGAATCATTTAATTTGCTTAACTTAAAGAGATTCCTACAACATTTAATTTGAAGCTGATTCTCTCTAATTAAAGTTCAAGTCACTTTTAAATATTTAGGCTCATTAAATGAAGATCCAGGAAAGAAAGTGTGATAGTCTGTTCCTTTTCTGCTTTACCTGACATATGTTTTTGTTTGGACTTTAGTTTTGATACAGCAATTTAATTTGAGTTACCAGCAAGAATAATTTCCAGAATTTCAAGCACAATTTAGTATTGTAAATAGAAAAGCTGGATCAATTAGTTCTTTATTATTTTAGAAACTTTCCTTATAACAGTTTTGCTGAGGGAGAGAAGCTGGGCAGAATCAAACTCCATGTGGATTAAGTGTTCACCCATGTAAATGGCCAGTTAAATATTATTGCACACTTGAAATATAGGGGACTTTTTTGAAGGTGTGCTTGCTGAGGTGTTTTAGTAACTTGACCTGGTTGTCCTGTGTCCTCAAACTTGTGCATCTCGAAGGCAGGAATGGGATATCTCTGTTTAGCTGCAGAAACTCAGTGGGATGGATGGTTACACAGCTGGTTGTGAAAATCAGACCATTTTAGGGGACTCTCCCACTGCAGTCTCTCATCCAGCTCCCAACTGGCTGAGCTCAAAAATGTGAACTTGATATCTGTCTAATAAGCAAGTACTAGCTGTTTTCTCATGGGTTCCCTCTGCTTATTTCTTGGCTGGTAGATATTCATGTTCAGTTGATTCTCTTTCTTTTTTTGCAGCCTAACTGACTATGACACCAGACAAATTAGTGAGCATTTTGTCTCCATGATTAATCAGTGAGCTTTCAGTTTTGGCACTGTGTTGTAGGATTACTTAGAGGATAAATAAATAAATCAATCAGATATGTCTGACAACTGTAAAATAATTAGGCTAAAGAAGAAGGAAAAAACCACAAAACAAGAAGTTGAATGATCATTCTTTAATGTGAAATCAGAAAGTACTTTTTTTTTTGGCTTAGATAACTGGACATGTTAATTTTGAATCAACATTGCTATCTATTTCCTTCTTCCCACTGGGTCTCCTGGTTGTTGTGACATGGGGCTGAGAGACTTCCTTCATCTGAATTTCCAATGGGTTAAGTTGAAGTGGCATTTTCTGTTTAGGAGTGTGGATTTAGTCTGAAACAGAGTATGTAAAAATGGAAATTGCTCTCTCAGTGAATCACAGTCCTGGCTGCTGACCTGAGTGACAGACCTCACTTTTTCCCTCTGGCAAAGCTGGTGCTGTTCAGGGACACTGTGTTGGCTTTCCTTCTGCCATGTGGCCGCATTGCCAACTCATTGCAAGGGCAAAATCTGTTCTCGTTTAGTATCTGGTCAGTGTTGTTGTTTCTGACAGTGTTGGACAAGGCGGCTGTGGGGAGACTTTTGCTCAAAGATGTTTGCTTGTCCACAGTCAGGATGGATCTCAGTGTGCTGCCCCCAGAATGGTTGCTGCTGCAGGTCCAGCAGCTGGGAATATCCTCACGTGCCCTGAGCAGTTTTGGCCTGAGGTCTCTGGGAGAAAAACAAAAGCAGTTCTTCGTATCTCCCAGCTACATTTGTTTTATGCTTTGGAACACAGGGTACAAACTCTGTGCCTGAGTATTTGACCCTACTTGTCAAATATACAACTTTTCTTGACTACAGTTAAATTTAAGCCAAGATGTCAGAGGGCACATTTTGTTTCAGCCCATGCAAAATGGCAATTTTGATGCAATTTGGTCTCCTAGGTATGTTAATGCAAAACATATAAACTTATGCCTCCATATTTAATTTTGTCTAAGGCCTTCTAGCCATTAAAACTATGGATGACTCATAAATACTTACACTTCATCAATTCAGGTGGTCCTGAAAGAATTCTGAATATTTGGGCTATTGCAAATATTATAAATAATTTCTGAAATCTAATTCAAGAAAACACATTCTGTGTGTGTGTATGTGTGTGATGAGGGGAGGAGCAGGGAGAGTCTTGGGAGAGATGAATACCAAAATGCATCCATTGCCCTTAGCTGAGCCTTGACATAAAGAGAATTGTTGAATACAGAGGTCGATTTCTGGTTTTGTTCTGAGTTTTATTTCAAGTACAATACATCCTCAGTTATAACATCAGTACAATTCCCATTGTATCATCTGTAATGGTAACTGCTAAAAAGAAGACACCTGAAATAAAGCGTGCCAGCAGTCAGCTGAAACATTTCCTTTCTCTGCACTTCCATGAATTTATTTCTGAAGGAATGTGTTTTTCCAAAGCTGCTCAGCCTGCCTGCTGACACGGCTGCACAAAATATTGTTGTGGGTGGGAAAAGCTGTCCATCCACACCTAACAAATGAGTGCCCTGAGAAGTCCCCTGCGAAATGCCGTTCCCGGGATGCTTTGTGTGCTCAAGGTCAGCCTGTTTGCTCACCCCTGTGCATTTTTCCTTTCTTGCAGGGTTTCGAGGACCCCAAGGACAAGTAAGCAAATTTACTTCTGTCATACACTGTTATCTTTACACGTTCGGGATTTTTTTCTCATATTAAAAAAGGACAAAAATTGATGCCCGGAAGCCAAAAATAATGCTTGGGCTCCCCAGAGGTTTGTCCTGGAGGGACAGCCAGCTGGGGGCACGGGATTGACTGATGTGCCTTCAGAACAGCCACTGCCCTCAAAACATTGATTTGTTTGGTGGTTCTAACTTGCTTTTATAGTTAACATGCTTTTGTTGCACTTCCCCTTGTCCCAATGATCTCCACTCTTTGAAAATAACCCAAGACAAAATCTTCCTCTAAAGTATATCAAAGTGTTGGACATCTCCAATAAGAAAAGTTTATATATGTATTGAAATGCTTGTATTTTTCTGTTTCTGAGTTTATTTGTATGCAAAAATAAACTCAGAAATGATAGCTTTTTGAAAAAGTAAATTCCAAGTTACATGCTCGAAAATGTAACCGAACTTTAGCAGTATTTTAACTTTTTTCATATAGAACTTTAGAGAAATGGTTAAAATAACAATTTAATGAGAGTGGTATTTTGAAAAATTGCCTTTGGAGGAAGAAACACAAACACATTCACTTTTTAACTTCCACAACTGGACATAACAAAAGCATTTCCTGTATTGAAGGTGTTTAGAATAATTTCACGTTCAGTCCTGCTGAATGGCATTAATTATAAGCTTGCTTAGAGCAAGTTAGGCAACAGTAGAGGAGACTGATGCCTAAAATATGTTGCTGTTGCTCCTTATCATGTTTCTCAGGCTGCTGGTCAGGGCTGAGTGCATTTCTGTGAGCTAGGACAGGTAAATGCTTCTGTGGGCTCTGGGCATCCAGCTGTGGGAAAATTCACATTATGGTGGTTGAGCACTGAGAGCAGGTGCCTAAAAGGAAAAGGAAAGTGGTAAGTTTGAACATGGCAATGTTGAGTCATTCTCTCCTTCCCTTGCCCTTCCCTGCAAACTGGATTTTTGTAACATTTAGCTCTGTGCATCCTGGAGTGTTTCTCCGGTCCTACTGTTTCCTATTTACTGTTTCCTGTTGTACCCATGGATGCAGGGAACTCAATGTTAGATATGCTTTGGGCAGAAAAGAGCTAACATATTGCAACAGAATAATCTATAGGAATACAGAAATTCAGTATCCCTCATGAAATAGTATTTTTCACCGTAGTTTCTGCAAGAAAACACAAAAACCAGGTGCCTCAGTGCTGGTCCACAACAGAGTCACCCTACAGCTGAGGGTGACTCTGAGCATCTCATCTCCTCTGTCGCTCCAAGGACCATAATATCTGTACTCCATCCTATAGTTTGAAAGGTTCCTTGGGCTGTTCCAGCCAATAGCTGAGCTGTCTCCCTCAATGTGGTGCCAGCTTATTATACAGATTTCAGGATTTTTGCATTCCTGTTCAGTACCAAAAGAAGCTACTACTCGCCTCTGATTCTCCTTATCCAGAAATCTGTTTAACTCAAGTACAAAGATTTGGCAAAAATAAATCTCTAGCAGAGTATGTTCATGGTGAGAATGGTTAAAATTAGATACCTAAACCATGTTGAGTACTAAGACAGTTCCTTCACATGCAGAAACACTGAGGGTCAATACTTTGGCCTGGCAGCAAAGGAAGACATGGGCACCACACAACCCTGGAAACAGGACCAAACCTTATGTGCCTGAGTGCAGGTTTAGTTACTGAATCTAAGCATGAAGCATTTAAAATTATGGCATACATGTAATTTTGGCAGTGGTCACATTCTGCATTGGCAGAAAGTAATTAAATCAGCAGCACATTTTTGGCCCACTCTGAAGCCAGCGTCTCTGGGTTAATTGGTAGCATTCACATTTGCAAGCAGAGTGGAAAAGTTGCTACGAGCTCTGTTTGTGCTGTTCCTGTCCCCTGACACGATTTTCTGTTGGCTGCATTTGAAGAAATCTCATCACTGCTTTTAGGATGTGTTTTTGGAAGTTTCATGGCAGCCTGAAATCCTTGTTTTCCCCCAGCGCCCCCCCCCCCCCCAACCACACTACCAATATATCAAAAGGCATTTTGACATATGAATTTCATTAGTCTATGGCAGTACCTCAGCTCTGACTTACAGGCACTGCCTTCAGGGCACTCCTCAGCACGGGGAACTTTTGTATTCCAATTTAAAATTACATTTATGCAAATGTACCCAAACTTGCTGTACTGTAATTTAGCCTGGGTACAATGGACTGTGAAAGTCACCTGAACAGCTTGGTCTGTGTGAGGTGGCTGAGCTTCCCTGCAGTCTGTATGAGGGTGGCTGCCACTGCCAATGTCCCAGCAGGGCAATTTAAAACCTGCAGAGGGATTTCTACACAGCCTGCAACCTTGGAAGTTATTGTAGTAATAGAAACACCCTGAGCAGTAAAACAACCTATTACAAACCTGCAGGCAGCTGAGGTAGACCAAGCAGGCAGGTTCTTCTCTTTGCATCTTCCTGAGTGATGTTTTCAGACTGGAACTTGAAATCTGACTGTGCTTTGCCAGGATGCTGAGCCGACTCCTTTGCCTCAGTTCCAGCAGAACACGCATCGCATCTCCCGTGCGCGGTATGAGATGGCTGAATGTGAATGACCCGAGTGTGTACATAACTCACAGGATCTTGGAAGACATTCTGTAAATATGAAGCCTAATGATTTCCTTGCTCATTTTTACAAGGCCAGAAGACGTTGCAAGGACTGAATGAAAATAAGCAGCATCCCCTTGAATGCTCAAGCAGATTTACTTCCTCTGAGGAAGTAAATTGAACGTCCTGACCTTGTAGGGGGAAAAAAACACCTTTATTTTCAAAGCAGATTATTTGAATTTCTAGGAATTAAATGACTTCTAGAGCCCAAAAATAAAAAACTCTTTCCCCTAGCTCCACTGAAATACTAAGGTTGGCTAAAATAGAAATTAGACCTTGAGACAAACTAGGTTTGTAATTGCTATATGGCCACTGAATAGATGCCATGGGTGTGTTGTCATGACCCAGCTGAGGTGCAGACACATTCTACTCACTGGCTGGGGCCAGGAGTGGTAGAATGGAAATGAGCAGATAGACCTGATTTATTTTTCTCTTGTCAAGAAGTGCATAGAAGAGTTGAGGTACACAGGACTTCTTAAAATCTGATCCCGTTTTGCAGAAAGCTTTGAAAGATCCTTCCTTTTGGAAGGTCATTTAACTTTTAAAACAGAGTCACATTCTGGTTTGTAAGCTGCTTTTCAGCACAGCCTTACCTGTGGGAGCCTGCTGTCTGCAACACAGAGTGTATTGTGTGCTCTGGTGCAGTACAAATGAAAGCAGAGAAAGAAAGCAGAGTAGCTTTTCATGATGCTTGTCAGACTCCAGGATTTTTTCTCCAGAGTGCCTGCACTGAGGGTCACACAACATGAGCCCTAAGTTGCTGTGCCATCGTGGGGTTTGCACACAGTAATAGTTATCTGCTGGAATATACCCCAGTGCAAGGGAGGGGTGGATTTCAGTGGGTAACTATTGGCAAACCCTGTGGGTAACCTGGGCAATTGTGCAAGCAGAGCAGAAAAACAGAACTTAAGGATTGGTTTTTAATTTCTGCCTATTGCTTGTTTGAGGGAGGGTCATTAAAGTGACAGCATCAAGTCATTAAAACACTGTTAGATTTTAAAAATAACTAGAATCTGGGGAGGTGCTTCAGGTTTCCTGATCCTCCGTGCAAAATGCCTCAGGACAATTAAGTTTACAGTGTTATTGTTTCTCAACAGTTTTTGAAAATCAGCTTCATTTTTCGGAAGCTATAGCAGAGATTCAGAAAAACAGTGACACAAAAGATTATAAGCAACCTAGAAATCTTGTTCTATATATTTAGAAAGCAGAATCTGTTTTATTTTCTTCTGTTGCCTTTTTCTTCTGCAACCTTTCCTTAAGTAAACAGATTTTTCTTTCTGTTTTATGCTTTATACTCATAAATAACCGTGTGAAGAGGAGTCAGGCAACATTTTTTTCCCACATGTTTGTTCTGTAAACAATTTTTTCTCAAAAAGGGAGAATTGTTCAAGTCTGGAAATTTTCATAGTAATATTTACAGAAATTGTTATTAGTAAGCAAGAAATATGACTGGATGCATAAATCATTTTTCCAGTGCAGGAACTAACAGCTACAACAGCACAGCAGTGCAGGGAAGAGTAAGTCAGAGGACAAGGGGAAGGAGGCTACCCAGTGGTTTTAGAGAATGAGGGATGGAAATGAGACCTTAGTGCAAGAAAACAGATGCAGTATAGGAAAAGGACAAATGAATAGAATCATTGCAATAATGACTCAGGACTGGCAGTGAGCTCTAGAGCTGATATCACTCCCCTCTCTGCTCCCAGCCCCTTTTCCATTTGAAGCTGTCAGGAGCAAAATGCCATTAACCTCCAGCTCGTTATACACTGCAATGATAATACACAGTGCAGAGGCAGAAATGATCTTGTGCTCTTATGCTCCCTTTTCATGACATCCTCAGGAGCACCCAGGAGAGTATGAACCCTGAGGATGAAGTGGATGAGTTTCTGGGCCGGGCCATCGACGCCAGGAGTATCGATCGGTTGCGCTCCGAGCACGTGCGCAAATTCCTCTTAACATTCAGGGAGCCTGACTTGGAGAAAAAGGTAACCTTGTCTAAAAACCATTGCAGTGCACCAGGCAGGCTTGTTAGGAGTTTTAATTCTCCTGCAGAAGGTCAGGCTTTTATATCTATGGCGTAAGTTATGGTTTGGGCTCTGGAGGTAGGGTTGTGATCTTAAAAAATGCATGATTCTTCATGGAAACCTTAATATAACTTGTCCTAAAAAAATCAGAGTCATCTGAAGGGAGCACTGGCCAGGAAAACGAAGCCATTTTTATCAGAGCCGCATAAATATGCAGTGACAAGCAATAAAGGGAATCCAGAAAGAACCAGATTGTTTCTCTGACTTTGAGACTCCAAACCAAGATTGCAGTCACCTCTTATCTCCTTCAAATACCACTGCAGCCTACCTAAGCTCTGAAACACCTCTGGAGGGACTTTTCCCTGCTCTCTGTCCCCCCAAAGAGCCCCAGATACTATTAGGGTTATTGGGATGCAATCTGTACTCTGGACATTTTTGGGAGCCCTTTTTAAGCAAGAAACAGAGTTCTCCATCCCACAAATGTGAGAAAGAGGAGTAACAGACCTAAAGCTCTTGAGCAGTTGATTTCTTCCTGATTTGGTTTCAGATATTGCTGTGAAGCAAAGACCATTTCCCTGGCTATATAGTAGAGATAACATCAGCTCTAGATGGCTGCAAAGTTAAATCTCCAAGTCCAATTTCTAAGTCTAGAGGTACCTGCATGACATTATTAAAGGTACCATAAGAAGTGGTGGGTTTAATTGCACAAAGAAAGTAATCCTTTTTTTCTCTATTTTTTATCCAAGCACAGATCTTTGAGATGCTTGAGTGGTCTTCAGGTTAAACTCATTCAATGAAAAAAACTTCATAATAAGTTTGCACTAATTATTTTATAATTCTATTTAGAAACAGTCTTTCCTTGACAAGAATGACTCCCTATTACAAAAGCAGAGCTTTTCAGGATTTACAGCTGTTCAGTGAATCAGTGTGGGACTGGATAAAAGCTCGAGCATGTAATTTCCCCCCACTCCTCCTCTTCAATTTTATAGCTGAAAACTGCCAGGGAAATTAGCGGTTCACCTGTTCAGGGCACCTTTTATTTTGTGGTTCAAACACTGAGATGGTCTGTGCTGAGAACCATGCTTCAAGCTAAATAAAGCATCTTTGGGAATGGGATGCAGCTCCCACGTGGCTGATACGCTGACAAGTAGTTGGAAGGAGTGAGTGTGTGAAAACCACAGCAGCCTCACACTGTCATTAGAACGAGTCAAATCATCTGCACAAAATGCAAGGTTTTCTCATTAGCAGCATTTCTCCTTCTTGGAGGAGCCTTCCCATGGAAGAAGTTTAGGTCTGATAACAGTGACCTTGAATCTTGGTTGCAGTTAATCCATTTCTGTCCCTCTCGTGCGAGGGGCAATTGCTGAATCCTCTCTCCACCCAGCTCTGTGTGTTTCCTCCCTCCCTTTGGGCCTGTTCAAGCCCTTACAGATTGCCAGGGGAGAAGGGGAGTTGGGAATGTTGTTTCCTACCAGCACTGCTTTCCAATGTCCTAGACAAAAGCCAAGTAAGAAGTTTTTGTGGAGAGAAGGCATCCAGCCAAACTTCCCACTAACATAACTGTGTTTTTTTGCAGTACTCCAAGCAGGTGGATGACAGGTTTGGAGCCTACGTGGCTTGTGCCTCCCTAGTCTTCCTCTTCATCTGCTTTGTTCAAATCATAATCGTGCCACAGTGAGTACCCTTTCATCCCTTTGCTCCCATCTGCTCCCCTCCTCTATTCCAGCCAACTTTTCTTTGTTTTTTTCTTGAAAATTCAGAACACCAAGGGGAAGGGAAAAATCCTTAAATAATTCATGCTCAAGTGATGCATGGTGCTTATTGTTTTTACCCATTTCTAGTGCAGATTAAAACCTCCTCACTGGCATGTGAGGATTTTTGTTTTCCTGGTGTGATTTCTCTTACAATTTGCCTCCATCTTAGGAAATTCAGTTCAGCACATTTATAAGCCTGTGGAAAACAAATATCACTGAGTAGGAAGGATTGCCTACCAAGGCATAGTACACACAGCACAAGGTTGGGCTGTCCTCTTTTCTAAACGCAGTGAGACAGGGAGGTGAAAACCCATCACAGCCTCATTGCTCAGAGCACTGAGGTCTCAGGCTCTGCTTAACAAATGAGGCATAATTTCTCATACTTTTGTTCTTCTAGACTCAGAGCAGCTGGGAAAGGAGAGAGGTGGTGAGGGGTTGAGCTGTACATGCTTGAGCTTGTGGCTCTCTCCAGGTTTAAGAGTTGCTGTCATTTCTTTCCCCAGGCAAGGGTGGCATGAGCTGCTCAGGGCTGTGGGGCACAGTGCTCTTGGCCCACTGCAGGGGTCTGCAGCTTTGTCTGCAAGGCACAGCACAACCCACTAAATCTTTCCCAGCAGTGAGCTTTGCAGAAATGGGACTTCTTCTCTAAGAGTTCCTTAAAGATCACTTAAAATTACAGCGTGTAGGTATTTCCTATGCTCTGGTTTAGTTGCAGTAATACAACATTCACTGAGCAATGCTGTGTTGGAAATAAATTTGGAGTTAGTAATTTTTAAAATTAAGAACAAGCTCACAGAAGCTCTGAAAATTATCCTAATTTATCTTCCTTCCAAGAAGACAAAAAATTGTCCCTAAAGAGAGCTCCAGCAGTATTTTATACCATTACAATTGTTTTGTACTTCTGTTCCCACCACAGATCTTTTTGGAGTAGAGATTTCTTTGTAGTATTCAGATCAGATATTCAGAAGGTCACAGAAATCACACGTAGTCTGATGTTTGTCATTCACTCTCCCAGGCAGGAGTGCTCACGGAAGGATTGAATCAGCAAAATAACATCAGGACAAATGCACTGTGTAAACAGACAGGCCTGCTTTGGGAAACTTCAAGTGAAGCTGAAAGAGACTCAAAATTGGAACTAGATAATTCCCAGCAATTAATGCATTGTTAATTACATCCAGAAATGTTCTTTGAGAGTAAATGATTTAACAAGGGCTTACACTTTGGATTTCTGGATATTGCTGCCATAACTTCACACCTGCAGAGGCCCTCTATCAGCCTTGTGTTGCTCATCAAGCTCCCTAAGCAGCCACTACGCTGTCTCCATAAAACCCAGTTTAACATTTAAATGACAACTTGACAATTTCTGATGTGGGGCAACCATATGGCTGCCTCCTTTGTATTACACAGGAGCCAATCCCTTATGGCAGTATGGTGTAAATGTTGTGCTGTTCAGTCTCCTTCCATGCTGCCCATAAGGAGGGTGGTTGTTTATTTGGGGTTTTCTTGCAAGTTCTGAAGTGTCCTTAGTCAGCCTTGCTTGTCTGAAAGGTGATTTGGTTCAAGAGTAAATAAAATTCCATGTTTTAACTGCAGGTCAGATACACTTCCCTTCATCTTTTGGTTTGTTTTTCCTTATATTTCAATTGCATAGCTTTGGTCTTTTATTGAAGGCAGCTGTTAAACACCAACTGAAACCACAGGTGCATATGTGTCACCATCAGAGCTTCATAAAAGGCACACCATGGAATCTGAATTTGAAACTAGAGACAGAATGTCAGTGTCAATTTATTATGATAAAGAGGAATAGCTGTAAGGAATTTTACAAAAGGCTCAAACAGTGGATTAGCAAGTACAATTATCTTAGTAGTCATGAGAGAACACAGAGACCAGCTGGCTTTGGTGTTGTTGGCCTCAATGTCACATCACAGGAATACTTCCTTTAGATTATGAACAAGGCTGACTCCTGGAAGGGGGCCTATCCTGTCACACTGAGACCAATCACCGGGAAATTGGTGTTGAATATCTTCGTGAGGAAAACAGATGAAAATGCACAGTACAAAGTTGGCCCTGGAATCCTCTTTGTACTTCAAAGTTGGGAGGAGCAGGAACCTCTCAAAGTGGCCAAGATAAGGCTGTTTTCCCTCACTGCCCTTATGTTGTGGTTGCTCACATCCCGTGCATGAGACAGAGCATAGAGAGTGGTGCTGTACAGTGGTGCAAGGACAGGTAGCAATTCCCACTGAGATTATTCCCACCCCGCTGCACTTCAGCACTGATCCTGCCTTCCTTCCTAGGGGTGCCCTGCCCACAGCCAGCTGGGGGCTGACCTCTCACAACAAGTTGTTCTGTCACCTCCTCCAGTGCATGAAATGTTTGTCAGTCCCACCTCTGTCACCCCAGCAGGAAGGTGATTGCTCTAAAAGATGCAGCATTCTCTGTTCTGCAGCCTGTCTGAATAATTCTAAATAAGCCAGAGTATCTGTTGGTATTCAAGGCACCTCATGTCTCCTACTGCTATCCTAATTGGAAAGCCTGTGCAGTGTGTCATAGCTTGTACAAATGTGTTCTGGAAAGCAGAGCTGTAGCTATTCTATATAATGTGCATTAAAAAACAAAACAAAACAAAACAAAACAAACCCAACCAAACCTCTCCTTGATTTCAGCTCTACATTTATGCTGGGTTTTTACCTGACCTGTTTCCTGATCCTGACCACAGTGGTGTTTGTTTCAGTCATTTACTCCTGTGTAAAGGTGAGTACTATGGTTTCTTTGTAGTCCTCTGCCTAAGATAACCAGATCAGCAATCTGCTTCTTCAGCTAACAGAGTGTGTTTTGTTAGCCATCCTTTCCACACTATGTGATAAGGGTTACAGAAAAAGCCTTTGATAAGGCAGAATGAACTGCAAACAGATGTTAGGGTTGGCATCTCTTTAGCTCAGCAAGAAGCAATCACTCTGTGGATCTGCATGTCTATTAAGTCCCCTGCAGACACTCTCATATTGATATATAAGAAGAGCACATTTTCCAATGTGGGACCAAACACTGACCATTCATTTCCTCCCTGTAAACTTCCTGCAGAGTTGCCTGTGTGCTGGCCCCTGCTGCATATGCATGTTTGGATAGGCAGATAATCAGAAGCCAAATATCATCAAGGAAAAATGTCCTGGAGGGAAGTAGAAGCCATAAACATATAGAATTTTATCAGCCTTTCTCAGATGAGTGTACAGAGCTTCCAACGTTTGCTGGGCTCTTTCTTGTAGCTGGCTTTGGTCAGCAAAGAAATACATCGTGTGAAGTCCAAAAACATATTAATTCTTCTTGTCAGCCTGTGGTAAATTGGCATTGAGCACTGTGGGAAGGGTGGTTTGCTCATCTATTTCACTCAAAGGTATTTCTATTAAAAACATTGATGTGTTTCACTTTTAAGGATCCTTCTGGTCTAGAAGTATCTGAAGATGGAATACGCTCAGATTCAGGTTCCTTAGCCAAAGCTCAGCTTTGTTCCTCAGTGCCTGAAATAAAATAGCTCAGTAGCACTATGTTCCTGCAGAAGAAATAGTGGGATAATGGATAATGTCAGGCAGATGATTTGTCTCACTTTAATTATCTTCTCTGTGCCATTTTCAACAGTTGAATGTGGGTGCTCTTGACAGACTTGCACCTTACATGTCTTTTTGATTTTTTTTAATGTTAGATTTGGAAATTAAACTTTGCCTTCTCATATAATGAGAGCTGCAAACTGTTCCCAGTGAAAGAAGCTTCAAGTTCTATTTGAACTTAACACTGGGTTTCCTTTGGCCTTATGACAATTTTGAAGGGCACCTAGTTTTTAAGTGCAGCATCCCCTTGGTCTTGCTTGTTAGCCAGTTATGAGAAGTCAAGTCAGAAATAACGCTGCTGATAGGAAGGCTTGTGTCCCTTGAGCTGGGGAATGGTACCCACAGATGCCTGTGGGTTGTTCTTGGTGTGCCCATTGCACTTGAGGATGCTACTAAAAGGCATTCATTTGTAAACTGGTATCAGCAGTTAATGAGATTAGCAGTTAATTAACTACAAGAATTTGGTCACAGCCACAGAGAACCTGGGGATCTGGTGCTGAGCTGTGCTGCCTCCTCACGCTGCAGTTCTCTGGCAGCACCATCCCAGCACTCTGCCAGCCAGGCAGGGTCACACCAACTCACTGGCTCTGCTGGGACGAGAGCTAGGGGCAGGCCTGGAGCTTTGCAGCACCTGAGCTGCCTGACTTGCAGCGAGACACATTCCAAGGCTCAGAGCTCTTTGTCACCCACTGGTGTTTACAGGCCACTTCCGCATAACTGACAGCAGCACTCCATTCTTCTGTCATCATTCAAATCCTTTGGTTTTGGTTTGGGCTTTTTTGGTTTAAAATTATTACTGATCTTAATTACTGATTAATTTAAAAGGCACACAGAATTTTTCAGTCCCCATGATGGTAGGCAGATTTCAATCTTGATCTTCCAAATTGCTGTAGAAGAGGTCTGTTTAGTGGTGCCTGCAACTGTTTCTAGGCTGGCTTGCACAGGCTCTGGATACACAAGACATCAGAGGGAATTCAGAATAACATCAGAATTTAATGGGATTTTATGAAGCCCCTGATATTTCCAGCAGAGAGTTTTCATCCCCAAAACATGTTCATGTATAACATCTTCTATGCAGAGATTGCAAATATTGAAAATATTGGACCTTCTAGCTCTGGTTCCTTTTTGATTACCTCTTCTTAGTGCTCCAAATTAGCCTGTGCTGACAACACCTGATTATGAGATGGCTTGTTTAGGGAACGGGTACTTCTAGCTTGTCAACTCCATGTCTGATGGCAGCAGCTCCTTATAGCTGCAGCCTACTTCTGTCATCCAAGATCTTGCTGTTTGAAGTCTTTGATTTTTAAGCGATGGGTTTGCCCAGCCCTTGGATAAGGGGTGTTACTTTATTTCTGTACTCCACATTGCTCTATGAAACACTTTTACACACCTGCAGAAGGAAGGCAATTTTACATATCCTTCCAATGAAATCCCTGAAGACAGGGATGTCAGCATTGTTTGCTTTGTTTCACACTCAGATGTGGGATAGGAGAGCATGTGTTTTAAATACCAGTGGTTCATTCCACACAAAGTTGGAAAGCAGGTGTCCACCCCAGGACATCAGCATAAGCATAACTTTTGCCTGTTTGCTGTGCTGTTATATGATAAGTGTCTCTTTTTTCTTCCTCTTTCCGGCTTTCATGTGAGATTTTCCCTCCCTGTTTTGGCCTCTCCATCTCTGGCTTTGACAGTGGCCAGCAAGCTCTTTCTGAACAGCTTGATCATGTTTTATTTTCTTTCGCTGTCATTATTATCTTCCACTATAAAATTCTCCACGGACTAGAAGTTGATCCTGGAACTGCTAGCACAGCCAGCTTGGCTTTCCAAGTTTCTTCAGCTGTAATAAACAAGAGAGTTCCAGTTCTTTGCTTTGATGCTCCATGAAGACTTGGCCACCGTGAGATGGTGTTCCTTCCCAGCAGAGTCTAAGGTCATGGGAACCAGGGTCCCTTCTCAAACACTCTGCTGACAGACATCTGTTTTGCTACTAACTTATCAAGTTTGTGTTTTTTTCTTAAAATCCCTTAACTTCTGGTATCTACACTGCTGTGTGGAATTCAACTTCTTGCATGGTCCTGGGAGCACATAGGGGAGAAATTTCAAGTTATCCTTTATGAGAAAATAAGCTTTTCTGTAGCTCTACAAAGATGTAGCTTGCCTATCACTTTCTTTGCCTCCAAAAACTGGTCTAGATGCTCCTAAAGTATTTGGGGTTTTTATCTCAATCAGGAAAAAAATACCCTCTGCAAACTGTACTTTTTTAATAGTCTAATAAATCACTGTGAAATAAGTTACATAAATGGACTTGCAGCATCAAGTTGCCTGGAGATGTTTTCTTTTACTCCAGAAGCATCTTAATGTACTTCAAAATGACTCAAAGGCTTTTATTACAAATTGAAAAATCAGACCTTAAAGACCTCCTCCTACAACATAACAGCAATTATCTAAGCAGTTTTCCATATCCACACTATATGTTAGGAAGACAAAATGAAGAAATATTACTCTTCTGTCCTAGATCTGCTGTTATTGCAAAGAATGGGCTTTATTTAGAGTAATTTTGTCACGGAAATGACTGGAGGTTGTGGATTATTTTCAGTGTAACATACTACTTGTTGGATCACTTTTTAAATTTGTACTTTCACCTGCATGGCAGTGCCCATTCTTCACCTGCATTTATGCATTTCAATTCAGAGTGAACTGGAATCCACTGGACAATCCAATTTTCTTTTTCCCATTGTGGTTATTTTTCCTTACATGGGGATTTCATCCCTCAAAAATGGGAGGGAAAGTCATCTTTTCTTTTTTTCTGCTTTTGCGCTATACCCCTAACTTGTGGATGTTTTTATGGAGGACGCACTGCAAGAATGGAGCTGAATTGTCAGAGCTGAGATGGGTTCCCCATGTCTATCACAGAAGTCCTTCCAGCTGCAGGTGTTCCTGGTCTCTGCCTGCCCCTGTGAAATGGGGAGAGTGTGCCTTATGTGACAGGGCCCCCCCGTGGGTGTTCACGAGGCAGAGGTTCCTCAGATGCACGGCATCTGAGTTGTTGCACTCTCAGTTGCAGCCCTGACCTCCTATGGGTTTTAGCATTTCTTTCTTCTTCAGGACTTTTTCCAGCTGTACTTGTTTACTGATCTAAAAATTTTTCCTAGTTTGCAAAGTAATGAGAACCAAGATTCATACAAAGAAAACATGTTTTCATTAGAATTTAAGTGTCTTCCACTGATCGCTTTGCTTGATATCTCAGGCTTGGTTCAAAGTCAGGCTTTTTTGGGATTGTTGGCAGCAGGGGCTGGAGCCAAGATCCACAACAAAGAACTCCCAAGTTTTATTTAGGTGCTTGATTTCCCAGAGATTACAGATGGATGTTAGGTCCCTGAATACTTTTGTGGAGCTGGGTCTTGAGGCCCAGACAAAGAGGTGTCAGGAAAACCTGCCCTGCTGTGATCTCGTGAGAAAGCTGTCTAAATGCAGTACAGGTCTTCATTCTTCCAAATCCTGTAAGGGCTAGAGCAGAGGAAAGCCCCACTGGATTTTCAACGTCCCTGTTCTAGTAGGGATCTGCTAGCTGACATCTGTATGGAAGCAGCTGCACATGGTAGGGCAAAGAGATATTTTGGTTCATGGTTTATCAACAGAGATAAGGATTTCTATGTTATCAGGGTTTATTTCTGAGAGAAGGGTGTTTTCCTTTGTTTTATAGTGGCTGCCACTGAGCCCGAAGGACTGCATAAGCTTTCAATGAATTTCAGTCAATCCTCACTCAGTGCAAATAAGACACAACCCCACTTTCCCCTTTTCTCCAGTGTGCCACAAAGCCTTGCCCTCTCCTTTCACCTGGAGCATGTGCTGCCAGCAGGTGAAAACAGCTCTTTCAAAACTCTTGCCCCAACCTCTCCCTGCCTCTGTAAAAAGCCACCAGCTAATCAGCGCCTTGGCTGCTCCAACACTCGGTAATTACACTGTAGGGCTGCTGTGTGGGAAGCACAGCACTGACAAAATGTTGCATCTCCAAAGATGTAAGAGTGAAGGATAAAAGGGAAAAGCAAGACTTTTAATAGAAACATTAGTCATAGTTAAATTGCAGTGCCATGGCGCTGTGCTGCTGTTTCTTTGTGTCTCTAAAAATACCCCCTAGTGGCTTGGTTATTCATGCAGTGAGTGAGGGAAGGGAGAGCTGGGCTCTGGAAAAGGCTTTGGCAGCCCAGGGCAGAGCCCCTCTGCCCCAGCATGGGGCATGGAGGGGCAGGGCACTGTGGGAGGACAGTCTCCATGGGAGCGTGGCAGTGCACCAGGGTTTCCTGGCATTCCTGCTCCAGCCTGAGCTGCCACTGGCACAGCGGTGGCACATGGAGGGACAGGGTTGGCTTGGCTGGCTCTGGGACACTCACAGCCAGTGCAGGGCAGGGAGGTCTCAGGCCCTGCCTGGGGTGACCCAGGCTGCGAAGGCACGGGGTCAGGCTCTGCTGTGACACACAGGCTGCTGCCACCTGGAATGCCATGCAGGGCCACAGTCAGCAGCCATCAGCAGGGAGCTCCTGGCCCTGCCAGCAGTGAGTCACTGGGGCAGTCAGGCTGTGCGTGATTGCCCCCACCCGCGGGTATTTTTATCGCCATGTGAGTGTGGAGCCAAGTGCCACAGAGCAGCCCAGGCCAGCTGATCCCTGCAGTGCCTTTCACTGAGGGTCTGACAGATCCCAGGGCTTGCTGGGCTCTTTAACAGTCTGTGTCTGAAATGGCACCAGAGGGTCCTACGATACGCCTTGATGATCAAAGGGACCGACGTGTATTTTCATTTCTGCGTTTTTAAATTTTTGCTCCAGTAATTTCCAGGCTCAAGCTCCTGGCTATTTCAGTTACAGATGGCTTGTGGTTTGCTTCTCACGACAGGATGAGCACAGCCCTGCAAGCCATGCTCTCTGGGCTCGGGAGCCATCACTCCCATTAGGAAGGGCTAAGTAGATTTGGTGAGCCAGCTGGGCCGGCTGCCACGAGGCAGTCACGTCTCTGCTTGCCCTTGTCCTGGAGCCGCCATCCCCCATCACCATCCACCTCTGTGCAGCATCCACACAGACCTGCGCTGAAGGATGCAGGCAGCTCACATGCAGGTTGTAATCTGTAAAACAAACAAGGGGTTTATGTGTCTATTTGATTTTTTTTCTCTCATGCAGCTTTTCCCAGTTCCTCTCCAGACTCTTTCTAAGAAGATTGTACAGTCCAGGACCAATAGTACCTTAGTTGGAGTCTTTGCCATTATCCTGGTTTTTCTGTCTGCCTTTGTCAACATGGTATGTCCTTTATTTCCTTTTGGTCTATTCAGTTCTGCGTTGTTTTCTTGTTGGTGCTTTGCAGCATCGTCACCCTTAAAACCACTGAGTTTAACATGATCCTGCCTAGGACTGGCAGCATCTGAGGTCAGTGCCTTTTGTTTTTTGGGCATAGAAAAGAAATGGGAGCCCAACATCTCCATCCCTAGAATTTAGTATATGCCTGGCACTGATTTGTGCCCAGGTCTTTTTGTGATTCTTTAAATGCTTCTGCTCCAAGTACAGGAGCCAACCTGAGGCGAATCCCTGCGGGAAGGGCTGGCACGAGGCTGGTGTGTTATTTAACTCCCACCACACTGAGTGTTCCCTGGGCTTTGTGCCAGCCCCTGCACAGTGCTGCCTCCTGCTCCAAGTGCAGGGATCAGCTCATGGCCACGATGACAACTCTGCTTTGAGTGGCACTTTTGGGACTGAGGTCGTCTGGCTGTGCATCCAAACACCACTGCTGAGTTCAGACTCAGAGAGACTCAGAGGCTGTTCTCTGGGACCTGGATTTTGTTAATTAACATTTTGGGGGGAAAAAAACCCATAGCTATTGCTATATGGTTTACATGCAGTAAAACACAAGCTGATGATTTCATGTTGCATATTTTGCAACATTTCCAAGCAGCTTTTTAACTGATAAAAAAGATTTTGTTTTCTTCTCTCTGTGCTGTGGAGCTTAACACTGTCTTTGTTTTCCAGTTCATGTGCAGCACTGTGGATCTTGCCAGCTGCATGGCTGCTGAATACAACATCACTCCTGACAGGGTGGACATTTGCCTTATCAGCAACCTGACTTCCAACTACAGCCTGGGCACCTTGCAGGGATTCTGTGACAGTCCTTTGCCCAACTGCAACTTTCCAGAGGTATTGCTTGAAAAAAATGGATTTCAGAGGTCTGTCTGGAAAAAGGCTATAAAACCTGTGTGATAAATTTCAGTGATTCTGAGGAAAGCAAGGTTGTTCCTGACTGACCTTACAGGACTGACACAGGCTACTACACTCAGACTTAAGTGTCTGAAGTTATTATCAGGAATCCACATTAATGTTTAAGTTCCTTCAGAGCTGAATAATTAGTAGGCTTTTGCAGTAGTTGGATCCTGCCCGTAGCAGGAGAAATGTCCTTCTCCATGAGATCCTTAATGGCATGCAGAACTGCAAGTAATTTCAAAGGAGTTTGTGGGTGCTCAGTTTTACCTGAAAATCAGTTCTCTGAAAATCAATGTCTAGTCATAGATGTGACACTGCCCTCCATTGTTTTATATCCTGATAAAATACTTTGCTTACATATTCTTTCCCAAGGTATGGTGGGTTCTGGCCTCGGATGGGGCAGTGGTCTGCTTTGATTTGCAACGCAATTCCTAACTCTTCAGGACATCTTCTTTATAAAAAATTAAAATGCTTCTAATGGGGAAAGAAAAACCAAACCCACAACCCAAACCAGCCCAAATATGTTTTATTCCCTGGCAGAATACTTTACAAAGGAAAAAAAATCTTTTTGCATAGCTATTCAAGACCTTTCTCTGAGTTTTTAAGTTACGGCTGTTACATGTGTTGTTTACTGGAAATTGAAAAGGAAAAACAGCTCTGTCTAGGATGGAGGTAGAATTTATGTCAAGGTCATCTGGGTTTATGGGGACCTGACAGATTTATGGTGGATCTGTTACCATCCAGATGTCCAAGGTGCTACTGAAAGTCCTGGCATCCTACTGAACATATTTCCATTTAACTTAACAGGAATATGGTCCCTGTGTGATTCAGTGAGGTTTCTGAGACCACCCTTACTGTGATTTCTAATCTTGCAGAGGCTTTAGTGTGTCCACAGAAAGACTCAGGAGCAGAATCTGGCACAGTAGAGACCTAGCTACAGTCTGTGCCCACCATGAATTTGTATGGAGTGCTGGTCCAGGACATAGAGGAATTTTAAGCAATGAGGAATAACCATTTTGCAGACTGAAGTTACTCTGGAAGCCTTGAGCTAGGTCCTGCTGTTCAGGGGGCTAAGAAGTGAGGAGTCCCTCCCCTGCGCTCTGCAAGGCACGTTGGATCTGCTACAGGTGTTGCCTGTTGCTCCCAGTGTCCATTCAGGAGACATGGAATCCTACCCCTCAGTCACAGGGAACATTCATTCATTCTCTAGAAACTGAGGAGTCAAGTACAACCTGTACGTGTTATTTTCTCTAATTTAATATATCAGTGATGACTATTAATAAATGAGCTCAGAACATAAGCATATTTCTGCTTCAACTAGGACTTGATTTAACTGAAAGGATGAATTGCCTCAGGCACATGATACAGGGTCTTTGCCAGAAACAGGCCTGTCCAGACAGAGTGGAAGCTTAAATCTTCACAGATTTGATAGCAGGAAGGTGGTGAGCTGGATAACATGCCTCTCTCCATTTTGCATCCCTGCTATCTTTCCCAGGAGCCATAAATGGCCCCTGCAGTCAGCAGTCACACTGGGAAGCATTGGCATGCTGAGCACTCAGCTCCCAGCCTGGCAGGAGATGGTGCCCCACCACCCAGATGTGGCAGAGGTGCTCCACTGCCACACACGTGCACATCTGCAGCTGCTGGCAGGACAGATTATCATGGGGTGGGCATAGGGATGTTTGTCCAGCCTGTACATTGCCAATGGAGCCAGTGTGTCACGTCAACAGGGACAGTGCTTTCCCACTGGCCTCAAGTGGGCATCTGTGCAGGAGTGTGAATTGTACAGATGTTCAAATTTGAGTCTAGAATTTGGCCTTAAAGCACAACTTAATCCAGCATAACTGAGTGATTCTTTCTGCCAATTTAGTAACTGTGACTAGGGAAAAGCTATGTCACAACCTTGGGCGTCCAGCTGTGAGCCCCGCGTCTCTTGAGTGTAAAGCACATAATGCCTGAAGAAAAATGCCACAGTTTTTCTCTTCATCCATTCAATTTTAACTTCTGTAACGTGAGAGAATTCCACAGGCAGCCCCAGGTTTATGTTTGGTCAGCTCAACTACATAACTACCAATCCCTTTCTATCCCTCTGTTTAGTTTCCTTTGTTTTCAGTTTTGATTTATCCAGCTGACATTCATATCTCTTCTGTTTTTTTCCCATTTTTGTCTTTATACAGTACTTTACCTACAGTGTCTTATTGAGTCTCCTGGCCTGCTCTGTATTCCTTCAGATCAGCTGTATTGGAAAATTAATCCTTATGTTAATCATTGAATTTATATATGTTCTCATTGTGGAAGTGCCAGGGGTCAACCTTTTTGACAATGCAGATCTCCTGGTTACAGCTAACACCTAGTAAGTGCCTTTCACTTCTGAAATCTTTGCCTGATTTATTTCATACAGTGATTTGGTGTGGAATTAGGTGGATGGGAGTGCCAAGGATGTGGTGCAAGCAAGGGAAGTGCAGGATCCCAGAGAAGCATGGCTGGAAGCTAATGCTTTGCCAGTGCTGCTCTCTACCTCTGAAGAGTAGGAGAATACAGTTCCCTTTAAGATCTTTTTAATGTGGGACTTGACTAATGAACTCTCTATTAATAACAGAATATAACTGGAATCTGTATTTCCTTTTTTCCAGAAATGGGGAGCTGTAGTTAGTCATTCTTAACTCTGGTATTACACTCCTGATATAGAAATGTCATTTCTCAAATAAGAAAAAAAAATCCTCCAACAAACTTGAGCTCGCTCAGGGATGCGATGTGAACCACCACGATATATCAAACCCAGCTTGGGGTGATGGAATGGTGGTGCTTGATCTTTGGCCAGTGATCTCCTGCCAGTTGCTACTGGACACATCCTTGTTTGAAAAGCCAATCTCACAGCTGGGCTCAGCACAATTCCCAGCAGAAGGGTCTGGGCTCAGTGGGAGGGGACAGTTGCCCTTTTACTTCCAAAAGCTGGTTTGTCATCAGGTCACACATTAATACTGGTGGCAGCCTCCTTCCACTGCCGTGGTGGTTCCCCATCTCCTGGAGGTCCCCACACCAGAGAGGGAAGCTTGGCACATCCACAAGCCTGTCCTCCTCCACAAGTTTTGTTTCTCGCTGGGAATTGTGTTGTTAACTCCTTATTTTGATGATATCCCCTTGTAGGCAACAATTGTACTTAAATGTGAGTGAATCAAATTATGCCAATTTAGGTGAACTGTTTGTCAAGGCTAATAGCTGTGGTTCCTCTTGCCTTGGACAGGAGGGTGGTTGAGAAGATTCCCATGACCCTTCCCACTGCTACCTTGTGTGTTATGAAACAGCTTCTGTAGTTGCTCAGATTTCTGGGTGGCTATTAACCATCATCCCTTCAAGCCATCAATAGCCATCAGCCCTTCAAGCCATCGTTAACCATGAGCCCTTCAAGCCCGATGCATGTGGCTACTCCTCTCCTTCACATGACTGTTCCATGATTTCAGGACTCCTGTGTGCCCAGTAATAATTAATGGATATACAACTTTTGCTGGCATTGCCAGTTAATGGAAAGGTAGCTTTTGCTGCCATTGGCAGTAATCACTTAAATTATTTTGTTAACTCAAGTGAGTGAAATTAGGTAGGAAACCCTGTGGAGCTTTCTGTGGGGAGGTATAGGGAGAATGAGATTTTCTTCCTTTTGTTCAGATATTAGGTGTTCCATCAGCAGAAGCTATTCAGCATTTTCTAACACAATTAGTGAAATAAAAGCATTTTATATCTCAAATATAACTTCATTCTTGTAAGTCAAGCACTAAGCGAAATTACAGCACTTGGAAGTATAATTTACATCACTTCACAATCAGAATGTCAGTAATAAAGTGGAGAAGGTTAGCATGTTTTCCCAGAAATAGCTTTCTGTGATGCTGTATTATCTCTCACTAAATGGGATTTGTGTGGTGCTTCAGCCCCAGCTGCAGCTCAGCTCCACATAGCCACTCAGTCACTGCCCTGTGCTGGGATGGGGGAGAGAGCTGGAAGGGGAAAAGTGAGAAGACTCATGGGTTGAGATAAAGACAGTTTAATGGGACAGAAAAGAGAGAAAATAATAATAGTAGTAATAATAATAATAATAATAATAATAATAATAATAATAATAATAATTTAATTAGAATGGACAAAACAAGTAGTGCACAGTACAATTGTTCACCACTTGCCAACCAATGCCCAGCCAGTTCCTGAGCAGCAGCCCCAGGCCACATTTCCCTCCAGCTCCCATACTGAGCATTATGCCATATGGTATGGAACATTCCTTTGGCAAGTTGGGGTCAGCTGTCCTGGCTGTGTCCCCTCCCAACATCTCGTGTCCCTGGAGCCTGCTCACTGCAGTTGTCAAGGAGCTGGAAAGTCCTTGACTTAGTATAAACACTACTTAGCAACAACTAAAATATCAGTGTGTTATCAACATCATTCTCATACTTAATCCAAAACACAGCACTACACCAGCTAGGAGGAAATTTAACTCTATTCCAGTGGAAACCAGGACAATTTGTGTTGTCCAGAGAGCTCCATGGATGGCTATTTATTGCCCCAGTGTCTGGAAGGCCATTTATGTGTTCTGGGAAACGGGAGCTCAGCACGTAGCACAGAGTTCAGAGATGGACCTTATTGTCCAGCTGATACCAAAAAAACAGAAAAGGCACCATGACCTCATACTGCTTTAATTGGGTGCCCATTGTAGCTACATAATTAGTGTCTGCTCTGCAGCCATTATGGTACTCTGACTAATTAGAAGTCATGCAGATGTCACTTCACACTTCTGTGTACAAACCAACCCAGCATGCAAGCAGCTGAAAGGCTGATTACAGCACATTGGGAGTTGCTAGACTTGACTGCAGCCACACCAGAGTGTGACACATGGAGTGTAACTGGATGCACAGGGCTATCATGTATTACCTTTTTCCTGTGCAGAAGATAAAAGAAATGCATTGGTTTAAAGATGTGATAGACCAATGGGATCTTCTAAATTGAGTTCCTGCAAAGGGAAACCCAAAAAGCTTTTCCTTGTGATTTATTCAACAAACCCATCATTCTGTTCCAGCTGTCTGTCCTTGCCACCAGGGCTGGGAAAGTGCGATGCTCTGGTCCTATGGGAGCTGTCTCTAAAATGAGCTGCCTTTCCTGCTAAAAATGTGCACTTCACTCGAGCAGGAGTGTAGTTAGCAGGCCCCTCTCTGTGTTCCCTTCCAGTAATTAAAGAACCATCTGCTACTGGAAATGTCTGTTCCATGGGGGAACAACCTACCAGTGTAACACCCTACTGCTTGCACTGGGCATCTTCACTTATCCAGACAGTTA
The DNA here is from genome assembly GCA_034509425.1 of Eopsaltria australis. Taxonomy (NCBI): domain Eukaryota; kingdom Metazoa; phylum Chordata; class Aves; order Passeriformes; family Petroicidae; genus Eopsaltria; species Eopsaltria australis. Next base: position 1,993,876 of record JAVTVJ010000067.1, on the reverse strand, counting down.
TTGTAAATACTGCCTTTGCTGCACTTCATGGTCTCTGATGAAGATTCTAGAGCAAGAGTAACACCCACAGTGAGCTGCAGCCTCAGTGCTAAGGTTCAGATCTGCCATGTTGCCATCATAAGGCAGAGTGATAAGGGGGACAGTCAGTCATCCTTGGCCAGGTGGTGATTTAGGGAAGCAGGGAAATCATGCTGCATGTGGGAAGTGTCTCCAGCTAGATCCAGCCTCCAATGTGGGAGTCCCCAGGCTTTCCAAACCATGTCTGTGTCCAAGCACATATGTTCAGTGCTGGAGCTGGCCAAGAGCCATGCAATAGATTGTGTGCAAGACAGCAGTGGGTTGCAAAATCTGTGTCAGAAGAAATTCCATGCTCAGAACTGCAGAAAATGTCTTGGAACAGGCAAGGTTTGAGAGTCACTATGTTTGTATTTTTTGATGTTATGCCCAGTTAGGTTCCCTTGGCTATTTTGATTTTGATCATTTAGATGTCTGATTGTGTAGCAAGGTTCCCTCCAACCCCATAAAACTATGGCCTGAAGCTCTCTAGAGAGCTGTGACATTCTCAGGCTAATATCACATTTGTAGCCTGCAAAGTTCTAATGGCATCAATGACACTACAGTAATTTAAACACTGATCTCCTTCCTTCCATTTAAAGAGTGTTTTAAAAGATGCTTGTGCATGGTTCTCAGCCACCTAATACTCCACCCACACTCAACAAAGCCAGCAGCATTAAGCAATCAATCAGGACTCAGACAGCTGCTACCTACCAGAAAGTTCCTTTCCTATCAGAAAGCACACCCTCCACCTCCCCCAGCAGTTCTGATGCACATGGGTACTTTGCAGAATTGCCAGTAGTAATAGGAATGTGCTAAAGGTGTTACTTCAGTGCCCCTGTGTGTGGTACCCAGAGCTGAGCACAAGCTGGCGGTGAGGAATGTGCAGAAGAAGGGAGCAGGATTAGAGTTAAAGGAATTAAACACGTCTCCATGCCACAATAAAAGGAGATGAAAAGAGCTATCCCTCACAAGATATTAGCCCAAAGCTTTCTTTCTTAGGTCAAATTTTGTAGTCTGACCTAACGAAGTAATGATGGATGCACAGGCATTTGCCAAGCATCCCACACTGACATTAAAATCCCAAATTATTCTCTCACTCTTAATGCTTCTTAGATATTTTATCCACATTAACCATGTCACACGATCACTCTGGAGTTTTGAGTGTAGCTCAGAAGCCGGCTTTTCTCCTCTCTCTCCCATCTTTTAGTAGTTTTCTGCTTCAAAAGAGCTGTAGCCCCACACAGTGTTAGAGGTGCCACACTGCAGAGGTGCTGTGCAATAATGTGCAGAAGGTCAGGAGCTGCAGGGAGCCAGACACTCCACTGACCTTGTGTTTGTGCTTTTTTTTCAGCGTGTCTGCAAATGATACATCCTCATGGTGAGTCACTTGGGCATGAAATATTGTATAGCTTTTTTTTGGTAGGTATTTTCTGTTCACAAGGTGCAATATCAGCACATTGACTCACCAGCAGTGTCTGGTGTTTGTACATTGCTGTGAGCTGGTACAGCACAGTGCAGATGCCCTGAGTGCACTGAGTGTTGCCCTTTTGTATGTGTCGCTACTCTCAGAGCATCTTCTTCCCTGTGAGACTCATGCCAGCTTGCTTTTATTGAGGATCTCAGGGCCTTATTTGTAATACAATTCAAAGGTTTTATCAAAATATTTTCATACTTTATAACTCTGTTATTAATATTTAACAGTTTTTATTTGCCTGCTTGTCAGAGGAGATGTGAATGTGCCTTAGTGCTCTTTTCAGCTTACAGAGCACTTTCATGACAAAGCCCATAAAGAAGTGACTAATTAGAGAAGCCAAGTTAGAACAGTTCCAGACTCAGGAGCCTGGGGAAGCCAGTGCAGAGGACAGGGTGAACACAGTGTGAGGGGCTGTCAGCATTTCAGTGTTGTCACCCTGAGCATGTGTGGCCATTCTCTGAAGAGTGGCCTTTATATTGATGACAACACTTTGTAAGAAGTTGGATTATATTTCCAAGTCCTCCTTTAGAAATTGCCACCCATGAGCCAGACTCTCCAGCTTTTTGCAGGTATTGTTTGTCCCTTTACTAGCACAGCTTTGAGGGAAAAGAAAGAAAAGCCTTTTCCTGAGAGGCTGGGAAAGTGGGAAGTGTGGGGCGTGGGGAGGCTGTGTTCTTCCAGTAATGGCAAAGTTCTGCTCTTTCCTTGGCTGCAGCCCCCCAGTGACCACACGAGTGGCGCTGAAGATTGTGACCCCTGTCATCATTACTGTCTTTGTCCTGGCACTGTACTTGCATGCCCAGCAAGTGGAATCCACTGCAAGGCTGGATTTCCTCTGGAAACTTCAGGTTAGCGGGTGCTGGCTGTGTGGGAGGATTACATGTGGTGTTCAGCGTTAGTGTAAAATGATTGAGCTCTTCACTGTGGAGTTGAGGAGTGTGATAAAGTGCCTTTGAATTTAATCTGAATCTGGTTTACAGCTGGTCTTCTTTGGTACTTTGCATACTCTGTGCTTCTCATCTCGGTTATTTTCTTCAACCCCTTTTCCTTGTAAATGCACTTTGGATGGTCCCCACGGTAAAGGTTATAGATCTGAAGGTTGAGATTAATGAATTTGGGCGACTGAGCTGTTACTGCTGCAGGAACATGTAATATAACACAATTTATAAATATAGGGAGCTCATATTCTCTGCTGAATTGTTTTCCAGAGTTCAGTGAGTTTAGTTTGCTGTGTTCAAGGGTGTGAAAGATTCACATTTGCATTTTCATTCACTTTCCCGTTAAGCAGTGGGAACTGGCTCAATGTCCAGCCTTCATTAGCCCCCAGGCAGCAGTACTGGGTAACCAGCACACTGTGGATAATGCCACACTGTGCTCCTGTCCCTGTGTTCACTGTTAATGTTTTCACTACTTGTGCCCATGATTGGTGTTGGGGGCATGTGATTCCCAAGCAGGCAGGAGAGGCCTGGGGTCTGCCCAGCACTCACGGCTGGGGGGCCACAGGACTGCAGGTTTTATTTAGATTTTCTACCTTCTGGGTGGCAGGCCATCATTCTAATTATAGGTCTTAGTGGTTTGAGTACAAGGCACTGAGGAAGCAACAATTAATTAAAGCTCCTTGGGAAGCAGATAAACACTGTAATCCTCATTTATAAATGGTAAAACAGTGGAAGGGGTGAACTGAGTGCTTACCCAGTTCAGGGCTCAGAAATACAATGCTGGATTCTGGCATTATTCTCTGCCTGTTTTTCCATACATGTGTGCACACAAAGAGATGGAACACTTTCCACTCAAAAACAAGTTTCTGCATCTGTCTGGTTCTGCTCTCCTTTAGTTTTACCTATTCTATTTCTGCCCTCATTGAAAGTTAATTTTCAGCTTTTTTCCCCTCCCTGGAGCAGCTACCAAAAGAGAAAGTGCATCACTGTCTCTCCCCCTAAACTAGGCCACTGAAGAAAAGGAGGAGATGGAGGAGCTACAGGCCTACAACAGACGCCTCCTCCACAACATTCTGCCCAAGGATGTGGCAGCCCATTTCCTGGCTCAGGAGCGACGCAATGATGAGCTGTACTACCAGTCCTGTGAGTGTGTGGCTGTCATGTTCGCCTCCATCAGCAACTTCTCCGAGTTTTATGTGGAGCTGGAAGCCAACAATGAAGGCGTGGAGTGTCTGAGGCTGCTTAATGAGATCATTGCTGATTTTGATGAAGTAAGTCACAGAAAGTCTGGGTGAACAGAGTGAACTGAATCCATGAGTTTAGTTGGGCTTTGCTGAGCTTCTGAAGGAAGGTGGTTTATCAAATCCACGGTTCATTTCTCCTTACTCTAGGAGTCTTCGGTTTTATTTTTTTCCCCACACTATTCCCTTCTATTCCCTTGTCACCCCTTTGAATATCTAACCCCCTTTCTTCCTGTATCTTCCTGGCTCTGTCCAATATTTTGCAATGCTTCCAGCAAGGTGGGACACGTGGCATGGACATTACCAGCACCTGTGTGTTTGTCAAGGTTTATTTGCTTCTTTTGCTCCTGTGACACAGATAATAAGTGAAGACCAATTCCGGCAGCTGGAGAAGATCAAGACCATTGGCAGCACCTACATGGCTGCCTCGGGCCTCAACGACTCCACCTACGACAAGGAAGGGAAGACACACATCAAAGCTCTGGCAGATTTTGCCATGAGGTTAATGGACCAAATGAAATACATTAATGAGCATTCATTCAACAACTTCCAGATGAAGATAGGTAATGTCCTTGTGCTCCCAGGATTCCACGTAGGTAGTGGTCATTCTGAGGTGGGGATTTTATGGAGAGTAAAAACCACAGATGTTACATTAGCTGTACAGTGACGTTGATTGTCTGGGGCCTGGTGACCACTTTGGCCTCTGTGAAACATCACAGTCATTTTTTAGGGTATACTGAAGCATTATTGGCATTAGGGCATTACTGAAACTCCCTGGGGAATTAGGAGCAATATAGCTCCTAGCATAGCATGGTCTTAAATTAAATGGTGGTTGAGCTTGGACTCGTTTTGCCCCTATGCTTCCAGCTCTGGCATTCTTGGACATTAAATTATCTTTCAAGTCAGGGAATAAAAAGTGACAGAAAAAGAAGTTTGAGGATGTCAAATACAGTATTTGCTCTGGAAGGCACTGGGCTGCTGCCTCGCAGGCCCTCAGCATTGCAGTGGGTATGTGCTGATTTCAAGGGTGCAGTTTTGTTAGCCAGGTGGCAAACAAACTTTATCCCATTATCTGGCACTGGGAAGTAGCTCTGGATTGAGCAGATCCAGCCCAAGCTGCCAGATAGTTGGGCATAATGGATCAAAGAAGCCAAATTTTATTTTAACGTTTCTCTCCCCACAGTTTGGCCATAGCTTTACAGGTCAGGGTAAAGCACAGCTAGAACCAGTGAGCCTCAGGATGAGTTTTTATTGTCTGAAAAATAACCTGCCTCAAGCAAATCATCTGAGCAGATTTCTCCTCTCCTTCCAGGCCTCAATATTGGTCCTGTCGTAGCTGGGGTGATAGGAGCCCGCAAACCCCAGTATGACATCTGGGGCAACACAGTGAATGTAGCCAGCAGAATGGACAGCACAGGAGTGCCTGACAGGATTCAGGTAAGGCAACCCATGAAAAATTTACAGTGTCACCTACGCATTTTGAAACTTGAAATTTTGGTTTCATTTTATTCCTATATGCCATACATTTACCTGTACAGAACTGAAAGAAAAGCCACTTAGGGAATGCTGGTGCTACCAGCAAGTGCTGTCTTTTAATCGTGACCAACGCTGCAACCATTGTTTAAAAGCTTGCACTTCAGTCGTGGGTGGAAGTGCTGAGCTGAGCTTCCTTCCCCATGTACCTCACTGGCACTGAGCACAGTCCTGTCTGACTCCTGCTCACATGTGCTGCTCAGCTGTGTGTGGTAGTTGTTTCATTTTCCAAGGGCCTCATTCAGATATGTATTTCTGTAATTCACTTTGCTGCTCACTGTGCCATGTGTGGTGTGAGGCCAGCAAGGCTCCAGGCATCATCAGGATATGGATACACAACAGAGAAAGAGGATTGTTTAAGGGGTTAAGGGGACCTGTCTGATCATCACACATCTCCTTGGCCTTCAGATGTGACCTTTCCAATGATTCAATTCCACTGTCCTGCTTTTGCTGAGCCAATGTCCACAGTTACAGAATGTCATTCCTTGGGAAAATCCTGCAGGGTTATAAAAATAGAGCAGCTGATGTGAAGCCCAAGAGGGGCAGCCACGCTGTTTCCTTGCCTATCAGTTAACTGGATCAATATTTATACATCACCCTTCAAGCTTCAAGATGGTCTGTAAAGCCACCTGAAAAAGGGTGAGAAAATACACTGTAATAAATAAATATCTCAGGAAATCTGGTCTTTAAACTTCTGTTGTTCTGCAGCACAAGTGATTATTTTTGACTGGCATCTGCAGAGATAATTTGGATGCTGGCTAGAGTATTCCATTCAATCAGTTCTCTCCCACTGCCTTCTTCATAAAAACCCCTGACTCCTAAGCCGTACATCTACTGTGTGGCTTCTAGGTAATTTTTGAGGACTTTTTAGTAAGTTTGACCTGTTTTCCTACTGCCCCTCCAGTGATATGAATGCATCTGAGTAGACTGAACTGATTGGTGTGTTTTTAAAAATGTGACTAATTGTTACACTTTATTCAGTGATCTCCTTGAAAAATGCAGTTTTGACAGTTTTGAGCTGCATGTGACATCTGTACTTTCTCAGGTTCTAATGGTTGTGTTTGTTCAGCAATTTGTGCCAGCCTTTCAGTTAGTGGTTCATGTGCAAACGTTGATTGACTTAGAAACAAAACAGTTGATCCTACTTTAATTTTGTCCATGGATTACTCCAAACACAAATGAAAAGACTGTGTGGAAGACACAGCAAGCATCTGTTTACTCTCGTTTATTCCGCAGGTAACCACGGACATGTACCAGGTTTTAGCAGCCAACAACTACCAGCTGGAGTATCGAGGGGTCATAAAGGTCAAAGGCAAAGGAGAAATGACCACCTACTTTCTAAATGAAGGGCCTCCAATTAGTTAGCACCAACTGCAGCGCCACACAAAGACGGATTTTGCATTTCCCAGGATTGTGAATCGGAGAAGAATCGTTTTTTGGCAGTGAAGCTGAACATGCGGCGCAGTTGAAATTTCACCCCATGACTCTAGAGCTGGTATCAGCAAGTTCTTTGGCCACCCATCATGAAAGGCAAGAGAAAGAAACCACCTTGGATTTGTTCCTGGCTGAGTGCTAAGCTGACCAAAGATGTGCACTACAGAGTTCACAGATAAGACATGAATTCGGCATTTTTTAAAAGGCTGCTACCACAGGATGGCATAAGAAGCTATTTAAGTATTTATTGACGCAACACAACATTTACTTGGTTGAAGGAATGTATGATTCACTACAAAGCATTATTTTGGAATGGATTTGCACTCCCATAATGTTTCCATCCCATACTGCCAGCTATTTGAAGTGTACCACTGTGCTTTTATTAGTTGTTTTGAATGGGCTTTCAAAACTGACACCCACTGTTGCAGCACACAAAAAGGCCTTTTAGAAGGGCATTGGTAATGTTTTAGTGTGAAAAGACATTATAGCCTTGGCCCCCTCTTTTCCCTTCTTCTCCATGGCTAAATGACTGCTCTTCTGAGTGGGGCTGGCACACCTGATGAAGGGGAAGATCAGGATAAAGGAAGATGGCTCTACAACCATATTTATTAAAGTCGTCTGTGCTCTTCTTTGGTATCTATCAGTTTACATGGGAAAGACTAGATGTAAACAAGAGACACTTTGTGGGGGGAACTCCCCTGAAATTTGTTGTGGGTTTTTTTGTATTTTTTATTTTGTAATATTGAAAACATGGAGATCTAACAGATATACCAAATTCTATATTTTGTAAATTATATATAAATTAGAAGGCAGGCTGTCCACACCGAGGTGTGGGGGGAGGTGTATATAACCTGTAGACTTTTGTGTAATTTTTTTCTGCGTAATACTCTGAACACAGACTTGGCAGTTTTCAGATTATCACTATACAATCAACCAACAACAAACAGGTGAGTTTCCAGGCTGAATCAGATGCATTTTAAAATGAAAATCCAGAAAAAACTACAACCCCAAAGAAGAGGAAAAACCCCGCGGTAGTCACAGGATTGTTCTGTGCAGCATTCCAACGGAGGGTGGCGGCTTCCCAGTGGAAACGGGACCTTTGAGTTTTAGCTCCTGAGACGGTGTCAAACACGTCAAAAAGAGCTCTAACCAAATCTTCTAACTCTTAACAGGAGCTCTTACGAGAAAAGGAAAAAAAGCTCATTTGAACTTTTATTTTTAAGAAATAATTTTTCATAGATGATCTTAATAGAATCCTGCTGATCTGAGAGTTGTCTGACATTGTAACTGCCATGTGACTTTACAAGGAACTATGTGCTGCAGCATCGAGTTGACTTTCCTGTAGTAAGCACTTATTTAAACTGATACACAGATTTTCAATTTTCAGGAATTAGGTGATCTTCAACAAAGATTATGATGGCAAGTGTGTATATGAGGTGGTTGACCTTAAAACAGTGCCATTGATACTGTGTTGGGCATCTTTATCACTAGTGGGAGGGTTTCTGAATAGTTCACTGTTATCATTTATGTACCTTTTCTAACTATTAAAGAAAAATCCCTTGATATTTTATTAAAAAAAGAAAATAATTTTAAAAAAGCTATATTTTTTATATTCTATGAGGGGAAGGTTTTGATATTGAATTTGGCTAGCACTAAAAATTATTCCAATCTTTTGACATTTAATAAACTTGTTTTCCACTCTTCTCAGGGCAGAATTATTGTAGTACTCACAGCATAATGATTGCACTATGGTGGTGGCGATTTCTTTTTCCTACTCGGCAATGAGAATAAGTGAAAATCCATGGACCTGTCTTAATTAATTTGCTCTATTGCTAAGCATGACCCGAGCATTAAGCCATTTAAACATGAGCTTAAATGGCATCGCCCCTTTCCTTCTCCCTTCCACAAGGAAACATCTCTGAAAAGTATAGTATATTGACTTCTGTAAAACTGCCAAGTCTGCCCTTGTACTATACTTTTGCTCCTTTACATCTTTCCTGGTTTGCAAAATACTTAAGTTGCATCACACTGTTATGCCTTTCTCCCCTCCTCCACTTCCCATCCCCTTTGTCCCTCACTGAGTTTCATTACCTTCATGCCATACACCTGGTTTTAGATTTGCTTTCTGCTTTCCAAAAGTCTGCAGTCTTCTTAACTTTTGATTCATCTTATGAAGTTGTGTTGTCAATGAAATTTCAAGTCCCCAGTATCTCTAGCTGTGATTGTTGACAGTGTGTCATGATCATTTCAAGGGGTATTCACACACTCTTTACTCTGGATCTTGCAAAAATGGATACAGTTATGATTTCCCATGGAAATTGAAATCTATTTAAGTAATTTAACTATATTAAACACTGTTTCACTGGTAAAGTGTCTCTGTTTTATTTTAGCTGCATCTGGCTGGTGGGATGAGATTTAAGTTGTGTAGGAGATGCTGGATCGGCAAAGAGAAACATCCAGATCACGTCTGGCACTGATGGATGCCCTGGTCCTTTGTACTGCCCCAAGGGCTTGGCTGCACAGCAAACACCCCTGGGTCCTTCTTCTGCTCCCACTGCCCTTGGAATCAGGGCAGCTCAGGGCATAACTGAATAGCTTAAATTTGTGTGTGTCCTATTGAAAAAAATAAGTTTATATTTTAAAAAGCCCATCACCTTTGGCAAGGAATTCCCCTTGGTACTTGTCCTCTCAATGACACTGGAAGGAGGCAGCACTGCTGCCAAATGCAACATTTTCAATCTTTACAGGTAAAAGTAAATGCCACACATGACTGTACCAATTAATATGAACCTGAGGTAGAGCTGAGAAACAAAACCCTGCAGCTTCCAGCTGACTTCTTTTAGTTGAGAAAACATTACACAGGCAGCTAAAAACCAAATGCCCTACAATCTTTTAGGAGGGATTTTATGAGTGCACTGAGAACACAGCTGCAGGAACAAAAAGCCATGAAGTATTTAAAGTATCAGTCTTTACAAAAATTGGTGCAGAACTATTTAATACTTTCTATGCTCTCCTAAATAATCACACAAACAGCAGTTTAAAGCATTGCCTGATTTAAGCAAAATTTTTTTAACTATCTGGAGAAGGGTATTACCCAGGCAATCTCCAATGCTGTGCCCTCTCATTTCAATTACTGTACACAGATGGGCTGAGTAGTTTTCCCCAAATGCATCTTTTTCCCACCCAGAAAGCATTATGATGAATTTTAAGGTGTTTAGCCACTTCTCCCCAGCACAGATCTCGATACATCAAGTGTCTGCCTGCACTTAATAAAATGCTACATTTGGGACACACTGAATTTCTTATGTGTGTCCTGCACTGCAAATACCTCCAGCCTGGCTATTTATGTGTTACACAACATCCACAGACACCAGCACCTGGCCAAAAAGTATGCCCAGAGGCAAATATTTTCATTCTGTTAAGCTTCCCAATTGCTCCTCAGGGCACCATCACTTCCAGACTGAAGTTCAGGAGTTGTCAGAGAGAGCAAGCTTGGGATGCTGCTTAGAAAAGGGCAGCTCAGCTGTTTTAAGCAGAAAAAACTCAAGTTTCCATGCTCTTGACCCCCTCTGTCATGGCCTTTCAACTGAAGGAGCAAGTAGGCTCTGGGGAGGAGGGGGAACTGAGAAAATAGGGTTTCAGTCAGGATGGGGGGCAGGAGCAGCAATATTTTCCTGCCATTCAGGAGACAGGTAGTTTCCTGTAAAAAGCAGAGTTCTGTATTTTAATTTCTGTCCCTGAGCACCTCTCAGTCCCCGCCTGCCCTGCTGGGGCCAGCCCTGTGCCGAGGCTCCCACAGGAAGAGGGGCAGAGGTGGCAGCTGGGAGTGACCGTGGATGCAGAGCCCAGCACTGACATGCTCAGAGGGGCAGCGGGGCCAGCACGGCACTGGCGTTCCAACACAAAGCTCCAGCCAGCTTCCCTGTGAGCAGCTGGCCCCAGAGATCTTTAAACAGAGAATTGCAGAGGCAAGTAACTATTGCCATCTACTGGGAATGGCATTATAACAGACCTACCTTGAGTAAGTCAGGCAAGCCTTTGGTCATTCATTCCTGAAAGCAAATACAAACAGCGACACCTTACTGAAAGATAAACTTTCTATTGTGGGTGTTGGATGAACCCATTCCAACCTTCAGGAGGTCTTCCTTTGTAAATACAGCACGAAATGGGCTCTGCTTCTACTAAATCCCCCAGAACAATCGAGCAACCACAAATGGCCTTCTGTAATTCACACTAAAGTAAAGCCCATTGAGAGTAAAGCTCATGAGAGTAATATACATTCCTGAGTTCTCCTTCCTAAGTCTGGTGACTCAAGTACCTGCTAAAATCAGCAGGAAAGCCCCTGCTCTGAGTGCTGAGTTTGTATAAGCAAAGAGGAAATCCTGGGAATGTTCAATAAATTTTCACCTCCAATCTGGCCTGCTGTATCTTGGTTTTCATCTCACACCAAATGTCAGCAAGTTCTAATATTACAGTCAAACTCAAACATGCTCAGAAGCCATGGTTTTAGCACCTAGTAATACCACGTAATGAAAAACAGTCATGCTCATTAACTTTTCATTGTGAAATGGGATTTTTATCAGTGCTATAAAAACAAGCAAACAAAACCCCAACTGTTTTCTGTTACACTGACAGTTGCATTTGTTCATTATACCTGCTAATCAGCCATTAGTTTAATGCCAGTATAACTGGAATGGAATAATGACTCCAGATGCTATGACAAAGGAAGTTTTCATTCCTTAAAAATGTATCTTTAGGATTAGCAGGAAGGGAAGGTGCCTTAGAGAAAACAAAATTTTCTGCCAACATATAAAGTAAAGAAATGATGCAACAGAAAATTCTGTGTGTGCACAACAACCTGAGTTAAAAGCTAAGCAGTACTTCAGGCATTCATAGTAGCTTCCCTGCCTATCAATGGAGGTGAAAAGACGGGTATAAGCATTCTTCTAGACACTATTAGCAAAATAAAACCTGGTTTTATACTTAAAACATAATAGCTCTATTTTTTAATCACTGATTTTAAATAGTAAAGGACTACTGTTCACCTTTTCAGAACAGTGCACTGAATGCTAATACCAGCAATTCATGGTGCTAAGCAAAGGCTGTTTGCTGCCCATGCTCATAAACACCTTCCTCTTCCCTATCCCTAGTGGGGAGGGAAGAGAATCAACTGCAAAGCACCAACCCTGGAGGAGCCTGTACACCAAGGGGTCTCCAAGGGCTTCACCTCAAACAGCATTCTGAGACACACCACTTACTGCAGTTTCATTCTCTAATTCTTCTTGGCTGTATTATACACAATTTTCTTAACTAATAACCCATCTATTTAAAAAGAAAATAAGAAATCCCATTCCTTTTCTCTTGGTCATAAAATCTGACACTAAATAACTTATTTAAAAACATAACATTTTGGTATGAATTTCTGAAATTCAGAAAATTTGCCTGGGCCAACATTTTACAGCACAGCTAAGCTCTGCCAATTCCCAAATCCAGCAACACGAGAGCATTGCAACCTCCCTGCCATTAAGGCTTGATTACAACTTATAGATAAAAACTTACATCTATTTGTACATTATAAAACATAATAAACAACTGTCCATAAAAGTAAAACCCCAGAGTAAGTGATGGTGGCATGCTAATGGTTGGTTGGGGTTTGCTGGTTGATTCACCAGCTTAAGGAACATATGATGGTTCTCCCAAACGCGAGTCTAGACCACAGAAGTTTTATCCCAGCACAAAAACACACAACCCATAAAGCCAGAAGAATCAACACAATCCCTGTATGTCTTGTTTAAGCTAATCAGACTGATTTATTATTTTCCTGTCACCAGTTGTCTATCTCAGGTTTGAGCTAATTACTCATCAATTTCTGAGAGGAAGGAAGAACATATAAAAAGAAGAACATATTCCAACAAGTACAAGTCACTCCATTTACTCACCAATCCATCCTCTTTCAACCCTTCCAGAATCCAAACATATGAAGAGTGCAAGAATCCTGGGTTATGTGGCAGAACTTTTTGAATAACTACAAAAAATGAACCCTTCTATATAAATCAATTTCAAAGAATAATTAAAAGGAAATCATAAATGAAAACCCATTAAAGAACTTCCAGCACAAGACAGAGCGCCATGGGTGAAGCCGATCCCCAGAAACTGAGTTTCCAGGTTACATTTTAATTAAGAAAGCATTCACATATATGTCAATGTGAAACAAAACATTCTGAAATGTAGTATGTTACATATTCCACATCTAGTTTGCTAATATGCAATAGCATTATTATTACTTATTTAGCCTATTCTCTACTGCCTCACAAAGGCAAAACTGACCTTGGAAGTGAAAAGCTTGCACGATATGCAGAACATACTCTCTCCATGAATGTACAAATGTGTTTCCACATTATCATGAGATAATGTGATCATGTAATACCATCAGATAATTCCACATCAGATTGTCTCCATGAATGTATGAATGAAGCTTTTTGCTTTTTTGTGCCACGAGTCATACTCTACATACATTTCACTGCATGGATATGCTTCACTTTCCTCCTCTAGTCCCATATTCTTTTGTGTCCTTTTCAAGAAAATAAAAAAATAATTAAAAAAAAGGTTCAACCACCAAGTGTAAAATGTCCACAGGCATCTTACATTGATTTATTAAAAAAAAAAAGCCCCATTCAGACAGCTTCTTCTTTTGGAGAACAGCTTTACATTCCTGAGAGTAACTACTGGAACAAGACTTGGTCTCAATGTTCCAGGACTTGTCAGACATTGTAATCAGGGGACTTTCCCTGGGGTTGTCGCAGTCGGATTTGTAAGGTAGAAAAAGCTCCCACAGTCACATGGAAGAAGAGCTGCCACAGGTTGCGCAGTTCATACAGGTACATGTTACACAGGCAGATCAAGCCAAAGGTCAGGAAGGATTTGGCATTCCTCCAGCCTGTGTAGTACACAAACAGGTAACACTGTCAGGAAAGAAAAAAAAGAAATCAGGTTGCCTCATGGAAAAGAACTTCCACTGAAGAAACACTATCTGGTCATTGAAAAATTACAGCCCAAATCAAGGAAAAGTCTGAATCAAACATGGAAGAACAGTATCAGCTCAGCAGTCATAGAAGGGTGAAGAGCACCTGATATCAATACAAGGTTACATTCTGCTTGCATCAAACCCCATCTGAGAAAATTCTCTCATAATAATTAATTACAGCCTGCAGTGAGTGGCCCATGATTAAAGTGGATGTTCCTGGCAATCACTCGTCAAAATACACTCCCTTCTACTCAAGCACTGAAGGAACAAGAGCCACTAAGTCTTCTTCAGGAAAGCAACGGGAAGGACAAGGACAATACCAGAATCCCAGAGCTCAGCACAAGGCAATCCCCCAGGCACCTCCCAGTTTCCTGCCAGGGGTGATGCTGAGGGTTACCTGGCAGGTGCAGAGGCCCACACCCACTGCCCTGCTTCAGCTGCTGCAGCACTGATCACATTTGGAGAGAAACACAACCACTCTCCTGTAATTCTATCACATTTTAAGGAATGTTCTGCACACTGTGGTGTAACACAGTCTGTAAGGACTGCCCACAGTCCCCTACTCAGCCTCCTTCCTATTGTAACTGGAAATCTGTTCAAGTCTCTTGTCTCAGTTTTTATCTCTAAAAGGACACAGCTTTTACCCAGACATTATTTTTATTTCTTGTATTGATTGAACTACTCCCTTAACTGCTACAAAATAAAAAAATCCTTTGCCCCTCCCATGGGTTCAGGTAATTTCTGCTGAAGGAAGTTTTTTCTAAGCATTAAGGTAGATAAGGTAGATAACAACAGTATTTATGCTTACTTTCTATTCCAAATCTGTTCCCATTGGATTTATAACCATGGTCACACAGATTTAACAGCATCCATCATCAGATTATCTAAGTGCCACTTTCTGTTTTTCATGGCATTTGCCATGTTTTATCAGTCAAAAAAACTCCACTTTATTTTCATTTTTCATGTTCCTCAAAAAAAGGCAACTGAACAATGCAATTTCTTGAGATTACTTTATTCTACTTGAACTTTACCACTTTGTTATAAAGCATGCATTTCCACTGCAAGTGTGACTGAGAGCAGCAAAGCTATTGCAGTGCCTGGGTATCTAAATATTGTCAGAGAGGTGAGTACTGGCACTGTCAGTAAGATTTTTATGTCCTTCCTCCAACGCAGAATAAAACTAGAGATGAATAATCTGCATGTTTCAGAATCTAGACAGAAGTGCTCTGAACCTGCTTAGCCATTTTGATCAGAGTAAATGCAACCTACTTGTGCTGACAACTTCCCAAATCATATCTAAAAGAGCAATTAGTTGGTACTGGTATCTCAGCAATAAGAATTCAGATAATTTCCTAGTGTTGTCACTTCCACTGACAATGCATGAACAAGTGTGACTGCTTCCAAGCTTAAAATAAGAGTCAGGATATGCTTCATCAAAATGATTAATAAAGGCTTGAAAAAACAAATACTACAGTAGTTTAAGAAAGTTACTGCAACATGATGTCACATGACTGTGAGTTTCACATGACTGTGAATTTAAGGAAATGTTTCAAATGAATTCTGAAGTGCATCTTTCATTGGTCTAGCTCTGAACTACTGGATGTGCCCCTTACAGAACAGATGAAAAAGCCAAAAAACAGTCAAAAGGCCAAAATACTGCAATTTTAACACCTTACTGTAACAAGTGCTGTTATGAAACTCCTGAGGGTTGTTTTTCTACTGGTAAAGGGAAGTGTTATAGCAATTACTGAGCATGCTTTTATGGAGAAGGTTCCTCTGTGCTACTTCAGGGAATATTTTGATTTTTGATTTTGATTTTTTTTTTTAATAAAAGTTAAGAGACAACTGAAGGCTCAGCTCCTGATACTTTGCACTTCTGGTACAACTGTGATTGTTGTTATTTTTCCTTCTTTATAAAAGACTAGAAACTATGAAGCAACACTAGATGTCAGTGAGCCTAAAACATCTTAATTCCATGTAAGTCCTGTTCTTTTGCCTGCACACCTGAATTATAAACATTTATTGGAAACCAGAGACACACTGCTGTGTTGTTATTAACTGAACAAGACCACACAGCATGATGGACACCTGGTGGGTGAATGACAGTGAAAATGAGCTGTCATGCAACACAGGGAATTAATGTCCTGAGCTCTTCACTGTAGCCAAAGAACATCAGAACATGCCAGAGAACCAACATCCCTCAGTTCTGAAAACTGACAATCACATACTGCAGGAATGATACCAGAGGATGGGAAACAGAGTTTCAACAGATGTATTCTGAATATTAATAAAAAGCCTACATTCCAAGTTTCATGGATTCTTTCTATCAGACAGCTCTGTTCAAGGTAAACAGTGGAGGAAAGATACACATCCTCACGTCTTAATGGACAGACAAGAATACTTTATAAAGAATAAGGTTTCCTGTTTGGGAGAGGAGGGAAAATGTGTATTTTTTACACAAAAAAAGAATGGAGGAGCTCCACCTTATCTGATATGGAACAGACTGTTAGCATAGAATATTAACACCAATCTAAATTATTTAAGGCAGAAGGTGATGAAAAGTCAACAAGTGTTGAAGAACACAAGTCACACTCTGACATTTTGCTGGAGATAAATTGTAGAGAATGAAGATTACAGACAACCTGAAAAAAAGACTGATAGAAAAGCATTTTTTTATTTTATTGTCTGATACATTACTAAACACTGGCAAACAGAAACAAGTAAAAACTGCATACACCACAAGTCCAAGATTAAAAGTCAGAGTAATTATAATAACAGCAAGTGAGCATGAGAGACATAGACAGAGGTTAATGTAACTGCAGTGTCACTGAATGACAGATGCCAGTGGGCACCTTGCTATAAATTATAAAGGAAAGTCAAATTCAGATGCAGAAATGGAAAACTGACAGACATGAAAAGCAAGGGGAAGTGTCAGGCAGGAAAACAGTGAAAATTGGCCACAAGCTTTGAAGAGGAATGAGACACACATTAAGGCATAAAGTGAGGAAAATTCCAGGATGTAGTGCTTAGGTTTTACTGTATTTACTTCAAATCTTCCCAAGGGGAAGAAGCACTAAGCTATTTATTCAGATGGTTAAGTCTACTTGAACTATAAAACTATTACTTCAAGAACCTCCAATGCTTGTGACCTTAGAGAAAACTGTCTTAATTAAATGTCTTAATCATCCAACTGGAGAAAAAATGCTGGCAAACAGAAGCCCTTTGTATCAATCCACTACTACATGACAGTTTATGATTAATGAAATAAAACAGAGCAGAAATTATTTTTTTTATAATCACCCTATTCAAGTATCTGTGACATTTAAGAATACATGATGGCACTTATGTATGACTGGGTAATGTTTCTATACTTTAGTGAATTATGCAAACAGAAAAACACACCTGGTATAAACAGGCTGCCGTTCCAAGAAAAAATGCAATAACATAGCTGAAATCTTCCCCTTCATTCTGCAAGAATAAAACAAAAAGCCATGTTTTACAATGTTTCAGTGAAATACGAGGCATTTACTGTATGAAAGTTATGAATTATTGCATAGCAAGAAAGTTTCACATAGAGATTTATAGTAATACCTTTATCACAGTAAACAGTTAGGACTAATCTGTGCTCACTTACATGTCTGCAAAAATTCATCATAATCTGAAGTCTGACCAAAATGTTTATTCACAACAAACAACTCTTGCCAAGATTTTCAAAAGCTTTAAAGAAGTCCAGCTTTAACACTGGATACTTACCTTCTCCAGATGCCTTTGAAAATTCAAGTCTAAACACCGGTGACTACCTTTAAAAGCAACTTTGTAGAACTGTGCCTTCCTAAAGCTTCACAAAATGGAAACTAGGTAACAGGAAAGACCCACACTGGCCACTAGGGTGGGGTAAAACTCCACACAGAGAATAACGAAGGCAGCTCTGCACTCATGCAGTGAGAGCAAACAGCAGCACAGGAATTCATCACTCTTGGAAAATAAGGTTCTCTTGAAGGAAAGATGGAAAAATTTACTTGAAGTGACAGATTTTTCTATTACGTGTTTAGAAAATAAAACAAATCCTTTAACTTATTCAAATGGGTTGTTATAGTTCCTATGGAGCTGAGCAGAGTAAATTTACATGCTCAGTTACTGCATTTCCAACAAATATCTGCAACAAGCAAAAAATTTTCCTAGGAAAACAACGGGTACTCATGCAAATGTTTGTCCTTGAGAGCAAATATCACTTGAGAAGATGGTGATCCATTCACAAGTACAATTTGTGTCTGCTGAGAGTATTTTCAGTGTGAAGCATTTCCATCTCCAGTGCTGACTAGGAAATGTCCATGTCTGCACACAAAAATTACACACACAATGCAGTAACTTCTACCCAGTGTGTTAAGTCTTTGCCACAGTGCCACTGCGTATCTGGTGGAGTAGTTACAGATTGTAACAGAATTTCATTAACACCCAAATAAAAGCACTGATGACAAAGCAAACAGTAATTCAGAGAGATGCTTTTGAAGGACTTCTCAGAACACGTTTCATTAATTGTGTTTTGGATTACTTCTCCCTAAACCTTGTGGATTTTTCCATAATAGAGTAAGTTAAGAGAATTTTTAATGGATTTTTAGTGTGCCTCATTTGTCAGAAATGAAAATTATCTTCCATCTGTACTGCAATCTATTACCTCCAGATGCAATAACATAGAGAATAAAATTAACTGGATGTCCTGTCATCACTTAAATAGATTAATCTAACATTGGCATTCTTTTTAAAAAATCAGCTGCAGAAAGGTAACAAAGTAAGTTTTAGCAATATCACACTAACTGACAGAAATCTGTTCAGTACTATTTGTACTACAGCATACTTTAAAATCATTCCTATTTATAAACTGAGAGAACTGTGCATAACACAGAAAAACCTAATGAGGGATAAAGTAGAGATATAGGTTCACTTGGTCTTTCTTTAAAAAACAAACCAAAGAAAACTCACAAAGAAGGACCGAGCATGGAACATTTTCATTAACCTTGGTCATCTATCCACTAGTCTTCACAAAATGCTGAGACCTCAACAGTACTGCTTATTAAATCTTTACATATATCAATATTGCGTAAGACAACTTAAATACAGGTATCCTTCTTTACCTTATTTCCCTAAAAAAAAAATCCATATTGCAGTTGGCTGCTGAAAGGCCTAGAGACCAAGACTTACAAGGAGCAGCTGAAGAAACTGGGGCTGTTTAGCCTGGAGGAGGCTCAGGAGAGAACTTACTGCTCTCTGCAACTACCTGAAAGGAGGTTGTAGCAAGGTGGGGGTTGGGCTCTTCTCCCAGGTAACAAGGGATAAGATGAGAGGAAACGGCCTCACGTTGCACCAGGGGAAAACTTTCTTTACTGAAAGGGCTGTCAAGCTGCCCAGGGAGTGGTTGAGTCACCATCCTGAATGAATTTAAAAGTCTTGTAGATGTGGCACTTTGGAACATAGTTTAGTGAACTTGGCAGTGCTGGGTTATGGTTGGACTCAGGTCTTTTCCGACCTAAATGACTCTATAAAACCCAGATATGTTTGAATAAAAAGACTATCTATCAGCCAAGCAAGAGGATTACCATTTTCTTTCAGAAAACTTCCATGGGGTTTTTAGTTTCTGTGTCTATCACCACAATAACAACCATTAAATGGCAAGAAGTCTTTTTTTAACTTTTTGTGGCAACACACTTGAACTCGCTGTGCATGTCTGCAAGTACTACCAGCATAGTCACCTGAATTGCTTGAAAGAATAAACCATTATTAGTGACACTGTAGCACTTGTGAGAATACAACCAGCACAAGAAATGGAATTGAAATAAACTGAAAGCTACAGGGAGGGTCACAGTAGAGATTCTACAGAAAAAAAAAAGGGTTTGGGGGGAGGTTGTTTGGTGAGGGGGGCGTTGTTTGAAGTGGTGAGGGGAGTTCAGAAGAAATCACTTGACAATTTTCCAACACTGATCCTTTCAGCGCACAATATGAATTAAGGTTTATTAAATACAAACAAAAAACTACAAAAGTTCTCTAAAAAACGATTTTATAAAACCTGTTTAAAGATTCCCGCCCCGTGGACTTTTCAAAAAAACTGCCCAGATTTTCAAAGCTGTTCATCATTTCACTCAAGTGTTTTTAAATAGCATCTATAGAAATTAAACGCCTCATACCCTGGCATAAATTTAGAAAACAGAACATTATGTTCACATCCTCACTGCTACCAAGGTACCAGGGAAGGAGCTGGCCACCCACCTTCCAGTGCTGTTGAAACTAACTCGCAGCCTCGATGAATGAGGCAGCACACTCAGGAGGATGCACAGACCACAAACAATACCAGTTTCATAACATAGGCCTGACCTCACAAACAGTTCTTCGGAAGTAAAACTGGCACGACTTAGCTCAGATAGCATCTTCTAAAATGGTAATTGTGATTGCTATGATGCATAACCTTTAGATTCATAAGCATGTATAATACCTGGAGAAGGCTTTCTATGGCATGGAAGCCACGGATTAAATTCAAAGCTCCACATAACAGACTAAGCACAAATGAGACAATCCCTGGCAGAGCCACAGGTTCCAGACGCTGATGAGGAGCTGCAAAACAGATCAAAAAAAGATACCAAAGGTCAAAGCAATGCCTTCAGAAATTCAGTAAAATAACAATCTTATTTGTCAGTGGCTTCTAGCTCAAGAGATAGCTGAAGCAAACCACAAAATGTAATTTATTTTTTCTGGAAAGACAAAACATTGTAAATATTTCAGCACAAGGTTTAGCAAAAAGCAAACTTTCCTCCAGTTCACATATATAATTGTCTTGTTATATTTAGTCTTTATTTCAATACATTCCATTTATTCAGTACAGTACTGATGGCTGCTCAGACATGCCAGGAAATCAATAGTAAAAGATGCACTTGCTACTGAAATCTGTCCATAATTAGGAACCAGCTAGTAAGTCACATACTGAAGAGCTTCTCTCAAAACCTCCACTCTCCTTTAACACTAATGCATTAGTGAGATATTGAGACTGATTTAGCTTGTTTGCTGAACAGAACACTGAGGCAAAGCTATCACAGTCCCCTGCCTTAAAAACACAGTGAGTGCTACCAGACAAACATGAAGAGACAGCTCTGAAACTCAGCTGGAATCTTCTATATTACAATCTTAAATGGACCTTCCAGATTGTGCTTAGCCTCTTACAAATAAAACACATTAAAATGAAAACATTCTTTCCTTCCATGCACACCCACTCTTTCAAGCTTCTCTAGGGTCACAAGTATGTAACAGTTATGTATGTTCCTCATTACTGTCCCTTTCCATAATGAATCACAGAAAGCAAATGTGAAAAAACAATGCAAAACCCTTAACAGTCTGGGCAACACTGGGAAAACAATGGGACTACTGAGCTGTACTCAAATCATTCTGTTCAAATCAACCAAGTGTAAAGATGTGAACAATAAGGTTAATGAACTGTAACATTAATAGACAGAGGGGTGTCAATCCCAGTTGCTTGTATTGCACAAATCCAGGAAAAAGGTTTTTCAAACAGTTTATGAAGTTACAGAACCTAAAAAAGCCCAACAAAAGCTATTTCACATTGATAAGCAGGCAGGGCTGCCTAATTATGAGTGTACAATAACACAAAAATAAAATACAGGATGAGTTCAGTTAATTCATTTGTGCTGAATTTAACAGTATATAATCTGTTGGACTTTTTTTAAACAAAAGCATAACCCACGTTTAACTTTGAGAGCTCACTGCTTTTCTAACTGTAGGGCACATTACTCCCAGCAATCACTCAGTTAAGGTTAGATATGCTAGATATGCTTTTTGCATACCAAACCACTCTTTTTCAATGACTCCCAACTGGTTGTTTAGTTTTGGCTTTTTTTAAATCATCTCATCTAGAGAGTGGCAAGAAACTGAGGGTGTGTTTTTAGCCAAAACTAATTCCATTCCATTAACTGATAGATAAAATTAGTTCACTGCTCTACACTCACAGCTCTCAAGAAAATCTCCTTTTCCCCACGTCTTGGGTAACTTAAAATCATCGTGTGCTAAAACTGCATCTAAAAGACCTCTCTGAGAACCATGGGAAGAAAAGTAAAGAGTCTGGTCAGCTAAACCAGCACAGTCTATGAAGGTTCATAAAATACTAACATCACTCTTATTAAAATATGAAAAAAATCCAAAAAATGTAAAGCACATTATGTACCATTGCTAATGTCATTAAATTCTCCAGGGCTTAAAAAATTTTAGTGTTACAGTCAAAGCAACAAGAGTCCTTAATATACAAAAAAATGAAGGCAAAACCAAAAGAATGAAGAAGGAATGTCAGAAAAGGCAGGGTAAAGGGCAATTGACTTTGAATTGGTACATCCATCATTTTTTAGAAATATGATTATGTATCATATCAAAAATTCTCAGTTCAAATGAAGCACAAATTCTGAATTTAATGTTGACATTTAAATAAAAATTCAGGAAATTTACATGACATGAGAAACTACATTACTTGTAAGGATGTTTATTCGAAACTAAAATGTAAAAAAAACCAACAAAAGCTTGGAGTATACCATCAGGCAAAAAAAACCTTTGATTTGACAACTGCTCCTTCACTGATAAAAAGCTCAGAAAATAGTAATTTTATGCTAACCTGAAACATCACACATCAGCATGCTGTGACCCTATTTCTAATGCCTGTCAACACCTACATGTACCTTTGAAGCAAGATCCTACCCATAATCTGCACACTTTATGCTTCCCACATGCAGAATTCCCCCTACTCCTCACTGCACTGCACAACTCCTGAGGGAAAAGGGTCGCAAGCACTGTGCCAGCATAGGAGGCCTGGATACCACATCCTGGTACACATCCAGTGACAGTGTGAGCAAGTGAGAGCCACTGCTTCCCACCACGGCCCAAACCAGTGCCTCCAGCTCTGCCATTCTGCACAACAAAACAAAATTTGCATCCATCTAACTTCCCACCTCTGTATGCTCTCCAAATTCATTTAACACAGCTCACTTCTAGCAAGTCCTGCTTTTTAACAATACAGCATAATCAGGAAATTCCACTAGGCAAAACATCTTTTTGTGAGAATCTGTCCTTAGAGTAAAGGAGAAACTTGGAAATCCAGCCAACTGAGTGAGCACCAAACATCCAGAGAAAGTTTTTTTCAAGGGTGGAGAGAAGTGACGAATGTAAAGAACTACAAAACTATTAGCAGACTTGCTAAAAAAGACACTGTTATTCAATAGCATCTAAAATGTGAAGAGCTGAAGAAGGAGCAAAGTGCCAACCTCTCATAATATACAGCCCTTTGATGGTGAGTTTCTACAGCAACTCAAGGAAGGAAGTGGATAACTGAACAGAGATCTATGGAATTCAGAGGAAGAAGAAAGTTAAAAGCAACTGAAAGAGAAACAGAAGAAAATCGACATGGAAAGAAAAGAGGACAGCAGAACTGCTTATGTAAGAAGTTGTGGAGAGGTAGGTTAAAAAAATTAGAAGATCACCTGTCAATTATTGCTGAATCTTCTTTTTCAATAAAAAGGGAAATGGTCCCTATGTATTTTAATTTAGGTCTCTATTACTTTGCAACAGTCTTACTCAAAAAAATGATAAAAACCACATGTCCCACTACATGGTAAACTTTAAAAACCATCCAATTTTGACACAGACTGAGCTCTTTCATGCTTCCTGTTTTTTCTTTTCCCAGTTGTAGGAAGTTTGAATCTAGACAATTTTCAGAGTTAACCAGCTGCCACTTCTGCTACCATAACCCTTTCCACAAAGCAGGATTGCACCAGAACTTTAAGAGCAAGCAACAATATAAGAATCAAAAGTGGCAAAAGAGTGGTATCACAGCATTATATACCTTTAAAAAGAGCTCACACATGTAAAAAGATGACAAGGATATGTACAGTGCTGCTTAGAAGATTCCACTCTTTTAAACTACTTAAATACCTTCACGTTTTCCCTTTATTAATTTTCCTGAATCTAACTATAATATCGTTACATTGCAAATACAGAGATTGTAAACTATTTCTACACTGTCTCATAGCACCTGGAATTCTCAGAATCGGGGCCTCAGAGTACAAACAGGGCACCCTGCTGATTTTGTTTGGTTTTCATCTTCCATGGAAAGCAGTTTTCAATCTTCTACAGTAATCCTCATGAGTAAGTACATAATAAAGATAATATACTGGCAGAGATCCTATTAACATATACATATACATAAACTGCACAAAATCTCATTTATTACAACATTGCAGGAGACGTTTAGATTTACAATTGCAATTCTGTGATTTATGATTGCACCCTGACACTGTAAAGTGAACAGCATCAGTGTGTGCCTGCTCAGGATAACTTACAGACAGAGGTACTTTTGGAAAAAAAAAGCGGGGGGGGGGGGGAATGTATCAACTAATTAAAATCAACACTTCCTTCCGTTCTATTTCTGATTTTGCTTCACGAACCTTGGAGGACTGAAATCAGATGATGTCAGTTTCACATGTGGAGTGCACTTATCAGTGCAAGGATTTGGCATTTTGTTTCTGTCCTGCTGGGAAACACCTGAAGATGGGCCTCAAACCCATTCAGAGAATTCACTTAATAGCACAAACCTGTAACCCAGTTCAACTCCACAATTCCACATTTGCCTCCTACAAAAAGTAAATTTAAGTTTAAAAAAATAACAACTACTTAAATGACTTTGGCAGTTTTATACAAATTTGCAATTCTTAACATTGTACATAAGGCACTCATTTTAGAGAATGCATCTTTTAGCCAGCAGAGCTCTTTGGATTTTCACCACTGCCGAGGCTTCCTAAAGAGATGCTTCTCCCTCCAGCTGCTCTAACTCCGGACACTGCTCTCAACTTATGTCAACATTTAGTCTTACTGGGCAGAAATAATAAAAATTTTCAGGAATCTTAAAAGGTCAGAAAAAGAAAGATCATCTTCTTGTTAAGTGCTGCATTTGCAGGGTTTTTTCCTTCAATAAAGCAGTCCATTGAACAGACCCATTTCTCCCTCTGAGTGCCTTGGGAAGGTAAACATTTGGAGCAGGGGACAAAACAATCTGAGCTAAAATACACAAAAGGTCATACCAGCTTTATGTTTTAGAAACATGAAAAAAAGCTTTTTTTTAAAGAAAAAATAGAATTCTGCTGCATCTGTCTCGTTTAAGGATACAAAAACAGAAGTCTGGAACTTACCTGCAGATATCTTACCAGTACCCTTATACTCCCCCACAGATACATGTGAAAAGCCATTGGCTGAACCAAGTTCTGACACAGAAATTTGATACGGTGGTCTCAGTTTGATTTCTGTCTGCATGTCAGCAAGATTCATCTTTGTTGACAAAGAACGTGTGTTGTTGTATCTCTGTTTGGTCCTCTGAATGAAATTATCTGTGCCAAATTTAAAATAAAAAGGCATGTTTTATGGACTTTTTTAATTACATAATCCAAGACCATGCAGCCTTTCAGTTCACAAACTGAAATATATTGTTTGAGATATTTGTATTTACCTTGGATTTTTAACATTAATTCCGTTTTGTGACTAATACATCATGGGTTATTTAATTCTGCAGTTAAAAAAAATTAAACTCTAAAAATCAATTATGTAATAACTGTGAATAAACTAATGACTTTTCATTGCATGAGACTGAATGCATTTCTAATACAATGGATTTACTGCACTAATTATAGCTTTTCTGTTAGTTAAGTAAATATCCTTATTAAAAATTATGCTGTGGAAGAAAAAAGGTGTTCATAGAAATCTTTACAAGGGGGACAATAATGTTATACAGAAGTTGTCAATAACTGACTGAATTATAGACAGGAATTATCCAACTGGAGTATCTTCCTCTATGTTTCTAAAACCACAGTTCTTTTGCTCTGTGTTTTATATGAATATCTAATTACAGTAATTTCTAATGTATAGTATTAAAGCAACATAAATTAATAGAATTCATAAAAGCTGTTATGTGGTATATATGAGATTAGTTGCATTTGGAGTCTGAAGATTAAATGCTCCATTACATCATAAGACAAATAAAAAATTCTCCCTTTCATGTACTGAACAAAAGGTAGCACAGCTAAGAGCTAACATGAACTGCAGTCTTTTACTTGAGAAATCTATGAAGCTCAATGACTTCACAGGTTAAGTATTTCAACAGGTATGAAGTCAAACAACTCCTAGTATTATTAACTAGAAGATGAACTCCAGAGTTGGTCACAAAAGGCTTAAACCAAAACCTACTGGAAGGAACAGAAATAAGTTTGGATAAAACTCTAGTAGCCTAATTTAATGCCCCCAGAAGTATTTCTTTATTGACTCTGCCAGGAGTTAAATGAGATTTAAATCCACCTGAAATAGAGCTATACATTGCTTTGGACATTTTTTTTTTTGGTATGCAGTAAGTTGCATTTATTTAAATACTTATTTGTCTTAGTAGGAGAATAAAGGGAAAAGTCAGATCCTTACCAAACTCTATAAAACAGTACGGTCTGATAGCAGTATTTGTCTTCATCATATTGTAGGTAGTGATGAACTCCTTCTGAAGCTCATCCAGGAAACAGAAAGCCAGGACACTGGGATAATTTTCAGTGCACAACATCATATAGCTTACTCCCAGAGAACTTATAAAGCTAGAATTGAGAAAACATATTCAAAATTTCAAATTTAAATTCAGTGAATTAACTACTTTTCTAGTCTGATCTCATATTCCACAATCAGAAAAACAAAAACTTATCTGGGGCAGCAAAGGAATAAATGTTTACTGAAAAGTCTAACCGTATTCTAGAAGAAAAACAAGTTACTCCTGGGCAATGTTTTGCTTAAACACCACATTGTATGATCATATGAGAAGCTGTTTTACACATATATATGGATGTATGTATCTATATGTGTGTATGTGCATACATATACACACATACATGTGAACCAGAAAGTAATAAAGGTTTCAGGATGTAGAAACATGGCAGGTTTGCCCCATAACAGCTTTTCACTCATCTCAAATGTACAATGTGACCCTGTGCAGCCCAAAAATGCAAAACCTTCTCTTCAGATGGGGGGGGAGGTCTGTTGGTTCCTTCTAGAACATGGCAAGAAATAAAACTGCTCTGTAGAATGCAGAATTAATAATTCTCCAAAGATATTTGCAAGTACAACCAGATATGGCAAATATGAACTCAGAAAAGGACAGTTTTCAATAGACATATTTCCTGTTGCATTTAGGCAATTGATTAGAGTTCAGCTTTTCATGATAAATTCAAATTTCTTTAAAATCTTGTTGGATAATTTACAGTACTAAAAGTAATCAAAGACAAAAGTAGTAAAAACTACCCTGATTAAGCCTTATATCTCATTCTTACAAGTTTTAAGCTAATCAGTTTACAGGCCAACTGTAGTTGGCCTGTAAAAAAAAATGACTGAAACAATTTAGTCCATCCTGGGCTTTAATCCAAGAAATGCTGGAAACTCACACATCCCAACAGGAGATGGAGAGGTCTCAGCACTTTCTAGGATCATTCAGGTGCCACACTTTCCACTGCTGTAACTTCTACATGGTTACTAGGGGTTAAGATGAAATTACTCACCTCATTTGAAATATCTAAATTAGGATCAAAATTTGGGTCAGTTAAAGTGCAAGTGAACTATAAACAATAAAGAATTTCTTCCAAATACCTAATCCAAACCTACTCTTTCAGAGTGAAGCCACTCTTCCCAGGATGTTGTCCTATGACTTTGTGCTTTTATAAAGGAACTTCCATGAAAGTTTGAATAGGTTCAAATCTTTCTACAATCTGTCGGTTTCAAATTTCTGATACATAAATAGTGCCAAGAATTAATCTTAGTTTGATTAAGCATTTCTAAAGTTAACAGTTAACTTTTTCACTTATAGAGAGACACAACCTAGGATGTTGCAAATACATAAGTGAGGAATCTTACTTTATATTATACTGTCCAGTTTTCAGAGTACATCTGTCAGGAAGCTGAGAAAGTTTCTTTGAGAGCATTTTAAAATATTTTCTACATTCTTGCATTCCCGTGCTTTGGTCATAATCAGTAGATGCAGACAGTGGGAGTCCATCCCTCACACGGACCACCGAAGCAGATAAAATCATAGACATTGCCAACAGAGTTAACGACAACCTGCAACAAAACACAAATCAGGAGGAATCAGAATTAAGGTAAAAGAAGAAACAATAGAGTCAACTGTGATGAATCAAACTTCTCAACTGTATAGTGGGTTCAGGCTTCAACTGGGGCACAGTTAGGATTTTCAACTATAACTCAGACTAGAGTCTTAACTGAACAGGACCTATTAATCTACACAAGCCACAAAACAGTTCTTTAAATACGACATTAAATCAAAACATTCAAAGGTTTAGCAAGGCAAGTATTAAAAGGATTACTTATCTGCTAAGCATCAGTACACAAATTTGTTCTCCTTCAAGTGGGCGAACTGCTAGAATTTATATGAAGCCAAAAGCAAACACTTCCTCAGCTCTTAACACTGCTCTGCAGACTCCTACCATATACTACACCTATCACTTCAGACACTATGAAAAAATATTTTTGCCTCCCTCAGACGATGCTACTCGAGTTTCATACAGTCACAAACTGCAAAAGGAAACAGATTTCTGGATACAGCTGAAATATGCTTTTGTGTGTGATACTGACATGTTTACAGCACCTTTCAAACTATGACGTTAAGGGTGCTTTAGCAGCTGAACGACTGTATTCTCACAAGTCAGAAATCCAAATTTTCCCCAAAAAATACTGCCTCTACACAAAAGAGAGGAAATAGCTATTTTTTTACCTGACCTCTCATCTTCTGTTTCCCACTCCCCAAAGATTATATATCCATCAGGATACTTAATGAATAATCAACAATACTCAGGCTTTTCAAGGTTATTTACTCCTCAGAGAGAAAGAGGCATGTAATAATGTAAGCACTAAAAATGTGTTGTCATTTTCAGTTTAGTAAATTCAGCTTCATCAGCAGCCAAACTTCAACCTCCTTTGAGATCCATCACATTAGCTGAGTAAATTCCGAATTAATACCCTTGTATTTCACTTGTGCAGCACATCAGACTTTCCCCAAAGCTGTAACAGCAGTGGAAGCCACTGCTGCCTCCAGTCTGCTGAGCACCTTGGGGCTTTTAACAGATGCCCTTGTTATTTCAGCACTTCACTAGAGAATCCTTCCTGAACAAAGTGCTTCCATCAGCTAGACACAAAACCAGAAAACAATCCCAACTCCAGGACTTGCTCTAGATCAGCTTGCTGGCATGAAGCATTCAAGAAACTAAACCAACAGTTCTAGAAACTTTTACCTATCTCTGAGTTCATGCACGTGTTCCCAGAAGGACAATTCACACAGAATGCACATGAACTCATTTTCTTAACTATGCTGCTAACCATATAACCAAGACAGCAGCTCAAGAGCACGAAATTGCAGAGGAGCTTTAAACTGTAATGGTTCTCTGACAATAACCATCTCTACCACTTAGAATTCAATCCTGACAGGGACTTTTGGGAGCTGTATCAATATAAACAAAAGAGCGATGATACAACAGCAAAGTTTAAATACCCCTTCATTAACTTACTTGCACAAAATGTAATTTCATGGATCTGCATTTCCCCTGATGAAACAAATAACTTCCTTAGCACCTAACATGAAGAAAGGAACGGAGCTCCATGTCCTGTTTCAGGAATAGGACTGCACTGCAGGAGAAACCCAGAATCCCGCAGCCAGCTCTCAGAAGAAAAGATATTATTCTGTTCACTTTTTAAATGATCTTGACGGATAAAGTTCATGTTGAGCTATCTGATGAGACAAGAACAAACAGGAAAAGTTAATAAATGTTATTTACTGGCTAACAACACTCTTCAGCTCCTTTTGTGAGAGCATACATATTGGAAAGGCCTGCATATAGCCAAGGGAGGTTACTCAAAAAATACTCAAAGAAAAAGAAAAGTAGAATAATAGAGATATTAAATAGAGATGTTCTTTAAATTAAGTTCAGGAAGTCCCATCACTTGAGGCATTTAAAATGGGAAAACATGCTACCCATCTGCACAGTACAGGAGTAACTCAGGTTTACACAACCTTTGAATCCCATCATTCACTCATCCACTATGTTTCATTAATCCATAATCTCCTCTGCTCACAACACTTCAGGGACGAAACACAGCACAACCACAGCTCTACTTCCAAAGCATTAAGATTTTCAATGTTCAATCTCATCACAGTTGCTTTGCTCCTACAACTAAGGACAAGAATATAAATACCACTAACAACAGCACGTATGGACAGACAACAGACAAAACAAATGATAAATACATCTTTAGAGGTATTCTTTCAACTTTTATGTCTGTAAAATAAATATGTATGTATGCAAATAAATATTTGCATAAATCTTCAACAACACTTTCTTCAAGGCTCCTACTTATATTCAGAGAAATACAGGCTCTATAACAGAAGATGAGCCTCTATTGACACCTGCTAATTCTCTTAATATACTATGAAATCACGCAAGGTAGAAATTGTGTCGAGCTGAAGATCTTAACACCAGTCAGGTTTTGTTACCATCCTCTTAAAAACCCGTCCAGTGAAAATATGAACTTTTCCCTCAGCTTCCTAACAGTGGAATCAGAAAGCTATCTAAAAACTAAAGCTAATAAAAGAAAATTACTTTGGTTGGAAGATCACACATATGTCAAGAGATGTATAATATACATACTGTAACAGAACTTTCAGCCCTACCTGAAAATGTATTAACAAAGAAAAGAAGTTTGCTAAATGCACTTTACCCAGTTCTCAAAACAATACAGCTTTACACAAGGAGCCAAGTGGTAAATTTGATATGCACTTATATATCTAGATATTGAAGAAAGATAAGGTAGTGCATTTAGAGCTACCTATAAATGTCTTTTTTAAACATCTATTCAAAGCTGCATGAAGTAATTCACCAAATCATTACAAATTTCATACATTTTCCTCCAGAAATTCTGTATCACTCAACCACCTGAAGAAGAGAAAATACTGCATTTCCACTACAAATGGTCCATAAATCTATTATAGGTGCTAGGAAATGAACAGATTGGGTTCACTGTCCCATTCCATGACAGAACTGTGGAATACCAAGTCCAACCAGCAGGTGTTTGGCTCACACGTAGCACAGAGAGTCCTTCACAAAACACATCACCAGCCAGTGGAACCCCTTGTCACAGGTTGCTGTCCATGCTATGATGTTACAAGAATTTAAGAGGCAACGGGGAAAGTTCACAGAAAAATTACCAGGGGTATTAAACCCAAATCACAACCCTTTGCTCAGCGGGATTCTGACCCCCACATGAACACCAACAACAAGACTACATGACAGAAGTACCACTCCATGCGTGCACCATTCTTGTTTCCCTGATTTAATATCTAGTTCTGTTCCACTGTTATTGACTTCCCCTTCAACGCTCTCCCTGCAAATGAGGACTGGGAGAATTCATGGAAAAGGGACGCATGGAGAAAGCTGGGAAGAGACAGCAGGTTGGCTACTCATCTGTTACTCCACCTTCTCTAGAGCTGTCCAACTCCTCATGCACATATCAGCATCCACTGTTTCACAATTAGCACATGTGCCTGGTTTCATTTCCTCCCATGAATGAGAAACTTCAAGTGATGGAAACCAGAGCCTGCTTCAGTCTACTTTTTCTTTTTTTGAAGACATATTCAATTATTGTGTTGTTTATTTGTCGTGATGGTACTCGATCCTGAAGCAGCATCTAGACAAGTCCTAGAAACACTGAAAACAGAAACTGGAACATTCCAGCCTTTTGTAACAAATTGGTCGTCTAACTTGTGGTCTGACAGTTAACTGCTTTACATCTATCTGACATAGTCTTGTAACACTTTTAACAAATGTTTGAAAGTGATTTGTGACTACGATTTGCTCAGGGTACTTCACCTTAGAAAAATCTAGCTTTCTCAAAATTCTGAGCAGATCTAGTGCAATGGCAAGCCTACCCTCCTGCACCTGATAGCCTTCAGCCAATTTAATCACAGCATTTCTTGCTGGGATGTCTGCCTCTCATAAAAACCTCCCATAAAATAGAAAACTGGGCAGTGTGTGCGAGCTGCACTCCTGTCGGACTCAGAACGAAGATAAAACTTCTGTGCTTACTTCAAATGTACCTAATACTGTTGGACAATTTATTGTCCCCACTTCTGAGGGTTGTGACAGTTGCATTGCACAGGCAGGAGTCTTATTTTTCACTCTACAGCATACTTCAGAAATTCATGTTACAAACTGGAGCACTACAGGACACAACAAATAAAGCCACTTTGACATTGCAAGGTATGATGAGACAAGGAAATAAGCCGAAACCACCAGCCAATATAATCGTTTCCATAAAGCCAGGGGGAAAGAGACCTCAGAGGCAGAATCAAGATTCACACAATCAATTAGGCTGGGAAAGACCTCAGATCTTCGAGTCCAGCCTGTGACTGAACGCCACCATGTCACCAGTCAGCCCTAAGTGCCACGTCCAGTCTTTCCTAAACAGGTGGCTCCAGCACAGTGACTCCATCACCTCCCTGGCATCCCAATCCAACACACAATCACCCTTTCTGAAGAAATTCCTCCTAACGTCCAAACCATTCTGAAAAACTAAGAGAACGGAACAAGCTGCATCCCAAAGTTTGGGAGCCTGACCCTTTCACCTACCACCTACTTACGTGGCAGCTCCGACACAACCATCTGCAGCCGCAGCAGAAGCGCTGACTCAGTGGTCACTGACTTAGGCGGATCCGCACCGCTCCAGGTCACAAAACTTCACACCACCTCCTGCAGAGCCTGGAGAGCGGCGGAGACCCCTACACACAGCGGGCTCCTGCTACCGAGAGGCGCCTGCCACGAGCCCCGAGCGGCCCTCGTTGCGTCCCGCGCCCGCCCTGCCCAGGGCAGCGGCGCTGCCGCCACCACTCCCCCCGTGTCGGCGGCGGCCCCGCGCTCACCGCGGCTGAGGCGCGAACGCAGCCGGCCCTGAGGCTCCGCGGCCGGGCCTGGGGCCGGCAGAGGCGGGCAGGCAGGAGGGAGGGGAGGGGAGGCGAGGCCGCGGCGCGGGGGGCGCAGGCAGGGCAAGGCAGGGCCGGGCGGCTCCGGCTCCGGCTCCGGGCGGTGGCTCCGGTCCCGTCCCGCCCGCGCCCCTCACGGCGCCGGCCCCGCGCGGGGGGCGCGAGCCGTACCTGGGCAGCGGGGCGGCGGCGCGCGGGTCCCGCCGGGCATTGTGGGAGCGGACACGTCCGCGTGCCGCAGCGCCCTCGCGCGTTCCGGCCGCGCCGCTGCGGGGCGGGGCCGCCCTGGGCTGAGGGCGCTCCGGGCGCTCCGGGCGCTCCCGGCGCCGCCGCCCTGAGGGGCAGCCAGCCCCGCTGTGGGGACACAGCCAGCCCCGCTGTCCGCCCGCGGAGCCTGAGCCGCTGAGCTGGAGGCTGCGGGGCGGGCCCGGGGCCGCTGTGTACGAAGGTGGCTGGGATGCGACGGCCGAGCTCCGGGACCGGGCTCCCGGGCGGGAGGAGCCGAGCCGCCGCCAGCGCTGTCTCGCACAGCCTTGTCTGAGGCTGGATTTATCATAGATCAGTCAGGTTGGAAAAGACCTCCGGGATCATCGGGACCAACTTATCACCCAACACCACCATGTCAACCAGACCATGGCACCGAGTGCCACAACCATTCTTTGCTTAAACACCTCCAGGGATGGTGACTCCACCACATCCCTGGGCAGCCCAGTCTAATGTCAAATCACCCTTTCTGTAAAGAAGTGCTTCCTAATGACCCATCTGAACCTCCCCGGTGCGTCTTAAGACTGTCCTCTTGTCCTGTGCCCGGGGAGAAGAGCCCGACCCGCATCTGGCTGCAGCCTTCTCTGAGGGAGTTGTAGGGAAAATTAAAGTCACGCCCCAGCCTCCTTTTCTCCGGGATAATTCACTTCATTTTCAGCACAGCTGAGCTTTAGGAGCTACCATGTAATAACTTCTGACTGCAGCTGGCCGGTGTCCACCAGGTTTAATGGATCGCACAGCCCTTGGCATATGCCTGGCGCTGTGTGAATAACCAGAGGTGTGTTTGGGCTCTTGTGCCGGGGCCGGAGCGTGGCTGCTGGAATGTGTGTGATGGGGACAGAGTAGCCACCAGCAAAAGTGCCCTGACTCAAGACCAGCTCCTAGGCTAATCTCACTCATTTCCCAAAAACCAACTGGGCATGTTTCAACAATAAATGATAATACAAAAGTGAAAGTTTGCAAACCTCATTAAGTAACCCTAGAGAGAGGTTCCTATTTTAAAACTTCTTTCTGTACTGATACAACGATAATTCTCTCCATGCACCACTCTTCACTGTTTTCGTACCAAATCACACAGTTTTAGTCTGTTGGCTCAAACCTCAAATGAAAGCAGCTTATTTCCTCGCTAATGCCTTTTAATTTCTCCTTCCATCTGTTACTGCTTCACTATCCAAGTGCCTGTAGCACGGCAGTGTTGGGATAGAGGTAACACACCTCGCACTCTGCACTCTCAGGCTCTGCTGAGCTCTGCTCAGGAGCAAGGGGAGCAGGAGGATGGGGCTGGAGCACATCAGTGCTCTCCAACCTCAACTCTACCTTCTCCAAGCAATTTTAAGTGGATACCTATGGCAACCTGGATATCAGAGGGGCATCACCTCACTCTCTATTCCAGTCATCCAGGTGAGGAAAAATGATCTCTTGGATCTTACAACAAGGAGTAAATTGCTATTGCTGGAGATTAATTTCACCCTTTCAGCCTCCAGGCTTTCTTCTCTGTGCTTCAAGCAAAGCTCAGCCAAGCTGAGGGCTCAAGCTCTCTGAGTCAAACAAGGCCACAGCAAGGGGTACAAGATTAACTGTGGCTCTGGGGCTGAGTAACAGAGGGAAAACTGGCAAAAAGGGAAAAATTGTTTTTAGAGCACACTCGAGACAGGGAAGTGGTGAAGAGGGGGGTCAGAAGATGGGGGTGGCATGGAGATGTGGCAGAGGAAGGAAATAGCAGGTGAGCAGAGGGGCCACAGCAGGAGAGGTCACCTGCTTGGTGAGGTAGTTTTTCTCTGAACATAAAAGCTCAGGAAAAAGCGATGTCCTGGAGAGCCTTTCCTGAGCATCCTTCTCTCAGTGAAAGCTGGCTGTTGGCAGGAACTGCCAAGGATCTGCACCATGAACAGGTCTTGCTAAAGCCTCACAAGGGATGGAACATCTGCGTGTTTGAATACACAACTCGGCATTTCCAGGTCAGTGTCTTGTTCCCTGCCAGGCTTTTGGAGAGTAGAGCATGGGAACATCTCAATCGTCACTGACTGTGCACAACTAAAGCACACATTCAGAAGATGATACATTAATCTGAATAATTTCCAGAGAGTCCTTATCCTGTATAAACAGAGTGCACAGTATTACAAGCTGCTACACAGTTTAACAACTTATGATAGCATCTACTGTAATGCAGAGAACTAGTGATTACTTAATTAGAGGCTGTCTAAAGGTTTGTGGTAAGTGCATACATGTGTAATTTTAATTTTTGTAGTTCTTCTGAACTGTTTATCTTTCAACCCTAAAATTCTCTTAGCCTTTCATAAACGTTTTAAAGAAAAAAGATAAGCATTTTGCATTTACATAAACAGAATTTCAAGTATTGTATATACATCTATTAGTTAAGATTCCTAGGGGGAAAAGCCTCATTATTGTTTATTTTCAGCTGAACCTGGCCCCAAGAGGTTAAATAAATCACACAAGGTCACTTGAGGGAGGTAGTGGCAGAGTCAGAAGTGAGGTTACAGCTCCAACCCTCCCAGCTCTCATGGTGAACTTAAATCCTATCTGTTATTCAAGAATTTGCATGGCTAACAAGCCAGTTACACTTTAAATTGCGTCTCTTTCTTGTCCCATTGGCTTCTCTAAGACACGGAGGCTGTAAAACATTGTCAGAGGAGCAGCGTGCAGTGAATGCATTAGTGAGAGCTGCAGCCAGAGATAAAACAGATTCATAAGAAGTAAATCCAGCCAGTGCAAAGGGAAGCTGAAGTGGAGGAATGAGTGTTTCAGAATGAAGAGATGAGGAGACAAAGTGGTGTGGGCAGTGTCAGAGGTTGAAGAGAGAGCAGGATGGGAAGGACTGGTGACAAAGGAGTGCCCACAGTGCCAAACCCCTCAGAAATGCCAGCGAGGTTCATCACCATGAGCACAGAAAAATAGAGAAGCCATGCACTTGCTGAGTGTGTCATCAGCCAGCTGAAAGCAAAGCCCAGCAGCAAATGCTCAGAGATGAGTTAGGGCAGGATTTACCTCACCCAGGTTCAGTGGTCTGGAAATTGCCCTCTGTGAAGAAGCTCTTTGTTGCTATTTCTCCTCAGTCACTGCAGGGAGCAGACATGTCCAGCTGCATTTATAAACCTTGGCTGTGGATGACTAAAGGTAGGGAAGACAAACCCTTAGGCTCTGTCCACTGGATTTAAACATGATTTTTAAATCAGGTTTCTCCAAGGAAAAATATCCAACTTGAGGAGCTGGCAGTAGTTGTGCTCATCAGTGATGGAGTCACAGGAGCGACACAGAAGTAAAGGTCTGAAAGGAAAATTC
The DNA here is from genome assembly GCA_034509425.1 of Eopsaltria australis. Classification (NCBI taxonomy): domain Eukaryota; kingdom Metazoa; phylum Chordata; class Aves; order Passeriformes; family Petroicidae; genus Eopsaltria; species Eopsaltria australis. Next base: position 1,957,518 of record JAVTVJ010000067.1, on the reverse strand, counting down.
AGCTTCAGTTTTCTTTGCAGCAAATTAAACTGTGGAATATATCAGATTACTGGTCCACTTTGTAACTGTTTTTATGGGGAAAATAAATGCCTTCTATGATTTAGACTAAATAAACCCAAAGCCTTTATCTCTTTTTGTTTAAAAACAAAAAAACAAGAAGGCAAAATTACCCCCTTCTGTTTACTACACATTTCTCATTCCATTGCTCCTTTCTCTGTACCATCTTTTTTTCTCATATCTTTCTTAAAATTTGGTGCTTGAAGCTGGAGGTGTTATTCAAGCTGGGGCTTTAGCCATTAATATGCTTCCTGTTTCTTGGATAGTAATGCCAATTCCCACGAAAAAACAGGTATGTTGAATTAGTGAAGTCATGTGGAGTGCAGCCCAGCTGCATCGCGAGGCCTTTACACTCCAATTTGGGCTCCTGAAATCATGGCACTGACTGAAAGCCTGTGACTTTCTAACAATTTTGCACTCTAAAAAATTGCATTTAATTTTAGAGGTTTTAGAGAAACCTGTGTCCATAATCGCAAGAACAGGGATTATACTCACTGGAATGAACTGTTCTTGCTAACACAGCATCAGCAGAAGTGTGAGCAAGGTCATAAAAACCATCAGCAGAATATGCAGTTTATTTCCTTGCTTCTCTTTTTTAAAAACCTCCTCTGCTGATTCAGTCTTAAGGTCCTGTGCTTGGCCCACGAGTTTCTTTCATGGAACACCAGTATTTAACTCTCAAGGGCTTAACAAGACTGAAGCAACCTCGTAATGTCACAGTCTCTCACTGGTAATAAAAGCAAATGTAAGAACAAAATACAGTGTTATCCCAGTGGCTCTTGTTGCAGCAGGGCCCAGTATGATCTCCTGCATAAAGAACATCCTATTTCTGAAAATTAATCTTCACACTGCATCTCAATTAGTCTGAAAAGCAACGTGTTGTTAATGTATTTTTATTTACAGGGCCATAAGCATTATGGGCTTATGGAAATAACATTTCTGATTATCATGTCCCAAGCCAATCCAACAGTGATGGGATCTCTTTGGGGCTTTTCTGCTTACTTTATTCCCTCTCTGGTAGAAGCAGCTGATCTGAAAAGCCACATGAATATACTTCTAGTACACATAATCCCTTTAGTTCCCTGCATGACTGTAATTGAACACATTGGCAGACTTTGTTTGTATTTAAATATTTTCATAGAAGGGGAAGTCATTCCAAGCTGATCACTTCATGAGGCCAAAAATTTCATTAGGAGCCATTTGAACAATTACAATAAATAAAAAAAATCATTATTTGTCAGTTGTGCCATAAACACTAATTTATATTAAAAGAATTTGTAGTCCCTAATGAAATTTGTCTTTGTTGACAATAATCACCACAACAAATTTATTGAGTAAGAAGGAAAACACATATGGCTTTGTAATCCACAGTTAGGTTGTTCTATTTGAAATTTAATTCAGAAGGATAGAAGGATTTCTTAGGACTGAAGGGATTATAGGTACTGTAATATCTAATAAGATTATAAGATGGAGGTGGTGGCTCACTGTGATAGAAACCCACCAAGACACAGGATGGGTAGGACTTTCTGAGTTATCAAATCCAGTCCCCAGGTACTGCAGGCAACTGGATCACATGGTCCATTTAATTCATTTTGTGAGCTTCATGAAAAACTAGGTATGGTTTCATCCCTATAATTCTTATACCCTCACTATGCAGGTGGATAAAGAACACCTAATTGATAGTCTAAATTATTCATGGCAAATTTATACCCACTTGCTCATACACCCAGATGGATGATTCCCCCTACCCGATGTATTTACAGAAAGCAATCAAACCACATGTCAGTCCTCAGCTGCTGGGCTAAACAAGCCCCTTGTGTACACTGTCCTTTCATTCCTTTCATGAAAGGTTCTCCAGTCTCCTCTTAGCAGTCCTTTGCTGTACCCGTTTCATTAAGAGCCCAGTTTTCTTTAACACAATCAGAATAATGTGTTTTATTCCAAACAAAATCTTATTGGGGTCTTATTCAAGGATGTTCACACTTCCCTTGCTTTGCTAGAAATGTGTCTCCTACTGCATTTTAGAGTTTCTGTTGCCTTTTCTATGCCCACGCTGCACTGGGGCAACTTGAAATCTCTCAATGTCATTGGAGGTTTCCTGCAGAATTTTGTCTGCCGCTACCTCCGTTTCTGCTTCTGTATCCTCACTCTTCAAGGATAGTCAGCTCTTGCTGTGTGATATTCTGAACTTTCTCCACACTGATGATGCCTCTTAACTTGGTGACTTCAGTGTATTTTTATGATCAGACAACTTTGTTTTCCAAATAGGTAATTGATGAAAATAATAACAATCAGTCTTAAGACTTATGGATTAGGAGCTCTGAATAATTCCCTTTCAATACAGTTCAGCTTCTCATCTTCCAACACCATGTATGCCTTGCAGTTCCTCTATAAATCTCAGACTTTGTGCAGGAGATATAAATTTATACATGGCTCCTCATCAGCTATTTTATTCAAGTCCAGACAGCCAGATTTCCCTTTTTTGTCTAGCTAATTAATTACTCTATCAAAGAAACCTATTGAATTAGTTTGATATTATCTAGCCTTGGTAAATGCCAGTTCCATTTTATTCTGTTTTCCAGTGACTGTCATGACTTTTACAATTGTCTCCTCCCACATTCTTTACAAAAGCCTGACATAAAATATTGCTGTACACAAAACAAAATATATTGTGCTTTTTCAGTGAAAAAATCCATGTTTTATTTTTCTTTGGTATAGATTAGTTATTTACATCAATATACAATTTTGACTAGCAGGTAGTGTTGAGCAACAGTTATAGATTGGTTGACTCTCTATTCCCAGAAGAATTGCATGTGCATACTTTTTTATTCTAAATAGTGTTGGTATCACTTTTTTAAAGGATTGGAATACAAATTCGGCAGGCTGGTCCAACTGAGACACAGCCCCACATGCAACAAGGTCTTTTCCTGAACACCTTTATAGTCAACTGATACATGTTGCAGAAAATCAGAGGACAGCATGCACAGTGACTTGTATGGGGATCACAGGTGTTAGGCATGGCAGAAATACAGATTTTGAAGACACAGAGAAGAGCTGGAGAGGATTTGGCTGAGAGGTGCTGGATGATTGCTTCAGATAGAGATAAATTGCACAGGGTGTTGTCTTCTTTGTGCTTAATTTTAATTATGTTGTGGGCAGTACACAAATTGAAAGAAGAGCTAGTAAGAAACTAAATCAAGACTTGAATTTCAAGTCCACTGCTGACCCACAGACTTTGTGTGTCCTTGGGCAAAATGCTTTGTTGGGTTTTTTCGGTCTCACTGCCTCATCTGTAAAACAGAGATAACACTACTTCTTTTTTCCCAACCTGACTATTTACATAATAAAAGCCTTTCCATGCATGACAGACTCATATATATTTGTACAGCATCTAGAATAATGAGGACCTGGATCTTGGGACTACAACACAAATAATACACAACAATTAAGATTATACATCCATCCAAAATATACCTAATGCACCTCATACTACAGTACCTTGCCAGAGAGACATGACTTCATTCCATGGTGAATTCTGTTCCTTTGATTTCTGCAGTCCCTCCTCTTGTGCTGCTCTTTTGCCTAAGAAAAGCTTTGGCAGAGTGTTAAGTTTTAGCCAAGTTGGGAGTCCTGTGACAGTCCTTTTGTGGTGTCCTGCAGATGGAAGGCATTATGAACCTCAAAGTCCAAAGGGAATTGCATGGAACTGGGCAGCATTGTGCAGCTTCTCTGCATTTCTGCAGCAGCTCTCATGTGGCCCCGTTCATCTCCCACTGGATCAGGGAAGATCTGCGTTAAAGGATGCTTGTCCCTCTGTGAAAAGGGAAAAGAAAGAGCCTCTCATCCATATTGTCCCTGGGGAGGACTGTGCACCCACTGCAGGTGAGACCAACACAGAGCTGACTTCTTGTAAGCAAACCCTGCACCCTTGAGGAGGTCTCAGTATGTTCTGGGGATGCAGTAGGAAATGTTGGATGTGCTTATCCTGTTCCATGCTTGTGGGGTGGGTAAAGCATCCCTTCACCATCAACCTGGAGGCTACAGGATCAGAGATCTGCTATTGTGCTGCACATTTTCCTAGGAAATGTCCTCTGAAGAGTTTATGCTCAGCTTGGAGAAAGACAGCTTCCCACGCCAGAACTTTTGGGAAGTGGGAAGCTTTTTCCCCCAGACTGTCTGCCCAGAAGGTAATGCCAAAATATATTGGAGGTCAGGTTGGGTCTGTACTGCGATTTCTCTGCGTGCTGAGAGAAAATAAAACAGAGGGTGCTTGGCTGCCCTGAGCTGGTGTGTCCAGGCCCTGAGGCTGGGCTGGCTCTGCAGCTACTTGGCATGGAGAGGAGGAAAAACATGCATAAATTAGGAGCTCTTAATGCCAGTTTCCTTCTTTGGTCCCAGAATAACTGGCCGAGGGCACTTGCATTGCAGCAGCAGACCAGCCCCTTCCCACTGATAGGTGACACTCTTTAGTGCTTCCCTTGTGCTGGCAGATACACCATGACATTAATTACACTGTGCAGCATTTCCCTGCCTAAAAAACATGGACGTTAAAAGAAACTAATTTCATCCCCCTCCTTTTCTCCATGAGATTTTTACAAACAAAAAAGAACAAGAGAAGTGATGGTAACTGCATCATTAATAATACATAGTTGTAACTGATTAGTTTGGTTTCCTGTCCTGCACAAGGAAGATTGCATTGTGCTGTGACTATTGTCTTATGGGAACTCAGGCTGGATACCAGGTGTCTGTTACAAATGTTGGGCACCAAATTAAACACCCACACATCCTGAAAGGACCAGCAACACAACACGGAGAATTATTCATTTTCCCAGCAGTAAAATGACAAAGCAGAGGAGTGACAAATGCTCTAGATAAACCCAGAGCTCCAATTTAATGCATGGGATAAGGACCTCTTTTTCCAAATAAAGACTCCCAACTCTTGCAGTTTCTTACTTCTCCATAATTTAGCTGTGCACATATTTGGCATTTAGAGTGTGACGGATTTACACATTTGCTATCAAATGAGCTGCAAGAGCTAATCAGCTCGCACAGAATTGCACATATTAATGAAGAAGGCTCTTCTGCATGCCTGCGATGTAGACACCCACTTAACTGGGGCACCAGAGACTAATTTGAAAAGATTTTGTTCACGTAGCTCTTTTCCTATGATGAATGCTTGCAGGAATTCGTGCCGCAGAGAGGGAGCAAGCAGTATCTGCAAAATCTGGCTAAATGGTTCTCATTACTGAGTGATGGAAGAGCAATAGGAAAGATAATTTATTAGTGGCCCAAAGCTAATGAGAATAATTAGCACTATGATGCTTTCTAAGCAAACACAGAATAAGTGTTCCTTAAGGAGCGCTGTCTCCCTGCAGCAGTGCCGAGTGCTCTGGGCAGGAGGACAGGGCTTCCAGGGGCAGGAATCTTACAAACCAAGGACTAGGGCAGCTCTGTGGAAACACCCAGACACCCTATGGACCTGCATTAGAGCTGTGATTTCCTAAATTTTTGGCTAACAGACCATCTTTTTTTAGTAACTCAAAAATAACTACACTGGGTGAATAGAGTTCATACTTCAGCTTAACTCCTCGGAAACCAGAGGTTGGAAATTGCTGCCTTGGATACTGAGATTTTTTGCAATATTGCATCACACAGAGCCTTCCAAAACCTTGCAAAAGCCTAGCCAGTCGTCAGTGCTTTGCAGGGAGTATTGCAGCAGCAATGGTCAGTCCCCAGGAATCCTGGCTGCCAGCAGAAAAAATGGCATTTGGATTCATTTCCTTTGTAGACACCCAGGTATCCTCCTTCCTCACTCTGTAAATAAAAGCAGGATGTGCAGAGAAAACACAGCATCTTCTTATGATCAGTCAAAAAACTAATAGGAAAAATTCTGGTTTCCAATCAGTTCCAGCACAGAGCAGTAATGTACACAACCGGATTAGCCAAAGGGCTGCACTCCTGTGGTTCCCGCAGAGCCATGGAACGCTCAGGGGTGCTGGGCTGCCAAAGGCAAAGGAAATGCCAGCGTTTGGCTACAGTACTCAACACCTGCTGATAAAAGCTTATTTCCCCCCCACCTCTCAGTTTTCAGAATTTACTCCTCCAATCCCAGTGTTCCAATACAGACACAATCACACTAAAGTAAGCTATTAAATTAAAACGAGGTGCACGTGGGCAGCAGTCCCCACTCCCCCGAGTGTCGTTTGGAGCAAATAGCTTGTTTCATAGTTTGTAAAATGCAGTTGGCAGGGGTTCACTGTTATTCTAGGAAATCCATGTAGGCAACATTTCTTTCTTGTAATATAGCACTATCAAAAATATGGAGAGTGATTCTGATTTTTATTTTTTAAAAGGCAAACAGACAAAACATCTGTAGGCTATGTTGCCAGGTCTTGACTTTTCTTTTGAAAAGCAGTTCACCTCTAAAATCAAAATCACCCATAAAGCAATTCCATCTGAAAAAAGACTCTGAAGCATTCTCTTAGAGCTTACTCATGATGCGAATTTTATCTGCTTTTTTACTCCCAAATTAAATGCTGCAAGAACAGAGACCTTACCTCTCTAATCTTTTTTCACCAGTAATATCAATATGTCTTTGCAGATGACTATTGAAAAGATTTTAAGTTAGCAAAATTTGGGGACTTAATTTGGTCTGAGTGGGAGTTTAAAAAAAAAATCCCAAAGCTTTTTCACCCAACTGCAACTATTTAGGAGGGGTTTTGGAGGGTCAACATTACTGTCAGACCCAAAATGCAATTTTATGAGGGGAGGAAACAGGAAATGGAGATTTGTTAGGCTGCTTTTCTTGACTCAGATTGGAAAGCAAGTCTCTTCCAGTCCCTCTTGGAGGAGTTGCTCTGGTTTGAACAAGGATACATGAGTCAGAGATAGATGGATTGCAACAGAGCCAAATCATCTTCTGGGGTTGCAGGGGCTGGCGTAGAAGCTTCTGCTCATCTTGGGACTCCCAGCTTGTGTTTGCCATATCCCAGAGCATTCTCTCTCCTGGGAACTCTTCCCTCCTTTTCCCTCCTTTTGGTGGATGAAATAATTCCAACATCTCAGGCTCTTTCATTACATGGGAAAACCATTTCCTCTCCAGCTTCCAGTGTGCACAAAACGCTTGGCCCTGCTGCCCTTCATCTCTTGGTCCAACCACACAGCAGGACTAACACAGCCCTGTGGGCTATTTATATCTTGTTTAAGCCAACACTGGGGAACAAAGTGATGCACAATCCTTGCTCAGCCTCTCTGCTGTGTACACGTTTTACCTTTCCTCAACAAGATTTAATCTGCTTAGGGTTAACTATGTAGCGGATGTGCAAGACCTTTGAATCACACCTTAAAAATGAGTGAAAGACCAAACCCATAATTGCAAGAGCAGAATCTCTGATTCACTGCAAACCATTTGTTATCAGCAATTAAGTTTCTTGCTGATAAATGATTCATGACTTGAAAGCCCAAATTACTCACTTTTAACCATGGCAGAAATTCCTGTGTGATTATGAACGCCTGGGCTATGCATCTACTGCGACAGGCTGGGAAGTCTGAATGTGTGAAATGACCATTTAAATACAGAATATAAGAGCTCTTACATATATTTTCATTCACAGTTTGTAGAAAATAATAACATATTTCAATTTCAACATGACTGATGTGAACATAAACATGAACTGACTTCACTAGCAAATATAAACACCAACTTTTGCTTTACTGGAGGCAACAGAACTAATATAGTGTGACTGATATCCAGACCTGGCCTACTAATTAAAAAGGCTTGGAAGCAAAGCTCTGAGCTCCTGGTACACTCTAGTTCACAGTAACTAAGGCTTTTGTCAGCCATTTGATGTAATCATTTATGGTGTTCAAAACTGTATTTTTCAAAAACCATTCAGACCATAAACCAGATGAGTCATGACCCTGTAACAGAAGGTAAATTATTCTCAAATATTTTATATTTGTGCATTAACACATGATTAGCCAAGAAAAAAAATGAATGCCCAAGTCCAAGAAGTAACTGACAAAAGACTGAAGGGAAAAATGAGAATCTCTAATTTTATTATGGTGTAACCAGCTGTAAAGAATTACTGGTCTGAAGCACAGTGTGCAATTGTCTTATCCTAAACATTTACTAAAGCCTATAATTCAGAATGATCCTGACTAGTGAAGTCACCATTGGCAAGCTATCATTTTTTTCTTTCTTATTCTTGACGAAGTCCACATTTCTCACCAATTAGAACAAACATAGGCACAGCCTATGCACAGAAATGCTCAACATTTTCTGGAGGCTGTATGTCATTAGTGCCAGCTGCTTTGACTCTGAGATCAAAAGAGACACAGCAAGTTCTGGACCAATCGTATTTGATTTTTTGCTAAAAGCAGAAGAATTCCTGTTTGAGATCAAATGGCATCAATATGTATTGTTTCCTAAATTCAGGGCAGAGTGCCTGCTACTTACATGAGGATAGCTTGAAATAAAGAATTACCATGATCTTCTGCAAAAGTGCTATACACAATGTAAGTAATTGTGCTAATTGAAAGAGAAAAAACAGAGTAAGAGACTTCATAAATTAAGCTACTTTTACTCTATGGTATTATGTACTATCAGGCAGCTGATTTTTTTTGGGTGAAGAGGCTCATCAGGTGCCTAATAAGAAAAGATACTTGGCACAGCTCCATGGCCATTCCAATTGATGTCATGGTTAACAAGCTGGCTACTATACAAGGCCAATCAGGCTACTGGTATTCCACAATACTCACTAATGGCTTCAGCGGCTGAACGGTGCCAAACATACAGTGCCATTAATTAGGCAAGAGACAGAAGGAAAGAGCACTTAGGAGGGAGGTAAGATGCCATTCACCTCCTGAGCAGCCCCTCAGCACAGCCTGTGGATCTGAAAAACAAGACGGGCAGCCTGAGCAGCAAGAGGAACTTTTCAGACCCAGGTCAGAGCTCTGTGCTGCAAGAAGCTGTTTTGTGCCCCCTGGAGTGCCAGGGCAGAAGGAGGCTGACCCCAGCACCACCACACCCCTGCAGTGCTGCCCAGCACTCCCGAGGCCAGGATGTCCCAGCCACGTTTGGTGGGAACTCATCCTGCATGCACCGGCTCTTCCTAAGCCACCACCAGCTGTGGGCACTCACCCAGTGGGGAAGAAGCTGAACAAGGCTGATTAATGATAAAAATACTTGTCTTTTTTAAAATTTATTTTTAGTTCAAAGTGAATCACAACTTCCTGCCCCTCCCTCTCCCCTCCTGTGAAGACAGAAGTACCTCCAGATAAACGTTTTTTTTTGTTTAAGCATCAAAGTGTAACACATGTCAACTGCTACTGATACCGGTTTTACAGTGATGACTGTCAGAAAGATTGTTTGTGCAACTCCTTAAGGAGCAAAAAGGAACAATCCCTCCTACAAATGCAGATAAACTTTTAGAATGTAAACAGGTAATACACACAATTACTGCATTACCAGAAGTATTATGCATTTAGTATTATGCATTGCTCAAAATAGTAGAACATAACACTTTACAACATATATTTGATATGACCCAATCATAATTTGAAGGGAGACTGTGTACCCTGTAAGAGTAACCATGTACCCCTCTAAGATAGTAATTCCTGCCATAACTTTCAGATACATTTGACAGTATTGATGCCAAAGAAGGAGGGTTTTTAATTTCACCCATGCTCTGCTGATTTTTAACGCATGGCTTAATTCACTCAATACATTTTATAAAGGTATGTAAACAGTTCTGATTTAAAGACCAGAGAGGTTTAAATGAAATTAACAGATCTGGACTGGTCAATGGTAATGTCTTCATTAACTCAGATACCTTATTTATCCCTGAGCACCTTAAAATTGTTCCCCCCAAATCTCAGTCAAGAACATGTAACTATTTCACAAGAATGTAAAACTGCATTTGAATAAATCTGTGTCTTATAAATCCCATTTTCCTGCACTGATTTAAACAAAACATAACATAACAAACCCAAACTAAACTGTGTCCCCTCCCCTCTGTTTTTCACATGTACTGCAATACCGGAACAAAAATTTCACCCTAACAAACAACATCACCTACAGACACAGTACAGACTACAAAAATATTGCATAGGAGTGTCAGTGGGCATAGTCTCCCAACATGAGAGAAAATGCTAAGTTTTCTTTAAAACATTATGGCAACATTCTAATTTATTTTCCTTTTAAAAATCAAGTGGTTTCACTTTATTTCAAAATTGTACAAAATGGCCATGGCTGTTTATAAAAAAAAGTCTCTGTCTTGAGAATATGTGAAGTCTCAGGTGCATCAACAAAAGACCTGGAACCATTCACAGTGCAGCGGAAAGCTTCTTTTGAGGCAGAAACTACAATTCATCCTTCTTCTTTCCTACTCTTTCATGATCTCTTTCTCTCAGGGTTCGCATGAAAGTGGTGAATCCAGACTCCTGGTTTTGAAGGAGGAAAAATATGGGTCATATTTTTATCAACAAAGCAAAACAATGCATCAAGAACACTTTGAGCTTCTGTATCGCAGCAGAATATAAACTAAGGAGCAGTTGTTTATTTTCTGAACCCCACAGCAGAACACAAACTAGGGAGCAGTTACTGCTCCTGCATTACCTCATGGTGCCATGCTCTGGTCCAGGGCTGTTCCACTGCAAGGGGAAAATACCCATGCACAGCCCACATGTCAAACTTTGAAGAGATGAGACATAGAAAAAAAGTCCCTAAAACTAACAGGACAAGGTAAAATCTATCACTGGAAGTGCCATTGATGCCTTTTTGTTGAAAACACCCAAAAGACATTTTCAAGCTGCCTTTGTATGCTATTTGTGTAATTTTAAAAGCAATTACTGGATTGTTTGTTGACTATACACGCATTTGCCACTCATCCTCTAACAGTTTTTATCGTGATTTTCTTCCTTCTCCAAACATTCCAATGATGGAAATCACGTTTTTTTTAAGTTACTATTAAAATTATCTTTAAAAAATTCAAACCTGGTTGTCTAGATGCCAACCTCTGTATTTCAACAACTTATGATTTGAGGCTGTTGAATGCCAGCAGTTTCCTTTTCCAAGGAAAGCTGTGAACACAGCTTTCAGGCACTTCAGAAGGCTCAGAGGGGTGGAGGTGTGAACACCTGTGTTGGAATACACTGTCTGCTGGTACCCCAACAGTGAAGTTTTCTGGGCAAGTAACACTGCTCCCACCCAATCTGATCATTTTTGCATTTCAACGATCACAGAACGCACCAATCAAAGCTGGTGATGAAGAGGGAAAACACCAAAGGTAGAGAGCAACTAACAGAAGTCAAATATTTAAAACAGTGTTGGGGAACAACAAAACAAAATAAACCCAAACCAAACCACAAAGCTTTTAGAAGGCTGAACAACAAAAAACTGTTCTAAAACGATTCACTATTCTTCCACTGAAAATAAATGAAGTGACAAGCTTCAGCTGTTTTGTCACCTGGAGACATCTGGCAATCAACAGCCCCCATGACAGGCACTGGGCTAAGCACTGCCCCCAGCATTACCATGATAACAGATAACTAACCCTAATTCAATGCTGCACAAGCAGAAGATGGTAGGTCCCCAGAGAGGTGGAAGAGGAACAGAGCAGACATCAGCAGAGAGACTGGGATGTTCCTGTTGGGTAGTTTTTATCCAAGAAAGGGTTGGCTGCATATAGGGATTTGTTAGTCTGCTTTCCAGCATATGGATAAGTATCTCCCAAGTCCTGTGGCCTCAGAGCACTCCTGTATTGGATATAAATTCTTTTTATCAGCCACCACAGATCCTTCCTTTCATATATCACTTCTCTAAGAATGGGTTACAGATGTAAAAACTGTGACTGAAATCTTACTTTAATTGTTGGCTACTGCACCCATCTTTACTTTTAAGAAAAGATCCAGAATTGGAACTGAACACGGTATCCATAACAACGGCTGGATCAGCACCATGAAATGGTAATTACTGGGGTCCAAGCATGCTGAAGAAAACTGAGGGGCAAAGCTCCTTGAAGACCTCCCCAAGATCCTGACCAACAGAGAACCTCAGAACCTCGCTTTTGAATTCATGCTATATAATTTTCTGAGCTCTAACAGCAGCAATAACTTTAAGGCAAGAATCTTTATTCAGAATCACTGCATGGCTGAAAGACCCCAAGTTTTCTTGCAGACCCCAGGCAATCAATGGCTGCTGAGGAGTAACCTCCCTCTAGGAGGTTGTGACAAAGGCAGCCCACAAATAATTGAATTGCTTCCTTATTTTCAGGCACTTTACAACCACTGAAGGCATTATGCCATTTCTGCCCCCATTTCTTGCACTCATAGCATATAATTAGCTGGCCACAGCAGGACAAAAGAATGAAACTTCAGCCCAGGGGTAGATGGCACAATTTGTCTTCCCATCCTGAGTGCCAGGAGTGAATCTGATTCAGGGCAAATGAGATATTTACTTTCCCCTAGTTTCCAAAGGACAGCTTTGTCCTGGCTATAAAACCAATGGTCTGTCACCATTTGGCAGCTTGGTGGACCTGTAACACGTTTGCAGTGTCCATGCAATCCAGAACTGACAGGAGCTAAGTCCTGTGTTTTCTGGCATTTCTGCCAGCAGCACATGCAATAAACCCTTCCCTTTCACTCAGTCCAAATTCACTCACAGACTTCAGCTTAAAGAATAAAATATACAAAGAGCATTACCAAATCTAATCCTTTTTCCTCTTCTCGTGTTCCTAAAAATAGACCAAGTGTGTTCCTAATGCAGAGATGTACAGGGGTGTGGTACACAATGATTCATCCATGTAGGACAGCAACAGAGGCAGTTCAACATTCTTCCAGCATGGTAAAAAATCACTCTGCAGTTGTCATTTGCAAGGCAGGACAGGCAGAGGAGACTTTGATCCCTGTACCAGGTGATGACTCTTGCTTTCACTTACCCCTCTATCTCCAGTATATTTTTCCACAAATTTCCCGTAGTTGTAATAGTTGAAGGTGGGGTAGCCATCAACTCCCTCCTGCTTACACAGGTCATGATTCTGTCCTTTGGCACAGTCCACTGCAGCGTAGGCGATCTGAAATGCAAGAGGTCACACTGAGGCAGGAGAAGACAAAGCAAGAGCCCATTTCATGGTGATGCTGCTGCAGCTTAGGCTCAGCACTGAGAGAGACCCAAGTCTTCTGCCAGCCTTGCAATGGCTTCTGTAAGGGCTCAGCTGTGGAGGGAGAGCAGAGAGTGGTCATCGCCTGGCCTGTGCAGCTGCATGGCACATTCAACTCACAGGGCAGAAAATCACCTTCCCAGCCTTCCCACTGAGCTCTGCGTTCAACTCCAAAGAGGAAATCCAGAGGCTGGATTAATAAAACCAAATCCAGGCACAGTGGTCACAGTTCTGTCATGTTGCAATGTTGTTCCTCCCTTTAGTTTTAAGTGATGAACAGTGACAGTGGTTTTTGTGATGGTAATGACACCCACCTAACCCAAACTCTTTCCTGTGGCATGGCTAATGCTCAGAGAAGTTACCAAACTGGTCGCTTATGCAGCCTATTCATAGATTAATGATTTCTACTCCAAACAGCTTTTCTAAACTCCATGCAATTCTTCCAAGGTCAAATGGGGATGGGTGAGAGGACAGAGCATCGTCTACCAAGCACTGCTCACAGGGAAAAAGGTTGCTTGCTTACAATCCCAGCCTGGGTTTGTATTTCCTTTCCTGTCTTTTTTCAGGACTGTACATTATATGCAGCCATTAGCAAAGTGGGCTTTAATTCCTTTTGAAACCTCTAGATGCTACTGTCACACAGACAAACCCTGAGCAGGAAAGAGCCTGCCACACTTTCAGCCTGTTGGCAGTGGAGCAACACCCTCAGTCCCTGCCTGCTTCCACACAGGCAGGGAGAGGAAACGCAGCCTCAGCCCCAGAGCAGCAGCACTGAACATTCAAGTCCTGACTCTGTGAAGTACTGAGGAGGGGCTGCCCTTAACAGTTCTGATGCTGAAACAAAATGTAATTCATGGGCTTCTACTCAAAGCAGCTGAGCCCTGTGCTGTGATTTCACCCTGACTGTTCCTGTGAGCAGCAATTCGGGCTCTGAACGCTGGCTGCTCACACAAGCCCTGCCTTCAGAGCCCGAGCCAGGCCCTGCTGAAGGGCAAGCAGGGTAAAGTACAACCTGTGTAAAGAAACCAAACAAATGAGAGGAATTACTTTTTGCAACTTTCTTGTGGGTTACAATTTATCAAGTATTAATTTCATAGCGGACACATCTTAATTTGATATTTCTGTTCCACAAGCCTCCTTCAAACAGCTGATCAAAATACCTTTTGCTTGCATGACTTAAGGGTTGCGGTTGAACTGTTCCTCCATAATTAAAAGATCACTTAATATTCCACAAAGCCCTCCTGTTTCATGGTGACACTGTCAAAATGAGAAAACCTGATCTCATTATACTAGCAGTAATTAAAGAGATTGGCAAAGCCAACTTCAGTTAATTTTCTTGTTTTGTTTCGGCTTTGAAAGCCTGACAAAACAATGCTCAGTGTGGTCTTGCTTGGTCTGTCTTCAAGTGAACAGTGTTCTTACCTTAAATATCTGGTTTCTGATTTTAAACATTAATAAGGCTGTTACAGAACCAGGACTCTTGAGAGCTGTTAAAAACATGTATGATCCCATTATTTTTTCTTTTTGTAAACACAAAGACTTCTACTCATTCAGGGCCAATTTAAATGAAAGGTTAGGCATAATAAACTGCAAAAGAGTTTCATCTAAGTTATTTCTGCCTTCCTGACCTTAGCAGCCAGCCAAAATTTAGAGCTCTGTTGGTTACTTCTGTGTAAAGAAAATCTTAGCATGGAGACAAACATTTATTTCATGACACAGCATGAAGGCAGAAAGAATACTACAAGTCCTGGGTTCCTAAAAACCAGAAGAATAAATAAAATAATCTTTTTTCTCACTGCTCTAAATATCACACGGGGAGAGATTACAGCTAGAAGAAAGGGAAGGTATGTGTGTGCTCATCCAGATCTTAGTAGCTGGTTTGAGACATGAAACTGTTGTGACTGATGACCCATCTGTTCTTAGTGTCTTGGAGATTAGGAAAATTAGTTTTTAGTGCACTGGAAAGAAGAGGGAAGAAGGAAGATATCTGTACCTCTGGAAACATCTGAACTGGTACTGGCTGGAGCAAAGAGTCCAATTTCATTTACAAAAGGCTTTTGTGAGAACAGCCCCCAGTGAGGAGAGGGAGCAGTGCAGGAATGCAATGCTACAAGTCACTGTTATAACCTTGTTCAAAACATCTTCACCTGTTGCCTCAGAACAAATGACTGATGAATGTTAAGGAGGTGGCTTCTGACAGAAACACTCACTGCCATCCTTGAGACACAGCTCTCCTCTACAGCACATAGGAACCTGAGCTGGTCCATCTCTGCATTAGTTGTGCACAAAAAGATCCCAGCCTAAGTCTGTCCACAGCAGGCACATGAGCCCAATGCTGTGTCTGATCTAACAGGTCTAATGGCACATCTGGAACAGCATTTGGGGGATGTGTCCATGGTCTGTCCCCTCTGCAGTGCTCCTAATGCAAGCTCCCACACAGCCCCACCACTGCTCCTGCAAACACCATCCAGAGCTTAGCTCTTCAGAACACACACATTTGGTTATTTTTACAGCCAGTGAGGGAAGAGGAACGGCGATTTTCAAAAGCCTTGTAACTCATACAGACGTGAGCAAAATTTCATAGAGAAACATCTAATTCCCAAGACTGTATCTGAGGCTGCATTTCAATGCCTGCTGCCAGCAGTGGCTGAGTAAGAGTACTTAGGAGAGCTTGAGTGATTACTTTAGAGTGGAAATGTTAAGGCAGCCTAAATATAGAGGTTGCTACCATCTCTGTGCACTCATTATCATAGCATCACAGTCCTAATTGTCTTGCCTGTCTCACAGCGGAAGATCAAATATAGTGCACTGAGAGAAGAGAAAAGTGATGCTGGAAAACACTTGCAGCAAAACACACTTCTGGACTGAGGACCAATCCTCATCTCCATTCCATCAACTCCAGACAGCTGAACTCTGAGACACACCAGAATTTCAGCAAATAGCACTGATGCCCTTTGCTTCTTTCTGTTTGTGTTTTCATGGACTGTGAATACTGAGCTCCATTGCTGGGAGAGGTGTGTTCTACCAGAGTGAATTCCTACATGGCTCTACTGAGAGGCTGCATGTAAAAAGATGCAGAGTCCTGGCTCAAGGGAGCAGTAATACACTGCAGGGAAAGTTTCCCCTCATTCTCAACCCTCTTAGCAACAGCCAGCTTTTCTGCTTCACTAAAGAAGCAAACTGAGGCAGGAAAAATAACAACCCAAAAACCCTCTCAAAATGTGGTTAAAGACTTCTGGAGAATATTCCTCTCAGAATTCATCTTCAACTATCAGCAACAAGTTACACAGAAGTGCACTGGAGAGCACAGGTTAGCAAGACCTACGTGCTTTGACCTGTAAACCCACTAAGTTTATTCAACCAGGAACTGCAGACATATTAAGCATAAGACATCTGTGATGGGTGTCCAGGAGCCAAGACACCTGGCATCACTCCTCACAAATTCCCTCTCATCAAGAGGGAAAAACCCTTTAAAAATCTGTGAGAGAAAGAAACTCTGCTGACACTGGTCTAACATCTACATGTGTGTGTGTGTGTGTAAGTGTCCGTTATGGAAAAATCCAGTGTAACAGCTTTCAGAAGGCAAGATTGATTTTATGGAGATTTTGATTGTTAGGGCTAAAATTTAATTTCTTGAGCTTTCCTCTAGCCAGAGGGGAAAATCCACTGAAAAAACATTTCAGGGAGAAAAAGCTGTAAGTGCTATATCTGCAACATGCACAAAACTCCATGGGATTATGGATTCTCTATAACCCAAAGCTCTGCAGCATTAGATATTGACACTACATCATTATATACAAGTCCTTTCTCCAGAGCCAATCCTGTTCAGGTCTATCACCAGCCTGTTCAGTAGCTGTAGCAGGAATAGAAATGTTATCAAATGAAATCAATCAGAAACTGTGGACCCCAAAGGAAGTTTCTTGGAGTACATCCAACTTTCTTAATTTTACAGGTAGTTCCTCACAACTGGTATGCACCCTATAATAATTAATAGTGTCAGGTGAGTATGTACAGTAATGCACAATCATGAGAATGACAGCAACAACAATACCCCACCAAGTAAGTATGCATTTCTCCATAGTCACTATAGGTTAATACGAGTCTAGAAACATCAGGGACTGGAAAATACCTTTACTTGAAAAAGGAATCCCACAACGTTTCATGGTTCTACCAAAAAACTGGGAGCTTAACTACAGAGTTGCAAACTTAACTCAGCATGGCAAGAGACTGCGAGCAGTGTTTGAGCAGCTCTGAAGAACTCTGAAATACAGCATGGCATGTTTTTCACATGAAGAGGACTGATCACAAAAGCTGAGCTGTTGGAAAAACCAGAACTTTTCATTTATGTGCTTCAGTAGAGGTGCAGCTATGCCGAAAATGTGACCACTGATCTCCATGTGCCCCAACTGCAACTGGAGGGTGATGCCTTATTTTGATACTGTAAGAAAGAAAAGGAAGTACTGGCAGTATAATCTAATCATACATCAGAAATCACAGTTCCCTTCCAACAGAATTATGAAACAACTTTTTGCTCTGGAGGGATCTTACAGGTAAGAAACACAATTACATTCAACAGATGTGTAGAAAATTGGAAGTGGGATCCCTTGACCTTCCAGGTAACTCCTCCTTTCTGTTCTTAAAGCTTTCTTTTTAACAGTTTGCCTCCCAGTCACCGTGTGATGATATAATAAAAATAACCCCTTGCAATCCTGGTTGCTCTCCTGTTAAAATATGTACTGCCACACACTGGTTTATTGATTCAAGGAAATAAATCTCTGCTAGAACTAATATTGACTTTTGTTATGAAAATGGAAGTGAATAGCTAACTGAATATTGATTTGAGAGAGGAATGGTATTTGATAAACTTAAAAAAGTTAAAAACAAAATTGCAGCATGGAAATAAATGCTTCCAAACAACATTTTTAATCAATTAATCAATACCAGATGACAATGACCTTATTACTAGTAAAAAAGTCTGTTGTTGCCAAATGTCTTAAAAGCACCTATAAATAAGACAGATGTGCATTCTTCCCTATGATTACTCCACAGGTTTCTATTTATATCACCTGTTCTGGGTCCTAACAGCAGTTAGGGACTGGTCTGCTAAAGCTTGTTGCAATTCAGACACTGTTTGAAAAGCCTTGTAAATGAGAGATTCATTATAGACTGCCCTGATGTGGCATGGCAGCATTACAGGAGGTGCAGTTCATCAGCTGCTCTCAAGGCCTATTTGCAAAGGGGACATCCATTAGGACAATGTGATGTCCAGTGCTAACATCACCATATTTAATGAGTCTAATTTAAAAGAAATTCAGCACATGCTTTTTAAGCAAACAGGGATCAAATTCTTTGCCAAACTAAAATATTAACTCATTTGGATAACTCTGTGCAGTAGTCATTTGGTTGGTATAATCATTTTAAACTGTGATTCACAATGCACACTGGGGACCCACCAGTTTCACAGCTAACTGGCAGTCCCCCACTGACACCCCAGCTCACCCCATTTGCTCTGGGGTTACCCTTTCCAATAATCTCTGCCACAGCTGTTTCTGGAGGAACTCACTAGAACTCAGCTGTGGTGCTCTGATTTGGGTCAGTGCATTTCTACAGGAACAGACTCCTGTGAAAATGGGAAGATTGGTCAAAGAGCAGCCCCTTTGTGGGAGTGCCAGAGATTTGTTACTGAGAGGCCTTGAAGAGTCAATATCTTTCCTTGAGCAAATCCAAGCTGGAACATCACAAATCAGTTCCTTCAAGCTGAGCTTTATGATGAGCCAAAAGGCAGAATGCAGATTTTTCAAAGATTTCATTTTCAGGGGACTGTGGAGCAGTTACTGAACATGCCTTCCTGCTCTTCAATCTGTTCAGCAAAGTGACAACCCTCACATCTGCATTTTCTGATGTCCACTGGTCACTGTCAGCACTTGAGCTGTGGGGCACTGGCCAAAGGCTATCCTGTGTGCTAAGGCCACAGTGCCCCAAGCTAAGAATGCTCCAGATGGCTTTCTTTCTCCTTTTAAATAACTAAAACAATACGCTCACTGCCACTGGAGCAGCCTCCCCACTGATCTGCTCCTACTGGCACTGAATTTCTCCAGGAAGATGGAAAGACTGGAGGCTCTGGTTTGTGGGCCTCAGCCCGAGCTGTGCTTGCAGCAGCCACAGGACTGCCCCAGGCCAGCGAGCAGGCTGGGGATTCTGGCTGAAACCACCAGCAGTGATGTGGCCAGTGAGAGCTGACAATTGGGGCCAATGTTCTGAGCAGTGCATTTTTAAACTCCAACTCCAGCAGTGCAGATGATGAAAAAGTACAGAGCATTACACACAGCCCTGGGGGAGGGGGGCTCCAAAACCACCCCCTTGAGTCAATCTGCAGAGCCAGAGACACGTGTAACAGCTTCAAGCTCTGCTCATCTTCAAAATTCCAATGTAAAGACTCAAAGTCTCCCAAAGGATACCTTTTAAGATACCATTTATAACCGATTCAAGGCTGGAATGTTTTTGATTGTTCTTTGGCTTCTGCAGGATTAAATGTTTAATTAAAAGACCCTTCTTTTAAAAAGAAGATACAGTTTAAATGCTACCATACTCTGTTAAGTGAGAAACCTTTCTCCAGGGGAGAAAAAAAGGATACTACTACAGAAATGAAGTACTGAAAAGAATCTACTACTTAAAAAGAAAATTAGTAATCTTGCCCTGTTTTTGAAACTTCCTTTCTCTTAAGTAGTGATTTTATCGAAGTTTGAAACCCTACAGAACTACAAATTAGTTTGAAGGCTTAGTCCAGTTTGAAACATGGGAATATGCTCCATGCTGCTTGTGGGAACAGCGATGTGCCCTTCTAAAGTCTAAAACAGGTTTGTTTTCTTTTCCACAATGGCACAAACTGGCAGCAGGAAACACCTTAGCAGGTTATGGCTGTACACAATTAAATAGGGGCTCCCAACATAATCAATCCATGGCACTTTCATAAGTCACTGGGGTGGAATAACATCATTCTCCCTAACTGCACACACCTCTTTAAAACTGTACCAGCCTTACTATTCCCTACTGGCTCTCCTGTTCCAACTCATTACATTTTATATCTCCCCACTTCAGCCTCAAACTGAAGTCAAGAGTTGCAACCGTCAATCACTGCTCTGCTCTTGGAGTCTTTTCATAACCTGCACTCTGAAGGAAAAGCTTCCCAGGCCTGCATTTCCCACCACCACCCTGTCCAGTTAACTGTGCCATGATTCAGATTGCTTGTTAATACATCCTGGGGCTCTAATAAGCAAGTTTCACATTCTTTGGTTCATTTGTTTCACCTCCTCTGACTGAAATTTTAATGAGTTTAGGAAAGAGAGGCTTCGTTGGGAACTACCCGAAAAACGGGAAAACAAGGATACTTTCTCAGAGATCTTGGAAACAAGAAAGTAACCAAAAGGCATCTGAGCAAACTAATTTACAGTAGGAGAACTAAAAGCTGCATGCCTATGAATCTTCTGTGTGCCAGAGGGCAGAAGTGATGGACTCCTAATTTGTGCAGTCAGTGATACAAGAATGGTTTGTTTCTTGTCAATCTGATGCATTTTCTGTGAGTTACAGAACAGATGAGAGGAAAAGAAAAAAAAATTACAAAAATTCTTGTGTTCTGGAGTACAACTGTTACAAAATTACCTCTTCATTTAGAATACTGAATAGGATAAAGTATTTCAGTTGGATGGGACCTACCAGGATTATCTAGTCCAGCTGCCTGACCAATTCAGAGTTGACCAGAAGTTAAAGCCTGCTGTTAAGATGTTGTCCAAATGTCCCTTAAACACTGACAGGCTCAGGGCATTGACCACCTCTCTAAGGAAATTTGTTCCAGGGTCTGACCACCCTCTTGGTAAAGAAGTGTTTCCTACTGTGCAGTCGGAACCTCCCCTGGCACAGCTTTGTACTATTCCCACATGTCCTGTCACTGGATTCCAGGGACAAGAGCTCTGTTTCCCTACCTGAAGAAGGTGTAGAGAGCAATTTCTGTATTAAATTGCCAAATCCTTTCCTTGCAACACCTAAACACAAAGTAGTTGTGAAGTTGGAACAAATTCAGAGATCAGAACGCAATACAATTCACTGAAAGATAGTGAACAGGTTCCTAGGTAGTTATCTGGTTAAATCCAGTGGCTCAAGTGTTGGTTTTTTAAAAAATCCTAGATCTGCATGTGCTCAGTTAAAAAATGGTTCAGCTGATGCACGGAAATTACCCAGTGTGATTCAGCCATTGGATGCATTTCCAAGACTGAAGCCTCAGGGTCCTAGAAGAATATCCTGGCTCAAGTCAGCCAACTTACAGCAATATATTATATTTTGTGCTAGGCAAGCAAGGATTAGTTAGTTATATGATTGAGGTCTTCAGGACTGTCACACAACTTATTGTTTCTCTACATGCACCCCCAACAGCTGACAAAAGCTGAAAGGGAATGGCAATGATGTTAATCATCTTTATTTAATCCCTCCATGAGAAAGAACTGTGTTTCACTTCATACAAAGTAACTCTTACACAAAGACCTAAACATAAAAGACAGCAAATTAGGGGAAAAAGAACAGGCTGGTAGTGTAACTCAATTTGACCATAAAAGATACAACCCCAATGATGCAAATACATTTTAGTGTAACAGCAATTTTATCTCCAAACCTATCACCTTATCAATAAGCAAATCCTATAAAGTACAAATTATGGAAAACATTCTTAAATATAACACAAATAATTAACAGCAAGTTACCTTCCGATCTTCTTTAAAGACTTCAGCAGCAGTTGTGAAATGTGGAATGGCATTTTTACAGTGGGGACACCCTGTTTGACACAGGAAGAAAAAGACATCATAAACTTTAGTTGTAGGAAAGATACTGGGACAAACTCAAGACACAAGGTTAATCAGTGGCAAATTTGAACCAAAAATCACTCGAGGCAGGAGCTCTCCAGTTCTGGAATGAGCAGGACAATGCATCTGTAGACCATGTGTCAGCTTCATGAAAGTAAGCACATGTTTAAAATCCCTGTGACTTCAAGCCGTTTAAGTGCACATTTACAATTACACAACATCCCACACAGGGCCCATGCTGCAGGGGACTTTGGGGCTTTTCTCCATCACCAGTCCCCTAAGGGCACTTTAAGAGCACCAGCCACAGACAGACCCCACTGCCCTGCTCTGTACCCCTGGCATTGCCAGGCAGGTCATTACTGCTGCTGCCACAGATACCAGCTACATTTGGGCATGGGAATAACGACAGCACAGCTGGGAACAGGATGCTGGAAGTTGGAAAGGAAGTTGCTGGGACCATTTGTAAGTGTTTGGAAATGGTCTGTGTTAAAGCCAAGCCATTGGGAACATAAGGGAGGGGAAGAGAAGCAAGTCCAATAGGCCAGACATCTTTCATGGAAGGAGAGCAGATGTCCAGTTCCACGTTAGGATGGCTGCTGCTGGCCTTCCTGGAGACCTTCCTGCTGTTCACCACCAATGAGCAATCCCTGAAGAGTTTACAGACACAGCACACAGGAACCTCAGAGCTTTGTATGGGTGATGGGCTGATACTTCTTTGTACCATTGCAGCATTGAACAAAAGACCAGCTGATCCCTTGCTTAAATATACACTGAATTTACTCAAACATTTCAGAAGAAGTCAAAGAGGGGAAACTAGAACTGCTCTCTTGATTCAAGGTTCAGATGTGAGTGCTCTTAATTCAGAAGCAATGTCTGCAAATTTTGTCTATGAATAATCTACACTACTTTCAAAACATCATTACTATACTAAGTAAGGCTTTGAAAAAGAAAGTACTTGTATATTTGTAATAAATTACTTTTTTTTAAACCCAGCACAGAGGCTGATCCCAAGCAAAGACTCAGGACACTATTTTTTGCTTAGATGCATGTTAAAAATGAATGGACACACTTCAGTCAAGCCTGTGTAATGCTGGCAAAGGAGTTCATCCTACTATTATTTCTGGATAGGAACACAAAAATCACAAATGAGTAGCTCACAAACACCAATTACAGTTTATGCTACTGTTGTTTACCAGTATTTTACATGATGAACAAGTATCTGTGTTAATTTAAAGTCAGGACTGAACAAATGCCCTCTCAGGAGACTTGCAGCCACCCTCCTAAGCCAAGCTCACTCTTTCAGCTGATAAGAAAAATAGTATCTGTGCATAAACACTGCACTCCCCTTTCCACAAAGGAAAGGCAGAATACCCCTTTCAGCTTCACCAAAATGTAATTTCATTGCTTACATGCACTACTTTGAACTTTAGAGCATTTTTTTCTTTGGAATAGGATTCTGAGAGCACTGCAGTTACACACCTGTGTCAGTACACTGAGAGTCTGTGCAGTAGCTAAGAATACCAGAAAGTCAAGGGGACCTTTCCTGGGAAACTGAGGCACTTCTGTAAACCCATCTGAATGGCTTCAAACCTTTCATGCAGCACGATGGCAGCTATCCTGTGGCAGCACTGTTTCAGTGGGAGACAGTGCAGTGTTCTACAGCTTGCAAACTATTAACTTTGTTGAGTCATTCAGCATTAGCCTGGGAGAAAATGATCAAGAAAGAAAAGGATGAGGAGGAAGAAGAGAAGAAAGAGGAGGAGGAGACTCACGTTTCAGGCTGCTCTCATGTCCATCAGCCCACTTTGGTGACCCATTTTCTCTCTTACCACTTGACTGGCCTGTCTGCCTGATGCTGAAGAGCCTGCAGGTCAAGCCTGCCTTTCAACAAATCTTGGATAATTTCTTGTACTGTGGGGGACTGCCTCGGATGACTTGTTAACACTGCTCTACACAAATAAATCAGAACTGGTGACAACATCTAAAAAGAATTTCAGAAACAAAAAATGGATAAAAATCAGACACCTCTAAAACAGGAACACTGGTTCTTAACTACATGCTGCAGTTTTTCTGGAAAGCACTTCCAACTGTTACACTAAAAGGCTCCTAAAAACTTAAAACCCTTCAGGTTCCCTTTTTTGCTTATGATCTTGAAATCTACATTTTGCCAAAGAAGATCTTCTAAACCCTCAATAAAAGATATTCCAGGACAGCAAGGCCTCTCTCAAAGCCCCTAGTGAAGCTGTAGCAGGTAAGAGCTCTTCATGAGCCACATTCCTCAAGAAAATCAGACCACAAAGAACAAGCATATTCCTCAACACAAAAAAACTAAATCCAATACCAAATCACAAGAAGTTACCTTCATTTACCCATCTGAAGCTCCATCCCTCCTCCCCTCACTTCTCTCTTGGCCCAACCTCCTTTCTTTACTGCACTTTGCTCACAAAACTAAAACACAACCATATGGCTTTTGGCAGAGCTGCCTCCAGGTCCAGTAGGCATTTTGTTAGCTTGGACATCCATCCACGGAACAGATGTGAATGCTACACTGAATTCCCAAGGAGTTTCAAGGAGTCACTGAAAAAGGGGGAAGGAGCACATCATATGGAACAGCAGAACTTCATCTGTTACAACTTAGAAGGATTGCCAAATGCAGCAAACACTTGGAAGTCACCCAACCCAGTCATTCTATTTAAAGCACACATGCCAAAAAAAATAAAAGCAGAGGTTGATGTCTTCATTTTGACAGACGGAAAACTTGTTCTCCCCGTTCCCTCTTCGCGCCCACTATCACACGTTTATTTTAAGTGTTAACACTATCTTCTAGATTCAAAAGTGCAAGGAAAGGAAATGTACTGAGCACAGTACATGAGGATAGGAAGTGTGCAGCCTCCTTACAAAGGATTTTTCAGATGGGCTGCAGTGGAAAGAGATTAAACCGGTGGCATATGAAGGTGTGGGTAAGGTGTCAAGAACCAAAAGGTCCTGCCCCTTCTCAGTCACTATGGACTAAACAAGTGGAAAAATTCATTAGAGCTGAATAATTTGGATCCTGTGGTAAGCACACAGACTTCCTGAAAGGACAAGAAGTGAGTTTTAACTGAGCAGCATTGAAAGCAGCACTTCTGGGAGCAGAGCCTTCTAACACAGATGCAGGGCTTTGCTATAACAATATTCTTTTTTCATTTTTACAACAGTGTCAAATTTGATCTCAACAGGGTTAAGAGCAGATGTGAACTGAGCAGTAATTTCCTGTGCCTGACTTGAGAAATGTGAAGGAAACCTGCTCCTGAAACCACAGGATCCCAGTACTGGCACTCAAAACCTCTAATCATTCCTGCACATCCCAAGGTAACTCAGTTTTCTAATGCAGAAACACAGTTGCATCACCCAGCAAGAAAACAAGAGAGCTTGACATCTAAGGCATGTGCAGTAGCATGTGCTGAGGCCATTCCCTGTTCACAATCAGCAAACAATACAGCTTTAACAGAGCTCTGAGCAGGCACTCTCAGCTCTGTGCTCAGAATTTGGCTCTCTGGAGGACCTCCCGTACAGTCCATGGTGGCATCTGCTCCCCCTGACCTGCCAGGGCACAAGGGCTGCCTGCTTAAACCACAGCTCCCTGAATCCATGTGAGAACACCTGCAATTGAGGAGTTCTCAAGTTCTCTTTGCCTTTGTGCTACAAGTTTTAAAATTTACACAAATCCAGTATTTTCTACAAGGTTTTCTTTCACCATTCCTGTTGTAAAGTTGGTAGGAGCTGTGGTACAGTCACAGAAGGCACCATCACATTCCTCACCTTGAAAACCAAGTAGTTCTCTACTGAGCCAGTACATGAGAAATATGGTTTCTGTGGGAAAAATTCAGGAGGAATGGCTGATGAACAGCAGACAAGGGAAATCAAGCAAGCAAGCAGGCTTCACTCAGAGCCATTATCACTGAGAGGAGAGGGAGTCAGATTAAATCTCCTCTAATTAGACAGGCATTTAAAGGAAAGCTAGTAGGTCTTTTGGGACATGAAGTGATGGAAAATATATAACCCAGCTTATTTTCCATGGACTGGATTTACTGATAGCAGGAACAACCTCAAGGTACAGCACCTTCTCAGGGTATCTTTGAGGAAAGACTGAAGGAGGCAGCATAGGTTTGGGCCCAGAAAGGGGCTGGAGCTTCATCCTCATGGAAAGACTGCTTTGAAGACTGTGAAGAAATAAAGATCTGCAGGGTTGAGCTGGATTTCCAAGATAGTGCCACCACACATTTGTTACATAATGTAAAACAAAGATACCACATGGGGAAACAGAAAAGCTTAACTAAGTGCTCACATCACCTTGTGAACTGGTTTATTTTGTTTTTTAAACAAAAAGCAGACTGAGGAAAAAATAATATATACCCATTTGTCAGGTAAGGTAAGAAAGACACAAAATTGATATGATGTGGTAGCAATTTGATAAATTTTCAGATATAATATCCTGTGAAAACATTTTCCATAATTGCAGCATCCCAAGGGATGCAGAAGGGACGCAAAGAGGATTTCAAAGCAGTGGAACAATCTAATGAATAACCTACATATCTTTATTACATTCAAATGGAAGAATTTTTCACTGAACAGGGCTTTTTTTTTTTTTTTACCAATTAATTGTTTATAGATGATAGTGAGTCAAAAGTAAAACTTAAGAGATTCTTAAAACTTCAGTGTACAAAGGTATAAGGACCAGATGGCAATTCTAAAGATGTCTCCAGAGCAGTGCATGAAACAGATGCACCCTGTTGCACAACAGTCACCTCATTACATTAAAATAAAATTGTGGCAAATTTTCAGAAATGCCTAAAGGAATCAAGTCCTCTTTACAAAAAAACACAGGTTTCTCCTTGCTTAAATATGAAAAAACATCCTTTAAGTTAAGTTACTTCATGCTTTGTTTAATTTGAAACTACAAAGCCCAGTGATATAATATAACCTCTCTACAGCTGAACAGTACAAGGTTAATTCAGTTTCCTTAGAAGAGTGGAAGCTGTATTAGCATAGCACATAGAAGAAAGGTGAAGCTGTTTTTTAGTGAATATAAATCAAAAGCCAACAATTTGTACAAAATAGATAAAAGAAGCAAATGGACATCAAAGCAGTATCTACAGTCAGCAGAGGTAATAATGATGTTTTAAGTATATAAGGGGCTTTAAATGTATTAGAAGCAAAAGAAATCCAAAGAATGCTAGCAATATAGCTTTGAAAGAAAATGATGGAGTTGTCAAAAGGAACTACACTGAATATATAAATTAAAATAGTAACTAGGTGTGGAGGGGGCCTCTATGCCTGGCACCTTTGAAACGTTGTTTGCAGTTTTGAGCCCACAAATCAACAATGAGTTCAAACTGGAGGGGGCTCAGAAGACCCAAAAGAAAAACAACAGGACTGAAAGATGTGTTTCATGGCAAAGGGAGTCAGGGAGCTCAGTGTGTCAATAGCTTAAATCCAAAGATTAGGAAGTGATAGAAATTGAGAGAAGTCAGTCTCTAAATTTCATTATAACGAGCTATTCAAGCTGGGTGCCAAAGGCTGAGTAAGCTCCAGAGCTGGCTGCGTGCTGAAGCCAGTCAAATTTAGATGGAAATTCACATTCCCCATCACTAGTGATTTTTAGTCTGACAGGAAATGGTTTTCTAAAAGAGATGCTTTCACACAGTGGCTCTCTACCTGATCAGAAGGCAGCTGTCCTTGACTTGCATCGCTGAGCTGAGACTGCTACAGCAGTGACAAACATGGCCTGGCTGTCCTTGTGTCACCATCTCTGAGTGGCCGGAGCTGCAGGAGGCCAGCACTGCTCTGGGTCAGGCAAGGACAGCCCCTGCCAGCCCTAACCTGAGCACCCCAACCAGAACACTACAGCAGCACAGATCAGGCATTCTGACTTCAGAAAGCACTACCACCTTCTGCCCATCATTAACACACAATGATTTATAACCCTACCTGTGTTGTTGCCGTGCGTGCTTTTAGCATCTTGTACATAATAAAACCTTGATAAATAAAGTAACAAAGTGGTGTGCATATATTTTACATGAGATTTTTTTTTCAAAGAGATAGTTTAAACATGCACATGTTTTAATGTAGACTGCTTTCATATTAAATACACTGTCAGTGCTTTCATTACAAAGTCCTGGCCAACTCCTCAGAGGAGATCTGAAAGCCCAGTGATTTGTGAGACTGTGGCATTTGTGCTGTCTGTGCTCTACCCTCAGCATGAGAAAGGGCTCTGCTCCCCCCTCAGCCCCCGGCTTCCTTTAGTACCTCTCAACGGGTGATCTCAAATGCTTTAACTAATATCAATTAATTACGCTTCAAATTGCCCCTAAGAGAGACAGCCGTGATTATCCCCCTCTGTCATTACATCCAAGGTTAAATAGAGTCAGGAAGAGGTTAAGTGACTCTCAGGGTTCACAATCCTGCTTGACAGGGAGCCGGGCTGCAAGGTGCTGACTCCATTTGTTCAGCTGTGAAACCATCAGGGCCTCAGAGGGCTCAGCACTGGCAGGATGGAGCCCTCAGCGTGCAAAGTGCAGAGCAGAGAATGACTTTCCAATTCCCCAATCTCTGCTGGAAATCATCACCGTTTAAATAACAGGGGTAGATAGTGCCCTCCATTATTGGTTTTTAAATGACTGCAATTCTAAGCAAGTGCAAGCAGCAGCTCTGCACAGCTATCAAAGCCAGCCCGGGAGCTTGTACACCACAGAGTCAAGCAAAGCCTGTTTCCACTTCAAGAATTCCAAGCTATTAACTAGAATTAAAACAAGAATATTACTTGGTCAATCAAGGAAAGACAGGCCAGAGACAGTAATTGCAGAGATAAGAGCTGGAAAAGGGTATACTGCTTAAACCAATGCCATTCATATGGCTACACGAGTTATTGAATCCACAGGCAGATTTGAGAAAGGCATTTGGAGATGTTACTGAAAGGTTAATTCACTTTGTTTTACCAGTAGAGAACTGGAGGGCCTTTTAATAGAATATCTGGACCCAAAGCTCATTTGATGACATGACCTGACACCATAGAATAATCGTATTTCTAAGACACGAGATATTAGTAATTGAAAGAGGGGGACTTGTCCTTTGATTTGAAAAATGTTATGAGGTTTTCAGTTAAGCATCAGGTCAACCAAAGCTTGTCCTACTACTCTTAACAACAGGCAAACTACTCCAAATTTCACAGCCTGCTGGTGGATTTTGTTGTTTTTTCCCAAGGTATCTGAACTCTTACCCTGTAGCACTTTGGAGAACGAACGAGACAAAAAATACAAAACCCAAATTATTTGAAAACCACAGCCATGAGACATGAACAACTGCAACAGCAGCAACAAAGTCATCAGAACAGGTCAAACTGCAAAGTGAGGAGAGTAAAAAGACTCGGCACAAAATTCCTGAACTGTTTTATCCACTACAAAAAGCAAGGATATGACTGATTGCAGTAAATTACAAATGACATGCCAGCACTCAGCATTTGGCAACAAGCAATCCTTTGAGATAGAAAGCTGTACAAAAGTCACCTCTGGACAGAAAGGGTTAAAGGGCAACAGTTACACCCAGAACAAACCTGAGCGTCAGTGCCAGCAGATCTGCATTTTCTACTGTGTCACTGGCCTGTGTAGCTGGAACAAAGCTGGCAGCAGCAGTTAACCAAGTCAGCATCAGTCCTGGTTAACAGCAAACACAGTTATAGAGCAAATGAAAAAAACATTTGCCATCTGACATGCCAGTGAACACCACTAATAGAAGATACACTGCTGAGTTAGCAACAGCCAGCAGAGCACTGGATTTTTAGCTGTGCTGATGCTTAAAAGCAGTTCCCATCAAGACAATGTTACACATCACCTAAAAAAGCATTTGTCATATTGGAAATGGGTTTCGTGACAGTGCATAAGGATGAGTGGCATATTCATAGTCTCCTCATGTACCCACAGTGACACTGCACCAACAGAGTTCTGTGTCTGCGAGGAGAGAATTCCATGGGGCAAGAGCATGCACTTCCCTCCTCTTCCCTTCTCACAAGCTGGAGCTGTTTATAGACAGACAATATTCTGCACACCAAATCGAGCAGCTTTAACATTTCAGGGTTACAAAACAAGAGGAGCTGGATCATCCCAACAACTTTTAGTTTAATGCCATGCCCCACCACTGCCACTGTGAGCACTTTGTGAGGGTTATGCAGAGTCTGGGGAAGCGCCTCAACTTCTGAGTTGAGAGCAGCTCAAACTCTTCTCTTGGTGCTAATTACTCTCCTTGGCACAAACACTGGGGCTAAGAGCAGTTCTGCCAGCCTGACTGCAGAGACCACTCCATAAATTCATTCTTTATCAATCCCAGCCTGTTAAGGGGCTCTGTGGCATCAGCACTATTTACACCAACAGGAACACACCTCAGTAACGTGCCTGTAACAAGTGCACCACTGATGCAGGAGAGAACACAGTTAGTGGCAGAGCTAACATATCAAAATTCTGCACTGCCAGCCCACACAGGATTTAAAACCTCATTATCAGAGGGTCCAGACCTCGCCTCTGCCTCAGTCAACAACCAGAAAATCCTTCCTGCAAGTATCTTTTGCGTTGAAAGGGATTCTTTCTGTTCAGCATGTTTTTAATAATTTTTTGATAGCTTAAGCTTCATTTACAAACATGCACATTTTGTTCAGGCTCTTTGATACAGCCTCCTAATCAAAACTTAACAAGATGTGCTTGCAAGTGACAGGAAAACCTCTTGCTGGAAGCCAATCCAAGACCGTTGTGGAACATTATATTCATCTGTGCTGCTGCTTTGCTCTGCACATCTGAACTCATGAATTCAATTGTCAAGTATGTTCTCCCCCTCTGTGCATACTTCACACAGACCTGTGCCACCCAAGTCTGCTGAGTGACCCAGCAG
This sequence comes from Eopsaltria australis, assembly GCA_034509425.1. Taxonomy (NCBI): domain Eukaryota; kingdom Metazoa; phylum Chordata; class Aves; order Passeriformes; family Petroicidae; genus Eopsaltria; species Eopsaltria australis. Next base: position 1,926,536 of record JAVTVJ010000067.1, on the reverse strand, counting down.
AGACCCAGGCTGCTCATCTCAGACCCAGCAACCACAGGCTGAGGCCTCACAGCCAATAAAAGTTGCCATGTTTTGCTACAGCTGTGCAGCTTAACCAAAGCACAGCATTATCTCCCCAAAAAATGCTTGTGCAAAGGCTGAGATACAGTGAAACCAGCTTTGTCCAAGCTTGCTCTAAAAAATAGGAAGGACGAAAAGGAAATACTACTGCTTCCTTCAGAACAGCTTTTTGATGACAGCTTGGGTCCCAGGGCTGGAGGAGCACACTGCCCTCCTGGCTGTCAGCATTAACAGCCAAAAGCCATGTGCACCCTCTGAGCTCACAGTGTGACCCACTCTGGCAAGGACTCTCTGCAAGTGCTTCTGTCATCGTGTGTTCCCTGATGCATAACTTGGACAGAAACACCAAGCAGTTTTTGTTGTGAAAACACAGAGAAGGAGCATACCAGGATACAGAACAATTAATATTCTGAACAAACTTCGTGGGTAAAATGAATGCAGGCTTGCTTAGCTCTTGGCATTTTATGCACTCCTGATGAAGCACACAGAGATGGGCAGGACTCATTTAGTCAGACCCCTATCTGATTTCTTACTGCTGAGGAAAGTCCTACCTGATTACCCACTTACTTCTTAATGATGGTCAGGAGCTGACCCATCAGACAGCAATGATGTCAATGTTCCTTTACTGTCAATAGTGTCAGTATTGTTTTACTGTCTTTGTTTTACATCAGAACAATGCCCAGATACTATCTCCCACAAACACCTTAGATCAACACACAGGCTTTTAATGGCTCCAAAAACATCCCAAAGTCTTCTGGGACTTTATCAGATACAACACAGATTAGGCACCTTCATTCATTTCTTACAGCACTGAACGAAAAACCCTACAAAAAGTTTAATGAAGAATGAAGGAGGCTGATGCCTTTAACTGCACATCCTCTTGCAGCAGTACAGCCACTTGCTCCATCCAAAAATCCTCATTAAAATCATCCTCAGGATGGTTTACTTCTGGGTGTTCTCTGGGTAAGCCCTGTGGGTCAGGCTTTACCAGAAAATGACTTTTTCCAGCTGATGAAATTCATTTCCAGTGAAGTGAAAGTTTCACTGCTGAACACAGAACAGGAAATCAGCTCCCAGCAAAGCATTTATTAAAAATACCCATTCTGCAAACCCTGTTGAGTCCCACAAATTGAGGCCATTTGGCAAGTCAATAACATTGGCAACTGCCATCCTTATGAACCATTAAAAGGGAGCACTTTCCCTGACTACATCCCATTGCTGCTGAAAGTCTTTATTTTTTAAAAGTGCTTATTAACTTGTGTTTTGACACTAAAAGTAGAAAGTGAATGACTTTGTTCAGTGCTGAGTCCTGCCATTAAAAGTGACTGATCTAAAATCAGAGTGCCCTTCCCCCCCATCATTTGGACCTGTTAATGACTGGTCTGTTATATATAATTCCTTTCTGACACAGTTGATTCATTTGCAGTCTCTTTGGAAGCAGCAATCTCAACCAAAAAATGACATTCTTGTAACTCAAAAGTGGACATTTTCTGTTTCTGTACAAGAATTAGCAGGGGGTGTTACTAAGCTTTTCCTGTTTAGAGAAAATCAGAACTGGATGAGAAAGGGGGAAAAACAAACCACAATCAAAAACCCAAACCCCAAACCAAATAAAAACCCACTGTGTACCTCAAATTCCAGTATAACTACTCCTAGAAATACAGCATTGCTGTGTTGAAAGGCACTTCAAGAGATCACCTAGTCTAACTCCCTTGCTCAAAACAAGGTCAACTACAGCAGGTTGCCCAGCACTGTGTCCAGCTGGGTTTTGAATATCTCCAAGGATGAAGCCTCTTGGGTCAACCTGTTCAAGTATTCAACCACAGCCATAGTAAAAAAACCACCATTTCCTCTAAATGTTTAAGCAAACATTTGTTTCAGTTTGAGCCCATTGCCTCTTGTCCTGTCCCTGGGCACTGCAGACAAGAGTCTCACCTCACTTCCATCACTCTTTTTTCCCCCCTTAATTCTGTTTGAGTAATGCAGCAAAAACATCTCCAACTGCAAAGACATTATTTACTGGAATTTTTGTTACCCTTTGTGATTCTGACAACTAATCACAACCAACTGCTTCTATTTTGCACAGTTTTCAGTGCTACAGTAGTAGGAGGTTAAAATTTAATGCATTGTCAAAGTCAAATCTCAATTATCTGGAATAACAGAGTGGAGAGAGCACATAAAAGTAAAAATGCAGATAAAACACGTCCAGATAAGCTATATGAACAGGGAGGACATAAGAGAAAGAAGAAAGAAAACTCAGGGTGCTGATCCCAGAAGAGGTACTGATGCAAAGGGGTCGGCCCAGGACACCTTGCTTTAGTGCTGTGAGTCTTGAACCAAGCTCTGGGTGCAGAGCACAGACCTGCAGCCACTGCCCTCCTGAGCCTGGCTGGCTCAGCCCTGCAGTCTAACTGCTCTTGTCCATTTGGCTCACTTCCCAATACAGTCCATAGCCCCCAAATCCTGATCATCCATGTACCAGGCTCCATGTGCACTCCAAACCATACTTGGACTAATTGTCTCCTCTCCCCATTTCTGGACAAAGCCAAACAGTTATAAAAGTACACCTGAAGTAGCTGATGGAATCCAGCACCCCAAGGACTGGATGATGGAAAAAAATACAGACACAAATTCCATAAACTCTCCCCAAAAGCTTCTCAAATGCTGATGCATTAATCCTACTGCTTTCAAACGCTTCTCCAACCCCTCACAGCAGTCCCCACGCACACCTGTGGCTTCATGCTTCCCTTCTGCAGATGGTACCATTGTCTTCCTCTTATTTTAGGCATTTTGAACTTAAATATACATGAGTGCAATGACAATTGCATTTTCACAAGAGCTGCACAAGGGTCCAGAGAAGAGCTGGGCCAGGTGCTATGCAGCACCGATGCCAGCAGCCTGCTCTAAGTCCTATCCCTGAGTAGCTCTAACACATGGCAGCCCACATTCCAGCCTGTGTGGCATGGTACAGACCTACCCAAAGGGCATCTGGATGAAGATCTGGTCCCAGGCCATTACTGGCACAAGTGGCACTGGGTTTTCTGCAGCAGGCACTTTTTCCCAAGTCAGCATTGGGAACCTGCCCTTATTCCTGCCTCCTGCCCCATATCAGTCATTACAGCACACACAGACGCCACCAGGCAGGAACAAGACTGTGAAACCAAGATCTCCACAGGTGTCAAGTCCACAGGAGCGGACGTTTTCCCCCAGTAATTTCAGGATTTTTGATTCCGATTCTCAGTCCTTAAAATATTCCACAGGCATGAAGAATAACCTTTATGTTTCACCCATATTCCGGGAGACAGAGTAATGAGTGCTCCTATCTGGAGCAGCCTTCTCCTCCAGAGCTAAATCACTGTGAAGCACTGTTCAGTACCATTAAAGCCCAGCTCAGCCCTGAGTTATCGGCAGCACAGCAGCAGACTGGTGGGTCTCCTATACATATTAAGTAATTTGGACTGGAAGCTGCCACAGAAAAGCCAGATCTCATTTTAATTTGCATCTAAGATATATATCTGTGGCTTTTGCCTAAAGGTTTGTCACTCTAGCTGAAAGCCTGACAAAGGTCAGAATACTCAACTTTCTGCTTTAAATTCTAATGACAGATGAGAGATACATTTCTTAGCATAAATATTTATATATAAACATACTTTATATATGCATGTATACACACCCCCCCAATCTTAAAATATCTCAGCATATGTGTAACTGTAACAAATACTGCCACAGAGTCACAAGTGAATGGAGTAGCATACTGTGAGTCTGCCCTGACCCAAGATGTGGATCTGAATAGAAAAAGAAAATTATTTGAGGTAATGGGACCTTGAAATTTTAGCAGTGTTCCTTCTGCACTAAAATAAGAAAGTTAAGATTAATTGGCAATGTAAGCTCCAAGAGGTCTCAAGATTGAGAAAATGGTAAACAAAAGCTAATCTATCAAATTTATCAGGATTATCACATTATCACTGCAGAAAAGCTGAAAAAATCTAATTATTTGAATAATTCTAATTTTTCTACTGCATTAACGTTTATTTCATAGAAAACGGAGATTTAAAATACTCATCTGGTGTTTTCCCTTGCACCCAACAAAGTGCAGGCTCGTTGCACTGCCTGTGTGTGCCTGCTTTGTGCTTTGCTCACAGACACTTCCACATTTAGAGAGAACAAATGTGACAAATCAGAAACTGTGCATGACCCACGTACTGACACCACAACAGCAACGCTGTCCCAGGGGTCATGGAAGGCCAGACAGGGCTCCAGTTAACACCTCTCTGGTCTCATGCAGCACTGTGTCAAAAACAGGGCAAAAATGAGTCTGAAGAGCAGCCTCAAAGAACCCAACAGTTTTACATCACGCAAGCCTTGCTTTTACAGCTTGCTCATATAGACAGGCTGATCTTTACTCACCCCTTCTGAAGTAAGGGTGGAAGTCCAATCACAAAAAATTAGCCCATCAGGCAAGGTGCCTCTTGCATTCAGCCCTGGGTGCTGCATGCTCATCACACATAGAGTCTTTGCTTGACACGTGGCATTAAAAAAGACCAAGAATCTAACTGCCTTAAAAAGATGCAGCTAAAAAGCAAAAGTGAAATAAATCTGTCCTATGCAGAAAATCACTAATCAGGTAAACAGAACTTGGAGACAGTGAACTCCTAAATCTTACCATTTCACGTGCAATCATTTGATTTTAAAATTACAATTTGCTCCTAACCAGCTGAGGTCCATGAATCAGAAATTCCTGGCACATGGGCAATTTTTAGTCAATAGATGGTGGGAACTGGACTGGAGAAGGGAACACATCCCCTTCAGTCTTCTTTTACAGCCTTCCAGAAATCTCCCTCCTGAATTGCACCCCTGCTTTCTCCCACATCCCTCTGTGGGAGCCCCAAAGCATTCATGTTTAATTCTCTAACAGAAAAGCAAAATAAGGGGCTGCTGATTAAACATTAAGGACCTTTTTCTCTCTTTATGGAAAATACCTTTGGTTTAATGGGAACAAGTTGGTAATTGTTTATCTGAAGGTTATCCATTAATTGCTGGCCATGTGATACGAAAGAAATTTTTTTGGATCTGGGGGCCTGAGTCATGGTGCTATAAAAGCATGTTAGTAGTACCTAATACTAAATGCCTGGATTATCTTCTCCCTTTGATAAACCCCTCAAGTGTTAAGAACTTGTACCTAGTCTGCCAGTCTCTGGGACAGCACAGGAAAACAGAAGAGGTTCCTCTCATGCACCTTATTTATAAAGGGCCTGATTTTAAACTTCTCTAGAAATATCCTCAAGAGCTTGAAAAACAAAGTGATTATGTGATGCATGCAAAAGAATCTGGGAGGAGGGAGCTATGCCCCTGGTCCCAGTGGAGACTTAAATGCAGATTTATGACAGACAGAATTTATTCCATCAAAATTTGTTCTCCGCCTCGTGGACTGATTCCTCCTACACTACTGTATTGATTTCACTACTGAAGTGCTGCTCTAATGAATCAGGCTCCTCATGTCCACTGTGCTACACTAAAGGACCACATTTTGTTATATGGACCATAAAATGCAGCAGAGGAAAATGAATCTGTTTTGATTTTGTACTGCTGCCTGCTTTGGTGTCTGCATTAAATAATATAACCATTATACACTATTTTGTTTCGATTTAAAAAGATACAAATGATGGTGCCAATGATGCTCCCATGCACTTATATTCAGAATCAGCTGTTTACCCTTAAAAGTCTGGGGACAGTGAGGGAATTAATTCAGGATTTCATAATAAATGCAGGGCTTATAAAACCCATCCATGCAGAGAGGTTATTTACTCACATGGTGCATAGAACATGACAAGGGTGTGCTTCTTCTTCTTCAAGGACTCCCTGAAGTCTTCTCCAGCAAGGTGGATAACACTGGTCTGTTTTTCTTCCCATGCAGGCTCAGGTGGAGGTGGTGCTTCAGGACTAGAAAAGAAAGACAATTAAATTGGTATGAAAATGTTTCTGGAAGCAGATAAAGGGACGGCATCGTCCTGGTCATAATTAGCATGAGGGAACTGATGTGAAAAATCCTTCAGGGTGCCTGTGCAGTAGAAAGACACACTTGGTATTTCCAACACCAGGCAACAGCAAAAAAGATGCAAGTTAATTTCTGGAACTCAATAGAAATATAATTTAAGGGATTGTAGTCAGGCATATAAGTAGAAATGCTGAATCAAGACATCCTACGTTGCATCCAACATCTGCATGGAAAAAACATTGTTTTGTATCACTGTATCATCCACAGGCATGAACTGAGAAGAAAAGCAAGCAGGTGGAATCAAAAGGCAACCAGTACAGAGCAGCATCTTCCATTCAAACATCCTTTTTGTACTCTTTACCACTATCATGCAAACTTCTGTCAAGAATTTCATGACCTTCTCTAGAATTCAGATATTAAAGCCAGGATGCAATAATCAGCATCGTTCCACTTGGAATACTGGGGGTTACTGAACTGGAATATTTTACCTTGGCAAAGAGAATGTCAGATTTCAATTATGACTGCACATACTGGCTAGATCAGAGCAATCCTGCACACCTAGAGTGCCTCTAACAAAAATTCTGCTATTCACTAGCTCACAGACTTCTCTCAGACTCATTAAATTCATTCCTGCTGTATCTTAAACAGTGATTACTTATATAAAATCATCAGAATGGCACCACAGTATAAAGACCTTCATATGTCGCCTTGGTAATAAATTACCTTTTCAGACTTTCCTGACACTTTGAATGACACCATTTTAAGTTGTATCAGGTACATAAAAACCAAGTGGAGAAAAACTCAATTTTTAAAGTCCTCCTCAAGGTCACTCGGTGGACATTCATTGTATTTCCATCGTTACTGATTTTCCAGTTTTCAGAGAGTTAGATGGGCTGAATTTTCCCATGAACACAGTTGTTGTGAGCTATCACTGATTACAGTTACAGAGGTGTGACTTGTTCTCACACCAACTTTTCCATGCTGACCTGGAATAAGCTACCCAGCACATGGTAACAACCTAGCGCGGCAGCACAATCCCCAGAGAGGAACCAGAGTCAAAACCCACATGGCTGCAACCACCCATTGAGACAGGTCTCCACAAGCTGTACTTTTATCACCAGCCTGCACCCTGGATGCATCCCTATTTCCAGAGTGCAGCTGTGCCAATTCTAGCCCTGGTCAGAAAACAAGGATCTTATTCTACTGCATCTCTAGCTAGGAGAACATCCAGGCGGCAAGAGCAGGAGACAAGTTGTCTGGGCTTCATCTGTATTGCTGACTAGCTGAGGCTGCAGACAGAAGGCTTCCAGAGGTACAGCAGGACCCAGAAGAATTAACACCCCTTCTGTGTTCCTCACTGCTTATTCACCTGCCAGCATGCACAGGCAGCATCAGCCTGTTTAACTCACTACAAATTATACAGTGCTCAAAAGAGTCCAGCAAAGCAGTGAAATGAGGACAATGACATCATACACAATATGGATACAGCAGCCTGGCGCCTGCGTGGGCAGGGAGGCCAAGGGACTACCATGTCTAAAAGTAAAATAAAGTCCCCCAACATGCTACAAAGATACTGTCAGACCATATCTGTTACCTGATTTGAAGCAGTCAGATATGTAATGTGAAAAGAAAAAAAGAGAAAGAAGAGAAGAGAAGAGAAGAGAAGAGAAGAGAAGAGAAGAGAAGAGAAGAGAAGAGAAGAAGAGAAGAGAAGCCCACACAATCTCCTCCCCCACCAAATAAGAGGGGAAAAATAAAGATTACATTCCTCATGCCAACTGCATGTAACAGTTAAATGATTAAAATATTCACAAAACTCTGGCAGGTTTTCTTCCCCTTGACTAATGCAGAAAATACATTAGGCTTACAGTATCTAAAGAAAATGCATATTTTATATATATATGCATACTTTTACATATATGCATACTTAATGCATACTTAGAGAGAGAATTGTACCAGCAATTTAATTTGAAATGGAATTATTGTCATCACTTTCATATCAACTTAATTCTGCACATTTCAGTACACCACCCAAGAAAAGTTGGTTAGTGCACTCAAAGGTGCTGGCTTTGTTGGTCTCACTGGCTTTCCTTCAGCCCCACGTGGGTGGAATTCTAGGCACTGGCTCTGAAATGTTGGAAAGAGAAAAGTGCAACTGTAGAAATTCAGTTACTAACACCAAGACCTGCTGCTTTGTATAAAGAGGGAACAACAAATGTTCTGTTTATTTTTCAGAGCCATTGCTATTCCTTCTCTGGGGAAAGGCTTAAGGTGTATTTGAAAAATATTTATTTTGGGAAAGAAATATTGGGACAACTATGAAAAACCCCACAGCAAATAAAGGATTTGGAGTACTAGAGACCATCATTAACATAAATGTTTCTGTGGGTTTGGATACTGGAATTCAGTTTAATTTTGTTAGCAAGGGATTTAGGCAATGTTGAAGCTCTGTTTAGCTCCCCACCAAAGCCGTCTGCAGGAGTCACTAACCAGGAACTCAAATACTATCTCAAAACCTTCGAAACTTACTTTTGCAGCCAGTCAATGATCTTCTTCTTTGTTCTGAGGTGTGGCAGAGTGTATTTCTCCTCTCCATCCTTAAAATACTTCAAAGTAGGAAACCCTGAGATGTGATACCTTTCTGCCAGAGCCTTGTTGACAGTAGCATCGACTGCTGCAAGGACACCTGGACTCTGAAACAGAGATCACCTCCTGTAAATCCCAGCCCCACACACCCCTTCAGCAGGACACAGTGGGCTTAGGGGCAACCATTCATGGTCTAGGTGCCTTTGCTGCCTTTAGGACAAGAGGACATAGTCTTAAGCTGTGCCAGGGAGGCTATGGGTGGACATGAGCAAGGATTTTTTCACAGAAAAGGTGATTAGACTTTGGAATGGGCTGCCCAGGGAGATGGTGGAGTCACCATCCCTGGAGGTGTTTAAGGAAAGACTGGATGTGGCACTCGGTGCCATGGTCTAATTGACATGGTGGTGCTTGGTCACGGATTGGACTTGGTATCAGTGGTCTTTTCCAACCTGATTAATTGTGTGATTCTGTGCACAGACATACAGAAAGACACAGAGGACTGATGCAAAACCAGAAAGGGACATACTATGGACTATATGTTACCAGAGTCTTACCTGTTTCCCTCCCATTTTTGATAGGATTCTCTGTATATAATTCACTTTATAATGCTTAAGAGCTGTTCCCAGAAATTACATTTCCTCCCACAAATCCCTGTTTCTCCCAGAAGAAACAAGCACTGCTAAAGACAAGTTTACTTTAAGGCAAATTCATCTTTCCCTAACTTGTGGGCATCTTTTTGTGGACCACCTTTAGCCGCACAGAAGAACAGGCATTTGTAGAGTGTGACTCATCAGATCTTTGTTTTTCTCAACTCCTCCCTCTCCAACAGCAATTAAAGAACTCTAGATGTTTCCAGAGAAGATGCTTAAAAAGTATGGGGGAGACCAGTTCTAGTTCTCCTCCTGGATGGCATACACAGCACGAGACTGAATCAATAACACTAATACTTGTATTATTGGATCTCTCTTCTCCTGCCGTGCTGATGGAGCACTTATGACGAAGCTAATGGAGTGGTGCAACCATTAAAAACAGGGTATTTGAAACAGGGATCAACCCCTTTTGTTTTTTCCCAAATCTAATTCATAAATAAAAGCCTATGTTTCTTCACATTCAATGCCTTTAAGTAAGGGGGAAAAAAATCCATTTTTGGATTTGATCATATTATGTATAAGGCCTACAGCAGAATACATAAACATTTTTCGATTTTGTTTTCGTTCAAGACAGAATGTTCTTTCTCAGACTTTGGCAGGGCTCATGCATTAGCGATGAGACTGTACTTTGGAAGCACATTTTGAAGGGTCCTGTGGGAGGATGAGAACAGCTGAATTTGTTGTAGGGAGAAAAGTCACTTTTATTACTCTAGTTATTTATTACTGATTATTTGAAGGATATAATAAAGGAAATTAGCTTACATCACTGGCTACATGGAGAAACTCTGCAGCCTTCTCATATTCTGGCTTCATTTTCTTACAGTGCCCACACCCTGCCAAAAAAAAAAAAAAAAAAAACCCAAAATAATTAAGTTGTATATACCATGGTTATTCATTGACCCATCCAGCCATTATCAAAATCCAAAACCATGTGGTAAAGATTTACCAGAATTTTATATGCATTTTATTTGATACATTTGTAAAGCCTTAGTATAATACAGGATTTTTTCCAAAATGGCCACAACAGTTTAAACAAAGAATTTAATCTATTAAAAATAATAGTAATACACCCTCTGTTTTCACACACATACACACACACACACACACACACCCCTTTCCTTACAAAAAGTACTATAAACATTTGTCAAGCCCATTGCTTCTAGCATGTTCTTGGGCAAGGCACAACCTCACCCATTTCAGTTTCCAAATCTTTATCTGCTTTAAAAAGAAACAACACAGCTCCTCATGTGACTTTGTGACTTTCAGTGGAGGCTTACACTAGCACAGCTTAATAGAGTAATATAATTTGAATTCAACTGCACTGATAATAAGCCCTGCTTTACAGTGGTGCAGCATGTCCCTCTAGCAAGGATTTGCACTGATTTAATCACATCAGTGTAATTACACCACCACATATGTTCCCAACATAAGCAGGGTCTGTAAAACCGAGATAATGGTGCTTCCTCGCTTGTGCGAAGTTCTCCAGAGATCTGCCATTACTTCACTGCTAAGTGCTGACATTACAATAAAGTAAAATGAATGCATGAGTGAGAAAAGCAGACTCAGAATAAATTATTTGGGTGTAAATTGAACTGCTTTGAGCTGGTGCAGTTGAACTTTCAGGCCCAGGCGAGGGTTGTGACGTGATGTGAAGTTCAGCACCTCCAGCACGATGCTGAGCCTCAGTGACAGCCCCTTCCCACTCCCCAACGGACTGGCACAATGACAGCCTCCACTGGGACACTGCACAGGGGTGGAGTGGCCAGGAGGGACATGGTGAGGGACATGGTGAGGGTCAGGTGTGACTGGAAGCTCAGGGAGCTGGGACCAGGCGCTGGCACAGCCCTGGCACTGCCCTCGCCTGCCCAGAGCGCTGCAATCCCCATGCAGTGCCTCACTGCACCTCTCCCTCCTGTCTGCAGCAGCAGCCAGCTCGCTTTCCTCAGCTGTTATTGTTGGAATGGGCAGTTGAAAGCCCAGACTTTGCTGAGCTTTTGGAAGTTGTATCAGAAGATACAGCTAGAAATGTGTTTCAATGCGTGCCAGCAAAAGCTGACTCTGAGGTGTATGGGTAACAGGGCTGGGGCTATTTTTACACCATTGTTCAAAAGAAAATAAACCAAAGACTCTGAACCTCAGTGCTGCTTTGTTTCCCTCTAATGGGATGACTGCTGAAGCCAGCAGACACAAACCTGGGCCTGAACTCAACCAGACAAGCATGTTTTATATAGCACAAGTCAAAAAGCGTTTGCAGCCAAGAAGCCATAAGACATCCAGGTGTAAGCAACTTCACCAGAGCAAAGAGAGCTTCACCCACCACAGCACATCATGGAACACTTTCAGGGCATGTTTATAGAGTAGGGTGAACACATTTGAATAACAACTGCAAATCCCACCTAAGAATTACAGCAAATACTGAAGCGGTTGATCTCAGACCAAACTCCCGTTCAAACACCAGCTACAGTCTGTACCACTTAGTCATCTGCACAGAGACCACAGCATTAAAGAGCCCCATGCCATTCCTTTAAGCAAAAAGCAATAGTGTGGTAGGAGCAGCAGAAAAAGGAGAGCTCAGCTGGCAGAGAAAGCTTTGCTTTAATTTTACACCATGGTGTGAGAATGCTGGGAACCTGATGCGACAGCTTCACAGGTGAATTCAGGAAGAAGCTGGGAGAGGCTGAGGAAGAGTTACTGTCTCAGCACTGCTTATCTTGGTTAAAAGCACAAAAGAGGCTGGCAAAATGATTTATTTGCCACCCACAGAAAACTTGCAGGCATATGGCTTTGTGTAAGGGGCTGACAGATCCCTTTGACACCTGCCCAAGTTGATTTATTTCTCCTTTTAGGAGCAGGGAACTTTATTCATTTTGTGCTCTTCCTCACTTCTAACCAGAGGGCATCTCAACTCCCAGCTCAGATACCTGGGAACCTCTCTGAATTAGGTAGCTTAAATTTGTACAAACAATGCTTTTCTGCAGGGCTAACTTCACCTTGGTGGGCTTTACACAGTGTGTCCTTTAACCACAGCAAGGTTCATACTGTGCTCTAGCTACAGTATCCACATAATCTACACTTTATTCCAATTATATTACAATCATCAATTAGATCTGATCAACCAAAGGCATTAAAAAGCCAGAGTTTTCACAAAGCTATGCAAAAAAAACCCAAACCAACAACCCAGGCACATTTGGAAATGAAAAAATATCCAAAGTATCTGAAATTCACGTAAGTAATATTTTGGACCAAGATATCCAGACCATGAAATGTCACTGTTCCGGGTTCTTTCATGAACATCACACAGACACAGCACTACTGACTGCCACAAAGCTAACTCACTCAGGCTTAAAATCAAGGGAAGCAACATCAGATCTTTAAAAGGCACTTAAATGCAAACTGAAGTCTTCAAATCTTTATCGCGAATGCTTGTTCTACCCCTGACAGGACAGCATGATGTATCAGCCTGGAAAAAAGTCACCACATTAAACTGAACCTGAGAGAGGGACAACAAATCATAAGAGCTTCTCCCACAATAAACGATGCTTTTCTGGCTGCCTTCATGAGAATTTTGCTATTGTGAGCTACAGCCTGCATTCACCTACCATTGCAGAAAGGGGGGGATACAAATTACAAGTCAGACTTACAAACCACAAAACAATTAATCTCTCCTATGATTATTTATCCTATCTTTAAATAATCCTGTGAAGACTGTCATTAAATTTTCAAGGCCAATGAATTTATTCAAATGAATCCCAAGGTCACTGCCTCTCCTTCGATTGCTACATTAGGTTGTTCAGCAGCAGCTTCATCGCTCTGTGCTAAGCTCCTCTAGTTTTAGATGCTTTCTGTTCATAAAAATGAGTGGGGAAAATATCAACAACCCTACAGGCCCTGAGCCCAGATGCTGCTGTGTGCTGCTGGGACAATGGAAGGAGCCCAGAGGTCTGCAGTGGGCATCTGTGACAGATGTGCTTCTAGAGGATGCACTGTCCTGTTAAGTGTTTACTGACATTCCAAGTAAAAGATTAAGCAAGAGAAGCGACTCATTCCATCCCAGGTGAGAGGAAAGGCTGCATCAACACAAGGATGTGCTGTGTCTACTCCAGGCACTGTCATCCTCTGAGCCTCTGTGGTCATGCCTGAGGGGAACACCCAAGGGTCTTGTAGGTGTCTATCCAAGACGACTCCCAGAGCCTCGGTCTTTTCTTGCAGAAGACAAGTAGCTCCTCTGGAGGGGCAAGACAGAGCTACTCTCCATCCAGCAGCAGAAACCAGCCCAGGTTCAGTGCCTGCTCTGCTGACAAGTTCAGGACAACTCCTCTGACCTCTCACAGGTCATCCTGCTCCTCCTGCACAGAAGGAGCCCCAGGCTGCTAGGGCCAAGGCTCGGATGGAAAGAGCACACAGATAAGCAAAAAGGAAGTGTTACAAGACAGGGAAAAGCAGTCAAAGCTTACAACAATCAGGGCTAGGACATCTGGTATGCACCCTTGCTAGCCATTTTTAAAACAGATGTCTAAATGAAGCAAGAATTCTGCTTTTCCAGTTTATTTATAATCAATCTTCTCATTTGCACTGCGCAGATGGGCAGATAAGCAGCTCCTTCCTTTGGTGCAGTCACTGTCACACAGCTTAGCTCAGCTGCACCCCCAGACAATGGTGATCAAAGGTCCCCATGTAACCTCCCTGCAGAATCCCACTGCAGGGCACAGAACACCACTGGCTCAGCACTTTGTCCTTTGTAGAGTGTCACCACATGCAAATGGAGAGGCAAAGGCCAAGTGTGGACAGAGCACTGCTGAAGTGAAAGGGTGAGCAGCACATGGACAAAGAAAAGCCTAATAAACATAGCAAGCAACTCTTTTTCCAAGGAAATATGCGTATTTGTTTACAGCAGTTTGTTTGGCAAAGACTCACAACACAGTTGCTCCAAACCTTTTCAGAAATGAACTAATACAAGTACTTCTACTGTTAAAACCAGGTTTTACAGGGAGAAAACCAGTCAAGCAGCTCCAGCTAAGCTCCTGCATATGCTGTCTTAGTGCTGTCCCAGGAATATAAATCTCTGTTCCTCTCTGTCATTCACTGTTTGCTTCTTTCAGGTTATTATGACTATATAAATAAATGCCATGCTTTTGGCCATGTCCTCTCATTTCAAGACAACATTGTCTGAGGATCTGAAGTGTGCTTGACAAGCAAGAGATAAAAGACAACATCCAGGCAGTTGTGAAGAAGCAATTTCTGACATCAAGAACCCTAGAGGTAAACTAAATTACAAATAAAGATTTTAAAGAATCATTACATTTCTGTCATCAACAGACTGCTCGAATACTGTTATCATGTACCAGTTATTTATCGTATCATGCCAGCTCTACATCCATCTATAGCTGTATCCCAAAAATACCTCCATTAGCCTGATGAGAAAACAAATCTGAAGCATAAAGTATGTCCTGCTTTCAGCAAGTGGGCCACTGGCTGCTCAGAATACACTCACAGAAGATTTACAGACAACTTCCAGAAAAGAGAAAAAAAAAAGTAAAAAAATTCAGATGCACCTTTGCTCTCTAAACATTTAACACCTGGAGACAGCACCATTGGATTCTCCATTCTTAATCCCAGAGGAGCAGTGACCTCTCAAAACAACAGAATAGCCAACATTGTTAACGTTGAACTCACACTCCTACATATAAAAGCAAGAGTATCTGCATGGAACAGAGGAGACACAGTCCTTGCAGCCACAGCAGGGACACACAAATCCCAGCCCTCTTATCACCTATGCAAGAACACAAATGTATTCTGCTCTGCCCTGGAAGTCTGTAACATGCAAAAAGTTCTTCTGCATCATGTAAAAGAGGATCTCTCAGGTCTGGCATGAGGTAGTTTACAGTTCCTTCACCGGTGTAGGAGAGCATAAACTACAACAGCTGCAGACTCCCTTGCATAATTTAGCCATCTGCATTGCAGACATCTGATGGAAAACCATCCACAAATTTGGCAGGGAGAGAGGATGACAAAAGCAGCTGTTTCTCCCTGTAATCACAGGTATGATTTTGCAATCATGTTGGTTGCATGTTCACTTAATAGCCACAATGGTCAGAGTGGTCAGGCCATGCTAAGCTCTCCATGCTTCTGCTTAAAAAAAACTCCAACAAACAAAAACAAAAAAAAAAAAAAGGAATCACCTTAGGAAGGATCAGGAGCTCAAAGAATTTTGCACAACCTTTTCCCTCTGGGTATGTACTCTCACCAAACCATTCATCTTCTCACCAGCAGCACTGCACACCCAGGTAAAATTCCAGATACTTAAAGACAATGACATTCCAAGACTTGATGCTTTCTTGTAAGGGGTGCATCTTCAACATTTTTAACGTGATATTGAATTCAAATTTCACCAGCTAGAAATGTGTGCACACATACACAAATCCAGACACCACACTCCCAATGCTGTATTTTTAAAGGCAGGTTTGATTCCACCAGGCATTACATTGCTTAGAGATCAGTGACAAGCAAACAGCTTTACGGCTTTACAAAAGACAAAGCCTATGAAAGGTCAGCCTGGAAAAGACTCTGAGGAACTAGAAACACAGAATTAGAAGGAAAATACTTAAGCAGTTTGGATTATGGCAGTCATGCCACGCTGCTGCGGTTGCAGCTGAACGCCGCCGCTGCGCGGGCTGCACAGCTCATCCCAGAGCACTGCAGCGACTCGGCCCCGCCAGCAGCACCACCTCACTGGCAGTACCATGAACCCAGAGTGCAGGCAATCTGTGCGTGCAATGAGCTGTGCAAATCCAATCCCAGCATGGGCACTCAGAAGAAAGTCTCTGCCTGCTTCCGGGAGCCCTTCAGTATGAAGCTGGGGCACAGAATCATTACAGGTTGGTCACTCCTTCTCCTGTCCATATGACTTGATGGATGGTAGTGACCCAAACCCAGACACCATCTTATCTTTTCTATGGTGGCATAATTTCTTCCCTCCCAGCATCACTGAAACTGCTCAGGAGAAGAGTCATAACAGTTTTAGACAGTTGTAGTATCAGTTAAAACTATTATTTTTTAAAAAGACAGTCAGATGCATTACATAAATCAGATAGAACTGAGAAGAGCTTAACTAAACGTATCCTACAGGAACCCTGTCTGCATCCATGCTGTGTTCACAACTCTGGCAGAAGGGCCACCTTTAGCCAGCAACAGCGCCTGGCAGGGGAAGGCTCAGCACAGGGGGGCAAACATGGAGCAGATCCTGCAGGCTGCCTCCATGGGATTTGAAAGACAGCAGCCTTGGAGAACTGCACAACACACACTTCTGCCTTCATTTCTGGTCACACTGGAGCACATCTTCTTCTGACTCAGGCTCAGGGGAAAGGGTGAATATTGTCCAAGGCTAACCTCAGCCACAGGCTGCTGCCTTCCAGGGATTCCTGGGAGCCAAGCAGGGAGAGAGATTTCTGCTCTATCTTGCCCTCATTGTGTGCTCTCTGCTCTGAGCTCATAGGGGACCATGGCTGAACTGGACTCCTGAAAGCAGCCTTTGATAAACATATACCCCATCTGCACAGCACAGACTCCAGCACACACCCAGGAACAACCTCAAAGCTGATCATCATCTTTATGTAAAATAAACTAAAGCCAAAAATCACATGGTTCCTTATTTTCATTCCAGAGGTGGTTTCAGCTTCCAGCTATTGGAGATTACACTGCATGTATTTACCAAAATTGCATGTATATATCCTCTCACTCAAGACTGTGGTGCAACTGGTAGAACTCAGTGTTGGGAGACGATGGTGCCTCCTACCATCCCTCTTGGGAGGGAAAAGAAGTGAAGGAAAGGTGGATCAGCTGGCATTGGGAGATATGAATTACACTTCCTACACCAGCTCTGAGGAACATGGCCCTGAGTAGGTGTTGAAAATTAATCTTCCCCTATTGAAATGTGAGACAACAGCATGGTTGCCTTAAGGTGAAATTGTTGAGAGTTTATGAAAAATACCACCAGAAGGTTTCCTTCTCAATTAAGTCAGAATTATTCCACATCCAAAAAAGATTCCCCCTCTTCTCCACTGCCAGATGAACAACAAAGTTTTACCTTGAGGAGGGAAGAGAAGTTGCACTGCTTTCCCTCACACACTACAGAAGACTTTATGCTTTGGATTTAGCAATGAAAATGCCAGAGAACACAGCTGACATGAAAGAGCTTTGAATGTTCAGCTCACAAAAACAGCATAACCTGTGAATTATTTCCCAGGATGCAATTTGCGTAAAACATCAGTAAAATGGATGTTATATGCAAAGAGATCTTTCTAAGAAAGGCACATCCCAAAGAACTCAAGCTCATGAGGCAGCGGGGGTTAAAAGAAATGGTGACATTGAATGTTACCATGAAGATATCTGGAAAAGTCAAGTATCAAGAAGAGATACTATGCAGAATGCACAGTTTTTGTCCAGTCACAGCAGAAGTGGCTACCAGCTGAGATCTATTCACCTGTTTAGAAGAAGCGTGCTGGCACAGCTGCCAACCACAAGCAGTCAGAACCCCAGAAGACACAGCTCCACCATCAGCACAATGCCTTAGTGTCCAAGCAATGGATTTATTTATTAGTAACTCAGAAAAATGGCTTCACTTGCCAACTCACCACCTGAAAGGGCACAAGGAGCAGACAGGCGGGCAAGCAATCTTTCACTCAAGGTTTCTGTGTTCACTCTTTGCCCTTTACGTAAGTTCTCTACCTTTCGCAGAATTAAAGTTGCAGCCATAAAGTATTTAGGAAGATAAACCTGACAATGGAAACTCTACTGGTAATGACTCAAGTAGCAGAGATACTGTAAGGCACTTTCCAAATGAGAGCCCTGCACAGTATATTGAGCTTATCCAAGCAAGGAAATTAATTTATTTCAGAAGAAATAAACCTGGAGTTTAATTCTTCAAGCTAATTCCTACTGTTAACCCATCATTAGAGGCAAGCAAAGTAAACCTATAAAAATAAGTTATGCTTCACTTCTATCAGAACTCACCACAAGAGCATTAAGAGCTTATATGTACACTGGGGTCAAGCTTGCCAGGAGGACACTCACCCAATTCACACACTCAAATGTGGATTTTTAACAGCTAAAATTACCTAAGTCCTCTAAAAGACTCCTCTGAATGCCTAAATGACCTACAACAAACACCCAGAGACTGAGGCCAGTCTCTCTTCAGCTGTCACCTCTCAGCTGCTCCTTGGTGCTCCAGCAGCTACTCCTGTGTAACAGGCTGAGTCAGTCGGTAAGGACTCGTTAGGAGAGAGGGAAGGCAATAGTAATGTGAGAAATGAGGCAGCAAATCCCCAAAGAAACTAATGTTCCCTTCACACCACCTGCCACACATTCACATGAAGCTTTTTTTCTGATTGGAATAGCCTTTGCAAATGTCTTCTTTAATAGAGAAAGTAATTGCTCCCTATTGGAGGCAAGCATACAGCAATGCATTTCCAACAAACCTCCCAAATTTCACAACCCCAAGTATCTACATTTCATCTCCTTTCCTTCTTCCTTTACTTCTACCCTGCATTCTGCTCTCAATACCCACAACTGCTACCAAGTAAGTTATTCAATGTACACTCTGTGTCCCCAGAACAGGATTATGCCCCAGAGCAAGTACAGATCCAGCCCAAAACCCCCGCATTTGCCACTCTTTGCTGCTGTGAAGCTGAACCAGAGCAAGCCAAGGCTCCTCCCTTTTAGTCCTGGCATGAGTTGTAACCAGGTTGCAAGTCATCAGCTCAAGCAGTGATAATCTTGTCTGAGCTCTGTGCTCACCCAGTGGCAGATGGGGTTTCCTAAACTTGGGGGCCAAAAAACTGATGTCTCCCACAATCCAGGGAACACCAAAGGCAAAATCCTCCTTCCTTCACGTTAATCAAGACTTTGCAGTGCTCACATGCCTTCCATATCTCAATTCCTGCAATACTGGAGCAGCTTGCAGTCTGGCCATGGCTTGCTAGATAAAACTCCCACGCAAGGTGAAATGTTATCTCCACTTCACAGGTTGGAAACCGAGACAAATATTTAGTGACTTGGGTCGTGACTGTACAAATCAAAGCAAGGCAAAGAACTAAACTTTTACATCTCCAGGCCAAGGCTATCGCTTTTATCACTGGATCATCCTTTTTTATGACCCTACCATGCTCAAAGAGCACAAACTTCTTCAAAGAGACAATAATCCCATACGAATTTGTGTGCTCCAGTATCAGAAGACTGACAAAAAAGAGACAATGGTATCAGTCACTACTGTCTTCACCCCTTTCATTAGGTATCCTATCAAGTTTTACTGCACAAGATAATTACCAGGATTTTTATACTCTTCACATTCCTATTTATGTTAAGTACCACTAAAAACCCATATTGATTTTTATTTTTAGATCCTTGAGAAACATGAGTGGTATTGTCATTAAAGGAAAAATCCATGTCAGGTTCTTCATTTTCCTGGTTTGCTGCCTTTCAAAGAACTTCTGTTTTAATGTGTGATTGAATCCCCCTGAAAATAATTTCTGTAATTAGTTTGATGAGACAGGTCACTGCACTGGCAGGTCACTGAGCTGAACTGTTTACACTCCCTAAGATTTTTGGTGATATTCTAATATATGTAATAACAAACAATATCTTGCTGTAGACTTTCATGCTTTTAAATAATGAAGAATTTGGTCTAAGTGTCCCAGACCTCTCTCTGAAATCAACAGTCAGGACTTGCTCACCTCAGAAGCAGATTCTGAAGCCAAGAATGTACCCATTTCTAGCTGGTTTACATGAAGAATGTATCTGCTGCAGAAGCCTGCCAGGAATGTTCAGTTGAGAAGCACATACATACAATGCACAGAAAGTTGGCACAATTTATGCTTCTACAGGGAAGCATTTTATTTTACATCCCATTAAAAATACACTAAGGCAACATTAAAATTAGGAGCCTATGGGACACAGAGAGGCAGGAAACACAATTCTGAAATTGAAGCAGATCTCTTCTCTTCAGAAATCTGTCCAGACTCTTAAACAGCAACATTCATCATCCAAGTGCCCTTACACAACAATTCAGTTTTCAGTGATGAGGGCACTGCAACAACCCACCCTGACATCTGCATTGCTGCACCAAAATCCCACCAGAGACAGGCACTGCCTGTGACCCACATAACAGCCCAGAAACTCTGACTTGTTCAAAGCTTTCTGTAATTACTCTGAAACAAGAACACTTTCACAGGGTCTGGCATGAACAGGATTGAGCCCACAGCAAGCACCCTGACACATCAATGCCTCTTTGTGTATCTTCCTATGGACTGGTAAATGCACTGCATCATGGGGACATGGCATCTGACCAGATTCCAAATGCACAGCCTGCCTTATACACTACAAACTTCCAGTAATCCAGACCTGCACAGGTGCAGCAAAACCAGCTTCCCAGCTACCTGCTGTTTGTCTTCATCCCAGAGGCTCAGCATCTGAAGGCAGATGCCAAAGGCTGTCTATGCAGCCACTGAACACAACCAACATTTTATTTTAAAAATCACTGATGTCATATATGACAGGGACAAATAAAAATTAAAGGATGCTGCCATCCACATTCAGTGCTGCTGGATGTCTGGATAACCCACAAGCCTTTAACCTCTACTGGAACAACTGCGTTGGTTGACATTTTTAAAAAATCTTTGATTGAATCATGAATTAGCATGGAAAAACTTTATTTATTTATAAGTAATTGAATTTCTTTATTTATCACAGGATGCCAATGTTAGGCTGCTGCTGACCTGTGCTAGAAAGGCAATTTTTTTCAGGCTGCAGAGTAGATTATTCTTCAGCTTTTTCAACTCGTGGCCTTTCGGCTGATGCTGCCAACAGACATCCCAATTAGAGCTCACAGCAACATAGCTTGCTTTCAACAGGAACCAGTGGGGGTCTGAAAGGGAGACTTATTTATTTATAGTTGTAAAACATGGCTTGAAAAAAATAGATTTGATTTTGTGCACACATTTTGGGTTTGCTTTGCTTCATATTTAAAGTGAGCAATGGATTCCTACATCCCAATCTCACCACGTGCAGCAGTAAGAAACAAAAACAATGCCACTGAAACCAGTGATGGTGTGCTGGCAGGGAGAGAGCCAAATTCACTACTCGGTTAGAAGCTGAGGCCTTCTCCTTGTACTGGGCTAATTGGTTGGGATTCTTAATAATGAGTTCAAAAAGTCGCTTAAAACCTTGGGTTGAAATGCACTGGAGGGAAGAGGGAAGGAGCGAAGGGTGTGAAAAGCTGTTTTTCAAAGCCAAATTGATAAAACCACTCCCTGCACAATTAAAAACCTGAACAGCTGAATAGCTGACTTTGGAAAGCAGCAACTGCATAATTTATCGGGTTGGTTTATAAAGGAAGAGAAAATATCCGAGGACAGGAAAGGAATTTCACGGACATTTCAGCAACACATGAAAACTGTGGTGCATGTTATCATTTCAAGATTTATTTTTGCACTCCCTTCCACTGGGAGGAAGGCCTATTAAGCTGCATTTTCCCTGCTTTCCCTCTTTATCAATGGAGGAAAAACCACAACAGCTCCAATACCCTACTAAGGATATTGACATTTTTTCTAACCTTAAGTCCTGCAATCGGCTTATAGAGTCTCTGAAGGAGCCCTATGAAGGGGACTGGGAAGAGCACAGGTTTAACCTGAATTTAAGCACACATACAAGGAGGAAATGTTGCAGGAAAAATATTTTAATAGTTTAATCCTTTAAAAAGCAAATGCACACTCACACTAACAGTACAGCCAAAGTACTTTTTTCTCCTCTGTCTGTTACCTCTTGGCATCAGCACTGGACTACAAACTTTCTCTGGGTTGGTGGGGAATGAGAGAGGGCAAAGCAGCCTCAAGCAAACACCAGGGGTGACTGACTACAACCACCAGGCAGCATCAGAGACTCCTCAGATCCCTGCTTGCTGAAGGTACACGGGGAGGTTACAGCTCACAGTGGCACCAGGACATTATTCAGCATGAGGCTGCAAGAACAGGGATCCTTTAAAACATTAGCAGTGTCACTTGTGTTAACAAAACATAATGGAAAGTAACTCCTGTGCATGAACAGCAGACACTTCTACAAACCATTTCTGAGTTGACTTGAATTTCAATGCTGGACTTTAAATACCTTTCAGTGGCATTTGAAATGACTTATCAGTGACCTGGTTGGGTTTATTTTGTGACTGAGATATGATTTGCAGAAAAACGCTGAGGAAAATGTAGAAAGGATAAATGTGCAGGGGCTTTACTCCTTCAGCAAAACAGACACCCAGAAAGACTGCAAACCTCACTAATTTGGCAAATATTTTGGACAATTATTTTTAAAATTGCGTTGGACTCAACAAACAGTTTGATGAGGAAACTGAAAACACAAACAGGGCTTTTTTCATGATCAAGTGATTCAAGAGAATTTTAAGTCCCAGAGAGTCCCTATGACACTAAAGCATTTAACAACACTTGACTGGCAGCATAACCCATATTTAGAGACATTCAGAACCCAGCTGTCATCTTGGGCATCTAAATAAATCGATCAGCTGTAGGGACAGATATCAAGAAGCACATACAGACATGGAGCCTTTATTCTCATTGCTAGCAGAAGCCTATCACAAGCAGCAATGGTGCCCTAAGTTATGTTATAGTACAGAAATAACTTGGGTTGGTGCAATAAATCCTTTGTTATAGACTCAGAAATAGGCCTGCTAACATAATTCTGCTATCTTATGTTACCAAATACGATCAATCCAAGTAAAAACTCCAAATCCTTTGGGAGGGAGGGCCCTTTCTTTGTTCTTCTGTACAGTGCATGAGAACCCAGTTCTTGGGTACAGCAACATATTGAAAAAACACTTCAGATGTCTGCAAGACTCCAGTCTGGATAGATCCAGGATAACACTAAGCTCACAGAAATTATGAAATTTCAGCAAAATGCTTAAATAAGGAGCACAACACTGCACACCCTTCACAGATGGCTGGGGAGGAGAGTGCCCTCAGAGCCGGACTGGCTGGGTCATTGTTTACCCATGCTAAATATTCAGATTTATTGAACATCCTCTTAAGGGCTTTACAAAGGAGTTTCAGAAGGTTAGAAATCCTGCTCTGTGTCCCCAGTGACCTGTGAAAGGAAAGCAGGATGAACTCATCCTGCCCACCCACACTCACCCACATTGCTCAGGACCGGCAGTAATGACCTGGAGCAGCACAACTTGTGTTTAATGTTTGTGATAAATTACTGCACAAAAGGTGTGGTGTCTCTGATCCCAAGATGTGCAAGTTGTGTGCTGCAGACCCTCCTGATGTGTTTAAAACACACTAGCTGCTCCCCTTGAACCTAGTTATGCTAGGCAGGACTTAAAACGCTGCCATGTCTTTGACTGGGCTGGTAAGTGCAACTGATTGTAAATAATTACAGTGTGGTCCTCAGGGATGATCATTAGTAGCCACAGGCATGGAGACCCAATTGGCCAATCCATCACAGTGCCCAGTGGTGTAGTTCACAGGTATTTACCTGGGATGTGTTTGGTTCAGCTCTAGCTTCAGCCCTGGGGGCAGGGGGCAGATAAAAAGCTGCCAGTTCCCCACACATCTTTTCATACTACACTCTATTAATGCACTGGCCATCTGAATATGCAATTAAAGCATCACTGAAATAACTCTCCTCTAGTAAAACAGCTCCTTGTGTACATGTGATGGTTTGGGCTCATTTTCTTCACAGTAGCTGGTATTGAGCTGTGAGTTGGATTTGTCCTGGGAGCAGTGTTGATAGTGCAGGGATGTTTTAGGTAATCAGCTTACAGAATCCAGACTTTTTCTGCTCCTCACCCCATCCCACCACAAGAAGGCTGGGGGTACACAAGAAGTTGTCAGGGGACACAGCCAGGACAGCTGACTCTGAATGACCACAGGGATACCCCAGACCATATGGTGTCATGCTCAGCATACAGAACAGGGGAAAGAGGGAGTGGAGGGACATTTGGAGTGATGGAGTTTGTCTTCCCAAGTCACCATTATGTGTGACACAAGCTCTGCTTTCCTGGGAATGGCCAAGCACCTGCCAGTCAATGCAAAGTAGTGAACTCCTGGTTTTGGTTTGCCTGTGCATGGCTTTAGTTTTTCTTATTAAACCACCTTTATCTCACAAACTCATGAGTTTTCTTGGCTTTACCTTTCAAATTCTCTCCCTCATCCCACCATGAGGGAGCCCCTGTGTGGGGCTGAGCTGTGGCTGAACCACAACAGTGTGCCAGAAAAACTCCAAGTCACGTGTCCGCTGCATGGTGACACAGGAGTTTAAGTACTTGCTAATTCCAGGCCAGTGTTGAAATCCCCTTGATTATTCTTAGCTACATAGAAATATCTTCCTTCGTTATGAGCCTATTTTATAGATGTTTCAACATTTTTTTTTACTAATACTAATTACTAATACTAATTACTAATAATTTTTAGAAAAAACTTCTTCATCCTGAGCTACCAAGGTTAAAACAAGTAAGATGTTCACCGGTTTTACAACTTCTTTTACTGGAATAATTTACCTCCTAATATTCATAAGGTGACACCATTAGCACATTTAAGAAGTGCTAAGAGAAGAGCTTTTAATCATGGAGATAACTGTTTATGATAGTTGTCAGTCATTAATTAGTTTGCAAGCCTCATACTCTCTGCTGAGGATGCCCAGAGAGGATTCTTACAAACACAGATCTTTTACATGTGTACGAGCTGGATTCTGCACGCAGGTATATCATTACCACCTGAATGTAAATAAAATGCCTCAAATACTCAACTTGCATTTAAAGTTGAGTTGTTCTGGCAAGGAACACTCTTTATCCCAACTCTGAGCAGCTGGAAAATGTTATCAGAAGATCGTGACAGCCCAGTTAAGGCATTTGATTTAGTTTTAAAACAGCATTTGGCCAAGTGCTGCTGTACCTTGGTGCAGAATGCCCCTTAGTACAAAACATACCTGTCTGGAAGCACCCCTCCTCTCAAAACAGGTCATGTAATATTGTTATCCCTAAAACTGTGCTCTTGAAAATACTAAAAAACACTAAAAACTGAACAGAATCCTACTGAGATTTAAAACTAACTTGAACTTACTATAAAATTTGAATGCAGTTGTATGTATTTTTAATCTGGTTTCCTAAAGGAGTAGGTTTTGCAGAGCCAACTGTTGATTTCTTCCCCCTCTTCCTCCTCCCAAATACCTGACCAGACTCCTTTGCCCATTTACAAACTCAAAAATAGGTGAAGCTTTAAAACACTACAAAATCTCTGTGAAGATGCTGAGAGAGAGGAGACACTTCTCCCACGCCATTGTGCAGGGAGAGGGAAAGAGGGAGATTTAGGAGTTCCATTTGTGCTTGGTAGCAGCTGCTCAGCAAGCACACAGCTGCCGAGGAGCAGCGGCCCATGCTGCCACTTGCACACCGGGGTGCAGGGAAATCTGGGGAAGGAAGGATTTGGGTAACGAAGGATAACTCCTGAGCAAACCAGGCCTCATCAGTTCTGCTACTTGTGATTTGGGTTTCAGAGCAGGCGCTCATCTCCGGTCCCACTTTCATTAGTACAAATAATCCAGGGAACACAGCGACAAAACAGCAGTCAGCCCTCTGCTCCAGTGGACCAAATTCTTAGACATTTCATCAGGCAGAGGAAATTCATTATGGTATGTTTTGCAAATGAGTCTTATGAGCAGACCTTCAAAAAAGGCATTTTAGAGCTAACTCCTGCTGGCTTAAAGGGAAGCAGGATTTCAGCCTCTGTGCCAAGACCCTCAGCTGTGAGCACACAGTCTGCCTCCAGAGTCCTAACCTTTAAATCTCTGCCCTTGAAAATGAACATCTCACCCAAGTACTGCTGCCAGCACAGCAGCAAGAGGAGACAGAAGCTGTGTGTCACACAGTGTAGCAGATTCAAGCCTGAACTGTCCATCATAGACAAAAACAATTGGAAGAACCAGCTATGTAGCTGAAACAAGTTACATCCACAGTGAAATAACAGGTTAATGCACTCTTCTCTTCCACCCCAGAGCATACAGGAGGGCACTATGGCTGGAACAGCTTCCTGAAGGCAGCCCACTGCATTTTATGGTCAAGGTAAAACCTCAGGTCATGAAAAAGATGAGTTCAATGCATTCTTGGCAGAGCAGTAAGTAGTGTCACCATCAACTCTGCATTAATCATCAGAAGTCCTGGGGACTTTCTAAACTTAGGCCTGCTTTTGTCATAGTTCAGCACAATATATAATGACCATCACCCCTTATGTTGCCAGAGAAACTGCAGCAGAGGAGTGAAAATGCTCAAAATGACACAGCAGCCATGAACAAGAATCCAGGAGCTCATGGTTCTCAAGTTGTTCAATCAACCAGAGTTCTGCTTTGAAAGCAAACAATACTGAAGAGAAGTTGAAAATGGGAAATCATGCTGTAAAGTGATGAGTACCCAGACTATTTAAACATCATTACATTCCTCAGTTATGTTTTGACTCGGCCTACAAAGTGTCCCTCTTCCAGAGGCACATCTCCATCCTAAATGTGAAGTCAGCAACTTCACAAACATTTCATGCCTTGTGTATTTAACCATCATCACAAACAAGAAAAGCCTGGACTTTTGAGTTCATGGTTCTGTGAAACTTCTACAGAAAAAGATCACTGATTTTGTTAGCAAGCATTTGGCTCAGAGTACAGAAGAGAAAACAAACTCACATGGTGCATGGAACATCACTAGCACAGATGAATGCTCTTTTATAAACTTGTCGAAGTCCTCATCAGTCAGGTGATAAACCACATTTTCTTCATCTGCCCAGGGAGTCTCTGGAGCCTGTGGCTGAGGTGCCTGTGGGCTGCAAGACAGACAGACACAGCTTCAAGGCAGCTCTTGGGTGCTAAGCAGTCATCTTGGCAAGTCAAACTGTGAGGAAGCACTTTGTGCAGATGTTCATACATGTCTGACACACCAACCCTACTGAACAGCTTCCATAATTGTACCCATCCTGAACTCACAGGCACTGAAAACACAAATAAAATTGGAGGAGGAACAAAAAAGTCTCCAAGAAGTTCCTGAGGACAGATCAGCAATGAAAGGAGGCAGACTGAGGAGATAACCAGACTGCTTGGGTATTACATATAGAAATCAAACACATTTTCTATTACTCTTTTAACCCTCCTCAGCAGGATGCTCCCTTTCTCACAGCATTCCCACTCTGTAGTTCACAGTTGTTGCAAATGAAAGAAAAAAGCGTTGAGCAGAAACAGCCAATTTAACCCATCACCTTGGATACTGACAGTGTGATTAGAGCCAGCAGAGAGAGGAGGAGCAGTGCTGGGACGATGAGCCAGCTGCACACACCATTTCCCCAGGAATTCATGGTTCTACCCTGAACAGTTCTTGTGAGCCAGGGAAGCATCTTTATGTCCTCACTCTGCACTGGGCTTGTAGGCCTAACTCAGCAAAGCTACTCAGCTGCATGCCTGACCTAAAAGGCAAGTGATGTGTTCTACCAACTTCACTGATTAAACCTCAGTTCAACTGTCTCTGATGGGTCAGAGTCACAGACACTGCTCAAAGACACAGTGGCAAGTCTGGAAACTGAACCTAAGCTCCTCTGGAGCTCATCATCCCAATAAACAATTGGTTTTGGCTTTTATTATGTACATTAAAAAGAGAATTTGGCAGCTGTGAACTAAACTATGCTAATTGACATATTATTTATTAAAGCAGTGTTCACAGAAAAGACACCCAAACATACAAACACTGGGAACTATTTGAAGACTTTGAAGCTATTTTGTTCTTGCCAGTCGCAGTAACGAGTTCCAAATATCCCCCAAAATTCCTCAAATTCTTTGGCAAAGTGCAGGTCTGGATGTGACCCCATCTCTGGTGAAAGCAGATTTACTATTTTTGATTAAAATGTATTATTGTGTTAGCTGCCTGGAACAAGGAATGGCAAACAGATGATAACTCATTTATCCTGCCTTACTCATTCCCAGGCTGAAAGCCTAGTTTGATAAAAAAAAGCAGCAGAGATACACAGAGTCAGATAGCAAATTCTGTTGATGTAAGCAATGGGTGTGATCCAAGAATATTAAGCAATCCATGAAGAACTGTGATGCACACCTCTGCTGCTGCTTCTATCATAAACAAACCAAGATGCAAACATCAAAGCGAAGGTCGGAGCTGCACCTGGCCAAGCAGCCCAGAGAGCAATAATCTCCAGGTATCCTGGCAGAGTGAAGGCTTTCCAGCAAACACCATGGATTTGGGAGCTGGGCTGAGTAGGCAGAGCATGATGAACATGGACACAGAACCTACAAAGCACTGGGAGAATGTGGTGTTTAGCAGGGCCTGGTGTGACCTATTTCAGTCAGGAGTTAGTAAAGCAGGGCATGGGATGTTTATTCAAATGGCCTAATTTAAAATGCTGTGCATGCTAATAAACCTACACAGGAGTTGGTAAGAAACACCTCAGGCCTGGAGAAAGCAACAAGCAAAATTTAAAATGTCATTTAACACTGAGACAAGGCACACCCAACACCTGACTGGGATGACAGAAGTCCAGAAGAGTTATCAAAAGCTAATTCAATTGAGAGCACAGAACAAGTTCTTGATTTAACGGAGTAGCTGATGCTAAGGAAGGGCCTGAGGGGAATCTATAAGAACAGCAGACAAACTAAGCAGTTATTGAAGGCAGCAAGAGCTGTTGGGCTTGCCTACCATTCAGGCTGTGAAAAAAAGTGGTATGTACAAGATAGCATCTCTACTGTGTTGGATTAAGGCTGTATGATGGCTCATCTCCATCATCTCATGAAAACATCTGAAACTCTGCAACACAGTAGCCAGTGTCTATTAGGGAGATAAGAAAGGTGAAGTATCTGTAAGACTGATGCATTAGCACACTTCAGCAAAGAAGCACCTTTAATAAGTAGAAAAAAAAAAAAAAAAGAAAAAAAAGAAGAGGTGTTAGAGCCCTCCAAATTATCAGTACTTGTACTGAGAGGAAAAAGCATGAAAAGCATGGACAATGATTTAAATAATTCTAACTTTCATTAAGTTAGGTCATGTCCTCCCCCACAAATGAGCCTAAGATCAACCACTTTCAGCACTTTACCAGTAATACTTAGAGGGAAAAAAACAAGAAGAGGGGAAGGGGAAACAGCTGCTTTTCTGCAGAGTGTACTTATTGTCCACACAAAATGGGCCATTTCATATGGCTCAATGTCTGCTGGATTTGCTTTCAAGACTCTATAATGAGAGCACATGCATCCACAGTATAAAAATGCACTGGCTTTCCTTGCAATGGCCCTGCCATGTCCTGGTCCTCAGAGGAACATTTTGTACAAAAGCAACTTTTCAATATTTTAATATTATGCTGTTCTGAAACACAGCCCATACACCCTGCAGCTATCTCATTGCACTCCTTGGCTTTCCTAAAGCCCTTGCCATACCCTTTTCATCTGTACTGCAGATTCCTCAGAATAGTAAAATACTATGTATGTAGTATGTTTACCCTATATGTGGTTTTATTCATAATTTAATCATAATTTAAGCATCAATTACTGGCAAAATCTAAGTACACATAATTACTCAATGTGGTTTCCTTAAAAGTTGTACTTATTACACAAAACAGGGGCACAAGGCTACTGCTCAGATCATCTTTTGGGCAACTAATAAGCATGCACTAAGTGAGGACAAACAGCTGTCTTTAGCTCTGGACTGCTGAAGTATCAGCCAAAGCCCACAGTGGCTTGTTAGCACAGATTATCATTGGAAAGAGCTTGCAGCTGTTCTGCTTTGCCTCCAGTAGCTGTGTTCACTTGCTGTCACAGCACTGATATAAAGGTACTGCATATTGCAGGGATTATCTGGATATTATGTGGGCAGACGGGAAAAAAACACCCCAAACTGCTAATGTTTCACATATGGTAGCCAAGAGATAACCACATCCTTGCAGAATTGAAAAGCATAACAAAAGTGCAGGTGATGAAGCCATATCCTTGCTCCAAGGGCTGATCATCTTCTTCAAGTTGCTGGAGTTGCCATCTTGATCACTCACATTTGAAGGCTTAATTGATTACAGGAAACTTAATGACTACAGTTTAATTCCTCCTGTTTGAGCCACTGGGCAGTTTGTAGCTCCTGATGCTAACAGAATGCTGCTCTCACTTCATTTGTGGGTTCCAAATCCTGAAGCACTCAGCATAGTGCTGCCGAAGACCCTGGGCTACCTGCAACCATATGCACATCCCCAGCACAGCCCCACTGTACAGCAAAGTACATTTATTTGAGCCAATTTTGCTAAGCTGTTTGCAACAGTCTGTTCCTTCCCATGTGTTTGCTTCCTTTCATTAGCTTCATTTCAGCATTGTTTCCACAACTGCAGCAAACCAGGGATGGTTACAAAGATGACACCATGCCCAAGAGCCTGGGTTCACTGCAAGTGGATTTCTCCATCACCAGATTATCTCAGCTCTCTCCAGCTGCTTTGTCAGCCTTACTGACCACGTGGAGGTTTGCACCAGTTGAAGAGCAGCTATACCCACACACTTTTTCTGTCTGTCTCTGGACTGCTGATCCCACGGGCTCCTTCAGCCCCCAAAATGTTTATAACTGCAAACAGCTCTCTTTAGGTAGAACAAGGTGCTTTCAACACTTTCACACCATGACAGCAAACACAGCTGTTGTAAAAGTGACTGCCTATCCAGGGTGCCTTGATCTTCAGTTTGTCTCTGCAAGGCACTTTAAAGGCTTCTGCTAAAGGCTGATGAACCAACGAGAACTGCACTCTTGGTATATACATTTTTAATAACACAACAAAAGTCAAACCTTTTGCAAGGTATTAAGTTCAAGCACCCAAGATCACTGGAAATTAAGGCCGGGATTTTTAACGAAGCTGAGAGTTGTGTATCTGCATTTATTTTAGCCCACAGCCAGTCTCCTATTACAGACAAAATGCAATTGTGAAATGCAAGGCATGCATGCTAAAAACCAAACATTAGTCAACCTCTCCGTATGAGTTTAGCTGATCTCAGCGGGGTAGTTTTGTTTGCTCTTCTGAGCAGAGGGAAGGAGGGAGAGATGTCTGTTCCTAAACCATTACACTCTGTAAATAATGAAGAGTACATAAAAGGTGGAGTGCATGAAGTTCAATGCCTTACTTTTTTAGCCACTCTGCAATATCTGCTGCGGTAGCACCGAAGTTCTCAAAGTTGAACAGGAACTTTCCTTTCCTGTTAAAGCAACAAAACAAGATTCAGTCCTTGCCCTAAAAGATAAAAACATGCAATTATATAAGAGTGCATGATTTCTAAAATAGTAGCAAAACATAACTGACTCAAAATAGCAGATTGTAGGATATCCCCGGACATTGAATTCTTCCTTGATCCTTTCAAATTCAGCAGAGTAAACATTCATCCCCGCAAGGACCTGGAAAAACAGAGCATAATCTTACTGATTCTTACAATACAGCAGGAACATCATACCAGTTGTTTGAAGATTTAAGTAAAACCCACTTCAGTCTGGGCAGATTCTGATTTCATTCATATAGCTGTCAAGCAAGGGGCTCTCTGTAAAAGGCACTGAAGTTTTCCTGGTTTTGTGCAAGTGGGAACAGAACAATACTTGAGTCTAATCCAGAGAAAACACACACCAGTCAGCCTGTCACCTCCTCATTGCTCTGGAAGCATCTGTTTCTTTTTATTCACCCACTAACAGAAATACCTAAAGGGAACCCTCTCAGTTGCAGTACTTGTGCTCTGCTCTGCACATTTGGATTTCAAGCTACAACTAGATTTTCTTCTTCCTCTGCAAGTAGAAAAAAACAGAATTCTTACTTCATATCCAAACATTCAACAGGACACCAGAAGTTCTACCCTCAGCTCTCTAGTTTCCACTCCAGCAATGAATTTTCAATCTCAGTTCATGTCCAGAAGCTCTAACCAACCAAGCACTGGTATTATCCCAGTCCAAAAATGCACTTACTGAATGGCAAGCGGAAATCAGCACGACTTTGATGTGAAAATAAAACATGCCCTATTTCCATGAGCTCAGGAAATAGCACATGGCATTTATACGCTTCAAATATGTTAACTTTGGTAGGGTAGGGTATAATGAGAGTTAAGAATTAACCTTGTCCTACAGTCTTCAAAAGAGAGGCACAGAAGCACAGCAGCTTTCCAAACTAGAATGTGAAACAAAAACTCTCTTCTCTCCACTCCTCACCTCTACCCCAACCCATCCTCCATCCCAAAAGAACTCGAGCTTCAGGTTCAGGGCTCCTGTGACTCATACTGTGCCCTGCGACTTATTCTGTGCCCTGTCCAAATGTCTTCCAAATATTTCTGACATGAAAATTGGAAGATGGGATTGATTCCAAGTTTTTGTGGGTATGCAATTCACACAGAGGTCATTCTGCCGTCAAACCTGGACCCAGTAAGTTGCTGAGATACCACTTCCTGATTAACTTAGTTTAATGGCATTGACGGCTTAAATCACTTTAGCAGCGGGGTCTTAATCCAACCCCCTCCTCCTTCCCTCTCCAAAAACAGGATTTTCTCCTTCCAGCTGAAATACCACATCAGAATTTAATACCACGTTCCTGACTGCAGCAAACTGCACAGACCAACCAAATGTGCTCTGAGCCAGCATGAAATAAATCTTAAAGCAGAAAATCCTCATTTGAAGGTCAACCGTTCCTAAGAATGTGCTGGAAAGTCACAAAAAAGATACTTTGTTTTCTCTTCCCTATCCTAAGAAAGGATAAATTGAACAGAGGACAGTACAGAAATAAGGTTTATACTTGCTGGCCTAGTCTTCCTTGGAATTTTCCTTGTAGTTTGAACAACCGGACTGATTTAATTAATATGAGGTTATCTAGACTCAATTCTCTCTCCTTTCCTTATCCTTCATGTCACCACCTAAAGGCAGGTAAATGCAACAGGATCAAGATACAGTGGTTGCTTTACAAAGCAAGAACCAGGTTTGTTAACTAATTCCCTAATCAACACCAGCCTACCAGATTCCACGTTTGCTGTGAACATTCAGAGGATTTCCCACTATTTAAATGGGCATTCCTGGCCATGTCAGACAATTTCACTGTGTCCATCTAATAGTGATTGATACAAGTCAATAACTTGGATTCATTCTGGTGTTCATTACATTATATGAAACATATTTAGCAAAAAGCTTATTACAACGGAATTTGTTTTTAATGACTAGAGTAACAGCTTTAGCTGGCCAATAATCACAGAATTATGAAATATCAGGCTGCCAGAGACCATCAAAACACACCTACTGCCCAAAGTCAGGGTCCTCCTGCCAAACGTTTGGCCAGTTCACTTTTAGCAAATGACTGAATGACCCCAACTTCAATTTAGGCCCATTACCTCTTGTAAGAGCCATTGCAGAAACAAAGATTAGTTTATTCCTTTCACCTCTGCAGTGACACTTGACATATTTCAACACTTACCTGCTCTCCAACAAGCTACCTAGAACCTAAACCAGCTCTGAACCTTTCTTAGCTGCCCAAGAATTTCAAGCTTCTGACCATTCCTGTTCAGCTGTGACCCCCTACATTGATTTGCAGTTTTCTTGATGGGATTGCTCAAAAACTGGTACCTCACAGCACCAAAAAAAAAAAAAAAATTAAAAAAATCAAACAGACAAGCACCGAAGGAGGAAAGCACTTAAGCGTATTCTCAAGATGGTTTTTACTGAGAAGAACATTCTGCCATACACACAAAGTGCATGGGCATTAGGGAGATGATGAATGGTTTGCTAATATCCAGTTACCTCCTGCTCTGGGGCCATAGTGACAGTCACTCACCAGAGCCCAGCCAACCCTCCAACCACAGGAATCTTTCCTGCCAAGGATAAAATAAGCCCACTTCTGATTTGGAGCACTTTTTCTTTCTGCATTGGGTGCAATGGAATTGTAAGATATAACCATAATATAAACTAAAAACACCACCCTGCCTTCCTTTCAGTTAACAGTTCTGGGACAAGAAACATCAAGTCCTAAGGGAACACAGTGGCCAGCAACAGGTACAGTCCACCCTTTCACTTTTGTGGCCTCTTCAATAGTCAATACTCTACTTAATTTTCCTGCTATATAACACCAATAATTGCTTTTAAGCCTGGCACATCCTGACAGCTAATGACAGGTCGGATTAAAATGCCAAACCTTCAGCTCATCCAAACCACTCATAAACTTTGCAGCAAAGTCTGATCTGGAGGTCAACATCACTCTAAGGCACTCCATGAATAATTTATGATGGGTACAGCACAGTTAACTTTAGAAATGGCAAAGTGTGTACACATCCCACTCAGGAAGCTAATTGGGTCAAATTTTGAAAAACAGCCCAATTTTTGTGAAAAACATGGGTGGCAGTAGCATAACTGGAATTTCCTCTGAACTGATCCTGCACTACAACACTCCACTGCAAAGAACTGAGTCCCAGCCCTGTCACTCAGCTGTGCAGGATTAGCCTGGATCTATAGAAATTATTTCCAAGTGAGGAAGGAAATACTCAAACCAGAATAGATCTAGAGTTTAAATTCTCTGGTCTGAATATAATAAAATGAGCTGCACATGGACGAGGAAGGGGTAACTGCAGGAGAACACAGTGCTCTGCAGCATGCCTTCACCCTGGCACTGTCTGTATAGGTGATGCTTCACCTTCCTAATCCCTCTCACCCCACAGTGTACTGCCAAGCAAGGGAGGAGTGCCCTCCCAAAGGCTGCAGCACCTGCTTCTCTGAGGGGGGATGGCACTGGAGTGCTGCCTGGCTGTACTCTTGAAAATATCTTCTAAGGCTTGTGCCATGTCCTAAATAAATCTGAATAACTCCCACTCATTTCAGCCCTAAGCAAACAAGGATTTAGAGAAAACACTTCTGAAAACAACTGCTTTTGGAGGATGTTGGGCAGTCTGGCAGCACTAGGTGGTCATGAGAAGGAATGGCCAGAGCTGCCCTAGCAGTGAACTGCAGTGTTTCATCTTTCCCTCACAAGAGAACCTGTGAACACAGCAGTGAATGATCCAGCAAGTAGGATCAGATCAAATCCTGCTACAGCCATGAAACAACAATCCTATTTCTTAGTCCTTTATGTACAACATCATATAAATCATACGTTAAACACATTATTAAACCTCAACTAGACAAGTGCCTTGGACTTGCTTACAGAGATCAATAAACCTTATAGGTACTAAGGGGTAACTAAATTACTGTGAATGCTGTACTTTATTAGAGTCAAAACTTACTTTCATATCAATGTGGCATCAATGCTAACTTTGACAGAGCTACAGTTAAACTGTAAGATTCTATTAATGCTGAGTGGCCACGAGGGTGACCAGTAGTTTATGGGAGGAGGATTTCCCTCCCATAACACTGTGATTCTCCACTAAAAAAGTGGGTTAATAACTGCTCTAAGGGCATCCCTCCCTGGTCTTGCTTTGAAACATCAGGCCAAAAAGCTGATCAAACACAGTATGGCAAGCATTTCTTTCTTTACCAAAATGAGCTCAAAAGGCCTACAAACCCACAAATTAGATGCTAAACATAAATCTACATAGTGACAGAGCCTGAATCTCCATGCAAAAAACTGCAGTGGCTCTAAAGGGCAAGAAAGTTAACATCTCATTCTCCAAAGTTTTAGAAGAATAAAAACCAAGAGAGAGAATCCTCAATAGATCTGGTACAGAGTAGTTTACTTCTGTTTTGTTTCAGCTTGCTTAAAAATTGATAATTTTGATTTTGATAAATATTAGTCAGTTTAAGTACTTTAAAAAAAGTGTTAACGTGATTTTTGAAATGTCATATAAATCTCATTGTCTCACTTACATATTTACCCTTCAGTTCTGTGGCTGCCTGCTGATATGATGGCATCATTCTCTTACAAACACCACACCCTGATAAAAAAGAAATTGTGTAAGTAATATGCCAACAACTCCATTCAACTCCTTCTACAGTATCTATGTTCCAAAGCATATGAAGTAACATTTAATATAAAAAAATTTAAACAAAAAAATTCTTTATCTGCTTCACTAAACCATTATTAGATTATTAGTTTCTAAGGATGCTACTTCCTGTTACAAGCCTCTATTTTTGCACATTTTTCATGCTCTTCATTTTCCTAGTCATTTCTCATCCCAGTATGAAGCGAGTAAAATCATCTTATATCCCCTTAGGCTCTGAGCTAAGCCCAGAGGAGAATACAAAAAGAAACACACATATCAAAAGTCAACAGAAGATGTCATAATTGTGAACTCAAAACAAAAAGCTTTGTGCATTTCTGGTCTTTGAAGGGACAGGGGGAGGTACTTCACATTCATCCCGGCTTAACAAGGCTTTGAAATTAATTTGAGACGCATTTCCTAAACACATTACACAGACATCAAGTGTTAAACAGTGCTCTGTTAATTGAGCAGACATAGCTCAGAAGCAACAGCCCTTGTAAGATACAATAATGTGCTGTGGAAAAGACAAAGGGCGAGTGAGGAAGACCACCAATGTGTAGATGGAGTGTGCTGAGAGCTGTTTGATGATGCTCGGCTGTGCTAAGCAGATTAGCAGTAAATCACCTTGTAAGCAGCAGTTTTCACCCCTGCCAAGTAAAATCTGTGCATGCAGATGGGAAGGGGCAGGAGTGCAGACAGCATGAAAGAAAAGGTAGCAGGAGCCAAGCACTCCAGACACTTATTGTGGAAACTCTCAGTCCACCACAGGACAGTAGTCAACATTTCTGTTCTGGTTAACAGCCAGAGTTAAGAAAATATCTTCCCAAAAGGAGGAACAGATTTTGCAGCCACTCATTTAGGATCACATCAGCATGCCTGGAAAAGAACATCCTTTAATCTGACGAAGGAGAGTTCTTGTTTCTGTGGTCTTTCCATCTTTGATCTCTCTGCTCAAATTGACAATGAGGTTGTTAAATTAGTGCTGGTCAAAATGACAATTTCTTGGTGGGCACAGACCACACATTTAAGGCCCACTGAGGTCTTGCAGCTTCATCCAAACCACTGGACAGACATCAAAAGATGTGAGTTGACAGACATCATCATCTGAATCCTCTATTTCTTCTCTCTTCAGGAGCCTCAGACCCTAAACTCTTGCAGCAGATTTTCCTATCTTCCCCTCTTCACTCTCTTACTGCTCCCTGGAGTACCTTCTAGAGCACAGGCACACACCAGCCTTCTCCACCCAGCCATCACTCCTATCATCCTCCTCTTCCCAGCTCTGCTGCTGCCTCAAACTTGCTGCTCCCAAACCCACTTCAGTACACCCCCTCCAGTCCTCATATTTCTGGGTTATATTGTTCAGGAAGCTGCCAAGCCACATATACCCCTCAACAGGCATAAGAGGGGAACCTCAAAACCCCCATTTTCTTCTGTTCTTTCTTCTTATATTTTGTCCCTAAAGGGGGTGCTTAATTACATACACATTAGTCTTTCTACTAGTTAACACCTGCATTTTTAAAGCCTTGTCTTCAATCATGTTTATAAACAGCTCCTTCTTGTTTCCAAATCCAGACAGCCTCCTGCAGGAGTCTTCTTTGACAGAGTTAACTACAAATAAATCTGAATGCCTTTAAGTATACCTAGTATTTCATCTTTAGTGCTGTCTGACTTTCTAATATAGGCCTGAAAGTAGAGTGAATGGCCTGCAAATGGCAGGTAATATCTTCTGAGGAAAGCAAGTCTTTGCTCTGAGTTGTTTCACCCAGACCAAGCATTCCTGAAATATTAAAGTAACTACATCCAAGTCTGTAGTCGCTTTCATCTCCCTCTACACCAGTATGTAATGAAAGAGCCCATTTCCTATGAATCTGCCACAATGAATCTAAAGCCCCCACTTCCAACAAAGCAGAGAAATAAGGCAGCTGTCTTCCCCACAGCCTCCCAGACAAAGCCTCTGATGTTCTCTCATGCCAAAGACCTCCCTTACAAGCAACAAAAAGCAGAATTTCTTTCAGTGACCAGTCTTGATTTGCTGCTCTCAGTTATGAAAGGTAACACCTGTATGTAACCAATAATTTGAGCTGCTCAAAGGCCATATTTTAATGCAACTGCTGGATGTATTCTGTCTCCAGTAAAAGGAGCAAGAAAAGAAAAACTGGACAACAACCAATTCAGAAGGTCTTGTGTGTTAAATAAAAGATGAGGGAGTTACAAACTGAGAAATCAGAGAGGAAGGAAAAAAATCACAAGTAGACTTCCTTCCCAGCAGTTTGGAAAGCAGCACAAGTATTACAGCACTGAAAACTAGCAGGTGTTTTGCCACTTCAAAGAGGAGAAACTGGAAGGAGGAGGGTTTCTAGGGGAACAGTTCAAAGAGAACGAAGGGTTAGATAAGGCACATTTCAGAAAGAGACTCAGTTGTGGAAAACAATTATTCCTGATAGAGGCAAACTGTGAAAGCAGTGTGCAGCCCAACTCTCCCTGAAGGGACGATTTACAGCAGAGCAGCCGTATCAGCTCCTGCTGATCCAAGGCAGCAGCCACTGGGAACAGCCACACACCACACCAGGCCATGCAGGACCACACTGCTGCAGAGCCACAAGTGATTTATTAAAAGAAAAACCATCCTCTTAGTGATGCATCAAACTAAGTCTCGGGCAATTTTGGCCATCTTGGCAGTGCTCAGATGAGAATAAAAAGGTAGACTGGTATTTCAGGCAGTAATTACAAGAGAAAATATACTGAGAAACACCAGATCATGCTGCCATGGGATGCAAGTTTTAAAGAGAATCAGCCAGCAAACTGCTTGTGGTATCTAACATCAATTCCCATCAGGGCAATGCTGGGAGGCTTTCCTAGTTTAGGTCACACGTTTACTCCCTTCTCATGGTTTCCTTACTTCCTGAACTGAGCAACAACTCAAGTGCAACACAATCCTGCTTAGAAGAGCTGGAAAGCCTCTCACACAGCAGCCACCAGGAAACACAAAAAGGCAGCTGTAAATCTGCAACATCAAGGAACAAGTAGCCAATGCAATGACAAGATAGCAGCAATACAAGGTCAAGATCACAAAAGAAATGGAGTGACTCCAATGTCACTCTTCTTCTTGAAACCCCACTTGCATTTGAGTTACTCCTGCCAATGCAGGGTGCCTCTGGGATGGAGCAGGAACAATAGTCCTGCTCCTGACTACTGCACTGTTCCCTCTGCCTGCAGCATACAGTGTTTTTGTTTCTGCAGCACAAATCTAGAAAGGACAGTGGGTAAAAAAATTATAGAAAGCAGCTGCTTAAAAGAACACTTAGCAAGACTCATCATCACAAGAGAAAGAGACAAGACTGGGATACAAGTAATGGACAACCAGGAAAAAACTGGACAAACAGGCAGAACAACACAAGGAGCTGAATGATAAAGGTGGCACAATATGGTATTAGTGAAGCACAGGTGAAGCTTCTAGTGAGACTTGGACATCTTTCAGTGGAGAAGGGGGAGAGAGGTTACAGGACATGCTGGGCTACCTACATGGGGCATAGAACATCATCAGTAGGGGCTTGTCTTCCTTCTTCAGAAGCCTTCTCAAATCCTAGTGAATGAATCAAAGAAAATAAAAAACACTCTTATACTCAATGACACCTCTTATTATTTGTATTACAACTTTAAAAAACTAATATATGCATTCATAGAACACAGGCTCATTTATCTGAGGGAAAAGGGCTCATCTTTCCTAACAGGCAGGACTCAATTTTTTTTTCCCTGCTCAATTTTAACTTGAAAGAAGATGACAAAATTTATTATACATTCAAATATCTGCTGAATATCCTAGACCAGTACCTTCACTGTTAATATGTGGAAATTCCATTGTTTAGTTCATTCTCACTGCAGAATCTCTACCTGGAAACTCTTCACTGACACATCCAAAATCCATATTGCAATTCAAAAAGTCGGACTCAATAATAACAAAACAAGCTCAGTTTTCACACTATGAAACCTTGCCAAACCTATGAGATGCCATGCAAAAAGGATTTTTCAGTACCAGCATGATAGGAAAACTAGATGAAGTTTTCAAATTGAATGCAACCCTTGGAAGCCTTGTAATAGAGTACAGAGGGTGAACATTAAAAATTAATCTTCCTACAAAAACTGAATGTCAAAATAACCATTTCTAATATTAAAAATGAAAGCCAGAAAATTGAAAAAGCTCTTTACAAAATACCAGCTAGAGTCCAATCAATTAAAGTTTAAAAAAATCTATAGACTAGAAAACTAATATAAAAGACCAAGCTGATTATATTAGAAAGAACATAATGGGTAACTGTGGTGGCACTGGCTTCTTAAGGTAGTTCCATCACATTCACTGCTTTCCCACTTAACACTGAGAGGAAGGACAGTTACTGTACCAAGTTAAACCCCTCAAGACCTGGATCCTGTTTCTTCCTGCTTCACACTTCCTAACCTCAGGCACAGGAGGGAACACAAGGTTTAATGACAACCTGCAGTTTGAAGAACAGCATTTTACCTCCCACTTGCATTCTGCAGGGACTGCACCTAGCAGGCTGCTACGCTTCCCTGAGACAAAGAGGGTTGTGCCCCCACATCGTCCACAAGCTCTGACACTTTCTGTGTAGCTGGCAGACTGAGCTCACGACCACATGCATTGCAGAGGACTTTACAGTTATTACAACCCACAAAATTGGTCAAATCACTTCAAACAGGCCGGGTGCTTTAAATTTCCCTTCCAAACAAACAAAATAATGGTGTTTCACTAAGAGTTAATGAAAACATACACACGCCATCCCATATATTTATAAAACAATAGAACATCTACACCCAGCTAATTTACCTTTTCACTGTCAACATGCACAATATCTTTGGCTTCGGGATCTTCCTCCCACAGTGGAGCACCTTCCGGATCCTTGAGAAAGGCCACCATAGACTGTAATAAACAAGGGAAAAAAGCTTTTACAGAAACACAAATGGAAATCATGAGACATCCAATCTCAAATCCATGCTGTGATGTAAACCCCATCCAATTAGTGCCTTTGCTTTTCTGCTCATATATTCATCTGCTCTAATGCAGATTAGCACAAATCTCCTGCTGCAGAACCAAGTGATACGTGGGTGTGTACCTTCATCATAACTGGTATTTCAACTTATCAGTTCCCACTCTCACTATAAAACCAGGGAAAACAGAGTGGATCAGCACACAGAGAATAGCTTCAAGGATCCTCCAGAGAGCTCTTTCAATGGTACTAGACCTTCCACAGCCAGTCCATGGGTTAGCAGGAAAAGACTCCTCTTTATGCAGAGGTCAGACTCCCATGCCCTTCACTGTATCTGAGTAACAGCAGTAGCTGGAGGGCACACTGATACTTGCTGTGAGCAAAAGCAAATGAACACCCTTACAGATCAAACTGCTCATTTGGTCAAAGGAAGAATAATCCACCAACAGTTCCCTGTGTGACCCACCTACCTAAAAAATCCATTGAATGCAGTTTCAAGAATGAGAGTAAGAAACAAATGTGACAGGAGAACTGGGAAATACAAAACCCTAGGATTCTGCAGCTCCCACATTCAACAAGCCGAGTACATGTGCACACATACTTTGTAACTGCTTTACCTAACTAACATGCAACCAAAAATCCCTTTCAGCAGACCACAGATACACTCTCTTTACTATAAGGAAATAAACTCTGATAGAATAAACCCGAGCCCAAAGGAAACTCCAGCCCTCCTAAATCAGTGAGATACTTCACATGGATTCTGGTAGTCACACTACCTCCCGTTTCCAGCTGTACATGGAAACAGAGGCTTGATCACTTTTATCCTCAGATGTCAGTGCTCTAGGAAATATAATACCTGGTACTCCATGTTCATTCACCACTCAGAACGACCCCACTGCTTTCTCCATGGCATTGCTTGCAGGTTTGTGTCCATTCCGTTATAGGATCTCTGCCACACAGTAACACAGTGAGGTCCCTGAGGAGCTTCCTTCAGTGTGAGAGTGCGTGGATGAAGCTGCCACAGTACTGAGCTATACTAACACACATCAAGACTATTTACCTAAAAGCCTGGGCGTGTACTCCACTTCCTCAGGAGCAGGTTGGCAGCACACCTGGTGACACATCCCATCACTGGAAGAGTCTCAGAAATACTTTTGCAGCCTGTGTGCCTTTGGTGGGGCTGCTGTGGTATAACATCCCAACAGCTTATCAACAGAGAGGGGAGTTTAGCTCATTTTCCTGCCTCTCAGTTGGTACTGCAAGGCTCGGGAGGATTCAGAGCTTACAGCAGGATTCCACTTATTGCATTTATGTTTCTGTCTGCTTGCACAGCTAATATTGAAAAGATTTGTCTTATCACAAGAGGCAGCATGTATCAGTCACCAGACGGCAACCAAAACACTTAATGTATACAGTAAAAAGGATCTGACGGGTGAGGATGACAAACACTTCCAGAAGAAATTTGTTGCACAGTGGCATTATCAGGGAAAGAAGCTAGTTAGGAAAAAAATATATAAAATCAAGTAATTTACAATGGAGTTACAATGTAAAAAGCTCTAGACTTAGAGGCATTAACATCCCAAATGACATCCAAAGGAGACTAATAACACATGGGGAAAGAAACTATGAGGACAAAACAGCAGAGATGTTCTACCTTTAGGACAGCTGCATCAAGTTCTGCTCACCCTCAGCATGCACAGACCTCAACTATCACTGGAGAGGAGGAAAGAGGGGTCAACATTTTGAACGGCTAATGAGTGTAATTGACTCTGCTAGTTTCAAGAATTCCTGCATGCCAAATTCAGTCATGTAGAAACAGATGTGGTTAGAGAATGAGGGATTTAAAAGATTTAATTCATCCAGCCTCTCCCTCTCAGCCAAGACAGAAAAAAATTAGATGTGTAATGTCTTCTGGCAGGAGCAGGCAGTACATTGCCTTGCCCTCAATTCTTCATGCAGCGAAGAGAACTTCCTCTCTTACTTTAAACAGGGAAGAACAACACCCAACCAAACCACAGCATTCTCTAATCACAGAAAAGCTGTGATCCCCAGGCTGCTGGGGAGGCCACAGCAAGGTCCAGGGCACAGCAGCCCTGGTGTTGTAGAACCAGCTCTGCTCCAGTCCTGCTGTGGCACGGTCAGGACCTGTTTTGACCCCACGGCACGGACAGGGGCACCACAGACTGTAACCAGCTGTGCCAGCTCTGAACCTTAAACCTCAGTTCAGCAGAGTACAGGACATGCTGCATCCAGCACATGCTGCTAAAAACAAGCAAGCTTTAACAGGAGAGCTGGTCCATAAACATATACATGGACCTAGATTTTAACCTGAAAAAAAATACACACAAACACATCTTTATGCTTTTCACTCCTTTGAAGTATCATGCAGCAGGGATGCTAGTAACAAGACCTGCCTCAGTTTCACACATACACTCCTTACAACAGCCAGCTTGAAAAGGATTCACGGTTTACAGCAGGACCAATTTACTGAGTTAGTCTATTCCCTTTCCTAGAATGAAGCAGATTTGTACTTCAATGAGTTTTCTCCATTTTAGAAGAAGGGTAAAACTCTCCCTGTACTTTA
This sequence comes from Eopsaltria australis, assembly GCA_034509425.1. Classification (NCBI taxonomy): domain Eukaryota; kingdom Metazoa; phylum Chordata; class Aves; order Passeriformes; family Petroicidae; genus Eopsaltria; species Eopsaltria australis. The sequence continues at coordinate 1,882,688 of JAVTVJ010000067.1, read as the reverse complement.
TATTCCAGGAAAAGCTTCATCAAGTAATAAATGCAGCCTGGATACTGGCATTGTGGCTCTCTTGAGAATGAGACATCGTGTGGCTAAAGCAACATGTGAGCAGACATTCCAGGTAAGATCAAAGACTGATCTAAGCCCATGTCTTCAATAGCAGATGACTACAGCTACTCGAGGAGAAGACAGACTAGTACTTACAGTTCTTATATAGCTTACACTGGCACATGCTCTCAGTTTCTGCCAAAAAGAAATTAAGTTTACGGACTCTGTGCCAGCTGTTGCTTATGGACCTCTGTGCTTTCCAACTATCAATGGATCTATCTCTTATTACTATCTAAAACTATTTTTCAGACTCCTAAATTCTTGGCTTTCACAATATGGTGCTACAAGTTCCAAAACTTTTTTTAACATTGCAGTTATTTGTTTCAAATCAGCCATCCCAAAATGCCACTGTCTGCTCTCAAATTCAGAGAATAAAGAAGTAATCACTCCCTTTTTTAGGCTACTCACAGTTGCAGAAATACCTATTGGAATCTCCTCCAGCTTTTTAGTATTGTGAGAACCTAAACCCTTCTGCAAAGAATGGGAAATTTTTTTTTAAACTATTCCTAATAATTTTGCATCACTGAATTTTGTTCTCTTGCATTCCATCTCCCTTTTCTAGATACCCCAAATGGCTCAGATCTTAACACAGGTCTCAGCAGCAGGAGGTTCTGACTGCCAAGTAACTTCCCCCTACAGTGAACACTGAGCTATCCTTTATTCCTCATTTTTCTAACAGTGAAACCACAAGGGCATCTCTGCTAATTACATAAGGATTTAGTTACTTTAAGAAGTGAAAAGCTTTTCTAAAAACACGAATACACTATCAGCTGGATCAGCCACATCTATGAAATTGTTGATTACTCCAGAAGAATCCTTTTACAGTTCTTCAGAGCTGTGTCCATCATTCTCCAAAATGTCATACATATATTAGTATGTCCACTGGATGTCTGGAAAGAAGATCCGAGTTTTATTGCCACAAGTTTGCTGAATGATGTGAAACAAATCCTTTAATCTCCCTGTTCTTCGGTGTGTCCACATGTCCATAAAATGAGTATCATACCCCATGTAATTGTGTTGCTCTGCTGGTCTCTGTATGTATGTACTGGGAGACTCCTGACAAACACAGCTGAGAGAGAGAAACAAAGGTCACTGGCTCAACAGAAGAAAACAGGGAGAAGTGGAACAGAGGTAGAAATACAGAAAATATCCAGGCAGCTGTGAGCAGCAGAACAAGCACTCAGCTGAATTATTTGACCACTGCCCAGATCTGATCTACTGGCCAACCTGTAAATCATTAGTGGCTGGTTTCACAGGGGCAGTTAAATTGAGAAAGACTCCAGCCCCTGGAGTGAGGGAGCTTCAAAACCCCTCTTCCACCCCCAATGGAATGCCACATCCCTGTCCACGGGATGCTGCTTTCTTCTTCCCAGCAGGCAGGGCAAAAGGGAAGGGTGAAATGCTCATCACAAAACAGCTGATGGAATAAACGATCTGGTTCCTGTTGTGCTATGATTGCCTCTCAGCCCAGTGCTCCCTGGAGCACTGCAGGTGCTTTCCACTTGATGTGATCTGTAAGGAAGAGTCACAGCACTAATTCCTGGTTGCAGGACTTTATGGAGGGCAGGGAAGATGCATCATGTATTGTTCAAATCATCCGAATTTAGGCAACTAGCAACTCCCTCAACCCATCCAAGAATGAAAAACCAAGAATGAAAAAAAAATCACCAGTTGCACTTCCTCACTAAGTATAAAAGCTAGTTTAGCCAGGTGTTGATTGGGCTGGGTACTTAACATTGCCCTTCCTAATGCCAGGCAGGATTTCTACTGCAGGAGATGGGAAGATACACAGCCCTAATCTCCCCACCTCACACAAATCCTGTATGACAGCCTCAAGTGAAGACTGAATGAATTCAAGTCAGGGCACACTTCCAAGACAGACCCCCATCAGATACCCTCCAAGTCTGGCTGTAAAAGCAAGGTCAAGATCAAGTGCACTAAGGAACAGCCACTCTGGCAGACTCAGGTTCACACAGCATCTCACACAGGCTTTCCTTCATGCCAGAGTGATGCCCTGAACAAGCCAGAAAGGGGAAGTACATGGAATTATATCAACCTGGGGTGATGTCATCAAGCCTTTCAAAGACCAATGACAGTGCAGAGCCTGGGCTTGCTGGAGGAGGAAGAGAAGCAAGAACTGGGCATCAGAGCTGGACAGAAGTGGTTTCTGGAAGCCAAGTCATTGCCAGGCTCCTCACATCAGGATACTCCCAGCGCCTCACCAGGGCTTTGTAAAGGAAAGCTGCACAATTCTGGCCTGCTCACTGTACTTTCAGTCCACCATTTCCACAATCCTCTGGATCTACACATTTGTATCATGTCTCACGCCTTCTCTCTTCCCTTGCCCACGGAACGTTGCCTTCCACTGCTTTATGTCAAGATTTGCCAGAAAAGAAGAAAGGTCATTTTATACCTGATGCACTCAAAGCATTTTCATAGGAGCTGTGGTTCCGCAAACTGATAAAAGATAAGGCCACTCAGCTCTCTTTAAAGTTTATAATCTAAGAACCTCAGAGAACTCCTTATCAAAACACAGTATCAGATAATACTTTTAGTTATACTACCACAAACAGCACCTTGTAATCAAAACAAGAAAATCCTTATTTGTTACCAGTGTGTAAGTTAACTTATAATTTACCTTCCAGTTCAACATGGGCTGAGTCTTTTAAATAATAAACAATTTTCCTGGATCTGTGGTTGACAGACATGTATGCACACAAAAACCTTTAGGCCATTCTGACAGCTGTTTATGAAGATTAATCCCGTTCCTTTCATGCCTTCAGCACGAAAAAATATCAAAACCAGTTTTTAATCCACAAATGTCTCACCCACATCAAGCAAAACTGAAAGAATAATAATGGAATATTTAAATTTACCTTCAATGTGACCGCTCTGTTATATGCAGTATGAAATGCACCGTCCCTGTTAAACAAGGAGTGGGGAATAGAGTTAACTTACAGTAACATTGCTGCAATTCATACAGCTGCTCTTCCTGACTTCTCACTAACCAGAATAACATTATCCTGCTGAAGCCACAGAACTAAGTAGAATTTACAGTACAGTAATTTAAGGGGGGTGGGGTAGGGAGGAACAAGAGGAAGGAAAAAGGGAGGGTGCAAATCAGTGTAAAGAAAACAGTTTCCTAGTAAACAATTTCCTCCCTGACGCTTTAACAAGAATATTTACTAAGGCATGATCTTTGGAGATGGAGATGCAGCTACTTGGTGTACCTAACTGTACTCCCACTCCTATTAATTTTAGGAAGAAAAATCTCTTGCTTTGTCATGACACTTGCCTTTCTCCACTCATATTATGAAGGACTATCTCAAATCAGAAAAGCAGAGAAGTGAAGCAACTTGTCCAAGGCCTCTGCCAGCAGGCAAATGACAAAAAGCAAAAGAGCTCAAATCTCAGGCATCAGCCCTGTGCACTGGGCAGTTATAGTCCATTGGGTATCTCTCCCTGGCCCAGCTTGTGCCTTTAGCGTTCTCTATTCAGCAGCAGAATAAATTTAACTCAACTTCTGTCACAACACATGCTTGCAAACTGAAGAAACAGCAATTAATTTCATATGTCAAAGGATAAAAATTAAGACATCTTAATGCTGCAGAAGCCTTAAAAATGAGAATGAACAGTCTTAATGGGGGCATCAACAATTATGAACTACCAATCCCAGCCCAGCACTCACTTATAATGGAGTAAATCCACTCCCTTCTCCTTTGAATTAGGATCTACCTTCATCTTCTTGCATAATTTTCGGCTTTCAGAATCACTGCAAAAAACACATATTGGAAGAAAGGTTACCAAAAAAGAAAAATCAAATGCATTCAGTTCTGAGAACTCATTGCTGTGCTTCCTCATCAGCAATTAATTCCAGCTAACAGTAATTTGGAAGCTGTTTAGCTAAGTTTGTGGGACAAGCATTGTGAAAAGCTCTATTAGTCAATTTAATTCCCCTGTTTGCTTGGTCAGGACACAGTGAACTGTATTAAATTTACATTCCAAAGCCAAGCCCTAAAAAGTAGAAAAGCAGATCATTCCAGCATGTCCAAGGACCTCAGCAGATCTTCTGTTCATGAGATTAACACAGAATTTGGGAAGTCAGGTTTTCAGTAAGACCATGCTACTGTTAGGGTGGTGGTCAAGGAGCACTGTGTGTGAAAAGATTCAAAGGGAAAAAGCAGGTCAGCTTTCACATTTGGCAGAAGATAATAAGCCAAAATCCCCATGTTCATGTCCAAGTCCAAATCACAAGCATAAAGCCTTAAAAAAGTCCTGCAGAAAACAAAAACCAATTGAAATTCTGGAGTCCCAAGCCCAGCAACCCCATTCATTCCAGGTATGAAAGATGTGTCCTGGAGCCACACCTGGGAAGCTCTTAAAGAAGGATGGAGGTATCAGCACAGACCTGCTGGAGCTGGGCTACAAACGGAACGAGACCGAATCGCATCCAGCACCAGATCAGCCTGACCTGAAGAAGAGAGAAGGGTCATGGGAGAGAACTGCAAATGCATCTGTTTTGGTGGGCAGACAAAGGATCTTCTGCCTAACTGCTCTCCTAAACAGTGCAGGAGTGAAGCCATAAGGAGATTTCAAGCCGAAGTGAATAGGAAGTTGGTCAAAGATCTGAGGAGATGAGCAAAACAGAAAAGAGGATGATTCACATTGACAGGGCTGTTCCCTGCATTGACAAACAGCAAGATTAAACAGCTCAGAAACTTGTTCCCAGCAGAGGACAACTTGTACTTTTTACGCAGATAAATCAATTTAGAAAATGAAAACACTGAAAACCCATCAAGTTTAAACTGATTAGAGACAACAAGAAGCAAGGCTTGCAAGAGCCCCACCAAATTAAGTGCTGGTGCCAGCACTGCTGCTAATTCTCCCAATGTTCTCCAGCTGCCTTCCTACAAATGTGAAGAACAACAAACACCAAGTTCACAATGAGCTGCAAGTGAGAATGCACCTCAGTGGAAACTTCTCAAATGCTTATGGTACATGGAAATAAGGAGGGATGTGCCATGGACATGCGTAACAAAATCAGAGTATTACGCTGAAGATGGAAATGAGCATTTTAAGGAACTAACAAAGCACACAACCACCACACCAGGAAGGAGCACTTGTAATCTCAGTTGAACAGAAGCATATGTACCTGAAAAGTCTTACTGAATTCATGCCAGTTTTGCATGTTCAGATCACTGTAAACACTCTCTTTGCTTCTCTGGGAGGCTGAAGATCTGAGGTTGAGAACTGAATAATGTGGACATGTCTGCGTGTAACAAAACTAGACTGTGGAACAAATGCCCTGGATTTGGAGTTATGCCAAAAAAAAACATGTTTGCCATATGGAGTTCATATGAAAAGCCTGTAGCAACATCAAACCCAGGGGTCAGAAACATCCTGTCTTCTCTCCCCTGCAGTTCCCCAATGGTCCCATGGGCTAAATTTAAACGACTCAAAGGTCAAGGAATGTCCAGAGAAGACACCAGTTTCAAAAGGATCATCCTTTTGTCTTTCTCCAGCCAGATTCAGAGGCACAGAGAAGCTCTTGTGGCCCTGCTGCAGCTGAGTGCCAGGCAATTAACTACAGTCAGCCCACATGACAGTCAACATTCATAAATGCTCTTCCAGACACTCCCAAATGTTCCCAGTGTACAGGTGTATCTGTGGCTATCTCAGCTTTGCCAAGACAAACGTTAGGTATTTGATGTGAACAAATGTAATGCCAAAACCTCAGCAACAGGGTCTGTGAAACCCCAAGATGGGCAAACAATTGTTCTGGCATAAGCAGAGGACTAAACTGGGTATCAAGAGAATCCTGTTGCCTGTTCTACCACCTATTTGGTGCAACTTCTAACCATGTAGGGAAGAAAAGTGTAATTTTCCTTTATGTGTCATTTAGAGATCTGAACAAATACTAATATTGTGCAAGGTTTATAGTGGAGAAAAGCTACAAAGCATTATTACTGAGCTATACCTGTGAGTAAGCAGCTAGCAACTCCTACCACTTCAACTCCTAGCAATTCATTTTCTGTTTGCATGAGTTTCTATTAAAAAAAAAAGAAAGATAAGAATAGCTATTTCACTGGATCTAAGTGTGCCCTGCTTTCAGGATTTCTCCATTTGCAGAGATTCCCACAGCTGCCTGAATGCACAGCCATTATTACAGGAAAGAAAGCAGCAGTTTGCTCTAGTACGTCTCCTACCATTTAGCGGGCAGATTCTCTGCACCGCTGCATTGAGAGTTAAGCCTGTTCATGCAAGCTATCTGCACTGATGCACAGGATGCAAGAGGAGCAAATTCCAAGAACAGGAAATGTCTAAATATGTATCAGTAATTTTTCATGCATCAGTGCAGATTTTTGCACATGCCAGACCCACCAGCTCAGATGCTATGCTAACAATTATTAGGAAAAAGCAGAAGAGGAGCTGTACAGAAATGGCAGAGATGGACCCGTTCTGCTTCTCCTTCTGCCTTCACTTACAGACAAACAAAAATAACCTGCAAAGAGCAACCTGCTCTGATATCACTTGGTAATGACCATTATTCTTAATAAGAGTAAATAGCAACACAGATGCAGCCTGCTCTGAGATTTGTATCTTTTGAATCTCAGCCAACAGCCTCTCTCTCAAGATGAGCTCCTCAACTCTCACATGGGAGAGGATAATTAGGACTCCAGTTCTTGCAATTTAATTACATCACTTGAAGAGGCAGTGTAAGAGTTTGCTATAATGACTAAAAGTAAAAAAAAAACAAAAAAAAACACAAGAAACAAAACAAAACACCCAAAATAGGAATAAAAGGTAAAAAAAACTACCCACAACCCCAAAAACCCCCCAAACCTAAAAAGCCAGAAACTACCCCCAAAATCAGCATTTTACCAACCCAGGCCAAGCCACTCCAGACAAGGAACCAGTCTCAGGCACGAGGATGAGGTCAGTAATGTGTCCCCAGCAGTAACGTGTCTCCTGTCATTTCTGTCCAGAGCAATTTGAACCCTGGCAGGTCCCTGCTGTAGTACTGCCAAAGGAACCTTTGCAGGCAGTCCTACAATCATCCAGCATTATCTCCCTGGAAAATCATCTAAAATATCAACCTACTTTCAATATCACAAGGACCTAACCAGCAGCTGTCTATGTGGTAATAAGGTCAAACTTTAAGTGGCACAATAGCACAGCTTCCTTCTATTCCCACAGGCATGTTCTCTACCCTTCTCCTTCCACAAAACCAAACCAGGGCTCAAAAACGTGTCTTTGCTGGAGAAGTGAAGACATACGACAGCTTGGTAAAAAGAAGAATAAAGGGAACAATCCAAGCTGACCTAAGCAAGAAGTCTAAATGACAACAAAGGTAGCGTGTGTTGCAAAGATCGCGTGCACTTCACCCCTTTCATTCACATCCCTGTCTCCTCTACTGGGACATACTTCTGTCACTGGGGGTTATGACGGAGCTGGCAGGAAGCCCAACTGGAGCACTCCCTGTAAACCTCTGGGGTCCCTTGTCAGCGTTAGCATGCATGAATGATCCCTCAGCACAAGCAGCCAGCTGTTACCAGGGCAGGAGGGCGGCGAGGGACTCGTGAAGGAGACCTGGCCTCCTTTGGCTCACCACCAGTGCAGCCAGCACTGGGGACGTGTCACAGCTGTTCCTTAGGAGTGGCACAAGATGCTCTGCCTGTCCAGGATTGCCCACAGGTCTGGACACTCATGGCCATAAGGATGGAGAAGCAGTGAGAGATACTGATGGCAGTCAGTCCCTAGGGACAGGAAGAGCAACACAGACAAAGGCTTTTGCAGTAATGTGTCAAGGTAATTTGGAGAGGGAAAGAACAGAAGATAGAGCTAGACAGAAGGAACACAAAATAAGACCCAGGATTTTTGCTGGATAGTTAAGTCCACGTGGTTTCTAAATCTAAAACAAGTCCAAGCTGGATGGATCCCAAGTAAGAAATGGTGCATGGAGGTGGAAGTGCAAAACCCCCTCCTTGGGGCAAATTCAAATACTGTCCAGTCAGGTCCCAAAGGAACGTAGTTAGACCAAACATCCTCAGCACCATTCTCTTCTATGAGCACAAATAACATCTTTTGCAGCTTCCTAATTATTTCCCTTATTATGTAATGCTGCCTATTGGCCTCTCATGAAGAAGGGAGAACAGCCCCATAACCACATCTCTGGGGAGGAAGGATCCAGAATGACTCTCAAATCCCCTCTTCAGCAATGACAAAAATGCCATCCCAAAATGTTCATGTCTCCAGCTGCCAATGTAACAGCAGCATGTGCACATGCTGTATGGTCACATCACTTCCATGCCACTGCCCTGGCATCCCCTAACACTTTGCAATGCAGACTGCACCCAGCTTTCTTTTTCACCCATACCTACAGGGTTTCCAGGCACAAGAGAAGTAATTAATAAAAACGCTGACAGAACCAATTTAAGTAACCAGGTCAGTAAATCTGCCTGCACAAAAACTATCTCATTCCTCTATCAGCATATGATGTAACCACATGCAAACCACAGACCTCACAATTTCTAAACAGATTTTCTCTTTTATCTGTACATCTCTCCATCTGAAAGAGGGCTCAACAATCCCTGTAAATTATACTTCAGCAGTCCCTTATATCACAGCTGTGCCTACAGACTCTAATGCAATGGAGGCTCTGTTGTATCAGTGACTGTACAAACAGTGTCACTGTCCCAAAGCTGGAAGAGACAAAACTGAGCAGGTAAGGAGAAAGAGCAGGCTCCAAGAGCAAGGGAATACAGCAAAGCAGAAGCAAGACTGCCTATAAAGCAAGCCTCCAACACTGGAAAAGCTTTGGAAGGTACCAGTCAAAGCACACTCTCTCATTCTTGTCTCTGTTGTTGAGGAGCTTTCACTCATGTTATAGTGAAAACCACCATAGAGAACTCCACTTATAACTTCAGGGAAGTTCAACTGCAATTTCAGCCCAGCTATCAGAAGTGAATCATCAAACAGGGTTTCCCAGCCCAATGCACAGCCTCTGCAATACCCTCTGGCTACCTTCCATAGAATACACCCTCCAGACTACAGACTGATGAACATCCTGGGAAAGCATGAAGTTGAGATCCAGCCAAACAACTAATTGAGCTTGTAACCCCAAAAAAGCAGCAAAAGAAGTGTTAGCAGCAAAAATTTCCTCAAGTCTCCTAAAAGTATGAAACACACTCACATTTACAAACCTAATCTGAAAGAGGAAGTCATTAACCATCAGTTGTAGTTAGATGTGCTCCTACATGATTTTGAAATAAAAAAGGAAATTCATTAGCCATTGTTGGGGACTATATGGGATTTTGACTTACACTCCTTGTAGTCATTGATTTCACCCTCCAACAAATACTGTTTGATCCATTTACAATACAGTATTTTGTGTACTTTGCTGACCAAACAAAACCATATTGATTCTAGCAAAACTCTCCTCAGACTGCAGGCATTGCCTGCCTCCCCATCATCTTCACCTCTCCCTCCCATCCCAGGCCAGCAGCTGCCACAACTACTGCTGCTAACAGTATGTCACATTTGTAAAGCTCCTCATACTCTATAATGATCCCTCACTCTCCTGTACCATACTCTCGAGACTGATTTGAAATCAGAAACAAAAAAAAAAATCCTAGGGAAAAAAATCACTTCTCAAACCATCAGGCTGGCTTGCATTCTCTAAAGAGCTGGATGGTAATGGCTTACACCCACTCGAACAGAAAACCCATATTCAGCCATCAGTGCAGAAAGGCACTTTGATACTCTGCTCCTGAGTGGGGTTTAAGGACCTGCAGGCACCAAAATAGGAACAGGACCCAGGAGAAACGGATGCAGGAGTAATGAGCACAGGAAGCTTAAACACAAGATTTGTCTTGGAAAACAAAGCAACATTTTGCACCCATTCTGGGTTCCTGATGGAAATTATCTTCTATGAGAAGTAACAATAGCAACAGGTTTCCACAGCACAGAACAAATGAACCGCTCAAACAGTGCGGCACATGAAAAGCTTGAATCCTTTAAGGGATGGGGGAGCATGAAAGCCAAAACCAGAGAACATACTGCTGGAAAGAATTAAAGACAAGGATTAGCAGATGAACAGGACAGAGTCTCATGTGAATTTAGGGCCTGGTTTTACCCCCTAGAATGCAGCAAAAATCCCCACTTCAAGGGGGGACTGCAATCACCTTGCAGGTGATTGCAGCCTTCTGCTCCAAACGCTCCCCTGGAACGTGCCAGGAATGCAAACAGAATAATCCATGTGCTGTGGAGACCCAGCACCACTTGTCACCCAATACAAACGACTCCCTGTGCCCATTAGTCAATTAGAGAGGCCAGGGATCTAGAGGAATAAGATTAAAAAGAAGTATTTTCTGAAAATTAAAGCCCATGAGATTAATTCTTACTGCAAGCAAGAGCAAGCCAAAAAGCAGAAAGAAAACCGCGACAGAGGTAGCACGTATCATCATATCGTCAAGCTAAAACAATTAAGGAAAAAATTATAAGCTCCAGCCCCTGCAGAAAGTCAAGAAGTTATAATGAACAGTACTTTCCATGGAAATATAAATTAGCAAGAGACACTTGGCAGCCCACATACCTGCACAGAAATAAGGTAAACACATTCACAAGAGCTACCAAAGGCTTTGCAGGAACTTCTAAAACCACCGAACACTCAAATTCTCTGCAAAGCAGCAGCTACCCGCATCCCACAACATGGCACAGGGGAACACTGTCCTAACCTGGCACAGAAGATGAGTACTGCGCTGAGCTCACACAAATCTAAGAAACCCAAAATGCAGGTTTTGAACACATCACCCATGGGGACACAGATTCTGCAGCCCTTTATGACCTATTTATGACCTTCAGCTGCACCACAGGCCTGGAGAGGATGGATGCCAGAGGATGCTTTAAATGAACTACTGGGTGCAAGAAAACAGAGGTGACTTCCTTTAAATTAAATCTGAACTTGCTTACTCCTCATTTTAGTCTGAAAAGCAGCAATTTTGAAGATTTGGTTAATGAGCAACTCCAGGCAAAACACACAGAATACTCAAGTATAGGATGAAACAGACATGAGCTCAGACTCATACACCCAACCACTACTGTGGATTTAGTTAATTGCTCTGTGTTTCTGAATTAATGCAATACACCAAACTGAATGGGTTTATGTTAGGAACTGACAGTTTACTTAAAAAAGGATTTTTTTCAGATTGGCATTACACTTCCTGCATGGTCACTCTTACAGTAAAATAAAAAGGCTTTAATGTGAATGAGCATTAAGCACACAGACAGGTTATGACAGAGACAGGAAGAAGGCATCGAAAATCTATGCTGTAAATGCAGTTTGCCCTCATAAATGGCACTCAAACAAGGATCACACTGGCAGTATAACTCACTTGCAAAGTGTTCCTGAGGGACACCTGCCTTACCTCCCCTGGAGCAGCTGCAAACAGAGCCCCTGCTATCTCCCCCAGACTGGCACTATGAGACATCCTCTCCTGAGCTGCACTTCACCTTCAAGGCTACTGTAGAAAAATGCAGAAATCCCAGACACCACAAATCTTCTTGGATGGAAAGGGCTGCATCAGGGCAAGAGCAGCACTCCTTTTTTCTCTATTAGATCTGGTCAGTTTTATTTGCAATTTCAAAGCTTTTCATCAGCTTTAAAATTCAGGTACAAGTAAGAAAGATAAGTAGACTTATTCTCTTAAATAAATCCTACTTCTGAGTGGTTTTATAGGATGAAGGTAAAAACTAGAGAGCAAAATTACTCTAACACCATCTGTACTGCCAGCATTATTTCTGAAATTTTTCTCTGCTATGTCAAGGCATTAAACACATTCATTTATAACTGTGGATAGGTAAAGCCTTTCTGTATCAAAGCATTATGAAATTAGAAATTTGGGAAGACCTCATCTAAAAGACAGAAAAACAGGGATATTAGGGAAAGCTGCAGAAAAGACAAATACTCATTAGATTTGGCTCTCTTGTGAACCAGCATGTTTAGCTGTGTAGGTTTGAAAGGACTGCTTTGTCAGCCAAATTATGGTCTCACCTTTATGCTAAGTGTCATGGGACTGCTACAATAACAAGTAATTATTGGGGATGGGGACTACAAGAATGATGCACATGACACATAAAAGGGACTAAAAAATGACACACAAAAGCAGATAAAGTGGGATTAAAACCAAACAAAAATTAGTCAGACATTTTAACCAGATGGCATTTCCTCTTCCTAGCAGTCTGATGTGCTAAAGCCAAGCACACGCGCAATGACAGCAGATGGAAATCACACAGCTTTGTTTATGTTTGGGACCTACAGTAAAGGAAACCATGCAAGTTTGAGCAGAGAATAATTACCCAGAGCCAAAAAAATGGGTGTTTTTTAAAAAATACCCATCCACAATTGGGCAGGAGCTACAGTCAATAAAAACTCGAGACAATTCAGTAACTGGAAAACCCAGGAGTGTTCCCCAAATCATATTCATGATGGAGAAAGCTACTTTCAACCTCTTCAAAGCTGCACCTGACCACAATGTGCTTGATAACCTGCCAAACACATTTTCTTCTCTTCAACAAAGCCATTTTACTTTCTTTCCACTTCAACCATACTAGTTATGCTTTTCCAAGTAACATCAGTCTTTGGCCGCACTGTGGTCTATCAAAAAACCCACTAAAGAAGGCTAGAGAATAACTTCATAATTACTATTCTTCAAAACCATACCTTGGGACATCACAAACTGGGACTAGAACTTTGTCTGCTTTAAAGACAAGCAGCAAGAATTTTATCTTTCACTCAGAAGGTAATTCCATCTTACTGTGTTCCCTGGTGCATCACTTTGTACCTTTTACTTGCCACCACAAGGATTTGACAGGAGTTTCTGTTTTTCACGAAAGTCCTCTTTTATTTGACCACATCAATGCTTACCTCCAGATGTACCACACCTTAAAAAAGGGAGGTTTTGGGAGATCAGGGGGACGCAGAGGCTCTGCAGCACAAACCCTAAGCAGCTGTCAGAGTTAGCAGCAGTCAGCCTCTGAGATTGAAAATACGTCCTTTTGTGCTTTTTTGCGGACACCCTAAGCTTTCAACTCCCTATGATGCCCTTCAATTTTCCAAATTTCTATCATCCTACAACTAAAAAAGTAATTCAATAAATAGCCCAACCTTCTGCTTTCTTACATGCCCATTCCAATTGCACCTGAATGCCCTAAAGAGCACCCATTCATGCTGCTGCAGCATTTTTCCTTTGAAAGTTCTCCAAACCCTTTATAAACATAGACTAATGAATCAGGCAATATTTACCCAGTTACCTGGAAAACAGATACACCTTTTGTAACTGCACAAAGTAACAAGAAGTGACTCATTAGCAGAGCCAGGAACAGAAGCTGTGACTCTCAGCTCCTATTAATGTGGTGCCTCCCCAGACACAAGTCCCAGAACACTTGCTCCCAAGGTGCCTGATCCATCTCTCTGGAACACTGAAGATTTAGCAACCTGCAGTGTTGTGCTCCATCCCAATACCGTGTGTCTCACCAGGCATAATTAATTCAGTATTCTCTTATCTCTCACAGCACCATTCATTCAACGTCAAATGCCCCAGCAAGGACTTCCTAATTAAAACATGTAAAGGCTAAAATAAAACATTTTTTGTCACATCACTGCTGGGTCTTTTATTCACAATTGAAATAGCTTCATGTCTAACTGTGTACAGAGCCACACATGCTATCTCAGCACACAGCAGCAAACAGTGACCACTTCAATGCTGTGAGCAATTCTCCAGCTGCCCCCTCATCTCTAGAAGGAGACGTCGATCTGCCTGCAGGAACTGACTGAGCTCTCCCAAACGAGGACCTTATCTCCAGTGCCACATGCAGGGGGGTCACACAGCCCTGCTCCAGCACAGCACTCGGAACAGGTGAGCCCAACTGTGCAGGAAAGGCAGGCACATCGCATTCCCAGCCCCACATGTCCCAAGCCCCAGTGATGCCTTTTCCTTGGTCTTAAAATTAAGAGCCAGACATGGTTAAGGGATAAAGGGTTTTTACGTTGGTGTTCAATAAGGATCCTTATGGTGCAACATTTTGCCAAGGTGGAATACGTCAAAATGCACACACATGGTAGATCACATATACAACTTTATGACCTTGAGAATTAGCATATCTAGCAAAGATCCAATGAGAGGCTTGGATAAATAGTGTGATATTCCCCTTGAAGTACTGCCTCCTAGATGGGCTTAATCCTAGTTTACAGGATGCATTTTAGAGGGGACCTTGGTTTCTCAAGATAGTGTAGGGTTTTCTGGTTCCCAACTGCAAGGTCTTTAGGATGATTGGTTTTCTGGTTTAACAGAATACCAGGATTATGCTAAGTTATCAGATTTAAGGAATTATAAGTAAGCATGCTAAGGGCACTGAGAATATATAAAAGGTACATAAAAGAAAATGCAAAAAATCGTCATGGCATCACCAGCATCCTGGGGATCTCTGCTACCCTGCCTCAAAGTGACAAACTAAGTGGCAACCTCCTCTACTTGACACTGTCTTAGCAAGAAACCAAGTATTTCCCCACATCATGCTGAAAAACTAACTTCTCTCTCTCCCTGAGACCACTCAGCCTGGAACTGAAAGCTCAAAGCTACTCTCTGTCTTACACCACAGATACAACAGAAGCCAAGGACAAGGAGCACGATTTCCACGCAAACCAGCATTCAGGGAGTCCTGAACACCACACTTCCAGCCACAAACCTGCACACTCCCCTCCACTACATGACACACAGAACATGCTGCTGAGACTTAGCAATCCCCACTGATCTGTCTGTGCAGCAGAATGTTCTTGCCTTCTCCTGAAAACAAGAAGGAGAATGACAAGAAACAGAAAAAGCATCACCAGTAAAGAAAAAGGAAAGAAAAGGCCTGCTGTCATCGCCACAGGGAAGCAGAGGCTCAAACCACAACTCTGCATGTATGCCAGCCTTGCCAACGCTTGGATCTGAAGGCCCAGTACAGCAGGATGTGAAGAGCAAAGCCAAAATTTCCCGCTAAATATTGCTGCCAAACAAGACATTTCTTGTCAGTATTTGTAAAACAAATTGAGCCTGTGCTGTAAATATCCCTGCATCTGTGTGCTGTTTGTTTCAGCATGAAGACTTGCAAATAAGCCTCCCAGCATATTTGCTGCAGGGGAATGGCTTGAGCCTCTGGTTGGACTCAGCTGTCCAGACCCTACAACTGGCTCTCTGTGACCTGAGACAGGTGTACCTCAACACTACTAGACTGATTTAAGAATGCTTCAAAAGCTTAACAAGCAAATCAACCACAAAACTTGGTTTGGGCTCAAACTACTTGTTTAGGGTTCTTCTGGCATCCACCAAGACCTCCTTTACCACAAGCCAGTCTTCCAAGTCACCTTTGTGAAGCAAGTTCACAAACTCTGTTATGATATCCCTTAGCAGGAATGATAGAAGGGATAGAAGTCCATGTCTGAAAAATACCCAGCTATTTTTTCCAGGTTCTTCCCAAACAAGACATGAAAGACAGCTTTGCCCTCAAAGAGAGAATTACATCTATTGCCATGTTACATCATCCTAGCCACTGCCTACCACTCGGCAAGTGGCAATCTGATTGCAGCATTACTGGTGTCAAAGAAAATTTTGGGAACCTATTAAATTATTCCCAGGTCTCCCAACTCCTTACAGCATGACTTTCACCATGCTGCTTCACTGTCTGAGATTAACTGACCTTTCAATAGAAACAGGAAACTTAAATATTTCCCCATCATGGTGAGAGGAAAGGCACTGCAAGTACCAAGCTTCCTATGAAAAGTATTAAAGCACTGCATGGAACAGACTTAAAATTAATTTCTTGCAAGTAACTTAAATAATAAAGTTTGGTCTAGATGTCAGCATCTGGAAAATGAGAGTATATTAGGGTTTGATGAATTTAAATTTATTTTACATCAAAACCAAACAATACATTTCCTTTCCCTTCACCATTACTTACAAACTCAGGAGTGGAGATCTAACTAAGTGCTAAAACGTCCCTGGATTTCAAACTGAAGTCCTAAACACTGAATCTTTCCTTCTCCAACCCAGAACTTAGATAAATCCTGAAAGGAGTTATTGCTTAGTTGTATTACAGCAGCATTTTGAAGGGCCAGCTGCACAGCCTAATCATCCAGCATTTACATACATATGCCACATACACACACACACAGAGTAAGCAGTAAGTCCCCCAACACAGAGGTGGCCTAAAACAAGACACAAAAAGGTAGCAACCAGTCCATACTTGGAAACTGAATGATTAGAAGCTGAAGGCAAGAGGCTGGCTCACTATCCTTTTTGCTAACCCTCATTGGTGACAACAAAAAATTGCTTATAAGTACTTTTTTTAGAAATACAGACTGCGTTTCCTGGATTTCAGAGGTACGCCAGATCTCCTCACAACCTTCACCTTGTCAGGGTCAATACAATTTATCTGCTGGCTTTTCAGCAGGTGGTGAGTGGTGCAGGCTCCACTGACCTCTGAGGAACAGCCCTGCTTCCTGCCAGCAGATGACTTGGAACTCTGTCCCCACCAGTTGGGCAGAGATGAAAATGTGTGTGCACCTGGACGAGCCCAGTAGAATGCAAACAGAAGGCAGAGGACTCCACAGCAGAGATACCTGCGGGGTGGCAGGGGGAGAGCAGGGCAGGTTAACAAACACAAACCCACGTTATCTTGCATTTACCAATGACTTATTCTGGGTCATTGCTTGATGGATGGGGGCTAGTTTCAAAAGAGTAATTTTAAGAGAGCTACATGATTTGCAGAGCTGACTTCATTTGTGCAGTGTATAATCTGTTCATACCATGGCAATCCACTCAAACACACAGGTAGGCAGCAAGCTCTTCCTCTGCAGTGCAGGAAGGGGAACTTGCCACCTGCAGGCAAAGGTCCCAAAGCTGCAGAGGCACTACGATATGCAAGCTAAAACCACAAGCAATGTGTTGAGTTGAACCACAGCAGAGATTTTCACATCTGCTAACTAGAAAGTACACACCTGTTCATTCCTCCACACACACACAGCCACTTACAAAAACAAGTTTCTCTGCCTTCACATTAAAAATTGCCAGGAACTTATATCAGCACAGAGGAAGGTCTTTAAAAGAAAGCACATTTTATTGAGAAACACAAATGAGTGGATGCTTCAAAACCAAGCAAACAGCCTTGCTGCTCACACAACATTTGCTGTCAGAGCAGAATTGCACTGCCCTCCAGCTGAGGCACATGTGGGATTTCTCCTCTCCTGGCTTCTGGAAAAAAACCTTGCACACTGTCTGTCCCCCATGAAAGGCAGTGTTAGCTGGGGTCTCAGCTTCAGGCAGAAAATAACCTCCTGTCAGAGAAGTAACAACAGCCGTAATGAAAAAAATTATTCCCCTTCACTCATTCAAAGAAAGAGAAGATGGTGAGATACGGGCTCTCTACAGAAAAAACTGCACAGAATTATGTGGGTCCAGTCAAAGGTAAAAAGCTCCAGAGCCATCAAAAATGCTAAGATAGCAATAAAAGTCAAAAGGGGAAGGGGAAAATAAGAAAGAGAAGAGCATAACACGTACCCACAGTCTATCCAGCCTATAGTACCTCGTCCTTTCACCTCCTGGGCCACGCTGGACAGTAACCTGAGCGAGCTTTCAGCAGCAGCGGCTGGAAGACAAAATTAAATAATAAAACTAAATGAACAACAGCATTATTACTCCATACAAAACAACACAATGTTGGATTTCTATGTTCTGAAGCACTCCAAGAACATTCTGTCTGATCTGAAGAAACTAGCATAACAGGGATCAGTAAAATCTTCTGTAAACTAGACAAAGCTGGCTGCCTCCTTCCCTCTACCTCCTTAAACAACACACTGAAATTGGAATTTCCAGACATGCTCCCTGAGCTACATTTATGGAGCTATACTATGTCCTCTCCTACAGCTTCCATCCTAACACTGCCTTTTTCCCTGTGGCTGGGCATGAACCAGTTTGTACCACTGCCTGCTAATTAGAGCAATTTCATTTAGGACTTTCATCAGCTGTAAGGGCAAGTCATACAGCATCTCTGCCTCCCTAATTCTACCCCAGTCATACACAGAAAATAACAGACTTTATTCTCATAATAACCCTGGGAGATACCCAAACCAACAGCCATGAGCAGTACCCAGAAAAGGTCCTTCCAAGTACTGGCTGTATTATAAATACCCAACAGAGATTTTTATAATGTCATGCCACACGTATAGATTTTGCAAAACACTACCATTCCAAAAGAGTCTTATAAATGCTATTAAAAATAAACAGAAGAGAGAAAAACACAGCAGTAAAAATAAGTATCCATTCCCCAAAAAAACTAACAGGAACTGTTTCCTTCCTCAATAAACAGAAAATAGAAACCCAGATCCTCTTCCAGATCTCCACAACTACTTCAAGCAACTGAATGTAAGAATGGCTATATTGGGACAGACAGAACGCTTCTGTAGATCAATATCCTGTCTCCAGCATTTGGGGAAGTGAGGGCCTGTAGATGTCAGAGTAGACAAGTAGAGCCAGCATGTAGGGATACCCCATGAAATAACCTCCAAACCTTCACAATTTTTACCTCAACAATCTCCTGAGCCAAAAACAGCCTCTTTATATTTGACAGACTTTGCTCGGGCCCGATGCCATCAGAGACACCAACCCACACATATCAGCTCTCAAGAAACTCTCCTACCCCCAATACTCAGAACAGGCAATTGCCAACTCTCTCCAACACAGGGACTTAGGTGGGGGAATTCTTTGCATGTGCTTAGAGTGGAACAGTTTGACAAATATACTTTAAAAAATAAGCATTCAGGGACCTACTTGTCCCAGAAGATTCAGCAGCTGAGTACCCCTGGCAGGATACCCAGCTGGTAGGGGGAACTAAACATCTCCTACAAATTATGACACCTCCCAAACCAATGAATTTTCTGATTGCAATAGAAAGTGACATCTAGTTCTGCTCAGCTGGGAAGTAAAGCCTTTGTTCCAGCAGTACGACCAGACGCCAGCCAACATCTCATGACAGCTGGGAGATGTATATCTGGGATTGAAATTGCACCTCCAAATGTCCATCTCTTTTTTCCCCCTCCCCTCTTTCTGGGTGATGGTTCAGCAAGAGATTTCTAATTTTACAAAGATCACTGTTCTAGGAAGAAACATTAATTCCACAGTCAGCTCTGCATGCAATGCTTTAGACTGCTAAAACCAACCAATTAAATAACAAAAACAGAAAAAAAGAAATCTCCATAGCATGGCTTTTGAACAATGCCCATAGGGCAACATTTATTAGATGAGTGTCGCAGCTGAAGTGTTCTGGTTGTGCTGCTAAAAATGAAAGCAACCACCACTTAAAATATTAAGCATAAAAAGAAAATTTTCCCTTTAAGAAGCTGAATAATACAGATGTCTTTTTATCTAAAGTGTTCCTTTCAAAAACCAAAAAGCATTAGAAACTCTTTTATGATTTTCACTTTGAACCTGTTACTGCAAAACCATTTGGCCAAGTTCAAGGGCTCAAAGTTCCCCACCATAGCAAAACACAGGTATTTTAACAAAAACATAAGCCATGTATATAATTTTAACTGTTTCAGAATAAGAATACCTTTGGAAAATAAAGTTAATCACTCCAGCACCTGCACATCTTTGTCTGCAGAATTCTCTGATACAGTGGGGTATCATTGAGGGGCAGGGGGAGGAGGATATTGGTCACCATATAC
Source organism: Eopsaltria australis (assembly GCA_034509425.1). Classification (NCBI taxonomy): domain Eukaryota; kingdom Metazoa; phylum Chordata; class Aves; order Passeriformes; family Petroicidae; genus Eopsaltria; species Eopsaltria australis. The sequence goes on along the minus strand of JAVTVJ010000067.1, from coordinate 1,862,827 downwards.
TGCTCCAATTTGATGCACTATAAACCCAGAGCAACTCTACCACCATTGTGTTTAATTGACACAAGAGCTTTGCAACAGGTCAGAAAAGGAGGACCCAACACTCAAACAGGGCATTATCTTGTCCTGCCTTCCTACAGGAAGAAGAAGGAAGCAACAACAAGAACAATACAGAATTAAGGAAAATCATCTTAGTGAGACATTTTACTTCTTGCTATCCAATGACTTCCACATTCACAAAAGAATTCTGCACTTGTGGATGGAGTTTAAAGACAGTTTCTTGATTTTACATGGTGTCACACAAAACAGCCCCCCAAAAAAACAAGGCAAGAAAGGAGAAAAGGTACAGCAGGAGCAGAACAGAGCAAAGGAAGAGCAAACAGATACGTAAACAGCCAGAAAGGTGAGCCTGAATGACAAGAGGAGACAACAAAAAGATTCTAGGGGACAGGTGGCATAATGTGAAATGAGTCATTTTCCATCTTACACAACAGTTCTTTTTTTATTTTTCTATTTCGTTAATTAAAGCCGAAAGACAACAACAGGACACTCAAAACTGTCAGAAGCAAAGACAGATTGATTTCAGTACTGTAACTATTCATTACACCTTTCAATGTCACCAAGAAATCGAAACTTGCAAACTACTGTGATAAACACACCAGAAAGCTCTTATTACAGGGAGCCTGTTCTGGAGACAAAGGCAGAATAAAGTACATTTTTACCAATGTGACAGAGCAATTAAAAGGCTAAGCTAAGATGACTCCAATCTTGAAACATCAGGAGTGTCTGAATTAAAACAAAGGACACCAGAACTGAAGAAGCCCTTGCAGTCACATAGAAGCCCCTTGGTACACACCTTGCTGGGCTCAAAGAGCCGGGACATAAAAAAAAAGACTTACCAGATTTGGAATAGAGCACTAGTACATTATTCCGTGTCCTGAGAAGCTTCTTAAAATCCTTGTGATCACTTATTTTTTCTATGAGTGGAGACACCTTCAATGAGTACACGAATGCTGGTAAGAATGCCTGGGGAAACAGAGAGGCAGAAACATCAGTCACAAACACAAAGACAACCTGCTTCTGCAAATTGCTGTGATGTTTTTTCATAATCTTGAGGCATGCCGCCTTAAATAGGCTATCACATTGATTGGATCAGCAAAACCAAAAGAAAAAATGTAGGGCACATGATTCATTGAAACTGGGCCAATACATTCCTAACAAGTACCCTGAAATGGAAAGATGAACACAACATCAAGAAATACAGTTTTACTTAAGATGCCACCCCCTTTAAAAGTTTGCTCCCTAGTCAGATAATCAGATAACAATTCTTATGTAAATTTAATATACTTTAACAAGAGAAGCAGCAAACTGCCACTTTGAGAGCACTCTTGTCCCTACATCTCAGAATATGCTGCAAACTCAATCCAGTACTTTGATACCCTACAGAAGACAGCGAGAGCCATGAAGTTAAAATAACCCACACTGACAGGGAGCAGATGTAGGAAATGAGAACAGAAACTGCAAGTAATCCAGCATCCGCATTACAGCACGAAGCACAACCCTCTCCCACCCACCCTTCCAAAGTGGAGCAGGACTCATGCTTCCCAGTGCCCACACCGTGTCACACACACAGCAATGTCTTGTTCAGCTTCCACTGGCCACATGGAACACAGTGTTTAATCTCTCTGCATCTCAGTTCTGTATCTATGCAAACAAGTTATTTTCCACTGCATCTTTTGGTCTGTTTAAATCACGACAGTTCCAGAGCAGAGTTTGTCTGTCATAAATAAAACTCCTATCAAATTATGACCATAACCTCAGCTGGGGCCTTTACTGCTTATTCTTACTGCAGTAATCTTCAATAATAATAATATAATAATAATCTTATCCATCAGGCTATGCTGCTTCCCTTCTGCACTGTACTGAATTCGTGCTAATGGAATGATTATGGGAAGCTTAGCTGGAGAAATTATCTAGTTTCCATTCACCTTACAGTAAAACCTTAACACTTAATTGCTTGGCTAAAAGCTTTAGCTCATTTGCCTAAAACACACAAGAGGTTCAACATTTCCTTAATTACAGAGCTGATTTTGATCGTGCCTCACTCCAACCAGGCTGGAAAATGTGTCCACTGTGGATGTGAAGAAGAAAAAGGCTGTTCTTGCATCCCATCTTACATCATGCAGCATTTAAAAGAGGGACTAAGCCAATGGAGTCAGGACACACAGCCCCAGGCACACACTTCATTCAAATTCAGCTATTTGCAAGCACCACAGCAACTGAGGCTCAGAAACAAAACCTGCACCTATGAAACAGACTGCATAAATGCCAGAAGTCTTTACATGTGGAGAAGAAAGGGGAACAAGGGGAATCCCAGGACACACGAGGTAATGGAGAGAAGCTGAGCCTAATGGAGATCATCCTCAAAACAACCAGGACATGTGAGAAGTTACTAGAAAATACACCTATAACATAAAATCTAAGAGTGAACAAGTCACCCCACCCGCAGGCAGGACTCCCACCACTGGGCCCTGCTGACCAGATGGTCAAATTGTGAAAAGAACATGAGCACATTTGTGAGTCAGCCACTACCTTCAGCATAAATGTCCTTGATACTTTAATTTGACCAAACGACTAACATTCTTCTAAACCCAGATGTCCAGAGCTCAACCTTCCTACTCCAGGCTGATGTATGTGAATCACTTGTGTATTTTCTGAGATGAATACATGGTGGTGCCAATCAAAGCAGGCAAATATAGCTGGGCTAACTGAGGTGACACAGACATGAATAGTCCTGCCCAAAACCATCACAGTCAGCGGCTGCACAGGAGAAATTAATCCAACATTATGGGCAGATTTCTTTTAAGCTAAGTATTTTTTTAAAAAAACTTTCCCTTCACCTCAACTTTTGTAACTATTCAAGTGTCTTATAGTTTTATTTATGCCTTGAGTTACAGAAGACAAAAAGTAAGCTTAACTGAAACTAAGGCTGAACACAGGGAAAAAGTGTAACTATAGGTTACTTGTTTGGTTTAAGAAACTGGACTCATTAAGGATACTCTAGTCTGTGAACTCACTATCAAAAATAAGTAATTGGCCTAAAAAACCCCACATAAGCCACTTTCAACATGACACCAAATGATACTGTAAACTTTCTTTAAAGTGTTTAGCAATAGCACAGAAGAGGGGTGTTAGAATTAGATGGTCTTTGAGCTCTCTTCCAACCCACACCATTTCATCGTTTTAAGTATAGGCATTCCATGCCTTTTCCAGATAGAAAGGTTGTTTTGCCAATTTCAGGAATTTCCTCTCTTTTCTTTTCTTTCTTTCTTTCCTTATAATGGCAGAGCTGTAAACCTCTTGAAAAATTGGATTCTGAAAACAATGACAGCTTTAACTACTGCTTTGTTGATGTTGCCACTAACAGAAAACTTGCTGCGCTGGTGGAACAGCAGACGTTTGGAGGGAGATGCATGTCACATTGCATATACCCACTGCTTCTTTGCCCAGTTCCTTTCCAGGTATCAAATCAATACATGTTACTAATTCTCCTGCAGTTTTACTACAGTAGCTCCCTGTGTTCCAATGGTTTAGCCCAAAACCCACTGGGAAAGGCACTGTGCATACAAGCACACCAGCCAGCCCAGCTGAATAAATCATCATCTCCCTTTAATTAAGATTAATGTTGCAGCCTTTCCCAATTGTAAAACCCAAAAGGTCCAAGCCAAAGGCATCGAGTTGGACAGAAATGCCCAGCCTGCATATCTAAGGCAGCTGCAGCAATACTGGGAGGTTATCGGCTGCGCAGAGAAATTCACCAGCTCCAATTCGCAGTTGCACTCTATGTTTGCAAACTGATAAGAATCAAGTAGTTCCGCACTCTCCAGCTTTCTCCTGCTGAAATTAATCAAGACCCTGCCCAGGAAGAGAGGCTGGTTTATGGTTAAACCTCCAGAAGAACCTCTGCCTTCCCTACCAGCTCCGTTGAAGGCAAGGAATGTCAAGGAGTCAATTCCACCAGACGCCAGTCCCGAACAAGGGGCTGCTTAGCCCGGCTCAGGAGCCACAGCAGTGATGACTGTACCAGCAGCTACAGCCTCACCAGGGCTACAGCCCAGTTTTGGGTACAATGTAAAATTAAGAGGATGGGAAAAAAGAATTCTATGGAAGCAGTTACAGTCTTCCACAGAAAACCAAACTCATGTTCCTGCACAGCCCATAGGTAAAGCAGCAGCAAAGATGAAGCTAATTCGCAAGTACTGTGCTATATGAATTTATTTGTAAGACATGACTGAGGTAGATTTACTCCAGACATTTTGCAGGAGAGCTCATCAGCCAGACACTGCCCAATCAAGCACACTGCTTCTTGTTTAAATCCAGGGCACAAGAGGAGATGAGCACATATTAAAAAAAGAAGAGGTCAAGAAAGGTGACAGTCCCTCCTGGGCAGAAAGGCTCTTTTCATATGCATCAGGAAGTGCTACATTCACACATATGGAAATCTATAAATAAGAAACAAGCTAAACTCTCTTGTCACTTGAACATCCTAAAGCTTTAAAATCCCTTCACGACCACCTCTGAAAAGCTAAGAAACAGTCCAAGTATTTTTCTCAAGAAGCTGCCCACCTCGATACCTGCTCAAGTAAAAGGCATAATAGGACCAACAATGAGCAACATCTCTGCCACCCATGCCAGTTATGGCAATGAGAAACTGCAACAAAACTGAGGGAAGGTCTATTTTACTTCATGCTGTGTTTGCACAGTTGCCTATCATACCAGGTCATCATCCATGGCTGGCTCAGTCAAACAACTGCCACCTGGTGTTCTCAGATGCAGAAAACTTTGGTGAAGACCTTCAAAAAAGGCTACATGTGGCAGACTATGAAATGCAAATCTCGTAGCGATTCTAGTCTGCAGATTTTCCCCAGCTCAAGATCGCAATCTGAATTTATTTTCACAGAATTTTTATGGCGTAGGCCACACATCAGTCATGTGACTGTAGTGTCTGAGATGCATGAAAGACTCTCAAGTAAAACATAAATGAACCCAAATCCTCAAGACAGTCAGTTCAAAACTGCTGAGACACTGCTATTCAAGTACAAGATACAAAATCCCCATGTGTTCTAGCTGTCTCTGCTCTTCAAAGTATGTATTTAAATATATGATCGATCTTTCAAGCTTGGTGGCAGAAGTCTGACCAGTCAAAAAGGTTTGAATTTCTTCTTTTCCCCACTCTCTAGCAATTCCTTGCAGAGCGGCCAAACATATGCACGTGTTAAAGAGCAGTAAACACTCCACAACCCCACTCCCTTAGAATTGGTACCCAAGGAAGATCTGAGCTTTCAGAAACCCAGAGGCAAAGAGTTACAGGCAAGTAACTATTTGCTAATTATATTTCCAGGACTGATACTATTGAAAAATGTGGTCATCCCTCAGGCCGTGTTTTCTCAAAATCATCAAGCATCTGAGAAAGTAGAGTTTATTTCTCCAGTTTTTACTCTTGTCTGAATCTCATTTTAAAATGAAAAAAGGGAGTATCTTTCAAACAGCCACAAAATGTATTTTCATATTTTACATTTATGATTCAAATTAAATATGATAAATGCTTAACTGCTGCTCCCACAGAACCCAGTTCAATTTATGAGTTGCTCCCCACAAAAGCTTCATGATAGCATGATCTTTTGCTAAGGATAAGCAGCATATCTGGAAAATTACTTACGTATTTATTTTACATCAAGGGCAATGAAAAAACACAGCTTTAAAAACAAGAAAACAGCTCTTCCTTATTTATTTTGATTTCTATCAGAAGAGTAGCATTGTACACTGGACAGAAAAACTGTTCCCTATTTCTTCTATTTCCAGCTCAAGAGCCCAAAATATATACTTCCCTGGACACAAATAATGCATTAAAAGTATAAATGGATATGCAGCTGACACAGTGCTTAGGTCCCTGAATCCATATGTCAACATGCAATTTTTATGCACACACTAACACATGTATAATTAGGCAGCCAATTTACACACTATTCATCAAGAATACCTGGGGCTGTGACAACAGACTCCAGCACAACTGCTGCTTGGCAGGGACACAGCCTTACACTCCACCACAATTTCTAAACTCCACTTTTTCAGCAAGACATTGCCTCAGATTTCTGCCTTAGCTTAGCCACCCACTAGTGTCATTCTCATTTTGGGACAACAGCACTCAACCCACTGTAAATATGATCAATGAGCAACCCGGTGCATATGAAACAGATTGCGTCTGACAAGGCATTTTATAGGAGTCTAGTTTAAGAGGAAACCTGCCTTAAAATTCCAAGCAGTAATGGAGATGACAGAATTTAATTTCATTATTAACTTCATTAGGAGGGGAGTAGTTCACATTCTAAACAAGGGTCTCGTCTGCCACATTAAAATGGGGGGGGGGGACAGGTAAGAAATCCCAACAAGACAGAATCTCACCTTTCCTTTCCCACTCAAGCTCCCAAAATGAACCCTGTGATGGACTGTGTACTTAACTTCAGAAGGCTGACTTGAAGGGACACCTCTTTACTGTGGTGACAGAGGTTTGTAAATCTGCAGATCAGCTGGTGACACAGCCAAGTCCCGTGGTGCAGACACCGTGCACATACCGACAATACCAGGTCTAAGTCATCTCCAGGCAAGCACAAGAGAGAAACGGACCCATTGCTTCCTTCCCCCCAATTCCTTCCCACATAAAAACACAAGATGTTCAAATCCTAAGCCCCCTTGTTTACAAGAATCCCAGTTTGACTGCAGATGTTTTATCTTCCTTGTTCATCACACAAACCGCTCTTGACCTTGTGCAATAATTGCTTGCTTTTCACTCCTGAGCCCTCCCTCTGCTGCTATTTACATTCAGGGCTGTGCTGCTTTGATCACTGAGCCATTTGTAACAAATGCCTTCCAAGATGGATAGTGATAAGTAGGACAGTCCCCTTTTTTCGTTCATGATTAATATCTAAAATTCTGTAGAAACATTTTAATCAAATCAGATGGGAGGAGACAGGTTACCTCTGTTACCCAAAGGTATCTCAAGGAAGCCTGGTAAAAAATTACTATGTGGAGAGGGGAAAAGAAAGGGTAGTAGCCCTTAGGTCTCAGACTTCAGGGGTCACAGCTGAAGCGGCCACTGCTGTAGTCTCTGCAATCCCGCTGGAATCCCAAACCCATCTTCTGCTACCTGTCCCTGCAGGGGTTCACAAAGTGCAAGCTGCTGATGACCCCCAGCACAAAGGCTGCTCAGTGATGTCTGTGACCAATCTGAAGAGCCACCTCTGGCCTCAGTGGGGAGCAGCAACTCCCACCCCAACAGCAGCACAGGACAGCCAGGTGAAGAGGGCTCCAGCAGACACCTGGGAAAATCAACAACCTCTGCACTGCAAGACTGACAGCATTTGACAGCATGGGTTTGCCCGACAGATTTACATTTGCAGGCATGCCCACTGGACACTTCCTGGGTTTTGTTCATTCCCAAAACCTCTGTGGAAGAGCACATTCTTACTGCATATATAATCCAGATCAGTTAACTCTCACCTCAAGCCATTCCAGAAATTAAAAAACTAAAGCACTACTAAAGCACTATTGACATTTTCTTGCAGGGGGTCATATCTGCAAAGAGGCAAGTGTCATATTTTCTTCTGTTTTCAAAGACAGGCAAATTAAAATCCTGACACAGAGTGTCTTAGTACTCTTTAACTTAGGCTGAAGAATGCTACAAATAAGGCATTCCACTTAACGTGGAGCTTGCTATGTTCACTTTCCAAATATAGAAGGTAGCAAAAAATACCATGGAGACGTCAAGATTTGACTAGACTCTACTGTTCATATTGTTCTTAAACAGTGGGGTTTAAGCTACAGGCGTAATAGTCTATACTAAAGGATGTTCTTAAGGGCTCTGAGTAGCAAATTAATTGTATGGTTTATCATGGGGTTTCGAATGCTCTGTGAAGGAAAACCTGTGCAACTATTTACTAATTAACAACTGACTCTAATAGGGTCAATTACTAACGCTGACAAAGAACTTTCTCCTTATTATGAATGTGAAGCTCTCTCTCTTCAAGCCAGGCACTGGCAGCATACATATATTAAACAAGCTGTTGATGAAATAATATTTCAAATATCACTTCTGAACGAGCACATTTGACTACAGAAGTTAAGGGCATGAGCAAAGCATATGCCACATAATCCCTCACTAAAAACTGGGTTTTCGAGAAGTTTAAAGAAATACCACCTACTCAAGAAGCACGTAGGAGGTACTATAAAAAGAAGACAAAAACACTATTAATGGGATTTCTAAGGAAGAGAGGGCAAAAACTGACACCCAAAAATCTCTAGCACTTTATACAGCACTTGTTATCTTCAAAGCAGTGCACAAATGTTAACTAATTAATCCTCACATTTTTCTGCCAGGTGATAGGAGACAAAGCTTAATTTTAATAGCTGGAGCAAGATTCACACAGAAAGGAAGTGATCTACAAGAGGCAAAAGGAAGGCAGCAGCAGAACAAACCAGCACACAGCTGATCCTAGAGCAGCACAACCACAAAGTCACGGTGTGTCATATCCAGGAAAAGTGAGGAAGGGGAGAGAAAGAGTCTACCTGCAGTCCCACAGAAAACAGGCTACATGACTCTAAACCCAAAGACAACAGACAGGACATCATCAAGACAAATTAAATCACCTTTGTTATCTGTATTGTGCAAGCATACAATTCACAGCACCTTCCACCAATGATACCAGCCACTCACAGCTAGCACAGTGCTAAAACTAAAGACTTTGTTATCACAGTTTTTTGCCATTCACAAGCTTGAAAAGGCGGCAGGAACAAGGTAAACAACAACTTACTTCCGAAGTGACCCTGCCTGCATCAAGAAATTCAAGGCAATGCTAGTTAGTGCAATGCAATTTGCAACCAGAATCACAGAGTTTTTCCATTCACAGACCTCCAACCACAGCTCTGAAGAAATACCTCACTACCTGCATTTTAGTGAAACAGAGGAATTCATGGAACTCCATCACCAAAAGGCAAAAAAAATGGTCAACAACAGAACAAGCACCTCTTCTGTCACCAACTGCTCTCGACACCATGAACTCACCCCTGGGCAGAAACACCAGTTTTGACGACCACACCAGACTTGCATCAACATCCCAGGGCCTCTGAGGTAAACAGGTGGTGTGGCACCAAAATCAATGGATTAAAATCCTCCCTCCATAAGGCATGGAGTGGGGTAACAAAGCCAAGGTTTGATTTGGGAAGGACATCTGAGGACACACAGAATATCCCATGTCAGAGTTTTACAAATCTGTATTTTGAAGAGGGAATGGACAAAGTAGGAATATGGGGAGGGAACAGCAAGCAAAGGATTTTTCCCTGCAATACCCTTCCTCTGACTGCCAGGAAACACTGTTCAAAGAGGCTCCTGTAGTACAAACAACAACTAGATGGGAAGAGGCACTCCTGAATTCAAGCCCAAATGCCACAATAGGATACAGCACCCGAGTACTGCAGTGGTAAAGCAGTGCTCACACCCTGTCTGCAAACACACCAGAGGCAAGGCCACTGCTGCCATGCTGCAGGGCTACCTGCAACACAGAGGCAATCACGCCCAAGCCCTGCCTGCAGGCCAGTCAGTCTCAGTGCTCACTAGTGCACTCCCATGACCTTACTGGCAAGGATTAAGGAAGCACTTGAGGAGCTGGAAGCCTGAAATGTTCCCTTCAAGCCCTTCTTTGAAGGCACTGGGTTTGAATGGCACCAGGTCACAAAGTCTGCTTCCCAACGGTGCTCAGTCAGCTGGACTCTTGACTCAGTTTCTCTGTCATTAAGCCAACACTCGGAAGACAAACTGATCTTTGTCACACTGGCACGAGATAATATTCATCGGTGTTTGCAAATCAAACAGACCCAGATGCGTAATCCTGTTGGAAGTAGTGGCTGCCTTCTGCTAGGGAAAGCACGGCACCTGATGCATCAGAGGAAATGCTAATCCACCTTGGTTTGAAACTCCTTCCCAGTGCCTTGAACAGTAAATTCAGTCCTTTGAGCATGAAATAGTCAACCACCCAATAAACCAAACAGGGAACCCACAACTTTCCCATGGCTCTCCAACTCATTCAAGAAATAAAACTTTACAGCAGGCAGAGATCACTCCACCATCTTCCTCACAAGTGTGTCACACACCCACAGTGATGCTGAAGGTAACAAATTAACAACTTGCATTAGAAGATACCGAAATGTTTTCTTCATCCAGCTTTGTAGGTTCCCTTTTACATATGCAGGAAGTCATACAGAGATAAGGATTTAAATTATCTAAAGCCACCTCCAATATTGGGTCAAAAAATGAGCCCTATTTTTCAGAAGTGCTATGCCTGCACAACTCTAGCTGCTGTTCCAGGTGCACTGCAAGTCGTCAGTGCCTGCAGAAAAATTAACAAACAAAAAAACCCCAAACCAAAACAAACAAAAAAAATCACCAAAAAACCTAAACACATTTGGATACATGAAAAGGACTGGCTGGAAGGAAAAAATGTTTCTAACCTACCAAGCAGCTGATATTACCTTCACTTTAACTTTACACACTGAGAACCACCTGATTTAACAGCCTCACATCGACTCAAAAAAAATTAAAAGCAGGTTTTGCTATGTCACAGCTGTAGGCTAGTTTTTCAATCCTAGAGTACAGCAAGTTACATATTTCAAGATGAAAAATCACACCTTCAAGTGCAAGATAATGCAAATTGGAAGAAATAATTTAAACTACTTGTACACAGCAAAGGGGAAAGAATTAGCTGAATCAACAGCTCAATGAAGACATCTGCTCAGCATGCAGCATCACAGAGCAAATAAACTGCTGTGGCAAATTAAGAAAGGTAAGAAAGAATAATGTGGATAAATTAAAATAGCTTTGTATAATTCCACTGACAACAGCAGGCCCCCTCTGCTCATCTCAAAGACACCATCTCTGCAACATAAAAGGTCAAAGAGGGCAACCAGAACAATCAGGAACAACAGATTCATGTGAAGAAAGATGGGGAAAAATCTTTTAATCTACAAAGAAAAAATCACAGGGAAATATTTACATCAACATAAAATGAATGTTACAGTAAGATAAGGTCTGACAGTCACAGTGGATATAGTAGGAAATACCAGAAATAACTCCATGTGCTTAGCTATTTTGAAGGGAGGGAAAATTCAGTCCACTTGTAATTCCACTTGGTCCACAGTATATGCTCAATCTGAGGAATGCACTGCCATAAGTATCACTGAGAAAACTACTGCATATATTAAAGATGAGCCACAGAGGAAAAAAATCCACACTAAGACCTCTCCAGCATTTAGGGAGAGTTCAGCCTGACTTCAGTTTCACTTGAAATCAATAAAGTATAGATAGCAAAGGTCTGTGATTCTAGACCAAGCTTAAAACAAAGCAAAAATTGTTCAGAATGTACAGCATTTCTTTCCCCTCCTGAATGAGCCGACAGCTATGACACTGCCAGGGGCAAAAGGCTACATCAGACAGGGCCGAATCTTTCTGTCCCACAAAGGCAGTTCTACTATTAGTACAGAATAAGCATAGGGCAATCAGCAATTCCACACTTGATTTGTATGAATTAGATGAGCACTCCCCGGTCATGCATTTCCAAATACACTTCAGATCACTCGTGCATAAAAAAATTAACGTAATTTTTCATTAATTATTAGCTCCATTTGTCCGGGCAGAAGGATGAACTGTAGCTCATGACAATAGAGTGAATAGAGAAATGCTTTAAAGCGTGCCTTCGTCAATCTTTTGAGCTATTTATGCTAAATTCTGTGGATAAAAAAAAAAAAAAAAAAAAAAAAGAAAAGAAAAGAAAAATCAGACTTTAAAATATTCTGGAAGTCTAGGAGCCTCCCTGAGGTAAGCAGTCCTCTACTCAATGTAAAGTCAATGAAGCACACCCCGGCACTCCGGGGCGCACCGGGATGGACAGCGCCACATGCGAGGGGCGCAGGGGCGGGGGTGCCCGGGGCGGGGGTGCCGCACACAGGTGCGCAAAGCCGAGCGCGGAGCTCCGCTGCGGCACAGCCACCGCCGGGGGAAACCCTCTGGAAACCCTCTGCCGCCGCACCGCCTCTCACACGAAACTTGGGACCGAAGCGCCGCCGGTCGGAGCCCCCGGGGCCGGGGCAGCGAGGGGCCCCAGCCCGCAGCCGCTCGGGGAGCCGCCGCCGCACGCCGGGATGCGCTTCCTCCGGGCTGTGCTTTGAGAGACAGAGAGAAAGGGAAAGGCGAAGCAGGAGAGCAGTACACGGGCTGAGCGCCGGGAAGACACCCGGGAGCAGCGCTGCCGGAGCCCGGCCACGCCGGGCTGTGCCGAGCCGAGCCCGCCTGCGGCGGCGGCGGGTGCGGGCGGCGGGGGAGGCGCCGCGCCCAGCCCCGGGGGCCCGTCCTGCTCCCAACTTTCGCCCAACTCCGCCGGCCGCGCCGCGCCCCCGCCCCGGCCCGCGGACGGGGGACACCCCGCGCCGCCCCCGCCGCCCCCCGCCGGCACTCACCGCCAGGCCGAGCAGCAGCACCGGGAGCGGCGGGAGCCGCCCGCGGCACCGCGCAGCCCCCGCGCCCTGCCCCGGCGCTGCCATCCCGCCGCCGCCTCGGACCCGCTCCGGACCCGCCGCCGCTGCGGCTGCTGCCACGTCTGGCGGCGCAGGCGCGCTCGCCGCCACCGCCCGCCCGCGCCGCGGCATGACGGGGGCTGTAGTCCGGCCCGCGCCGGGGATGTTCATGCCCCCGAGGGACCGTGCAGCTCCTACAGCCATCCCGCGCAGGGAAATAAACGCCCAGCCCCCGCCGAAATGCTGCCGGCAGTCACACAGCAATCCCCGTCCCGTTTGTTTCAGCAGAGGTTAAAAAGTTCCAGCTCTTCTCTCACGTCCCGCTGGCCTCCCCTCCGGGGTTAGTTCTTTGCGCCTCCAGCTCTCTCCCGGGGTGTGCCTTACTCCAGAAAGCCTTCTGGAACACACCCTCCTTCTTGATGCTTGTTTGTCAGGGGTTTAAAAAGCTTTAGCTGGTCTTAGATCTGGAATAAGAGGTGAGTAAGGGAGCAAAAAATAATGAAAGGGGAGAGAGAGTTAACTGGTGGAGAGGCTTAGAGACTAGGACCTGCTGTCCTTGTAAGTTGTTCCCACTCATTAAATCCTAAAGGTGAACCCTGTTTATCCTCACACGTCGGAAATGATGCCAAAGTGTAAGCAAATAAATAAATACACTGAGTCTGACCAGGATCAATTTGTGCAGCCTCCATTATAATCACGGTATTGGAACGGTTGCTGCATCCAGACGAACAAATCGGTCTATGCCCTGAGTCTGGCACATCCAGTGAGCCAGCCCTGCCTCACAAGGACATCCCAGATGTCCTGCCAGTAATCTTAAGGTCAAGGCAGGTCAGCCGCGTTATAATTGGCTTCCGACAAACAGAAGGGATCCTCACCTACCGCCCAGTGGCTGTGTGAAATTCTTCCTTGGCTCAGAAACATCAAAGGAAAATCAAAGGCATCTTCGAGTCTGATCCTTACAGCTGACTGTCACTCGAGCATTAGACTAAGAGGCTGGCTGCAAGGGAGCAATTTGTAGATCCACACAGCTGCCTGATCACTTCAAGTGGTGATCATGAAAACTGAATGACGTTGACATTAACAAGTCCCCTGGTGGAGATATAATTTTGCAAAGCAGAAACACACATAGAGAAAGTTATTACTATTAACATTTACACTTTTGTGGCATCTTTTGCAGCAGAATCAGAGCACACTTTTGCAGTCACAGCTGGATAACCTTTAGCAAATCATTTCACAGTGCTATGCCTCGCTTCCCATCTGCAGAAGGCCTCTGTTAGCCTGCCTTAAAATAAGGTTAGTAATCCTCAGCTCTTGCTAAAATGCCAGTGAAAGCACAAATGAGGCACAGCTCAGGAGCCATCAGAAGGAGTTTGGGACTAGAAGGGATGGATGGCTGAAGGGAGACTTGGGGAAGGAAAAAGTGTGAATCTTTTCACCTCACAGTGGAAGGACCCAAAACAAAGCATCCTTTGTGTACATCTGTATCCCTAACATAGATGCTATCCACACGGTCACTTCTCACCAGCAGTCCTTACTGACTGCACTGGGATGGACAGATGGACAGATGGGTGTGCTGCGCTAGTTACCACCACTGCTGGTGCCAACTTCCCTGTCTGTGATAATCAGCCTGCTAGTAAAAGGGTCTGGATCCCCAGTTGAATCCCAGTTCAAATAAGCTATCAAAACTTCCTGGAAAAGGTAACCTCTTCTAGATGCTGTTCATCTTCAAATCCTCAGCCTAGAGCTGAAAGGTTTCTGCATGCAACTACCCTGACTCATCCAGACCTCTAATCTCAGCTGGATATCCAGATCCTCAAAGACTGTTTGAGTCCTCCTGTGACTCTTTTGTGTAGAAAAATGTTATATCTTCTGATGCTTCACATCACAGTCACCATTATCAGGCAATGTAAAAGTAACCTCAGTGTGGTAGAATTTTCTGTACCGTGTCATAACCATACAGGATGTGCTGCCATTGTGATAGGAAAGGATAAAATCATGGGAACATGGTTGTTTTGTCACAGCAGTACATTTTTATCATGATGGCAAGAGGAAGCATTCTCAGGAAGAAAGAAAAAAAGAAGACAAGCTATTTCAAACTGAGCTTCTGAAAGGTTATATAAAAAATCCAGTTTGGGAAGCTGCAGTTTTTATATACAGGAGAATATAAAAAAGGTATCCATGTGGCAACTACAGCTTCTTCCATTCAGTTCAGCTCGATAATTTGTATTGACATGACAGGCACTGCCAAAACTTAAGAGACAAGATCATTGAGCATCTGTCGCAGGTCAAAATAATATATCAAGTATCAGCTCTAGACGAGGCTTTACACAGTGCAACTACTTAATCAATCCAGTCGTGCATTACTAATGAACTCATTACAGTTGTATCTCAGTGCACTGGTATCCAAGATCCCAAGTTTACCCTGTATCCGTTTGACATTAATATCATATGTTGCTGGCTTCTCTGTAATTGTAATATTTGTATATGGCACTGCAAAAAACTGTGAAAGCAGTCATTAATTCACCACTGAGAAGAAGCATTACTACCCTTGGATTATAGATCAGAAAACAGTAGCAGAGAGATTATATGATTTGCTCAAGGCTATGAAACCAGACAGTTTCAGATCATGTTCATTTCCAAAGCCTGCACTGGGTCTGCTAATCCTTACTTGACTATCTACATTCAAACACCTCTTTTACCAAGAATAAAATACAAAACTGGACTGACAGTAAGTATGTCTATAAGGAATTACACCTTCCACATTTCTGGGTTTTTTTGACAAGCTTTATTCTTTGTTCTCTTTTTAACCTGAACAAGTCTCTGTCGGTTTCTCACAAAAGGTAAAATGAGTCACCTTTACCACAAGAAGTAGCAGAGCAGACAGAAAAAGATACAAGTCAAATTTGCAAGCCATACGGAATCCAGGGGCAACACAAGCTCTGCTGGGACCCAAAACTACGTGTCATTTGCCCAGAATGGAAGCAGGATTTGCTCACTGCCTTAACTACATGGAGTTCTTTTCCTTCCTTCCAGCAACATCTCTTCCTTCTTCAGTTCAGCTGCAGCCAACTGATTTTGATCTACAGGCTTATCTCCTGTAAGTTTTGTGACATCTGTGTCGTGGCACTGATTGCATCAGCTGAAAAGAGACATACGAGCTGGTTGCCATCAACAGATTGATGGTATCATAGCCCTCGGCTCCTCATGACCTTTCCTACAGCTCTTCAGTCCATGATGAAAAGGAAAAGAGACAGGACCAGCCCCTGTAGGACTTTGCGTGGGAGTGGTCTCAGAGAAGAGGCACAGCTGTACATTGCTTTTCTCCAGCTGATGTCTGTCAGAGGGGAGAGCCTGAAGGCAGCTTTCCACTCCTGCAGCCTCCTCAGCACCTGACAGCAGGGCTGCAGATGCAGCATATCCATACACATCAACTGGCAAGTTCCAGGGAATACCATTAGCACACCATAATCATGGATACAAAGGTGCAGCTGTTACATAAAGGATTGTTTCTTAGGCCACACATTTGGGTTTTATACTGTTGCATGAACTCTTTTTAGCACTATTTTAAAATACATGAGTCTCAAGAGACTGCTGTTGTTCAAGCTGTGACGTATTTGTACTTTTCACCTGGTTCACTCACTGCAGTCAATGGGAATGGCATGGAGGCAAGTTGGGATGGAGTTTAGTTGGAATGGTTCAATAGCAGTGCTCTGCAATGGTGTTCTATGCAGCACAGAACTCTGGGCCTCCATTTGCTACATCCTATCCTTTTACATTTTGGAGACCTAGAAGGCCTCTGGACTTTTTGTACAAACCTTGAACAGAACAAAGAAAAAATGCACAAAGAAAAAATACACACATACAGTGTGCTTTCATGGGAATTTTGCTTTTGTACTTTATGGCTGTTGTTTCCTTCACTCTAGAATAAAATTACTTTTGGACCACAGGTAGACAGATGCTCTTTATATATGAGAGGAAAAAACCAGTCAGTACTGCAGGAGTCAGTTAAAAGTTGAGTGCTGATATTTTCCTAGATATTTTCCATTACAGTTTTTATTGCTTTCTGTAAGTCTGAGGTCTGCATGCCCCTTTACATTTAAGAGGCCCTACTGTTAAGAACACTGTCGTTTCTTTGACTGAGTCTCCAAAGCTGGATATAATGTGTTCCTGAGTAAAATAAAAACCTTATACAGTACAGGCACCTTGCTGGCAGGTAGTAGATAATTTATGTCTCACAGTTACCTGCTGAGAGAATAGTTAAACAAGATTAAAACAACCATTGGAGTCTAGCTGTTGTGCACTGACTGCAGCACTGCTGCATGTTCCCCAGGTACTGTGGTCACCAGTTTTCCAGTGATTTGCAGAAGCTTTATAAAATATTTAGGCTGCTTTATCTTTACTGTATCATCAGGAAAGTGTTGAACAATGAGCTTGTGAAGAGGGCTGAGATCTGAATTCAATGCTGAGTCCAACCACAAGTTTCCTGCATGAGGATTTACATGTCATGTGATCTAGTGGGGGCTGATGTCTCCACCTCTAAATCAAAAATAGGTGCATAAGTGGAGTTTAGCTAATACCCCCTGGATTGTGATGGCCTACATACTCTAGTAACAGGGGCCTGGCTGGTTATTTTTGAACAATATAGGTCGCTATTCTGCTGGCAAAATGTTTGACTTCAATATGCAAGTGCATATAACAGGACTGATTCTGCCATGTTTGTCGGGGTAGCCTCACACCAGCAGCTGGCAGCAGAGAAGTAGATGGTGCTTCTCCTGCAAGTGGAGTTATTATGCCTCTGGTCTGGGTGCACAAAATACAAATTCAGATGAAGGACCAAATATTAATATATAGGACTATAAATATACAATCAAAATACCGTTTGGTGTAAAACAATGTTTGCACTACTGGCTTCAGTATTTAGTGGAGCTGTATCCATTCACAGTAGCTGTGCATCTGCCTTCATACTATATCCAAAAATGTATTAACATTCAACTATCAGCGCATATTTACTGCAGACTATGTTCTACTAAAATATTTTTCATATATCTACCCTATGAGAATATAACCAATACATCCAATATATACGTATTCAGTACTTTCCCCTCTCCATATGTGGATAGATAACTTTGTATCTGCTTTTTTTACATGTGTACACACACACGTGCACACGTATGCATGGTATGTATTAGAGATGCTTTGTGTGGATTTACAAGATTTTATAATATATTAGTAAATATCCAGTCAATATTGGGTTTTCTCCTCCATTTTCAGGTTTCTTGGAATTAGTTTGTGTGATTAAATACTGCCTGTTTGAGCTTAAGATCAGCAGACTAAATTAAGTGTATGACTATGCAGTCACCAGCTACAACATGTAATATGGCAAAGTTTAATGAGAAGGATTTTCTTCCTGGAAGCCCTTGTCTTTGCAAAGACCACTACTCAGAGCCATATGAAAGAATCTGTGCTGTGATGAAGCAAGCATAAAAAAACCCCCCTAATCTTATGATCAAATCCCTTGGCTTTCTGCAGCTGTGCACTCAGAGTAGCAATTTAGCAATCCTGTAAGGAATTTACTAGGTCCTTAGGATTTTTTCTCTATAAACCTTTTTCCTTCCCTGCATATTGCAGTAACCCATCTTTTAGAAGGAAAACACCACAGAGAATGTTGCATAGGAAAAGAGATTGTAGAAGAAGCAGAGAAGCAGGCGGGAATAAGACCTTGATCCTAGACTCTTTGAAGGTAATGGATTGACTTCGGCAGGCTTTGGCTCAATCCCCAGCTGTCAGGGAGAAAAGGCAGTAAAAAAAAGGAGGAAAAACAGCTGAGAATCAACAAGGAAACAAAAGAAGCAGAAAGAGAAAGTACTGACAAGACAAGGAAGAAACCAGAAAAGGTAAAAGGTAGAGTACCAAGGGAAGAGAGGAAGAGGAGAGTAATAGTGGACACCACTAAAACATAAGCAGAAAGAAGTGAGAAAAAATAAGTGAACAATCTGTGAAATGGACTGTACAGGAAGTTGATTTGCTCCCGGTTTTTAAGCTGGTTGCACATAGCACAACCTCATCACCATGACTGAGACTGTCACTGTATTTGCCTGTTTTTGTGCTTCCTGTCATGCCGTGTCCCAACTCCTCTGGGCACCAGGCCAGCACTTCGTAGAGAACACCATAGCTCCCAGGTGTTCTCTGCCTCAAGGTTTCCTGTACATGAAGCAGCCTGGTGTGCACTTGGGTCTCCCCTTGGATATGGGGTAAGCTCCTGCAGAAGTCAGTGGGAATGGAAGGAGCTCAGTGTCAGAGTAATACACAGTCTTACCTCTTGCTTCCACTGCAACAATGAATAAATCATTTAACATAGCTCTTATAAGCACAAGATTGTTCTGCAGGCCAAGAACAGAAGTTAGGATACCTAAACTCTGTTTCGAAGAATGTTGACTATTGCTTGTCACAAAGCTCTGGCAATTGTCAGTAAGTCTGTAAAATTTTTTTTCTCATTTTCTTCTCTTGAAATATGCATACACCTGGTTTGACTTTGGGTTTGGCCTCTTGGGAGCCCACAGGATGAAAAGTATCCCCAGAATCAGATCACACCTCACATCGATCTGCTGGAGATCAGGATGAGCAAGGAAACACGACCAGGAACCAGTGTGAAGGGTGGCTCTAAGAGAAACTGTGTAGAGATGCAGGCAGGGATGGTGGTCAAAGCTCATGGGTGGATAAGGAGTCTGTGATTGCATGAGGACATTGGGAACAGAGTCTAGGACTGAATGATGGATTGAATGAGGAAAATGCAACTGAATTTTCAAAAATGGTAGATGAAACTTAAGGTAACAAGACAGGAGCCAGCAGGACAACAGAAGCTGTAGGCACACCCTCCCCCAGAGCCATTAGATTCCCAGATTTCTGCTCTCAGTCTGTATGTGCCTCAACACACTCTTATCTACAGATGGCAATTTGCTATTTCTATGAGTTAATTCTGGTGTCTCAACAACCAGGATGGCGATGTGGAATTTTACTGATGTCAAAGATAGAACATCACCTGCAAAATGGAAATCTTTTTGTCTGGATTGCTTCTTTTTTAAAAAAATAGGAGATCACATGCACATAAAACCCTGTTCAGAGGAACAAAGTCACTCAAAAAGTCAGAAGATGCTAGATTAAGAATTCTTGAAAAATTGTAGTAGCCTCCCTTGAACACAGTTTGTGGAATGCAGTTTTTAATGACACAATTATTTTTTCCTCACAGATTGCCTAAGCTGTTTGTTGCAATAGTTGGGAGATGTATAATTAAAGGCAGGAGATAACTGAAAGGAAAAAGATGGTCTTATTGTTAATACAATATGATCTTTGTAACATTGGGCAAATTGCTTAAATGAAAATTTCCCCACGTTATCTCTAAATGTTCATATCTCTGTTTCTGAGTATCCAACTTGGTATCTGAGCAGATTTGTAGGAATGCTGAGCACTTGTAAGAGAAACTGAATTGGAGCAGGGCAGTGAGTACTTAACTCTCTGTACAGCTGACTATTTTGAAATAGGAGATCTTTGACTGCTAAACTGTACACTCAAAATAGGAAACTCAACTATATATTCCCAATCTACGAAGTGGAAAGACATCCTGTTTTGTTCTACTATGTAATGGAAAGACAAGCTTATCACAAGCATGAAGCACTCAAGCTCTTATTGGAGAAACAACACGCAGAAATATAACTCACATCAAAGGGAAGGCTGAGAAGCACACAAGGAGGGAGGCAAGGGACACACAGGGATCATGGAAGTTAAAGTATGAAAAGTTGTGCACCTACTGAGCACCCTCTACCCTGTACACTGAAAAACGAAAGGGATTGTGGAAAAAATATATGGTCAAATATTAACAGATGCCTGTTTATCTAAGAAAGCAGTTTCAGAGGAAACGAGCAGTGACAAGACAAGAATGTGTTCAAAAACATTCTGTCAAGCCTATGCAAAATGTGTTAAGGACCTATAAAACTGAGATAATGATACTTTTCCTTGCAAGTGAAGTGCTTGGATAACTGCTTGTGAAATCTGCTACAAGACTTAATGCATTTTTCTTTTCACGGGAACTATAAGATCTTACCAAGTGACTCCAGGATAACTCAAAGGATGAATCTGAAGACAGTTTTAGTCAGTGGGAAGTTAGTTAATTTCAGGGGTTTTTGGAGCAAAATCCATGAGCCATCAAACCCAGTTCAATTTTATGAAGTGACTTGATGTCATGAACTGTAGACCCTAGAGACAAAACCACAGAGTTGAGGTTATTAGGGTGACATAAGCCAGGATCTGGGTTTGGTTTATTTTTTAAACAAGTCGTGTCTTGGCAGCAACCCAGAAAAAAAGCAATATACATAAAAACAATAAGAGAAAGGATAGCATGGTCATAAAACAGCCACTGAAGTCTGTGAAATATAAGAGGGGGACAGCGCTGAGTCTCTAATAAGGCATTGTCCAGCTGAACTAGCATAAAGCAATAGAAAGAAGCTTAGCTGAGTCTGACGGGGTCACCTCAAGCTCATATCCCCACACATGCTGCAGAAGGAACTTAGCTGAAAGGGACAGGTTTTTTTCCCTTTTGTCAGGTATCCAGCAGGAAAACTGAGCACCTGCTGAAGGCTCTTGTCAATGACAAGCAGCGAATGGTAGCACTAAAAGTGCAAGGCAATGCAGT
This sequence comes from Eopsaltria australis, assembly GCA_034509425.1. NCBI lineage: Eukaryota > Metazoa > Chordata > Aves > Passeriformes > Petroicidae > Eopsaltria > Eopsaltria australis. The sequence goes on along the minus strand of JAVTVJ010000067.1, from coordinate 1,841,526 downwards.
AAATGTGACCTGAGAAATACAGGCTGACAGTGAAAAATGCTGCAGATTTGAAGTGTGCCATAGTTCTCCAAGTTTATGAAAGCAGTACATCTGGGCAGCTCATATGGGAGACAATGACAGGGCAGTGTCTGTGATGTAACTGTGGAAAGATGGGAAGTGCAAGGTACTAAGCATCATTTAGAAATGGAGTCTTACCGCTATAGTGAAGAAAAGAGAACCACATTACCCATTTTTGTCAAATTCCTGGGCCAATCCTGCTGCCAGATTTCCAGGCCCTTCTCTAAGTCAGCTGGACACGCTGTTCCCAGCACTGTCAAAATACTCCTTAAGAGGCCAAATACCCAAAAGCTTCTGCCTGTCACTGGTAGAAGATCTATTCCTCTGTGAATTCTCATGTGTAAGCTTTTATCTCACTTTGCATGTGGTTTCTATGAGCCCCATGGAAAAGGGCTACATGTACACTAGTGATGTAAGTTACAGGGAGCTACTGTCACTGCAGCTGGGCTGCAGCTCCTTTGTGTAGGTGAGGCTTTGATGGACTGGGTGTGCAGAGTCTCCAGAAATAAAGGGACACCGAGTATTTTCTTGAGCAGGTTATGCTTAAAGCCTGCTCTGAGGAGAACATGAGCAATGCTGGATTCAGTGAATTTGTCTAAATGAAGAATTACCAAACATGTTCTTCTAGCAAACCTCAGGAGAAGAGCTCTGAGGTATAAGCACTTTCATTCTGCTGTCATCTCTTTGGAAGAGGAATCCACTTTTCTCTAGATAACATCTTGCACTATAGTGTTCTGATCCAATTAGACCTTCACACTGGTGTGTTGCAAGTAATTACAGTAATATTTACTTTTCTTTTCCTCTTGATCCAGTCCTGAGGTGGTCAGAAAAAGATAGAAATGTTCAACTATGTGTGATTTGTGAATTTTTTCTTACCACCTTACCTTCTACCTTCCTTACCTTGAGTTTGTGCTTTTCCCTGTCACATTAGTATCTGACTGGTTATGTAGTCGTAAATACCAAATTTTAAGTGGGAATGAACTTGTTTTTAATATTGTGTACTTACAGGAAGTTTTTAAGGGCAAGGACCTTTTCTTTAGTTGGCATATAGATATAATGTAATTCTGTGATAAGGAACATGGATATATTTGGATGACATAAATCAAAACACTCAGTGTTTGTACCACAAGAGGGATGATATGCCTTATGCAATGGAAAATCATGACTCTCAAATCTTCTGGAATTACAAACCCACAACTTTAATCAAAATCTGTTGGCTTTTTCCTGTTAATACTTAAATATTACGATACATGCAAGGAAGATTACATACTGAGACTCGGCAAAATAAATTAATTTTTCTGCAATGTCAACTCGTGTTCCTTTCTTAAGGCATGTTGTGTGGGAAAAGCACAGCTGACTTCTGATACAGTTTTGCTTTTGTAATTGGATTTACATACTGTAGTAAGATGCCCTTTTAAATTTCCTTCTTTTCAAATCTGTTCATTGTTTTTCACTTATCATGTTGACAATACTACCACAAGGCCTATTTGATTTATAATTGCATTTTAGCAGACAAATTTGTTAACATAAACATCACATTTATTTGCCCACATCACTAGTAAAAAATATTTGAAATAATTTTAAAAATCCATTTGACATTTCACTTTTGATGTGTTGTGGAGTTCTGAGAAATTTCACCAAGTGTATGAGTAAGACAGCTTCCTTCCTTTGGAGTAATTTTATGTTTTATGTAATAAGAAATGCAGAGAAAATAAATGTTCTTTGTTTACAAACAACAGACTCCCATTCAAGTGTTGAACAACTGTTATTATTAATTATTTACATTGTGATAGCTCTGCAGAGACATCAGCGTAAAGCATGGCTCTATTTTGTTAGCTGCTATACAAATATAGATGAAAAAGATGATTGTGACTATTTCATGTGCCCAATATGCTAAGTTGCTTAAGGTAACAATGATTTGTCTATAAAAAGCAGGAAAAGACTTGGATTAATCCAAACAAAAAAGCCTAATTGTACTGCTAAAATCATTTGTGGTAAGGAAAAAGGAAACACAACTAGAAAAGAATGTGCTGGATTAACCTCACATCTGTTTACTTTTAATAGAGGGATCAGCTATTCAAATCTTCAGTAGGGCCATTAGAAAAATAAGAATCTGAAGAAGAATCAAGATGGTTATGAAAGGAAAGTGAGACATTTTTAATGACTACTTCCTGCACCACCTGTGTGCTGAATTACACCAGTGCACTGCTGGAGCAGATCGGGCTCTAGAGGAAGACCTTGGTGATTCATTACTTTTGCCAGCTTTGGCTTAAACACAAACATGCACTGAGTCCCTATGCATTGAATCACAGAATATCCTGAGTTGGAAGGGACCCACAAGGATCATCAAAGTCCAACTTCTGGTCCTACACAGGACACCCCAAGAGTCACACCATGTTCCTGGGAACATTGTCCAAACACTCCTTGAACTCTGCTAGGACTGGTGCTGTCACCACTGCCCTCGGTAGCCTGTTTCAGTGCACAAACACCCTTTGGGTGAAGAACCTTTTTCTAATATCCAACCTAAACCTTCCAGTTTCCTGCCATTCCCTCAGTTCCTGTCACCAGTCACCAGAGAGAAGAGATCGGTGCCTGTCCTGTTGCTCTTCCTACTGGATCTTTTTTCTCTCCTGTCTATTTCTCCTGTATCTTTTCTCCTGTATCTTTAGCTTTTTTAAAGTGAGGGTTTTGATTAATTGGCCAGGATCTCAGGCCTTAGTGCTGGGACATTAAGTAGGCTGAGATCCCTGCATTCAAAATCCCAAATTATATTTAAATTTTTAAAACTGGACATGAACACACTCTAGATTCACTCATCCTATCAAATTTAAAATAACAGTGATGCAGGAATCTACAATCTTGGAGTATCACACTAATCTAAACTTATAAAAAGACTATTGTACGTTCTAATTTTGGACCCAGAACTATTTGAAAGTGTTTCTGTTACTAATAAAACCAGCATCAGAAGGTGTTAATCCCTTGGAAGTTACAGGTTTAAAAGATGGGTGCAGGAAATCTGTGGCATGTAAGGATACTGAAGTCTGTAAAACTACAGGCTAGCATTATCATTACTGGATTACATTTCTTTCTCCTAGCACATTGCTGTTTCCAGTCGATTTGATTCATTATTGTTGCTTCATTTTCAGTATTATGCCAATTTCTGGGACAGCCAACACAATATACTGGGTTCCACTGAAGTCTCCAGAAACAACAGCCCCCCACTACACCCCACTCCCTTCAGAATGCCTATTTAAGATGGCATGCCTTTTTCTGTATGCCTGCTAAATGATACTTAACCTACTCTGCCAGAAACTAGAGAAGGCTGTTTTCTTCTATAGACTTTTTCTGAGGAAAAAATTGCTTCCTTTCTCTCTAAGAGGGTTGTTTCCATCAAGCTTTTGGAGAAGCAATCTCTGCTAGAAGGCATGATCATGATCATAGAGGCATCTCAGCACTGCAATTCGTGTATGAGAATTGGGGGGAGCAGCCCCTGCCATTTAATCTGATTCACAGGGGGCTGAGAAAGAAGCAGGCAGAAGCAATGTCTGCTCAATTTGTCAACAGGAAATCTGACCAAAAAAAGTATAATTCCAATCTGGTTTAGGTGAAGAGCTGAGCTTTTTATAGAACTATTTTAATTAAAAATGCTTCTGGTCAATGGAGCTTGTTCTCTGCAGAAAAATGCAGCTGAAGCAGTGATAATAATCCTACTATTACAATTTTGTAACATTACGGAGTCTTTCATATATTTACTTTGATTGCCTTATGCTGTTCATTTTAGGCTGTGTTATCCCTTTGGTGTGTTGTGGACTGCTGTGATGCCCCATTTCCCCATACAAATAAAGTGGAAGAGGAGGGCACGTTGATCTACTTATTTATGACAGGGAACCCAACCTACAATGAAGAATATAATTTTGCAATACCTGAACTACAGTTCCCAGGAGGCAGAGCAGCTATGTTTAGGAATCAAAATATTTTTCTTTTCCCTGCCATTTCAGTCTATTCTGTGTAAAACAAGGTCTCCTTAACTGCCCATTTTCCAGGCAGCACTAACCAAGGATCCACAACGACACAATAGAGGAGACCTACTAAAGAGAAAAAAAGAAACCTAGACTTTTTTCATATTTCATTGTCTTCTAATGAGTTTATTTTCTTTTATGTGAGGTACTTAGGCTGATTCTTCAGAAAAATTGGAAGTTAATAATGATCAATCTACATTTACTGTGCACATAACCATAGAGGTTATGATGCATGGCATAATTGCAGCGTACTGAATGCTTCCCTTTTACAGCTGGCTGCAGAGGCTGTAATAGCCTGTTACTCATTTCTAGGTGAAGGAGTTCCTCCTTCAGTTTAGGAATTTGTGCTTCTGCTGCTGAAATTTCTGAACTTGATCCTGTGTGGTAGTTGTAGACAGCTGCATTTAATTATCATAGAAACAACATTTGTTTATCATTCTGCATTCAAAACAACCCCAATACACCTGACAACAATACTGTATCAAATAAGCCAAAGATGCTTTTGGAAAGCAAGTTTTCGTAAATGCACTTCTTTACAGCTAGTAATTTATCACATACTGTAAGTGTTCTTGTTTCTTTGTTTCATTTCTCTTTCCCTCAAAGACAATAAAGAAACAGAGAAGACCCAAGGTTAGATCTGGCATAACTCCAACACCAGTTTGTCTCTTATTCACCAATTAATTATTTATCTATTTTCCCGAGAAAGACAAACAACATGCAAACAAAATCAGGATGTATTATGTGTATTTACAAGCGAGTGAAACACAACAAAGATAAAAGAAAGAATTGAAAATTTAAATTATTCTTGAGGAAAAGACACCAGGGATGAAGTGAATTTTCATGAATGTATTCAAGTACGTTGGCCCAAATCCATGCCAGCTATTAATCCATAGCTCACAGATGAATTTGTTTCACTGTTATTTAAAAAGAGAACAAAACCTAAACCGGAGCTGTTACAATGAGCTGACTACCTTGGTGCAGAGCACAATGTAGTGGATTAGCCTAGAGAAAACATGTTTAGTCAGAGAGCTGTCACCAAAGAGTAAGAATGAGCTTATAGCAATGGCTTTAGTGCATGACTGGGAAGGGCTGGATTCATGTCTTGTGATGTGAAAATCACCCCCTTTCTGTGGGTCTGTTTCCTGAGTAAAAGAAATCAATTTTTACCATTCTGCACCTCAAAAACCTTCAGTGAAGACATGCTATGCTGCCATTTGAGACCATCCCTGGGCCTTGGAGAGCAAAAGCTGTGCACCTCTTCTGCGTGAAGGCCAATCCCAGCATTCTCCCAGGTCCTCAGGCATCTCAGCCAAAATGCGGCTAAATTTTGAAGGGAAGGACATAGAGATGCTGTTGTCTGTGCAGCCCACAGACGGGATGAGCAGACCTGGCAGGAGACACCCCTCAGGAGGAGTCTCCCCTCAGGTAGAGTCGCCTCTTAGGATGACTCTCCTCTCAGGAAAAACCGCCCCTCAGGAGGAGTCATGCCACAGGAGGAGTCTCCCCTCAGGAGGAGCCGCTTGAGGGGCAGCGCTGTCCGGCCCGAGGCCTTGGTGGCTCCCTGGGCCATGGCTGTTCTCCAGACAGCTGTGCCTGCCATCCCCCTTCCCTCAGGGCTGCTGTGGTGCCCCGAAGATGCTGGGCGTGCAGGGAGGCGGAGGCGGGTCCTGCTGCCATCTCAGGAGCTGTCTGGTGGCTGTCACCCACAAGGAGGTAAGGCTGGAGGCCGTCTTTGGGGTGATGGTAGATCAGAGCTCCACATTCTCATTTATAACTGATTTAGAGAACCTATGAAAGGGTTTCCTGGGTTTTTCAGGGGAAAGTTGAAACTGTCCCTCCTGAGTGTGGCAGGAGGGTCTCCGGGGGGCCGTCGGGTCCCTGTCAGTGCTTGCCTGACCCAGAGACAATTTCATCAGTTGTGAAAGGACAGAATGATTTTGGGAAGGTGCTGCTGGAAGGTCTGAAGGAGCCCTGAGATCCTGAGGGGACTGTCCCTGCTTGGCAGAGCAGCTACTGGGAATGTCCCACTCAGGGCAGCAGTCAGTGCTGAGGGAGCTGCCAGCTGGTGGGGGCCAGGGGGTGTTACTCATAGTAGGTTTCTCTGTGAATTCATAACAAATATTTGAGAAGGGAAAGGAAAAGACAAACTTTGTTGTGCTGCTTCACAGGGAACATGTGTCAGGGAGCCATAAGAACTGGCAGCTCCCTGGGCTCTGGGGGTGGCAGGACATCCCTTTCCAGGGATCAGAGCAGTGGGGTGGATGTGGGCCAGTTCCAGCCCCAGGCATCAAGGAGCTCCCAGGGCACAGGGATCAGCTCGACAGGACCCATGGATAGAGCTGTGGGAGCTGGAGACCAGTGCTGCTGCATCATCATGGGCAGGAACTGAGGGGTCCAGGGCTGATCAGGGCCCTCAGGTCTAAAAGTGCACTCAGGGTCCTGGTGATGGGCTGGAAGCTACTGCACAACTGGGCAAGAAATGAAATTAAACAGCAGAGAATTCCACAAATGGAAGCATCTGATAAAAAAAAGCACTTTTGCTGAGCATGGAACATATTGTCACAGGAAGCCACCAGGGCCAAGACCTTAAAAAGACTGAAGAGGATTTCGTCAGTTATGTTATATCACGATTGCTCAGCTTTGACATTATTTATGTCAGATTTCAGAGAGATTTTAAAGCATGTGCTCCAGAGAAGTATTGAGTCTTTTAAGAGATTAACCTGAGATTTAAAGCAGAAAAAAAGTACCAGATTATGGCACTGCCCTCTTAAACTACAATTAGAGAGGATACTGATCTGAACAGATTGCCAGGTTGATAGCATATGACAATTCCAATACTCTAGGCTGAGCGCAGCCCTGGAAAACAGCAATGTGTGTGAAAGGCATGAGATTTAGGATTTTGCAAGGGCTACACCAACTTATCTGCTGACAACTGAAAGCATATCTGACCTGAGCATCTTTCAATCAGTGAGGTTCCATCCTTCAGGAAAGAGGAATAACTGACAAAAATGTTATTGCTTCCACAAATTGATTCAGGTTTCCTGCTCTTTTATCTGGTACATAGTGCTTTGTTCTCTCTCTCTCCTGCCCTCCCTTTTTATTCTTGTATGCATAGGAGACAGGAATCCTCCATCACTTAGGTAATCTCATGTATTTACAAAACCAATCCGGACTTGTAACATTTCTGATGACACGTGAAAAATCACCCCTGGATGTGCCAGTGTATCAGCACAGCAAACAATAAGCAGGACATGGAATCCTGTGGCAACTCACATATCAGTCTAGGAAAGTTATAATATGGGAACATGGGAAGAAAGGTGCCGTTCATACCAGCTGTCCTGCTGCCATTCCCAGTTCGGCAGTAATATGGCGTTCTTCAAAAAATACAGACTACAAGTTGACCTTAAAGAATTCCTGGGTGAGTCTTAAAGAGAAATTTGTGTTAGTTGTATCAAGCCTTTCCCATAAAGCACACATCTGTGTAAAAGGTAATAAATTACAAATATGTTTCCTTTTATGTTATATTTCTTTTATATTTCTATATATGCTTATATTTCTTTTAACTCCACATTGCAAAATGCCCAAGCACTTTGGGAGCTATTGGGATCCTTTGCCTGCCACTAAAGTGCAGTCATTCCTTGGCTGCAAAACAGCAGCTGCTGCAAGATCCACTAATGAACAGTTTGAACATTGTGTGGGAAGAAAACTATCTCTTGCTGAAACCACACAGCAAATATGAACAGTAATGCATGAATTTAGTGATTTTCAAATACTGTATAATCACAATCTGCACCTCAGATCTTTCATGGATTCTGTTTTTCCTTCCAGTGTCACAGCCTTTTTCTCAATACTTTCTAACATACACTGGAGTTACCATAAAAATAGTTAAGCAAAATTAAAGTGACTATTGGCAACAATATGAAACTGAGCTTCCTTCAACAGGAGGTGTGCATCTGCTTTGCTGCACCCTGTCATTCAGCATTCTCTTGGCAGAAGTGTCAGGAATTTACACTTGTTACTGGGGATTTTTTTCTATTGCAGGCAGACATATAATTTTCTCTCCAGGTCACTCAGTGTGTTGGTTTTCTCCTCTTGTTTGTTGCCCTCCTGTTTTCAGCAGTGGCTGAAAATTTGCTCATAGCTGGACTTTTGCCAGAGGTACCTGATACAGAAACAGCTCAAATAAATATGCTTATTTCAGAGTCTAGCTGGTAAAAAAAAAACTCCAAACAAACAAAAAGCCAAACCCCAAACAAAAAAACCCCATCAAACTCCAAAACAAAGGGGGAAAAAACCACCTGGAAAAGTTTTTGGAAATCTTAAATGAATCTTGACCTGAGCTCCAAGCAGCAGCAAAACATCACAGCTCTGAGACTGACAGATGTTTTACTACTCTGACCGCAGTGGTCTTAGTAGATTGGAAGAAGCAAAGATCTTGCCTTGCTTCCTCTTGCTGTTCAAAGGAAGAATTAGGGGTGGAATGAATTTCTGAGTGAAATTGAATCCAAACTCAAATAAAATTTGTCTGGCTCTGTCAAAAGATGTGATTATTCAGACCTAGCTTTCAAACTTGGGAGCTGAGAGGACCCAAATTCTAACGGCGTTATTCAGGTTCATCAACTAATGACGTCTGAGTAAGTACAAGTGGGTGTAAGGCAGGACCTGCAGTGAGGTAGAGGATGGTGTTTCAGTGCTGACCACTGCACCTTGTGAACCCTCAGCATCATCATTTTTAGCAACCAATCTCCAAAGCTTGTTTCAGATCGTGCAGTGGAAAATTACTGGTACTTAGGCTGGATAATCTTTTCCCTTGTTTTGTCAGGAGCAAATGACAGCTTGAAGTGCGTACTGCTGCTTCAGCTCAGCATCTGATGCGTTTGCTTACCTGATGCTGTGTTTTTAAGCAGTGATTAATGACAGCTCTGGAGTCAGAGCCTGTAACTGTGATGAGCATTAACAGGTAAACCTACAAACAATAAAGGTACTGACTGGCTTCTCAGTCTGACTGCTTATGTATTGGTCCCAATCAGACTGTTCAGAAGTTGTTACATTTCAACCAAAGCATCTTAAAGGTCCAAATATATTTATTCATTGGAATAAATGTTTATAGCCCAATCTGACCCTACAGAAACTGGTGGCTAACTTTTCTAGTTTAATCAGACCCAGACTGACAACTCATATTAGAATCTTCATTTTCTTCCATGGCAAAATCCAAAGTGCCAGCAGTATAGTTCTGTGTAGAAACAAGGAGATGCTGAAATGCCTGTAATGTTAACAAAGATGGTGAAATCTCCCTGTTTTATACTCAGGGATATACAAGTAAAAATACCCCAGATCATTGTGCATTTAAGCCCATGCCTATCTTTAAGCAAGTGCTTGTATATCACCGTCCTTCCCTGAACTTTAATGGGACTTTGGACCTCTGTTCAAGGATAGATGTGTACTTGTGCTCCTTGTACACCTGAGATGGGCTTGCTTATGACTTTTTTGCTTTGCTGGATCAGGGTTTATAACCCTATAAGTTGATTCCTATCCTAGTCTGTTTAAATATTTCAAACACACACACAAAAATAAACCTAATCTTCTGCCAATATTCCACCTCTCTGGTCTCATGACATCCAGGAAACAAGCCACTGATCTTTCCAATGATCTGACTTACAAATCTAGTTTTAGAAGGCACTGGCAGCTAATCATTCTGCAGCTGGAATACCTACATTACTGCATCTCTGTTGCATGTGACTAGCTTGGAAAATGAAGTCAAACTTGTACAATAGAAGTAATTTAATACATGATTTAGAACTTTAACCATCTTACTACAAATTAATTTGCATGCCTACAACCCTTTACTTGTATGAGTAACCCTATGTGTTTTGATGAGGAAGGAATATTATGAGCCTGTTGACTGTAGAAATGACTGTATCATAGATCTCTGATAATATTTACATGAAATGTAGCAGTTCCACTCATTGTTCAGCGCAGAACAGTTTCTGTCTTTTGTCTTTTCTTCCTTCATTATCACTGTTGAATCTCACATTTTTGAAGGAAAGGAGAGCAGAGTCAAGTTTTGTATATTTCACTGTGTTATGATAATCTGAATATAATATATAGGCAATCTAAGAATTGATTGCACTTAGCCTGATTATAGACCAAATCAAATCAGAGCTGAGATTTAGATAGGTCACTGCTGCAATAAGCTGTTTCTGTTGACCCCTGACATGACTTCTGGCTGGTGGAAGAGATACTTAGTATCCTATGGAACTGCACAGAAACTTTAGGTTGGAAGGCACATCTGGAGATCTGTATTCCAAGCTTCTGCTCCAAGCAGGACTAGCTTCAAAATCAAATCAAATTGCTCCAAGCCTTGACAAGTTTTGAAAATCTCCAAGGGTGATGATTGAACAGGCCCTTTGGGCCCGTATTTCAGTGATGCCCTAGTCCCACTGAGATGATGTTTTTCCCTCTTCCCAATTAGTATTTCCCTTGTTGCAGCTTGTGACTGTTGCCTTTTGTTCTTTTGCTGTGCACCCCTGAGAAATGTCTGTATCTGTCTTCTCTAATGGATTAAGGTAGTGGAAGACTGCAGCTCTATCCTGTCTTGGCCTGCTTGTTTCCAGCCTAAACAAGGCAGTGGCCTCTGCCTCTCTTTGTACCTCAGGTGCTGTGGTTCCCTTATTGCCTCAGCAGCCCTTCCCTGGAGTCTCGCCAGGCTGTGAGCAGCTGTGGTTGTGTGAGCCCCAAACTCCAGCTGTGGGGCTGTTTGCTCAGCCCTCAGCCTGGCCTGGGCACATGGGGCACTGCTGACCCCAATGCACAACTTCATTTGCCTTTGTTGAACCTCATGAGGTTCCTGCTAGCTTGCTGCTCTGGTTTGTTGAGGTCCTTTTGAGTGGAAATCCTGCTCTCTCCAGTGTTCCCTCCTCCAGTTTGGGTGTCACTTGATGAGGTTGTGTTGTGTCTCAGCATCCAGGGCCATATGGCATAGCAGCAGGGTAACATATTGACTTAGTCAGCGAGTGATAATTTTCAGCTTATCTGGCAGGAATAGAATTCTTGATAATTGTTGACCAGAATTCATGGAATATTTTTGGCCACTAGGCTAGACTGAGTATACAGTATATTTGCAGTATATGTTACACTAATTAAAGTAGAGAGCGAGAGATTGTATTTTGATTATACATATCCAAATGTGTTTTAATCTAGTAAAGGTATTTCTGATGAACAACTTAGCATGGAAAAGAAATGAAAAATAGATAATCAGTAATATATCATTGCATACATATATAGGAAGTGGTTGGAATTATCTGAGTAGAGTAGCAGTGCACTGCTCAATACTATGGATCTCTTGCTTGCTGTTGTGCCTTATAATTGAGATGCCACCACTATACGTTATGATGGCCAAGCTGAAGGAAGGATATGAGGTTTTGGAGACTAAGTTACAGTGTTTTTAATTATTGAAAATGCAAAGCAGAAAGCTTCTCTCAGTGCACTAACCCACTGTGCTGCAATCATTTTCCTTTATTGACAGTCCTGATGAAGGGAACCATGCACTCTCCATTAGGAAAGGCAATCTAATGTGTCAGTGTGCTTGGCTTTCTATTACTGCAATGTCTGTAGTATCCCACAATCTTTGCTGAGGTACTCCATGAAAAAAGGTCTCTATCTCTTCCAACTTTTTTCTCTAACAAAAACAGGCTACACACTGTGGAAACATCCAGCCCAGCCTCTTCCTGGTGGTTAGGTTTACCAATGATAAAATAACAAGGAATATTTATGTTTCACATATTACTACTCAACTTATGCCCAAGATTCTCCTTCACCACAGAACTTCTTCCACCACCCTTATCTTTGTGTGGGCGAGAAGCCACCTTGCCTCACTGGATCAAACAGAGCAAAGGGCAGAGAGGGTTTTCTGATGGAGACTTCCCTAATGCAGGACCTTCCATTGCATTGCCAGGTTACAAAGGGGGACACAGAGAGGGAACATGGCTACAATATGCTATAATTTCCTAATGTAACAGGAAGAGCTTTTGGTGATGTTTCAGGTTTCCTGCTGGGACATGTCTCAGCCTGTAAAATTGTAGCTAACCTGTCTAAGAATTTGGAACCACATTTTCCCAAAAATCATTGATTTGTCTGCATGAGTTCCAATGAACCTCTTTCTTAAGAGATTAAAGGCATGGTGACTTCATCACCACCATTGTAGGTAAAGCTACAATACAGTTTCTGCTCTAAGCCCTTATTTTCAGTGCTTATCTGAAAACCTGCAAAATGGAGAGCTGAAATCTAAACCAGTAGGCCTCTGCTAAGGATAAAAATATATGCTTGAAACTTTATATTTTGACTGAGAAGAAAAAAAAAGTTTTATTTTAAAAGTATTTTCCTCCTGATCTTTTAGTTTAAACAGCCTTGCGGCCAAAGTGGGTGAGATTTGAAAGTCAGTTGGTTTTGATTTGAATTATAAGCATCTGAATATCACAGACTGAGTAGGTACAGTATGTTTTTTAGTTAAGTTCATTAAAAATGTGCAAGTATGGAAGGCCACTGTATTGATTGAGCGCTGTGAACTTCTTAAATCCTCAGAATGGGTTTCCAGGTCATGACTTTCAAATGCTACAACAGAACTACAATCTGCAGAACAGTTACTCAGTTTTATCAGTATGTTCACATTCCCACTACACTGAGAATTGCATTTTCCAAACCAGACACTGCAAGTTGCATTATCAAGACATTGGTCATTATGTAAGCACGGGGAGGAAGGAATATCAATACTTTCAAAACTACTCACATTTAGACTCAGACTCTTGAGCTTGCTGGACATAACAGTTTGTTGTATAAGTGGGTCCCTGTAAAGCTTTTTAATTTAGCTTTTTAAAGGAAAATAAAAATAGGACAAAATACAGCAGAGGCTGTAATGGGAACTTGCAGTGTTGAGCTTCTCTTCCAGCTGAATTGCCTAAGGTGGGATATGAAGTCAGCAGGTCAGATGTCAACAGTCCTGAATTCACTTTCCATTAAAATGTGGTTTTCTAGAGAGTATTTAGTGAGATGTCTGATATGCTAAACAACATGTCTTTAAATAAAGGTTAAGGCTAATGGTAAAGTACCTCTACTTCCCTGGGAAAAAAATAAAAATCCCACTTGTATTTACCAAGGAAGTTTTCAGTCCCTCAGATAATATGTGTCCAGGAGCACCATAAAGGTGTTCAGTGCTAGGTTTTACACTTCCAGTCTCAAGGCAAAAGTAATATACAATAAACACAGTCACTTGGCTCAGAGCTTGAGTTAGAGGAGGGGGAAGGCAAGTTTTGATATAGTATTAAACCTCCTAATGGTGTTGTTAAAAAACTAATTTTTCACTGCTCTTTCTATTTGCCAACAAATAGGTGACTGCTAGGTACTGTATATCTTACCTCAGTGTGGATGCTTATGGGGCAACAAGAAGTGTCTCAGTTTAACATTCCCTCCCTCCTAGTGTATCATTGTGTTAACACAACTTTTATGTTTCACAAGCCTTTGTCTGCAAGAGGGAACTTTCTACTTTTGTGAGACTCAGTGGGAATACTCCGGCCTGCCTTTATGAAGTGTGATGACATTTGCTGACTTTGTCATGTCAAGTGACATATGGAGATTGGCCCCTGGCTTCAGGGGAAGAAACAACTGTATAGCACTTGTCTGTCGGCTTCAGATGCAATTCTCTGAAAATGAAGCAGCTGTCCCAATTTAAGCTCATTTCATTTCTTTCTAAAGAAGTTAAATACAGTCAGTCTGGTGACAGTGTCAAGTCATCCCTATATATTATTCTATTTGTTTCATCACAGCGTCTTTTCTCCAGGGAGCTCATTTGTATTCTCTTGCTTTAAGGTCATCTGGCTTTTAGTGTCATGGATTTAAATTTGACTTATCTTTAGTATAAATTAAAATGTTACTGTCATTACCAGACTGAGCCTGGAAACCACAACTATGGCTATTTAGCAATCTATTTTAAACTCAGGGGGAAAGCCATATACCTAAATATTTTATGGCTAATAGCCATTTGGCTTCAGATCTAGATCTCAGTATTCAGGATAATGCTTAGTATTGCTGTTGCTGCATGCCATTGCTTCTGAGTTTTTGCTGATACTGTGTTTAGAAATGCATCTTTCCTCTTTTGAGGAAACTACATCGTCTAGAAGGGCAGTTTGGGCTCCACTCAGGGTCAGGCATTTGAATCAGCATAAAGATAGTCTGCTGCATATATTTTGACTGTTTTTTTCATGGCAACTCTGCTTTCCTTACAGTGCTATGGGGAAATAAAACTTGTAGTAGGCCAGTGTAGTGGTAGTCTGAACATATGTGTCCAGCTCTAAATTCCAGCGTAATTTAAAATTTTTTGCCACTGATAAATGCACTTTCAGGCTGTGTGAAATGGTCTGGGTATCTACAGCAGAAATAATTTTCTAATGAGACTGGTACTAGTGTGAAATCATGGTCCAGACATTAAATGTGGGTCAACGTTGTTGCCTGGCCTCCAGACAATGAGGTCAGGGTTGATATTCCTCTAGATCACCATCTAAAACATCTCTCAGGAAAGCTTATCTGAATGCCCAAAACAGCTTAAGCTCAAGCAGGTCTGTGCAGACAGTTCAGTCATAAATAATGTGCAAATGCAGGCTAACAGACTGCTCTGGTTAGGATGCAAAAATACCATTCTATCTGCAATTTGGGGGACTGTCTTTGAATGACCCGACTCACAAAAAGCCTGGGTTTGGTCTCTTCTTTCCCCAGAGAAATCTATTCCACACTTGCAGGTCCTCGTCCCCACCAGAGCTCAGCTGTACCCCTTATCCTGCCTCCTTCTGCCCTCTAGCCCAAAGCACTCCTATCCCTCTGAGTCCTGTTCCTCTTCTTCCTGCAGTGTTTCCACTCTCTTTAACTCTCCCTGGTCCCTCTCCGTGCTCTGCATCGCTGACTTTGAAGGCAGCAAAGGCGGCCTCTCTTCCCTGCAAGCAGTGGGAGACCCTTCCCCCTATAGCGTTCGCCTCCCCGCCAACTCCCCGAAACGCCTGTGCCGGACCCGCCGCTGCCCTGGCTGGCCAGGCAAGCTGCGCACACGAGTGCTACAGAACCCACACGGGGTGCGGGCCCCCGGCTCACGGGGTGCCCCCGGTCCCGCGGCTCCGCCGCTCCGGGAGGCACCAGCAGCCCCTAGCGGTGACAGCCGCGCCGAGCGCCCGCTCCGCCTCGGCCACCACCGGCCGTGTCTCTTCTCCCTGCGGAAAGGGCGTTTCTCCCGCGGCGCTGGCTCTGGACAGGGTTACAGTTCAACACCTCTGCGAGAAACTGTGATGAGTCTTGCCATGACCTCGTCCTCCACGAAGCCCAGAACAGGAACCCGGTACATCCTCTCCTTTGGAAACTGGAAACAAATTGTTTGATACAGATCACTTCACATGCAATACCCTGACTTTTCCCATGACATTTCTCTCTTTTTCATAGAATTGTAACTGTACTGCTTTGCGTCACAAGCCCTTTGCTAAAAGGATTTGAGTAGTTTTCCTGTCTGACCAGTGATTTCCCAGATACCATGCTGTGTAAAGGCATTAAGGTGTCAGGATTTGACTGTCCATGGAAATATTTCAAAACTTTTATTTATGTGCACGTTTTATTAGTGTGTCTTTGAGCAATGCATGCACACACATGACCAACAGAACTACTCTCAGCCCTATGGGGGAAACAGCAAAATAGTAGCAGGGAAATGCTAGAAGATTTTAGGACAAACATTTTTTTCTTCAGTAGGAAAGTACTATCCATTATATCTTTAGATGCTGACAGACATTTATGTGGTCTAATGCTACTTATTGTTCAATGTTCAG
The DNA here is from genome assembly GCA_034509425.1 of Eopsaltria australis. Classification (NCBI taxonomy): domain Eukaryota; kingdom Metazoa; phylum Chordata; class Aves; order Passeriformes; family Petroicidae; genus Eopsaltria; species Eopsaltria australis. The sequence continues at coordinate 1,825,598 of JAVTVJ010000067.1, read as the reverse complement.
TGCCCTATCTGGAAGTCTTAAGAGGAGGAAAGGTTGAGGTGTCTTCTGGAAATTACAGGTGTAGTTGTGGCATTTGGTGAGGTGTTCTATCCCTGAGGCTTAGATAACCAAATTACTTCAGTAAAACTGAAAAAGGCAAATAGTGTCCCAGCACAGAGCACAACCTGTACTGTGTTCTGCTCTGTCCACCCAGGCTGTTGTACATCATTATTTAAAATTCAATTCACTAAATTGGAAGATATCATCCTGTTTATTAAGGAAATTTTCACATGTAAATTAAGACAATGTTCTAAGAAGATACTATAACAAAAAAAACACCTCAGCTAGAGGGGTTGGATTTTTTCAGTTTTAGGAAAGATGGGGAAGAAAAAAGAGGCACAGATGTGATGCCACTGTGAATGGGGTAGTTTGCTCAGCACTTTCCAGACTATGCCTGACTCAAGCCTTCTTCCAGAGTTTGAGTTTTGATCAGAATACATAGCTACATTGCAATTGTTTTGTATCCTTTAACTGTTTTATGCTTTCCAGTGTGAGTTTTAAAATGGAAAGCAGATAAAAAATGTTATGCATATAAACAATGTATTGACTATTTCATTCAAGGTATCAAAAAATGCATTACCGCATGAGCAGATGTAGTGATATAGTTCCTTGGTTGAGGAAGAACTGAGAAATTATGAACAGGCAAACAATTACATGTTGTATAATGATCATCTCAGCTGATCGATGCAGTTACTTCTCTGAGATGTGAACTGGGAGCACACCCACTGCCACCACAATTGGCTGTCATAGCACTGATGAGCCATCATAGAATTACACTGTTTTTATATAGCTATAACATACTGTCAACATGAATGACAGGATCAGTTTACAGAAGGAAAAAAACCCAGCCTCATTATGTATGCACACATACATATGCAACGGCATCAGTGCAGACCATTCTGTCTGGGGATTCAGCTGATAAATAACTGAGGCTCTTATCTGGCGATTTTTAAATGTCACTAGACGGGCCCAGATGTGTTTTTATCCTTTGACTGCCGGGCTGCTCGTCCATCAGCAGGGTCCATCCTATGGTTTTATGCGGTCGCCGCTGACGGCTTTCAGGCGCTGTGCATCACGGCGGGGACAGCGCGGCACATCAGCCTTCCCAAAACCACGTTTGATGCAGCCCCCCCCCGGCATCGCAGCGATTCCCCGCGGGCGGCCCCCGGGCAGCGGTGGGGCCGCGGAGGGACAGCGCTGCTTCTCCCATGCGCTCCGCGCCGCGTACGCTCCTCGTCGCGGATCTTCCGCCGCTGTCTGCGTTTCGGCCCGGGAAAACTGCCGCTTTCCTCCCCGGGTTCATCTCGACCCCATTCGCCTCTGCCAAACAGGGGGACATCGCGACGGGGAGACGCGGCCGCACCCCCGGGCCCGAGTGAGGGGCTCAGTCACGGGCAGGGCACCGCGCTCCGCTCGGGGCTCGGTGCAAGCCCTGGCCGGGCGGTGTGTCCGGGCGGGGGCTGTAACGGGAGCCCGGAGCCCCGCGGCGCCGCTCCGAGCTCCAGCGCAGCCGCTTCCCCGCGCCCCTCTCCCATCACAGCCACAGCAACGCAGCCGGCCCTGCCCCTTCCAGCAGGGAGGGAAGACGCCGGATTTAAACACAAACATCGCTCCGCCGCTCGGTGGATTATTTTCGCTCTTGTCTGGTGCCTCATCTCCATCCTCAGCCCTCCCCACTCCGGCGGCACTTGAACCTACCCTCCTGAAAAGTGTGCCATCCCCCATCCCCGACCCCCTCCTCTCCGGGCCAGCCCCGCTGGCTCCCCTCCGCAGGGTCCGTCCGGGGACCGCCGCTGCGCTCCGTGGGACCCCCCACAGGCCCGGAAAGGCCGGCTGTGACCAGCGGGGAGGGCGGCGAGGGCGATTCGCTTGCTAGAGAAATGCCCTGTTGAACTTTGAATATATTAGTTGACATCAGTGCGAGTTGGGGCTGCCAGCCCCTAGCTCCCTCCTCCTTCCCTACCTCCTCCTCCTCCGCCTCCTTCTCCTCCTCCCCTCGGTCTCCGATGGAAAGAGTTGAAGCCGTGCTGATAGGAGCCGCCTGGAAGAGACAGCGGAGCGCCCGGGAGGACTTCGGTCCCAACTCCGGCTGCACCGCGGGGACGCTGCCCGCCGCCGCTCGCATGGCCCGAGGCGGCACTCCCTGAGCGCCGGGCTGGGGAGAGCCGCTCCCCTGCTCGCCCCGAGCCGAGCCCAGCCGCGCCGAGCCGAGCCCAGCCCCGCCGAGCCGAGCCCAGCCGCGCCGTGGCTGCCCCCGCTCCTGCGGCAGCCGGAGCGCGATGTGCCGGTGAGCCCCGCACCGGGAGCCCGGCGGCCACTGCACCCCGTAAGCGCAGCGCGGCGGCGGCCCGGGGGGCGGGCGGCGGGACGGGCCGGGGGCGCGCAAACTTCCCAACTTGGCGGGGTCGGGGCGAGCGGGCGGCGCTGGGAAGGGGATCCGGGGAGGTGGGAACCCTCGGGCTGCTGCGCGTCTCCGCCGCCCCCGGCGCAGCGCCTGGTGATGGGGGCCGGGGGCAACCTGCAGGGCGTGCGGGTGTGTTTGTGCCCGGCGCTCGGCGCGCCGTCCCCCTGCCCGGCGGGGAGCCAAAGGGGCTTTTTTTTTGTCGCTGTGTTCGCAGTCCGGCAGCGCTGGAGAGCACGCTAGCTCGGAGGTGGCAGTGGAGGTGTTTTTTTCTCCTCCTCTCCCCGCCACCTTCCCAGCTCTTCCTAAACCCGCTGAGGGGGGCTGTGGCGGGAGCAAAGGGGTGCAGTGGTGGGTAGCCGGATAGCCTAGACGAAGGGATATTAATGATTTTTGGTTTTCAGATGGTAATTTGTCTTTGTGGTAGGGGTGGCCCATTAAATTTCAGCTCACGTCCTGATGGAGATCAAAAGCGAAGGGGAGAGGGAGAGGGAAGCAGAGAGCCTTGTGCTTCTTCTTAGCTCCGCGCATTGTTAGAAACTTACGGGGAGTGTATGGGGGGGTAGGATTTCCAGAAACAACCTTTGTCGATCCCGCTCCAAGATCCACACCAAAGTTGGAGAGCTATATTTTCCAGCACTACCATCTGCTCCTGGTGCTACCCAGGAGCACGCTTACTGTTACGCCTCAGAGGAAACAAACAAAAGGTGTGCTTGCCAAGTCGCTCCTGAACCTGACTCTTCATGGGCTTTTAGGTGGAGCATAAGTATCGAGGAGTATCTATGTCCTAAATGTTCACTGTCCTCTGTTGGCTCAGTTTAAACTCTTAGATAATTTCTTGTCCTTAAAAAAGGTCTCCAAACATGGTAGATGCCAGGTCCTGTTTTGTTGGTGGTTTTTTTTTTTTTTTCCTAACTTATTTATCTATTTTTGGTTGTGGTTTACATTTATTTTTCCCCCATTTCTTTTTTCTTCAAATTATTTATGTATGGCTATATCGGTTAGAAATCATAGTAAAGTTTCAGTTTTTGTTGTGTAAGTGTTCCCTCTCATTACAGAAAATACTTCTTTTCCAAAATTATAGTCTGAGCTGTAAGAGGTTTGATGTCTTTGCCTCTGGATGGGTTCAGTGGTAGGCTGGGACCCCAAGCTGACTGCACTGTGAACAAAATAGAAACCAACTAAGCTAGAAGTTATAATGGGCTTTGATTTTTACTGCTGCTTGAGATCAGTAGAGATCCCAGGTGAGGAAAGGCAAGGGGTAGGACTGAGGGTAGCTGGAACAAACTGCTCACACAGAAAAGAGCTCTCTTGATTATACACCTGATTTGTAAGCACCCAAGGCAAAAAAACTGCAGAGAAAGTGGCAGTGGATAAGAAAAATCCTGCTGATATTTAACCAGATTTTTAACAGAGATTTAATTTTTAAACAGACACTTGAATCATCCATATCTCATTTTTCTCCTTTGGCACTAAAACTTCTCTGATTGGATTGGGTGATAAGTAGACTCGGCACTAGGCAATAGTAGGAAATCTCTGTGTTTTATGTTATGCCTCTTGCATTTTTAGTGAAGTTTAGTTTAGGCAAGTTGTCCTGTTTTTCTCTCTATCTTGCTTTCTTTCATTAAAGAGGCCAAGTTTTTGTCCTCCCCTGCCAGAGACACCCTAATCCTGAAGTCATGGGGGAGACAGAGATCCCAACCTTCAGAATATAGATATTTGCTTTGTTCATCCCCCCAGCCCGTTAGGCTGATGGAATTGGCAGTGGCTGCCCTCCGTGACCTCCCTCCCTTCCTGCAAAAAGCTGGGGCAACCAGGGAGGAGAAAATGTGCAAACTCTAGCAAGTGTAAAAGCACAACCCCAGAGGACAAAAGGCTTGAACAGAGAGTTGCGGGGGATGAGGTTCTGTGCAGAAAATTACTTTCAGCAAACTGGCCTTGATCAGTTCACATTGACTGGAAACGATGGCGTGGGGATGGGCTCAGTAGGAATGTGGGTAGCGCAACAGAAGCTCGATATAAGTGGTGTCGTGGAATTTTCGTTGCTTTGCAGTAAGATGAAAAAAGTTCCCAGACAAAATGGCTTTGGTCATCCACCGTGATTGCCCTTTATTCTCCAGGCCGACAGCTGACCTGGGGGAACATACCCCCAGACTATAAACTGTTTTCTTCTTGCCTTGTATTCAGTTGTGAAAGTGCTGCTTGACTTGGGCTGAGACATGATAGGGCCCTGTCAGAGGGAAAGTTCCTGGGGAGCAGGCTCACTCTGTGATATTAAACATGGCTCGAACAATGGATTTCTATTTTAGTTAGGACGAATAATCATGCAAACAGACATACTAGGGTTAAATAAGACCATCTGCATGAATATGTCTTCCCGAAAACAAATAGATGCCGGGCAAAGTTTCAGTGTGCATCAGGGGCTGTTGCTTCGCTGTTCGGCAAAAGGGGGCAGTATCCAACAGTGCCAGGGAGCGATCTGCCGCTGCCGCCTCCCTGGCTGCTGCGTGCTCTATTAACTGGGATCTGGGAATTTCGGATGTTATCCAGTAGCCCATATTCAGGTGATTCCTTGTAAAGACATCAGAGAGGTTAATTGACTGTCTAAAAGATGCAAGACCAAAGTTGTAATTGTTTTACTTTGTGGTTGCATCACTTCCACGTGCTGGTGAATGATTGGAAATTCAGAACAATGCTGTATGATTGCAAAGCTAGTTTTGTTCACATTCAGTAGGCTGACAGCAGTAACCTCACTCTGTTTTGACTGTACTGATTTTAGGGAAAGCATGGTAAAACCTTAGCTTTGGAGTTCTGTTGGTGCAAATGCCCTCCAAGGAATTGTTATCACTGTTTCCCATAGTAAGAAAACCAAACATTTTCTTCTCTAAATTTAACTTTCTTTGAGAACTCATTTTTTTCCAGCCTAGAGAAATATATTGATCCATCTCATAAAATATTGGTTTTAGAAAACATTTAAAAGCCTTTTCACCTTTCATTTATCTACATGCCTGGATTATTAGATTAGCATTTCATAGTTCATTTTTTACTGGGAGCCATGGGCAATTTCACTGAGGGTCTGTCATTGGAAAGTCATGCCCTGAACTCCAACTTTGTCAAGTCTCCTAAGTGTTGCTCGCTGCCTTCATGACAAGAGCTGCAGCAGCAGGGGCAGATGGCCCCAAGAGAGGGGACATGCTGAGGAGTAGGGAGTCAGTCATCGTAATGTGAAGATGTTCCACTGCTGGGGTAGTGCCAAGATTCAGAGTTTAGATGCAGTCCACTGTGAAGTCTTCAACTGGATTTGCCTTGCTGCAGATCATGCCCACGAGATCATTTCTGGTATAAAACTGAAAAACGGAAATTTAATTACCTGCAGAGAGTGGTGGAGGCAATTCAGAATGGTTCTCTAGGGGTAAAATTCATTGGTGTTCGTTGTAGCAGATATGTAAGTACCAAATCACACTGAGATCACAAAGTCAGTGCTAAGTGATGGACCTACCTTTTACAGACTGAATACTGTGAAGGTGAACTGCCACAATTCTGGGTTGGATCCTTGTGATTTAGTCCAGGAGACAAACTGTGGTGTATTGCACTATTCCTGCTGTGCCTTGGAATGGGCTGTATCCATTGCTGTGTTGTTCTTCCGAGGATCAAGTCAACAGCTCTTTGTCATTGTTCTGTTACTTAAGGAAAGAAAAAATCAACTCCCTGAAGGCTCTATGTCAGATAGTTTTGTTGTAGGCATTGCTTCTCTTGCTTTTAGACTGCTGACTTGTCCAGTGTGCCCAGTATCTGGATTCATCCCATCTCTGTCCATGGTGGCAATTTTCATTAGTTTTACTGGGAGCTGAGTGTGAGACTTTGACAGCCCTTTGAGCCTGCAAGTTGTATGGACAGTGCTTTGCTTGCTGGAGATTATTCTTCAAGCACAGTTAACCTCAGTATTTATTTCACTGCTGTTCTCATTGTTGTCAAAAAAAAACCCAAAAAAAACAAAAAAAAAATCCTGCATGACAGCCATTATTTCTTACCCCAGGCTCAAACCATGTGAGCAAAGTGCAGCAGAGCTCTGACAGCACAACTGTGACTTTCAGCACGCAGGGTCTCCTTGACTACAGCGCCACAACTCCCAAAGTTACCTCTGCTTCAGAACTCATATAAAGCACAATTTTTTAAGGTCCACAAAAAACCACTCAAGGTGATTTTCTGAAGATAAGTATATCAGTAGTAATACTCCAGAAGTATTTCTGTTATCAAAAATGTATCTACAAACCAAGCAGATTCGTTTTATTCCCAAATGTAATAACTCGGGGAGGTAATTTGCATGTGAAGGATGTTACCAAGTTACAAAGTATGACTCTGAATGGTGGCAGGGCTATTCATGTGCTTGTAATTAAACATATACCAAAGCACTGTGCTGGTTAAGGACTGGCGTGTCTTTATCTACTTTTTAGTGAGCTCTAAACGAGACAATAAGTAAACATGCTGATTACTAGTTTTAATCCCCAAATCAATTGTGAACACCTTGAGAGTTTGTAAATCATATGTGTAATTTCATTGGTGTTCAGAAAGGGGTCATTTGTGGAGAGAGCGCAGAATATTTTCTTCCCAGAAGCTGCTGTGAAGGAGCTTGATCTTACAAGGTGCTGCATGTTCTTCATTGTTGTTAACGCGTCTCCGGGAAACAGCACCCAGCACAACCAGACCCTGATAAACACAAACTGTAGCAGTGTCTGACCTTTGTGGCTTTGTTGAGCAGGCGAAATGCTTATGGGCTTGTTAGTCTCAATAACATGCTCCCTATTAGGCTGTTGCTGCAAGTCAAATATATTGCAGAGTGCCAGTTTCAAAGGTTTGACTTTATCCATGGTGCAGCAACACGTGACCAGCCGGGACGTAGCAACCTGCAGAGAAGAACCACAGTCATCAGTTTCATTTCTGCCAAATGTTGTGCTGCACTCAAAAGCTTCATCATAACTTCAGACCCATGAGGCAAGCCCATTCTGTAACTGGGAATATCACATGAGGATCTGGTGATGCCAAATGGATCCTCCAGTAGCCTTGAACCCTGTGTGCTATGGAGGACATACTCTGATGCTGGATACTCTCAGATATTAGAGCAGAGATGCCATCTGCAGTCCTGCAGAACAGCCCAGCTAAGCCCTGCATAGATGATCTACAAGCCATTTGCAGTCCAAAGGTTTGTGGCTTCTGAAGTTTGTATATTTTCCAGATTGTTTGTGCCACAGTCTTCAAAAATTGTTAGCTTTTAAGACAAGCAGATGGCTTTAACAAAATATATTTGCTGGCACCTGGAACAGGTGGATCTGGAATCAATTTATGCAGTGTAATTTTTTCCACACCCCTTTTGGAATAATTTTATACCCTGGAGCCACCTAAGGTGCTTATTATGTAGCCAATAGGGAACAGCTTCTGTCTGACTACATGAGATTTTACACATCTTTTATAGCTAATGCCTAGATTGAAATGCAAAATTTAGTGCTGGGAGTGCATGTGAATTTGTGAAACTCCCTGGAGAAAATGTGGGTGCATGTATCAGTGAATGAATTATGCTTCTCCACAGACAGAGAGAGTTTTTTTTTAGTGGTAACAAATGTCCTGTGTTCAGTTTTTGTCATTTTAGAAGCAGTATTTTTCATTTCAAGTGCAAACCTTGTGCAAATCTTGTGCAGGTTACTGATGTAGAGTGAAAATGAAAAAATAGCTGCAATTTTATTTGAAAGGATAACAGAATGAAAATTTCTTATGTGGTATGAAAGTGTCCTGACTCAGAGATCAAATTGGTGGTTCCAAAATATGGCTGTGACAGTTATTACTGGTTTTGTGGGAAAGAAGCAGATCCTGCCTGTCTTCTCAAAAGGCAAGAAACAAACTTCCATAAGACCTTGGCTACATCCTCATTCTTGCAGCAGAATCAAGGACAACAAGCTTACCCAGCTGTGTGGATTCATAGTAACTTCAAAGAGGTTTAGAGTGGGTGCTGTGCAACCGTCTTCACAACTCAGAGGTAAGATTAGGAACTAAATCTGGGAATACTTTGGGGCCAGCCTCTTAAGGGAAGAGGAGTCTGACTATGGATGGCCTGTTGGGCAGGTTTAATTGCTTTGCTGTGTTGCTTGGCCACGTGGAAGCTGTTTAGCCTGCTGTTTCAGCTAAAGGTTGCTTATTTATCTCCTATGGTGCTGATTTACAGCACATCAAAGATAGGCGGAAAAGTAAGGCAAGAAAGGAAAGGGTAGGAAGTTCACGCAGGATAACTCAGTTCAACAGGATAATACAGTAAATTCAGGAATGCAGAAAGAGATGCTTTTGGAGCCTGTATATATATAACACATGGAAGGAAAAATTGGCTAGGTCTCAGAAGTTTGTTAGAGTGCTTACAGATCCCCCTGCCCTGCCTCACATTCCTTTCTCTGCTCTCCCTTCCTAATTGAAGATGATTGTCTGACAGAGGGAGATTTTCAAACACATGATTTGGACAGGGCAATCAATCTATATTTATAAAACACTTTATATTTCATTCACTGACCTTTTTGGAGTCCACTCCACATATGAAGGGCATTTTCATTAGAAGCACAAAGCTGAGACTCAGTTTCTGCCTGTGTCCAATGTGCTCCTCCAGTTTAAAAGAGCTCAGCTTTTAGTTGTAATTGCAGCTGGTAACCACCTACTTAAAATAAAAGACAACAGGGGGAAGAATATCATTAGTGGCTTGTAGTGGGATAAAGATACATACTTACTCAACATGAGCTAAACAGAAATATACACTGTAACCATGTGCTGTTCCAATAGTGACAAAGGATGAGGTGAGGTAACACACAATATGAAAATTTTCACAGTTCTTGCTTTGTGGGGATAATCAAGTGATATAATAGTACAACTTAGCCTTATTTCCATTTTAACATCCATGCTCAGCAGTCAGAAGTAATAATCATCAGGTACAGAAAGTGAGGCATAAAAGGACCTGAAGAATTTTGTGCTCATCTGTTAAAGATATCAAGAATAATGATGCAGATGGGCGCCAGGTAGGGTTGCCAGCGACTGAAGTCTGTACAAATTAAACTTTGAGGTCTGTGAAAAGCTGGTGCTATGTGACTTGCTCAAGGTCATAGAGTGTGCTAGTGGCAGAGGCAAGGTTGCAAGCCCTGAAAACACTTATTCAAATACTTAATTCTATATGTATGGTTAAATCCTATGAATGAAATGTTTCATCTCGTTGCTCTCCTGCATCAAAGCCCTAAAGCTGTGCCTTACATGACTGTACATTTATCTTCATGCTAGACATTGCCAATAGGTAAGTTGATTGTGCAAATCCTTTAGTCATCTGAACAGTTCAATGTAAGTTAGTGTGACTACAGTTGGAGAAAATAAGTACCCTGCTTGCATGTGCACTACTGGTCCCAACATTTTCAAGATGAACTGGGATTATTCCTCTATTCTGCATTTTCATATGCATACCAGACATGCATCTATACAGGTTGAAATGAAGCAAAAACAAGTGATTAACATCTTTAAAATTTAACGTTTCCCCCCTTAACCAACAGAAATTGTTCCCAAGAGAGTAATTTACTAGATGCGTTCTGTATTTGTCTAGGACTGTACATCAGGAATACAAAACATGATTTTGCTAATGCTATGTATTCCCTCTAATGAGTCTTTGAAATATTAAGCCATCTTATATTTGGAATGAGTTTTGCACACCTCCTTGTCTATGGTAGCTTTGCAAATCCAGGCTTCACTGTTTTGCCTCAGAGAATTATGAGTTTATTATACTCCTGGAATGCTAATAGCACTTCATTTTTCCCCTGAATTTCTTCTTCATATTTATTTATTGATTCTTCATTTGAGCACAGTTTCACAGATAATGATGGTACTACTGAGAATAGCTAGTGTGAGTTAATTTTAAGAAGGCTGAAGTTACAATGCCATCCTTTTTTGCCAAAAATTTCTCTGCAAAGTTCATAAGCTAAGGCATCCAAAATGCTAAATTAGTTAAGATGACTGGATAAGATTACTGCCAGTGCTATATATCATTCCTGGTTTCATCAAAACAAAGCACATCAAGGCTGACAAGTCTAAATTTAATTTTGCATTGAAAACTTGATAGGCAGATTTGATGATAATGTGCTTTGGGCAAGCAATCTTTGGTCATTTGGTCTTTATTCAAATGGAACTCATTGACCTGTGAGAGAACACATGTGAACAGGGTTTTTAGCATTTTACCCTTTAGTTTGCATTTTACTTTTGATTCCTGTGATTCATCCCCATCTGGTCCCTCCTCCCACAGTGACGGAGTCCAGAAAGGCACTTCCAGTCATTTTTTCTGCCTTCCCTGAAGGCACAGAACTTCCCGCAGCCGATTCATGTTCAAGCTGGTCAACCATTCTAAACAAACATCCAAATTTGATTTAAATGTTTATGAAGGGAGAGAACATCCTGCAATTCTTGGTTAAGTGTTTAAAATTTAGCAACTCTTGTGATTAGGTTGCCCCTTAGTTGCTAGGCTCTTGGTCCTGTTACGCTCTTATCCAAAGAGGAGAGCATTACGTTTTCTTGCTGTAGAAGTACTTTGATCTGCAGTCAAGTAATCTCTTAATTTTTCTGTGATATTTCAGTATGATACTGGATTTTCCAATGTTTTTTCAATCTTTATTGCTTGATGGCTCTTCTCTGAACTTTCTGAGGATGCTACTGGCCAAAGAAGACAGTAGTACTGACAGCTACAAAGGTTTGGGAGAACTGAAACAGCAGAGGTTGTAGAGCAGAACTGAGCAGATAGACAGCAGGAGATAAGGACTCTGAAGTTGGAAGGCAGAAAAGGGGATAATGGTGAAGGAAGCTCTTGGCATGAGGAGCCTGGTGTGTGACCTGCCTGGTGAAGAACTGGATTGGCTGCAGTGGTTAAAGGCCATGGCGGGTTTTTACTGGCAGAGGAAGATGGCATGGAGCTGGGTGGGGATTGCAGCAGCAGCACTGCTTATAAATGTTGTATCAGGGGAACTCTCTGCAGGGAAATGTCAAAACATCTGCCTGCACTTTGACTGGGCATAACCAGACTCTCATTCAGGAGCACTGCGGAGCAGACAAGGAGAAAAGAGACACTTTAACTGAGAGCAGAGTTCATCTAGAATTTCTGGTGAGGAAGGCATTCAATTCTTGCAAGTGTAAGATCTGAGCCTCCAGAATCAAACTCACTTTTGTGATCTGTACAAATTCAGGGTGTTACTAATTTCAGTAAAATGACCTGTGGATGAGAGTTTACTGGCCTGAGTTCTTGATTGCTAACACAAGGCAAACAGTTAAATTATTTGCAAAAGTTGTAGTAGTATAGGGTTCAGCTGCACTAACCTTAACTGTGATACCTGTGGTTTGAGAGGACTAGAATCTTCCCATAAATCATACAATTTCTGTTTTTAGTTTGGAAAGATGTTATCATTTAATGAAAACTCTTTGTTTTCTGGCAGCCTGCTCTGCTATCCATTTACAAAGCTCTCGGAGGGCTTGGACATCCATGAAAAGTTCAAGAGCCCAATTCTACTCCCAGATAGACGAGTGCAGCCTCAGTGAAGAGCTGCGGTTGTGCTTGGCGGAGGACTGTAATGTGAGCCCAAAAAAAGAAAAACAAGTTTGTACCTATGGAACCAGATTGCATAGGGATGATATTGGTCCGGAGGCACTCTCCAAAATGAGGTCTGCAAGATTATACTGTTGCAAAACCCAGCACTGAGAGAAGCATTTTTAGTTTTAATTAAAACAAAAACATGAAACAACATGATCTCTATTTCTGCTGAATTTTAGGCTTCCACATGTTTGAGCATAAGATGCAGAAGTAATTCATTAGAAACAGAAGTAAAATAATGAGGCTTGCTTTTTTTTTTCTTTCCCAAACTGATTCAACTGAGGAAGGAAAAAAAACTTCTGAAGATTTCACTTGAGTTGAGTTTGACTTTTCTCTACAAATAGACCGAATGAACTACTGAAGTGCTTCTGTGAAGTTATCACACCAGTCTTGAGCCACTGGGATTATTTCCATGGCAGACTTCTACCTGATAGAAACAGGGGTTTAAATTAATAGTATAAAGTATTGGAAATAATCTGATATTTGTTGAAGAGACAAGACCCTGCAACAAGGGACATCAGTAGGAAGAATTCAATTTATGTAAGTTAAAATTGGATTTTTCGGCTTAAAAAAAGCCAAAAAGTTTGCATTTTGCGGTCCTTATCCAATGAATATTTGATTTTGAAATTGGCATACTACCTGAGTCAGAGCTGCAGGAGATGGCCCCATGTTTTCAACCTCACAGTGCCTCTTTAAAATGCAGCAGTATAATTTAGGCGTCTCTTATTTGTTTTGAATAGCAGAGCTAACATGTCTGTCAGTCACAAAGACTTGACAGACATGATTAGAAGGTAGGAGATTAGGAAACGTGTGCTTACCACAGCCAGCTCTCCCCAGTGAAGAAGTGAGTGGCTCGGTGGCATATTTACAATTAAGGTGTAACTGAAAGCTTTTTTAGAAATGTGCTTTGCAGGCTGCGTTGAAATGGTGTTTTCTATTATGACCAGTTTCTGGAACAGATTATCATGATTGTAGGAAGCACTTCAAAGCAGATTGATGTAGGAAGATCTTTCACCAAAAACTTCAGCTTCTCTGTAAAACAGAAATCTACAAATGTGTCTGCAATCTGTGTTGTTTCAGCTACAACAGCATTTATTTGATAGAAATGGTCTGTTCTTAATTTCCAAAGTACTACAAAGCCCTTTTTATTTTGCTGGCCCCTCCATTTCACAGAGGGGTTCAAAGGTTGTGCTTCCTTTCTCCCATAACCTTCTAAATTTCTGTTTAGTATTTTTTAAAGGCTAAGATTTAAAGATTATAATGAAATACTGAGTCAGACACTAATTTAATGTATTGGTGGCCAGACTTTCACAGAACAGACTGTAACACATTGCCTAGTCCATTCCCCCAGCTCAAATAGATTCAACCAAACCACCATTCAGCTGAACACATGCTCAAACTGAACTTAGCAGTAGCTAAACCATGTTAGGAACTGGAAGTGCCCTTAAAATGTATTATTTATGAATTTTCTCACACAAGACTAGTGATATTCCATTTCATCAAGACTGCTAAGAACTTTACTTGTAGGCTAAAGTCTGTATCTTTGAGAATTGGAGTATTCTGCTTACTAGCAAACACAGGAGCAAATGTGAGAAGCCATCTTTCTGATTGGGATAAAACCAAGTGGTAACAGCACATTGAACTGTGGTGGGATGCCAGTAAATTATTCTTGGTTTTGTTGAAAAGAGAGGAAGCTTGCACAGAAAATGAAAGGCAGCCATAAGAACAAAGACAAGAATCAATTAGAACTGTCTTGCTGCACTATATTTAGTAGCACATGCAGAGGACAGGAAGAAGAATTTACAAAAAAAGTAATCTTTGTTATTTTGTGCCTTATCCTGCTGTGATATAACACATCCATTGCATTGTCCTTTATGAGTCTTAAGTGAACAAACTGATTTTTTACCAGGGAAGAAGATGAGACAAAGAGAAATCAAGTCTCTTTTCTAAGCTCATAGAGGGCAGCAGTGAAAGACAGTCCTGCAGCCACAAACATTTTTTCTTCTTTGACAGCAGAAATATGATGGATTCTTTATGTTAAAGAAAGGCCTTGAGATAGTCCCTGTACATTCTGGGAAATTATTTTTTCCTATAAAACAAGGCCAAATGCTGACAAAGAATATATTATGAATACTTATGGTAAGTGTTAAAAAATAAAGTTTTTTATCCACAGTGTCATTAAATGAATAATTCTGACAATTCAGAATACAATTTATTTATAAAATGTGAGTAAATGAAGTTATCTTATGCAGAGGACTTACTGTGGTTCTTTCTGAAAAAGTACAGATCACACTCAAATAAACTTCTAAAGCAGACAACTCTGTGAACGCTTCCTTACCATTTCTTTTCTCCAACATAGAAAATTAATAGCCAAGCACCAATTTTGTCTGTATTTTTAGTGAGCATAAATTAATCTACTTAATATGTAGCGTGTTTCTTGCACTTACACATAATTAAATCATATTTGTTCTTTGAAACTATTCATCCTGTGTAAACCTGTTTCCTGAGTAAATATTTCTTTAATTACTAGAACAAATAGATTGTGGGATTTGGAGTTGATTATCACAGCATTTCTTTCCCTGATGTGTGCTTCAGATGTGCACAGCAGAGAGGTCTGCTAAACACTACCTGAAACACAGCAACCAGCTTTTTTGCAGTTTGAAAATAAATACATCTTATGAATACTTCACACCTACAGAACCCTTCATTTGGGGATTACAAAGTGCTTTGCCATGCTTTGTGGGTATTATTTATTTCCATTTTAGGGAAGGATAAAGTGAAAGAGAGAGAGAGAGAGACTAGGGCCCACATGGAACATCCCCATGTTGTATTAATACAGATAGCTGTAGTAAAATGTGTATGGTTGTATGCTGCTTGTGTAGAACAGCAGAGGACATGGCTTTTCCTACAGGCTAATGAGGTGCAGCCTCTATTTTTGGATATTTGGTAGTGCATTTCTGGTTTTAGGGGTCCTAAAAGCTCAAAGCAGATGGAAATAATGGAGAGTCACTAGGGGACTCAGAACTGCCTCTCCACAAGGCACCTCATTGTCAGATTTGGCTGCTAGGGTTCAGTGGCTTTCTACTGGGGCATGCAGTCAGTGGCAGAGCTGAGAGAGAAGTGCATGTGTCCAGTTTCCTTGTCTTGCTGTGCCAGAGCAGAACAATTTATTCCCAAATGCATATCCTTGTCTTCACTGCACAACTCATCTAGGAGGTTCGAAGCTCTGTGTGAATAGTAGGATAGCAAAGCCATGTGCCTGTCCTCAGTGTCTCTGTGCTTGCCTCTGGGAAGGTGTGTGTATGTGTGGGTGTTACTGTTTCCCAGGATTTTTTATGTTATATAGGAGTAATTCCCCAGAAGTTACGGGAGAAATATATTTCTTGTGGGAGGAGTGTTTAAGAGTTCTCAGCATCTTCATGTTTCTTAACTGCAGGGTAAGGAGTTTCTGATAGGGGAGGGTAGCTTTTGAGCTCTGACTTTCTCTTGATGAGTTAATTAACCAGAGTTTAAAGCTCCTGAGCTGGAGTGTCTTGTCTGGGAAAGAGAGGTAAGAGGCCATAGCCAGATGAGATCCCCAATCAAGGATGCAGGTGAACAAGGCTTGTAAATTACTGTCTTGAGTCTGAGCAGAAGACTGTATCTGCCAGTAAAATACTGTTTGGATATACCCTTAATGAAAAGAAAGGGTTTACTGTGGAGTCAGCAGCCAAAACACCCTTTCTGCTGTAAGAGTGCAGCATGTCACATGTGCTGAGCCTCTTCCTGCCTTTTCTTCAGATTGCAGGGAATGGAGTAGACATTTGGAGGAGACTTTGGAATATCTGAGCTGAGAGGAGCAATGGGATGCTGCATGATACCATGTTATTTGGAAAAGTTCTTGGCACCTACTTGTCTTTGGACAGGTTAAATTCATAAAACTATCACCACTCACGTGTACTTACAGAAGTCCATTCTTCTGACAGTTGCTGTTTTCTTTTTTCTTCACTGGAGTTTTTAGATGTAGCTGAACCTAGTCAGATGATGGACTGTGAAGGAGAAAATATGTCACTTAAACAAAAACCTCTTTAGCATCTAATAGGTTTAGAGTTTTATTTCTCTGTGCACATTAGCTCTGAAAGCTCATTGTTCCTAATGGCTCTTGAGGGCTCTAGTTTAACAGCAAAGGTGTCAAGTGCCCAAGTAAGTACCTGGATGCTGGTAGTACTAATACAGCTTGTGCCTTATCAGCTATCACAGGTGTGCCTACCTGTGCAGTGGTTGCATCTCCTGCCTGTGGTGGAATGGTAACTAAAGAGTGCCTTTATGTGGTTTAGTGTAATCCTCTCAGCCACAAGAAGATGCTCTGACTGTGCAATACAGGATCCGCTCGGGGAGTTAATAGGAATCACCTATTGCAGTTTAGATTTACATCCTGCATTATTGGGCAATAATTTCCTTTTTGCAGGAAGTTCTAATTGACACAGAGGTCAGATGGTGCTGGGACAGGAAGTTTAGACCAGCTCCAGAAGGATGTCTGATGAATGCTCTCTGCCTCAACTTTCCACAGTGAATGAGCACTATGGTACATGTCTGTTTTGTTCATTGAGATCAAAAGTTCTTTGGGGGTGAGAAGTTACTCCATGGATAGCAACCTGTGCAGTGCCACTCATGTGGAACCTCTGCCTGTCTCTGTAACTCAAGTAGCAGTGGGGATACATCTGAAATTCAAGCACCTTGTGGTTTAAATGCTTTCTCTGTGTTTTCAGATAGCAATCTCTTTAGCTCTTTGAGGCATTTAATGAAAATTGTTTTAACAGGACTGCAGCATCATGGAGAGCATTGTGTGTGTTTTCATGCGGGGGGGTGCGAACATACAGTACAGCTGGAGCTGTAGCATTTTACTGGGCTGTGACAGGTAGCATCGATTTTACAGTTAGGTGAGACTGATTTCAAATGTTCTCTTATTGAGTTTATTGGCACCTACAACTAACAGTGTTAAAAGGTTAAATGGTATGTACGTTACACTGCACACAGCCCCAAAATTTGCTTAGAGAAGAAAACAATAGTCTCTTGTGACTGATCCTTCACTCAACAAAATTTCTATATGTGGATGTCTGTCCTTAATGAGGTTGTTTGAGAACGCAGGATCTTCTTACATCTTCTCTGTGCCTCTTGTGGAGAACATTTCTGGCTGGAAGCTGAATTGAAGGAAGGACAAAATGGACTGTTGAGCTGAGCATTGGTTGAAGACTCAGAGAACACCTGAAACATCTGGAAATGACCTGGCCTTCATGGCTAGCATCAAGTCCTGTCACATGCTTACTCTGGGAATATGAACATGTCCCATGAACACTCCATAGTTCATTACTCAGCCCTTCTACAAAGCAAATAGTACTTCACAGGGATGTTGCAAGGCTTTGGTAACTGGGATTTGTAGAGCTCTGGGAACACTTAGTCCATGCCAGCTATAGAATGGCAAGTATTAATATTGCTTGCATTCAAGTAATTCTGTATGAATGTCACCTGCTTTGGTCTGTGGTAACAGTTAGAAAGGGACATGAATTGACTGAGACAGAGATGTGCTGTGATTGCTTAAATCAAACCTGGGAATTGGTGAGTTTTAACTTTTAAACTCATCTCTACCAGCAGCTCACTCAATGCCCTGGGCAAACACTGGGAAGAAAGTATCAGGTTTCTCTGTTGAAGTAATAATGCTTAAGGGAAAAAAAAGAAGACAGACAGCATTTTCTAGAGTTGTAAGAATTAATCAAAGATTGTCTTAGAGGATTACTTCAAAAGTGCTATGTATTTTAAATGGTTTCTAATCCCTGTATATTAGTTATTTGCA
Organism: Eopsaltria australis; assembly: GCA_034509425.1. Lineage (NCBI taxonomy): Eukaryota > Metazoa > Chordata > Aves > Passeriformes > Petroicidae > Eopsaltria > Eopsaltria australis. The sequence goes on along the minus strand of JAVTVJ010000067.1, from coordinate 1,807,688 downwards.
TAGGAAATAATCAGTCTGAAGCGCAGCTCCTTTTTGGTGATTTCCATTTGAAATGACCCTTTCTTTCATCAAAACAGCAGAAAGGACAGATATGTGCTTTTAAAAACAAGATGTTCTAGTTCAAACTGGCATCATTATCTCTGAAACCTGCCCTGCTGGAGCAGTCCTTTCAGAAAAAGTAGATTCCCACCAGTTAGCTGCTGCTAACTCTTTCACTTAATTCCCCAAATTATTTACAGAGCAGCTGGCATTAGCCACCCTTACTTCCTTTGATGCAAGAAGTTCTTAGATTCCTCCACACCTATGCTCTCAGTAACAAGCAGTGCACAGTGGTGAGTCACTTTGACACACTGAGTGTCTAGTGTTGGCTTTGCTCCTAGTGACATGTGCCAGCCTGGGTGGAAAAAAAAAGAAATTAAAAAAACATAGACCCTAAAGGCATGATAACTTGAATTATTTCCCTTCACCTCTTCCTAAAGTGGAAATACAGCTTGCACATGGAGTTCATAAACTGGAAACAAGCTGCTTGACTCTGTGGCTGCTGTTGGCGATGAGCCTCTAAACCTCAGCATTCTAGTTGAAAGCCAGACCTCTCCAGTGTATTAAGGCTAGCATGCTAGCTTTAATTGTTGAGCTTCCTTTCAGGACTAAGAGATTACTAAGCAGTTGCCAAAGCTCTCTTGTCTGTATTCCATGTTCTTGTGATTCCCTAGATAACTTAACTTTGAAGTGGGCTGCAAATGAAGATGCTCCCCATTCTCTCCCCTCCAAGTGTACATCCAACTGCCACTGAAATTTCCATCAGCTTGATTAGTTGGCACCAGCTCTGATGTGTTCTGAAATGCTGAGAGCAAATTGTCTTTATAGACTACCCCTCTAAAAGTTGCTCAAGAAGTTACTGTATTTGTTCCTCCTGAATTTAAAACTTATGGATTGGCTATGAACTTCCAGCTATGGATGTGATCCAAAGACCACTGACATAAAAGGGAGAGAGTGTCTTAAAATTCCTTCCACTGGCTTTAGGTCAAGCTGTTTTTTGAAGACACTTGTCTTCTAATCTGAACCAAATATTCTTGAGGACTGTGCATGTCTTTACTGTTTCAGAAGTTTTTTCATTTCACTCCTACGTGCATGCCCAGTTCACAGTTCCTCTCATTTAGAATGGCTTGTGGTCTGTAGGAACAGGTTGGTTTTCATTACTGCATCTGGCATGGATGGCTACCAAGATTGTATTTTAATACAAGGTAGAATAGATCAATGTTGTACAATTGAAGTTAGAGCCAATAGCATATTTTACCTTTAAACTAGTGAGTCTACGACAGTCAGTATTTTTTAAATTGGAACAGGGACTGTACATCTGTTGCAGTACAGCTGGAATACACATCATTAAGGGCAGGGTGTCCTCTCCAGGGCCTGGGTGTAGCACTTTATATGCTGTCCACCTGCAAGGGACTGTTTTCACTTGGCTGCACTGAGCTGTGGTCATGGTTGAAAATAAGCAGATTTGTTATTTAATACCTTTGGCAGTCTGACAGGTAGTTTTAGTAAAAAATCTAAAGCACACTTGGTTGGCATCCTGTTCCCATCAGGAAGGACTCATGTAACAACAGATCCCTGTGCTTGTCCTCTTCTGCTAGGGCTGCTGTACTTGCTAGAGAGAGAAGGACTTCTAGGGTGTTGCTGTTTGTTGAAACCAGTCCGAGAAGGATAATCACAGTCACTGCTTCTCAGAAAGAGCCTTTTGACTCAGGCTGCCCTCCTTGGTCAGGGGTTTGAGGATAGCCTAGAGTTCCTGATGCATGGAAGTGCTGTAGTGTTAGCTTCTCCTCAGAGGTTGTGGATCTGTTCTGCTGAATGCAGGAGGGCAGGTCTCTGCTGTTTTTCTGTCAGAAATCCCCCCAAGAGCAAGAGCAAACTTCATTTGAATTGCCTCTCTTACAGGCTGGTGAATTATGTGGCTCTTTTGGATGGAAACGGGCTGAGCTCCAACTTTTCTCATGCAGTTTGCCCTGTAACCTCTGTTCCTTTCCCGATTCCCATCTGCATTGTCAGAAATGGGCAAGCTCCCGTCTGCTGCTGGCTGGGCTGCTGCCGACAGGATTGCTGCCCTCCCGGCAGGGCAAGGCCCTTCCCTCCCTCTGCCCAGTCCCTGCAGGCTGCAGTGCTTGGATGTTGTCTTTTGCTTTCATCCTCAGAACTGTACCTAATCCAGCGATTACAGCTGTTTGTGTTTCACCAGAAAACCTCTCCATCTGTCTGGGGGGCTGGCCGGGGTGGTAAGGGAACGAGGAGTTTTCAGCTACTCCAACCTTGGGCTGAAGTACAGACTTTTAATGACATTTTCTCCTGAATGTTAACGTTAGCTGTTTGTGAAGCCAAGAATGTGTCTCTTCATGCCACTTGAACACTTTGCTGAGGGTGAGGGCATGATTAGTCATTCAGCAGGCAAACATCTGGGGCTTTTGTGTGCCCCGCAGCTCTTCCTAGTCGGGAGGCCTCACCTCGGCCTGGCTAAGCCAGGAATGTGTTACCACAGGCATTTTAATTTTATGCTTTTAACCACCATCATAAATGAGCAGGGAGTAAAACTTGATTTCTCATGTGCTCTTTTCCAGTTCTGTATCCTTTTATTTCTACATCCCGGCTTATCCTGGACAAAAATTTGTCTCTCTATGTACATGTGATAGATAAGAGAAATAGGATTTTCAGAGAATTCCTAAGCCACAAGCTCTGTCCTTTCATGCAGAATAGGCACCAGAAAATAAGGGAGAATAAAAAATACCCTTATACAATCTCTGCTCCTTTCCTTCCCATGCTTGGCTTCTCTTCTGAATCCCGGAGTCACCCTGTGAACGTGGCAATTCATGGCTGATAGTTGAATCATTGCAAAACCTTCTCCTTTTGTTTCTTTCCCCTGACATTGTTTCCTTCATCTCTTATAACCCACATAGGCTTTTAATACTAGAGTGACAAGAAGTTTCTTTTTTTTCCGCAGATGGGGAAACTTCCTTCTCCAAACGTCTCTCCTTGTTGCTCACCTGAAATAGCAGGCTTCTCCAGCTCTTCCAGCTCTTTTGTCCTGTCTGTACATAAAGCTGCTCTCTTTGTCTTTTGTTTGTGTCATGTCATCTTCCAGAAGCAGTGTGAGATGTGCAATGGGCTTTTAGTCCATCTAGTCTAGGGCTGATGCAAAGTGTGTTGAAGTTTGGAGCCTGAGCTGAAAGTGCATTAGAGCTGCTAGGAATGCAGACAGTGTTTGTAGCCAGAGCCCGGAATTGCTTCAGGTATCTCAGTAGATCTTAATCACAACCTGTTTTCTTCACCCAGGCGTAACTTCCAGGCACACTCAGTCTCAGAGAAACAAGGTACAACTGCTCTGTTCTTTTGCAATGTGCAAGAAGGTCTAGTTAAAGTGATCCTCACCATCATTTGGCAAGTAAAATCTCTGTGGGGAAAAGGCTTCACTGCATGATATTTTGGTAATTGCAAGGTGACAGTACAGCACATTGTACAGGGAGAACTTTTACTCTCTGTCTGTTGGGAAACGCGCATTTATGGAGACCAGTAAGAATAGTGGGGGTCTTAACCTTTTAACCTAAAGAAGAATTATTAGTAAATCATAAGCTAACTAGAATTGGAAAAGGCTAACAACCTCTCCACTTTATCTCTTACTAATGTGGGATTGTTCCCTACAATGCATTCTCTCCCATTGACTTTAAATAACTGAGCACCTATTGTTTCGCTGGGGAAGGCACATCATTGACCAGTAGTGAACTCTAACAACCAGTCTAAACTTTCCTTATTTTTGTTCCACTTCCCCCAGTTAACTCTTTCTAGATTTTTACACTTTTCCAGTATTTGTAGATGGCTCTGTTGCTACCATATTTCATGTGAGTGACCAGTAAGCTTCATTCCTATAAATTGCAGTTTAACACTACTACAAGTTTCACTATGGAGATGTACATCTTCCAGTGCCACCACTTAATGCTCAGCTCAAACTCCAGCATGTCCTTTGTTTGACCAACCTGTGCATCTTATGGGCTCTGCATAAATCTGTTGTTTCGGACACCTTTGAAAACGTGGCACTACAGGCTTGGAACAAGATGAGTCCATGCAGTGGAAAGCCACTAACCCGCTTTTTTGATATGTTCACACCTGTTTATTTCTTGCCCTAGGAAAGTGATTTTGCTTGATAAGTCAGGACAGCTTCTGAATGGATGGTTGTGCATGATTAGTATAGATTGCTGTCCCCAAACTGTGTCTGGGCGTGTGTGTGATACATGGGTGTAAATGTAACTGAGATACTTTAGTTTTCCCAGCTGTGAGTTTGAGGTAATGTCAACTGCATTGGAAAGCTTCACAAACCAAATACTAATCACTACTGTGTCAAATAGTGCCTTATCTTCAAGATAGGTTCAGCTACCACCAAATCCTAGAGAAGCCTTTCCTTTTGTCTTTACCAGATCTGAATCTGAAAGGTTTCAGAGGAAAATTCTTCTTTTTAGGCTATCTTTGCCATCCTTCAGCCTGATGATTAGGCTACCATTTTCTTTTATTTCAGCTCAATGACCAAGCAGTCTGGAATTACATATCAACTTGTTTCATAGATTTTATGATTCATTGTAATTTAAAAAGAATCCTTTTTTGGAAGCCTGAAATTTTACTGGTGGCTGAAGATCCAGAAAATCCATTTAGAGAAAAAGACTAGTAAAAGTAAGAGAGGATAAAAAGCATCACTGGCTGTGTCTTTTGGTGTAAATCACATTCATTTCATAAAAGTCTTGAACACATCTCTTAAACTTTAATACCTGAATTTCAAGCCCAGCAGTCAGTGGAGTTTTTTAGCACCAGCCAGAGAGTGCTCATAGTTGGCAGGCAGATGGTCCTTCCCCCTCCTTTACATTCTTTTAACGCACTATCACTGCCAGTTGGGCATTTGAAAGCCTCATTAATTTCCCTTGCTGTTTGGCAATAAGACCTTGCTTGTTCCTTGCTGTCTTCCATTACTGAAACCTGTGCAGTTTTCAGATTGCTTCTACCTGTTGCTTTGATGTGGGGTTGGATTATTTGCCTTGCTCAGGAACCAAGCAGTGGAGATGTTGAGTGATGTAGAAACACGCTGGGATGTGTTGTCAAAAGCACAAGTGGTTAGAATGTGGAGAGGAGAAGTTTGGTGAGTGGATGCAAGGAGGGAATCAGAAATGAGAAAGAAAAGGACATGTCAAGACAATATTGATGTTAGATTCAGCATATTCAGAGGAAACTCTTTTCTCTGTTTAAATTATCTGTGCTTTAATGTTGTGGAATAACCAGTGGTCTTTCTCTATACTTTCTGGTGAGCTTTCAGGTTTCTGTGAAGCTCTGGAAGTACACTTAGCTAAAAAAAATATTAGTTTTGCCGAACTCCTTTTCTTCCTCCCCAACAAAGAGATGCTTGACAATGTAGCCATCCTTAATAAACTGAATCTGAGAAGCGGCAGCATGGGGCTGCATGTTGAGTGGTTTTCAATGGCTCTATATCTCATTATCCAGGTTACAGGGTAGATTTTTGATTGCCTGCCCTGCAAACTCATTTTGAGACAGGTGTGTTAAAAATGCATGTGTCCTTGGTTACCTGGAGAGAGCAGAGGTGCTTTGTAGCTCAGAGTTAAGTTAAACGACTAAAGCCTGTATTATTCATCAAGACAAAATCATTTTCTGAATCTGGAAGAAACGAAACTGTCTTGTCTTTGAAAATCATTTATCTGGCCTTGATTTTTCTCAGGGCAGCAAGTAGAAGTCAAGTTTGAAACAGAGATTAAAACTCTTTTTCAATGGGATCAAGAAAAGTAAATTGCCAGCAGAACCACTTTTGATCAAATGAGTGTCTGCTGCAGGAATTGACTGTGCTGCCTGTGCAGCACAATGTTACAGTGCTCATCTGCTCTCCAGTCAGTTAGCACCACTTTGTGCATTCCTCTTGGTGTGCCTGGCAAATTGAGAAAGATGGATTTGTAAAAGGTTTTCTCTTTCTGATGTGGACTTCTTGAAGGTGGAGAGCTCACTGATAGATCAGCCGCAGTTGCATCTGTCAGCATGTGTAGAGAGAAACCAGAAGCACTGGGGATTCGTGGTACCAGCACCTCTGCCGATAGCTGGGCAAACAAGCAGTGACTTGTTCTGTCACGGCATAAAGAGGACGTGACTGGCATTCTGCACATCTCTACCTGGGGTGGGATTGGCTGGGTTCTCACAAGCTGAGGAGAGTCAGATACAACCAGATCTTCAGTGCAGAACTGAGGGTGATAATTATTATTCATGTGTTGAGTTCCTCTGCCAAAGGGTAGGATGTTGCTGGAGTCATTATCTTTAAGGGACGAAGTAATTCTTATAATCTGAACTGTTTTATCACGGTCAGTATCCATCCATTTCATACCTCAGCGCTCTTTGCTTTTGAGTCCCTGAGTCCTGACAGGTGGCAAATTGGATCAATTTATATTCTTGGTGCCATGGTGAGATATACAGAGGAGAATAAATCTCCAGAGAAATGTGTGTTGGGCCTGTGTGTGAGCAGGCACTAAGCAATGTCACCAGGGGGACCAGGGCAGCCACAGCTGGGTGTGTAACAAATAACAAAAGTAATATTTTGATTGATTTTCTTGAGCTTTTACACCACGAGAGAGGGGCTGTGCAGAAATTTCTCCATACAAAGAATTAGGATTAATGAGTTTGGATAATCTGGATCCATATTCACTTTTGGTCTAACAACCAACTCCTCCTTTAAATTATCCTCCTCACACTTGTTGCAAGTAAGCTCACCAACCAGTTTGTGAGATACAGCAAAAAATAATACGTATTTTTTCCCTAAAAATTCAGTTGATCTTTTTTAATCCTTGATGCCAGTGATGTTGTTATTATTTTTTTACTGATTCTTTCCTACCATAGTGCTAGGTAGTAAGGTAAATCTGGAAGAGATACAAGGAATACTTTTAGGCTCTTCTCCAAGAGGAAGCATTCCAGGTGTTCCCTACAACAAGGAATGTTGAAGATATCCTGTATTTGAGTCTGCTTGTAATTCTCCATAGCATTTCATTTGGTTATGGTATTCTTTCTCTTCTCTCCTAAAATATTTGTGCATCTGTACGATATACAGTAAAACAGGTAACTGTGACTGTATTGCTGGACAGAATGGAATGTGTTCTAAGGATAATTCACAAAATACTTCATCACTCTGAGCATGAGATAATTCTACCATGAACAGTATATATCCTGCCTTCTTAATTCTCAGACTTGTTTTATTTTAATGGATTAAAGAAAATGTACTATTTTTCTTACTCTTTTGTAAACTGTACTAGATGTCACCCAGATTCTTGCAGTAGCATTTTGTTTGGCTGCTTTCTTGTCTTCATTATATACCAGAACTTAATTGAACTGAATGAACTATACATGAACATGAAGTGGTGATTACTCAGCCCTGCTCGTGTTAATTCCCAAATATAATTTAACAATTTAAAAAAGTCTTAACTTCACTCAGTAGTTTCAGAGCATCAATCACAAAATTAATTAAAGCTTTCTAAATACGTCATGCAAATTATGCTTTACACCCCCAAATACATAAATCATATAGAATTTACAAGTGTCAGGGAAGGCTTATTGCTGCAGCTGCCTGCAGTACACTGATGTGACTACTTACATCATAGCACCACAGTGTAATGAGCTGCTCTTTGATGGCTGACTCTGCACAGTGGAGCCTGCCATCAAATGTGTTGTAGTTGGAGTCGACCTAGAGTAAGATGTTATCACTCCAGCTGCTTATCTCCAAAATCTTGCTAGAGGCTATTTATTTTGGTTAACGTGCTTCACTCATTTGCAATGGGCTAGGAGCACTCATGGAGTCAATTTTTTTGTTCATCTGACAAGTGGTAACGTGCTACCACAAGATTTACTGTTGTTTCTTTATTGTCTAGGCATAGCTATTGCTCAGATTGCAGTTGTTGCATGTTTTTATTTGCCTTTTTATTAACACCCCTGTTGTTGAAGTCTTTTCTTCCTCAGCTCCTACTCCACTACAATCACTCTGCCCTTAACTCTTGTAATATTCTCTTAAATTTTGGCCGGATTGTTTTATTAGTTTTCAAGTAGGATGCCTTTTGAATCTATCAGGTAAGAAAAGACATAGGAAAGCTACAGTATAGTAAGAGTCCACCATTTTGTGATCAGCCTATGTATGGTGGGACTTTGGTTCCTCACCATGGCTGGGGAGTCTCAAGTGCCCCACAGAGAAGCAAGACTGGGATGACATCTACAGACTATTGACCCTGCTCCCTGTTCTTCATAGATGGTATGTTGTTCTTTTCTAGCAAGACCCACTTTTAATAGTTTCCTTATTCCCTCTATTCTCACTGGAACCTTATTAAAGAAACTCAGCCCTTTGATAGCCAGAAATATTTTCGAAGGTGAAAGCTAATATCATTCAGAGACAGCTTATACAATATTGTTTCTTGCATGAACACTTTCTTTTAACCTAAATAGGTTTTTTTTATACTGATATATTTGTAGTTAGTAATCATCTCCCCTCTCAGCTTTTGTTTTCCTAAACCAGTTCAAGCTCATGAGATCCATAAAGTGTCTGATAACATGAGTAGCTTTTCCCTGGACCTACTCAAGTTTTAATTCCTCTGCTTTGGGTACAAGACAGAACTGTATTGCACAGATTCATCTGCTAGAAATATGTTTTTTAATAGAATGATGTAGCTTCATTTGTCTTTTTAACAACTGTGCCCTGATAATAGTTCAGGTGCTTGTGAATGCAGTTGTAAACCCAGGTATTTCTCTTTCTAGCCAATTATATCCACAATATTCTTGCTGGTTTTTAAGTACCCAGTCTTGCCCTTTGCTTTATTTAACTTCTTGATTCATACTTCTTATGTCATGAATGATATCACTGTTCTCTCCTGTATCACTACGTTTTTGGAACTGTGAATCAGCATCACCTTTCTTTAGAACACACTGATGAATTAAGAGAATGTGAGATGTAGAACTGGGGCTGCAAGTTATCCTGTAGCGCTTGCTGAGTGTCTGCCTGTCTGCAGGGACTTGGTCTGCAATGAAGCCACAAAAGTTGCAGTCAGAAAGTTTTCATCTTTCAGCTCATGGTAGCAGATAACTTAACTCTGAATGTCTTCTGTTAAATCCCCAACATACCTGTCATGTCGGTTTCCACAGTGTTGCAAGATCTTGTACTGTGCTGGACTATTTCAGTGTGTGCATGCTTTGAGGTACTCAGCATATACTAAGAAAAAGCTGCTTTTCTCAGGGCAGCTTTTCAGCAAGATACATTCTAGATGTACCCATGCAGAATTCTTTGCAGGACTGTAGCCTAAATCACTTTCAGTTTGATTGTGATACAGATGCAGTCTATGTCAGGCTGTGTAAGGGTATTTATGCTTCCCTGTGTGTGTGTAGGATTTGGAGGTCGCCTGCTGTGACCCACTGTCATTCCATTAATGAAACTGGAGCGAGCATGATTTATTTCAAAGCAGTGGAACTCCATATGGACAAAATTTATGCCTATATGGAGCTCTTCAATAAAGCAGGATTTTATGCAATACTGCTAAATCTGCTAATCTAGACAAAGATTGGAAATTCCGCTTACTGGCAAAACCTGAAGCTGGTCAAATTCCGCATTAAAATTGTCTATTGCAGGATCCCACTGTCCTATTCAGTAATTCAACTGAGGTTACACCAGGGGATGAGTCTGGCCAGTTAATTTACCCTTGATGACAGCAGTTGTGCCGCTGATCTACACAATTGGATTGTGTTTTGGCATTGGAGAGCCTCTGGGGAATCTCACGTGATCTGTGCTGTGAAATTAATTTGATAATGCACCATTGTTTTTCCTGAGCTTGCTCATTCATTCCCTGCTGAAGCGAAGGCCCTCAGGATCGGATTCATCACGTTTAGAAACCAACTACAGCTTTCCATTTACAGGATGTCAGAATCCCTGTGTGGTCTTTCTCTTAGGGAAAAAACAAAGCACAGCACTGTGTGCAAAAGGAGGCCTGATGGAGGTTTGTGCCAGTGAGGGGCACATTATCATCCCTCAGGCTTTACAGTGTACTGGGAGCACTGTAATCCATAATCACTGCCCCATGAAAAACTGGCATCACCGAGTTTCCTTAGAGCTGGTCGTGGGTGAATCTGCAGGTGCTCATTCATGAAGGAATTGATGCAATCCATTCTGATGAACACAGATCCTGCCAGGTTCAGAGGGAAGCATCCAGTCCCTCCAGGCTGCATCACGCCTGCAGATTTTAGCTGTGCCAGCTGGAGGCACTGGGCCAACTCCAGCCTTGGTGTAAGTCCATTAACATCAGAGCAGTTGCCTGCACCTACACAAGGCTAACTTTGGCCCACTGTGGTTAAACTTCTGTCAGTATTTCCGCTAAGCCCTTTTCTTTATTCATGGGTTTAGAAGCTGGCTGTAAAAATGTGCTCCATGCTGACATTTGGCATACAGCATCTCCTCATCCTGGGAGTACAAAGTACAGATTTTCTCCTTCTGCAAAGCAAAATAAAACAAATAGAATACCCAAACCCCACTGAGGAATTTTAGTCTGATTTCCTGGATTAGAAGTAAGTAGGAGTTTGTTTCAGACTTTTTCCTATTCACCTGTTTCTCTGGGGTGGATTTGTGTTAAAGATTATCATATGAATCTGCGCATACATACAGAGAATCTGGTTTTGTATGTGATTCGAACTTCTATTGCCTGTTTTGGTAGTTGGGGTGCCATGACCCTTTTAGAAAATGCAATGTGCTTCTTAGGCCACTGCATCCATAAATCAGTGGCTTGTGCAGAACAGGGAGCTTCTTTGTGATTCGAGATCCCTTATCTAAATCACAGCAACTGCTTTCAGCAAGCATAGCTCTGGTTTTTGTCTTCACACCGGGATTTGTGACTTGATAAATTTGTTTGTTACTTAAAGTAAGTGTTCATATAGGCTTTTATGGAGACAAATCTCAGTTTTAGAGTTGCTTGAGAGTAGCCCATTGTGGTTTTGCATGGCTGTCATTTGTTGGTGGCTGGTGTAATGTACGAAAGCCACATGTGAATCTGTCATCAGTCTGAGTGAATGGGAGAAGTGTTTGCTGAAAATGGGGGGCTTAAATGAGTCAGTTTTGCAGATGTTCATGCCAAAGCATATTTACAGGAGCATTCATGAAACTGCCAGGACTTTCTCAGTGATATTTCTTTGCCTAAGTATTTTGGGGGTTTTTGTGGGTTTGTTTTTTTTTTTGTTTGTTTTTTGTTTTTTTGTGCAGATGTATTTGCTTTATGGACTGCAATAAAATCAGCCTTAGAGCTGTTTGTAGACTAAAATGCATTTGCAGTGCTTGTTAAGAGGAATTTGCTGGAGGGAGTTCAGATAAAAAGGGAACCTGCCCGGTGCTACTGCCAACACCCGGGGGTGAGATCAGCTGAGAAGTGGGTGCAGTAAGGGTAAACTGATTTCTGCCCTCAGTTCTGTCCTGGATCCCATATGGCCACAGCAGACCACACAAGGGTAATGAGGAAATCTAGGTGTGGAAGGAGTATGTCTATTAGAGAATTTATCTATTTCACCAAGATGTGGCAAATTTTGAAAGATAGTCATGTCCATGCGTTTTAAACAGCTGTACTGATTTAGGTTGTTACTGTCTCTCAGCTGTTCATTATCTGCTGCTCAGCTGACTGATCATGTAAGTATTCCTAATTTGTTTCAGTACAAAGTGAAACGGTTCATTTAATGAAGCTTTTAATGAAACTGATAGTAAGAAGGGATGGACAGATCTTAAAGCACAATTGTTTTCAGAAATAAAGATAGGGCAATGACTGCAATATTTGCAAAAGCCTTTGAAGGTGCAGAGGAAGAAGTGATGATTTGGTTAATATTTTTAAAGACGTGTCTTGCCCTATATCCGTAGGATATACTCTTTTTAAAGCATTTTATGGATTGTTTTCTTTTCCTTGTATCAAAATACAAGGTCCTGGAAAATAGAGCCAAAGAAAACTGGGAAAAAATATGTTCTTGTAAAGTGCAGACTTATTGGAAATTAAATCCAGACATTACAGGAAAGCTGTAGATTCAGACTTAACAATACTCATATTCCTTATTGCAGTGTTTACACGGCCAGTGATGGAAAAACCCCTGTGCTCACAGATCTTCTTTTTTAGATTAGAAAACCTTCATAGATTTATGCAGAGCCTTGCCATTTTTTAGCTCATAAATCATCACTCCTGGGAAAGCATATGTCCACGGACCTGTGGGCAGCAAGACCTTGTTTGGTTCTTTGTAATGGAAATATCACTGCCCATCTGCTTTTCCAATTGTGGAACTGTCCTGGTTGGTGTCTCACTGGCAGAGCAGCTGCAGGGAGCACTAGACAGATACACATTTGGTATTAGTGTACAGTATACAATCTAGTACATTTTCACACACTCCTTTGATAACCCTTGTGCTTTAGCTTTCAGTGCTTCTGAGGCTGGTGAAAAATCAGACCCTGAGGATATGCTGGCTCTGTTTTTGAAGACTCTGAGCTTCTAAGGCAGCCAACGGAAGCTGTGGGGGCTCAGGACCTTTTAAAACTAAGCCACAGGTTGCTGCTGTGTTTGCTTATACAAAATTAGTACCTCATCTGCAAATAGTTCCACTTGCTTCAAAGCAATCCCAAATGCAAGGAGGCACTTTGCCGTAGGACTGAGCCCTAGGGCCAGATGACTGGAGTCACTAGAATAGAGGAGGGTGAGATGCCCAGGGATGCCTCAGCTTTTTGGAAGGGTCACTCCAAGGATGTCTTAGATCCTGACAGGATATTTCTGCATGCTTCTCACCCACACCAGCTGAAGATCTATGGCCAAGGGATGAACATACTCTGCTGCATGAAGACCTTACATTACATTATTATTTTCGAAGTAGAATGTAAGACCAAGTGTTGCCATTATGTTTTCCATATGTTTTTTGTTGAGGATCAAAACCTCAAAGCTAGTTTGACTTTTATCTTTAATAAATTTCCCTTTCCAGTTCTGTTTTCTTCATTATTGTCTTCCCTCTGTACTGCTGGAATGATTTTAAATATTTGCACAGAAATAAAAGCAAGTCGGACTGTTTCTAAGAGTCTTCCTTGTAAAGAAAAGCTTGATATTGTTATAAATGTAGGATAAATAACCAGTTTAACTTTGAAAGCACTTTGTGATGATCACCATATCATAGAACATGTATTTGTTAAAACAATGCAGCATTTTTCATGGCCTCTGGTTTTTACTGCTCTACCCTCTGAACGTCCTTCACTGAGTTTCTGACCATTTTGGTACCTGAGCACATTAGAGTACCTGATGCATTAGGGTATTATGGATTTGTTTCTTTGCCTATTAAATATATGACCTAGTTCAACCTGAAATAATGTCCAAAATGTAGGAATTACAGGTGATATTCTGTACCCTGAGTAATCCAGAAGGTCATCATAGCTTAATCTGGCTGTAAAATATAATTATTTGTGTAAACTTGGGCAAGTATTTTAAAGTAGTGGAAGGTACAAAGTATTCTAAAGAGAGTGAAGGGCCATCATTAGAGAGGAAATGAAAATAGCCTGGCTTGCTTGGCCCAGCAGAGCTGAAGTGGAAAGGGGATATAAGTGTTCATAAATATATCACAAGTGTTAATACCAGGGAAGGAAAGGACAATTTAAGCTAAAGTACTAGGCTGGCATAGGATTAGGTGTGTATCCATTGGTTCTGAGTTCAAACTGCGAACTGTAATGTTCCAGACACTAGAGAAGTGAGAGGCAGTCTTCTGTCACAGCTTCTGAAAGGGAGAGTGTGTTTAGTGGGGATCATGGTTGTTTATGAAAAGGATCAATAGTGTGGTTGTGTGTGAGAGCGAGAGACTGGATGACCCAGCAGAGTTCAATAAAGGAGCACAAACAGCCAAACTTTTGTTACAGGCATTGAAGTCTCTGATTCAAACAAACCCCAGCCACACTGCAGTTCAACTCGTCCTTAGCTTACCCCACTGCACATATTTCCATGACTTCATAGCTAGTGAGGCCTGGATATTATGTGTGAGATTTTACCTTGTGTAAAGTAAAACTTGACATTCTCGTGATGGCCAGCAGACTGCATGGTAGGAAAAGAAGTATGTTCTCCTGCTTGTCACTACTTTATTTAGATATGATTGGGTAGAATAAATACCTTGAGTTACCTTCCATATGCAGTACTCTGTATCTTATGAATCCCTTGAGTAAAGTTTAATGAGAAAGCAAGGTCACAGAACAATAATGGGAAATTGCTGTGTTCAGCTATGAAGAGAAAAAGATTGATCCAGTCAATAGCCATTCAGGTCAGAGGAAACCTTTACATTGATTTCAATGAAACTGGATCAGAGCCTCAGTGAGTAAATTACTGTCTGGTCTCAGCACCGTGTCTGTCTAGTATCGTGATATAACACAATTATATCTGTGAGGACATTTTGCTCTCTGTTGGTGCTGTAAGGCATTAGGAATAAAAGAAAAAGTGATCCCAGTTGGAGCATTTTCCACACTGCAGAGGTCATTAATTTTTATCTGAAGCTGTGAAATGCAATTCAGAACTCTATAGAAAATGGACATTGGCATTCGTGAGCTCTACTTTAGGAACAGTCGTTTTCCTTCTCAAAAAAAAAAAGCAGATAATCACTTTTCTTCGATCAGTAAGGAGAGCTCTGTACTTCAGTGGTTTCAATCAAATGAGGAATTTTCTTCCTTGGTGATTTAAACTACAGACGAGTCCAAGCTGAAATGTTGGATCCTAAACCTAAGACTCTGGGAAAGGTTTTTATATTTCTACCTGGTTGACACTACGAGGGGAGTGGCTGTCTTAGCTTATTGTTGTTAGTCTAGCAAAAAAAAGTTGAATGTGAAGTGAGATCCACAAAGTGGTATTGTTACAGTTGCCCAAAATTGTTGGCACCTTCTCAACTAGCTGTAGGACAGGCCTACTAACAACTCCATTTTTGAAATCCATTTTTAAGATGATAAACAGGATAACCAGGCCTGCAGCCGAGTCTGAGGGATTGAGCAGAGGTCAGTGGCAGAACCAGTACTGCCCCTGGATTGTCTGTGTTGCAGTGCTTAATTCTAGATACGATCATTTTGGTCACTGAGCTGCATTTTAAATTTATGGCTTCCTCTAGCTTCAATGGGTTCCCATGTCTTCTGAGTGTGGAGAAAACAGCATTTTTAAGAAAAACCTTGTTTCCTCTTGTTAACCCTGAATGTTTTTAGAATATGGTATGTTGCAGGCTTACAATAGAAATTCCTTTTGTGCTTTCTCTATTACCAGACAACAGACCAAAGCCAAGCAAAGGAGAAGGACATGGAAAACCACATGACAAATGAAATAATATAGCAATTCTGAACATTTTAGGTATGCCATCTTATTTTCCAGTTATGCAGACAAGATTGTCCCTGTTTCCTTTGCAATATAAATTGAACTATCAGGCCTTCAGGGATGGGACCCTCTCATTAGAACACTGTTTAGTGTGTTAATATTTTGTTTCTGAGCCATCTACAGAGAATAATTGAATCTGCCTATTGTGTTTGTCTGGGCAAAGAGACACCTCATGCATTCTCTCTGGTAGCACTGCAAAGCCTCCACTTGGTATGCACACACTGTGAGGATGGCTTAGCCTGCCTTACCCCCATGGAATATGTATGGATCCTGAATGCATTTGCATGCACTTACATTGAGCCATTCTGGCAGTTTTTTTATTTTGTACCATCACCATGGGTTTTCCAGGCCTCAGAGGGATGGCTCCACGGATGAGGGAAAGCTGAGAGTCTTTCTGCTTTATACAAGGTACTTGGATGTATGTGTTAACCATTGCTAAATCAGAGACATAAAAGTTTTCAGTGTTGCATGAGAAAATACTTGGAGCAGTGAGGAGCATGATCGTGGTCTGGTCACATCTGTACTGGCTGCACATCTACAGAGAGTTCTCTTAATCCCTGAGAGCCATCTGCCATCCATTTGCTGTGGAGTGCTGGGATCTCTGTCCCATTTGGTGAGCCCCTATTGAAGGTGCGGCTGAAGGTGAAGTGCATCCTTCAGCTCACCAAGGGGCTGTGCTTGGAGAACAGGGCCAGCACAGAGTTGCACCCCAGCACTTCCCAAAGGTCTCCAGAGCTGTTTCCTGTTGTGTGATCCTGTGTGTCAGGAGTATCCACTGTGTTAATTGCTGGAGGAGAGGAAACAAGAAGTCTGCAAGTGCTAAAGTTAGAAGCACGTTCTCTTGGATTGCTCAGAAATGTAGAGGATGTTCCCACGGTACTGCTGCTTCCCATCTTCCACCCTCATGAGACAGTTCAGAAAATGCAGAGCTGTCTTCACCATTTTCACTCTGTTTTCTCCAGCTTTTAAATGTCAAATCTGTGTTCCCATATTCTGTTCAGGCTCCAGCTGTGTTGGTGTTAGTGCCCTCTTAGGTCAGCTGCTCATTAGGTGGTGCAAATGCACCCCACTGTTTTGGTACAGGTGAGCTGGGGTAGGGTATATATTGTTTCAACTCAAGTTAAATGACCTTTCTGCTTCAGGTCTCCATTTGTTGTTGATGTGTGGCTTTGCTGATCCCACTGCAATGGGAGCTCATGTTGAGTTCCTTGTTTGTTCTGACTCCCTGATTCCTTTCCTGGAAAGCAGTAGCTCTGCAAGCAGTTCTTTAGCTTTCCAGGATGGCCTACATTCTTGTCTCTTGATGAATGATCCTCCCCCCAACATTTGACTAAACTGTATTTTTTTGTGTAGAACCAGAATATAAAGAAGTCCGGAGCACATTGTACATGCCTAGACTGTGAGGAACAACTGAATACATCCCTTATTAAAGGCAGCTTCTACTTTCTTTGTATGCCTTAGCCAAGTCCCTTTTTTTGGCTTTGGTCACAATCTGTTCTTCAAGAACTGAGGGTATGATCAAATTCAAACAGTTAATACCTGTGGACCCAAGTGTTGCTATTCTAGCTAAGAGCCCAGCTCCATGTTCCAGGGTCTTCTTTGTCATATCTTAGCTCTGCAAATGTTCTCTCTTGTCACTCTCTGTCAGATGTCACTTGTCACCCCTGTCACCTCAGGGCCATTGGGGTCAGACAGCTCACATGCTGTGAGGAGAGCACAGCTCAAATGCTGCAGTGCTCAAGAGTGCACCTTTGAGATGGGCTGAAGTAAAACAGGGGAAAAGAGACCTGGTGAGTGTGTAGATTTGAGAGGTGTCTGTCTCCCCTCTCCATATAGATGAGTATAGCTTTAAACTCTGCAGCTCTACTGTGTCTGGCATTTTCAGCAGTGCCACAACACTGTTGGTAAAGCAGGATCTTCTTTAGGAGCTGGACATGAATAGTTTTCCCTTCCCTAAACTGACATTGAGCATTCCCAGCAGAGATAACTCACAGGAACCTCGCTGTTACTGCAATCAGAACTGGAACAGATAGGACATATGTGTGAATCAATTCCTGACTTCCCCATGCATGTCTTTATACTCTGCCATTTCAGCAGTGTGGTGGAAGCAGGTAGTATCCTGAAGCTTTTTTTTCTGCTTTAGCATAAAACACACAGGATACTGTAGACATCAAATCAGAAATGCATACAAACACATTTTAGGCACAAGCTAACTTGCTCTGTCTCCCTAGGTAGGAGCCATTTAAAATTACTCCAGCACATTCAGAAGCACTAATGCAACAGTTAATGGAGTTGATTGTAGCAGCTTCCTGAAAGATTAGTGTAGCTTAGTGTATTTGGCGCTGGCCTAGGACTGGGGAGCTGAGGTTCTGTTTCTGACTCTGCTATCAGTTTTTCCTATGCAGTTTCCCTGTTTGTAAATAAAGACTTATCTCCTTCTGGAGAGCTTTAAAACCAGTTAAAGAAAGTCATGGGAGAGCTTTAATAGTAAAGAAATGACTTCGTGCTAGAAAAAATCTGGAATTTAAAATTTTTGTACTGATATCTAAGCAGGCTCCTGTTCTTTCTTGCCTGAGGGGTCTCTGTTAGGAGTGGGTCTTCAGCATATGGGATGCTTTTCAAACAGGCAATGTAGGTCAGACTGAGCCCTGAACAGAGGGGCAAGTGCCCTGTGCAGCTAGACAGACCCCATGCCCTGTTGCAGTTAATGGAACACTGCTGCCATAAACAGTTTGTGGGATGGATGCCTAATTAAAGACAAGGGGCAATAAGGGAGCACTGCAGTAGCAGTGAAATGGAGAGGTAACTGGAATAAGTGTGAGTGACTGAGCAGCCTGGATTGCACACAACTGAATTTCCAATTCTGGTTTCACTTAGGAAAAAAATCAGCTCTCTATCCATGCACTTCTGCTTCCATTTAAAACTAAAACTATTTTTTAAACCTATGTTTATCTTCAGAAACTTGTTTCTGCCTGTTTTCATTTAGTTTTTTAAATTACTAGTTTAACCCAGTAAGACTTACCATGGATTTTCTTAACGGGAAGAAATGGATTCTGCAATTTCAAGCCAATAATGATCTGTCCGTGTATGACATGAAAGAAAGAAATGGAAGGAATTCTTTGACAAGGAACAGACGTCTCTGTAAACTAATCTTTTCTTAGCCAATTGTGGAGAGATTTAGCTTTCTGGTGTTTCCCATGGAAGCATACTTAACTCAGTGCTGCTGAGTAGTTTCAGGTCACTTGATTGGATGTAATTAGCATTCTGTAATGAACTGGTGAGCCTGCTGAAGGTCTTGCCAGGGAAATGTTTAGGAATCTGCAAAATGTCCTTTGTACATCACATGCAATAGCTGGATCCATTGAGATGTTTCTCCTCGGCTCACAAGATGCATTTGATGCACATACACACATGGTGTGTGTGTGGGGGACATGGCGCAGCCACAGAAGAATGTGACCACATCAAAATTGGTGCTTCACTAACAATTCAGGTTTTTTGAGCTGCCAGCATTATTCCCATAGATGGCCTAGAGAGGAGAAGCTGCCAGGGTAGCATGGGAAGGGGAGGACCTGGTGTATAAAAGAGCTGTGTGTGTGTGTGTAGGGCTTAAAGCCTGAGATAAGTGATATAAAACCCCACTGAGTACTCAGGGATTGCCTGATCCTGCCCATCATTAGAGGGAGAAGCTCCGTGGGAGAGCAGATGTCCTCTCCAGAGCTAGTCACTGGAATTTGGAAAGGATCTCAGGGAAATCCGCTTTATACTCAAAAGCACATGTTTTCTGAAATGCTTTCTGACTGTGCATGTTCAGCACTAGCAATAATTTAGGCCCCAATCCAATACCCACAGAAGTAATGGGTGTCTTTCCGTTAACCTCTTTTTAATAGACCGGGCCCATAAAGAGAAGACAAGCATATTTTTAAGAGCCTGCTAATCTGTGGAGCATGTGTTACTTTCAGTGAAATCCCTTAGCACACTGTGAATGGAACGTTTCCAAAGGAAAAAAAAAAAAGAAAAAAAGGAAATAAAGAAAAAACAGTAAATATCCATTTGTGGAAGCTAAGAAACTGCAACGGCTGAAAAAGGAAAGGTCAGCTGCATTCCAGGCTGAAAACTGACAATCTTCATGGTTATGAATGTGCTTTTTCCACGTGTGGGAATATTGAAGATGCCTCAATACTAATTTTATAGGGGAGAAATTAACAAGAAATCCACCCAAACAAAGCCCAAACATCCTCACCTTATCTAAAAATAAATTGCATGAGTGTAAAAAACAAGGGGCTCAGCTTCCTTGCAGATAAATGGAAAAAATTTTACCTGCTGTTTCATAATCAACACAGCTTTTTTTTGGCAAAAATGTATTCTAAATGTCAAAAAGTAATCTGATAGTGATGTTACTACATTGCATGTTTCTGTAACTTTATTTCATATAGTTTCCATAACTCTATTGCATATTTATTTTATTTTTAAAGCAGACTAACCTACGAATGTGTAGTCTAATTTTCTGTAAAACTTCAGAATGTGGAATTTCACATGCTAATTCTGGCATTTAATCCAATAATATATGACTGTGTTAGAACATACATATTAGGGAGAAATTCAAACATAGACATCTAAGAAATGGACTGTCTGTGGCATCCTGTGTTGAAGGAGTAGGTAAAGAGTAAAATGTCTGCTTTTTCCAGTTTGTTTGTCTAATTTCACCTTCTAGTGCTTTGATGTGCCAGATTAAAGAACTGCCTAGGACCAGATACTGTGCAGGTACTTACAGACTGTGATCAAATCTTCTCTTAACCTGCTCTTTGATAAGCTAACATGATTGAATTCTCTAAATCCACCCCAGAAAAATGTGTTTTCCAGACCATGAGTCATTCTTGGCCATTTGTTTGATATTGTTGCGCCGGTGTAAAATTGGAGGTGTCCAGTGGAGAATCAAGCTCTGTGCTTTACTTGCTTTGTAGAGGCTCTTGTTCTTTGAAAAATATTAGGCTATAAATACCTTCCAAAATGTGGCCAGCTCTGTATTTCTGCCAAAGGAAAACTGACAGCAGTCTAGAAGCATCTTCCCTTGTGTAAATTCACAGTTTTAAGTATTGGCATACTGGTAAACGTTTCAGAGAGGCAGTTATGGTAAAGTAAGGTTCACTGAGCCTCTGTGGTGCTTGAAAAGCTCTGAAAGAACCTGAAAATGTTATGGTTGGACCAGTGTGGTATGAATGCCATTATGATGTTTTTCTCAGCTCAGTAAGTGAATCATCTGTCTTGATGATTCTGTTGTTGATGAAATCAGTAGGGAGTCCTCCTCAGACTCACATGGAAGGAAGAGAGTATCCAACCACTGTCATCTCCTTGGAGGCTGTACCTGCTCAATCCAGCCATCTCTATTCTGTGACAACTGCAATTCTCAGGAAATCCAAGCATGAAAGTAATATTGTGCTATAAGTATTGACTTTTTGCTGAGATCTGGCCACAGATTTTCCTGGGCCAGACAGAAGGAGGTGCCTTGATGCTTGTTCAGTGTTCCAGTAAAGAAGTAAAGCTGCCTCTTGGTTGTAGTAGCACAGGATCAAAACTGACAGCCATCAAAACCATCAGAAGTTCTCCTCTGTGTCATTCACATTTCTCCTGGTGTCTGCCTCTGACAGCAGGCAGCTGCAAATGTTCAGGGCAGAATCTATGCAGCATGCACTGCATCAGTGTATAGAGAATTCATCCCCAGAAAGCTCTCTCTGCATCCAGAGGTGATGTGTTCGTTCGTGCTCCTACCTTAACCCTTTCTTAACTTATATTGTTTGAGCTCATCTTCACCAGAAGATAAATCCACATTTCCTAGCTCCTGCCAGTGTTAGATTTAGGGATACAGGTTTGTTCAACCCACCTGTAGAGATGGTGATTAAAGTTTTAAGTCCTTTTTGTCTAAACTGTGTCATTTGGTGTATGGTTTGGAAGCTTATGTGTTCTGGATGAGGAGATGGATTGAGGGATTAAAGTATTAAGGTTTAGCCAAAGAAACATAATGTGTGTGCTCACATATATATTTAAAGGTGGAAAGTAGGTTCTGAAAGGAAACTCAGATCCCTTATCTGACTCTAATTAAAGGCAAAGTACAGTGTGCAAAATTTTGCTTTTTATTTCCTGATTGTACAAAAGAATAATTCATCTGATGTCAGGGAAGTTATACCTGGTTGATAGTCAAGTAAATGACAGCAAAAGCTAGCAGTGAGCCTCCTTCTCCTATGGACAGGTTCCCCAGAGGCTGTACTTGAAAAACTTTCTGGAACGACAGGAAGTCAGTGAGAGCTAAATGCATTCAGGGTGTTAAAACTTATGTACCGTGAGCACAACAAGTTTGGTCAAGGCTTTAAGATAAAGTATAATCATCTGTGCTCAAAGAAGTTTAAATTCTTCCCCTGTAGGCAGGAAGCTGCAATGCATAGCACGTACATGAACACTGTCAATATCTAGCTACTACAATTAGTACAACTGTAGCTGAAGTTGCATTGATCCTGAATGAAGAATTCCTGTTTATGGCTGGCAGAGGCAGCTTGCCTGCAGGATGCACTGGGGTTGGCACATTAAGAACTCTTCAGCCTAAATGCATGAACTTCAGCCTCCTTTGCTCTGCTTAGGTCTGCTTATATTTCAGATAAACCACCAGCAGTTTGATGTTTATAGTGGAATGCAATCTGAAAATCAATGTTCCCTTGTCTACTTTCGCTATTGTGCTCCGTTGCTCTTTGTGGTCTTATGTTATTAAAATTACATCAGGTGTGTAGCTGTATTGTTTGATTTGGTAGTTGAAACACAGATAACAGTTGGATTATTGGGTCAGACGTATTTATTATCCGTTCAGAGAGGCTGGATATCTGATGTGAATTTCTGGAAGTGTCTAAGTCAATTCTGCAGGATGAGGACAGCTTCCCCATCATTGGCTGCTGCGTGCAGACAGTCCTCTGGCTGCCGCTTACCTTTCCTTTATCGTCTGCTCCACTGGAGCGTAATGAGCGTGGATATTGGAAATTGCTCGTTGTCTGTGTGGTGAGAGGCAAAAACCTGTAGATGGAATCCAGCATCCACTGATTCCCTGGCACAGGAAGAAGGGAATGGATGTTTCTTGAACTTCGTACATGCTGTGCAGGGCTGGCACTTGGCTTTGAGCTCAGACACTTCTGTCTGCACTTACTGAGGGTCAAGGGAGTGGCATGTGTTGATACAGGAGAACAGTTCCAGTAAGCAGGACAGCCATGAGCACTGAGCAACTGGGTGTGTTCAAATGACGTCCTGTGACATCTCTTTTACTGTTACCTTTTTGCTGTGTCTGCGGGTGCAGCCTCTCCCCTTGCTGGGTGTGTGCCTCGGGGCGGGTGGGGCAGCACGTCCCCCTATCAGGCAGGAGTTCCGGCTGTGGGCAGCAGCAGATGCTTTGCCACGGAAGGCAGCTCACGTTGGGCAGAGCAGCATTTCTCGGAAATGGCCAGGTGAGTCCGGGAGGTGCTTGTTTAGCAATCCAGAGCCAGGTGATGACACCAGGGTGATGCCTTTTTGGGTTAATTAGCCTTCCTTGGAAGCAGGTTGCTTTAGCTTGGCAGTGTGGTTACGGTGCTCCCAGGTGCCAAACGGAAAGCGATTATGTTTCTCTCAAGGCTCAGCGTAGCTTGTGGAGAGCTGTCTTGGGTGTCTGCCCAGCAGTACACTCCAGACACCTACTCTGGGGGATGGAGGCAAGTTTAAACAGAGTCATCTTTGCATGGTGAAGAGAAAGGAGTCATCCACACCGTCTTCACAGTGTGTGGCTGGACTTGTGCAAAGGAGACACAGTCAGGATGAACAATTTGGCCTTACTTTGGAAGCTGAGTAATGGAGAAGTACTTGTGTGCCTGGTGGCCAACACATGAAAAATCCCCAGCCCCTTCCCTCTCTTCAGTCCTCAGTTCACAGGCAGAACCCTGCAGGTTCAGAGAGACTTCAAATGATTGAATCCTTTCCAAACTCACATTCAACTACCTTTTCCCTCCCCAAGAGCCAACTCCCTGCTCAGCCTTTTCTTGTTGGAATATGCAGGGTTGTCCTGCACCTCAGCTTCTTCGCTCAGGTACCTGCAAGCTGGAGAGGGGAGGTACAGTGCCTTCCAAGTGAGGAGATGTACTCAGCCAGCAGCTGCTGAACTTCCCTATCAGGAGCTGACACTTACAGACATAAAACATTGAACCCAGGTTCACCTGAAGTCTTAAAAATACTTACAAAGCTACATATGTGTATTACTCACTTAAACAGATTGCACCTGGCCAGCCCTTGCAGCTGTACATCAAAGGGATGTACACACAGAGGAGGGAGGGAGAAAGGGAGCTGGGGAGAGATATCTCATTAGATTGTTATCTAGGAGATGATGCTTGGCTCAGCAAGCCTGTTGCTTCCAAGGCTATAGTTGAGAGTTTATTTTTTTGCTGCCACTGTAAATAGCTTCCAGTTCCTGAGTCTAACTTGTCAGATCTTCTCCCTAGGAACAGGTATGGTCCTTGTCATACACTTATTTGACTCTTCTCTGGCAAGGTCCAGTTTGCAGGGCAGCGCTTTTTGTGCCAATCAGTTCATCGGGAGGGACCTGCTTTCTTGTGGGTCATGTTTGTAGAGAGCTGTCAGTATCAGCAGGGCTCAATCCATGCTTCACTATCTGGTCTGCCTGGGACTTGGAGGTCCCTCATGTGCTTCCTTCATGATTTTGTTTCCTTCTTGGTCAATCCCACCCTTGGGCCTGCATACAAATTTTTAATGATTCTTTCCTTCTCTGGTAGTTCAGTTCCATTCTCCTCAAAACTAGTCTGGTAAAAACAAGCTCTTGGTATCTTGTGCTAGCACTTTCCTCTGGAGAGCTGCAGTTCTAACTGCCCATGGGAGCTCTCTGTGTTGGAGAAGCTCAGGCTGCCATATCCCTGTCTGCAAGCACCAGTGGTACTAAAAAAAGGAAGCTCACACACGTCTGGGGGGAGTCCTGATGTTGCTTTCCCTCCGGAGAGGGAATAACTGGCGCTATCAGCCCAGGGTCCGTTAGTGTGCCATACACCACGGTGGATATTTCTGTAAGCAGCAGTGTCTGAATTCATTTTGATCTACCTTGGTTCTGGATTAAGCTTTTGCAGAGTCCCAGTTTTCTTTCTCTGAATCCAAATTTCCAAAGCAAAGGGAACACCTGGAGCGGAAGATACCACAGATGTCAAAGATTTGGGCTATAAAATTATAGGATAATTTATTTTTCTCAGTATGTGGTTCAGCAGCAGCTAGGCATCCAGGTATTTAATTTTAAACTATTAACACATAACATGGATTTGCAGCTCTATTTTCAGTGCAAATATTTTATAAAATATTGAAATTTAGCACAGCTCTACATTCCTTGTTACAGGATAGTTAAACCTATAATGGCAGTTTCTTTCTTTATCAAATCCTGTAGAATCCTATTAGCTGTTGAGCTATAAAATCCAATTGGCCTTTTTCCCGTAAGATCAGCTGAGAAGATGTGATATAAATTCAAAATATTAGCACAGACTTTAGCCTAGGGCAAACACTGTTCTCTGCAAGGATATAGGGCCTTCACCATACTTACACTAATATTTGTGACATACCCTTTACCCTCAGTTTGAGACTTTGCTTTCCCAGTCAACAAACCTGTCAGCTTGAGACTTATTTGATGAAGCAGTTGAAGCATCCTGCTGTGAAAGTAAGCACAGCATTCAAGGGTCATTTGAAGTCCAGCTGACCAAGTCCTTTCCTTAAGACCACTTGAAGAGGGAGAGAAAATTGGAAAAAAACTCTGAAGAGAAACTTTATACCAATGGAGCAGTTTGAATGAGTGTTACGTGGCTGCCTGAAGTGGTGGAAAGAGATGACCACACGAGGTTAATTGCATCTGCAAAGTGTTTCCAGATTTAAAGAACGAAGAAAAATGTTAAATCCCCCACTTTTACTTGTCTGCCAAGTCCATTTGTAAGCTTCTTAAACTAGCATGTAGCTCTGTGAACTCTTTCAGGCCATAATCATGTCACAGGTGTGGTCAGGGCAGCCCACAAGCCACTTGCGTTTCCCGTGGGAGAGGGGAGAACCTGGGCTATAATCACCACACTGAACAGGGAGTCAGGAATGGTTCTGGCACAGCTGGAACCAGTATACATGGCTGGGACTGGGTCCAAACCAGCAGAGCACTCAGAGAGCTCTGTGGCTGCAGCCCCCATGGTCCTCCAGTCCAGAAGGATTTGCTTACACTTAGGATTTGCTTGTAAAGGACCTCTGTGGAGACGGAGCATGTAAGCTCAGCCTAATGAGATCTGGGGAGCTGGTGCAGATCAGGCAGGGCTTTTCAGCTTTGTCTCAGAGCTGGCCATGCAGGATCCATGCTGATTGACAGTAGTGTGGTGTTTTTATGATTTTCGTTATCCTTTGTTGGTTGGTTGGTTTTTGTAGTTATTGTCATTGTTTTCTGTTACCTGGGATATTCCAACTTGTTACTTTGGATAGCAGCATTTAGAGGGTATATGTGATCTGTTTTTTTCACTTAACTAGAACATAGGAATTTAACACACACCTTATAGTTGGCATTCATTATACCAATAAAAACAGCAATTAACCTGCTACCCTTGTCTCAGGTTGACAAAACAAGGAATTAAAATTGTTGCCCAGCAAAATGGGACCTTTTACTTTCTCTCAGAAATAGGAAGGTTTTAAAGGCAATTCACTTGAGATCACAAGAAAAGCTAATCATCGAGGGGCTTGCACCAAGTAACTTGAAAACATATTGATGGCTTTATTGCTAAAAATCTTGTCTTTCCATTACATTAAGGTGTACATTAAATATATAAAAATAAACTTGCAGTGCCAAGCTTCTTGCTTAGTGAGTTCAGTAGCACAGACAGGCACCTCCCTACTTCATGCTGCAGGTGAGGTTTGGGTTATACACACCCCGCAGGAAGCACCTTGAGGGTCAGAGATGGTTCTTGTGTGAGATTGTTACTTCTTTGGCAGGATGTGAGTCAGCAACAAGTCTTGTCTAAAAGACATGACTGGAGGGGGTGAGTTGGGCCATTTTCAGTTGCCAGCAGGACAGAAAGCCCCACCTCTCAGCAGTGTGTGGTCACAGCCTTGGGCACGTTGTGCCTTTGCCAGATCTTGTATAGGAAATTATATTTTGAACAGGTCTGGTCCTAAAGACAGACTCTTTAAAGGTTTTGGCAGATGATGACATGGATAAGAGAGTTGTTCCTGGTGAATTGGTCAGGCATGGTGTCACTAGTCCCCCAGAAAAGATATTAAATGAAGTTTCTGACAATTGAAATCACTAATTATCATTTAGCATTTTTCAAAAGTGGAGAGGTCCTTGTTCCATTTTGGATGGTTATTTCTTGGCAGATTTAATAGAATAAGAATTCATGTAGGATTTTCTTCTCTGAACCATTTAACAGCAAGTGTGCATTAAGCAGTGGCCACAGTGATCTCTAGCTCCAGTCCTCCTCAAATTCATCCTCTTTTTCATACATGCAGCCTGAATAAATTCAGTGTAGGATTGTGGCCATAGTGTTTGAGACACGATTATATCCTCCCAAGGAAAGTACTGTAGAAATTCAAGATCAGTATTTTAAAACACCCTCCAGGTCTGGACTCCTGCCTTAAACTCTATCTGAAAATAAGCAGAAGTGCCAGACACTGCCTGTTTTGCCCTGCCGCTGGCCCCCTGCCTTCAGAGCAAATTAGGAACAAATGTGGAACTCATGGGCCTGCTTAAGCACTCCAGTGAGTTTAAAAGCAAACATGATGATAAAAAATCAACAACCTTTTCATCGTGGTTTAACTCTCTCTGAGTCGTTAGTAATGAAGGAAATGTATTACGTAAAATAGAAATGTAATATGTATTCATTTCTTCATGATGTTTCTTCACAGTTAGTAAAGGAGTAATGGGGTAATTGAGGGAGACCAATCATATATTGTTGGAGATGAACGAACTTTTTCCTCACTGATATCTCCTCCTGTGAGAGAAAACACATTCCTGCTCTGATGATGTTGTGACTTTTGTCATGCTCTGCTTCTGAGAGTGTTTGTTAATTGGCACCTCTCAGATGAGCCTGTCTGTCAAAATCACATGTAGCACCTGTATGCATAGTGTAACAAAATACTCCCAGTATTTGAAAGGAATCCAGATTTAATATCATATTCTATAAATAAAGATTCCTTGTTGATATGAGATTGATGTGATATGCCTTTAATCATAAAAATGAAAAGTCATCTGTGCACTTTCTTTCTAATGTTGAAGCTTTCAGATCCCAGATCAAGACAGAACTTGGACTCACCAATAAGTCCCACTGAAATCGATGACCCTTAGACATACGCTTAATTTTAAGTAAATGCTTCTTAAATGCTTAAAAGTGAGGCCCCCTTTTCTTAAAATCCATGAGATTACATTTTTACTTTATTGGTGCCCTAATTTCTGTGGATTTGGAAATGTCCCTGGGAATGGGGATAAACTATATAGTTTCCACAATACTGCTTTGGCCACAGTCCTCCAGCCAGATCCAGAAAGTGCGAACTATTTTCACAGGAACAGAGATTTCCTGTAAGCTGTGCAAATCTATAATCCTCCTTCTTCACTTGTAGCAAGCTAAACTTACATCCAAGAACAAATGATCATGCAACCAAATTCATGGAAAAAGTCATTGACATTGGAGGAAGGGATCTCTGTTAGAATGTTACATTTCCCAAGTGAATGACATTGTCTATTCTCAAGTCCTGTGTTCCACATTAGCAGCTTTGGAGGTTGCAAGGTTTGCTTGAGTCTCTTTAGTGATAATGACTGTAAGTAATTGAATGCAGGGGATCTCAACTAAAGCCTGCTGGTGAAAAGGTCCTTACTTTTTGATGGTTTTGATGGTTTTGATGATATCCATGTTTTCTGTTCAGACCAAACACTTCCTGAAGTAGGAACTGAATTTATGAGAAAGTGTCCAGCACTTAATGCTGAATATAGATGTGAGTTTGGAGTCCTTTTCCTGGGAGGTGGAGACTTGTGGAAATTGCAAAGAGAAGTGTTCTACATTCTTACTTGTGTACCCAATGTGGGAAGGCTGGAGAAGCATGTGGCTGAGCATAAAAATGAAGGATAAAGTGCTTTCCTTGCGCTGATGAGAGTGAACACGTAGACAGAGAAATGCACACAGACAGAATGAGCCCTTTCATGCGGGGAGTGATGATTTACTGATGTGCTGACTGCATACCAAGTGCAGCTGGGACAGGAGCAAGGCTCTGCCCCACAGTAGGCCGGGGCCAGACACCCAAACACCTCGAGTCCTGTTGTCTTCCTTGTACCAATATTGTTCCACTGACTGCATGAATTTACTGCTGACCTATACCAGTATGAGTGTTACAATTTAAGCCCCTTCTCATCATCTCTTCCCTCTACTTCCAAACTGGTGTAAAAGGCAGTTGGTTGATACCAGCAGTTTGCATAGGGAGTTCTGGGCTGTCAGCATAATGTGCTTTGCTCAGGTGTGAGTAACTTTGGTGGCCGAGATATGGGCCTGTTTCCTTTAGTACTGATGATCACTTACGTTGCTGTAGACACCACTGGGTCCCATTCTGCTGGTTATTGGAGCGACTTTGAGGAAGAGGCAATCCCTTTGCCAGATCAAGGGCCTGAATCTGATTTCATGTTCTCTGTGACAGGTTAAATGGGTTGCAGTCAATGGAGCCATACAGGGTGAGAGGAGAACAGAGCATCCAGAGTGATGGATCTACCTACTTAAGGAGTTTTTATGGCTCCCAGAGCTGTGATGTTTGAATGCCTCACAAACTTAAAGACCACTCCTGTGAGAGATGGAAGCGCTGTTGTCTCTGCCTAACAGCTGGGGAGCTGAGATACAGTAAGATGAAATACCTTGGCCAAGGTCACTGTGGAAATCTGTGACAGAGCAAGGTCTGCCAGATTAAACCTTGCCAGGTTTCAAGCTGGTATGTGGACGACTGGGCCAGCTTTCCTCGTAGCATGGGGTGAATGGGCTGTTCTTGCCTTCTGTCCCCCTCTGCCCCTTCTTCTCTTTCTTGAGTTGTGGTGGTGGGAGCTGCCTACCCACAGGCCACTGAAAAGGATCAGGCAAAGCCCAGCCTCTCCCCAGCACAGGTTGGCTGAGGTCCCCTGAGGTGCAGGCAGAGGACGGATTCCTCTCTCCCAGGAGTGTGGGAATCTGGGGTCAGCACACCAGCAGCCTGTTCATTACCAGGGTCTGAACTGTAGCACCTTCCCCTCTCACATTTCTGTTATTTAGGGTGACTAATCATAATAACAAATTGATTAAGGTTAACTGGATAAAGTCATCTAAGTCATATTTACTGCTAAACTAACTGCCCAGGGAGGTGAATTAATGATCTTTACAGAAACCTTTTATGGTTATTTGGCCACAAGGTGCGATCTGGTTTGATCTTTTATGCAACATAAATCAGTTTAATGGTTAAATCTGTGCAGCTAGCTGTTGAATTTAAATGAGGGCTTTTTAAATGAAGTATGATGCTTTTTCACACACAGAGGGACATTGAGCAGGTGTATATTGCAATTAAATGGAAAAACTTACAATTAGATAATGTTAAGTTTGTGACACTGGCTGACAGAAGCCCGGAGATTCATGCTGAAGGTCCATGATCAATCATTAATCCCTGCCACTGCAGAAGAAGTAAAATTGCAAATGGTTTCAGCTGAGGTCAAAGCAGTGTGGGAGAGTGATGTGGGTCGTGTAGCGGATGTCTGATATCAGCCATTCATTTCAATAGCCTTGGGTTCAAATACTCTGTTGAGTTACAGATGGAAATTATTTGGTCTTGTGAAACAGCTCTCAGCCTTCTAGTATTTATGCTGTTTTGGTTAACACCCAGGAAGGTCTGATAGAAGCCAGGATCTGTTAGAGTAGACAGCTACAAACATGTCCTGGGAGATGTTTGTATGCAGATTTTCCAGGATGGGAAAAAGCTAAAAATGCATTGGTAGCTGTCCCACCCTTTCTGCACTTTAACACTGCTTCTAAATTGCCTGATGCAGTCACAGCCTGTCCTCCCTCATTTAGACAGCAGCAATATCTCTCCCAAGGGTTTGCTGTTTAAATAGTGAATGCACTTTAGAAGGCAGAGGTGACAGACCTATGCCAATGCACCACAGGTCAACAACCCAAGTCTGAAAATGAAACCAGAGCTTCTGGTCTACACAACAACTGCCTGCTGGGTCTCCCATGAGTCCTGTCTTCACCCAAGGATGGAAAAAGAGATCAGCTATTAGACAGGAGAGCTTAGCTATGAGCTGCTTTCCAGGGGATTTGCTGGACTTGAGAGCAGTCTGTTACACACACCTGTTTGCTCAGGTGTTTCCTAAAGAAAGGGAGGAGTGTTTGGGATGTTGACTGACCACTGGGGAAAAGATGTTTGTATTTGGGAAGCATGGAGAGGAGTGAATGGTTCCTGTTTGATTGACTTCTGTTCTGAGTGCTCCTATGTTAATGTTTTACTGGAAATATTAAAGAAAAAGCAAACAGCTGAGATGGGTGGATTTAAGTGGAAGGATTCATGAGTGCTCAGAGAGGGATTGGTCCAGGCAGAATGAGACACTTCTTTCCCATCCTAGTCAAAGTGGTTAATGCAGCATGGTCCTCCTGGTCTTGTCTCCTTGTTGAGCAGATGGCAGTTCCTTTTTTTTCCCTGTAGAGCTCAGTCTCATTCAGTGATTTGGCCAGGTCTTCCTGCACATTTGCACTCTCTGGTTTGACCTGGATGGGCAGCACAGCAACGTGCCCACAATATTGGGCTGGGACTTGGGTCATCCAGGCATAGCCTTAACTCTTGTGTGCTCCCCATCCGTGTCCATTCATAGAAAACAGATCTGGTGATGCAGAGTTCCGGACAAATACTGCTTTTAAGTATGAGGATGAAAATGGCTGTATAAGAGTTAAGTCTGCTTCTCATAGCTGTGCCTTAAGTTTACTGCTTGAAGTCATGCAGTCTCTATAAATGATCCATCTGTGTGCAAGGCCAGAGAACGTTGTGGGCACTTCTTGGGTTACAGCTTATCAGAACTGCCAGCCAGTTTGTTTTGTTCCTCTCCAGTGGTTCACTCATGCTGAAGTTCTCTCCCAGCAAAGTCAGGAATAAAGTTTTAACACTTACAGTAATCATTTACATCTTCAAAATGCATTGCAAACACAATTGAAGAGTTGTTGTCAACCAAGAAATCAGTTTTGCCTTTTTGATTTTTAACTACCTTAAAAACTCTACCTGAGAGCTGTAATAAATGCTGCTCATAGAACAAGGAAAGGAAAATTCAGTGGATTTCTTTTTGTCTTCTTTTTCTGGTCAAGGTTGTGATTGATGAAGTTTTACTTCCTTTTTTTCTTTATTAACTGGCTTGAATCGCAAAACAAGAAAAAAAAAGAAATTAGCTACATTCCCTCCAGCCTGCTTTTGCTGTGAATTTGCAGTATTGGAAATTGGGGCTGTTTGGATTCTAATGCTTTTACCTTCAGTTCATTACCTTTTTTGTGCAGAACAAAATAGAAAGAACATCACAAAAATATATGCTTTTTTGAGCCTTAAAAACAGAATGGGGGGTTCAGGATAGTGCCTGAAACTACTTCAGACATATTTTTGTATTGCATTTAAATGCAAGTTGATGCATTAAATCTCCCACCACTTTGGTGAAGTAAGTAAATATTATGATCCTATTTAACATATGCCTCAAGCCACATAAAAAACCAAATAGAGACTTGGCATACTTGGAAGTAAATCATTAAAACTGCAGCTCATTAAATGAAGACTGAGTCCAAAGAGAGAATGTTAGGACTGGAATTAGACTTGGTCATCGACTCGTCTCCTGTCCACCAAACTGGGATGTAATGATATAGTGACATATGAAAAGTTCTACTGATGACTCTGATGGCATTTCAGATGTTCACTGTCGTGGTTGTTTCCCTGCATTTATATCAAAGCTCATTTCTGCTGTGCTTGGGCTTGTATAAAGAGTGACAACTAGCCTTAGATCTGGCTGGCTTACACTCGGGGTGGGGGCGAGGTGGGGGGGCTCTTGCCTGAAGCCCTGGTATTGTATGAAGCTGGGACCTCAAAACAAAGTTTGAAACCTTTATTGGCTTCAAGCTCAGTCTATATCATGGGTAGTATAGGATTTCCACCAAAGTGCATAAGGAGGCTTGAATGCATGCAGAAATTTTTTAAAGCATGCAGCAGGGCTATTGTGGTAGGCTTGGAAAATGGTTTTGTTTGGAAACAACCTATTTTCTATAGAAAGGCAGTCTGAAGCTGGGCAGAGAATGCCGGATTCCAATTGCTTTGTTTCTTAACCACTTCACAGAGAAATTGGCCTATTTATTTTTATTATCAGGACTTTCAGGATTCTGAAAATGAACATTATGTTTGCCCTGTGCCGAGCTGCACTGGTCTATCAGTCACCTTTATCTATATTTCAGGATGGAAATCAAATCAGAAATCATAGAAACTTTGTTTCATTTCCAGACTGTTAAAGTTGGCTTCTTCACATCATTTTGATGTGAGGTTTACTTTTGAGGAACATCCAGATATGGCAGCTTAATTCTGTCAGCAGAGAGAGTGAATAGTGGTCATCTGAAATATCTGGCCCCAAGAAAAATTACTCAGGGATGCATAGGTCAGTCTCTGCTCTGATTATATGACTTGATTTTCTTAATATGATATTTCAAGACTGAGTTTAAAAGTATGGTTGGCCCATTCTGCTGAAGGAGAGATGCAGTCACAAATCACCATAGCCTCACAATTTAGGGAGGTCAAATGCATCTTCTTTCTCTCCCACTGCTCAGGGAGGAAACCAAGAGGAAAAAGATTGTGTGGGCACTCTCTCTCAAAACACTTGCAGAGTCTCAGCAATTACTTGCCTCAGTTGTGCTTTCAGGTTTGCCCTGGCAGAGTTATCCAGTTAGAAATAAAAAGTAATGTTGGAGCCTGACTGTGGAACTCAAAGAAAGAGCCAGTTACTAAGCATTCAGCATCGCTCCCAATTAAAACTGCTATAAAACACAAAGCAGATGTTCTGAGCGGATGCAGGCACTGGTGAGAAGCAAAGCAAGTGAAGGTAAATCAGCTCTGCTTGCTCAAATGTCCACATCTCCATAACTCTGCCAGATATGCTACAGAGAGGGAATGGGGAAGTGATCCAAACACTTCAGGAGCTGGAAGCAGCTTGCATCTGGGGGAAAGAAGGTCTCTGGCTGTAGCACATCTTCATTAATTGTCAAAAGAAGTTTACCCACTTGACACTACTGCTCCAAGTGCTTTGTTTTCAGTCCCACCTGGCTGTGCTGTAACTTTTTCTGCTTGTGCTGCAGAAAGGGAACAAAGCAGCACTGCCACTTTTCCTGCTTTGCCCTTGAAAGGTGGAGACACTCCTTGGAGGCAGAGAGGAAAGTCCTGTGGTAAGAGCACTAGCACAGGACTTGGAGGATCCTGGTTTAATTCTTGCCTTTGCCACAGACTGCTTGTGTAACCCCAAGCAAGTTGGTTAATCTCCATGTCCTTTCAATACTGCAGTTGTAGGGATAATCCTTCCCCAGCCTTTTCCTTTTTGTCTTGCATATGAGCTGCTCGGGGCAATTGTGGTCTTTTTTTAGTGTAATGCAGTAATGGGACAGTAGGGTTCCATGGGCTGCAGGAAAAATAGAACAAAAACCCAGGCCACCTGGAGCTGATTTAGGCCTTGGACAGATGGAATCAGAGGGTGGAGAGCTGATGCTTGCCAGATTTGGGAGAGCTGTGCCTCGTGGGTGCCTGCTGGAATGCCTCTCCAGAGAGAACTCTCACAGTTGTGCTGAATGTCTCTGTGTTGAGTGTGCTGGAGAGGACTCTGTGACGCTGCAGTGCCACGTCAGCCACAAGGGATAACGAGGTGCTCTGCTGATAGGAGAAACTATGTGTGTGCTGGGCAGATTCCTGTGGGTCCAGATTCCAGAGTTGTTTCTAAGCAATAAAATTCTACTTGCAGTTTTTGTTTCA
The DNA here is from genome assembly GCA_034509425.1 of Eopsaltria australis. Classification (NCBI taxonomy): domain Eukaryota; kingdom Metazoa; phylum Chordata; class Aves; order Passeriformes; family Petroicidae; genus Eopsaltria; species Eopsaltria australis. Next base: position 1,773,201 of record JAVTVJ010000067.1, on the reverse strand, counting down.
TTTCCCAAGCCTGGGACTTGCTTTACTTACCTGAGGTTAACAGCACATCTGTTCAGGTTCAGAGGAACCTAGAGGCTAAAACAGGATTTGTAACTCTGTAGGACAGACACCATTTGAGCTCAGCCTCAAGCTGGAAGGCACCAAGAGACTGAGCTCTTACACTGACAAGTCACTTCCAAGCTGGAACTTGAAACAGTTTGCCACAAATCCCTGTGGCTCATTTTAAATGGCCTTGTGGTGCTACATCACCCTTACGTGTTGCACGTCTTACGACATCGTGGGGCTGTCAGTAACTCACTGCTGAACGCTCCTGAAACAGAAGAGAGCTGCGCAGGGCAGCTGCTCCCCAAGATAAAGGAGAGCACAGAGGGTAGGCAAAAACAAACAACAGAGACTGATGGCTACTGGCCAGGTTTGATGATACAATTTTTAGGAAATTGTGAGTGTGTATAGATTTCTGTTTTCCCTGATGTGTTAATGATTCTTGTGGCTCCAAAGCATTTGAGTGGAGAGGCAGCATGAGAACCTCTATTCAGTTCTGCAGGAATAAATGGAAACCTTGTAATGCTGTGGGACAGCCCCAGTCGTCCTTTGCAGAGGAATCTGAGTAACAAACCAGAAGTGGCCCAAGCATGTGTTGTAAGCCTGCAGACCCAGCCCTGCTGAAAAGCTCTTGAGTGCGTTTTGAGTAACCTCAGAAGGGTTTGTGTGTTCGATTTGGATCTGGCATTACTTCTGTCACAGCCTCGACTGGCAGCGTCCCTTCAGCGACTGGGGCCCGAGCAGCGTGATTTACAAGAGAAGTTGCTATGTTAAATAAAAGTTACATAAGGAATAATTTACCCCCAGCTGTGCACAATAATGCTGCTGTAATGCTCTCAAGACACTGTGCTGACTTCAGAAACCGCCCGTGTGAAGTTTGAGTATCTTGTTATTCTCCCCAGGCCTCACGGAGGGACTTGGAGCTGCAGCTGTGCTCCTTTGCAGCCCGTCCTCCCCTCGCAGGCAGCCGCAGCATGGGAGGCATAGGCATGCAGCCCTTGCAGCACAGAGCACTGCGCCTCCCAGCACAAGTCATCCCCCACACAGGGTGGTGTGGTTTGGTCGGGGGAATTACCCCCATCTCTCCACACTTCTGGCTGGCTGGGTGCAGGGCAGCTCCAGCCCGGAGGCTGCAACTGGAGCCTTGGCATGGCACAAAGCTAAGTGCCTCCTTGGGATTTATTAACAAACTCCCCTTTGATGCTCTCTGGAATACAGTTCTGTGGCTCCTGGTCTGCATCCAGAGAGCTCAGGGTGTGGGTAGACATGGTAAGAGCGCACACCTGACCTGCAGGCGCGATCGGCAGCGTGCCAGAGCAAAGGCCTTGCAGGCCTGAAGGGCAGTTCTGCTGCTGGGCTCACCGGATCCTGACATCTGGCTGCAAGTTCCGCATCTGGCTGGGAGCGAGAGCTGGGAGCGTGAGCTGGGAGTGCGGCCGCCCTGTGCGGGAGTTGCTGAGCCTGGAGCAGTTTACAGCAGGCCCTCGTGCTGTTCCCTTCCTTGGGCCCCTTGGACTGTTTGCTTGCTCATGACCCCCAGACCCTCTCCAATGGGACTGCAAGCTATAACGTTTCAAGTGAGAGAAGGATGACAGGGGGGATAAAGAGAAGCGAGGGAAAGGCACCTAATACAATTTCAGAGAGCCCTCTGGCAGTCTGTCCGTGGGAGGCTGCCATGTATAATAAGGAAACGATTTGTCTGGGAATGATTCAGCATGTAAAATTCTCCCTCCCTGACCTCTTTCTAAGTCCCCAGCATGGGATTGCGGGAGGTTTCCAGCAGAGGAGAGCCGATAAGGCGCAATAGTTTTCATATGCTTGGAAGAGAGGTCAAAGTGTCCATGCTGAGGCAGCATTCTCACTGCCATGTGGGGCTGCATGGAGCCCACATTTCACCTTTACTCCATGGAAGGAGGTGGAATTTGTCTTGCTTAGAGACACATTAACCATCAGGGAACTTTCCTTCCCAGCCTTGGAGTTGTTCTTCCCACAGCCTCTCCCTCTGCCCTGAGGACCATGGTGAGCAAAACCCCACCAGCAGCTGCAGAGCTTCTTCGCCACTGATTTTCATGGGGCTGCCTCCACTCTGAGCTGGCCCACTGGTATTTCCCTGAGGTTTCCTTTCCTTTTGTGGGAGACTACAAGGAGGGCTGGAGGCTGGAGCAGCTGCCCTGTGGGATCCTGGTACTGAGGGCTGTTTTTCAGCAGGGGAAATTCCTGTGAATTTTCTGGAGCTTGCTCTAGACGTAAGGGTTGAGACATTTTTGCTTCTCAGGTGCTGTGGGAGTTCCTCCTGTCCAGCACTATAAGCCTGACTTGCACAAATGATTACAAAACTGCTGTTTCTTGGCATTTGGATTTTATAGGTTGTCAGCCTCTCCCATCCAGTGTGGATGTGAGACGCTGACAGCACACAGCAACAAAGTAAACTCAGTGGCACTGAGTTTGCAAATGCCGACTTTTAAGGCAGGAGGCACCTGTGTGTGCTCCTCTGTCCCCTAATATGCACCCTGACATATCTGCAACCTTCTTTCATCAAAATCTTTATCGTCTCTTGGGGTAGGATCTTCTTTGCTGCTTGCTTTCTGCAGTGAGTTATACTAATTCAAAAAAGGTATGGAGTGTGAACAGATCAAAATGGGCAGCCTGAGGGGGCTGCAGGTCCCTGCCTGCTGCCACTGTCATGTGGGGAAGGAGCAGCTGTGCTTCTGAGTAGTTCCCTTCCAAAGCAGTGCAGCTGTCTCCAGACCTAGCATTGCTGCTTTCCTTTTCATTAGCTGAGTGTAGCAATGGCCAAGATTCCTGACCCTACAAGTTCTGGGCAGTCTAAATTCTCCGTGTGGCTGAAGGCCATGAAATACATACAGCATGCCTTGGGGAGCTGGAGGGGGAATGGAGCCTAACTCAGAGATGGGAGAAGAGATAAGATCTGCTAAGGTGCAGCTGTTCCACTGCAGGACAAGGCTGGACTGGGCATGCAAAGGGGTTTCAGGGTGAGAGATGAGTGACGATCAGCTCACTTCACCTGCAGCAGTGATTTATGCTTATACCTGCTGCACTGCTGGTGGTGTAACCGGCTCAGCCTGGGGACTGGGGTTGAAATAGTTCTGAGTGTGCAGCTCAGAAGCTGCCTGTGGGCACCACAGGCTTAGTGAATTCACAGGGTACAAGGCCAAAGTGAATGAGGCACCCAGTGTTAGTCCACAGCGAGGCTGATGCTCAGCAGTGAAGGAGATGTCAAAAGTTCATACCAGTACTTAAGGTTTATGAATTCACCTTCTGACTGCATGGCTCTCCAGGTCCTTTAGAAATACCAGCATGGAATGCTAGTGAAATAATTCTTTTCTCTGCTATTTATGGTATCTATTAGCAGACACCTCAGTTTCTGCTCCTGGTGGGGAAATTTTGGCCAGAAGCAGTTTCCAATCTGGCAAGCACAGCAAAAGTATTACAGGAAGGGAGAGAAGTCCAGATCCATGGAGGAAATATTTTTATTCTCTTTTTTCTTGCTGGTTTGAAAATAGCCCCTAAGCAGAATATGTCAGCCAGGAACTGAATTGTTTCAAGTTCCCTCTTCATATGTATCAGCTAGTAATAAGTCCCCTCTGCACTTCTGTCTCTTTTCTGATTTTGGTGCGAATATTAGGATCTGCCCAGATTTGGATTCCTGCTTGAGCTGTGCATCTGCTGGGTCTGACGCTGGTAAAAATTGGCTGCTTTGTGGGGTGTGTGCATGCAATAAATGGTTCTTTGTGAATGTCTTCTCCCAGCTCCTAATATCCAGGGATTGGCTCTGAAATGGGTAGCATTTTGCAAAAGCTTTTGCCTCTCTCTGTCTACAGTTTGCCATCACAAAGCTGGATAGACTTATTACCAGTATGAATGCCCAGTCCCAGCTCTGTGTTTTGTACTTTCTCCCCATAGCTGCCAGTACAAATGTTTTGCAGTCTGTCACAGCCAGGAGCAGAGGAAAATCAGGGAGTGTGGAGGAAATTTGGTGACTGTCTGTCAGTCATCATCTTCCTTGCTCAGCTGTTCACTTTTGTTGTGTAGAACAAATGACATAACCTTTCTGTGTCTCAGTTCCTTCCCGTATAATGAGGACAAATATTAATTTGTCTCCTCGTGACAGAGGTTGCGTTCATGCTCACAAAGGGCTTTGGTAATCACAGGTATTCCATCAATGCTGTATATTGTTATCCAGCCATTGAATGATCAGTGTTTCCTGACATCTGGCCACGTGGAGCTGGGTCTATGTGCTACTGCATGACCAGCTTCCTGCCATGCCCATGTGCTGAGTGTGTGACAACCAAGAAACAGTGGGTCTGGATGTGGCACCTGGGTCTGTGCTGCTACTTTTCAGCCTGGTGCAGTGGTAGCCCGTGGAGCTGTTGTGGCAAGGGCAGTGTGTAGCTCCATGGGGGGAAAAGAGGATGTAGAGATCCCTCTTTCTCTTCCCATCATGCAGCCCCAACCTTTTGTTATCACCTGCTCTGTGAGCCCCTGTGAATCCTCTGGTGTTCACCCATAGCTTGTGATGGGATGGTCAGCAAACCCATCTGCTCAGGCTCCGTGATCCTGCACCTTGGCATGGTGGGGGGCTTGCTCAGTGGTAATTAACAACGTGCACTTCATTAGCACTTTCACCATGACTTTTCCGAGCAGTCTGTGTGTGTCACATCAGTGCTTTCTTCATTACCTTTTCCCACTTCACTGTTGAATTAATTCTTTCAGACCTCTTCCCAGAGGAGCTACTGCTCACTCACTGATACATAAGGATTTCTTATAGCCTGGCTTTTTCTGGTTTTCATACCTCAGATATTGTTTCCTATCTTGTCCTGCCTTCCCTAGACATTTAACACTTTGCATTTCTTTTACAGTCCCTGTCTGATATTTTCTCTCTGCATTTTGTCATCCCAGTCTTCTTTTTTACAGTCTCACTCTTTTATACAGGAAAAGGGAATTTTGAGTACTCTTGAATCATCCTGTAAAGTTCTGCAGAGCACAAGCTCCCAGCAGCAGTGTCCTAGGTGCAGGCTAAAAATTATTCCCAGAAGCCTTTCATTCTTCTCTTTAAGTCCAGGTTTTGGTCCTTTCTGTAGGACCAAAAGGACATGGTTGCAGTGCTGCAAAGCTCTTGGTTGCGATTATGTTGAGAAACCCAGGACTCTTCCACATGGACATCTGTGCAGCCACAAGGGAGATACTTTATTTTAATTCTCTTAAGAGCCTTACAGAAAGTAATCTTCACAAGAACCCCAGGAACTGGGGTCTTGCACAGGTAGGAAAGCTGGCACACAGATGCTAAACTGGGGTCACAGGAGGAAATCAAAAGCAGAACTGGGATTGGGACTTTTGCACTGCTGCCTCCATGCATGTTGTTGGAATGCCTTCAACAGGTTTTCTGCTGCTGCAGTGCATGCACACCACCCACCCTCTACAATGGAAACTGCCACAATGCTTCAGTAGGACTGAGTGCAGCTTTGGGAAAAGCATGGATTTATGATGACATGGTACATACTATGATATATGACACATAGGATACATGTTGTGAAATGTCCCTTAGTTGACTAAAAAAACCCAATTACTTGCATCCAAGATCCTGCTTGAAAGGATTTCTGTCTACAAATGGCCAAACAGCATAAAAGTTAATTGCTCTAATGTAGCGAGTCTTTTGCCCTTGCACCTTGCACCCCATTGTTGATCTGGAGAATAGTGGCTTTGCACAGGGTGGGAAATCTGTATGGGTCATTTTTAGCACTGACTCATCAGGCTGTGTGCAGACTTGTCTTGGTGGGTTTACCTGGGCTTTGCATCTCTGGCAGTTCCGCCACAGTGCAGCAGCAAACCAGGGCTGGCTCTGCCCTTGTCTGCAGGCAGAGAGTTACTCCTTCCCTGACAGGGCTCTTCTCTCTTCTCTGCTGCACAGGGTATGTTGGGGGTCTTGATTGCTGCAGTGCCATGACTCAACAGGCATTCCTTCTTGTTCCAGATGAGACCTGGGACTTGGGCTAGCCTGCTCTAGGTCATCTTGGCTATATCTGATCGTTACTGCGGTGTGTTGCTCTGACCTATCTGCACCAGTGGTCCCAAGCTGCTGGTTTGTACACAAGAAGCTGGGATGCTGCTGCTTGCCGAATATTGTCTTTTGAATCTTGCTGCAGAGCAAGCAAACCAGAGTATAGATTATCTTATCAAGCGGCATGTGGATTATTGCTTTTTAGTCATAAATAAAACAAAGCAGAAAAACTGAGATGTGATGTAGAACATGAGCACACAGCCAGTCTGGGTGTTCAGCTTTTGCAGCTCAGGCCAGTACCTGCAGAACATAAAGGGTTAGTTATTCTCGCAGTAGCATGATTAGGTGCTATGAACACTAATGATCCAAAAAGCTCGGTTTTAGCTTACATGAAAATTGTATCCAACTTTTTCATGCCTGTTAACTTTGCAGACAGCACAGTTCCTACAGGAGCCAGAGATCCAGGCAACTATATGAAAACTTACTGCAAATGCACGTAGTGTCTGACTAGACCTGTGGTCCGTGGTGAGGAGTTAGACAAGGTGAGACTGTAAAAGGCTGTAATTGTACACGGGAGATGGCTGTGATTGCTTTGAACGTGGAGCCATTGTCAGGAACGAAGGGGGAAAAGCACTGCCTATTTGAGCAGAGCACTCTTATCTCAAACTTCTGGCTAAGTGAAGTCAGGAAATGATTGGGGGATGCTGTTGTTGTCCGTGCATTTTCACCCCTGGGATTTGAAGAAACTTGGGATTTTGTGCTGCCTTTGGCATGGCTTTGCTGCCCTTTGCCAAGTTTCATTAGTCAGCAGCCAGGGGTTACATGAAGGGTATAGTGTCTACCCGATGGGAATTCAAGGACCACAAGGAGAGGTTTCAGTAACGTTTGTTTAAAGGTACTTGGAGGTTTTAAAATTATTTCTGGCTCCTGAAACACAACTACCATCCTTTAACTATTATCAATGTCATTAGAGCTTCACATAGTAACAGCATGCTGGGATCCATGAGAGTGTCAGACTGGCTTGCTGTTACATGAAAAATGTCACATCTTGCAGCATCTTAGCTCTTGATTTTTGTCTGGTTTTTAGCACTTTGGAATTTGATGCCGTCATATTATCAAAGGGAAAAATGTCTCAAATTGGAGCCTGCTTTAAGCAGTTGCTTTGCAGTCTCAGATAAGTACAATTTGTAGACATTACTCAGAGAAATTTAAATGTTGAAGGCAGCTACATTAACCGAATTGCTGGGATCCACCTAAACTGCTGAATTTTTAATCCAGTTTCCCATTACCCTGTGAGGAGATCTTTTCCTTCTGAGGCATTCCCTCGATTTGCTCTTATCCCTGAGACTCTGGTGTCTTCTATGCTGAACAGCATCACTATCCCCTTGTCTTTGAGTCTCTTAGACATTGCTGTTCCCAGTTGTGTGATGGTGTTGCACTTCATACATCTCTCTGTGTGGATAGAAAGCCTTAATTATGGCACGTTAAATGAAACAATATGTAGAGCGTGGGCTAAACTCTGGGATATTTTTAGTCTTTGTTGGCCTTGTCATGGCCCTTGCTGTATTTCTCTGGGAAACAGTTGTTGAGTAGCATCTTGTCCCACATAACTCCAGGCTCTTGGAAAGCCAGTTTCCTGCCAGGCTTGAGACTTCTGGGACGGCTGTTTTCCCCGTGGGAATGTGCCCATTTTAGCATCTAAGACCTCATGCCTTATTAATGTTTTGATGAGTGTTTGGGGTGGAAAGGCAATCTCAGAATTAAATGTTGTATTTGGGGGGCGTAAACCCACGAGGTCATGCGTTTAAACCTTGGCTAGGTTATTTGTAGCCAACAAACATTTGTATCCCCAAGCTCCTTTTGCAGAGCAATTGGATCGCTAGATCACTGCTGTCAATGCACAGATATTCCCCTGGAAAGGGACAAGAAGCATTCCCGTGACTGGCAAATGAAAATGCTATGGTTGAGTGGAGGACAGGGAGCCAAATCAATGCCTCCATGGAGAAGCAGTCACCTTAGTGCCACGTTGGCTGACTGGACTGGGCTGTCAGCTCGACGATGGGCAGCATTCAGCTCTGCCTGCAAGGCTGGATGAGGAGAAAACCATGTCCTGGCTGGGGGTGTGGGACAGAGTCTGTCATGAGGGGATGTCAGGAGATTTGGGAGAGGGATGTTGCAAGGCCAAGGTAGGATTACAGAGGACATTGAAGAGCTGGGGTTACTGGGTGACTGAGCAGGGAAGCCGACCTGACCTGGATCCTATAGCAGCATTAGCATTGCTGCTTCCAGATCAGCTTGTTTGAAATGCTGGAGCACAAAATGAGGGCAGTTGAACCTGGGGCCAGAGACGTGGCCCCATGGTCTGCCCAGCTCTGTCAGGACCCCTGTTTCTCAGCAGAATAGGCAGAAGGGCAGATAAGCCTGTGCTGCCTCCAGCTCTGTGCTAAACCCCCACTTCAGCTCAAACCTGAGGCTGATGGCCATGCAGATCTCTGGCTCTAAACTGTTGTGCTTAAGTGCAGACACGTGTTCTGCTCTGCCCATTGCCTCAAGCAATGGAAACCTCTATCAAATGGTTGAGGCAGACATCTGGGGATGGTGATATTTTAAACTGCTGTAACATGATTTGCTAGGGATTCGTCTGGTTTTTCAGCCTATGGTATTTTCACCTTTGCGATCTCCTCTTTCTTACCCTGAGCACTAAAAGCTTCTTTTTTTTTTTTTTTTCTTTTAAAAAAAATTTTGGAGTAATGAGAATTTTGTGTAACAACATGGCTCCAGGAAACTGCAGAAGAGAAAGTTATGAGAGATTGTATAAAATCATGTTCTGTTATATTACATAAAAATTAAATAATACCATACTTCAGAGACAGAGAAACACTTGTATTAGCTGAGAAAACACACATGAAATTGGAGTTTTACATGCAACAGCACACAGGGTGGGTAGAAGGCCTGGGAGCAGAACGGACTTCTTCCATGTCTTAATGCAGAGAGTGGAAAAAGAGAGCAGCTGAAGATCCTGAATGTGGAATTCTTCCTTTGCTGGGCAAAGAATTACATTAAGAATTAAAGCAATTTATTTTCTACAGTCATTACACTTGCTTAGCAAATGAAGACCTTTATATATTCTAGTTTAAAACTAATTGTCCAGTTTTAAAACTGCTAAGAATACAAGGAGTGAATTTAAGACAGTTTTTTGATGAAAACACTTCTAGTCCCAAATTGAACCAAGACTTAGATTAATCACAGTCTTCTGTGCAATAGAAGGCATTTGAGAATCCATCTAGTTCATGGGAAAGTGATCTTGGAAGAGCAACAAATAAATACTGTGACCTTTTGACTCTGCTAGCCCTGGAGCTGTGGTAAGTTTGCAGTCAGGCACTTGGTTCCAGACAGGAATTTTCATTGCTGCAGTGAAGTAAATCACCATGAGGAGGAGGCCTCTTTGGCCCTGTCTGCATGGAGATATTTTCAGAGCTCTAATTCTCTGTGGGTGCCCCCTCCATCAGTGACAATGTAAATGGGAGCTGAATGGTAGACCTGCTCAGGAAGCCTGAAATACTGGCATCTTAAACCACCCTAGTTAAGGCAATACCAGAAATGCCAGCTTTATCTCTGCTGTGGTCTGCAGTGGTGGTTTTGGCTAAATCCCATTGATATGGGTTGGACTTATCCCCAGGGTAGATTTAGTGAGGGAACAAAGGGTGCTGTAGTGCCTTGTGATAGCATCATCTTGATGTGGCACATGTAGCACACATTCAGTTTGCCATTCATGTGCACATATCTTTAGCAGTTCAAAGAAGCTGAATTAATGATGGGAAATAAAATAACTTTTGGAAAAAATGTTCGTTTTCATGATTATTAATTCAATGATCCTTAGAAACAAATGGTTTTTAAACCTTATGTTCAGGAAAGGTAATTTCTCTGTAATTAATTTGGCTGAATTATTTTTTTGTTTGTTTTTCTTCTGTAGCCAGGCAGAGCTGTGTGCTCTCAGCCTCAGTTCACATTTCAGCCTTTCCTGGAGCTGTGTCCTCTTCAGAGCTTGTGTTCATGAAGTTTATAAGAACTTACTTATCCTGGAAGCCTCCATTGGTCTCTGCTCTGGATTAAAGCTGGTCCATGGGTTCCCAAGTTAGTAGGCAGAAGAGAAACTCAAACTGCATGTTTGGTCTCATTTCTGTAGGAACCAGCTGCAGCACTCATTTTTTGTGTAACTATAGAAACCAGCGCTTAAAAAAATGACCGGCCAGTGCAAGATTTGGGATAAAATTGAGCATTGACAATGATGGTTTCTCCTGATGGGTCATCATGCACAAGGGAATAAAAGGCCTGATTACCACTGAGACTGCTTGAGGAGACAGTCCAACCAGGCTGGATGTTGTTTTGTGCTGCTTGATTGCCACCTTCTCTGTGAGAGCTCAGCATGACATACCTGGGTTGTCACGTGAGGAGAGTAAGAGGAGTTTGTGCTCTGTGCAGTCATTACCAGGTTGTCCAAGGACAATATGGGGAATACAGCTTTTCTCAGCATTGTAGCTCCTGTTTGGGGCCTTCTGCACCAACAGGCTGTTTCAGTTTCTTGCTGATGCAGCTCAATGAACAGGCATCTGTAGGGAATGCTCTTTGTCTTTGTGGTCTGTGCGGGCTCTGTCCCTACCCTCAGTACAAGACTAGGCATGTCAAACATGCTGAGATCCATTAAAATGAGTGCTTTTCCTCCAATGTTGGCAAAATCAGTGCTCTTACAAGGAGTCTCTCATCACAGTCATCCCTAGAAGTCTGTTATGGAACCGTTCCTAGGACTCACCTTCAGAGTAGTACAAACCTCTGGAAAAGTACCACAGCCTTTGCTGTTGGCTGTAGAAACCTCCTCTCCTTCCTCAGCATATGTGCTCTGAATCTGTGAAATGCTAAAGAAACAACAGCTATAAACTCCCTTCCATGAAATACTTCCTTTTCCTCTTTTCATCCTCTCCCATCTGCTCTTTTCTTGTGCTTCTGTTCTTTTGGTGATGATAAAGACCCCCCTATATTCATTCTATGGATTTCCTCCCCCTCAGGCAGCCAGTGAAAAGTATAAACTGCATTTAATGTAAATCAGAGTAAGATTCTGCTGCATTCCCCCACCCCCCTTCCATGCTCTAGGCATTAGTATAATAAAGGAGAAGGCAATGATTGTTATTTAATTTACATTCTTTAAGGCAGATACCTTTGACCTGTGAGGTATAGGAAAAGACTGGTTAGCGTGTAAATGTCTTAAGTCTGGACTGAGGCTGATTTTTCATGTATTTAGGCAAAGACAGAGATGTACCCCCTGCCTTCCTTCTGCAGATCATCTTCACCTGCCATGCCCTCCCTTGTCACCTCTTTGGGAGCAGTGATTCATGGGCTCACCAAGAACACGGCAGCTGCAGATGATCCCGGTTCCAGGAATGGTGATGACAACTGCAGTGCTGTTCCACCACCAGCTGAGAGACGCTCCCGTAACTGGCCACAGCAATCACTCAATGAAAGCAGAGATCCTGTGGCTGAGAGCTGTGCCAGGGGTTTTCTTGTACTATGCACAAAAAAAGCCAAACTAGAAGATCTAGGTTGGCCTGACCTGTCCCTGTGCACAGGGCAGTTGAGTCTAATCCCTCACTGTGTTGTCCACAATATTTCCTCCTACACTGACTCATTTCACCATGACAGAGCGAAAGGAAGCAACAAGCTTGGTTCTGCCCCTTGTTTTCCCTGTAGGGTGGCTGCACAGAGCCTGATGTTTAATGTTTCTTGCAGTGAAGTGGATACAGCTTTTCTCTGGCAGGACTGAGGGAACTGGAGCTGCTTGTGCCACAGTTTGTTCCCTGGATTCTGCTCACTGGGAAAGCTGGTGCCAGCCTTTATCAGAGCACATGACGTCTTACAATCAAGATGTAAGTGATTGCACTATTAGGGTTTTTTTCCAAGTCAAAAATGGCCCTCCAATGATGTAAAATTTTTCATCCTTGATCCTATTGTGATGGGTGCATTGTAGTTCTTCTGCTCCCCCAGCACATCTTCCATTTCATAGACAAAACTCCACCAATTCATTCATTTACGTGTTTTCTGTCTTTTAAAAACTCCTTAAATTTCCATCACTGGGAAAACATTTAATTGCCTTAGGCCTGCAATATGGTTTTGAGTCTGGTTTGCTGAGTCTTTGAGGATAGACAACTTTATTAACAACAGTGGCTTGCTTTGCAGATAAATCCTCCTTTTCAGAGAACATATTTCCTAAAGAGTTTCACAGCTGATTATGGACACAAATAACTCATCAGAAAAAGTTAGCGATACTCAATGCTTGGCAAGCCCTGAGTTATTATCCAGTTAATGCTGTGGCACTGTGCATTTCCAGCTGTGTTGCAGTGGCACGCAGACCTCAGCAGCTGTTGTGGAGCTCATCAAATGGCTGTTGAGCATCATCCCTGATTTGTCATAAACCTAAAGGTTTCTCTGGGGAATGAATGTTATCGCCTGCCACAGCCTGGCTACACTGCAGTGATGCTCCGGCACTGTCCTTATCATACACACACTGCCTGTTTGAATGCCTTCCCTCTCCCCTTTGCCTTCATTATTTTTCCTGTTTGTTGGGATAGTTGGGATCAGATTATTCATAGCCTTATGCTTCTAACTGACTTGTCTGAAAATGCAGTCTGGTGTATGCTTAGGGCTACCTGGCTTCATGTCTTCCTAACCAGCTGAGCTTATATTTTAAAAAATATTTATATACCTAATAAAGAGGCACAGAATATAACTTTCACAGTTTTCTTCCTTTTTTGCCTTTCAGACACAAATTTAGCAGAACTGATGGGGTACCACAAATTGTTTTGGCTCAAGGGAAAAAGTTTCCAAAGGTTTTCTGACCACTTCAGCCTTACTGCTGCTGGAAACCCTATTTCAGTACTCATGTGTTTCCTAGAGACTTGAAAAATCCATCCCATTGTCTGCTGCAAAAGGTGTTTTGCAGATGCAAGAGATCACAGTTAAGTTTCTCATCCTGATGGTCAGATTATTTAAACTCTCTGTGCTTCACAAAATTTATGGTAGTATGTGAACAACAATAAAGTTGTTTTACTTTTTGGCTTCTATGATTGTCTCTGCAGGGTCTGAATTATTGCAGTGCCAAATTTCAGAGCCCAGCTTTTTAACTCAACCAACACCCCCTCAGTCTTGTTCAAGGCTCTGCTCAAGTGGCCCTTATGTTTGTATGGAAACCTTATCAAAAGAGATGAAGTCACTCCTGGCCAAATCCCTTCGTCTCTGAGAAACACCTTGACAACAGTATTTTTCCTCCTGTAAGTTGCACCGTAATTGCAAGAGATTTGCAGTGGTCACTTCCAGGGACACCCTGGAAAGTATTTGTGTGTTTTCACAGAGAATTGTTAATTTAGTGACTGTACTTCTGGGAAAACTTGCCCCTTCACCATGACTGGGCTGTGAGTGTCCCTGTGACTGCTCTGTAAATAGCCTGGATGGACAGAGACCAAACAGAGCACTTAAGTAGTAAGGACTTTTCTGTTGGGCCTGCTGGGTTTGTGCAGGTTGTCATTGTCACTGTCACAAATAGGCTGCAAAAAATATTTTCAGCTGCTTGAGATAAAATGGGCAGAGGTGGAGACTTTGTGTTGGCTCGAAACACTGAGATGCTTTCAGGCCAGAAATGTTCTTTCTGCTGCCAGCCCCATGAAGACTTCTTTGGCCTGAAGGCTCATGTGTTGCAGGTTATATATTAGCCCAATAAAAGATATACGCAATCTGCCTTGTCTTACTATCAGTCCATCTCTTAAAAAGAATGTTGCTGCAGCTAATGTTGGCTCATATTTGATTTCTATCCAGGATATTTTAAGGCTGCAAAACCATCCAGCAGGATAGGTGTCTGTCTCAGTGCTGTCCCCTGCCTGTTATTATGTATGTTTGTATTAATGACGAGATATCCTGCAGCGTTAGTTGATTTAAATATTGAAAACAAATGTTCTCCTATTTCTGTGCCTTGAGGCTAGGAGTGATTATTCCAGCCTCTTCAGTGTACAGGAATCTGCATCTGCATCTCTATTCTGCTTTGAGCCCAACATATGAACTCAGTTTGCAAATTCATCTGAGAAATGCTAAAATTGGCACCTTGTTCTGCAGGTACCTATACCAGTACTATCCAATGGTACAATCCCACTTTGCTTTAGAAATGTGACTTTTTTAGACTTGGCCACTTGGGTCAACATCCTTCTGTCTCTTTATTGTTTACATCTTGATGTTTCAGTATCACCAGGATACATTATTATGACCCTGGGATGCAAACAGTCCACTGCTGATGGTTTTTTTTAGTAACTTGGCAACGTTATCTAAAGCAAAGCAGACTCTTGAAACTGGGACATACTGCAATTCACAGGGACAATGAAAAGTATTTGTGGTACAGAGTATTTTGCACATTTGAAATCTCTGTTGTATCAATCTTAATCAGAAAAGAGTGCCTGGAGCAAAAATAAAAATTGCTGTTTAATGTTTCTGATAAAAGTAACATTTGCAAAAAAATACATTTAGAAATGGTATAAGAGTTTCACACAGTAGCCTTAACGATGTTGATAGTGTTGTTTATAAATATGTGGTTAGGGAGATATAAAATTGTAGATCATTGACTTGCTAAGCTATAATATCATTTTCTGAGCTATTTAGGTGTGTCAACTGAATGAATGTTTAGAATCCATGCAGCACATGTAGAAAAAATTTGCATGAAGACCATATTGATTTCAGGTGCAGGGGAAGCATTTCAATGCAGAATAGATGAGCTGCTGGATTTATCTGTATTCCAAGTTGCGAGAATGCAGAATTTGCCCAAGGGACCCCTTCTAGTCCTAATGTGAGCTGGTGCAAGGCAGTGGAAGGCATTGCATAGGAAATGTATTGAACAACTGTGAGCTGCAGCTCTTGGATTCTGTTCCTGGTCTCTCCTGTATATCCCAACACGGCATTCTGTGATGGATTCCACCAAATGGCCTCATTTCTAGCCCTTGACACAAGGGAAAGCTGCTCCCACAGCTATACTTGGAGAGGTAGAAGCAGATGTTACTCTTCTGACTGCTCATGACACGAGTCTAGTGTAGAGTCACCAGCACTTTTTGGTGGCTGCATGCTGATTTTGGCATTTGGGGGCTGTAGAGTTGGGGGGCAACAGCAGCAGAAGGCATAGCCCTTGCAGAGCTGTTGGTCAAGGGAGAACCTACATCCCTAGTGAGTGGGCAGTGAAGAAAGCTGGAGGAAAACAAGAAAGCATGGGACACGTTGCTTTTAACTGCAGAGAAATAACAGGAATTTCACAGAACTGATGTTCATGTGGTGATGTGCCATTTATGATGAAGTGCCTCAATTTGTCGAGATAATTTTGAACATTTTGTTTCTTCAGCCCAATGTCAAGATCTTTTTGTGTCCTCAATCTGGAGCTCATTAAGTGTATGACGCATGGAAAATTCTGTTTATCTCTTAATAATGTAATACTGGGGAAAACAAACTCTTAACCCCATTTTCTGTTGGACACCTTCTGCACTCCAAATGCAATCTATTTCATATGTGTGCACTCAAACATTTGTATATATGTCTTTCTGTGTCTGAGTGTGGATTTGAATGGTACTCTGTGCAGAAATCTCATTTGGTCATCGAGAGCAAAATACATAAGCACAGAGCTCAGTCCACCTGAGATGGCCTGAGATGGAAACACCCCCTCACTGCCAGTGTTACAGATGGGTATTTCTCTGGAGGGAGATGGTGAAGGATGCAGTGCATTTAGGAGTTTGTTGTTGCCTTGCTTCGAAGTGAGGAGAGAATCAATAATTTGTTCGGCTGTGAGTTGACGTCTTGTCTGAGTGCCAGCTCCAGTGTCCTCCAGGATAAGCTGCCAAAATGTCTGAGGGAGCAAAGCGGGATGTAAATTCCACAAGTCATTTTCCTGAAACTCTTATGTGGGAAACCTTTAGAAGCCTCTCAGTAAGGACAAAATCCTTCTAGGCTTAATGCTTGTTTGAGCAAAATTCCTTTTGAGGTCAGTAGACCTAATCCTGAAGTCTTATCACTTGTTTACCTTGATGGGATTTGAGTGTGTATGGGGGGAACAGAGGGTCTTGGGACAGGGCGTGCTGGGAATGCTTTCCTGGGAGGATGGAAGAAACCTGCCACACTCTGCAGAAATGTCTCCATCTCTGAAAGGAAGGCTTGCTTCAGTAAAAATCACCTTTGCTTCCTACTTTCTGAGCAGTGGTTGAAAGAGCAGGTGAGGGACCCTCTTTTCTCTGAAGGCTGTTTGGTGTCTGTGGGTGGCTCAGCCCCATCTCTCAGGGACGGTGCATCGTGCAATTCCATGTGTGTGCTCCTAGAGTGTTTGCATCTCAGACTTTCTTTTGCATCCTAGATGAAAAAAGCCCCCCCAGCTGGCAGCCTCCTCATATCTTTTTAATTGTAATACAGTCCATCAGAGTGATAAACAGTGTCAAATACAGAAACAGATGAGAGCTGAGATATTGGATTCTCTCATCCTTAAGCTGGGAAACAAGCTCTGGGTTTGCCGTGTGGCTATGGGGAAAGAACTTTGCAAGGGGGCTTTGGAGCAGGTCCTGGCTCTGCTTGCCCCATGTGCTGTCATAGTGAAAATTCATGAAAGGCTCCTTGTCCCTGCATTGCAAATCATGGCATGCCAACAGTGCCCTCAGCAAAGATTTCTCCTGCCTGTCTCTTTTACCTCCCCTCTCTCTGCTTGCAAATTGAAATCCATCTCCTTTATAACAGACTCGGCCTTTATTAGCCAAAGATCATGGCTCTTTATTAACCTTTCAGTAAGGCTACATCAGCTGAGTGAAACACCATTCAGTGGGGCATATGGCATCATAAAAGTCACTGCTGGTGTCACACAGCTGTGTACAATTTTGTTTGGTTTCAGGCTTTTTGCTTTTTAGTAAAGAGATGGAAAACATTCTTTTCTTCTTTTCTGCTTTCTGGTGAGTGACTTATAAACAGCCTGTGTGAAATTGGCTCTGGAAAATATAATCAGGAAAATATATAGGCTGTTGCATTGTTTTTATGAATCCCAGGTCAAGGTACCAGGAGATTCTGTGGTAAAATTTCATTAAAATTAAAGAAGGAACTGTGCTGCTGATCCAGGAAAAGTAAAGCTTCATCAAGCCTAGTAACACTGGCCCATCTTGTACTTTATTCCCTGCTGCTTATCTAAAGTACATTTCTTACATTCAATAGATTTCTACTTCTGGCAGTTTATAACTCATGAGTTTAAGAGCCTTTGACTAATTAAGAGCAGAGAGATTTTCACCATGCTGCCATAGCACCACTGGAAGAATAATTTTCAAGTGTTTTGCTCTTTGGGGGCATATGAGGCCAAAAATTACAAATAAGTGTCTGTGTAACTATAGGTAAACATTTATACTTACATACATAAATATACAGACTTATACATATATACACATACATACAAATATACAAACATATATATATATATATATAGACACATATATGTGCTCAGATTATATCTATGTCCATATCTATATTTGTTAAAAAAAAAAAAAAAGCCTTAGAAGTGAACACCTTTGGAGGGCAGAAAGTAGATACTGTTAGCAGTTTTCTAGGTGGGTCTCTGGTTGGGTTTTAAGTTATTTGCAAATTAATCATGGAAGAATGTTAAGAGGTTTGGTCTCACAGGTGTAGAAGCATGTGTGATTGTGTGACTGCATGTGCACACATGCAGAAAGCAACTGGGAGGGATATCTGTGCTTAAACTGAACAGACAAGTTTTATTACTTCTGTCCATTGATGCTGTTTTGAAATATGGCAGGCTGATCCTATTAGGGTAGCTCTGAAATGTCTTTCCAAAATGGCTTTTGGTTCATGCACTCCTTTACGTCCTTGATTCACTTCAAAATCTGCTCCTCTCAGCGTTTGCTGCTCTTGTTCACACAAATGCATTGAAAAACGGATTGTTACCCAGCAATCTGTAACAAAAGTGTTACCTGGTTACTGTAACAAAAGAAGGGGTTTGGTCCAGGTCCAGAGAAAGACATACAGGAAAGGATCACAAGTGAGGAAATGACTGTGTCAAATTGCACTTGAACAGTGAGAAGGTAGAATGCATATGAAAAACAGCTGAGTTAAAAGAATGTGTAAATGAAGGGACAGGCAGTTCAGTTGAAACTCACAGCTGCATTAACCTTACTGGTGTTGGATAGTGCCTAACTCCACAATAGATCCTGTACCACAGAGCTCAAGATTTAGGAAAATGTATGAGTTCTTAACTTCATTCCTGTTTGACAGCATGAGCCAGTGCCTCTCACATCACTGTGAACCCCATTTCCAGCTCTCAAAAGGCTTGGACAGCACTGAGACTCAATGAATTTTTAATTTCATGTATAGATATTTGTGGTGCCACAAGGGAAGTGTCTGGTCTGAACCATCAAATCTACCCTGAAATGGGTGATACAACATGAAAGCATTCAGGAAAAGAAGTATTTGTTGATGGAAGTTATCAAAACACCACTCATTTTAGTGAAGGTTGAAAAATAGCTTTGTTGGGGTAAGAGAATTTACAAATGTGTCATTATGCTGTTGCTAAGATTACACCTGTAGCATCATGCACCAAGATCATGCTCTTAATGTCAGAAATCAGACTGCAAAGGAAGACTGCACCAAGCAAGGAGATATGGGAGCAGGAATGAATTTAGCCAGTTTCATCTAGAGAAATGCTTAATGGCAGGATGATCATCTTAAGGGTCATTTAATACCAGGAAAAGGAAATGATACATAACACAAGTAGTAGCACAAAGAACAGTGAATTCAATTTAATAAAGGGCAAATTCAAATTGGAAATGAGGCTAAACTTTTAGATGGTTAGGGGCAGGCAGAAAGGGAAATCATTTGCTTAATGAGGTAGTTATGACAGACTAGGTAGAAATACTCTGTTTTCTGAAATCAGTGAGTGTGGAGTTCAGTCTTTCCTGCCTGATACAGTGGGTTCAACAGCGGAGTCCAGTGGTGTTTTGTCAGCCTTGTCCATCATGACCATTAGTTGCATTAATAATCCGTGTTTGAATAAAGGCACTACAGGAGCATTGTAGAAACCTTCTTGTTTCTCTAACACTGGAGAAAGAAATGGGATATTTTGTATCTTCATAATATGAAACAAAAACTTAAGTGTGCTGTGGTTGTACAGGTAAAATTTATGTGAGACCACATGGAGATTTACAGCCTCATGACTTTTGTGTCTGGTCAGAACTGTGTTATAGAAAGGCTGGGGGGGACTCTTCATTGGGTTGTGGGGGGCTTGGGTGCTTCCCTCTTCACTGTTCTGAGGATAGTGGTACCTCAGAGGTACCTGTTGAAAATCCTACTCTTGTATTCCACTCCTACTGTTTCCTTGAAGCAGAGGTGACCGCATGGCTCTTGTTATGCAATGGGTGATCTCAATTTCCCACCTGCAGGGCTTGCTGCTCCAAATGGGCTCTTGGGCTCTTGCCTGCTTCCAGCACTTTTTAGGAGCATGTCTGAAGCCAGCCTTGTGTCTGTGTTGCCAGGCAGGCATTATGAAAAAGAGACACAAATGCATACTGCCAGAACCTCACATCTGAGTAAAAAGTGAACCAAATGTATTTCAAGTGCAAATTTAACAGAATTGGTGAACAGTGCAAGAACTGATACTGATATATAAATCAGGGATTCTGATGCAATGAAGAGAAGTGATCAACAAAACTGTTTATCTCTTTGTAGCACAGATGTACAGTTGATAGTTCTTGCTTTACTTTAAATATATTGATAGGCACAAAGTACCTCACTGATGAGGTTGCATAGGGATCCCAGCTAACAGTTAATTATTGCCAACTGATGAGTTTTGCAATGTGTGAAAATGAAAGGGTAACATTCAGTGCATGGAAGTGGCTCATATTGTCCAAAACAGCTGATGATTAGTGTGTTTAAGTAACAGAATTCTCACAAGGATTGGAGCTGCTCAAAATTTAATGCTGTCATTCCAGGACCTTGATAATCATCAGGAAATTAATGTAAAACTGTGATCTCATGTCACTTGGAAAAGTAATGGAATAATCTGATGGGCAGAGCTTGCTAGGGATCTAACTGTACACTGGAAAATAAGTCTTTAGGCATGGGTCTCTGTCAACAGCAATGGAAGTGGAGAAGACAGTAGATTTTATTCTGTAATTATCTGAAATGGAAATGGGAGGTGACATAAAGAGAAATAGAGTAGTGTTGCTTTTAGCAAGGAAAATAGGTCAGCCTAAATACTAGCACTGGTTGTTACATGCTCCTATGGATGTGCGTGTTGGAGAGCTCACTTGAAGATTAATTTATTCCTGTAAAAACATTCCTTTATAGAGATCTTCTTTGAGCTTTGAGATTTTCATTGGAGAAATGGAAAGTTAGCAGCTTCCAGCTACCAGAAAATTTCAGATGGAAACCTGGTTGCTACTCAAGTTTCTTTCCCCAGTGCAAACACACAAACACTTGCAGGAAAACATCTGTACTGGTGTGGGCATTATTTCCTCTACAGTACAAATGAGTCAATTTTTGCAATCTGTCCTGTGTCTTGGTTCTGCAGCATCCCTTACTGGATGTGTGAGACAATTCAGCTGCAAACTCCTCACTCCAGTTGTGAGATTTCAAGTTTTTGCTTCTAGGTTTCTGTTGCAGTCACAAGTTTGTATGGTGCTTGGATGGCTTGCCATCCCAGTTGCTCTCAGATTCTCTCTGTTCTTTGGTGAAAATAAGTAACAAAGTGTTTGTGATGTTCAGTGGAAGCAATGGCAGCAGTTGCACTGGTAGTAAATGCCAAAGAAAGAAGCTGAATTATCAAGAGTCAGCACAAGAGATTTTGCTGCAGTAACTCAGTCTTTTCAGCTGGGGATAGTCACAGATTTAATCCACCTCTCATGAGGTGTCGAAGCAGTTGAACAATATCCTATGAAAATTATATTAGTAGTGTTCCAGGACCATAGGAAAGGTAACACTTCCACAGTGTTTTATCAAAATATTTTTGGACCAATATAGCACATCACCAGTGTTTATCAACTAATATGTAGCATGTACTGGACCCAGCTACCTAACTGATTCAAGCTTTAGTCTTTTATGCTGTGACATTGAGTTGCTCCTTAGGGTGCAAATGCTAGGTGGTCTTCCCCTAGCAGGTCTCATCTTTATCCCTATGTAAAATGGGCAATGCTTTGTGGGATGAGGGAAGTCTTTCCTGTGTTGTTAAACTAAGGACTTACTTAAAATATCTTCCCTCCTTCAAGTAGGTGTCAGTCACATTTTTTTGGTTAGATACCATAGACTAAATCCTGTGTCTGCCCTGAGTCTGTAGTTAAACGGAGTAGTTCATCACCAGGGGAAAACAAGTCTTTCTTTATAACTGTTTATGACTCTTCATTTTATCTCGGCTTGTCAGTGTCTGGCAGATTCTCCATCCTTTGTGCCATTCCTCTTCAGCTCACTAACAGAGACATCATTAGCTCTGCATATAGTGGCAGGCTTGGGGATTTAGTTACTTTCCTTTTCACTCTTTCTTGGGTTTTCTTTGAAATTTATTTTCTTTATAGGTGAAAAAGGATGGGGGTCTGCTCTGAATCTGTTCTTAGCACTTGTAATTACTACAGGACTGCACTGACCTGAAGTGGTGCTGCAACTGTGCTTAACATTTCTGTTTGGAAAAGCATTTATGATGCTGGCATGTGTATCTGATTTTGATAGCTTTACTTGTACTGTTTAGAACCATCTGAAGAGATTTATAATTACTTGTTTTGTAATACAGACACAAAGAATTAAGTAAAGGCTTTATAAGTAATCTCTTTTTTCCTCTAGCCAAAGAAGCACTGTCATGTTTTCATATATCAACTTATTTAGGGTCAAAGTTTGACTTCTCTCTGAATTTGATAGGCATATATAAGTGCTGCATCTGAGTAGTTCACAGAGGGATTTGGCACTTTGATTTTTAAATGCAGTGCCAAAAGTGTGGAAAGAACAGTGTAGCTTGATTAGAATGGAGCCCATGCAACGACAGGAGGCACATTTTCAGCAAAAATTACTGTGAGAGGAGACGATGACTTAGGAAACCAGTTGCAATTAAAATTGTAACTGAGTTGATACCGGAGACAGAAAACTGCTAGCTTTTGATATTTGCTATCTAGGCAGAAACTGAGAAAATATGTGTTTTCTGAGAACAGAGATAGGGAGGAAAGATGACTTACGTTTAAAGCTCTACATGGGGACTCAGAAAATTGACTTCAGTTCCTTTCCTGGCTGCCTCACAGGATGCCTCTGTAGTCTTGGGGATGATTACAAAGTTTTCACCATATGTTTATGCTGCATCTAGTGATCTGGAGCCCTCATTTTAGTTGGACTTCATGAAAGTCTAGCCTACCAAGTAATATTTATTCACTTGTGTATACCAGAAAGTAAAAACAAATGGTCTTTGGAAAAATTAAACTGCATCACATTTACACTGAATAGGGATTCTGTGTCCTGGTCAGTGACGGATGAAAAGTAGGCCCTTCAGAAATGATGACATATCAGACTCAATGCTCAGACCAAGCATGGGATCATTTAAGTTGTTTCCAAAAATGTTGTGAGGAGGGAAAAGGGAGAAGGGGAAGTGGTGCTTAACATGAAGTCTATTAGGTATTTTCCCAGGATCTTTGTCACATAACTCAGGAAAGAGGAAGGACATAAAGTAGAGAGATCCCTCCTCAAAGAGGACTTTATAGCACCATTATTGTATCAGCCAAATGCAGACGCACTTCTTTTTTAATGAAGGAAAAACATGCCTTTTTTTAAATAGATAAATCATCCACAAACAAGCCTATGTGAAAATTCAAAGGAAGAAGTCCAAAGAGGCATGCCAGAGAAGGAAGTTTGCGGAGTCCAAGGGATTCAGAGAAGACTGCAGTGGGACTATCTCTGAGAGGGAGCGTTGACATCACCAGCTCTTGACGGGTTCACCTTCTGGGACTCTGACCTTGGACTGATGCCAGGACGTTTGTCTTGGACTTGTCCTGTGGGCTGGTGAGTTAATGATGGAATGACACACGTCTCTGCTGGGCTGAAACATGATATTTTCAGATTGCTCAGTGTGAGGGTTTTGGTCTCTGATCATTCTGTCTCCTGCTCCAGTGATGAGAGGATATGTCAAGTAGTTAAAGCACAAATCTGGAAGCTGGAAGACTTGGTCACTGTTCCTGAGACTGCCACAGCCCATTTGAGATTTTGGAAAAGTCAAAGACTGACAGACATTAAATGCAGCATTTTCCAGTGGCTCAATGACTTAACTCTGCTGTCATTAGACTCAATGGGACTTTCCCCCTTGACTTTGTTGGGAACCTTATATTTCAGACTGTCTATAAAATAGGTTATAAATAATTTGGTCTCTAATAATTTGGTTATAAAAAATGTGGGCCTGCTGCAGTATGGGGATTTGATGCAACTTTTCAGCTGCTGTATAATGGGTGGGGAAATCACAGTTAACTAAAAAGGTGGGTCACTGCTGCAGGCCCTGGTTATACTAGTTCAAATCCAAAATAGTGTTGGTGTGTTTTGCCAGAGTTCATTGTTACACAAGTACCTACTACTTCTCAGTTACTCAGGACAGGTAGATGTGATGTAGTATAAGCAGGGGAATGCTGAGTGGAAATTGATTCATTTGGTCCTAGAATATATCCCACAAAAACTCAACAGCATTTTCCACAGGAGCACTACAAGAAGGTACTATTTATAGTTTGTGCTCATTTTGTGCTGTCTGAAACTAGGAAAAGTTTCCACTTTGGAAAGGTTGTAGTTTCAATTTAGAAAACAGAAAGGCATTTTTAAATTCCTTATTGAAAATTAATTTTTTATTTTGACAGAAATATAGAATGTTTCTCTCTGATTTTGTAGAATCATGGACCCAACAGAGAGTTTTCCAGAGCCACCAATCTGGTCTCATAGTTTTAATTCATTCCCCTTTGGTCCATTTGGCAAAGACATATGGGTCCAGAAAATGTTTTTCCAGGGGAAGTGTCAGTTTCAGTCCTGCAGAGAGCTCCCAGGCTGGGAGTCCTCTGAAAGAGAGATGTGAAGGAATCAATCAATCAAGTGGTGCCATTAGCAGGCAACAGTCTACAGAGACATGTTCAGAAAGCCCCAGAAATCCCAGATATACTGTGCTTTTGCAGGTTGCTATATTAAGCATAGAGTTGGTCATCTCACAAGGGAGAATGGGATCATATGGCCTAATTCTGCTGCTGGACAAAAATACACATCCAGAGTCACCGAGTGCCACAGTGCCTAGAGAAAAAAGGAATAGTCATGTGCTCCTTATGCTCCAGAGGCTTGCTCAAGCAGGTCTCTCCTGTTCCCTGGGCAGTCTAGGGGCAGAGGAATGTTATTTTGAGAACTGTTTGACTGCATATCAGGGATCCTGAAAGGCCTGTGAGTTTGATCTTAAGATTTGCTTGGACTTCCAGTACTTTGGCTGTGGCACGGGTTCTGCCGGCTGGGGGTCGCTGGCCTGTAAAGCACTGGCCCTGGTGGCTGCGTTGCTGGTGTCCTGCAGCGTGAGCTGCTGGGGAGCCAAACAGCCGACAGCACCGGCAGCACAGGCTTGGCCCCTCACATCTCTCCTCTGAAAGACCTGGCAAAACCGAAAGCCTGGATGTGTCAACGTCAACAGATCGAGCTGTAATGTCATTAAAGAGTCATGTTGGAAGTTTCCTGGGCAGAGCTGCTGACTGCATCCTGGGTCTGGCTAAGAAACAATGTAAAAGGTGAACTTGGCTCAGTGGGTTTTACTTCCCTGCCCAGAGTGGTACATTCTGTACCAGAATGGTGCAGCTGTACTCTTTGGAGGAAGAATAGGAATTTTCTTTAACTAAAGATGTTTGCAGTCATTTCCTGTCTGTCCTTGAATTCTTTTCATATTCATATTCATGGGTTTAGTCTTAATGAGAACCATAACTATATGTTAAAAAGATCATCTGTCCCTTAAAATATCTCTTGGAATAGCCAGCAGGAGAAAAAAAAGTAATGAACAACAGCTCCCTCTGAATTTTTGACTCATCTAATCACCTAAATTAATCAGTGTCAAAGAAAAGTATGCAGCTTGGTGTGACCATCCAGGGCACTCTGTCTGGCACCATGACTTACCCTGCCTTGCCCGTGTATCCAGTGTGTTCTGCTGTGGGTTATGCTCTGTCCTCAGGTGCCTGCCATACTTATGGTTGTGTAATCAGGCTGAATTCGGGACAAATGTTGGCTACAACAGAAAACTATTTCCAAGCAGCTGTAGGTCTAGTTTGGGCCCTTTAGGATCAAACTTTCATCTCCAATATAAATCCACTGAAACAGAGTTTGTCTTTCACACCTCTTGAAAGTAGAACTTTGAGCTAAGTGTTGCCTTCGGGCGTTACCCTAGGCCCTGCCTCTGTGACCTTCCATGCATATGTACATGCTTTTGGTGACAGTCTCAAGTTAATGGTCATGGCTGTGTGTGGAAAAGGCAGGAATGAAAGCAGTGCCTAACTCCAGGGTTCTTGCAAGCAACGAGGACCAGTGTTTGGGAGGCACCAGCCCATAAGTTGGGGTTCCCCCTTCCCCCAGCTCTGCCACTGGCTTGCTGTAAAATCCTTTGCAAATCATTCACCTTCTCTGGAGGTTCAGTTCAGCTTTTGTACAGCAGGAACAATGATTCCTTTCAGCTCTGCCTCTACAGTGGTGATTGCACGGGGCTAACGAGCAGTAATGCAGCCTTCAGGGAGCTGCAGTGCTGTAGCCACTCCAGCAAGTGTTTTGTGCTGGGAGAAGAATGGATCCTTAAAATATTTAATCAGCAATCACTGGGTATATATACCCCCACTTCTGGATTAAATACTCTTAGTGATTTAGGGCTCTATTATGTCTTTGCCTTTTTTGTTTATCTCATGTTCTCATCAGTTGGAGCTTCACTTTAGACCATGATAAAGCACTTTAACCTTTACTGGCTTTATTTGTTAGGAAATCGTCTACATATTTTTAGCCTTTTTAAAATAGTGATTCCATTCTCACTTTCTGAAATATCCATATTCCATATTTCCATATGGGTTATACCTTGTAAAAAGATTATCTCCATTTGCTCTTTTTAGAAACTTTTCAGAAGGGAAGGCACTGTCCCAATGCACAGAAGCAATTTTTCTTTTCAATGGATCCTGTGACTCAAATCTAAACCTTTGCTCTCAGAGGAACACTTTTCAAATGTTTACTTACTGCTTGATTCCTGATAGGCAGTCTGGAAAAAAAAACAGATGAGGTGTTACTCCTGAAAGTTATACTGCTTTATATTGTTTGAAAGGCAGAGATTGAACTGATTTGTCTAGCAGCTTGCCTTTTCTCAGCTGGGGGAAAAAGTTCCTTTGTAGCTCAGGCTTTTATCAACAGTCCAGTAAAAGTGTTTTATATATACAATATAAAAAATCATACAACATATAAAGCCTTTTATCTTGATGGCTCCATAATAGTTGACAGATTTGTCAAGTAATTTGTCAACTACTTTCCTCCAAAGTTATCTCTTACTCCAAAAAGTTGTCATGGAGGTATTTCAATGCTAGGTGAAATTATTCTTGCTACTAATAGCTTTGAAATAACAATCAGACTTGTAATGCGTGCATTACAAAATTTTAATCTATGAATTTTAGAAATGTTTTCCTAGTCCTTTTTCCTAGCTGAAACAGGTTGTTGTAAATGGGCAAAAACTGCATGAACTGATGAGGATGCCTACTCCTCTGTGGTACCCCTGTAGCCATCCCAGGCTTGGAGACGAGCCTCTGTGCAAGGACTGAGCTGCCTTCCAGGGGCCCCGTGAAGTTCCCTGACTGGTGGCACCATGACCTTCCATGGCCACTGTTTCCATACAAGCCTTATATATCAGCAGTGTTTGCCTCTTCTGGAAGGGCTCTGGATACACATCCCGCATGCATACACACCCTGAATATGTGAGGCTTCATCACAGGATCCTCTTATCTCCTGAACCTTTCCCCTGTGCAATTGTTGGCTACCTCGTGAGCAAACTGGTTGCAAGGTGCCTGAGGGTTTTGTGAAGGGATCCACAGCAGGAGTGTGTTAATGGAGTCAAGTGCTCTTTATTGGCTCCAGTGGATTTCACAGCGCCCTTGGCGCATTCGTGCTTCCTGTATGAAACTTGGCTGAAGGAGTCAGAACTGCAAGACATCATCCCAAATTCCAGCTGGGATGCGTAACTTGGCTATATGACACTCTCCCCTCTTTACCCCCCCTTACTTCCCATGTTAAATAGTTTCTCAGGGCTCAAAGGGGAAAGAGGAAATAATCTCCAGGCCAATGATTCTCATAAGTAGAAAATTTGCATAAATAAATTAGCAATGATTAATAGTAAGAAATTGTCACTTGTCTCACTTGCCTGGAAGTTGTAGCTTGCTGAAATGACAGTCTTGGTGTCGGGGGGTTGGGATGCAGAGAGTGAATGATGGGGGTAGGAATTTATTTTATAATATTTTCTAATTGAAAAAAAAAAAAAAGTGTGATTTATTTTCCTTTGCTGCAGCCTGCTCCAAATTTTCAGTTTTACATTAATAGCTGTGGGAACAGCAGTTCTTACTGCCATATACTTTAGCTATTAACACTGTGTCTGGTTTGACAGTACATCTCTCAATTTATTTTTTTTATTCCCTTGTGATCATAAAATATGTATCAGCCTTCCTTTCTAATCTCCTTTGGCATGTCCAGCTAGTTATTTTGTGTCTTTCCTCCTTTTGAATTTGATTTTTCTAACAACATATACTTAATCAGAAAAAAGAAACTATCTGTTAAAACTCCCTTTTTTGAAAATTTGAAATTTGATTGAATTCTTATTTAATGAAATTATTTTTCCAGGAGCCCCTAACAGCTTTCTACCCAAAATGTTTGCTCCACTGATATTTTAATTGCTGTAATAATCAGCATTCTGAGTACGAGGTCTTTCCTCTAGCTCAGTAAATCCATACTGGCTGAGTAAAGCATGTCTGTGATTTATGTGCAGATAAACAGCTTTGGATCCTATCCAATCACTTCATCAGTTTTAATTCGGCTGCCTAATCAGTAGCAAACAGGAGGGCTGTTTTTTGCTGGTTTGGTTGGGTTTTTTTGCTTTATTTTGTTTTTAACAGGGTTGGGGGTGTTAATACAAGGTTTGGCATGTTCCCCAGAATGGCACAAATAGCTCCCCATTTCTCATCATCCTTGTGTCAAAATCAGCTGTAACTTTCTGAGAGAGTTTATAAGCAGGGGATGAGATGCCAAGCTGTGCCTTTGGGCTTTCGTTGGTATCCAAGGAACCAGGCAGATATGCAGTCTGAACAGCGAGCCTGCTCTTATCTCATGGTTTATAAAGGACATCTCTCAGATGCCTAAGAAAAGTGGAAGAGCTCGTACAGAAGCAGATTTTGTTTACTGTGTGTGTTTAGGGGTTGATGCCTTCAAAATCATTTCCACAGCAATTATGTTGCTGCAGTTACTGTTTCTCACCAGGCAAAGTGGCTTGGAAGAGTCCTGGGAGGCACAGGTGGCACTGTGGGGTGCAGCTGTGCAGGGGTGGGACAGGAAAGCCACTCACCCCACTGCACCCTCAGCCTTTCCATCGCTGTACGGGTCAGCCACGGGCACAGCACTGTACAAGCCAGAGGGCTCCACATGACTCCAGACTGAGGCTCTTGAGATTAAGGCTCGTGACCGCAGTTCTTGACCTCGTTTTTGTCTACAATAACCTAAGCAAATGCCTGTTAAGGTTAAAACAGTGCACCATTTACATTATCATATATTAATGCCATGTGTCCAGAGGTGAAGCATTCTCTGATTTATAAGCAGCCTGTGAAGGATTACAGAGAGCAACCCCATTTTGGACATCAGATGTAGGGCAAGCAATACCATCTGTAATAACACAGCTTACCTAAAGAGCTTAGCATGGTTTGAGTAGTAAACCATGGCTGTGTGTCTATGAACCTTGTCAGCTCTCCTGGCTGCTTTCATTTCAGTGTGTAAATGTGCCTGGCCACTTTATTTACACTGGGAAACTGCAAGAGGTATTAGTAGCTTTTTCTCTGTATCTATTTTTTTCCTGTTTCATTGCAGTACTTGCTATGCAAGCAAGGAGCAGTCTTGGGGAAGCTGTGCTAGGCTGTGTGGGCACCACTGGAGTGTTTACAGGGCAGATTGACTGGGCAGAGGACTCTGGAATTGCTGCTATATCTTCTTGGGGGTTCACATTATTACCAGTTGACAAATGCCACCTTTTTCCCATGTCAGGTTAAACCCTCCCAGCTCTGTGTTTCACTCTTACCAAGAATCTCAGCCAGAGCTGCTCAAGCTTTTTGGCTCAGCCTTAATTCCTTGCACACACCCATAGCTGTAGGGGCTTTAAATAGACTTTTGAATCATTGTGAAATCAGAGAATTAGGCTGGGCTGGAGGGAAGGGCAGGGCACTGGGTATGTGGCATTTTGGGATCAGTTCTCTGTGCAGATGTGGGTGTCTCAAGGGACCTTGGGTGAGGTGTGTAATCCATCTGCTGTGTTGGATTTTTTATAGCTTGCAAAAGGGCAATAACATCTCCTTGCCTTTTAATGGCAGTGAAGAGAGAATAAAACCCATTAATGAAGAGAAGACATTTAGACCCAGTGGTGGTTCGGTACAGCTTCACCTCCACTAGAGCACTCACTGGGCTTTTTATCTGCAATGCTCAAAGAGTTTTCAAAAATGATTTGGCAATGTGTGTGGAGGGGGAAGTTTGGCCATTATACTGTTATGTATATTATGGTGCTTCTCTTTAATTGATGACAGCCCTGTGGAGGGACTACCAGGCTTGGGATTCTCCTGGCTTTGACTGAGCACAATCTATAGGTTTGGTTCTCTTAAACTCAACAGGAGCTCTGAGCATTCCTATTAAAATTCATGGGAAATTAACTTCAAGAGTCCTGAAAGAGGAACACTATCCCATTTGTCTTATCTGCTGCTTTAATGGAGAGATGAGAAAGGTTTCATGGCGTAAACCGACAGGGAACCCAAACGTCTGAGAAGAAATTTCAGGAGAAAGCTCAGTGTCTTGCAGATCTAAGGGTTCGTTTAGGCAATCCTCTGCTCTCTAGCCAAAGGGGAGCTATTATGTTTCAAGAGGCAGTGTGCAGACCAGAATTCTTCTGCTGATGAAACCTAGAGTTTGTGTTGTCCAGTGGCTTTATAGAAAAGACTACCTACAGTCCTGGAGGTTTGAGCTAACAGGTGCATCTTGTTTTCTCACAAGCTGGTATGCTGGGCTCTGAGCTGCCTCCTGGGATATCATCAAAGAAGCATTTCTACTTTAACCATTTTAAAGAGCATGAATTATCTGACAGTGAAGACTGAGTCCTTTTGGTGGGTGCTCTGTCACCCCGGGGTTCCTCTGAGTGTCCCACCTTCAGGATTCAGCCCTGGCAGAACAACTGCAGAAATGATCACATCTTCGTCCTTTTCACATGATTTCTTCCATGAGGAAAGACTGATAGGAGAAGGAAGGAAATGTGAGAGTCTGTATGCATGTTAGTGTTAATATGTTGAAAGAGGGGACTGTGAGAGCCTTTTCTGTGTTACGGAAATGTGATGAATGAGGTTTCTTGAAGGAAACAATTGCTTCAGTCCTCTCAGTGAACTGTGTGACTGGTTCCTCTGTTTCTGCAGTTTGGTTTTTTTCAGATGGTGCTACATTTATTATGATGTTCCTTTATAATTTTTTTTCCTGTTTTCCCTTTTTACCCTCTCCTTTCCTTTTTCCCATTCACTTTTCCTGATTCATGCTGTATACAAACCATTGTTCAAAGAAGAATTACCAGGGTGGTAAGAAGTCTGCCTATGGCTAAAGCCTGATGGCCCATCCCTGAGTGCAGCACCTTAACCTACAGAAGCCCTCTGGCATTATATAGAATTTTGTCAGATGAGATACCAATTTCCCTGGAAAAAGCATTTTGTCTTTTTAGTATCTCTATACCTTGTCTATGATGTAGCGTTAGCAGCATGTGCTCCTTCTCAGGAGCTCAGTGAGGAAAAACCCATCTGGTTTGTGAATGCTCAGATATTGCTCTAATGGAAGCCATGTAAATAACTAGATAAATTATTTCACTGAGATTGTCTGTCGAGCATAATCGGTAGCAGGGTCAGAATCTCTTCACAGTGTTTCATTTCTTACTGGCTGAGTGGGATTTGTGCTCACAAGCCATTGTACAGAAGTGTCCTCCAATTTTTGCTGTCTCTGTCTTTTCCCTGCCTACACTTTTAGCTCTTTGATCTCTTGCTGGTGAGGTCCAGGGAGCAGAGACTACCAGGGCTAATGTCTGCACTGTGCTCAATGCAAAGAGTTCAGGCACAGGGTAGGCTTTGTGGTGCTGCCATAAGTAAAGGATAAATTAGTACAAACTAATCTAATTTGTTAGAATTTGTTGTAATTTTTGCCTCTTTACTTTCATGAGATTGTGATGGAATTGTGGGGTTTGGATAAGACATAAGGGTGAAAATAGTGAGAATAACCTTTCAGATCTGGGTTTCTTGATCAAATTTGTTCATTCTGAGCTTTGCTTTTGGCATTTCAAAGAAGAGGTTTATGGGCTCACAGCCAGTGTGCAGGCTCTGTGCCCTGCCACGCCTGCTGTGAGACTGGGGGCAAATCGTGTAGGCTGCACTCACCCATCTCCATCTGTCTGCAGCTCCTGGATTGACTTGAGCAGTTCAAATAAATCCTGACTAACCTGAGTGCATCTGTAGTTCAACTGGCAGAATGGAAGGTACAATGAACTCCAGCAGGAGTGAATGATGAGGCAGGGTGATGGGTGGTGGGGACAGGAGTGTTCCCAAATAGAGCACTACAGTGAGGAGTAAGATATGCGTTCACAGCCTACATTTCTCACTGGTGCAAATCTCCCACTTGGAAACTGGGACAAGAGTGATTTCTTGTCTGTGAGGATGAAGTATGTAGGATTATGAAAAGTTCAGGCAGGGTTGTACAATTTCTCAGTCAGACTGATTGTGTTAAAATATTTATTGTTTCCACAAACATTGGCTGCTACCTAATCTGTGGGCTAGGATTTTTGTAGAAAGCAAATAAATGCAGCTGAAGCTACTTTTCAAGCATCCTTCAGGTGAGCATTAAGGAAAATTTTTACATTGCTTTGTGGTTAATCTTGAGTAATATTTTCATCCAAATAATATCAAAATTCTTCCTTATCTGGTAGAAGATGTAGTTAGAAATATGCACTGAAGACTTGTTTTCTGATGTTTCCACAGGTCACTTAAGATTTTCCCTGGAGCGTGACTTCGAATATGACACTTCAGTAATGCAGAAGCTGTAAGTAAATAATATCATGTTTGCAGCCCTTGTTTAAGAGCTGTGTTTACACTCATTCCAAAGCTTTGCCAGAACTCATCTTTACTGGACTCTGTCTACTTCATAATAAGGTGAAGGGAGGTCACTGAGACAAGACATGGTTTCAAAGTCAGTTGTGCCATTTTAGATGCTTTGCTGTATCAGCTTCTTGTTTAATCTAAGAACTCCAATAATGGTTGCCTAATCTGCAGGAAGAAAGCCCAAGACATCTGTCAGTATTGCAGGAAATGTCACAAGCAGACAAAATTAAAAATGCCTCATTAGCATCTATAAGCTGTGGATAAAATGTAATGATACATTACCAAAAGCTGGCATGCAGTTGGTTCCCAGGCACGGAACAAAGGCCAAGAACCTTCTTTTGCTTGTGATGCCACTAATTAAAAACCCTACTAGAAGTTAAACAAATGAACCCTAGAGGCTGCTGATCTGGTCTTGTATTTGTTGGCCTTTGGTAACTTGATGTCAGAGTTCAGTATCTTAGGAGCCATATCACAGAGGGAAGCTTTTGGGCAATTCCTGGTTGTGAATGCATGAAAAGGATACAGTTTCCTTCTCCTCAACTTTTTCCATCTTTTTTGAAGGTGAATTTGTAAGGCGCTAATTTTGGTATCTCTTTTCTGAATTCTGCATTGTTTTTCCTAATCAATTCTCTCAGATCTGCTCAATCTCCATTTAATTCAGTCAGCTACTCAACATCCAAACCTTTTGTAATAAACAGAGTGCTAATTTTTCCATTTATTTCAATTGTCTTTCATCAGGTGTTATCATATAACTCAATCATCCGGCATTGGAATTTGTAATTTAATCAATAAAGGAGGCCATTTTTCTCAAGGAGATCAAGGAAGAAAGATCTTGAGAAAAATGCACAGTGAAAGGAAGGTGGAGAACAGAAATAGGTGATAGGAACTATGGTTGGCATTTAATAGCTGCACACCTTGGTGGCTATACGTGCCTGGCAAGTAGCAAGCAAAAGATATACCTCTACTTTAAAATTCATGGATATAATGATTTTGCCTGTGCACTCATCTTGCAAAATCTAGAAGGACAATCATGGATAATACTCAAGTTGCTATGACAAGCTGGAGGTGTGAATTTTGCCGCAGGGGTGAGGTTTGTTTTGCATTCAGCCCCTGGAAGACAGCATGTCTTTTGCACAGTGCCAAGCAGCTTTGAGCAAGGCCTGGTTGGGAGATTGAATGGCCCACTGGAGAAGCACTTCTGCTGGGTCACAACTGGAAGTCTTCCCTTGGCCCCTTCACAGAGAGATTGCCTGGGCAGGTCTCAAATGTCAGGCCTCTGTAGAGTCAGCCATGGTTTTGCTGATAAATTGCTTATAAGTATTATGGTCTCAACTTGGCAAAGTCTGCAAAACACAAGATGAAAGGTATCAAAACTATTCATTCAGAAAATGTTAATATTTAAAATTACAGTAAATTGTTTGGTGTTTGAGGCATGTCACAATACTCCTTTGCTTACATCTCTCCCAAGGCCTGGTTGCTAGCACTGTAGCCACATTTTCTGCAAATCAGACATTGAACCAGCTATTGAAACATCCATCTTGTGGGATTTTTAGAACATATCTTTTAGTTGAAGCAGGCATGGTAGAGAAGACTTAATAATAAAACCTTTTGGGGAATTTTTAATACGTAGTATGTGGCATTTGTCTTGAAAATTTTAGTACTCCCCTGGAGTGCTACTCCAGATTGAATTTAGGGAGTATTTAGGGAGTATTTAGGGAGTCTTTAGGTGCCTATTTTCAACCTGCATTGACAAACTTTTCCTCTGGTAAGCACAGGAGAATCAAGTGTAGAGCTCTACAGTAAGTATTCTTACTTCCCTCCCACCTTCCATCCCCAACAACACCCTAAGCACTCGACAGTAAAAGCTGTCACTTAATGGAGACAGGGTCTTACCTCAGGATTTATCAAGTAATGAACATCATGGATTGAAGAATGCCTGGACAAGAGTTGCATTGCAAGAGGCTGCCCAGAGAGGTGGTGGAGTCACCATCCCTGAAGGTGCTCAAGAAATGACTGGATGGGGCCCTCAGTGCCATAGTCTGGTTGACAAGCTGGAGATCAGTCAAAGGCTGGATCTCAGAGGTCTTTTTCAACCTAAATTATTCTGTGATTCTGTGTGAGTCTGTGAGGTGAAATGAAATGGAGATGAAATTGAAATGGCTTGGTCCTAAATTCTCAGCCACTCTTGAATTCGAGTCCTGCTTCTGTTTTGCACAGCTGTACCAGAAAGTTTTGGACAAGAAACGTGTGGAGTGTGCCAATCAGACAGCTACAAAATCTACAGAACTGCAACTGGATGACAAATCACTCCCTCTGCCCTTGGAAAATATCACAGAAGCCTTATATGAGCAATATTGTAAATATTGTTCATCTTTTTTTCATAAAGCTGTGTTTGAGTCTATTCTCCAACCTTTTAACAGTGCCAAAGGATTGCCAAACATGCACCATATGATTGTTTATGATCCCTGGTCCCTTCTCATGCACTCCAAATAACATCGTCAAAGCCAGTGCTGTTCTGCCTGTCGTGTTTGGCCAAATATGAGAGCAGAGTTTCTCCCACAGAGTAGCTTAATGTGCTGTATTTGAAGATTAACTTTTGGAGCAATGACTCTTTGACTGGCCAAAGCAATCGGTGTTTTGCCCAGCCAGGCAGCCTAGGGAACCCAGCTCTAAGAAGCTTTCTGATGAGAACTGAAGCTGAAGACATTTCTCGGGGTTGATTTACCACTCAGGGGCTCAGAGCTTTGTGGAACTGGAGCATCTTCAGAAGTAAGCAGTGGCACATTGCAGATTGCTGCTTTGTCCTTCCTGCAGTAATGACTTCCTCTTTTCCCCTAAACAAGAGAAAATCATGAATTGTACTTTAGTCCTGCTTTACGGTGGTATTTTGCACAAAATCATGCCACTGTGAAGTATGTCCAAAAATATTTATATGTATGTCCATTAATTTTTCTCCACTTGCTTTTGAGTTGATAAAACATTTTGAAACACTTGTTTTTTGTTGGGTTTTTTTTGTCCTGCTCCCAGTACTAAATCACCCATGTTAGTGATTCAATACCGATCAGGAATTTGGGGGGGAAAGAAGAAACACTGCAGTCACTTTTAGCTCATCTCTTAAAGGCTGTTGGGTTTTGCTCCCACTGATTTTGAATCCAACAGTCTGCAGGAAGACTGGGTGTCATTTAGCTATTAGAGATTTTTATTTTCCTGATCATTGTGAAGCAGCATCATTAACACAGGAAAATTACCATGCTTCACTGTGCTGCGTCCATGGTGCATTAGAGGCCCTTTTCCATTGGTAAAGCTTAGTCTGTTCTTCTGTAAAATCAGGGGCCCATTGGCAGTTCTTTGGCAAGTGAGACAGAGGGACTGTTTAATGGGAAGAAGAGTGGTCTAATAAAGGGGAAGAAGTCGAACATGACAAGTGCAAGGAAAGATAGCAGAATGTTGGTTTATAAATCAGTGCATAATTGGGCCAAAATATTCATCCATTTTCACAGGGCCAGGGAGAAAGAGGACTGCAGTTTTGGGGTAAATGAGTTACATGATTTTTCCAAAGCGCATTTTAGAGAAGTCAAGCACTCTATCCATTTCTCTTCCCAACACGACTGCTGGGCTTTCAGGCTAATGGAAAATGGTTTGTATTGCTGACTTCTCTTTTTTGAAAGGGTGTATTGGCTTTTAGTGAAGAAATTTGACTTATGCTTGAATATGTCTGGATTTTACAAATACATTTTTAGTTTAATAAGATGAAGCCAATTAACCAGAAAAGTCATTGCCAATGGATTTTACAAGTACATAAAAATATATTGCTTTTTCTTGAAACATTTCATCACCCTTTTGAATGTTCCTTTTTCTTTCCTTTGCCACCAGTGACAAAGCACTGTGATAATTTGTTCCGTCATGCCTTTTCCTGAAAACATTGATCTCTGGCCCTGATTGTGTATGTGTGTGTGTGTGAGGATATTAGGCATGTGCATATGCATCTATTTATTTCTGACTCAGAGTTTATTTCTTTCTCTGGTGTTGTTCAGTGTGTTTAACTTGTGGCCTGAGGAGAAACAGAGCACACAAACTATAAAAAGTTGTTCTGAAAAGGTTGCTTAAAGCGGCATAGAACCCAAGGGATAATGAGCAATCTCTCAAAGCCAGGTATTAATGCAACTAATGAAACATTTGGCACAGCAGAGACACTGAAGAAAGCAGTAGCGCCTGATTGTGACCCCTCTGCCTCCCTGGGAGTGGAGACTCTTCAGAGGTCCCTCTTTATGTCAGCTGTGCCTTGCAAGTGAGGGTGGGACAGAGACCTGCAGTGGCATGGAGGTCTGTGGAAACGAGTTCTGATCTCTGCCTGCCTGTCTCTGAGCAGTAATGCTCATTTAATCATCTATAGCAATATTTTACTTGGAGGAAATTTTAACATGAGGCCCCGCCAGCCTCCTCTACCCCTAAATTTCCATCAGCTCTGCCTGAAAGAGGGCTGGGTAACACACAAGACTGAGGAATTGTAGGATTTCTGTTTCCATTACCTCAGCCTTCCCCATTCCCTTGTAGCCTTGCCTTCTGCTTAAAACGGAAAGGATATTAACTTCTATGAGTGTGTGGGGCGGTAACCCAGCAGGCACTGCCTTGGGATGACATGGTTTTCCCTGCTCTGATCAACTCTGTAAATTGAAGCATAAAGAGCCTGCTTTGATCTTTGCTAGTTTGCTAGTTTGCTTTAGTTACCAGTTGATACAAAGATGACTTAAACATGGTACTTTGGGGTAAAATAGAATGTCTGTCCAAGTACATGGAAATGACAGACAAAATCAGCTGTTGCAAACAGACATCTCTGTTCACATCAGCTTTGCCCAATTTGTCAAGAAAACATCTGTATCATCTAAAAGAAAAACAAACACTAAATTTGGGTAACAGGAAAGGCTTTAATTCTCTTCTTCTGCAGACAGTGGGACTGCCCTGCAGGACAGTGCCCTTTTTGCATCACTGCTTTCATTTAGCAGTGGTTCTCACATTTTAAAAGTAAGTTTAGATATTTTGCCAGCAGCCTGCCATCATTACTAAGGCTCTGCGTGTTTGCCATAGAGCTGATGAGCTAGTTGAAGGAAATTATTACATGAGGACTTTAAAGAAGATACCCTTTCAGTGGGGTGTGAATTTCAACACAAATCTAACAGTTGCCTAAAGTCCTTCTGGATTTGTGAAACTGTCCCGTGAGCCACACCAAGTTGTGAATGATGCTGCTCTTTACACAGCCAGGACAGCCCCACACCTCCTTCCAGTAGCATGTGCTGGTTACATCCAAGCTTGTCCACTGCTTATTTAATTCTCACTTTTCTTTTGGCCTGTGTTGAATTCCTGGCGTGTCCTTCATATTAAAATGACCTTGTTCCTCCAGGGAAACCTCCCCCACTTCAAACAAATGGTACCAACACCAAATAACTGCTTTGTGGTATCCAGTTTTGTCCTGCATTTGTTTTACAGCTTCCCAGGAACCCTTGGCTACTTCGTGCAAACTGTTAACTTGAGGGTAATAATTTTGTCTGGGTTTTGTCACAGAAATTCAATTAAGGAGGATTATGAACACAGTTGTAGGCCTGTTTCATTTACAGTTGCAAATGAAACCCAGGCCACACACTGATCGTTTATATAGGAAAGGAGATGCTGTGTAGTTTTGAGTGGCTGAATTACCTGCATGTTCCTTTGTGTGGCTTCACTTATTGCAGAAGGGAGGGGAGTGAGACTTGCTAAAATTAATAAAAAAGTGACATAAAGGCAGGAAAGAAATCACCAAGGGGAAAACTACCCCCACTGCTTTTCCCTAGGAGGCAGACATCCCTTCTACACATAATAAACTCCACAGGGAATTTCTTCCTCCTTAGAAAACACATCCCGAAGGACAGGAGTGAGTAGTCCTTTATTTATTTATTTATTGCTAACAAAGAGCAATATTCTGTTTTCATGGCCTTGATTTGGCTCCAAGTCCCTGAGCCACTGGGGACAAGGCATAAGGTTTCACTTTTTTTTCAGTTCTTATTTCTGGGCCATGCAAGCCAACTTTTTAATTTCATTTTTCTCTTTTCAAGTTTTTCTCCAGGCTGCTGAATTCCCCAGGTAGGAAAGGGGAGAGCGGGGGGAAGGGGAGAAAGAACGTTTACCATATTGTAGCAAAATGATGGCTGCTGCAGAGGCTGGCTCCAGGTGGAAGCAGCATGTTTGGAAACAATGACACAAGAAGGGAATTTGTTTATTTGGGAGATGCCTTTTTAAGTTATGAAGGACAAAACAAAGGCAAAACTTGTCTTGATGTCCTGTGATGAAATGTCTGTGTTTGTAGAAGAGCAATATATCTCAGCTTTGCTTTGCAGCAACAAACTTGGGAAATACTTTGCACCACTCAGGGGACATGTGAAGGGCTTGGGTCACCCCTTCCTCCTTATGCAGGCTTTGTCCCACTGCTTTGGGCTCTGTCCTCTAACCCTTTGCCTGAGAAATCCCACACTGATTTCCCCAGGGTGTTGCCTGCCTGAAGACATGAAGGACAAAGCTTAGCTCCCATCTACTGATTTTTATTCATAAGGAGTTATCACCATTTAGCAGATGGGGAAGAGAGAGGTGCTCAAAGGTGGAATCAGCCCCAGCTGAGTTGAGCCTAGGCACAGTTCCAGGCTGTTTCCTGTATGAAGTGAGTGCTGCGGTGTCTGCTAAAGGACCTACCCAACGCATCACCTTTGATTAAAGCTCTCCCAACCATACTCTGTTTAACAACTCGTTTGCCTCTTGTTTCTTACATTCTTCCTGATCCTTCAATTCTAGGAAGGGTTATACTGTCCTTACTGTGGTTTCAACTACATGCCTAAGAGGCTTACTGGATTCTTCACCAGATGAGGGGAAATAAGCTCTTTAGTTTCTAGGTGTAGATCAGATACTGTTTCTGTACCTCTCTCTATACAGACTTGACACTGTTGAAGACTGAAAGAGAAGCAGGCAGCTTATTAACTCTCAAAAACTTCAGCAAAATTCACTGTAAGTGATGCAGTGAAGTGTGAACAGTATCTACTTTTGCTTCACATCCAGGACAATTCATCCTTTGGTGAGGGGCTGTTACAGTGATTTATATTTCTCACTTGTTTTGTGATAGAGTTGTCTGGTGTCAAACCAAACTTCTTGTTGAGGTGAAACCTGGATGAAAAGAATGAAAGGCCTTACATAAAGAGTGATCTGTGAGTCCCTTGCATTTTGGGCACCTTTTCTAGAGAAGTTTGGACAGCTGAAATCAGAGTCCTCAGCAGCTTTCAGTCCAGGTGAACATGGCTTTATGGAGAGTATTATGACTATATTTGAGTGTGAATAACCTTGCAGAATTCAGAGAATTCATGCTGACAGAAAAATAGTGGGGGAGAAAAAAGGGAGGATCAGTATTTTGCATAACTATCAGATTGTTTTGTTACAACTGATTAGGACAATCTGTCGTAATCCAGTTTTGATGTGTAGTGGAGGAAGGAGATGAGCATCTCCAGAGGGTGACTCAGGAGGGCTTTCCCATGGGTGACAAGAGCTGACCTTTGGGACTGCTGATGTCCTCCTGCTGACATGCCAAGGCCTGGCAGCCTAGCTTAGCTCAGGTGAATAAAGTAGGGTGAGATGAATCTCTGCCTACGTTTCAGTCACATATTTTATATTTGGTAGAGCATAGAAGAATAGTCCTTTTTTAGCATCTTTCAATCTGTAGATAGTAAAGTTAGATCCTTAGCCAGGATAAATGAGATAAACTTCAATACTAAAGACCTGACTTTGATGGAGTAACTTCTGCTTTCTCCACTTCAAGCAGTTTCAATGTCCATAGAGTTTTCTGGGGTTATTTCAGTAGTACCTCTAAGCTTACTACCTAAACTTCAGCAAAAGGACAGAAAGAGGCTGCATGGTATGTAAAGTACACATGATTTCAGGCGATACCTTATGATTTAGATAAAGCATTTTAGATTCATGACATCTGGCAGCATTGCTCTCTCAGAGTGTAGCAGAGACATAATCCTTTCAAATCAACTCTGTTGGAGAGTGAAACATTTTTCACCAGCCTAGTTTAAAAATCATATCTGAGCCTTTCTCTCCTGCTAACTGGTTCAGCACAAACAAACAGCACACACAGGATGTAGCTGTTTCAGCAGTTTCCCTGGAACTTGCTGTACATTTAAAATTATTTTCTAGCTTTTTCTTTTTGAGCAAGTTTTTTTTTTTTTTACATAGAAGGTAAAATGTGTAGTTCAATCATAAAGCTAGATAAAGGATTGTAAGCCTGTATTGGACTGAAGTCCTTTTCATCCAAATAATAACTTTATCTGCTTATTATGGAAGAACTGAAAGAGGTGTGGGAAAGTTAGACTGAAACACCCTCAGAAGCCTGTATTTCAGCATTGTGGGGGAGGCTGACCATTAATATGGGAATGAATAACCCTCCAAAGCCACCTCGTCTAAGCATCTACAGTAAGAACTGGCAGTGCAGAATGCACAGACTAATTCTGTTTCAGAGAAACTAAAATCAAATCTTTGTTACAGCTTTATGTGCATACACTCTCAGCAGGAGCCGATTTCCTTCCCTTTAGGCAAACTCACAAGAGGCTGAACATTTAACAGCCTCGAACTACCCAGTCTGTGTGCCATATGTACACAGCCATGCCTGTGTTGTCAGTCTTTAGAGTCTTCCTGAAAGGTGGAATCTGGCTGGTTGCTAGCAATCCATGTCCTTAGAGGCACTGGAGCAAAATGCTGATGTTGATCAGAAGGGGAAGGTCTGAAATTGTAAGCAAACAGAGAAGATCCATCATGCATTTTCACAGATGATAAAAGGCTGACAGTGGCAGTCTGCTTATCAAATAAATAGATTTATTGAAATAGCCTGTGCTCTCATTAAATAGTTTGCTTTTCATGTTTTTGTTTTACTTCATCTTATTGAAGGTGTGTGGGTTTTTTTCCAAACCTACTTTTGCTGCCATGGCAAACTGGCTAATTTAGACCATTTCCTCTGTTAATGCTTAAAAGCAGTGTAGACTGCAGTGCTCTCTTCTTACTGACATTGTGGGATCTCAGAGCAAAGCCAGTCCCTGTCATGAAATTTGAGATTCCTGGAAAATAAATCAGAAAAATTAATGAAATAATTATAAGTTTGTTCCTTGCAAGATGATAGTGCTGGTGATAGTGCTGCACATTTCATTTAGCATAAGCATAGTCCTGTCAGCTATGCTCAAAAAAGGGGGTAGAGTTGATCATTTTTAACAGTAGAGAGAAATGAAACGCAGCAACAAAAATGTTGCTAGCATGGTATGACATCCCTGTGCTGAAAGGACCGTTTCTTTCCTAACTCAGCAAGGTATCACATTTTTTGTTTTTATTCCCAGGGGAAGAGCTGCTGTTTTCCTCCTTTTCTGGAAACATTTGTAAGATGGGAAGTGGAATATTAATAATTGAAAATGCAAGTTGCGGTAATGCCATTTGCATAAGAATGTTTCTTGACCCATGCAGCATATTCACTGTTTATTGGAGAAAATATCAACAGAGGAACTGTGGGAGCCTGATGGATCTAAAAGGCTACCTGGCAATAAATTTATTTCTCAAATGAATCTTAATGTGGTTCCAAAGACTGGAATTTTTTATTTGTAGCCTGCCCTTTTCCCTGAAAGAGGTGATGCACTATCAAGAGACCAATATCCCCCAGTACTGGGTGTGGTGCCAATAAGCATGCATTTAACATGGAGTAAAGATTCTTTTAGACAAAGGACGTGGGGACAGATCTTCCTGCAGGATTTGCTTGTTGAAGTTTAACAGTCCCAGTGACCTTCACTGAGAAAGTCCTTCTCCAAAAGCATCTTAACAATGAACTGCATGGAGCTCAGCAGCTGGCATTAAGACTGACTTGACTGCTGGTATTTTAACC
This sequence comes from Eopsaltria australis, assembly GCA_034509425.1. NCBI lineage: Eukaryota > Metazoa > Chordata > Aves > Passeriformes > Petroicidae > Eopsaltria > Eopsaltria australis. Next base: position 1,730,753 of record JAVTVJ010000067.1, on the reverse strand, counting down.
TGTAGTTTCAGGAATTGTGGTTTTCTCTTTGGACCTTCTGGGGTGTTGTTTGTTAAGCCAGATGCTTATGCTGCAGAGCCATCCTTCCACGCTGTTTGGAATGCCAGTGGTACCAAAACATTACTCATGAAGTGCGCACGCTGTTACGACTCGTGACTTTAACTCTCAGCATATTTATAGGCCTCATTTCCATTTTTTGTGGTCTCATTAATGGAACAGCAATAATAAATTGAAATGTTAATGGGGGATCATTTCACCAACAGCAGAAGGTATTAACGAACTTGATACAACAGTTGAAAGGAAAATAACTTTTTAGTAGTGTCATTTTTTTAACCATTGCCCCTGATTGTCTCCTTCCAAACATGTGGAATAGGGGTGGTTTCAAAATTATGGAAATAATTTCATACAGATAATCAGCTTTCTGGATAGGTTGCATGGAAGATGGACTGTTTGCAGAAATTGCAGTGGGGGCAACCATTCTGGAAGTGAAGTATGAGCAGACCTTGCTGTAGTCATAGCTATAGAGATAGAAACACAGAAAGCACCTTTTGTCTGTGTGAGTTAATGAACTTCATTAATGGAGAGTGAAAAAATGGTCCTCCTTGTATGAAGTGGGCATTTCACATCCTGCTGTGAAATACTTGGGGGTAGTGTTAAGACGTGATCTCATAGAGACTTCAATTCCCCAGCAGACAAGGGACTTGTACCTTAGGGTCCCTTAGGGTCCCTTGGGAGCACTGCATCTCAGTTTTCCCACTGGTAAAATTGAACGCTTTGAATGGAAACAGTTGGATTTTAAGGCTTGGTTGGTATCTGTGGAGAGTTAGTGTCTCCTGAGGGAAAGGAGTTACACTGTGGGGCAATCCTCAGCTGGAAATAAACAGTACCAGACACCATCCAGGACCTTTCCCAGTGCCACGTTGTTGAAGACCTCTGTGCTGAAATTAGTTACAGCTGTGAAGACATTTCTATATGCATGCTTAGATGTTGAAGGCTAAAATCGGTAATACATTTGAAGTAAATTTGCATTCTGGCCCCTGGTACAGAGCATCTGTTTGAGTCTTTTGCTGCTTAGTTCTAAAAAGCTTGTTCCCTGTGAGTTTTCATCTCTCTGAGTACATTCATTAATCCTTTTTGGACTTTGCTTACCCACAAATAAAGAAGAAGCTTTGAAGTGGATTGGCAACTTTTCACCACCCTTCTTTCTTTCGTTTTGTTAAATAGTAAGTTTAAAGGTACTACAGTGGGTCAAGAATTGCATGTTTGAGCTGTTTGTTTCTTGCAAGAAAAGAGATTGGCATTTAAACGTGCCATTCAAGCTAATCATCTCATAATCAAGAGTTTACTGACCTAGAAACTTAATCTAGTCCTGTGAGTTCAAGTATCTGCAACTTTTTTTTAGAAAACAGAAAAAATATTTTTTTCAAATGAGGCATGTGATTGGTCTAATTCTCTCTTTTTTGTAGATACCATTAATTTGAAAATTACTTCTGCGAGGTGCTGTTATCTTGCTGCTGTGCGGGCAAACTGTGAGCCCTAGCCTCCTGAGCTAAGCAGAGGGTGACTGAGTACATATGAAAATGGACAGATAAATGCCAATGCAGGCCCATTTGAAACAGGAAGAAAGGAAAGGGAAGAAAAAGAAAAGAAAAAAGGGAAGATTATCTGTCTAGTCTTATTGGCAAATGATCAGAAAAGCTACTGAAAGCACTATATTGCATTTTTTTCCTGCTTAGGGCTGGATAAAAAACTCACTAAAATAAATGGGAGACTTTCCGTGCTGTTCTTGATTTTGGGCTGGGATGCCTGATCAACACTTACACGTTCTCTGTCTCCCTGCAACAAATTGCTAAGTGCCTCAAGCAAATAAAGATACTGTCAACAACCAGCACTATCAGTACTACTTGGCACTGGCAAAGCAAACTCATCTGTTGTGGCTAAAATGACTCCTCAAGATGTAGAGAGGAAAGCACTTGCTTTGAATATGGATATGGATATAACCCAATCATGTGGCATGGGGTTATGTGTTCAATAAAGTGTCATTTTTAGATAGACAAGTGACCTTGAAACGCTTTTAACAGTTTTCTGCATCATCACCTTTTAAACTTCCTACTCTTTAGCTTTAGTTCAATTGTATTTAATTCCCCCCTCCTTTTTTTTTTTATTTCTTATAAAGTTCAGTGTGTGCTGATTTGGTTTGGGGGTGGAGGTGGAGCACAGCTGGTGGAGCGGAGGAGCAGGGAGGGAGATCTTTTTAAAGCAGCTAAACTTGTAGCCAGAGAAGATACTGCATTTATAATGTTCCCATTCTTCTCAATACTTAACAAGAAAAATGATTGTGTGTGTGTGACGTGAATATTCAGCACAGAGCTTTGGTAGCTGACCGCTCTCTTTTCACAGCCATCCAACCGCACACACATTCCTAAGGGATTACCTCACTGCCAGCGCTCCTCAAAGTGTGGGATACGCCGAAGCCGACCAACTGCAAAGCTCCTTTCTGCCTGCTGCGGTGCTGGTTTTAGGCAATGACCTTTAAAACCACAAATCTAACCCTACGTCTACTCCCAAAAAGATTTTTCATTCGTTGGCTAAATGGGAGAGATGCTGGGCATGGAAATAGGGCAGAGTCTGTAGGTTACATATAGAAATTCCTTTCCAAGCTTTCCACTCCCCTTTGGCTCCAAACACTCAATAACTTTCCAGCCAGAGAATGTTTGTCCCTTCCTTCTCCCTCTCTTTTTTTTTGGTATTCTTCCCTTGTTTTGCATATTCTGACAACACTGTTTACTTCAGCCTGCAGCTCCCACTGCTTTGTGTGCTTTCTCCCTGTCTCACAATTGCATAAATAAATCACTGAGGAAAATTTGCATTTGATGGGAATTTTTAGCTGATATTAAGTTTTATGGGTGGAATATAATATACGTGAGTTGACTTAATTAAACTGAATTGTCATTTGTGACGCGGAGGTCCTTATCTGTACAAGACTATTTTTGCCTTTCATATTTTTTGCTATTAAACATGCCAGTGGATCTGAAAACCCAAGGATGACAGGTCTCAGAAAGTATCATCTCTCTTGTAGCAAAATATCTGCTTATGCCAAGTGAAGCAAATCAGCATCATCACAGAGCTGAACAGTTAATTTATGCCGTGAATTTCTAAATGCCAGGGGATGGAATCTGAGGCCCATATATGTTGTAGCACCCTCTAGTCGCCCTGTTGGTGACTTGCGTCACACTAGAGGAGAGAAGGAGTCTAGTAAAGTAATTTAGATCAACGGAAATTTGTCTAAAGTTTGTCTAGAGTTTCTGTGCCCTGATATCCTGCATAGGTTGAAAGTGTCTTCCTTGCCCCTCCCAAGCAGCGGTGTGTGTCCCTGGGTTTGGCTTTGGTGAGTGCAGGGTTTCTGGCTGGGCTGGCAGATGGGCTCAGCCCTCACTGCCATTGCTGAGGCTGCAGGCACACACTGCCCCTTCCACCACACGGGCTGAGGTTTGAACACCTGCAGAGCAGTGGGGAGCACACGGGAAATTTGTCTCATCAGCTGCTGCAGCTTTGTTTCGGAGTCATGAGGAACCAGCCTCCCAAATCCCATTTTCACCCTGTTCTTAAATATCTGAATGGAAGGGAAGGGTGGAAATGCCATTTTCCCCTGGATCACACACCCAACTAGAGCATCTTTAATCCATCCCTCTGATCAGGAACTTGGTCTGTGATATTTATCCTTCCATGAGAAGGATCCTTCACAAAGCACAGGTTCTTGGGAGGGCTCCACACGAGTTCTGACTTTTTGACTGTTTCTCTGGGGCTAGGCTAGCGAAGTGTAGCTTGATATTGTCACACTGATTAATACTGATAATACTGGTGCAGCTCCCCAAAGTGCATGAGGGACTGATTGAAGTACTAGTTCCAATTTATTTATTTTTCAGGCTAAAGATTTCCACACTTGCACAGCTTTTTGCTGTCATTTTCCATGCAAGGGGTCTGCGTGCCCCTGAGACTGATACTGCATCTGCTCTTCTACAAAGACAAAGATAAACTGGTTCCTGGTGTGTTGTTATTTCGCTTACTCTTCAGCATAAGAACAAGCAATAAGACCACATTTTAGATGTTAATGAAATTAATGAAAGACAGATCTCGGAAACAGCTGAGATTGTTGACTGTCTCAGGAAGATTTTTACTTCATTTCAATTACAGATGAGCCAGAACCAAACCGCTGATTAGAATTGCTCCAAATTTTGGAACCACATCTCTCAGCTTTAGAGTTTTGACCAGTTTCCAGTGTTTAATTTTCTTCCTATTTTATTTTTCCTTCTGGTTTTACTCCAGGTGTTTTAATGTTTTCATTTTAGCTCTGTGAAAGACTGGCCTCATGAAGGACATGAGACCTGCTGCCACAAGTCCCACTGAGGCTGCAGAGGCATAATTTGGTTTCCGGATGTGCTGGTACACGCTGGGAGAGCACACACTAGACTTGGGGCTGAGAAGCATTTCTGTGCAATCTCGGCAGGCAGGTGGCTGCCCCTGCTGCCATCCTGGCAGCTCAGTGAGGGACAGTCCCTGGGAAGTCCTCCTTTGGTTAAATAGCAAATATAACTGGCCTGAAATGGCCGTGACTCTTGACAAGTCCCCAGCTGCAGAATCTTACTGATGGTTTGTTCTCATGCCTTCACCCTTAACTCCAGAGCACCCCATCAACAATGCAGTGTTCTCAGTCTGCACATATATAAATTGCATCATGAATTTATAGTCTGATTTAAAAAAAAAGCTTCCTGGAGACAGTGTATTAATAATGAACAAATTCCTTTTTATGTCTCCTGGATATAAGGGGACCTTGAGGCTCTCCCTGGGGAGAGAGAATGGTCTGAACAGTCTAGTTAGAAACCTCAGAGGCAGCAAGCACACAGGAAAGGCTGGTTTATTATCTTGTTCCTTCATTGCTGTACTCAGATCCCAGGAACAGTGTTACTTTGGGCCCACAGATATTGTGCAGTGCATTTTTAGGGGAGGTTGAGAAAAACACCTGATCATAATGGCCTTAAAAACATTGATAAAAGAGGAAAAAATAATTTACATTAAATGCTGCAGTGCTTCATTTACACAGTATAATAAAAAGCAAATTTTGTGATTCAAGTAATGATTGCAGGTTATTAAACTGGGCTTTAAAGGCTTCATAAATGAAAGGCTTTTAATAAGTGATGAACATGGATGATAATGCTCTTGGAAATAGAGAGAATCTTTATTAAGCCTGACACATTTGTTCTCCACCCACCCATTTCCCTGTTACTTTACTTGGTCCCTGGATCAGTGTCATAAAAATGCGCCAGTGGGACAAAGCTTGAGCTGGGAAACTGCTTGGGAAAGCACCACCTTCCATGGCTCCCAGGGCCTGGAGAACATGAATGACGTCTTGGGAAGAGGTTGCAACACCATGGATTGGCCCTGGTCAGAGAAGGGGTCATGATGCAGCTGAAGGAGGTGGGACCCCACTTTCAGAGGCAAATTCATCACCAGATGGTTTCCATCTAAGTATGTAAGAGAGCTCTCCTCTGCCATTGTTGAAAGATAGAGCAGAGCACTCCCTGAGACAGGAAAGTTGCTTTCCCGGGGTGGCTGTTCAGGTGGCAATTCAGGTGGGAAGCTGGTGATGGGAGCAGGCGTGGGGCTGAAGGGCAGAGCGGGGCCGGGCTTCATTAGGGCCTGATTCAGTAATATCAGAGGGTGCTTTCTCACTGGATTGTAGGATCTGGCCTGGACAGTGCTGAAGTGAGGAACTTTGACAATCATTTCACTGCTTCTCTATGTTTTCAAGGGTCTGTTCTGACTGGCATCAGATTGGGACTTACTGACCCTGAGGGGAGGTGGCGGAGGGAGAGGGAGAGCCGAGCCAGGCAGCAGACAATAGAGCCTTCCTTCCCTTGACCCATAATAAACCGTGGTGGTGTAAGGGAAGCTGTTCCTGCAGGTACTGCCTTTTGATTAGATATTTGAGAACCATAAAAAACTTCCTGTCATGAGGGTGAGCCTGTGAGACAGCCCTGCCCAACTAGTTTTGGATAACTTAATTTTACCTGCTCAACTTGCCTCCTCATAGAGTGGAATAGTCTGCTCTATTTTGCCTAAATTATTAAGGACTGATGAGGTTTCCAACCTAGAAGTGACTGCATTTCAGTGATGGATGAGTTGGTTCTTCTGTGGATATAGTAATCAAGGCATTTTTCAGCATCTTCGGCATGAAAGGCACAATATAAATGTGAAATATTATTTTGTGCCATGCAGCTGCTCAAATCTCAAATACACATTATGTCTCAGTGTTTAAGACAGTGTTTAAGACTGTTAAATTAAACTATTAAAGCCTATAGAAAAAACAGAGATGACAGAGTGCAAATTAAATCTGAATTATCGTTAAATTGCTGTGCCAGTAGTTTTCAAACACATTCATAGTGACCTGGAAGAGAGCAGGGGGAGTGGAATGACATTCACACCTCCTAATTGGAGTCATTATCCGTCCTTTGTTATCGTGCTGCCCACAACAAGGGCACCGCTGGGACACCAGTGACTTGGGGGGGAAGGAGGGGGGCAGGAGGATGCCTGTGGACCACAAGGGTTGTTTTGAATGTCCTGCCATGTCTCTGATTTAAAGCCAGGACACGGCCAGGCAGTCACTTGTCAGACAGATAGTTTTTAAAGGCAATAAATGCCTGCAGGCTCTTTTCTGTGCGTGGTGACTGAGACGGGGGGGTTGGGAGAAGAGGGGGGCATGGTGCATGGCTGGGTTGTGCTCCTGAAAAATGTCGGTGTCCCAAGGACATGTCGATCCTTCCTCCCCTCCTCTCTTCCCTGCTAACAGCCCAGGCTCACTGGGCCTCGGTGCACCATGGTTTGTAATAAAAGCTATGGGCCTTCCTGGAACATCAGATAGAAAAGGAGCTTTTTAAGTTACCTAAATGATCTGCCTGCCAAAACATGAGTGCACCTGATAGTATGTTCTCAAGTACTTTGTCTTGTTCACTTCTATCCAGTTGCAGGTGATGAAATTTTCAGAACTTCCTTTGGAAGTTTATCTCTGCTCCGTTCTGTTATAAACACTCCATAGTGCATTTTCAAATTAAGATTTTACCTTTGTTTTCCTCAAGTCATTACTCACGATGGTATCTCTGTACACCTCAAAAAATCCTTTTCCATCCTTAATCTTTACCAGCTTGCAGGCATGTGGATATCTGTTTATTGTGAGTCAACCTGATGCCAATCCATCAGTTTGCTTCTTGGAGGACTTTATGACAGCAGAAGGTGATTAATTTTCAAAGCAGACGCAGCCTTTAATCCGCAGAAAAGGAAACAAACTTTCCCCCTCTCCTTTGCTGATTGAATCTGGAAATGAATGAATGATACCTGACTCTAATGTGTTCCTAAACTAGTTTTCATTAAATATAATTGGTCGGTGCTGATCATCAGAACTGTCTTGAAGATTGGCCTACGTATGTATATGGTACTAAAGTCAGAATGAGCTTAGTGATCGATATTCATTCAACATCTTAATCTGCTCAACAGTATTAAATGGATTGCCTCAATGTCCTTGCAAAGCAGGGAAATAATGTAACTCTTGAGCAGGAATATTAAAGTAGAGAGGATAAATGTGGTGTCCAGAGTATTGCCAAGCATCTCCTGACTTGTATCTTCGTACCCATCATCCAGCTGTTTGTCATCATCAACCAATGCAGTTGTAGCTGTGGAAAACCCCCAAGAATGGCCAAGAAAATCCAAAATTGAAGAAACATCTCAGTGTGGCATCTCCTGTATGTGCTATTGTATTGCCAGATCTCTCACCTACTTGCCTCCAGTGGCTAAGTTGGGACTAAACCCAAGTGCACACACAACCTTAGTTCTGAGTATAGTTTATTTGTTGTCTGGGTATCCCCTCTTCAAATGGTGGGAGCACTGATCTTTATCCTTAAGTCCATTCCTTGCTTTACTGTTGAAAGGCATTTCCTTTTTCCAGCATGGGACTGAACCTCTGTCCATGTGAAATTAAGCTCATATATGCAAGTCATTTTACATACTGCTGCACTATAAAAATCATACTAATTTTATGTACATATACAGTTAGCTCAGTAATGGCTAAAGATCTGTGTTCCTCCCTGGACTTACCATAGGAAATCTCTTCCATTTCCCTGTTGCAAAATGAGAGGGTAACAGTGTATTTAATTTAGTTATTAGAGGCCAAGACTGCTACGGGACATTTCTCTGCGGCTATGTCTTCTGGGGAGATTTGAATGAATGACCAAGAAGAATCTGAATCATCCAGTCATGCAAATTAAACCATTTTAATAATATGAGGGCTACTTTTCCTGATCCATAGTAATTGATGAGGCTCATTATATGTTAATATCACTCCTTTTTTTTAATCTTACATGTAATTTGCTACAGTGTTTCAAAGTGAAGGTATAATTAAGATTCAGATGGCAATTTCATTCTAGACTGCTCTCTACAGTTGCTTTAATAAAAATTAGAGTTTAGGATGCTATTTTCTCTAGAGGCAGAAAAAAATATTCTTTTTGATACTTCAGATATAAATCCATTCAGCCACTGCTGAGTTTTGTAATTGTGAAAAAATGCAAAGTACTACCACTTCCAGACAAGCACTGCTTCTCTTCCCCCTGTGCATGGTTCAGTGCCCCTGCTGAAGTTCTTGTGTTCAGTGCAGCAACCAGGACTCAGTTTCTAAATGCTCAGAAACGCTGACATTCATGTCAGCCCTGCCCAGATCCTCCATCTACATGTTAAGTAGCAGTGCCCATGGTGCTTGTGCTGCAGCAGCACAGCAGGAAATCTGTGCATGAACTTCCATGAAATTTCATTGATACTTGATTTTACACATCAGGGGCTTATGTGGGGCTTCAAGTGGGCAAAAAGCCTTTGCAGTGAGGGCAGGAGAGGCACTTGTGTGTCTGTGTCCTTGTGGTATGTCACTGCTTTGTGCTGATCCTCTTCTTTACCAGCAGGCTCTGGCTGTATGTGGGATTTGATGGCTGCCCACCAGTTGACTACACACATGAGTTTATGGCAGGGACGCAGCTCCCTGTTGACAGAAACACTTTGGAATGTAGCGTATGAAAAGAGCAAACCAAAATGTTTCTGTAATATCATGTGAGAAAAGACAAATGTAGATGTACATGAAAACATCCCAGAGAGCCTGCTGACATGGGCAGGGAGAGGGGGAGGTGGGAGTTTCTGTCCTTTTTAAAGAGAGTAAACAGTCGCCACCTGATAGTGGGAATTTCTGAAGCAGATGGCAAAATCCCATCTTTTTTTTATAGCAACCATTTTTTGGAAGTGACCGTTTTGTTGCTATTTTGTGCAGGCCAGCATTTTGTGTAGGTGCTTTGTGAACACGCTTCAGAGGTCTTCTTTGCTGGATACCTGAGGAGAGTGGGGCTGTGTGTCTGGAACACAAACCTTGTGCTGGTGTGAGCTGCAGCACCCTGGCAGTGGTGGTGCCTGGCAGGGCACACCAGGTCATTCCTGTGCTGGAAGGGAAATGTGCATTTTACAGCACTCTCAATGTGAGTCCCCATGGGGTTCATGTGTTGGAACATACAGAAATCATCCCACCAAAGCCATGCAACCTCCCTGGGGGTAGAAGAAGAACAGAAGGGGAGAGGCTGCTGGTGTGGGGAGCTGTAGCCACCAGCATGGGGAGTGGGGCAAAAACCCACCTCCACCTCAGTGCAGGAGTGGATGAGACAATGAACACTTATCTCACTGTTTTTCAGTGAGATAAGTGCTGGGGGGATTCTGTAAGAGCCAGAGTGACCATCATCCTGCTCTGCAGTGGGGAGCACCAAGCAAAATCACTGAGTGGCTTTCTGACTCAGTTTCCCCTCCTGTAAGTTGGAGATCTTTCCCAAAGATGCAGTAAAGATAATTAGGTTACATTGATGCTGTGGTGTGAGGAACCATGTGAGTCCTTCAGAGAGCGAGCTTTCTGACAGCTGCTTTAAAGATGTAAAAAGAAATGCAAAAATTTGGCTTCACTTTGCACCATGTGGAAAAGCAGGACGTGTCTTTCAAGAAAGGAATTTATGGCAGTGCTGTAGTTCTGAAGGACTGCAAGTGGTGTGGGTTCCATTCTCCCTGGGTGTAACTGCAGCTCCTGCGCCAGGCTCACACGAACATGGGGAGCTGGGGTTTCCTGTCCATGTAGGTAGCTGCAGTGGGAGTGTGTTGTCTCTGTGCCATGTGTTGTACTGTAATACGAGTTTTGGAACCAAGCCAGTTTTTAATAAATTGTACCTTTTCCTCAGCTGCTTCCTGTCTAAATACTGTGTGTTAACCCAAAAACGAGCAACCATCACAGCAGCTGTCAGTGGATTTTTGTATGTTTTCAGCAAAGACCCTCTGAGGAATTTCCTTGTTAAACAGATGAGCTATCAAAAGCACCTTTTCCTGCCAAAAAGGGCAAAAAGCACAGAAAACTAAGGGGATGTTCAGTGAAGTTCTGTTGCAGTTTAATGAGATCAGACCTTGGAAGGAGATCTCTCCTGACTTGTGCCTGCTGCGAGGAGAACCAGAATAATACGTGAGAATCTTGAGCATAAAACCTTTATCATCTTTGCTTTGACCCTTTCAGGACATACCAGTAGCTTTGACATATTTCTGGTGGATGCTGTTGTTCCTGGAGCTGAGCTGGGCTGGGGGGTTTGTAGGGCATCATGTACAGTGAGGTCTTGGCTACTCATGGACAAACCCTAATCAGGGAGGCTCAGGAGTGTTGTTTCAGCCTTCAGTTGCATTTCAGACTTGATCTTGAGGAGGGAAATTACTGACCTCAGTTATGAGAAAACAAGTGACATTTATCACCATGTCTGTCTGTAAATGAGTAAAACAGATCAGGATTCTCCAACCTGAAAAAGAGATGGACCAAGTGGAGGTATGGTGGAGATCCAGCAGATAGGAGAGAGTGTGAAAGCAGGTAAGGAAGAGGGAAAGAGGAAGGATGTATCTTCAGACATCTGGAAGTCACTGTTTTGCTTGCTGTTGTTTTATGGTGAATTCAAGGGAGCATTGGTTCAATGTTGCTGTTGGATGGAAAGCTGTGAGAAGATCAGGAACAATGGTGATATGGAGAAATTGACCTAGAAAAGTGATGGGACATGGCTTGATTGAAGCAGTAGAAAGGTGGAACCTGGATTTTTTGCAAAGAAAGAAGGAAAATTATCTGATTTTAAATGGAGAGTGATGTTAAAGAGAAATACTGTGTCTGAAAGGCAGACGAATTGATCACATGCATTAAGACTATTCATTTCAGTGGTAGTACAGAAATGTGCTGTCTGCTTTTATTCGGTCTCAACGTGGCCTAGGCCATTTTTATTCTGAGTCACTCTGTCCTTCTGTACAGAATTCAGGTGAAGGGCTCTTTACTGAATCTAAGTCTTGCCATTATCTTCTTTCTTTCCTGAGGGAGCAAGATTGATTCCCAATAAAGCAGCTGGTTGATTTTTAAGATTCTAGGACTTGCCTATTTGTTTAATCTTCTGGTTTTGCATTTAACTGGTTGCCTGCTCTGTCCCGCCTCTAAATGACTTCCACCCAGTCTGTGGGCACGGACTGCAGCTCCGTGTGCAGGCTATTGCACACTGCACCACTTCTCCAGGGATTCCCACCACACTGGCAGATATGAAAGCTAATGAAAAGTGTTGTTTCCCCTTTTTCTTTGATGGTTTTGATTTTTATTCAATTTGTCCCTGCCTGTCAGGACTGAATGACCGGAAAGGAAGGGGAAGTCATTGAAGCTCTTTCTTCACAGACTGAGTGTGCTCTGCTTCATTCTCCCCATATTCCTAGGAGTAAATAACCAGTTTTTTCAAACTCTTGCATTTTCTTTATGCTTTTTTTTTTTTACCCTTGTTGCCTTGACTTCTTCTTCTGGCACTGAGGTGCTCCTCTTTGGGGCATTTCCTACTTTAGTGAGTAGGTTTGACAGTAATGAACACTGGAGCATGGTCCAGGCCAGTAGTGCAATACATACCTTGATATTTCTTACTTATTTCTGATTAATGTTAACACACTAAACCCAGCCAGTTTCCAAGTTAGAACATTTTTTTCTGTGTCTCTGACCACTGCAAGAGGAGAAGACATTTTTTCTTCCTGCTTTTTAAAGGGACACAGTAGTGCTGAGGGGGCTGAGTTAGGAAGCTGCCTGGTAACTTTGCATATTATATACAGGGCAGAACAGGACAAAGTCTGTCCTCCAGAGTTACTGTGGTTGTGTAGCACCAGGCCCCTGTTTGTGAATGACACAATTACTGTGCAAATGAAAAAGTGGACGTAGCTGTGTCTGGTATCCAGCATTATTTTTAATGCCTTTCTGAAGATAACTTTCCCTCAGCAGGACATTGGTTATTTGACACACCGTATGATTCCTATGGGTAGTACATTCCTACAGGACTCCAGAAGGCTACTGGCACAACGATTAAGGGTGCACATTTTAAGCAGTGCTTTCTGACAGATGCAGATAAAACTGGCAATCATTCTCTCTCCCTGGTGCTGCCAATGGCAGCATCCAAAGTCACATGCTTTAGGGAAGATGTGAGAAGTTACTGGGTGCCATAAAGGAGTTTCCTCTGACTCACAGCCATCAGAGCTGGCTCATGCCCTGAAGCTTGTTGATGTTGTGCATAAAGGGATATAAGGAGGGAGTTGTAGATGTTACAGAGCAGAGCAGTGATGGAAGCAAAGGTAGCTTTGGACCAGTATGGCTTGGCCAAGTGTGGAACCGGGGAAGGTCAGGATAAATTGAAATAGTGCAGTGGAAATGCTCAATTTTCATTACATTTATCACTAACAGTCCATACAGTTTAGTCCTTTCTTTCAACTGAATAAATTAAGTAAATCACTTATGCAAGTCCATAGGCAAATATTACAATAATTTTCTCAGAATTAAAATAGGCTTTGCTAATGAGGTCTTATGTTCTATCATGAGGCAGTGAAGACTTGTGAGCATCTGAATTACATAGAACTCAAATGAAAAATAGGTGTGCTTTTTTCCTCATTACTTAATTAACCAAAGTCTGCTTTCACTTTAAGCTGCTTTTTTATGTTTGAGTGACTGTGATTTTGCTCTTTCCTCATGTATTTGAGTCAGCAGAGTGATCACTCAGTTTTGATATAATAACCATGTAGGAGATTGGGGCCACTTGACTTCCTGTAATTTCTTAATCCCCACCTACCGAAAAGGGCATTAAGACAAAACTGATACAGACAATTTGGCTATAACATCTCAATGTATAGGATGTCAACATCAGCCTGAAATATCCTTCCTGCAGTGTCAGACCTGAGCATTGCCAGCCCTGACATCACCTGTCTTGGGAGGCTGTGCCGTATCATTCTAGCAGGTGGTTCCCTGTAACAAAGGGAGATTAAATATCCCAATGAATTCTACTCAGCTGCATAAAACGTTACAAAAAAGAACTTCCAAATAAGGTTTGTGTGTTTCTTGCTCTCTGGCTGTGCAATATCAGGGTGCCAGGTACTGCTGGCTGATTTCGTAGGTGTGGGAGGCATAGACACAGTGTGGTGGTGAGACTCCACTCCTGCAGTTTTAAGGAGGCATTTGTTAGAGAAAGGTCTGCATGAGCTGCATAATTGCAGCAGGTTTAGCCATGGTTATGTGGGCAAATCCATTTTCATCCAAAACATCAGCAGCATGAAACCGAGTAGGACTGCAAACTGTGGAGTACATTGGCCCGTGGTGTAACAGGCAATTTCTTACTGCTGCCCTCAGGGACAGGTAGACCTTGCTGCCCAGACAGGTTCACAGGCACCACTATTCCACCTCTTGTCTTCTCAGATAGAATTCAACTTGACTTTGTGGGGATTTTTCTCACGTTTTAAAGCTTCAGCACATCTCCAGTGTCTGAATACAAAATAGTCCCCTGCAGAAAACTCCATCAGCGCAGGGGCAATGCAATGCCTGTTGCCCTCCACATTGAACTCTTCTATCCTGGTCTTCTGAGAACTTTGCTGTTCAGAGAACCTGCATCAATAAGGCAGCAGTAATGCAGAAGTCAGCCTGTGCTGAAGTGCTTGAATTTAGTGTCTGACCTGTGCTGATGTCTGCGTGTCTCAGTTCAGCTGCCTTCCTTTCCAGATGTAGCTAAATGAGACCTGGCCCACTTTTGTCTACACTGTGCTACAAACAGTCTTGCAGTTCCATTAGAATCTGCAGCACCCAGTGCAAAATTATGCTTAAAAAATTAAAAGGGCAACTTTCAAAAAATTATATAAAAAGAACAGAGAAAAAAATTAACACACCTAGGTCAGCTGCATGCACAGTATTTCACCATTGTAGTGAGAGAATAGCAGATCTTTCTTTAATCAGCAATTCCAAGCTGCTGAATTGCTCTGGGATGTCTGATTTATCCAAATATCCTATCTTACACTGAAATCAGACTCTTAATGTTGCTTATACACTCTTCTTACAGCTGAAAACCCTAAATCATTTTAACATTTCATCTACTGTCTTTAGTCCTTTGAACAGAAATAACGGAAGGAGGATAGAGGGATAAAGAAAAACACCAGTGGGAAGTAGAATAAAATCTGACTGATGAGACATAATGTAGTTAAGTAACAGATGTTAAGCACTTTTAACTGATTCTTTATATATTCTTCCAAAGGCTCATCTCCCCTGACTCACAGCCGAGTGATTTGGGTGTGTGTACAGCAAGTTGGTGCAAATCAGAAGCAAAACATTTGTCCGTAGACTCACAAGGAGCTTTTCAGTTAGATGGTGGTGTAAATGCAAACCTGATCTGATCTATTAGTGCAGTTGAGTCTAACCTCTCTAGCCTTTTAAACATAGCAAAACAACAGCTCTTAAGTGGCTGTGAGGTTTCAATTACATTTGCACCCCAGAGGGACGCAGCAGTGACCTGGTGCTGATGGATTTATGACTATGCTATCTGACAGGAAGGTGGGTTTAAAAACAATTGCTGCACCACGTGCTTAGTTATTACACTAAACTCCTTTCCTTGACTTGGATGTCTCTATTTTTCTCCTCTCATCAGGCTCAGGTAGTTCAGAGGATTCCCACCATTGATAAAAAGCTTGTTTCCTCATTGATGTTCCAGAAATCAATATGAAAACAGAAGTAATTTTAGATATTAAAAAAGCATATACCAACATTTGAATCCCTAGCATGATGAGGAAACTGCTTCAGATGTTTTTTTAAAAGCTAAGAAGATTATTTTCTCTGACTAGTCTGAGCAAGAGTTATTTCAAATGTAAAAGGACAAGTTAGATTTTTGGGAACACTTTTACATTTAAATCCTTAGAATAAACATTGCCTTACCCACATTATATCACAAAAGAGCTTGGTTTACTTAGCTGGAAGCCATAGATGATTTTTCTTGAAAGTTAGGAATTGCTTTCCTTATTCCTCTGGAGCCTTTTATTCTCTTTTAGAGCTAACCATTAACAAGAGAAGAATTGAATATTCATGGGAAATAATGAAAACATTTTAAACGGGCTGAAAAATACATAATTGTCATGATTCTGAAAGTGCTTAAATTAAATAGTAATATTTCATCTTTTTCTAGTATGTCACAAACCTACATGTGTACACTCCAGCTCAAAACAAATGTCCTGTTAAATGGTTTTGGTTTTACAGATGTATTCACCATTAGCCTATGTGTGAAGACTGATAAGTAGTTTTTAATTAACTTATGTCAAATGTTGCATAGCGATACATCAACAAGAACTTAGAAGAACAAATCTTCATTCAGCTCAGATCAATACATGTACATAATTCAGTGCGCCTGTACAGAAATATCCTGCAGACACCTTAACTCTGACCCATGAGGTTTTGCAGACAGCAGAAGTCTATTTCAATAATTATTTCAGTATCAGGGATGAATAGAAATATATCTTCAGATGCTTTTGCACATACTAGTCAGATGCCCATATCAATCTGCCTGCATTACATTGGGTAAGTTACCTCTTACAGAGCTAGGAGTTGAACCAGGTGTTCCAGCCATGTTAGCCCGAATTCACATCCCCTTTGATCTTGTAATAGCTTGGTGGAAGCAAATGGCTGTGGATTCACCTGCAGGTATCTCTTTCTTCAGCAGACTCTAGTCCTGCCTTTTCAGCTCCTTGGAGCCTGCAGTGTCAATGTGTGTGCTGTTTGAGTCTTTCCAGCAGCATTATGGCTCAGATATTCCCAGGCAAGATGTGTAGCTGTGCTCCATTCTGCCGTGCCTAAATTGCTGATGATGCCTGTAGTACATATTTGGAGATGGTGTGAATGAATTTGCACCTGGCTTAGGGATTCCAGGGTAGATCAGTCCTAAAATGTGAGAGGATTCTCACTTGAGCTGGTGAGACTGCAAAACATGATTGGACTGCCCAGAGGAAGGGAATATTGAAACTTTATAAGCTATTATTTTTGTATGCTACTAAATACTACCCTTTGGAAAGAAAAAAGCCTCAATGCTATTCACTATGTAACATTTTTGAAAACACTCTTGCTTTGCAACACTTTTGTCTTGGCCATTTTCTTTTTTCTCTGGGGGACAAGTGCTTGAGTCTGTGACAGTCTCAGCTAGTTCAGGTATGCTTGAGTACCATCACCAAATTTCTTACAGTGGCCTGGGTGCCAATACCTAGCCTGAAGCAAGTGATAAAGAGATCACTGGATGGGTATTTCTGGATGAGAGCTCACCTGCAGCATTGCAGCAAGAGGAGATCTGCTCAGAAGAAATCAGATCACCATGACAGACAATTGTGTGATCTTTGTGTGTTGCACAGAAAGAAGCCTGATATAGTCAACAAATTTCCTGCATAGTCAGGAAGTGCACGGATCAGTCGGGAACATGATATATCTACTTTCATAATTTGTCCTTATTGCTATTACCTTTCAAGTGGTCACTGAGGTACAAGGATGAGAAAATTTACATATGCAAGTGGTAAATATCAAGTGGCGTTTGCGCAACTCACTACTTTGACAGAGCTCTGCAGCAGCAGCATTTCCAGTCCATTTTCTCTAGGTGATCTCCACTTCTCTACAAAACAAACCAGCTCAGGACAAACAGGAGTGTGTGACTTATCCATCCCTGAACCTCTCCAGCAACAACCTCTTGCTGCATAAATCAACAAACTGTTTACCTGAGGGGGCAGAGAATATGAAATCAGGGATTTTCACTTCTCATGGTGTTCCTATTTGAAACTTGTGTGATCTCCCTGTTACTGCCAGGTTAGCAGCAATAAAACATTTTACAGGGAATCTTTGGCAAGGAGGGGTTTTATTTTGTGCTTTTCCTGTCTGACAGATGGTTTTTGGTTGAAGTAGGGGTAGAAATTCCCCACAGCAGTTGCAGGGAGACTTGGCCACATCCACTGGCATTAATTATAATAATTGTCCTTTGTAATTAGCTGCGTGCCAGAGATGGAGGCACAGCGTCGCGTCTCTGCTGACTCTGATTGTTGGGTCCTTTTGTGAATTGCTCTCCCACAACTGGGAAACAGATTGTTTGGGCTGGAATTACAGAGTTGTAGGTAGGCAGCAGCTGCTCTTGAAATTTTTTCTAATATGCTAGTTAGATGTGTGAGATCAAATTGATTTTGTTCATTTAGCAGCCTATTCAATGGAGGAAGAAGAGCAGCATGAGCTCCTGTAACTGGTAACCCTCTGTTCTGATAGAGGCTCTCCCTTAGATGACACTCAGGTGTATTTGCAGCTCTGTAAATTCCCCTGAAAGGCAGAAAACAGCTCTGCAGATACTTGCTCCTGGCAGAGAAACCCTTACCCATTGCATGTCATATCAGCCAGTGCAGGTGGCATTTGGGTTGACCTGAATTTGATGTAAGCATTTATTCAATGAAGAAACACTACTGAAATTACACAGGCATTTTCTGCCTTCTGATTTAAACCTGGAGCTGATCTCACTGTGAAGACCCTCACATTTAATGTATCAGCTTGTGTATGAAAAGACAGGCTTTCATCCCAGCCTAACTGATGGTGAAGAACCCAGGCTTACACATTTCTTTAGCAGGGTCCCCTGCTTCCTGGGTTAGAATGCAGATAGTCTAAAGCTTCACAATTTTTGCTAAAAGGATTTCCCATCAGTGGGAACAAAAGACTTACTTGGTATCTCTTAAACAGGAGTGATAACCTTCACTAGAACTGTGAATGTTGGAGTTTTTATTTCCCCTAAACATCAGACCTGGACCGGGTGATCTGCTGATGTGCATGATACGCTTCTGCTCTTGTCAGTGGTCTTGGACTGAGTTACAGCTGTGCAATCTGGCTCCTACCATGTTGTGTGCAAATTGGTGTTTTGTGTTCAGGGTATGGCATCAATGCAATATTGAAATGAAGTCCAATTTGTGTCACACAGCCCTGAAAGTGTAGAAACTGCAGTGATGCTGTAGTGAATGAACAGGTAACCAGCCGTGCTGAGCCACAGGATGGATGTTGTCCAGAGACACTCCTCTGCAGTATGTTATGAAGCCTCAGTGATAAAATTATTAAAATTATTTGTTTCTCAAAGCAAAACAAAGATATTCCACTTTATCTGGAGAAGAAAAGCAGGGTGGCTGCCAACCCTGCACTGTGGGAAGAAATCTATTCTCTTTTTCTTTTTAGCCCCATGCCAAGCCAAGGCTCACACCAGGGATGGATCTAACTTCGCTCTGTTCAGTTCAGATGTGTAAGAGCACAACAATACAGCTTATTTTGGTGCCTAAGTCAAAACTTTCAGAGAGAGAGAGAGAAAATCTACATTTTCCTCCTGCATCAATTGCATCAGATGACTTCATCTTATGACATTGCATAGCATTATTAAAGCTAAACTTCAAGGGAGCAGGTGGCCCACTGATGCTATTTCACCTCCCAAGCTGGTTGGCAAATCTGTCATCTTAACATCAAGTGAGAATAAATATTGGGGGTTGCAGTGAAGGGCTTTTTTCAAAAGCAGGGAGTTACTAATGGTAATGGCTATTAGTGTTAAATGTTTACTTTTTTTTGCGAAGGAGTTGACTGTGGTTTGTACTAATCAGTGTAGAGAGGAAAAGGAGACAGCATTTTCTCTGAAGCCATTAAATTCCTGAACTATTTTTGGGAGAGTTGGGACTATCACTATCTTTTCTCTAAATTCTAGGTGGTGTGTCCATGTTCAGGCTTCGAGGATTATTTTTGCAGGCTTGACTGGAGGACAGCATAGTTTAAATCATCTCCAAATTGAAAAGAGAAATTTAAGTAGAGAGAAAACCCATGTCCAGTGTTCTCAGTATTCAAGGAAAAAAAAAAAACCAAAACACAAACAGCACAAGGAAAAGAATTTGCATCTCAATCTCATTGTTGCATTAAAGGAGATGTACTGAATTTGCAGAATGGCTGCAGCAAGTTGTGAATAATAAATGAAAGGGGAAAATTGCTTCCCTGTGCATAGGAAGAATAAAAACAGCTGTGCTGTTTGCTGTATGCTGCTTGCACAGATACACTGGCATCACTCAGGACCTATGAAGAAGAGTGTAGCAAGTCCAGAGTTCCCAAGTTTTCCCTCCTGCTCTGGCTTAGTCCTTAAGAAAGTTTAAAATTCCTTTTATTACTTATAATCAATTTTTGTTGCTTATCTCTTCTCCTCTATTGGCAACTGGCCAGTTAAAAGGAGAGAAAAGGAATGAGAAACAAAGATGCCAAATAAGGAAACACTAGTCTAAATACTTTATAGTGAAGGGTTTTTTCTTTTTGAACTCAACCTTCTCTTTTTTAATGTTGTTTATTTACTGTAGATGAGAAATCAGGATTAGTGGGCTTTGCAAAAGTCACTACCTCGAGTAGTTAATCTAGAGAACAAGACTTATCAGGAATGGCTGAGAAAACCCAGGTTCTTTAGCCTGGATAAGAGGAGGCTTGGGGGAACCTTGTTGCTCTCTATGTACTACCTGAAAGGAGGTTGTAGTAAGGTGAGGGTTGGTCTCTTCTCCGAAGCTGCAAGTGATAGGTCAAGAGGCAGCAGTCTGAAGTTGTGCCAGGGGAGGTTTAGATTGGATATTGGGAAAAATTTCTTCACTGAGAGGGTTGTCAAGCACTGGAACACACTGCCCAGGAAAGTGGTTGAGGTGTTTAGAGGTGTTTAAAAGACCTGTAGATGTGTCACTTGGGGACATGGTTTAGTGGTGGCCTTGCTGAGTTAATGGTTGGATTTGATGATCTTGGAGGTCTTTTCCAACCCAGGTGATTCTATGATTCTGTAATTTGATATGGCAACTCAGAATCTGTTCAAACTCAGGTTGGTGCATCAGTGCATTGCAGGTCAGACCTCCAATTTTTTTTCTTGATAGCCTCCTGTTCATAAAATAAGACCTGGACTGAGTTATGTGGCATCTTTATGGTTGTGAGTAAGGTTTAGCACCAGCAGGACACCAGACTTTTTCAGAAGGTTATCTGAACTCAGATCTTTGGAAGAAAAGGGGAAATAACATAAACCCATTACTTACTCAGCTTTCATTTGAATAAAATAAGCCTTTAATTTTTTTAAAACAAGCTTTAAATCCTACACTCAAAATTTAAGCAGATGAGTGAATAGCAAAACACAGCTCAGAAAGCTGTCCCTCACTGCCAGGAAAGCCTTTTGTCTGATGTGGCAAAGAAAACACAGACAATTAGTCATTTTTATGCTTTCAAAGCATCGGTTTGATGGTGCCAAACTTTTTCTGACAAATCTCATCTACTTCAGTTATCTGCCACTCCAGTTTATGAGGTTTCTAGGGCAACTGTCATCTTCACAGTCAACCACACAGGATTCACAGAAGGCTGCTTTTCCTTTAGCACTCCTAGATTTCAGTAGCTCACTTTTAAAAATCACATCAAAGTATTAATTTTTATGAGCACAGATGAATGATTTCTTGGTTTGGATTTTTGCAAGCCTGGTGATTAGGAGGGCATCATCTTTCTCTTCTGTCAAGTGTCTTCATAGGCAAGGGGTCTTGGCCATGAATATTGTTGTGACTCTCTTGAACTTTGTTGGGAGTAACATTAGCTCCATTGCTCTGGAAAAAATGTAATTGTCTGAGCCTGGGAGCTGGGCTCATCTGAGGAAAAAGAAAGGTGAAGAAAAAGGCAGTGGAAATAAAGAGCTCTGAACTGAGACTGCAGAGAGGGGGAGTTTCTGCAGACTGTTCATGAAATTGCTTCTGTCAAAGACTCAGTGCATCTGAGTAAGATGATGTGGGGTTATTTGTATTGGAAGTACCCAGTCCTAAAAGGACAGGAACTGGTTCTCTGGCTGAAAGAGATGGGAACCTTTGCCCTGTGAGTCCACAGACTGGGAGGGAGTTCAATGGGATACTGTGGTCCTGGAATGCTGGTTCAAATAAGTTTGTTCTGTGAAATGGGAAAACCATTAATCATGCTACCTGGAAGAAATAAATAATCTGATTAGTCTGAAATTCTGTTTTTTTGGGGGGAAATGTGTATACATGTTATGATACTTAACTATGTTTGGCTCTAAAATCAAGTCTCTGTTCTTAAAACACTTTCTTGTGAAATGAGATTTTATCATTCCAAGTAAGATGGATGGAAAGTGATAAGGAGATGTAAGGAAGCTGCACCACAGCTGGGTGCAGTCCAGACATGAGCCATGGAGTTCCACTGATGTATTCACAGAGACATTCCCCTGTGTGTTAATTTTGTGTTCCAGTGGTGCCTGGGAGCTCTTTGACAGCACTTTTAGGCTGGATGTTGTGTATTTGAAAAGCATCTAGCACGTTGGTGGCGGCTATTGAGGAAGGAATATTCTTCACTGCCCATTGGTATCATTCTTCCTGCACTGTGCAGAGGCAGCAGCCGAACTGCATTGATCATTCAGATCCCAGTTTCCAGGCCAAAATGGAACAAAGGGGTTTGCTGGCTCAAGAGCTCGCTAAGGATAAATGGGTACCAAGCTTTTCACCAGACCTTCTCTAGGAGGGGGTAGAGGGGCAAGGAAATGCAGTTTGCAATTGAAAATAATTGATAAAGTTGCTTACTCTTCCAGCTGGAGCCTGTTTGCTAACACCATCCGCCCCAGCCACTAGTGCTTCCCACTTCCCTGATGAGTGGCCATTTTCTACTGCTGGCTTGGTGTAAGAATATCATAAATAGGATTTTTTATTTATTAGCTGTGGTTAATGTGGCACACAGGAGCTGCATTACGTTAGGCACAGTACAAACACATTTATTTAGACTTGTGTGAAAATTACTAATGAGAGAAGACGGCTGGCCAAAGCTCTAGGCGTTCTGACACCTCTGAATAAAACAATGACATCCCAACAGTATTTAAAGTGATGATTCCAGCAGAAACTCAGCCAGCTGCTTCCAGAAACTCCTACAGAATAACATTAGCCTTCTCTAAATACTCTGAAAAACAGAAGAGTTCACATTAGGAGATGGTCTTTACCCTGAAGTGTTTACAGTCCAGAACCCCCATCCTTCAGAGAAGTGTCTACTTATTTAATGCATCCAGTGAGAAGATGTTATTACTTGCCTTCTTTAAAATTATGCATGGCTCTGGATGGTCAAGACAGAAAGTAAAGGGAAGAATTAAGGAAAACTGTTACTTGTTTGAAAAGAAAGAAAAAATGGAGACTTAGAGTTGAAAGGACTTGCCTGAGGCCACAGAGAGAGTCAATGGCACAGCCCAGAATAGAAGCCAGATGTTCCAAGTCTGTAGCAATATGACTTAACAAGATTTTAACAGAGGCATGTTTTCCTTCAAAGTCTGTTTTCATCTCCTTTTTGAATTAATTATTATTTTATTTTTATTTTATTTTATTTTATTTATCTAAAGAGTAGTGAGGGGAGTTTCAAATAAAAATAATACACTGAGGAATCTGAGCTTTGGGACATTTGCTAGGATTCTGATTTACCATGAGCAAGAAGAGCTGCTGTGATGCTAATTCTTAGGTAGGAACCTCAAAGATTGCAAGAGTCTATAAATATTTGCTTTATTTGCAGTGAAGAGTACAGGAAGTTCTGAGTTAGCCTAATTTAGGCTTCAATATAGGCTATTTATGTACTACCTCCTGGGACCACCTCTGATTACTGAAAGAATGACCTTATTGGAAACCAGCAAGTAGGTCTGCAGTTAATTATAAAGGGTTCAGAGCTTGCAGCAGAGCCCTAACAATGGCATTTTTGTGGATGATGTTATGTGTTTTTATTTAAGCATTCAAATCAGGAGAGCTAAAACAGATGGCACACGCTTTTCTGCTCTCTCAGAACACCTAGAGAAAGACACTGATAACAACTGAGGGAGGCCAAGCCTAACAGGTCAGGAGAAATGGCAAAGCTCAGGCTGTCTGGCCTCACTAATTACCATCTGAAAGCAATAATGAACTGGTCAGTGGGGTCAGGAACAGGTGATGCTGTGTGGAGAGGGAGAAAGGGGGGTTTGTTTGTCTTCTGCATTTGGAAGTAGTGGTTTAGACATTGTTGCCTCTTTTTTAAATTTACAATAACAACAGTGACTTAATGTAATCTAGATGTGGCTTTTGGAGAAAATCTGCTTTAGGACTTTTCCAAAATAATTTCCTGAAGGGAAAAAAATATATATCATTACAGTTCAGGATAATGTCTGAAGAGAGAAATGTAAAAAACTGACTTATGGGGCAGCAAGTTTATACACAGGATGATGCTCCTCTGGGGCATCATAGAAAATGATTATACCAGATTTTGTTCATCAAGGCAAAGTAAGCTAAATCAGATACAAGGCAAAGCCCTTAGGAGGAGGAGGAACGTATTCAATTTAGTGAGGCAACTGTGATAGTAATTAAAGCCCAGATGGAAACCTTTGAATGTGTCTGGCGTCTGTGTATCCGCTGTGTTTTTTCTGTTAACTTGACATTATAAAAGGAGCACCCAAAGAATAAAGAGATGGTGTTTGAAATTTCATCAGTCAAGCACTGTCCCAAATTTGATTTATTGTAAACAATCTGCAAAAATTGCTTTGGGTATATATGATACAGGCAGGGAGTTTTCTCAAGTGGTAATTCACAAAGAGAGAAATTGTGCATTATTTCTAGATTTGTCTTTGCTGAAATGCAGTCAGGATTAATTACACCATTTGCCAGCTCTACTGTGAACCTCTTGTACTTCGGACATATGGATAGAATTTTATTCTGCTGTTATATACTCTCTCTGAAGCTGAGTGCTATGCTGGTGACTTTATAAGCAGATACACTGCAAGATTTCAGTAAAAAACCCTGTACAGTTAAAAAAAAAGTAAAAATCAGGAATTAAGAAGGGAATCATTGTCCTACTTTTTTCCTGTAATACACAAGCCAAGAGCAAAGGATGGTACTGTATGGAAACACTGTTAAAGGCTTAGCAAAACGTTAGGAGTGATTTGCTGTTCCTGCTGAATGGAGGGCTGGGGGTGGCTGTAACTCTGCTGGGCTGTCGCACGCACTGGGAGCCTCGAGTGTCTCCTGCCTTGTGTTTGAGTCATTACTTTATCTGGAGCAGACAGACTGCTTGCAGTCCCAAATCCTCCAGCATATGCACTACTTGATGCCTAGTACAGGCATGGATGTGGTGCTGAGATTTACTACTGGCCCCTGAGTAACTGTAGAGCTGTAGCCCCTGCCCAAGTCTGCCTGGCTTGACAGGCTGGGCTCAGCATCACGGGCTGGCCTCAAGAGCATGGAGGAAGAGCTTGGTGTTTGGAGGAAGGTCAATGTAGAAAAACATAAAGAGGGGAGAGGGGAGTTGCTCCTCTTCAGCTGTGTTAAATCGCTCTTCCCTGTATCATCTGTAAACTCATATTTAGGGACTTTTGAAGCAGTCTGTTACTCCCTAGTTTATTAGCATGTTGTGATGTTACGGTTCTAGGCAGAGCTGTAGTTAAGCGTGTGTAATTAGTGGCAATTTTAATGGTCTTTAAAAATACTAGCTCTAGGCACTAGTGTTTTCCCTTAGTTTCCATTACCTTTATGCTGATAATGGCTTACATCCTTTGCACTAAATTCATGTTGGCAAAATCATCCTGGTGGTTTTTCTTTACTTAAAAAGTATCTCCATGTGGGCATATTCCCCCCACATATACTGTCAGTTTTCATTATCTTTTTTTCTCACAGAAGTACATGGGGTCTCTTTTGCAGTCTATATCTTGAAATAACAACAAAAAATCCAATTTCTTAAAAATACGAGACTTTCTATTAATAGAAAATTTTTGAAGAGCTATGCTCTTAATCCACCAGCTCTGTGGCTTCTGAACTCCTTGCAAGTGGTGCACTGCTCATTGATGAGAACCCAAAACCCTGAGTCCCACGACTCGTGAATTTGAGACAGATTAAATTTTCAGATCTAATTTTATTTTAATCTTTATTTTACCTCCACATTTAATATTACAGGGCCTCACAAGTGACTGTCTATGGAAGGTGTTTTTTTTACATGAGTCAGGACAGCACCTACAACCTTGGAAGTGGAGTTGCAGCATTCATGAGCTCTGTGATCAATCCTCCGGAAAAGGATGAGAGACTTGCTCATTGATAAAAGACTTGAGTGTAGTGCAAAAGAGGATCCTATTCCTGATCACCTTTTCAATCAGCTCTTCACTTCTCATCCTCTGACTTTGTTTAAAGACAAACTAATTGTAATTAAAAAAAAAAAAGGTAACAATGACTTATTTTTTATTCCCTACAATCAACACCTTGTAGAGTTTATAAGACCACAGGTTATATTTATAGGTCTTATACCTCCATAGGGGGTCTGTGATGCTTTTGTCTGCAGTATCATTGCCACCATGGGACTGAGGTCTGAATCTTACATCAGTGTACATAAGACGAGGTTTGAGAGATTTATAATGGGAAAATGCTGACAGCTCCATAATTTACTGCAAGGCTAACGGCAGCACTGTAGCTCCTGACAGCTCTAAACCCTTGTTCTCTGAGGTGGTTTGTTTCTAATACATTCCCTTTGCTGGATCTTCCCCCACCCTCTCTCTGGATGAATGGACCTGGGCCTGTGAATATCTATATTGCTGCATTTCTCTTTGGTATTTTAACAGCCTTTCACTTTTAGGACTTCCCATTGTTGAAATTGTAAAAGATTTCAGGAACTTCACAGCAGAAAGGCTTTTTCATATAATTTGCCTTTTTTCTTGTT
Source organism: Eopsaltria australis (assembly GCA_034509425.1). NCBI lineage: Eukaryota > Metazoa > Chordata > Aves > Passeriformes > Petroicidae > Eopsaltria > Eopsaltria australis. The sequence goes on along the minus strand of JAVTVJ010000067.1, from coordinate 1,704,610 downwards.
GTTCTTTCTTCAGCCTGGAGTATCTTACATATTCATTGTCACACCGGATACTCCAGCAGCAGCTTTACATTTTCAAGCCCTGGTACTTTGCTGTGTCCAAAAAAATGGGTAGACACCGAACAATACCTACTTTTTAACTTATTTGAGGAGAATGCTGTGCATCTGCATAATGGTTTCACACAGAAAGTGCTTTATCTTCATGAGTTAGTGAGTCAGTTTAGGGGTATTCTATTGGCAAAAGCTTTCAGAGAAATTATGCATGGTAAATTAATGAAGGCCGTCTGAGGTATTATTGTGTGTGAATGCACATGCCATTAGAATCAATGGCTGGCTGAAAAAAGTTAACGGTCATTAAGGGGCTGTTAAAAAGGCCAGTGGACACAGATTTACTCTCTTGCAGGGCTCTGGTTGGGTTAGGTGAAGACAGAGATTGCTATTTGCCTCCAGGCCACAGGACAGCCTAGGCTTTGTGCTTTCCTGTCCCCATTTCTCTTGGCTCCTGTCAGTGGCAGATTTACAAGAACCTGCAAGAGACTGTCTTCTGAGGAGTAGAGGACATCTTCCAAGCAGGTAAAGACCTTTGCATGACTTTTCCTTAGTTTACAAGTCGTTGGTAACAGAAAGTTCAAGTGGGTGAGCTTGAAATGGCTTAAAACAGTGTCTCAGTGGTGGTGTGAAGTGGAACTCTTTGATGGAAAGGTTGCCAAAGAGAAGGTACTGTCGGTTTTGGATGATGCCACCCTATCTGATGGTGAGTCTTTAAAATATTGCTCTCTCTAGTTGTGGGGTACTGGCTCCAATTAGACAGGAAGAAAAGAGCACTGCAACAGATCTGCCCATTAGCCAGTGGCATGGGAAATGGAGCGCTGAATGGCAACTGGAGATTAGGCAACTGTGTGCCAGTCCTGGCAATTCAGGCAGGAATTTGTCATACGTAGAGTGTAAGTGACATGAGCTGTTTTTCCTGGGCACCTGTATTCCCCTGGGCTGTGTCCTTTCCCTTGAGCGATGTAGATTTTTTTTCCCACATTGTATTTTGAATGCAGTGATTCTAACTGAAATAAAATGCATGAAGAAAATTAATGATTTGATATCTTCTTGCTGCTGCCAAAAGAAATGTAAAAGAGTCTTTGATCTGGTGGCTTTAAAAAAGTGAGCTGGACCAGTTACTGATACTGACCTAAGTAAGTGATAAAGCAACTGTGTTGAAGTTTAATTAGTCTTGATCAAGATAAGTTTTTAAGATTTAGAGCTAGTGGCCTTTTGAAGAAGTAAGGCTTCTGGTTGTCATTTTTGTCACAACATGTCCTTTTATCATACTTTCTGTGTCTCCAGCAGGAACAGTTCTTATTTTAAACTAAAAGAGAAATGGTTCATTTGATGGGGATTAGCACAGACAAGCTTACTAATATTTGAAGGCAATTTCTCTGCCTTACCTTTTTCCCTGTTTCATATCCCACAGAGATTACCTCAGACTGCTGTTGTTAGTCACTGTTATTTATATAAAGATATGTAATGCATTTGTGCTTGAGGGGTCGTCTGTAACGAGGTATGCAATTTCAGACTTTAGAGACTGGCAGGAATTACTGTGAAGAATTGCTTTCCAGTGACAGCTTTATCCTGCCTGTAATATGTCATTGCGTGTGACTCTCAATTAATCACGCAATAACAAAACATTGCGTCTGGCGACAATGGTGTGTCCATTAATATCGAGAGGTGAGACTCAGCTTTATGAACACAAATGCTGTCCCCTGCCCACTCGTGCACTTTAATCAGCAAGTCTCAGCCCAGAAGGAACATTTCTCTCTTCTCCTCTCCCCCATCATCCTCTATTGTGGTCTATTAAGCTGCAATCCATAACGTCTCATGTCTCTGTAATGGTCTGATGGTGTGTGGTGTTAAATGATTGCATGAATTTGACTTTGTCTCGCTTTGCCTCGACCTTGGTGTCTTCAGTGGCTTCCCCTCCCTCGTTTTCAAATCAGGAGTGGGGATTTGGAAGAGAAAATGGAAGAGTGACAGAATGGAGATACTACACAGGAGGTTTGATGTTGTTCTTTGAGGAGATGGGGAGACAAGAGGTAAGAGAGGAACCATTGCTGGGAGGCTAAAATGCAATGATTTGCAAATTTGCAGGAGAAAAGCTACCAGGCTGTTGAGCATAACTGGCTCCACAGATTGAAGCCTGCCACGTGCAGGACCTCATCGGTAAGCAGGGTGGAAACTTTGCAGTAATTCTTCCCCTTGCTCGTTCTGCCATTTATATTACGATTGCTAAGTAATATATCAATTTAAGTAAAATCCTCAAATCTCATTGTGTTTTACAGCTGTATTTATACCGTGAACAGAAACATAAAGAGGCACCTGGGTGTTCTGTGCTTGGGCTACAAAGAAAGACACCCTGGTCCCAGCCACCAAGTAGGAATCCCTGTTATTACATCCAGCCAAGTTTAGGCATAGATTCTCACTCCCCTGATAGCCTTAGTCTTTTTTGCAGTTGATTTATTTTTGGTTGGTATTGAGGTTTTACACCCTGTGCAACATAAATAGGAAGTCTGGTAGTAGTTAGTGTCAATGCTTTTCTTTTTTTTCTAAGAAACATAATTTTTAAAAAGTGCTTGGCAGGACAGTTTCAGAAGAATCTCCTGAACATCCTCAGTGCTGGTTTACACCAGAGCATTGTCACATTACATACAACAGAGGAAAATAATTATTGTATCTCTTTTCAATACTGTTTGTGAATTTGTGACACATTTGACTGGTCGCATTTAAAAGTGCACACTGAAAGAGGCATTTGGATTTTGACAATGGTTTGTTGGGTGCATTGCAGTACTTTCACTTTTTGTAAATAAAAAACAAAAGCCTTTGGGATTCTTAGCAATAAAAAGGTTTGTAGCTCCTCGGGGAATTCTTCGTGCTCTGGCTTACTGAATCTCCCCATTGTCTCTGAATTATTAGCCAGACAATAAAAAAAATAGTTAATCAAGGATTTATGTCAAACATGGTTATTCTGGAGTAAATGCAGTATTATACCAGCACCATACAAAGTTCTTACTCCCTCTGGGCAATGTGACTTCTGCCAGTTAGCAAGAGCATTGCTTTTGGTTCTTTAATTAAGTCTAATCCCATCTCTGCTGCTGTATGAGCAGCGGATCTGACAAGATGCTGAACTTGCTAAACTATATAAAATAAAAGCACCTGCCCTCACATGAAATTGAGGGCACTCAGTAGTGCAGAAGTTGTTCTCCTTGGTGATCCCTGGCAGATACAAACCAGCACAGCTTCATGAAACCATTTGCTGCCAGCTGTGGGGCCGCATATTTGCATCAGGCTTTTCCATCAGGTGAAGGCTGTTAGTGCATGTGTTAGGATCCAAGCACACACAGGGGAGACCTCCAAGAAGGAGAGTTTGTAATCAATTTCTCATTCCCAAATTATTTTTCCAGGGTCCCCACAGTATGGTGTTTGAGTAACAGAATAATTTCCTAGCTATTAAGTGCCTGAAAATCAGCAGTAATTAACTTAGCACAAATTTCTCTCTTCCTCTCCCTCCTCTTGGCTCAAAAAAACAAACAAGCCCCCTTTCTCAGCAGAGGAAATGCAGATGGAAGCAGTCTCTTCTGCCTTAGTGCAGTCATGTACAGATTACATCTTTTTCCCCCTTTCAGTTCTGTGAATAACATAATTGCTTTGTTATCCCTCAGGGGATTTGTAATATTAACATTGGTTAATGACATTAATTCAAATTTTTACCATTAATAAAATGGCATTGCTTAAAATTAAGCATTACATTTCAATTAGTAGTCCATCAAAGACTTTAATAGTCTGGAGCATTAAAGTGATATTTTTTTAAATTTCTTATTAATTTTTTATTGTATCATGCTAATTTCCAAAGAGTGATTGAAAGCCCAGCTGATCCAACGAACTACCCTATCTGCCATGTTTCTTGAAGGAACTTCTTTCTTTTATGACACTATGCAAAAAGGTCATATTTCCACAAAGCAGGAATCTGTTTCAGTCACCTCCTGAATTCATTATCATCCTTTTTACTTTTTAACATGAGGCACATGATATACAGGCACCCCAGGTGGACATGTTTAAATTAATCTAGTAATAATTGATTCAGAAGAGATTTGGAGGACAGAATTTGCATAAAAGCCATAATGAGAGCAAATCCTCCAAGGCCAGACTGAACAGCTAAGTCCCTGAATAACTTACATCTCCTAAACTAATTTGGTTATAAATGCAGGATGAAGGTGTGGGGGCTGGAGCACCATGTGATTGGAATTCATTACAAATAATTCATCTTCTCTAGGAAGGCTGGCCTCAGAGTGTATTAAAATTATATCAGCTCCCAAATGCTTGCTCAGACCCTGCCTCTGGAAGATGATGACGAGGTTTCCATCTGAGGGATTGTTTGAGTATTTTAAAGCATTTCTGAGGCAAAGAGCTGACACCTCAGGGCTGGGGTGTCCTCTGGCAGGCTGCCTCTCCAGCCTGGTGGGAAAATATTAAGATACCCAGTTTTGGCTGGACATCTCACTGTCAAAAACATAAGTGTAGAGGAGGGTCCCAGCTTTCAGTCTCAGATATTCTTCCCTTCTATTCCAGAATGGAATTTCTTTGCTAAGTTGTAGATCATTGGATTTGCATTAAATCCTGGATCACCGTGATGTCTTTAGGAATTTAGGGAGTCCCGTTACAGGATGGGGACTCTGTACTATTCAGTTAAAGTAAATCTGCAGACAGAGAAAATTACAACTGCAGTTCATTAAAATGAAAGCAGCCAAGGCCTTTTTGAAGGTCAGCTGTCCTGCTTGACTTTGCTTTTGCCTAAGTACTCTTTTTGAGGAAAGCTCTAAAAGCTGTGACCCAGCATAGTAATGCCTGTGTTCTGAAACTGGTGAGCTTTAGTTAGCAGGTACCACAGTCCCATGCTCCTGGTATCAGAGAAGTTGCACAGCATGTGGGGAAGGAGGGGGAAATTCAGCTCTGTTTTTTCAGAAACTGTTGATCACCATATTTTTTTTGTGGGAAAATTGATGTCGCTGTTGTTTTCAACAGATGAGGAATCAGTCCCATTTTGTTTATACACAGCAGTCAGTAATAATCTGACATTTGTGAGCTGTATTTGTTCTGCACTGCTTCCCTTTAGTGCTGCCCTGCAGCCAGCAGTGTCTGGGGAGAGCAGCTCTACTTTTCAGAATCCCAACTACAGTGCAAGAGTTGGGGCACAGAAAAGCAGCCATGCTGCTCCAGTGAGAGGAACAGTTAACAGAGCTCAACAGGTACCTGCTGTTGCAAGAAGAATGAGTAAAGCTGAGCACAGCAGGAGTAAAAAAGAGTCTGGCTGACAATTATTATTTTATCTGTTCACATTTGGGGCATATACAGGCTGGCTGAATGCTTTCTAGCCAAAGGTTTCTGTATGATAAATGATGCTGTGCTGTGCCAAGAAGACAATGCAGCAAAACATACTCCTCTTTCCAAACAGGCTGAAACTTGGAGTTGTGCTACAGGGATGCTGTATGCTTCTTCTCCTAGAGTTATAATCAAACCATGAGTGTGTGTTATGTGGCACCGGGAAATCACAAACCTTTGACAAAACAAACAAGCTCTGGTTTATCTCTCCTGCAGGGGCAAGCATTAAAAGAAAAAGTTCTTCTCGTCCTGTTTTTCCAACATAGTGGTGGAGAAAGGAGCTGCTGGGAGGGATGAGTTGGGTTTGCAAAGTGCAACAACTGCCTCTGGCATGTGGGGTTGTGTCAGTGGTGCATGAGGATTTGTTAGATGGAGTAGAAGGGAGTGGGTGGCAGAAGCTGGAGGTAGTGCCAGAGGTATTAAACAGGAAAAACAAGCCTCTGGGAAAGGCCAGCCCATATGTTATGGCTGACTCTCAGACAGGAGGTTCATTGGTGTGATGATTTCACAGTTTGGTGTGTGTCTTCTGGAGACCTGAATTGTGGGATTGCTTTAGGTCAGAGGAAAATTAAGTGGTTTGTTTTTTTAAAAAATCTCTTTTTTTCTATAGTTTTCCTAGTTCTGTGGACATGGGCACCACAGTGACTGCTACAAAGTTTATCAGGATTTCTTATCTGCATGGCACAATCTGGGGACTGCACTTGTCACCAGATTGCTGTCACAGTGTTGAAGAGAGAAACTTTGTGAGATGCCAACCTGTATTAGGTCTAATATAATTTGGAATTATTGTCACTAACTTCCTTACTAAACATCCTATGGGATGTCTGCAATAGACCCTATAATTAGAGTTGAATATAAAAGTAGTGTCAGTAAAACAATGATAAATACTCTAGTAAGTAAAAAATTCAATAACGCTTATGGTTTTCTTATTAAACTGTGAGACAAAAGACAACCCCATAACAAAAGTATTTTGAAAAGTTAGGAGGAATTAATTCCTCTTTCTGTCTCTGTCTAAAACTGACTGCTGATACTAGTAACTGAGGACAAATCTGTGTCCTTCCTCACTTTCCAGCACTGTAGCATCACAGCTACAGTGGGGAGGCATGTAGGCAGGAGCACCACACGTCTGGAAATCACTGCAAACAAAGGACTGTCTCCAGATTGTCAAGCATAAGAGTGTGTTGGAATGACAGTGGCTGTGCAGTGTGGACTTGGGGACTTTGACTACTAATTTGCACCTTTACAAACCAACATTGTGCAGGGGAGCAGCTTGAAGAAAAGCTGCTGTGTTGGTGCTTCTGCAGCAGCTACCGGCTTAAGGCATCAGTCTGTGGGTTGAGTACCAAATCTCAAGCCAGAAAGAACTCTTGCAACCAGGTGACAATTTGCAGTGTGATGCTGAATCTGCTGTACTGTTATGTAGCTGACCTGCATGTAAACAGCATGTCTGGGACCTTGGATTTACAGCCCCCATGCAGAGGATTCCAAATCACATGTTCAGTGAGAAAGGTGACTGCACTGCAAGGGGTGCTGAGCCCTGTGCACACTCCCCTGCTACAGGCAGGGCTGTGCCATGAACCCTGGGGTGGCTCCTCCTTTGGACTGTGTTACACTCTTCCTCTCTTTGATTGAGCATCCAGAGACTTTGACTGGGAGTCAGGAGCTCCTGGTTCCAAACCTAGGGTCCACTAAATGTTGTGTCTGAGTTGCAGTTGTGCTATGTACCTCCGCATCCATTACATTCTGCTGTTGTGTTAGACTTTGCCTTCATCTCTCTGTTTCACTGATGTAGCACATAGAAATAATTCCATAGCCAGTCCAGGTCCAGGAATTACCAAAAATTTGGTAATTCTTTGACAAAACTTTGCCATCTCTCAGAGACGCCATTCTATGAGCAATAAATAGAAGATATTTCCATCCCCCCTGTAGAGGCACTTTTCTAAAAAACAGTGGCAGCATACCACCAGGGAGATAAACGAGTGTGAGCCTTCATTGCCAAATACAATCTTTGAAAAAACAGAAGACTTCAGACTCCAAGGCACCTTTTCACAAGTGCTAAATTCATACCCCAAACAAATGCTAACAAAGCCTCTCATGTCTTTATATTAAGTGTAGCCAGTAAAAAAAAAAGATCTAGAGCTCTCTGGGGAGCCTCTTGAAGCACTTGGGGACACACTCAATGTGTGGTCGGGTTAGCACTAGTCAAAAGCAAGTCTGAGTGTCAGCAGAGCAGGTATTTATTTATGCCCACTGGATTTGGCAGGAACCCAGAGGTGCAGTATATTTTGCGCTGTTACACAGACTTTTATTGTTGAATCAGCTTTATTTAATGGAAGCTTTCTATAATAGGGTCTTGTTTTGGAGGGCTTCCTCTACAGGTGAGGAAACAGTTCGGTTTCCAGGACCTTGTGGCAATGGATTGCACTGCTAAGGCCAAGTAACCAAGTGGTGGCTGATGGCTTACTGAGGACCTACACCAGTCCATACAGAAGTGGCCTGATACCAACCAATTCATTCTGTACTAAACCATTAATAAGAGTTTCGTCTCTGTTACCTGTTCTGAATGAAAATATCCCATTGCATTTTGTGGGCTTGGTTGCGGACCTTGACCAGTCTTAGGTGGCTCTGATCAGCAATCAGAAAGAGCCCTAGAAATAAAGTGTCCCCAAGTGCACTGTCAGTCTTCTGTGGGATATAGTCCTAACAACATCTAAGTATAGACTGTTACTATTCAGCTCCACTACAGGCTTCACAAGCCATGAACCTAACAGTGTATTAGGATAAACTGATTTCACCCTTGCAGAGTGTTATCTGAATTATTTATACAGATCTAGATAACAGAAGGGTTTCAATCAATTGACTTGTGTTGCAAAATCTTGATTGTTTTATTGCTGATACAAAACCTACTATGATACTGCAAGTGGTGCCCTGCAGACTGTGTGAGGCAAGAACTGTGAGAGAGGTCAGGATGGAGCTCAAGCTTCTGCTCTGCCACAAGACAGTGTATTGCCTGCACACATTTGAGATGTACCCTGCTGCTTGCAGGGGGTTTTTGAAGATAACCCTTGGATAATGTGTATGAAGATGTGGGTTTGTCTTCCTGGGGTGTTGTGAGAGCAAGTTCAGCGTGGAGACTCATAGATGATGTTGCAGTTGAGGCCATGGGAAGCCCTGAACAAGGTGGGTACACAGGAGCCTGGTGACTACCAGCCCAAGAGCTGTGGCATATAAACCATCATGAAGTCCAAAGTGAGCTCAGTGATTTTTCAGAAGACTGTAGGGTTATCTAATTAAAGCAAAACAAGATCTCTTGACAGATTTTCATCACAACCATATTTTGACCATTTGTATAGATTTGCCTCACACGTAAATAAATGAGAAAAGCTCAGTATCCACAAGTCCAGTCTGATGGTCCGTATGAGATTTCACCTCTGTGCATGCAAGTGCAGTGTGCCATGTTTTGGCTGTAAGACAGATCTGTGTCCCAGCATGGCCACAGCTGAGGGCTGAGTGTGTGGATGTGGCCAAGGGCAGAGGGAAAAGCTGTGTTTTTCTTCGATAGTGTGGAATGGCCCTTGGAGCCAGTTGGGTGGGATGGATTCCAGCTGGAGAGGGAGGGAAGGGTAAGGAGCATCGGATGAATAAAGGACCATAGTTTTGTTGGCCTTGGAGCTGTTTCTAGGGCAGAGCTGCCTGTGCCAGCCTGTCATAGCCACATTTCTGAGGTATCTTGCTTTACAATGTTTATATTTATTTCCCTTATTCTTCCAGTACTTTTTTGAATACTTTAATGTCCACATCTTTCCATTTCTCTGCTTCCCTTTGCTATCCCAGTCTAATAAAACCATGACTGTGGCAATCACAAAAGATCCTGAACAGAAGAATTAAAGCTTTTGCAGGAGGTTCCTTTTTTTAGTCTTTTTTAAAGGCATCTCTTTCCTTTAAAATGAAAGATGAAGCATTTTCTTTTATCCTTTAACTTTACTGTCACATTTTATTAAGTCAAAATGATAGTTACAGTCAGAGGAAAGCAGGATATGAATTCCTGGTACAGCCATTTTTAAAGTGTGCTTTGTTTTAAAGCCCTGAAGATTGATTGAAGGTATTTTTCTTTTAGACACAAAGCTTTAGTCAAGAGGGGCCTGATCTGAGTTACCCTCTGTAAATCAGGATTAGTTCCTGCGAAATGAATGGAGTTGCAATGATACAATATGGGGTGAGTTGGAAAAGACTCATGCCCTGACAATGAATTAGGGAGGGACTGTGGGCAAGCCCCTGAATGCTGCCCTTGCGCAGGGGTGAAGCCACGAGGCAAAGCGGAATTGTACCCTGTCCCTCTCGGGCTGCCATGGAATGTCCTGGCTGGGAGGTGGGCAGGCGGAGTGGGTTTGTGCTGACACGGGCACTGAGGTTGCAAATCTCAGCTTTGGAGATGCTCTGAGTGTGCAGACCTCCTGCCTTTCCCAGATGGAGTAGCTCTTTCCCCTGCCACTGCCACTACAATCAGGGAGGCCCATGAGCTCAGGAAGCCTGGTTTAAGAGACAAGAAGATGGTGGCAGGAGCGGTGCTCTACAAAATACCTGTCTGTGGAGCAAATCTCACCAAATCCAGTGTAGCCTGAATTTATTGACCTTTTTCTGTCAGAGGGCTGTGTGGAGTAGAAAAGGGGAGAAAGATGCCCAATCATTGGCTCTTGGGGCTGTGCAGAGGCTCAGAGGACAGGCTTTCTTGAGGGACAAGACAGATAAACTTGGACAGATAATATTTTTGGACATTTTTATCTCTTTTTAACAGTGTCTGCGTTGGGCTGGGGAGAGGAATAGCTAAGGTGGTAAAGATGCATCAAGATGAGCAAATGATACGTCCTGTCTGATATTTCAGTTTAACCAGGGATTTGAGCTCTTGTCTCTCATATGCACTGAGCCCTAAGCCATTCTGAGCAGAGAGTCTAATAAGAACAGCTCTTTTTATAGCATTTAACTGTATCTAAATGGCTTAAGGCCAGGGCAAGTTCCAGCACTGCAAAGGACCCCTAGTCTGGGATGTGCTTGGGATGTGCAGCGTTTTAGCAGTCTGGACAGGGACTGGCCCTAAGCACTGATCATATTCCAGGCTTCACAGGGAAAATCTGCAGCTCGGGCAAAATTGGAGGCTTGGATTTGGCCACCTTCAGTAAAATTAAAACATTTCATTTCATTAAAACACTTCATAACTGCTGGACTCTCCCAGGCAGTTATGAGCTTGCTCTTGGCATGCAGCTGACCTGCTCTTGCACATGGCACTGGTTCATATTAGGAATGTGGGGTTTGTTTTGGAAATAAATTTGCAGCAGCTGGGAATTACTAAGTTAGAGTCTTAAAATACTCAGAAAAAGTGAACAAGGCAGCCTGGGAAGGGACAGGTTGAAGGACTATGATTTTTCAGTGTTATCCACTGTCTCAATATTGAGACTCTGGGGCTCTGACTTCTGTTGCTCTTGATCAAGCTGGCATTTACTCACTCACTCTGACTCTAGTAAACACCAACTCAGGGCTGCACATGACAATGATTTTCCTCAACTTTCCAGCACACAAGAGCTCAATTCATTTGATGGACAGAATTGGTTGTAGGAGATAGAGAATATGGTGAAGGATATGAGTTTTTTGTAATGTTCCTTTTCCACCTTGGTTTTATTACTTTCCACTACAAGTTTGAAACCATTATTTTCATGCACACTTTCAATTTCCCTATGACAATAAGGAAAAGAAGATGGAACTTTACCCCAAATACAGGTTACAGCTTTCTAAGGAACACTGAAGTCTCTTGGACTGTGGTAAAATCTCCCAGGGAAAGTGGCAGAAATCCAGGTACTTGGCACATTTTACAACTAGTCCAGACAAAACACTAGTAAATGTACTCTGCTTTGGCACAGAATAAGCTGTGGGATGTTATGAAGCTTTCCTGTATGCAACTTTTTATCATTTCATGACCATAATGAGTGTGAAACTTGAATTTACTCATCTGCTGATTGCACACCACCTAGGGCTGTAGAGGAGCATAGGACCCTATCATATGTCTTTGTTTTAAGATTTTTTCCCCCCCCTAGCTTGAGATCATTGTTTGGATGATTAGTACATGAAAATGACTATATTGGCTCAGAGTAGAAGTCTGTCTAGTTTAGTACCTCCTTTCTAGGATTAGCCAGTAATGGCTGCACTGGGAGTAGTAGAGCGTGCATAAAGTGAGATTTCCATGACTGTCGTTTCCAGTTTCCAGCAAGGATATCTGACAGTGAAAAAGCCCTTTTGCCTTTTTTGCTTTTCCCACAACAACCATCTCCTATCTAAGGAAAGTTTGGCTTTGACTTTAAGTGTATCCGAAAGCTATACAAAATGCATCTCCCTGGCCTTCACATCTCTGTGCTGTGCTTCATTTCTGAATCTTTACTGGAAAAAAAGGATCATTTAAACCAGTGTCCGAAAATATAATGTGGACCTTCATCATCAGTAATTTTTATTACAGTGTGACTTGTACAACATGTCCATCATGTGAGGTGCCACAGTACTCAGTGGTGTACGCCCTGCAGAATGCTTGTGCTTAATGACTAAACACTGTGCTGGCCATAGCTTTAAATGATTTCACATCTCTTCCTTCTGCCAGTCCCATTTTTTAATTTAACATGATATTTACTGTGTTTTTAAAAACAGCCACCCTCCATAGTAAAGTGCTATAGAACCTCTTTCGGAGAGCTGAAAGGGGATTTTATATATCACTGCATAAAATCTGCATGTATATGGGGATGGAAAAAATGTGAAATGCTGTAATGTCTCACTCACACTGGTTGGGAAACCAAGTCCCTAGAACCACCCCGAGCCCTGAATGCCAATGCTATTTTCAGTCAGAGGTATGGAGCTACTGCTGAGGACGTGCAGAGTAGATGCGCTGGCAACTCATCTTTATGCGTGTTTAAAATCACAGAGAAATACAGTTAAGAATAAAACAGAGGATCCATTTTTCAAACCAACTGTCTCCCATTTCTGGTGTTAGCAGTCCCTTATTGCTCTTGTGATGCCTGAAGACCTTTACAAGCTTCTTCCAGCTCCTTGATGTTACAATATTGTCCTCTATATTGGAGTTTGCTCCATGCCACGAGCCTGTCATTGTGCATCAGTGCCTCATGTTACCTGCCATCAGCCTGCGCATTTCAGGTCACTGAAAGTGTTTTAGAGACTCCAAACAAAAATACAGAGGTATCAGACACTGCAGGTGTTGACTGTTACACTAACTTTATGAATGACATCTGCAGGAATTGAAAATCTCATTATGAGTGAATTTAATCAGAATCAGCTTTATAAGATTTAAAGGTAAGAGACTATTTGTTCGCAATAACTGAACAAAGTTACATAGGAAAATATACTATGCACATCAGTAAGATTAAATTTGGCAATGCAGATTTTCTTAAGCTGCAGCATCATCTTGGGGGGCTTGTGGCGTGGGCTAATTAATCCTCCATCCTCTGCCTCAGGCCTGGTAGGCCCAGGGGAGTTTTTTGAGCTGTGCCTTTACTGCTACTGTTGTTAAAAATGCTCACGTAGAAAAGGCATGACTTTCCTCTCTCCTCGCCTAAGACTGAATGCTCCTCCTCTTTAGCTGTGCCTCAGCTCTTGTGACTGGGAGCAATAGTATCCCATAATAATGAAGGCAATTGACTCACTTCTCACCATTTTCCCCTTTAAATTATTCTCATTTTTATGTTACCTCAATTAGCACTTTCCTGGCAAGACCTTTACACTGACTTGTTTTGTTTCAAGACATTTAAAGCAGCAGTGGTCAGATGTATAAATCACATATTAGAACTGTGTTAATTGCACACGTGTTTTTGTGGTGACTGACGTTGCCCTTTCCTCAGCAATGTCTTGAATTTAGCATGGAATTTACCAGGGACACATTATGAAATTGAGGAGGGAGGTGTCCACACTGGGGGACACATTTACACCTGGAATATTTGAAATTTCATGTTGTCAGTGCCAGCCATTGCACACCCGGTGCTTTATAAGACACACACCCCAAGGGTACACAGAGATATTTAGGGAGCTGTGCACTTCCCTTCTTTATGGTTATAAATTGGGGTGGATTTTTTGATTTTTGTTTGTTTGGTTGGTTTTTTTGTTGTTTTGGTTTGGTTTTTTGTGCTGTTTGTAGAATATTACCTTATGTACTTAGCACAAGTGGGGCTGGGAGGAAAGGAGAATTCCACCCTTCCCTACCCATGTTACACACTCTGGACAAGCATTCGCCTTTCTGCAAGTGGAGCCTTTCTGAAAGTGGAATTATTTGTATTTCAGGTATCCTCCGTGGGCCTGTCTTGGAAGCTAGATGTGCAGCTGCCCTTCAGTCATGATTGTTTCAAGATTAAAGGCCATTTCCCTGTCATTGCCAAGCCTTTTTCTTCTTGCTTTTCATCTCTCAGCATCACAGAATGTACCTGAATACACTGAAGCTGAAAATCAGCAATGTGTTAGGAAAGAACACCCCACAATTGCTTTTGAAGGTAAGAGCTTCTATTCCTGTTTCAGATTCCAATAGGATGATCCATTTAGGTTTAGTCTGTGCTGTTTTTCCTTACAACTGTGATCCACAGGCCAGGGGAAGCGGCCTGACGAATCATTTTCCCTTTGATGCTTTACAGTATTTTAATTCTGAGGTTTCACAGCAGTCACTTAATTCAGGCAATTTTGGGACTACTGGTCTAAGAATCTCATTTTTGTACTCTGTTACCGGCTCCCTGTAATCTTGTGCCTTGCTGAAACTGTTTCAGTTTCCTTTTCTCTAACTAGTTTCAGTAATGCCTCAACCTGGCTTACTGGAGCCAGACACTTAATAAGTGAAATGTGATAGAGAATTTGGACACGCTTGAATGCCAGAGAAATGAGTTGATTTAAAATTGCAGGAAATGGCTGCGCTTTTGTTTGTAGCATTCCTGGTTTGGTTTGGTTCTGTTGTGTATTTGTCACCTGTGCTGGTAGTTTTTCTGTCGTTCATCTGGGCATTTGACTTGAATGTGAGAGGGAGCCTTTGTATTGCAATGGTCGATTCTTTCACTGTTCTTTTGAAGTGTGGGATTTCTCTTGTCCTTATCCCAGTCAGATTTTCCATGAATGTACATGTCGGGTACTCCTCAATTGTTGTCTGGATAATCTGTCCACTTATCCACACAACAGGTAGGTCTTTATTTGGTACCACTATTATTTGAAAATTCACTCCAGACTAGTGTGTTAACTCAGTGTGCCGGCATCAGCAGCTGCTGAGTCTCCTTGCTAAAAATGGTTTCCTCCGAAATGTTGGAATATCGATTTTGGTTCCCATTTAAGGCTTTGCAATGCATCTCCGGTTACATTCTTTGCTAAAGGCAATTGAGTACCTTGCAATGTGTCTCTAGTTAGGCTCTTTGCTAAAGGCAATTTAGTTGTGGTTTTGTGACCTTTGAGATAGGGTTTCCAGGAAGAAAGTAGTCAAAGGCTTCCTTGCTGACCTTTCAGGGTTCTTTTAGATAGCTTTACTATTCTTCACAGAGGAGGAAACTCTTGTCTCTTAATTTGGAGAGTTTAAGAGATTTCTTGTCTGTTTTCCATTATCCATGCCTTAAAGGTTTAAGTGGATTAAAATAAATTAGCAGAATTTTTAAGCCTTCATGATACAGCACTGGCTCTAACCTTGCTCCGGTAAATAAACCTTGATTTTAGCTGTTAAATAAATCTAACCATCTGTTTTAACTGAGGAATGCCAAAAGGAGAAGCCCTTGCTGTTAAAACACAGGGAAATTCAGTTCAGTAGATAATAAAATAATGAGAATGTTATAGGTACAGAAAAAAGGGTTGCTTTCTCTATTAACCAGGAGCATCAAACTTTAAGTTTACAGAGGATGTGTCTGTGCAATCCAGCACTGAGGTAAATCATTCTGCAGGGAATATTAAAAGCCCCAATTCCTGAAGTTGAGGAATTGGTGGGCTTTTCTTGGCACTCAATATGAGTGCTACACTGCAGAATTGATGGCTGTGTAAACACACTCATAATCTACCAGTTTGCTTTAATAAGGTATGAAAATTTCACAGGAAAAAAAAAATCTGTCCTCCCCTTTCACTGTTCTTGTTCCCTTCCTTTCTCCAATGATAGAGGGCAAAAACTGGTGAGTTAATTAGAATCTGGCAATTGTGCAAAAGAAAGAAAGATTGAAATTGCAGTTGCATCAATAAAATGACTCAGATTATCAAGTTTATTAAACCCAAGTTAGATTCAGAGTTATTGTTTTTTCACAGCACCTGTTTCCTTGTGATTGTTCATGACACAGTTTAATCTTGTGTTTTCTGCTGCAAAGCTCAGCTGGAAAATACACAGGAATTAAATTAAAGGCACCTTTTGTCCACTGCACATAGCTTTCAAGGTTTGGGGAAGAGGGCTCACATGTCCAAAACCACATCTCAGTTCATAATCTGATTTCTTTTAAAGCGATACCCTGTTCTGATGCCAGCACATGCAGGTTTAGGCTGCAAGGGTAGACAAGCAGGGGAATCTAAATTTTATGTGGTCTTCCCAGATTGCTCTAAGGATGTCTCTGCTTAACAGTGTGACTCAGGGGCTTTCTGTGGGTCTCCAGATGCATTGATATATGAATCACAACCTGGTACAATAGGAGTGTGTAATGACTGAGTGACCCCAGCAGAGTCCTTCTCATGCTCCTGCTGCCAGGGGAAAGGATTATGTTACACCAGAAATTTTCAGTGGATGGGCCATAATAATAATAAGGCCTCTGACCATTCAGTTACACAGGGTACATCAATTTACTGCCAGAATGAATAGGTTAACAAAACAGTTTATGTTACAAAGGGGTTGAATAGCTTCTTTTTCACAACCTTGCTAACCAGACTTCCCACCACCAGACAAATGGGATGCCATAGCATGTTTTGTGTTCTCTAGTCTTTAGTTCCCACTTTGCTTGTGCTCAGTCTCTTTTTATTGTACTTTACCCCTAGATAATATTCTTAAAATACAGTTGACTGGATAATATCCTTGTTGTAGAAGAATCCAAGGAAAACAGCTTTCTGCCTATTTTCCCCTCATTTCCTGAGAAATTCTGTATTTTCTATGTTGTTCTTATTGTATCTCATCCAGTAGCCAACCATCTGTTAGAATTGGTATCTCTTTGTCTTGCTATGAGAGTGGGTAAGAAAGATAGAATCCAGTACATGTCCTACTCATCTAAACAAAAAGGGGAGTACGTATGTTAAATGCTCTTACTTTAGCTGTGGTCAGACCTGAAGAAATGCCTGTTTCTTTACACACTCCATTCCCCAAATTATTTGTGCCATTACTTTTGATGTAAAGAAAATGGTCTAAACAAGTTAAAGGACATAAATTCTGGTTCTAGATGTACTTACTTTAAATGCTAAAGACAACATTTGCACTGCCAGGGGAGGTGCAGGCTGAGTGGAAAGGTTTATCCTTGCAACCTGCATGAAGATGCTGAGGGACACAACAGGAATTCTGTGTTGCAAACACCATCCTGTGGGTTTGCACAGTAGCAAACTAACACAATGGTGCCCCAGTTTCCCTGGGGCTTATAAATGGTGCTCATTGTACAGTTCACCAGCAATAATAACGTACCCCGTTTGGGCTTTTCATAATTAGATTGTTCTACTCTGTGCTTATAGGAAATCCAGTTAAAGTTTGATTTCCCTTGTTAGATCAATAAGAAAATGATCTTCTACTTCCCAGGAGGCTGTTTCTGGTGTCTTACTACCTATTTGACTGTTAGTGGGTAGCTACATTAAGGATGTTGCATGCTTGTTTGTTTTTCAGTGAGTTGAGAATTTAGTGAAACAAGTCAAGTGTATTCTTAGTGCATCCCTTTTTATTTATACATGCATGTACACATGCATCTGAGTCCCATTTCACAAAACAGTTTGTCATCCCAGCACAGCTCCCCTATGGTCCACTCTGATAAGCCAAACACCAGAGAATTTGTTTCTACTTCTTGTCAATCATGTTCATATTTCTCATCTTTTCTGTATGGATCTTACTGCCAGTAGATCAGTGCCTGCATTTGCAATTGGGCTGTGCCTGTGTTGTACTGTTCTGGTTGCCAGCAGTATACTTCATTGCTGTACAGCTCCTTCTTGGATATAAAGCACCTTTGCTATTCCTTAAAGACATTTGGACCTCCTTTGTAATGTGCCTCTTGGGAAAGTCAGAAACATCTTCCATACTAATACTATATAAGGTTTGTTATTTCAAGAGCCAGAGCCATGAAGGGCATGCGTTGATGTTCGTAATGGCTGCAGAGTGCTTGGCTTCATCTTGTTTATCAAGGAAGTGCTTAGAAGTTTGAAAACTCATCTGTGTTACATGAATCATTTGGACGTTCACAGCTTCACTGGAAATGAGTTGTGAACAGATTTCCACTTGCAGTTTCTACCATTATTTTTTTCCCATTAATTTCATCCATTAAATCAGTATGCTCAGGAAAAAGTACAGTAACTTCCCAGGTTTTTCTCTGTTCTGTCTCTCAGGGCTTTTTCCCCTGGGTCATGACAATTAGGGTAAGCTGGAAGAACATCATTTGTCTGTGCTTTAATAATTGCAGCCTGTCTTCATCCATAAAAACACCTCAGCTGACCCCATGCTGAGGCACAGGACAGAGGTGGACTTGGTTAAATAGCTTATATCTCAGATCTTCTCAGGACTGCTAATCTCAGCTTTGCACACTGTATCATCACAGCTGGTGTGAGTTCTCAATGTGTGGCATTTGATCCATTGTCTAATCCTCAATCTCTCCTAGATGCAGACAAGTTGCTCTGTCTGTTGCCTCAGGTTTTCAGAGTGATTTAGTTTGGGAGTGTTTAAATCTGGGGGTTTACTTCAGACTGTCTGTAATTATTACCTCCTACCAGATAAATGTGATTCAGGTGACTTAAATGTAGCTTGCTATGTATTATCTCAATATTTTATTTCTTTAAACAACATTTCATTGAAATGGGGCCAGCTTCAAACACTGAAACCTGTGGGGAGCAGCTAAATGTTTTCTTGTATTAAAAGTAAAAGCTATTTCAACTTTGTGGGCTGAAGGATAATAAGGTATGATTTATTTGTTTAGAAAGTTCTTGACATTTCACCAAACACCCCCACTATTGTTGAATTGGTCACTAATACATTATTCCCTTAACTGTATATTGATGGGAAAAAAAGGACATTAGCATTCATCAATTCCAAGGGCCAGCTGGGAAAGCCCCTTAGGAAAATCTGGTGAAGATTTACACTTTTCTTGAGCAAGTAAGATTTTGACAATCCAAACCAAAATTTTAATTAATGAACGATAAAGGTTGTGAGGTGTAGTATTAGAGATGTATCTATCTAAGCATCAAAGGGAAGGCACAATACATTATGGGAAAATTGTCTTCTAGCTCATAGCCTTGCTGCCCTTGGTTCCCATACAGGGAGTCCAAACATTAACTATTGATGGAGTTTTGACTGGAAACTGGTGGCATCCTGTGGGTGCTTCAGAATATTTGACCTTCAGTGCATTTCAGTATGGATTTTATTTCTATTAAGGAAGCCTTGTGGCAATTTCCTTTTTAATCTTGAAAAATAGAACTGTGGCAAACAAAACTAGAACTTTCTTCTTCAGATTTGATTTAGAATTTGTTTGAAAATTATGACTGATAAAGCCATAAATACACAGCAGTTAGGGAAATAATTGCTTTCAGGCAAAACTTCTGAAAATTACACCCAACCGCTCTCAATATATTTTTCATTCCATAATAATAATTATAACAGTAATGATGCTTATTCTTTGAGACTTCCTCATTAATGGCGTCCAAGGCACTTCACAAATAATTGCAAGGAAATTTGGTTGAAAAAAATTACTCAGTGTGCTGTTTCTTGGGACCTCAGGAAGAAAAGGAGGGTTGGAAGAATGTCCTTCATTCACAAAATTCTTTAGATGGAATGAGCTATGACAAGCAATGAAGAAAGGGAAGACTTTGCAGTGAAGCTTCAGGAAGCAAAGTGATCGAGTCACTTACAAATTTGATTGAGGGAAGGTAAAACTTTAAAGAGGTACAGCAGCTCAAGTGAAGGAGCAGCTTCTGACCATGAGTGGTGGTGTTAATGAGAGGGAGGCATCCTCAGCAGCAGGACTGAGTGAGGGAGACTCACAGTGTGGAGGAACAGGTACTCAGGTCACCCTTATGCATGGACCAAGCCATGAAAAACTCATGTGAGCAACAGAGTAGCTTATTGGTATTTTCCAGAAGTACCACTGGTGTAACTGAGGCTAACAGCAGCACATACATGGTCCAGTCTTGGGACAGTGGTTGGATTTAGGACACAGAGATGGGCAGTCTTTTCTTTGGGCACACATCAGAGAAAGGGAACAGGGTGGAAACCTAAAGTGAAGTGCTTATCTTCTTTTTCTGTGGTTCAGTGCAAATTAAGGCATCCCTAGGAGAGACCTCATTTTCAATTTCAAATCTTACTTAATATAGTTCCCTAACTGAACAAGTTTGTGATACAGCAGTGGTACATCAGACCTCATTTATTTAGCACATCTGCTTCTGGTGAGTGTTAACATATCACATTCTCCTAAAACCTTCCATTCAAGGATGACATTGTGCTTTGACAAAGTTCACTTTAGTACTAGCAATCTCATATGAAATATTCTTGTTTTATCATACAGGGTTCACCCTGGAAAGCTCACAAATAGTCTCAGCTCAGTCAGGTTCTGAATATGTACTTTTCTTTAAGTCAGTGGGGTTGTTTATTATTAGCCAGTTTCCAATTTAAAAGCATTGATTCTTATGAGAACAGCTTACTTTCAAAACTCTTTCAGGTATTTACAGCCTCTGCCCTCCTTCTTTGCTGTACCTGCCTCATGGTGGGAGCTTTGTCTGCAGAAGACAGGAGTCCTCATAAGCCTGACAGCTGCACAGCACAAACTGTGCATTAAACTGGAAATCTCCAGTCTTTGGTTAGCCAGCAAAGAGGATCACCTTCTGCTTCAGATGTTCATCACAATCAGACACTTCTGCTTCTGTGGCAGATCTGGTTACTAGCAGGAAAAATCCAAGGAGAGTTTAGCCGTGCTTTCTCTGCCTTCTCCTGCCTTCTCACTGGTGAAAACGGTTGTCCTGAATATTGCACCACCTCTGCTGGCACAAGTGGCTGATCTAAACATGTAACTGTAAGGATAGTGAAAAAAAAATGCCTCCAGGTGTGGAGGAGGCAGACTGAAGGATCCTTGAATGATGACAAAGGGGTGTTGGTTTTTTCCTCCGTCAGATTGCAGTGGTTGTAGGAGCCAGGATGCAGCTTGCTTTCCTGTCTGAAAAGAGGGATTATACTGATCAGAATGTCATAGGAAGCTGCAAGTGATGCATGAGCACTCACTTTATCTTTCTCAGTGAGGGAGATTTCGTGACAGCTGCGGGGCTTGTCTCAGTAAACAATGGATCACAATGCTTAAACACTCTGCAACATGCTCAGGAGAACAAGAGGTGTCTGGGTTTGCACACAGAGGGGCTGTATGTGGCACTGGTTAGCCAAGCAGGGTTAGCCAAGCACTGGTTTCACAAGCAGGGCTGTGGCCACATGACACCTTGCAGTGTTGTGTGGGGTTGCAGGCAAGATTGTTGAGGAGGGGAGGATGTGTTAGGGTGGTTTGCCCCAGCTGACAGCCAGCTGAGGAAAGCCAAATCTGTTCTTTCCTTAAAGTCCTGTGCTCTGTAGACACACACTTTTGGTCCTGTAAATTTCAGGCAGGGCAAATGGACATGCTTATGTCTCATGGACACACACCCATATCCACCACTCCTGCATCACTGTGGCATCCCCTCTTGCTCTTTATTGGCCATGGCCAAGGAGGACCTGCAGAGGTGTATTCACGTCACTATCCCTGGAGGTATTTAAAAGATGAGTAGATGTGGCCCTTTGAGATGTGCTTCAGTGGTGGACTTGGTAGTGCTGAGTTAATGAACTTGATGGCTGGACTTGATGATCTTAGAAGTCTTTTCCAACCTAAATGATTTTATTTTAGCTGGGAATTGAGGTCTTGGCAGGTCTGAGCTATAGGAACCATGTTGAAGAGGGAAGAACCTCTCTCAGGTTACAGGACTTCTTTCCCAGTCCCCAGCCTGAGGCCAGGGGGCTTACCACGTGGAAGTCTCCTGGCTCCTGGAAGTCTCCTGGCTTTCCCCTGGGTCTGGTCTGGATGGAACCATGTGCAAATAGGAACTCAAGTGAAACAGAGAGGGCTGAGACTGACCTCTCTGATGGAGCAGAACTGCTGCATACTGTAGAAATGTGCTGAATTGGAAATGTAAATTCAGTCCTTCAATATCCTTCTTTGAGATGGCCCCAGGACAACTTACCAGCACACTGTCCCATACTGGAAGTGAGCACTAGTTTATGCTTATTATTTAGTGTTTGCTTTATCTGGTACTGAATCCCTGGGTTCTTCCTCAGATATTGGTGTGTTTTGCCAGCTGCTCCATATTAATAATAAAAAAATAAATAAACAAGCAGTTATAATTGTACTTTTAAAAAAATTGGGCTTGGACTAAGTTATTTTTTCTCCATATTGAAACAATTTAGCAACACTTGTTTTGAAGAAATTATTAAAATTTAGGAAACAGTCAAAATGCTTGGTATGCAATAAGCAATACTTAGTGCCTCCTGTACATCACGTGTGTTACAGATAATTAGGTTTAAGCACCAGCCAGTATCCCTAAACCCATTTAACAATTGGAACTACTGAGACATTAAATAGTTCCATGATTTGCTCAAGACAGAGAACTCCTGTGTCGGTGCTATTGGGCTCTTGGGACCATACCTGCATCTCCAGCTGTCATTTCTCTCTTGGGGTGGAAGAAGCTCAGCAAGATCAGTTCAGAGAGGAGCTGTAGGCATTAAGGGAAGAGGCACAAAATCATCCAGATCTTTAAATGTTACGATGTTTATTGTGATTCCTATGGCTCTGTGGAGGCAAAACCTGAGACTTTGGAGTTTTTTCCCTTTGGGATGGTAAAGAACAGAGCCTTTTCTTCTGTCCTGTTCTATTTCTTGGTAGCTGAGGGATAGGACTACTCCTAGAAATAAGAAAAAGTCTTATTATTTCTTTTTCCAATCATCTCCTATCCACATATTCTGGGACAGTTTGGAGAGGGACATTAGCAACTCTTG
The DNA here is from genome assembly GCA_034509425.1 of Eopsaltria australis. NCBI lineage: Eukaryota > Metazoa > Chordata > Aves > Passeriformes > Petroicidae > Eopsaltria > Eopsaltria australis. The sequence goes on along the minus strand of JAVTVJ010000067.1, from coordinate 1,681,977 downwards.
CTTCTTGGATCTCATGGAAAAGAAATGGCTCACTGCAAGCTGCTATCACAGTGACCCACAGGCCACTCATGGGTTAGTTCATTGTTCTTTCATCTGAGAAGGGGGTTTGTAGTTGGCCAAGACAGGAAAATTGTTTGAGTGGGCAGGAAATTAGGTAGAAACATGGCTGGAAGGTGAGGACTGCTAGGAAAGAAAGCAGAAGTGGAAGGAGAGGTGAATATGGGGTGAGAAGGGTAAACTGAATGAAATCATGAAACTGAGACAGCTGGAAGAACATCTGACTTGGGTTTAGGTATTGAGGGGAGAGAGAAGGAAACTGCTGGTTTGACCCGTTTTGTAGGAGGGCATGTATTCTGTCAACAGCCTTCTAAGTCCTCAGAGCTGTGAGTGGAGATCAGAGACTTGAGAAGACAATGACACTGGAAATTGCAGTTGGGATAAGGACATATTTAATGTACAATTAAAGATTTAAATGGATCAGGTTAAAGAAAGAAAGAATACCAGTAATGAGGTGGAGGTGGTGATGGGAAGACAAGACAGCAGGGTGATATGTATGTGTAGGAGGACTTCTGGGGTAAAGCCAGATTGAGTTTTTTGGCCTCATAAGTAAAGTTGAGCTCTGAGTGCTGACACATTTGTTTGCTCAGCTCTGCCCATGCAGCAAAAGATTTCTCCCTCCCCTGATAAATTTGCTAAATTGTGGAGTGGTTTTGTGTTGCAAAGGCTACTCTTAAAACTCAGCATGGAGTGGGAGTAAAAGTTAATGTCCAAAGTCTGTTGCACTAACCTGTGGTGTGACCTACAATTGAGAGTTAAAATTTAAAATTAAGCTGATATTAAAATATGATTCATTGCCAGTCCAATAAAGATAATGCTGTAATTTCACTGTAACTTCTATGCATTCTTGGAACTGTTCACACTTGCAGCATTTGAGAAGACAGGTGATAGCATGGCTTGGTAGTCATTAGCCTTCTCAGCTTTGGTTACAGCCTTGTCTCTGATGAGTCTGGTCAAGGGCTCACACAGAATGGAAACTGTGGCCTCAGTCTTAGCAGGCAACTGTCTACTTCATGGAAAATGCTCTGAATACTGAGGATAATTGAAGCAGAGGATGGTCTGAGATGGTAGGTCTGATTCTGAAAAGAGGACATTTCATCAGTCTATACCAAGAAGAGAGCCTGAGGCCTTTCCTTGTTCTACAAAATGATTTGCATCTCTTGGTCATGGTTCAAATCCAATACTGAGAGTCCTCCAGGCTACTGGGTGGTCTAAAATAAAACTGGAGTATCTGCCAATCACTATACATAATCTGCCCTGTGCCAGGGCTGAAGCAAACCAAAAAGGGAAGATATTGTACAAGTTACAGAAGTCATGGCTGTCACCTAAGCCTTGCTAGTAGTGCTGCAATACTCACACACAGTAATTAATCATGTTCTGAGCTAGTAAACTGAGTTAAGAGGACTTGGGAGAGACCATGCTGAAGCAGTAAGGGAAGCACTCAATGTGTGCTCAAGTTAGCACTGCACAAAAGTAGGTCCGAGTATCTGCAGAACAGGTACTTCTTTATTGCCATTGAGTCTGACAGGTCCAAAGTGCTGTGTGTGCTCTACTTCATTGCACAAACTTTTACTGTCGAATCAGCCTGTTTTACAGGAGCCTTACGTAAGGTATGGGATTCAGGTTATCTTTTTTGGAATGGGGACCCTCTGGATTTATGTCTCTTAAGGTCTTTTTATGATCTCTTTGAAGCTTTTCTGTGCAGTCCTAGGATAGGAGCATGGTTAGTCTGTGCTCGTGGGTATACCCTCATTTTACACAATGAATCCTTGGTCCTGTTCAGTTTTAGTTTCTTTAGCTTCAAATAGGAAATCCTTGCTGAGAATTATTTTCCAAGAGCTGTTCTTGAATAGCACTGTGGGTAGCCATACTCCATGCACCTACAATGGCTTTGCACTTTCAAGGCATGGGCATTTAACCTCTCTGTTCTTGTATGATGTGTGCTGGATGCACAAAGCTGTTAAAACCTGCTGGGGATGGGAGCGACAAGTGGGCTTAAGTGAGATGAAGCAGTAAATGCTGTCCTTCAGACAGGGAAGCCTCAGCTCAGTGTTTATGTATTTCTTTCCTCCAAAACACACAGAGTAAGGGTGAGGTGGGGCACAGTTGATTTTGAGGAGATGAAGACTCAAGTATTACCAAGTTTACCGTATCTTTAGAAGCTGATCCAAAACCCATCAAACTCAGCAGAAAACTGCCAGTGACTTAAAATGCTTCTGGATCAGGCCCTTAAACCCAGTTCCTGCAATTTGGCTTGCTGTCTTTTGTGCAACTGAGTAATCCTGGTCCCAGCCCTGTGGTGTCAGGAAATCAGAGCAGAGCAGTGTGCTAGAGGCTGCAGGGACCACCCTCTGAAGTGGCAGAGGGCCTCTTTTCACCTTGTCTTAGGCTTGCATAATAGCTGAGCACAGCTGTGCCTGCAGACTTACATTTCCTTCAAAGCTTTGTCTCCTTTGCAGCTGGATACCTGAACCACCCTGAGCTGTAGTGGGGCTTGCAGAGCTTTAGAGGTTCTGAATCAGATGTCTGGAGATGGATGGTGTTGGAAACTATTAAACTTTTGTTCATTGGTTTTCATGTGGAGGAAGTGAGAGCATGGATCTTTAACCCCCTGGAAATGATTAGAGACACGAAGCACAAAGGAGGCCTTGATGAACATTTTGCCCCTAAGCCATGTGGTTCCTGGTTTTCCGTCTCCTGCTGCCGGCATGCAAAGCCAGAGCCTCGGTTTTTAATTTTTCATACTGTTTTTAAACAGATACTTTTGCAAATGTAAACATGCCCCAGCACTGGAGGTTTCCAGCCAAATTAAAGAGTCAGCACTGGAAAAATCAGTCTTCAGAAGAAGGTCAAATACAAGCAATCTCTGGAGTTCATTGGGTCCATATGTGTAAACTTCAGCTAATATGGGGTAGACTTAGGGCAGCACTTACCTTGAAGTATTGAGTTAGTTTCAGAGTGAAGCTGAAAATATTTTTAGGGATGCCTGTGGTCTGAGCAGTAGACTTGAATGTGTTGAATGAAAAAAGATCTGTGTCCTGATTTTTGGATGTAGTTGCATTCCCTCTTAACAGGAAGAAAGAGTTTGGGAAGGAAAATGTGCCATTTGGCATTAATTCTGACAACTTGCATTTATACATTCTTATCTGGGACCATGCTGGGTTTAATAATCTCCAACTACATGCCTATAAAAGCTTAATTTTGCTATGAGGACACATGCCTTTCAGCCTTTAATTTAATAACTGGGAAGGGTTTCTTTATAAGTTGTACCACCTGCAGTACTAATAGAAATCAAGACACTGCCTGTTATTTCTTGGACTTGATTGACATTTGAGTCAACTTGGAAAGGTTCAAGCAAACTACTGCCTTTAATTTTTAAAAAATTATTTTTACCTGTAGTTTGTCAGAGCTTGCCATTAAATAGAAGCACTGATGAGTGTACCTCTCTGAAGTGAGAAGCTTTTGCTTAGAGCAGCAGATGAAGAAATATTCTTCCTGCTACTGCACTCTAATAGTGGACTAGTTAATAGGAAAGAGTCAGTAGAAGAGGAGGTAAAATGACATGAGAAATTACGGCCTAAAAGCAGGATCCTTAAAAGGTATCATCATTATATAGCAATCCTCTAATCCTACCCCCATCACCAACAGAAATGCCAGAAGATCTGCAGCACATCAGCCAGCTAACCTGCCTGAAAGGTGTTATTGTTGCTGGTTCTGCTGCTTGACTCAGAAATGTCTCTGCAGCTAAAGAGCTACAGGAAAAGAAGTCAGAGCCCCATTAGTTAGGAGAATGCCAGAGGTGAAACTGCAGTGCCTCCCTGGTGCTAGTACATCATTAAGGGTCCCAGAGGAGTGTAGGAGGTGGAGATGCTTGAAGGTTAGAGGAGTTATTCCTTAACTCATGCCTTTTCCTTGAAGAGCAGAGGAGGTACACGTGTTGTGTGGTTACACAGTGTGACAGGAATGCTGAGAAGGGCTGAAACCCTCCAGATCCCAGCAGTAGAGTTCTTATTATTGCGAGGATGGAGGTCTCACTGTTGGAGGGGCCCTGGCAGCATCCAGTGAGGCAATGCATGGGGCCAGGCCAGATGGTGTCCAGCTCCATGGTGAGGGACTATAGGAGCTGTTAGGAAACATGATGGTGCTCGGGACAGAGGCAGAAGCTCCATGACATGGTCTTACTTTGGAAAGAGTGGCAGGCCATGTAGACTTCAGAGACTGTTTATATGTGTTTTCCTAAAGTTTCGATAACTCAAGGGCTTGATTAAGGTTCATCCATCCCTGGGGGGAGAAAGGACTTGAAACAAACTGTCACTCACCTGTGACAGTTTGCTCAACAAATACCCCTATGTCAAAGGTTTTAAACTGTTGCACATCTGTAACCCTGTGAAGCATGCCAAGCCACCACAGGCCTTGGTGAGATTCCTCATCAGCATTGTCCTCTCGCCCCCATGGAAAGTGAAACTAATGCCTGAAACAAAGCATTCGAACCTGATTGCCTTCAGTGAGACTTCTCAATTTATCATTGGGGATATAAAATGACAGTGGAACATGTTTTTTCAGAGCTCTTTTGAACTGATCTGAACTACATCATTATTGTTGTGAGTCGTCAGGTCATTGGACTGTGTATTGGTATCCTGTTGGCATGAGACCAGAAGATATTACCTTCCATGTTGAGCCTCTGGATCTTCAACAACCAGTCCTTGAATGAGGCAGGGCTACTTGTCAACAGGTTACAAAGGGATTACAGTCATATGGATTTGGTCTCATCTGTTCCTTGTCTCCTGAAGTATTTGGTATTCTCCATGTATTTTACAGCCAGAGTAGTTAGAAGAATAAATTCTCAAGAGAAGTCCTCACAGTAAAGCCGGATGACTTTCTGAAAGATACATTTAAATCTATTCCCTGTTATTTTGTGCAATAAAGGTGTGAGAAGTTGAAATCCTGTGATCGGTAATACACACGAGGTCAAAGTTGGAAGTGGTATTGAAAGATGGGATGCTGTGAATGTCCTAGCATCATGCCTCAGAGTACCCTAAAAATAGTAATTCACTTTTTTTTTAAGCAGGTATATATTTTTGTTACAACAGGACTATCTGCCCTAGATTGCTCAGTTGATGTGTTAACACATGGAACTTCTGCAAGAACTTTGTCTCTTCGAGCAAAGCATAGCCAGATCTATTGCTTTACATTTAACGTGTGTGATTGCATTTTGGACAGCTGTCTAGATGGGCAAATCCAAGCCAGTGATAAAGCCAATCTCAAGCCTGTGCAATTGCTGAGCCACAAAGATTCTGTGTTGACCCCCAAAATCCCACCATCTGAAAATGAAGGAAGGATTTATCTGATAGGATCTGAGATGCTAGGTAAAGTGAAACCTAGAAGAGAATCTAAGACCTGAAAGAGAGGGTAAAATCTGTCATTGAAGCAGCCAGGTCTTGAGTGGAGATCACCAGTACTCTAACTTGGTTCTTCATCAGTTGGCACAATCTCCTCTTTCTGGCAGGCAGCAGTTTCCCTTTGATTAGTACAGAAGGCGAGGCTAGGAAAGTGTTATGGCAGGCAGCCTCATCCCTTTACACCACTTAATCCTGACACTGGAGATGTTTCCTTAGTTTTAACAGAAGTAAAATTGAGCTGCTGTTGTCTCTGAAACCAATACTGACACTCCATCATGGATTTGAAAATAACTGCTGAGACGGCCTTGTGTTTATGTGTGGATTTTTTTCACACTCTGCCAAGAATCAGAATAAATAGAAGCCCTTTAAAGAGATTATTAATTATCCTTCTCCTGACAGATAACTCAGTAGGAAATCCATTAGTGGATGTCCGGGTGAACTCACTGCTTCTGGAGCAGCTTTACTGTTTTCTGCTTTCTTGTTTTCATTGCAGATCTGAAGCCCTGGGTGTCGAATTTCACCTATCCAGGTGTGCATGACTTTTCTCAGCTTGCACTGGATGCCAACAGGAACCAGCTCATTGTGGGAGCAAGGTAATCTTTTAATTAGTCTGGGGTTGCTGCTCAAGCTCGTTCCCTTCAGGTTCTGGCTTCAGAGGAGAGTGTGTTTCCAGCTTATGTGGCCAGTTTCCCCCTCGAAAAGAAAGCTATAATTTATGTAGAGGGATTTAGACATCTAGCATAATTGCAAAGAAGAGAAAATTACTAGAATTAAAAAAAAAAAGATGCAATCAATATGACTGGTTAATGAAGCAGAATGCTGGCACCTCACTCAGAATTGTGAATGTTAGAAGAGCTACAGTAAATCATTCTGCATCATCCCTCTGCCAACACAGAATTTGACTTTATGGTTTATTTGCCGTGGCCAGACCTTTGCTCAGAATCAGGTTCATCTACACCTTTGTGTAAGTGATAGAGGCGATGTGAATGGTTGCTTTCTTCTATCTTAGAATCCACTTCAGAACCTGTTTGCTTCATCTGGCTCATGTAGTCAGATCCTCACCCAATGTGTTCTGGTGCGACTCTTTCTTCTGGCCCATTGTGTATAATTATCATATATTTTCCTTTATTTTTAAACATTATTTTTATTTATGATGTCACATGAGTAGGGGGGAAACACATAAGATAAGCAGAGGCATGGTCTTACAAATTTAGAGCTGAGTTTGTAATGGGGAAAAGAGCTACGCTTCAGTGCAATAATATATGTCAGAAGTGGCTGAATCATGAGTCCCAACAGCAACTATTTTTTATTGCATAATAAACAGACAAGACAAGCCAAAAAAAAAAAGACTAAGCGTGGTCTAACAAATCAGTTAAAGTATAACATTTAGAATCAGATAACATTGTATTATCAGTCTCTGCAGTTAACAAAAATGGAGGAGGAGAGGGCTTTCTTCCCAATATATTAAGCACTAGGGGACAGGGACATGAGGATCAGAGGTGGAAGAACTCATGGTAGGAGCAAGAGAAAAGAGCAAGGTGTGTAGCAGAAGGAGAGTTTTGTGCTTCACAGAAACAACTGAAGTGCAATTTAATATACATTTTCTGCCTGTATATGTGCAGTAAATAATAACACTTACCTTCCTGTAGCTGTTCAAATTGCCAGAGGCCCCCCTGCTTTTCATACAGAAACATTTTACTTTTCAAGCTGTGGCTTTACTTATGCTGGGATCTTTACCCAGAAATTATTAATATTTATTACTTCAGAACGGCATTGCTTTGGGGATGGCTGTGAACAGTGCCTTCTGCCAGGCATTGCACAGGCATGGTGCTCTGAGGAATTTGTGGTTTATGTAATTGGGCTGCATGGCAGGTTTCCCCCCCACACCTCACCCCTCCTCAAACCCCACAGCACATCCTAGAGGGACTCTCTGCATCCCCGAGAGTTTGTACAAGTGTGGTTAGACAGGGAGTACAACATCATCACAAACAGGGGAGTGACAGCAAAGCTGGCTTCCCGGAGGAGGTACATTATATTGCAGGGTACTGCCTCATGAAGAAGCACTGACAAGTATTTATAGAATTTGCTTGGAAAAGTCAGTTTTCATGAAGCACTACCCACCTGACTGGGAGACTGAAAGTTTCAGTGGTGCCACACGGCTGTGCTGAGCAGTTCAGGGTACAGTTAATGAAGATGCCATTTCCCAGGGTGGATTTTTTTTTTGGTTGGATACACATGCTTGGTGTGGAGAAAGTGGGGAGTGCTGAGCACATTTCCTTTTTACCATCTCAGCTCCACCCTGTGGGAGGTGACAGGGAGAGGTTCTTGAAAATGAGATGTGGATGGGGTCGTTGGTGGTGCACGGCTCTGGGTGCACTGAGCTCCTGGAGCTGTGCCTGAGAAATGGGAATGGGAAGTAAAGCCTTTTCTGTTCCCTCCTTCCCTGATAAATCCACACCTTGTTCTGGACTATTTTTAGGGGTGATTTCTTGAGTCATTAGTTGCTCGTGCACCATCTGCTTGAATTTGCAAATGAAACAATACCTCAAAGAGATAGGAACTGTCTCTATCCATCTCTGCAGGGTGTAATTTATGAAGCCTAAATTTAAATGTTAACCATGTTTAAATGTGCTGCTGTAGATCATATTAGTAGTAATGCCAGCTATTCTGGGGTTGTGGAAGGAGTTTGGGATCAGGGTGGCGTTTATAAGTACTCCCACTTCTCAATTTCCTGGTTAACATCATTCTCTTAGATGATAGCATAATAAATTATTTCAGACTGCTTCTGTCTGTCTCTATTTAAAAGCAGTATGACCTCACCACAGCATCTCTTTGGCTTAGTTCGTCCTGTCTTTCAAAGCTTCATAGAAAATACTTCCTAGAAAACCCGGGGGTTCACAAGGGTTTTTGGTTTCAGGAATTGGACACAGCGTGACTGAAACTGTAAGAGGTATTGAGGGCATGCCATGCAGACAGGGAGCTGGAATAACATGAGCCACAGATTTTTAAGCTTTATCCTTATCTGAGAGCCCTCCTTAAATGACTGGCGCTGTCTGAGAGTAAACCAGAGGAGTTTGATAACTCCACTGCACCAAACACCTGCCAAGTTAAAATCCCAGAAACAAAAGAATTACTTTCAAAAGCCCACCATGGTTTCTAAGCAACGTATTTACTTGTCACATCATTTGTAAAATCCGAATGCTTGCGAGAAAGGATATGAATAGTTTAGAACACTGTAAATCTACACTACCCATATTATGAGTCACATTTCATTAAGCATAAAAACATACATTTCAAAAATTCATAACCTTCATTTTGACTCACAGTTCGCATGTTTTGTTTTTGTTTTGGATATAGTGTTAGTGTTTTAATGTACTGTTTTTCTTCTGTGAATGAGTGATTATTTTGAAATATTTACTGCTTTTTTTCAGCTCTTGAGCACAAGTGATCACTATTTGAGCTTATTTTAATGGGCTGAAAACCAATAATCTAGACCTCATTATTAGTGAGAAAAAAATTGAAAATATGATCACAGTGATTTCACCTCTCTGTTGGAGAAGCAGTGCTTTGCTGTCTCACCTGTGCTGTAGGCAGGGTGCCCAGGCCCCACAGAGCATGAGTTTTGTGGAGGAGGGACTCGGTGTAGCTGTGATATTCCACCTCCTCAAGGAGCCTTACTCCTCAAGACTGTCTCGTTGCTGACTGGGCACAGACAGAAGCCGAGAAAGAAGTGATGATGTGAAAGACCCTGCTTGGAGGCAGGCCAAAAATCCTGTTTCACAAGAGCTTCCTGGCAAGGACAACATAAAAGGTGTAAAGGAGGGTGGTTGAGACACCATGTGACAATCTGGCACAACATCAAGCTGAAGGGAAACAGCTTGGACAACAGGAGGATGGCACCCAAACAAATGACTGCACAGAGAGTGGCTGGGAAGGCCTGAGGGAAACATTTGACTTTTCCCAGAAGGAAACTACAGGGGTGTCAGCTTGGGGCCGTAGCCTGGTGGGGCTGTGGATGTGAGAGGCATGGCTGCGAGGGTGAGCCATTCACAGGCAGTGGAGATACTACTGAGGAAAACCCCCAGAAAGCATCATGGCCAGAAGCCCTCACAATTCTGCCTGCCAAGAAGGCTGTCAGCTCCATCAGGAGATGGGACAGGATCGTCCCCCATGGCTGTTGCATGGGGAAGTGCAGCTCAGGAGCCTGTCACAAGTGGCTGTTACCAACATGAGCCCAGAGGGAGAGAGAAGGGAGCAAAAGCTGCATCAGGGGACTCAGAACTGGCAAGCAAAGTGCACGTCATTTGGACTGCCAGACTCCTCTGCAATAAATGTAAAACTGCTAAGCTGCTGGTGATGCAAGTCTTGATGCTTGACAGAGGTGATTTTCTTACTTGATTTAGAGCTGATCTGAATGTGCCTCTTACTGCCAAGTAGATAGATGCAAGAGAGGAGATATCGTGGAATCATAGAAAGGCTTGGGTTGGTAGGGACCGTAAAGATCATCTAGTTCCAGCCCCTCCCATCATCGGCAAATATGCCACCCAGTAGATCGCATTTCTCAGGGCCCCACTAAACCTGGCCTTGAACAATTCCAGGGATGGGGTATCAATATGGTTAGTTTGGAGAGCAGGGAAGGTGCTGTATGAATTTTCAAGGGCTGTTTTAGGGTAAGCACAGCAGCCTAGGCACACCCTTTTCTGACTATTGTGTTTCTGGCTGCATAAGCATTAAAAAAAGCTCTGGATCATGCAGGCTTAGGTGTTGAAGGCTGAGTAGAATGACTGATGTCCCAACAGAATTCCTTCAAGTTGCAGCTTGGAGAAATATGGCAAATTGTAAATATATTCTAGGACCCTCAACCAGCAGATTTGGCACCTTGAGTTTATTGGAAGTCTCTGGTGTATGATAGATTAGTCTGTCAGGCACCAGGTTACATGAAGATTTGTGGCTGAACATAGGCTCTTTCCTGCCTGTTTGGCAGGAAGCTCCAGAGCCCTGCAGTAAAACGCTCAAAACCTGTGCTTGTCAGAAAATATCACTCTTACCCTTGGGCACCTTCAATCCTGTCCACATCTGGACTGCCACTAAACCCTGAAGAGGATAAGTCTCCATACATAATATTGTCTAGGCAAAAAGCATTTTGCAAACCAGGAAATTCAGTGGCAGCAGTTGGGTCAGAGTAGTCCCACACATCCACAGAGTATAAAATCTGTCAGCAATACTTTCTGTTGCTAAATGATCAGGGCCCCTCACCAACATTTATTCTCACAGGACTTCAGTGAGGAAAGAAAGCACTAATAATTTCACATTGTAGATGGGAATCCAAGGCCAAGAAGGATTAAGAGCTACCCTGCCCTGTGAAAAGGCTGTGATGTTGAGTCATGTGAAGATACAGCATATCTGAAAAGTAGTACAGTACTGCACCTAACACAGCTACTCCTGCAGTGACACTGCACTATCTGAAGATACCAGTCAAGGTCTGCACAACCTCAGTCTGCACTTGACTAATGTGGACATAGCCAAAGCTCTTCTCTGGGCTTAGAAAATCCATAGCAGATGTGTAATTTGGACCCTTTACTCTTGTATTGCCAACTGGTATTTTAATCACTTGCTCTCAGCTTTGCTTCTTCAAAGAAGGTGCAAAACGTTCATGAAAGTCCATGAGTCCCTTGCACTTACACTGGGACAGTGGGGCTTCATCATGGCCAAAAAAGTCAAGTCTCATATAGCAGAGTGACTGACATACAAACAGGTCAATATTGGGCATAACCACATGGGCATAACCTACACTTATATAGTCCACAGGCTTGCCCTGAAACAGCCAGGAGTGCTGTGCCATTTGTCCCTGTTAGCATCTGACTAGAGGATTTTTCTCAATACTTTTCTGAAAGAAGTGGACTGAACCATTTCTGGTGGCTTTGTGTTATTTTTGCAGTCTTACGCCAGCTTTACCCCCTGCTAAGTCACATTGGACGGAGAAATTACCTTGCCAGTTGAGGTATTAATGAGGACGTGAGCAAGCAAAGAGCATGATAATGTTTTTGATTATATCCAAATCATAGGTGGGCAGCTGAAAGCGCTAGTGCAGAGAAATGGAGGGAAACAAATGCCTTCCTTTCTCACTGTGATTTTTCCTATCAGACAAAAGAATGCTCTAATTAAAGTTGCATTCTTGTATCATAGACTGTAGAGGGGCAGATAACAGTGATGTGAGGGGAGAAAAAACCCAAATCGGTCTCTGAAATTAACAGAAACTTTCAAAGGACCATGTTATTTTTTAATGAAGCTACTTGACCTGTGACGTAAAGAATGTGGTGAAGGTGAGAAAGCTCTGATTAGACACTGCAGCTAGCTAAATCCATAATTGGGGTGCACAGTTTCTTTACAAAGGGAACAAAAGTGTGATTTAAAGTGCAGGTTTTAACCTCTCTGGTTGAGCCTGGGATAGTTCAAAGGGAGATTTTCCTCTCTGATACTCTGCCAGGTGAGGTCAGCTCAGCCCTTGTATAAAGTGTGGAGGGTGAAGTCTCACTGGGGTGTCTGTTTTTTACCTCTTGCTTTCCTCTGCTGGTTTGCAACCAGTATGAATTTGGCATACTCTAAATCTGTGCTGTCCCTGACTTACACCCCTTGGGGAGGAGCGGAAAAGATGTGGAAAGGATGAAGGACAGTTTTTGTAATTATGGAATTCTGGGAGGTTTAGAGCCTGGCCCAAATTTTGTTCTATGTGTAACTTTTTTTTAGTTAAAATTGGTTCATTTTTTTCAAGCAACAAACATGAATTTTAGTTAACTCAGAATAAATAAATAAAATGCTATACTGCAACACTGTCAGGTTATTGGGAGGGATCAATGTGCCGAAGAAGCTGTAGCTGCTAGAGGGCAAAGGAGCAGTTTTGCACATTGATGTTGTACGTGGAGAAGAGGGTGAGGCAGTGGCAGTCTCTGGTCTGTCATCTTTGTCAACAGGGAAAACAGCTGGTCCTTCAAATCACCTGCAAGGCAGCACCATCCACCTCTCTGCAAGCGACCTCAGCACTGTTGTGGGTCTGAGCACTTTCACAGCCAGCGCCTGCACAGCCAGTGCTGTGTGAAAGGCAATCTTGGTGCAGCACAGACCGATAGGAAGCATCTTTACACAGCAAATTGCAGGCCTCACTAGAAAAATATCTCATATTCCAGATAAAATGAAAATTGGTGATACCCTATCACGAAAGCAGCCACCCATGAGAGGCTCACTTGTTTTAGTAATGCACTGAGAATAATTAAGTTTGAAGATTGTATTTCTGAGAGTGGGAAGGGTGCAAACACAAGGTCAGGATACTTTGGCAAAAGCCTTGGAGACTTGGACATAATGTGTTTTACAGCATCACAGAATGGGGCTGCAGAGCAATTTTCCTCTGCATTACTGAAAATACTTTCTCTTGCTCTGGTTAAGGTAGTGATATGTCAGTTTTATATGGCAGGGCTCACCACAGTGGTTTGCATATCACTTTATATCCAGATGTTTAGATGCTAAGCCTACTGTTCTGTGCCACTGCAAAGGTATAAAAATCCAGCAAAGAGAAGGGATCGTTGGGCAATAACTTAATCTCACCAGCCAACCCTTTCAGTATTTACATACAAGTCATGTTGAATGCATCCAGAGTTTGAGGAAAGCCTGACAGAGCTGAGGATGTTTATCAGCCTAAGTAGGCAGGTGGGGAGGCTGCCAGGGAAGATTTGAACAATAATCAGTGCATCAGAAAAAGAGGAATTTTATGTTGTGACTTACTGAAAGGGATGGGCAAATAGGAGAGCAAAGGTCTCTGTGTGTCTTGGGGCCACATCAGGGTGCTGTAAGTGCTCTGTGACTGCAGCTGGATGAGAGAGGAAGAGAAGAGCTGTCAGCCACATGTCAAAAAAGACTTGAGGTGGCATGTGGGATAATATGTGATGGTCTGACAGATGGAGTCACTCTTATATGAAAGTAAGAACAAACTTACACATGAGTTTTGAAAACTTGGCTCAGTTTCCATCTCTGAGGTTTTAAAGAAACTCATCTAGTGAAAATGAGAGAAGAAAATAAAACAAAACAAAAAAAGGAAATTGACCCTCATTTTATAAATATATTCAAACAATATTACAAAAAAATTCCAAATCCCCATTTTTTGAAGTGTCTCAGGAGCATAACAAATACTATAATCCCCAAGCATGTGGAATCACTCTGCAGTGAGGCTTTGCCTCTCCTGCCCTGGGAATAGAGAAGGACCAGAAACATTAGAAGAGAAGGGCCAGAGACACCAGAGCCAGCTTGCTGTTGCCTTTGCAAGCTGATGGAAGAGGGGACAAGGCTGTCAATCCAAAGGTCAATCCCCTTTCTGCTTCTCCCTTCCCCAGCAGCATACATCCGTCTAGATTTCTGCATCTTGGCATAGCCCAAGTGTGCCTCAGCTTTGCTGTTGTACTGCCTGCTCTGCAGCTGTGTCTGCCTCTTTTGACTCTTCCTAGAGCTGGCCCTGAATACACAGCATGGGGAGGAGCAGATCTGTGCCATGCACCCTGTGTCATTAAAGCTGATGGTAGCTCTCCTCCAGTGAATGGAATATAGAGGAATTTCATCCTTGTTTGCACAGAGAAGTACTAACTGAGCTTCAGTGCAACACAGAAACAGTAGCTGAGCCCCTGGCTTAATTTGAAGCTGTTTAATCAGAATGATATGCTGCCTGCATAAGGATCCTTTTCTAAGAGGCTGTTTCTCTAGCTCTGGCTGAATTTATAACCAAGAAAAGTTGCATTGGGAAAAGCAATTCTTCATACAGCAACTGCACCATATTACTGACTGCCATTTAGTATGGTTCTCTGTTGTACATCTATTGATTTTTGAGGAAGAATGATGTATTGGACAAGCTTTTCTTCAATAGAAACAAAATTACTGGTGAATAAGAATCCAGCTTGTAGGGTAGCTGCTGATTCTCCACCTTTTCTCCAGCAAGTGTTTGCCAGGTGTTTCAAATGAACCATTGGGGTAACATTTGCAAACAGGTTGTCACATCACACTTGGGATCAGGCATGTAATTAACTCCTTCTGAAAGCAAAGGCCAGAATCATCCTTCAGGAGCTGGATTTCTTAGTATGGTTGGCTAGTTCTGAAATGTGGATAACCATCTGAAAAGTTCAGCCACAGCTGGACCTGTGTAGAGGCACTGTGCGTTAATCTAGCATGAGATTTGGTAGCCAAGAGCCCTGGGGTCTGATCTTGATTCCATCACTGGCTTGCTGTGTGCTTTGGAGAAGGTCATTTAACCTTTCTCTGGCTCATTTTCTCCATTAGTAGAAGAGGGGGGAATGATACTAACCAGCTCCTAGGGAGTCGTGGAGCATGACTGAGCTGTGTTTGTCATGTAGTGTGGAAGTACAAAGTGTATCTAAGGCCTCCAGGAGCAAAGATAGGAAGAGCTGACAGGAGTTTTTGGCTCCTGGCCCGAGGTTCAGCCCCAGCACGCGGCTTCCAGGAGTGCCAGAGGGGAGCATTAGTTGTCATATGCATAATTCTGTGGCTTGTTTCATATCACCCAAAGGACTCTGTTCTGCTAATTATTTTTCTTATTATCTACTCTGTGACAGTTGTGAGACCCTCTTGCAGACCTGGACCCTGACTACAGCACAGTCCCACCCTGAGGAGGGGAAGTGAGGGAGATGCAGATCTCTTCTTCCTAGCATCCAGTGATAGGATGCTTTGGAGTGATTCGAAACTGTGACAGAGAAGGTTCTGACTCAACATTTCTCTACTGAAATAGTCTATTTTATGTAGAGTTACACTATAAGTGTTATAGAAAAGCAGGCCTGGAAAGTCCAGAATAAACCTTTTCCCTAAGCCCAGAGCTGACTATGGAAACCCATCCAGGTCACCTAAGATGGGCTAGGGAAAAGTATTATGAGTTAATGACCTTCTTGACCAATTGTGTGAAAATATTGTGGTTTGTGACCTTATAGAGTATTGTTTACCTGTTACCATAATAGGTAACATCTAGACAATACTCCAAGTAATTGAGAGACACTCAGGGGTGCATCTTTCCTGTTTATATGAAGTTATATCCTATTTGTACAGTAGTATTTAAAGAATTTTCGCTACACAATAAAAGTCTTTACACTTCTCCATCTTGTGTAAAGTCCATACCCTTAAGTAAATACTGCAATTTTATTTTATTTTATTTTATTTACCCAAGGAACCTCTTCCCAGAGCTGCATGAGCCTATCTTGGGCTTTATTCCTCTTTCTCATTATTATTATTGTTACAACAACAACAACAATAACAGTTGACTTTGTTTCAATTGTTAAATAGCTCTTATCTCAGCCTGTGGGTTTTACCTTTTCCCAGTTCTCCTCCCCATCCCACTGAGGAGGGTGGGAGTGAGCGAGTGGCTGCACGGTATTTAGTTGCTGTCTGGGGTTAAACCACAACATTCTCTCAATGTGTATTTTTTCTGCATGATCAAACATTATTATCAGCTTCTCTTGGCTTTGTTTCTACTTGCTGAGTAATTGCCTAGAAAGAAAGGGAGCTTAAGATAGTCTGCCCTGTAAGGAGGGAGGGGGGAACTTCTCACCTACTATAAGGTTCAGGGAAGTAGCAACAAATGAGCAGGTGTAACACGTAGTGATAGAGACCAGATGAAATAAGGCAGCATATTGTTGGTTTCTGTGTGCATGGCCAAGTTCTGAGGGGTTCTAGTCGTGGTCAGCATGTGGGCTCTCATGCTCCAAATTTGATAGCAGGGGCTATTCTGAAATATAGAGAGGTTTTCTTACCTACTTGGTGTGTGAGGAGTTAGGAAATGCAAACAAGCCTCACTCATTTAAATAGCAAAAATAATCTGAAGTTAGGATAGCCTTTCATTTATACATGATCAGTCCATCGACAGCAGGGATGTTCCCCCTGATCTGCCACAGCAGAACTGAAAAGCTGCTCTCTCTTAATTAGGAGGGAGCACCTTTTAATCAGCCAGTACAGTGCTGACAGATGTGGTGCCTGAAAAGAGGCACTGAAAAGGACGCCTGAATGAGTGACTGAAGCATGTCGCATTGCTTATCATTTCAGAGCTCCTTAGACGAAGGGTCTCTGTTATTTTTCAAGCACTCTTATTATGTGGCTTCCCAATGGAAAGGCTTAAATTTGTTTTGTATCTCTGTTGCTCAGTGGCATCATAGCTGAAGTGCTTTGCCTTCAAATAAAATTGTTTCGAGGCCAGGCAATGCGTGAACAAGTGCATGGGCACCATCTTACAAAGTTCACCCAAGGTGTTATTGGCTGCATGAAATAAATACTTAATGAGCAGATTTGACTTGGAAATCTCATTGCAAACAGGGTATATTCTTCCACACCCTTTCCTGAAACATATCTCAGCTGCTCTCTTGCTGCTTGGTATGTATGTTTTATGGTACTAGGCACAGTGAGCACTTCATCATTTTACAAGCAGCCAAATACAAATTATGAAGCAAATTAACAAATACTTTCATTTACAGGATTTCTGCTGCAGTTTGGCTCCATCCATATGCACACAGCCTAGAGCTCCCAGTTAAGAACATAATTCAACATCTAGCCATGAGTGTAAATGACACTTCAGCACAAGTTTACATGCTGTGCCCCATCTTTGGGTGTGGGTTATTCTCCTAACTAAGGCATAAACCAATGGTCCGGGAGATCATCTTCTGGTCATGCTGCAGATGCGTTCTGTGATGTTGGTTAAATTGCTTGATCTGTGCTTTAAATTTAAATGAGAATGATGTATCTTTTTCTCTCTTCTATGTATTCGGATATATATTCAGATGGCAAGTTATTTAAGCCGAGATTTTATAGGGCAGGACAGGTTTTACAGCAGCTAACTTCGTATATCTGAGCTGGGGAATAATATCCCACTGCAATCAGAGGTGACAGAGATGATCTGCCCTCAGGTTGTTTGAACAGGCATTGGCTGAGAATCAATCTCCAGAGGAACCATCATCAACCCACTTTGTGTCTTAATGCAACAAAACCACAGCCTTGCCTGGGACTTCAGAGCATTACTGTTTAACATGGGCATTTTCAGAAAGGCACTAATATTGATGAAAAATGAGGTTAGTTGTAATAATAATCAGTAGTTTAAGGCATAATGTCATTTGTCCCAGAGTACTCAGAGGAGTGTAGTCACTTGCTCTGGAGATGGCTGAAATGCAGCCAAATCTGGGGTGAGACAAAGCTTGTATTTAATACTGTGAAGTTGTGTGACCTTTTAGGACAGCAATTAAGAAGGTTGTTCTATCCCTCCAAATTTGTGCCCCAGCTTTTCATACAGAAGAAGGAGGATATTAGAATATCCTGGCTGCACCAGGGAAGTGCTCTTCTGGCCTAGTCTGGTGGGTTTAGTTTAAGAGAGAAAGGAATTAACCCATATTCACTTACAAGACAAAATGGAAGGGAAAAAAAAGACAGAAAAAAAGACTAAAAAGTAGTTCATGCATTCATGTGGAGATCTCACTGTTCTTATATGCTTCTTAATCATACTCCTTCAGCTGCTCTAAATTATAGCTCAGCAAGGTATTAAACATACATAACTTCAAACACAAGCAGAAAAAAAGGACACAAATGGGGCAATTCTAGCTACAATAAACCATGGCTGTCATTCAGAGACCTTGCTCATTCTTAGACTGAAATTGCAGTTAAAATGCAATTCATAAAAATGGCACTGTCTGACTCAGCAGATGTTTCCCTTTGGCGTTTTACTCCTGGTACAGCTTTACAGAACAAGTATGGTTAAAAGAGCATGTTATTAAGGATTAGTCAGTTCTAGCTGGGCAGGTCAGCTGGAGTTGGGAGGTGTCTCTGATAGCCTAGTTTGCCTACAGGTGTTTGTATTGCTGCTGGTAAGATGTGAGAAGGATCAAACAAACAAAAAGAAACTGCCAGTGCCTATACAGAAACCAGGTGAGGCAAGCTGATAAAAAACATGGGGAAACCCTCCTTTCTGTAAGAAAGCCCCAAGGTCAGACTTAGAGAGCTAAGGTTAGTACAAAGCTTTTGGAAGATTGTTGTGCTCTTCACATTAGTACTATGTTACTGCCTGGTTTAGGTCTCAACCACCCAAGTGGCTTCGTCCAGGTGCTACAGAGCAGTCACTGAGAGGACAGACTGGCTTTATTGAAATGGACACTATCCCTTCTGCATCTGTTTTGGCTGAGTGCAATGAAAATTGTGTCCTTTAGATACGTCTCTTTCATTCAAGATATTTTGGTTGAATTTGCTCTGCAGTGCTATCAGGGAAAAAAAGCCCCTAATATTAAAACTTATTACCTAGTCAAACTGTCCAGCGCTTTGCAAGCCTAGAACAAGGAGCTGAAATCTGCATTATAAGGCTTCCAAAGTCAATGCATTTAAATAGCATGCTTAACAACAGGAGAGAAATTTCAAATCCCTAGTTATGAGAACTTTTTCCTGAGGGTATTGTAAGATTGGAGGCCTTCCCCAGGAGAAGGCTTATTCCATGATATCTCATGTCCTGGAGTTGCATTAATATTTTGGTGTGAGTAGCTATGTGATGTTCTGAGGGAGTGGTCAGATCCCTCAATGAGAATTTAGCTGCATTTTGAAATTTTAGCTGTGTGTAGCTTAGTGCTTCTGGTCTGCTGCATGCACCTTTATTTAAGTTTGATACTGATGCTAAAGAGTTAAAAACAAATCTTTCTGGGAAAGTGTGCAGCTCTTTGAGACAGAATAGGGTTTCAGCCCATACAAAAGAACTGCTGGATCTTCAGTGACAGGATGAGGAGAGAGGATGGAGATTTCTGTGTGTGTGTGTGTCTGTATACTTCTCTGTGTACTTATAGGAGGTATAATAATCTCTGATATATTTTCTTCAGATATTGCTAATGGGTCCCATTCTTTTCTGGGTAACCAGTCCCAGTACAGAACACAATGGTGCAAGTCAAGAGCAGGTCAGAGCTATATCAGCTGAAGATTTGGTATCAGAAGTTTGACTTCCCAAGTTCCCCATCATCCTTGTCCCCATCCTTCTTCATTAACAGTCAGCAGTGTTTGAGAGCTTTTGATTTATTTATAGAACTGGGACAAAGTATGCAGGCAGCTCTATGCTTATGACTTAGGTGATATACAACAGAAGTGACGCACAACAGAAGAAGGAAAAATTGTTCAAACCTTGTTGTGATCATTGTGATCCAATATGAATCCCTCACATGTTGAAGTTTGAATTACTTTCTTTGCCTGGTGAGGGTGTGCTGCTGTACTGAGCCTAAAAAAGGCTCTCCACAAGAGTCCTTAGGACCTTTTCATCACTATAGGAGCTTTCTACTGGGGTAACTGACCTAGAACTGGAACTTGCATTTTCAGTAGCTGGGGGAATAGTCTATATGCTGGCACTTCAAGAGTAGATGAAATTACATCATCAAAGCTGCACTTTCTACCATTTAAACGGAGCCACTTCCAGAAGCATAGCTCAATTCACCCTGTATGATACAAATGTGTCTTCTCTGGGAGCTTGTGGTGACAGTGATGTTGGAAAAGGATCACAGCTCTTTAGACCTTCTGATAGATGGGATGCTAAAGAATGAAGTTAGACATAGCCAAAAGCCTCAAGCACACAATCCAATCCGTATGGCTTAATACGTCAGCTGATTCCTGGTAACTGCATTGTCTTAGCAAGCAAAAACGTGAGATCAATCCTGTTAACTAAGCCTTATCTATAGATGTTTATGCAAATATGTGTTGCCTTCTATTTGTGATGGTATATGAACATTCAGAAGAAGGGTGACAGGAGCTCAGCTGGTATGTGGTATCTCATGCTCCAGTGACTTCTGTCAGGAATTCCCTTGCTTTGCCTGTGAAGAGACGATGACAGGAGGATTGGGAATATCTGCAGTCACTGCCTTGATTTCCCTGCTGATTTGCTGTGCAGAGAGATTCCACTGAGAAGTATCTGCTCTCTTCTCTTCCATGAAGTCCTGAATGGGAATTCCCAGAAGGACAGGCTTGGGGGAGCATACTAGGAAGTCAGCTCTGCTCCAGCTGGCTTCTGTCCAATCCCAGTTTTCTCAGAATTCAGTGAAAAACATGACTGCAGCCCATACAGACTTCAACTAAAGCTTGCTGAGAGTTTGCAAATGGCCCTTTGTGGTTGGGATTCATTGTGGTTCTTCATTATGGATTCTGGAATATTTAATGCTAGGACCTGCTCAGAACTTTGTTACCAGGTTCACTAAGACACTGATGAACAAGTCAGTGAACAGGCATATAACTGCTTTTGGATTCTGTGGAGAGGAGTCCAGGAAAACCTTTTGTTTGTAGACGTGAATGACCAAAAATTATTACTTGCTGTAATAATTTTCCCTTCCTTCCTTGGTAGACTAATAGTTTGTAATTTTTCTGCTTGTTCATGCAGGAACTACCTCTTCAGACTTAGCCTACACAACGTTTCTCTTATTCAGGTATGTTCACTTTTTACTCTTATTTTATTTGACTTGTTAATGGAAGTTCTGTAATCTTTGATGTAAATTTTCAGAAGCCTATATAGTGTAAATTTGCTCAAAGTGGTGGAGCAGGGAGAAGATGAAGTCAGAACCAGATGCTTATTCCCACTCCAGTGATAATGCAGGGGGAAGGGTTCTGCTACATTTGCCCACTTGTATGGTGCTCTCTGGTTCTGATTCTCCATTATTTGGGTGGTAATGGCACCTGCCAAAAATATGGCATCTTGAGGAAAGCATGTAGTGTGACTGATACAGGCTTAAACACAACCATTAGTAGAAACCCTTGGCTTTCTTTAGAGATGTCACCAACATGCTGGAGAAGGTTTTACTATTCTCATCCATTCTTATTTTAGCCCTTGTAGGCCTTTGTGGACATGGATTGTTGAGGAGCTGTGTTGTGCTGAATCCATTGCTAAAACCATTATTGGACTTGCAAGCATTCAAGAGGCAAAATGGGTTGAAAAATGTGTGTTACCATTGCCTTTACCAAGGCAAAGCAGCTGAAGTTTGAAAGGGCTTGTAAATATCCAGCAGTATTAGGATTTTACTCTCACTGCACTGAATCCGGAATTGAAGGATGCAGCAAAAAATGTTAATGAAAACACCAGCTGCTTATCTTTAAATAAATTAACACGTATGCTCTGGAATACTTACCATCTTCTATAGTTGCTAGATCACCAAAGATGTATTCAATATTTTTCAGGCAGACTGAGAGGCCTTGCTCCTGTACCTGACCACAAAGAAGCCATTAGAGTGGTATTGCCAGCCATTCTGATGTGCACAAGCCTTTTGCTGTTAGTAAGAGTTACAAGTATAGCTGGAGAGAAGAAAAGATGTTTAATGGTTGTAAAATGCATTGAATCTTCCTTTAAAAGGAAAACAAAGTCCAGAGTTACCAATGACAACAATAAAGAGTTGGAAGAGCTGCTACTCCCATTTGGCAGTGCCTTCCCTTTGCAGAGCCATATTAGCATGGCTGGAAGGTTTCCAGCCAGCACACAGGAAAGGGAAATCTCCGTAGTTATGAAGGGTGTCACACCTTCTGCAATGCCTGCTATCACACTGCCTGACACAGCCTCTGCTTCTTGTCAGGGATCCCCTTCTACGAAACCCAATTGTGAATCTCCCTCATACACTTCTGAAGTCAGGCTTGGCTCAGGCCCTCTTCAGTGTAGTGAGTTTCCTTTTCTAAACTGCAAAACATGGGAAGTCTCCTTCTGTGGCACTGGAGGTTGCTGTGGGATCTCCGGTTAACATAATGAGCTTAGTTCGCTCCTGCTTTCTGGGTGTATCCGGTTACTTTGCCAAGACTTTTTGCATGACAAAGAGAGCATGGAATTATGTTGACACACGTGTTGGGAATGATGGAAGTGATTGTTTCCCGACCTAATGGTTGCCTAAGTAGCTGCTTGGCTTGTCTCCATAAAGCTCATGATGCTGTTTAAAGGCACCACCTTCCCTTTGCCATGCATCATTTTAAAGGTCAGATCAGAAAGTGAGAAGAAATGCAAGGAAGTTGCATTTAGCTCTATAGGGATGAGAGTCCAGTTCAAGAAATAATCACAATGTTGATTTGCATTATTTTGTATCTCCTCTTTGCTTGTAAGTAAAATACGGTGTGGATCTTGCCAGGCCTAAATTGGGATAGTTTTTCATCTTGAGATTGTATTCTGATTTATTTCTGTTCACGTGACTTCATTGTCATCCTGCCAGTGGTGCTAAATCTGCTTCACGATGCAGGTTTGTGCTGACAGATATCTGCTCCCTTGCATTTGTACTTCCATGAGGTGAGGGCAGAAACATGAGGAGCGTGGTCTATGGAGACAGCAGGATATGTTGGCTGTGGGACAAAGCCTGGCAGTGAGAGGAATGTACCCCTCTAAGCATGGTTCGATGAAGTATAAAGCTGTTTTTTCCTAAGTGTTCTCATGCTGTATCCTGAGGCTGCACTGTTCCTGTGGGAAAGAGGCATGCCACGTAGTTTAGAGAGGAAGTTACTGTCTTGGAATCGCAGTAAACTAAAAGACAAAATTTAGTATTAACTGGGAAGTTATTGATTAAGAGTTGTGTAAAACAGACAGCATTACCCTATAGAAGAATTTTGATTTCAGGGGATTGAAGGAAGAGAGATCGATTTTGGCATGTGTCAGCTCTCGGGCCTCTGTATAATAAGGGGTCAATTCTTTTCCTTTCTTACCTCTCATCTTCTCTACCATGTGCTGATGTTGCCTCCTCACTTAGAATTTTCTGTTGGTTCTGCTGAGGTTTTTTCTCCAAGGCACTAATCTTTTACATGAGAACTAGTGAGTGACGTGGAGAAAAAACTGAAACAGAACAAGTTCATTTCCTGCTCCACAGAACCAAACGTCCCAACTTCTCAGAGATTTTTCCCCCTCAACTCTTTATTTCTGAAATGTGTTTCAGAAATTCCATTTGGAGCCTGTGAAGCCTTTCACCAAATGAGTTTTAGTTGCATGAGAACTTTGATGGTGGTTAATACTTTCGTGAAAAACATTTTTGGCTGAACTTCAATATTATGGAAGTTATGGCCCAGGTATTTTGGGGATCATTTGTGATTTTGTCTACCTCTTTTTCATGCCAAAATAGAAGCACTTTGTTAAAGAATTACTGAAAATCAGCATCTTGAGGTGGGGTATCCAAAAGCACTGGTTAATATTGGAAACTGTGGTATGTAGCATTCAAGTTCTTGCAGCAGTCAAGAAGCACAGTTTTAAAATGGATACACTTCCCTAAATCTTTAGCATCTCTTTTAAACAAAATTTCTGTAACATGTTTCATGTCCATCTTTAAATAATTATCTTATATGCATTGCAAACTTTCTTTTTTAGACATTTTATGGAACACTTCTTTTAAATGATGTGCACTTGGAGAGCATGCTGTTTAATTTATGCATGGATCTGAACAAGGTTTGCTCCTAATCTGCAGCTTTCATGGTGAGGCCATAGAAAAGTCAGTTTTATACTGGAGTTAGTAATTAATAGAGTAGGTGGAAGGGTCATTTGAAAAACATAAGCCTTTAAGCAAATTTTTAAAAATTCACAGTACTGATTGGGATTTCTTAGCAAGGAATGGTTTTCTGGGGTGTGTGTTAAAAGCAGGCTACTTGGCTGGCATTTCATAAATCACAGTACAGTGCCTACCCCCTGCTCACTGTGATTTTACCTGGATTCTCAGTTCTCAGTTGAACTGAGTAGGAAATTATTTTTGCTACCTTTTTGAGATACAAAGATTTCCAACCTCTTTGCACTGAGATGAAAACAAGACTCTTTGACATTTTTGTAAAATCTGAAGGACAACGAGATAGACACATGGTTAATTGGCATGCAAATACTCTGGGTCAAGTTATTTTCTAAAGCATCAAGAGAGAGCATTTACATGTGCATTTCTCTCATCTCAAACAATTGTTCTTGTTTGTTTGGGGCATCCTTTCTCCCCTTTCCCTTCCTCATTCCCTTTCCTTTTCATTTTCCTTTCCTCTTTCTTCTTTTCCTTTCCTTTTCCCTTCTCTCTGAATCTAAGGTGTCCTTCTGGACTCTCATCTGATAACTGTAATAGAATATGTTAGAATTTCATAAAATATTTTGGTTTCAATTGTTTGTTTTCATGGAAGATCTTTTATAAAAAATATTTTTAAGCAGCCCTGTGAAATTTGTGTGCTGGTATGTCATACTGAGGCAGTATCAGCTCTTAAATCATGACCTGAACCTTACTGAAATAAATTTCTTTCTGCTGATATTGTTGGAGTTTTGGAATGAACATTTTTTCAAACCTGAAACAGAGACAAAACATTTGCATAGTATCCTGTAGCACATGAAGTGCAGCTACCTACCCAGTGCATTTCTGCTCCAGTTTTTCTTCCCTCAATCTAAGAAGGCGCAACCTCCCTGCTACAGAGATGAAGCTCTTAAACTGCACAGCTGCTCCTGAAGACACACTTCCCTCCCTGCTGAAGGGATCTTTAACTCTGTGCCATAATCACTGGTAAATCAACAGCATGTATCAACAAAGTGTAGTTAATAATAATAAAAGTTGCCCATCAGTCCTCAATACGTCACATAGCAACAAACGGAACAGGTTTTGTCTTTTGCACTTTGAATCAAACCAGGCATTAAATGCATTATTTTCTACTTATTTAGGGCTCAGTAGTGCCACACTTCCGTCTGCTGACGAGAAACATGCTCTGTAAGTGTCTAGAAGTGTGAGGAGAGGTGGCAGAGTTTAACTTGGTTTCTCTCTGTATAGTTGAATAAAATATGATAAACAAAATCAATGGGGAACAGTGAGTAATATAGTTTACAGCACAAATTGTCACTCAAGTAATCTTTCCTGGTGAAAATACTTCACTGAGAAATGTTAAGGATTCACAATATGTTCATAAAGCCCTGGCACTTAGCAGAAAACTTGCAAATATTAGATAAATTTTACATCCCTGAGAGTTGCTGGATAGGCACCAGATGGGGCTTGGAGGGCCAAATTCATTCTGCTGGCTCTGCCCATGGATGCCTGAGGTAAAATTAATCTGCCCAGTTTGTCTGCCTGGTGTTTGCTTGCATGCAAAATAGGGCTGTAGCATTCCTTTACAAAGTGCTGTGGGGTTTCCCAGTAAAAGAGAGGTAAAAGTATTGTATTTCAGATTTCCTTGCAGAAACATCCTTGTTCCTGTTTTTCAAAATATCCTTTCAAAGATCATGAGAAAATTAGGCATTGATATGCAGCGCAATCCCATGGGTGCTCAGAGGCTGGCCCAACTTTGCTGAAGGTATTTATTTCTTCAATATAGTTGGAATGTCAAGATTATCATCCAATTTAAAATCCAGTTTTGGAAGTAATTTTGGGAAAGAGTAAGAATACTTTGCCTATCTTTATGTAACATTGAGTTGCCTGACAGAAACTCTATTTTGAAATGTTGAGGAATAAGCTTCACTTTCCAGAAGCAGTTTATTATTTGTTTCTTGCAGATGCCCAGATACGAGTTTGAATTATGCGGCACATATTTCTAGATACGTTTATTTCTTTATTTTCAGGCCAATGCAGTTCCCTCATTTAAAAACATAATCAAAACCTCTACTAGAGCAGATGCAGTCTTTAATATGTGGCTCATAGCTGAGTCCTGGTTGTCACATATTTTATCAGTATGAAACATTTTTTATTAACAGATTAACATATAAATCTATTCATAAATCACCTTCCAAAGCTGCACCTAAAACCTCTCACTCTCAGCCTAGAGGTTTAAAGCTATTCCATAATAAAGCTTATATTGGCTGGAAAAACTTTCTGGTAAATTCAGCTATTTATTCTTATGGTTTCAGGTCCCCAAATAAAATCTACCCCCTGAATATTCTCTTCCTTAAAACGACTGGTCAGGAGCTAGATTGCAGCTTTCAGGTGCAAATCTTCCTTCCCAAGATTTATGTAAGAGAGAAATTTCTATGTGGAGTGAGAGATGAGGGATGAAAATAAGGCATTTCAAGCTGGAGGTGACCATGTCTGAAAGCCACACCTCATCCTTCAAGGACACACTTCTCCAGCTCCTCACTGCAGGGAACTGTACTCTGTGATGGGCTCCAGCATCTGCTGTTGGGAACCAAACTCTTGCTGATGTTACTCATCAGCTGAAATTCAGAGAGCAGAGAAAGCAAATCTCTTCTCACACTCCATAGTGTTGAGTGATTTCTGAATACAACATCCCCTCTGTCTGAGAGAACCCAGCTTATGAGTCCATTTATAACCAGCAAAGCTTTTAAGCCCAGGTTTAGCTTTAAATAAATGCCAGTTTTCCTTCGAGAATTCTCTGAGTTAAGAACATACTGCACGCTCTAGTGAGTAAAAATGTTTCAATATGCACATTCATAGGTCTGCTAAACTGGCTCAGAGTCTACTGTCTAGTCATGATCAATTTAATTGCTCTCTAAAGTGAGTATTTAGGCATGGTATAGGAAGTTCTTATATATATATTTACATATCTCTTTTTATATATGGACCCATACATGGGACAATCATATACATAGGATATAGCACCCCTGGAGAGGAGGTCCAGGAGCTGTACCTCTTTAGATTTGTACTTTAAGCAGGGCAGCCTTTTTGGATTCAGTGAAGGCCATGGAGCTGATTTGCATCCAGAGGGGAACTACCCTGTTAGGCTCGCACAGTAAAGTGAGGTTTACATGATAAATGTCAGCTGTGGATTGCAAGCCTGCTTCCCTGGGTAATTTGTTAGTTGTCATTCCCTCCTTCTCTGCCTCACCTCACCTAAAAACCAAAATTACTACAGGGGTTTTGGTCTTTGTCAGCAGACGTTATGAGCAGGATTTAGAAACTGAGAATTTAATTAGCTGCTGAAGTCACTTACGGATACAGTAGCATATTGGACTCTTTATTTGATAAAACCCTGTCAGGCATTTTATGTGTAGGGAATGAAGACTAATGCTCTTATTTCTTGCAACTTACAGTCAGGACCATTAGATATCCTTTAGAAAGGGAAGAGAAAAAAATGAAAATCAAAAGAAGAATAAATTCCTTGGACTTCTCATTTCCTGTCACCAATGTTGCTTCTCTACCATTGCAAAATATATTTTGGTTTGCATGTTTAGCCCTTTTTCTCTGTGGGCTGCTTCTCACTCCAGCAGCTTCAGGAGGCTCTGGGGGATGTGCATGTGCTGATGGTGGTCCCCTGCTCTGACACACTCACTCATCTGTGGCTGCTGTCAACAAGCCTGGCCTTGCAGATGTTCTGAGAGGCAAACCGGCCTCTTGTTGTAGGCAACACCTTACCTAAGCCAACATTTATATAAAATGGGATTTATATAAAAATATGCTTTTAAAATTCTTATTACTTTAGGTATGTGGGGTATTTTTAGGCCTGGGTGTGGTTTATTTGCTAGCTGTAAAGGCTGGCGTACTACGAGGCACAGAAGGCATTTCCCAATTGCTCCTGTCCCGGTTGGGGCTCTGTGACACGATCGTCAGTGAGGGCTCCAGCACAGGATGGGTTTAATGCAGCACCTTGACCAGGAGCAGTCGAAGTGGGAGCAGTGACCTATTGAGTTCCACACGCGAGCACAGCCAGCTCCCGCTGCAGCCTGTCCTGGGGACCAGGGGACGCCTCCCGCTGCCGTGGATCCCGGCAGAGCTCCCGCATCCTGCTGAGCCGGCTCTGGGGCTGCCGCTGCTCTGCGCTGTGTGCCCAGTGAAGGGTGAAGGATGAAGGGTGAAGGGCTCCTCCTGCCCGGACACGGCGCCCCGAGCCATCCCTGCCGGGGGTGCTGAGCCGCACATGCTGGCAAGTCAGAAGTAACAGGAGTCCTTGAAAACACAAAGGAGCACACTGGGCATCTTACAAGATGAACAATGGGAGTACGTGGGCCAATTACTGCAAAAAAAGCAGCAGGTTGGCACTTTTTAAAGACTGAGAATATCTACATTTTGTTCTCAGAGCAGAGCTTAAGAGAGATCTAAATGATTCATGTCCCTTACACTGGCTCCCTGCACAGGATTAAGTTTGACCCTGTTAGCATGCAGTCACTTATAATGATAGCATTAAAAAAATCACCATTTATTGATTTGCATCTCTCAAGGGCCCACAAATGACCTCACGTTTCCTGTAAAACCAACTATTGAGCTCTTTGCAAAAAAGAAAAAGAAATATTTTATAGTAAACACATTTCATATTGCTGTGTGTATTTTTTCCCTAGGTAAATAATCTTGCTTTCCTCTGTTAGTAACAGCTCAACTGATGTGTGTTTTACAGCTTCTTATAAGCACAGCAGTTCTGAATGACTAATAGGAGGGGATTATTGGAGCCATGGAGCAGTCACAGACGTGGCCTGCACAGCTGTTACCAGACACCCAGAGCTGGGGAGCTGAGATGGGAACAGTTTGCTCATCACTCCCACAGGATATTGATCCTGTCTCAGCATGGCAGGTGCAGCTGAATCCCTGAATCCTTTGAAATCCTCAAAGAGCTTTGGCCTCCAAGGTTTCACCTGCCTTCCCCAGGCTAAGCTCAAGGAGAGCCACACTCTAAGAGGACAGATGGGTAAATAGGCACAACCTTGACCATGCCTGTGGCATCTCCAGCCACCCTGACTGAAGAAGGATGGGAAGTTTGCAGCCTCAGAAACCTTTCTGCAGGGCTGGAGGAGGAGCAGGAGCAAACCTTCAGCTGAACAAGATCGGGCAATAGCTGCTGTAGGTTGCCTGCTAATGGGTGGGCAATGGGAGAGGAAGGGTGGGTCACACCACCTGGAGGAATGTGGCTGTGGGGCATAAATGAGTTGCTGGGTATCACTGCAGCTTGAGCAGTTAATAGGAATAATGATCTTAAGTTATTCTACTGAAATGCTTCTTTCATCTAGAAGTTACCACACTGTGGTTATAGCTATCTGTGACATTTTTATCACTAACATTACCAAGTAGAGATTAAAGTATTCTGAGACTGCGGAGACCAAGAGTGGGGAGTCAGAGGAAGGGCATATGCAGGAAAATGACATCTTTTTCTCCATTCTCTGTAAGAAGAGTTTGGATAGCATGGGCTGGCTACTTCACTTACAGACAGCTGTGAAGAAGTAAGGTGGTTTTTAGCTATCCCCAGTCTGAGCTTTCCTTCTCCGCATGTGAAGCTGAGATAATGACACTTTGTCCTTTCAAAGTGCTCTGAAATATGTGGCTTTCTGTTTAAGATCTAAATATTATATGTGATTACATGCACTTGTATATATAGGAGATTTGCCATAACTGTGAGCCTACAAAATTGTCATATTCTGATTCATAGTAATGTAGTATTAAGCAGTTGTTATCTTCACCTCTGCTTTTTAGGTAAGCAATTAGGCTATTCCAGCATGTCCATGTGTTTAAAATGGACCTTTTTCACTACTTATTTTCTAAACATCTTGAATGAAAACCTTTGAATATAAAAATAGAATAGTTGGGGTCTGCTAGGGGAAAAATGCTATACAAATGTATCCCTTCTGATAAAAATACTTACAATATGAATAAATCTGCAAGTTCATGTAAAAAAGAGAACAGCTTGGAATGAATGTGGGGGAGGGTTAATAAAAATATATTTTCATCAGAAACACTTTTCTGTCAAGAATTCTATACATTATTTAATTATTAATTATTCACTTCAGACAAGAGACAAAGCAAGGTTTTGAGGTTTTAAAAAAAGAGTCTTTTACTTCCTTATAAGTAAGGAAAAAGGGCTAAGAGGGCTGCAGCCATTTGAATAGGCTGCAAGGTCACCCAGAGAGAAGTGATTTAAGCTTTATTAAGAATGAGAAAAAAAATCCTAACTTAGCCTGGGAATATTAAGAGACAAACTGCAATTGCCTAAGAGGAGAGAATTTTGATGCATGGGGCAGAAAGGAATGATCAATGGTTCATAAATATAAGAGTGGTAAACACAGTGACAGGAGAAAAAAATGTATGTGGCTAATATAATTGTTACAAATTTAGTAGCTTTTGCTGTGAGATCAGTTATTGAGGATTTAAGAACAAGGCAAAAAAAGAAAAAGACATTTTTTTCAATAGAAGATAAATGTGAAAGCTTTGAAAACCACCAGAAAGGAGTTAGGTGAAAGAAGCACAGAGAAGTATGCTGCATTAATCCTGTTGTAGAATCATTTTGTGTTCCCTCAATTATATGGCATATTCTCAAAACTCATTTATGGAATCTTTGACCTTCATAGAGGTCAAATGCAAATGTGTTGGAGGAGAGGTAAGGGAAGAGCCAGGTGGAAGTGGGAATGTAAGGGCAGGACTTAAATTGAAGGAAATTGAAAAATAAATCCTGGGTTGGCAGGAGAGTGCAGGCTGGAGAACAGAACAGAGGATCTGGGAGGAAGGGATGAAAGACACTGCACCAGAGTCATCTTCGCAGGAGAAGGAGCAAATACATTCCTTGTTGAGATGAAGCTTGGCAGAGCTTACTACAGCATCAGGTGCTGACGTCTGGTGTTGGAAAAGAGGAGGCAGAAGCAAGGCAAACTGTGACAGACCAAGCAGGGAGTCTGAAGGCGTCTGTTTCCCAGCCTTGGGAGGAAAATGGGTGGATCAGTGCACAGTGGTCAGGCTCTGGCTGCTGGCAGTGGCAGCAGGCGGGGGCTGTGTCCAGCTGGGCTGGGCAGCTAGGGGGCAGTAGGGCTTAGAAACACTTGAAATTTTGGTGGTGGGAGAGGAGTGGCAGAGATTCACCTTCCCTAACATTGCAGTCTAGTTTTGATTTAAATTGTAGTGCACTTCCATTACACAATAACTTGAGAAATACCGTTTGGATTCTTGATAAATACCTTTTGGATTCTTGATAAATCAACCCCATTGCTTTTTTCCCCCAAATTGACTCCTTGTTCTTCTCTGAGACAAGTATTTGATTTACATTGATCAAGTGCTGGACTCAATCACTGCATATGTTGCTGGGGATGTGGTGGTATTTGAATTATGAAGCTTTTGATATGAAGAAATTGAGAGATTCAGATCCTTTTTGGCTTATCATTTCTCCACTGACCACTGAACAGTATTGCTGCATCTGTGGATAACTGTAGCCTCCTCAGAGCCTTCCAGTGTATTTAGGACTGGATGGATGTTGGCTTCACACTTAATTGGAAATTCTGGGGAGAGGAGTTGGAGGCAGGATACAGGGAATTCTACACTTTTGGTTGTTCACTTTCTTTGTATTTGAGTGTTCCTTGCTGATGGAGCACAGATGGTCTTAGATTAAGAAAAATACATGCCAGAACTGCAGGCTAGGCTCAGACTGGGAGTTAAGGTTGACATGAAATAAGCAGAAGGCTGTAATTAGCTTATCAAGAGCGTTAGGCACCTGGCGGAGGAAAGCAGAGATGTAACGCACAATGTACATAGAACAATAAAAAATACTGAAATCCTCTTTTATGAAACATGGAGGACTTTTCATTGCTGACTTTCTCTTCCAGCCCAGCCTGGTAATTTCTGGAAGGTCCTACTTCTTCTTGGTTATTAGTGATTTATCAAGAATGGCCTTTTCTGACAGTTTGTGATGCTGAGCACCAAACCCCATGAAGCCAGAGAGTCTAAAGGTGAAAATCCATGTGCGTTGCCAACAGACCTTCCTGGGAAACTTACACCACACTTGCCTCTGCACCATGTGAACTCCCTGATTGCAAATATCAGTCATCTCACTGGTCCTTCTTGTTCTTTCTGCCTGTTTTTTTTTTGCAGCCATGTGTTGTGTTTCACCTCTACGCTAGAATTTAGGCCCACTGGGGCAGAATTGCCTTTTAATTTCCAACAGAAATGCTTAGCAGTATGCAGCTGAGTAGTCCATGTGTTCCATGTGCTTCTGCAGTACATGTCAAAATCATAGTAGGAACAGGGTCTGGATCTTCCTTCTAGGTGTGCTAGAAAACAAATGGAAATTCTCACCTACATCTGCTGAACTGAACAGGGAAACTACAAAGACTCCTTTTTAGTTAGGGTTTAGAATTTTTTGCCCATATTATTGAAGCTCAAAAACTATTACTTTAAATTGGGGAAGAGCACGAGGGAGAGTCTGGTTTCACTTAAGTTCCTGTGGTACAGGCAGGCTCAGGCAGGATCTCTGTTTTCAGCCTACCTTGCAAAACTTTTCCAATCTCTCTGGCTTGCACAAGACTGGCCTTGGTTCATTAAAGTAGTCTCAAAGCTTTCGTTTGGTCTCAGTAATGCAGCTTTCACTTAATTAAAGATTTCCAGTGCCTTTTCCCCCCCTCCCTTTTGGTTGTACTACACCAAGCCTAAGTGCACAACCAGAAAATAATTTTGATAGGGTAAAATAAATCACATGCACATTTATTTGTTTAATTGTGCACTGCCTTCTTTTTTTTCCCAAGGCAAGACTCGAACCATGTTCAACCTCTTACACAATTTTAATGAGAATATATTGCAGTCTTTGTCATCTGAAAGAGTATTAGCACCCCCCAATGCAATAGATGTGTTTTCCCTAAAGAAAAACAGGAGGCACAGAACAGTGAAAATGTCATCTTTGTTTTCATTAGTCTCTTTAATACTGCAGGAAGTGCTGATTTTGATTCCTGAATCTTAGCCTAATTGTTGTGAGAATCAGTTCCAAGTTGGACAGTTCCTCAAACTTATTTTAGCTTCTTCTAAAAGCAAACAAATAAATGCTGAACAAGTATATTCAATGATGTAACCTGGAGAGGAATGAAGAATGCAAGACTTCCCCACTTTAGAAAGCTGATAATACACAGAGGTTTCACATGTGCTTCAGTGATTACATTTTCAGTTTGAAGCATATATGGAAAGATTGCATTTCATAGCTGAACCCTTAAAGCAGGTGCACAAAATTGCACTCAGTTGACTGTGTAGGATTTGCCCATAAGCAGAGGGGGAGGGAATGCTAAAAATGTATAGTGGAGAACCCTTAACATCTCTCCATAAGCAGTGAGCTTCAAAGAGTTACAATGGCAAGAAAACCCAGAGCAGAAAAATGAAAGAGAACAAAATCGCTTTGCTTGATGCAGAAATACAAAGGAGACTACAGCCATGGTAAATTGATTTTGTACTGAATATGGGCTGGTCCATTGGAGGGGGTTTTGAACCTCCTACTCCAGAAATCATTGTGCAAAACAGTAAGAGGAGGCTGCTTAGAAGTCTTGTCACATCTATCAGCAGAGGCCACAAAGAAGAAGGAGGGATTTGGTTCTGAATGGCGACTCTGCCAAAGAGCATAAAGGGGTGGAGATGGACATCTTTTGGCGGTAGAGGAGCCTCGAAAGAAGAATTGCCTCCGCTATATCAAGGGAAACCATTGCTGTGACTACATTTGTTGGCTCACTCCTTAGAAATAGCTTGTTGTACCTTGTTTGTATCAGCTGAAGAAAAGAAACCCCCAAACTAAGTCTGTTCTTTACAGAATAAACAGTGCTGGTGCTATGAGAAATAGTGCTATGGGATCCCCACCTGGCCAGTGACAACTGCACCTGCTTGTGCATCAGCTGTGCTTATATTCCTGACCTGTTCTTGACTGCAGTGAAATTTTTCTTTGATTATTTTTCCCTCCATATAATTTAACCTCTTTATTTAGTTATTTTATTGATTTAACATATAATCTTATGTCCCTGTAATCTCCAGTAAACTTTGTAAATGTTTGTTATCCTAAGCTGTAAACTGAATGTGACATGGCAAGAAACCAAATTCTACTGTGGCTGTTAATTACCCAGCGTGCTATAAGTCTCATCTCAGTTTCTGTATGCTTTTGATCTTCACTTATAAGAAAAACATTGTCATCTTTGCCCAACATCCCCTCTGCTCTTCTCCAGGTTCCAGATGTTGTCATTCATTCTAAACTGGCTATAGGTGAGAGCTTCAAGGTCATTTTTCACTATCATTCCAGTTTACTGAGACTGCCAATTTATATTTGGCCCATCCATGCTTTTTCATGCTTAAAAGCAATAGCTTTCAAAACAAGATAAGCATTCCCATATAGAACTTGCAACTAAATCATTGCACTGTTAAGCACTTTCAAGCAAAAGGAAGTAGATCACCAGCTAAATGAAATCATTGTCACAGACTTACATTTTTCTTTACATAGAATGATAAAAATACAAGCACTAGATAGTGGAAACAGAAATGCAGTGCCATCTTTATCTCTCTTCTTCAGAGCTGTATCTCCCTTCCAAAGCATCGTGTTGGCGTGTTCATCTACCATTTCTGTGTAAATATGTAACTGTCAAAGCTCAGCATGCAGGCAGAGCAGAGTGTGCACTCCTTCTTTCTTTATCATTCAGGACAGCTCTGCATTCCAGCATCTCTGTACCTTTACACTGATTCCCCTCTCTTTGGACATATCCTTGTGGCATTGCATTAGTGCTTGTATTAACTTTAAGGGCCTTGTACAAACCTGCTTATCACTGTCAGTAAGAGGTTTACCCCACTCTGAATCAGCCCATTAAGCAAGCATCTCTCTTGCCCTTGGTTAATGTGCATTCTCCTCTTGCCTTCTCCCATGTGTCCCCTTTGTGTCTCAGAAGGATCCCATCCTTGATATAATAAAACTCTTCTGGTTACAAAAACCTCACAATGAGTTATGTGGCTGGTGAGCTGTGACCTTTTCCTTTTGTGTGGTTGTGCTCTGTTGTCTCTCAGTGCTCTGACATCCGCTGCTACCTGATGCTTCATTTATTACTGCACTTTATTTGTAATGCATTTTGGCAAGGCTGTACCTACACAGGCTTGCATGGGGAGCCCTGGGCTGCAGTGGAGGCTCAGGTCCAAACTGCAAATTTAGATGACAAAATTCCATTATGTAAAAAAGTTCAAATTCTCCTCTGTATGGGATTCAGCATCAAGTTACAAATGTTTTACAGCAGAGTTACTGAAAATACTCTTAAAGCAGTGCAGAGACAATCTTCTTACTTCAAATATGAATTTTAATTCGACAGCACCTAAGACTGAGCTGGCTGCTCATTGTAATGTGTTCTTTGTACACTAAAATTCCTGAAGAGCTGAAAAAACTGCAACCTGTACTTGACTGTTATTTATCTTAGAAAACACCGTTTTAGTACTTGGTATCAAATGTTCTTTACTAAATCTTTAGACAATTGTCTTTAATAATAAGGCCTTGTACTTGTACAGTGCTTCCATTTGGGCACACTGTAGAAACTGTGATCTGTTAAGCCTCATACAATGCTCCTTTCAGATAAGGGAATGCATGGTCTGGAGTTGTAAATTCCTACCTGACACTGCAGAGAGGGGGGAGTGTCAGATTTACAGACCTTATGTTGTTTAATGGAATCTCCTGCAGGACAAATGGAAGTTGAAGGTACAAAAACTCAAATTTCTTTTTGTAGATGAGACTGTGGCCATGCCCCGAGATGTCAGAAAGAAGAGGACAGGATGCACAGAGTCTTGCCCATTGTTCTAATCTCTAACCCTGCTCGCTCACGCACCACTGATTCAGTGGATGTATTTTGTGACACTAGCAAAAAAATGCTGTCTAAGAACTCATTTGTGCTAGACAGGGAAGTTTTTAGTTCGCAAGAGAGCAAAGGTCAGTGCTCATCTCTGCCTCTGACATGCTTGGTGGCTTTTCCTAGTCAGTTGGCCTCTCTGTGCTTCTGGTTTTCCCTTCCTCCCATGTGGTTGTGTTTTCTGTTTAGATTGTAAGTGCTCTCAGACAGAAATTCTCTCCCACAGCATGTTTGTATATTGCCTAGAAATATGGGGTCACAATCTCAGTTCACTCCTCTACGTGCTTCTATAATACAAGTAAATAACAAGGGACTTTGAAACTGTGGAAGAGAGAAAATCAGTAGCACTGACCACCAAAGAAGAATTCACAGCAGCTAAAAACTTTCTCTGAAAAAATAACATTTGCAGTTGAGAGCAGATTGTGCCTTTAGGCACAGACATCCAACAGGATGTTGGTACAGCAACTTACCCACTTGCTGCAGAGCTCTGCACAGGAGGAAAACTGTGAAGCATTTTACCTCACACTGAGGTATGGGAGAACCATGAACTGGGTGGGTGACCATGACTCAGCTGAGGTACAGGACCTCATTTAGGCTGGGATAACTTGATCAAAAGAGTAGAGCTCCGTTACCTGGAGTCTGGGGCCCTGTTCTGCCTGGTGTTAGAGTGGTGCTCTGTCCAGGTGTGCCTGGAAACATAAAGTGGGAGGACAGACTCGACTCTAAATCAGCAAGGGTTAAGAATGAAAACAAAGTCAGTCTTCCTGAAAACTCTCCTCCCTGTCTACCGGTCTGTTGAGTGCTGGTGTACACCATTTTTTTGTGCAATAGGTGAAGCAGGGCACAGGAACATATCTCACACGATTTCATTTCCCTTTGCAAGGATGTGATAACAGTCTGTGAGACAGAGAATCGTGAATATCTGAAGATGGTATTATTTGGAACCGAGTGAAATATCTATTCTTAAAATGAGCATGTCCTTCTTTTGATGGATTATTCCATCCTTACTATGCCAGTATGAAGCATCCACTTCTTCTCTGGCATGAGCAGAGTGAACGATTATGTTCAGCAGTCAATAAATGCCAGGCCAAAAGCAGTTCCTGTATGGTGCGATGCTGACGTTTGTTTGTAGAGAGAGGGTCTGATTCAGAGATTAAGGTTATAGGAACTGAAACCCACTGATGGATTTTTTCACTTGTTTGTTTGTTTGCCAACCTCCATCTTCCAAGTGTTTCATTTGAGGTCTTCTCCAGCTGAGTTACTGTCCAGCCCTGCCAGAAGAGCCATGTGATTGGCCAGTCTGTTGTTAGGCACTATGGATTTAAATGGAGCAAACAGCTTGAGTTTTACCACATCTTGAAGGATCTGAGATCACTGAAAGGAAATCAATTAATAATTTGATAACACACAATGTAATTCCCTTCATCCAAACCCCCTCCCCTCCCCGCAATGAATCGACTGAATTCCGTGATCATTCCTCATACCTGTCACTGCATGCAGCAGTGATCTGCAATTTGTATACTGCAGTGTGAAGCAGAACTAATTATTGAATTTTGGCATTCTGTTCTTTCGGTGTTAGTTATCTTTTTATCAGACATGCTTATCACAGTTTTAATAAATTACTAGTGTTGGAACTTCAGAAATGGCCTCTAGGGTGTTAAGCTACTGTGCTTTATTATAAAGAAGTTAGATTTCAAAAAGTTGTTATTTATGGAGCACTGTAAATGTTCCTTGTCCCCAAGAGACAAAAACCAATGCTTCAAAAAGGGAATTTAACTTTCCACTTTTAGACTAAGGCAGCAAGTATTTATGGAGAAGTTCTGGAGGATTAAATAAGGAAGACATAGCTAAAGTGTTGTAGAAATGTTTTCACAGTAAACATCATAGAAATGGAAGAATCTCTTCATGGATTTTCTGCATCCAGCCTCTGGAACTTCTTTGAAAGATTTTTTTCTTTTAAGTGCTGTAAAACCCCGCATTTATAAATTTCTTTTAAATGCTGCAGCATTTGCCCAGAGAAGGGTAGATCTACACTGCTGTGTTATTTAGACTCTATGAAGTTTATAGAAACATAGGGAAACACCTGTGAAATGGATTTGTTGTTATCAGCAAGAATCTATGGGTGATATTTTAGAGGTCTGACTTAGGTTCATCAGTATGGATGGAAAGATTGAGGCTGGAATCTTGTAGGGGAATGAATTAGCCTCCGAGCAGCCACTGCAGGAATGTCTCTGAACCCCAATTTAGCAAAGTCCGTAAGAATGTGATTAAGCTAAACTGGTCCAGTAGGGTGTGTAAACATGTGCTTTATTTACATTGAAGTTGGCAGATTTTAAATGCAGGGCAGAAACATGGTCCCTCCATGTTCTTCTCTTGGCAGACTTAAAGAAAAGCTTTCATACCTTGCTGTGAAATGAGCTGATCCAAAAAAAATTTATGAATGTAAATAAGAGATGAAGAGATTTTTGGCCTGTATATAGAATCTAGGAAGCAAGTTTTTGGTTTGTTTTTTTTTCCAGAGGTACATTTTTCTGAACATACTAGTGCCTTGTACAGTTACTGGAAAGGAAGATGTAAATAAATACACAGGGCAAGGAATAACTCTGCCAGCTCAGGTCTCTAGTGCACAATAGCTGTCACAGCACAGCACCTCCTGCCCTCCTTTCTCATGCATAACTCAGCAAAGGGTGATG
This sequence comes from Eopsaltria australis, assembly GCA_034509425.1. Taxonomy (NCBI): domain Eukaryota; kingdom Metazoa; phylum Chordata; class Aves; order Passeriformes; family Petroicidae; genus Eopsaltria; species Eopsaltria australis. The sequence continues at coordinate 1,643,365 of JAVTVJ010000067.1, read as the reverse complement.
TGACTGGCAGGCTTTGCTCGGGGTGCCCTCGCAGCACAAGCGAGAACCAAAATCACCTCACATTCCGTGGGCAGTTTGAGAAGTCTCCTGTGGGCACTGCAGAGGGTTGATGGAAATGGAAACTCCTGCGTCAGCAATCCCCGCACGCCTGAGCCTGGGACACAAGGTGCTGCTTTTGCTTCTGCATCTGCTGACAGTAGCAGAAACCTGGGGAACACAGTACCTTCTAGAAAAAGCTGGCATCTCAGAGAATCAGTACCTGATTTAGGGGGGGTTGCTTGTTTGTTTGTTTTGTTTTGTGGTGGTTTTGTTTGTTGAGTTTCTTTTTTTTTTCTAGTAAGCTTGTACTTGAGGGGTTTTTTGTTTCCTTCCAAACATACACAATGTGCATTCTGGTATTACACATTTTTCCCCTAATAGGAGAGAACAACATGGTTGTGGGTCTGTCTGCAGGCATGCAAGTGTTTTGCATGGAGCATTCATTTAATGAAGTAAGATTGGTAACAGATGGATAGGTTTGTAATAAAACACCTTAGGTCTGTTAACAATGGGTTTAATTGATAAATATGTATGGAATGTATTCTCCTCCAATTTTAACTTTCCGATTTTAAAGCAATGTTCTGGTTTTGCATGAAAACCTGCAACCTCTGTTGTGCAAGTACAGTGCAGGGATTAGTGTATGCTTAATCCATAAATTCATATTGTGGTGTTGAAGTATAAATTGCTGACCTGAGTGTAAAAGCTGGTCCATAGAAGTCTAAGAAATTTTCACATTAACAGTTGAAGATGCACATAACTATTGATAACAGGACTTGCTAGTGACAGGCAGGTACTTTGGATGCCAACACCAGGATGTGCAGGTAATTAAATAAATGTATCTAGAAAGCTGCTCTCAGCAGTGCGTGCTGAATAACTGATGTGACAGCACATGATGAGCTAGAATTCTAGAGCACTGTTGATCTGCAGTTGGAACTGGTAGCAAACTGTGATGCTTTTAATTTATTGGGAGAGACATTAACTCTTTCTTTCTGTGTCCAGGTGTGACCTCTGAATATTCAGATATGCACTGAATAGGCTTGGCTACTGTGGTCCCTTCTGTTAATTTCTAGTTGGGCAATGTTGTACCAGGTACATGTGATTGTACACATGATTGCTTCTCTGTAATTGTCTTCTTCATGAGACTCCTAAAAATGCAGAAATAATACACAAATTTGCAGTTTAAAAAAAATTTTTTTTTAGTAATTGAGAAAATCTGCCTGCGTAGAACTCAAGAAAGAGAGATGCAACGGACCAGCTGTCCTTGCAAATAGGCTGAAGGAAGGCACGTTTATTTGCATTTTCAGTTCAGGGACAAAGTTGCTTGTCTCTGGTATCTGTCTGCTCAGGCTGGGCAGCCCTGCCCATGGTTTGCATGGCTCATCTTGCACAGCAGCTGCAGCCCTGAGCAGTTCCCTTCATATGAATCCAGGTACCCCATTCTGCAGATAGGCTATGTGGTTATAGAGGAGGTCCTCAAAGTGGCTGGAAACACTTAGAAATTACATTTCTTCTGGAAATGCATGAGGGAAGAGATGCTTGAGAGTTTGTAAGGAAGTAGCATGAGAAGCTGGAGTGCTCTTGATAAGGATGTAATGTGAGGAATTGCTGACACCCTGACACAACCTAAGAAGCTGTTTCCTTGGTTGCTTAAGCACATTGCAAGTACATACTGTCCTGTATTTGGATATAGCCCTGCCCCCGGGTTTGTCACGATTCATCCAGACTGTGTTCCACAACCCATGCCATGAAAGTTGTTTTATTGCATATGGTCCAGAGATGTGCACTGCTTTTGACTGACACGTGTAGCAGGAGGTATAAAAATAATCCCAGATGTCTTTTCTGGGGCTGGGAAACTAAAATGTCTCAGACAACTGAGAAAATTAATCATAAATTCAGGATGATATCCCAACAGAGTGACCAAAAACATCTGGTGGATACAGTTTGTATTTCATCCAACTGTGCAGAGGCAGTAAAAGGAGTAAAAAAAAAAAGAAAAAAAATAATTTGGCTTATTGAGGGAGATGAGGAAAGGGAGGGGAGTACCTAAGCCATTGTTCAAGAACCTGGCTTTTGAGAAGCATTATGATCAGGTAAGGAAGCAAAAGTACAAAGCATCTCTTGCAGTGCTGTGCTGTTATACAAGTGTTTCGTATATCTGTGCCTCACTGATAAATATGTGAGTACTCTGGAAAGAGAGATCATTCTGAAAGCTGCTCTGTCAAATGTCCAGTGGTTTGATCCTGGGACAAAATGGATCTAAGGCAGAGGAAGAACATATGTTCATCTGTGGAAGAGGGGCTTGGGTTGGATACACCAGTGAGAGGACACAGAACACCAGCATCACACAGGGAGTTTGCACAGAGTAACCCAAGGCAACAGAGGTGACAAGGGTGAGACATTTTGACCTGAAAAGACAGCTGATCAGTCAAGTAAAGAAACCAAACAATGCTGGAGAGCTCACGTGAAAGCCCCAGGATCAGAGGTCTGAGCCTGGCCAGGTCCAAGCCACAGGCCATGGCCACAGATGTGTGCAGGCTCCTGGGAGGCCAGCACAAGGCCTGGTCTAGGCTGTAGGTCAGCGGACCTTGCAGTACAAATATTTAAGTGCACATTAGCTGCTTGGCTTTGCAATTATACTTTTATTATTGTCAAGATGTTCTGCTTTGCAGGGTCACGAATATTTTCTTTGAGTCACCAGAGGTCATTGGAATTACTCAGCCCTCAAGCTAGCTCCTCCCTGTCCTGTCGAAGACATGTGTGGGACTTGTAAAACATCCTCTGGATTGCCATATTGCTTAATTATTCTCTTAGCTCTAATGAAGTGCACCCTGACTAATGGTGCAGTCACAAACAAGATGTTGCTATTATTTGGGTCATCACCAAGATCTTTATCACTGCTCATCAAGGTAGTGCTTCAGAAGGCTGAAGGGCAGTGTGCATAACAAAAGGAAGCATTTAGGCACATTAGAACATGGCTGGAGGAGAGCAGTGCTCTGACTAGAGCTGTGTTTGCAGCATCCCTCGAAGTTCTGTGGTGCAGGTGTCTGGCAGGAAGAGCTGGGTGACCCCTGGGAGGCCAAATTCTTCTGTGTTGCATTGCTGCAATCCCAGATGACCCAGAGTATTTGCAGAGAAGCAGCTTTGATTGCTGAAGCAACCAACAATTTTTGTTTTCATTTTCTCCTGTCAAGCACTGTTAAGATAAACTGGGCTGTATAATGGAAAGTTCTCTGTCTCTGGTTTTGAAATGGGAAGGGCCTCCCAATAAGCGATCTCTTTTCTGAATATCTTTTTTTCTTTTTTTATTAAAATTGTCAAAACTTGATTGAAGGTACAAGGACACTGTGTTTTAATGAGCATGGGCTAGAGCTGGGATTGCAGATCAAAATCCTGCTGTGCAGTTCCTTTGCTGATGTCAAGGGCTCCTGGTAGTCACCAGGCAAAATTCCTTGCTCTCCTGTGATGGGTTACAATGTGAGCTCTGTCATCCAGTGACATTCCCTCTCAGGATATGACTGAGTGATCCTTTTTAGCAAGGACTTATCCCAGCTCTCACAAAAAACACTTCTGAGCCACAGCTTTTGGCCTTCACCCTGGATTGGACTGCAATACATGGGAGGTATTTCCCATGTGCTCTTCCCTTCTCTCACCAGATCTTTCCTGTGCTCATAAGGTCTTTATTTCAAGCCAAATTGAATGGAATGCTCAGCTAAGGGAGAGATGCCTTTTTTTTTTTTTTTTTTTTCCTTTTTGAATGAGATAGAAACATCCCTTCCTCAAATGCTGTATATAAATGCATTTCCTGGCTGGTTGCATTTCTTGTAGCTCTGAATGAGTGTCTTCATGGACCTGAGCTGGGAGTGGGAAAATTCATCCTCTCTTTTTAGTGGTTTCCCAACTTTCTCCTGCAAAAAACTGGATTTATCATGCATGAAGGGAACAATTTCTGTGTCAACCCGGGGTTTAAAAACTGTATTGGCTGCCGTGAGAAGTTCAAGATGAGTTCAGATCCGGATCGAACTTTGAAGCTATTTCCTTTGTTGGTAATGGACTGAGGAAAATAAAAATAAAGAAAACCTGGCTCTGCTAAGGGAGCTTTGGATCTTTATCTGAACTTTTTGAGCCTGGCCTTTTCCTATGTAACAGAGCTGTTTTTGTGGTACTCAGAATGATGCATTATGTATAGTATGGATATTTATATGTATTTTCACCTCCAGCTAACAATACCTGCTTGAATCTGTTAGGACTATTTTTAAAAAGTGCTGAAGGGAGGAAAACTGGGAAGGGCACTGAATAGTTGGGTATGTTGCTAAATATTTTAAATCTAAAAGTTCTCTCTAATGCAGCTTTTCTAGTCTTGATTTTTCTTGTGAAGGAAGAGGCCTGCTCATTCTGAAGCAGTCAGAGGCAACTGGGGACCCCACGTGCTCTCAGCCCCCAGTCAGTAGTGCCCTCAGCCCTAATGTGTTTTACTCTGCCTCAGGACCTGACCCCCCTTGTCTGGCATCACAAATCACCATCAGCCTTTCTCCCCTCTTCCCATCTCTCTGGGTTTCACCTGTCAGCTCCCAGTTTTGACCCAGCTTAATTCATTCTGCAGGGTTACTTAGAATGTGATAATCTTGGGGGTAAATTTAAGAAGACCAACAGAACTGCTGGACTTTGCTCTAGGGAATTTTTCTTTTCAGTGATGAAAGCTGGGAGTTTATACAGCGCTATCCTCTTTAAAAAGAACGTGGTGACTTGGTGTGTGGGGCTTATGTGTTGGACCTTCCAGCTGAATGATGATCAGAAGTTATATTTACATGTAAATTAAAGTCTGTCCTCTGTGAACATTCCAGTTGCCACCACCTCTGGTCTTCTCATCTATTTATCATTTGTGTGCACTGTGAGCACAGTGGGAGTTAGATACATGTTTACTGTCACAATGCTGCTTTTAAATTGGGCTGCGTAAATTGGCTGGAGATGCTTGCTTTTGTTTTGGGAGTCTCCAGGCATGGTGGCTGGTGGCATTCTTGCGTGACTTGTGCATTTTGGTTTTTCAGGCAACAGCATGGGGTTCAGATGAAGACACCAGGAGGTCCTGTCAAAGTAAAGGGAAAACAGAGGTAGGTTTTGCTTTGCTACAATGATGTTATAGGTAAATATATTTGCAACATGTGAAATCCACACAGAGAATGTCTGACACCAGTTTGAGCTTGCAAATTTGCAGCAGTTTAGCTCTACTGCCACATGGATATAAGCACCACCAAGCAAGCCACTTCAAAGGCCCACTGTCCAAGTTATTACACTTGCTCTGCGTGAAATTTAAAGGTGATTTCACTGCTAGAGAGGACACAATTTGTAACACATCAGGGAGCGGAGTGGTGGCAAGCCAGGGGTGGCATCCTGCAGTGGGGTGTAAGGCCAGGCAGGTTGGCTTAGCCCAGGTCCTCAGCAATGAGCCACTGGCATTCAGCTACATGGGATTCAATGTTTGCTTGCAGTTGGAGTTCATAGTTGTATAAATCCCTGGAAGGTGAGAATTGAATCTGCTCACACACTGCAATCTGTCCAGGTTGGGTATCACAGAGCTGCTTTGGAGGCAGGTGCATTCTGTTAAACTGCAGTTTGAAGTAAGAATTGATTGAACTTGCACATGCTGTCTCAGAAGTTCAGAGTTTGCAGGCATTTCTGATCCAGCCACGGGGCCTTTCCACCTGTCTTCTGAGAAGCTGAAACACAGGCATTTACCTAAAAGCAAGAAATTTTTTTATTTTTCTAATGTGATATTCGAGCTCTTCAAAAATCTTAACTCCTCAACTGAGAGGATGTCCATTGTCCTTAATACAACACTGCAAAGAGCTCTCAGTCCAAACCAGAGGAGCTAGACAAAAGATAAGACAGAATAAGCACAACCTTTGCTTAGACACAGACAATCAAGCAGAGAGTGATTGTATGGCTGGCCCAAAATGCTGAAATCTGCCACATTCCAGTTTGCTGCTTTAAACACAGGATTATCTGATCTTCCATTGACAATAATAATTTTATATAATATAACGTTTATGCAATCACTGTATTAACTTGTATACACACACACACACACACACACACAAAAGCTAGCTTGAGTGTTGCCAGATAGGCAACAATTTGCTTCATGTAGCTGTGGAGAGCAGGAGACCAGGAGTGTGGGTATCCCAGAACATCTGTTAGAGTTTCAAGTAGAAACTGCATTATGCAGGAAATCAACAGGGAGGCAAAATGGGTTGGGATGGGCAAACACCAAACATGGCCAGCAATGAGAAGTACGACAAAACTGAAAAACTCCAAAATCCAAGACATGAGGAATTTTTGAATTTGTGGTATTTGCACTTTAGATGTGCAAAGAAAGGCTTTCCTCTTTTCTTCCATTGTAAAGTCTGTGAGATTTAAGTTGTACCCTGTTGTTCATGAAGAATTTGTATTTATAACCCAGAATTATTTTGTCAATGCCTGGATAAAGCCATGCATGTGACTGAACAAATTCTAGGGTAGCTTCAATCTGTATTTGTTACTGTTATGCCAAAAGTAAACAATGGTCTAAGAATCTTCACTGCTGCCTTCTCACACTGCAAAGGGTTTGCAAAAAATTGTCATGAGGGAAATGCTCTGAACAGCTGAGTTTATGCTGATTATGACATAGAGCTTGAAATCGTTTGGTGGGCTCAGTGACCATGAGTGAAGCGCGGAGGAACAGTAGTTAAGCAGACTGTTAGTCACTTCTTGACATGCAATTAATGGCAAATAAAGGTGTTGACTGAGAGTCTGACAAGAAGACAGGAAGCTACAAAGGCAGAAGGATTCTGCAGTAGCTGAGCAAACACTGATCTCCCAGGGCTATGTCTACTCTAACTCTGTCCACTGCTGAGTCCCCCTACACATTCATTGTTAGCTACACTGCAGAGAAATGACTCAGCACCAGCTCAAAAATATCGAGTTCAGTCCAGGCAGCTGATGGAGTGCTCTACTCCTGCTAAGTCCAGATCTGACCCAGGATCTCTGCCCTTGGCTGGGTAAATGCAGCAGGTGAGGGCAGCACTGTTGTGGACATTCTGATTCTGCTGTGCAATGGTGGCTCAACATGCAGAGCTCTGTCTCCCTCAGCTCTGCTTTGTCAAAACTTGACTAATGGCAAGTTTCTACCCAGCACAGATGATTTGATGATAAATATGTTATGGATTGTCAGGCACTTAGATATGTGGTGATAGAGGCTAGAAATAAGGAGAACCTTTGGCTCTTACATTAATTCACAGTGCAGTTTGCCTCAGTTATATGACTGGTATATTTTCCTTGCACATTTAATAATGAATGTATTTTAGGTGAAGCTTTCAAAACTGCCTCATGTATTAAAATGCCTTTTTTATTGCGCCTGTTGAGTATCTAAATAAGATTTTCCTGTTGAATATCTAAGTAAGATTCTTCTTGCTGCTTAGAAACTCTCTTCCTAAAATGCACAGAGCTGTACCCTAAGAAAAATAAGAAGCACAAGAATAAAAGCTGTGAAATGCATATCACAGAAGTGTAATTATTATGGTATAATAGTTAGTTCCCTTTTGAGTACCTGTTGTCTAGAAAAGAGGTAGATGAAAAATCTGGGTCTCAGATATAAGGTTAGAAGGTACCATTTTTGCTGACACCTCTGGCCATGAATTTCACTTGCTTATTCCTAAATTGAGCTCAATTTATTCCTAAATTGCGCTGTGTTTGTCTGCTGTACCTTTTTGAAAAAGATGGGAAGTTTTGCACTGAAGGCCTGAAGCAAATGTGCTCCCTGTGCTTTGCTGGCTTGTTCTAATGGCAGATCACCTTCCCTGTTAACATGTACTTTATTTTTGATTTGGATCTGGCTTCAGTTTTGAGTGGCTGGGTTTCATTTTGCCCTTCTCGGCTAGATTAAAGAGCCCTTTAGTTACCAATATTTATTTTTTACAAAGGCACTTATATGCTCTTTTCAATGCAGTACTTACGATTTTTGATAAAGTAAAAAGATGAGTTCTCTTTCTCTAAGTCATTTTTCTACTGCCCTTGAATACTTTTTGTCTGTTTTCTGCACACTCCAGTTTTTCACCTGCATTCCCTTGTCAATCTCTCTAATTCCTGAGTGTGATTAAAACAGCCTTCCACCCTCCTCAGTTCATATACATGGCAGTTTCATAAGCTCCTCTGCCACAGGAGATAATGCAGAATTGCCTGGCCACTGTGACCACTAAATCCTTTTCATAGTTACCACTCTTGGGATGTAATCTCCATGCTTATACATAAAGCCCTTTTGTTCCTCTGTTTTTAATGCATAATATCTTTAAAAAGGTCTTTTTTTTTTTGTTGGATCCAGCTTACCAATCATCCTGGCACCTATCACTATATATATATACACATATGTACAGTGAGGCGTTGGCCTTACTGATAGTTGCTTCTTTTTCTGTCTTTAGGTTAAATGTTTGTTAAGAAAAATGTTGATACTGGGCTGGTACCACCCCAGCTGGGGCTCCACTAGAACAGCAAGTTTATGAGTGATTTCACTTTGAGGATTTTTTTCATCACAGTAATTTATCAGATTTTAATCACTTAATGTATAAGTTCCTGAACCTGATTTTAAAATTAACTCTCTGCAATATATCATGCAGTATTAAAACAAACACCTTAGAAAAGTCTCTTTTATTGATGTTATTTTTATCAACTAAAACTTGTGGTTTCCTCAAAGAAGTGTACGTGCTTTGCTTGCCATGTCTCTGGAGAGCCACTCTGGCTTCCACAAGTAATCATTCTTATTTTTGCAGCATTTATAAAGTGTAGCATGATAAACATCTTTAAACTGTCCCCTGGAAAACATCCACGTTAGGGAGACACAGTGCAGAGAACAAAGTCAGCATTATGTTGCCTTTCTTTGTGTCTTCCAGATGAAATCATCCAGAGGTTGTAGCTAAAATGAATGATGGATAGAGCAGAAGGGGAAGAGGTGTATTTAATTTCATTAGGAATTGCTCAGCTCCTAGTCTGTAATTGGTTTGTCTCTGCATAACTGTCCCCATCCACCACATCTAAGGAATTTTGCCTGACATGGAAAATTGTGGCTTTTTAAATGTCAGAACTTTGGTCCTTCTTTTGTCTAAGCACCAAATTATTTGTTAGTGTTCCAATAGCAGCACACCATCATTTTAAACTGTGTAAAGAAACCATTTGTGAAAATGACAGTGAAAAATGGCAGCTCTTATATTCTGCCCTAAGAGCTTTGTGTAGCCAGGAGGAAGATGACACACTAGTAACACCTCTGGAACAAGAAAGAAGTGAGAGTAATACCTGATAGGCATCCAGTTGGGTTGTCCCACTGCACTGCCAGCATAGCTTTATAGCTTTTTACTTTTTTTTTTTTGTATGCTGTCCTGTTGCTGTGAATGCACAAGGTTACAGGCAAATCCTAGCCCAAGGCTTCAGCCCAGTGGAATGGGATTGGTGCATAGAAATTGCTGAGCTAACAGAGGAATGAGCTATTTCAGGTCTTTCAGTGGCTCTATGTCACACAGAGGATGCTTATCTGCTTATCTGGTGGAACTGGGAAAATCCACACCACTTAAGAATAATATACATCCAGGTAGGAGAGGCACCATAGAAATCCCTGGGGAAACAGAAATAACTGGGATGCCATCAGCTATTTTTATCCCTTTTGTAACTGTTCCTAGAGACCTGAACCTACATTCCTGTTACTTTTGCTAAGCTATCAATGCAGAATCAGCCCCCAAATAAATCTGATTAGAAGTCTATTAAAGAACGTTTAGCTGGAAAAATCATTAGCAATTCTCTTTGCTATCTATTGCACTCAGAGGAGCAGGGTAGTTTGGTTGGGGCCTTGGCTTAAACTGAGTAACAGAATTGCTTGTCCAAAGAAATAAATACAGATATCTGAGAGTGTATCAATAGCAGTGTTCGAGAACAAGTTGGGTCTTGATGATTACTTTTTTAATAAATTGGGATAAACTGCAGCAGATAAATTAAATCTCTGCCACACTCTAAAATGTCACTGTAGGGGTAACTTGGAGTTCTGCTGGCTGATTTTCTGAACTTCAGGTTGTGCTCAGGAGTCCTTGTTTCTCTACCAAGGATGGCAGACTGTCTGCAACAGCTATTTTTCTCATACAGTGTATAACTGTAAAACATATCCATATGTGATGAAACAGTGTTAGCCTAAAAAAAATAATTAAAAAAGAGATCTCTGACAACAGGGCTTGGGTAGTTTATTTTAACTAGAAAGCCATTAAAGTAGTGTCTATATATAGATATGCTTTCAAAGAAAAATGCATCTGTACAATGAGATTACGGGTTTATAACATTTTAGAACTCTGGTGTTAAGAGATGACAGAATAAACAACTAAGCATCTACAACTGGCTTATTTGCAGCAACCTGAAACTTTTTGAATTTTGCCTCAAGTGAAGTTGCAGGAGGTCAGCCCCTCCATTTGCTGATCTGTCCACATGAATGAAGGCAGTAACAGGGCACCACTTTTGCTTCTCAGGTTTGAATTGTGCTCTCAAAGCAACCTGACATTTCTGTGAGCTAGAAAGAGACCTGGTCCTGTCCACAGTCATGGACATACAGCATTCATAGACAGTGGGTGAGCAGTAACTCTAAATGTTACAAAGAAATGAAATAAATGAGAATAGGCTTAAACTGAGGCGCTGGCAGGAAGGGGCTTCAGTGCAGTTTGTTCTGACTGTGAGATCCTGTGGCCTGTAGTGTTGAGCATTAGAAGTCATGTCCTCGTCCTTGCTGGGAAAACAAGGGTCATTAAACTGGAGAAAAGTGATACTTTCTAAATTTACGGCCTATCTCAAGAAATGGACCAGTACCAGGTAATTTTGAGGAAAGGAGCAAGAACATCAAAGTTTTTAACATGCAATTCATAGGAAAATCAGAAATATGCTTAATTCTCTGGTGGTGAGCCACAGGTTTTTATCAGCTCTGCCATATATTTAATAATAATCCTAACTAATATAACTGAGTTATTCTTATTAACCATATAAATATGCAGTCTTCCCCTTTTATTTAAAACCTTAATCTCTTGATCCCAGTAATATCTTCTGGTGATGAGATTTGCAGACTGATCACACACAGATTTAACAGTCTGCTCCATAATGTGAGAGCAGGATCCAAATATTGTCTTGTCTGGACAGAGGTGGATTCAAACTTGCCAAATTTTTTGCTTATATTACAGCCCATCTGAATTTTGCTTCCTGTGTGCCTAGAGTTTTCCAGCCACATGGAAGAAACTACATTAAATAGCCCCTATTTTCTGTAGGGGTTTGTGAGATCATTTTACTAACCAGTTGCCTCAGCTATGACTTGTTGCAGAGAGCACTGTATTGAATGACTTTTCAGAGCAAATCCAGGCTGGTTTAAAGAACACAGAGAGGAGGCTGTTCTTTGTTGTTTATTTTGAGAATGGGCTAGAAAGAAGATCTAATTAAATCTCCCAGACACTGTCTTGAGAAAAATCCTGCAAGCTGGAGCATTTAAGTGGTTTTGTTTCTTTACTTTTGTTGGAGGCTTCATAAACTGATGTGACTGGCCATGGGTGCAGCAATAAGAAACACGAGGTGAGCACTGTATTCCACTTTGGGCCAGGCAGGTTGGAGAGGTGTGGTCTGGTAGTTAGACCTTTGTGTCTGTCCTGTAACCCAGAGTGTCATCACAGTAAGTTTGGCACCTGAATTGTTTCAATTCCCCCAGCTGAGAGAGCAGGAAAGACAGTGTACATCTGTTTCAGAACTTTACTCTAAGTGTATAAATTGCTTTGAGACCAGTGCATGAAATAAGCATATTATCATTGCTGTTCCTCCAGGACCATGGAGTGCTGCTACCATCATCAGTAAGACAGGTCTAGGGAAAATGCCTGCTCAATTAACTCGTAGGAACAACTACAGGTGGGCATGGCCCACACCTAGCAGCATTATATTTAAGCAGTAAAAATGGAGCAAAAGTGTGCAACAGATTCATCACTGCCAGTAGACTGCAGCACGTGACCTTTCACAGAAATTCTCTTTGTGTGCTATCTTCTCAGCTGGGAAGATTTTTATAGAAATTGAAGTTTGTTAATCTGTAATACAGCTCTGTGCAAATAAAGGGAATTCTCCAAATTAGGATTTTAGATTTTTGCAGGTCAGGGCTTTAATTAGGAATACATTTTAGTAGCTAGGCAGGAAAAGGTCCAGCAACATAACTGGTCTTAGCTGTTTTAGGTCAGAAGCTGTGCTCAGACCTGGCATAAAGCAGAGAATGGTGGCAGTGGAGGGGGAGCAGATGGGTACTCTCTTATTGTGTGAAATTTGAGTACAGAACTGCATTCTAGGTTAGATGGCAAATCAACCATAATCTGAAAACAACACTCTGTTGGGAGACAACCTAATACTTTTTTTTAGCAGCATTCGTTCAAGAATTTTAATACTTTGCAGTCAAATATATAGTGGTCCTAAAATTATGTGGGATTGAATAACTGTACTCTACAGAAAGAGGAATTACTTAACCCCAGTCATGAAATGCAGACATCTCTAGGGCAGGGAAGAACTGACAGGGCTCCCAGCACCCTGCTGCAATGACAGGAGAGGGCAGAGAGGCTGGAAAGCCCTTCATCTTGTTAAAGGAAGCAATGAGACCTCTGTTCTCAACACAGCAGGTGGGACAGTGCTTCTCAAGGTCCTGTTTGATAGACTGATGCACAGTCACCATGACTGATCAGCTTCTGAAATAAAATTAGTTGACCCAGCTATGAATCTAAATTCTCATTTTTGGGTACCAGTCATTGGGTATCTGATTCCTGCTGCCCCTCAAGATTGTCAGCACCTGCTCTGTGGCACTCTGTAGCCTCTCTCCAGGCTGGGCAAATGCTCCTGGGCTGGCTCTGGAGTGCAGTCTATGCCATTCGAAAGCAAGGATCACATATCATGTCCATGCAGTTGCCATCTGTGGCTAACACTGACAGGTATCTATGTTGAATCCTTTCCATACAGCAAATGAAATAAGATAGTGTGTAATCCAGCTAAACAAACCCCTTCCTTTCCAGATGATAGGGGGTGTTTTTACACTGCTGAGTCTTGCAAATGAAGTCTTCAGGGAAATGATCAACAGCATGGAGTGCTGTGAGACAGGAGCCTGCAGAGTGATTACTGCTTGCAGGAGGGAGAAGTGGTGTCTGCAGCTATAGGCTCAACTCTGTGGCAAATGATGATCTATTGGAGGGAAGAAAGCAAAGCAGCCAGGGTAACCCAGCTGAGGTTGCTATTTTTTAACAAGTTTCCTTTTCTGTTTATGGTATAACATAATAGACTTTCTTCTCTTGGGTGCCAGTCATTGTTCATATCCTCTCCTCCGAGGTGGCCCAGGGCCCAGGGCAGGCAGGCTGGTGCACATAGCTCATTGGGACTCTTTGGGTGATCCTTGGGGCAGGTGGCTCTGCAGCCTCTTGCACTGCCTCTGGGAATTGCACACTGGTCTCTCACCTCCCTTTTCCTGTGTGTATTGTTAGAAAGTTCCTGCCTTATGTGGCCTCCTCCACCCCCACTACTTAACTCCAGGAGATGCTCAGTTAGCCTCATCCGCACTCCACAGGTCTCTGGATATGAGGCTGTGGGGAGGAAGAGAGACCATGACTCTCTCTAAAAATATGAAGGTGATTTTCTGAACAAAAAGGCAACTGCAGCCTTGTTGCTGCCACCCCAGCACAGCGTGGGACAGCAGGACTCCCACACCTTTGGGGCCTGGCGTGTGGAGGGAGTTGCCTATTGGTCCCAGCAAGTGGTCAAGCAGCTGAGACCAGGAACTCGCTATTTCCCACTGGCCTGGCCTGAAAGAGAAACTTCTTCTACCATGGAAGATCCTGAGCACACAATCATCTGGGAGGCAGGAAGTAACAGCCTCTTCAAGCATGAGATTCTCCTGACCAGCCTGGTCTATTATAAAGAAGTTCCTGCTGTTTTCCTGCTGGCACTGGTTTGAATTACAGTGCAAACAGACCTGCTGTCCTTCACTGGAGTAGGTATCTAGGTAATTTTTTCAAAGCTGCAGCATTACTGAGAAAATAGGTCAGAAGTATCATCATGGAAAGAGGGAGAATTTCTCCTCCAATCTAAGCAGAGCACAGAAAGAGGTACTTGTAGCTATGACAAAATTGACCTGACGGATGACATCCTACCCCAGGACTGTGCAGGGCTATGGTTAAAGAAATAAACTGCAGATTGGGCTTGCTCACTCAGACTGCTGGCTCCCTACAGCTGTGCACTGCTTGAAGCAACAAACCTCAGCCCAAGTTAGAGCTAAGGAAGGTGCATTCCTGCTGCAATACAGGTATTTTTTTAATGTAATAAAATCTTCAAAAATCCTTTGTCTCTGTCTTGTGTCCCTATAGGAAGAGTGCCAGAACTATGTCCGAGTGCTGATTGTTTATGGCAAGAAGGTTTTTACCTGTGGTACCAATGCCTTTTCACCAGTGTGTTCCAGTCGACAGGTCTGTTTTGCCTCTTTTACAGTGATGGAGAGGGCTGGATAAATGCTCTGGGGAAGGCCAGTCATTTTGCAGGCTATCATAGCTGCACAAAATATGTTCTAAATGTAGCTGACTGAAATTATTTTGGTTTTCTTCTTTGGGCTGCTTTGGGGCAATGAGTGTGTCTGCAGCTGGGGAGCAAAAAGTTCATGGACAAAGTGCTGCTCATGTAAACTTTGGGTATGGTGCTGAAAATGGGGAATATAGACAAGCTTAGCTGTGACTACCTCCTGAGCTGTATACTTTAAAGTTTCTTCAAAATAAATGGCAAAACTCCCTTTGTATTCAAGGGAGGCAGGAGCAGGTCCAGAGAAATGTTTATTTGTATGTTTTTTTAAGGCCAGTACATATTCAGGAGGTGTCTATGGAAGATTAAAAACCTGTGCTTGTGCCAGGAGCACCTGATTGCACCAAGTGGGTTTGGGAGTTATTGCCTGGGGAATCATCCTTTGTACAAAGCAATAGGATTAGTGAGGCTCAGACACAACTTCCTACATTGGCAAATGATGGCTGTAAAGATCAATTTTCAGTCATCACTAAGATTACATTCTCCTAGCTACCTGATTTTTAAAAATCAGGGATTTGCTCGTACGTACTCATGGGCAAACCAAATTCTTTATACCGGTAAGAAAGTCAGATGCTCTTTAAATTTTCTTCTCTCTCCTTTTAAATATAGGTAGGAAATCTCAGCAAAATCATTGACAGAATTAATGGAGTGGCTCGGTGCCCGTACGACCCTCGGCATAACTCGACAGCTGTGATTACATCACGAGGAGAACTCTATGCTGCAACTGTGATTGATTTTTCTGGACGGGATCCTGCTATTTACCGCAGCCTTGGAAATGTTCCCCCACTTAGGACAGCACAATACAACTCCAAATGGCTCAATGGTAAAGTCATGTGGGTCACATCTGAGCAAGAGATGTATTAAAGTCAGCTTGACAGGCTTGTAAATCTTTCTCTCTCTTTTCATATTGAGATCCAGAGTTATGATGGGGAAGGGCTTCCGGAGCAATAATCAATGCAGCTTAGAAGACATTTTAAAAGAGCCTGGAAGTATTTCAGAAAAGTTGATTTAGAATATAGAAAGTGGGTCTTACAGGCTACTTAACATATATATGGGTCTCTGTCTTGTGAGATGACCAAATACATCATTTTAACAAGAAAACTACTCAAAGATTTGAAGATCAAAATCAACTTAAAGCATCATATTGTTGACCCAGTTCTGCAAAGTGATAGGCACTCTTTATTTCCACTGACTCAGCTGAAGATGCCTGGTTTCGGTGCAAGATCACTCCAAAAATGAGAAATTTCATAGCATGTTATGTTCCATGTGGATCCATGCTGATGTGGATTTATTGTTATTAAAAGCAGCTCTTACCCCAGTGTGATAATACCCTGCATCAAGCAAGCTATAGAATTTCAACCAGTAATCCCTGCACTGAGTCCATGCCTTCTGAATGGGGCAAAGCACTTCTTGTCTGAGCAGACTGTAGTGATGGAGACCCCAATATTACCCCTATCTCCTTTTGCCTGGGTAAACTGACCAGATACTTAAAATATTTCTATTAGATTTCAGGACCTTTCAATTAAAGATAAGAGCAGTGGGACTGTGCACTCTCTGGAGCTTAATAAGACTGAACTAGACTTCTGCAGGCATACTGAAGTGTGTATGGAGACCTGGAGTTTAAGGGAAAGGATGTCATCAGGAAAGACTGTGAATTAAGACCAAGAAGCATCACAGCCCATATACACTCATTGGAAACATGTTCCTCATGTCTGTGCATGAATGCAAGATTCAAAAGGAAGCCACATTGCAACAGGGGAGTTTAAGGAAGAAAAACAGGAACTTAAGTTCTTGTATGTGACTGGAAAAACTAATGTGACTCTTGGATTTATAACCTTGTGCAGCATTGGTGACATCGGAGTAATTTCATCCTGTTCTGGCCACTTTTCAACAAGAAACAGAAAACCTGAAGGTGATTCAGGGAAGAGCCATTCAGTGATTTGAAACTTGGAAAGCCTGCCTCACAGTGAGGGACTTAAGGAGCTCAATTTATTTATCTTTCTGAAAAGGAGATAAAAGGTGCTTTGTTCATGATATGGAAGTACTTACATCAAGAGAAGATTTTGGAAAGGATAAAGTTCCTTAATCTAGCAGACAAGTCATGACAAGAACCTGTGATTGGAAACTGAAACAGGATAATGTCAAATAGGAAAAGAAGTACAGGTTGCAGCTGGGTCAGTCTTTAGTCATTTGAACAAGTCACTGAGGAAGGTGATGGATGTAAAGCCATGTGACATTGTCCAGTGAGATCAGAGCTCCTTCAAAAGATGTGGTCTAATTCACCTGTTAGTTACAGGATCTGATGGTGGAATTACAGGGTGAAATTCTCTGGCTTGTGTTAGACAGAAGGTCAGATTGGGGATCACAGTGGTCCCTTTAAGTTTCATGGTTAGTTTGAAGGAGAAAGTTTGACAGAAGACGATTTGCAATACCCTCCCCTCTGTACCACCATCTGTCTCCCAAACTTGCCTTGCAGCAGCAGTGGCCTGCCTTTCTCTGTTCTCCTTTCACTCCTGGGCTGCAGCTTTAAAGGAATTCTGTACTTCCCTTTTTCCTTCTTCCTTTGAGTACTACTCAGAAATGGACATTGTAAAAACACCCTATAAAACAGACAGGTTTGGGGAAGGGTTTTTTGTTTACTTGTTTGGTTGGTCAAATATTATTCATTGGCAAATTTTTTCCCTTTACCAAAGAAACTTTTAGGATAAAAGACTGTACACTTTAAAGCTTCGTTATATACCCAGTTAAAATATTTACTATATTTAAAATATTTAAATCTACTAAATTCCAGTTTCTTTTCAATTCTTGTGAAAACCGTAACGAAACAGTAACGAAAATTTTAGGAGAAAAAACATTAAGGAGAGCATGTTTCACTACTGTCAGTCTCTGGCATGGTTTTGTTTTATGGATATAAGATAATCTTTTGTGCCTAGAAACTGGAAAGGTTTCATGATAAAAGCCAGATGTGACAGTGCTGGGAGAGTAGCTTGAACGTTCCAGTGCAGCTGTCTGGGGAATGGGGCGGATGCACGCAGCATATTTAACACATCACAAGGTCCACTTCAGAAGTGAATAGGTGAAGCAGCCCAATGGGAAGGGTTTACCTTGTAAAATGAGTATAGGTACAGATAATAGTCATGCATATGCAAAGTGTTGCACTCTGCTTTCACTGAAATCAGTAGCAACTTCGCCAATAAAGTGGAGAAACAATGGGGCTTTTCCAAGATCTGAAAAATATGGAGCTATATCCTCATATATCATTATTTCCATCTACTGTTTTTATGTCCTCTGCTGACTCCAAACTCCCTGTGGTCCCAGCTTTGACAGGCTGCATAAATGGAGTTGGCAGTGCAATACACTGAGCAAGTCAGTGAGCATGGATTGATTTCTAACCTATATAAATCTCTTCAAATGTTTGTTTTTCAGAGCCTAACTTTATTGCTGCCTATGACATCGGCCTGTTCACCTACTTCTTCTTCCGTGAGAATGCGGTGGAACATGACTGTGGGAAAACTGTGTATTCTCGTGTGGCAAGGGTTTGCAAAAACGATATTGGAGGAAGATTTTTGCTGGAGGACACATGGACAACTTTCATGAAGGCCAGGCTGAACTGCTCCCGTGCTGGAGAAATCCCTTTCTATTACAATGAATTGCAAAGCACTTTCTACCTTCCCGAGCAAGATCTGATCTACGGTGTCTTCACTACTAATGTGTAAGTTGCACTGGCTTTACTGCCCTTCCTCTATCCCCAGCAGTCTGAGACTGATAATGTATTGATTTCTTAGGCTGAGCAATCATTTTTGAAAGATCGTTTGGTAAACGTGAAAGAATAGATAGGTCTGTGTTATCCATCATGACAACATAGCCTCTTGGACAGTGTTTTTAATCCATGGTTCACAAATTCCTGGAGTCCATAAAAGGTGACTGTGCAGTTTTAGGGTAACTTAATTTGATACAAACCTGGGCAGTGACAGACTTCAGACTTTTTGTAGTGACAGTAGAACTTACATAGTTTAGAAAGATGATCTAAAAATGACCCAACAGAAACACATTAATTTCCAGCCAGGCTAATTGCCTGGACAATCTGACACAATTGTGTGAGCACTGGAGGTGGCCCATCAGATGGACAGGTGCACACACTTGGGAGAGAAGGGCTGGAAAGAGGAGAATGAGGCAGATGGGATCACAACAGCCTAGACTGAAAACAACATCTATCGCAATTCAACAACACTGTAATAGCAAGGTCATGAGGGCCACAAGGCATTTAGCATTTCCAAGGGGGGGGGGCGGGGCAGGCATTACCTGTGCCACAGATTGTTTGAGGTCCACAAATCAAAAGCAGCCTTGGAACTCTGAGGGAAAGGTATGATTTCTGATACTTCATAATCAGCTCCTTGGCTCGATACTGAAAAAACTTGTAATTGGAATGATTTAGTGTAGCTGTGAAAGCAGAAAGGAAAAGAGGAGTTAATTAAAAAATATATTAAAAAACTCATAATGTATATTTTTAAGTCAGGAAAACTCAAATAACTTTTTCTCTGATGCCTAAGGCTAGGATGATAAGTTTCAAGCTATAACCAGTCTGCACAGTATTGAGTTTCAATAATACATGTTCTCCAGGGGGGTGTTAGCCTGACATGTAAACTAGAGAATGAAAATCTGAGTAGTTCCTCCATATGGCAAATGCTCCAAGTACCTTTCTCATGCTGGGCAGCCAACTTCTTTGGGGTTTTTGTGTGCAGTGCTGTGCTGTCCAATCTGAATTAGGGCCTGTTCCCAGGGAGCCCACACAAAACCAAACCAGTGAATCCCACTGAAGTACAAACCCTCCTGTTTTGGAGGCCCTTGAAGTCACAAGGCATCAGCCCAAGTTCTTGAGCTAAAGCACCTTAGGAACCTCGCTGTGAGTCAGCAGAACCTCAATGTTCTTCTCCCTCTGTAAATTCCAAGAAATAGGTGAGTGTTTGGCCACCCTCATCCATCTTCCATGTTTTGTTTCTGTTCCACCATTTCCAATGTCAGTCAAAAGTGAGCCAGCAGAGAAGCAACTAGAAAACATAAACATGATTGAGCACTGCACCTTGACTGTGGACTAGGGGAAGATCTGTCTTCAGATTGAAAGGCACATGAGTCATTCTCTAAAAACATTTAAAGGATATTAGCCAAACTTCCTGAACATTAAAAGGAAATCTGGCTATTGCTTTGGGCACTTGAGCTGACCCCTTTTTTTTGCAGTTGGAGAGGACTTCTGTGTCCATAGTGATGATGTTTTATCTATCCATTTGTCCATTCATCCAGCCAAGAATGGAAGTAGGAAATGAGAAAATTATTAATAACTGTATTTTATTTATCAAATTGGAGACATTTTTGGACAATCAAGGGGGAGACAGACTGGCTCTGGCTGGAACAAATCTCTTTTGCTGTGTCCATCTCCCAAGTTTAACATGAGATGTGATGAGTGTTGTCTGTCTCCTCTGGGTTACACTTGAGCATTACTTGTACTTCAGGGATGTAGAATCTCTCTTGTATCTTCTGAAGACAATATAATATGCAACATTTGTTTAATTGAAGAAATTAGTAATTGATAGCAGCTGAAGTTAGATCAAATAGCATTTTGGGTCTACACCATGGTGAACTTCTAAAAGTTCAAAGAGAAAATGTTCCAATTTGTCATCTGACTAGAGAAATAATGGTAATTATTCTTTTAACTTTCACTGGGACTTATATCGTGCTGCATGAGCTCTGCATACCAAAGAGGGTTAATTTATTCACCAGAGTGAGTTTCTTTGTGATAAAATGCCAATGCAACACACAACTATGATTTTTTTGTTGCTGTTGTTTACAGGTATTTTTTACTCTGGAAGGTTCATCTTTAATGAATTTAGGGTCATCTTATAACAAAGGGGAATTAGTGGTTGTGTTAACACCCACGTATAGATTTATTGCTTCATGTTATGTTATACCCAGCTGAATCAGTAGGAAAGATAGCTTTTGGGGGAAGCTGCTGATGAAATATTTAAGATGTTTTTATTAAAATTTTCTGGGAGGTAATAGAGACAATGTTAGAACCTCTTTGAACTTAACCCATTCTTTAGACCAGCTAGTTAGTCACAGGAGGTAGGAGGTGGGAATAAAGGAAGTTGCACTTCACACCAAAACACAGGGGCCAGCTGCACCAGTTGATGTCACTGGCTTGAGACTGGGATCAAAGTTTTCATAAGGAGGGATGGGAAATATGCCAGGCCACAGATGAAAAAGAAAATGGTCCACAAATTTAATGGAAAACCTCTTTCCTTTCTCCTTTCCAGCAAAGAGAAAGGGCTAAATTATGAAGTCCTTAGCAGGGCCCTAAAAATATCCTTTTTTTTTTCTAAGTATTTTCATTAGACTAGTGGAATTTTATTCTTTCTTTTCCTTTTTCATTTTCTCCCTCATTGTCTTTTTTTTTCCTGTGTGCGCCTCAAGGCATTTACTTGTCATCCATCATTAGGTTTGTCTTAAGAGCTGCTGTCTGTGAGCATGCACTGCATCAGCAGTGTTCAGACAAAAGTGGAGAAAGGTTTGCCTGGTGTTGCTTTGACATGTTCAAAGTGAGCTACTCCATCATTCTGGGGATGCAAGGGGCAGGGGGGAGCAGAGAATGGGAAGGCAAAGCAGGAAGTTCTTCCTGATGTTGTATTGCTGGGAAGAAATATGCTGTGAAAGAATCTGTTCTTCTACTTTCCAGCCTGAAATGGTGAAGAAAGGCTTTTTTTGTGTGTGCAAGAGAGTGTAATTATTGGTTTAGTTTAAAAAAATGTGTTCTTTTCAGGGAATTCAAATTGCCTTAATTAGCAGAAAGATACATACAGCAGGGCTTGGGTAATTTAAAAGGCACCGTGACGAATCAGTCTCTCATGCTGGCCCTATTTTTAGTTTTATTTTGATATCTTTTTCTCTAAACCTTGTCGTTTTCTTAAAAAAAAAAAAAAAAAAAAAAGTAGGGGGGAAGGGGAGAACTGGGAGCAGATTGCAGATTTGAATTCCAGATCATCACTTACCAAATGTCCCTCTGAGTCAGTTTTGTTGAGGTCACCATTAGGAAGTGCCCCCCAACCCTCTTGAAGCAGAAGGAGATGGGCTGGCTCAGGACCCTGCAGAAATGGGTCCTTTAGGACTGAAATGGAACAGAAAAGGCCCAGTGATCTGTGTGCAGTCTGACTGGGCAGCAGAGCATCCCTAAAAACAATTCCTTTTCCAAGAGTCCTTCCTACAGCAGCATCCCTCTCTCTGTGCCTCCCCTGGCTGAGTGTGCATGGTGAACAGTCTGCCCCAGACAGATCCTGTTCCCAGCTGGGAACACACAGAAGTGAACTGTGGTCATTGAAAACAGAAATTTTCATGAATTAGCAAGACCTTTTTGCATGCTGAGCTGCTGTCAGAACCAGCTGGTTTGTCACTGTCACCTTTTCCCTTCCACTGCATGTATATATATATAATATTCGGTGATGTATTTTATAGCTGAAGATATCAGGAATCTGTAGAAACAGAATTTCACCTGGAGAAACAAGAAGAGATTAAAAATTAGGTTGTTTGTAATCAATAAAGGTAGATGGTTTGTTAAAAAAATAAAAATAAAATGAGACACAAATAATCCATGCAAATTAAACTTTATTCACCTTTCTTGTCAGAACTGCTTTCATGGCCCTTAAATCTCAGACATTTTAAAACCAAACTTAAAATTCATTCTCAAAATTGTCATGCAAGTCATCTGCATTTTACGGTTTATTTATTTATTTATTTTTACTCCCTGTGAGATTGGTATCACTGTACATCTACCTAGCAATTTACATGTATTTTATTTGAGTTGAGTTTGATGTCTGTTATGATGAAAATGTCAATGTTCTAATGATTAAATTGATTTTTTTTCCCTCCCCTTTTCCAGAAACAGCATAGCTGCCTCAGCAGTGTGTGCCTTCAATCTGAGTGCCATTACTCAGGCATTTAATGGCCCCTTCCGTTACCAAGAAAACCCAAGATCAGCCTGGCTGCCAACATTAAACCCCATCCCTAATTTCCAGGTACTGCTGTTACCCTGCAGTTTGCTGCAGTCCTTTTTACCTTCTGTCACTTCAGTGGGTTGATTTGTGTAGGGCTTGTTTTTCCAGATAGACCCAAGGTACAGATAAACTGTATTTCTCCACATTTATGAGTGTTTTAGTCTGTGGAACTCCTTGCCATAGAATTCATGGCAAAAATTGAATGGTTTAAGGAAACATTAGAATGTTAGGGTTTTTTTTATAATAATGAATGATTTAAATCTCTGTTGCACTTATCACTGACACGTGTGCTCTGAGCATGTGATTCTCACGAGAGGACATAAGACATGTCCCTGCTAGAACTGGGAAGGACTGAAAGCTGAAGCTGGACAAAGTCAAACTAGAATGGAGACAACCTATATTTTTTAAACAAGAAAGGTAATTAACCACTGTGACTCCGTAGGGAAGTGATGAATTTTCCATCACTTGATAGAGCCCCTAAGGTTACCAGTGCTTCAGTGGAAAATGGATGACTTTCTAACACATGGTAGCTCAACCAGAAGCCATGGACATCTTGCCATAGTAACTGGTGGAAGGGGACATGTGAGGATTGTCACAGGTTTCCTTCTCCTTTTAAAAGTACTTGAGTTTATGAATGATCAACTTTCCAGGTTTATCAGTTAAAGCAATTTTGAAATTTATAAACCAGCTTCAGTTGCTTTATCACCAGATCCAGTCAGTGTGGGGCAGAGTGTGTATGTGACAGCCCTGACAAACCTCAGTCTTCTGAAGTAGGAGCCTATTTTACAGCTCAGCCCCTTCCCAGCAGGGGAATCCTAGCGTGGATGGACTTGTCTTCATGTCCTTGTTTCCCCATGGCAAATCCTTTCAGCCCAATTTTCTGAATCTGGCTCTCCTTTATTATGGCAAATGTGCTGAGACTGCCTGCAAGTGACATCTGCCTTCAAACTGGTGATGTCAAGGACCTTCCAAAAAGAACTCTACAGTCGCCTGAAATCACAGCAAGAGCAGATGGGAGGCAGGTCTCTGCTGCAGGCAGGGACAGCCTTGTCTTTCTGCTAAGGAACCTGATTTCTCCTCCTGAATTCCCTCTTGGCACCTGACTCAGGGCTCCTGCCCATACAAGGTGGGACAGGCTTGGCCTCTTGATCACCCTCTCAGCTTGCTGCACTCAAAACCAAGAAACAAAGCCTTGCTGAAGGTCTAGCCATGCCAAATATAGCCAGGTTTTTGTTGTTGTTGTTCTTGGGGGCTTTTTAAGTTTAAAGGGAATATGAAGTCAAACTGAGAATCAAGGACTTTCTGTCCCTTACTGGGCTAGACCAGAAGGAATAGTAAAGGATTTTGGAAAGGAATAGTAAAGGACTTTGGAAAGCATTTCCATGTAGTGAGAAGTATCAGATAAAATGTGGAGTGTAAAGATTGCAGCAGCAAGTTGAAAGAAAAGAGTCAGAGGAAAATAAGGAAAGGAAAAGAAGGTATGTGGTAGACAAAAGGAAGATTGCAAGAAGAGATTAAGATGTTTTTCAAGTACAGAAGGAACAAGAGGTCAGTGAGGGGCCTTAAGGAGATGACAAGGGTAATTTAGTGACAGGAGAGACAGATATTGCAAAAACATTACATTAATTTTTTTGCCTCAGTGTTCACAAAGAAAGATGAGGGAAGCATGCCAGAATTTTTTTCTTGCAGAGAGGAAGGAGAAATACTGAAGGATGCAGAGGATCAGGACAGTGCAGATAATCAGGAAATTAGAACAAAACAACATTAAACCAAACCAGAGGGATGCTGCATCAGCACAGGAGCTGCCAATAGACCAAAAGAATTATCTGTGACTTGCTGAGAACAGAAAACAAAACCAACAATGACATTCCTGCCACTGGGACTTCTTTTAGGTGATGCTCTAGAAAGGAAAGTGAATGGGGAGAAAAGCATTCGAAGGAAGACAGTGGTGTGAACCAAAAGGAGTATAGGATATAACAAAAGACAGAAGTCTAAAAACTTTTTAGAATGTGGGATGAGTCATGAATTAAAAAAAGGCCATTGCAATAAAAAAGCATTAAAATCCACCTGAGGACACATCAAAAACCCACTGATGTTTCTTTAGTCTGGCTTTTCAGGATATGCTTAAATTGATTAAAAAGTGACCATGTTCATAGGTTGTGAGAATTAATATAACTCTGTTCTCCTAGTTCACACAACTTCTAGAATATTGTAAAGCTCAGTACACCAGCCATTGGAATCCATATTTACTGTGTGAATGTGTGTTAAATCCCTGACAACTCATTTTAACATGCAGTAAGAGAAGGGCTGCATGGTGCACCCGGGAAAGGCAGAGATACCACCGAGAGCTGCTATGATGCGTATCGAGAGTTTGCACATGGGAAATTTGTACCCTGCAGCTCAACTCCTGTAAATCAGCATCCTAATTCTCAGTATTCCGACTTTTCTTCAAGGGAGGCCCAAACACCTGCACCCAAAATGAAGAAAAAGAAATGTGTGGAATTTTTTTCTAGTGAAATTGCTCAGGTGTGAGTTTCTCTTCATGAGTAGAGAAGTTGTTCATAGACTGAGTATGGGACCCAGCAGGATTTTGTTGTACTGCTGTCTCTCATGGTCTTGGGAAGATAAGTAACCAGCCACCCTGCTGCCTTCTGGACTAATAAATTTTCTGCCCTCCATGCCTAATATTGTGGGGAAGAGTGAGATCCAGCCCCACTGCTTGCATGGACCAAAAAATCAGTGCTGGCTTTTGAAAATACTGAGTCCTAGAGATTAATCCAAGATGGAAACCCAGGCTTTAAAATGCCCTATCCACCTCATAGGACTTATGCTGTTTAAAAGACAGCAGATTAGCTCTTTTTCTCCCCTGCTCTCACTGGACAAGGGAATTGAGTCCTGTTTCAGTGCCCCCCCTGGTGCTGGAGGATGGGTAGTCATGGCTTGATCTACCATTTGCTGTCAGGAGAAAAGAGTATGGGGTGGTGGGAGCTCTTGGTTAACCTGCCTTGCTTCAGATGCAGCTGGGGGGGCCTGTCCAGAGGGGAGCACATCAAAGGAAAGCAGTGTGGCAAGTTTGGTTCTTTGATGCAATACCAGTCAATTTTCAGGTTTTTTAAACTCCAGGTTTCGTTCATTGTACAGACTGAAATGCCAGGTGGAGTCTGATGATGGTCTGAAATGCTTCAGGGATTTATCACTACAAAAACTTTCTCTTCACTGCTACCTTTAAATCTTTCTACAGCTAGTTTTAATTCTTTCATCTTCTTCACGGTTTGTTAAAGCCTTTTGCCCTTCTGCTGTGCTGGTTGACACAAGAGAATGAAACTCCACATTGCTGGTCAGTGGACCACCCAGGAGAAGAGCTTTCCAAGAGTGGGCTACAGGCCAAATCTAGGCTAAGGACCTATGATCAGGCTACATGCCTGATCCTGTGACCCTCACACAGACACATCTCCCCAGGAAATCAACAGGGCATGAGTTTCCATGCTGGGCTGGGGAGAAGATGCCTTTTCTGAAATTCAGTCTTCTGTATTTAGTGTGGGACACTGAATGACGACAGCCCCAACGAGAACCTGACAGAGAGAGTCCTGCAGGACGCACAGCGCCTCTTCCTGATGAACGATGTGGTGCAGCCAGTGACTGTGGATCCCTATGTGACTCAGGACAGCATCCGATTTTCCAAACTGGTGGTTGATATTGTTCAGGGGAAGGATACTCTCTACCATGTCATGTATATTGGAACAGGTAAGAGCATCAGGGCTTTAAACAGCTCCTCCTGCTTGCTTGTAGACCTAGCAGTCCTGTGAGCCCAGCTGTGAAGTCCTTACACAGTTGTCATTCAATATGATTTTGGCACAAAACTGCGTGGAAGTTGTTTGCCTGAGTAAATTGAAAGCAGGATGGAGGACTTGAGGCAGAGTCCCAAGTGATCAGACTATAAATCTCCATTGTGTTTAAAAAGAACAATAACATTTTTCTCCCTCTTATAAAAACAAGTTTCAACTAATCAGGCTAATAAATAACAGTGGGGAAGAGCAGAGGTCATTGGAATGCTCTGTGGTTTCATGCGTGTCAGTTGCCTCTCAGTGCTATGACAGACCCATCTCTGAATAAGCAATAATAATGCATAGCCTCTAGGCTAGCCCAGGGTTTTAATTATGTCTTTCTTTGCACTTCATGTCCCTACTGGTGAGACTCCCAGTGCTTTCAGGAATGGGCATGCACCGAAGTTTAAGGCAGATAGGGAAGCTGAGGCAAGTGCTTTTTTGTGGGAGCATAGCAAGCTAGTGGTAGAATGAAGTGTATGATTTAGTCTCTTGATTTTGACTTCCATCCTCCGATTAGCAGGAGATGTTGCCTCTTCTGAAGAGCATAGATATCTTGCATAAGTGAAGACGCTGAAGAAGGACAAAGTGTTATAAATGGTTGTCTTAGCCCGTATTCATACTAATGATAGAGGTTAAATTAAATAGTTTGTTTAATCAGAGCATATGGCCAGCCTCATGGGTATAATGTTGTTATCCTCTATTGCAGAAGCTTTGACTTTAGAATAAGATGGATTGCTTCCATAAGTGTTAATTTAATCTCACATCTGAATGCAGAGTCATTGCCTCATTCTCATGTTTAGGAGAATGGACCTTCAGGATTGTGTCATAATTTATCTAACTTTTACCACCACTTATTTCAAAAGTGATCATCTTAGTTTATTGTTTATATGTTCTAGCAACACTCCCAGTATAGGAACTCCATGAACATTGATTATGGTGAGAAGATTGTACTGAAATGGAAATACAACATGATTCTGCCAATATGATATATTGATATTTAAAGTGAGGAGTCGAAGCTACAAAGCCTTAGAGAAAGTTGGAAAACTTCCTGCTTCGTATCATTAGTGTAGAAAGGTCCAGTGCCATAACCTTAACTACTTACTCATGTTTGCTTTATGTTTAGTGGTGGCTGAAGAGTGAGATCTCCTGGAAATGTTTAAACCTGTGAAATGCTTCAGTAGAGACAGCCCTGCCCAGAGGCAGCCCTGAACACAAGCCCAGCCCTGAGACTAACTGAGCCCAAACTTCAGTCTTGTTCCACATGTAAATGAAAGGCAAACTTCACATGGCAGCCGACCCACTATAAATTGCTGAGTTTTGGCACCAATGCAGAAGTTACTGGAACAGAAAGGTGAAGTTTCAGGAACAATCGGGGCTGACAGACCTCTTGGGGGTTTCAGTGAAAAGTGCTGTGCATTAATCTCCCACAGCTTAGCAGATCTTTAAATTGTTTAGGTAAGAGCACTGTGAGCACAAACATGTATGTGTCTGTGTATGTACTCCTCGTGCTGTAACATCCCCTTGTCAAGCTGCCTTCTTCCAGGAAGAGGATCAATTAGGTCTGTGACCCGTGCAGTCATTATAGAGGCCTCAGAGATTTCCAGCAGGGCTGCTGCATCTGTTGTCATTTGTCATGACATCAAATCACACTGATCTGCTCCATAAACCAATAGAAATACAGACTCAAGGCACCAGAAATGATTCCTGCTATCCTGGGTCACCTTGCTCTGTAACTCACAGGTAACGGGACCAGACTCCTCTGCCTCAGTGCTCCAGCTGGGAAATACTGCCAGGTACTTACTATCCAGATGGTTCACATCCTTCTGAATTCCCATTAAAATGCACTCTCAGGTGGTTTCTGCTGAGGATTGTAACCAAGTAGCTGGAGCTCTCTACCATGGGCAGCAGGTGACCCAGAACTAGGTTAAACCAGCTCTGTAAAGATGACATTAATATTTCACTCTTTAGGCAGGTATGAAATGGAGTCATTGGCTCCAAGATTTACTTGTGCCTTGTTTCTTGTTCTATTAGAGTATGGCACCATCTTGAAGGCCCTTTCCACCACTAATAGGAGTCTGAGGAGTTGTTATTTAGAGGAAATGCAGATCCTCCCTGATGGACAACAAGAAGCAATCAAAAGTCTCCAAATCCTACACAGCGACAGGTCACTCTTTGTGGGTTTAAATAACGGAGTGCTAAAAATTCCTTTGGAGAGATGCTCCATGTACAAAACTGAAGGGTAAGTAAATTTACAGCTCTAATATATCCCACTTCAGGTTAAAGAAAAAAGCACCAGGGTAATATAATCCAGTCTGTTTCAGTTTAGAAGGCTTTTTGTTTCATCAGTAAGAGACAAAAATCACTGCTGAAGTGCATCTCCTGATAGACACATGCATGACAAGAGCAATGAGGATAAGCAATATTTCTTTTTGTAAATGATAATTAGTCCTCCTCAGAAATTAAATGTATGTTTACCAAGGAAGGACTTACAATATTTACTTCCTTTTTTAGATCTTCATATTTCAGTGTTGCTTTTATTAAGTCCCTGTGTTTTCCTGGTGGTTCTTATTGGCAGTATGGCTGAAGGTTTCTGAATTTGGGTTGCAGCCAGCCTTTCCTTGCTTATCCGAGTGATCACCTCTCAAACATATGATGAGGCAGGGCTGGACTGTGTGGCAACTTGTTATTGCTTTTGGAAATCAATAGCTCATCTCAACTATGTGTGACACCTCTTACACCTGGATAGATTCTATGCCTTGATTGTACCTTATAAAGAGAGTAGGAAAAATGACTTTTTCTAATTGTCTGCCTTGGCTCCAGAGCAGTCTTCCACACAGAAGTGTAGAAAGTGTTTGCATCCAAATAGTACCTCTCCATTTAAGCAGGTGAAAGAGCAACTTTTTGAGACAGATGCTCAAATAATCTCACTGGGTGCTGTGGGCATTTACTTGTTTACAACTCTTGAAAACACTTTTCCTTCTTCTCTCATGCTTTTGCCTTGCTTTCCTCTGTGAGAGTTTTGTGTGAAACTGATGTCCTCTGTGCTAGACAAGAGGAAGGATTGTGTTAGCAACATTTAAATGGATTCCCTCTTCCATGGCCTACTGCAAGACATCCCTGTTCTCTTGCCAAAAAAACTGATATAGAAAATGTCACCATCATTTTATTTTCAACAAGTAGTGTTTGTCTATCAGCTTGTACTAAATCCATGTATGTCTAAATATAAAAGTGGCAGCTCTCTATTTTCACTGAAACTCTTAATTATCCCTTTCAGAAAACATAACTTGGTCATTATTGCAGTTTGAAACAGAAGTTTTTAATGTGTAAAGGTTTAGCTGCTTATGCAAACAGATGGAGACAAAAGTGTTTAGTAAGAGAAAACCACAGCTGGAAAATGCCATCCTGTCCTCAGCCCTTAAAAGCAGAGATGTTAAAAGGTAGAATATAACAGCTGTCCTCTTCAGGGTGCCCTGTATAGTCTCAGTCAGAGAATATTTATGTGTGTATACGTATATATGATCCAGTTTCAAGAGAAATGAGTTCTTCCTTTCCTTTCCTAATCTTGAGTTCAACTTTCCAGTAATTTATAGATGCTGTCCTATTTTCAGCCGGTCCAAGTACTTTGTATGACACTTCTGTTAAAATTCAAATGGTGGAGGTTTGCTGAATTGCCTTAAAATGGGGCAAGCAAGAAAAAAGCAGTGATTGGAGAGCAGACAGGTGGGGTATCTCACAGGAGCACCATATTTAGGACCTAGAGGCTGCAGAGCACTCTTGTATAAGCTTATCCCAGCAAAACTAAAACCTATCTTCACAGGATATCCTTGCCTGCTGCTGACCAAAACCAGCCTCAGTTTTATGCACTGTATGGCACTGAGTCCTGGCTGAAATTACTGGGGATTTGTGTACCAGTGCTGTTTTTTTTCTAAAACAAACTTTCTGGAGGCAATTTTGAGTGAAATAAGAAAACAATCCTGTTTTTCAGTGTAGGGAGACTTAAATTTTGCCTCTGTTGACAAGTTTCATGATAGAAATCAGCAAGAGAAATCAGCCACTGGGCAAAGTACATGAGACAGGGTCTCCTGACAGCATGGTGGGATGTGATGTGGGAGGTCAGAATTTGCTGAATTTAGGTGCCGATCATTTAGTGTATTTGTGCACATTGCAAAGGATCCTTTGCCCTGTAGATGAGTCTTGTGGAGGGACTGTGCATTTGGAAGAAGGAAGGAAAAAAGAAGAAAATGTAGGAAAGCCAAGAAACTCCTTTTTTTTTTTTTTTTTCTGGGAGTTTATTCAGCTGCAATGTTTTCAGGTGCAAGTGTTGGCACCCTTTCTCCCCTTAGGATCCTGGCTATGTAGGTGATAAGTCAATTTGACCTCCTTTGTATTTCTTTCAATCCTGAACAGTATCAAGAAGGATATTTTAATTTCCTCCAGTGAATTCCACCTGGCACTTCTCCTGGGCTGTGATTTATTGCTTATTGTTGTGTCTATATTTAATACACGCCAATATTCAGCCACTATGGGAAGAAGGGCTCCCACCCCTATAATACTCTCTGCTTACTTTTCTGTTGTGCTGTGATTTCGTGACTAGCCTCCTCCAAAAGCTCCGATTTCAGCAGTTTTTATAATGTAATTGTTTTGGTGGGGCGGCTCAGGAAGCTTGGAGGTGGTGGAGAGAATTTGTGCCTCCCAGGCAGGAATACCACATTGTTTGTTGTAGGCTCTGCCTTCTGCTATCAGGAAACTTTTCAGCCTTTTAGGCCCTGGGGGCTGATGTGGGTTTGTGATTGCTGATACGGAGCTGTTGCCTTCAACCTGCCTTCCCCCTCCTCCTTGGAACAGGCAATCGTATATCGAGAGAAAATTGACCGTAGCATTGATCCCGACCAGCGATCTTTGCTGCTTTGCTGCTTTAAAACCTCGGGGCTTGGTACCGACGCTCAGAATTGGGGCAGAGGGAAAAACAGCAGCAAACGGAAGAGATGGAAAGGGATAAGGATTTCTACCACCTCCTTTACTGTTTGTTTATTGACACGGCACCAATTTAATCTCTTAAATGGTGACCAGTAACTCAGAGTCTTGATGTAGTGGGTGTCTGAGCAGTGTTTTGTGTGTGCCCACTGACCTATCTCAGTCTGTCTTTTCAGAACAGCCACTCTTAGCAACAGGGCAACGGGAAGACATCTGTAATGTCAGCTGCCCAAATTTACAGGCTGGTCTTGGCTGCCGGGACCTTGCCTTGTGCATGTGCGTTCTCGGTTTTGTCTTTCCTGCTCTCTTGAGTGCTGCCTTTCCCCACTCACTGCAGACTCTTAGGAAGATGTCCAACATGAGCAAAACCTACAAGCCCTTTGAACACGCAGAATGTTTTGAAGGTTGCTTTGCTGGGTGGTAATTTGGCTGTGCTTGCTGCTGAATTTTGCATGGCTTTGAAATCTTTGTAACTTCCCAGCAATTTTCAAATGAGCTTCGATTTCTTTACCTCAAGTTGCCCCCACAAGCTTTGGTGAGGAATATTTGAAGAACCAGTACTGCAGCCTTATCACTGACACAACTGTATCTTTAGAATGTGCCTGAACAAAATCCCAAATCTGAATTTCAGAGAGCTGAGGACCTCAGACCTGGAGCATTATTTTCAGGTGGGATGTATCTGTAAGCCATAGTTTAGTAATTTTTTCAAAGGCTGGGCTGCAGTTATTAATTTTTAGAATTGCTATCAGACAGATAGGAAAATGAAGCTCTTTGTTACAGGGAATAGTTTCTGATCTCTTTGTGTTGACCCTTTGCAGCATCAGAACCGTGGGCCTCTGAGCAGATGGAAACCCTGAGGCAGGCCAAGGATTTTTATTGCACATTTAAATGAGAAAAAGAAAATGTTTAGAAACAAGACCAGACAGTCTCTTGAATACCCACCTCTTCTGCTCTCCCTGTCCTGAGTAGTTTATTTTAATGCACTTTATCTTGATATTCATTCCTTCCTCTTCCTCCTTCCGTAATTTTTTTCTGCATAAAACTTGCAGTTGACATGATGCAAGTTGCAGTTTTGGATGTCCAGCGTGGTTCTGGGGATAGTTTGGCTTGCCCGTGCTCTCCTTGCTGTGCTGTGAGCATCTCCCACATTGTGTCAATGCCACCTCAGGTTACCTCCCTGCCAGTGTGCATCCTTCTGCTTCCAGAGCCAGGTCCTCTTGCACACGGCTATGACATGCTCTTCCTGAACTCTTGCCTGCCTTTTTGACCCGATTGCAGGGAATTTGCTGTTGAGTGATGGTGAATTTTTGCCCTCCTGCTTGGCTTAAATTCTGCCGCACATCCCCTCCAGCCATGGTACTTAATGCAAAGCTGGCAGAAATGACTCAGCTGACAAGGATTCTTCTTTGCTGACTTGGTAACTGTGAGAGAAGCACAGCTCACCTCTAAATAGCTCTGGGCCAGGGATCAGACAACTAAGTACACATAGGTGAGTAACTACTGAAATGGCTCCAGGGAGTTTTTGGAAGAAAAGGGTCAGCAGCTGCACTAAAGAAGAAGAGTTTTCTGCCCTCTTTGTCTCCGAAGTGGAACTGTAGCTCCAAGTACGATCTCTGTACCACGTCCACCTTCAAGGGGGTGAGAAATCACATGGGGGATTGCTTTGGAGTTTAATGTTATGTTCTTCTTTTTTTTCTTTTACTCCTTATATAATACAAAATCCTCTGTAACAAAGGAGTAAGCACTTGAATATAGGATCGTAAAACCTGAATTACAGGATTACCATATTTCAGGAGTGAAACTCCTGGAGAATTTGTTTGGAGAAATAACATAGTCTGGGAAGAGATCTACAAATTTTCCAGTTTTGGGGAAGGATTTAATTTAATATGGGCTGGAAATCCTCTGGCTTCTTCATCAGAATGATGATAGTTCCTTGAAGGACAAACAATGAGCTATTCTGGGGTAAAAAGAAAAATATTTTAGAAGGTAGGGTAGGGAACAACAGAGACACTTGTTCAGTGGAGCCCAGCATCCAGCAGATTGCTGAGGTGACACTGATGGCCAGATTGTTCATCAAAGATCTTGAAAATCCAGCGCCTTTTTCTGAGCTGAGGTTGTTGAAAATGTGGCCCAGATTTTGTTTTTAAGATCTTCTCCCTGAGAGTTTAAAAAAATATTCAGCACATTGAATGTCCGTTTAAAAATAGAGGCAAAAGGAAAGGTAACAGACTACAAAAATGTTGTGGTAAAGCTTGATCATTGATTTCCATCTGTTCTGGCTGATATGGCCTCTCCACAATTAAGGGAATTAGCTAATTATTATATCACCAATAACGCTGAAAAGCTTTGGAAGACTTCATAGGCAGAAAGGAGAGTGCTCAGCCCAATGTTTTGTCATCCACAGTATCCAATAATGCATCAGAATAAATCACTAAACATCTGGTTTGACATTCTGGTTGCATTTAAGGAAATAGTGAGACTCCCACTGACAGAGAATGAAGACATCAAACAGAACCATGATCACTAAAACTCTTGGAAAGAATGAAGTTTGTAGATGAAATGGATCTGTGTTCTTTAAATAGAAGTACAAAATTATACCATTTTCTCTATCCTGACAACACATTTGCATCTGCTGTAGCAGGCAATTACTCCCATTTTCTTTAATGTAGCTGTTTATATATGTAAAGTTAAGTTATATTTGCAGGATATGGACCTTTAAGGTTTGAAGGGATGGGAAGGTCTAAGGAACGTGGCTTTCAGAATAGCAGTCGAAGAGCTTCGCTTGAATGGTCTGGGAAAGGGATGTGTCTGAAATTGGGAATAAAAGGAGACAAGGGTAAGCAGTGAGGTAGTGAGCTGGGGCATGTTTCCTGTAAGATGCCAGAGAGATTGGTTTTCAGTTTCATCTTATTTGACATTATCTTTAATGACATGGAAGAAAGAAAATAGCATACTTTGTAGATGGCATTTAAGTATGAAGGAATCACAAATAACAGTGAGGAGAGAAATGCAGTGCGGGGCCAGCAGGGAAACCAGCAAGAGGCTGAGTTTGAGAATAAGCCTGTGCTGAGATTTCTGGTGTGTGTGTCACTGAAAAAGAGAGAGGACACAGAATAGGAAGGGGCTCTGCTCCCAACCAGATGAATTATTACAGTTTTTCTCATTTCTACTAAATGCTCAAATCAATGACATGCTTTCCATTAATTTTAAGCAGCCTGTACACTTCTAGGCTCCCACTTTTAGTTCTCAAGTCTGGAAATAACCCTGAATGAACAGAAGGAGAATTTAGCAGTAGCTGGAGTCCAGAGTTATACAATTGCTGAAACAGATGAAGGTCACTTCAGAAGAAGCCAAACAAAATCAGCCGATTTCAGGGCTCACTTCCTTTTGTCTCCTTACTATCATGACTTGGTTGCCAATTCATTTTGGGTTTGCCAAGAGGGAGGACATAGGTTGAACATGCCAGGGCTTTTGTTTGCTCCCTATTTTTAAAGCATCCTGCCAACATGACTTAGGAACAGTTTAGTGTATGGATCCTTTTACCTCTAGGAGGTTGGCTTTAGGCCAGCTCAGATCAATGCTATCTAAAAGTCATTACCATCTGATGCCTGCTAGGTGGGCTGTGTGAAATTACTTTCAACACAGTGGCAACTGACAGGAAAGCATGTAGTTTTCTTGGAATATGTTATGTTAGGATGACATGGATGCTATTGTTATACAAACAAGATTAATAACTAAAGCTACCAGCATGCCCCAGGGCAGATATCCATTGCATCTGTCAACTCTTGCCATTTGCTACTATTATGTCATAAGATTTGTATTCTAGGCAATGGTCACATTCAGTAACGTGGCTCCTGATGAAAGTGTTTGCAGTCTTACTGCTGCTCTGGCTGGTTTTCTTCGTGTCTTGTGCTTCAGGCAGAATTTGCAGGGTAAAACACAAATGAGTCCAATGTTAATACTGAATTAATGTATTGCTACAGATGCATCATTAACTTTTTATCAGGAGATGTGCTGTTTTACCTGTTTGGGAAAGAGGAAGTATCTGGAGCCAGATCAAATTTGTTGTTCCTGGTTCAAGTTAAAAATTTAAGTACATATAAATACATAAAATATGTATGGGCTATAGAAAAATATAATATTGTACAGTCTAGTATCTTTTACCGAAATACCCAAGTATTGTAGAACTGTAGGAACACTCCAGTCTGCAAGAGGTAAAGCTGGATTTCAATATCCATTTACTTAAGTGATGTTCTCTTGTTAAAAAGAGGAATGGACATTGTTTGATGGTGTTTTTATAGTAACATGGGAAGAAGCACTAGAGAATATGTAGCAGGACCATTTTGCCCCTTATACAGTGTTAAAATAGCCCTGCATTAGAAGAGAGATGTGTTTGATCCTCAGGCTGTAATGGATGGTCTAATATTTATTTGCCTTTTCCAAGATACATTAATCTACAAAGGCTCTATCTAGTTGAATCTGCATCTTGTTGAGCAGAAAATAATTACCCAGAGCTTAACAAAATCCAACTTTCACAAAGGAGCTGCTTGAATATGGATTACTTTGTGCAGCCTAGGTGACAACTGTAGGCTATTTTCAGGTTTCTTTATCATCGTTCACACTGCTTTCTAAGTCTTCTGCCTTTGCAATTTTCTTTCCCATCCTAAGTTCCCATTTTAGTGTAACTTGTGTTCCTAAATCATCAGCATCTTGCAGAGGCTACATAAAGCACCGTTGCAGTGGATTTGTTCTTGCCTAAGCCACCCTTTGCCTGTGTCCACCTACACCACCAAACTACAGCAATTTGCCGTGTTCACACAGAAGTCTCAGATCTGCAGCCACAGAGCAGAAGCACAGGAGCAGAGCACATCTCAGTCTGACAGCTGCCTCCAGACACTGACTGACACAGGGCAGAGACAGGGAGCAACACTTGAGTGCACTGATTTGCCCAAGCTGCCTTTCCAAAAGGATGCCTGGTCCCCTCTGCCTCTCCCTATATGGGGAGAATGTTTTCTTAAGGCTCAAAAGCCTGCTGAGGCTTGGAAACGGTGCTTCGCAACCCAGGCAAACATGCCCCACATTCAGGAATTCCTTCTGGCTATTCCTTTCATTAGGACTTTAATAGTATCTGAGTTTTCTTGTGGATGAATGATCCTGTCACTGGTAGTCAGAGACCCTCTGTACTTTTGTTTTTATTAGAGGTCAGTTTTGTTTGGCACAGTGACAAGAGTTTCTAAAAGTGTTCGTGAAGGAACACTCTTTTTTTTTTTTTTTAACTAATCTGTTTTACTGATGTAAACATAAATCCAGATTTAATCAGAGATGGCATTAGTCTTCATATTTGAATAAATGGTATGTTGTTTTATTTCACAGCTTTACAAATAAAAATAAATTCCTATCCAATAAAGAAGTCACTGTTGCTAGAAGATGATGGAATGGGATGTCAGAAAGTAAGAAATTGAATAGTTGTGTAGCTTGTGCGAGGCCATAATCTATAAACCTCAATCGATTAAAGTGATATTGAAAATGGTAGGCCAGAAGGTGAACTCTAGCAAGCCCAGGTCCCTGATGTGGAAAAGAAAATGAGATGAAACTGCCTGTGAAAATCCTCTGTCCACTGCTTTTTTTAATAAGTAACATGTGTTTGTCTCATAAATGGACTTCAGTTTTGGAGGTTGTTTTACACCATGGCTTTAATTTATGCATTCAAAACAAATCATGTGCAGAGCAGCAATCACTGATGCTAAGCATGTGTGGGTGATAAATGACACATGCACACTCCAGCTCCTCTGCCTCTGTATCCAATATCACGTGCCAAAATACCAAACCTTGTCTGTACAGATTAACATCAACTGCACCCCTCACAGTGGTGGTACCTGTGAGCTGTAGTATGCTCTTCCCAAGCGGGGCCTTGCTCCACAAATAGCCCTGTGAATTCCTCATGAAGTATGTGGCTACTGGTCTTGAGGACAGGGCAGTAACATCTGGCATGGAATATGTTATCTTCACCAACTGAGAAGTGAAGCTGCTACTTGACCAGCGTCTGACTAAAACAGCTCAGTTCCACTTGGCTTCTCTTTTCAGGGGGAAAGATAATGGATTTGTACAGATCACTAACTCATTTCTGCAGTTTGAATTTTTAAAGGTATCAAAATTAGAGGGATTGTTTGAAAGTCTGATGCTTTTATTCCGTTTCTAATCTTATTTTCTTAAACCACGAACATCCTTTTGATTCTCGTTCTTTTCTTTTCATGCCATCTGGCTTTTGGGAAGGCAGAGGTCAGTTCTTTCTTGCACAGGGTATTGAGGTTGTCACTAATTATGATTCGGTTGGCTAGAAGCTAATATGGTTATTTGTTTAGTTCATCCCCTGTGCAGGTTGCTAGCAATGGGACAGTAAGCTAACCTTGTCAGGAAATGCCTGTCTGCCAAGCACAGCCTCATGCTTACAACTAACACAGCTAAAATGCCTTTATTGCATGCAAAGGGCTGTTCCCTCACAGGTAACCATTCCAAGAGTGCAACAAACCAGTGTGGAATTGGAATTCTGAGGCCTTATTCCCCAAAAGAGCAAGGGGCACTCCTGTGCTGCCCATGCTCCTGAGGTGCTGAGCATGGATCAGGCTTGCTCAGTGCCTTGCAGGATCAGGGTTATAAATGTTTGCACTACACCAGTGGATGTGCCTCTGATGGACTGACTGGTGATGCCCAGGGGGTCTAAAGGACCAGGTAGAGTGACAGTTCTTGTGTCTCCCTGACAAACGGGACCTTCACTGCAGGTTCCAAACTCATGAGCAGAACTGTCTCCAGGTACAGTGACAGGGTTTTGTAAGCAAACAGTTTGGGAAGGAACTTCTCAGCCTTTCGGTCTAGAGCTCTGCCTCTGCACATCATCATGTCCTGTCATTCCATTCCTATTTGCTTTTAGTCATAAAAAGGAGTGATAAAAAGTTAAATGAAAGAGAGGAAATGAAAACCAGGAGAGTAAACACAACCTGGCAGATGAAAGGAGCAGAGTTCTTCGTTGTGAATATTTCGAATGAGTTTTGTGACTCTTGGTACAAAATGGCATTTTTATGCATCTTCTGTCTGATGGTAAGAATGGGAAGAGGCTCCTAGTAATTCATTCTTTCCTTTGGTCTGTCAAAGCCTAACCTCTTGGGTCCGGTTCCATTGATTTGATGATTCATTTATTTTACAGTCTAAAGCTTTAAGTCTCAGGGGAAAATGACCAAAAGATGAGGTTATCTAGACCCAGAGCAAATTAAAGTGGGAATGAGAAACTTTTGAAATACAGATGTTTAAGCTTTAATGAAGATTCTGAAAGAAGATGTCATTCAGGACATTACAAAAAAAAGGGATTTTGGGTAGCATCAGCATACTGGAAGCAGAAACCTTTTTACAGCACATGCTAGTAGTGAAGGCTCAGCACACCAGTTGTCAGAGACCATAAAAAAAACTCTTTTGAGTCACAGGTAAGAGTTTCCATTGACTTTAGTGGGCTGTGGATAGTGCCCTTCTTGCAGAGTCTTAATCCTTTGTGTTATCCCAGATCACTGCTGTAGAAATGATTGCAAGGGCCAGCAACAGAGAGGCTTACAGCTCCCAAACAGCAGGCAGCAGGTGAGCTCTTATGAGCAAGATCTTATTTTCATGCAAATGACCTCAGTAAGTGAGAATGAGGATCTGGAGGAAAAAATCACCTTGAATAGGAGACACAAATGGAATTGTTTTTCAATTGAACTTTTCAGTGTATGCCTTTATGCCTTACACAAGACATTTATTGTGAGGCAATGAATTAAAATGAATCACTATTGATAGTAATGCCCTATCAAAATAAGTCCAACCTCTTAGATATCTGTCAAGAGGTTCCAAGTCCTCACTGAATGTGAGGTTAGTAGATGTCCAGAGGGAAACTGGGGGCACGGGCCATGTGGTGTCATCATCATCATCATCATTTTACTTTCACAAGCATCCCACTTTGTAGGATTTCATTAACTAAGTCATTAGCAGTAAGACAGTCAGTGTTAACCTGCTATGCTCGGGTAGTCTTGTGGGATAATGGGCTCCCCCAACCCCTGGGAATTGTGGTGGGAAACAACAGGATAGTGTCTCATTAATTCTTTGAGGCATTCCCAGCCTGCTACTGAGGAGACTTAAGTGAAATGTTCCCTCTGTGCACGATATAAAATCTGGGCAGCTGAGCCAGTGGCAGAAGTCCCATTGCCTTTGAAAGATCAGAATTTCATTGTTGTATGTAAACTCCTTTGTATCTTATTTCACAGTATTTACATGCTGCCCTGCAAGACTGCAGGCCCTCTGGCCTCTGTGAGATTTTTCAGCAGTATCATAATACAAAATGGTATTTACATGTAAACATTTCAATTTATTTTGTGTTCTGAGCACGGGGAAATGCTGTGATATCTTTTGCATTTTCCACACTATGATGCCTGATCTACTAAGAATGACAGTGTACTTCTGAAGCATTTTGATTGGGGTATGCATGTGTGCTTGCATATATTTGTCTTTTGGTATGTATTTGCTGATGTGTGTGGTTTATATTTTAATGACATAAATAGGGATATATATATTCTAAAGATACTGTAATGATATAAATTAGGGCGGCTTTTGAAGGGTTCACTGAAAGTATTTATCAGAAATGTCATTTTCTTGTGTTATGTACATTGTAATGCTTTTCCTGCTTTAAAAAAGGGAAAAAATGAACTAAATTTTCTGTAAGTAAATACTTTTCTCCTCATCCCTAAGTGTATCACTGTCAGCTGATATAATAGGCTTCTCACCAGAGTTGAGGCAGATGAGTGTGCTCTGAGTCCTGAAGGGAGGCAGACAGCATAGCTATTTTGTTTTCAGATTTCAAATGGTTTTGAGGGCCTGCCATGAGATGAGGAGAAATCGCGGGCTGTGATGGTTGTTAAATTACAGAGTGTGTTTTGACAGCCCAGCAGAGCCCGGGCTGGGTAAGGAACTCATTACACCCTGGATGCAGAGCTCGGGGCTGGCTGCAGCTCCGAGCCAACAAGTGCTGTGCCAGGCATTGCCCAGAGCCCATCACCAGAGCCCTGCTGTGCCAGGCATTGCCCAGAGCCCATCACCACATCCCAGCTGTGCCAGGCATTGCCCAGAGCCCATCACCACATCCCTGCTGTGCCAGGCATTGCCCAGAGCCCATCACCACATCCCTGCTGTGCCAGGCATTGCCCAGAGCCCTGCTGTGCCAGGCATTGCCCAGAGCCCATCACCAGAGCCTGCTGTGCCAGGCATTGCCCAGAGCCCATCACCAGAGCCCTGCTGTGCCAGGCATTGCCCAGAGCCCATCAGCACAGCCCTGCTGTGCCAGGCATTGCCCAGAGCCCTGCTGTGCCAGGCATTGCCCAGAGCCCATCAGCACAGCCCTGCTGTGCCAGGCATTGCCCAGAGCCCATCACCACATCCCTCCTGTGCCAGGCATTGCCCAGAGCCCATCACCAGAGCCCTGCTGTGCCAGGCATTGCCCAGAGCCCATCAGCACAGCCCTGCTGTGCCAGGCATTGCCCAGAGCCCATCACCAGAGCCCTGCTGTGCCAGGCATTGCCCAGAGCCCATCAGCACAGCAGCTCTTCAGCTCGATTCCTGATGTCCCATCAGCCAGGCGTCAGGGCAGTGGCAGGGGAGCACGGGCTGTGATTCAGTGAGTGCCCTGTGAGGGATGCAGATCCGGCCACTTGTGGCCAAGAGCAGCACATGAGCTCCATGACAGACATTATGGTAGTGCCAGCAGAGTGGTCAGTGCCTCACTGGGATATGCTGCAGCCTGCAGAGTGGCTGAGGGCTGCAGCGCAGAACATATGGAGATTATTGCCTGCATTTATGCAGCACATGTTTCGCTATAAATTAAATTCAGAGAAAATGTGTATCATAATAGGGTGATGCTCGCAACAACCTTCCCTGTTATGAATTACAATGACCTCTCTCAGCTTGCTGGGTGCCCAGTGAAATGGCTTCATGCAATTGGAAACAATAGTGTATGAGGTGTCAGGGTCTGAAAGCCTGACCAAAAGGCTCTCTGATGAAAAGCACAGCCCTTTTTTTCCCCTTCCCCCCTTCCACTGCTTCTCATTTTCTTCTTTTTAGAAATTGCCCAGTTTCCTCCTGAGGTGCCAAGTTGTCAAGAGTGTGGGCAGATGCCCCAGGGTCTGCTCTGTATTGAGCTAGGTGCTGCCCTTGTTGAAGGGCTGCTGGACAGCAAAGGCAGCTCTGGATGTGGCAGCAGCCCCACTTCGTGGGTGAGGGTGATGCGGGCTGCCAAAACAGCAGGACAGGGCTCCTTAGCCAAAGTAATGAGCAAAGCAGTGCATGTCCCTTCTGCGTCCTTGGACTGAGGATCCCAAGTCATTTTCTAGGTAAATATTTGATGTTCTGTTGCCTGGGGCTGGGGTAAAATCATCTTTGCCTTTTCCTTGGGTGTGCTGAAGCAACTGAAGGAAAAATACAGTAGAGACAGTCATTGTAACTATCTTCCTAAAGCATGAAAAAGAAGTTATGTTCCTTACAACTCTGTGAAATCCTTAGCAGAGGAAATGTAGGAGCGGAGCAAACTGGAAACTCATAATTAAAATATAAAGGTGTCTGGGTATAAATATATATAAAGCAGTGGATTCCAGACATCAAAACAATCTGGGGCTTGCTTTGGGACAAATCACTGTGGAGTCAGTACAGACTAATAGAGTGTTCTCAGCTGTGTGTGAGGGACTTGCTTTTTCATTTGCAGCTGATTACAGGCTAATAGGGTTTCAAAGATTTCTGGGAGGGAAAAGTTCACATCTCATTGCATTTGAGGGTTGTTTTTTTGGGTTTTTTGATGTTTCATTAATCATGTACTGATACCTAGCCTTAGAATACATTTTATTACTCTCCTGTTTAGCCTCTTGATCTGAATCTTTCCCCTCAGTCCCTTGCTGCTGTCTAATTGGCAGCTTTCAAGTCATTTGGGACTTTTTGAAAGATCTTATCAGCCTTTTGTGTGATAGAAGAGAATGGATCATAGGGATTAAAAATAGTGTTGTGAATCTGTTTAGATTTAGTCCTCTCTTTGTCTTTCACTGATACATGCATGATGTGGCTCGTACCTTTATGTTTTCTCAATGAAAATTAGCAATTTGAAAGCAACTCATGGGAACAACCAATACAGCTGAATTTTATTGGTACAGACTACTTCTGTGACTGATCTTCTCTGTTTAGTGGCAGTAGTAGCCCTAGTTATCTTTCTTTAGCAGCTCACATGTTGGGAACACACACTTAGCCTGTAAATATGGATTCAGGAGGAAAATGAATACGGTAGTGTTCAAAGCAGCCAAAAGCTTAGAAATAATGTTCTGCTGTGACTTTTCCAAACTGACATCTTGATGCTGGGGTTATAAATGAAACCATTGTTCCAGCAAAGGCCAAGACTAATAGAAAGCCTTTATTATCGGTCCATTGGCTAATTCTGCTTGTCTAACCCCTTTGGATGGACACAGTGTCAGAAAACATAGTCACAGAGGTTGCTTTGTGTGAGATTTGGCCTGCTGCATGATTACATGGGGGCACAAAGATATCTCAATGACAAGTGTTCTTTGACTAAAATTTGTAAAGTCATTTTCTTTCCCTAGGCCTTGGAGAGGAGTGAACTGATTTTTAATCTATAGCTTCTATGAGGTGATATTTGCTTTGTGTCCTATCGCCCTTCTATTCATTTTTTTCTCTTTCCAAGCAGGTAAACCTCTGCTTAGAAGAAATTGTTTCTTCTGCTGAGCCTCGGTGCAGTTGACAGCTGTCATATATGAGGACTATACTTGAATACGTGTCTTTAGAGCTAGACAGTCTTAAAGGGCTTTAATCTTTTGTCTTTGCACATGCAGGGAATGCCTGGGAGCCAGAGACCCTTACTGCGGCTGGGATAGCAAGCAGAAGCGATGCACCACCATTGAAGACAGCTCCAACATGAGCCTCTGGACTCAAAATATTACTGAGTGCCCAGTAAGTGGAAGGAGTGGAAATATTTTGTATATACTGATGTGTGCATAGGGAGAAGGGAAGGTGAGCACATGGCAGCCTAAAGAGGATTGGCTGTTGTAAAAGCAGTGACACACACTAATACCTGTACACAGCTTCTTGTTTAGAACACAGAGACCCCAAATGTATTTGTTTTCTCCAAAAGAGGGATCCTAAAGCAAGCATCCAGTCCTCCTCATGCCTGCTCAAGCCTTGTGTGAAAAAGAATGGATCATGCTAATGGGTTACTGCTGAGAACTGTGTAAGCCCCAGCTGAAACTTGAGCTTGCTCAGGGTTGCTTCACTGTCTGCATGATTTTCTTTCCTTCCCTGCAAGTTGGGGAATCAGAATAGCCAGCTACAGCGTCCTGGGGCAGCAGTCAGTTAATTTTCCTCTTGAGTCCCTGAGCTGAGCCCAGGAGACAACACTGGAGAAAAGTGTTATGCTGGCAGGAAGAGCCAACTAGGCAGCAGCACAGAAATTACTGGATGTGTGGTTTGCAAAGGGAACAAAAACATACAGTGTGTACTACAGAAATCAAGGGAAGGGGAGAGTGTAACTGAGAGAGGGGGTGAGAAAGACAATATTGGGTTCTAATCTGACTCCGGCAGACCACAGACCAAATCTACATGATGTTGCAAGGAGATGGCCTTTTTTCTTGGCCATGGTCTCCAAGAGATGCATACGGAAAAGAACCGTCTCTACTTGAATCAGTTTGAGTTGACTCTCCAGCTCCCTTCCCAGCCACCCACCCTTCTCTGACAACAATATCTAGTTCCTGGCTGTGATCCCCAGAAGCTGTCTGGCCGAGTATAATTCCTGCTGCTTGAACTGTACCTGCAAGCTGACTGGGAAGGAAAAGAGTCTTGTTAAATAAATTGAGGATGGGGGAGAAATTGTCATTAATGTTCATTGTTATTATCTAACATCAATTAGCATGTTAATACTGCTAAGTCCAGTAGATAGGG
Organism: Eopsaltria australis; assembly: GCA_034509425.1. NCBI lineage: Eukaryota > Metazoa > Chordata > Aves > Passeriformes > Petroicidae > Eopsaltria > Eopsaltria australis. The sequence continues at coordinate 1,598,871 of JAVTVJ010000067.1, read as the reverse complement.
AGAGAGAACTGGATGGGTTATATCTTCAGTATGCTGTTTCTGTCTGGAGGTGCTGGGGATGTTTATTCCTCTTATCTTCCTTAGTCCTCAGATATTTTCCCAAGAAATATTAGTCATTACTTCAATCCATCCTCAGCTTGGCAGGCTTAAGTTTTTCACTGCTGGATTCAGAAGCTTGTGTGTTTATAACCCTCCTGTGTTGAACTGGGATGCAGTGCTTCTTGATTGCCCACGCTGTTATCTCGTCCTGCTTAATGCCTGTGTCTGTTGATAGGTGTGTGAGGTGTTAATCCTCTAGTTTGAACATGTCTGCTGTGGTGCACACTAGGGAACAAACTACTCCAGATCATTGTTTCAAGGTCATAAAAATCCAGCACAGATATTCAGTGGCTTTGGCTGTTCTTGGGGTGCTAGTTTTACATTTCTTTTAACATTCCATTGTAGATTATTTCCTTTGTAGATGCTCCCATTCTGTTACATATATCAGCCTTGTGCTCTTTGAGTGACAGGCTGCCAAGCTGTTTAAAATCCACATGCAAGTGCTTTCTTTTTCTTTAACCCCTGCCATTCACTGGAATGAATTCACACTGGCGCGGAGTGGGATGGCTCATTTAAGCACCTACATCAGCAATATCCAAGTATTTCCTTGCATTCAGTGCAGGACTAAGGTCATGATCAACAGAAGCAAGGGTGTAGAACAGCATGTGCAGATGAGCACTGAAAAGGAAGGGAAATGTAATGACCCAATGCCAAACTTCACTCCTGCAAAAGACCTGTCTGTGAGTTTAGTTGGATGAGTTACTGTCATAAGAAGTCCTGGCTTTTCCCACCCCACTTTTCTGGGCTGAGCACCAGGCACTCAGCTGTGCTGGTACAGCTGTATGTGAGATCACAGTCAAGTGTGAAATGGTGGAGATTAAAAGCACCCCTCCCAAATAAACTTTTCCTAACCCAGATAATGTCAGTGAGTTCTGCAGCCTAGCCCACAAACAGATGTCCTGGCACAGCTGAGAGACTGGCACTCAGCAACTTTTAAAGCCAGAACTGGCATATTATTGAATTATATCCTACATGGGCCAGGCATTTGTGTGAGTCAACCACAACACTAACACAACTTGACTGCTGCTCTTGTGTAAACAGGCTTGTTCGGAGCTAGTCTGAACATCTTTGTACAGCACCACACTGTGCCACAGATTCCCACTGTCCAGCTTAATATTAAGGGACTTTAGATAGAGGCTTAATCATGTAGTGTTAACATAATACATTGGTTAATGGTTAATATATGTTATTACTAGATAACATCCAGAGTCTCCTAAAGGTTCGTTACCGAGGTTGCAATGTCAACCATTTTAACATTAAGAAACGGTAGCACGCAAATTCCACAAACTAAGCTGCTCTTCCATGTATGTGCCCATGCTTTATCAGGGAGTCCTGATGCAGGATTGTATGTGCTTTCTTGGGAGAAGGGAGTGAGGCTTGGGAGAAGGGAGGGAGGTGCACTTTGATTTTAGAAAAACAGACACATCCTAGTTTGTGGTATCTTACTGACGCCAACATGAGCCATCAGCAGGAAAGCAACTTTTGCTTTAGCTAACAAACTATTAGCCAAGCTCATGGTGTCACTGTTGAGGGTGGTTGGCAGGTCAGGAATTGAGTATTCCCAATAAAGTGTACCATCCTCCTGAGCCAAACAATGCTCTTCCTTCTAGGTTTGCATCACAGTCCCACTCTGTGTTTCCAGCAAACCCCTGTCTTAGTCATCCGGCATCTGTTCCATGCTACCTCATCTTCTTGCTAATCAATTTTCTTGCTAATCATCTGTTCCATGCTACCTCATTTTCTTGCTAATCAATGGCAGCTTCCCCACTCTGGTTTTGGGTGTCTTGTACCCTGCTGTCAGTTCAGGTGGACTCAGCTGCTCAGAGCTGCAGTGCCCAGGGTGATCCTGCTCTGGCCCACACTGAAGCATCTCCAGTGCACAGAAAAGTCTTTGGGTGCTGGGATCAAAATCTATGAATCTCTGAAAACTCTGAATTTTTCCCATGTCCATAGGATTTTATACCCTGGACAATTTTGAATGGCTTTTCGTGGGAATTGAAAAAAGGTGTTACCAGGACATAAAGTTCAGTTCCTTGCTCTGAACAAGAGTTTATTTCAAGGACAATATTGCTACTTATGGGCAGTCTTTTCCTCTAGATTTGATTTTGTAAATGGTTTAAGTAGTTTGACTGAAACTTTGCAAGAGTTTTCAGCTTTCATCAAACAGCTAACATGGAAACTTCCAGATTAAGTAATCAAAGCTTGGCAAAATTATAAGCAGTTGATATCTGAATCCTAAAATAAAGAATAGATGAGTTGAAAGAACAAGGAATGCTTACAGTCTTATCTGTGATATCAGAATAAACATGGAAAATATCCTGGTAGCAGGGATTAGGAGTGGTCAGTCTGAATTTTAGAACCTGCACTTGAGCCTTTAGATTCCACAAGGAAGAAAGAAAAAGATGAGGCCTTTGGTGTGAATATGGTAGTTTATAAAAGACAAGAATTCCACAGTTGGCAATATTGTCAGGTGAGAGAAGGGCATTTGATCAGATGTGTTCTTAAAGATGTCCTTTCTGTCTGATGGGCACTGTGTGGGCTTCAAAGGATTTGCCTTGTAAAGGTATTCCTGAAAAAGATCAATGCATATGGGTTTTTATCCCACTTCCCAAGTTTGCTCTTTTGAAGATATTTTTGTGAATTTAAAGATGGAATAATAATCCATATGTAATTTCTTAAGTATAAAAACTTCCCACACTCACAGTGTGACATGTTTATAAATCTCAGCATTTTAGTTGTGGTTTCTTATTTGTTTAATTTTTGGGTTGTTTCCCAGTATCATTTATGAGCCAATAATTATTTGTCAGCTTTTTTTTTTTAATTGATGCCACGGGCCATATCATACCATTGATTTCTGAACAGAACTCCCTGCTGGAATCAGCAAGGCTTTCTGGCTCAAAAATGAATAGAAATGATCCAATACTTGGATTATGACTTTTATAAGACAGGAAGAAAAGGGAGATAAAAATCTAGTATTAAATATCTCAAAGTACTTCTTTTGACATCTCCCCTCCAACTTTTAGAAACCCAGCTGTATTGATTTTTAAACAATGTTTAAAACAGCAAATTCAACAACAACAACAAAGCTCAGTGATCTCTGTGGGCATCTTGCCTTGTAACCTGCAGCCCAGAGCAAATTTTTACAACTACATGATAATCCATCGCAAACAAAAGCTTATAGCGGATGCCTGAAACCCCCAGCTGCAGCCTGAGTGCAGTATCAGATCTAAATTGCTTCCATGCCACTGCTGCATATTTTTGATGCTGCTGTAGATGGATGAGAGGGGAAGATCACAACCCACCAGAGGTACATTCTGAGTGTTTAACATAGGGCCAGTCTTGGAGAATAAGCACAGAGCAGCGTGTTTCAGAGGATGAGTACTGGAAAGCACTCTCCCCATGGCTGTGGTTGGCTCTCTGCGTGGCTCCTGAGCAGGCTCACAGCCCCTTCGTGCCTCCATTTACTTTTCTGTACAGCAGGGACAATCATTCCACCTCTGATGCAGCCCAGGGACTGATCCTGCTGGCAGAAGAGCTCAGTGGAGCATGGCACAGTGGGGTTTGTCAGGGTAGCGGGCTCAGATTTGGGGCCAAGGCTGTTTGCCAGGGGCCCAGCCTCTTCCTTCCTTCACCCTTCACTGCGTGCAGCACCGAAGCCAAATCCAGTGCTGCCTTTGCCAGAGGTTTTACTAAAGCTGCTGAGCACCCCACCACCACATGGGTTAATCCACAGGCATGAGCCACCATCTGTGCCATCTGCCTGCAAGGCCTGGTACTTTGGGATGGGACATGGAGTGGGGAGCATGGACGGAGCCACCAGGGCAGAAGTGCATCATGATGCTGTGCTGTAACAAGGGAGTAGCTGTACACAAGCAGGGCCAGCACCTATCCCTTCCTGCCTCATGTTTCTCAAGTCGGTAGCAGAGGGGATGCCAGGGTAGGGGTGTTCAGGGCAGCTTTTAAGACATGGTCTAGGGCTGCAGGATTTTACAGTAGTAGGGGAGTGGGAATAAGAAGGCAGTGGTGGCCAGGAGTAATTCCAGGAGAAGCAGGTAGCACACATCCTCTCCAGACACCCTTAGGGGCAAGGGCCACAGCAACCTGGTCCCCCAGCCCTCAGATCAGGGTTCCCCTAGCAGCACTGGTTAAAACAGGGCACAGGAGACTCTGTGCCTGACACCCTGTCTACTGGAGAGTCATCACCAGTCCTGAAATAGTTCTGTTTCTCATGCTGTTGGTCTGGCAGGACTACTGTATTTTCCCTTCATTACAGCGTGCAGAAAGCTGTCATGTCCCAGCGAGTTCAGGGTTGTGCAGGCTTGAAGCAAAGGGCAGAGGGAACAGATGGTGGTGGTCTGGTCTATAAATCGTCTTGAGATGAATTCTTGCTCTTTAGGTGACTGTGTAATCCTCAGCATTAAAGCTAATCACCATCATCTCTTTCACTTTTTGTTCTTCATCCACATTGCCATTTAGGCTGTGGCTCATTTTAGAAAGGGAGACAGTTCTTACTGCAGGTTTGGACAGGGCCAAACTCAGTGAGGCCCCAGCCTCAGCTGGTCACTATGGTTGTATGAACACTAACTTGGAAAATACACTGAGGAAACCCTGCAGAGCCTGGAACATGATAGAGTGGGTACTGTCAGTCAGTACTCGCCATGGTGTTGCTTGAAAGGCTGAAGCTGTGCAGTGCGGAACAGGGAGAGTGGTGGTTGTGTGGTGTGGCAGATGGATGCTTGCTCCTGGTGTGGTGCTGGCTGGGTCGACTCGGTGCCTGTGTGCACATGTTAGGTATGCGGCGAGGAATTTGGCGGGTAAATATTGATGTGGCATTGTCTGAAAACAACCTTCTGTTTTGAATCCTGCTCACAAGCACAGACAGCTCCCATCTACGATGCATCCTAATCCCCCCGGCAGCTTTGTTTGGCATTTCTATTGTGGGCCTGTCTCCAGAAATGTAAACTTGCTATTAATGACTTTTTTCTTTCTCTTAAAATTAGGTGAAAAACCTGACAACAAATGGAAGATTGGGGCCTTGGTCCCCATGGCAACTGTGTGAGCATTCAGATGGGGACAGCACAGGCTCCTGTATGTGTAGGTCACGTTCATGTGACAGCCCTCGTCCTCGCTGTGGAGGTCGCAGCTGTGAAGGGGCCAGGATTGAGGTCGCAAATTGTTCCAGGTACCTCAGCATCTTTGTGCTTCTTAAAGGAACAAGAGTTGGGTCTGTCCACAGGAGCTTAGCTCCTTCCTTGTGACCTTGTCATTGTATCCCAGCCAAAGTGAAGTGTGTAAGATCCAGCTTGAAGTCAGTGTAAAATGAAGAAACCCAAGGGCTCTGAGCAAAGGACCCTCAGCCAAGGCTCTTGAAGATGAGCACCCCAAATTACTGTACACTACACTGTACCTTGGTTTCCCTCAGCTGTACAGTGAGTAGTTACCCATCAGGAGGAGGTGAGTAAGGCAGAGGTAGTTGTCAGCCAGCTGAACAGCAGACTAAAAAAAATCAACAAGCTCATAATTTTTCAGAGTTTGAGTTCCAAGGCCACATAGCCAAAACTGAGAGGAGCTCCTTCAGAGCAATGCTTGTAAGGACAGGGCTGAGCCTAGCTCCAGGCAAGGCTTGTTTGCCTTGTTCTGCGAGTCTGTGACCTGTCTGCAGCACAGCCTGTCTGCTGGGCAGGTGAGAGCAGCACGTCATCGTCAGCCAGTCAGCGGGCTTGGGAGGCGGCTGCCGGGACAGCGCTGGAACAGCACAGGCAGCTCAGCTTGTGCTGAAGTGCTGCCTGCCCACAGCAGCCTGAAGCTCGGCTTTGGAAGCTGGATGTCCTCCTGTGGGGTGCCCAAACATAGCCATGGTGTTTGTGTCCCTGGTACCCCACTACCCTCAGACCACATCATGTCATGACTCAAGGAAAGACGATGCAATACTGTAAGCAGCATTTAACCAGGGTGGGGACAGCCAGGATTTTGGTAAATATGGGGTCAATACAGTTTTTATCTACTTTATCTTCTCCATAAACATTCATTCCATTAAGGACAGCTGCCTCTTGACTCATCCCTGGAGATCAGTGCTAGTCTTGGCACCAAAAATTCAGCAATACTCATGTTTTAATTGGCATCTCTTCTTCCAGTTATGAGCTGTGCTGCCCAAAAGGTGTGCAGCCATTCCTGCCCCTGTGTTGCCACTATGGGCTGAGCAAAGCCTTCTCCTGGCAGGCTTTTTCTGTCAGTGGCAAATGGAAAACATGCCAGTGGGATGGGTTTCCTAGCACTGCTCTGATGGCAAAAGAGGCAGGAACAGCTTCTAAGAAGGGGATGAAAAACAGATTATTCAGTCTTAAGACATACAAAAACAGCATGGTTTGAAAAATAGGGACATCTGGTCATCCTACATCCGCTTCAGCCCTCAAATTTCCTTTAATTGACTTCATATGGCATTGAGATTTCTTTCTGCAAAGAGGGAGTAGGATGTTTAAAGATGAGTTCTATTAGGAAGCTGGAGATCTGAAAGTGGAAGGTGTCTTTATTTCTGTTAAAAATCCTGAAATATAAATAGATATTGAGAAATGTTGAGTTTTTGAGGATTTCTTTAGTCAAAATTACTTGCCCTTTTTGCAGCAGTAACAGCAACCTTCCATTTGATTTTTTTTCTTTTCATGATTTTACATATAATCTTTCTTTTGGGTTAGATTGGGGAGGTAGTAGGTGGTTTAAAACATAGCAGAATAATATGGAATAGTAGGATTTTTATATGAGTGAATTTCTTGTTCTTTGACCTTGTTTGGGGTCGGAGAGGGGAAGGGAGAGAGGGAAAAGGATGAGAGAACAAGAAGAGGAGGGGGGAAAGATCTAACAGGGTTCTGAAATAAAGCTGCCAAGAACAGGCAAGAGTTGATAAAAAATACAAAAACTGTGAAGGGCAATGTGGGTTTTAACTTTCATCCTCTGCCCTGATTGGTGTTATGCCAGAAAATATTTCTTGCCAGCAGTGTTATTAGCTCGGTAAATGCTTTGAAAATTAACATCTGTTTTCAAGCTTAGCTTTCAAGAGTCAGAGAGCACCTGAGTGGTTTTTTTTACTAGACTTTTTAGAAAGGTTTTTCTTTATAAAAAAACATAGCCCAGAAAAGATATTTTTTTGCTTAAGGCACTGAAGTGTCAAGATTAGGCAGTTTTATAAGACAGAGCATTACCACTGGCTCCATATGAAATGAAAGCTGCAGCACGGAAGAGATGAGATATGGTTCCTCCTCTCCTGCTTCAAGGTCCAGTGCTGCCAAATCAGAGGAAGGTGAGCTTTAATAGATGCAAGATTTAAAAGATGAAAATGTTGGCTTCTGTGTAAGTACACGTTTGAGGCACCTCACGGCAGCAGTGTGGCAGGAGCCGCCTGCACGTGCTCCGCCTCTCTCTCACAGGAGCTTTGCCAACATCTCCAGCGCTGAGGTGTGAACTAGGGGGTTTTACACCACACTGGCTTCAGGCTGTGTTACCACTGTTCAGCAGAGATGTGATCACTCATTAAACCATGAAACTCGATCCTGCCTCTGAGCTCTTAATTGCCTCTGGTTTCTGCAGATTTAAGGTCACACTACAATGATGTCTGCAGGAGGCCATGAAAGCTAGAAGCAATTATTGTTATTTTTAATGAAATTTGAGATTTCCACTTAATAGGATTCAATGCTGAAGGCTTTAGGAAAACACAAAATATTATGAGGTTTGTGATAAAAACATGGGAGCTGGCAGTGGTGTTGCTGTAAGAGATTTCAAGCATCAGTACCTACTGAATTAGCAGAGGGTAGCTTTTTTACATCCTTTGGCACAATCTGCATTCATGATCCTCAAAACCTGAACTCTTTGTGCAGAAGAGTTCAGGGCATACAACTCTAGGATCAGTCATTGGGTCAGAAGAGCAGGGTTATGATACATGGGGAAGATAATGCATAGTCAATGAAAGTTACACTAACCACACTATTGCCCAGCAAACCCTAGGAGATATTTTCAAAATCATTCAGCACTGGCTTAGTTGTCTTCCTTTCCAATTCTTAGAGACTTCAAAGGGAGAAAAGTTAGCCCACTGCTAAGACTTTAGAAACTCCCTTTTAAAAAACTCCCCTGATACAAAGTCTGGTTGAAATGGATCATCTATTCTCCCATGAGTTAAACACTTCCCCCATACTCTGTTATCTGTCACCCTCTTTTCTAGAAACGGCGCTTGGACACCGTGGTCTTCCTGGGCCCCATGCAGCACCTCCTGCGGGATTGGCTTCCAGGTGCGGCAGCGATCCTGCAGCAATCCCACCCCACGGTACGGGGGCAGGGTCTGCGTTGGACAGAGCAGGGAGGAAAGGTAAGAGTTGTCCATGATGGTGTGGGTTCATTTCTGTGGTTGTAATGTTGGCAGCTGGAAGTGGTGTCTGGGAATGCAGATTGAGGCTGTTGCGCTCAATGCACAAGCAGAAGTCCCAGAGCCTGGGAGGGATGCGGCTGTTCACACACATGGGCACTCTCTTCCAGCGAGCCTGTGAACATCCAACACTTCAGAGCTGCCCTCACTCCCAAGCAGGACCCTTCAGACTTCCACAAGTATTCCTGTCCCACGCAGAGGGCTGAGCTCCTCCCCGAAGGGAGAAGCTGTGCCTGCTGTTGGCACTGTAGAGTTTACAGACACAGTTACTCTGTTCTGACCCATCCCTGGAGTGGCAGCAGAGCATGTCCAGCTTTCACTGCCAGTTGCACCATTTCCAAGTCTCTATTATTTGTGTTGATGCTCCAAAAGCAGTTCAAGGCAAAATGCAGCTTAGCACACATATTCAGGCTTGAGTTTTTGCAGGGGATGGCATCAGAAAAACATCTTTTTTTCTCTCTAAACTACAAAAAATTCACATAAAATTGCTAAAACCTAGTATTTTCTGAACCTACAGAGCCATCTGCAGTATAGCACTTCTTCAAGCTTGGCCCCTCATGAAACACATGCTTCAAGGCATCCCAACTTCTTTCCAGGCCCGACATTTCATTAAAGGCCATCTCTACTTGGCAATATGCTTGTTCCTTGGGTGGTCACTGAGACATATGTCTCTGCATTTCTCAGAATAACGAGAGCAATTCATTTAACTTCCTTGTTTCAAGACATTTTAATGTGTGGTTTGATTTGTGTCCATTCACAATGGTCTTTTTTGGGTTTAAAGACTACCTCTGAGTCAATTGCAGTTCTATGTGATTAAATTTAAGAACAATATTGATTAAAAAGCTGAACAAAATTACAGTTACCTTTGACATGGGAACATGAAATAGCATTCACTTAGGGCCTGCTTTTAGATGCATATAGCATCCAGTTGCAAACTCTAGTTTCTTAGGGTCAAGGCAGCAGTAAAAACCAGATCGTGTGAAGAGAAGATTGTCAGGTGTTTAGCACCTGCCATTAGTGACAGATCACTGCAGAGTTGTCCTCGAACCAGTCATCCCATTTAGAATATTTACTATCCACTCTCTCTCTCTTTGTGACACTTGGGCTTCAGTTTATGAGCTCTTTTGGAGACTCAGTGTTCATGGAAAAGTTTTGAGACAGAGCACTTCACAAAACCTGATCTCGACCATTTACTCCAACCTCTCATCGAGCTCAGCCTGATTAACCACTCCCATTTGGTACAAAGGCTACATTTCTCTCCATGGACAGGAATATTGCTAATCTGACGTTATGTCAGCCTCTGCTGGCTCTCTGTGCATGCATCAGTTGCTCCCAAATGCAGTGTGCAGTCTTGCATCCCACACCGTTTTGTCCCTCGGATGTGCTGACATGGAGTTTTTTGAGCAGTGCACTTTCTTCTTTCAGATTCTGTAATGAAAACAGTCCATGCCCATTACCGATTTTTTGGTCTTCATGGGGGCCTTGGAATAAATGTAGCGTGAATTGTGGTGGAGGGATTCATTCAAGGCAGAGGTCCTGTGAAAATGGAAACACATGTCCTGGCTGTGCTGTGGTATGTATTATTTATTGACATTATATGAGGGGCACCTATTGACAGTAGCATCGAGGAATGGGGTATTTAGCTCCTCTCTCCATTGTGGTTTTATTTCTCAAGCAAGAAGAAAATGCTGTCCTCAGCTTTTGCTGCAGAGGATGCTGAAATGGACTTGGAAGCAGAGGGGTGGCAGATCTAGGGACAGACTGGTGTACAGAGTTCTTCCTTAGGCCTCTGTAGGCTGATATCAAGTCCTTTACCTGAAAGGTTCTTTTCTTCTGTCCCACTCCCAAGGATGATCCTGTTGAGTCAAGGAGGCCACACACACATTGGAAATGAGTGGCACTGTCATACTTGACTAAACAACAGGTCCAACACCCCATTTGCTCTCTTTACGTTCCCTTTCTTGTTTCATGCTACCATTTTAATTGGTTTTGTGGGGTTTCCTTACAGTGTAAGCAGACTTGATCTGGAACCTCCCATTTCTTCACAAGCTGTTTGGCATTTACACCAGAATTATGAAGTCCTGAAGCATTACATTTCTTCCCCCCTGCCAGAAAAGAGTTGTTTATTTAGTTATTGTAAATCAAGAACACAAATGTTTGTCAGTGGAATTCCTTCCATTAGTGGTGAGAATTGTAAAATCCCCAAATCCCCCCATTCCCAGCCAGCCAGAATGTTGTCTGTGCTCAATGGCTGCTCTAGATCAAGGACGACAAATGGCTCATAACCTTCACTAGTGAGTTTGAAAAGCCAACCAAACAAAAATAGCTGTAAAAAGGTCTACTCTAAACCTATATTAAAAATAAAATAATAAACTTTCAAGGAATAAACCTTACTGACATTTTACCCTCTTGGGGCTCCTCTAGGCTGACCTGAGAACAGCATCTCAGGGTCAGAGCAGAAAACTTGTTTGCTGTTATTATTATCTATTGCCTGAATTATTCTGCTCATAATGAACCAAGCTGTCGAAGCCCACAGGACTTTGAGTCAGCAAAGAAACACAGACCTGAGGGAGACATAAAAATAGCAAGCACAGTTTACCCTTGAGGTCCACCTATGCACCACCACTGCCTCCATAATCACCACATTTTTTGCCGTGCCCAGAATTGACTTGTGCCTGTGAGGTCAAATAAGGTGGATGGGGATTCTTTTAGATCCAGAGGGTACCCCCTTATTTTCTGAAGTATAAATAAGCCTCTGCCAGTTAGGCTGCTGCTGTTTAATAAGTAAGGAGGGAGTGGTTTCCCTTCTTGGCAGGAATATAAGACCTGTAACCCTGAGAGCTGCCCGGAGGTGCGCAGGAACACGCCCTGGACCCCGTGGATGCCTGTGAACATCACCCAGAGCGGTGCCCGGCAGGAGCAGCGCTTCCGCTACACGTGCCGGGCCCAGCTGTCCGATCCCCACGAGCTGCAGTTCGGGAGGAAGAAAACCGAGAGCCGCTTCTGCCCCAACGATGGCTCCGCAGTGTGTGACACTGACTGTACGTGCTGCCAGCTCTGGGGGACCACAGGGCAGGCCTGGGTGGGGGCATGGGAATGGGAGCCTCTCAGAACAACAAGCCCCTGAGTGTGTCTGCAGTAGTGTTGACGTGTATGACTGGTGTCACTGCAGAGTGGCAGGGATGGGGAGAGCCCTGTGATACAGATACACAGTCGTGAGCTCTGTGCTTATGGCAGTGTCTAGATTTCTTGGTCCTGCCAGGCTGCCCCAAAGACAACAGGCAAGTAATGAGGGTGTAAAGAAGAGAGGAGCTGTTCTCAGGACGGTGTGTATTGTCTTTCTCCCTGTAGCTCCCCTTGTGCACTGTCTCTCAGGTTGTTCCCTGCAGGACTGCTGTGATACTAGGCAGCCTCTTGAGGGCACAGCCTGGACTGCCACAATTTGCTGCCCAGAGAGGTCATTTATCAAGGCTATCAGCAGAATCAGTTTGTATGGGTACAAATTTCTTCTTCTGTCTAGCTTAGCTGTAGTTCTGGGAAAAAAAGCTCTTGCCAAGGGCTTTCAACAGAAACAATTCAGCAGGGCACATAGATCCTGATTTTATTCATGAGCTGAACCCCTTTTTAAAAGCCCGTCAACTGATTAATTTGTAATCTTATGGTGTCTTGTTTGTTTTCCTTGAAGCTCTTGTTGATGACCTCCTCAAGACTGGTAAGACCTCAGCACGGATTATCAATGGGGGCTGGTCCTTTTGGGGGGCCTGGTCTTCCTGTTCCAGGGACTGTGAGCTGGGCTTTAGGATCAGGAAGAGAACATGCACAAACCCTGAACCTAAAAATGGTGGCTTGCCCTGTGTGGGGTCAGCGATGGAATATCAAGACTGCAATCCTCACCCCTGCCCAGGTAACCATCATCATCTTCCTGCATGAAATGCAGAGGTGTTTTCCCAAATCTTAATGGTAGAGCAAGAACAACAAAATCAGTATTTCTAAGCTGCCTTGTTTTTTGGTTTTTTTTTTTTTTTTTTTTAATTTGGGGGGTTTTTCCTTATGTTTTTAAAGCTATTGCAATGACCCATGTATGTGATCTTTAGTGCTGGCTTAGGTTTCACCTCGGGTCAGAGGGTGACACAGCTACATCCTCTAGAGGAAGTAGTATGGTGGCTTGTAGCAATCCTTTGCTTCAGGAAGGTTTGATGCTCCATCCAGTGGAGGGCATCACGGTGCATCTGCTCCCTGATGAGGAGGCAGCTTAATAAATGTGGCTTAATACTGTATAGAGATGCTTGATGTGGCGGTTCTTCTTGTGAACACTTGTTTCTTCCCCCTCTCCTGCTTACGTATTGTTCTTGCGATGGGCATCTACTCTTGACATCAGTTACCATTTCCTGCACAGCCAGCAGGGAGTATTCTTGCCTGGTTTCCTGGTTTTCAAGTTTGTCCTCATGTTTATGTTGCACTCCTGGTCCAGAATAGTAGTAATAGACCACTGACTGCTGTATTCTCTCTCACTTATCCTTCTCCTTGCTTTGTAATAACTGTCTAAACTAAATTTAAGTGATCTTACACAAATTACCTTGCCTCTTTGCAGTTCCAGCAATTATCTACCTCTGGCAATACAGTTTGTGGCCTACACTTGAAAATGCTCTATTATAGTAGTACTATTATGATTCTAAAATTCAATACAAAGATAAAATTCAAATGCAGATATGATCAGAATGTGCAGCAAGAGCATAGCAAGAGTGTCAAATATTGCACTCTATGGCCTATAAAAAAGAAATAACTCTAGCACTATAAAGGCAGCTATTAGTACTATTTTGGAAGCTCTCAGTGGCTTTTCACTAATGTCTGTGCCCTTTTTCTGTGCTGTTTTCTCCCCTTGGACACTCTGATGTTTTACAATCTGTTCTGAGTGCATGATTACTATTTCTCTGTGTCTCCCGCCTTCCCTGCCTCACTCAATGTGTATACACAAATCCTGGGTTTATTTTGCTCTAAGTCATCAGGTTATTATCTTCTGAATTAATGGCATGTGGACCTGCAAACCAGGCAGTTTGGTGGGTGGGGGGTGGGGGATTCAGGGATCTTAAGTCTCTCCCTAGTTTTACTATTAATTTCTTATGGGTTATGCTTAGATCACAGAGTGGTTTGGGTTGGAAGGGGCCTTTAAAGATCACCCAGTCCAATGCCCCTGCAATGAGCAGGGTCAATAAATAAAGCCTCTGAGTTTCTGTTCCCTGAAGGCTGGAACTAGAGGACTTGGGCCTCCCACAGAAAGGTGCCATATAAGCTCCACTTAGATGCTACAGAGCTTTTTTCCCAAGTAAATCTGCTGTTGCTATGAAGTTTCAGGAGCCAATATAGTAGTCGTAGTAGTAGTAATAATAATACTAGCAATAATAATAATAATAATAGCAGCAATGATGTTTTATAAAAAGGAAATTAATGGAATGGAGTAGAATATTTCAGTGAATATTAATGACTACAACAAGGAATAGTTTCTGGTTTTGGCACAGATTTCATGCTGCATCCACAGAGTGAAGTGGATTTGTACCCTCTTTTGATGTGAAGCTCTTGTTGTCAGGCCCAAATGTCCTGGGGTGCAGGAAACTGCTAGCTAGTGTGGGCAGGGTGGATGTGGAAGGTGAGACACTGGGGCTCTCTGGCTTTGTCACAGTGAGAGGAGTAACCAATGGCCTCTACCTGTCTGTGCTTGCTTTTCAATGCCCTCCAGTGAAAGGCTCGTGGTCTTGCTGGACTCCCTGGTCTCACTGCTCAGCCACCTGTGGGGGTGGGCACTACCAGCGCACGCGGACCTGCACCAACCCGGCTCCGTCCAGCGGGGAGGACATCTGCATCGGGCTGCACACCGAGGAGGCCCTCTGCAACACGCACCCCTGCCAAGGTAGCTGCTTCTCATCCCCACTCCAGCTGGCTTCCATGCTGCTGGGAGCAAGGCACAGCTGCAAAATGTTTAAAAATCAAATCAGAAACACCACCACTATCGAGTTTTTTGGTCCTTCAGTCGCTGTCTGTTGAGCCAGGGGAAAAGGACACATCCCAGTATTAACTGCAATACATCCCCTTTCTCTTTGCCTGTTCACTGGCCCTTGCTCTGGCATTCTGGTGCCAGTCAAGCAAAATTTTGCTAATGGTTGATCCCTTTCAAGTAATTGAAAAGGTAGGAGCTTGGTTCTTCGATGTGGAAGCTGACCTGACAAACAAAAGGAGTCATGAGGCAGCAATCTGTACAGTCGCTGAAGGGACAATCCTTGGTTTTTGTTTCTCAGACAGCAGATCAGCATGTGCTGCAACTCAGAGGATAGGGTTTACATCTGTGCTGGTTTTGAACTACCTTTGTGTATTTCTGATCCAGTGCAGGCTGACTCCTGCCCTTAGGAACCTCAGCAAAACTCTGTGAGTGCTCTAATTTGTGCTGGCTGCTTGAGGTATCCCTGGGAGGCCACATCAAAACTTGGAGGTCCTGGTGCAACATTGCCCCGCCCTGCTCCTTGTATGTCTTTAACCAGAGAGCTGATATAGGAGCTTTTAAGACAACTTTGTTCTGTGCAGTGCTCCACCAAGGTTTGGTTTAGTCCATTATTACGAGACCTACAGCTTGACAAGTAGGGTGCGATGCTTGCACTGAGAAAATTAAATCCACTAAGGTCTCACGGAATAGATGTGTGAGAGAGGCCCAGGCCAGGATCTAGGATCCTCCAGCATGGGAGAAGTCTGGTATCTACAAAGCATTATTTTCCTTCTTGGTGACGCTCTGTGTGTGTTTTCCTGACCCTGGATTTCAGGTGGCTGGTCAGAATGGTCAGAGTGGAGCCTGTGTAATGAAGAGGGCATCCAGTACCGCAGCCGCTACTGCGAGGTGCACAGCCCGGACTCCTCGCAGTGCGTGGGGAACAGCACCCAGTACCAGGATTGCCTGTACAATGAAATTCCTGGTATGTACCATGCCATCCAGGAGGACGGGGTGGGCCAGTTCGGGAGAGCAGCTCGTGCCTGGACTGTCAAACTAGGCTGAGATTTTCTCTGTTATAAATCAGGCTTGGATGCTTCTAGAAAAACAAGCAAACAGACAAACACTATAAATTCCCTCGTGACAGGCACAGGATAAATGGCTTTCCCTTAAGCAGCTTAACATTTCTTTTAAACAGAATTACCTTGATCCGTAACAAATAACTAGTGTTGCTTCACCTGAATTGAAGCTTTTAACCTTGTATAGTTTGTCTTAGGCTGGGTTATAAAAATTCTCTCTGTTCATAGTATGCATATGGGCAACAGAATTTGATTTCAGGTATCAAAAAAGCATCCCAAAAGAGCAAAGAATTAAGGTGAGGCAGATGGAGAAAACTGGGGTGTGAAGGTGGGAGATTAATCTAGGGTCTAACAAGAGCAACACGGTTGATAGACAGATGGTCATCAGCATATTCCACCCTGTGCTTTGTGGAAATTGAATCTCAGCAAATATCTGATATGGGTCTAGACTGAGTAATGCCTTTCCACATGTTCTTTTTTTGGATTACAATCCACTGACTTAAAAATCTGAGATCTCTAGGCAATAGTATTCTTTTTCATGGTTTTCTCAGCTACCATCTTTTCCCTAAATTGAAGAAGCTAAAGAGTGATCAGGTAACAGTACTGGAATTGTAAGATCTTTGGAGAGGTTTCGTTGCATGTGTTTCAAGCTTTGAACTTATAATTCCATTTAGACTCTTAGCTTGCTGCAGAACATATGGGCACCTTCTCGTGTCTGGAGCACAGAGGGTTTAATTTCTTAAAGAAGTAAAGGGATGGCAAAATGACAACTTTCTCCAATCTTCTTTTCTTTGTTTAGTGATCCTGCCAGCCTCCAGCATCGATGAGAGCACAAACTGTGGAGGTAGGTTACCACTAACTATATATCTTATTTTTATCTTAACCTGACTTCTTTTCTCCCTGTGCAGTATCAACCAAACCATTAATCTATACAGCTCATATCCCTCTGATAGCCTTAATTCCACTGGAGTCTCGCTGTCTGAGTCAGACTGGAGGAATGTATCGCATGTCCACTTGTCAGTTCCAAGATTTTTATTTATTTGGAAGTTGGGGTTGGCCACTGAGGGTCATTAATTACCAGAGAGCAATTGCTTTTGTCTCTCGACCTCCAGGGTAAATGGTTCAGATGGAAGGAAGGGTTATTCCCCATCCACCACTGTAAGCCTCCAGCTGTTTGGAGACAGGTGTTTTTAAATAACCTATAAAGATTTCAGTGAACAGGGTCTCTTAGACACATCCTTTGCTGATATAGGATAAGATGAGAGGTTTATACTTGTCCTCCAAGCACTTCCTTTCATTCAAGTTCTCACCTCTCACAGAAACTGTGCCTCCTTTCTGCATATAACTTGGAAAGATCCAGTCATTAATGTCACTTTTCTACTGCCCTAGGAGCTCCTATGATAAAAATGCAGACTGAAAAAATGGCAGGTTCCTTTAACATTTTAAAATGCTAGTTTCACACTAATGGCCAATTCCTGCTAGCATCCCATCCCAGCTTTCCTGAAATCTGGATGATCTTCTGGCCGCCAAAATCTCTTCTCCCTGTGGAGATCATGGCAAAAACAGGCATGCCACCTGTGGCATGGAAATGTGGCTTCTCAGTTTGCTACTGAGGGCAGTCAGTGGAATTAAGATTTCAGCCCCTGCAATGTAACATTTGGCTTCCTGCATCACTCCTTCTCTCTCAGAGGGTGCAATAGTTCTGCTTTGATTCCAGGACCCCTTGTTATGGCTTGCACTCTGCTGTCATGCACTGTATCCACACTTCCTTCTTTTCCCACCACCACTGTATTTGCTGTTGCTATCTCCATCTTGCCATAGCTAATATTATTTATTAATGTAGTGTTCAACAATATTTGGCAAAGAAGCCAATCAATAGAAGTTCTGTTGATGCATCTAAGAAAATCTATATTTTCAAAGTGATGAACCAGAAAGCTTCCCCCCTGGGGACTCACATGCTACAAACAAAATAATTTGGTTTTTTTCCCCCTAAGATACAGTCAAAACTCATTTGAAAAATCATATGAGTGTTTCAAAGGTGAGAGCGAAATAGAAGAGAGCTTTATGTTGTGACTTGCAAATGTGGCAGTAAAATGAAACATTCAGTGCAATATAAGCAAAGCTGGGCAGTAGGAGAACGTGGCAGCATGTCATATGGCTTTACTGAACACAGTTGCATATTCAGAGTTTTAGGTCTCGTGAGTGAAGCAAAAGAGGCAGAGGTTTTTAGAAAGAAATTGTATTTCTGAAAAAATCTTGTGATATTTAGTAGGAAATGATAATATTTCTGCTGGGTTTTTTTGGACCATCATCCAAAACACAATAGAAAATGGTAATCTTGCAACAGAATTTTATAATGTGGTTTGAAAAATAAATGTAGCTCATCAGTCTAATAAATTCTGTATGTTCCCTACTGTAATTGCGATTGAAGTGCATTACTTTGCTATAGAACTCTATTGGTTTTGTTCTTTTTAAAATCAGGAGGATATTTTTTAACTAAAGATTAGACGAGAGCCATTGCTAATGGGCACAATCTGCTATTTGAAAAGCATATCACTTAAAATGTAAGATGGCACCAAAAAAGCTGCACACCGTGATCAGACTAAGAATGAGCCTCATTTAAAGCCACTCTCTGAGTAGTCCCATTTCTCTGCACACAGTCAAGTCAACACAGCAGTCTGTCCAAATGAATTGGCTTTTAAAGTATTACGGGAAATTTCCCGCTGCAGTCACCGCTGAGGTGATGTGACTGACCCCTGGGACAGCTGCCCTGGGGCCAGCAGTCAGGGAGTCCCCTCGGGCTCTAGGTCCTCTGCCATTCCTGTCTGAAAGATGACAGAGCAAAGGCAGAAGCAAGGCAGAAGCATTTGGAGTCAAATAGCTGGTTCTTTTCCATACAGTCCCCCCTGCACATAGCAAAATACAACAGGGTCATAGAGTTTTGCCATCCCATATTGCCTCTGGTTGCTTTGATAACTTGGTGGCTCTGACATCGCTACTGTTGTTTCTGTTGTGAGTGGAGATCTGTTGGTGCTGGGTTTTACCGTGGGGTGTGAGACTCAGTGAAGTGAGGGAGGAATGAGAAGTGCTGTTTGACTTTGCCTTCCCCCCCACCAGTCAGAGCTGTGAGTTAGGTACTTCTCAGTGTGTGGGATGCTCAGATACAGCTCTTGCCAGAGGTCAGTGCTGGCCTTGAAGGGTGCTGTTGCGATCCCACATGGAGAGATCTGTGCAGGAGGCTTTTGTAGTCCAAGAGCTTTTCTGTTTGAAGTATTTGCACTGTAGCTGCCCCACCAGCACTTGCCTGCAACTGATTTCCTATCTCTGCAATTTGCGGAGAAAGCCAACAAAGAAGTCTTTTTCAAGCACTGTCCCCCTTTTCTTTGTCCACTTTATCGTTCCCATTCTCCAGAGGACCCCTACTTCACTGTTAGCAGTACAAATACACCTCAGAGGTAGTGCAGACACAGCCAAGGCAATGCCATCCCATGAATAAGCAAGAATGCTGAGCACACTTGGATTACAAGGGGGAGGAATGTGTATCTCCCCCACCCCAAACACAGTCCCATAGGCATTTTGAGCAGCCGACAAAAAAGGCTTTCCCCTCCTTTCCTTCCCCTTCAGAGAAACACTGAGCATTTTTATCCCCTTATTTCCATGACACGCACATGCTTTGGAATCCATTAATGTGCATTGTTTGTATGGCTCATTTCTTTAGCTGTCAGCTTAACATAATGTTTAGTTTCAGTATCAATAGAGGGGAGAGAGGAGAGACAGGGAGGGAGCTTTGAGAAAACAATGCATGAACCTGTTAAACTGCACAAGGCAGAGCTGCAGCGGGGAGACCGATTTTCAGGGAGATTATGTCAGTTTATGTTAGAACGTAAGACTCTGGCTTCAACAGCTTATTAATGTTGATCCCGAGATGTCACTGCTCTGATTTGCACCTGTGGTCTTGTCAGGGGAGGGAAAAGGGCTGTTCTTTAAAAATAGCATCTCTTGTCATTTCTCTTGCAGGTTTTAGTCTCATCCATCTGATTGCCACCGGGGTCTCCTGTTTCTTTGGCTCCAGCCTCTTAACGTTTGTGATTTACGTGTACTGCCAGCGCTGCCAGAGGCAGTCCCAGGAGTCCACTGTTATCCACCCAACCACTCCCAACCATCTCCATTACAAGGGCAACACAACCCCCAAGAACGAGAAGTACACCCCCATGGAGTTCAAGGTAGGGTACTTGAGGAGAATAGCACAAAGAGCTTGATACTGCCTAAATGAATTCTGTATTCATGTCATGGTTGGAACTGGGTAGGTCTGTGTTTCTGTGCCCAGCTGATGGCATTATACAAGGGGTTGAAAGGGCATTTAGCTGTGCTGCCACAAAGGGGTTAAAAAGCCTCATTACTGCAGTGGGATTTTGTTCTGTTTCACAGTCCTGATGAATGCCAGTCTGGCAAGTACATACCAAGATACTCCAGCCCATTCTGACTATTGAATGTATACAAATTGTCCTCTAAAAAATCAGTAAGAGCTCAGTTCAGTGCATTGTTAGTGCGTGGTAAGAGGAAATGGAGGGGAGGAAGAATAAAAATGGAAACTTCATTGCACAAATAGCTGGGAAAATGTGCATTGGTAGGATGAGATTTTGGAAATTCTTTGGTAACTGCCAAATTGGAGTGAATGAGGAAGCAGAGAGGGTTCTGCCCCCCTCTGTCAGTACTGGACAGAACATACCCCAGGCAGCTGTGCAGAATTCAGTGACAGTAGTAGAGTGGGGAGCTGAAGCCTTAGGAGATGAGTGCTGAAGTGGCCTGTGTTGTTGGCATGTCAGCTTGCTGAAGTGAGCACCACCCACTATCAGAGCAGATAGGGCCTAGGGTGCTGCAGACAATACCCTGAGACAGCAGCACTTCCTTGTGTTTGAGCATCAGTCTCCTGGTGAACCGTGGGATCAGAGCACTGAGCAGGGGCATGGGTGGAGGGGCTTCATGTCACCACAGGAGGAGCAGCCTGCCTAGGGTCACTTGAACAGTGTGGAGCATTATTTGGGACATGAACACAAGCCAGAAGGAAGCCCTGCAGCTGCTTGTTCCTTCGTACAGCTACGTGCTGTTGACATTTTGATTGTCTGCCTCTGCTGGTCTGGCCCGGCTTCTCACTGAGACCCAACAATAAGATCAGTGATGGGACTGTTGCCACAGTCTAAACTCCCTGGCTGTTGAGCACTGTTTCTATGTAGGAATTGTATAATGCTGGGCACAGGACCACTCCTGATACATGGCTATGATTTGCAGTGTGAATGCACATCAGAAATAAGAGCTTGTATCAAATAATTTGAGAAGGGTCAGTGTTGTTTTGCTGTTTTAAAGGAAAACAGTTTGAGCTGGAAAATAACTGACCAGTGTGGTAATAAGAATGTGGTAAATTCCTTGTTGGGCATTGCAGCCTCTCAGAGGATCCTGCTGCCTATAAATGCAGTCTCAAAAACACATTTTTAGCAAGTATAAGGCTACAGTTGCATACAGTTTAATAAGAGTCCAGCATCATAATGCAAGTCAGCATAGATTTGTGGAAAGTAAATCATGTCAAGCAAATTGGATTCCTTTTTTAAATTAAATAAATATTGATCTAGATTGGAGGGAAGCAGCAGACATATCGGGATTTTCAGACACTTTTAACAAAGTTTCACGGGATGTATTATTCTACACACTCTGCATATACAGGTTCAGTAATAAATTATTAAGACAGGTAAAGAACAGGGACTTGATCCTGGAAGCATCAAACTGTGAGAGTAATCCTTTCAGTTATGGGAGTTGCTGTGGCAAAGTCAATAGGACGACCCAGATTAAAAAGACTTGCAGGAATAAAGAAAGAGTAAGAGGAGCAAGGGTATTTCCTATTTTCTTATATAGCAAACAATGAAGAAAAGAGACAAATTTATTTTTGTAGCCAAATGCAGGTAGTTGGAGGGTTGGATTTTCTTCATGATTTATACTGTGCTATCGTGTTATCAGATGATGCTAAAAAAGGCAGAATGGTTAAAATTTAGAAGGATGAGGTTGTTCACAGAATGATCTTGATCAATTGGGTAAATGGGTTATGAAATGCTCTATGTCTATGTCAAGTGGTGCAGTGAAGTAGAAGTAATAACAAAGCTAAGCAAAGTTTAAAATAGCAGCAGATTAGTTAATGTAGTGTCAGGAGGGAGTTGACCTCTTTGATAGATCCATCTCTGAATACTTGATCTAGTGTATAGTAACAGTGAGCAGCTGTTAGAGTCTTCTTTCGAGGGACATAAAGAGCTTAGGCATTAGATCAAGTTTTGAAGTCTGGTTTCTTTAAAGGAAGGCATTAGCTAACTGAGACTGTATGACTTATGTTGGGGGGAAAAGGGGCTTGGACACAAGGAGAGATAGACCAGATGGGGCTTATTTATAGAATGTTAGGAAGTGAAAGAGTTCAAGTGCATAAATCTGCAGTCATTGGACAGACGAAAGCTAAACGTTTAGGAGCAAGGGGCTACTTGCTGAGAAGAACTCAAAGTCATACACTTCAGAGTGGTGAATGAGGCAAAGAGATTTACAGAACGGATAAAATCTATTTATCAAGTGATGCTTCGTTTTCTCCATTCTGTTGAGCATTTCCTTCTGCTCACCTTCTCTATTGCCCCTCCCTTCCTAAGCTCTTGGCTGAAAATTTCTCATTTCATACTACAAATTTGCCACTCCTCAGTGTTCCCTTGAAGCATATAGCATTAGTGAAGTAAGAGGAAAGGCTCTGTGTGCTCTGTGCTGTGTAATTACTTATGGAACTTGTTATTAGCCAGGTTTATATTTAGGAATAACTGACAGATTTTTTTTTTTTGAGGGTCAGGAGGGAGTTTTTCATGCCTTCAAAGAGTATGTAGGGTATTATTGTTATGCCACAAAATTAACATTCAAATGATGGAGAAGCTAAAATTCACTTTCCTGAAAAGGAGGGTTGAACTGAGCTTGGATATGTGCCTATGTGAATTTAAAATGCATATGTGTGAAAGAAAGTGGAAACACCTGAAATTCCAGATTCTAAACCCAAATAAGTTTCTATTCAGCAGTTAGCAAGAAAACCACCCGCAATATTTTTTAATGAAACCAAAAGAATAATTGTAGGTTTGTATATAGGTCTGTGTGAAAGAGTTAATAAGTCCGGAATTAAGGAAATAGAGGGTGTGTAGACTACTTTTCAGTAACAGAAAATGATAATACATAGTGACATGATGGTAGCAGAAGGCTGGCCATATGCAGAAGTCTATTATTTTCCAGTCTTTGATAATAATAAGCCTTCTGCAACCATCTTTAGTTTGTTTTTATCTTGAAATATCTCTGCTCTACAATCAGCAGGTGAACACTGTAGAAAGTTTGGCAGTGTTACATTCAAATGTACAGCATTGAATGCAAACTCATAAATCAAGGTTGATTTTATATGAAGGCAGATTTTAATGAAGGAAGTTCTAGCTGATATGAGCCTTGTTGGCCATTTCAGCACAGCACTGCAGTAATGCAGATCAGATGTAAATACCATACATAATGGTGACCTATTGATCATGTAGCTGATGCTAACTTGCATAGGCAGTGTTTTGCAGAAGCATGTTTTATTTTTGTTGGCTTATTTTCCCTTCCTGTTCTGCTTTCTCAAGAATCATGTGAGGTTTATTATTAGCTATTTTAGCCATGATGTCTTGAAAGATTTCATGCATATGCATTTACCAGCAACACGTTGATTTTGATTTGGTATTCACAGATCGTAGGGGAGAGACCTTTTGGGTCACCTAATAAGCAGTTCATGTTTCATTAATCGGTTGAAGTTCAAACAACACTCTGACAATATTGAAGACTGTGCAGAACAAAAGCATAATGAAATAAAAATTATCTGCTCTTCACGTTTTGGCATGACAGGTTACAGAACCACCTACAACCTTCCCAGTAGTGCCACGTCGATTAGATAAAAACTGACTATCAAAGCAGCCAGGAGATCCTCTTCTTAACATCTTCCTTCAGCTGCTGCATGCCTTGTGTGAGTTACTTACCAGAGCTGTGCTGATGGAAAGCCAGATGATCCTGCAGTAGAAGTAGGAGGATGTAGGGTCAAAATTGAGCCCTTGTGAATTGGGATCTCTTGGAACAGCCAACACATGGAGAAAGGGTTTGGACAGAACTTCTTCCTATTGCTAAATCTTCTGCCAATAAAGAGAGCCAACATTTTATTCTACACGGGATTTGGACAAAGGCGTCTGCATATTGGTCCAAATCCAAAATCCAGTGGCCTTTGGATCAGGCCAGATAGGATCAGTGAGAAATGTAAGTTTGTGGGATGGTTTTGATGATGATTCTGCAGATTTTCTTTGCTATTGTTCTGGACAGACCTCCCTCTGTCCTTCCTTCCTTCAACACAGCTTTAGTCATGAAGTCATGCAGTAAAACCCTCTGTACTGGTGCCTCAAATAAGCTGAGGAAGCACCTGAGCATTGCATCTTCTCTGGCATCACCACTGCTGTTGTAGGAACTAAGGGCCAAACACTGAAGCAAAACAGTCATTCATGTCAAGGATTAAATTTATTGTGGGAAAAGATGAGGTGAGAACTGAGTGAGATTGGAGGATATGGCAATGAAAGAGGGAAACTAAGTGTTTGATGTGAATTTCCTAGGACATTAGAACAATACACATTAACTTCAGTAGAACTGTGAGTCCTGCACTTGCCTAAAATTATACAGCAAATATTGATGCAGTTACCAGAAGGGGGGGGGAAATAATCAGTAGATCACTTGGACTCTGTATAAATTAGAAGCTGCAATGAATATTTTCTAATGAAGTGAGAACAATGCTGTTGGGAAACAAATTACAGAGTGCAGAGCAGACACCCCCTGCAAAGGACTCTGGGCCCTGTGATCCACACTTCATTACTAATCCCAAATAATTCATGGCAATAAAATACTAACATGGAGAGCTGAGATACAGAAACCAATTCTGTCTTTGGAAGAAGAATCCTTCTGAATAAAACAACAAGCTGGGTATTTGGTGTGGCTTTCAACCATGCGAAAATTAGCAAAAAGAAGATTAGTTCAGTTGGTTTGAGCTTGGTGCTAATAATGCCAAGGTTATTCTGTATGGACCATTCTCTTGAGAGATGGATTGGATGATCCTTGTGGGTCCCTTCCAGTTCAGAATATTCTGTGATTTTATTCTGTGAAAAAGAAATAGAGCTTAGGACATAGGAAAGTGAATCTCTGTATGGATTTTAAATGTCTCTCTCTTGGTGATGGTCAATTTGATTGCTGCTGAAAATCACACCTTTTTTCTTATAGAGAGGAGGCAGCCAATGGTTTAAGTTAAAGCTATTTAAACTGCTGTCAAGTGCCCTAGAAGAATGTCTGTCAAAGTCAGCCTTGGTCTCTGAGGATGTTTGCTTCTCCATGGAAAACTTTGTGTTTCCATGTCCTGCCACTTAATTTGATGTGTTGCTACTTCAACTAAAATTGGCTAACCCATTTCTTTTTGGTGATCACAGCACATACTTTGATAGCATTGTGATATAAGCTTTTTTCTTTTCCCAATGACCCTTTCACTGCACATCATTCAACCCCAGGAAGTGGCTGTAAAGTTCACATATAAAGCAGTAGTTGATGATACCCAACATTGTCAAGAAGTTATCAACAGTCTCCCTGAAGTATTTGCTTTAGCTGCATGGCATTAGTTGATGTAATCAGCTGGGGGGAAAAGCCACATATATATATATATATATATATATATAGTAAATCAGATTGAAACATAAATCCTGTTCCCAGTGAATTTCATGTTTAACAAAAGCTATTCCCCTTGAACAAAGTGGCATTTAAGAACATTAAGTGCTTGAATGGTAGAGTACGTATTTTTAGTACTTACCATGAGTATAGTATTATTTGAAATAGAATAGTAGGGGCAGGGGGTTGAATTGGCAAAGAAGCATTGTGCCCTTTCTTGTATGATCCTAGAGTTGCAAATATCACTTCAGGGGACTCTTGATTTGCATAATGCCTACTATGAAGGGAAAGCAAGAGAGCTTACTGATGGGGAAAAAAGGATTAAGTGGTGTGTCTCAGTCAAAATCTATTAGTGTCTTTTCTCCCTTTATATCATTGGCTCGAGTCAAATTGAGCAGTCAAGCATGCCTGGAGGTGTGGCTGTCCTGGGATGATTGTGCCCAGAGAGGGATGTGCCTCTCCTGGCGCTGTCCCCACCCCGTGGCAGCAGGGGCTCAGCGGGTTGCTGTGTGTGAGTCACAGATACCGCACTCGCATAGATAAAGTATTTAAGTGTAGGGGAGACTGCCAGCTCAGATCTGAGTGTTACCTTGCTCCTGCTCCCTCTGGGATACTAAGCAGATGCTCACAGCAGTCCCCCGATGGGAATTGAGTCCCCGCTCCATCTGCTTTTCATGCAAACCCTTGCTGCTTCACAGGGCTGTTGCTGCTCCCTGTAGGGTGGGAATCCTCACTGTTTCGTTTTCCCCACAATTTTTAAGAGAGTCTGGCTTTTGGGATGACTTTTTGTTTTTAAGCCACATTAAGAAGTTTTGACACTGTGGGTAGATGCTTCGTAAGAATCCTGTCATGTTTTTCTTTATTGACTCAGCCTTCTCTGCTCCCTCTTTACAACCAGGCACACCTCCTCTACAGCCAGGTTAGGGATATGGTCCATGCTCTGCCTTCTCACAGGCTAGGCTGGTCATCATGGATGCTCACATGAACCTTTCTTTGGAGTTGTATTACTGATGCTGTGATAATCTGTTTGTAGGCAGACAAGTTTTGGTTTGTTTTTAATTAGATCAGTGAGTGTAGCTGGAAAATCTGGCAGGTTTTTGAACATGTGAGCTGCTGTTTCAGAACTGAAGACAGACAGATGTGTTCTAAAGCTTATCTGATTTTTCCAGCTACACTAATTGATCTAATGGCTGATATTACCTTTTTCTTGCAATTTTCTCCTTTCCTAATTTCTCTGAGGTTGACATGTACATGCCTGCACCCACCCAGCTGTGCTGGAAGAATAATTAATTGAAGAACTACAGGAATGGGCATAACAAAATTGCACTGGACTGCCTGCTGCTTATTTACATGACTTCCCTCTACTGGTCAGCAGAGGAATATTTCAAATATACCCTTATCTCATTTGCTAGAAGTTAATGGTTCTCCTTTGGTCCAGCTGCTTGGGGTGATTCTCTCCTTTTTGTCGCCTTGAAGCTCTGGCTAGAAGTGTTATGTGTGTTAGCTGAACCAGGAAATCCTCAGTGCCACCAAGATGTGCAGGAGGAATTAGCTAAGTGTTTGCAGAAGACTTTAAAGGGAGCCATGAAAGAGGCAGGGAGCTGAAGTAAAGGGAGAGGGCAATATTAGACAAACAGTAAATACCAGAAAATTTATAACCTTTGTGCTACACTTAGCTGCCTTGCTATTCTTCTTGAATGGTTCCACTTGGAAATAATGTATTCTTATGTAGAGGTATAAAGAAATTGAGCTACGTGCATACAAAATAAAGATATCTGTGTCAGTATTCAGGACTAGAGCTCAGTTTCCAGAGTGTTTGGCAGCTCTGAGTGAGGACAGATAAATACCTGAGCTTTTTTTTTTCTGGAGTGCCCAGACCTGAAGAATCATTGTGAACTCAGGGCTGCTCAGGATGTGCCGGCTGCTGCCACAGCATGGACTGCACGGGCTGGGGCAACACTACAGCCATGGCCACTTTCCCTGGTGCATCATTTATATATGCATGAGAGGTTTGGCATGGGGGAAGAAGGAGTAACTCTGCCTGCACTCCCATACAGCTGGGGGAATCCTCATTAAGTCAGCTTTAATATCGTCCTGAGATTTGGCACAAAGCATGTGAATAAAGGAAAGAACTGAAAATCTGTGGATGAAGGAATCTAGATGGACTGTATCCCAGAGTCTCTGAGAACCAGCTAATGAACAACTCCAATTACCTTTATAAATATCATGGACCTTGGGCAAACCCCCAGTGCCATGAATGGCAAAGGTAATACAAAAGTGTTAGTGAGAAAGCAGGCCAATTTCCGCCCTGCTAATTGAGTCACTGTTAAGCTACAGAAGTCCAATGCACCAAAGTCACACAAGTAGCTTCAGTTTGTGTGGGAAATGTCAGTTGGATTTGGGGGTAAGACAAAACATCTGTGAGCATACAGGCCCACAATTGCTAGAGGACGCCTGGACCTTCCCCATTCAACCAAGCACATCAATGGGGTGTAAAATCCCCCTCCGTCTGTAAAATTTGGCAGTCAGGGCCATAGTAGAGAGTGAAATCAGGAGAAACAAATGGGATTGATTCGACTGTGGTTTCAGTTACAGCAATGGAAACTCATTGAAACAAATCTGTGCCAGTATTAATGTGCAGGAAGATCTGAATTAATATTTGAGAGGCAACATATCACATACTGTGATGAAATGAAAGGTGGTTTAGCTGAGCTGACAGCTGAGCCAAGACCTAATGCTGAGCAGGGAGAAATCAAACATAATCACTTTCTGCACAGAGTATGAGCTGCAGATTCTCTGGTTAAAAATGCAGCTTCACTCGTCCATACATCTAAAGAAAAGAGGGTGGCATTCGTGTCTTAAATAATCTTGTGATGTGTAAATAGAAATTGGCTTGGACAGGAAGGCTGCTGTAGAGATTGAAACCTGGCTAATGGACTGTGAACATTGGGCAATTGTTGATGGGAACAAACAGGGCTATGGGGAGGAGTTGTTTGGGGCACTGCAAGCAGTAATGCAAGGTTTGGCTTTATTTAATATCTTCATTAACGAGCTTGGAGAGAGTGCAGTCAGTGTGTTAATTAAATGAGCAGAAGATATTAAACTGGGAGGTGTGTCAAAAAAACAGCCACTGGTATAGAAATAATGGAAAATGACCTGAGGAGGTTACAAATGTAGAGAGGAAATAACAAGGTGAGAGGCAACATGGGGAGAAAACAGAGCAATCTTGAGGAAGATAATCAAAAAGCAGCTATTTAGAGAGTGGGAGAATTTGGAAAGCACTAAGACTATAAGAGACTGAATGGAGTTAGCAGATGGCAAATTGGGCCCAGTTTTTACTTTTATTTTTATTTTTACTACTTCTTTTTTCACCACTGCACTTACACCTTTGCAATTCTCATTTAAATGCATCACTGTGGGCTGGCACCAGGCTGCATGACTTATGTTGGTAATTCACCAGAACAAGCAGCTCTGAGGCCATCCAGAACCTCCAGGTTGCTTGCTCCAGTATGACTGCAGCAAGGCAGTGGGAGCTGCCTCCCCCAGACAGCCCCAGACTGGTCACCATCAGCTGAAGCTCAGCAGAGTCCAGTGCTCCAAACCATCATCTGCACCCAGTGTGACTATTAATGCCAGTTTTAAAGGGCCATGGTTATGCCTCTGGTGAATTTGTCTGAGTACTGGAGCCTGTGTAGGGTCAGGTGCTGTAGCTGAGGTGCTGAGCCTCTCTAGTAACACCCTTGTGTGTGTGGGGCACCCAGGAAGGGCATTCACCAAGGCACAGGAGTGCAGCAAGGAGACAGTTTGCACCTTCCCACACAGCTGAGATCATGTCTGCTCCATCCTGTGCTCCAGCTATATTGGGAATCAGTTGGGGCAGCCCTGAATTCCTTTTCGTGTCTGGACACCACATCATGGGTGTTGCCACCACCGAATCACAGGCAAGCGAGGGCTAAATTGCAAGCTTTAGGCTAGACACTTGCACTTGCCAGTGGGAAGATTTCCATGACCTCCTCAGACTTCAGTTTCCAGTTCAGAAAAATACTTTAGTTTGCCTTACTATTACATGCAGTTTGTTTTGCCATCTTACTCATGTGCTTGAAGTCAGAGATGTGCCAAAGAATCCTTCTGACAATGGTCCTTTATGTTGCCAACTCTGTAGGGTTTTACAAGTTTAAAATGACAGTAATATAATTTCACTCCCTCCTGAGTGCAAGGATAAAATAGCTATTTTCAAACAGCTATAGATAACTTCAGCTATTCATTTTCTGATAATTGGATGTTAGTTCTATTGTCAACCTGAGCACATCTACAGATGCTGCTGTCATTTGGGGGTTGTTTAATTTATTTACCAATAACAGTGAACAAAGAATCTCCAGTCTGAAAATATGGTAAGCTTCCATCCAAAAAGAACATCCAATCATAAGTTTAGTGTCCCAGTGGGATTTTTCTGTATCTCTTTTTGAGATGAATAACCTTCTTATATAGAAAATAGGTTCCTCATCTGTACATCTACACTTCACTGTAAATCCTGCAAACAGCCTTACTGAATTCATCAGGAAAAAACTCAGTACATAAACCCTGGCCACTGCTACCTTTGACTTTATATAGGCAGAGCTTAAGAGGTTTTATAAAAGCATCAGGTGAGATAGTTTGCTTGGCATAAGGCACTAAGCAAATTTTAAAGAAAAATCAGAAAGAGGAATCATTCAAGTCTTAAAAATCACTCCTAGCTTGGAGTAAATACATGGGTCTCATAAGGTCTTTCTGGCAACTTTCCATCTTCCCAGGGTTATTTGTAATCCTTAGCTCGAGAGGCACAGCAGTGTTGTGGCATCCAGTTGATCAGAAGAAAGGGAGCATGTGGGTGGGCCAGACGTCATGTATTTTCTTGGTGTCAGTTATTGCCAAAAGAGGTTATTTTAGTTGCATGGTTTATTTTGTTGAAATGTAATTATTATGCTAATTATTCCCAAATTTACTGGTTAATTATAATTCTGAGATCTCTGCCCTGGTACTTCCAGAGATGTGCAAGCTTTGGGAAATGTTTCATAATATTAATATATTTCCACAACCCTGAGTCATTTGGCTAATGTTCCTACAATGCAAAAAGTAACATCCTTTAACGAGAAGGCATGGCTAGCTCCATGAAACAGCTGATCTGCATCAAAAAGGCATTTTGCTCAATCTGATTTCACTGCAAGAAGCAAACTGCTTAAAAGGAGCACAAAAGAACCTAAATGCTGGATCTTGGTTTCATTACATCATTGCACAATTCCCTTATCCCTCTGTTTTCCTGGGGAATGAGGGGGCGTAATGGCCATCCCACTGTTGCTACAGGAGGTCTGTTGGATGCTGTTACAAGGAAAGTTGGAAAGGCTGCCTCAATTCTTTTAGGGATAATTGTGTGACTGAGTTCAGCAGGAGTGTTGTCCTTGATTTCTGCAGCGGAAGGAGGAGGGATGCACATGGGCTTCATTTGGCTTTACTAAGAGGAATGAGTTGGCTACAAAGTTGCTGTCTGCTCCTTGGACCCTGATTTTAGACCTTCTTCAGTGTCCACAGTGGATGACCAGGGTCAGCAGTGATTGGAGCTGCTACCCCTGCGTCCTTTGTGCCTGCACTCACCCTGGGGTGAAGGAAAGGGGAAATTTTTCTCTGTAGTACACTGGGACATTCAACATTACAAACCAACTTCCAAGGTGGAAACTTAAACCTCTACAGCCCTGGCAGAGGCCGCACATCTCTGATGAGCCATGGAAAGGTGTGCACTGCATTCTTCAGCCTCTTCAGAGGTTGAAGTGATGGTAACCATAAACACTGAAAAAAATTGTTCAAAGCTGCCCAGGGAAGGTCACCCAACTTTTTTTTTCTTTTTTATCTTCTTCAAGAGGAAAGTGTCATGGGTGGGAAGTAGAAGAAGTGAAATTATACCTGTTCACAGAGAAATAGTGGAGAAACTGTGAGGTTGGGGGAAATTGTCCTTGCTCACTGACTTCATTGGGACTGTGGTGCTGCATAGCTGGTAAAGATTAACCTACAAAACTCCTGGGAAACTTGCTGACTCTTCCTCCACAACCACCAAAATAGAAACGAAGATCTGGAGCTCAGAGAGAATGCTGAGCTCTGAAAATCTGAGTGCTTTCTACATGAGCAGATTAAGAAAATCTTGCCATCATATGTTACCCTGTGAGAACTACATTATGGCCCTAATTTTGGTATTAGTTGTACGAGTATCAGATGCTTTTATAAGTATCATTTTCACTTTAGCTTCTCAAAAAATATATGGAATTCTTTGTAACTAGGAGTGAGGAGATGTGCATCTGCTTTTTAAATCAAGTTTTGAAATTTTCATGACTGTATATTGAAAATTGAAACATTTGATCTGTTTATGTGTCTAAGAAATGTTTACACAGCTTATACTTGCAGCTGTAGGATGGGAATTGGGAGTAGTACTGGAAGTCCTGTTACATGTAAAGATGTTTTGATACATCTGGGACAATGTAAGCAAGTAGGTCAGTGGATAATGACTTAATGATTTGGAGCAGAGGCTGAATTTGGGGAAGTAGTAGCAAGGCCTTGCTGGAGAAAAAGGAACAAATGGAAAATCTGAATGATGACTTAGGCTAAAAATATCAATGGAGAAAGCAGAACAAAGTTAAATGTGTGCATATGGTACAATAGAGTCATGTTTAACACACCCAGCACTGGGCTGTAACTGGGAGAAGCAGCCTGTGAGTGCGTGTGAGTGCTCTGCCTCTGGTGTGAGCAGGGGGGTAGAGCCCCAAA
This sequence comes from Eopsaltria australis, assembly GCA_034509425.1. Lineage (NCBI taxonomy): Eukaryota > Metazoa > Chordata > Aves > Passeriformes > Petroicidae > Eopsaltria > Eopsaltria australis. Next base: position 1,566,752 of record JAVTVJ010000067.1, on the reverse strand, counting down.
CAAGGGAGGGATCTGTGACCCTTCCCCTCAGACTCCTCCACTTCTAACTGCCAACACACTAGCATGAGTGACCAGATTGTTCGCATAATTCTATAAATATTGAAATACTCAGGGTTCTATTGTGCTCGGCATGGACATGCAATACGACATTGGACCTCTTGGTTAGTTGACAGATCACATATAATGGAGCAAGCTGCCTCTCTTTTACGTTCTGTTAAAGCCATAACCATCTTAGTCCATCTGAAAACATCCCTGCTTGACAAAGCAGAGTTCCCGGGTCAGAGATATTTTAAATCATATTAGTCATATGCCAATGCAGCCTAGTAAAGTGTCATTTAAAGAAAGCAGTTGAAGTTGAGCCTGCTTTTGAGTGATCCACTTGATGTGACAGGCTGTAGCTGTGCTTTGGTGACAACTCTCGCCTTTCGTGTTGGGACTAAGCAGTATTGCTGGGGGCATCCATGGGTGCAGCAGGCTGTTACCATCCCACAGGAACTCCAGTGAGTTCAGGCTGTCAGGAGGCTCTGACCTTGACGGCATAATCCACACAGTGCTGGGGAAATGCCTTCCTAAATGAAAGTTGCTGGCCATCTCTGTATCATCACTGTGAAGAGCTGCAGGATGACTACAGGGGTTAAAACTCTGAGTAAAGCAGCACAGGAATTGACCCAGAGAGATTTAACTGCAACCTCTTCTCCTGCAGCAAATGCATGAGTGTGTCTGTGTACATCTCTAAATTTCACTGCTGCCTAATTCCCCTTCTACAAAATATCAACCAATTTCTAGTGCCAAGGAACCTGATCATCTGTTTATTAAAATGAGACAGACAATAAGTTTGTGTGGGGAAACGTTAAGGCAGTGCACATTGATCATGCTGATTTAGGACAGTACTGCCATCACAGCATTTCCAGAGACAAATTCTTTGCAGCTAATTGCTTTATAAATTCCACTAAGCCATTTAATGAGGTATTTCCCTAAGATATAAGCCCTCCATCAAAAATAAACCGAAAAGAGCAAATGACCAGTTGTGGGGTTTTTCCTAAGTACATGTTATATGAACATAAGAAGAGAGAAAAGGAAAAATGCAAATCATGTTAATTAATTGCTAAATCTGTTGTAAGGAGCTAGTTTTAAATACTTTGTAACATGTTAAAACTCATGCAGATTTTCCATCTCAAAGCCAAAGAAGTTGAGTCCCGAGGTCTTTGTCCTACGATCAAGATGGTCCTGAGCTATTCCAGGTCAGGATTTTCATCTCACTGAGTTTCAGAGGTGGCAATCCTGGCATGTCATGAATCTTAACCAACCCAGACAAGGCCTGGCTGCTGGACCAAGTTCAGCAGAGCCCAGAGAAACTGTGGCAGTGGGACTCAGCCTCTTCCTTGTCCTTCCTGCTGTGACCATGGAGTTACAGTGCCTGCAGTGGGTGTCCTGGACTGGGAACAACAGTAGGAAACAGCAGCCATCATGCACAGCCAGTGTGAACACCTGTGGTTCTCACCAGAGAGCAGCTCCCCCAAATACTCAGTGGTAGTATTTAGCAAAATGCATTTTTATAGGGAATCTCAAACTTTGTTTTTCTCAAGCTGGGTCAGAAGGCACGGAAGCGCAGAGCAGTTAATTGGATTTCCCAAGGAAGCATAGCAAGCACCGGAGGACTGAGGCTGGCTTCCTTGTTTCCCAGGCTCCAGCACAAAGCAGCAGGCTGTTGGCCACACTACTTCATTATTTCTTTGGGTGACTGGGAGCAAAGCATGACATTTCCTTTTTTATTTTCATATTGAAGGGAACAAATTCTCAGTTCTTGAAAATATTTGTCACTGGGAGCATGCCTATACAAATTCTCTCCTTGGTTCCTACAAGAGTTGTGTTGTGGGATCAATTTAGGGACTCCAGGCAGGGGGAGATCACAGTCAGACCAGGACAGGGCTGGGTCTCCTCCAGTTTTCATGTATGAGATGTTTCAGGCAGTTCTTATTTCTGAAAAACTCATTTGGTGGTTCAGCAGTTGGGAAATTTCTTTGCCAGGGTAGCTTTGTCACAGGAAAGCTTTTCCTCCTAATGTCTTGTATGAAACTGGGAGTTGTAAGTTCGCAGGGCAGCTGTAGCTGTCAGTCTACTGATTAGAAGAAAACACTTTCTTTTCTTCCTCCTCCTCTCCCCCTCCCCATGCAGTAAAATGATTTGATTACAAAGAAATAGGGATGTAAATGTACTGCCTGTGGTCTTGTCTTTGAGCCCAGGGGTAGCTGATCCTTTCAGTGGTCACAGTTGGGATGTGGATAAACCCGGACTGGGCAGCAGGCACATGCACAGGGTGAGACCCTGCTCCCCATCTGTAGGGAACCCACTGCTGTCAGGTCACCCCGCTGCTGCTGGGGCTGGGGGGGACAGAGCCTTCCCCAGAAATTTCCATCTACACCTGCTCTCAGGCAGAACAGAGACTTCTCACCTTTCCAACAGAGCCACTTGGCGTAAAGTTCAATGGGTCGAGTAAAGCTAAAGGAGCTGGGTAGTTCATGGACTCGAGCATTACCTAATTAGCTCTCACCTTGCCCTGAGCTGGGTCAGGTATGAGGTGTTTGTCTCAAGGGGGAACTGAGGTGAAGTGGTTCATTACTAAAGGAGCATCAGATCATGGCAGAACAACCATTAGGGCCCAGAACAACCATTAGGGCCCAGGACTAGCTGGCTCATTAGACCTCTCCATCTCTGCTCCTGACAGGAGAGATGCTCATACTCTCTTTAAATGTGCTGTTAATTAAATGTTCCCTGAAGATAAGGATGCTGTAGCAGCACGCCTAGTGTTGACTCCCAGATCAAAGGAGTGAGTTCCCTGCACAACAGCCATTAAAGGTGCACTTTGGAGTGACACAGACCAGAGACAGGCATAACAAATTTAAGCCAGGGGTTAGTTGAAAAAACTGTGCTAAAAGTATCTCATACAAATTCACAGAAATCAGATGACTGTGAGGTAGGAGAAAGTTCCATAGAATACTGCACACACACACATACAATGTGATTTTATCCTTGTGTACATAGGTAACAGCTGGCATAGCAATGGGCTTTAATCTGGGGAGAGGGGGACATCTGCTTGTTGGTGGGAAGAGGGGAGGGAGAAAAAAAGCATTTTAAAATTTCTGTGGTAAAACGGGCATTTGTCATTCTCATTTTTTATGTTATTGTTTCCAACAATTGTTACGTGGTTGTTAAATTTTTAAAGTAATTTTAGATTTTCCAAAAGTGACCATGATTTGTTACTTATACTGTAGCTTACAGAAGTGACACACTTAATATCGGGGGGTCCAAACCTGGATATCTACCAATGGAGATGGAGATCAGGTAAATGCACACCTGCTCTTCCAAAGAGGAAAAGCTGCCGTTTGGCACCTGGTTTGAGAGGGAGCCACAGGCTGTACCATGAGTGTTTTGGACGAGGTTAGAACTGAGCGCTGCCATTAATCACCAACCTTCGTGTAGGCCCAGCATGGCTTTGTGTGACAAGGGTGTTCAGACCACTCGCCACCCGCCAGGAGACTCCGTGTCCCTGCAGAAGGCTCTGGGTGCATCCCCAGCAGTAGCTGAGCACAGGGCACTGAGGGAGCCCTGGCAGGAGCTGTGGTCCCCAGCCCAGCCCATAGCGAGCGCGCGGTGCCAGCTTGCTCTCCCAGCCGGAGGGAAGGTGGTGCTGGCCGCAGCAGAGTCCGTGCTGGAGAAGGCAGGTGAGAGGGAGGTGCCTGCAGGTAGAAAAGAGTCACTGTGAGGCACTGTGGCCATGCCTGTCATCTCCTCTTCTCTTTTACAGACACTTAACAAGAACAACTTGATACCAGACGACAGGACCAACTTCTACCCGCTGCAGCAAACCAATGTGTACACAACAACCTATTATCCCAGCACACTAAATAAATATGATTACAGGCCCGAGGCCTCCCCTGGAAGGACCTTTACCAACAGCTGATGATGGACAGATCCTATGGGACTGGATAACTTCCTCTATGATTTTTTTTTAATTGATTTTATGGACCAAATACCGGCCCAGCCTCTAGATGTAAATATTGTACAGTAGGGTCTTTTTTTTCCTTTGGTTAATTGTGTTTCTTGTAAACAGCACATCTCCTTACAAGGACAAAAATTCAAACGGACCATTCTGCAGAGCTTTTGTGGATATTAGTCTGGAGATGGCTCTTCTACTGCAACTGTTGGTGGCTGGAAGGTCAGCATGCTGTCCAAGGCTGAGGTTGTCAAGGAAGGGGCTGTGTGCTGGGCTTGGTGGCCACTAAGCAGCCACACACAACACATGGGAGCACTCCAAGAAGACAAGAGGTGGCCTCCTGGAGCAGGGCTGGATGCATCCTTCCTGAGCCAGGACAGCAATGGTGTGCTGGATGACACACAGCTCATGGGACAGGCCGAACAGGACTCCACCATGCCAACAACTTGAAGAACATTTTCTTTTTCTTTTTCTTTTTCCTTTTTTTTTTTTAATTTTTGATTTTTTTATGTTTCTGGAAAAAAAAAAAAAAAAAGTAGTAACTTTCTAGGGCAGTGTTCCCTATATCTTCAACAGAATCTTTTCATATTACAGGAAATAGTCTCTGCAGCCTTCTTTGGTAATATGCAGTTCAGCTGATGAGAAACAACACACAAAAAAAGTGCATTATCCAAAGAAGCTTTCCAGAATGTTTCCAGTCTTAATTAAAAGAAAATTATACAGGCAGTGAGACACTGAGAAAAGTAAATGTTGGAATAACATTGGAGACATGAACTTGGAGTGCCTAACAAACAAAGATGTTTATATCACTGGAAAAAGAGATGTGATGATTGCCGCACAAGAGCCATGGGCTTTTTTTCTTTCTTCTTTTTGCTTCTTTTCTGAGACAGTGTTAACTCTTTTTGTTCTAGCTTTGATCCTGATTGTGTCTGCCAGGAGAGGCAACTTTAGAGGCCATGCTCTTCTTGTGGGAAATCACCATGCTTTGGGCTAATATTTCCTCTTGTTTTATTCTTGGGTTTTCGTTCATATACTTCCAAAAAAATGAGTGATTCTGACTTTGCAGGGGGAAGGTATTTTTTAAGGAACGTTTCCATAGTCTGATATGATCCAGAAAGTCTGCTGCACATTCTTATAGCGTCTTCCAGTCAGTACTCTATGAAATAGTAACACAGCTGAGTAATGTGCATTGTTTGCCAATATTTCTTTAATTTTTCTGAGAGAAAACAACCCAACAAACAAATGCTGCTGCAGCTATTGAAGTAATTTGGAGCGGTGGCATTATTAAACAGTATATCCAGCCTTGAAATGTAATTTTGTGTATGTGTGTGACTGTGTCTATAAGAACTGTATTAGTCTGATGCAGAAGCCATGTTGTCTACAACCAGATGTTTGTCTGACATAATTGTTTGGCAAAAAAGGAAACTTATTGCTGGTGCTTAATGTACAACTACATCCAGTGTGTTAGCAACGTGAAGAAGTTCACCGCTGTTATCATTCAGTGTTTCTAAATATTTATGATGAACTCCTGATGCTAAGTATTTTAGAATGTCGCAATACTGAGCATGAGATAAAAGTACACCCTGAAATACGCATGAGCTCCACGTGGTCCTGAGCTTGGCTTTATTGTCTGCACCTTCCCCGAGCCTGGCCGTGCCTGGCCTGTCCCCAGCAGTCCTGTCTGTCCCCGCTTGGTTTCGGATTTCGCTGTGAGCCCACATCGGTTGTTTCTCAGTGCTGTTCCTTGGCAGTGGCTTGTTTGGAAGCCCAGCTTGGGCCGTGTACTCAGCTCTTTCACGTAGGCAGCTGGTAGGAAATGAAGAAAGCCTGTGTTGCTCGTGACAAGTTTATTGCTTTTCCTGCGAGGAAGAGCCAACGTGGCTCTGCCAGCCTGTGTGTTACGGCGATTTGACCAGAGGGCAAGTATGAAATAGCCTCCCATTTTTAAATTACTTTGTTTGACTTCAGTTTGCAGTGATTGAAGGCTGTAGGGATATTTGTAATAAAGTGGGGTTATTAGCACTGCCACGAGGACACCTTAGGCTCAGCAGTGCCCATCATTTTCAGCAGCTGCTTTTCTAATTTAGCAGCTCATCCTGTTTCTGCTCTGGTCTTACCAGGTGAAATAGAGGGGGCAGAGGGAGAGAAAGAGATGCCCTTAAATAGACTTTAAGCAGCAGAGCCAGGAGCTGATGCAGACCTCGAAGACTGTCTGAAGCAGCTGCTGCAACTCTCCAAGCTGGCACAGTGGTTGTGGTTGTGCTGAACCCCCAGCAGCACAACGAGGCAAGAGCAGCAGGAGTGGAGCAGGATCAGCAGGGAAGCAGGATAGCACTGGTGGCAGGTACCTGCAGGGAGGCTCTTCCCAGGCCCCTAAATCCCATTTGGGGAGTGATGATTTCGTGCCTCGTGCCGTTATGAGTTCACCCTGTCTCACAGAATTTCCACATGCCCCTCAGCAACACTTAAAAGCCTGACTTAAAGTAACAAGTATGTAGCCCGGGGGTTGGAAGTTATTACATTAGACTATCAGAATGGGATTTCCCAGCTTTAATTTATGTGATTCAGGAGAAAACACTGGCTCCCAAGATCACTCCAGCCATTGTAAAATCAAAGCCATCTCTGAGCTTCCCCATCAGAAGACTCCCTGTATTAACATACTCTGCAATTACCATGCATGTGGCAAGATTGCAGCTGGAGTTTGAGGGGATGCAAGCAAGTCAAACCTTGCAATTATCTCAATTTTCTATTTTTCCTTTCTGTTTTCCCCTCTCCCCCTTTAAATTTTTTTCTGTTTTTGGCTTCACAGAATAACATGATGTAAACTGATTTCTTTTTCCCAGAGTACCATATAGCAGATGAAATTATTTAAATGTTCAAGTCACCAAGATGGGTGATTACTGCCATTGTGCTCAGGAGGTGGATATTTTGTAGGCTATTGGAGGGCAGATGCTTTGAGGGTGGTGATGTGGTTATAGTTTCATCAAGACATTCCTTCTTATCAGCCATCCAAATGGATTCAGCCCTTTTTCTTATAATTGGCAATCACAGCAAGGGGCTGTAGTCTCCATTGGAGCAGAAAGCAGAATCCAGGAGAGAGTGAAAAAAAGAAATCAGAACACTGTATTACTCAATTAATGTTTGCAGGAGAGTGCAGTTCTTTAAGGACAATGTTAATGTGGTGTGAGAGTTGCATTTTTTATGGGCTCTCTAATGTGTGGCAGGTTAATGACACCATGTGCAGGAATATTCTTGCAATCCAGATAATTTGGCACCTTGAGCATCGGGTCTGTAATATCTGTAGAAGTTTGAGATGCTTCGGCAGCTGGATGTTAAACTTGCTAAAATTTCCTATTCCTAACACCATCTTCAGCTGGAATGGAAATGCATTTCCTTTGGGAGCATTGTTTTCCAGAAGGTTCATTATGCTATATATATAATTTTTTTTTTCTTTTACTTCTAAGACAGAGAAGAGGAGCCCTGGGTAGTTCCTGTGTATGTCTGGAGACATTGGGTCTCTGCAAACCCTTTGGATAGGATTCAGGTATACAGTACATGAAATATGATGGAAGTCTTACAGCCAAATATGTAGTCGAAACATCTGTAATTAGGCCTTTCTCTGTTTTTCCATGGAGGTGGCTGCCTTTCTCCCAGCAGAGGGGAGAGCATGGTGCTGTTATCCAGGGATGTTGTGCCTGGTGCTGTTATCCAGGGATGTTGTGCATGGTGCTGTTATCCAGGGATGTTGGGCTGTTGCTGTCGGGGTTTCCTTGAGCAGTTGCCAGTAACTCACAGCTCACTGACAGACAAAGCACTTGAGGATCAAACCCTCACATAAGAGGTGCTATTGCTCTAAAGGTGCACTTGAATGTTCAGCATATGAGCCAGGACTGCTCTTAAATGTATGACCTGTACAGATGCTATAGGAGAATAACATTTATTGTCTAAGCACCACTGTTCCTACTGCCTTATGTTCAGAAAATGAAGTGTTTGGTTTGAAATCAACAGAGAGCAGGAATGGAGCCCGTGTCTGACGCAGACAATTTGATGCCTCCAGTGATAATCTGCTGTTCAGGCCACCTGGAGAGAAAACTACTGTCCATTGAGATTGATTTATTCTTTGTACCAAATGTAGTGGGGGAGAGTTATATATATATATATAAATATATATATAAAAATGTAAATGTAAAGTTTCTGTAACAACTTACTCTTCTTTTTGTAACAGTGTATACATCTATCAGTGGATAGATACAGTATATATTTATAATATATACACATGCAATATATATATTTAGCAAAATGCCTGCAGAGGAAACTTAGAATATGAAAGGCAGTGCTGGCATTCAAATTCCATGGGGAAAAACTGAAGAAAAAGCCCTATAAAAATCTAGTACCCTTTCCATTAGGTTTAAAAACCCACTTTTGAGGTAAATGAAATATAATTTTTTAATTGAAAAGTAAATTAATTTTTCTAGTTAGAAATGCTGATTCTCCCCTAAATCATTCTGGTTAAGAGTTATTAAGAAAGAGATACTTGATACTGTTTATATTTTCATAATAAGCCTCCTAAATTTCTCATGTGTATCACTCTATTGTTTTTCTAATTATAAGTAGGGAGTAATTGTGCAAAGAAAATTAAAATAGCAAGTAGGAGTAACAAGTCTTGTACCATTAGAGCAAAGACATCATCTGTTAGAACAGGGAAAATGTCATCTTCCATGTTAAAGAAGTCAGTAACTGCCTTCTGAGTTATTGATCAGCTTCACAAGCCTTGCCTTATAGTCACACCAGGAGCTTTTATCTGAAATGTAGGAAAAGAAGCTCTGCAAACCCATGGCTTTTGGTTTTCAGAAGGGTCGAAAAAACCCCACCAGGCCATGGAGGCACCTGGTGCCATGGGTGTCTCTGGAGCTTTCTGTGTCAGTGGCCAAGGCTCTGCACCCAGGGCTCGCCCTGCCAGCCGCACAAGCCAGCCCTGACACAGGGCACAGCACCCTCAGAGCTGGCACGGCACAGAAATACCCAGTAAATCAGGTCTGAGGGATTCATTCTTCTCCAACAAATCACTTAAATGCCCTCATGACCAAGGCCTAAACTCCCAACGAATGAATCTTTCCCTTAAGCTTTTTAGAAGGAAGCTTCAGGTGGCTTCAAGAGCAGTTTGGGGGAAGGTGAGAGAGAGCTTTCTGTCCAGCTTTGTTTTGCCTGGCAGAAACCCCTCTGGAGCTGGGTCCTTGTGGGACTTACCCAGTCTCAGCAGTTCTGCCTGGAAATTCCTTCTTTGGACCCTTTGGGAAAAATTAATGTCCGCATTAATCCTGGCTGGAGGAGCAAAACCAGCACCCCACTATTTACACAGCCACAAACGTACATGCTCAATAGCATTCAATGTAAGTTTGGGTCTTGAACCTGTTACTTTTTCCATTCTGCCTCCAGCCTCAGCTGCAAACTCACCCCTGCTATTCAAGAGGGTTCAGTGCTATCAGAGCAGCATTTGGCTTTCTGCAGGCCCCAGCCATGATTTGGTTTTAAACAAATCTGGTCACGAAAAGGATTAACACTGCACTGTGGTTCTGACGCCTCCGTCAGCAGGATGCTGCTGATTCTCGGGCCACAGAGTCAAGCAGGGGTCGGCGTGGATGGGCCATTAATAACTGGAGCAAAAATGTTATTAGTACCAAAATGTCAAACAATGTACAAGCCAGCCAGCTGCACAGCAGTTAGCTTTCTTTCCACACCCCTCCCTAGACAGCATCCAGACCTGCCCATACCTAAAAGCCGTGTGCTTAATTAGGAGCATTCCCACAGAGGAAGCTTGAGGGAGGATGCATGGTATGTGAGATGGAAATGATAGGGTTTAGCTTGTAGTTGAGGTGGGAGAGTGACAGATGCAATACTGGATCTTGGATAGATGGGAAATGATTATGTGAAAACAGAATGCTTGCCCCAAAACAACAAAACCTGGAGAGTATTACTGGACTCTGTTGTGAAGGCACATCACCTTTCCTATGCAATCGAACTTGATGGTACTTTAGCATAAAGGTGACCTAGACTGTAATCACTGCCTTTAGACACTGTGAATTTTTTTTGGGTACTCTGTATTTTTATATATTGTACAATGTAAAGAATAATTCAGAAATAAAACAGACCAACCTGACAAGCCTGTGAGTTATTTCTCCTGCGTGGCCAATGCATGGTGGGGCTGGGGCTCCTGACAGTGCTGGCAGAATGGGCCAGCAGGAACGAGGGAGATCTTCCTCCTGACCTCAGTGGCCAATGGCAATGCAAAATCCACTCAGCTGCCTGAGTGGGGATATGCAGCATCCAGCCTTCCTCCCTGTCTGCACTTTGGCTGCATCCTGAGGCCCAGGTCTGGATTACATTTGTCATGAGTTGTGGTCTCTGTGGACACCAAATTGTGTTTCTGAATGTTGTACCAAAGGCTCCCTTCCCCCCATCACAAGCTCCACATCAAACCTGGCATGCCTTTCAAAAAAGGTGTTTCTGAGTGAGGTGCCCACTGAGGTGAGATCAAATACAAAATTCGGGGTGCCAAATCCTTGTCCAGATCTGCAGTGTCCCCCTCTGCTCCTCAGCTCTCTGCAGGTGACACCGAGCCCCCAAGGGCACAACTGCTCTCCATGCCAAGGCAGCAAAAAGACATTCATCCTCTGCAGAGCCTTTCAGCTGTATGTGCTCAGCTGCAGTGAAATCCTGTCACTGCTGCTGCTGCTGCTGCTGCTGCTCAAGCCCTACATATTGATGCAAAAAGTTATAAAAAGCTGAGGGACACATTTTGATTGAAGGATGATCGTAGCCTCGTATTGAAGAACGTTATAGCTCTTGTTGCATTTATTAATCAAAGTAAAGACCATGAAAAGTGACAGAGTCAGGAACATTTTAGTTTATGTTCCGATACAGCTCAAGACTTATATTGAAGTTCCATACAGAAAATTACACCATAATGTCGTAAAAAATAGATTGGATTGCTAATAACCTGAAACGTGCTACACCTGCATACATAATACTTTAATCCTACTAAATCATAACCTATCATTTGGGTGTTTTCATATTCTCAAGTGTGCATACAGGAATTTCTTTTCAATGCAGACCATTAAAAAGTAATTGAGAGGCACAAGATCAGTAAAAACAAACTTGCTGTGAATAAGATGGATTTTTTTTCCCAGTTAGTTTGCATGATAACACAGGGAGGTCATTTTTGAACAGTTTTGTTTTGCATCAAGACACCTCTGCATACAATTAGAGCAAAGTATCACATTGGAACCAATTTCCAATTTCCCTTAAATCTGTCTACCACCACATTTTTTTTCTAGTTGCTAATTTGATTCATTAACGTAACAGTTTCACTGTAGCCTCAGTAAATTTTGTTCTCTCACCTTCACTGTGCATCCCAACTGTACCCTTTTCCCTCTTTAATTCTTAATTGTGTGGCAAACAGAGAAATGTTGTTATCTTGTGGGTTCCTCATGAGGTGTGGAAGCACCCACAGCAGCGTGAGCAAAGCAGGGACCCAGGCCAGGCTGTGGAGCTGTCTGGGGGGACCACAGAAACAGCTGCAGTCCCACAGCCCCCTCCAACCTGCCTCTGGCTGTGCTTTGAGGTTTAGTATAAAAAATGCAGGAAAAGGAAAAGCAGAATTTCCTCATGACTCCTGTCTGGTCTCTGTTTCCTCCCAGCTCCCTGCAGTCGGGGCTTTGGGGACATGCTGAGCCAGAGGCTGCAGTGACAAACCTGTCCCAGCCCTGCCCCTCCATATGAAGCCCATTTGGTGGTGTTTTCTTCTCTGTTATGGGATGGAAATATCCATGGTTGGCCGGGCACTTGCCTGTGCAAGGGCACTGCCTGCACTGGGAGCTGTGGAGGTGAGGAGGGGCAGGAACTGCAGCCCAGCCCAGGTAACACCGTGAAAACGCTGGAGCAGAGACTCAGATGAAGGAGCAGCAACCACCGCAGAGCAGCTGAGCAGATGTGTTTGGGCACCAGGGCTTTATCCACAGCAAGTTGTGTCAGAGCAAGTTAATTTCCTCCCCTGAACGGGCAGCACATTGTGCAGATAACATGGAAATAAGAAATATCCTACAGCCTGATTGTAGCAGGGCTGTTGATACTCTCATTCATGAGACCCATGTGCTGCCAGGAGGATTGGCCAGGCAGAGCATTGTGCAGACTCCTTGGGAAGTAGTGAGGCTGCAGCAGTAAAAAAAGCCTCAAGTGAATCCCCTACTGCCACACCCAGCACTGCTACTGGTGCCCAGCACCGCCACCACTACCCCCAGTCCCCCCATCACTGTGATCACAAGGCCTGGCTCCAACTCCTGAGTTTCCCTCTGCCCACACAACCATTTCACTCCTCGTGAGAGCTCACGTGGTTGTGCTGCTGTGACCAGGCAGGGGGACAGTCCCCAAGCTCAGCAACATTCCCTGTGTTGGCCTGAATCAGCTCCATGCAGCCATCCTGAAGGGATGAGCACAGAGCAAGCATCTCCTCAGTGTGTGAGTCAACCCTCAACTGCAAAAGCTCTGCTCCCCCTGGTACCTCGTGTGTGCTTCCCCCCCCGCCCCCGGGGGTACAGCTGAGGGACCACACACTCCCAAACACAGCTCAGCTACCAAAAGCTTTGGAGACTCATTACAGACTGTTTTGCTAACAGTTGAAATGCATTTTGACATGGTTTGTTTTGTTCATTCGTAAAAAAACACTGACAGAGTTGTCATAGCACTTTCTGTTTAAAAAAACTAAGGCTCATATTAATCAAGAAGGTGACAGAGTTCAGCTGTGCCCAAAGGAAAAACCCAACCATGAGCACACATCCCCTGTCTTTGGTGAGATTTCAACCCTTCAATCTGCTGACAGTATCTCCAAACCAAACCATTCTCCTCTGGGGTAAGGACTGAACCAGGTGAAGGTGATTTTGGTGTTGTGACAGAAATGTAAAGCTGGCTCTTGGCAGCTGGACAGACTCTCACCTTTTCCTGCTTGCCCCAGTGTGATCACAGACCAGGTTTATTCTGTGACCCAGAGTTTTATCATCCTTTTTTTGGTTCTGACTGGCCTTATGTTGACATCTCACAGCAGCTCAAACGTGTGTAAGGTCAGCTGGTTTTCATTTTAAAGCTACTAAGATGACAAGGAAATGTTGTTGTGCTGCACATGAGCCACATCCATCTGTCAGCTCCGTGGTGTGGATCAGAATATGGAAGGTGCAACTCCATGAGTCCTCGCACCAACTGAGGCAGATCTGGAATCCAGAAACCACTTTAAGCTCCTCCTGGCTGTGGGGGAGCTGTGGGAAGTGTCTTCTGGCTGAGCAGCTGTGCTGCAGCATTGTCACCCTTCAAAATAATATCTCTGGAGATTTTCAAGGTCAAACTTCACAGTTTGTGAACCAGCAATTAGCTGGAAGCAAAAAGGGGTTCTGGCTTTCCATCACTCTGAAGACAGTGAGGTGTCTCCCAGACTCAGGGTTAGCATCGACCACAGTGAACAGCAACAGGCTGGTGAGGTTCCATCCATCTAACCTTGCTGTATTCCTTCATTTTTAAACCTCCCATAGTCATTTCCTTGCTGTCATGGAAATAATGGAGCCAGCAAAGAATTGCTCCCCTCTCAAGTGCAGGGTAATGAACAGCCATCAGAAACATTTGATATTTCCATGATGTGAAGCATCAATGGCCACAGAGAAAACTGTACCCATTTTGGCAGTACTTAATTTACTGTCACAAGCAAGCGATCTGTACGAGAGAGCAGGCACGACGCTGATACACGTTTATTTCCCTGCCAGGAGCCACATTATTGTTTTCTGTTTTCACATTTCTTAGCAACAACGTTTTTTTGTTCATAGGTTTCTTCCTAGGAGCTCGGCTGGAATTATTTTTATGTTGTCCCCAATTTACATGCTGACTTACATCAGCCTGTCCTCGAGCGAGAGCTTTGCTTTCTGCCTGAGAGGCTCCTGGCAATTACTGCTGTCCTCTGCTGCTCCATCACTCCTTTGGCGCTGGAGGAGCCGAACCTCCCTGCCTGGCAGAGCTGCCTGTCCTGGGGAGCAGCTCAGGGGCTGGCAGGCCCCATCATGCCAGGAGCTGCTGGAGCCAGGGAGGGCCTGGAGTGAGCAGATACAAACTTGTACTCTGAGCATCCCTTCTGCCCAGAGCCCCACACCCCACCCAGCCAAGAGAAAATCATCTCTCATACAGAGTGTACAAGGTGGGACGAGCTGCAGTGCTTGCCATAGGCTCAGACCTATGCTGAAAATCTGTCTCGAAACGTCTTTTTCTCCACATCAGAGGCAGTGAAGGCATTTCTGTGTGAGCTTGTGCTGATCTAGTTCACATTTCCACTGCTCATCCACTCACCACAAACCCTTCAGAGCTGCCTTTTCCTTGCCCACCATCACCCTTTGCTCTTCCAGCACCAAAACTCAGCCGCAGGGCTACAGCCACAGCCCTGACCCTCAGCTCTGCAATCACAGGCTGGTTTAGGGGAGCCCCGGGAAGGGTTTCAGGTTCAGAGCACGGAGGGGCAGTTCCTTGGCTGCTGGCATTTCCTCTGCCCATGCCTGCCTGTGCATCCACCCTGTGCTGCCCCTGGGGAGGTTGTGTCCCCTGCCCTCTCCTTTCAGTGCCTGAGCCGGGGGCGTGCCTTGCTGTCAGTCTGTGGCCAAGCAGGTGGATGGACAGACAGAGGGATGGAAGGGCTCCAGCCCATCCTGGTGCCACTGCCTTAGCCAAGGATGACTTCAGTGGGTGGCTGGCCTGCACTGGGAGAGGAGAGTGTGCTGCTCTTGGCAGCTGGCGTGAGGAATCCTGGCATGGTGAAACTCTGCACCTTCCCCTCTGTTGGCTCAAGCTCAAGTTGTGGCAAGAAAAAATAAAATGTCCTAGGTAAAGGTGGATGCCTTGGGTGCCAAGTCCCTGATGTGAGCCCAAATCATGCTCCTGGAGCAGGTAAAGCCCTGCAACTGCTCAGCTCTCATGACCCATGACGAGAGGGTAAAGGCAGCTCCACCTGCCTCTGGGGGCTGCTGCTCGTGTTTCCAGCACCAGCATCCTTGGTGCTGGGCTGCAGCCCAGAGATGCCAAAACACACAGACCCAGCATGTACAAGTGGCCCCAACCTTTTCCCCAAACTCTGCTGGTCCCACAGCCATTAGACATGAGGTATCTGTGAGAGCTCACCCTCATCTGGGCACATCTGGGCACATCTGGGCACAGCACCAAGAGCTTTCAACCAGCTGGCCCCAGTCCAGCTGCTCCCCCACGTGCAACTGCAGCACAGTTGAAGAGGGAGATGCCAGCACCCAGCACTCTCTCAGGAGAGACAGAATAAATGTCATTTATGTGCCAGGGAAACAGGAGACTTCAACAACAGCAAAGATAAAACAGAAACTGGGGGAAAAAAACTGAGAAAGAAGGAGCATCGGGACTTGACCAACACACAAAGCTACATCAGGGCTCTGAGATGGACCCTCAGTTCTCATCCCCCTAAGGGTGGAGATTTCTGTAACACTGCAAAGATAAATACAACTGGGAACTGTATCATTAGAGGCGCTTTCAGCTCCCATATATAGCCTGGAAAGAGACTGTTGCTAAGAATAGTGGGGCCCAAATATTCCACGATATGAGAGTTGACAGATTTCTTCCCAGCACTAATAGGATATGAGGCTATTTTAAACTTGCCCTGGTAAGTAGTCAGGGTGCTCTTGAAGAGCTGGTCCTAGAAAATAAACATAGATCAAGAGATGCTGGGCTGGGTCCATTCCAATCAAACACAGGATAAACATGAAGAAGGTTATTACGAGGGTTCTCCTTTCTAAAAGCCCCAGTGGAGACAGTGATGGTGAGAGCAGCAAAATCAGCTGGCCTGCAGCATCCTGAGCCCTGAGCCTGGAGGAATCAGGGTATGAAATCAGACTGTGATGCTGTGGTGGGGCTGCAGAAGCTGCCACCACGGCCAGGCCCTTCCCTTCCCTCTGTCCCCTCCCTGCTGGGGACCCTCTGCACAGCCACCCCCTGCGCCCCCCAGAGCAGCAGCAGTGCCAGACCCCCACCCCAAAACCTCACTGAAAGCCATGGAAATCCTTCCATTGGCTGGGTTGGGAGGTTGGATGAGGCCGCATTCATTTAGACTAAACAACCTCCATTTCATAGCAGTATCTGCAGTGGGGTTTGGCAGCATTATGGCAGAAATAAACTATTCCCTTGTGCTTCCTTGGAAGTGATGAACAGTGATGGCAGCAAACTGAGTAACCTCTTTAATGTGCAACAACCAGTACGTAAAATAACACGCACTTCATGGTCAGAGTCCAGTTTTAAATAGAAATTACACAGTGGATATGTTACATGGACAAGTCTATAGTGGTTTCAACATTATTTTCTCAAAAATAAAATTACACCACATCGGAGTATAGCATACAAAATGTAGAATTTGCCCTAAAATAAAATTCTATCAAATCACTTAAAAAATTACAAAAGTAAAACGCATACAAACTCCAGTAAAACTGAACAGTCTTACAGGTCAAGGATAGTTTACAAAGATGCTCTCCAACATGTAAAACCCTCTTCCTTCTCTGTATGTTCATGCAGTTCAAAAGACCCCAACTGTTAGGTGTGTCCCATAATTAAAAGCTGGTTTTTAAGACCTTTCAAGCACTTATTTCTAAAATGCACAGCGGAAGACATTAAACATGGTCAGGGAAAAGGAGATTTTAATCTAGCAAATATCATAGGCAGAGAAAAGAAATAGATCTGGAAAATGCATCATTATCCCACGGGAGCAGGAGCTGATGGCAGGCTGCCTGTGGGGACACCCTGCAGCTCTGCTGGGCTGGCTCAGCCCAGGTGACAGCAGAAAAGCTGGGGCACACAGGAGAGCTGTGGGTGGGAGGGGGCAGGGAACGCAGCTCTGGTTTATATTGCACATTCGGTGTGTCTCTGCTGGGGAGGGACAGGGAGCATCCCCCTCCCCTGGCACAGGTGGGCACCCCAAGCCCCAAGCAGCCCTTCCCCAAGTCCCCTGATGTGTCCCACACAAACCTGCACATCCCCTCTGTATAGGAAAACATGAGCCTGGAGTTGTTGTGGCTTTAACAAAGACGTGGAGTAAGGTTGGAGAAGTGGCCTCAGCCTGAAGGGAAAAGCTTCCCATAAAGAAAAAAGGTTTTGCTGGTGGTGTTTTCTTCATGTAGCAACACAAAGTGAGTGCAGAGAGTCTGTCCAGATGTAATGAGCGGAAAAATCACATGGAGGAAGCCAGTGGGGAGAGAGAGCGTGCAGGGAAAAGCTGCTACTGCAGAGAGCAGCACCTGCCTTCCCTGCTGCACCTCGGAAAACCAGAGCCTCATCCTGTGCCACCACCAGAGCTGTCCCTGTCCCCGAGGCATAAATCCCATCACAAACAAAACAAAGGTGAAAAACTCATCCTTGAGGAAGGAAAAAAATGAGGCTCTGAGACAACTGGGCTGAAGTAGACACCCCTCCTGTGCAACAACCCAGGTACCCAACACCCCTCCTCCTGTGCATCCTGGCTCAGCATTTCCCTTCTCCCTCTGTGCCACAGTCCCTGCCCTCTGCCAGGGCTTGCAGCTTCCCATGGTGCTGCTGGGGCTGAGCAGTGAAGAAACAGTGCTGGGGCTGGAGGGGCATGAACTGATTCAAAAATATTGCAATCCCAAGTAACTGGCAGGAGCCAGCACATCTGTGCAAATATTTGCTTTTGCTTGTCAAAACTTTGGACAGAGTTACATTTCTTCCACTATTTATTAGTTTCATCTGTCTTGAAACACAAACTGCAAAAATTGTAAGCAGATTGACATCTTCTTCTGACTTTGCAGGGGCTGTGCCTGCTCTGGGGCAATTCTCTGCCAGCTGAAGTGACACTGCTGGAGGGAGCAAGGCAGATATTCCTGTGCCACCCACACCCCACCTCGCAGCAGTCACGGCTGCAGGGAGGTGAGTGGAGTCTGTGCTGATGGTTGTGATGCCCTCAGGTGAAGCAGCGAGCCTGGAGGCTGCCTGGTTGTGTCCCTGTTGGAAAGGAGGCAGCAGCCACAAGGCAGCATTTCCCTCTTCTCCCCCCACAGCTGGAATGCTGGGACCCACAGAAGGTGACAAAGTTCTGGTTTTGGCAGGGTTGGCATCTGCCCTTGCACCATTGAGCATCCACACACACAGTGACCTCCTTGCACACTCCACATCCCTGCTCTTCCCCTGGGGTGCTTTAACAGCCCTGAGAATGGCAGCACCAACATTAAATACCGAATCAGTACCCAATATTGGTGTAGGTTTCCACACCAGTGTAGCAGTTTCTTACCAAGTTATTACAATGGTCCATACTTAGTATAAAAGAAACCTCCTCAAAACTAATGAAACATAAAAATGCCTTTGTCAGAGATATTTACTAATTTGCAAGTGACCCAACAGAAGAAATGAACGATTAGAGCCCTGCTGACACACCCTTACAGAGCAGTTATATCCACTGTGCAAACTGTGTAATTCCCATTCATGTTTCAGTCACTCCTGACAATTAAATCACATTTCCCTATCTTGTACCAGCCAATACACGCACATCAATCAGTGCAGCTCGTTTATGTTACAATGCAAAGCCACACAGTCACTTGCTCTGTTTACTGTAGAACAAGCCCAGCATTAACATCCCCATCACCACAAAACTTAAAATTTTATATGGATTTGATCAATCCAATGCAATATTTTGGTGCTGAAATGCCCCCTGGAACTGGGCACTTCTTGTGCACTGCCCAAATTACCACTACAAACACTGACAGAGTCTGGGGTTTTCCAACCCACTCCAGCATTAAAGTTATTCCACCCTCACTCCTTTCAGCTCTGTCAGATGGTTGGCAGTAACTGTGATGCTGTGAGCCTGAATACCTGATAGACACGGTGCCCATCTGCTTGGCCTCTCTAGGTGTGGGAACTAAAATCACAGGTTTCAGGTAAATTACAGTCTGCTTGTAAGAGATTATCTGTTCACAATATGTGCAGAATCCTTTGGGTCCGCACTTTCTTGCAGCTGGCATGATTTTCTAAAAAATCCCTATTTTTATGTATGCTAAGTGCATGGTCAGCCAACCCATCCCTGTAAAATTGCTCTGGAAGCAAGGAAGCTCCTCTGCACACCTCCAGCTCAGGGAGCAGGCAGGCCCAAGGGAGGGCAAAGGATTCCTGAGGAAGTTAATGGGTAACAGCAGTGACCAGAGACAGGAACCAGTGCTGCAAGTGGAGCCTGCATTTTCTAATCCTGGGCCTCCCCATGAGCAGCAGGGGAGCTTGCACAGCTCCACAGCTCGGGAGAAGCAGAGCCAGCAGCACTGGAAGCTGAGCAGAGGGTGACACTGAGCCAAACAGAAAGCTGAGGAGCAGCCTATGTTTAAAATGAACCATTAGGAGAGAGCAGTCACTATGGAGCATCCTTCCCAGCATCCCCAGTACAAACCACAACACAATTACCTGTGTGTTAAGGGGCTCAGCACTGCTGGGGAGGAGGTTCTTCAGGCTGTGAACTAACAGGCCACAAAGAGAAGGAAATTCCAGGGCTTCTCAGGGTTCCTTCCTCTGCTGACAAGTCCCAGGCTACACAGCAGCCACTGCTGTGACTGATTCAAGTTAAAGAGACTTCAAAATTCCTCATCATAAAGAAAGGCATTAACTATTCTGAGCCTATTCTGCTCTAGTGCTAATTGCATCAGCACTGCTAAGGGCTCTCCCTGCGCTTCAAACTCAAACTTCCAATGAAGTGCAGGTCTCCTGGCAGCTTGGACTCTTGCTAAATCCAAACAAGGGTGGACCAAGTGACAACACTTATACAAAAAATATTTCTATGGGTTGAGTTGTGTTACTGACACGAAATGGACTGCTCCTCCACAGAAGGATGCTGCTGTGGGGCACAGATGGGGATAAAATGTCTGTCAGAGATCTCAGCAAGCACATTTAAAATCCTCACCTCCATCCTGAGCCAGACTTGCTAATCTAATAAAATCCCAAGACTGAACACTGTGTGTGTGGAATGCAGCCGTGTCCTGCACAACTTCAAGTAACTTGGGAGCAATCCTTTGACTTTCACTTGGGCAGATTTCCATCAGACTTGCTGGGAACCCAGGCTGAGCCCTGACTGCAGAGCAGTGCCTGTGAACCCAGAGCAGGTTTCCAGCAAGGCCCAGCTGGGCTGCCCAGCCCTGGAGAAGGTCCCTGCCTTGTGCAGAGGCCCTGATGGCTGTAATTCAGACCCCACTGCAGTGCCAGGCAGACACAGGGCATGGGCTCTGCACAGCAAGGCTTTGGCAGCCAGGGGCTGCAGGGGGTGTCTGTGAGAAGCTGCTGGAAGCTTTCCCATGAGGGACAGAGCCAACACCAGCCAGGCTCCAAATGGACCTGGCTCTGGCCAAGGCTGAACCCATCAGCCATGGTGGTAACACCTCTGGCATAACAGACTAAGGAGGGAAAGGAAGCTACTGCACAGCAGCAATTGCAGCCAGAGAGAGGAGGAGCTCTGCAAGTACCCACATCAGTGCAGAGGGAGGGGCAGGAGCTGCTCCAGGCACCAGAGCAGAGATTTCCCTGCAGCCTGTGATGCAGACCATGGTGAGGCAGCTGTGCCCCTGCAGCCCATGGGGAGCAGTGATCCACCTGCAGCCTGTGGAAAACTCCATGCTGTGCAGCTGGATGCCTGAATGAGGCTGTGGGCCTGTGGGAAAGCTGCTGGAGCAGACTCCTGGCACAATGGAGAGAGGAGCCCAGGCTGGAGCAGGTTTGCTGGCAGGATTGTTCCCAAAAGTCTGTGCCCACACTGGTGAAGTTTGTGCAGGATTGTTTCCCCTGGGAGGGACCCCACACTGGAGCAGGGGAAGAATGTGAGGAGTCCACAGGGCATGAGACGTGTGATGGTCTGACCCACAGCTCCCATTCCCTGACCCCCTGTGCTGCTGAGGGGAGGAGGGAAAGAAAACCACAAAGTTAAGGCTGGAAAGAAGGGAGGGGTGGGGGGAAGGTGTTTTCAAAGATTGGGTTTAATTTCTCATTATCCTACTGTGATATAATTGCTAGTAAATTGGTTTCCCCAAGTTAAACCTGTTTTGCCCATGATGGTTAACTGGTGAGTGATTTCTCCCTGTTCTCACCTCAGCTCATGAGCTTTTCATTGTATTTTCTCTCCCCAGCCCAGCTGAGGAGGGCAATGACAGAGCAGCTTTGGTGGCCACGTGGCGTCCACCCATGGTCAATTCACCATACAGAGAAACAGCTACCAAAGCATCAGAGTCACAGTGAGCCATTCACACTGACTCAGAATAACAATCAACAGGGTTAAAAACAAGAGGTTCACTCTTCTCCCCTGACTACAGAGAGCCTGCATCTGGAAGCACTGACAAATATTTTGAATTGTTTGATGCCTTCTGGAACAGAAGCAGAATAAGTTGTAGTCTGAACACTGTGTAAAATGTTTCTCCATCTTAAAATAGTCACGACAGTGAAAGGATTAAAAATCTCTGTCACCTGGGATAGTGCCTGATCTGAGCAATTTTAATCTTTATATAGCTACAGTAAATTGCAGAAACAGAGCTCTGAAGAGCTATCCGAGCTTGCAGTTCTGCCATGACAATGCAACTCCAGACTCTTGGCAAGCAATCCTTGGTTTCAGAAGACAATAGGTAGCAGCAGCTACTCAATACTGAAACTATTCCAGGCACTAAAACATAGTAAAAAGAAGCTGGACAGTTAACACCACTCATCTGAAAAGTAAGGGATGATGCCAGTGGATCTGAACGTGCTGGTTAGACTGATTTCATTACCCCTGTGCAGGTTAGCTCCACTGCCACAAAGAGCCTGCTTCAAGACAGAAAAGATCATTTAGAGCTGATATAGGCAATGAGTTAAATCCATTTTCAGTTACTACAGTAAGTGCATCAATTGCTCTGAAAACACAGAAGTAGGGAACATGTTTTATTTTACTGCACAGATACACTCCTGAGTTACGTCTTAGAGGTGTATTCTCTCTGCAAAAGGAGAGCAGGCAAAAGGAACAGATCCGTGTCTGAAAGGAAGTTCTGGATTTGAGTGAGCTTACTGTGTTGGTGGCACCCCAGCAGCAAAGAGCCCTACACGTGAGCAGAGGGTGCTTCATTCAACTTCCAGAGACACAGAGCCCTGCCCAGCAGCCTCCTCCAGCATGTGCACCCACCCCCTGCCACAGAACTGCCACCACAGGAGATCATTCACCCCCTGGAAAGAATCCCTGTGGCAGACAGCGCACGACGCGTTCCCAGTGGTGGCAGTGACTGGCTGGGTTACAAACAAGGGCACATCACCTTCCCCAGACAGGATCACTTGGAGCAAACCTAGGGAAACACATACCCTTGCACAACTTATATATATATATATATGTATCTCTTATATATATAAGTTTTATTTGTGTATACATTGATATAAATATGCACGCCCCCACACACACACAAACACACCCCTGTAACACAAAGCACAGAACACACACACACACATACAGAAATATTTTAAATTATGCTGAACTGAAGTCTAAGAATATAATTAAGAAATTATTAGCAGGTTTAAAAATTGAGTTAAAAAACTATTCAAAGTGTCTTTAATATTTATGTTCAAGTAAGGGCCAGAACGACCACAGATTAGTACTGATAAAAAGAGCTGGCATTAATTTCCCATATTATGCCAGAACTCGTGAGTTACTCCTCATTGTCCAACTCATTGTCATTTCGCCATCAATGCACCTCCTCAACTAGAAAAGGTTTTTTTAGGAAACAGTGATTTCTCAAGACTTGGGTTACAAGAAGTATTGTTTAGGCACCCTCAGTCATAAACTAATAGTAAAAACTACACACACCTTAGAGTATCAGGAGAGAACTAGCAGGACTCAGACATCCACACCCACAGTATTCAGTGGCACAAACAGAAAAAAAGGCAGTACTGGAGATGGAGGATGGAATGGTGACACAGTGGTGGCCTCTAGAACAGCAACATTTACCCAGAGTGACACTCCAGTACACCACACATGTTCCATATTCAGGAGATATGGAACCATGGTGGCATTTCAGAGATGACTGTGGGTGCAGACTGGGATTCAGTGGCAGCTAAAGCTATCGTTTACTTGTGCTCCAGGGTGATAACAAACACCTCTAATAACACTGCAAGGATTATCTGGGATATTTAGTATGGCTAAAAACCCTGGTACCAGTGTCTTATATCAGAACTCACTTTATTAGAATGTAAATGTAGTGTACAAGCACCAAATAATTTTAGCTTAACTGTTTAATGGACATTCAATATATAAATGACTAGTGATTTTAAAGAGATCTTGAAGAAAAGATTTTTTTCCTTTTGTTAAGACTATTCCCTATTTTTATTCTGATAGAAGACTCTGAAGATTACTGGTACCCTGGTGTGTAAAACGGTGAGTCAGCACACAGGCACACACACACACACACACACACACAACATACACCTCACTGCTACATCAACAGCCTCTTCAACAGAGAGCCCCAGCCCTGGCACAGGGACCTGGACAGCAGAGAGATTCTCTTCGTGCATTTCGGTGTCACCATCACCACTCCAGTTCCACATTTATGGCAAACCAAGATGGTCTTGAATATAAGAACAACCCGTCCCTCACCCTCTCTAAATAAAGCCATGAATAAGTCTTGAAATTTCTTTGTTTTTCTGCTGTTCAGCTGTGCAAATCCAGGCAGATGTGCAGGCTGCAAAGCCGACTTCCAGTCTCTTCCAAGCCCTCACCAGTCCGGCGTGATCACACAGAGACGACAACGTCGAGATAGAGTCTGTCGTAGGACTCGCGGAAGCACAGGATGAGGAGCAGGCTGAGCAGACACGACCCTGGCAGGCACCAGTTGAACCAGGAAAACTCTGTAAAAGCAGAACAGAGACCCAACCTCGGTTATCAAACATGTTCTGTGTTTAAAGCAACCAAAACTCGGACTGATGGCAGGCTTGAAGGAAATTGCTGTGTTCTGACAAAACCCTGACAGCTCCCGATTGATCGATGGTTAGCACGGTCTGTGAGCCCTCTCCATGGACACCTTAAGTTATATAAATTTATAACCAATGCCTCCAGCTAACCTAAATCCTCCTTATTCAACCTGCCAATGAAGAGAACGGGAAAAAAAAATAAAATCTATCATTGCTAATGGAGAATAAACCACTTCCAAAGACTCTGCTCATTAGTCCCTTGATTTCTATGGATTGAGAACTAAAATTAAAAGCATAGGAAGAAACTGGGGTTGATTTTTAATCGAACCTACTACATCATATAAGGAAGGAAAACCAATTCTTCAGAAGAAACTTGTGCATAATACGATCAGTTAAATTTAAAAGTTGTTGCAAAACCAGGCCCTCAGAAGCCTCTTTTCAGCTGTTGGACACAACAACAGCTCTTAAAAGCCTGTGTTCCGTATTCAAGAAATCCTATCATCTGATATTTGACTAATAACTAGCAGTTTGATTCAGGGTTTTTTTCAAACAAGTACAATTTTTTTAAATTTTTTCCATTATTATTATTATTACTATTATTATTCATTATTAATTATTTAATTTTTATAGAATCCAAACTCTCCCTCAAGGTCTGAGTTAATCAAAATCAAGGCTTAATCACTGCTACCTTCTTAAATCTGTAATTTATATTGCTGAAAGAAAAAGCATGATTTATTTTCAACAATGTGAAGGACAACAGTCAGAAAGTCAACATTCCATAACCAGTAACCTTCAACAACACCCTCCTTGATCCACCAAAAACCCTTATGGATTTGTTTAGGCAGTAATGTTACTAATACCATAGCAAAATTTTCCTAGGCTTGGAGAAGCCTATTGACTATTTGCCTATTGACTTATGTGAAGTCAATAGGCAAATGCTTTGCTATTATTTTCCTTATAACATTCCTGCTTAATTGGATTAAACAGACTTTAACTCAAATATCCTAAAAGACAGAATTTAACTTGTGAATCCTTGATGTGATTTTTGATGCAGACTTTGTGACAGCACTGACGATGCAGGGAACGCATCAATTGCGCAAAGCCAAAGGTCAGATTCTTTTTGTTTTTCCCTTGGAAGTCCCTGCAGAAAAAGCAAAGGAAACCTCATCCAGAGGCTGCAGCGTTGGGGCACAGCACTAGCAGGGAGGCAGAGTTTTAGGAAGGTTTACATCCCCACTCTGGTAGCTGAACCAAAGTCTTCAGTGCACTGGAAAGCTTCCAGCGTTTGGGTTCTTCACAGCATTTGCAGTATCAGTACAAGGAGAAAAAGAGAAATAGGAATGAAAACTACTGAAAGATTATTTGGCCTAAAAGGGAAGACCAAGGGAACAAGACGAATTTGACTGAATTCTGATTTATCTGTAAGCTTCTTAAATGCCATTAGAGGATATATTTGAATCAAATGAAAGCACATGATTAAGATCATTATCTACCTTCTAATGGATTTCTGTAATCAGAGGAGCCAATAGCACCCCTAGCACTGATCCCCCCCAGTGACCACACGCTCTTTCATACTTTCTATCAAAGAATGGCTTGTCCTAAGCACAAATTACTTTATTTATTTTTCCTTTTGAAGAAGTAGGGGAAATATTTTAAATGTATGGGTATATCAATTTCAGGTTTATCCTAACCAGCATTTACTGATATCTCAGAAGGAAAGAAATATGTCAGACAAAAAATGGTCCCAAATACCCTATTTATGGGGGAATGAGTCCACTTCATTGTAATTCTTTCATAAGAAATGAAACACCATATCCCCATCCTCATTTATTATGTAATGCCAAACACTGAAAAAATTCTCAGAATATTTGTGTCATCTTTCCAGCTCAGGTACAGATGTCAGAAACAACAGTATGTGTGAACAGAGTTCACACCAATCAATATCAAAAGCACACTTTAAAATGTAAAGACCAGCTCACACCACCCAAGGCTAGCCCAGATGGCATTCAGGTTTTACAGTGATACAGTTCAGTATCAGTATTAAAAAAATTAGATAATTTCTCTCCATTTTCTCTTCCAATTTGGAAGAAGACTGTCATCCTGCTTGCAATTTCCTGGCAGAAAGACAAACCATGCTGAAACACTGTCCCAGGTTGAAACCTTGATAATTTCTAGCAGAATTCAATCTGAAATTTGTCACTCTCCTCTTAGTTGTAAAACACAACATCTTAAGAAGTAAGAATACATAAAGGGTCACATTTTCTAATGCTTTACAAATACTACACCATGAAGCAAATGTTTCCCATAATGACAAAATACAAAGAAAAACTCTGCATCTTTAAAAACCATTAACAAAGACCACTTCCCTTTGAAAGCAAGTTGGGTTCTTATTTTACAGCTTAGAGTAATAACATGTATTACAGTCTACTAAACAGCCAGTTGTAAATTACAATTACAAGTTAGGAGGAAGCAAATATTACTTGAGAGACGAGAAAGTCTGAATAAATTGACAAAGACATGAAGTGGAATCCTGTTGTGCTGGATTAGGCCATGGGACTACCCAAAGGAATGCCTGTTCTGCCTTTGAGCAATGGTCAGGAGATCTCTCTGCCTTGCAAGGGCACCTCTGATCCACTGAACAGAGCTGGCCTTCAATGCTCTGTCTCTCCTGTGCAACACAGTTCTACCCAAGAGCATGAGATTGGGTGAGCTGTGCTGTGGTTCTGAACACACATAGATACAAACATTATTAGTGGTCACGATTCCCAGGCCTTCATAAAATATGATGCCAGTGTGTACCTTGGTGGTTTCTGGCTACAGCAAATTCAAGTAGAATGATCTTTCATCTATGTAATTTCATTTTAATAAGCATGCATATAGAAAAGAACAATTAAAATTCTTGTTCCTCGCTGCCCTTGCTCGGATTCAAACATTTGGTTATTAACAGGAATTGTATGTGCATATCCTTCCTTTTACTGACAAAGGTATGTCCTTAAGGAGAAATAAATTTTCCAAGTGGTTTATATTTCTTACCTGTATGGTAAAAAGTGAGGAAAAACAAAAGCACTCCCATGAACACATTACTCAAAAAGGTGACAACTCCACAGCTTATTCCTTCTGGAACAGGGTAGACTGTCTCCACAAAGAGCTCAAAGAATATCGGTACGCTGCTGTTGAGGAATATACCCAGCAAAATGCAGGATGTGTACAGTGTGGCTATGACAGAAACAAAAACAGTTATTAATTTCATGCTGGTGTTTTTTCCCCCTATTCAGAGCTGCCAAGAATACTAATATCTGAATAACCAAAAAGTGCATAAACTTATTTTTATCCTCTGTGTATCACAAAGAACATCACATCCCACTAGCCTTAGGAAGAACACAGGCATTGATTTGTGAAAAAAAATCAGAAATACTGATTTATTTATCTATTTATTTAAACAGAATCCATGAAGATACATTCAGTTATTTGGACTTCCCTTGTAAGTAAAACAAACAACAAAATTATGAATGCAAAGCATCACCTACAGTTTGATTCACCTCTGAAACAAACAAAAAATATTGTCCTACACACAATTAGGACAGGGAGCAATTAATGCACCAAATTGGAATTGGACATGGATTAACCTTTTGACTTAGCTCTAAAGGTCAAAACTAATTTTGCTACCATTTTACAAATAAATACTAATGATCTACCAGCTATCAAGACATTAGTATTCAGCACAGCCTGAGCTACAACATGTTGAATCCCTTCTGGCTTCAAAAGGAAATGAAGGGCACCCAGCTCCTGACAGGAACGGGACAGATTTGATAATGCAGATTATTCACTGCTGTAAAACGATTTGTTTTTCTTGGACAAACCAACAGAAGAATGTGACATTTCTTCAGCATCCTTAGCTATTTTGTTCTACAATTTCTAATACTGCCAAATATTTCACAGTACTTAATATAGAAGCCTAATATACCTATAATTTAATAAACATATTATAGCTATTTCTGGACCAAAAAGAAACCCCACAAAACTTCACAATAATTTAGTACCTATTTAGAAATTTAGGTAAGTTTTTTCTTAGTGCTGTCTTGGACAGAGAAGATTTCCTGACTTGCAATCTCAATAATCTGAGGTTACTGACCACATAAAAATAAGAAGGAAATTATCAGAAAGCTTGAAATAACCAGAAAACTGGAATAATTTCTGAGGTTCCCACCAAAATACTAAGAAAATTGAAAGAAAAAATTTTCAGATACAAAAGTGTTATGAAGTCACAGGTAAACTATTTATAGCATCTTTTCACTGCAGTGAAAAGATTGTATGGTACAAAATCCTTAGAAATTTTTTCATATAAATATATATATGTGTACATATTTCAGTTTAATTTATACTCTTCAGTCTTAGAAAGGGGAGAACTGAAACAGCTCTGCTTCATCTTCTCTTAAGCACTGCTCAAGCTTTCAACTGAGAAACTGTTAGGAAGCAGGAAATGTTCAGCTTAAAAAAATACTAAAAATCAGCTTTTTAAAATATAAAGAATCATGTAAAAAAATAAAGGCATTAAGGAGCAGAAAGAGCTATCTATCACATCCTCTATTTCATGTGGTTTGCTTCCAAGGCACAAAGACATATTTCTTTCTCTACAGAGGACTTTTCTGGAGAGGAAAAAGGAGGCAGAGCTGGCCCCCGCTTTTTTGAATATATCACAATACTCTGAGCTGTTAAGAAAAACAAACAAACACAAACAAACAAACAAAACCAACCCCCTCAAAAAAACCATGGTAACTTTTCCTACTCTTGAATTCTCCTGTCATAAACTGCAGAATAAATCAAAGAAACAGATGCAAGGTATGACCAGGAGTTGTCAGAGAGAAAAGAAAAAAACCCATACAGTATGAAGATGTTCTTCCTAATGCGTTCCTCTAGCTAACACTGAAGACCTGATTCCCCAGTTAAAAGATCCATAGATTTTTGCTGCAAGTCCTCACCAGTGTTTAAAGTTTCATGAGCCACTCTTTGAACTCCCATTTACCTCAAACACTGCTGCATATTGCTCTAACTCTCTCTAACTGCTGTTGGGTGCAGCCAGAATATCCAATCACACTCAGTGGTTGGAAATTTTTGTATTGGCTCGAGAGACCAACACACAAATGAAATAGGAGAATCTCTTAAGACAAATGAACATCTGTCCCTTATTACACTCAGTTGAAGATGTTATAGATAGACTTGTAACTTCTAGAAAACATTTTCAGAACCTCCCCCTAAGAAGAGAAGGTGGCAGCCAGCTGTAATTCTGTATCAGAAACCCAAACAGTGGAAATAGTTCAGAAGCTGCTGAAAGTCACAACAGCACCATGGAAAGTGAAGCAGTGAACAGTGTCAGAAGCAACACCTCTGCAAGAGGGCTGAAACATCTTCCGTAAGGAGCAACAGCCAGTAAAGGGAAATCATGCCTCCAAACAGAGACGATGTCTAGACATTGTCAGAGTCACTGAGGTAAAGGCAAAAATTAGCAGCCTTGTGAAGATCAAGACTTCATTTAATACAGTAGATGCCAAGGTTTCCATAACATGAGCAGAAGCCTTCAAGCTAGATTTGCTAGTTTAAAATACACTCAGTTGAATTACATCATTCCTCACCACTAAAAGGTACTAAGGTGACCAGCCCACAAGTGAACAAGGACAGTAACTGTGTACCTTAGAAACAACACCCTCACATTTCCCTGTCACAACACTCACACAAACACACCCACTGGCACACACCTCACACTTCCATACTACGAGGAGCAAAGCAGCTTTAGCACCACCCTTTGGCTGCCCCAAAGCACTGGCTGCCTTTTGTGCACACCAAGAACTGCCAGCTGAACACCAGTGACAGCACCTCAGCTGAAATCACAGGCAGTACTGATAAAACAAGGTCTGTGCAGAGGTACAGGTACACACATCTTTGATTTAAAAAGCAGAAATGTCACAGCAAAAGGACAGACAGAATATAGCATCCAGTAGATGCTAATTTAAGTTCTAAATCTAATGGAAACAATAGCTTTTAATTGGGAAACCACAAAAAGAAGCTCTGAAAATGAGGGAGATATGTATGTCTGAAAGCCTTCTTTAAATGGTACATATTGTAGTAGTGGGAAACTGTTTTTTATTTCATGCATCTGTGAATCACCCAGGGTTATCCTGAGTGCTATACAAATAAGCTTATTCCAGTAACTTGGCAACTGAGTCACAAATCCAACCAGTCAACTAGACAGGAACTCAAAGACAAGATGTGCAGTTTTAGAAAAATAAGTCACAGAACCAAGTAAAACCAGAATTCAAAAGTGTTTTTTCTTTTTTATTTCACATGCTAAACAGTATAACTCATATTCCAGCTCGTGGGTGACAGGATAGCAGGAAGATACCACCTATTAACAGGGACCATTTGCTTTCCCTCACAGAGACCTTGTGCTGAAGGAACACAAACAATTACCATGATTTTATACTGCAGAAGAACAGCTGCTGAAGTTACAGCAAATGTTCTTTCAATTAAGACAGTCTTAATGACAGTCATTGGAAATGAATATAAGGATCTGGAAGCACTGACAAAAAAAAAAAAAAAATAGAAGAGATGATTCACCAAGAAGCTAACATTATGTCCTACAGAATAACAACTAATTTGGATAGGCATACACTGGAGACATGTGTCATGCTACTAGCATAAAAAAAATCACTTTTTCTAGGGAAAAGGAATTAATTAATTGCCTATGAAGTTATGTGCAAAGTTGTGTATCCAAGACAGTGGCAGCTATGGACATCAATAATGGAACTGGGCTAGGTTTTTTAAAACATGATATTAATTGAAATAGTTTAAAAGATGTTTGTGTGCATTAAGCAGCTATTTCTCAGGTTGACCACTGCAAAAAGATCAGCCAAGGCAAAACACCCATCCAAGCACAGCTGTTTCAGAGAACTGGCCAGGAGCTGCTGCAGCAGGAGGCTCAAGCCATGTTTCATCACGTCATGTTCATGCTCGAGGTATGAGGTAACCCTTGCTATTCCCTCAGCACTCATTCTGCTGGCCAGGAAGGAAGCAAGGAATAAAATGCGCCTTGGTAACAGCACTAGAGATGTCACCAGTTCAGTGACTTGGGACTGATGGTGATACAGTGGCTTAGCACAAAGAGTGGCAAGAAGGAAGGTTCCTGCTTGGCTTAACTCCTACAGGCCTTCAGCTACTGGATGGCAAATACAAGCCCATATCCCAGAAAAAGACTTTCTCTTCTCCCAGCCACAAACTGGGAGAGTATCATTAATTTATACCAATTAAAAAAAAAAAAGGGGGGGGGGGGAGGGGCAAGAGAAAAAGTTTGGGATTCAAACAGGGAAGTGATTTAAATGACAGCCTTCACTTGCTGTCCTCAGATGAGCCTCCAATGCAGCAGAAGGAGACTCAACTATCTCTGACATCCAAACAGTTTCCCAGAATTTTTCAGGACGTTCTGCAACATGTTTAGCTATTTATTCTTACATTATACCATCACTGAATGTGTAACTACAGAGCCTGACCTAAACCCAAATGAAATTGATGGAAGGACCTCAACTGATGTGACTAGTTCTTATCAACCATTAGCACATGTATCTTGGCTGATTTTTAACAAAGAGTATGAAATATTACCATTTATTTTAAAAAAGTGGTTTTCAGATAAATTTACTCAGGAAATGCTGTATCAAGTGCAAGCAAGTGGTACAGTATCTCCTTCCAAAGTCCCCTGCCAGAATCCCTTGAACTCTGTACATTCTGTAACAGCTCTCTTCTGAGACACACTCAGCCAAAACTCACACGAATTTTATAGAGACAAACAGGAGAGTAAATACAATGGAATATATTCTCTTGGGTGCAGCACACAATCTAAAGCAAAACCTGTGGAGATCTAGGGCATTTTGTTATTGCCCATTATAACTGGAACCCAAACATCAAAATGAAAGGATAATGCCTCATGTGGATGCAGGCTTTGTTGATTTTAGTGCTTCAGTGTCCCCATGACCAATTTGAACAATTCAAGTTAGTTCCTGCCAAAATCTAAAGTCCATTAAAGTAGAATGAAACCTCCACATAATCTAACTCTTGCTACTGGCCATGGTAAGAAAAGTCATGGAAGAAGTCATCCTTAATTTTTCCATGAGAAATGTGATTCCCTTAAGGTAAGATAGTAAATTTTGCTGTAATTCAGTTATGGGAATGAAAAAACACAATAGAAGAAAGATGTCTCTGTAGTGCACATTTATAACATCAGTATGTTTCATTGCCTGCATTTCCATTCCAGCACGCACTGATCAAATTGCTATCTCATGATATAGCTTTGAAAGTAACCAAAAATCTGATCAAATTTGATTTGTTCTACATTCTTCTCATGAGAAAAGCAAGTGGAACTTGCTTTGAAAGCTGAGCATTCAGTTTGGACAACTACGAAGTGAAAAAATTACTGAGTAAGCCTCAACAAATGAAAGAGGAGAGGGCTGGAAATTACATAATATTTGAGGTTTGCTATCGATGGATATTTAAAGTGCCCAGATTCATAGATACTCATCCCTGAATGCTCTTCCCAAATTTCATGCACTGTATATTACTGAACACTGTTTTTTAAAAGAAAATAACCCCCTAAATTAGTTCTTCTTCAAGCACTCTTCTATCTGTGAAGTTAAAGCAGCTGTCAGCAAAATAAAGGTCATTATTCTCATCTTATGAGTGGGAAAAGCACAGCAGGAGTCAGAGTAATGATTTGCCCACAGCCGTAAGCAGGTTAATGTTTTCAGACCACTGTTTTATCCTCTGGGTCCCCCTACCTTACACTTACCAAGCCCATCTTGTTTATATTAAAGAAATTAAACTGAAATAATAAACCAATCAGTATTATATAATTAGCACCTCTCTTTTTCAATACTGTGCTTTGTAGATGAGGACAGAGAGACAGATGTGTTTATAATGTTCAATCTGTTGAACCTGAAAATAAAGGTGTAGGCTGCTTAACCTAAATACAGTCATCAACTTATGGAGTTGCCACTGTATTCAGTGTCTGCCATGTAGCACTAGAAAAGATTTTGTAAAGCAAACTTCTGCTGAATGTGCTCATAAATATTAGAATATTCTTGATAAGCTATGCTGAAAACATTCAATCTGAGCTGTGAGCAACTAGTGTTGCATATCAATTTTTGGAAAATGCTAGTATTTGTATCCAGAGATACTACCAGCAATACAAAGTGGCAAGATACTGAAACTGGCAATACAATGCCTTACGCAATTATTTTGGGTCGAGGTATCCCATTGTACACAAATTCACATAATGAAGTTGAGTACAAAGCAAACTAACAATGAACTTGGCAAAGAGAAGCAGATCAGCAGCTGCACTGGGAATTCAATGGAGAAAACTATTTTAATGCTCGATGTGTACATAAAATTATCTTTGAAACTGAAATGCAAATAATATACATTAAAATTAAAATTTCTTAAAATAAAATTCAGGCTCGCTTAAAATATAACCCAATTCCAGAATCAAGGTTTTTGGAGGGCTGTGATTAGCTGATGAGAGGTGGTTTAGACAGAAGACAGTAGCTGGCACTGTATCATTATTGCCTTGCTTTCTTTTTTCCCCACACTGGCTGTTATAGTTCATATACATGGCTCTGAATACACTTTTTAAAAGATCTTCTGGAGTTACATTAAGAAGTCAGCAAAAGACACAAAACTTGACTTCCTCCATGGGAGGAGGAAAAATGGAGCGTATTATGCAAATACAAAGCAATGCAGGCATTACTCAATACAAACAATGCTAAACAGTGTAATTTAAAAGAAACCACAAATTCAGTCATTGATTTTTAATATGTGCATTAAAGGTCTCCATTCTAAGTAATTACATTTTGTAGGAAATATCTTTAAATTGTGTTGTGCCTATTTAAAAGGAATTCGGAGAATATTATACAAACAAGGTGAGGAAAATACATTTTGCTGTGACCATTTTTTCAAATATCCTCCCTCACCCAATATTTAAACCAGACATGTCTATAACTGCTACAAAGAACACCAATTAAGAGCGGTTTGGTTTGCTTGTATTTTAAAAATAAATATTTAGAGATTTTTTTTCCTTTTCTTTTAGGCTGAATAATTGACCAAACTCTCTCATCTTTTTTATGGTTCCATAAAAACACATCCACCTACTGCTTGCTCTGAGCCCAGGTGGGAGACAGGCAGAGGGTTTTCAGAAGAGCGAGATGAGCATTTGTCACCCAATATCCACACGCTGAAGGAAAAGACTGGTTTTGGACCTGGGGAAACCACTATCAGGGTCTGCCTATAGATGCAACATTTATTCATGGATCAAGCAGCTGTCAGGTGAGATACAGCAGCTGATGATGATGTCCAACCAGCCTTCATCTCTGTAGTGAAGCCTGCCTTAACAGCTGGGCCAGTACAAAGACTCCCATAAGGCATTTAGTCTCCCCCCCAAAATGACTGTCCTGTCCTGTGAAACAGCTCCCTTTTAACTGTACCAGCAATCCTTCAGATCATGTGGATATTTCAGCAGTTTCCAGGTATTCCTGAAGATGGCAATGCTTGTGGCTTTGCAGGGCAAAGCCTGACTTGTTCAAGAGAACAACACTGCAGGCAGGCCAAGAGAGGAGGGGGAAGTCCCTCCCAAGATGGGAGCTGCATGGCTGGAAGGGAAAACCTCTTTGGAAGATAAAATGTACACCCCCACAAGTTTTCATGTCAGTTTTGAACCCTGCTTGCTCTGCCTCAGCATTTAAATAAGGCTGAAAGTGTGGACTGAGATCCATCACTGGCTCTGTAGCACAGCCAAGCCCAACACTTGTGCTCTTTGCCAGAGGACAGGAGGAAGTGGAGGAGCCTATGAACCTTCTGGCAACATCAAAACCTGCCTTCAATAACACAACAATCCCTGCTTTGCAGCAGGTGTCCAGTGCTGCCTGCAAAGTGGCTCTGGAACACAAAGTATTTTATGGACCTTGTCTGGGAAAAAAAAAAGGAAAGAAAATAAAGAGGACAAAAAGAGAGAGAAAAAAACCCCCAAAACAACTGAGAAATAAAACAAAAATTTAAAAGAAAGATGAATGAGGGAAAAGCCCCACAATGATGTCTGCTTTTGTTCTGCACATCTTCCAGCTCTACAAAAACCACACAGAGAATAACTACTTGGCAGTCCACTGTCAACACTTGTCCACTGATACGCAGAGTGACTTCCACCTTTACCAGCTACCACTAATCACTTCCAAAAGCTGCCAGCCCACAGCCTGCATTTGACCTCCTAGATTTGTACTCTGATACACTCTACATCTCAAACTTTTAATTAAAAGGAGATGAAAAAAAGGAAGTTCATCCAAATCAATTCAAATGTACCGTTTCTCCCAATTACTGTGAATGCAGAGGTCATCATCATGTTGCACCATTACATTGAGGAATAATCTAGCATGAAGTCCTATAAATTAGCTTAAATAGCTTGTGTGTTTTCATCCATAACAGCATATTTCATAAAGATATACCACTGCTTTTCTGTGTACAAGGAACTAAATTGAACAGGCACATTACATCTATTTTATAAGAACTTTAATGAGAAAAGCCTGATACAAACCTTCCCCCACTGCGTATCTATGAAATTTAAACAGAAGAAAAAAGAGATCTTATTTTCTGGCTGCACATTAGACTCTGATGCTTTAGATTGCCTGTTTTTTGGGTTTTTTTTGAGGAATGCAACACATTCCTGGCACTTCTATTCAAACCAAGCTTGTGTTTTAAAGAAAAGGGTTCAATATTTACAGTGACATATATAAAAACAGCACAGACAGAAAACTGATATATAATTACAACTTAATCTAAGGAATCATCCCATTTAAGAGAAATGGTAAGTGCATCAGAAGTACAACCCAA
Organism: Eopsaltria australis; assembly: GCA_034509425.1. Classification (NCBI taxonomy): domain Eukaryota; kingdom Metazoa; phylum Chordata; class Aves; order Passeriformes; family Petroicidae; genus Eopsaltria; species Eopsaltria australis. The sequence goes on along the minus strand of JAVTVJ010000067.1, from coordinate 1,530,856 downwards.
TCCCTGTATTTGAATCAAGGGATGCTAGTCAGCATACTATACACCAAACCTCAAACACCCAACCTACTTTTATGTCCTGACAGTGGATCACCTTTCCAGAAAAAGCAGCACAATGCACCTACATGCTACAAACAAGTAAGAATTCTTATAGAACCTATGTTGCATGGTGAATTCTTTACAAAAAACCAATACAATAACATCAGAGAGAACTCCATCAGTTTTGTTTAGGAACACTGGCAAGTACATACGTAATGACTTTCCCCTCTTGAAAACGTCTCTGCTTCATTCTTATGCATAGACTTGAAGGGTCATTTATGTGTTTGGCTTGTTGCATCAATTCAGAGGATAGAGTTACTGTAAAAATTTACATTACTGCAGGCTTGTAGTGATGAAGCAGGCAAGCAGGAGAAAAAAGCTTTCATTGCATTTATTTTAGATTTGATGGAAAAGTGTAGTCATTCAGTATGACAACAGCCATCATGAAATTTGATTTGTTTATTGATTAAATTATGTTTTATTTAAGCAGAATTTTTGAAAGCATTGAAATTTCAAGATAAAGGACAAATTTGACCTGCTCATCCAGATGGTATTGCTCCTGAATTGATCATGTATTTCAATTTGCTGTACCCACTTTAGTTTATAGTTGTGACATTTGCAGTGCACCAAGGACACTTACTGAAACTCAAAGTTAATTTGAGTAAAACACTAGTCTATATACTACTCTCCAGACCAAACTCTTTTATTAAAAATGGGCAAAAACCGTTTTAATTTCTCCTAGAATGCATTAATTGTTTGTAACAAAGATGGCACTTTATTTTAAAAGTATTTATAGACTTCTTTACTAAATAAATATATTTTGAATCTTGATGGCTTAAGTTTTACTTGCTACTCTGTTGAAGGTCTTGGAATCACAGGTGGATCAGTTCTTTGGTACAGATAATAAGGTGAAGGACAGATTTTTAAGAATTAAGCAGTGCTAGCTTTCAACTAAGGTAGTTCAGCTCACTGGCAGTCCAACCAGACCTCTGAGCCTTTCCCCCACTCCTGCCAACAGCTTTTTTTCCTGTCTTTTTGAGGCGCAGGCTGAGTTAATTTTGGGCTGGAAGAGTTCCCTGAACCTGCATGTAGGTGCAGAAAAAGAAGACATCCTTGTGCAGGGACAGATTTAGATAGCTGAGAACACGACAGGTCACCTTGGTTTAAAATGCACCGTGTGTTTCCAGTAACTAACGTAAATTTCAAACCCCTGAATTCCCAGACATGTCACTGTTTCGTATATGCAACACTACTCTCATTCATCTGATTTTTCTTGATTTGTTTCTCACTTCAGTTATTCCACAGAACTCAAACCAGAAAAACACTTAGTTCCCAAATCAAATTTAAATATGTATTTGGGGTTATTATTATTGGGTTTTTTAAGTTTTTAATCTTTTTATGAAGCTATTCAAAGCCAGTGAAGATATTTCAGGTTAAACAGACTTTCTGAACAGTTTTTTTGTCTTAGTAAAACTACTGCATTACTGAAGATATCAAACCAGGTTATAAGATAGTGACGACTGCAAATATTTGCCTGCAATATCAACTATAAAGAATAGGAATTAAAAGTGTTGTCAATACCTGTGGTTAAAGGCAGATGAGTGACAGTAGTTAGACACGTGAGAGTGAACCAGGTTGATGCTAATGTTGCTCCAGATAAAAGCAGCAGCAGTATGAACTTCAGCATGCCCCTGATAAAATCTGCAAATCTAAAATAAAAGCATACATCAGAGCAGTATAAATGCTGACTTTCATATTACTTAAATGTGATGCTTGACAATTAATTCAGTATATTCTCATTAAACATTCTGGAGACTATAAAAACAATGTAAAAGTCATTTCTCATTTTCAGAAATAGAAAAGAGATATTTTTATAGAATGGAGATATTTCTAGCTGTCAAGCTGAAGAGACATGGATTTTTTAGCTGTCACGAAGTAACAACCAAACCAGAACAATCTCAAGCAATTCTCAAGGCATCAAATGAAAACACTCAGAGGAAATTTTTTTTTCTTCTGCATTTGTTGGACACAGTATCTCACCACTGCTTCCATCACTGTTTTGTCAGCATTTGCCAGTCTCCCTTGGCAGACACAGAGCTCCATTAGCATATGAGGAGGCTGTTGCGCTTCATTCAAGACATAGTTAAGTGTCAAGATTCATTCCTGTGGGAAATGGAAAAACTCCAAAAAATTCCAAAGAATCCCTAGTTGAAGATTATAAGGAACAGCTTCTGAACCCTTGGATGCATTGGTGATGAAGCCCGTGGTGGTGCAGGCAAGGAAGGAACTCTCTACACAGGGGGTCACTCTGCCAGTGGTTGTTTGGGGTTGAAAAGTTCCAGAAACCACAAGCTTGGTGCTACTCCTCTTCCACACAGACCCTGCTGACAGACTGGGGGAGGACAGCCCCACAAGTCCTTGGGCAGTCTGGCTGTTATATAGAGGGAATTATGATCTTTATACCACCTGATGGTACAATTGCTTTTTTCATCTTTTATTTCCTTTTTCTTTCAAGGAGACAGAATGCTTTTGAGCAGCGCTTGTGTGGCATAATTATCAGTGCAACTGCTCTTTTCAAAGGGGATGTCAACCTAACTACTGAAAAAGATATATTAGAAAAGGCAATGTCATTTATTCATGAGTAATTTTCTATAATCTCATGCTTAGGAGATGTGATTTTGGAATGGACAGGTTAGGTATGTATTTCTAAAGCACATCTTCTGCCCCCACAGCCTCCTACCTTGACTAGGCTAATGGTAGCATAATCCACCTGGTTTGGTCCATGATGCAATTTGTCTGTCCATAAGCTAACTGCCTTCTCTGCCCTGACAAACATCACTCTACAGGCAGATACCTTATAGCTTACTTGCTAAAACAGGAAATGCTATCAGCATTTTGAGAACTTCCAAATATACCATAAAAGATGCAGGAATAATGCAGTCAAACACTCTCTGCTCCCCCAAACCAACTTCTTGCCTCTTATTTTGGTTCTCCCCGTGCTTTAATTCCACATTGAATTTAGCAGTGAGTAATTCAATAAACAGTAGTGGGAGATCAATGCTGCATATAATCTGAGAAGTTTATGACTGCAGTGTTCAAGTGGTTTATGCATTCATCTCCAATAGCCAGAGGTCAGCTGCTGCTGCTAGATTTTTTTCTGACAATTCAATCGAGGAGTCAGGATCACCTCACTGGTTTGCCAGTTTCTTTAATTATTCTTGGGGATCACTAAGGTCAAAATCAGCAATTTTAAAAGCTTTGCAGAAGCATCTCAAAGTGTAAACTTCCAGCTTATTCCACAGAGACTCCAGCCTTGCCTGCTGGCAGACAACAGCACTGTTCTCTGTCCTTACAGGCAAGGGCAGTGACGTAGACCCTGTCTAATGAAACAAAGTGAGAAACATCAGCTTTCTGGGAGGGACATTCACAAACTACAGGTCTGGGGGTGATCTCTAGGGGATCCTCTGTCTCTATCCCACCACCAGGGGTATGTGGGGATGGGAGGATGATATGCATCTAAGCCATTCATGGCAGCTAAGTGGAGAAAATACCTGCTTTTACCAAGCAGCTGCAACTCTTTTTGGCACAAAGATCCCAATTTGGGTACCAGTGTGCTCCAAAGAGCCCTCAGATATCACAGAACTCCAAAAGGGCCAAACGTAGCCCAAAGTAAACATTTATGCAACTAGACTGTAAATTTAGTCTACTCTTCATAGTACTTGCTTCAGTCAAAAGATATGAGAAATTACTTTTATCCTCAGACCCTGTACCTGATTTCAAACCTTTGTTCTATATAAATCCTTCTTCATCATCTATCATGTAAGGGATCATCTGCAGTTGCTAAAAAAGTAGGCACAACAGGAGAGAAGGTGTCTACTTTGGCAGATACAGACCTCTGAGCCTACTGCTGGTAACAGTCTCCAGCCTCCCAGCAGATCCAGCCCCAGGCTGTATCCTACAGTTAAAATCACAAACCTGCATTGCTGACAACACTGTCTGTTGCTAAGGAAATTATCACCATGACATAAAGTTTCAGCATTTTGACTACACTGCAGGTTAGAAGCAGGAACTGAAACTGAGCTGCAGAGGACAAAACCTCAGAAATATCTATGATCCTTGGCAAATGTGGGGAAAAGATTTAAAAAAAAATCCGAGAAAAGGGAGTAGATTTATGTTACCATGCAATGATATGAATGCTGCTCTTTGACACTGCTTTTCTTCAAACTAGTAGCATCTGAAAGCTGCCAGCAAAGGGTACAGCACCTACCAGCTGCCCAAAATAGGCCAGGTTTTTCAATTATAAAAATGCATCAAACACATTAGCTAAACGTGTAAGTTCATGGCTATCAGGACAGCAGTGGGTGGAGAGTAGAAGGATTTATGTATAATGCTGAGGAAAACTTGCACCATTTTGAAAATGAGATAGATAAACAAATTTCCAAACTGGGCATTACTTTAAATACAGATGATTTACATCACCTACTGTGATGTACAGGACCTAATGCTCCAGGGCAAGCCTCAGGTTGTTAAAAATTCTAAATTATAGAATTTGCATTGACAAAAATGGAAGGAGCAAATTCCTAAGCTGCATCAATTTTGCTTTGACAAAATAGCAGAAAAAAATAAGGAAAAAAATCCACCCCAAAACTAACAGCTTCTTGAGAGGTGGTTAAGGGAGAGAGCTGCTTGCTTGGCAAATCACAATTCTGACACTGAAATATATCAACTTGTCAGCTTTGACAAGAATCATTACTTAATTTTCCTAATTACAACTTTCAGCAGATTACAGTCAGACTCGTCATTGATTCAACCCTAGACAGATAAATGCTGAATAGGCCTAGGAAGGAGAGTCATCCATCAGAAGTGACAAATCACCTCCTCCCTCCCTTTCTGTATGCAAACCCTCCCATTTCAATTGTGTATCGCCCAAGTTAGAAAGACATATTTGGAGACAGACTGTTGGTATTTTTTAAATTTACTAAATCCTACAAAACACATGTATTCGACTAGGTTTGAAATCAATTTTGAAGCAGTTAAAGGGACTGTCAGCATTTCCTGAAACTAAACCCAGGCAATATATTAAATAAATTAATCTACCATAAAGACTGAGATTTGCATGTTGGCATAGAGTCTGCAGATTCTCTCCTAGCAAAGTTAAGTGAGCTTCTAAGCTCTACTATTGAAATGTTGCAAATATACTAGAGATTAATTCATGATGAAAAAGATTAAACTGGCACTCTACCTGCTTCAACATGCAACCTATGACATCTGTGTCATTTATAGCAATTAAACAAATGCTTTTAAACATCTATTCTCTTACAGAGAATAGATTCTGTTACTGTATCTGAGCTTGGCTAATCAAAAGCAACTCTTTTTAGAGGAAATCAGGGCATGAACTTTGTTTGGCTAATGAAGTCCTTTGGCCTGCATCTGGAGTGGATGGGAGAGAAGCGCTGTTTCTTTTCCCTAGGTCAGGAGTTTTTTCCTCTCCCTGTTGCAGTTGCTAGGCAGCCTGCAAAATGTCAGGATGTGAAACGTCACATTTCTTTATGCATTGTGTACTCTAATGAAACATAGCAAGTGAGAAAAAGAGTTTAAAAAAGAAAAAAAAAGAAAGTCCTAAAAAGATCACTCTCTCCATCCACAATGATGCAACAACAGATATCTGCACATGTGTGAAACTCTGCAGAACTGGAGTCTAAAGATTGCACACAGAGAAGCCAGGACAATGCTCAGATATCCCAAAGCAAGGGGAACATGTGATTGCTTTTAACCACATAATAAACTCACTGCTCAGGTACTTCCTGAAAGACTTCCTCCCTCCCACCATCCCTTTTCCTAGAGGACCTCAGTGAAGCAGCAGCAGCCCTTTGGAAGGGCAATCCATTGCTTGCAGTTCCATTCCCTGTGTCATCAGCATTCACTATGGCCAGAGACAGCTGTGTCTGGATTTATAAAAACCATAGGTACACCCATACTGTAGCCCATAGGATACAGCAGAAAATAGTCAGGCTATGCAGGAATCCAGCAACCTGCCCAAAATGTGCCCAGACTAATTTCTCTGTGGAGGAACTTGTTATTGTGGCTAGGCTGCCTGTGCTACATTCCCTATAACCCCTTGGGAATCAATATGCCCAAATGTGTTAATGGAAGGAGACAGACAGTAATTTCTTCAGTGCTTTCCAAATGTGCTACAATGAGGTTCTCTCTCACACCAGGCAGCTGAATTCACCAGAACTGTCTTTAAAAGCAGTGTATAGGAAGCCATTATCAGGAATAAGAGTCTGACTTCCAAATTCAGGTATATGCATGTGGAGTTCTCAAGCCCCAGCAACCACTAACATGGTACGAATTATTGCTTTACTAGAAACACATCATAAGCTCCCCCACTTCAATGTTCCATTTCAAGTTTCTGAAGATGAGAGAAAACAAGTTTTGTTCTTAAGAGGATAAACTAAATGACAATCACAGTTGAAGAAATGGAGAAGGACCTGTAATTATTCCTACCTTGCCATTGCTATGCCAACAACACAACCTCCAACTATAGACCAAAATCCAATCCAGCCCGCATCCACCTGACAAGAAAAAAACCAAAACAAAACAAAACAAAACAGAGAAATGTGTTAAAGCTGAGAAAATAAGATGATGTTACTTTCAAAACAAATGTTGTGCAGGAGCTCCGAACTGCTAACAAGAGCTCTCTATAATAATCTGAAGTACAAGGCTTTTTCTAGGATAGGAAATAAATTCACTACAAGAAAGTATGACTAAGTAGTCTATGCCCTAAATATGACCTCTCTTTATGGAATCTGAGTAATGTCCTCTGTTTTTTTTATAATACTCTGTCAAAAGCTTAGAAATCACCTTCTCCCCACTTCATCTTTTCTACCAGGAATACATTATTTTCTTTTACTGAGATGCAACAGCCAACAAAACTCCCATTTGTTTACCTACTTCCTCCTTCTTGTCAAAAGGTGTGTACAGTTCTGAAAACACTACTGATGGAGAGTCAGCAGGGAAAATTGTGACAGTTTGGGATGCCAAAGCTACAGTTCATTTTGTTTAGAATTTCAGGGAGTAAAGTGGTCCATATGTATTAATAGCATGTAAAACAAAAAAACCTGATAAAACTGCACGCTAGTGCAAAATAAAAACATGCCACTTACAAAATAGCTGCTGATTATCAGTCAGGAGATACGTACCTGGCTTACATGAATGGGTGTTAATATCAAATCCAGAACACCAGACCAGCCAGAGAAAACACCCAGTGGTATTGCATAGGCTAAAGCAATCATCAAGAATCGGAAATTGCTGTGAAGGTAAAATATTGCCATTAGCCTCAGCTTATATTAAAAATTGCACCAAGATTAGCAAGGAGAGTAAATCATACCCTAGAATTTATATTCTGCCCATCAAGAAAAACAGCAAAGGTCTGAAGGAGGAGTGAGCCAGGGAAAACAAGAAAGGTATCCAGCCATGTCTCTGAATTTCTAGTGGCCCATATGTTACTGCCTTAGCACTGTGACAATAGAAAAAGCCAATCTCTCCACGTAGCTCAGAGATTTCTGTAACATGCTGGGCCCATATGTTTCTCATTTCTCCAAGCACTTCTTCCATGCACTGGCATGGGCAACCCACTTAGCCTAAGTGTATGCTAGGAATAATAAGCACTAATTTAAAAGATGAAAAGCTTATTTCAAAAAGAAAATCAGAGATTCATCCCTCTTGAACTCCACTTAAAAAATAATTTAAAAAACCAAAATACAAACTCCTTAATTCTCTTTTGGTGAAAAGCAAGGAAATGAGGTAGATACAGTTGCAAGAGTGGAAAATTTTGACAATTTGAACTGGCAAAAAACAGAAACAGATATAATACTCTAAGGAGTCAACATGTTTGCTTTTTCCCTCAGTTAAAGTTATTCAACCTTTAGTATTCGATGACGGTGGAACAGTCAAAGCTGTATCTTCGTCTTCAATGTATACAGCTAAACAGGAATTTAACCAACAACTTCCCTCACTCACCATAACTGAAAGCAAATGTGAAATCCTTGCTAAGAGACGTCCAGGTTTTCCTCAAAAATTCTTTTCAAATTGGAAAGAAACTATACCTTGGAATCTGAAACAGTGATATTTTAAAGTGAAGAGATTTTATGGTGATTCCAAGGTCAGTCATCCCATGGGATATCTGTGTAACCCCAAACCCTGTGGCTCCCTCCAGTTCCAAACAATTTAAATAAAATCGGTTCTGATCAGTACCAGTTCCTTGGCATGCAGTGGCAATTTGACAGCACACAGTTAGGAAAGCCAAGAGGAGAAGAGAGATTCAATTATTCTCCAAAACATTCGTAAGTTTGCAGCTTACGCTGTTTTACTCCCTTAGATGCTCCACACACAACACACCAGCCAGTGCTTTTTGCACTGTTCTTTTTCACACATCCTCTTCTTGAATAACACATTTCCATCCCATGAACATATCCTCCACTTTCAATATCATTCATGTCAGATTTATTTTTTAATGCAAAGAAAAACAACTCTCAAACTTTCAGCTCTTCTATACATTGGTTATATTTCTCTGAATGCTACTGTCTTCCTGACAACTTTTTTTTTTTTATTTCTTAAGAATGCCATACTCTTATCCTAGTCTATCTTGTATCACCTTGGCATCTGATGCTATTTAATACTATCCATGTGAAAGCCAATTCAACAACCATAGAATAAAATAAAAAGAATTTTGCATGGACATGATAGAGCCATACTGTAGACTGCTAAGAGGGAACAAGTCTAAATGCAGTGTTCTGAAATAACACTTACTGAATATTCAAAATCTTTGGCTACCTGGACATCAGCTTCATTGAAGAGCTACTTTTGAGGGAGAACTTTGTCCTTTACCTGACCAGAATTTCCTGTGGTGTATTTATTTTCTGTAACTCAAGCAACAAGACACACTGTGATGCGGGATAGCTGCTCTGTACCACATCCAACTCCCAGTACCAGTACTGGAGTAACAGCTCTGCATGATGACAATCTCCAGGGACAGAGCCTGCTCCCCTGCCTGGTCTCCACAACAAGGAAGCTGACCAGGAGAAAGGGAGCCTGGCAGTGACAGAGACACTGATCACCAGGTGTCATTCTGCTCCCTTGCCCAGCAACACCTCATGCTGGCTAAAGCCATTTGAAATGCACATCTTCAGTAGCAGCTCCAGTTTTCGTGGCTCCAGTCACTTGTGCGCAGCTTTTGCAATTTTGCAATTGCTCCACTGAAAGCAGAAAAATGTGCTGTCTGTCACACCATCAGCTGCTGAACCCACACTGTCTTCCATCCTATCAGCAATGACAGGATATCAGCATTAGCCTCTCTGTTAAACCATTCTGCTGGAATATGAATTGATTTTTTCTTCTGGGTTTTTTTCAGAAACCTAATACCACTAGAATCTCTAAGACAGGCTGGTTCAGAGGGAAGCCCCATCAAAGTCAGTCCTCATTTTCAGAGTAACTTTGACAGTGCCTATTAACATCAGGCACATTCTGAGCAACTTCCATTACTGGATGGTGATGTTGATGAAAGTGTCATTAAAGCAATAACGATGCATAAACCCCCTGATACAAAATTTCAAAATTGCTAACATAGTCCCCAGAAAATATAAAAGCCATGTAACTGGATGAAAGTATCTTCTTGCTTCAAAACAAAAACCACAAGTTTTTTTTTAATGCAAGTTTTAAGACTTATCAACTGTTTACTTGTATTTGGATTTTTTTACATTGAAAATTGTGGAATATTCTGAACTAGGGAAACAAAAACAAGTCACCCAAGAAACTGAGATAGGGCACCGCACTTTTTCTAATGGAAATTCAAACTACACTTGTCACAGTGTGTGATAGACTGTTAAAAGATATGGGCTTAGCTCCCAAACCATGACCAATCTGTCGTCTCCCACTGCAGGCTGAGAGAGTTGGTATTAGGATATAATCAGACACCAACTAATTGTTACAATCTGCCAGAAGGAGGAACCCTCCAAATCAGAATGAAAAATCAAGTTCCTAAGAAAGTCCCCCAAAAAGGGCCTACAGGGGATGGCTGACCTCTGTTGATGGTATAGTAACTCTGCAAGAAGCAGCTCATGTAGATAACTGCCCAAGGACCTGAAGGCACGAAGGAGTGTGGGAGTTGCAAGGATGTGATAGATCTCTTTGGTGTCCAAGGAAAAAAGGTCAGTGACTTCAATGGTGAAGTTATGCTACGTTGCTTTATTTTGAAGTAATAAAACTGCAGCCTGGCAGAGACGACAGGGAAGTGATGAACATCTCAATTCCATGAGTGTATCTGGTGCACAGCTGGGTCAGCCCACCAGCTCACACACATGCTAAATGCCTTACACACAGTTCATACACCAGAGAGTAAGTGTACAATAAATGGAAATCATGATTTCCTGGTACTCATCTGCTGGTTACCTTCAGTTTACACCACCAGGTCGAAAGAAAGGCTCTCTGAGCCAAGATGAAGCCTAGATTAGGCAGGCAACAGGGCTCAGAAGCCTAATGAACCAGATGATGGATTTCTCTTGAAGCATGGCAGATACCATTTTCTTTTATAAAACTCCTTTGCATGACAGATTGTTACTGAACAGGTCCCCAAGATAAGTGGGTTTAATGATGAACTGTTGATTGTTTCACGTACAGAGGAATGAAGAAGTGCCTTTGATAAAGGGTACCATGGAAGAATGAATAAAGACCAGAGGGAAGAGAGATGTAATTATCTACCTGTCCACATTCTTAAAAAGCCCTCTTGGTTCTTGGAGACATTGTAAACTATACTCATTATTTAAAAGTCTAGTTTGTTTTCTTAAGTTTCATTGGTTGTTTTTAACAGTAAGTTAACAAAATTGCTGTTCGCATCCTGACCTTACCAGTATGTTTACAACACTTTAAACATGGAATCTAATGGTTATAAAACTCCCAAATGGAGCACTGTCAACTGAAATTTTATATTTCACCTGCGGAGCCAGTTGCTGTTTGGATTTCTGTTCAACAGCAACATTTTTACAACACAGCCCTCAGGCAGGGTCTAACTGCACATCAGCTTGGGTGCAGAACAGCATTATTGAGTGTGCTAAGTGTCCTTAAGGGAACTGCTATTTTTAATACCCTGAATAGGTCACTTTGCAGACCAACCACCCAGCTGTACTCACACCTCCTGAGTGCCAGCCTGCTCTGGGATGAACACACAGGATTAAGCATCTTGCCAACTATTTGCTCCCCCAAATGAAAAAAAAAAAAAAGCCTCCAAAAACAAAAGAAAATAAAACCCAGTGATAACAAGGGATGAGCTGTTTTCACTGCCTCTAAATACCCTTATTGAAAGCACAGCCCACAATGGGTCTGTAGTAACTAAATGTCTAAAGCTCCACAATTACTGAGCTTCAAGCAGCCCTTTACATGCAGATTCAGCTCCTATCACTTCATCACTCAACAAACAATTACAGCAAGAGTTGGAAGCTTCCCAGTGAAGTCAGTCATATTCCGTACCAGGGGAGCAGCTCTTCTCTTCTCCTCTGTGCAGTATCATCTTGGGCTTGGGCCTTCACAATTTTTCACCATTGATATTACAGTTGCTTTAGCTGCTCCTCTGAGATCGTATTTCCACTACACAAGATGCTGTACAAACACTGGGGGGGAAGTGGGACTGTGTCTTACCAAAAGAACCCAAGTGGGAGAAGCTGTAAGACTTTCTTTATCACTCTTTTTTTTTTACCTAAAAATTCAAAGAAAGCTAGCTCACCTTTGAGCCTATCCAGAAACACATCTGGAGACATTTTCCCGATTCCCACTTCATATTTTAACATACAATTAATGAGATTAAATAGATCGTACAATAGTTTCAGATAGTTCATTCATTGCTTCCATGGCTGAATGAAAGCAGCTGAATAATCCTTCAAAAGACAAGCAAACCCCAAATCTATTCCAATACAATAAGCACAGAAGAAAGCAACTCAGAAGTTAGTTTTGCCCAGTGTTGTTCACTGTTTTCTCACAGCTCACTTCTAACAATCATGTATAACTGGATGAAACAGAAGCCTTGCATAAGAAAAGCCATGCTAACAGGATGACTAAAGCACTGCTGGTGCTGAAGGACTGGCATGAAGACTGGAGATATACACAGTAGTTTAAAATTTAATGTCTGCTCTTTAGCAGTTAGCATCCTTTTATGTCTTGACATTAATATTTAATTCTATTTTGTTTAAAAGCACTACAAACCAACTTGTTTGCTCAATGAGAAGATTAAAGCACACTTGTTTTTATTTACTTAGGCACTGATCTGCTTTGAAGTGGAAACCCAATGAGGTCCTACCTTAAGAGTCTGCAAAAACTTCTCCTGTAGCTGAGGCGCTGGCTCGCTGCAGCCACACTGGGGGGGAATGGAGGGCGCGAGGGGAAGTAGGCCAATGCTGCAGAAAATATCAGGGAAACCATTCCAAATTCTAAACAAGAGGGCAAAGAAAAACAAAACCAAGAACAGATGTTAGCATTGAAAGACTTATTTCACTGCAGTGCTGTTATCAGCCAGCCTCCGAGACATAAATCCCACCACAAGTGCTTGACTGCTCCTGACAACAGAATTCTGTAACGTGAAGGAGAAATTTCTTTCTCCTTCCCCAAACAAGATTCCAAATTGAGATGGAGAATCAACGAGACTGTCAGCCCATTCCAGTGATACGTGCTGCAGAGAATCAGGCTCACACACAGGGAACTCAGTGAAGCAAAAGGTAAGCTTTCGCTTCTTCTCTTCAGAGGAAACTGCAATATGAGGATTTGGCCACGTTTCCTTGCAATGGAAGTAACTCAGTGCAGGTAACAGCAGGCTAGAGACTTTAAACAGATGGGACTGGGGAAGCCCCAGGGCATGGAATAACAATTATTCACTGCACAAGATGATGAAGGCAAACAAAAGGTCAAGCAAGGCAGCAGTTCTGACACAAACAGTATTACATGGCAACAGAATATAAAGAGCAAAGTGCAGAAGCAGCCATGGCTCATGAATAGAAAAAGCACAGGTAAAAAGGGGAAAAAAAGTATGAATACAGCTGTTTATGGATGCTCTGCTTGTTTAGCAGTAGGTATTCTAAACCTTTGAAAAATTTCATAGCAGAAGTTTGGACCTGAGCTTGAAAAGTGATGAGCACTTCACAGAAAACAGTAAGTCCCATGAGCAGACACTCTGAAGAGAAACAACTCTACCCCCAGTCAGTCTAATTAATTTGTTTTACAGGCCTTTTACAATGTATATCATTCTCCACAGTCCTCAATCCCGGTATTTCTCCTATCCCCTTTGAAAACAAGATTCTTTGCTGCTAGAGAGAAAAATGTATAGCTGAAGTGTGTTATCTTAAAAGAACTTGTGATCTTATAACAAAGAAGTGTTCACTGACACCAAAAATAAATTCCAGCAGAGTTGGATACTCGATTGCCTTAATTTTCTTTTTTTTCTTCTCTTCTTTAATAAATCAATGTGAACATGGCACTTTGCCAGGTCTTCTGCTAAACTAGTAGAAAATAAATTCAGGAAACTGAAGAGTAAATAACACTCAGAGTCTAAATGGATCAGCTGGAGACGGAGAAGGGAAATGAATGCTTCTATTCGGCATATGGGAAAAAAGGCATATCGGGAGTGTGACAATGCCATTTTTCATGATCAAATACTAAAGGACTCATTTTCAATTATGTGGTGTTTCTTTTCCTGCTGTGGTGTAACTGCATGTTTCGAGGGCCAAGGACACTTCAACTAGACCTTCTCACTCCTCTGCTCTCCAGAAAATAAGATAAATTTCTATCTTCATGCGTTGTTTAGGAGACCATGAGCAGTGAATAAAGAACTGGCTGTAACTGATCATCCCAGACCTAAGAAAGGGATGAGATGCTCTGTCACTACATGATGATACTACACAACTCCTTAATTAAAGCTGTTTATTCCCCCTCCTGCCTCTACTCTACATATATGTTTATAGGCATACGTATGTACATACATATACATATTTTAATCACATATTAAAGGAAGATTAAGACTGCAGCTAGGTATAGCCAGTCAAGAATGTGATCACACAACCCCATAAATTTTGTTCAAAGAACTCATTATTTAACTTTGTTGTACTGCAGTGTGGTAGGGGGAAAGGCCAGGGTTTTTTTCTGAAGAATGTAAACCACACTGATAATTTTTTTAAGTCATAGAAATATTTCGTAACAGGTGCCCATCTGGGGCCTCATCTATGCACAGCCTCAAGATTTCTGCCAGTCAAATTGCTGTAGTAGGAGCAGTATGGTAACCCTCTTTTTTTTTTTTTAGTTAAGTTCAGCATGCTGTCCTTGTAGTACCTTCTTGCAGAGTTACACTTTACAGGCTAACAAATTTGCTTAGATAGCTCTGTTTTCATGTACACAAGAAAAGTGTAGAATTTGGAAACGAAAGCAACTCCCTCTGCTGAAAAATTTGAGTTTTTAGTGCCATCTTAGCTTTGTATACAATACCTACACCTCTATCAAAAGTCCAGGTACTGCCAAACACATCTGATTTCTTACATACTGAAATCCTTCCTCAATAGCAAACCCACACCCTTACCTCCATCATTTGCTTACTAGACTAGAGGAAGAGTAATACAATATAAAACTTTTCCTGGGCAGGCAAGTAGTGAGTAAAAGTAAGCAAAATCAAGAAGGTAAAAAATAGATCCATGCTGAGAGCAAGGGAGCTGCAGTTACAAGAGAGAGGCTCTTCTTCAGGAGCTCCTGGCTTCTCAACAGTGCAACGGCTGCTCTCAAACAGAGCAAAGCACATGGAATGGGGCAACTCATAAATTAATGTGCAGAGACACAGACATGCACATATCTTCTGTACTTGCTGAGGAGTAAAACTGGAATGCTTCATAAAAGCTGGGTACCACACCACACTGACTTGGGACATGAGAGATGCCTGCATCTTGTGTAAACCCCAGGCAGACAGACAGAAAGAAAGAAAGAGCTTTACAGAGCCACAAGCCTCCTTGATAACAAAGAATTTTTCCTTCAGGCAGGCTACTCATAGCACAAAAACCTACTCAATCCCAGAAACCCTCCTCCCCACCTTGCTCTGTGGGAACATTCCAGGGGGCATGAGGGCCCCTTACATACACACTTTTTTTTTTTTTTTTTAAGCAAGTAATTATTTTACATTGATATTTAGGAAAGCACAAGGCTAAAAGCTCTGGCTGCAGTCCAGAATAATTCATGCTTCCTTATGCGACTCAGGTAATACAATTCAATCCTGATTTGCTACATCCGTACTACTTGAGCTGTGAACCAGAATGTGCAGCGACACAGATGACACAGAAAGAGGCTGTGGCAATTCAGCTGAGCTCTTAGTCCATGTTTGAGATAAAGGAACAGCAATTTATTAAAACACAGAAGAGACTGGAGTTAACAGAGCAATTTCAGAATGGGTTTATAAGCCATTGCTTCGTAATCATGTTTGAGCTTAAGTCCTTGGAAAATTTGCACACTCTTGGCACACTACTGATCCCAAGTTAACAATTCACATCATTACTGTCCTTTAAAAGACATAATCTAACTTTTGGAGGCTGCTTATTTAACGCTAGCTCACAGAACAGCAACAAGCTCATTAGAAATGCAGAGTGCTTACCCTGTGAAACTGTCTTTCCTGTAGTATCTGAAAGGAAAAGTCACACCAAACCTGACCACACTTGCTGAAGAAGTGGGACATTTGGGTCCAGCTCCTTGTTCTTCTAAATTCTGCACAACCTTTACTGCTAATCTGTGAAGTCAATTTGAGTCAGTTTTCTGCCCAGCTGTTTAAGGGGAGAAATAATACCCTACCACACCTACCAGGTATTTTTCATCCCACAGGTGAACACAGCTGTCTATTCACTATCACCCAGCATGAGGCAGCCATCCTTCCACCTCTGGAGCCCATGGGACACAACAGAGCATAGGGAAGCAACCAGCAAGCACCTTGTGCCTTCAGCTCTCCAGGGAAATAGGGCTGAGGTGAGACAGAACAAATCCCATGAGGGATTCAAGGCAAACTCCTCTTTGACAGTTCTCTGCAATTTTAAACCAGCTGGAGGTTTCCCATCATCATGGTGATTCACTGCAGGCCAGCAATATTCACAAAGCAGCTCTGTCATTGTCGGAACAGCTACAAGGGTTGCAACTCCTGAAAAGACACATCCCAAAGGACACAAACACCAGCACAAAGAAACCATCTCTGTTCAAAGCACTTTCAAATACTAAGTGAGAAATACAGATGCCCCACAAAACACAATTCCTAGGAAGCTGAAGAGCTGCTGTAGGATCATCACTTGCTAGAACCAGTGATCCCAAACAGATCTACAAGGGTGTTCCCACATCCCTGAGAGCTCAGGTAGAAAGAGCCATGCTGAGATGTGAGGTAGGCAAGACCTGAACCCTGGTAGCAAAGTTCATCCCTGTTTCTGAGGAAAATGCTTAGGAAAACCTCCCAAAAGTGAACAGAAAAGAATGTGAATCTAATGCGCTGCTGAAAGAAACATTTCTAGTGCTACCAGATTCAAAACAGTGGTTTCAAGCACAACATCGTATTTCCTTAGGCAGATGAATTCTTCCCTCTCCATGGAAAATCTGCAGAGGAAGAGCCAAAGCACTTCTCTAATTGCTAAGGTTTTCCTCTCCTTATCTACTGTGCCTCAGGACAAAACCTGACTTGCTTTCATTTCTTCTTCTTTCACATTAGCCATTTTCATCTGCCACGACACCTTCAGAGCCTAACACCATATTTACTTGTGAAAAAGGCTTAGCCAAACCTGAATTTCCTTGTTGTTCCATTTGAGTCCAGTAAAAAGTAGGTTACTCAAAAATACTTGCTGAAGTCACAATTCAAATTCTATTACACTTTCTTTAAAACAAACATTAAAGTGGTCCTCACCCAACAGGAATATTAACTTGACAAATTTCCATAAGGATAAGGTCCAGGAATAAATGATCACAAACAGCTAACTCAATCCCCTAAACCTCCATATAAACTACACAGTATATATACTTCAGGATTTCTGGAACACTTAGGACCAACTCCTGGCTGAATTTCAGAGGATGCAATTATGCATTAAGATGTGCAACTCTTAACACTGTAACCATTTATACCCACTAAAAACCAGAACCACTTAACCAATTCTGTTTCCTTAAAGTTTGCTGCTAATTTTTCTAAGTGACAGGAAGAGGCACAGAAGCCATTGCAATAAAAAGAGCAAGGACATAAAATTCAAGTTTTACCAGGTGAATTTTATATCAGTGATTTTTTCCACTAAACTGTTGTCACTTCATTGAAACTGCTCACCAGTAAGAATTACATGGTTTTATTTAAAAACAAAATCTATTGTGCTTTAATTTCAGTGTTAGATTCTGAAATACTAATAATATAATCACATTTGAAAGGCATGTGCAGGTCATAAATTAAGGCTCAGTTAAAGCAGAAAAGTTTTAATGCTAAAAGACTATTGGATTTCCATCCTTACAGAAACACTGGAAGAAACGCAACCTGCCATGGGAACATATTTTTAATGAAAATTCAATAAGCAAAAACCAGTCTGGAAGCTCAGGAAAACTGTAAAAAGATATTTCTCCCGTGATCAGCTGATACAAACAACTGAATTACTTCCTGTGGAATCAGTCTGTTAAAACAAAAGGCTGTTTTAAAACCTTTCCTACACAAAAGGAAAAAAATTAAACCTCCTGACTTAATTCTTTTCCCTTAGCCAGAGACGAGATCCTGTGCAAACCAGCCACTAGAGGGTAGCGGTTCTCAAGCACCAACCACACACGAAAGCCTGTACATTTTCTACGTTTTTAAGCGTTGTGGTTGACCCACACCTGCATAGAGCACGGCCTCGATGCGGTCCTTGATGTGCTGGGTGCTGCTCTGTGACACCAGGTGGGCTGTGCCGTTGGGAGGGGGCACCACCAGAGGCCCCACCAGGAAGGCGGCGGCAGAGCCCAGGTAGTTGAGCAGCGAGGCGATGGCCGTGGCCGTGGCGCGCTCGTCCGGAGAAAACCACGTAGTGGAGAGGAACGGAGCCGCGTTCATCACCGTGGGCCCCGCCAAGCCATTCAACAGCTGCCCTCCGTGGATCAGCCTGAAACACAGAACACACCACAGCCATTTCGATGACAATTGCCTGCTGGGTTTTTCTAATTAAAACGGCATGAGACACACTGAGTGCTGGAGATGGAGCCACTGCACAAAGAAATGGAAGTCCTGTGCAAAAGGATATTCTATAAATTAAAAGAAGCCAAATTAGATTGATTTAAAGAATCTGGAGCTACTCTGATCTCATTACCTCGTATAAATGGAGAAGCAAATGTTCTCTTCAAAGCAGAAAAGGAAAAGGGAATAAAAGGGACTTTCTTTGCAGCAAAAAAGTATCATGACATGATATAAAAGTAGAAAAGGTGTACTAGCAGAAAAGCTTTAAATTACAAACACTGTAAACCTGACCTTCCTGCCTGCATAAATCCCAACCGAAGATTTAAATTAGTTATGGCAGATCCAAAATTGAAACACTTCAGCAAAATACTCTGCATATTTTTTCACTGCATTATTTATTTTTATTTACACACTCAGATGAGCTCTATGTGCCTACAGATGAGAAGGCCGGGCTGTTAGGGTTTCCAAGAGAGTCGTCTTCTCCAGCAATCTGGCCATTCTCAACATTCTGCTGAAACAGCCAAGTAAACCCAGATTTTTCTCGTTTTTCACACTCATTGGGATTTAACAGATAAGGCTGGTGACAGAACAGAGATAGTACTTCGAAGCAGTGAAGTCTCTGCAAAGTTTGGCTTAATATTAGTACAATGAAGAAATACAGAAAGGACTTTTTGAAGGCTCTCCTACACGTGGAATTCAGTCAGAAATCTTCCGCTTTGACTTTTTCAAAAAGTAATCAGCCATGGAAGCAAAACTTTTTTGGAATTTATATAAAAACTTCATGTCTAAAAAAAAAAAAAAAAGAGTCACATGAGATATTGAAACCTTCCAAAGGAAATCTGTTCATTGTGCAATAAAGTGGTGGCAGATGATATTTTCAAATGGGTGGTGTTTTTCTAACCATAGCAGGAACTCAGTGTTATTGCTGCAAGACTTGAGTTGTGAGACATAAAAAGCTATGGCCTGAAAATGGGGAAACATAAGCCAGCATTTAGGCAGTGTTTCAAGCCACAAATGGCTGAATAACATACAGTGTAGCAGGAGTTTTTTAAAGCACACAAAGGAACAAAATATGCAAAAGAAATGTCTACAGACTCTTTATCAAATTAACAAGATAGATTGCAATAGAAAGAAATAGATACTACCAATTCTCAGTGGATTAGAAATTAAATTTTTGAACATAATTTATAAAAAACATACAAAAAAAGAAGCGCTATTATATATTATCTGAAGGAAACACTTGCTGAGCTGGGACAGAAATAATATCCACTCTTATTATAAGCCATTCAGTGTTTTGGGGTTTTTTGGAAGGTTTTTTTGATGCTCGCATAGAAAGGACAGATTTCATTACTGGTGTTGACGATGTGCTTCAGATGGACACCACCAAGGAATGGTCAGGCGTTTTCAATTCTTGTTAAAGTGTCACACACACTAAACCAAAATGAAACAGTTTTAAATAAATAAAAAGCATTATATAAACAATGCCCTGGTATAGTTTTCTGGAGAACACATTACATCAATCCCCTATGGTTACTCTCCGTTGTACTGGGGACAAACCAAGGTATCCTTGTGCACTTGGGTATTTTCATTCTACTTATCTCACTACAGTAAGTTATTCTCAAACTTCTCCTAAAATGTTCCAGGGTATTTGCAGAGCTATGGCACATCCCCAGAAACAACTACATTTCAGTAGCAAGTGAGGTAACTACTAACATATAACGATTTTATTTTAGTATTTCCTCCTGCTCCAAAGTGAATTTAATGTTTAAATTGTGTTCTTCTTATTGTATGTTTGGAAAACTGTGTCACCACAAAAATAACCTTTATAGCTTTGGGTGCCATACTACCACTTCTGTTCACTGACACCAGTATGGTATTATTGTTTTAATTCAAATATGCCTCCTCTGTAGTCATCCTAACGGCAAATGAAACTCAGTAAAATAAAAAAAGTACAATAGTTCTGCAGCACCTGTGGTCATGTAGACACTTCATCTGATAGCAGAAAATTTCTGTAAAAAAAACCCTAAACCACCAAACAAACCCCCCCAATTTATACATTGTGAAAATTACATGCACATATTCTTACCATGTACTTCAGATTTAGATTATGTCTATCAAACTCCATCATCTGAATAAAGCTCTATAACCAAGCTCTACACTCAAAGGGAGCAACAAATGTTAATTTTACTTTAGAGATCCAAAGGAAGAAAGTAGCACCTTAATCCCGAATTTTAATTCTATATTACCTTTCTGTCTTTGTTGTTTTGGATTTGTTGGGTTGTTGTTTTTTTCCAAAGGCTGAGCCAATTTTGCCTCTCTCAATGTGTCTTCTGTTGGTGTTTTCCTGGCTGCTCTCTCTCCAGCCTTGTCCTGGCTGGTGTGCTCTGTTCCCATGGATTTGCCTTTCCATCTGCATTTTTGGCATTTACCAAGCCTGACATTATCACCCAGGGTAGAGCATCTCTCATCTTCATATTGTTTAATTTCTCAAGTCTAACATATTTGAGTTAATAAACACTATTTTCAGACTAAATTGCCATCAATATACAGACTACTACCTCAAATATCTCTGCATATGATAACAGCCTAAACCCTGTTTTATCTCTTTTTCAATAGTGGCTTGAATTAAGCTACTTTTTCCTGAGAAAAAGATTATTTGCATGGTTCTTCTGCACATCCTCAACTCATTTCCCCAGAGAGGCAGGGACAAGAGACTCAAAATGCAATTCAGAGCATTTACTAAGCTGCTGCTCTGGGAGATGTATGTAGCAGCTGCTCCACCTGACAGAGAAATATGAACACAACAGTATTGGTGGCTTTTTGCTGTTTGTTACATCATCTTATCAGCACTGCACTAGATTTTGGTCTCGCAGCCCATGAGTTTCCTCTCGTACACCATCAGTGCTAAAAATTGCTCCAAGACTAAGAGACGTTTGTTTCTGTTATCACCTGATTTTCTTCTTTTTTCTGCTACTGAAAAGGTGCAAAGAAGAACTGTATTTTCCCCGTCACTATTCCAATTTCATTCTGCACAACAAGTTTTCTCTTTCCTGAGGAAAGCGATGAAAAGATAACTTTAGCTCAGGATCTCACCCAGATGGAAATACATTTTTCAGTCTCCTTACACTATCAAGTGTAATGTTCATCTGTTATTTACCCAGTGCTGTTTTCAGATGTGTTATTTATTCAATCATCATTTCATTATTTTTATGTATCAAAAAGCAGAAAGCTATTGAGGTCAAATGACAGAAAATAACATGACTAGAAGGCTTTTTAATCATAATCATGAAAGAGAAAATTGGAAAAAAGTTACACCAGAAATTAATCTTTGACTTACAAAATAGTTGATGATTGTAGTTTAAAGCAAAAGGGGGGAAGTAAACATCTATCTAAAATATTTTATTTCTAACTCTCTCAGAACTCATTTTGATATGTCAAGGTTTTTGCACACCTGACCTCTTGGCTAATGAATTTATGTGTTCTGCCAAACTTGTAACTTGCAATTGAACGTGAGCCCTTTATAAAAAAATTTTTTTTTTAATTATTTGAGGACTGATAGTAAATGGTAGTGTGAAATATCACATGCTAGAGCATCACAGTAATGAGTAACTTAGACATCTACATTATGTATCTATCTATCTATCTAAAAAAATACACAGATACACACACACACTTTTGCACAAAATAAAGATCACGTTTGTTCCTAAACTGGCCTCTGAACTGCAAAAATATAGTACAAGGGACAGTACAAATAAAGCAATAGAAATTAGAGAAGAAAAACACTGACTGTACTATACTGTCACCTCTTTCCCTATTTTTTTATCAAGTCACGTTATAAGTAACTTTAATTATATGATTTTCATCACTACCCTGAGAAGACTTTATATTAATATCAGAAACTGACCTGGTTATACCTGCCTTATTCACTTCCTGCAGTCACTGTTGCAATATTCTAACAGGCAGCAATGAAAACCATGTAAGGCTACAAATGCTGGAATTACAATATCACTGAGCAAACTGGGTATGAAAAAAGTGAGATTACACAGGAAAAAGGTTCTAGTGATTGATGATACCGTACAGTTAAGATGGGAAAGCAGTTCCATTTACAGTCAGCTTTATTTTTCTTTTTCTCCTTGTACAAGTTGAAACTTTGCATGCATGGTCACAGTCACATCAGGTACTGGATTTGTTAAGCTGTTTAAAAGCTGCATGTTACATAAATGCTTTTTCTAGATAAAATATCCAGACATTTAGTGTTCCTACCACTGTGTGTCTAATGCCTGGACTTGGGAGAATTTTAAATGAAAGAAAATCTCATTAGTTTCTGTACTCAGACGGGGAAGAAAAGGCAACAGTAGAGGGAGAACTACTTACTCAAAAAATTACTTTTAATACAACAGATTTAAAACCCACAACACTAAAATAAGTATCCAAAGCTCAGCTCTGAGATGTGTTAAGTGAACTTGTTTTGGGAAGTTGGATCAGTATTTTAACTTATTCACTATGTGGTAAAAAGCATTTTCACCTTTTCTTTGGCAGACAACACAGGGAAGAGCAGGGCTGTCAACCCCAGGGTGTTTCTCTGACTCTCTAAACAGTGACCCCAACCAACTGGAAAATTCAATTCCTTTGCATCTTAGGAGGGAGTAGAGCTGATTTCAAGAGCCCCGAGAAGACGTGATTCTGGTATAGGTTTTTTTCATTAATCTTCTACCATGCTTTTCCCACTTGCTGCCATGAGAATTGACCACTTAGGCACTTTTCAAACTTCTACATACAACAAATACAATAAAAATAAACTGTAATTGAGTTTTGCCACTGTTGGGCAAAGTGTGAGGAGTAACAAAGTCACTGAGGAAGACAGTGCTACAGTGTGCCACTTACTGTGGAAAAGTTTAGTACATGAACTGCTGATCCTAACAATTAACGCAAAAAGCAATGCTGGATAAAGAAGTTAATGTTTTATAGAAATGGATGGCTAATATTTCTTTCACATGCCTGACAATTCAATTCACTGAAACAAGTGGATTGTTCAACTCCTGCTAAAGTGGAAGACAAATAGGTTTATGCAGTGATTAGCTCATTGTGGGAACTCCTGGAAGCAAATGAAAGAGACCCTTCCACTGGAGGACTTCAGAGAACTTTTGAAGTGCTATTGAATTTATTGTCACTACATGGCAGCAAAGCAAGCAAATACCTCCTACTCCAGAGCATCTACACTGATGTATGATGCAAGCTGCTTGCCCAGGGAAAGGCATATCAAAAGCCATGAACTTACCCACATTATATATCAGGAGACTGATTATACCTCAGAGGGAACCAACATTAGTTTAGTCAAGAACCACTTCTGATTTTTCACAATCAAGCTACTAGAAGTGGGTAGAGCTTTTCCTTTGAACTCACAAAAATAAATATAATGAAAGAGCCTCCTAGTAAGTGGAATTTTTTCAGGCACTTTTAAGGCAAAGAGAATTAGGGAGGTCAAATTCATCCTTTAGTGCAATTCACTGCTACAGAGTATGGGGAGAACCTATGCAAATGATGTTCTGCTTATACCCCAAAGAAAGCACAGTAAAGCTCTATGTCTGGAATAAGACTGGAAAGAAAAATTCCACTGGGTAAAGCAATGAATTTGTCCATTAAAAATAACATTCTGATAGATGAATTTCATGGAAATGCACTTCCTTTCCATATTTTCATTAAATGATGTATTTATATTACAAAAGCTTTCTGCCTTCTGGATATTCATGGATTGAGGCCGTTAGCATTTTTTAACTTGTTTTTGATGCATGCAACCATTGCTATGTGGAACAATTTAAAGCTGTTTTTTCCCCCATCAGTAAGGAATATTATTACAAGTAGAAAGCCTGAGTCACTGTTTGGTACATTATCTCCAGCAGTAGAGTGTAAAAGAAAAGAGAAAAACTTAGAAATGCACATTTAGCCATTTTCATCAGGAATTCGGCTCATGTTTTACCCCTGTATGAACCTCAGCACAGTCAGACCATTATGGGAGCGGACCTGGAAGGGAGCACAGCATCTCCATCCAGGGCATCCCAGCCTCCTACACTTAAAGAAAACAGCAAGCACATTTACAGTGGTCTGAAAGATAGTGAGTTTTGGGATTAAATGTAAAGGACTGGAAAACCAGAGTCACTCCAAAACTTATTACTGGGAGCCTGCTGAGAGAGACAAGGATTTGCAAGAAGAAGAAGCAGCAATCTCAAGCCAAGAGCCTGGGGTGTCCATCAGACATCCTGACAGAGGAAAGGGATGAGGTGGGTGTACAGTGAGACCCCCTGGCACTGTGGTGACAAATTCCCTTGCATCCTCACACTGTGTTATTGTGCAGCCATCACACCTGTCACACAGCTGTGTGTGTGGGGTTCTTCACTTTATCCTGGTTTGAAGGATAAGGACACAAAGTCAAAGCTGAGAGGTTTTTTATTAAAAGTTTTGTTTTCTTGTTTTTCTTTTCAAATTAACCAACTCCACAAACCCATTACTAAAAGAAGAAATATTTAAAGCAACACTACCAGAAGACGTGCTCATCAAATATGAACAGACCCAAAGTAAACAACATTGTAAACATGAAGTAGGCAATTACATTATGGACTAATGAGGCAAAACATACTGAAAAAAATTATCAGGGAAGTGCACCAGGACTGGCTGCTATTGGGGCTGCTGTGGGAGAAAGCTGATTAAGATTACTTAGTACAGAAGAGGTCCTAAGTAGGATTTTTTAGTAAAAGCATAGGAGTGCACAGGAGATTCAGCCAATTAAGGAATGGGATGAACAAGACCTATTTAAATATTCCTGAATAATTTTTCTTAAGCAAGTGAAAGAGCAAGAGGGTGTGTTGATTATAATGCAGCAACTTCAATATAAATTTGATTAATACGAATTCTTTAAGGACAGAAATTAGCCAACATAATATGAGTCACAAACTAAGGCAAAGAGCTCAGTATGATTAAAAAATTAAAAGTGTTCTACAGTTAAGGATACCACCTGCCATTATATGAGATGAAACTAAATATCCCACAGAGAATATAAATTCTCTTCCAGCATAGGCTTACACTAGCTGAGGTCTTTGTAAAAGTGCTGCCCACAAAACACTGCTGCAATACTAAACCCTTTCTGAGTTTCTTTTAATGTACTCCAAGAATGTACACAGGATCTGTAAATTGCTAATTCAGCAGCCACGCTGGTTGCTGGTGGATGACACCCACAGTGCCATGGCCAAAGTCCAGGACACTGGACTGGACAGAAGCAAAATGAAAAGAGCATTTATGACCAGAACTGTCAAGTCACCTCCTTTTTCCACCAAGGCTGATCCAGCTGAAGGAGAAGCCAATTTGGCTGCCCCTGGAGTGGCAGTGCCGATCAGGAGCTGCTGGTGCATCACAGGACACACGGCTTGAGCAGCGGCAGGTGGGACCACTGGGCAGCCAGAGGGACACTAAATCACCCCACACTACCATCAACAAATAAGCAAAACTGGAAAAAATCATCACCACTTAAGAACAACTCACAGGATCTCTCATCTAAAACAAATGCTTCAGAACAGAGGTTAAAAAATAAACCCTGTGTACAAGATGAAGCTGGCCGAGGTATTAAAAACAAGATAAATTGTTTAGTTACAGGAGCATAAAAAATAAGTATTCCCCATGTGAACCTACTCATGAATGACCTGTTTCCTTCTTTCCTTCTTTCCCTACTTTCCTCTTTTTCTGATACCATGGATTAACCCAGCTCAGCTTTCCCCCAGCAGTGCAGCACAAACCAGCACCATCAGCACCAGGCAAGTGCTCAATCTTAACGTTTTCCCCCTCTGCTTGCTGAGCTACAGCACACAAACAGGGATGTTTATTCATCTTTCTACTCCCAGACCCTCGCTTTAGATTAAATCCTTTTTTCATTTCTCTTCCCCAGTGAGGTAGAGAGCACAAAACACTCAGCACACTCTGTCTTTATTTCTTACAGGCTAATTTGTCTACCATCCTCTCCTAACAGGCTCTTCTCATTCCCTAGAACACTTTAATTCCTCCTCTCCACAGATGCTCCAATTTGTGTTGGTTGGGGTTTTTTGATCATAGAATTGTGTTCAGTACTACTAGGGAATATGGGAATCCTAGTATGTCTTTACTGAAATGACCTCTTCCTATGTGCCCCGTTGCATTTTTCATGCGTAAGAATGGTGACTTACGACAGCCTTAGGATCAGAAAAGACAAATAATGAGATGATCCCATCAATTCTTTAGGTTTTCAGGGACAGCAAAGGGGAAAATGTGGAATTATTAAAGGGTAAATCTAACAGGAGTAAAATACAAACTAGGTTGCAACTAGGTAATAGAACCAAAAATGTACCAAAGATGTGCTAAGAGTCAATCTTCAAATATAATAAAGAGTTCACAACAATATATCTAAGAGAAAGAGAAAGATTCAAAATCCTAAGAACTGGTAATATTAACAAAAAGACCCATTTACAGGATCTAGCAGTTATTGGTATGTCTTCTGTAAATGACTGTGTAAACAACCACTCTGTTTCCACTGTAATTCTCTGTGCTATTTTGCTGGATTCCCAACAAACATTTTAATGGCACTCACAGCCAAGGAGCATCCTCTCACTGCCATGATTCAAGATCCTCAATAACTGCTTCTCTGTTGTGAAATGTAATGTGAAGGACAAACACTACCAGCCCACAGCATAACAAGTTCTAATAAATTGCTTAATTAATGTGCTCAATACAAATGACAAATTATGTTACATCCTTTACTTCCATGTCTTTAATTATCCTGTCTTTCAAAACATTTTAAGAAGTATTACATCACACAATCAGCCTTAAAAGCCAAAGATTTATGGCTGTGGGCTGATTTCATAATTTTATTTCCTTTTTTTTTTTACACGTTTCAGCCCATACAGCTTTTTGCCTAGATTTAAGACCTCAGATGTATGTAAATCTGTTCCTAAACACAGAATACAAGGTAAATATAAAGCATTATGTGGAGGGGAAAAAAACAACTCTGATTTAGTCTATAAAAAAATGGCCTCCCAGTAATGCTAATGTTCAGGATACAATAATCAAACCCTAAAAGAGTCCAATGAAAATATTTACTCAGTGACAAGCAGGTGTCAGAAAGGAAAGGACTGGACAAAATGTAGGCAAAAAAGCATTAGTGATGTTCTTATAACCTTCAGGGAAGGGAAGAAGATAAAGGTACAATTTGATAATGTATTTTTTTATGTTCTATATATATTATATATATAATGCATATTAACTGTGGACTAAAAAATAGGTGTGGCAAATGAAGTTTTCATAACATTTAGAAAGGAAAAATAGTTTGGGGATTTATTTTTAGAAGTCAAATTTACTGTCACATATCTGGCACATTTGACAAACCCAGAAGCGCATGGTACATAAGACAAAATCTTTTTAACATCCTTGTCTGTATGATAGACTCATTAACCTCATAGGTTACTGAGCTGGGGAGGAAAACAGGTAAAAGCATATGGGTACATGAGAGGGACTTCATTAGTCCATGTAAAGGATGGATCTTCCACCTGACATGCAAATTCACACTTCAACATTTTCACCACGTACTCCCACTTCAGCCTGCACTGAATTTATGCAGTTCTGGCATAGTTTTCCAGTACAGTTTTGGTCACACACAGTGGCAGAGAACAAAAATTCACCACAGAAAATTCACAGCCGCTTCAAGAGACACACCAAAATGTGCAACTTGAATTTTCCCTGATATGCACAGGCATCAGATGTACTGAAAAAAGAGGTTAAGGTCCATGTTTGAAACATGACTTGGAAGATTGGAGATGATCTAAGTCTGATATCACACACTACAACCAAAGGAATAATTATAGACTAGAAAGGGGCTTAAGAATACACTTGGATATTACAGGTCTGTTTGAGATAAGGAGCATAAAGCAGCCAGGATTAAATGTCAGTCTTAACAGTGATTTCCTTACGTCTGTGACTGCTCTGATAGGTGGTGGGCTTCAGCAGCTCTTCTTAATGTTAAATCACAAGAGCTTGTAGAGACTGCTACAAAGTACAAAACCTCCAACCTTATAAACCTCATGAATAGTCTTATAATTTTATGTATATTAGCTCTGACAGAATTGTCCCATGGAAATCTTCAGCATGTTCCCACAGATTACTCACAGACTGAAGGAACACACAATAAAACACACAAAAGCATTTAAAGAAATTCCAGTTACACTGGCTTCTGAAATGCTTCCAATTAGCTTGTGTGTGATCTTGTCCCTCTGACAGGCTCTGAAACACTCGAATTGTTATATTAATGCATATACACATTCAGAATAAGTGCATATTTTGTGCTCAGTCAGTTGTGGCTAATGCATTAAGCAATAATGCTCATCTCAAAAATATTATTTTATTTGGTATTGTACTTCAAATAATGGATGAAAACTGGCCTTAAGCCTTAGCCCACAAAACAATGCAAGTTACATGGTATAACATCACACAGTCTGTACAATTATTTACAAAGTCACAGGAAACTTCACTGAAAACCATTCTTTTGCTTCACACAATTGGCCATAATTAATTCTGGGTAGATTTTTAATCAAACCGCGTAAAAGATCAAGCTACTTTCTCATGTAGAGCTACAATTCTTTAAAATTTCTGTTTTGGGAGTAGGGTAAGTAGGCAAATTTATCAGTTTCAGCTGGAGATGATACATATTTTCACAGCATGAATATATGAAATTATTAACCTTTTCCATCAGTATTCTGCTCATACTTTTTTTCCTTATACAGTTTTCAATAAATTTTAACATCATGTTTTATACATCTCATTCATCAGACTCTATACAGTCCAAAGCCTTTCTTTTTTCTAGTTAAAGAAGTTGTTCCTTGAATGTTTCTCCTTAGTTATGTATTTCATATTTTACTAGGCCTGCTTTCTGCAGCTACACTGGAAAACCTTGTTTAAAGGTGATAAGAATTTGTGGAATCTCTCCTTCCCACTCCCCAAATGATACCTCACATCTAAATCTCACTTGGGAATTTTCATCTTCTCAGGTCTTTACAGTCTTCATCCTTGTTTTGGTAAAGCCTAGGGCAGCAAATGTCTTCTGGCATACACCATAAATGAAAAGCTAGGTAAAACACATTTCATTGCATTTAAGCCATCTTTCCCATTTAAAAGGTATTGGTATTTAACCCAAGACTGATGAGAATGAACAAACTGAATGTCAAGCCCTCCTTGACATTTTAAGAAAATATAAACCAAGGGTAAAATGAGGACAGCTCTTCCTGGCCACCCAAACAGCACATTTTCCTCAAAAGAGTCACTGTGAAGGGCAGCACAATATGGTTAGTTCAGCCTGCCCTGCTCACACTGTCCTTGAACACCCTATCAAAATGGGCAACATTGAGCAACCAACATCAGGAGCACCTTGAGTGCTTCCTTATATGCTCACTAAGCACCTAAGAACTGAAACTGCACCCCCCTACCTGACACTCTGCTCTTACTTTACTTATCAGGGCTAGTTTCACAATTCATGTGGTTTTTACATTCTCAGTTCTTCCTCTGAACCTCTTTCTTTGTTTTATCCACAGTATCCAGTCATCAGCTTTCAACTTCACACCAAACATTTTCTTTCTCAGCTTAAAAGGCTCCCAAGCTGATTTTCTGGTTAAGTAATACTAAGGGGGAAAAACAAAAAAAAACAAACCAAAAAACCCAAACCCAAATAACTTGCTGAAGTAATACCAGGACTGCGTGGTAGAATTCAAGCTGACTAGAATTCAAGGGGGAAAAAACCCAACCCACATAAAGCATTTTATTTTCTTAGTGTTTACATATTATGCAAGCATAACTAGCAATGAACCAGTGCTACTGCTTTCTTGAAGTAGCAGGAAAGAGCAGTAATGCCTGCGTACTCCCACCTCCTTCACACTAAGAGGCAAAACAAAGTTAAGTAAACAAATGATCCAGATTCTCTGGCTGTACAAAACGAGCACTAGTCCTGTATTACTGATGATTCCCAGACTCAGGATATGCTGATGGAACAATTAAATTGTTTGGTTTGTGGGATTTCTGGGAAGAAATCTGCTTCTATCACAAATTCATGAAATGCATGTGTACAGCAGACAATCATTTCACTGAAGAAAAAGTACAAGGCTACGTTGGAACATGGACTGGAAGAGACTACATGAAAAAAGCCAATTTGCACGAATTCATCTGTCTCATGGCATGATCCCATACATTCAATATGAGAAAAAGAACTAATTATTTAACATTTGCATACAAATTACTTATTTTGGGGGGTTGAGGCATGGCTCCCTGTGTGATCTTGGGCCAGTTTCTGAACCTCTCTAAATCTCTGGTTCCTTATTTGCAAAGCAGATTAATATTAGTTATGCAGGACGGGGTGAGATTAAACTAACTCAAGCTTGCAAAGGGCTTTCTGATCTTCAGATACTGTGGAGAAGAAGGACTAGAAAAATCCATTTAAGAAGCAAAGAAGCATGTAAATCCATGGCCACACAACAAACATTTGGTATATCAACTTCATACAGAAAATTTGTACTAACATTTCTTTGTAGCAGCAGCAAAAATCATATCAGCAGAAAGAATAAAATATGTGTATTAAAAATAATTAATTCACTTACTTCTTCCTAATTTCTAGGTCTGAAACTGGGACACATCTCAGGCCGGCTCCCAAAACCATGAGGGATGATGTTAGTAACACTGTTACCCTCAGACCTAAGATGAAAAAACAACAGTATTTTACAAGTTAAATCAGTAATGGTGCAAAAGAAACATTATTTAAATATATATATATTTTTACATGCAGTCTCACAGAAATAACACATATTTCTTTCAAATCATAAGCACTCTGGTGCTGATATAAATTCCAGACATATTATGAAATCCTGAGTTATTTTCTACACTTACACTGCAGAATTATAAAGGCTTACTCTAGGCATAGCAACGCACAGGAGCATACCCAAAACCTTTACAGACATTCTTGAAAATGAAAAGTGGTAATAAAAGTATCATCAAAATGTACAATATTCCCTTTAGAATTAGAGGCATGGAGGAACATGCTCTGCTGTGTTATCTGACATCTAGGCAGATGCAAAGAAAAATCTGGACTTGTTCATTCTTCTCCAACCACTTAATGAGCACAGACACAGCACTGTTATTGTTTTCTTTCATAATGCAGATATGCATTTCATCCCAAAGAAACAACCATTTATTCAGGGGAAAAAATGTGCAAGTGTTTTTTTGCAGTCCTTGCAATTAGGGCAGATTTTTGCTGCTCTCAGCTCAAATTGACAGAGGTTGTAAATATCATACATTAGAAAAAAGGCACAATTGACTGATTCCTTGAATATGTTTTTTTTCCTCATGACATTTTCAACTGAGAAGTGCTTAGATTAGAAATAACCTTATCTTTGTGCTGCAATTCCATTTGCCAGCAGTTTGCTTGCTGCTGCTAAGGTGTTTCCATCAGCAGCGGAGAACAGTGACAGCTGAGGGGCTAAAGATCCAGAATCATGCAAAACACCAAAATCATAAACACTCACAATTAAAAACCACAGAGTCTGCATCTGTGAAGTTGTAAATTTTCAAACAATTTCACAGCAACCAATAGAAAATAAAGGGCTTCCATGTTCTTATTATTAATGATGATAAACACGTAATATCTCTAATATTTAGGTTAAACTAGTAATTACCCAAAATAGAGATGGTAAAAGTACCTGTCCTATGATAAGTCACATATCAAACAAATAACTTCCACTCTTTCATAAACTGCCTACTTTCAGAGAAGTGCTCCCTCTGTTAGTGACTTCTGTAATCAGTACAATTCAACCAATAGTTGCATTAAATATTTTGTCTCCATGTATTTTACTAAAACGTAATTTTACTGGATGAGACATAATTTTGCTCATGCTGTGACAGCTCTCACTCACAGGTATGCAACTCCTGGTGCTGGACACTGCACAAACCAAACTAAAGTCACGTTTCTCTCAATCAGTGAAGCCCAAGACAACACTAACAAAAATAAGTAAGTTAAGTTACAGATTTTCTGCAATGGACATACGACTTCCTTTGGTAAGGCTCAGTCATCAACACAAGGAATGTGACCCTG
Organism: Eopsaltria australis; assembly: GCA_034509425.1. NCBI lineage: Eukaryota > Metazoa > Chordata > Aves > Passeriformes > Petroicidae > Eopsaltria > Eopsaltria australis. The sequence continues at coordinate 1,498,460 of JAVTVJ010000067.1, read as the reverse complement.
AAGGACACCTCACATCCCTAATGCCCTGGACAAGTATCATCAGCCAAAAATACTTCTTTCCTGGTAGGATTTCCCAATGCCTCTCCCGACATAGCTGCTTGACTCTGTGCTCAACCAGCAAATGCTGCTGTTAAACTGGTTTTTCAAGTGTGTTCAGAGAGCCCTAAATAAATGCCCATTTAATATGGCTGTTCAAAACCTTCATGTTCCTGTGTTTGCTGGGCCACCATGAGTCTTCATGTGACATTTAACTCCATATTACCATACTGCCCGTGTTGTGGGAGCAATTATTTGTATCTGGATTGCATATTGATGCTTTGCATTTTCTTCTTGGAAATAAATCTTTGTTAGCACCGCTTTTGTGTATAATGAAAAGTTGTATGCAGTAAGGATTAGAATTTTATTGATGGAAAACTGAAATACAACTCTTTTATCTGAAAAGCCTGACGTTTTCCAGTAGGAAATGTTTCAGGAAAGCTCTAGTAATGTACACATCACCTTATTTTCTATGTAAACTAGGATCTTTTAGAACTACATTTCACAAAACACACTGTGTTCTGACTTTCAAGAGACACAAGGATAAGGACAGCATGGAAGGTGCTGCTCATGGAGCCCCACTTGAGGTAGAGGCTGAGGGCAAGCCCAGGACACAGCAGAAAATGAAAAACAGAAATTTAATATTAAATCACCACAACACACAAAATGCATGTTTCCATATAAAAAACTTACATTTGACTTTGAATTTTTAAAAAAATCCCTAAAGCAAAATAAATCTGCACGAAAATTTCCTTTAAAAAAACCCAACATGGAATCTGGTGAAAAATTAATTAGATGCTAAAGTTTGCCTCCAGCCCTAAATTCAGGCTTATCTTTAATGTCAACCTCACATGTCAGGTAATTTTAAAGTAAAATCATCTGTTAAAGCCTCAAAATCATGTATGCCTTATGTCTCCATTCTTTGAAGTTCTAATCTTGAATACAATTTACTGTAAGGTATCCCTTTAAAATGTTTTCATTGCCCAGATTATTATTTGTCCTTTTTTTTCTGTTTCCACCTTAATATGTAAACACACCCCTGAAAATTCCTTCAGTTAATGCTGCACGTTGAAAATGATGACACCAAAGTGAACAAAAGACTGTCAGACAACCAGCATATTAGACATTTTCTTTGCTAATTACACAATATAGTTTTACCTGCAAAGCACCTCACCCTGTTATTTTGCTTTACATTTTAGCTCTTTTTTATCTTTGTTAGAAACTAGTCTTTTTATTTATTTCAGTATTTTTGTTTTGAATGCTGCAGTTGCCATTACACGGAATTTGACATCTTGTATTACTCTAGAAGGTGCACCCCAGAGTGCTTAAGATAGCAGCCATGCATCATGGGGACTATAAACCCAAGTAACCAACCAAGCTTGAAAAACAGCCTGTGAACCTTGCAGAAAATTATGTCTCTACTTTAAAAGATCTAAGTAATTCACTCAGCCAAGAGATTTTGTGTAGACGTAATTAACTTCATTAATTCTACCCTGTAAATGGAAGTAGTAATTGGAGGGAGGGAGGAGGGTACAGCTTCTTAAAATCCATCATTCAGTTTCTGTCCCTTTCTATTTGAGGTTTCTGACACAAGGCTGGAAGGCAAAGAAATTCCTTTAAACGAGATTTTCTGCTGATGGGTGAAGTTTTGTGTTCTTTACACTTTGTCTCCTTAGCTGCTCATTCCCAACCTGCTCTTGCAGGAGGTTTCTGGGCCCCACAGGTGGCAGTGTCTGTTGAGCACACTGTGGCCTCATTCAGAACTGCCAAACCTCATTGACAGCAACAGGAAAGTCCAAGCAAGCGGCAGAAATTGGTAATAAAAAAGACATATTAATTATCATTTATGAGTGTAACTGTCGATATTGTTCAACTGTTTAACCCTCCTGTGGCTCATAACACCATCTGCTTTATGACTTCAGCAGTCAATGCTGCATTTGCTGTTTCATATTTCTTTTAAAAGTAACTGGCTCCAAACTCTGGCCACTATTACAGATTTAACAAACTCTCAAGCCACAATCCCTCACCACCCACAGCCCAACACAGTGCATGAGCAGAATCCCACCATGCTGGAACGTGGGGTCAGCGGCTGCCAGTGACATACAGCTGCTCTTCAACTTCCTCAGCCACATCAAGCAAGAGCATCCAGGATGTGGGTGCTGATACCCCACAAATCCTCCAGCATGCCTTACTTTCAAGATGCTTTTCAAAGCAAGAAATGAAAATACATTCCCCTAACCCACCACATTACTGACTTGTAACACAGTGAGTGAATTATTATGCCCAGTTTAATAAGAAACTTAACAAAAGATGCTGTTTTCCTTATTCTAACAATTTATACATCAGAGTTTGTCAATCACGAGGAGAATGTGATTAACTCATTGCTGTGCATCCCTCACCTGAGCCCAGCTCAGCAGCTCCCTCGATTCCCCACCACTGCTACAGAGCACTGCAAGCAGCCTTTTCTAGCTCAGAGCATCACACACATGGCAGACATTGTTTGAGTTTGGTTCATCCTAGGGGAAATTCCAGTTGGATGGGCAAAATAGACAAGTTTTCACCTTTCTCCTTTTTTTTTTAATGGAAGTTTGGCCAGAGGAAAGGCTGCTGGATTCAGGCCTTCCCCAGGCACAGCAGCAGTGATCTCCCTCATATAGCTCACACACCCTGCTCTTAGAAGCAGTAACATTTGGGTGGTTTCCTAACTTCCCCTACAGACACTAAAATCAGTTCTCACAAATACCAAGTACAACAAGGCTGTGAGTAGAAACAAGTGACATCAGCCTGCTGCATGCACTTTTCCACAGTTTTTAAAGACCAGGCTGAAAGCACAAATGGTCCCTTCTGACACTGAACGGAAAGCATTTGCTTAACTTCCCTATCATTTTGACTAAAACGTATCTAGCAAAGAGAAAATAGAATATAAAATTCTGTCTTGGTCCACACATACCAGGAAATTAAAAACTCACCAACTGCAACAGCTGTTTTAACAATTCACTGTAAATTGTGCTTTTCCTCCCAATTTAAAGCAAATTCAAACAAGTTTTTGTTTTGCCTTTCTTGACAAAGCACATCACAGTTCCTGCATGTTTCCTTCTATGAAATTAACCTATAAAAAGAACTTTTACATTCAGGTTCAGTAAGCAAAGTATTGAGCTCCAAGTCTTCCACAATTTTTCTTTGGACATGGAATTGTTTTTACGTCTTGTTTAAATGCCCTCCTTATTGCTCAAGCATTCTTTTTAAATGGCTTTCTTTGCTGGATACCAATTCTGCTTCATATGATGGGTCTGCTTTTCTCTCTTCTTAATACATGCTTATACATTTAGCTACAATTAAAAGAAAATACTTAATTAAATGGCTCCCTTTATCAGGGAATCCTGAAAGCACTGCACACATTCCCCATCCTCCAGAAATCTTTGGATTTTGTACGTAATTCTAGCAAAATTATACTAATAGCTGCAACATTTACTCTCTTAACATTAATTATCTTTGCCATGATTAAAATACCAAAAAAAAAATTGGCTTTCTACTAAACACAGCAAATAAAACTTGCATTGTGCCTGCTCTTTGCCAAATTGACTACAGTCATTAAGGAGGATAAGTGGCAATCCTCTTTCAGAGGAGGCATCCTTGCATCAAGCAATACAATTTTCAAAAGAAAGAACCTTTTCACTGATGTAAAAATACTTCATAGCCTACATGTGGTCCCAGTCTTTCTGCTAACACATAGAATAAACTTGAAAAGTCAGTATATTGGGCCTGCCTCAGATTTCACAAAGGCACTTGATTGCAGAGTGGCATAAATTATGTTTGGAAACTCAATGGAAAATAAATACATTCTCAAGAAGAGCATCAATAAAAACTGGGAACCAAATACAAACATTGCATGCAAGAGAGAGCAACTATGAGGTCATCTGTAGCTAATCCAAAATTACAGATTCACAAGTAATTCTGAGGTGGAAGGGACACACAAGGATTGAGTTCAACTCCGAAGTGAATGGCCCATACAGTGATTGAATCCACCAGCATGGTCCCCCATACAGGAACTGAACCCACAACCATGGTGTTATCAGCCCCATTAACACCATGCTCTAATCCTAGTTTGATGGCCAAGGTATCATTGGTGCTACTAATTGCTGCTTCTACCAATGGGTGCTATTAAGCACAACCTGGACCTCCCTTTCTCTCTGGGTACTTGATGCTGGTGTTTCTGTTACTGCCCCATTTCAAACCTCTGTTTTTAAAACAACCTGAAGCCAAGTGCTTCCATCCATTCATCTCCACATGGCTTTACGTGGCACTGCTAAGACAGCATCGCAATTTCAACTTGAAAGATTTAGGACCTGAGTACTTTTTTTTCTGATTGAAAATGAAGGTAACTCAATTTAAACATTCTGCAAGACAGGTGACAGCACCCTTCTGGCATCAAAATGTAAAAACCAAGCTCTATCATACAGAACCTGTCTGAAATAAATTAAACCCAGAGCTACATTTCAACCCTCAGTCTTGTCTAGGGCATAAGAAAATCTTTTCCTGTACTAATCCACAACTAAGCCCAGTTCCACCTTTCAGTGGAGGGTTGCAGGGCAGATTCCCAGATTCCCCAGAATCTCCAATTTCTGTCTGACATAAAGAGTTGGCAGATTGAGATGCCCAGATGAAATATGTACTAGAAACTTCTTGAAATGTAGACGTAGGAGGTAATGATCTTCAGAGGGGTAATTTCTCTTTATGGAACCTTACAGCTGTTGCACTAGAATCTGTCATCAATTGCTGCCCAGTTAACAGCAAGGCTATCAGCAGGAGTTTGACATTTCAATAGAAACAGATTTACTTGCAAAATGTAAATTTGAGGAAGCAAACTCGGTACACAAACACAACAAGCTGAAGTAAAATAGTTCCTGTGATTTGGACAAACTTTCTCATCGGGGTCAGAAATTCTGTAGAACCAAAATCCCAGAGGTGTCATCAGCACTGATGGGGGGAACCCACAGGGAAGTCCCTGTCAAATCAGGAAGACAGATGGGTGCCAACAACCAGATCTGACCCAAGATAAAGTCATCTCTGCTGCTCTCACTTGTTGGACAGGCTTAGCAAGGCTGTGCAAACTGAAAGCATGAGGGCCAATACACATACTCTTTTTTTCCAGCATACCTCTCAGATGAAGAAAATGCACGCTGCATAAACATCATCATGTGCATCCTTCTAAGGAGAGTACCCCTACAAATTCCGAGGTTAGTTAAGAATCTTGTAAAAAAATCACAATATAGATCAGAGACTCAAAGCACAAAATTTAGCCAGTCAAGTGTTTCATAGAGAAGACACTCATCTTGAGGGAAATGACTGAACACATATAACCACTAAAACAGATATGGAAGCTGGCAGAACATAATTGTGAGAAACAAAACTAAATAGAATGCAATTGAGACTTATTATGACAATCACATAACCACTCTGCAATTCCTGAGCTGCTGCATCTCTTTTTTATGTACGCCCCAACTGCAAGGAAACCAGCACACTTAAGTACATATCTAATTGCACTGCTCACTTCTGGATTGTATTGTAAATACTGCTCCTGTTTTTAAGTTATTTTTATTCTTCTCCACGCACACCTCTTTCCAACATTCATTAAAGCATATTTAAGTCCTTATTTTTCTGTTTACTCTAGATACAAGAACTTGACTGCACCCGTTAGAAAGAACAACAAGCTAAAACAACATCAAGAGGCTGCAGGGTGCTTTCCTCTCATTTGCATGGATGAAGCCAAGCCCATGTGAACAGCAGACCTATACTGTTTTAACATTTGTGAATTAGGCAAGCACATAATCAATCTCTAAAAATATGTCAAGGAAAGTATCGCTTAATTCTCCTGCTCTCTACTCCTCCACATTTAGTTATTGCAGAATTAATGACCCAAGTTCTTTACAAGAGTTGGCTTCACTACCACAGATTTAATCACGGTTGGTGACACACTGCACCAGTAAATACAAAGCAAGTATTTCAGAGTTTGTGCAGCGATTTAAAAGTCTGGTACTGTAAATAAAATAATCCTGTTCTTAAGAACTGAACAGGCTTAATCTAAGCATTAAGACATATGAAAAGTTTACAAGTAATGAAGCTTCCTTTCATATGTCAGTGAAGGATTCTGAACCATCCTAACATTTTAACATCAACAATGGGAAAAAAATGGCAAAATATGCAAATTATAAATCTGCATTGCAAGTTTATACAAGTGTTGTAAATTCTATTCAGCAAGCCAGAGACTGACATTTTGTCTGAATAGATAAATAAAGTGCTGAGCTGAACGGTATTTGCCTGAAGATCAAAATGATGATTTTAGAATCAGTTTTAGACCCTTTACTAGAATATCTCCTATTCTTTAATAACATGTTTCTAGGCTTCAAAGGAGACCAATTCTTTTAGCCAATTATTGTTATTATACATTTTACTGCAGAAAGCATCCATTTTATCTGCAACTAATCCAAGTGCAATGAACCTCTCTTAATGCTTGCAGAGCATCTCTCAGAGAAGAGAGCACTGGCCTGGGGCAGCAGGATCTGCATCACTCAATATGCCTTATGAAACTGGGCAGGCCACTTCTCTCCTGCTTCCCCTTTCTCTCTTTCCCCCACCCTCTGCCTTGTTTATTCAGGCTATGAACACAGAAAAACAGGAGCCAGTCTCACCATTAGATTTAGAAAGTCTGTTAAATCAAGTTTTCCCTTCAGCTGAGGTGAGTGCAGTGCTGGCATACAACAAAAAAGAGCTATTTGAGTGCTTACTAAATCTGTGGCATTGATAAACACTTGTATGAGTTGTTCTTTCTCCTCTCACCACAAGTAGGCTGCTTTCTACTCTCACCACCAGCATCTAATAAAACATGAAAATTCAGGTGAATCATTGAATCCATCTTTGCCATTTCATAAAATTAAATCTACATAATGGCACATTCTAGTGTGTACATACACAGACACAGAGCAATTGACAAAAATGGCCAATAATGGAGTTGGGGGCTAAGCCTCTTTATTAATTCTGAAGCTGAAGAAGGGATGTCACTAACAAATTGACAGAAAGTACAAGAAAAGAAGCCTTTGCTCCAGCTCTCCCTGTTGTATTCATGAACGACCACACAAGGGGAGGGAAGCACTTTCTATTCTCTTTCCACTTCTTTCAGGGACTCCCAATTGCACAGCAGGCTCAATTATCACTCCACTAACTACAGAGCCTTACGTGTGGCAACAGAGAGCTAAAACAGTCTCTCTTACACACATCTACTAGGGAAGATGTTCTGTTGTTACCTTGATAGTACCTGCCCACACCACTCAATGGTGCACAAAATTTTTCTTTTTAAGAAGTACAGAGGCATTTTGCTTTGCCTCAACAGAGTATCAAGAAGCAACCGTGCAGAAACATTAAATACTGCCTAGTGCATCCGCTAAGCAGGACACAAAGTGGGAGGTTTCTCCTTTTTATTATCCCTGCTGTGAGTGAGGGAAATAAAGAGCTGGAAGGCTTCACTGATGTAATATCCATGCAGGTCTTGTGACTTATATGAAAGGTCACCAGAGTGAGCTTTCAAATTTTCTCTGTGTCAACAGTTTCAGTGTTACTTTAACATTCAAATGCATCAGGCACTGTTTATGGTACATAGTTCATTCTAAAAGACGTCTTTTGCAGCGCTATAATGTGTCCTAAACCCATCATATTTTTAAGGGTCCTGATCAATTCTTTAGGTTCATGTGATTAATTAAAATTATAACATTACCACCTTCCTCAGGTATTCAAAAGGTATGGCTCTCATCAACAAATAAAGAAGTAAACAAAAAAAAATTTCTAGCTGAGGTTATACTTGATGTCCTGTATTCCAGAAAAACGCCAGCATTCTTTGCAAAAAGCAGAAGACCTCTCACTTTCAAAACACATCACTCCCTCTGGCTGAGTCACAGATCTCCAGCTCTAAAAACAGGAAAAATCTAAAAAATCCTCTCTACTAAAAATCTGCATGAGAAAGCTTAATTTACAGCTTTTGAGGAAGTTGGAGCATTGATCATAAGCTCCTGCAGCACAATTACAGCTACAGCACAGCTACAGAGCCACAATAGCACATGCATGCGAAAAGCATTAAAAAACTAAAGTTATGGCAGGAAGTGATGGAATGTCACCACTAGGAGAAAGGCAGGGCAAGCCACAATTTCCCTGGTGCCTGAAATGTATTATTTATAATATATAATAATATAATTATAACTAAAAAGCTTCTTTAAGGATTATCAGGTCTTTGGTCTGCTCAGTTAAGGGTATAGCATGCTGCCAGTGGAAGAATTCAAATGCTCCCCAAGAAAATTTGTAAAATAATGAAACAACTGCCAAAACATCATATTTCTTCAACTTACTTCTGCTCTTCTAAGCACTGACCATGATTTTGGGGGCTTGGGTGCTTTTAAACAAACATTTTATATAAACCAAATATTCTTATTTGACAATGTCAGACTACAAATTTTCACAACAGGGAATATTATTTCAGGACCTGTGTTATGCACTGTTTTCGTCTGAAAAGGCAAGCAAATACCCGCATTTTACATGGCTCCTTTTCCACAAGTAACTTATTTCTTACCAGAAGAAAAAAATATACAGGTGAAAAATCAGCAGTGCAGAAAATATCCGAACTTTATTAATGAATAATGAACCTCATTTCTGTGTTTGCTTCAGATTTGCTTTTCACTCCTAAAATATAACATGAAACTAACTTCTAAAAACAACATCTGCTGAAAATAATTAATAAAAAATATTTTGTTCATGCAGTTGTGTAATGCTTTTACTGGAATTCAGAAATCAGTAGGGTGGGGTTAGTTCAGCATTACCAAGTGAAAATGGTCTTTTTTTGTTCATACTTAGTTTCTTCTGATAGGACAAATAAATATCATGTTAATTCTTTGAAGAAAAGCCTCCATTTTCTTTAAAGGAAATAGATTCAGCTTTTGCAGAACAACAGCTGATCTACTCTTCTTTCTCTTTAATAGCATTCTAAACTGTTAGCTTGGAATTATAAAGAAACATGCAGCTAGCAAAATGAATGCAATAGAACTTTCCTAAGTACTTTACTACTTCCATACTAAAACTCTATGAGAAAGCCCAGGGGACTTTGATAATAGAGAAATTATTGTTGTCATTCACATTATGAAAGTTAGTACCAAGCTACCTTTATGCAGCATGGCTGCCACACTATTAAAAACTCCCAGAAGAAAGGCAACTGGCAAAATTTCGATGTTTTTAAAATGCAGCAAGGCAGTGGAAAACAAAACAGTATTTTAGCACTTTTTGTCCTATTCCAGAAGGCTTTCCAGAGATACCAGCAAGAGGGGCCACATCCTCTTCTGCATCCCAGTGGTGCCTCCATCACGAGGCCAGATATCCGTCATCACCAAAGCCACACAAGGAGGAACAGCCGCTCTCCTGTGCGTCAGCAGCGCCCAGAGAGCCCCACAGGGAGCAGGCGGCTGCAGCCCCCAACACCTCAGGGCAGGCAGGGGTGAAGGAAGGGCCAATTCACCCTCTGCCTGACAACAGACAGTGCCAGGCACAGTTCAGAGGTTTGGCTGTGAAGAGGCAAAACACCAGGTCCTTGTTGGAGACAAGAAAAGGCAAAAAGGTCAATTGTGTCCCAAGAGATTCCCAGCTCCTGGTTTTGAAAGCACCTCTCAAGGCAGTTCACAACAGCCTTGCTGCTGACCTACAGTGCCATGCAGGCATCTTCCCCTTCCTCACTTGTTGCTGGCTACCTTAGTCCCATTTCCTTCTGTCTCTTGCAGTATCCATTTCCCTGTGCCTCCTACTCAACCTGTTCCTCCAGCTTTCCCACTCCGAGTACTTCTTGCCCTCTGCTTCCAGATGTTATTTCTGCATCTGTGCCTCCCATACTTCACCCATCACCTTGCTCCACACTCTCCCCTTCTCTACTTCTCATCTATCCACAGGCTTTTCTCATTCTCTTGAGCTTCTTGCATCCAACCTTTCCTACTCCTCATCAACAAAGAGGAGTGGAGAACAGAGAAAAATAGGAGGAAAAAATGGGCATACCACAACACAGGTGAGGTAGGAAGCAGAGAAGAAACAGTCAATTAGAAAGAACTTGGGTCAAGAGAAGGTTATGAGAAGCAGTAAAAATATGTGAGCATACAACAAGGGAGACAGATATCAGTGCGCAGCTGCCCTGGTATTATACCCCTCTGTAGTAAACTTCTAAAACCTACTGTTGACAAAATATCTTCCTATCTGCACCTGTGTCCTGATCCAGTTCAGGGATGCTTCAGTGCTTTAACTCTGCTTGTGTTAGCAGCTGCATAAGAAAGACAAGGGACCATATTTTACATTGGTAAATATTTCCCTATTGATCAACTTCCCAACATCAAGGTATATCAAGTTACATAAAAACTCACAGAATTGTTAGGGTTGGAAGGGGCCTCTAGAGATCCTCTAGTCCAACCCCTCTGCCAAGGCTGAGGGTCACCTGGAGCAGGTTACACAGAAATGCATCCAGATAGATTTTGAGTGTCTCCAGTGAGGAGACATGACTCCACAACCTCCCTGGGCAGCCTGTTCCAGTGCTCTGCCACCCACAACATAAAGTTCTTCCTCATGTTGAGGTGGAACTCCTTGTGCTTTAGTTTATGGCCATCACCCCATGCTCACTGTGCTTGTATGTGCAGTGCAGAAGGGCGTTATCCCCAGATAACATGGCCATTACTATTGTCACATGAGCTGTTTGCAAATGTAATTATTTTACTTTCCATCATGGAAAAGTTTTTACAAATCAAGCATGCAGCTTCCTGATATGCTTAAGCACGTGGTGTTTAAACAGCTGTCCCAGCTGCAAAGACCTTTGTGAAGAGTGCAAAGGGCACAGTAGTTGCATAAAGGAGAGCAGCATGAAGAGAATGTACGGAAACACAGCAGCAACCAGAGCTGGGGTGGTATCCCACCCCACAGAAAAACCTAGCTCCAGTAGAAGACATCTATCTATAGCCACAACTGATGCTTTTCAACTCAACCTGGCCCAGCAGGAGGTACGGGAAGTGCTACTGAGAATCAAGCTAGCATTGCAGTGATGCATCATAGCAGCATCAAGTTAATACAACACATAAGCTCATAATTAAGCACTGTGTTGGTAATCACTGTGTATCAAGTGGTCGTTTGCAGCACACCTGACCCCAAGGAGGGTGGGCCCATCAACTCTCTAATGAGACCTCACCTTTGGAAGCACTTGCACAAACACTCTGCGGACATTCATGGAGCAACCACAGTATATAAAATTAAGCAACAAAAGCCAAGTTTGGTTCAGTCTTCCTTTTTCTTTTCTTCTGATGATATAGAGGAGAAGTATGTCTATACAAATATGCACACCAGCACTCATCAAAATAAATTTTGTAAAACCAAGCTGATCAAATACCTGCTCTAGTGGGATTTACCTATATTCAGCTCTCTAATTGCTTCTTTCATCTCTCCACATGAAAAGCAACACTTCATCTCATTTCTTCCAAGATTTGTTAGCTTAGGAAAATTAATCCCTTTCACAGGATTTGATAGGTGTGGATCAGTATCACTTACAAGATAATGAAATACACATCATTAATAGCATGCAGTAGATGTCTGCAGGATGAGAGAGACAGAGTGGAGTAAAACAGGTATTTTCCTTCAAGCGTCTTTTGTATTTGGTTTAAGCGCATCAACCACTTGCATTTTCACCAAATACATGCACCTTTCACTTCTTATGAGTCAAGGCATTCTCCCTCTGCTGCCTTCTCAGCTGAAGCACTAAGTTCACATTTAAAGTTCATTCATTCAGCTTCTTGCTGCTCTTGTTGGAGTTAAAACCTCTGCCATTTGTAAGAGGCTTAAAGGTCCTAATAGCCTGAAAAACTTCTAAGATCACTAAAGGACTTGGCCCACTATGGCAAACTGTACAAAAAAGCAACTGCTCATCTGTGACCACCAAACTTCCCATCCTGCCCCTCCTCCTTGAATGACTCCATGAATTCCTGGAAATCTGGACAGTAAATTATGCCACCTGATGGGAATTTGAGATAAGATAAAGGTGGTACTATTTTCCGATTATCTCAGACTAGGAAGAGGAAAACAAGCTGGGGCAGCACTGGTAATAAACACAAAGAATCCACAGTGAAAACCAGCACAGCAACTGGGCTGAAAATCAGCTCTGAGTGGCAGCAGCCAGAGGCCATAGCCCATCCATTTGAGATGGGAAACCCACCAACTCAAGAAAAAAGAAAGACTGAGCACAGGACAAATAAGCATTGGAAGAGAGGGAATCATTTAACCAGAATAAAAAAAGAACTGTGTAGCCAAATGAGCACTGATTCCTTTGTTTGCTAAAACGTAAAAATCATTAAAGTTTGGAGTGACCTTGGGACCCCCACCACTGAGAAGACAAGAAGGACCCATGGGATGTTGTCTGGATCTGTGGGTGGTGACACCTTTCTACTTAACCTGTCACTCCCTTTCTCCCTCTTCCCTCCACTTTTTCTTATTTCTTTCTGTCTCACTCTACCTCACATTTACTGTTAAATAAAATCTGTACTATGGACTTGGACATATGGTCTCGTTTGCACCTTAATTCAGGAAAGGCATCTCTGTAATAATCATAACTGGATCATAACACCATAAATATTAAGTAGAATTAGTTGTTTATGATGAGGCTACTCTCTAATATCTGCATCACACTTTCCTTTCTTACTTGCTCCCTTGTCATTCTACTCCCACTTTTGTAACTGTAAGTTTTTCCATGAGTATTTCTTGTAGACTGTACTAAGATACCAAAGTTACAATGCCTAAAAACTTCTTCTATTGTTGAGGTGTGTAAATCCTTTTGCCTTGATGTCACTAAGTTAAAGTCTTACACCAAGTCTTATCCCAGATGCTTTTAGCTGAGGCTCATGCTTGAACTTAGCACATGAATTATCAAATTGGTAATTTTGAAATACTGGCCACTCATCTTGCAGTCATGAATCTGAGATAAGAAAAGTCTGTTTCTGAGATAATGACAAAAAGAAGATGAAAATGCATTTCTTTGCCAAAGATGAAAATTTTCAGACTTCCAAGGTTCACAAGTCACCTATTCTGTCCTTCTGTTAAGCACCTGTGACATGACAAAACTATGAACACTTCCATCAAAAACTCCCATTTTCTTCTGAGTGCCACCATGGAAAGTGCTTCACAAAATCCATCTGTATCAACAATAGAATCTATCAGCAACTACACTTGCAGCAATTCTTCTTAGTAACATGCTCCAATTTATATTTACATTGTCCAAAAGCCTGAATGACAGAGAAGGCCTCTGAAATGCCACGCACAATGGAAACACTTTAGAAAATCCTCCCTACCTGCTGGACTCACGTTTTTACCAACTTCTGATTCCTCTCTGTACCCACTTTCACATCTCTCAAAATAAACCCAAAAGCATTTCACAAACACCTCCTAGACTAAAATCTCAGGGGAAAACAAGTTCACTTGGAGTCACCTCCCTTATGTCCCAGTAACCCCATATGTGAGGTAGAGGTATCCAAAGGTCCCTTGAAAGCAAAACCAGTGTTCCTATGCATGCAGCACCACGTGACAATCCAGGAACTCAAACACGAAAGCTGCCATGCACAATTCTGTTTATACATCATATGTAGTTTATTTTATATGGAGAACAGTTATTAAGACATTCTGGTATCAGTAAGGTCCGATTCAGTACTTGCACTCAATATTCACGACAATTTTGTCAGACTGCATTAAAGGATTTAATCTCAAAATTCCCAGGTGGAGGAGAAAGGACTATCAAATGTCTCAGAGAACGAAACCAAGATGCATGATTTAGGAGATCGCAATAAAATAAAGTGTTTGGTATTCAGGAAAGAAATAACTACTCATACAAATAAAAGCTTTCATGGTGTCAATGGACAAGCCAATCTTGATTAAAATCAGAATTTGATTATTGAAGTTTTCTCTCTACTTCATAATGTAATCACTAGAATAACATAGCTGTGTAAATTTAATTTCATCAAAATAAAGTTACTAAGATTGTCTATGTAACTCATGTAAGCATATATAATTTTATAAAAAAGGACTGAGAAATATATTACATTCCACTTTTACAAGTAATATGTCTCATCTTCAAACTCAATATAAACCCTGTTCACTGTATTCCAAAAATTAATGAAAATATCACCATTCTATTTAATTTCTTTAATGTAAATTATCATAAAATATTTCTTTCTTCATTGCCTCTTCTTGATTATATGGGAACATAATGAAGACTGACACACATTGCTTCTAGGTCTCACCTTGTAACTAGGAGCTTAATAAAATACCCTTGGTGAACCAGATCCAAGGATGCAAGCTTTTGATTTCAGGTTAGATTTATAAACATCCTAACAGTTCTGTGTGCTTGTATTTACACTTCTCAGGAAATGAAACACTCAAGGCACAAAATGTACATAAACACTCAGGCACCATGTGACGAACTGAAGCTAATTTTAATCATGTAAACAACAAGGGTCCATCCAATAGCACACTGAAGTAGTTTCCCATTTAATTTCAGCTTTATTAAATCTCTAAAGATAATTAGAATTTAAACAAGGACTCTCTAATCCTATTGCCAAAGAAAATGCACCAAATAAGACATGTGTAGCTCCATGGCACCCTCCACCTTTTCACCTTTCTTCACTAAGAAACCAACCAAGACAACACCTATAATCTATGCATAGAAAAGAGTTTCCAAACCCACCCAAAATGGTACATACTCAAAAATGTCATTTGCAAATATAATAGCTGATTTTCAACACCCATCCCAGAACAGGACTAAGACACCTGACAGATGCCACCACTGCCCTTATACAGCACCCAGCCAATGAGCATGGAAACCCCCAAGGACTGGCTTAAGTCTTCATTCAGCCAGAGGAAGCTGGGAGGCAGAACAGGAACAGACTCATTCCCCAAAGAACTTTCAGCTGTGACATGTGAGCCTCATTATCCATTTGAAAATGAATGCATTTTTGAGAGAGACAAAAGCTCAGCAAAAATACAAAGTAGCTTTTAATTAACACACCTTCCACAGACATGGGCTAAATCCAGGCTTCCTCCAGTGCCTCAAAGACCCTTTAAAATAGTGTTGAACACCCTTCAAAAAATGTCTTAATCCAAGTCTGCTCCAATCTTCAAGTAAGATACTCTTTGTGAAGCCTTGTGAAGACCACCACTACCTTCTTGATGAAAAATCATCCTCAACTTTATAAAAAACATGGTATCCCTATAGACACATAGGAACATGGGCTTAAGTCAATCAAGACTTTTTGTCATGCTGCTTTTGGCACCAAGACCCCTTCTGGGTCACCCTCTGGGCAAGTGTACAGTTGCCAGTAGTATCCCCCAGGGAGCCAGAAGTGACACCATCTATACATCTTTCCCAGTCCACGTATTCCTCCCATTGCCCAATTGCCTTGCTTGGGTCGGCTGCAACCAGGCCTTCAGAAAGAATCCAGGAGATGCCCTCAGCAGGCCAGAAGGAAAAAGGTCACCAAGGCCAAGAAATTTTTGAGGTTAGAAAACCAAAAAAATTGTAACTCCTCCCTCCTAGAACCCTTCTCTACAAAAGTGAAGAACAGAGCTTATTTAGCACACCTTTCACTAAGAATAAACACTGCTGTCCTCTCAGAGGACCCCACGCTTCTCTGAGAAGCTATAATGGAACTGGATCACAGAGTCCAAGAAATGCTTCTCGCAGCTATTAACATGCCTATTCATGAATATTTTAACTTTCAACCTCCAATGAGTTAAGAAGCTTTAAAAAAAGAAGAAAAAAGTGACCAAACCTCACAAGCAGTACTGCAAAATGTACAACAGAAACCTGGTATGGATACAGATTTATGCTGTGAACTATGTGCTGCAATGAACAACTAAAAACCAAAAAGACCAACACTTCTGAACTTCTTCTGAAGCATCTTAACACAAAATCAGACTTAAGTGACAGCAGGCAGCTACTTATCAGTTAGATTTACCTCTGACTGTGAAGTATAGGACTACCCAACAGCACAATTTCTTCTCAGATTCTGACATGCCTCATCTACAGTGTCATACTTCTGATACATGCCAGGTTTTACATGTTGACACTTCACAAATACATTTTTTCCTGACAGCTCCTTTACTAGCCAACTTCAGTGACAGATGATTGAAGTCAAAGAATAAATGGTGTAGCTTGTGAAATACTGCCCTTGCAAGATCAGATTCAACCAACTTTACAGCTTCAAAGCAGCAGTCAAGATCTTCCAGGAACACGTGTGCTCCACCGAGCAGGTAGCTCCCCACAACATGCCTCCAGTGGAAGTGTGCCCATGGCTGACTCAGGCTCAGGAGCTCTCCTCTTTGCTCCATGATGAACCAAGTGGAAGGACTCCATCATCACTTCCAAAGTGAACAGCACCACATTCTCTGTGGGAATCGCCGAGACTCAGAAAACAGCATGAAACAAATATAAGAAAACAATCAGGGCCCTCACAAAATCTGATTTGGAAAGAACTTGCTCCAGTGCCCATATATACTCCCTATGCACACAGCCAATGAGTTGAGATGCTCTGATCAGGTTGCCTACCAACATTCTCTCAGTAAGGAAAGCAACAAACCAAGAGCAAAGGGGTTGTCTGTATCTGCACCTCCAATGAACATGGGAATTTTAAAAACTCAAACAAACAAACAAAAAAAACCTCCACAGCAATCAGTTAAGGAGATGAGAAAAACAACTGTATACATACTCTCATCAAAACAACCTATATGTGAAACCAAGAAATCCCACAACTACACTGCTAATCACATTATAAAAGAACAAAATACTAGAGTTTCTTTTCCCATGAGTTACTTAAAAACTTTTCCAGTATTATTTTGCATTGCTCACGATCAACTTCACAGAAAATAGAGAAATAAAAATACAGACTCAGCTCTCTAAGTACAGGTTCACATTTACCTTTATTTCCTTCATGCCATGAGCAGAGTCAATCTTCACTGTACAAAACAAAGTAACTTACTTTAAGGTAATTAACAAAACTATTATTTATCAGTCTAGACAGATATTGCCAACTTAAGTCTAAATTGCTTGAGAGAAGACTGGATGTACAGCTGCCATGGACTCATTTCAAGAATGTATTTTCAGCCCAGTAAATTTTATTCCCCCAATGCCTCTTCAGTTTTAGGAAAAGTAATTCCAATTTTGAGACAGGCTTTCTCAAATACAACTTTTCTCCCTGCTTTCACTTTCACTTCCTCTTCCCTTTCCCTTCCCACAAACGAGCTATTAATTCCTAAATAAATGGAACAAGTAGCACTTAAATCAGGAGCCACACAGGTCCACTGATGCCTATCTCCTGTTTAGAGGACTGTTTAAACAGGAATTAAAAGAAATCCCTTCAGTGGATTTAGGCCCAAAAGCTGAAATCTGCAAACACAGGTACTTGACCTCACTGGAATGGTGCCCTGGGTGACCACAGAGGAACCATGCAGACCCTGGAGAACTCCTCCAGAAACAAACACCATTTTCGTAAGTTTGCTACTGAGATGCAACGGCCTGAACACAAATTAGGAAACTCTCCCTTGTGCGCCTCTTCAAAACACCGAAGCACAACTTCTGTGTTCCCTGTCTTTGTATCTCCCTAGCACAACGAAAACCACAGACTTCATGTCCAGCCTGCTTTTAAAAATGAAGCGCTTCTTTCAAGATGCAATGAGTGCCCAGAGCAATGACATTACTTGATCCAACCATCAACGTGTGTTTGTTTCACAGCTGGTAACCAGAAATCACGACCATCTCCAGATCAAACAGCCAGATAGCAATGCCGGACTGGAGCACACTCCTCCAAATCCACACCTCAGCTGCGACGTCAGATGCCCTAATTCTGCTCAGCTTAAGGATCTTCCTTGTGAGTGGACTTTGATGTGCCTTCTTTTGGGCAGTGTACTGAAAACAGCAGTCATGATGACTTTTAAGTATTAGTCAAACCTTTTTAAGGCCGAGGCCACTGGGCCCGAGTGTCCCCGGTCTGGCAACGTCCCCTTCACCGGCCACAGGACCGCGGCGTTGGGGGACACGGCCACGGCGGCCCCGCCTGGCCCGGGGGAAGCCACAGGAGCGGGTCGGGGAGTCCCGAACCCCCGGCCCCGCCGCCCCCGGCCCCGCTCACCCTTCTTGTCCATGAGCCACATGAAGAAGAAGCAGGGCGCGAAGCCGATGGGCCCCCAGAAGACGAGCAGGGCGATGTCCCAGCCGCTGAAGCCGAAGGCCAGGCGGGCCGAGTTCTGGATGGGGCCCCAGGTGTTCCACACCAGGCCCTGCGCGAAGCCCAGCAGCGAGAACAGCAGCAGCACCAGCCATCGCCGCCCGTACACGCGGCCTGACAGCGGCGGCAGCCGCCCCGCCGGGCCCCCCGCCGGCCCCCGCGGCTGCGGCCGCGGCTGCTGCGGCGGCGGCGGCAGGAGGGGCCGCCGCTCCTCCGCGCTGCTCCAGCCCAAACCCATCTGCGGGGGCGCTGCCGGGGGCCCGCAGGGGAGGAGGGGACGGGGCTGGGGGAACGGACACCCACACTTCAGCCCCCGAGCGCGGCAGCGCTGCCCCGGCCCAGCACTGCCGCATGCGCGGTCGGGGAGGGCCGGCGGCCGCCTCCTTCCTCCGCCGGCGAGGGGAGGAGGGAACCGGCGCTGCGGAGGAGAGCCGGGCCCGCAGCCCGCGGGGAGGGAGCCGTGCCGGCGGGCAGCGGGGGTGTACGGGGCGGGGAGGGTACCGAGCTGCCACCCCGCGGGGAGAGGGGAGCGGGGAGAGGAGCCCGGGGCAGGAGCGAGGCGGCCCGCAGGAGCTGCCGCCCGGGTGTCACCGGCGGGGCCGGGGAGCTCCGACCGTCACGCTGCCACCCGGCTCCGCCCCGCCGCGGCTCCCGGGCCGCGCTGCCCCTTCCGCCGCCGAAGGCGGTGCCGAGCGAGGCCAGCCCGAGCCGCCCCGCAGGCACAGCCGCCGGAGCATGGCCGGGGCGGAGATCCGCCGTCCCCCCGCGCCGGGTAGGTGCCCCTCGCCCCGGCCCCAGCGCCGCTGCAGGCCCGGGCCGAGGGCGGACACGGGGAGGGCGAAGCGGCGGCTGAAGCGGGGCCGGGAGCGGGCCTGCCGAGCCTCTCCAGCCTCGACACGTCCCTCTCGGCCGCAGTGTGGGTACCTTCGCGCAGGGAGCTGCTGCAGCAGGGCATCGTCGGGTATCGATCCTTTTAAAGGGAGACGGAAATCGTTTATTTGGTGGATACAGATCAACCATGGTCCGAATTAGGAGGATGGTCCGAAATAGTAGGGTTCAGATACAACATTCGCTGAAATAATTCGGGTGAATATACCATCATGTGGGGAACACTATGCTCATTAGTATTATCATTTAAATAGATTGAAGTATATATTCATTCGATTAGGTTATGTGAGGATTTATCTCTATATCAACCATCTGCACTTGTCATAAAATTAATGGCTCATATGCTGCACAGGCTTCATCGTCCCTAAAAAATTGGGTATTTCAGTGTGGCTTGATTAGGCATTCTGTCACAAAGTCTGGAAGCTGGCTTGAAAAATGCTCATGTAATTAAATGGTGAGAGCTGAACAGTGGGACCCCCATAAACTGGTTTTAGGTCCAGTGTCAGTGTAATAAGTGTTGATGTGCTGGGCAGGGCATAGCTGAATTTCACATGTGCGCCTCATCCCACAATTCTGCAGCCAAAACCAGAGATTCCCATGAAATTCTTCTCAGAACATAACAGATACCTCATTTTATTTAGTCCACACAGCTCAGTTTCCTAGACTGAACATGCAAAAAGGAAGTATTATGTTGACTGAAATCAGCAGAACTTTGATCAAAAGAAAAGTATATTTTGTCTACAACAGTTCAGGAAATGCCCCAGGAAAAATAAATTCCACGCACAATTAAATAATGGGGGTACATAAAGCAAACTCAAATTTGAGGCTGCTGTGTAGCTGTAGTGAGAAAAGTACAGTAAAAACATAGGATGAGATTCAGACTTGCTCGTCACTGATGGATATTCTGGTACTGCTTTGGGGCTCCAAATAAGATTAATTCCCCATTTTACTAAGTCTTTTCCATACATTACCACCTCAGCATTGTTTAACCCATGCCAAAATGTTCTTTCAATTTAAAAAGGGTATGTTACTACTATAATTTAAGTGACTTGGTGGCATTCATCCAAAGACAAAGTGCTGCTATTTGCAGAAGTAAACAAAGTGAAAAAATACTTCTCTCTTTGAGCATTTTTCAATTAACTGTAGTAATTGTGGAGGTTTCATGGTTCTAGTGGCAGGAAACCCATCCAGAAATGAGGCAAGTGGGGCTTTGTGGTGGCCTTTTAACTGCAAAACATGCCTCATGCCTCGTATTATCTGCAGGATAACTCTTTGATAACTTATCCAAGCCACTTCATCTCGTTCTGAGATATTTTCATGAGTCAACAAGAAAGAGAGATTTCTGAGAAATAGCAACAAACTAAAGGGGCTGTCAAAATAGGCTCAAAAATACCTAAGTGTATTTATTATTGACTTAATGATTTAAATAATTTATTTTAATTGCTTGATTTGAAATCGCTCCATCTTTTCATAGCTTCACAACCCATATGCACATCTTTCAGTCATGGCCTGACCTTTTCTATTCCAGCTATTTCATTAACACAGTGTAATATTCTGTGTGAATTATTCTTGTTTGCAGGATATGGTATCGGTTAAATTTGTTAATGTAAAGGAGCAGTGTATTGTTGATAAACTGTTGGAAACCAAATTAGCTTTATCTTGCAGCTAGCTGATTGCATTATTTCACTCATGGGTATAATACTCCTCTAAATATGCTAATTTCACTCTTTTCTCCGTGTAGTGACATTTTTACTGTTCTCATTACTGACATTTGTAATATTTGAGGTGGGGAAATTTTTCTTGCTTTAACCTCATTATAATGTAGCTAAAGAGATTTGAATATTATCAGATGAAATGCACATATATTCAGGCAAGCAGAAAGGTTATGTTCTCTCCTGGCTCTTAACTTTCATGTCTGTATCAGGTCTTGCATGGACTGAATGACTCCTAGATCCAAAACTGTGGTACAGGTGCCCATCCAGGTACTGATTGCCCAAGCACAATGGGGTGTTCATTGGTAGGTGCCTTCATTTCCAGCCTACAAGCTCTGAGGGTGGTTGTGTGACCATGTTCATGCCTGTCTGCCCGTGTCTGACCTAAAACATTCTGGAATCCATCTTAGGAGGAGTTGGTTGCCTGCAGTTCTGATAGACCAGTGGTGACAGATGAAAATTAACGTGGCTGAGGCTGTTTCTGCGTCCAAATGCTCTTGCCATCCCTGAGGCTGGCCTGGCGGATCTGCTTGCAAGTTGGCACCTGCAGTGTGCCGATTCAAGATTGGCTTATTAATATAAACTGAGGCTTTGATGAGTTTGTTACAACCTTGAGGCATCTGGAGAGCCTAGTTCAGCTAAAACACTTCTGTCATGTGATGGTTGAGCTCAGCAGTCCAGGAGAGCATTCCCCCATGGGGCAACCCCCAGTTCCTAGCACAGTAGGAAGTGCCATTTGCTCTCTCCTGTCACCACAGTTTTGACAGATTTGCTCTCTATGTGACGTTCTTCAGAGAGGTTCACTGAACTTCAGAGTCCCCTTGGTTCTTACACCTCTCTCCCAGCAGCTCCTCATGTCATGTATACAGTCTTGTCCTTTCTTGTGTCAACTTGTACTGTGCAATGTGACAAATACCAAGTGACTGCACACCCTGTAAAGGTTAGAAGCATTTTGGCACCAAATGGGCAGAACCTGAAATTAATTCAAAGATTGAAAAGTGGTATTTAGCTGATTTTGAAAATTCCTCCCAGCATCTAAAAAAAGGTCTCTTTACCAGGGATTTCCCTCAATTTCTACACTTCAGCTGGAGCTGTGACAGTGCAGTTTCAGAGCTGCCATAAACAACACAGGTGTAGCAGGGAGCTGTAATGGGTGTGTTCTTTACACCTCATCTCAAAAAACACCTCTGAAGGTGAGCCTGTGGGGTGAGCAAATCCCATTCTTCCTTCCTCCAGTTTTCACATCCCTTTTCTTCTAGTTGCTCAGGAACAGTTGTTTGAAATCTGCTGTCTTGGGCTTGGTTTGGGTACCTTCCAAGTTGTGTATTCAGTAACTTGCAGCATCTTTTCTTGCCTTTCTTTTTTATTGAGAAGTAGATAGACTCCAGCTCTGACGTCATACAGTGATATCCTTGCCCTTCACATTTTACAGTGCTTCCTTTTTTCTAGTATCAACAAGAAGTAAAAATACACATGAGACATACCTTCAGAATATGAAAGCTGGACAGTTTTATTCTTAAATTCAAACTTCAGTGTTTTCCAGTGGGGAATTCATTTATATGTTTGATTGCAGGCTGTGTATTTGCAAAGTAACCATTGTTGTGTAGATGATTCCAGGTTTGTGGTGAGCCAGAGCCCATTGCAAGGTTCTCTAGGGACAAGTGGGGTAGCTCCTTTTTCTTGTGGAGTCTACCTTTGTGGCTGGCTAATAAAACACATGTCACTAGATTCCCTATACACCACACTGTAGGTTCTTTACTGCAGCTCAAAAGGCATATGCAAAAGTCACATCTGACTTGGGCTTTGAGTACACTTAGAGCATTTTGTGCTCTATTTCACAATTATGTGTTCTGCCATTCATCACCTGCTCAATGATGAACATGTAAGTGATGATTGTATCTTCTTTGAGGGGGTGGTGGAAGCTACATGATGTCTTTCATCAAGGTAATTTTGTTGGCTACTTCCCTACCTCACATAAGCCTTCAGGCTCCATATCTTAGATGTTTTAGGGAAGTTAAGTTGAAACTGCAGCTTCAGCAGACTGCTGCCCCCATCTTGTCTCATTTTATTTGGGGCCACCATGTGCAAGTAACCACAAACGACATCAATGGAGTATTTTACACCCCAAAGTTACATTAAGAAAATTCAGTTTCAAAGACTGACGGTTCCCCTCTTCCTGAAAACCTGAGAATTCTGTAAATGAACTGAGTCACAGGGATGGTGGAGGATGTTAGGCTTGAATTGGGAAATACAGGGTAAAAATCTCCACCATCTCCTCATGCTAGGACTGCCTCAGTGCAGCTCTCATTGTCTCTGATGCCAGCAAGGAGAGATTGTCGTGGTGCTCTGGTACTGGTGTGTCCATTGTGTGTCTGGTGCATGTGTTTCTCATTTCTTATCAGACTGTGCCATTGTTCTCCTGTTGTCTTACATCGAAGCAGCAAGGGGTAACTTAATTACCACTCTGCTATAATTAACAATGTAGACATTAGGGAGTTTCTTTCTGTTGGTCGTTTAGCTGTCATTCAATGGGTATGCTGTGAGCTCTGCAAATGAGTCTTCTGAAGACCTGATTGTCTGGGTTGGTGTTTGGGATAAAATCCGTGTTGAGGACACAAAACTCACTAAATGTTGTTTGTGTCTTTGAAAATGTGACCCTATCATGTAATGCCATATAGAAAGAAGAAGCTGAATTTCTTTGTCTGTGCTTTTCTCAACAGGGACATATATGAATAAAGTTTAAACTATTTTGTGCTTTGTGATCACAGACACAATGAAATTCTCGTGAGTGGATATAGTAGCATAAAATTTGGAGTTCTCTAAAAGTATTTTAAAAAGAGAGCAATGGTAAGGTAGTTTGGATGTCTTGGTATAAAAGTGCAACTTTAACCTTTCGTAGTTTTAATATTTCACTAATGTTCAGGGGGTTATCTTAAATTTCTATGCACCATGTGTTTTTCAATACTGGACATAAAAGGTGTCATTCCTTCAAATACTAGTATTTTATCAGACAATGGTGAGTAGAGTGATGTGGATGGTTAAAAAGAATATGAACATATTGAAACTCCTCTACTGAAAGGAGTTTTCCATATGTACTGATAGGCTGAAAAATACTGACTTTTGGTAGATTTTGCCTATTGCAAGAAACTTCCAAAATTCAAAGCAGCATCGCTGTCATAGTTTGTTGTATAATTAAAGGTCACCTTCAGTCTCCAGAAATACAGGTGCAGCTGATTATAAAAGGAGTTTATGGAGATCTGAGTAGACACTTGGGCCTGCTGTCCTTGATTTTCTCTGATATTTAGTCTTGGTGTTTACCGATAAAGAAACTTTGCAGGCGGTTGTTATTTGAAAAAGAAAAGAGAAAGGAAATCTCTGGAGGGGGAATGGCAAAGATACGTTGACACCACTAGCAGCAGGTTGCTGTATTACAAAACTGTTAAATATGAGCTTCTGTGTAAAAAGGCTGTGCTTTTCATCTAAAGAAGAGTTTCTTTTCTGTTTGTTATATTAAAAAACAGAACTAACATGAACTAGATGTTAAGGTTGAAAATGAAGTTAGAAAACATTGATAGTTCACATTTTTGTGAGCTGTTTTGGTCGAGTATCCTTGACATTATGTCAAAGCAATATTTTTACAGTCTTTATATGAATCCCAGGATTCAAAACAGACACTGTTAACAGTTTTTCACAGACAAAATTCATGTTGCAGCATGAGAGCCTTTATAAACAGAAATAGCAATTTGAAGCAAAGATTAAACATCCTTCTGCTTGTTTTCTCCATGCTGAAAGAAATTGAATGATGTAAACAATGGAATAATAGCCATGCATTTTCTGTAGTATTCCTATAATAATTGCAATCCCTGAATCTAATACTCTTGTGCATTTCAGAAACTGTTCTTGAGGTTCACATGGTGGGTCTCTTTCAATTCGACAATTTCTGTAATTCAAAAACTTCTTTTACTCTTTTGAAGTATAATTTCATTCTGACAATTAATTATACCTCTAATTCACTCAGTCATTAATCATAATTTGTATCCTGTGCAGTGTAACAGTGAACAAAGTCATGTATACTACCATCATAACTCCTTTGTGGATCAAATTCAAAAGGCTCCATTGTATTGGTATTTATTACAATGGCTTTTAGGAAAAAACCCATGTATTTTGAGAACACTGTTGACTGTTTACTACAATAACTTATGGGAAATAGTGTAAATGAGAAGATTTAGATTCTTTTGTTGTTGCTGTTTTAAAGTTCTTGTCAGTCATGTTTGCAGGTATGAACAGCAATAAGGCCACAATTGGTTACAGTTTCTGACAGTGAATTTTATATGGTGTATTCATCTATTTAAGAGTAGTGCTTTCATACTTAGTACTGACGAGGAATAAAAAAAGTAATACAAATAAACTTTACTTATAATATGAACAAATTCTTCTTTTTTCTTAGAAATACACACATTAACTCCCTGACATGCCAGTTTCCTTACCTTCAATTATAATGTTATAGTAGTATTAAGTTTTGTATTAAATTTTCTGTCTATTAGGAAATGTCAGAAATGTGTATCAGTGCCAGTGGGCTACTGGGAGGTTATGGTTTGGCTACTGGATTTCCTCAGTAGCAGGTGTGTGTAATTGACACAGAAAGGTGGGATTTTGGCAGCCTAGCTTAAGGAAGAGTAGTCAATCTTTTTATATCCCAGTGGAAGGTTTTGGTCAAAGACCACAGTCTTTCCCTTGAAGCATTTCTTCTCCTGGAGGAGACCAGAGGAGCTGAGATCATTCAGCATTCAGTTCATTAGCTGAAAACTGGCACGACTGCATTCTAAACCTGCACTGCCGGATGGAGGAGAGACACTGGGCAGAAACTGGCCAGGGGTTCAGGAAGAGCTTTGGGGGAAATGCCTTAGGGAATTTAAGGGAAGAATTTCCTAAACATCTGCTTGAGATGATGCACTGTCATTTAGAGCAGGGACAGGAAGGGCCTCCCAGTGCTGTTCTGGGCTCAGCCCTCACTCCCCCCCGCAAGGAGTCTGGCAGCAATTCCCTGTCTTTATTGGAAGGACAAGATGAGGTTGGGGCATGGCCCACACTCTTGTCTTCTTTTGTGTCTGAAGTCACTTTGACTTCCTGTAAGAAAAACTGTAAGGTGCTCAGTCCTGCCACAGGAGCAATGGAAAGTGAGCCCGAATTTCTCTTTTGGCCTCTTTCTTTTCTTTCTTTGGCTGCTCTCCTCCTGCAGTAGCAGACATGGAGAGGAAGGAAGAGTGTGTTGGCTGCAGGCTGCCAGACTGAGCTGCAGGTGCCAGTCTTACCAGTGCAGACTGGTCTGTGAGAGTCTTCATGCAACCACCACCTCTCCTTCAGTAACCAAAGCATCTGCAAATCCAGGGTAGCTGCCTGCTGGCTATGTGCATTCCCAGTATTAACATTCCCAGAGTCAAAACTAATAGCAACAGCAATAGCTGGCTGGAAAGTATTACCTAGATGTGGGTGCAGCCTATCCTGAAAACTACACATGTATATTTAGAGGCATTCTGTTTGCCCAGAGGAGGCTGATTACAGTGCATAGCATTGTAATCACATGCAGATTATTTAAAGTTGTTTTTTAATTTACAGAGTTAATGTACTGTGAAACCATTAAGTCTGACCTCCAAACCAAGTCACTTAAATTTGGTTTGGGGAGTTTGCCCATCATCCCCCATGCCTTCTCTTTTCTGACTCCTGGTTGTTGGGTACTTGGAGGTTAGCTGATTTTTTACTCACCTGGCTGCTCTGTATTAATGTATTCTAAATGTAATTTTTTCCTTTTAATTTTTTATATTTTTTTAAATAAAAGAAGTAAGGATAAGGGAGCATTACAGATTTGCAAGGAAAACAATTTGATGATGCATGTACCAAATACATTACCAGAATTTCCTTGTACTCCCTCTTTTAGAAAATAATTTTAATACCTCTCAATTAAATCTCATATTTAAGCAGCAGGGTGTTTTGGCAGAAGCCAACTGCCATGCACTAATGAACTCTTATAATTTGCTAAATTATTTTAAATGAATGACAGTACAATTTAGCTTTTTAATGACAGTACATTTAACTTCTGAACAACTTTGATCAAGTCCACTTTTAGTTAGACTGCCTGCTGTGCTAAACTCTTAATTCCAAATCCCACTCAGTTATTGAGAAAAATCATTAATGAGAAACATTAAATTATTTTTTCTTTCAGAAGCACAAAGTCTACTGGAGAGTACTTGGCTAATCCATCACTTTTCTTTTACCTGCCCTCACTGCTAAGTCTGGATGAGGCTTAGTGTTTGACGGTGCTTTGTGTAAAGACAACTGGAGAGCTTTCTTTTTTAATTGGGAGATCTCTATTTTGCAAAGTGTTGCCTTTCTAAAGAACACCTATGCTTTTTGCCAATTATATAAGCTGCCACAGTTACAAAACTAGAGCTAAAACTTGGTTCATTTTTTCATTTCCTGGTTGGATTCTGTTCATGCCTTGGGTAAAGTCAAAACATGAGACAAATTATTCCTGCTTCCTTTTGTACTGTGAAGTCACACCATTTGTTGAGCCTGATAGAAAGAACTAAGCTAAAGTATTCCTTTTCTCTTGTGGATCAGAGTACAGCTGAGAAAATGAAGACTCCCACAGAGCTTTTCCTTTTAAAGGGAATATGCATTTCTATTCTCTCCTGCCACCTGATCTCCCTTAGGAGTTTAATGCCTAAGATGTGCAGTGGATATTTTACTTCTTTGCTACACTTTTATTATTCATATTTTACTTGTGCGCATCTGTATCCAAACTGTATGTGCTTATATATGCTACACAACCTCAAGTTTTGCCTCAGAATCAATTTCCATCAATCTCAGGCTATAAAATACCAAGAAGCAACAGCCCAGTTTATAAGGTCTTTGTGAAGCTATGAGAACAATAACTGAGGAAAAGATTATTTTAATTTATAATCCTGCTAATCTCTCTTCAGGTCTTCTATCTTCAGATATCTCTTTTAATTACTTTTCCCCACTCCTACAGAATATCGTTCCATAAGAAATCTCTGTTGGTCTTGTGCAGAGTTATCCAAATTATCATAATATCTATTTGCTGTAGTATATGATATTTACCTTGTATCATGTGTCTTTTCTCTAGCATGCACTTAGATATGCATGACAAGTGTCATAGGGAAAGCATTATGTTCCGCTGACTCCTTTCTCACCAAGGAATACACAAAGGTAAATCAAGACACAGATTCTTCACACAGATCTAGCAAGACTCTCCGTTTATCTTTGCAAAAATCCCTAATGTATATTTATTTAAGTCTTTAAATTTTCTAAAATGCTTCAAATGTCTCTATGCATTATCTGTTTTGTATGGGATTATCTGTATCAGGAGAAGATATATACTTATTTAGCAATGATTTTAATACTGTTTGAAGATAGGAATTATTAGCATCTTAGTAAGACAGACTGTCCTCTTTCATTGTTTCTTAATTTTATAGGGAAATACGTTTACAACTAAACCTAGTGACATGACAATCATTCAGTAGAGGAGAGCTTATTTAGCCTAATTGTGGGTTTTGTTTGGCATTGGCCTGCTCTCCCAGTAGCTTGAGCTCTGAGCTTCCCACTGTGCGTGTGTGCACTGTGGTTAAAACCACACCTTGCAAAAGCATGATGTGCATGTGGAAATCACATTAGAAAGCCACGCAGAATGAACAGTTGGCTTCAAAGAGCCTTCCTGTCTCTTCCATTAAAATTTCTGCTTTTGTAGCACATCCCAACTGTTGACTGAAGTTAAACGATAAACCTGAAGCTTTTGCAATAAAAGTTGGCTTTACAGAATCCTCCAAAAACGTGTCACCAGTTTCTTGCACTTATTTGGGTTTACATTCTTTCAAATGCTTAAATGTACTGCCCTTAAAGCAAAAAAAAACCCTGAGTAGTCAAAAAGACAGCCAAGCAGTGATAAACATGACCTAAGCAGAAGTAATTTCATTTTTATGAGCTGGAAAATCTGAAAGGTAGGTAAGGCCTGCCAGCTCCCACATGGTGAAAGCCACCTCTGTGTGATATCATAATTGCACTGGTAAAAGACAGAAGTGTTATAAACCCCCTGGGAGTATTCAGATCTGGACCAAGTCTTGCCTTAGCTCTTGAACAGAATCACTGTGAAAAAACATGCTGAGCTTTAACCTCTTACCAAGCCTCCAGCCAGCTCCTGGTAGCTGCAGCAGCACGGTCCCTTGTGTCTGCAGATGGTCTTTGTGCCTTCTCTGGACTCACTCCCTCTAGGTGTGCTAACCTATTCCTTGGAAAACCCAGAGGCTCCTCCCGGGGGTAGGGAGGACCATATGGTGAGACATACGGTCCTGTGGGGCCTCCTTATGTCCTGGTTGTGTAAGTTGCTGGAGTGTGAGACTGAAGGCCAAGTGTCAGAGACATCTCTGTGTCACAGCAACACCATCCTGTCAAGTGTTGCTCTGCATATGAGAGGAAATGTGGAAAACAAACCAAAATCCAAGCTCTCTCCTGTCAACTGCCTTAGGAAAGAGAAGCCATTTTAAAATTTTATGTTCCATGAAGGTAAAATATCAGAGCTCTTTAGTTTTAAGGCTTCACAATGGACTTTTCATGAGTGAAAAGTGAGGGGTTCGGTTTCCCTGGAAGTCTGTGGAAGAAGAAACCCATTGACTCTAGGAAATCCCAGCCCCAGTACCTCCCACTGAGTTTGTGTGAAGATAGCAGCTTAATTTAGAAAACCAAAAAGCACAGCTATGTGGGAGTATAAACCCTGTCGAAAGAAGGGGGACTTATAAAAGTTACCAACGAGATGCAGCACAGAGCATGCACAGGACTCCTCTTATTCCTGCCATTCCCACTTTAGCATTCATGGATTTATTTTGGATTTTTGTTGCGTTTGAATTAATCCTGAAGAACTTTTCTCAGTGACATTGTTCCCAGTGGCCCATCTCGGTGTTTCCCCCAGCTGGCACCACAAGGTTGTCCCATATATGACTGGCTGGTTCTCTGCTATTTCCCACACATAGGGAGGAGTGACAGGCAAATTAGCACCCAGCAGTGAAGGGAATTTTCTTGGCCTGTATTTGTTTAACTCATTGTGCATGCCAGACCATCATTTGACCCCTAAATACAGTGACTGAATTGAATTGGTTTGTTTGTTTTAAATAAACAGCTGGAAGTCACAGGGAGCTGTGTATCAATTCAGTATGTTAAATCTTAGCCATTATACAGATAAAAATTCTGGATGACTTAACTTCAATAAAGGTTAAAATAATGAATGGATTTTTTTATGATCTGAAGCTGTACTCCACCTCTTCAGCTCTACAGAGATGTTATTCAGTTTTAAAAACCCCAGGTTTTCCTTCTGAATATGTCCCTAAAGAAAAGTTGTCCTGAAAGTGCTGAGTTAATTCAAGATTGCCAGCATTTCAGCTTGACAGTTTCAGTGGGGCATATAAATCTCTAAACAGCAAAGGAATAAATGGAAATCTTGGGTTAGTTTAGTTCTTGGATCGGCACAATTTCCTTTTTCTAAAATTCTGTTGATGAAACTTTAAAACACTTCAAAAATACCTGCTGGTTGATTATGCTGCTGTTCCTTGGTTTAAAGCGAACGCATGGGGAGCTGGTTTGCTATGTCTGACAATACACTACAATTTTGGAAAGAATCCCATGCAGGAAGACTGTTACTCATGAAATTTATGTTCTCTAAACTCTGGACGTTATTTGCAAGTTTATTTTATTGTTAGCCTGTTTCTAAGCAGTTTGGCCACAGTGCTTTATTGCCTAAGATACAAGTGAGAATTCTAAACATGTGCCTATTTTTATTTTTTTACTTTACATTTTATGTGTTAATACACCACTTTAATTTAGTTCCTCCAGTGTTTGCAATTCAACTTTGATTTTTAAAAAAATCTACAAATGTAATAAAACAATCAGCCATAAACAAAAGAGGTCTTAGTTTCTGTCCCATGGAAGATGGTAGGTAACACTTCATGTATGATAGATCATCTCTTTCTATCTGTTTTTTTTCTTTACATAGGTGAAGATGTCAAACCATTTACTCCTGAGAAAACTAAGGAAATTGTGATGTCTCTACAGCAGCCTGCAGTCTTCTGTAACATGGTTGGCAACTGGCCAGCCCTGCACTGGAATGTGAAATACCTTTCTGCCTTGTTGGAGGGAAAGACAATCCAGTTTAGGCTGGGCCTGAAGACGGTGGATTTAGGTGAGAATGAGGTGGACAGGCATTAATCTCACAAGTCTCTTTTTTAGGTGGTATGATTATCTGCCTTTTCATTATAACTGTTCTTTCTCTAATGTATTGCTTTTCATTGCAGGCTTTGTTTTTAGGACATGGGATTTGGCCAGCAGTAGAAGTCTCCCTTCTCTTTCTCATGTGTTTATTCTTAGTAAGAAGTCTGGTGGGTAGCACCAGCATTTAAGAACCAAGCCTCTCAGTTTTCCTTCCTTCCTTTGTAGTGTGTGTGTTTGGTCCTGGTCTTACACATGATTAGATAGTTCACATGAGCTGAGCTTCCATATCCATAAGCCTGACTGCATTAAGGAATTAGCTAAAGAATTAGCCTGACTTGGGATTTCCCTCTGTAACAGTGGTAATTCTCACCTTCCTCCAGAGGTTTTTAAGACTTAAGTGATTTTCAGTACTTTAAGGTCCTGTGATGAAAGACGCGATGGAAGTATAAAGAATTAAGAAAATCATTTGGCAATGGTGCAGTAATTTCTCTGCTAACCCTCACTTGCCATGGGAGAAGGACAATTTTCCAACTTGATTTTAAATACTACAATTTCATCTCTGTCCGTAGCCATGCAATAGTTTGTCCATGGACAGACTGAGCTTCATACCATGCAGGAAAGATACAAGAAACATGTTCCAGGGTGGTGCTCTGCTACCCACTTGAAAGGTTATGCACTGCTTTATTCCTCCCCTTTACATCCTTTGCCCTCCCAAAGACATACCAAAATACATTTTGCCATGCACTTTCTTCCTTTTGCCTATTAAGTATCTTGTCTGCCTTTAGGATTGTTTTAACCCTTAGGCCACAAAAATTCACTTTAAAAATGTTTAATATGTCGTGATCTCTTAGACCCCACCCAGCTGTTCTTTCTGTAGTCTTCTAACCTTTTCCAGTTGGACTTCCTCTTTCTTGGAATGTAGAGTCTGCACAAAGACTCCAGATGAGGGTCTGCCCGTTCCAGTGAAAGTGGTAGGATTACATCATACTATCTTACTTAACACTCTTAAATTTGCTTTCTTCGCAGCATCATGACCATGTTATTTCATGTTCAATTTTTGCAAGAGAAGTGATGAAACAGAAGTGTTAGAGGGAAAATGCTTGGCATGTTAGAATTTCAAAGCACTTTAGCAGCATGGATTAATTATTTCTATGCCATTCCTGGGGGAGCAGATATTATTTACTCACTTTCTACAGATGGGAAAACTGAAGTGTAGAATTAAAGCCTTGGTACACATCTTCATAGCAATATCTCTGTAGTTCAGTGAGGTACCACCCAGTTCTTTCACTAAGTGTGAAATGCATCCCAATTCTAATAGGGAAGGTGTAGCATGTATATATATATGTATGTATGTGTATATATATGTATATATATGAATGACACTTTCCCTGATACGTTGTTAATATATCTCAGTTGTAACACACAAGGCCTAGCAGGTAAAAGAATAGTTTTGGTCCTACTCTCCATTAATTAGTAGGCACTTTCTGAGAGCCAGATGGATGAGCCAACTGGCAGAGTTTCTGATGGGACTGATGGAGTGTTATGTAGCTAAGTCACAGATTGATCCTACCAACTAATAGATAAGAGTCATCACTTAACAATAACTTGTAGTCACTAGAGATACAGAGTGGTTTTAAATGGGAATTTATATCTTGAAGCACCTATCTGCATTTTGCTTTTTCCTAAAGGCATTTATCCCTATGCAGCAATCAGTTTGTCTCCAGGAACCTCCATTATATGGTAATGTTGGTTGAAATTGTCTTCAAGTAGAGGGGTACAGCCTTCAGGGGTTATATCATAACTGAATGAGACCTGTGATGCCATAAAAAAACTGCAGTGTAAGAATATATTAGTGAAGCCATTATCCAAGCCATCTCAGAGTTTGAAATAATGTAATACATTCCATGTGCCACTGTCATTTGGAAGGTGGTTGATCTCACACTTGCATGCTTAAAACTACTTTTAATGAGGGCCTCTCTTTCTTACTGTTCCTGCTAACTTTCCTAGGTGAAACTGAGCCAGTCATGTGCTTAGAGAGAGAACAGAATTTGTATTTTAGAATACAACTAAAATTGCATTGATCTCTCTCTGAATATTCCCTCCATGTTCACAATAGGTTTATTGCCTTAAGACTAGGTGCGACCACTCCTACTAGGGAGTTGGAAATATAGAAGAAAAATCCACTCTCCTGCTTAAAGGCACATTTGGTGACACTCTGAAAAGGCAGCTACAGATTTTCTGAGGTTATTTAAGCTGTGAGATTCATCTGGAAGACTCAGAATTCATTGAGACCTCTTACTACAGCAGCTCCTCATCTTCCTTTAGTACCACATCTGCAGCCTGGGTGGGTTTCCCAAACTGAAGATTCCTTAATGTACAAAAGTGAGAATTGCAAATGGAGTAACTTGGTGGGAGTTGCATGGACTTTGTATTTGCATTTCTTACTAGTTTGTAACTTCCTGAGGCAAGTGAATGTGGATGGCACATTTGAAACATGGAAAAATGTGAGAGCTAGCACTATTATTTGTGTATATTATTTGTACCTAAATGTGTGTTTGGTAGTATTCTGTCTGATAGTGTTCTGTCTGATTACACAAGTTAAAGAGTTTGTGTCCATAAGAAGGGGAAAAAATAAAATCAGAGGACTAAGCATTGACAAAAGATACCTTCAGAGAGAGTATCAGAGTTCATTACAAGAACAATGAAGGTGCTATTAATCAGAAAGTCCCTACCCATCTGGTTCCAGCCACGCTAAAAGATTTATTTTTCTGATGTGGGATAAAGGATAGGCCAAAGCTACAGAAGTCTTGCTTCTGACAGAGAAAATGCAGCATTATAGTCATTCTATCTGATAGCTACCTGGAGCACATCAGCACAAAGTAAGAAGAAAACTTAACACAAAACTGACTTCTGTGTGCAGCCATTTCTTGTTTTGACTATTTTCCGTAGTTGCATGGTAAAATGAATCAACAATGAGTTTACTGTGAAGAAGCTGGAGAGAACAAGAAGCTGTCATGCTGATCAGTTTCTGAGTCACAAGATCTCTGGAGGATGTTTCTCTTACTGATGCTGGATAGAGCTGATACTGTCAGATACGCAGTTGGGTAGGAAAGGGCTGCAACTTCACCATCTAGCCAAGAGGTTTTGCCACTAAGGATGGCAAAAGAAATCAGGTCTCTGAGGTTTGATATAGAGAGACTGCTAAAGTGTCTGTAAAATCAGTAGCTGAATAGGAGGCTGAAAACACAGTACAAATACTGTACACTGATTAAATGTTGCATAAAGCTGAGATCTGAAGTGATTATTAGAGTTGGATGTGCATGGCCAGGTTTTTTTTGTTTGTGAGTATGCCTGTGCTTTGTTACAGTATGAAATGGCTATTCCTTGCTTGGATTATTTCATTCCCCAGCAGCTGTGAATAAGGGTTTGATTTTCTTTAAAGAAATGGAGGAGACATTTCACTTGCATTCTTAATGGAGCTTTAGGTGTTTTCTAAGGCTATTACACCTTTTATTTCTACATTTTCTTTAGTACACATTGCAATCACTCTGAGAAGAACAGATTTTGGCAACTGTCAGAACCAGACATTAACTAAGGCAGAGAGTTGCTTCTCAAAAACCCACTTTTTCCCTCTTTCTTTCCCTCTAGTTTCAGTCTGTGGGATTAGGGGAGAGAGGAGGACTGTTATGCCTTCAGGTACCATGTCATCAGACAGAACTGGCAGCCTACTTTAGACTTGCATGGCTTAATCTGCAATTTGCCAATTACAAAACACCCTCAGCTTTTAGTCATTAAGTATTAGCAAACTGGTTAATAATGTTCTTGCTTTCAGTTGCTTATTGCTAACATTTTCACCCTCGTTGCTGCCTACAAACTTATCTTAGCAAACGGTCTAGATTGCCCAAATATGATTTTATTACTATTTATTTTTCCATAAGCACCCACACCTTGGTACTGAACAAGGTATAAATCAAACCAAGAGCCCTGCCCTGAGGACATTGTGTTCTACAAAATAGTCTTGCCTTTCATAGTTGGTTTTTTTAAATGAAACTGAGAGTGAAATATGCCTGTGAGGTAGAAAAAGCATATTTCTTGCCTTTAAAGCATTTGCATCTGATTTGTCTTAGAAAATAGGCAGTGTCCTAAGCACTCATTCTCATGAAAATAATACAGATATTGAGGCACCCTCAGTAGTGCTTGTATCTTTTGTGTAATTTTTCTGTGAGACCACCTTTTAGTAAAATTATATACATTGCATTAATAACTGGCTATCAGGAGAGGGGCTGCAGCACAGATATGGAATCAGATACAGAGGGTTTTGTTGTGATTTTGTGAATTGCAAGTGATTTATGTCTTGTATGCAGTCCTTAGGTAGGGAGCCCATCCACTGCACAGAGCCAGGTTACAGACTGCTGAATAACGAAGCTTATCTGACATTTTTAGTTAATGATTTGATAGTGGTGGGAAAGAAACCACTACCTATGCTACTACAATGGAAAATAACAAAATAATAGTGATAAAGGTTTGCAGAAGCTGTATGAGACTCTGTGAGAATTGCTGCAGTGACAAAATGAAAGTGGTAAAGAACGAAGAGCTGCTGCTGCACACAGTGAAAGGATCCCATTTCTGTGCAGCTCTATGCAAGTTACACAAGGTTAAATTGCAGCTCTGTCATTGTCATTCATGCAGGCTGCAGTAATTTTTTCCCTTTGGCAGTTACAGTAAAGTAATATTGTAAAGCAATATTTTTTTTAACACTGGATAAGTCTCTTTGAAGATGGCACGATTAGTGGTGGTGGGAAATGAAGATCTCTGATTAACTGCAATTAAAGTATTCTGTGATGTGGGTTATCTTGCAAACCTTCCAAGTGACCTGACCTTGAGCTGAAAGGCTGTATCAGTCAGCCTGACCAAAGCATGCTGGGAGCAAAACCCTGCTGGTAAACACTTCTGTGTCTGCCAAGGAACACTGCAATATGCTTTTGTCAGTCCCAAATGAAAAATAAGGGCACACAGCATTTTAGATGGATCATTGGCAGCATGTGTGTGGTTCCATAACTTGCTTTCTATGCATGACCACACTGGTTTGGTTATTGATTTAGGGAAAGGGTAAGATGAACATGTCCATCTGCATAAATCTGTGGAGACAAAATAAAGGATACAGAAATATTTGATGTGCACATTTGCAGCTCACTCTTAGGAAGGGAGATGAAGCAAAGTTGTTTAGCGAACTTGGGTGTGTTATTGAGTTACTGTGCTGAAGAACAACACTAAGTATTGGTCTGCTTTTGTCTCACAGCAAGTTCAAGGTAACAGCCATTCAATTAAACCTTAATGAAAAAGCAATAGTCTCAGACTTTACTTATGAATTAGGTCATGAGAACCATTTTATTGACCAGTGTCAAGCTACCTAGTCAGATTCGTATCTCATGTGGCATTTAACCAGAGCTGAGAGAGAAACTGTGTATTATTTTTACTGGTTCCATGCTCAATGCTCATGTAATATTTGATTTTTCTTTTGTTGCTCTAGTTCCCCAGTTTGAAACCAGTTGTAGCTACGTGGAAGCTACACTTGAGGACTTCTTGGCTTGGAGTTGTGGGCACCCTTCTTCTCTCTCTGGACCATTCAGCTGTTACGATTACACCAAATACTGGGCTTATGCTGACTACAAGTACATTGCCAGGATATTTGAAGATAAGCCAGAAATTTTCCAGGTAAAACATTAATATTATCTCTTCCTAGTTGAACCATTTCAAGTTATCTAATGTAGCTTCTGAAACCTCTGCTGTTATCCCTCTCTGCTCCTTTGGCCACTTACTTTAAAATTCTGAAATAAAAGCTATTGGCTCTCAGGATAACTGAAATCAGCCAAGTGGCAGCCATCTAAAATTCTGGGTCTCCTTATAAACTTAGAAACACCACCCCAAGTGGCAAAAAAGGAACTACCAGGTTGACAGCACTCTCCCTCCCATTTAGGCCAGATCCACCTTGCACCCAAATGATGCCCAAATTAACAGCTCCACTCAGGAGGGAGGATTGATGGCATGTATTCCGTTGTTACTACAAGGCTGCAACATGGCTTTGCTCCATGTTTTGCCTTGTGGCTCATTTTCTTAAGTAGCATAGCTCCTTCCCTTAATATAATTAGATTAACTGTTTGTGAGGAGAGATCCTGTGGAGGCAGTAAAGTGCAGGAAGTAACCTGCCCATGGAAGTATGTAATCTGTGGTAATTACCGTACATAGCAGGACAGCTACCCAAGGTATTTGCTTTTATTTTTTCTGTGCCTGTCCCCTATTTCAATGTCTTGCTTCATCTACATTCCTGCTACTTCTCCTTGCAAATTGTAAGAGGGCAAAGTTAAGGATAGCTATACAAAAGGTGTACTTCTTCAAAAGATATAAAGAAAGAGTAAGTAAAGCCTTACTCATTTCTGTACTTTGAAAGGTGAAAATGGAATCATAATTCCCTGCAAAATCATTGGATCACTGGGATGACGAGTATGAACTAATAAGCCCCCTCAAATTAATTATTTCCTGAGAAAGCATTTCCCATGCTCCTTATATGTATTTTATTCTTTTGTGCCAGTAAAATTGGTGTTTTTCAGTGATCAGTCTTTTTTCAGACTTACAGACTTTTCAGACTTTCCCATTGTTCTGCGGGTCGGAAGGTAAGGATTAGACACAGAGATCATCTTACCTTCCTTCCCCCCTTCCCTTCCTGAGCACACTGAAACATAACCAGGATCACATAACCTTGGGCTGATTCATGTTGTCTGAACTAAGTTGTGAGCTCCAGGGATGTTTCAGGCATCCCAGGATCTTTGCATAACTTTCTCTATCCATGGTCCTGTCTTGGTCTTCTCTTTTTCTGATTTCATAGACAGAAGGCCTGAATATCCTGCTGCTTCCTTCACACTCCATTTTCCTACCTCTTTCTTTCCCTTGCCCCCATGCAAGAACAAAGTTGAGGCTCTAGTAGCTGCATTTCTGTGCAGGTGTCATGCCACAACCTGATCACCTGACCTAACACACAACAGATTGTGCTGCAGTTTCAGAATAGACACACGTAATGGTTGTGCCGTGGATTTTTTTGAAAAGCAGAATCTGGGAAGGAAAAAATTGGTGGTGTTATGCAAGCAAATATGGTGTGTGTCATCTGCCACTTTCACAGGCATGGGAGAGAAATGCATTCGTCAGTTCCACACTCACATGGCTTTTGAAACACTGCTACACAATTTATACCAGCCAAGAGAGTTCTTTGGAGAAATTCTCTTCCATTCTTGTGTGAATTCGATGATAACCCATTTTTTTCTTTCTAGATTTTATTTAGATTTACGTAAGGTTATTTGAAGGGGAAAAGAAGGCCAACTGCACTGTTATTTATAGTGATTAATAGGGCCATTTAGAAGTTGTTTGAAATTTAGATTGCACTGTTTATCATTTACAGTTGTGTGGGCTAAGGTAATGATTCCATTATTCTAATCTATGAGCAATATCTAGCATCTTACATTTTTTGTTCAGCTGATATTTCATTACAGAATTTGAGATATAAATCAGGAGCAAGATACATGCATGAAGTTTAAATAGAAATGAGACCTTTTAAAGTGACATACGGGTACAGATTAACTTCATTATAAGCAGCAAATGAAATAAATATATATCACAAGTAATGTGCCATCTGTTATGGTTGGAACACCTTTTAGTGCATTTCTTCTTACTGTGGCTTTTTATTGTAGAGAAGGAACCCAGTGTGACAAGATTTCAGTAATACTACCAGTTCCTTTTCAGTTCATTGGTTAAAAACTATTTTACCCATAATCGCTTCAACTATTTACTACAGCAGCAGCATTTTCAAAAAGTTCTTTTAAATCTAATATTGATTATGTGTGCTTTCTTTTCACTTAAATTGTAACAAAATATAAAAACTATTTAGGTGTGAGATTAAAGTGTAGAAATGGTGTTACGCTTAACTTTTTCACTGAAATAGTTGTATTGAATTTCAAATTTTATGCCTGCTGAAATCTATAGGAGCAACTTTTTCTTTTTGATCTTTTGCTGTCTTTGACAAATGTTTATATTACACTTCTGCATTTTTTTCAAATTATATCTTTAAAATCAATAACTCTGAAATTCAGAATCTTTAGCAACACCTAATTTTTGGGAAGGCTATCGCTCATTTTGAGGGTTTCCTGATACAGAGTCATGGTGAAGTCATCCTTATAATGTCTAGCTGTAGTTTTCCTCATCCACAGATTTTAAAAAAGGATAGTCATGCACCTGTGTGCAAGCAGCAAGCTCATATACCTAAATTAGGACTCCTAGACTCCTGTTTTCTCTTTATAGACAGCAGAAAGAGAGAGGCTTTTCCAAGGCATGATTGAGAGTGCTTTGACTAGAACAGGAGCCAAGCTTAAATTAGGTTCCTAAAGTTGGGTGATGTGAATGACCCCAAAGTGCTTTTCTGGAATGGAACAAATACTGTTATCTTCCTTTTCAAGATGGGAAGAAGAAAACTCAGAGATTAAGTGATTGGCCTAAGACCATCAGGAAGCCAGAAATTTATTCTCTGTTTCCTAAGGCTCAGTCTGGGGCTCCAGCCAAAAGGCACCAGTATCTCTGGCCAGTATTCCTCAAGTGCTTTCCAATAAACAAATGATCAGGCCCTGCAGGTGGCAGGGTGAGCTGTAGATACATGGGAGAGCTTTATCCAAGCTATACAGAACCATTCTGCAAAGCCCTTGGACTGTTTGAAAAATACCTCACTGTGCCTCTCTCCAACTGTCATCCCCTAGGGGTTGCTTGTGGGAGGATCAGCAGACTGGAAGGATCCAAGACTGTGTTCATAATGTGTGCACACCTGTTTTGTCCTTTCCCACCCTGTCAGCAAGTTGTTTTAAGTTCACTGCCTCTACAGTTGCAAATGTGCCCATTAAATAATAAGAAACTTAACCTGGCATAACACTGGGTCACAGATGGGGTAAAGGCTGTGTTCCCAGACTATGTGGAGAAAGCTGAGATAGGAGCAAAGAGAGAGCAAAAATTCTGCATGCATTATCAATTGTATGAAAAGGGAATAGGGATTTTTCTTTCCTTCTTTCCTTTCAATCTCTTTTTAAATGCCATATATAAGAATTTTTCTGAAAGCAGTCCTAAGCTTTGGATGGTTAAGGGTGGAGAAAGATTAAAAAGAGTGTTTAAGAAGGAAAAGAAGCCCCATGTGGCCATGAGAATTTGGGCAGCCCTTCTGTACAGCAGAGGAGTAACCTGAGTGATATGAATGGTGGGGATGAGAATTTTGGAGGAAGAGGAACAGACTATGCATGCTCCAGACCCCTACCAAGGAAAAACAACTGCAGTGGATAAAGAGTGACTGCAGTGGAAGGATAAGATAGAAGACTCTCAGAACTAAGGATAGGATGTGAATCAGTTCAACAGCTGACATAAATAAACCTTTCTGTTGCTGTAGGATGTAAGGTGGTCTGACTTTGGTTTTCCTGGAAGAAGTGGAAAAGAGAGCACGCTGTGGATTGGTTCTGAAGGAGCAAACACTCCCTGCCATTTGGACTCCTACGGCTGCAACTTAGTGTTCCAAGTACAAGGAAGGTAAAAAGTGTGCATACATACAGCAAATACAGGGGAGAGTTATATTGAGCATAAAGTTAGTTTTGGACTCTTTTAGTATTAATTCTAGGTCCTAATTATTTTAGTTTTCCGAGTTCTCAATGATTGAAGATCATCATAACTGTTCTACAGGAAATGGCAGAACTTCAGGGTGTTGTTTTGATTGGGTCGTGGAGTTAACACCATTTCATTTTCTGGTCTATGTGTTACATGGTTCAATTATAAACGCTTTAATCTTCCTAGTAGTTACAAATTCAGGAATTTGGAATTAGGAGGTAAAAGAGTTAAAAATAAAAAGCCCCCAAACAAAATAGAAACAAACTACTTTAGACTTTTACAATATTGTCTGTGCAAGAGCCTCTAATAGCCTGCTAGAATTAATTTAAAAGGGGACCATCAGGATGGGAGCAGCCAGCTGTGAGCAAAGTTGAAAGGGACATTTCAGGCTCTAAACTCATTTGGGAGCATGTAGCTATTGCTGTATCTTTCTGACTTTTGCATGCTGTCTTTTTTTTTTCCCCATTCTTTTTTTTTTCTCCTTTTCTGGCATATTGGCCTCATGGCTGATGTTTGTTTTGGTTTTGGGTTGTTACCTATTGTTGCTAGAGTAGTGCTGGAGTCGCAGAACAAGTTGCACACACTTTTTAGGTTTTATAGTATAGAGTGGAAGGAGTAATTTGCTAGTGAGTTTTCAATGGGATTAATTACTCTGACATTTTACAGAACAGTAAAATCATGGTGGTGGTGTGATTAAGGTGCTGGATTGGAAGTCAGGTGTGTTGCCTCCTAGCTGGCCACATGCTGACCAGCTTTAAGGCCTGAGGCAAATGAATTTTTCATCATCTTACCCTTAAGAAGAGTAACTGTAAAGGATTTTCCTTCATGTTTGTAAACAGCCTTGAGGTCCTTGGGTGGATGTGCAGCAGAGACACTCTGGAAGCCTCCCTCGGCACTGCCATGCTGCTGCCAGTCCTGTACACTTCAGATCACGTCAGTAAGCATTGTGCATTGAAGTCCAGACACTTTAGTGTATTCAGGAGCCAAAAATCTCAATGAAAACCATGAGACTTAAATGTCATAATCTTCTAAGGATCCACTTAAATACTGGATGTACTAAATAAGTACAGTGATGTAGCAGACACAGTACCTGCCAAGCCTCTTTGATCTCTACCTTCAGATGTTGAACTCGAGGCAGAGTTCCAGCATCACGCAGCAGTTTTGTCCACCTTCCCAAGGCACTTCCTCCCCCTCAAGTAGAGCAAAATCTTTGTTCCTCTCAGGGAAAGAAATCCAAAGCCTTTGCACAGCCTGAAAAGACAAAGTTGCTTTCCTCTTCAGAACAAAGCCTTTAAATAGATTGCAAACTTCCACAAGCTTGTGAATCCTGTGCTTCTTCAGAGCAGAAAGATTCCCTTTTGAGACTCACAAACAAGACAGGCTTTGTTACAGAATGTAAGCTTATGCTAAACTTAAATAGATTTGCCTTTGCAGGAAAGACAGGGACAACTCCTTAGCCCTTTGTTGTTATCTTGAATTTCCTCCTTGCATCCCTCAGGCTTCTTAATTTTTTGCTTTATGATATTGCTTTGTCGTGAGCCTGCAGGATTAACCCTAGCCTCCTAACCTAGTCATTCTCTGCCCCCTCAGAGGATCTAGCTTGGAGGGCAAAATAAAGTTGCAATAAGGCTTGAGTTTCAGGAGAAGTGGTTTTGTGCTTGCATCCAGAAGTTGCTTTGGTAATTACCACAAAATATCAGCAGCCTATGGCACTTGCATCTGTTCTGGTCTCTGTAGTTCTGACTATCCTGCTATTCCTGTCTCTTCTGTTCCTGTCGCTTCTGGTTTTGTGCCATTTGGTTGCTTTTCTCCCATTTTCAGATCTGTGACTTAGAACTGACAACCAGAAGCAGAAGACAAAATTCAAGAAGTGAGTGATAAGGGAAAGGACACAAAGAAAAGCCTTTGCTAGAGTCCAAAACAAAGAGCTACACAAGCTCTCCAACTGTGCTGTAAAGTGCTGCCTTTACATTTCCATTGCTTAGTGCATTGGTCATGTTGTACTGTATGTCTGGCACCTCTTAAATGTAATAAATTTCCTTTGTGTATTCCTCCTGGTTATTTCTATCACCTAAAGTACTGCCATATAAAACTTCTATTTCTAAATACCACATGTACCTGCTAAGATATTTCATTTATAATACCCATAAAACTGGCACCACCAGTTATGGAATATTCTTTTTTTCTCTTTGATCTGGTCTATGTAAGTGAAATAGAGACATTAGCTCCTGAGGACAAAGTCTGGTCTCAGCTCTGCTTGGCCTTGCACTGTGGTGCATTCATGTGCTTCTTCAGGCATGTAGAGAGCAGCCTGGCACATGAGTGCCCTCCTGAGCAGCACAACCCTGCCCTGCTCCATCTGGCATTTAATCACACCAGTAAGTTCGTAAATGCACAACCAGCAACATTTTCATCATGTGGTACTGATAATACAAAAAAAATACAGATGTTTGAGGATGCTTATGTCTATGGATGTGCCTGGTTTTTATTTATGCCATCTTTGGCATGGGAACATCAAGGTGATTTTTACTAAGAATGGGGGATTCGCGACCAACAGCCATGTAAGTACTGCAGGAAACAGAAGATAATGTCTATACCCTTTTACTGTTGCCATCCTAAACACACAATGCCCTCCTTTCAAAACAAATACAGATTTTGAAAGCTTTTCATTCAGTGAACAAAAATACATTGTCTGTAACAAAACTATTTCCTCTAGTTTATAGAGCAGTTTTTAACGCTCTGAGCATCTGTAAATGCTGCATGTAAAAAGGAGGGAGGAGAAACCAGATGGGAGAGGTTTTTTAAATTTTATTTTATCTGCCTTTAAAAATGATTGGTGAGAAGCTGTAAATCTTTTCAGTTAAAAAATTAAAAAGTGGAATATTTTAAAAGCACTTTCAGGAGACAGCCTGTAAGCACTGGCTGTGTTCTCACTGCGTAGGAGATTCACACAGCGAGGCAGATTTATGTTTTATTGAAAACCTTGCTACTGCCTTTAGTTCTTTGCTGCAAGTGACATGCACTGAATACATGTTTATCTTCTGTCTATTTTCAGGAAGAGATGGCACCTTTTCCCACCTGGTGACACCAGTTTCCTTTATCCTACCAGGATCCCTTATGAGGAATCCAGTATATTCAGCAAAGTCAACATTGCCAACCCTGATCTGAAACGCTTTCCTGAGTTTAGGAACTCAACAGCCCATGTTGTTACACTCAGTCCAGGACAGGTATCACTTACATACAAGCTTTACATTACTTAATATTCTACTTAACTGGCTAATTAAGGGCTAGGAAATCTTAACAAATTGACTGTGGAACTTCCCTCTTCCTTCACTCTGCATTCAGACTTTATAGATTTCTCTCAGCACAGGAACTTTTTTTGCTGACAGTTACTTGCCTAGACTTTTTTTGTACAAAAACTGCAGACATTTGGAGAGTTAGTTCAATCAGCTACCTGATTCCATACAACCAGCTTTCTTGCAACCACCTCAGATCTGTCTACTTTGGAACTTTCTTGAACTCTGACCTCTCTACTCTAACAGCAGTATGTTCCACAAAATGTATTTGGTTAACAAGTGTATAGAGCTAGCAAAGGAACTCATATTTTGGTAGTGAATAACCTTCACGTGTT
Organism: Eopsaltria australis; assembly: GCA_034509425.1. NCBI lineage: Eukaryota > Metazoa > Chordata > Aves > Passeriformes > Petroicidae > Eopsaltria > Eopsaltria australis. Next base: position 1,453,923 of record JAVTVJ010000067.1, on the reverse strand, counting down.
GCTTTAATAAATACTTTAATGGTGATACTTGAATTTAGAAGGCACACCATTCCCAGGTTTCATGGTGCTTTACAGGGCTGTGAGGATGTTTTTAATCCTGCTTTACTGAGAAGGTTCAACTGTAAATGCCTGGCTTACAGTCACACAGGCAGGCAGCAGCAGTGTGAGAGTAGGGCTCAGGACTCTCGATTCCCAGTCTCCTGCTGTAAATAATGTCCTTCTTTATTTAATCAACAAGGTCTATATTTGGAGTTTGAATGACCCTTTTTCATTTGCTCAGCCGTGCGTGTCCTTGTAACGCGCTGCTGCGCATCTCAAACTGTCAGGCCCTTCCGAAGGAATTTTGCAATGGTCACTGCTCCCACAGTGGAGTTGCTGCTTCTGGAGCCCTTTCTCCATTCTCCTACCAGATATTGTCACCTCTTCTGACCTGCATGCTCAACAACTTGTACAAGCATTCCCTTGTCCTTAACTGGCAAACCCAGGTGCCTTCAACAATTTAAATAATAGATTTTTGCTAATTAAGTTAATTTTGAGGAGGCAGAGTGGGGCAGGATAGTAGCTTCCAATAACAGGATGCTACCCATCAACTGGAATTGTATGCTCTGCAGTTAGTAAAAATGAAAATGGGGAATCTATGATCAAGCTTTACTGTTTGCACTACATTAGCTCATACTCATACTCCTAAAGCAAATCATCAGTTTCACATTCAGCACTTTGTAAGGTTGCAGCAGTCAGTGATTTAAAGGACAAAGAACAAATTTTTACTGTTGATAAAAATGCCACATCCATTCAGCACTGCATTATCCCCGATCCCCAATACTATTTGAATTTCTAATCTCCTTTGCAATGATCAAGTGTAATAGTGAACCTTTAATATGATCTTAATTTTAATTAGGCTTAAAGCAATTACGAATTAATCTTGCTAGGAATAAAGATCTTGAGCCAGCTCAGTAATACAATTTGTCTGTATTGCCATGAACAAGATACTGTTTGGATTTCTTGGGGGGGAAAGTAATGTAGAAGCAATGATGGAGCAGTGAGGTATTGCCTTCACCCATTTTATCAGTGCTTTCTGTGTGGTGCTTGCCAGCATCTCCTCCAGAAGCTTCTGGGGCAGGTGTCTGGGAACTGCTGCTAATTGATGGAGAGGAAAGGAATGACCTAGAAGAACTCCTTTATTAACAAAGGAGAGGATTCCTAAATAATGCCTTGATATGTGCGTAACAGTGGTTTTCACATAGAATTAGCCCAATTACTGCAGAACTTGTAGGCATCTTTATTTTGTGATAATATGTAGCATCTCCACTCATTCCCAGAGGGTATGCAGAACATTTTGGATTATTGTAACAATAAAGGGCTGAAAAAATGAAGACAAAGGTGTTCTTAGGTATTCAGGAGAGCAGCTGCATGTAGGGTGAGTGCAGCTTTGAATATCAAAAACTTAATGTGTCTAATGCCACCTTCTGGTCGATGTTTGCTATCAGCCGTTTTTCTACACCCTTTCTGCCTGAAAGCAGAATTCCTTCATGTAACATTGTGTCAGTGCACAGAGTGTACTTCAGTTAGATCCTTTGTGCCCTTCCACCTCTGTTAGGAATTTTGGTAGCTGACTGTATAAGGTTTCATTCTATATCTGATCAATGGCTGTCAGCTGCATTTTGACAGAGGTCTTAACAGAGCTTCTGGTTATACATGAGTGATCTGCTCTGAAACAAATGATGAAAACATTTAGATGTCAAGCTTACTCAAATAGGCAGCTGAGTAGTTGAAGGGCTTGCAGCAGTACATCACTATATCCACAATATCCACGAAGTTACAAGCTCAAGTTATGTCATACAAATGCAGGGGCTCTTTATAAATGTTTGGATCTGGTCACCTGTATTGCAAGGCTGAGGACTAAGTATGGAGCAACATTTCTAGTAACACCTTGATTCTTTTCTCAAATATACAAATACTCCCTAAAAGACCACAAATGGGACAAAACATATCTGTTCTAGTATCTTCTACCCATGCTCTGGGACAAGTGATAAGAGAGTTAGGGATCTGTCACCCTCAGCTTAAACCCTGTTCAGGACAGGTGTCCTATCTGCAATCAGTGGCACCTGGCATCTCAACAAGGTGGTTCATCCTTCCTGTCTTACACAATTACAGTCCTGCAGGAGCATTCACCCCACCTTGTCCTTCAGCACAGGCTATAGAAGGAGCCTATGCACACAGATGCTTAACTTTTTTGATGATTAAAAATAGGAGAGATGAATACCACCTGAAAAGGCTACAAAAATCTGAGATGCTGTACAAGTACAAAATCATTGATCATTCTTTCCTCTGCCCCACTTCTCACTGACTTCTGGCTTCCTTCCTGCTCACTAATGTAATTGCTCTTAATCCATCTCCCTGTTAATACATGTCCACATAACTAGACAATGGTAGAAAGACTAGAAGCTGCATCTGAGTTTATCTGAAGGTGGACACATAAGGCTCCACATGTCTGCCCTCCTAATGGAAAGCAAGCAGCTGCCACTCTGGGCTCCCATGAGCAATCCCATTCCCCCTCTTGCTACCCCACACAGGTGCTGTTGGAGGCAGTGCTTGCCTGCCCTGGCCTGGCCCTGTGCCCCAGTGCAGTCTGGAGCCAGAAGAGCTGCAGTGCAGAAGTGCAAGGAAAGGCCTAACTGAGCTAGTCTAAGAGGCACATTGAGTCTGAGAATTATGCCTCCCCTCTGGCCTGGAAAAATATTGTCACTGGACAGGAAAAAATGATTTTAAAAGAAGATCAACATTACTGCTTGCTGGCTCTTACCTTAGTCTGCTGCTCATAACCTCCCCTCCCCTGCTTCTGCTTATCTGCTTTCTCAAACTCTAAAGAAACACATTTGTGTGGCCACAAATACAATTGTCACTCAGTTCCTGTGTTTAGCTGCAGGATTTTCTTGTTCTGTGCTCCTGCTGCAGAATCTAACACACCATGGGATCCTGCTCGGCACCAGAGCTCTCAACAGCACTGGAAAACCTCTGACTTCAAACCCAGCCCTGAGCAAGAAGAAATCTTTGTGAAGTCAGGGAGGGATTTCCCTGTGTGCTGCCTTTAAGGAAGGGGTGTGAGAACATCAGATTGGGCTTAAAGTGGGGAACAGCAGAACAGTCCAGATAGCCAAGAAAAATATAATTGATACCAAAGAAAAGTGTTTATAAGTCAAGAAATGCAGTAATTCAAAGGTAGTGTAATGTTCCAGCTCAAAGTATACAAAAGACTTTTTAAAAGGGGTTACAGTAAAAAAAAAAGCTACTTTTGTTGGAGAAGAGTTTAAGTGATTTTACTAAAAGAGAATTCAGAGTTGGCCACAGCATCATGCATAGTAGATGGCTGATAATTCTGTTTTGGGGAAGGAATAGAGTTTTCATGTGGGAGACTGCAGAGCTGGCCCCAAGTCACCCCATAGAGAAGGCAGACTGCCCAACCCAGTCTTAGGACACCAGAACTATCATCTCCATCACAGAAGAGGCAGAAGAGTCCAGGAGCTGAATTTATGCTAGTATTGGTGATAAAAACACTGCTCAACCTGCAACATGTGTGGAGAGCCCCATGAATGCCTCAGAAGCCAGGCAAACCAAAGGTCAAAGGTGCAAGTTCCTGACTCTACTTCTCCACCTCTTCCCTGAGCTTCTCTCATTCTCTCACCTGGGTCACTGTGGGCATGGCCTGATACAGCCCCACTCCCTCCCTCCTCACTGTGCTCTTCCCCAGGTCTGTGCCCATATTTCTGACTCCAGTGGCCCTTGGAGCTCCATTTCAGTAGGTGGGGGGATACCAGGAGGGAGGTAGGATGAGAAGCACCTTCCAAGCCCCAGGACAGCCAGGCACCAGCTGGGATGAGGCATGGACTGGGGCAGCAGCACTCACAGAGTCCTCAGGTAGTGCTCCCACAGAACTGACCGTACCTGCACCTATTTCATTTTAGTTTTCATTGCCATGGTTGCAAACACTTCTGGGATTTCCTTGGGTCCCCCCGTGGCCCCATGTCTTTATCTTCCCATCACACTGGCTTCCTTTTTGTGTGCATTTACCTAAATATCTTTTTCTAATGAGCAGAAATTTCTTGGTAAAATATTTCACTTCAGGGTATGCTCTCTTTTTGAAGCAATTCCACCTTTGCCCTACCTTTGCACTGTATCAAGTTAATCATGTCCACTGAGAATTCAGACCTGCTCTGTTCTCTGTGCTGTACAAGTCTTCAGCATTGCTCCACTTGCTCTCCCAACTGTTCCTTTGGTTTCTTTTCTCCCATTACAGCATCTCATTTTATCTTTTCTGGGATTTCTGTCCTACTTTAACTTCATTTGCTATATTTGGCTGTCACTAGCCTAAATATTAAAATTATCTGATTGGTTGCTGTTTAGATCAGTATCTTCCCAGCATTAATAAAGTTAGATATGTTCTGCAGAAAGCAGACTAGCACAAGGTTATCTCTTAGCTTGGAGTAGTTCTGTCTTGCTATTGCATTTTTCATTTTCCCTATAAAATGTTTGCTGCATTTGTGTGTGCTGTTTCACTGTGGCTTACTTTGACATTTCCTATAGGAATGTAGCTAAATTTCTGTCCTATATTCATAAACATATGGAAGTCTGTTTTATTTTATTGTGTAACTGATCGTTAGAGGCGGCAGCGGTGGGTTTTTTGTTTGTTTTCATTTTCTTTTGTGTGCATTTGCTTCTAATTTACAAACCTAGAAGAACCTCTTTCTTTTCTGGGTTGTTGGGTTTTTGGGATTTTTTTTTTTGTCTTGTTTGTTCTGCTCTCTTTCCAGCTGTATTTTTTTGTTTTAATTACCTTTTTCCATTTCTTCTTTGTCCTTTAAGTTTTAGTCCTTTTTCTTTTTGATAATTACAACTTTCTAGTTGGTATAAATCCTCATTTTAACAAGCTTGTTCAACAATGAAAGAGGTAGAAGAAGTGTCTGTGTGGACCCTCTTTTGCCTATTTGAGTCACAGCTCTGTAGCTCTTCTATAAATTGCATTAGCAAATAGTGCCAGCTGCAGAAAGACACAGTTTTGCAGTTATTACCCTTAACCTGCTGGCAAGGGAAATCTGATTAGTCTCTAAAGGACCAACTTCCTCCTCTTTGGTTTGAAAACACAGGACAAGTTGAGGGGAATGTATTTTCCTCGTGGCTGTACCTCCTCTCTCCAAAGCAATTCTGTCTCCATTTCGCATGTGAATCATGTGGAGCCAGCACGTTCCATGCCTAATTTCCATCTTGGATTTCCAGGCAGCTTTTCTTACTGAAACATTTATACACTTCCCTTAATCTGTCTCTTGCTCGTGTTCCCTTGCTATGTAGTCCCTCTGCACCAATTCCCCAGTGTCTCCCTCCACTTCTCCAGTGTGCTGGAAGCTCACTGTTCCTACACAAGTCTCACAGGAAGGATCCCGTTGTTGCTGAGGGCCACTTACGGGAGCTTTGCTTTCTTCTGCTGTAAAACAAAGTTTTCCAAGGTTCATCATTACACCCGGTCACTTGGAGGGCACCCAGATTCCTTAGCAGAGTTCAGTGTAAGATCCCCTATAGAGCAGATGAGCATTTGTGTGGGGGAGGTTGCACGATTTTGCAGTCAGTGAAACTGGCAAACACTTCCTTGCAGATAAACCCATTGCTGCTAATGCAACTGCACTGTTCATTCAAAGTGGATGTTTTGCTGATAAAAACAAAACTCTGAAATTTGTTCAGCATAGAAAACGTGTTTTGGCTGCAGTCTATAGGGTTTCATGCACTTACATGTCAGCATGAACTAGTGATATTTTTAAAATAATGACCCTCCACTGACTGACTTCCTTTTCTGTTCTGTACACTGCACTGGATTAAAGAATAATTTCCAAATGTTTTTGACCTTTGGAGAGCCAGTGCTTTTTTTTTTTACTTAAATTGAAGCCTGTGAAGAACATTTTGTCATCTGGCCCAAAAAATGAGAGCGTTCCAAGTGTCCTGTAAGTGTTTGCAGGACTGGTGCCATTGTTTCCTCCACGGACATTTTCTCATTAGCCGTGTTTTGATATAATGAAGCACAGGGCTTTCTGGGTAGCAGAACATTCTTCTAAGTAATTTGTGTCTACCAAGAGAAAGAATTGTCTGCAATTCAGATACAGATCATTGCTTCACTTTCCCCATTGTGAAGTGTATATTTTTATCTGTCTCTGACCATTTTTGCAACTTGTCAAAAAATATCTTTTATGCTTTTCTTGATAGTCCGTGTTAATCTAATATTCACTAATCTGCAAAGCTTGTCCTCTATCATCAAAACAACATCAATGTCTTGTACCATGAAAACCATGGGTTGGAATCAATTTTATGTCACAGCTATCATCCTGATATTGTTGTAAAGCTCTGATCTAAACTAGATTGTCCCAAAGACCATGACATTTTCTTTTAAAAGCTGTCTACTAAAAGTTGCAAATTTAATACTGGTGATTGTTTGCCAGCATTAAAGCTATGTTTTGTCACCTAGTCACCTAGATGAGCATAGGGATACCTGCTTTTTGGGGAAACCAGCTGGCAGTCCTAAAGGAACTGGGCAGTCTGCTCAGTTGGAGAGTCTACAAAAGAATTCCTGCTTAGCTGAGACTCTCTCTAAAGCCCTGGTGTACTGCTGCACCAGCTGCACCCCCTCTGTACTGCTGGACTTTGCTTACCTACAGCAGTTAAAGGTTATAGTCCTGCTTGGGACTATATGGGAAGGAGTTTGGATGAAAGGTAGTTCTGGATCATGTCCATTTCTTACATTGATAGAGGATTGATAGAGTGGGCATTTAAGTCTCAAGAAAAGGCTCTATAAAAGAGAGAAATAAATATCACCCCTCACTCCTTTGTCCTTTCCTCAGTTCTGTCTCTGCATCCCACATCACCTAAATTAAATCACCATATCTTTCTTCAGGCTTCTGCTTGTACCCTGATGTAATGTTAATGTCTCCAATTCCAGGTCCTGCTTGTTCCAAGGCACTGGTGGCACTATGTGGAATCCATTGATCCAGTCACTGTCAGCATCAACTCTTGGATTGAACTGGTATTTTCCTTTTTATGTCATGGGGATGTAGCACTTCCAAGGGACTTCTGTCCCTTGCCTGGTTCAGTCCTATTGGGTGTGTTGTGTTGAGAAGCTGGGTAGGGAAGAGCCCTTATGGATACACTTTTTCCTGAAGAGCCTTTCAAGTTTCCAGATCTGAAGCCCCAGTTCAGCAGAAATCCCCTTTCAAGTTTACTTCAATCAGGTAAACAATTAAACACAAGCTAAATTTTCGTGCCCAGTTACTTAAGGTCTAGCCAGCTTTGTGCTGAATAGAGAACAAAAACCAGCAACTTCACCTCAAGGACAAACTTATGTGCAAAGCTAAATTAGAATTTAAATTAGATTAATGTGAATAGGAAGGGAGGGGAAGAGGATTTTAGACTTTTCATTCCTCTGTGATAGTTTTGATTTGCCTGAAGTTGGATTTCCTCATGTATTTAATTAATTTTCTTCTCCCTGGGCTTTGATTTTTCTTGCTCATGTTAACCAGTATATATAGGATGGTTCCAAGGATATCAGAAAATCATGGAATAGTTTGGGTTGGAAGGGACCTTTAAAGGTTGTCTAGTCCAACCACCCTGCAATGAGCAGGGACATCTTCAACTAGATCATCTCAATACTCCAGAAGGTTTTCTGATTGACATTACTCTGTTATTAATCCTAGGTTAATATTAAAAAAAAAAAACAAAGACCTTTTGAAATGGCCTGTGAAAGCTGCCTCACTAAAATACTCACTGCCTTTTTTTTTTTTTTTGCTCCTTCTGAAACCTGTATTAGACTGGAAATCTGCAGGGGAAAGAACACATTCGTTCAGCTGCTGTTCCAAGACCACACCATGCATTTCTCATACCAACATCAAACCAAGCAGAGCAGAGAGAGGAACTCACTTGGGTGTTTCCCTCATGGAAAAATTTTCCAGATGAAACTTGTGTATTTAGCAAGGACAGCAGGCCCACAGCCCAGACCAGGCTCTTACATTGCCCTGAGTTCCACTGCCAGAGAAAGCACCAATTGTATTACAGAGCAGCCACTTAAGCCTGCCTTGAATTTGAGCCTTTGAGGTAATTCAGAGGAACTGGCTGTGTGCCCTGGGCTTGGGAAGGCCCTGATGTCACCACACACCCTTGTGCCCTAAGCTATGCCTCACAAGCTGTCCCCCTCTGGAGGAGCAGGCTGTGATGGGATCAGCTTGGCTGGTAGCTCCCAGGTGCTGCAGTGGGGACTGAGCATTTCTGTTTGTATGTGTTGCAAGAAAGAAAAACCCAGTGGAGCTAAACTCTGTGGCCTTTCCTTTCATAAAGGTCTTGCAGAAGTCATCAAGATCCTGTTTGGTGACAGCAAGAGTCAGTGGTTGTGTGGCATCATAGGCAGAGGAGTGTTAGCTGGATCTGGCTAATAAATGACACACCCCAAATATCAATATCTGCCATGAGCAAATGTGGCTGTTGCAGCCCAGGTGAAGTTCCTTACAGGAATCATCCCTGCAGCTGATGATGCAGCACTGTATGTTAGGTGTTGGGCAATCCATCTATAAAATAAATTCAGACATGGGTTCCAAAAGATAATTCTAAGAACATTTCCTTTACCAAACCAGGCAGTTCTTGCTCACAGCTGTTACCAGCTGCTTTCATATTGACAGATGTGAATCACACCAACAATTACAGTCCCAGTGAAACCATTAATTATATTGGCAAGAGTTTAGAGTAGAAATTTAATTTGTTTTCAGCTGGATGTGAGCTAACCAAAAGTATTCCTTGCTTTCTAACATACTGTCATGCAATCAGTACAGCCCTGTTATTCAGCAGGCCAGGATGAATACCAAGAATGCAATACCTTAAATAATTTCCACATGTAGATACCAAACTCTGTATTTTGATGGTTTCTTTATACAAGGCCTTTAAAAAGCCAAGCATCCAAAACCACAAAATGCAAAGAGCACCTCCCCCTGCTTCTATTCCAAATTCTGCTTAGGGATCCAGGACTAATTGCTGCCTTCAGCACTCACACTAGCTGGATGTGTGGTTTGCTTGACAGGTTCCCTGGAGCCACAGTTAGACTGATCAGGGCTGCGGGGTTGACCCTCCAAAACATCTAAGCACCTCAATCAAAGCAAATTTATGCATCCACTTCAAGATACTTGTCAGTGGGATAACCAAACCACCCATCCTGTTTGGAGAGTCTACCATTCCTCCACATACAAGAAACTCAAATGGGAAAGAAAGCTAACAAAGATCCCATAAAGTTTTGTTCTGCTATCCTAACCTAGCTAGTATCCAGCTGTCCAAGGGGGATGATACAGGAAGTGAAGGCCTGAAACAAAGAGCCTGTTACTAAGTCTGGTCTTAGTTTTGCAGGAGAGCTTTCAGAGCAAGCATGCTTTTTCCTTCTGGTGATGTTCAAAAGTGCAGCAGTTTGTCAGCTGCTGTTATGTGATAAAATATTTCCTAAATTTCCTTAAGATTCACTTTTATGTTTCTGTAGCCCCTAGATAGCTGCTGCCTTGCTATAACATCCTGTGTGTTTTCATTATTTAAATTAGACGTAATATGTAGATATCAAAATGTGCTATGTACTTCTATGGCTCTTCTAGTCCTAAAGAGCTGTTTAAATGCATACATTAATTAAATGCTAATATTGCATTGTAATTTCAAGCACCAGATTCAATTAACAAAACACTAATAAGGGAAAAGATTATATACACATGCAATTTTTTGCAAATCCTTTTTCAGATGAGCAGCCACACGAAAGCCTGTGCTGTCACTTGTTTGGAGGCTGTGCACAGGAAGAGAGTCTGAAACCTTTCACTGACTTCACATACACGAGTGTGGCTTTCAAACTAAGGCCATCCATGTTCTTCCTAAGATTTTTCAGCTTTCTGCTAAGACCCATGAGTTATTCTATCTCCTAAAACCTTCTGTTGTCTTGAGGCAGGATGCAGATCATGAAGCCCGTGTAGAAGAGGCAATAACTCGAATGCTGGTGTGCGCCATAAAATCAGCAGAAAATCCCAGTGATGGAGATCTCTGGCTAAATCCCACGGAGGTAAGCCCTCTACTGCTCCCATTATAGCAGCAATAACAAAGAATTACTGACATTTTGCTTAGCTCCCCCTGAGTCTTTATGCTGCCTTGAGAAAAAGAATTTTAAGTTCCATCCCTTCATGTAGCAAAAGTAATTCATGGAAGATAATCACACAAGGCTGAATTGAAATGTGTCCCCTTTTAACTGAGTGTATTCTGGGTGTTTTCTTAGGTTGAGGCAACATCCCATGAAATCAATCTTCAGTACCTGAATAAAGCAGTGTCTGCATACCTCCAGTGTCAGGAGACAAGTGTGTCAGGGCAGGCACGTTCCAGCAGCACTGGGGCAGAGCAGAGGACAAACACCTCGTGCAAGAGGAAGAGAAGGGAAGTTGGCTGTGAACCCAAGAGCTGCACATTACAAACCCAGGAATGTGACTTTCCAACAGCCAAAGCAGGAGAACTGCAGGAAATACCTTTTGGGCCTCATCTTATTCAGGTTTTACCACAGTCTCACAAAACAAGCATGATGGGTGCAGTTGAAAGTGACAGTAGAGATCTTCTCCATGAAAATGAAGGAGAACATTTTGGAAAACTACACTGCAAGAGGAAGAGATTGCTAATGAGTAATGACTGTGAGACAGCTGCACATCAAATAGATTCAGACTGCAGTCCATGCACCTCACAAATAGCCCTTTCTACCAATGACTTGTTAGACTGTCTGGTTAATCCTCGTGTCATCAGTTTAGTGACTCAGCTGCTGTTGGAGAGAATGAGAGTGTGATGCCTGAGTGCTTTATCATTTCTGAAACAGAAGTCAAACAGCAGCCTTGTTCTGCGTGTTTAAGATCTGTCATAATTGAATGTTCCATTTCAAATAATTTTAGGTACAGATAGACACAGTTAATGGTTAAGTGCAGGTTGAAGTTGAGCTGAAAGAAGAATAACTGGTTAGTGATGGCTGGAAAGAGAAAGGTGTGTTTAGTCAGGGAGCTGCTCAGCATTATGAACAAGAGAGAGCACACACAGTCACACTCCCACCGTGCTGTGCATGTGGGATCTTCAGTGTTCTACAGCTCTGAGCTGGGAAACAAGAATGGCTTGATGATAGACTACAGAGGGAGTGCTGGGACATGGTCACAGAGCAGAGGGGCACCACGGGTGGGAGCAGATAGACTGACTGTAGACTGCAGTCCTTGACCACATTTAAAGTAAGATGGTCAATAAGAATCCATTGATAAATTAGAAATAATAAATTCAAATAAACCTAAACCTCAGCCAAGAGACAATGCACCCACTAATGCATTTACTTCCTCCCTTCCACTAAATAACTTGCTTTGTCACAAAGCTCTAGGTTGGAGTGAGACAAGAGCCCATAGCAAGAAAGTAGCCTTTAGCTAGTTCAGAAGCTCTTGAAGCTGGGACATTAAGAGCCATTGGGAAGTTGCTGTTATTATTTTTTTAAAGCCAGATGTGCATAGTCCCCCTAAATCTAAGGAACAAAGCAACACAGCTATGACATTTTACTTTTTACCTTTGTCTTTCTCTTTACTATAACAATCAAAATGTAATATTTTTATTTCTTTTGGTTATAAAGGGTTACTGTAGATGTAAGATCATCCTTTCTTCAAAGGATAGTAGTCCTCAGATTTTTTTTTGAAACCTGGATTGTTCTTTGATTGAAAAGTTAGGGAACATGAAATATAGGCAAGAAGGTTTTTTAACTCTGAAGCTCTGCTTGGAGGTTTGAACAAAACCTGGGAAGAAAGCAGCTGGTATCTTCCAGGATGCTCTCACCCCCTCTGGTTTCTGTTTGTGGTGGCAACAGAAAGGCATTTTCCCTAACCACAGTTTCAAGAGACAGCTTCAGGGACAGCTCCTGTGAAACCTTTGCTCTCAAAATGGCTGTTTTCAAAATGTCTCTTTGCTTGTGTCTGCTAGAGACCAAGAAACCAGTTTCTATAATCAGCTTGTTCCCATATCCATAACTCTGCACCACCAGCCCTTCAGCTGGTATTTCCTTTGCTTGGTGTATGTTCCCTGCTAAATACATGAAGCTAGTGTTGTTTTCACAAAGATCAACTTCTACCAATTTATATTTGAAAAATCCTGATAGCAAAGGTGCTTTCTCTCTGCTTTTATTCAGATTGCATGTTGGCAGAACCCTGGTGAATTAAGTTAAGGGCTCTAGATATGCACCAATAGATCTAAAATTCAAGAAACCTTGCCATTTCAAAAATCTCCCCAAAAACCTAATACAGTTGGAAGAGGATTAAGTTGAAAAGGCTCAAAGGTTCACATTTAACAAGCACAGAAACCTCAGCCTGATGGAAACAGATCTGTATATGCAGTTTGCTGGAGACCCTGGCTTTGAAGAGTGGCTGTGAGTTGTAGCAGAGGCCACAGGAGCTCCATCTCTGACCCACAGATGTGCAGTTTCCAGTGTCCTGCTCTGCCCTGGTAATTGGGCTCAGACCCTGAGGATACCTGTGGATGATCCTCAAGGGCAGCCTGCAGGCCAGAAACAATTCTCAGCAACATGTGAGAAAATCCACTGGTTTTGTTTCATGTTTCTACACCAAAGGGTCTCAATGGGGTTGCACCCTTGCAACCAGAACAGAATTTAATAGACAATCCTGTTGATGCAGTTCCTGTTTGCGTGATGGCACTGCTGTGACAAAGGGATTCAAAATCAGTGAGGAAACATCTTAGTCACCTCTACTGCCTTTAGTGACTCACCAGGCTCATAGGGAGCAGTCTGCAGAACAGGGCAGACCCGTTTTGAGGCATGGGCACGTCCCAGCAGAGCTGGGTTTAGCAAGACCCTGCTTATGTCCTGCTGCTGGGCTTGCCTTTCCCAGGCTGACCAGAGGGGCTGGGACCAGCTGGAGAGCGCTGCTGCTGAGAGCAGTTGCACTGGGGAGGAGGGGTTGCAAATGCTTCATTGTAATTCACTGAGCAAGAATAGTCTTGCAATAAAAAAGCTTTTATGTCTAGAACAGATAGAGGTGGGGGAGGAGAAGCACAGGCAGTAAAGTGGAGGAGGAGGAGGATGGCAGCATCATCTTCCAGTCCCCACAGTGTGAACTTGCTTAGCTTAAGCTTTCCTCCCAACACACAGATCATCTTAACATACCCCCATGAAATCCACACTGAACATTTCATCCCTCTGTATTCCAAATGAGTGTCCTTGGAAGGGCTCACTGAACGTGTCTGGGGTCTCTGTAGGACTTGTCCTGATCGCCTCCGGTGCCTGTGCCAGAGGACCCATCTCAAACTCGGTGCCTGAGAGCAGCATTCTCCCAAGGCTGAGCTGTGTTCAGTCACATCCCTCACCACTCCAATCAAACCCTCTGTGTCTGGGGAGAGTCGCAGTTAATGCCTGCCCAGGTGCAGCCCATGATTTAAGGGCCAGGCTGTGGCCAGAAGCCATTAAGCCAAGGGGATGGTGAGAAGAGCGAGTGAGGCTGTTTAGAATGCAAGGCAAAAGCACCAGAAGGACTCTGTGTCTCAGAGGTGCAATATAAAATCTCAGTCATACACTCTGCACACAGGGGCAGGGAGAGAAATGACCACAAATTCAGAAAGTCACGTATGGCAAATGGCTTGTGCACCAGTGAGAGAAATTTATAGCTCTGACCCGATTCGCAGGATGCCGAATGCCACGGCTCCCGACGCCGTCTCTGAATTCATGGCCACTGCGTGCAGAAGCTCAGACAAGTTTCTACATATTCATAGCATTAAAAACAAATGATTTCTGATCTCTCTGGTGACAGCCTGTCTCCAAGAAGAGCAGGAGCCCAGTGCTAGCCCTCTGCAACTAGTAATAGAAACTTTCTCCCCCAAGGAGTATTTCCCACTCCCTGTCAGCCGTGGGCATGGCAGCAGTTGAGATCACAACCTGGAGCCATCACTAGGGTGGCCACAGTGGTGACATGCTTGTCATCTCTGCTTTAGCTGAGTGACAGTAAGAGATGGACACTGCACTGCCTGGTGTTGAAGTTAAAGCCTTGCTCCAGCCCAGGGCCAGCCCAAGCAGCAGCATGGACCAGCACATTCATCTCCCCACGCACATCCAGGCTGTGCCACTTGCCTGGTGGGGACCCTGGGTGTTCCTGCCCCAACACCAGGTTTACAGAGTGGCTCACAGGCAGCCTGGATTATCTCTCCTGGACTGTCTGACATTGCTGCTCGATGACCCTGAGCACCACCCTCACTAAAAAGAATCTGCAAAAACCACACCCAGGTCAAGTGAGCAGGAAGGGAAAACCCGAAATAGTTCCATCTTCCAGAGTTTCAGTCTTCTCTGGAAAACCTCCCCAGTACGTTTCTGTGGGCACCAGTGGGTTTCACAGCACCATTGCCCCCATTTGCCTCTCAGGACTTCTGCTCTGGCACAGTTTTCGTGACACCACAGGGCAGCTGAACTGCAGAGCAGTGGCATATGTTACCATGTAACATTAACCATAAACTGAGCTTTTAACTAACAAACGTGGCATATTGAAGAGGCAGAGAGAATCCTTCCACAGTGCTAACTGCCCTTTAAAATAAAAGCAGTGCTATGTATTGTTTGCCAACTAGAGAGCTCCTTGGTGTGTTTCTCAGCTACAAATGTGAACTGTTTTGGTGTTTGGCATGAGCAGGCTTCCTCTCACGGGAGTTTCCTGACATTTCCAGTGTTATTACAATGGTGGCTGTTGGGGAAAGATCTTTGCAAACAAGTGACCTGCTTTTACCATCTGGTTCATCCAGACGGGGGAGGAAAAGGATCCTAGAACTCCTGTGCCATGTTCTTCTGTCCTCCAGACAAAGAGATCTGGCCCATAGCAAAATGGGGAGACACTTTGCCACTCTGGCTGAAGGGGCAGTGGGGTGATGGCATCTCTGACTAAAGAGCCACACATTTCAGAGCCGTGTTTTTGGAGACATCTCAAGTGGATGCTCCCACTAAATATTAATTTCTCCACCTAATTAGCGGGGTTTGTGCATCTTAGTGGGGTGACTGGGAGCTGGAAGTTCTGGTCACCTTGGAACAGCCAGTCTGGCAAGGCCTGCAGCACCCAGGCCTCCAGGGAGGACTGTAGGGCAGTGGGGACAGAGGTGACAAGTGCTGTGCAACAGTGATGGGGAGAGGATTTGTGTGAGTCTCCCAGAGGCTCAGAGAACACAAGCAGAAACCCTGGAGCTCTCTGACCCCCAGTGCCCCTGTGCTGAGGGACCTGGGGAGCCCTGGAACTGGTAAAAGTGTGTCCCACAAGCCAGAAGTGTTGCTTTGCAGCCAAGTCTCACACATGTCACAACTGTCCTGGTCCTTGTATTTATTTACAGGAGCAATGTCATAGAAAAGCCATGGCCTGCTCCCCACTCAGCACCTGCTACAGATTCTCAGTAAAACCTAGCTCTAGGTTTTAAGGGTGCAAACTTTGCTGCTTCCAAAGCTCTGGTGGAGTTGTCCCAGCAGTGAGTTCTCATTCTTTGTGATGATCTATGAAAACCACTTTGTGAAGGTCTGAATCTGATACTTTCAGCACTGAAGAACTTTTAAAACCAATTTCACAGCAAAAGAGGTGTCCCCACATCTTTCCAGATCAGAAGGGTTGATTGTAAAACAGGTTTGCATCTCCCTTGAGGATATTTAAGTCATGTAGAGCCACTCTCTGTCCCATCACTGCCTCAGGGAGGGTATCCATGAGCTTCAAGAGCAGGCAAAGAGTTAAAACTGTTCTGAATTCCTCTCTCGTCCCTGGTATGTCCCCTCCTCCTGCTCCCCAAAGCCTGGGCTATGCCCACTGAGAGCACCAGGCAGTAAAACCCTTCCCTTCTGAGCAGTGCCAGGCTTGTCCTGTGCCCTGGTGGGACACATGAATCCAGCCCAATTAGCAGCAGCCCTAACAAAGCTGGCTGGAAAACCACCATTAAAATGAAAGATGGTGCTGTGTGGAAAGAAGGCAGAGCCAGCAAGGCCATAACTCAACTCACTGCTGTCCCCAGCCGAGCAGCCCCAAAACTCATGAGGGACTCGGGGCCTCGCCTGTGTTCCAGCCCGTGCCTCCCCAGGGAGGGAATGCATCAATGTAATGTTTGCTGGGAGCTTTGGGGGTTTATCCACAGGGATTAGGATCTCTGCTGTGGTTAAGAATGGAGCTTTCTGCCACGGTGTGATAGCTCATTGCAATGTGGTTTATTCCTCGTTTGCTGCTGCCTTGCCTGAAAGCTGCAGCACCGCCAAGATGGATGGCACAGACTGCACGTAGCTCACCCCTGCTTTGGCCATGGCTGGTGTCTCTTCACCCACCAGCAGCCCCATCTCCCACCCAGGGTGGTGCCCTGAGGACAGCCTTGCCTGGGTGAGCCTCCTTCTCCTTCCTGCTGGGGGCCTGATGGTCTCCAAATCCCCAACGCGTTTGACTCCAAGCATGTGAATAAACCCAACTGCCCCAGGTTACATCCATGAGGAGGAGCCTTGTGGGCAGATCAAGGCCAGAGAACAACAAGGCCAACTCAAGGGTACACCACATCAACAGAAGCATCCTCAGGCCCTTGACTGCTCTCCTGTGTCTGTCAACCATACTACTACCATTATTAACTCAAAACAATGTTCAGAACTCTATCCGTAGAAGCACTGGAGCAGGAATCAGTAGAAGACAAGCCTGTCCTGGCTGGGGCAGGAGAGGAAGGATGAGATGGCTGTGCAGGTCTTTGCCATCCCTTCCTCTTCAGAGAGTCAGTTAGCAAGGCATGGTAGCAGTATTTGTGCAGTTACTGCATGCACTGATTACAATAAATTTTGTCCTGCATGTTAAAGTCAGAAACATCTCGCATCTGCCAAACAGCAATCAGGACCAATTAATGAAGATGTAATTTCCCCAGATGCTGCTATTAACATAATTCACCGTGTTCCTAGCAACATGAATATAATTAACCCAGTTAACCACAACTCCCATCTCTGCCACACCGAGCTGCCCTTGCCCTCAGAGGAGCCTCCCTGCCCTGTCCCCTGTCCCATCCTCAGGACTGTGGGTCAGAGGCACTCCCCATTCTCTCTCCTCAGGGGCTGAGTTTGGCAGCCACAGGCGTGGCCCCCAGCCCAGCAGTGCCAGAGGCTCTTCTCAGAGGCAGCACAAGAGCCCTGACACCCAATACAGTTTCCAAGATTCAGATGTGATGGGTGGCACTGCAGCACTGGGAAAGGCACACACCCCTGGCAGTGAAACACGAGGCAGAATGAATCCAGACCCTCAATGCAGGTGCCCGCCAGCCCTTTCTCCCAGGCTGATGCCAGTGTAACGATGTGGCTCACAGCTCTGCCTTCACCACTCTCCAGAGCACAACAACTCACTGTTGGGGAGCAGCAGATCCAGCTGGGAATCAGGGGTGATCCTCACCCACGGGGGGCAGTCCTGCAGGGCTGGGATCAGGGTCCATCCACACCTCCATGCACTGAGATATGAACAAGATCCAGGGTCCACCACAGTCCAGCAGGTGGGAGCAAACAGATTCCAGGCTGGAGAGATGGGATGATTTAATGCAAGGCCCCTTCTGAAGAAAGGCTGAAGCCAGGGCTGGTGGCTGGGCTGAGCTGCAAGGTGCTCCAGTGCCCATGGGCAGGTGTGTGTCCCAGCTGAGTCTGAGCAAGGCCATGAGGGCCCCCAGGTGCTCCTGTGATATCTGTGCTTGCCAGGGGCTGGGGACAGGTGATGCTCCTGCTGCTGATGGGGAAGACCAGTGGCAGTGGGATTTTCTCCCCTGTCTGTCCTAACTCAGCTTTGCTGCTGCTTCTAAGAAGCAACTCCGGGTGAGGAAGAAGAGGAAATGAAGGTTCTGGTGTTCAGACCAAATTTCAGGGTTTACCCAGTGCTTTGGTCCTTGAAGGGTTGAGGCAAAAGTCTCATCAGGTGCCTGCATCCCTGTCATGCTCTCACCTGATTGTTCTCCAGACGCTGGAGGCAGGAGCTGGCGATGCTCTTGGGAAGAACGAAGCCTCCTGCAGCCCCTGAGCCATGTTCCAGCAGAGGAGCACAATCACTGCCCACCTTCAGGGCTGACACAGCGTGTGGGCAAGATACTTTAGCCAGTCCTAATTGTTTGCCCAAAAAATATTTCAATTTTCCCTGATTTTAGAGAATGGACATTTTCAAGTGGTGGAAATTGGTCAGAAGCAAGTTTCATCCACATCAGAGTGTGCCCTGAAAGGTCTTATCAGCTGGGGGTTTGGGCTGGGTTTTATTTAATCGTTCCACATTTTCAATGTAATTTCACTTAAAAAAAGACCCCATGAGCAGCATTTCTGAAAAGCTCAAAAAAGTTGGAAGGGCTTTTGTTTCCTGAGGGAAGAGCCCCTGGTTTCTCTCCCAGCCCTTTTTTCTGGTGAGAGAGGAAACAAGAAAAGGTATGTTAAAAATTAATGAAAACCTTTTTTTTTTTTTTTTTTTCCCACAAGTGTGGGGAGTTTTCAAATGAATTTAAACTATTCAGTTCGTTCTTTTGATAGCTTTGGTCAATAGGGAGCTGATTTCCCTGGCAGCTCTGGGAGCACCTTGAAACTTCTAAAATTTGGAGAAGCATTGACCAAATCCCATTTCCTAGTGTGAGGCCGCTAGTGCTTTAAATAATTCATCTGGTTTCTTGCAGATTGATTTAACTCAAATCACCTGAAAATTCTAAGTGTAAAAACGTGGGTAATCTGCCGGGTCAGAAAAAGCAAGACATTTTAATGAAAGCATAGACCTCTCCAAACCAGTGAATAGTTTAACAATTACCTGATATAATAACACGTAAAAAGATGCTGTGGACAAAGGTGAGATCATTCATGTTAATTAAAGTGTCTGAGCCACAACACTCCTGCCTTAATAGTGGATTTAAACTGAGGCGTTGTAAAGTGATGATAGAGCGGTCATTGCTTTGGTGTAATTAAGGGAGAATAGAGAATTAACAAGTGCTTTTGTGGAGGGCTGAGGCAGCGCTGCCAGCTCCTCCTGCGGGGGCTGCTCAGGGCTTTCCTGGGGCTGCGGGGAAAGCCGAGGCTCAGGCCGGGGATGTCGGGGTGAGGGGCTGCCCCAGCCCGGGCACCTGTTGGATCACCCCAATCCAGCCGTGAGAAGGGTCCAGTGCCTGCGGATCCCAGAGCGACCCTGCTTGGCTTTTCCCGCAGCCTCCTGCCTTCCCACCCTTCTCTGAGAGAGGCAGCTGCCAAATGGGGATCGCCGCCGGAGCCAGGGGAGCCCTGCAGACACAGTTTAGGGCATTTCTGTGCTGCCCTTTCCCACCCTCTCCCCCGGGCAGGAGGACTGGAGCTTCCCCAGAGCCCGGGGAGCCTCAGCCGAGGCCGCGGGAGGGATGGAATATTCATCGGGAAAAGCCAGCGAGGAAGGGAGCGACTGTGAGGGGAGATTGGGGCACGGGCGAGGGGGAGAGCGATTATTCACACTCACGGAGCGGCTTCCATGGCAGGGAGAGCAAAGCCTTCCAGCACCCTGCTGCCAGCCCCTGGAGAGCCCCTGGAGCAGGAGAGACCCCTTCTCACTGCTCCCCCATCCTCAGCCCAATGGCGTTTGTTCTCCTTTTTTAAGGGATGCGGTTTGGTCCCCGAACTCCAGAGTGGGGTAGAGACTGCGCTCCCAAAAGGAGGGACCTGGTTCCCCATCACTGCCCTGCTTCCCTCTGGGCTCTGCCTGCTCCCGCTACAGGGCACCCAAACCCGTACCAGCATGTCAGTGCAGGCTGGGGCTGCAGGAGGATCCGGGAACACCGGCCCCACTGATGCACAGCACGTGCCAAGGTGGCTTTTTGAACAAAGTTTGCTTCCTTTTTTTTTTCTTTTTTTTCTTTTTTTTTTTTCTGTGCCACAGTAATTCTTTTATTCCATCAGCTACAGAAAATCAATGTGTCTTTTCAGTTAGAAGCCCTGGCTTGAAGCTTTCAGTTCCTTAAATCATCTTCCCGTGATTTAAGGGCGGGCAAAATCCCTCTCTGGTGCGAGGTGTGTGATGAGGAGTAGCCCCACCACAGAAAGACAAGATGCAAGAGGGGCTGAGCCCCCTTCCCCTTCACCCCCCTGGCCCTGCCAGGTCCCTCAGCCACCCCACAGGGCCCCTCCTGCCCCAGTCCAGGACAGCGGCTCTGCCAGGATTGGCTTCTCCACCTTCCTTGCACCTCTCAGCACCAGTTGAGAGAGGGGGATTGGTGCTGGCAGGACCTGCAGCTCCCAGAGGAGCCACTGAAACCACACAGCATCCTCTGAACTTGCAAACCCATGAGCTTGGTGGGGAAATGACTCAGGCACAGCAAACACGGGGCTCTGGGAGGCTGGTTCCAGCCCCACTCCTGGGAGCACAGCAGTACCCACATACTAATCCAGCCAGATGTTATTGAAGCCTTGATCAAATTAAACATAGTGAGCTTTTCAGTTCTCCCTTTGGATTTACCCAGACTAAATTCTTCACAGAGAAGCTGCAAATTGACAGGTTACTTTTTAAAAATGTTGGCAGCTTGCTGGGTTGGAACATTGGGTGCCCAGCCAGGGGCTGCTGGTGGGATGCTTACAGGGTCCATGAGTTTCCCTAACATTTTATGGACTTGGCTGAAACAGCAGGAGGACACAAAGAACCCCAGAAATAATTCTTTTAAATCCTGTTCTGAAGGCTTTTCCCTCCTTCCCGCTTTCAGATTAATTTATTTAATTTCCCCCATTGAAACAAAGACTAATGTTGCTGAGTTGGAAACCACAGCTCCTTTGTCTTGCATTGCAAGGAAAGAAAATAGCCTTGCTCCCCTTTTAATGTTCATGCATGAAAAATCTCCCTGCAAAATCTCCATTTATCAGGCCAGACTGAAGGGCACACAACAGAGGAGCTCATTGCCCTGCACCTCTTACCTTGTACCTCTGTTTGTGCTCAGAAGTGCTGTGATTAAGAAGATTGCTTTTTCTTTTAGGTGTCATGGGACAGAAAATTTACAGCAAGGGGAAGCAAGGACAAGGGTGCAGCTTTACATGAAAATTAGAGTATTTACAAACAATTAGGAGAGAGGCACCAAGTTTGAGGCACGTGGTGATTTCCAGCATCCCTGTGTCCTGTGTCACCAAGGGGCACTGGGAAGCTGTTGGGGATGGAGGGCTCAGGCTGGGTCTCTGCTGGTGCCAGCACACCATCCACCAGCTGGTCCTACCACATCAACAACGCAGTAGGAATGCTCTCCACCAACCTCAACACAACCTTTTAAACAGTTACTTATAGAATTAATAGAGAAGTCAAATAATCCAAATGAATGATAACATTTTAAAGCAATTATTTGCTACAAATGAACACAAATGGTTTCAATGCATAATGCATTAACTCCAGCAGAAGGGAAATTCATCCTAATTAGAGGTGTGCTGGGGCTGTGGCACATCATGAGGGCACTTGGCTCTGGGACCTCCCTGAAACCCTTCTTTGGCAATAAATCCATATTTTTCTCCTCCCATATAAACTCCTCATAGTTTTTGCTTTTCAGTATCACACCTCCATGGTGAGCTTTTCCCTTTTGTCCATTAATTGCTCCATTTTGTTCCATTTAATTCCACGGAAGGTGCAGTAATGGAGGGACACAGCTCAGTTGTCAGGTTCATCCGCTCTAAAGTAATTTTTTCTTGCACAGAAAATCTGTAGTGAACAACAAGAGCATTTTAATGCCTGCCTCACTCTGCCAGCAGCCAAATTTGCCAAAAAGGAGGATGAGGTATCCACAATACCAATGGCATTTGACAGGAGCTGCTCCAAACCCTCCCAACCAAACCCCATCACTTGGCCAAACAGGGACCATGCCTCAATTCAAACATCAGGGCAGATATTTTGTGGGCATAATGCAGTTTCTTCCACCTAATTCAATCACTGCATAATTAAATTGCCTTCTCTGGCACCTATTTATTTGTACCAAAAGCACACACTTTCCATCTTTTATTTTTATCCTTCCAGGCAGCTGATGCTGGGCGATGCAATCAGTGGTGACAGAAAGGTTCTGTTTCGATTAATGAGAGAGCAAAGTTCTGGGGGGGAGGAGAGGCAGAAAAGCCAGGATGGAGGAGGACTTGTGATAATTCAGGATGATTAGGGCTAATTGCCCTGTTTTGCTGCCAGTTGCAGTTTCTGAGGCAGAACTATCGGGCTGTGCAGGTCTGGGGATGTCCTTTGGATGGGCAGGGATGGTGAGATGGCTGCCCATGGGACTCACTGTGATCCCACTGCTGCTCGTGGAGCCCTGCCAGGATGCTTGGGGCAGGGCAAGCAAAGGGACAGGGACAGGGACAGGGACAGGGACAGGGACAGGGACAGGGACATGGCCCTGACAGACTAAGCCAGCAGGATGGAGGAGGAAGCTTGGGCAGGAGCTCCATAAGGAGAGAGTTGCCAGCAGTGATCCATGGCTCCACATGGACAGTCTGACACCAAACCCAGCCGTGGCTTCTGCCAGCACATTTTTCCATGGAGAAAGCCAGAAAGTGCCTGCCTGCCCACAGCATCTTTCCTCCTCCCCTGGCTCACCGCGGCTGGCTCACTCCCTGAAGTGTGGGGGTTTATATCCCTCATAAACCCCAGGGCAGGCTGCACCTCATCCTTGATGGACATGTTGGTTCCTAATTCCAGTGACACCTCATGGCAAACGAGTCCAGCTAAATATTTCCTTTAGCTGTGTCAATGCTGCTGCAGTGTAACCATCTGGCTCTCCCTCTGTGGCCTGGCTGCTGTGGCCATGTTTGCTCTCCTCTAATCCTCCCCTCTCACCCTCTCTTGGCCTCATCTCCATCACCCCACTTCACTCAGTGTCTCATTGAAGACTGAGGCAGTGAAATGTCATCTTGGCAGACCTCAGAAGGAGCAGGGCTGCACCAAACAGTTTATATTTTTATTAAACAAGGCACATTGATTGCTCCAGCTTACACAGATCACCATTGTCCAGGAGCTACACAAGCCAGGAACACCTGGATTGCTGGACTCCTTTGAATGCCTGTTTTGCTAGTGGATGTGTGTGACATCCCCACACTCACATTAGCCTGTTTTTCAAGGCATCTGATTTGCTTTTGGAAACTCCCAATCCTTAGGAAAGCAAAATGAGAAGAGACTTGGCTCCTTCCCAAAAAAAGCACTTGATGTATGAAATGTTCCCTGAGTGTTGTGAGTTTCCCTTGCCCTTGTGTGGCTTAAATGTTGCACTAGGATCATGGAAATGGGGAGAGAGGTTTTTATTATTCCTAGTTTTGCCTGTTTCTTATTAAGTTTCACCATCCCCATGGCCTCTCTGTCCAGGTGGGGTCCTGCTGTTTAGGGGCCAGCATCCCAGCTCCCCCTGGGTTTTTCCACCAGCCACCGCCCACTGCTGTTTCCCCAGCACCACTGCCCAGGCAGGACTGGGGGCACAAGGGGGATCCATAAGAGCATTTTTGGCCATCCATGCTGGGGCTGGCCTGTGCTGAGATGGGTCAGGTGACGAGGTAGATGATGGTGATGGGAAGAACATGGAAACAAGCATGGTTCCCACTCCCAGGTGTTCCTGTGCATTTGGACATCTGTAGAAAAATGTCCCCACTACAGAAAGCAGTGAAGGTAAGGAAGGAGCCTTTTCCAATAGAAATATATTATTTATTTCTGGGACCTAAAATTCTGCCCATGCCTCACACCCTGTGGCAGCCATAGGAACAGACCTGCCAAAGTCATCTTTGTAGAGAACAGAAGTTGGAAATAACGGGAAGCTTTTATCCAGAGTGAAACCTTTGTCATAAAACTTCAGAAAACGAATTTCTTTTTCAATGGATCCCCTGGAGCCTAAAAAATAAGTATCTGAGGATTCATATAGTAGTAAAAGTCTATAAAAGTCTTTGAAGCAAATGGGCTATTGAGGAATTATGTGTGGAAATGAATGGCTGGATTCCTCTGCAAGTCTCTTCATGGAGATGCCCTGACATAATGAAGATGCAGTAGATGCATTAGTAGAAATCGTCTTTTTAATAACTGCTATACCTGATGGTTTTCCTAAAGTGAGGGTTTACCTGATGAAAAATCCACTTAAACATTTTTTTCTAGAAAGGAGGCTGTCATCATTCAGTGGGAAGGAGCCAGCTTGGTTCTCCATCCCCTCCCTGGGGTGGTGAATGCTTTACTTGTCTGTGTAATACTGAAGAGCAGTGAAAGCCTTCCTTTCCCCTGGGAAGAGGTGGCAAAAGATGAACTTGGATCTACAGCCAACTTTATGGTAGTAAAATACAAGAGGAAAAAAACAATTTATGGAAATACAGTGGTTCCTGGCCAGGGCAATGGCAGACACATCCCTGACAGAGCACCTAGCAGGCAGAAAATGCACTGGACCAATTCCTTGCTGTCCCACAGGCTGGAGTTGCTCCATGGAGGTGCCTGTGGCTCCCCCGGGATCTCCAGTCCTCAGAACAACATCTGCACCCTCCCCATCACCCCCCAGGTACCACCCCCTGTGTCCATGACGTCCCCACACATGGCCCTTGTGCAGCTTTGTCACAGCGTTTCCCCACCCTCCTGGGGAGTTCTCCACACCCCCCAAAGAACATGAGCTGAGTTAGTTTTACATAAGTGCCGTGTTCTCTGTGGAAACAGAGCTCCCTGCTTTAATTGTTATCGATTTTCTTTTTTCTAAGGAAATGCTGGGCCTCTCTCCACTCCCTGCTGCTGACTCCAGAGATCTCACAGCGATTTCAGCTGAGCAAGCGTTTCTCTTGCAAATCTAAATATTTATGCTCCAGCTGTGTAAACAGCCCAGACTCAAATGGGGGGTATTTCTATGTTACTGAATTGTGGTGAGGGATCAGGACCCACAGTGTGGACTCTGACATCTTCCTATGCTGTTTATTGCACGTTGTTGCTGATGGGCTCAGCCCCCTCACCTCCCTTCTCCAGGTGCTTTGCTCTGATGATTTATTTGTGAATCCAGGTGGATAGGAATTAGATGGTTGTTCCTTTATGTTGTATCATCTATCCAGATGCCAAATGTACATCTGCCTGGATGCAGCGGTTTAAAATCAAAGGACATTACAAGGGAAAAAAAATCCCCCCACCAGGCTTTACTAAAACAAGGTATTTGTGTGGGAGAAAAGTTATACACTTATTCCTTAGTGTACATCCAGAGAATATGTTACAATCTTGGCATGGCCTCCGCAGACTCTTCTCATGGAGACATCTTTTACTCAGCATGGAAGAAGCAGGAGTTTTGTTTACAAGAGCTGACTTGAAGATTATGCTGTCCATAACTTGCTGCTCAAAAGCCAAGTGGGAGTGGGCACATGCCTGATAATCATGGATGTGAGTGCAGCCCCCTGTCCCTGATTTTGGCTGGGGTTTGCCTGCATGGTAAATAAGAGGTTTCAATGTCTCCATGTGCAGTGTCTCTGTGGGGTCACAGCTCTGAGCAGCTGCCTGCAGACACCACTGATGCTGGGAGGCAGCCTGAGGAGATGGGAATTGCACGGGATGAGCAGCCTCAGTTAAATACAGTTCCAAATAAATGGAATTAATGACTTTTTTCCTCTGGGCATAGTGGGAAAGGATACACCTTGCTTTCAGGCCCCTTCTCATGGGGTACAAGCAAAGTATCCCTAAACCTGCCTCAGTCCCATTGTGGAGACGCCAGGGAGGCAGCAGGGAAGCAGTTCCAGGAGTTCATCCCAAACCCCTCAGCAATGCTGTGCCTCCTGGGGCAAGAGCCTGCACAGCAGAGCCTTCGTGTACCTGACTGGGGCAGCTCGGCAGGGAGGGGATGCAAACACCCAGCAATGGGGTTTTCTAAATAACCACTTCATTCCCAAGTAGCAGTGTTCCTGCTGGCACCTTGCTTGGGCAAGGAATCAATTCCCCTAATTAGCAGTCCCCTTGGCTGGTGGCATGTCCAGGGGACACACGGCTCAGGACCCTGGGCTCGCTGGGGCTGTGTGGGTGCTGCTCTGGGGGTGACCCCACCAGCCCCTGCAGGAGCTGCCCCAAGAGCAGGGGACTCACACTCGAGGCAACAAAAGCAGTTTCTGCTCAGGTTTTGGTGTTTTGGAGCCTCAGTCACCCAGAATGGGAGCAGTTCTTTGGCATATTCCAGCACCAATCCCACATACACTCAAGCCTTTTGACACATTTCAAAATGAAACATGTGCTCCCAGTAATGGGCAGGAATAGAGCTCACCTTTCAAGCCAGGGAGACCTTGTACCATTGGGGGTTTGTCTGACACAATTAATAGTAGGCAAACAGTTTCTAATAGGGGAACATTTCCAGAAATACAGGATTTTTCTTTTCAGGTGCAAAAGAAAAACTGGTGAGTGGGGGCTCAATTTTCTCCTGGTTTTCACCAGGGAGGTTATCACAATTTGCAAAGTGCTGCTGGGGAAAGAACGACTGAAACCATCTCCTTATGCTCTGCCACTTAATTAATTTTAGACATTTTACAGTAAAACATAATTTGGACCAACTTCTACAAATGAGAAGACAGAGTGGTGAAAATGTCTGGCTCACCCAGCTCTGTTGCACACCCCAAATATGCTACAGCCAGACGTGGAAGTTCTCTACCTGAATATTAAACAAGGAAAGGAAGGTAATTCAAGCTTCCTAAAATTAAGGGTCTAAATCCATTTACATTTACAAGCCCTGTAATTAAATAATAAACCAAAATATTATGGTTTGCACTCTAAATGTGAATTCGAGAGCATATGTCTAAGATTATATTACAGCCCCTTATTTGTTTAGCCTGCTGCAGTCTCTGCTTGCAGGGAGGAAAAAAATTGCACAGAGAGGAAAAAATTAAATCCCTGAGTCCCTGAGCCACAGCAGATCCCTTCTGCTTTAGGCTGGGCAGGTTCAGCCAGGCTTTTCCTTCCAGAGCTGTCCATGTGCCTCCAGCAGCACAAGCATCTCCTTCCCAGTACCTGACCCCACCCCTGACCTGCTCCTGCTGAACCCCCGAGCCAGAGCCTGGCTCCAGTGTGTGACCTGTCCCTGAGGTGGCTGCTTGGAGCTGCTCTCTCTACCCCATCACAGGCTCTTGTGTGCCCAAACAAGGCACAGCCCTGTGTGCTTGTCCCCCCTCTGTGCCCTGTGCCAGCAGCAGCTCCTCTCTGTGGGGACATCCTGGGGCTCTGCCTCTCTGGCCATCTCTGCCCACCCTGCCTTTGAGCACAGGGACAGTGCCACAGCCACCACTTGTCTGCTCTTTTATTTGCAGTCTCGGCAGAGAAATGAAGGGAGCAGGAAGGGTAATAAAGCAGTAAGTGATGCTCTGCTGCTGTGCTTTACATTTCCCGTGGTGACAACAACAAATCACAGCCTCTGTGCAGCACGGTCACTTCTGGGAAGAGAGAGGGGTTTGGGGAGCTTGTTCTGATGTGGAAGATTTTTTTAATGGGCTTTTTACTTTATTTCCTCTTGGGGTGTCTTCTGTCTGCTCAGTGTGAGCCATAGCCCCATGGTGACATTGCCAAGAGTTCCAGCAGCCACTTAACACGAGTTTGCAGCAGGACCAGTGTGCAGAGGACTTTGGAAACCTTCTCAGTCTCTTGTCCAGCACCTCGACATCATCTGTTGCTTTATAAATATTTAAAGTCCCCGTGCTCATGTTCACAGCCTGCTGCAGCAGAGTTCCTCCCAGCACAGCAGGGAGAAAGCACCAGTTCATCCCAGTGACAAACTGGGACCAGTGGCACCAGTGGTGGGCTGTGTCTCACCATGGGTCCGGCAGTGGCTGTCACCCACCCTATCCCCTCCTCTCCACCCCCAGGTGAAAAGTAATGCACCCAAAACCCCTAAGTCCTCGTGTCAGGGTCACCTAAACTCATCTGTCACTCCTTTCCCTTTTTATTTCCTCTTTTATCCTGCTGTCTGAGCCGCCGCCGCCCTGAGCTTCTCCTTCATTTCCCTGCCTGTTTTAAGAGACCCAGGCGCCTTTAAACCCACGTGCATCAATTATCGCCGCCGAGCTTCCATCCCGCACAAGGGCACAACGAGCAATGCAAATGGCACAAATAAAGTGTTTGCTATTTAATGATCCCTTGCTGCATGGGGAGGGTGTGCTCTTGAACAGGAGGCGCTTTCTCAAGCCGGTGCAATGCAGAAGGACCCCTGTCTCTCATGACTAATTGAGCCCTAATGATTTTCCTTTATCATCCAAAACGAAAACAAAGGATTTAAGAGATGTTTTATTGCGGCGCTGTGGGTCTTTCTATTCATTTATTATTCCCCATGTTAAAAGCTGTGCTTTGGCTTGTCCTTCTGAACCAGATTCTCTCTGGTGTTGCTGCTGCTCTTGAAGTTCTGTCCCTTTCCCTCTGAGGACTGGAAAGCAAACAGCATGTCTGCTGCTCTTGCTGTCTCTGCCAGGAATGAAGGTGCCCAAACTGCCCCCATTAGCCATGCTGTCCTCCAAAAACTTGTGGATTTGGGTATTTCAAACTGGATGTGAATTCTCAGGGCCACACAGGCACCATGAGGGAGGTGTGGGTTCATGGCTGGCCCAAACATAGGGGCAGAGCTCCTCTCAGCTTTCATGAGGTTGATGGAAACAGCAGAAAGGACCAAGACAAAGCAGATATTGAGGCAACAATGTTTAATTCCCTACAGCCAGGGACAATGGTTTGGGATGAGCTGCTTGCTTGCCCTGGCTCCCTGGAAGAAAAGCCCACTGACCCCCTCCCTCACACACTCATGCACCAGCTGCAGGGTGCATATTGAACAGGGAGAAGAAAGGGAAGACTTGTTTCTACCAGGAAAACACCCAGGGTGTGCATCACATGCACCTGCCCCTGTGCTGAGCCTAGAGCTCAAGCACAGGCACTGATATAAAGGAAAGACATTGGGACAAGAGCTGGACTGAAGGGAATCTTGCAGCAGAATCATTCTGCAAATGGCAATAGCTCAAACCACTGCACAACTCTTTCTGGCCATTTGATGTAATTAAGGCTGGGCTCTAAAGTGCCATCTCTGCCCCACAACACATTTCCAAATTGCTGCTCCTCTGCAAAGCTGCCTCCAGAGCTGTCCTTGAGATGTCAGCACTGGGGTTAATTGGAATCGACAGGAAAACTGGCCTCTGGAAGGAGAAATGGGGATGCTGTGTGTGAGCAGTGGGAACAGAGCCAGGCTGCTGCCAGGGCCCCCGTGTCCCCCTGCAGGGTAGCAGTGGGTGTTGGCACCCATGAGATGGGTGACTCCATGCCCAGCCCAACCTTCACTCCAGATCCTTTGCCCCAGATCCAGATGCAGCCAGACACTGGAATGGAAAACCCACAGGTATCAGTGCCACGGAGACCACACAATTCCCCTGTGCCCATGGGCAAGGCTGAGGGTGCATTTGGCCCTCCCAGCTGCCAGCTCTCCAACTCTGGCACTGACTGTGAGCTCAGAGCTGGGATGCTGGCAGGATCTCAGTGGGAATAAAAGCCACCTCCCATCTCCCTCACCCTCGAGTAATGCATCAGCTCTGTTGCAGGGTTACAGACTCCTGTCATTTTTCTAGGTATTCCTCATCCCCTCCAATGCCATTAATCACACTATTTCAATTAACAGACCTGAACCATTGAACAGACCTGTCCTGTGCTAATGTGTTATTAATTGGGTCAGGTTGGATGGCAGCAATAGCGAGTGCCAGGAGGCTCTGAGCTTTCATCTTCTGGTCTGGGCTAGTTTCATTTATCTAATCACCTCCCCAGTGCCACAGGGACCTCTTCACTTTTTCTCTTTCCACCCACCTTAAAGGTACTTGGACACACTTTCTGCATTGTCTGGTATCAACTACACACTGAAGAGAGTCATATCTAATTCACAGTACTCTCCCAAGAAAAATCAATGATTGTTTACATTACTATCCTACAATCTCTATTTTAAAGTAATTCATGGCAGAGCCAGCACTATTAATTTTATTAAGCCGTTAATAGTGGGCAGATATTATTCTGCTCCATTGATCCTAAGTTGATGCAATTACCACTTACAAAGCTTGCACCATGTGGCTGAAAATTTCAATTCCGTGTGCAAGCTGAAGATGTACATTAAAATGTGCCAAAGCCAGATGCTGGTGGTGGAAACTGGGGAAAGCTGATTCAAAACAAATAAGGAACTGCTCAAATTTTACAATTTCCACCCTTTTAAAGCTGAGGTACAGAAAACAGCTGGAACACGGCCATTCCCAAATGCCCCATGTCAAAGGGAGAGACAGACACTCTCCTCAAACCTCCTTGGACCTGAGGTTCACAGAAAACTCATCATCATGGATTATCAGTTAATTGAAATATCCTCTCATGTGAATGGGAAATTTTAAAGGTGAAACTAAGCTTATCTCTATCTGCACAGAAAACATGTCAAAAGCCAGGACAGGCCCATGTCCATCAGAGTGTGCATTGCACTCTCTTTGCAGAGGATGAGTATCACTCAGAGTCCTCAGATCTTTTCCTCTTCTCTGTGTAAAAAAAATTAATAGAAGAACAGTGTGAGGAAATGGAGTGAGACAAAATGGTGCAAATCGCCCAGGTCTCAAACATCTGTAGGAAATCCAACAGCACAGAGTGACCATCTGATCATGAGAGATGTGAAGGATCCCACACGTAGGAAGATAAAGAGATTCCTCAACGGTGATGCCCACCCCTTGGTGGAGATGCCTTGTGGGTACCCAGTTTAAATCAGAAGTGAGGACTCACCTTTAAGTAGCTTGGAAAAAGGTTAGCTCAATCATATCCTTTTGATCATGGGCAGAAATTCCCTTTGTGTGTATTTGTGAGTCAATAAAAACCTGCCACTCAAGGAACAAGATAAAAGAGAAAAAGGAAGGACAGTCCCTGTTCCAGGATCTTGCACTCTAAATAGAAGATGGATGGATGGATGGATGGATGGATGGATGGATGGATGGATGGATGGATGGATATAATGGACAAGTGTGAACCAAGGAGGAGGCAGGAGCCATCCCATCTGCCTGCAGTGCCAGCAGCCTCATTGTTGATGATAGTCAAACGGTTTGGAGGAAAACCATCAAATCTCCTGAGAGCCTCAGCAATGAAAACAGGAGGAAATTGAGCCTCCAGGAGGCCAGGCTATCTGGGACCAGTAGCCTTTGGAGTACATACTACTGGAGACGAACCTCCTTTCTTCCAGTGCTTCAGCCTGGACTAATTTTGAAGTGACAAATGCATTTGTTTGGGATATACAGTTTGACCCATGTGCTCTTTCTCAGTCAAATGTATTTTAAAATATCTTGAAACAACATGTGAACTCTTCAGTAAAAATTAGGGCACTTGAGATTGTCAAACTTGTAGAAGTTCATAGCTGCGTTAGACAATGTAAATCACCTGGATTTGGAAAGTGACGCCAAGTTACACCAGCTAAGACTCTGGCCCAGATTCCACCCAGAGTAACATGGAAAGGCATCATAAAACTTCTGGTTGCTGGGGACTGGTTAATGCCCTGGAGAGGGCAATTGACTTATAGGACTGACTTCACTGAGTTAAAATGGTTGTTCCACATTATAAACCAGCAGCCTTGTCTCCCATGCAAAGCAAATAAATGAAGAAATAAATTCTCTACACAGCTTAAACATGTTCTGCAGCTGGGAACTCCTCCATGGTCCTGCAGGAGCATATGTGCTGGGGCTCAGTGGGTTGGGATGCAGGAACAGGATCCATGCCATTAACTGGGATGCTCCTTGCTGTCCTTCTCCTGGTGCCAGCTCCAACCAGGCCCAGACAGTGAGATTCTCTGTGGAGGGCAGCAGTGGGAGCATCCCTGAGCCTGTCTGATCCCCTCGGTCAGCGTTAAGTGGGGCACAAGCTTCCCCTCAGGGGGGTGCCTGAGGGACAGAGGAGCAGGCACAGCAACCTCCCAAACCCAGTGTTTCTTACTCTGGTCATGAACAAAGCCGATTGCAAGGTGGTGCTGAAATAGGAGTTCAGATTCATGAGTATTTTTGCTTTTGAAAGGAGTGAATTTTAGCATTTCCCCTCCCTTGTACACTTTAAACCATTTAAACCATACACTTGTGTGGGTTTGTTAACCCTTTTGGAAAGTGGAAGACTGGGTTTAAAGCTTCCCCTTCCTGAAGGGACTGGGCTGTGAGCCGCAGGAGCAGAGCAACTTGTTTGCTGTAGAGGTGTTGGGAACACAGAGCATAGCCCAAGCCTGCAAACAGCTCCCTCCAGGCAGAGCAGATGCACATTAACCCAAATGGCTTTCCCAGAGCTTAACACCCTTCACCAGGGGTAAGTTCAAAGCAAACCCATCCCCTGCCTCTCCATCCAGACAGCTCAAAGTCCCTTGGAAACTGATAGAGTTTGGCTCATCAGCGTATCAGGATCTGTTTTATTTTATCTGTCTGCACAAACCTGCATGCAGGGATAGATCAGATTAACATGACTGATGAAAAACATCCTCCTCTTTATCCCCTCTGACAGCAGCAACCCTTTATCAACAGTCTGAAGACCAAGTTTTCTCAGCCAGAAGTTTTCTGCCCTGAAGGTTCGTTGCTGTTTTTTTCCAGTAGAAGTTTATTTTTGCTTCAAGAAAAATCAAAACATTTTGATGGAAGATTTTTCAGCCATCCTTATGCATTAGACGTGGTAGCAGACAGGCTTGGCACATCAACATCTGCTCCTTCTCACTGGATTGAATTTAATATCTGGTGTATGGACACTAACCTTCCCTCAAAACTCAAAAAGACAGCTGGAGAGAATAAAACAGTCTCTCTTCTGAGGGTTTCCAAACACTTTTCCACAGTGACCTCTCATAATTTTATCCTCCTTTATTGAGTTAACTTCATAATGCCCTCCAGTGAGGTTTTTTGGGGGACAATGTTATAAATTGCAGCCCAGTGAATCTGCCACTCACTGCTGCTAATACACTGCATTTATCCTCACTGCCACAGAGGCTGTGGCAGCAAAGGAGGAGAGAGAAGAAAAGTAATTACTTCTTGCTCAGCTTGTCACCAGATCATCTCATCAGCCTCTCATGTGTTTTTTGGCTGCCTCAGTGACTTCTTGTGCTCTGCAGTGCCCAGCTGGATTCAGTGGTGCTGCTGAAATGGACTGTAAGGATGGGGAAAGGGTTGGGTACTGCAGGTACTGGGAGCCCCTCAGTGCCCAGCACACCCTGGGCTGTCCTGTTTGTGTGCACCAAGTCCCAACAACTGCTGCTGGAGTGCCATTAGAAACTCCTAATCAAGATGTGGGTTTCTTTCAGCCAGGAAGTCTTATCCCCAAAGCATCCCCAGTGAGGCAGGAGAGGTTTTCTCCAGGGGTGCTTTTTT
This sequence comes from Eopsaltria australis, assembly GCA_034509425.1. Taxonomy (NCBI): domain Eukaryota; kingdom Metazoa; phylum Chordata; class Aves; order Passeriformes; family Petroicidae; genus Eopsaltria; species Eopsaltria australis. The sequence continues at coordinate 1,420,586 of JAVTVJ010000067.1, read as the reverse complement.
AGAACACCTTTCAGAGGTTACAGATGTTGAAGAGCCCAATCTCCAAGAGAGGACTCAAACTCCACATTCCCATTCAGCAGTGTGGATCAGACAGACGTTGAGCTAAAAGCAAAGATACTGAATCATAAAATTAACTTAAAATTAAGCCAATTTACTGGTTGGTGCTGAGGTTCCCCGGAGCATCAGCATCTTCATGAGATCTGAAATTAAGTGGGATATCAAAAGCCCTTAGCTGGTACATGTATTAAATTGAAGGCAAATAATTTGACCAGCTCCTAATGGGCCATTTTTCTGGTTTTCTTCAAGTCCTGCAAGATCAAATGAAAGACAAACAGCAAGGGCCATTTTCTTCTGAGGAGGTGGTGGATTGGGGGGACCACTGATGATGCAGTGAAAGTACCCCACTCAACTGTCCTGGCACTGCCACTGCTGGGGTGTCATGCACTGAAACCAATGTGCCATGTGATAAATCTGATGCACTTCACACTGAAATTGATGCATCACCCTTGGAATCAAATTTATCATGTCTTCTGTCACACTCCATATACCAGATCAGAGTCACCACCTCCTGAATTAAAAACTTCACGTGCAGTTCACATCACACCATAAATCAGCCCAAAATGGAATTAAGTGCATTGTATGCTAAGAACTCATCCATCACACCATAAATTAAACATGGAACAAGCCTCTTAGGCTGGATGTGCCCAGATACAGACTCCAGAGTCCACTGGGGAAAACATGACACCACTGAAGTCACCGAGGGCTTGGTCATTAATTTCAGTTAACTTTTTAATCTACTGTGTACTAGATCTGTCTCTGTCCTGCACCAACCTAAATCTTGGGTTCCCAGAAACCTTTCGTGTCAATGGCTCTCCTATTAAGCCATGCACATACCCCACTTGGAGGTTCAGGCAGGAGCCTGGAGGAGAGATGCAAATCAGCCCCCTACCCTGCTCCTGCACAGGGAGATGGCAGCAAGGGGCCCAGAGGGCTGTGCAGCCCTTGCTGGCAGCCAGCACACACTGTGGGACACACACAGCACCTCTTGTCTTCAAAGGACCTGCAGCAACTCATGACCAGACACAAAGTCTCAACATCCTCGTTGCTGGAGGGGAGCATCTTTCTCCTAAGCTCTCCGCAGAACTGCACAGGGCTGGGCCTGGCTCACGGGGCTGTTGGATGCCTGACACATCTTTTGCAGTCTTTGGACTTCAAAGAAACAGGAAGGGGAAAAAAAAAAAAGAAAGAAAGAGAGTCTCAAGAATACATGTGGTGTCAGAGCATCCCAGGCAGTGTAACAACAGCAGGTGTTGTTAGTCCCATGTGATAAATGGAACAGGAGCACAGAGTGGATGGGCACCAGCTGCTCAAGGCCAAAGCTGGCAACTGGGGCAAAGATAAGACTTCAGAAATTCTGATCTAAAACCAGGATACTGTTTTGTCCTTTTTTTTTTCCCTATGTTAATTTTTGCTTTTCTGACAGCACTGTCTCAGCACAGGAGCCCCCTGTCCCATCCCTGTTCCTGTGGAAGAGGTGGAACAAACTTCCAGCTGAAGCACAATGCAGTCACAGACATCCCTGGATCCAATCCACCGCCTTTCCTCTTATTTTTGTATTCATCTGGTCCTCTCAGAATCTGCTCAGGAACAATTAAAGCCTGTCAGCTAGAAGCTGATGCAACTTCTATTTAATTAGCCCAGCAGCCAGTAAAGATCTCATTCATCAAAATCTCATGGAAGGCGTGGCGGTTGTGGTGGGGGAGATTTGTCTCTTCTTCCCTGGATCCAGATGGCTGTGGAGCATGAATCAGTGATCTGATCACACACATGGACTCGTGTGCACATCTGAGGAGACCCAGCAGCTGGAACACATCTGCCCAGAAAGCAGCAAGGGATGAAAAAAGGGCAGGGCTGTCCCAGGTGCCACGGTGACAAATCCTTCTGGAAGCTCAGCCTTCAGATCATGACTAACTGGACAGCAAGTGGCCCTGGTGGGATGAGCAGCTTTTGAGCAGAGCTTTTGAAGCTCTGACCTGTTTTGCTGCCCTACCCAGCAGCAGGTGTGTAAGGAAGGCTGAACACCAGCAGGATGAATTGGCAGAGGGCTGAAAAAACATGGAGCTTCCCCAGAACTGCTACCTTTGCCCTGGGAGGGGTTTAAGAGCCCCTCTCACCATGCTGCCACTCTGAACCTAAACCCATTAGGGATGGCAAAGCAGAAGAGAAATCAGTAGTCACAGTGATGGATCCCAGCAAATTTTGGGGTGCTCAGCATGCCAGAGAAGGTCTTTAGGGTGACATCCTTTTCACTTGAAAGTTTCTTTTTAAATTGACTGTCAGGGTATCAAATATTTACCGGCAGGGTTGAGCTTTTCCTAGAGACTGTGTAGGGTGGCCAGGAGGATGGGGAGAGTGTAAATCTGTACCTACAAGGTCACTCTGCTGGCTTTGTGTCATGAATAGGGGAGTTTCACTAGCTCAGACCTGCAGGAACAGATCCCTGTGGGAATCACTTGCCAACACTGTTTGCAGCCTCACCATCACAATTCACTGAACTGAAAAAAAGTAAAAACAGCTATCACAGGACAGTTCATAGATTACAAACATGAATGATGGTATCTTTATAATTAATGATTATGAGAAAGCAGCTTAATAGTTTGGTTCCTTGTGAGTGGCTTGATTTGTAACACGTGGCAGTTGGCATGAGCAAAGCAGGTAATTGGAACCAGTTTACCCTTGGAGTGTCCAGCTGGTCGCTGCACTTCACAAACTTGCACATGAGCGTGGTTTTCCTCAAAGTCTTGACCCTGGGGCAGAAAAAGGCTGCAGATGTAACCCCAGTGACAGGCATATTCCCAAGCTGGGAGGTGCATGGGGGTGGAATGATGGGCAGTGTCTTGCTGCTGCCTCACACATTTTGCAAGTTGCTGTTGTCAGTACATCCTCCCTGGCATTTGCAGGGAAAATGCCTGTGCTCAGCTCAGGGCCTTAAGCCACCCATCTCCTCAGGAGTTATTAACAGGAACATCATAGCTGGTGTGTTATTGTGATTGATGCTGTACCAATCAACTGGAAAAGTGTTAAGCAAGCCTTAAAAAGAAGTGAGATGAAGGCTTAAATACCAGGTTAAAATGTCCATATTATGGGATTATTCCAGGGTTGAAAACACATTTGCAGAGATGCTGACATCCTCAGCTGTGCCCCTGTCCCTGCTGCTCCATTCTGACCAAACTGGTTCCAAGGGAAGTCAGTAATGAGTGCTTGCATTGCAAATTATGATGGGCAATTAGCAGAGGGCACATACAGACTGTGAGTCTGTGGTTTTATTGCTTATCAAATAAAATCTAATGAAGAAATACTCTCTATTAACACAATTATTTCAAGCCAAGTGTGCTTTTATTGCGTTTCATCAACTCTGATTTGATTTGGCTTATCTTTGTTTAAGATTAATGTGATAAACTACACTCAGACTTGCCAACTTTTGTCATTTTTGCTAGTGTGACATTTGGTATTTCAGAACTCAGGTGGGAGGCCTTCTCTTTTAAGGAGAGTCTCAGATTTTCTTGCATTAAAACAAAAAAATTGTGGCCAGGTCAGTTGTGAAGAAATTTATGTGTGGCATTCAGTTCGTCATACCCAAAAGGCAAACAAACAAAAAACCACCTTCCACAAGAACAAACCAAAACAAAAAGAAGAACCTAAGCAAAAAAAAAAAAAAAAAAAAAAAAAAAAAAAAAAAAAAAAAAAAAAAAAAAAAAAAAAAATCAAAACAAAACTAACCCTCAAATGTGTTATCTTTTAATCATCTGTGACTTTCAAACACCATGCCCTTGGGGAACCCAACTCACAGATTTTCTGCCAACAAAGCGTGATTTTTCTTGAGAACAAATTCACTTCTCATCTCCAAAACCAGGCCCACACACCAGTGAATTCCTGTATTGTGCATGCAAAGGCCAAGATCAGAAAGCAGAGGGCAGGGATGGCCCAGTGCCCAGGACGTGCTCTGGAGGGGGTGCTTCACACATTCTTTCAGTCTCTATTCCGGTGCTGTGTTTTCTTGCAGAAGATGCCCCTGGTTCTCTGGGGATGTATCAGGCTTTCCCAGATGTGCTGTCATCTACAGCAGACACAACCTTCCCAGGCAGATCCTGGCCATCAGCCCTTTCCATGCCCTTCACCCTGTGCTCAGACCTGGAGCAAGGGGAGAAGGAGCTGCTGCAAAGTGTGGATGTGTTTAACACTCCCAGGACCCGGGCTGAATATTTCCCAGTGCTTTACAGAGAACCAAATCCAGTGTGTCCTTCTGGATCTCTTTTTTCCATGAAGGCTCAAGGTGCTCTCTTTGCTCCCCTGTTTGTGCTCAGAAAGGATTTTAAAACATTTACAGCCTGAATAGACCCAGCAAGCTCAGGGCTGGCAGAGAAAAATTACTCCTTTTGCCGTTTAAATGTCTACATTTAAAATGACTACATAAACTAAAAAATTATTAACAGGTATAAGCACTTTACCAGGCAAATCCAATTTCTACTTAGGAGAACTGGATGGAATAAAGCTAAAAAATTTGCTTTGAGGATGAGATTTAATTCAAAGTGTCAGTGTTAGTTCTCCTACTGCACTTTGTAGGTTTAGAGAATAAACCTGTTTGCTAGCAAACAATCATCTTAAACAAGATCATCATTAATCCTGAATTCAGCTGTCAAAAGGACTGAGACTGCAAACTAAGAGGGAACAAGGAAAACCTGGTAATTTGTTTGTTAAATATTTGTAAACTGTCATGTCAGTAATGGATAATAAGAAAATTTTGAGCCTCCAGAGCTGATGCATAACACAAAGCTTTGCTGTATTGCACCTAAACTATTATCAATAGCACATTTATTATAATAATAGATGAAAAACAAGCTTGCTGGCTGAAAAACAAGATCAATTTGAGCTCAAGCTATTTGGACACGTTCTAAATGTTGTAATTAAAATTCAGCATGAAAGTTCCTTTTAAAAAAAAAGTGAGAAAAATAGCCTTGCTACAATTACATATGCCATCCAGCCCTGACTCAGTAGCCTGACCCTGAGGGAAAAAAAGAACAGGCAAAATTGTATTTGTGTCCAGTCAGACATTTCTCATCATCAGGGCTTGCTGCAGAGCCTAAGCTAACATGACTTTTCCTGTTGGGTCAGGATCCAGCCCAGCCTTGAAGATTTGATGCAGGGAGTCAGCCCTGGCTGCACTGAGCTCCCTGTGCCCGTCAGGATTTGATCACAGTCCAGCAAAGAAACCCAGCTGAGCTCTATCTTGCTGCAAAAGCAACTGCAGATTATGGTTAAAAAAAAAACAAAACCAAAAATACAAACCAAAAACCCAAGCAACTGTAAAAAGAGATGAAGAAGCCACTTGTGTGGAAGGTTTCACTCCTGGACCAAGTGCCTTGGGGACAGAAATGGTCGGAGCGGCTTTCTCCGCAGCACCCCCCCGCAGTGTTATCGCACACATCAAAGGCGAGTCCCGCCTCCCGCAGCAATTAGAGACTCACGGACGCTTCCCAGGAGCTGCCTGTCGCCCTGGAGAACTGGGCTCTTCTTTTGTTCTGATAAAGTGACTGGTGAGCTCCAGCAATCTCCTGGTAGCTCTCTATAAATTGTGTTCTCTCATGTCTTTTAATCATAAGCCCCGCGAGGCTCATAATAGCACATGTGCAATCCAAATTGGCCCATCAGCTCAGTTTATCAAAGGCACTTAATTTAATCCTAGTCTTTGATGGAGACAGGAGCGGTCAAAGTCCACCCTAGTGATTTTCTAAGTTTACTTATCTTGCAGATTTGGGGCATGAAGGGCACTTGGACCCCAAACACAGCATTGATAACGGGAAGCCATGAGGAGGAAGATGAAATTGGAAAGAGCTCGATAGTCTGAATCAAGAGAACCCTGGAAAAACAGTGGAGACTGAAAACACACAAAATAAATCCTGTGATTGGTGTCTCCACAAGTAACAACATCAGACTGGTAAAATAAATTGCTGGAGGCAATATTTAGCTCTGAGTGAATATCACAAGTGTGAGAGATCTGCCAAGGAGCAGCCAAGAGCAGAGAAATCCAAGCCAGGAAATGCAGAGCCAGAGGAAAGCAGGCACAAAATGCTGTGGATGGTGGAGCTGCTCTGACCTGGCAGCATCCTGTCCCAGATAGAGCAGGATGCAGTAGGCATGAAAACACACCTTTGCATGGAAAAGTGCCTGCTCTTCCCTAACAAGCTGAAAAGAATCTCAAAACTTTCAGGATTGAGCAGGTTCTGTCTATGTGCATCTTTTAAAACCACTGGGATGACTTCTCTGCTCATTTTCAGCCCAACAGGTCAGTGGACCCCAGGAGGTGTAATACAGTGACACCAGCTACAAAATGCTGAGCAGACTGAAGCAAAAACCCAAAAAAAGGAACCAAAATCCTTGGCTTGAAGGGATGCTGAACAATGAACCTTAGGACCAAAGGCATCAAAGATAAGGGTTTAATAGAAAAGCTAAAAGCCCAGCCTTCTCCTGAGAGAGTTGACAGGGGAAGACTGGAGCAGTGTTTCACTCCTGAGCTGTAAGTGATGGATGTGAACACAGTGGAAAAAAAAATAAAAAAAAAAAAAAAAGGAAAAAAAAAAAACTTTACTAGACAAAACCCAGCTGGTTCAGAAGCTCTCAATGGCTTTTAATAGTTTTCAGCTCAAACGAAAGAGGGAACTCATAGCCTTCATTACAGAAGCTTGAGGAGTGCTGTGGGCTGTGAGAAATGGAGCACAAGCACTTTGGTTACAAGCAGCACATACAAAAGGATGGTGCAAAGGAGGAGCAAAGAAATCCTCCAGTAGGGATGTAAAGGACTGTGCTGGCACCATTAGTGCAGAGGGATTCTTCATGGCACTATCAAAGTTTTGGTGGAAGATGCATAGACCATCTGCCTGCAAACAGTCAAGGCCATCTATTTATTTTATACAGAGAGTGCAGGTGGCTCAGGACAACCTTCAGGGAGAAAATGGAAAGAAAAGCAGTGATATTAACTCCAAAAGTAAATCCACAACCAGCAGACAGCAAAGGGTAAAATGCAAACATTACCTAGGCTGGCTAATCCCTACAAAGGGACTGACTGATTAAAAACATGTCAAATCCTTGGTCTCATGAGGGAGGTGCAGGACCTGAATTTAAGAAGAGCTTCCAGGAAGGTGCTTGTGGGTGGGCAGAGTGGGAAAGCCCAAACCTCCCCTTGCTCCAAAGCAGTGGTGAGATGGGGGACTGCACAGCTCCCTGGCCAGCCCTGAAATAACAGGGCAGCTGATATCACTGGCTGTGGTGAGAATGGAGCAGGAGAACACAAATTAAATACACTCTGTGGAAAGAGGGAACTGCCTTCTCTTTGCTCTGCAGATTGTGGGCTATATAAAGTGTCAGGAAGCAAAGCTGACAGCCCATGACTGGCACACAGATGGGCTGGCCAGTGCTGGACCTGGGAGGTACAGCCTCAGAGAGGCACTGGAGCATCTGCTGGCCTCTGCTGAGCTCAAAGCACAGCAGGAGCTGGACTGCATGGCCTCACATGTGGGGAGCTACTGGGACTGACAGCAGTTCACCTTCTTGAAAGACAGCAGCTCCTGGTGGCTGATGGATTCCTGCTGGCCTGTTTCACCTCTAACTTGGGCAGGAAAAATTCACATTGGCACAGAACCTTTGAGAGGTTTCTTTCTTTGGTGAGGACAGCATGAAGGCTGGTTGGAAAGTGTTTTGATGCACAGGTTAAACAGAGAAAGAGCCTGAACAAAGGCTCCCAGCAGCTCCAAGCAGACTTGGGTAGAGTCAAAGCTCCAAGCAAATTCACTTCCATTTGAAGAAACTTCATTTGTGAGTGGGTACATAAACACAGCAAGGTCTGGGAGATGCCAGTTATTACCTGGTCATCGTGGATGGGCAAGTAGACCAAGAAGGAGCAGAAAGTGCCCTGCCAGGATGCAGCTTGCTGCTCCTCGACTGCAAGATTCAGCAGCTGAAGCCTGGCAGCACATGGCAATACACAGTAAAACACTGACTTTTAAAAGGCCAAGCCTAGGATGGCCACAGAGCCAGCCCCACTGACACCAGCTGGAGCTGCCCTTTTCCACCAGCTGGCACTGGTGACAGAGGAGCTGCCCCATTTCCACCAGCTGCTCTGTCCTTTGCAAAGGCAGCTCACTGACCACACACCACTGCTGAGATGGACACAGTCTGTGTGGCTTTCTCTCACTTCTGTGCAAGAGAGAGACTCACAAACTGGCTGACAGGGCAGGGCCATAAATAATGTGTAAATAGGCACAGGCAGCTCTGGGGCTGGTGACAGCAGTTCATCGGTCCAGAAGTCCCTGTGGCTTGACTTGGGCCAACACAAGGGCTGACTGCAGGCACAGGATAAGTGGGCACAACCAGGCACAGGATAGGTGAGAGGGAGATGCTGGACAACCCCTGTGCTCTGAGCTGATTTGCCTACAGAAGATGTGCCAGGGCATACGAAGCTGTGACAAAAAGCCAGAACCAAAGCAGCCAGGGCAGATGCCATTTCCACCCAGACATTCGGCTCTGCATGGTCTCTCTGCCCACACACAGTTCTCCTGTGGGTCAGCAGCTTTTCTGGATGCAGGAAAGTGGGCAGCATTACCCAGGACAACTCCCAAGCAAACACACTCTTGCTGCCAGCAGAGAGGCTGCACGAGAGGAAGAATAAGCAAGGGCTGAGGGCTGGCAGTCATCAGTGAGAAGTGACTTGTGGGGAGGGAAGATCAGCATGTGGGACTGAGGGGGCTGACTGCTAGCAAAGGGAGTCATTTGGAGCTAACTTGAGAGTCTGCAACTAGAGGAGAACCAAGCTGCAGCTTGGAGAGGGTATGTGGCAGTCAATTCAGCTTCTTTTCCTTACACACATGGGTAGATCAAACAGGACAGGCCAAGAAAACTGAGCAATGTATGCAATGGCAAAAAGTAATCTAAAGAGGGATTTTTGCTTGATTTGTGTATCTTCATCTTGGTTGCCAGTTGTCACATTGGTGGATTCCAGCTACAGCTCCTCATTGCTCTGACTGAATTGCTAAATTCAGGTTTACATTTTTACTTTCTGTAAGCGTATTAAAATTTTAATTAAGCACTAAGTCAGTGTTTTAGCAGGTTTTTGGGACTTTAGCTATTTATCTTGTTGATTACAGTTCTCTCAGGTCCTTAGTTGTGGCCTAAATTTAGAGCAATTCTGACTGACTGAGCCCTGCAAGATAACTGCTACAACCATCCATTAAAAATGAAGAGATCTGAGTTGATCAGCTGACTGAGGGAGCCTGCTGTGTGGCTGCTCTGCATCCTGACAGTCTTCTGATCTACAGGTGCTAGAACCAGGTTAATGCTGATCTGCTGGCAAAACACAGCATGAAAAGACTTGGAGAAGATGCAGCAGCTCCTTGATCCAAGTTCAATAAGAAACAGTTTCCTTCCCTGTTGTCCACCAGAGATGGTGTGGAAGGAGGGATTTTAAGAAAGCAATTCTTTTCTTTCATGCAATTTCCATTACACAACATGAGCCCTTCTCAAGGCAAAATGTTCGTGTCCCCCATTTTTGTCTCTCTGGGAGCACTTTGCAGGAGATGAATGAGGGTCCCTGCTTTACAAAGCACATCAGAAGCTCCCTCAAGGAAGCAATGCCACGGCCCCTGTTTAGGCAGCTTCATGTGGAATTTTGGGGCTTTTTTTCTAAATTGATGGAGAATAATAAAGGCCCCACATCTCCTTGTACATGAGAGGTTTATCACATACATTAACATGAAAGACTAGCTATCAACAGCTAGTGAATCCAGCTATCAACATGCACTTTGGCCAGATCTGTCAACATCTGGGACCAGACGCATCTCTTAAAATTGTATCACAATAACAAATGTAGTGATAATGAAATGCAGAGTCTCGTAGCATCCAAAATTCAGCAGCTGTGGTATTTGTCATGGTGCTGATCTCCCAAGTTTAGGCAGCTTGTGGTAGAAAGTGGTACTTGTAGCTCAGCAAAGAAATTCAATGCAGAGAAAAAAAGATTATCCTTCTGTGTATGACCCTGGCTAAAACTTGTTAACCACCCTTAGCTGTAGCTCTTCCATCTACACCCATTCAGCTTTTTGTTCTGTTCCAACAGTGAAGCCAAGGTGGTGGCTCCCATGGATGGTGGTGACATTGCCAGGGTACAGCCACCTCCTCCTCCGGTCACTGCAGACCCACCAGGGCTGGTCTTCGTGTTGGTTTTTGCAGTACTCTAGAACACCAAACCCATTTTCAAACCATGGGTGGCCATCTCCCCCAATGGCCCTTCACCACCAGCTACAAGAGCGCTCTTCTGAAAGACCTGAAGTCATCCACTGTTTAATCACCTGAGCTTTCATCTCATCTCATATTCTCTGCAATTAATTCAATGTAACTTCAGCTGTTCATTGAGGAATTGGCAAGACTTTGACCAAACAGCCCTTTCTTTCCTCCCTGCCCATCAGTCTGTCATGTCCTTGCCTCAGGCCTCAGGCCAAAGCCAAGTAAAGTGAAAACTTTTCCTTCCACTCGCTTACATCTCACTTTCACAATAAAACTCACATCCAGGTCACTGCTCAGGAAACTCAACTTCCACCAGGGCCAGCCCTGCCTCAGTCTACTTTGCCAGGCCCCATTTGGGTATCCAGAGAGGAACCAGCTCCTGACCTGGCCAGGGTCCTGCTTCCCAGTCAGTGCTGACAGCACACACCAGCTGCATCCAAGCAGTCCCATGCAGCCCTGCCAGGGCTCATCTTTTGGAATTCTGTGATTCTGGTGAAAGGAAGATGGAAGAAACGAGAGATGCAAGCCCCTTGAGCTGCACAGAGAAGCTTTCTACTTAGAGGCATTTGACTGCCTCAGAAAGAGGTAAATTAAAGGAACTGACAGCCAAGATGATGTTTACAGCCAAGATGTTGTTTTGCTGCATTTGAAATCTCTTTTTTATGCTTATCTCATGCAAAACTGGAAATAACGCTGGTCACACAACCTGCTAAGGTGGAAAATGGCAACAGCCAGTGCAAATGAAGGGAAATTTTCTGCACCAAAAAAAAAATGTTTCTCACAAAACACCCTTCAGAAAAACAGATGAACACACATACTGGCAGAGCAAAGCCAAACCCCTGCAGTGTCCATGAAGGTTTGTGCAGCAACACATCTACAGTTCCCCACCATCTCTTCCCCGTCCCTCAGCCGGAGGGAACAATTCCTGCAGCTCAGCTGGTGTGAGCTTTCCCTAATCTGTGCCAGGGAAAGCTTCACCAACAGCTGAGAGTCTTCAGAGACAGGTGAAGCTGGACAGGCAGCAGGCTGCTATTTCTCTATAAAGGTTCATTCAGCTTTACATATATCACTACTTTGGATCCTCCCTGTGATCCTAAAGCAAAGAACTGTGAGGAATAAAGAATATTTTTCTAAACTTGGGTATTAAGAGTTGAGCATGGCCCCATCTCTGACATGACCATATGGAAGAAAAACCCAGAGACCTCACTACTCCATGGAATCAAGTCCCAAACCTTTGATCCAGTCTTGAATCCATTTGAAAGTGTTGCAAGGCGTCCAAGGATGGAGTTGTGGCTCTGAAACTGGAGAAGTGCTATGCTGAATGTGCTGTTTTTCCACCTTCTCCAGCTACAGAAGGGGCAGCTCCTTGTTACAGCCCCCAGCCTGCTCCTGGCTGGTTGTGAGCATGCCAGTGGAAATCCCTCCAAACTGCTGGTGCATTCCAAATAAATGGGTCCAATTTAGCACAGCTACAACTGCAGCTGAAGCAGTGGGGAAGGATGATACCAGCAACCAAGCAGGCAAATCAGAGAAGGAAACAGCTTCAAACAGGTGATGATGAGCAGGTGGGAAGAAGTAACCAATTCATCTCTAAGAGAAATGTGAACAGAGCCTTACAGTGCCTCGAGCAATTCCTGGAAGGGGCTGCAGGAGCAGTTCCCAGCCTCATGTTAACACTTCATTTATAGCACTGCCTTCCTGTTCATAACCTTCCCAACTGTGAATTGCAATTTTTCCTTCCCCCAGCATTATGGTGACAGTTTGGAACATGGAGATGTTTGTAAAGGGGCAATTTGGCATCAGGAGTCTAAAAAGCAGATACAGATGACACCCTAAATGTATCTTTTATGAGTTTGGAATGATTCCTTTAAATTAAGCTCAGAGTCTGTGACAGCTTCTGGTAGTGTCGCCAATAAGGAAATAAAACAAAAAAATCAAGAGATTCTTAAGCATATGTAGTCTTAGAGATCTGTGTGTCTTGCTTTCCCTCATGCAACTTTGAACTGCTTACCAAGTGCTTCCCAAGGAAAGTGCTTCAATAATTTTCAATTGTCTCTTTACCACATATGCCCTCAAACCCCAACGTAGCTCCAAATTCAAGGCTTATAAAAAATTAAATGCTCCAATAATTCTAAATTGTGTTTGTTCAGTATTACTGGAGCCTGGCCATTCCTCCAGTTTGGGGATTTTTGTTTTGCTTGCAGAGGGTGGAGGAAGAAATGCTTTCTATTAGTGCTTCAAGTTGGAAGCTGGTCAAACATCATCACAGCAGAATGATTCAGCAGCCTCGGAGCTGATTCACAGTGTGTCATAAAATGGGATTAGGAAAACAACAATGCTTGGAGGAGAAAGAACCCACACAAAGAATCACAGCAGGAGAACAATACCAAAAAGAACAGAGGGGAATAATCCTCACTTGGCTTCCGAGAAGCAGGTTGGATGACCTAATAGGTGGCTTTCAATGCCCTTCATTCCCCACGGAGTTGCAGGGATCAGCTGCCCAGATCCAGCGACCACAGCTTAATGAATGTCTCTGCACGGACTGAACCACCCCAAGTGTTCCTGCATGCACATCTGCAGCCTCTTCTCATTTATCTGATGACACCATGGTCCCCCTCTGGCACAACCCCAGATGCTACTTCACAGCAGGCAGGAGCTTATGCAGAACTAGTGGGGGAAGTCCATGGCCACTTAGGACAGGAAGCAGAGGAAGCAATCTTGGGCTGTGAGTTAGAAACCAAAAAGCTGTTTTCTTAGTGTTACTCAAGAAGATACAAACACACTGGCAGCACATCAAAGGAGCAGAGGTGTCAAACTAAATGCATTTCCTAGCACTGTCCTGAACAGGAATTAAATTAAATGTGTACTTTGTGATCTCCTGAATCCAAGTATCAGTGACCACCTGTGGTCAATGACAAGATGGAAGAGGAAAGCATAATTTAAAAATCTATTTTCTGTGAACCTGAAGATTCTATTGACAACCTTGTTTTAAATTAGGCCATACCTGTTAAAACTGGTGGCCTTGAAGTGACAGAGGAAGGCAGGGACTCTCTCAGGAGTTTTACTAGATCAGCAGTGGTTGAATTACTCCTATGCAGAACATGAAATCACAGCTTCACGCAATTGAGGAAAATCAGACAATTATAGCACAATTCCAAAAAAATTGCTATATCCAAAGTTTGGCAAAGACAGAAAAACAGGGAGGGAAAAAAAATCATATACCATGGTTCCTCTTGTAGACTGAAAAAATTATAAAGGGCATCCTTGTAAATAACTCACTGCAGGATGCCTGGAATTTTATAGAAACTACTGCAACTTGTCTCCCAGTGGGGAATAACTGAGGCATGAGATAAGAAATCAGCCATATCCTAACTTGCAGTGACAGGTGCTGTAAAAGGAAATGCCCAATAAAGGCTTAATGTATAGGAAGATGGCAAATAACTGTCTAGAATTCTGAAATAAGAAAGCATAAACCAATTCTCTAATCATGTCTAACCAAAGAACACCATCAGTTGCTAAAAACTTCCAGGAAAAAATGGGTATTGGAGAGGTGGTAGCATGCCTGTCTTCGTCAGTAGTGTTTTGGGAATATTTTAGCCTGCAGAATTTAATTCCCTGTTATTACTTCTGAGCCTGAAGGTGAAAATCATAAATCAGAACCATTCATAACATGCAATAATGGGATGAAATTCTCATAAGGAGAGTTACATGATGAAATCCTTTGGGACTGTGTGTAACCCTTACAGTCCTTGATGATAGCATTAAAAATCCTTCTGTCGCGAACATCTATTCTTCCCTAATTCCTATACTAGATTTTCCTCTTTCTTCTCTCCTAAGATCTCCAGATTCTTGTGTCATATGGCATTCCTTCCACCCTTCCTCCCCACTGCCCTAAATATATGTTTAAGGCAAAATCATAGGAAAGCATTCCATGTTTAAAAAGATAGGCAGGTTTTAAATTACACTGTAATTACTAATAAGGGCTTTTAATACCTGAGGAGCTTTCCCAGGGAGTTTTGCTCTGATTTCAGGACCCCCATTGTTTTTATAGAGGGCTATTTGGTCCCATTTATAAGGTGGCTACAATTTGAGTAATAGAGACTGCAATGCTCTAAAATAAAATAATGCTGCCCCCACCCTTCTTTTACCTTCCCATAACTGAGTTTAAAAGAAAAAAATCCCAACCCATGATGTGTTAGAGCTTTGTTTTCTGAGTAACAAGACCAATCATGTTTCCTCTGCTTGAGGTCTCTCTCTTCTCTTCCTTTTCTTCTAGGTCCTCTGGATCCACACTGACATAGAAATATCCCATGATGGAGAAAATAATGCACACAGCAAAGAGGAGAACAGTGAATAAGACAAATTCAGCCCACTAGGAAAGAAAAAAGAACAGCAGGTCAGGAGACCCCAGACTCTCAGTCTGGAGGATATCTCTGCACTGTCAAGTACTTTTTAAAGAGCAGGGTTACCTATTGTCTGGTAAATGCTTGTATACATAATGTAATTACAAATATGTGATACCTCTTGAACCAAAACAGTTAGATTGAGTGGGTTTCATTTAATCTTTTCTTACCAGTCTGTCCTGACTGGAACATATCTACCTGGGCTTTTTGCCTACAGGATTCTTTGGGGAGAGGCAGGTTCATGCTGGCCAGAAATAAGTACCAGTTCACACCTTCATGGCATCATCCCAGAAGTTTCACAGCCTGAATTAAACTACCTTGGCACCACAACCTCCCCCTGTAAGCCTGACATCTCAGGAGTGCTACAGGCAGCTGGGCCTGGCAGGATTCCCAAGCAAGACCCTTGAGGAAGAGCTGAGTGCCCACTAGTCTCGTTGCTTCTGGTGAGCAACTCAACGTGTGGCTGCCACTGTGTCCAGGCTCCAGGTCCAAACACAGCCAGCCTGCCTAGAGCTGAGCTCCAGCAGCTCCAGTGCAGGTCAGTTACTTCCTGCCACTGGGAGGGTCAGTGCTCCTCAGGGGAGCACCACTGAGGACCCCACAGAGCAGGGGCTGGGGGATAGCTCAGAGTGGGCTGTGTCACCCAGGTGCAGGAGCCTGGGGCTGGGCAGAGAAGCTGTGCCTCCAGGACACAGACATCCAGAAGCACCAGAAGCCTGTTGTAAAGCATTACCTCTGTTTTAAGAGCCAAACCATACCTGTGCCATTGGTGCAGCCTCGGCAACAATGAGCACAAAAGTATTCCCCACAGCCACCGTGAGCAGCCAGCCTGCCTGCAGCACCGACTTCATGCTGGCTGGAGACTGAAAAGAGGAGAAGGGCCTGATCAGTGGGAATTGTGCTGTGCCCTTCGGCCCTGCTTCACCCTCTGCTCTCCTGCCCCATGCAGGTATCACTGGGCTCAGCCTAGGAGGAGATGGTGGAATTTCCTCTGTGTGGAGTGGTTAATCTGTGGTTAATCTCAACAGCTGCATACAAGGAGCTTTCAGAACATGGACAGGAGGACACATGAAGAAGCAGGAGATGCTGTTGTTGCAGAGCTGAATCCAGGTCATCCCCAACCTGCATCATGTGGAATGGTACATTCAGGATGTCCAAGGAGCCACACAAGCCCTGCAGCTTAGAGTCTGGTGCCATGTGGCTGTACACTTTTGGAAAAGAGACTGGATCTTGATGTTAAATTTCCTGCTGAGGAAAAATTTTTCACATCCCATTACAGATCATCCCACTGTATTAATCATCCTCATTAATAAACATCTGCACTTTACTCCAGGGATAAATTTGAGTAGCTTCAGTAGCTGTTTGACCATGTAATGTCTCAGTCCTCTCTTCTCATCAACCTCCCCAGACAACAATCAAATCATCCCTGGCACGTTCATTACCCCTTGCTCCCTTGTTACAACCTTGCATGTTTAGACTCCTTCAATGTCTTGATTTAGAGCAGGAGCCAAGCCCTCATGCCACCCTTTAGCCCTTGAGACACCTCTGCCTTTATAGCACTAAAAAATACATATCAGAAAATACTTCACTAGAGAAAACCCTGATATTACAATATTCAGAGCTTTCATGTCAACTATCAAGTTCTGTTCTGTGTTCTCAGGTTTACCAGAAAAGGATATTTTCAAGTATCACTGAGAATAGGTACCTTCAGAATATGAATTAATTTAGCCTGAGGGCACCCAGCAAGCTGTGCTATAATCCCACTTTCAGCTGAAGGATAAATAACATTATTAAGTGTCATGTCAGAGGAAATATGACAAGTCAATGACAGATGCAGAAATAAATCTTGAAGTCTAATTGTAAGGCCCTTATCTTTAAGTGGAGTACCTGAGAATAGGAGAAGGCCAGACCTGTAATGGAGAACATCACCTCCCCAGCAGATATTAATAAATATTGTGGCAACTGCCAGGCCATATGGACATTGTTGGCTTTGATGTCTTCTGACTTCCATGTCTCAACAGCACCTCCAGAAATCTAGCAGGAAAATAAAGGCACACTGATTAGTTGCTGAAAGATCAGATCCTTCTTAGCCTGGACAACAGCAGCAAATTTACCATAAAAAAAGTTTTAAGCAAAGGTGGAGAAAAAGCTCTGCCTCTGAAGCAAACTATGGCTCTCAACCCTGCCATTTCCAAGCCTGTTGGGAATAGAGTGACTCCTGCTGCACAGGGCAGAGAGAGCAGGATGGAAGCATTCCAGCTGATTCAGGTACCACAAGAATTCCCTGAATTATTGCAAACCAACAAGTTGTCTTCTGTAGTGGGGCTGGGAAAAGCCTGTGAAGTTCCAGTGCAGAGCCTGTGACCTGCTGCTTTCCCCAAGGTCAAAAAAGGATGAGAAGGTAAATGCTCATTGCGTCCACATGGTCACTGCTCCCATTTTGTCAGCACCATGCAACTTCCCTATGATATCATTGACACCCAAATAAATTCAGCTCAGGAATGCCAAGAGTAGCAACGACTGCTCCATATTAGATCTATTCAGATAGTTATGGTAGCTGTATTCCTAATTATTTTTGTTTGTTTTTCCAGGTGTAATTAATACTGCCTGTCATGCAGAGGTTCAGAAGCTGAGAGAGATTTGACTAGATGCCAGGAAAACACTAGATTGAGATGACTTCAGGCAGAAAGCCCTGTGTTTAAGGAGAGTACTTGGGAAAATACAAGGGATGTTTACGAGATGTTCTTAATCACCAATCATTGGCAGGGAGGCAAATCAAGAGACTGTATTTCAGCAGGCTAAAAGGGGTGAGAGAAGAGCTGTGCATTGCTCTTTAGCCCATAAAGAAGTGTCACAAGCACCATGCTGTAACTGCACACTGAGGAAGGCTGGGTAGAAGGCTGCATCCCCATGATTTAAGTTTCACAGTTCAGCTACATTAGCAGACTAATATATTGTATTCTTGGTTCTTCTATATGGCACTCCTGGCAGAGGAGCAGGGCTCAGTACAAATCACTGCAATAATTAAAAGTGATCTTGGCCTCAAGCAAGCTAACTCTCTACAGAAGGCAGAAACCACAGAGAGAGATATGGAAAAACAGAGGGTGAAAAATATTAAAGTACCAGCACAGGGTTCAGAAGGGCTGAGGCACAGAGCCACCCTGAGCAGCCAGGGCTATAGCAGGGACTTTTGCAGATGGGACCACAAACTGGAATCCTTAGCCACAGTGGCATGGGACACATCTGCCTCAGCTGGCTCTGTTACCAGAGGCTCTGAGGCAATTTTCTTAGTATTACATTTTAAAGGCAACTTCTCTATCTGGTTTCTCATCTGGTGAAAAGAGGCTTGCAGCCATGGAAGAAGGGTCTGGCCAACATCACTTCAAGTGTGTGTGTTTTATGTACATAAATCTCTGCACTCACAGATGGCAGCATCTGCTTGTTCCCTCCAGGGCTGTACATCCCACTCCAGCTACTGGAATTGGAAAAAAAAATGCCAGGTGTTTCACAGCTATATTTTTCTCCCTACGCTTTTGGACTCTGCAGACATGAACAGCTCCCATTAATTGCCCAACAGGGAGATGCTACTGCCAGGGAGTAGCTGACAGCATTTTTCTCTGCTCATCACAACACAGTAGCCAAAGTCTCAGAGGGCAGCTTAGCAGTGTGTCCTGTCAGACTCGGTTTGTCTGTGTGCCTTTGAGGTGGAAAGGTTAAAATGGGAACTAAGCTGATCACGTTTGCCTCCGTGGCTCCAGCCAGCTGGACCAGGGTTGAAGCAGTGTGTCTGAGAGGTTGGCAGGCAGGGAAAGGAATCCACCCTCTCAGCAGTGCTTGGAGCCCAACAGGGTAGGCTGTCCACAAAGCCATGCCTTGACTTTACACTAGGCTCCAAATTAGCTGTACAGACAGTGAGAGGAGGAAACAGATGTACAACCTCACCAACCTCCTCCCTCAAGACTTTGTCCCTCTTCCCCCTATGCATAATCTACAAGATCTTGGAAGATCAGTCTTAAGTTCAGTAAGCTAAATGAGAGGATAGAGCAGACTGTTTCTGCAGTTTTTTGGGTGTGAGGCACCACCAGGTACATGTTTTAAAGACCACAAGCAGAGTCAGCTCTTGGCAGATGGTAATAACTCTTTGCAGTGCTCTGGGTCAATGTTAACTGCTCAGGGTTGGCATGAGACCAACACGAACCACAGATCACATGATTTTCTATGGAGGATTCCTATCAAGGAAAAGATTTAATTTCTTTTTAACCCATGCAATCTGATATGATCACAGTGTAAGATGGAACAAATACACACCCACCTTGCTTATGTAGGTACCAAAACTTTTTACTATCCCTTTCATAATGGACTGCCTTCAGATGGCTACTGCCCAGGGATCAGAGAGTAGACAAAGCAAGTGAGAGTCACCAACACAAGAACAAAAGCACTGCCAGAGAGTAGAACAGGAGTGTGTTACCATCACAGGAGCACTTACATTAGTTATCACAACAGTGTATGAGGCACCAAAGTCAAGCAGCCCCAGCTCCAGGGGGAACTCTCCGGTTTCAGTTATGCATTTTCCATTATTATATCTAGATAAAAGGATGAAGGACGGTATTTCCCAGTTAGTTCCACAAAGAAAGAACACAGAGCAGAGCTATCAAACATGCCCCTTGAAATGGAGCAGGGAGGATGTAACATGTAAAGATGCAGTAGCTTTTACATCCAACAGTTATTGGAGTTCTTGCCATCTTATCCTTCCAGAAGGACTTAGACACTGACTGGAATTCACTTAATGACTTGGGCCATTGCTAACTTTTTTTAATGGTTTCTGCTTATTCTTAGTGCTGATCTATTTTTCTTTTTTTCTCCTCAGGTTTATTTTCCTCTCAAATTTTGCTCCATTTCTTCAGGAAATGTAGGCCAGACAAGTAGTCACAAGGAACTCAGAGATGTGCACCCAGAAGCCACTTTGTTTCCTTTCAATAGAGCAAATTAGCCTTCATATTTGTTCTTCTGATTTTGGATGTGTGAGATGGCACAGAAGCTCAGCAACATTTCCACAGTGGCTGCTGCATCCTACTAAATTGCAGCAATAAATATTTTGGATGGAGCTGATGCAGAGAAAAGCCATGAAGCTTGTTTTGAAATATTGGAAATGCTAGAAATACCCTACAAGAGCCAACTCCAATGCTGCCAAACCAAGGCCATATGGAGCCCCTGTCTAACAAGCCCAGCCTGCAAAGCCATGTAATGCTACTTGATGTTACCAGCCCACATACCAACACTTGGTAGCATGGAATATGAATTGGCCTTTCCCTGAGAGCACCCTAACACTAGGAGTTCGGGCCTGAGAGAATAACAAAATAAAGCAGGCACCAAAAGGCAGAGGAGACTTTACCATGTCCCACCTTACTCCACTGACAGATGCACAGGAATGGCCAATCTCTTCTCTCCAGGTCCCCCACATAATGTGAATAAAAACTGCACACATACAAGTGGCCCGGAGCACCTGCTCTGCACTGAGCTGATAATTCTGCTTTTTACAAACATCTGCCCCCTGACCACATGCCAAGACAATAGCAATGCAGGTTATGTTACTAGGCTGAGAAAAGCCTCTTTGTATACAAGGAAATGCCTCAGCAAGGACCTTCAGCTCAGGAAGGGAGACTTACATGTCCCTCTCCAGCAGTGAGTACTCAGAAGCACTGTAGTTTTTCTGAACAGCAAGGAACCTTCTGCTATCAATGGTGACGTTGATATCTTGGCTCAAACCATTAATGAATCTGCAAAGAAACCATATTTCATAGACCTTTCAGACAGGGCAGGAGAAGCATAATAGCAGACAGTTTAGAAGTTTGCTTACTCTCCCAAAGCATTCTGGAATTGCATAAGGTTATGAGAGTCTCTGCAAGTTACCAAAATATTTGTCTGATTCATTGCCTAGTTTTTCAACACAAGATTAGTTTCCCTGTTACATAATTCTACCCTCTTACTCTCTTTTCTGTGAAAAGTGACCCTCAGTTTTTGTGGTCTAGAACCTCCAGGCAATCCAATCCCAGAGACCAACAAAGATTGCAGCAAATTCTGTGGAGGCCATGAGGATGATCAGAGGGCTGGAGCACCTCTCCTATGAAGACAGCATGAGACAGTTGGGGCTGTTCAGTCTGAAGAAGAGAAAGCTCCATGGAGACCTTAGAGCACCTTCAAATACCTGAAGAGGTCCCACAAGAGAGCTGGAGAGGGACTTCTTACAAGGGTATGGAGTTATAGGACAAAGGGGAATAGCTTTAAACTGAAAGAGGGTAGGGTTAGATTATGTTAGATTTTAGGAAGAATCTCTTCATTATGAAGGTAGTGAGACACTGGAACAGTAAAGTTGTGGATGCCTCATCCCTGGAAGTGTTCAAGGCCAGATTGGATAGGGCTTTGAGCAACCTGGTCTAGTGAGAGGTGTCCCTGTCCATTGCAGGGGTGTTGGTACAAGGTGTTCTCAAGGTCCCTTCCAACCCAGACCACTCCATGACTCTATGGGGACTGTTCCATGGCTGTGTGAAAGGACATGGTTATTTTTTGGTTTTGCTTTTGTGGTGGGTTCATTTTGTTGTTTTGGTTTGTTTTGGTTTTTTTTTTAATTTCACCTTGCCCTAATCTGCTAGGAAGTCCAGCTGGAATCCCGTTGGTTTTGGGGGGTTGTTTGGCAAATTTGCATCTTCTGCATCTCAGCACAAACCAGCACAGGAGTGTTCATGGACTAAATGGAGTAGCTCAAATTAGGAAGAGTGGACTAAGCAGAGCCCAATGCCCAGCTGAATTGTTTATGAGGATGTAAAATTGTTGCTGTATCCAGTTTAGTAGACACTTGTGCATGAGTTTGGGTGAATGTCATAGATTGGCCAATTTGCAAAGGACATAGCAACAACTCCTATCCAAATTGCTGCTTCCCTTCCATCAGTGAAATGAATTTGCCACTTTTCCAAGGAAGGAGCTCTTTTGTGTTACCATCTCAGCCCAGACTATCCTAGGCAGTGAGCAGCAATAGTTCTCAGCTCTGCATGGCATGTGTGGGAGGTGACACTCTGTCAAGCCTCTACAGCTGACACCCAAGAGAAGTGTGGACTGGATTCCAACCCGAGAACATCTGGGCTATGTTACATACAGATGCATTAGAAAAAAGCACTTCCCCTCACCCAACCACCACCAAATCCTCAAAAAAAAAGAAAAAAGCCATTCCTACCTAACAGCTGCCAAACCATTTTCTGGCTTTGCTTCCAAGTCTGTAATCTAAAGAGGGGAAGAAAGAAAAAAAATCAAACATATTTATTAATGCTGCCTTACAATAATGTGTGGCAGACAATACTGGTGTCTGTAGAGTTACACCTGTGCTGCAAAGCCTGTGGAAATGGACTGGACTCTCACATAAGCTTTACATTGAGCCACAGTTGGGGAGCCCGGGTACAATGAAGCCAATTGGCAAAATTTCATCTCCTCCAAGGGCTTAAGATGAGATCATACCTTTTCTCCTCATGTCCTCTGTAGCAAAGGCTATTGAGTTTCAGCCAGTCACCCTTCTACTGAGGCATGTAACACCCTCCAAAAAAGTATTTGTCTTGATCTTGAGATAGCAAGAGAGCATTGCCCACATTAGCATCTTTTAGTGACTAGTTACAATTAAACTTGAGTGACTTGCTCCTACAAAATCCGCAACTGCCTAACTTTCAGACCCTGATTCTTGTCATATTCATAGACTTTAAGCTGAGAGAAACTGCTAGGTTACTTATACTGATCATCATGCATCACTCATGCTTTCCCTGATCCTTGATACTCAAGAGATTAAACTGTTGTAATGCGCAGGCAGAAAGCAGGAGAAACCAAGATGCACTGAGTTTGTTTGCACTCACAAACAGATCCCTGCAGACAGATCCCTGAAATGGCCATCTGGATGGGCACACTGGGGATGGAGAGTCTGTCTCCTGGAGACTACAACTAGAGCAGCAGCTAGATAGTTAATCAACATTCATTTGGAGAAACCTAATTGGTGTACAGTGCTGAAAAAAAACACAATTAAGACACAGCCCTGCCCTGGAGGTTGCATGTCACAAAAATAGAACACAAAGCAAAGTTCTTGGCTGGTAGAAATTCAGAGCTGTGCCATATCCACTGAAGATGGCAGGGCAATTTCAATTTGCACTGCCCACAGATGGAATACAGGCAAGCCAAAAGGGACTTTCAGAAACTGGCTCTTCCTAAAATTTTCTGGTCCTTTCTCCACACTTTTTTCCTGATGTGAAACCCTGAGTTTTGGAGACCAAGGATCCAGAATTTCAGTATATCTATAAAATGTCTATTGTACTTCAGAGTAATATGCTATCCACAAATAACATATGCCCTAAATAATAAATAGCCACAGTGAATAATAAATGTCAGAGCAATCAATAAATGGCAACATCTTTCTTTTTCCATGGGAGACACATGGGGATGAATACTCTAGTTTGTTGCAGACAGACCAACCAAATTATTACTCGTTTTCACTGATGATCCCCAGAGATCTCAAATTCATTTCCTGCCTACTCAACAGCCCACAAAGGAGAAGAAACCAATTTCAGATTGGATCATTCCAGGAAAGCACTCTCACCTGAGTGAGTGGGCCAAACCTAGCAGTGAGGGAAGTTACTCGAGGGTGAGCTCTGCAACACAGCAGTGATGCTGGCATTGCTTCCCTTGTGTTGCAATGCTGGAAAAGTATAATTTACCACACTGTCTTCCACATCTCCCTTATCTGCAGCTGTGAATGACAGGTCAATAGCATCACCCAACAGTACAACTGTTTCCCAGCACATGGGAGCCTGCCTGTGCCAGGGTGGGCATGAATTTAAGCACAGTCTAGCCAGCTGGGGCAGCATAGATTTACTGGAGCTCTGAGATTGCTATGCTCCAAGCCCTTTGCAGGCTTTTGCTTCCTAAGGACTGTATGAAAATCACAAGTATCCATTTCTTATGGAAACAGCACACAGCCATCAGGGTCACAGAGAAACTTAACTTTGTGTGATACTGAGCCCCAGACTCCAAGCCATAAGGTTTGATCATCAACAAAAAAAACTTGTTGTGACAAAATAAATTATTTAAATTAATTTTGAAAAGCAGTTATCTGATTTCTACTATAAAATATTGAATGCTTGGTATGGCTACCCTGCAAGGTAGAAGGCTCAGGAATTGCAAAGAGAATAGATATTTTAGCATGAGGACAGATTCTGATGGCATTTACACACCTGCCACAATGTGCAACAACACCATTCATTTCAAGAGAGCTTCTTAGGATACAGCTACGCATAAAAGATATCAGAATCTGCCCTACACATCCCACATGCCCCTTTTGATTGTTGTAGAAATACACAAAAGTCCAAATACAGCCAGCTCTGCTGCAGAGCCTGAAATTAGCTTAATCATTTATTCTGTTCAGCAAAACAAATGGGCCTTCTGTGCTTTTTCACTAAACACTTGCAATAACTAAACCCAGAATCATTCCTCTGATGCTTTTATTCCGTAGCCAGCCCTAGAGCCTCTTTAACATCTTTGCTTTATAGAACCATCTTTGGGGAAAATGTCTGGCTCTGTTTCCCCAGCTTTCTCCAGCTTTGCTGCCTAGCAGGCATGACTCTACTCTCCCACTGCAGCATTCAGTGGATTAAAGTGTGCCCAGAAACTCTCAGATGCCACAACACCTCTATTAATCAACCAGCAGAAATGTGTACAGATCCAGTGCCTCTAGCTAAGAAGTGAGGTTTAGAGCATCTGAGAGCAATCAGACAGACATTGCAACTGAGCAAATGAATTAATGAGCTATTACCCCATTGTAGCATCATAGCCATTGAATTAATACTGTATTTACACTTCACTCCCACACTCACTAAGCGGCTTGATAGGCTTCCTTCTGCCTCAAAAACAATTAAGCTGTATACTGATTTTTCCTTCACGGTGTAGTTAAAAGCAAGAGTCAATCCTTGATGTTGCAGGGTGAAGTGAAGGTTCTGTTGCTCTCCATTCAATATTAATTTTGAGTACTCAGTTGGGTTCTGTGGAAGAAAATAAACGTGGTTACACTTTCTTCAGATAAGAAAGGATCTGTCTTTTTCTACCAAGTGCAACACTATCCCCCCTTTAAGGGAGACTGTAATCCTGTTATCCTTTATTCCCAATTACAGGTGAATGTAAGATGTATCCTTTGCTGGGGAAGATTTGTCTCCAAAGGCTCAATTTCTGTCTCATATAACAGAGATATTATGCTTCATTTGTAAAGCTATTCACATGCACTTCTAAGGTGATGAAGCAGAACAAGCTTTTGCAACTGTAGGTTTTATTAGAAAATTTCTGAAAAAAAGCCCATCCTTTCTTCAATGACATGCAAGCCAGGCCTTTCAGTCCCAAATATATGCTTACCTGCAAAGATTCCACAGGTTGCTGAAATAGGTCCTTGTCTTGGATAGTCACTTGAACAGGGTTCTTTGCCAAATTCAGGACCCGAATTAAACTTTCTTTTGGGACAAGTCGAGGCATATCGGTTTCCTAATTAAAGTAAAAGGCTTTAAGTGCCATCTGTATGCTTTATTAGCACTTCAATATCTCTTCATTTTTAGCCATAATAGTCTTCCTCTCTGTAATGACACTTTTCCATCCCTTCCTCAATAGAAGCTGCACTCAGAGAAAACTGAACATAAATCTTTTTTAAGGAGGTTTCCTCGTAGTACCTCAATGGCCAACCCATCATTCCTCCCAAAAATTGCTCTTCACACCACTAAGTGTACAGACTACACACCTACAGAGGGGGTAGAACAATGTCACAGCTTTCATTATACAGTTCCCTAGTGCCTGGATTTAACCAACTGCCACATCAGAATGGAAAAAATTGTGCTTAGCTTTCAAAAGCAGTGACCAGAATAATTATTTCCCACCGCAGTCAGTGACTGGGAAAAGAATCAGACCAGAAGTTACGTAGTTTTGAAAATCCCAGTCCACGTTCATGTATGTAATCAGTGCTTTTGCATTACTGGACACCTTGCTATCTATACAGCCAACTGTATAGACATTATTCCTTATTTTCTGAGAGAGGTAAGCTGATGCCTCCAGCACTGAGGTATCTCTGTCAGGAATCATTTCCTAGAAAGAGTACATCAATCAGTGTCAGCCTTGTGCTACCTGCAGAGCTAATTTTTTTTTTTTAACTTCTCTTTTTTTCTCATTTTATTTTCAAGTAGCTGCCAGCAATACTGCAGAGCTATTCATTTTTCTTTCTATCTTATCTGATAATTTGGGTATTGCAAGGCAGGGCATTTTGAGCCTAACTTGGTGGGGAGACACACTGCCACAGAAGACTGAGCAAGCTGATTTCCGTGTATCCGTATGCTGCTCTGGACCAGCAGGCCTGCCAATATTATCCAACAAATTTCATTACTGTAGCTTTTCACTTCTGCTGCCCACAGTCAAGTGAAGGTGTACCATCTTATCCTCCTCTTTGCCAGATCTTAAAATGGCCTTTAGTGTAAAATTTACATGCACAGGCAGGAGGGAACCTCTAACTCACCTTGCCTCTGCCCAGAGGAGTCACTCACAGCCAGAGCAAACTTTGGTGCCTGGCCAGAGGTGCTGGTGGTGGCAATGAGAGCATTTCTTTGCTCTCATAAAGAGATCAGAAAAAAGACCTGAACCCACAAAGTCTCAGTGGGAGGCTCGTTAGGGGATTCACCTGAGGAACCAGCAGATGTTAATCCAGGGCTGTGAGCCAGCCACTCTAACAGAACGTTTTAAGTATACATAGAAGCTTTAAAAATTAATTCTATAGTAACTTTTGTGAGACAAAGGTCAGCCAAAGTCTACACAATGCTGGCCATGAGCCAGAAACAAACAGCACAAATCTGCAGGAGCTAACATGGAATTTATAAGAGATGTGCTGCCATCCTCTCTGGGGATGCTTGACAGTCCCTGATGCCTGTGACTGCATTCACCTGCCTCCCCAGAGAAACAATTTGGCTTGTAAAAAAAAGCCATCCCCATCCTACAGCAGGAAAATAATTAAATTAAAAATTTTTAGAACAATTAAATAAAAAAAAAACACCACATGCACACAAAGACCCCAAACAGAGAAGCACAGGCAAGCTACAGCAAGAAATAGGAGAGAGAACAGACTACCTTTTGGAAATTAATCACTAGCATTAACTAGATGTCTGTCAAGCACTTTGACGATGGAAATCTAGAATATAGACCAATACAGATGACCAGCACAGCAAAACTGCAAAGACTAGAAAGAAAGACACAGAAACAAAGAGAGGGAAAAGTAGACAAGGTAAGAATTATCATTAGCAACTGGATCAGTATGCTCAATTGTAAAGAAAACATTACAAATTTTGATCAAGGAGCACAATGTCTTAAAGGATTGTCTACCAGACAGCAATAAAAACACCCCATGGAAAGAAAGTATTTCCGAGGAGTGTCTTGTGCTTTACTTACATTTATTTTGACTTCTATAACAGCTGCAAGTCCAAACGCCAGCCCTGCAAGGATCATACCTGTTGCCATTTTCCTAATAGGTCTATGGAGCAAATGAAAGAGGTGCCATTAAGGAAAGAAAGTAATTTAAACTATAGAATACCATTCCTCAGAGCCAAAGATGTGCCAAAACCATGTAATAAACTGTCCAACAGGTGGCACTCAGGATGACAGGCTGTTTAAAGTGCTGATCTTTTAACTTAAAACTATTTTATTATTCTGTATGAGGCCAGCACTGAGGCCAATTAAAACTGGTACGCTGTGAAAAGAAGTTCTTTCCTTGCAAGTTTCATATTATCTTTTTCCCAGCTCTTCTAGTGGGAATAACTCATGACATTATGTTAATCCATGATGTTGGAAGGAGCACTAGAAATGATGTATCTTCAAGTCCCTTTTGGGAAAGGCAAAAGAAAAGTAACATGCTATTTAGCAGTGGGAATGAAGAACAGAAAAATGTGTAGTTTGTGTCATCAATGTTTATGACCATCTGGGGCATCATTCTGGGTTATTTCTTATGCCAATACATTTGCATTTCTAGAAAATAAAGAGCATGCTTCTAAACTCAAGGCAAAGCTAGTGCAACTTTAGCACAGTTACATGAGAAAATCTGATATAAATTAGAATAATGCATGTCCAGAACAGCTGGTTCAAACTGAGTATTGAGTTGTTGAGATTTGAAACAAATCTGGTTCTAGATTCAGTGATCTCCACTGTTTGTATGGGTCTTTAGTCCTGGCATTCAGTCCTGGTTGGTGCTTGAGTTTGTGCTGCTGGGTGAACTACTCTGTGGGTTGGTCATAAGGCAGGAAGTTTTCTGCCCAGTCAGGGCACAGTCCAGGCATGGGCTCACAATGGTATCAGGGAGTGTATCCTCCAAAAGGGGCACCATTGCAGGGCTGGACAATGGTTTTGATATGTCTTTGGGTGCAAGTAATTCAGCAGAGTGAGAAAGGACCAGCAGGGTGAAGGGCAGGGCTTCTGAGGCACCTGCCACCCCCGTTTTATGTGGTTTTGTCTGTCCAGCATTTTAGCCTGGATTAGGAACATGCTTTTTAAGCCAATCACCCTACTCATCACCCTTTCCCATGCTATGGTTCACATGCAGAAGTGGTGCTGGAGCATGAAAACTTGCCTCCTTTCAGCTGAAACTTTACTGGCAAAGGCACTCCATGAGTGCACAAAATGTACTTCCACTGCTACAGGGCATCAGTCCACAGAGGCAGAGTCCAGACACTCTGAAGGTAATTCACACAAAATGCATAAAGTGGGTCTCATAAACAACCTGAGGTCTTCTCCTGTTAAAATGCAGTTCTTGCTAACATAGACTAAGGATAAAATGCTTGGCTTATATGGAAATCCCCTTATGCACTCACTGGTTCAGATCCTAGCCAGCATGGGACCATGAATTTGGTCCCATGGGGATCTTTTCAGGGAGGGAATTTTTAGGCGTGATATGGGAAACAAGGTGGAAAACATGTTGATCACATTCAAAGTGAGACTATTCATATCTGCTTTTGGAAAAATCTGTACAGAGCAGAATTCAACATCACTGAGTTTTACCCTCTGGAATTTCCATGGTCTGTGGAAGAGGGTGATGCTGCCTCTTGGGATTGAAGTATACTCAAGTATTGGGAAAGGTGAATGGAAATTTGAGTTTCTCTTCCTTAAAAGCTATTCTGTACACTTACAGCAAAAGAAAAAGCACAGATGCATCTGCATTGTCCCTAAGTACTTACGTGAAATTCAATTTGCACATGCTTATCAAGGGGTAGAGCCCAAGGTCAAAAATTGGGATGAAGACAAGAATAAGAAGTGGATTTAAGAACTGCAATACAAAAGAATGGGAGTTCAGTGGCTAGAAAACAACTTTCAGTAATTAAACTCATAAAGCACTGTCCTCCAGAAATAATTCCATTATAGAAGGGACATGGACAAACACTTAAAACCTCCTTTTAAAATATAGTCATAGTTTGCTCTTAACAGCTTCTGCTATTTAGTTTTCACAGGCATGAATACATTTTGTTCATATCCTCCCCTCCAAGAGGTAAGCAAGCTTCACTGGCCCAGTTTCCCTGGAGAGAGAACTGAAACATGATGTTTTTAAAGAGTACAAACTCCATTGACAATAGAGTCAGGTGACCTTTGGTGCTGTGGTGGGACCTTACAACAAATCAGCAACAATGGAAACATCTTGGGACACCAGTAAAATCCCAGAGGAAGAGGCACTACTCCGTGAGACTGGCAATTTCTCGCACTTCAGCACAACTGAGTAATCCCCCAGGAACAAAATTTCTCCTGGGAGGGGCACAGCTTGTCTGCCAGCCAGCAGTGGCAGAGCAAGAAAATAGAGAGTGATGAAGAACAAGCAGAGAGAAATGTTGCTTCAGTTCCAAAAGAAGATTTCAGAGAACAGAACAGCTTTGAATTTCCCCAGAGCTGTTCGCTATAAGACTTGTAACCAACTGTGACAACACAGCATCCTCTTGGAGCTTTCATGTTTTCATCTGCCCCACCGAAGGGAGGGACCAAACATATTTCAAGAACAATGTTCATCCCAGCACAGGGGCCTGTTAAAAGGAGGTACAGCCAGCCACATGCCAGCAGTAGTTCAAGAACTATTATGGTGGTATGTTTCCCCACACCTCTGCATTGTTCTGCAGGATTCAATTTCTGTATGAGGACATCCTCAGGGTCTTCTGAACCCCAAGCTTACAAAACAGCAAGTGAACAACAAGGCAGAGGCCACACCACAGCAACCAGCAGGAGCACTGCTATTACCTTGAAAAGGAGCAGAGAATGGCCACTGGTCCCATGAGAAAAATAAAAATGAGAGAAAAGAAGAAGATACATTCTAAGGGTTATTTCCTACCCTGTAATATCTTTTACCTGCATTTGGTCAGGCTGAAGGACATATATTCCCTGAAACAAAAAGATATTCCAAGTGATTCATAAACACTATAACATATCAGTGCATATGGCAAATAAGTAATCGGCCCCAGAGAAGCCTTTGCAGCCAAGGTGGTTTTCTAAAATGCTTTATGTTGGCTTTAGCAGCTGATATTGTGCTCTTGACACTTGTCGTGTAAGGACACACTGTTTAATAAGATCATTTTGCAGAAGGAAGCTGCACTTAATTCTTGGTATCTGGCAGCTGTGACACAGCTCATGACAGGTACTGAGGCTCATCTTTCAGGCTGGCTGAGCCATGAACTAGGTGAGAGGAGAAGAATGGAGGTGTTAGTGTCCAAGCTGGGAGGTGGGCTTAGAGCTTCTTCCCTCCCTGCTTCTATAATGGGAAAAGCCCCAGTTCTATAAGTGAGCGTTCCCAAGCTTCAGGACCCTGTGAGTTCAGTTGGTGTTTCTCCCAAGTTGCCAAAAGGATAATAAAAGACCATCCTTGAGCCAGTGGGCTGCATAAACACCTCTTTCCTCCCCCCATCTGCATCTAACAGGCTTTGGACAACTGCAGCTTCTTGGTTTGAGCCGAGTCCTCAGGGCTATGAGAGGTGCCTCACACTCATCACTATACCCAGCCCCCACAAATGGGCAAGGTCAACAGGGATGGATGGATGGATGGACAGATGGATGGATGGATGGATGGATGGATGGATGGATGGATGGATGGATGGATCCCAGACTCCAAAAGGAGCCATGGACATAACTCCAGGGAGGGACTGGTGTTTGCCTGAACTCCATGAAATGCTTCTCACTTGAAATTAAGATTGAGAAGGGGGTGTGTAGATGGGTGGATGGGGGAAGAGTGCAGGAGGGAAGAAATTAGGAAGGAAATAATATATCTCCAAGAAAGTGCTGTGGGGGGTTGTCTCCTGTCTGCCAGTGTTGTCCTGAGCTGAGTCTAGGCTGGCTGCCTGTCTCTGCCCACAGCTGCCTCTTGGGAGAGTGGAAAAATACCAGGCAAATATCCCCACCTGCTACTTTGCACACAGTATAGAAATGTGCCATTAGGAAATGAGCCTGCAAATATTTCATCTGACACTAAATCATTCCCTGTTTGACTCCAGACTTCCTAGCTGAGCCCTTGTCTGCAGAACAGAAAGTCACAGAGTATTACAAACATGAACTCCAACAAGCCTAAGGGTGGGATCACTCTGATGTTGCAGTTAATTCTCACTTTCTTGAGGTGGGACAGCTCACGAGGGGAGAGCAGAGGAGACTGAAACAAAGGCTAAGGAGCTATCCAACTTGGTGTGACAAAAAAAAAACGCCCTGAATCTATCTTTCCTCACCTGGGAGAGTTCAGTAGTGACACCTGGTGATACTTAGCTCTCCTGCTAATGGATCACTAAGTGCATGTGAGCAAAACACCAGAAAACAAATGGTTTAGATATATATCCCATAGACTGCATGGACTTTTTTCTGTCTTTCTGAGGTGGATAAATATTACCCAAGGTGTAGTCTTTTCCATGCCCCATTTGAGCTAATTAAGCCTAATGAGTATCACATGTTGAGAGCCCAATTTTTAACAGGAGTGACATAGAAGGTCTCAAATTTGTGCCTTTAAGTCAATTTTAAACTGGAAAACGAACATTTACAATCCTAGATTTTGATGCAAGCATCTGCAGGCAATATCTAGATGGCCTGTTAAAACATATGTCTGAAAACCAGCCCTGTGTGAGGACGTTGGGCAGATACTGATCTACAATTATCTGCTACTGCAGCCTGCACCATTTGCCATTCACACCTTCAAAAAACTTTATAGAAACTAGCTAATTAATCCTTTATCCTATACACAAGAGTCCTGCTGGTTTTGAGAGGCTTCATGAATTTGTCACCAAGTGATCCAGTGCAGAAATGTACAAGTACAACAGCTCTAGTCACACCTTAAAAGGGCTGAGTCACTTGTCTGCCTTCCATGGGGGCAGCAGGCTGAAAATCCTACCTGCTGTAGGTCACAGAGCCACTGGCTGCCAGTAGGTCAGCAC
This sequence comes from Eopsaltria australis, assembly GCA_034509425.1. NCBI lineage: Eukaryota > Metazoa > Chordata > Aves > Passeriformes > Petroicidae > Eopsaltria > Eopsaltria australis. The sequence continues at coordinate 1,388,380 of JAVTVJ010000067.1, read as the reverse complement.
CCCTGACATTGCAGGCTGCTGATGGCTCCCCAGCCCTCACTTCTAGCTGAGATGAGCTGTGATGAACCGAACATGGCTGCGTGAACAGAGCCTCTGGCTTCTAATCACCAAAAGTGAAACTCACCCAGATTCACCAAGCAGACGCTCTTAGTACTGCAAGACTCCGGTTAATAAGCAAGAGCAGGGATGTTACTACTAGTCTTACCAGCCCTGGTGACATTAAGTACTTACAAAATCAGCATTCATTTTTGTGGCTTGCAAAGTCCACCTGGATCCCTAAGGAGAAAACAGACAGCTGTGAAGCCTTCAAGATGTTCTGTGGGGCTAGAAAACATGGGGACAGAGAAGAGGGCAGTGCTGGAGGTCTTATTTCCATCTATTCCTTTCCTTCCCTTCCCTGTAACACCTGTCTGCAGACAGGGCACATTCTTCCCCTCTCACTCTCCTGTGCCAGACATCTGGCAGGACTCTGAAGGGCTGGGCAGCAGTGATGGTGGAAGACCCTGGACACCTGGTAGGAGGGTGGCCCACTGTGTCCCCAGGATGCTTTGGTGTGGCCCCAGGACAGAGGTGCCAGCTGAGGCTGGCAGAAGGAGCTGTACACACTGTACTGTACCTGCTGATCAAACAGGGCCCAGAACATTGGCAGCGGTATGAAGAGGAAGAGGACACGAGTCACCATTTTAACCTCCCCAATCAGCTGTTTCTAAAAGGGAACAGTCAAAAAGGTAAGCCAGGGGTGTAAAGCCAACAGGTGATTCAAGCCACAAAGCATAACTCCTATTTCTTTCTGAATGGCAGTTCTTCATTGCACTTACATGTGACACGGGATATGTTTGCTTTGGTACATTTCAGTGCAGCACCAAAACCATCCATTAAGGGTCAGGAGAGTACAGATGTGGGAAGGGACAGGAACATGCATGTGAGGAACAGTGTGGCCAGGCCAGGCTTACTGTCTCCCATCTGTCTGCCCATCTCCCCCTTCCCACTCCAAACCCACCAGGCAGAGCATCACTTACTGAGTATTTTTCTGATGCCCAGTCCAGCCAGTGATCTCTCTTTGGAATCTCACGGGAGCGGTTCTTCAGCCGGTTTTTAATAGCAAACTAGGGAGAAAAACAGGTGAGTAACTCGTTCATGCTGTACCTGCCCTTGTCACATTCCCAAATTGCAACTGCCTTCCCCATCCCCAAATGTAAGTAGTGCCAGAACATTGAAGGGGGTGGGTTGTTAAACACCTCTAAAATCTCAGATTTGATGCTTTATGATGAATTGTCTTCAGGGAAGTTTCTATGACACTGGTTGATTAAAGGTATGATGTGGGAATGAATCACAGAATCATTGAATCTTAGAATATCCTGTGTTGGAAGGGACCCACAAGGGTCATTAAAGTCCAGCTCCTGGCCTGTTTATGCTGTGTGCTTCAGTCACTGAACACACTGAGCCACCCTGGCAAAAAATGTGAACATTTTTACTTTTTAAATTTTTACTTTTTTAATTTTAAGTAAAAAATTACTTAGAAACCCTATCTTTAAGATCTTGCCTGTTTCCCCAAGGTAAATTTGGCACTAGGATTGACCTAGATAAAAAGAAAACATCTGCTGTTAGCAACAGCTTCCTGAAATAGAAACATCATTATCCACCTAATAATAAGAGAGAATTTTTCCCACATACTGTATTCAGCTCACACACCATGAAAAACAATTTATAAGGCTCTAATGCAACTTCAGCAAGTGTCTCTTGCATTTACATGAACATGCTGAATGTCCATAATATGAATGTGTGCTATTACTGTCTGCTGAACTGATAAAGTTCAAAAAAATTATTCAACTGAAAAAAAAATTGAGTCATGTATCTGATACTCTCTGAGTTTCTGAATTTTCCTTTCAGTTCAGTCTCCACCAGCATTTTCCACTAGTGGTTCTACTGACATCAACTGAACAGATCATGGAGCTAAGGGAAAACAATTGAAATGCTGAAGGAATAAACTAGGACCTAAATATGTATCTTATTCCTTACAGCTCATCAGCAAGACATCCAGAAGCAGCATAGAGAAGAACTCCAAAAGCCACCTCCCCTTTCCCTTTGCACCTTTTTGTCCTGCAACCTCAGAGTCAAGCATGAAAAAGAAAATTGCACACACTTACACCAATGCATTTGCACACTTCCAGCAAGACGTTTCCTTGTGGTGGTGTTTTTCTGTACAGTCCACTTCCAGCAATGAACACAACTGAAAAAATATTATAATCCAAATGGGAATTCACATGGCTGAAGCTCAATCCTGCACTGGCTTCTGGGAAGGATCCCCCACCCCTTTATTCAACAGAAATGCTCTGTCCTCAGGGCTCACAGGATCGCACTTTAAGCTAAATAAATACACAGGACTCCTTTAATGCCTACAGATAGAAGAAAATGCAACATCCTACAAGAGGCAGTGTGATCCCTAGAAAGTCACCACTGTCTAATTATCTGCTCTGGCACAACAGGCACCTCTACATCTGATTCATGCTGGGCACCAAAACTTTGAAAATTCACTCTGCTTTCTCTAGTCTAAATTCAGTTCACATTGAATCACTGCATCTGATGTTGGAAATCAACCTTCACCCATGGAAGCATGTGAGGATTAATCCAGATACAACACAGGCTCTGTGCACTTGCATCTCACACACATTTCAGTGGAAACTGCCCAAAGATCCCTGCCTCACACACAAACGTTAACAGAAATTACCTCCATTTATGGTTTCCACAAAGGGATATACAATTTAAGATACTGTTTTGTCTTGGTTTTCTCCTCCAAAGCACGAAGAATATCAGAATGAGACTTCAAAATCCTGTCAGAGATGGAGTTATCTGATTGTGTATCACTTGTCCTGCTCTATGAGAGCCTTTGAGCACATTGGAATTCCAAAGAGATTAGTAAGGAGAAGCACAGTAAAAGCTGAGCATGAAATCCATATAATAAACTAACCTGAACTTTTAAAACTAACTCAATTGTCTGGGTCAGTCCACAGACAGTGGAGAATAGCAGGTACCTCTGTCCTAACACAGGAGGCCTGAGACACTGCAGGTAACTTTGCTCTTTTCTGACTATGAAGACCTTTAGCATCCAGGTTTGACTTGCAGAGCTGTGAGAGACCTCTGAAGTCAGTTTAGACTAGTTGCACTTTGCATTTGTGCAAAATCACCCAGAGTGAGTAACTGCACTACCCAATTTTTACCATCTCCCTGTGAAAACATTGCTGCTTTTAAGAAGGTGATCCATTAGGTTTGCTGAAATACCTTCTGGCAATGCCATTGACTCCTTTGGGAGCTGATGTTCCTGCATTAGGTTTGGCATTTGGAATTAAATGGTATCAATCTACCCCATCCTTCAGAAACTGTAGCAGCCCAGAAAATCTCGCTCTAAATCTGCCTCTAAATCTATCCTTGCTTTCCATCAACACAGGGAGAGGGCCAGTCAGGGCCAAAAGGGTATTTTCTCCAGTTCTGCATGCTGCTCACATAGTCGAATATATCACTTCCCAGAGCATTTTAGCATGTCACAAAAGAACAGAGAGATGCTTTGCCAGGCAAGATGTGGAATCTGGCAGCAGGACACTAGCTAAAAACACATTTCCACCAATGCCCTCTCTGAAACTGCAATATTTACACATTCGTTTTCCCCTGGGCAACTACTGCTCTGCTAGAAACATTCATCACAGTATGGTGCACAGTGTGGCCCTAAACTGATAGGAACAAGCCACAGGGGAAAATAGAACCTTCTCAGGCCCGTGACCATGCACTTTTTTGAAAATAATTGCTGTAACGTTAGCTGTGGCCTGATGACATTTCTTCAGTTTCCTGATTCTTCTCCCTGATGGAAATCCGAGTGGAGACAGCAACATTCACATTCTCTAGGGGACAAACTTTTCACATCCCAGATGCTGCAGTGAAATCACACAACTGCTTGGTCTCTCAGTGAAGGTAACATGCTGAATGAGAAGTCACCCCATGCTGTGTCAAAAGCTCACAAATGCAGTGTAATAGGGGGACTGCTCTTCTCAGCAGCTTGCAGCTGTGAAACTAAAGCTAATGGGGTGTCCTCTGCACTGGCTACCAAGGAGTGACAGTAAAAACAGGGAGATTGCTGAATGTTTTGTAAAGGTTGAAGAAGAAATCTTGACAGGTACATTAACGGGGCTAAGATGCAAGCATTAAGAAGCATGGGGATTGTGGCTGTCTCCTGATACTTGGATAATAAGGATTTTTTATTGCAACATAATTATAAGTTGTCACTGTAATTGTGCGAATTACTTCAGCCAAGCAAAGTGAGACAGCTCAGAACAAAGTAACATCTCATTTAGCTCCTTCTGCAGCACACAGACCCAGCAGCAGAAGTCTGAGCCACTAAAGATGGCCCTGAGCTGCAAGAAGCCCATGGAAAGATTAGAAGTAGCATGTTAAACTTCTCTTCTGTAAGCTGGGGGTCTCTGAGGACTGCTCAGATTGCAGTTCAAAGGCCATGCCTGCACACAGGCAAAGCTGCAAGCCATCAGGAGAATCATTTTGGTGCCTCCATTTGCATTAGAGCAAAGCAATTAGACTGTGAAACATCCATCAGACCACCCCCTTAACAGTATCATGATAAAAGATTGCAGGAAAACCATGGTCTGCCCACCATCAATGAACTACAGATATTTATTGCTCTTCTGAACTGGGGAATTGCTGGGTGACCTTGAACCCTTTCATTTTCCATCGCAGTATCCACCCAGAATTAGTGAATTTGTGCGTTTTCTCATCTACCCATGGACTCAAAAATGGTAAGTCCTATTACAGGCATCACTGTTTCCACTCACCAAGTGCCAACACCATCAGTGCTGCTGGGACGCCAAAAGCCAGTGCATAACAATCCTCTCCAAAACATTTCACATCCCCTGAAAAAGAAGTCAGAAATAAAAGCAGTTCATTACATCTAGACTTATGTTACTGGGGCTTTTGATTTGTTTCCCTAAATCAGTCACTTCCCCTGATTTTAAATCTTCTTTGCTGGTGCTTGACACTGTGAATTGAATCTCCTTGAAACAGTTGTCCTCCCTTGATGAAGACAATTTGGAAGCAGGATTAGTGTCTGCCAGCAAAAGCAGCTGGTAATGGGATATTGATGCAAATGGTAGAAGGGAGGGGGCAGACAAATAGGTATAAAGAAGTACTAGGAACTGTAATTGGGGGGGAAAAAGTACATTTAAAATAACCTGAAGCCATTCTGTATTTGACTGGATCTAAATAACAAGTGTTGTGTTTCCACATTCTTTGTGCCAGCTGCATCAGTCTTGAGTGAAAAAACCTGAATCTGATTTCATAGCGACCTACAGTGGACAAAGTGAAAGCCAATGCCTGCACTGCGTAAGTGGGAGCTCAGGATAAGCCTTAGAACTCCAGTTCCCTTTCTCACCACCACCACCGATCTCACTAGGGGCAGCCTGCTCCAAATGTCAGGTCTTGCAGCAACCCATTAGGAAGCCAGGTGTGTTACAGCAGGAGTTGGATCAGTCTGAGTTGTGGGTCACTGAAACCCTGCACCTCTTGGACCAGATCAGTTCTTGCACCGTGCTCCAGCTGCAAACAGCAAGCTGGCACTGGGCTCTGAATGCCAGGAGACAGACATTACTGCATTCTTACATGGATAATGACAAAATGGCTGAAGTAAGCCAACAGAGTTTACAGGAAACCAATCCATGAAGGCCTCAGCTGCTCCTGTTTGTTGTGGCTGGAAAGTCACAGACAGCTGCACAGCTGTGTACATGCATAGCATTTATTTACTTACTTTCAGCGAATTAGCTGCAATCCAACAAAGCTAAGAGCAACATTATGGGCATATTGAACTTCTAACATGCTAAATGAGTTGGACTTCTCTACCTAAAAGTATATATTTCATATTTGTACCAAATGTCTACAAACTGCATTTCCTACTCTTCCAAGAAAAGATTTCATGCTTAGCAAAAATATTACTCTTTCCCCATCCTCTCCACTTCAATTCCATGTTGCAACTAGTTTATACTGGCATATGTTTTGATGCTTGAAGGGACTGGATTTTCATCTGCCCATTGACTACATTAAGCAAAAGCCCTTCCCAACTGAATGCTGACCTGGAGACACCGGAGAACGAATGAGTAAGAGATACAGCATTTGTCTTTGTCCCTGTGCATGGTGTAAACATGAGACAAGAGCCTGTTGAAATGACACTCCAAACAAACAGAGCGTTCTGGATGCCACGGAATGGAATGAAAAAAATGGCAAATAAATGTGAAAACTACCTTGTCCCCGTCCCCATCACCTATGACCTGCTGCTCTGCCTCTGTGCCTGTATTTAGAGTGTGCCAATCCCTTTGGCTTCGAAGTGCTGTGATACAATGAAGTAAGTGCAGCACGGCTTGGGGACTAAAAAGGGTTTTGCAAGCAGGCTAGAATATAAAGTAGGTCTTAAATGGGGCATAGGCCTGTGCTTTGTCTTCAAGGCTAGTTGCTCAGGGCAGCAATCTTGCAAGCAGACCCACGCAGACAAGCCTGATTGCCAGGACAGAGCCCACCAGAAGTCAGCAGCACCCTGTGGGAGGGAGAAGGTAGGACTTTGAAACCAGCCCTGCTAAGTTTTTCAGCCCTGACACTGCACAGGACAGCAGAGCACATTTCCCATCCATAGTTTATCTGAAGGCAAGTCCTTCACAAGCAATGGGGATTAGATATCCATATAGGTCCTTCCACCTCTCATATTTTAATTCTGCAGTTCAGACTGGCTTTGAAATACAACCAGGAATATAATTTCTGTGACTTGTCTGCCTATATTATAAATCTGTTACGCTGCTACAGCAGGATTAACAAGGAGTAAATGCAATACACTGACCACTCCACCGATAGTATAATTTTTGCCATTCTGTTGTCGTAAGGGTCTAACTGTGCACAGCAGAGTAGTTAGAGGGCAGCTAATTTATTGTTTTAGTCTAAATCCACACTGACCTCTTAATACAGGAGTTACAAACGTGGAGATCAAACTTCCAGCATTAATGGATAAATAGAAGATGGAAAAAAACTTGCTTCTCTCCGAGGTCTAAAACAAGAGAAGACAATGTCAATGTCATGGCTAACGCACAGCATTGGGCTTGCAAATTGAACACTATCAATTCTCTTGTTAGGAAAGCTGAGTAAATATTGACAGAAAGTGCATAAAATGTTAAGCAAACTAGCTTGTGTTCAGGTGATGGTAAAAGCTCACACAAATCAGCTCATGTTACTTGAGAAGTGCTTTGGGGCTTTTTGGCATTTCAGAGGAAAAGCCGCTGCTTTGAGTGTTGTGAGACTGGAAGGAGGGGAAAGCATTTACTTATTCAGAACAAGTAGCATGATTCAGATCCTTTGTCACCTAATTCAATCCAATTTGGCATGGTTTGACAAGCTCATAATTCCTTCCCATGTCTGAGCTCTTTTTTTTCCCCCTTCTCTCCCATGCAGAAATAGAAAAAGAAACCTGTATATTTTAAAGAACTGGTAATCACAGCATAGATTAGAGAGTGTCAGTGATTGAGAAGCATCCATCAAAGAGGAGACCACCAAGGTGATGCCAGTCAACCTCAAACTAATAGGGTAAATTAAATCCACAGGAACAAATTCAAGAGCTGAATTCAAGAGATAAACTCTAAGAGAAAGAGTTCTGAATTTAACTTAAGTTGTAACATATTATAGTTCATAGAGTCAAAGGATTCCTGTTGATCTTCCTGTGTAATCATAATTTGGAAGGAACCAAGAATTTGATGCAGAGTTTGGTCCTTTTTGCAGGAGCAATGTGTGTGTGCAGTCTCTCCTTGCTGGTGGGACGGATGTGCATGCACAGTCACATGTGTGCTGTACACAGTGTTAACCTCCTTCCTGTGCCTGGGTGGGCCAGCAGAGAGGAGAAACAAAAGCAGACTACCTGACCCACCCCATGCTCATGTGTATCACCAGCTCTGGGACACCTGAGTTGATAAAGGTAGTAGGGAATATTGTGTCAGACATGGCATGGTGCCTGGCAGAGAGCTTCTTAGGGCACCTTGAGCCTCATCTCTGTGACCTGAGCATCATTTGAATGCAAAGCTGTAACTTAGCTGAGTGCTAGGAAACTCCTCAGGGAGTGTTGTTCTGTCTCCTTTCCTTCTAATGTGTCCTGCTTCTGTCTGCTCCCTGAGACAACAATATTCACACGGCTAGAAAACTGGAGAAAATGTGAAGAATTGCAGGCAGCTAAAAGAGGACAGCTTTAAAGTAATGAATCCTGAGCTCCAAAAATGTAACAAAACTTCCTGTAACTGATGGTGCAGCCAACAGGAAATATTGCTAGCTCATATGGCAAGAAGCCTCTTATCACCGGGAATTACTGCAGGGAAGAGGGGGAGGTGGGAGAGCACGAAAGGGCTTCTCTTTATGTCCCCTTGTAAAGTGGGTGGTGAGAAGGTGAGGGTGAAAGCCCCATCACCTCCCACTGCCACCCACTAAGGAGTCTGGGGGTCTGCTTACTTGGATTAAGGGCTTTCTGCCTTGACCTAGCACAGTTAAGAGGACCCCATCAACTTGAGCTTTTGGCTTTTCCACAATTTTATTTCCTAGAGTGTTCAAGGATGACCCATACACTCCTCATAAATTATTTATCCTGGACTAAAGGATTTGAAAGCCTTATAAAAAATCACCTCCACAGCGCATTTTCATGGTTAAAAGAAAACAGCAGTGGGTCTTACTATCTGTTTTATTCCATTCATTGCTGGTGGGTTTTGAAAACCTGGAACTTTCTACTGCTAAACTAGTAAAATTGTATTTCCTTTTTCATTCTACCTTTGTGACTGGTTATTTGTCATCATAAAAAAACCAGAGAAATGAGCAGTCTCAGCAATCTTCCCCATTCCTGGATAACCTCCTGTGGGTTGTCGAGGGTGGTGCAGTAGAGCCCCCACAGTCCTGCCCTCCTCTAGCCAAATTCTCATGAGATATCTTTAACCCCCTGTATCTCAGAATTTCTGAGAACTGTGGTAAACTCAAGCATGCAGCTCTTGACATGATAAAATCTAGAGCAACAATTACCAAAAAGAATGCAGTAGTTAGAGAAGAGGACAGTGATGCATAAAGAATTTGGAGCATCTTATTTCACACATTTTCAGATTTTAGTGATGGAAAGAAAAATGGTCAGAGAACAGCTGAAATAACTACAAAAATAATGACCCAGAAGCTTGCAAATTACACTGATTGGAATAAAGAATTTTCTCCCTATTGTCTTAATCTTCAGAGCAGACACACATTAACAACATGATTTGGATTTGCTAATTTGAGAAAAGGTACTGTACATGTTAATCCTGATCTCCTTGGCAACCACAAAATAAAGAAACAAAGAGAAAGCTATTTAGCACCTTAAACACCATACTGTACTGTTTGAAAGCAGCTTTGGTCCCTAATTAATATGTGCAGCAGCTTCACATTCATATAACATATCACAAATATCATTTTGTTCAGGCATTTTTAACTTGGACTCCTAATCCCATAGACAAAGGCATTTGGAAATCTCCTGCAGATAAATCTATTTTCCCTATCTGACCTCCTGCCAAATCAGTCCCCATCACTGTCTGTAGTAGTACTGTTCTCAAAGCTGCAGATCCAAGACTATTATGCTCCTGAAGTACTAAAAAGGGGATCAGATTGATGTTGTGCATTTACCTCAAAACATAAACTTGTCTCAAGAATAGCAGGGGCAATTTAGTTATTTATACACAGAACTACCTCATCTCTAGTTTTCAGATGAAACAACTAAGCCTGTGCACTTAAGGGTTCAGCTGAAGTTTATTGGTGTCCTGAAAATTAAGGGGGAATCAAATGCTTCATTTCATTGGGAATTTTCAAAACTTATTTCATCCTACCTAGAGTGGAGAAAAATAAAACATAAGTCCCCTCAAACACCACTCCAGAGGAGAGAAATATTCTGGTTGGCCTCAAACTTCATTCCTCACAAAATCAAAACTTCTCATTCCAATTCTGATGACTTAAACTTCCTACCACATAACATAAAACATTTGTTTCTTCTGAAAGGCCAAGTCATTTCAAAATGGTAAAATAGAAAACTTTCTGTTTTGGAAAGAACGAATAGAGCAGAACACATTGTTCTTATCAGAATGCGTTTTACAGTTTTCTTTCTCTAAATTAGTTTTTCTTGAAGGTAACACACAGGTGAATGTTTGAGCCTTTGTATTTGATAAATTTGCTGGAGAGATGTAGTCTGAATGCTGGAGAATGGGTACAGGCCCACACAACCACAGACAGTTCAGGTTTTCTCTCTGTAACTCAGCTGTAGTCATAAATTTGGGATAATAATATGTATGTGCCTGAGAGGGGTGCTGAGATTCATTAGCTGAAGTCTATAAAACACTCTGAAGATAAGTGTTACATATTATCATACTGTAATTAGGTGGTAATTGAAAGATGCTGGATAAACACTATTAATCATTAATATTCATAGAAGTAGCACTTGTGTAAATGCTGCTGTTGGACCTCTTAGAATTATTTTGGGACCACTTTTGGTGCAGCAAGCCAGGATGCCCAAGCACTGGGATGCATGCAGCTATCCTAGAGCATGTGTGCTGTGCTGCCAGCCTGCTTTTGGTCAGAGTTGTGCCAGCTGGGGAGGCTGGTGACCACCAGAGCACTGCTGATCCCTCCTCTGCAGCATCCCCTAAAGCACCAGGTGCAACTGACAGCATGCAGACACACCTGCAGGTGGATCTGCTTTGGACAAGTACCATGGAACGTCCCATGTTTTGTTACTCCTTAGTCATCATAAGCTTCATCACTTCAGCATCACTCAGTTCATATGCAGAAAGCACAACTCTTCTCATAATTTTAAATTTAGTGTATATTATTTAATTTCATGTTGACTTCATACTGAGGCATTGCAAAAGACAAGGAGAAAATGGCCCTATCAGACTTCTTATCTGAGGCCAAGGGGCCAACTCTTATCCAACTTTACCAGTACTTTTCCTGACACACTATTAGTCTAATTCCTTCTTTAAAGCCTCCATTGATGGGAATTTCCATCTCCAAAAGGCCCTAGTATTTTCCAATATTTCTCTAGATCTATTTTTGAAAAAATTTTTGTACTGTCAGTCCTAAATAATCCTCCTTGAGTTTAAGCCTACTCATCACAGACTCCAACACTTATTTTCTTTTTTTTGTAATTGTGGCCTTCTACATATTTGAGACTTATGCCATGCACAGAACTTGCTGATTTGAATACTTGTCATTAGGAAAATAGAAATTTTTATTTGTGTGTTGGGTCAACTTAAATCTATTTAACATGAAGTCAATTTAAAAATTTAGCATTTCGCCTGAGGATTAGCACTTCCTGACCTGCTTTGCTTATTTAAGCACTACCTTATCCCTGGTTGAGCCCCTGTGCTGAATAATGGGAGTTTGAGATTAGTGCAGATGAAGGGCTAAGCACTCATGACAGAGAATGAGGACACAAAGCACCTGGACTACAATTCACAGGATACACAGCACAAACAGAGCTAAACAGAAACATTTTCTCAATTCTTCAGAACTTTCCATTCTGAAATATCCAGAGAACATTCTGCATTACGTGCAAAAGCCTGGAATTTCCTACAGTTCTTTCTGAACAATATCTGAGACACAGACTGTGATTGATTTGAGGAAAAAATCCCACGGAAGCATAGGCTGGTGATACAACCTTTCCTTTCATTTGCTGTATTCCACTGCAGTGCATTATAAACACCCCTGTTAAGCTGGTTTATGATATATACAGTTCCATGATATGCAAGACAGGATTTTTCAACTACTCTGATGTCCAATTAACATTTAGATAATTTGATGCAATTATGACCTATCCTTTCCAGTATAAATCCCATTCTGCTGTCATTTTGCCTTCCTGAAGCATCTAGATTCTCTCAAGTCTCATGTCTTACTATATTTTTTCCAACAAACTGGCCCTTATTCTAGCACAAAAGGATTTTTATCACATAAGCATCCTCACAAAGTAAGCAGACACTGCAAATTTTAGGAAAGAAAAGAAGTCTTACATGTTCCTCTTCAAACTGGTCCCCACCAAATGCAGAGACACAGGGCTTGATACCTCCTGTTCCAAGGGCGATCAAAAACAGACCAACCATAGACAGGACCCTTCATGCAAGAACAAAAATATCACCATAGCAAAACCTTTACAGTGCTCATGGGAGCATTTTAGTGTCACCCAACCATGATTCCTCTGCTAATGTTGTCTTTTGCACATGGGTAGTGATGATAAGCCAGATAAACAAACAAATTAAATATCCTAATAGTTTGAAAAACAAATTAATTTCTAATTTCTGCATTCTGTACCAGTCAATTAACTGAACTGTTTTTGTCCATTTCTTGTTGTTGTTCTGAGGTCCAATGGACATACAGGAGATCAAAGATTGGTGGAATTGTTTTTCACTCATATGACAACAAAAGATTTCAGAGACCAATTCAGAAAAATAAAAAAAAAGGAAAAGGGGAGTACTTTTTGCAGCCTTCTAGCCTATGAAAGAGCAGACAAGCTGTTGGAATTAGACTCATTCTTATGTGCTTTCCAAAATACCTTTGTTGGCCTGACAGATTATGTCTCTAGGGAACAAGAGTATCAGGACTGGCCAGGTCTGGGACAAAAGAAAACTGTTCTGTAAACAACATGTGCTCCTGCCTGCATGTGCATATTTTTTGAGCCTTGACCACACAACCAAAACCAGCTTGGTGGTTTCAAAGACACTACTCTGACAAGCCTATCAGTTCAGAATCTAGAGGGTTGTATCCTGTGGAAGAGACAGACCCTTCCCCTGTCATCAGAAAACGTACTTCAGTTTTGTGTTCCCATGCACATGGGGGAACCTTGCTGAGCTGGGCAGCTGTCTGATGAAATGAGGGAGGAAGGAGCCTGGTGCAGGCAGTTGGATGGAGGAGACCAAACCAGTACCATGGTATGGTAGAGAGGGGTGATCCCCAGTGCCTGTGTCAAAGGGGTTAGAGTCTGTGTGGTGATTTCCAGCTCCACCTGGCATGTTCACACACTAGATCCACCCTTCTGCTCTTACTCAGACATTCTTAATCCTTCCCCAATGAAAGTAATCCATGCACAAAATGCTGCCCTGATGGAGGCAAAACAAATTACAGACTTGGGTAAACCAACTACCATCACAACCTGCTAACAGCACTGCACCTTCAAGGGCTACTTACACATGAACTGCCTGGTTGCCCAGGGATGGAATGGCACCGACTGACTTTATCAGATGGCCAACAACATACACAATGGAGAGGTAGATGATCGTCCTGTGAGGAAAGCAAACAGCAGTGACTGAAGGTGCTGGGTGATGTACAATCTGAAAACAAAGGGTGCCCATGAGCCCTGATATGGCAGCTCTACTTGGCAGACACACAAGGAACTGGTTTGTTCCACCACTGGTACAGCAGGCAGCTCTAATTCCTTTATGTCAACATTGAGTGCACCAGAAGGAATAGATATGCAAATAGGTTCAGATCAAGGAGGGATAGCCCCTGCTGTATTTGTAGACATTACTGAGCAGAATAAATGAAAAATGTTCCAGTCTTGTCACACATGGAAGACTGCAAAAAGAAGAGCACTGTTCAGGTCCAACTCAGTTTCCAAATTACTAATAACTGGCATTTTGTAGGATGTGCATAAGTGAATTGCTTGACTGGAAGGAATCTCTAGAGTCTGTTGCCCACATTCAACCCACCTAACCAACAAACCTGAATTAGGAGTGTGGTTTCCTCATTTTAAGTCTGTTTTGGATCCCAAGTACCTCTGAAAGACTGAGCTTATCTCTCTGCCTCCCATATGTTGGTGAGGGAGAAGAAGAAATATAAGCAGGATGATAAGACCCTGGATTATATTCTATTCCTTCATCACCTTCAGGATTAAGAGAAATCCATGTATTCATCTGCTGAAGACATGTACAGAGGGAATCAGATACTTCTAAGGACAGAGACACTAGAAGAAGTCCTATAAGCTTTGAGCATGGAAGAGGTTCCTGATGCATTGAAGCCCTGGTTGCAACAGCTAATTTAGCACCACATCCATCAGACTATTCTAAAAGCCCCTCTAATCTGTTAACTGTCCTTGGTATTGCCCAAGGTCCAGCTACTACAGCAAAAGCCACATCCTATTAAATTATAGGGATTACTCCAAGGAAAGTCTCTTGCCTAACACACCAGTGTCTGTATAAGGATTTACCTTCTCACAGCATCATCCTGCAAGACAGACATTCTCAAATACCAATGAACATTGCTTGGTGACCTTAAATAATTAATTTAATAAACTCCCACCGTTATTTTCTCCATTCAAATGGAAAAGAAAATTACTAAAACTGAGCACAGACAAGAAAGAACACTGATAGTTCCTTAAGAACTTTCTTCTGGATAGGCATATGGCATCTGTCTGTTTCCTGTTGAGACTCTTCTGCCAGACAGGCTTAGTCCTAGAGAGAAGGGTTCAGTTGCATTTTATCACCCTGACAGCCAAGACTCATCAGACAATAAAAAACAGTGCCAAGCAAAGAAAGTCCTATATCCAGCTGCTCATCACCAGTCTGGGGCAGATGTTGGCTCCACAGCTTATCATCAGAAGGGAAGACTGCCTAAGGACTCTTACTTAGGAACAGTTTACCTGGTTATGTGCTGACGGAGATGATTTGAGAGAACCCAGGTTTCTCAGGCATAAAAGTGGGTGTGCTGACACATTACCTATGCTGTGAGAAGTGTAAGTGCATTACAGTTACTGACATTCCATCTGAATCTGTGAGATCTACATGATGACATTGCTTCCTCACTATCTTTGAATCCTGCTCAGAAGCAGATCTTAGCAAACTGAGGGTCAATTGCCCTACACCTCAGCTTCCTGAAGTCAGCCAGGGAAGGACAGTGGAGGAAAAGTGTGCTTGTAACATTTGATTTGTCCTAACTCTGTTGCCCATTGGCCTTTGGGTGTTAGATAAGCACAGAATAGCATGAGCAAACAGATCAGCTCTCTTAAGAGAGAGGAGCTGACCTTCACAAATGTGTCTTTGCTGCCCTGT
Organism: Eopsaltria australis; assembly: GCA_034509425.1. Classification (NCBI taxonomy): domain Eukaryota; kingdom Metazoa; phylum Chordata; class Aves; order Passeriformes; family Petroicidae; genus Eopsaltria; species Eopsaltria australis. The sequence continues at coordinate 1,373,267 of JAVTVJ010000067.1, read as the reverse complement.
GAGCTAGCCCAAAACTGGGAGCACACACAGCACTGCCCTTGCACAGGCTGCTTGGTGTCAATGCATGCTGACTGAATTAGAGAGATGTCCTCACTTACTTGTATTTCCCCAGCCACGAGTCTGCCATGATGGCTCCGATGACAGGTGTGAAATAACACAACGCGGAAAAGGCATGGTACACAGCGGTGGAGAGATTCTCATCCCAGTGGAAGAAGCTTAAGAAATACAGTGTCAGGACAGCTAAAAGGAAACAAAAATATCATATCAGATAATTAATGCGTATCTCTGCAGGTAAGCAGGATCACAGTGGCAAAAAAATAACTGATTTGTCTAGCAACTGAGCACCGGTGTGGAAAGATTTGTGCTTCCAAACCTGTACCTCATCATCTCTGACACAGGAGAAGCTAAAATGAGATATAGGAGTATCCAACATTCTTTGCTCATAAACATTTATGTTTAGCTGAAAAAGGTATTTTCTAGCTTATCTTACCCTAACCTGTGGTTTGGTTTATGCACATTTTCTATTTGCAGATTAGGTGCCTGTAAGATTCAATTCCCAAACACACTGATTGCACATCAACGATGAAAGACATCACACAGTAGAAAACCAGGTTTGATACAGACAATTGTATAATAATTTAGACTGGAAGGTACATTTGGAGCCCTCTAGTCCCAACTTCTTCTCATACATAGCAGATATAGCAACAATGTTAGGGTACACTGTTCATACATGCATTCCAAAATATCAATTAACTTTGAAAGACAGCTGATAGCACACACAGCACAGCTCAGAAACACCAATCCAGTATGCATAAAGACCTCGGGCTGGGAAAGTCACTCCCCAGACACAAGCCACATACCTCGCATGCCATAGTAGGAGAAGCGCTCGCAGAACTCGTTCACCACAATGAAGGCAATGCTCAGGGGGTAGTTGGAGCCACAGAGTTTCTGTGGGAGACAAACAAGAACATCCTAGCTGTCAAAGCCTTCACCCCAGCAATATATTCCCACAGTGTCTGAGTGGTGGAGAGGAGAGGAGCCCAGACCAAAAACCAAGTGCCCACTGCTGCTTGACTGGCCTGTGAGCTGGACTCAAAGGAGAGAGTGGACCTCACGCTACTCTTGCTGTGATTAAGGCTCCCCAGTGAATCGGCCTGGCTGACGTGGGCCCAGTAAGGACTGCCATGGGGATTAGCGGGCTGTCAGCAGCCCACCATGCTTGTAGATCCAGGAGCTCCACTGGAAGGGTGCTACCAACTCTCGACTGCAATGCAAAAATGTCACTGAGACCAAAACACCACGTTTGGATGCCTTTTCTTCTGCACCTCATATAAAGCTACCACTCTGCCCCAAAACTGCTCCCTCTTCTAGTACTAGGCCTTGCCTCAGAAACTGAGAGATCCCAGGGTACTGCTGTCTGCTTCTGTGTGTGACGCTGCTCCCTCTCCCAATCTCTGCACCTCACTTGTGCTGAGCTGTGCCACCACTCACTGGAGTAGAGCATCAGCCCTCTGTCCAGCATCCCTCAGGCATGGCATCCATTTCATATTCCAAGATTGCTGGCATAGCTATGGATAATTCAATTTATTAATCAGAACTTAAAAAAACCCCAGTGATGGGACTGTCAAACCTGTCTGAGTGTGGCCACTCTTTCGCTGAGCCCTGACTTTACTCCAGCTAACATCAGCACTTCCCAAGTGAAATAGAAGGCATTAAACAGATGAGTCTTGGCACGACCTTGTGTGGGCCTCTGTCCCTCTTGCTACCCCACAGTGGTCTGAGCTAAGCAGCTTTCAGCTTCCAGCTGCTTAGTAGCTCCACTGCCTCGCAACAGGAAAGCAGGTTTTCACAGCACTGCCCAGCCTCTGCCAATTAGTAGGAGAGAGGGGCTGGCCATGGATTTGGTGAGAAATTTGGGGGGAGTGTGATATTAGCAGATGCAACTATATTTATAGTTTTAAAGAGGCATAGTATGGGCCAGTGAAGTAAGATGAACTCTTCATATGCATTTCTGTGCCTCATGTTGGAAATAATGAATTCCTGCATTTCTTCCCAGAGTCCCAAATGCAAATACAGTACCAAAATAGATGTGTTTATTCAGGTTTATTTCTCCACCAAGAGACCTAAGCTTGTTTGGATTCCCAAAGCAATGACATCAAGTTTAAAAGGGTCTAGCTTAATGATGTTGTCTTCCTCAAGATTATGAAAGAGCAACAAAACAGACTGACTGTAAAAAATCAAAACTCCACAACTCCCACCTCCCCCTACTTGCCATTACTTAACCCTCTAAAGACAAATATTTTTGTCCATTTTTATATATAATATATATGTATATATTTTTCTCACTATTAATGGGCTGCCTATTTATAAGAAACCCTTGATCTTTTTGCTTTACTAGAGTAAATACATAATTATCCATTTCACTTATGATTTACTCTGAAACCATTGTGCTCAGCAATATGGCTTGCAAGAAAGAGTGGGCTCCCTTGGAAACTGCACTGGGGCCTCCTGCTTTCAGACTAGCCTAAAAATGGTGGCATATATAAGCTGTAAATGCACAAACACACAACCATATGCACACAGAGAATATTTTTCTCCAACAAGTTTTTCATAATAAAAGTAGAAAATCCATATGAGGCAGATTATGTTTCGTGTGGGTGCTGGGAGGCATTTTCTGAAACTGGAAGTAAAATTGTACAACAGGGATTTTTTTCTTTCTCTTTCCCAGACCTCACTATGCATACCCATGGCATTTAATAACATTTGGTGGAGATGCAGAGAGTGACTGTTCAAACCAGGTGGACAGGTGGCTGGAGTGCTGCTGCCTGAACTCACCCCTCCATACCCCGTGAACAAGTACCAGCAGATTCATCTGCACTGGTTTAAGGTGCAGTGACTAATTTCAGCCACTCCTGCTCTGGAATGGGCACCTCCTACAGACAAGCAGGGGCAAAGAGGGAAAGGAGAGCAAGGGGCAGGGACTTCCCAGCTAAACCTTCCCAAGTGCCTGAGCCACGACCCTGAGTAAGTGCTTACAAACACAGAGCAACGACTTACAAGCGGAGCTACTTCCATCTGGCTTGTACGTCATGAGATGGCATCAGCACATGCAGAAAGCCTCATGTATTCTCTCTGCTGTGTCACTGACCTGCCTGTGGCCTGCCTGGATATCCAAAAGTGGGAAGCTTTCATCCATGCCGAGAGCCAGATGCAGTTTGCTCACTTTTGCGGAGGAGGACCGTGCTCAGCAGAGAGCCCCAGCAAAAGCAAAGAGGTTAAGCCTGGATTCATGAGCACACAGATAGTCTGCAGTGCTTAGCCACCACAGCAAGCCTGGGATCTGTGGGATTATGGATCTCTTAAAGATACTGTGAAAGTTGATAGGCTATGTCTTTGGAAAAAAGAAAGTTCATTTAAAGTACCCACTACACGAGACATTTGTTTTCAGTTTTCCTTCTTGCTGACAAATAGCAAAATGGGATAAAGATTAATATTTCCCAGTTCTGGATATCCAATAGTTAATGTCTGCACAGTAATTAAAATTGAGTTAAATAGCTGGTTTGCTAATGATGTGACTGTGAGTTTTAACACCAAGTATTACATATTATCCTGCAAGTCAAAGCAGCTGCAATATAAGCCAAATTCTTCCTGAAACCTCTGCAATGAACAGTTTTTAGGGGTCAATCACTCAACAAGAATTAGCCTGAAAACCTGCACAAACATCAAAGCTGCAAGGCAGCAACACATTCACCTGAATCAGGCTTTAAATCAGAGCCAAAGATGTAAACCCCAGGCTCTGCCAGTACAGTTGGGCTCTGTAACATTAACCAGCGGCCTGTCCTCAATCCTTGTCCTTCCTTCTGCTTTTCAGCACCTGGGTACCCTTCCCCGGTAGGTTTCATCAAACTAAACAGAGTTCAGCTCCTTCCCTCCTATGCACAACAGCCCCATACACTTCAGAGATCTAAGCTCTTTCCCACAAGGAAAGTAATGTTCAGGGAAAAGGCAGTAAAAATCCTTACCCTTTTGCCCAAACATTCAGACAGTTTGTGTTTTCCCTTTAAGCTGCACTTTCTTAACTTAATCAGGTTAGTGGAGGGATTTCTGCCTTGAGTTGTTAAGGCTTATTTCAACCCTCTGCAAGAAAGGGTGTTTGTCTCTAGCCAGAGCACAACAGAGGAGAGAACAGAGAGATCTTGCAATGTTTAGAACAAGCTGAGCAGAAAGCAAAGCAAAGGAAACCAGCAGTAACACTTACCGGAGATTTTTTCTGAAGAGGGAAATCTCCTTTGGGGGGATCATCTCCTGCAGAAATAAAAGTGAACAAAGTTTCCTTGGATTCATTTCTCTGAAAAGCGTTCATCTCCCCTCTCGCCTTGTCTCCCACCATGCTATGTGGCTGTGGTGAGTTGACTGGGAAGATTTCCAACCTCAGGCACGAAGTTTGATTCAGTTTGAGTTAACCCTAATTGAGCACATTTGTGCAGCCAGGGCAGAAAGGGGAGGGAGATGCTACCAGGAAAGACAACTCTAGAGTTCAAGAGGAGTCAGGGAACACAGCCTAAATCAGTCACAGGTTGGGGCTGTCAGCACTTTGTGGCACAGATCTCCCTGTTGTTTGGCATGCCCCCAGCTATTGTACGTGCACCAGCCCAGCACGGTGCTGGATGCTGCACAGATGTGAGCTGAATAAAAATCCCAGGTCCCAGATACACCTACAGCCTGTGGATTTAGGAGCAGAGCATGCATCTCCCTCCCAGAGTGGTAATGACAGGTTTACTCTGCAGGGATCTCATTTCACTGGAAAGCCACACATTCCAAGACATAACTACTAAAATGTTCATCACATCAAACCCTTGGACACTGGATGTCACAGATGCCTGCACAGTGTTAAATCATTTCTTTGCTACTGCAGGAGTGAAGTGACTCAGGGTTCATTCCCACACCAATTCCCTGGAATGACCTTGCCTTCTCCCATGGGACAGTATTAATCAAGGGGGCACAGCCAGCACCCAGAAGCAGCCCCAACCCCTCTCTCTACCTTTTTATTATCCAGAAGACCACTTTGGGGCTCTGTATGTGACAAACACAGCCTATCTGTGCTGGGAGTCCATGGATTACCCCTGCAGCTACTTGGGCTCACCTTCCCTGCAGGCATACTGTTGTCCCTCCTTCCATGCCCTTCCCATGGGAATAGTGGAGCTCTTCATCAGTATTCTTCCAGTGCCAGTTGCAATTATAGAGCAAAATTCACAACCTCCCCATAAACTGTCCTCAGTGCTTGTGGCTCTGTTGTATCCTCAGCTCAGTGCAGAGGTTTTTTCTAGCTCTTACACTTGGCTTCTTTAAACAGCAAATGTTCAAAGAATTTTCCCAAGTATTTCTCCCTTCTCTTATCAGTAGTGCACAGACCACACCCAGAATCCACAACTGGTACAAGGACTCTGCATAAACTCATCCTTAGCTCGAGCAGTGAGTTGCTGATAGTGCTTGGTTATCTCAAGAACCAGGTTTGCAACTGACAAACCAGGAAAGAGGCCTTTGGCCACACCACAGATCCTTAACCTGGCTTCAGTTATTGCTAACAAGACATGGAGAACACTTACACGAGGGAATCAGATGTGATGGACTGCACAGAAGAAATATAACTACTGTCCACCTTCCCTCCTGTGCTCTGGCATTGCTTCCTCTGAAAATCTTCAGGGATCCTTTTTCACTCTTGGTAACTGGGCAGATAAACATGGGTCAACTGGACAGCCGATCTGAAGGCCAAACTTCAGATGATGCCAGAAAGTTCTACCTCTCTCTTTTTTCTTCTGCAGCAGTGGCAAAACAACAGTTTGGTACCTCTCCTGGACTGCCACAAACCAGCTCCTTGTCTTCAGCCTTCCCAGTGACCTGCACACACACACAGTCTTGCTTTTCACCTGGGTCCAGCCCCCAGGGACCTCAGGTTTGTCAAGCCCTTTTCATGGGCACGAGTGCTCAAAAGCAGACCCAGTGTTGGGGGCAGAACAGGTCTTGTTCCAATGGGTCCCGTCCCTCCACACCAGGCTAGCACTTACTCATGTCCTGCAAGTCTGACCCCATGCTAGAGGAAGCAGAAATATTTCTGAGCCCTCTGCTGGTATCTCATGCCCCAAGTACTTCTGTACAGCTCCCAGGAGGAACCTGATGTATTCTGCCATACACAGCAAGCAGAGTAAACACAGCAGCAGAGTTATTAAAGGAAAAACATACAGGGAAGGCAGGAAAGGTTTCACCATCCCTTGCACAGTGCTCCCACGCTGCTGCAGCACGATGCCTTAATATTTTCAGCCTCCTGCAGCTCCATTTCTTCTGTGTGTATACAGCCCCGTGCGTCACATAAGCTAAATGATTATTTTTTTTAATACTAGCATGAAAAACCCTATCAGTCAATAGGATTAACATACTACTTGTCTAATACACTGCAGAGCTGTTTAGGCCATTAGCTGCCAGAAGGTCTTCTCAGATAGAAACGAAGAAAAGGAATTCAAATGAATGGTAATAAATAGTAACTTGTAGCAAACAGCAAAAACAAGTTTAGGAGAATAAATTTGCAAGCACCTCAGATACAAACACAGAATAATACTTGATAGAAGGAGACCTGTGCGACTGGACTGAAAATCAGGAAGGAATTGTACCACAAATGGAAATAAGGTGGCATTTCTGAAGACAAGTATAGACAAACAGATCAAACACAGAGCAGCAGAGGTGTGCCTGCAAAGCTAAGGCACAAAATGAACTACATCTAGCAAGGGGACACAAAAGGCAATAAGAAAAGGTGCTAGAAACGCTGTCAATATTGGAGAAAGAAGAAGGAAAATGAAAAGCTGTTATTTAAACCAGAAAACAAGCAAACAGAAGCTCATCCACAGAAACTAGGAAACTTGTGTCCTTTTTATTATTTTCTCTAAAAAAATAAATTGCAACAAGGTACGCAGCACCTTTGAAATGAACCAGCAGGAGTATGTGTGAAATGAGACAAAAACTGCTTAAATAATATTTGGATATCTCAAATGTGCGTAGATCATCAGAGCCTGATGAAATTCACCTTCAAATGCTGAATACCATGTTGAGTCACTTCCCTTGTGAAGGGCAAAAGCAGAACCACTGCCTTTAAAAAAGCAGATTGTTCCTCCAGGTGTGTTCCTCCATAGCGAGAGAGATACTTGATCAGATAATCCCTTCTAAGCACCAAAAGGAGAATAAGGATTACAAAACAGCCAGTTCAGATTGGAAGAAATGCTCTCACACCAGACTGTTTTATTCTTTGGTAAGTGGAGTTAACAGCTAGAGCAGGTCTGCTTGTGATAATATCCTAACTCTAGTGTCTCTGATCTCTCACAAGGAAATAGGGTCTATATGAAATGCCCATAATAGTGGACAACTGGGAAATCCCTCTAAGAGTATCTATCAATGATTTTCCATCAGATTAGGAAAGCATGAAACATGCAGGTCTTCAGCTTTACGATGAGCAAAGAAAACTTCAGCACAGACAGCATGGTGCTCTCATTTGTGCCCAAAACCAGGGTGAAGAAGCCTGGGGGACAACTGGGTATGAATCCAAAATGGTGTTGCAAAATGGGAGAAACCATTTTACAACCCTGGAACGAAAACAAAGAAATTTGTGAAAGAAGACTCCCAAATACTACTCCTGTCCATTGACAGGAAAAACAGCCAGAGAGATGAACTATTACCCATTTTCATTATAGACGAGAGAAATTACTGACTTTTATTCAGTAAGGAAGATTTGGGTCTCCTTTTCTAATTTCCCTTTCAGCAAGGACAGATGAGCACTGGAAGAGGGATAGCGTGGCTTGGCCTGCAGGGTTCAGACAACCCATGATGTCTGTTATGTAAGAATGCCTTAGGGACTACACAAATATCAAGTCCTATTCCAGAGCAGGCATATGGATGAGGTGTCCTCCTGAGTTTCTGTGAAAATATTGTGCCAAACAACTTCACCTGGTAAGCAGGAAAGCAAGAACTGTTTTCTGTAAGATTTTCTCTTTTCTGAACTATCCTTTATGCAGCTGAGGAGTCTGTAGGATGATTCATACTTAAATGCAATATTCAGCTACCAGATGCCCTGCATAGCCAGAAGTTCCCATGAATACATTTTGCTATGACTTTCAGTTCATAATTTAATTTTTTTTTTGGTTCCCAAATCCTCAGAAAGAGAATCTGCATTTTGATCTTGATTTTACAATCCCCACATTCTCACCACTCCCTGCTGCAGTACTATGCACCTTCATCTGTTTATACTCAACTAATCTCTTCATTTTTACCTGCATTCATCTTGTGGTACAATCCTTTCCTAATTTTCAGTTCAGCCACACTTGTCTTTTAATAATGAGTCTGAATTTTAATTCATATACGCTGGCCATACTTTTATAGCCCTTTTAGCATATGTGTATTCCTCTCCTCTTTCTGTTTCCGAGATAAGGTTTTAAGAAACTAGATGAATGTGTGGCAGCAATACTTTGGGCTTAATGACCAGACCCTGGAAGGATGTGATAACCTCTGGAGGTCCATTCTGGCTTATCTTCTCCAATTCTTTGATCACAAGAAAGAGCAGGGCTTAACTGATTTAGACAGATCAAGAATGGTTTCCATTGCCTGCAGACTTCTCCCAAACTTCAAAGTAATTTAAGAAAATGACGTATCAAATCATTTGAACAACCAGGAAAATGTGCCAGAAGCCTTCAAACCCACATTTCTCCTCCATTCACCAGCCATTACAGGCTCAAAATTGTAAAAGTATTTAGATTAATACCACTAACAATATCAAGTACCTAATCTGTAATTAAGAGCCTGTCATCTGGTCACAAGTCAACCTGTAACAATCAGAGAAACTTCTCATGCCTCCTAGTGCCTTTTTGCCTTCAGTTTCTCGTACTATCAGCAAGAAGAAATCTTTAAAAAGTTCCTCACCAGCTTGGGCTTCCTTTGCAGGCTGTGGTGTGCTGTCCCCCTCTGCCATTCCGGCTGCTTCCTGCGCCTTGGACGACCCCAGCTCCTTTGTGCCTGAAGATGAACCTCGTTGAGCAATCCCGGCTCTCTTTCACTCTGCTGTTAATGTTTCACTTCACAACAGCAGTCCTTTGGCCACCAATAAAATAGTTAAACTTCCATTTATTTCTGATCTGTAGTTATCTCTGCTCAGCTCTCAAATGTCATAGGGAATCTGCCTTTCTTGAATACAGCCTCTGAGGCTGCATGGCACCTTTCATGGATGTTCACGATCAATCACTTCCCACTGCAGCTACACTATCTTTCAATAAAATTACTGCTTCTGAGTGAGGACAGGGACTGGCTCTGTGACTAGGCAGGATCTACAACTGGCCATAAATCCACATTTTCAACACTGTACACCAGCTACAGAGCTGGTCTTAACTATACATGTCTTGCAGTACCATAGAATCACAGAACAGTTTGGACAGGAGAGGACCTTCGAAGTCCATCCAGTCCAACTCCTCTGCAATAGGCAGGGACATCTTCAACTAGATCAAGTTGCTCAGAGGCCTGTCAAACCTGATTGTGAATGTTTCCAAGGATGGGGCAACTAGTGGTTAAGGTTGTGAGAAGACACAGACAACCTTTGACAGACTGGCTTCAGTTCCCAGTTCTTCACATATCACACAGAAAAGCAGATATAACATTGACAAGCTGTTCCCTCAGACCCTCTTTCACCTTCAAGCCATGAGGTGCCTGAAGGAGAATCAACAATTTTTCTACTACACTTGCAGTGTTTACTCCTTTCTGCTTTCCCCCCATAACCTCCTCTAAATTGCTGTGACTTTCTTTCAGAGGGTGAAGGGAAACTTCTGCAGGGGAAGACCACAGATATTTCCTGCAGACACAGAAGTAGTTTAGAGTGAAATTCTCTGAGTTCAGCAGTAGTGCAAAATAGGGTCTCCATCACCCAACATCATGGCCCTGAAGCCATCTGCATCTTTTACCTTTTTACTGCACTCAAGTCCCACCTGCTTCAAGGCCCCATATCTATCATCATCACCTCAAGACATAGTGAAGGCTACAAACAGGCAGTCAGTTCCTGATGAACTCTGCTATTTGCTGGACGTAGGATGATCCAGTGGAATTGGGCAGGAGGACTAGAAAGATGCACTGGAGAAACACTGAGAGACACCTGAATTTAAGAGGGAAGAGAAGCATACAACAATAGCTACAATGTGCAATAGTGAGAAGCCTAAGCTGATCACAATCAAATTCCAAAATGAAATGAGGAATAAATTCCTGCAGATGATGATTCATTTGATAGAGCAACAAGGGATGCAAAGCCTGAAGTGAAAGAAGAAGAACAGCATGAACAGCTCATAAAAAGATGATGGCAAATCGTGAGGGGCTTGTGAAAGGAGGATTGAAGCAAAACTTTAATAATGGCTACAAAAGAGCAGGCTGTGCACAGAAGAGATATTAAAGAAAAGATAGATGGTAATAAGAATTTAAACCCATAATGTAGGAAGCATGGCCAGGATCCAGGGAGTGTTATTCATATTATAAGAAGATATAGCATAGATAAGTACAAAGCACAGCATGGCAAAGCAAGCAGCGTGAGACTGGGCAAGCACTGTGAAAAACAAGCAGAAAAGACATATGAGCACTACAGGCCAGACAATGCAATATAGAAGAAAAGCTGGAGGGAGAACAGTTGTTGGGAAAAATAAAAAGCTTCACTTGGTAATGCTTGTGACTTATATTAGAAGATTGGGGCGGGGAGAGAGGGGGAGCACATGAGGAAGGGCTTTTATTTCTGAACAATTATTTAAGAGGCCATTGTAGCAAGGAAAAAATTAGGATTTTTCTCTTCATTGAAGGGAATGTTCAAGCAAAACACAGGGCATGAGAGAGCTGAGGCAGGAAATGAAGAAAACTCAGCACAAACAAAATACAACCATGAATTTAAATTACTTTCTAGGCTCTCAAGAGAAGAGTATCACAAAACCACTGAAAAAAAAAAAAAATCTGGTTCCAGAATAAGACTTCTGATCTTTCAGAACAGAACACTGATTAACAGCAAGTGAATACCAAGGAAAGCTATATATTGCACAGAAAATCAGGAATAATTTAACTATTCAGGTAGTCAGTAAGGAGATGGGCTAAGGGACCTCTTGAATAATTTTCCAGCTATTTTCCCCTCCACTTCTAAGTTCTACTTGTTGCTATGGTATATGGTACAATGCACTGACTGGTTTCAATAAGTTCACAACATAGAAGAAATGTACATACAGGTGCTCCAGGCAATGGGAATGTGTCCAGTCCCTGGGATGCTTCTATGTTCTGCCCTTCATGACAGTCCTTTGTTCCCCCTTTAGAGAAATTTAAGGCGTTTTAGGAATGTTGCCCACCGCTTAGAGACAGTTCCTAGCTGAAACAACAGCTACTCTTAGTGTTCACATAGGTATGTAAAGTCAGCAACAGAGAGAGTGCTCTGTAAAAAAACAAATGCAGAAAAGGAGAGCCAAGATAGGTGTGCGAGGGCACGTGGGCTCAGTTTCTAACTCAGTGCTGTTTGTCTCTCTCGGGTGCAAGTGATCAATTCTGACTATCACAAGGTGTGCTGGTCTCTCAGGCACCCAGTGCCGCACCTGTCTAGCTCAGGCTCACCTCAGGTTCCCTGTGCAAAACTTCTGAATAACAGAAAGAGCCTGGCAACACACAAATCTAAACATTTACCCAGTCCACTTGCCTGGAACTGAGGCTGGGTCGTCCCCTTCCTGGTGTGAAAAGGTGGGAGGTGCTTCCCTGCAGCTGAAGGAAAGATGTATGCGGTGAGGCAGAACTTTGGAATAACACTTGAGGACCATTTGGTGTCCCAAGAACATTTTCTCCTTGGTGCTTTCAGAAGCAAGATCTCACATTATGGCTTTCAGCAGCAGGTCTCAGGGCATCTCACTGAGCAGATACCAGTATCTCCATTTCAAAAAGGAGCAAAAGAAGGAAGAAACATCCTGATGAAGGTAGACTCCGCTGAAACCTCCGCTTGCCAGCCCAGCAGTCTCTCTGTTAAGCTGCCCCGCCTGCAGTATTATCAGACCAAGTGAGAAACAGATACTGATTTATTGTGCCACAGGCTCTGAGGGACAGCTCAGCCAGTGAAGACATCACAGCCTGCAGCAGCCTGGATCTGGAGGAATGCCGAAAGATAATCGCATCCAGGGTCTCACCCACCCCATGGGTGCATTGCCCTACTCTCCGTGCTCACTTCCAGCCTCTGGGACAGATACTGCCTTTGGAATTTCTCTTTCTGCACTGATCTCTCAGCTGACCGGTAGCTCTCTTCTGCTGGTGTGTCCTGCTCCCTCTCCCACCCTGCTCCTGAGTAAAATGCTGCTTTTACTGGTTTCAGTGAGAGGCAGTTGGTACTGAGAAACCAGAAATCCTGTAACTGCTCCTCACAGCCAGCTCATGGGGATGTCTGGAGCCAGGGGGGGTCAGCTGGGCAGTGAAGGAGGGGCTACAGGATGTGACAGCAGGACCCTGGGGTTTGGTTCTGACGATGCTGCTTGTCAGGCCCTTGAGCACTTATTTCAAGTTTCCTAACCTTAACTGCACTGCCCATAAACAAGCGTCAAGCAGCATAATCTCCTCTACATCTGGTGCTAGTGGTTTCATTCATTAATCTGGCTACTGGACTAAGAAAATCTCAGAGAAGGCATTAATTCCAGCTTTTCCATTTATTTTTTTCCCATACACCCACAGTAAACAGCCTGTTTTTGTTCTCTGCAAGTTTTCCTCTGTCAGGAGACATAATGCACTGCACAATTTCAAATCTTTGCCATCACAGAGAGGGTATTCTCACCATAAACCAGCACACAGCTGATTTTTTGACTATGGTTTAAGTCAGATTGCAATTGTGTAATCGGTATTTCATCAAGGCAAGTTGCCAGGGTCAGAGAACATGTAAATCCCAAAAATACCCCTGTTCTGATGAAAAAAGCCTTCCAGATCTAATCCACAGAGATCTCAGCTCTCTGACAGTGGCCCCTCCCAGATGCAAGCACTAACAGATATGATACGACCTTCTGCATTCAAGGGACTGTCATTTCCACTGAGATGTTAATCAGATTCTCCCCACCCAGCTTCTACCACCACACCAAGGGCCAGGCGGATTAGAGGCTCGTCCAAGATTCATTAACTCTGGTTCCCTGCATTTTCATAATGAGCTTGCAGTGCCATCCATTCTTTTCAGCCTCCCCCTGCAGTGACCATGGGGATCAATTTGTTAACACAGTGAGTGGGAGCAGCTCTCACCAGCTCCAGGGGGAAGTGCAGTCATGTGGGTTTTCCCTACATCAGGTCTCAGAGGAACTGGCACAAAATCAGAGATTTTTTTGCTTTTTTTTAATGTTGATCCAACCATACGGAGTTTGGGTCTCCAGAGACCCTAATACTTCGTAGCACAATTCTTTTTGTCCTGGCCATCCTGTGCCCAGGGAAGTCTGTTCTCCACTGGCACTCATGACAAATCTCCTCAGAGTCTGGCAGGGAGAAGGGTTATACTCTCATAGAAGGAAGAATTCATCTGTGACTCTTCATCCTTATGCTAACTCCCAAATAAAGATCGTTTTTTCTGAGAAGAGTGGCATCTGATCCACCTGACATCAGTGGGACCAGGAGTGCTCAGCCTTCCCTTGATGCCACCCCAGAGCACACATTGTCTTCTTCCTGCTCAACCATCTTTCTTCCAGATTTCCAGTCTCATTACCTTAACTGGAGCACATCTTATAGCTGTGATTGAATACTGAATTAGGCATTTGCTTTAATCCTCCTCCTCCTCCTCTATCCCCAGCCTGTCTCCTTCCTCCTGGGATCTTGCGTGGGGTTGTGCCCACCACACAACAGCTGAGTTCTGCATCACGTACCTGCAAATACTCTGTGTGCTCCTCTTGTGCAAACAGCACCACTGAACAAAGAAATGGTTTTTCCATGGGCACACAAAAACCACCTCTGGTGTTTTCCAGCCTGTGGCCACTCCAAAGCCACACAGCAGTGCTGAACATGCTGGGCAGCAGCATGGCACATACACAAGCAGCAGGCAATGGTGTACATTAATACATCCACTGCAGTCTCATCTGGGGTGTGTGACAAGTGGAGATGGTGTTTCCACCCCAGCTGGTGCGTAGTGGTGCTGGGGATACACTGGTACAGGCTTCCCACCACTCTCTCCACCTCCTGTGCCCACAGCTGTCTTTGCTGTCTGGCATTCAGTCTTTACACATCTCCAAGTACTCCAAGTAGTAAGTAGAGGAAACCACACTGTCAGAGAAATCCATTAGTGACAACATTTAATAACTTTGATAAACCCATGCCAAAAAATGCTGACACCTTTTCCACAACCTCCAGCTATGCCTATGCTACATGAGAAGATCTAGCCATGCCAGTCCTTTAAGATGCAGATGGCCACTTGAGTGAATTGAATACATTCAATTGACTTCAAAGAACCTTTTAGTGCTCAGCAACTTGCAAGAGATTTGTTTATAGAAATAATCACTTTCAGAAGAAAAGTGTACATGGCACTTTTTTCTCTATCTCCCATTCAGTTTTACCTCTAACAATACATCACAAGACACTCGACATGGAATGGCTTGGTATTGTATTCATCTAGAAATATCTTTTTCCTGTATAAACTCAGATTAATATTAATGCTTTCCAAGATAAAGGCAGCTAGAAATAATTTGAGGGCATAAAACCAGTTTTCAGCATTCCTGACACTTCCCATTGTTAACAAACAGATGATCTTATAATGGTAAAGTCAGAGGAATAATTTCTCTGTTATACGAGGTCTGATTGACTAGACATGACAGATGGTATTTTTATTACTTTCTGTTCTAAAAGAGGCCTCATCTAATGCAGTCCAAGCTGTGTTATGAGTCTTAACCTCTCAGATAAGCAAACCCTGTTTCATCAGGTTAATGGATCCTTACTTGATTCAGGAAGGCAATTTTCCTTAAAGTTATTCTAATCAAGTACTCAGAGCCCAAATTGTCCTGGCTGATTGACTGCCAGCAAAGGGTAAACCTCTCTACTAAGGACCATATTTATTTTCAAAGAGGGAAAGCAAGTTATTATTATTATTACAGAACCAATTCTATCCTGTATTCAGTGGCTTCTCCTATACTGGCTTTTACTGCAGTTGCAGAATTAAAGACAAAAATTTAGTTAATGGAGCTTTTCTCTCAATAGTTTGTTAAATAACAGGCAGGGAATGAAAATTAGAGAGGTGGCCTGCTGTCAGTTGATACCCCTTCAATTAGCTGACCCTATGGCAATAACATCTGACCCTAATCAGCACAGAACTCGTCAAGCAGACTCACTCCAACCTGTCTTCCTGCATTGGCCCCCAAATTGAGGGCTGCCAGCCCCAGTAGCTTTGCCACGAGGCTGAAAAGAGACAGAGGACTACCCACTTTTGAAAAGAAAAGCTCTGACACAAAAGCAGTGCCTGAAGGATGCTCCCTGTAAGTCCCATCTTCTGCATGGCATTTGGCTCCACGGGCAGTTTGGTGGTACAGCTTCATGGGAGCACAGAGATAGCACACACAGAGATAAGGACCACAGTGCCCTGCTGCCATGGCTCTGCTGACTCCAGTCACTCCAAGCAGAAGCCCTGCGAGGCACGGGGATGTCCAGGCTGCTTAAAGAAGCACATGGGAGGCCTGACCTCTCCTGCTCTCTTCCACCTACTACAAGACTGGTCTAGCAACCGAGTCCATGTGAGGACAATGAGAAGAGCAACCACCTCAAGGCTGTGCAGAAAACACATAGAATTCTCGCAGAGAAGCACGAACTGAGTCCACAACTCCTGAAGGGTCATTCAGTCAGTACTTCTACTTCTCAATGCACATATTACCTTTTCACACAGCCTCACAAGCAGAACTGGTAGCCCTGATGCCCCATCAGACATTCACTATTAGATTTCCACCTCCAGAAAATCTGACACCCAAGTGCCTTAGCTGGAGTTTTCAGAGCAGGCAAAGTGAGCTTTGTAACACAAAAAAGTTCCTTTGCAATCTTCAGGGAAGCTGAGCTGTTCTTACAGTTTTGCTGAAGTTATTGATGCCTCAAATGAAACAATCATTCTCAGTAATTTTTATTTACCAGCCACCAGAGTTTTAGGGCTCTGTCATGCAGGGAATTGCATTGTTATATCAAGGCAGGCATCTTAAAAACAGTGATTATTCTGCAGGAATGACAAAGATGTGGATCGCAGGTGAAAATGGTGTGTTTGAATCAGAGACTCCCAAGCCAAAAAGTCAGGAAGTATGGCTTGGCTCAGGCTTAAGGATCAGAAGTATCCAAGCTTCCTCAAATGTCTCTGTTTCAGGTCCTGTCATGTAGCCTGTCACATTTAAAACACACAGCACACTTCAGGAGAGGCAGCCTTTTAAAACAGAGCTCTCCTTGAATATCATTGCAGGGTTGATTGCAGACACCTTTGGACTCAGAGCAAGCACCACTGCTAATTGTTCAGACAGGGGATCAATAGAAAAGTATAACTTAAAAACCTGTTACTTGTGGAGACAGCCTCAGGGGACAGCCCTGGAACTGTCCCCACAGTTAAACAATCACAGAAGAAGTAGACATCCATCCCTGTTAATTACTGATGGAAAATAAGGCATCAGAGCAGCAGGAGGAAAAGATGAGAGCCTGACTCTTACTAGGTCTCATCTGCTACATCAGTTTTGTAAATGAGCAGTGTATGGTGTAGAGAACTTGCCCCTGGGCCTGATGCAAACCCCCATAAATCAGGTGAATGGACTATAAGCAAATTTCCCTCCCATCCAGTTTCCAGTGTCTAGGAATAGCTGACTCCAGCTGCTTTGGAACTGCAAAGTGGCTCCACAGCTATTGGATAAGCTCCCCCAGTAGGTTTCTCATTGCCTTTACAGAGTTTTGGGTCAGACACCATACACGGAAGTGTCTGTGATCAATGAACCCATGCTTTGCTCATTCTCTGCACAAGAACTTATTCACAGTTAATCCAACCCAACTTCATTCATGAAACTGGCTGGAAATCTCATCAGAACAGGCTTTGCAGAGAGATTTCTGACAGTTTTGCTTTGAGCACCAGCTGAAAATAGAGCAAAAAGAGACTCCAACTTCCTCTGAGTATTTTGTCAGATCTGAAGATGAATGATTAATTCATAAAAAATAATAGCAGCTTGCTCATTTTCTGCCTTTTGCTTTTTTCCCCCCTATGAACAAGGGTGTTTTTTTCCTTAGGCTTATACATTTTTCAGAACAATTTGTCACATAGTTTCTGCAAACCATTTCAGGTACTTAACAGCACTAGTGATCTGCAATACAAGCAGGCACAACAGGACACGAAGGTTACATTGTATGCTTCCCAGATTTCCACCTGGATGAGCATATACCTTAGATTTGCAGCGCAGATTTGCACAGCTCTCATTTCTGAAGCTCTTGCATGGATATTCTGGATGATTGCCTCAAAACAGCCCACTCCCACCAACATTCCACACATGATGTCTGTCTGCTCAAGCACTCCCAGCCAGGGAATGCAGAAAGAACAGGAACACAATCCAAGCACGTTACTTACGGAAATCTCTGCGGAGAGTCTCAGACAAAGGTGTCGGCGGACTGTCCCCAGACAGAGGGATTTCCATGGAGAAAGCAGTGAAGTAGTCCAGTGAATAGCTCTATGACCTGTTTAAACTTCAGGATGTGTCCGAGATAAATGCAGGGTGTAAGGTTATTTCTTCTTGTACCCACAGCTGCACTTGTATTTCATGGTAACATACAGAGAACAAATGGCAAAACAAACTCTTGGCCTTACAGGAACATTGTTCTGTTTGTTGTCCCTGGAGACTTTCAGTTAATCTTCATCTGTGGGTTTGGCCAGAGAAATGTACTGGTGAACCTCCCCTCTCTGATTTCTCTATGCAAACTTATAGCTTCTTGAGGATTCATTAACTCTTTACTTCATCATTTCATGTATTTCAGGGTAGTCTTTTGTATTTTCTGTACCACTCAGTGGCTTTGTAAGTGCAGCATTATTAGTGAAGTCCCTTCCCAAATTGCACATGTTCCAGAGCAGGGCTCATGAAGAAACAGCTGGACATACAGGGAGGATAGACAGCTAAAACAGGTACACTGGACCTAGCTTGGCCAGACCTGGTCTCTCTCAGCCCTAGAGTTTCCTCCTTTTTTCACATTCCCTGTTAGGGAACGGAAAGCAACTCAAAGGATTTGACTATATCAAGCCAGCTTACCAAAACCATTTGTTTTCAATTTCATTTCAAAATGATGCCATTTGTTTTCAAGACTTCATATTCAGCTTAATGCCTAAAATTAGATTTAGGCTTTGGTGAATGACAAGCAACTTCTCCAAAAAGCCAGTCCTCCTGAGAGTGCTGAACATTTCTCTGGCACCCCTAATTTCTACTCATGCAAGGATCACTTTGCCATTCAAGTCCAGGTGGCAGCAAAATAGGAGTAAGTGTTCCTATGGTAAAGTAACCTTGAGTACTTTAACTAAGAAAGAAAAGAAGCTTTCACTTGCTTCAGTCTTGCCTTCACAATCCATTGCAAAGCTGAAATTTGCTGTCCCTGAGCGCTGGCATGCAGGACAGACCCTGACACAGGTGGCTGACCAACCATCCACTCAAGCACCTCATGCCCCATCTCCACAGCACCCAAACATCTCAAATGTATCAGCAGCTTCCCCCTGGTTCAGGCACAGAACTCCAGAAAATACAATTATTTCAGTCCAAACACTCAGGTTGCTGAACCACCTGAGGCATGTTAGTTGTGAAATAAGGATGATTGATGAGCTGTGTACAGATCAGTTTAGAAGAGATAAACCAGACATTCAGGATGCTTGTGGCAGAATGATTCAGGGGACATGATAAAATGCCATTGCATCCCTCGAGATTAAAGGCTTGAGTCTCCTCTCACCTAGGCTCTGCATTGCTGGGGAATCCAAACCTGTAGTAAAATGGCTTGATAGGAAGAATCTCCTCCTTGGATGTTGGCAGGACTGCACTGGAATGAGGATATCTGGTTTGCAGACCTCAGCAGCCTCTGGCTGCCCAGGGAACCCAGCTCATTCCCACAGTGAGGACCCTGCAAATCCTTGGAGTATGGGGGCTTCCAGACTTCCCAGCATAGAGGCAGGAGCCTGGAAGCCCCAAACCAAGCTTGTTGTTTCCACTGCTGCTTCTGGCAGGGAATCCCAGACTTCTGGGCTTTTCTATACACCTAGATAGGTCCCAATATGATCATGCCACATGAACAGCCCTTCAGACTGCAGTAACAAGCATCCATATGCTGGGTCATGGATACAGAGCCCTCCTCAGAGACAGCAGAGAGAGAAAATGAGATACATAAAGGCTGGAATTCAGGCACTAATGGGCTGTGAGGTCACCAAGGTGAGAAAAGAAGGGATGCAAAACAACATGAAGGAAGCTCAATTTGCCATAAAAATCATAGAAAGTAATACAAAATCTCTGTAAAAGATTCCTTCTGCCTCAGAGTTCATGCACAGGAAGAAATCTGTCAAGGCAAACACGCCCCAAGAAAAGACCACCTGGGAAATGTTGAGGCAGTTCTGCCCAGTCCCCTCAGCACATTAATATGTCAGGTCAGTGAAAACAGGGCTGGACAACACTTCAGTTTATAAAAAGGTCACGGCTATTTTCAACCAGCTGCACTTGGTATGTGGAGCAACTCCAGCTCATCACATTTGTCTGCCCCAAATGTTCCATATCCCCATGGGATTTCAGAATAGCTGCTTTGACTAGAGTCAGCAAAAGCAAATAAATCTGTGTTTTTAAAAAGGCTTGTGTAGGAAACTTGCCACGTGCAAGTCCAGAATAAACAGGAGCCTGTAGAAAAATTGTTGTCTGGTGGTTGCCACATAGAAATCAAACCTGGGAATGAATCACATGGGACAACCAAGGGAGGAAGAAATTACCATAACTGAGCCTGAAGACAGTCTCCTCTCTGCAGTCTCACACTGCTGTTGGAATGAGGGTGACAGGGATCCAGCTACAAGCCTGAGCAGTGACTTGTCTGGAGACAGAATCACTGCCAGGTGCTCTCATGACTTTCTGTTGTACCCTTGCGCTACTCACAGCCAGAGAGACAACCAGGCCCATCCCCATGTCAGTGAAAAAACAGGGATTCAGTGCAGAAAATTGAGACCTAGACACAAACACCTTCCTCAAGCCCCTCATAGCACCAGGGTGGAAGATGGATCATTACTAATAAAAACAGAATGTTTTGCTTTCAAAATTATCTCAGGGAGTCAGCGTCTGCTGGTGCAAAAAGCCTATTTCATGAGAATCTAGCTGGGGAATAATTTAATGGAGCTCAGATAAAAAGCAGTCACCTGGAACTCAGCTTTAGAAGAAATTGCTTTTTTTCCCAAATTACTGGTTTGGATGTTAAATAAGGAATATTCATCCGATTTCACTTTTCTTGCACATTTTCCCTGATGGGTGCACTAATGAACTCCAAACATTTCTCCGAGCATGGAGAAATGCTTTCAGTCCATCCCCACACCTCCCAAGGAGCAAATTCTTTATTAAAAACTAATGATTCTCTTTTTCGAAATTAGCACCTGCAAGTTTGGGGCAACTTCAAACCTGGTAGAAAAAGGAGCAATTCCCTTTGCAATGATTAGGACGTCCTCCTTCTCACAAAAATCCCGAGGGCCTCTTAACTTGACTGCCTTGATTAAAGAGGGCCTTAGCTTTAATTGGGTAATTGCTGTGGTTTGTTACTCTTGGTTACAGCAGAGATTTCCTCTGCAATATCTTGGCCAGGCAGGGTTGCTTCCCTTGCACCTCAGTTCAACCCTCCTCAGAGTGAACTGTTCAAACAATTACAGGTGTCATGTATCATCAGAATAGATATGAATATGTGTACATCCAGACAGTTTAATGTGCCAGCATTGGAAAAGGCATTGTCCTGCCCAGCAGCAGGTCATACACCACAATGAAGCTGTAGTCAAGTAGCTACAAGACCTAGAATGAGGAGAGACTTAGCTGAAGATAAAACTCAGTAACATACATTTTCTTGAAGCCCTTTAGAGGGATTTGGAATCAACTGCCAGTGGATGAGAAGCTAATGTCTTTGCTTGCCGTTAGGACTATAAAACCTTGGGTTGTTCATCTCTGTTTGCTGCCTCATGATCAAATGATCTCTAAGTGCTTTGTGAGGCTTCTTACAGTGATTTCCTGACTCAAACAAAATACAGAATTACCAGCATTTAAAACTGAGCTAGAAGATAGGAAAAACTAGTTCCTAGGTTAATTTTATATCCAGTGGTAACCTCTTTGACACCATTTATCATACAGGAGATAAATTACCTGACTTTGCTCCCTAAAAGCTCTTTGTAATTGAATCAACTGATATACCAACTGATTTTTTTTTTTAAAGAGGAAGTAGGAATTCACTTAAACTAGTGAAAAATGTGGGCTTTCAGGGGAAAGAAATTGAGAAGATTGTCTTTATATACGAAATCAGAGAGAGAATGAAATTTCAGC
Organism: Eopsaltria australis; assembly: GCA_034509425.1. Taxonomy (NCBI): domain Eukaryota; kingdom Metazoa; phylum Chordata; class Aves; order Passeriformes; family Petroicidae; genus Eopsaltria; species Eopsaltria australis. Next base: position 1,351,710 of record JAVTVJ010000067.1, on the reverse strand, counting down.
ATTATTCAAATATGTCATTTCAAAGATTTTAGTTGTTGTAGATAAAAAATCTGCAAACACATCATAAAAGCTTACAATTGAAATAAAACATGTCAAAAACATTTTGACTGACTCAAGTCATATTTTTCATGTTTTCATTCTTTTCAAAATACAGGCAGTTTGTTCTGCCTCAGGATAGGAAGATTTTCTAAATCTCAGACATTCTGGCGAGGTGGAAATATGCATCTCTAAGTCTCTAAGTCTGCTTAATTTCCAGATTTTCTAGAGACAGACAACTGCATTGCCAGTGAACTCTCCTTCCAGTTCTGCACCTCACTAATGGAGTGCTGGCCCAGACAAAACACATGCAGTGAGGCAGGCTATTGCCAGTGAGTGACAACACTGGTTCACACTGCCTCAGCTGCCTCTTCAGAGAACGTGGCTCATTTTCCAGTCAGATAAAGTTGAACTCTGGAGTTGTGTTTGCTTGAGGGAAGGGCAGGGCAACAAGGGTGGCTATTTGCCACCTGCATGGGCAAGATCTGCCCTACCTGTGCACCCCATCTAACCCTTCCTCGCTGGAGCAGACTCTCAGATACCTCAGCTATGTGCTGGCTGCCAGAGCCACTGAATCTGAAGCCACAGGCACCTGAAATACTGCCTGTGTGACAGACATCATGACTCTGCTGGAAACCATGGATTCAGGTGGTTTTAAATGGGGAAGGAGCCCAACTCATTCAAGCTGAAAGCTCAAAGGCAACCATGCCAGGGCAGAGCCATTGCTTACTACATTCTGCTCTATAGCCATGCTGTTGGAGTACTTGGTCACTTGCCCTTCACAACAGATCCCAGTGGTGCAGAGATTTGCCAGATGCTGGTCAGCCCCATTCATGCAGAACAGATGACTCTGGCCATGCCAATGAAAGCTGTAGCAGATGCACTGGGTGGCTGCCTGAGGCAGTTGGTTTTGATGTGCAAGCCAGCGAGGGTCTGCCCGAATGGCACGATGGCCAAACATGGCTTAGATGGCACAGTAAGCTGCTCCTCTTCTCCACCTGAGGCTGGATGGATGGCCTGGTGAGAGGCAAGTCTGCATCTCTTACCACCTTGCTGCAGGACAGCTCACAAGGGGCTTTCTTAGGCAAGAGTCACTGAAGGCACCAGGCTCTCTGCCTGCTTACAGGCTAAGGAAAAACCTTTGGGACCACTGGTTTGGACTGCACAGCTGTATCTGCCAGTAAAAGCTGTGTGCAGCACCTTCTGCTCTACTGTATTTTTGGCCCCTGCCCCACCCTGGCAGGCAGCAAGGATGAAAGTAATTTGACATGTGATGAACCAAGGTGCGCCAGAAATGGGAAGGCAAAAGCCAAAACCAAGACAAAGGATGGGCTTATAAAAAGCACCAGAGCCAAGCACCTGCCCCAAAGGATACAATACAAAAGGTCATTCCTGGCACTGAGTTCTCCATGAAATAAATATTCTTTGGCTTCAGGGCACACAACAGAAGCTCAATGAACCTTTTGCTCCCAGCATGCAGCTGAAGAGTGCTTGTCCTCTGAGTCTCTCCAGAACCATGGTGATGGGCTATCAGCTCACAGATGTTCTCTGTCCTTTGGTATGTGGAAGGCCACTGGTCCACAGATTCTCCTTCCCTGGTCTTTTTCTTCCTGTCAGCTGTGAAAGTCTCCATGCTCATTCTAGCCCTGATGGTTAGGTAATCAGCCCTGCATTTCCCCACTGCTAACGAAGTACAGTTGCCCTGCCTTTCAGCAGCAATCCAGCAGCCCACCTGAAATGAGCTCCTGACTCCATTTGACTTCCCAAGAAAAAAACAAGCAGATATCAAAGCCATGCCCATCTGTCATTGACTGCAGAAAATATGAGGTAATAGTGTCTGGAGACACAGCTCTCCAGGACAAAGCAAACCAGGCTGCTATACCCATCCTATCACTGCTAGGAGAACCATTTAACTAAGCAACTAAAGCAGGTGCAGGCTCTGCTCAAGGAATGGGTATTCCTGAAAATTTGACCAGGCCTGAGAAGTCAGATCATGGCTGAATCCATCTCTATTGGTTAAAAAGGAGGCTGTTTCTACCATAGGATCTGAACTTGCTCTGTTAACAACTGATTTATGAGGAATCTTCCATTCTGGCAAACATACAAGGCTTAACATTTAAAATGTCTGAGAAGCCATCACAAACCCACCTCTTGAAACACTCTCATGGCCCTTCAGGCAAGGAGCAGTCAACCTGAGCTGACTTATTGTCATCTTGCTAGTCGTAAAAAAAAAAGCACAGACCAGGGATAAAAAGGTCAACAATAATGTAATGCACGTCACCACCTCCAGTTAATGCTGCACTGAATCTGGCACCACCACTTCTCTCCTTTTGCTTGGAAATTGGAATGACAGCATTTTGCAACCAAATTTCACGAGTTTACAAAACAGCAGTCAGATGGGAGGGTGGCTTGAAAGGGAAATACAGGGCAGTGACTCCTGTCTGAGATGGGCCATCATCAGGACCACAGCATTTTCTGCTGTGCAGCCATTCACACAGAACAGCTGTCCCTAGTCAGGCGTGGGCAACACATTGCACGGAGCATTCAAACTGAGGAGTGGTCTTGGTTCAGAAGAGGACAGCAGGGGACTGTCCAGATATAAAAGGAACAGGAAAGGATCATAATTAACATGTCTGTCTAGATATTCAACTGAATAGATTCTCCTTGGAGCCAGCAGGAATTACAGTCCTGATATAAAGAAAGGGATGATTCTCAGATCAACCACAAGGATAAATCCATCTAAAGTTTCCACAGAAAGGCTTGATGGGCACCCTTTGACTGACCCAGATTCCTTTGTCTGGACTTAGAAAACAGGGGGGAAAAAAGCTCCACCTTGGAAGCAATGCAAGTGTGAGCAGCCACCATGTTACTTGTCAGAGCCAGTGCAGCTTGGAAACAGTCACGTTCCTTGACAGGAGCACTCATGAAATTGTAGCCCAGAAATATCTCACTGATTTCTTTCAACTTTTTAAAGCAACATTGTCAAGAGAATGGAAAAATAAAACTGGCTGCCCCACTTTTTTGGTACTGCTTGAGAGCATCCAGCCCAGAGTAGTGTTTGTCACTGTATCACACACAAAGGTGCAAAGCCACTTTCTTGGTCTTCCTCACTTGTCCCATAACTGGTCACAAGGCAGACCAGGGCCGAGGGATGAAGACAAGGCACAGCTGAGGGAGCCTGGGTCTGACACAGGAGCAAGTCTTCAACCTCACACAATACAATTCCTCTTTCAGGCACCATTCAACCACTGGCTGTGCCTCATACTGCAGAAACATTTCCCCACCATTCTCCCTCCCAAATTCCCTAACACATCCATACAGAAAACACCCCACCAGATTTTGAACACCTACCTGTCAATTTTTTTTTTCTTTTTCAGCTGCCTGACATCCCCAGCAGAGCAGGGCTACCCATTTGCAGAAATCAACACTCTAATCCACCGACCTTTTCAACATCGTACAGGATTGTCTATTTCTTATCACCATAACCTCTTTCAAGTAATCTTCTAGATGTTCAGTTCATTCTTCTGCTTGCCTAAGGAAATATAAAAATTTACACCTATTGTAAAAGCATGAATAAAAGCTGATTGAGGAAAGTAGAGACAATAATGTGCCCATAATACTAACAAGCTCACTTGCACTGCATTTCTCTTTAAAGGAAGATTTGTCTGATTATCAACAGGGTGTTGATTTAGACTGCTGCTAAAATTACCACTGTTAAAGTAAACCTGCTTTTATTGCATTAGTACAGAGAACAGTTATGTATTGTTTAAACTTTTATGTCAGTTGCTGGGGGTGATCAATCTCTTAATTTTCAAGCCAAAAAGGGTTCTGTGGCAAAAGATGATATATTTAGTGCACTTGGGATATTTTTGAAGAGGTTAAAATCTACAAAATAGAAAACAACAACCTTTTTTAGAACAGAAATCAGCGAAGTCGGTAACAGAATCAGGTATCGAATTCATGCCATTCTTAGATCAGGCTGTTTGACAAAGCCAAGTGAGGGCAATGCTCTACAATGTAAGATTCACATTAACTTTCCAGTTCTGAACAGACTTATCATGTGACTGCAGCTATCTTTTGGGTTTGGTGAATGATTTTTGCACTGATATTGTGCAATTTTTCTAAATATAACAGTGAGAGTATGAACTACACGCCGTACTAAGAGTCAGTCACCTTCAGTGATAGCTATATGCATTTTGGTTACTCTTTACACAGTTCTCTGTTGACCTGAAACTCAAGATGTAGAACACAAGTTTTCTTTGGCAGCAATGTCACCCTCCTCACATTCGTGCCTAATCTCAATTCTCTAATGGGTAATCATGAACAGCAAAGAAGGAGGAAGAAGCTTGTGTGCATTCTGTGTCAGCTTTGCTGTGTACACTCTCCTAAGAACTAAACCAGGAAGAAAACATTCTATATGAGCAAGCAGAGATCTGCTTGGATCTCTGAGTGTCCAGGTGCCATCAATTTCTGCTAAGTGGAGACCATTAAAACTGGAAATTCATCTAGATATATTCCTCCTTTGCTTTCAGCACACTCAGTATTGATTTAGTCCTTCCTCAGTGTTCCAACTACTCAACAAGAACAGTGAGATCTGCTCTGGCCATTGTGAACACAGTGCCTTTGTGACTATTTCTCACTCATTCAGCTAAAACCAGAGTGGCTGGACTATGGGCTTTTCAGCCCTACACAGCTCACAATCAGCTCAGCTGCAGCTCCTCTGCAGGGCTATACTCTGGTCAGCAAGGACAGGGAGTTGGCAGCAGGGCTAGAGGGCAATGTGAAAAATACCAGTTGGAATCACTTTTGTGGATCATTTACAGAAAACATATTTAAAAAATAAAAAGCACACTTAGCTGAAGAAGATTTCATCAGTCAGAAAGTCACTTGAATGCACTGATGAGGAGCACTTTGGAGAGCACTCAGGATCCAGTTCTTTTCAGTACAGCTTCATTAAGAGATTTGCATAGACTTGCTTTCCAGCTGGGTGATGTTGCTGTGTAGGAGCATTGGTTTGGGTGACTGATAACCCTGGCGGTGCAGGCTGAGTGGGGAGGCTGCATGCTTGAAATGGGCATCACAGGGACTGCCTTTCAGACTGCCATTATAGACCAGATCTTCTCTGAGAGAAACTCATTGGCTAAAACATTTCAAAGAAAGTGAGATCGTGAAGATTTAGTAACTGATCAGAGAGATTTCTAAGATAACTCCCTCACTAAAGTAACAGAACTACCAGCAAACAGACTATATGAAGGAGAGAAAATCCTGTAAGTCAGCCTATTTCAGTATATGAGAGGTGGCACACAAAAATCAGGTTGTTAAGGTACCTTGGTTTCAGTTCTCAGCTTTGTCTCATCTTCCTGTCTCAATCTTGGGCAAATGACTTGACCTCCCATAACTTTAGGGCCTCAGTTTTGGAGTGGGGAAGATTCTGCTGCCTTGATTGCTTTTAAGCAACTTGAGGGAGCATCTCTGTGGGGGTTTGTACAGAACCTAACACATGCTCTTTGTGGCTGTTTTGAGGGGAATAGCTCCATCCTTCTTGTACTATTGTAAACACCACTAATTAATAATCACTGGAAGTTTTTCATTGCATCTATATAGCTCAAGAGGGGTGTTCTCATTCCCAGCCCACAGAAATGAGTAGAACAGACTGAATTCCTCATGCCTTCATCAAAGGACTTCAGCTGGGACATTGGCTGCCTGAGGGTTAAAGGTTTTCAGCAACCCTTCGAAGGCACTGGCATTGCCTGTGGAGTCTTCAGCCCAAACAAAAGAGCAAAGACCCTTCAGGTCTTTTGGGACTTAGAGCAAAAGAAATCTTCCTTTGAATTGAGGAAATCTTTAAAGAAAGGACTTCAGACCTATAGTGACAAAGGAAATAAAAAACATCTACACTGACAGCTCCAGTTAGGAACAAACAGGCACAAAAGACTTTGAAAAACAACCAGCCTTTCATCTTCAATAGCAAGCTCAACAGCTCTGCACCAGCTGCTCTGTAAACAGTATAGCAAGAGAAAGAAAATCATTGGCAGCAAATGCATTAAACATGGCAATGTCTTCAGATGACATATTTTGTAAATTTTCTCCTTAAAAGTTATGCCATTTCTTAAATCTAAAGGATTACCTACTGTATAGCAGCAGATACATTCTTCCAGGCAGCTGGGCAGGTTCATTAGCTTTATTTCTTGCCAAGCTTCCCATAATGCAGGTAGGCAGTTTGGCTAAGGTGGGATGTCAGGTGACTTGGGTTCATCTCCTGAGCCTGCTTTACATTTTCTGAGGGACCTTTAGCAAAGCACTTCATCTGTGGGACCTATTTTCACCTGGAAGAGAAAAGGAATTATTCTTTTGTCTTAAAGCAGTCAGCACTTTGAAACAATCACGTGCAATGTTTTATTGACTATGGATCCATAAGAACTTTTTCAGGAGATGGGTAGACACTGCTTGGGAAACTAAAATCTGTTTATAGGGTGACTTTCCCCAGCTCTGGACCACATAGGAATAGCCCAGGAGCACCCAAACACGCACCTCACAGGCTGAACTTATTCCCAAGTGTAAGCTCCTAAACATCAAAAAAGGGAAACTTCAGCTTAGACTTGGTATGGTTTAATTTAATTAAATCATGTGATGTGAAATATAAACCACTCTAAGCAAGGGGTAAAAGAAAGCACTGAGAATCACTATGCAGTATTTTGGATGCTGAAACAGGGAAATATGCTCAGCATCTATGTAGATGTATGGGGAGGGACTGCATCCTCTGATCAGTTTGGTTATTGGGATCTGTTAACACTGAAGTGTCATTTTCTCCGAATAAATTTCTATTATGAGAACTATGTTAGAAATAAAGCAGCAGTTAAGAACATCAAACCATCACTTTTAGTGCCTGTGTTAAGGGCAACTCCTTCACTTTTCCACTTTCTCTTCATGCTAGAATCTATTGGGATTCTGGTCACTTTAACTTCCTAAACCTCATTTTGCTAACAGAAGGATAAGAACGCCAGACATTTCCAGAGTGCACCAAGGCTTAACAGTAACATGATATGCTTAATACATCTGTACTGTTTAAAAACCACTACAGGTTCTTTAAGCAACTGACTGCCTTTGCAGGGAAGCAGCTAAAGATTGTTCCTGCAGCCAAGTTCACTCAGAGTCATAATCAACAGTGAACAAATCCTGCTCAGCACCTGACACCCACTGCAGCTGAGCACTAAAATGCCCCATTGTGCAGGTCACAGCCCCCTCTCACCTGGCACTTGACAGTCCCATGAAAGGCACCTGACACTGCTTAGTGGGAAGTGTTCGGGGCTCCCATCTGTCCCTTGGTCTTTGCCAAGGTGTCATCCAAAGATTTCCACAGCAGGAAGCCTTTGCCAGATCCTCCACTTCTGGCTAACTGGCTGTTGCTACACCAGATGCTTCCCCTTCCATCAAGCATGGGTAGGTGACTTCTCAGGAACTGGCTTGAGAAGAGCACAGCTGTCTCAGTGTGCTAAAATAGGCACTTTAATTTGTTCCCCCACTTAGACCAGTGAAATAACATACGGGCTCTCTTCTTTAATTTGCTGCCAAGCAGCCCCAGGGTTTCAAGAGACAGCATTTGGTGATTGCACTTGTAAGAATCCCGAACACTTGTCCAGCTGGTATCTGCACACTTACTAACCACTCTAGTGTGGGGGACAGCAACACTGCATCCCATATGTTCTCAGGTCTGCACTTCATGTCTTACAGCATGTAGCACTGGTGGCTCCACCCTACACACAACACTTCAGAGCAATTTTCCTGGCAAAGTCCTTTAGCAGCTGAGTTGCTATTCAATACCTGGGAGACAGGAGTAGGCTTTGCTCCCTCTCAGTTCAGCATTAAAAAACTTATCTTCTTTCCTCAAAGTTGACTCATGCAGGAAGTATAGCCTGTGGAAAGCCAGTGTTTTACATTCCTTGCTGTGGTGGGTCCTTAGGACTCGATTTGAAGAGAGTGCTTTAGCCAGAGACATGACATCTTCAAAGGGGGGGGGCCACAGACTGGCTGGTACAGAGCTAAGCTTAAAAAACCCTGATGCTGTTTGGAGCCTGTGGGGATCCTCCTTCCTGTTTTAAGGGAACAGCACTAAGAGGTGTTGTCACATGGCTAGAGACAGCCACTAGTTTAATGGCAAAGGCAAATCTCCTTCTGCCTTAGTCTCAAAACCAACCTCCTTTCTCTCTCTGGCAGCAGAAGCCCTCAGGCAGTGACAGCCATAATGACACAAAAACCCTTACTTACCTCCTCCCTCCCCATGGTGATATTATCCTTATATAAAAAGGGGAAACTGAGGCAGAGAGAAAGGTGGCAACTTGTCCATGGCTGCTCAGGGCATTACAGACAGTCAGGAGGCTACATGAACTGCTGGTCTGTGGGCAGCATCTGTTTGCCTGCTGCAGCCTCAGAAAGCCAAGCTCTGCAGATGGGGGGATGCTTTTTCTGTAAGAGATCTGAAGAATACCAGGGTGACCAGACCCTGATCTGCAGCAGGGTTGAGGAGCCTGTCAGAGCCTGGCTTTCCCAGGGACAGTCAGCAGGAACAGGTATGTTCCCCATTGCCTTGGAAGCCCCTTCTCCCAGGCAGGCAGAAGAAGGGAAGGTCTTTTCCCTGCTCCCCAGCCCAGCCTGCTTCTCACCACAGCACAACTGACCCCAATTCAAGCTGCTGACACTTATTTTCAGGGTGTTTCAGAGCTTCGTTATTCGTGAATGCCTTTTTGTGTAGCGCCATTGGCACTAGCACAGCCTGTTCCCAGGCTGTTCCAGCAGCTCCCCAATGACTGAGGTGACAGGCTCCAAACAAGGCATGGGCTCTGAGCAGGTCCTCAATGGGGTCAGTCAGAGACAGCAAGCATCCTGGTGGATCTTCCTCTCTTTTCCAGCCTCATCTCCCTGTACACAGCCTTCAGTTTCTGCTCTCCAAGAGCTCAGTGCAGAGACTGCTTGGTTAAAAATACACATATTTTTAAATCCCCAGCAGCAGGCTGGGTATTGACAAACTACATGACACTGGGAGGAAGGCAGCAGAAATGGCTTCTGGGACTGATTTGTGAGGATCAGATTAAAACAGACTAAACATCTGTATCCCAACTAAGTAATGGGCCTGCAAGGCTCCAGGCAGGGAGCTGGCTGCACACATCAGGGAGATAAATACTACAAGGAACAATCCACAGTATCTGCAGTTACTGTGAGAATCCTATACTTAAGAAAAGGAGGCTTCTCCAGTGGGGTTGCTGCATAAAATGGCAGCCAAGGACCAGTACCTGAAATGCTCATTGCCCTTTCCTGCCTGTAGATGCTACCAGGCTTAAATTAGGGTAGAGACCAAAGTATGTCCTCAATCAGCTTCTCAGCACAGAGAGGAGGTGGTGAGCTGGTGGGTTAGAAAAGCAAGAATAACTAAAAAACCCAGAATTACCAGGATAGATGTGTGTCCACTTTGATCAACAGCCTGCCTCCAACTGCAGCCAAAGATGCTCAGGTAAAAACACAGCAACAGGGCAAGTGGCACAATCCCAAATGCTTCTTCCAGCTTCTGAGTTTGTAGCTCAGGTGCTTCTGTTCCAGAGGAAATTAATGGCAAAGAGAACCCCAGGTGGGAGGTCAGAGCAAAGTCTCCTGAAAGCTGAAAACCTGCAAAAGTGTGCCAGGTGAGTGGTGATGCTTGAGAAGAACACTGATCTCTGTGTACAAACAATTTTCAAAGGAAAAGAGCCGTAACCTGTGTGACAAGCCTTAGTGGGCATCTCATTCTCTACAACATGGCCAGTGTACAACATTTTTCTTAAAGACATTTCACATTTGAAATTACATCAAAGCTTTAGGCAGCATGCTTTTCCTGTCCCATATAATTTGGAAAATCCCCTCTTAGTAAGTATGGCTGGGAACTCTGGCACTTGAGCCACTTTGCACAGTAACTGCTTTCTGCAGCATCTCATCCAGGACAGTGGCTCCAGCAAGCAGAGTCTGCATTCTGACAGGGTTGTTCTGCTCCTGCACACCAACACATACCTAATCCAGCTCTGCTGCCTTTCTGTCAAACTCTCTCTGTATCTGCAGGCACAGCACTGCTCCCAGACCTCTGTTTACAAGTCACACCTTCTTCACTGCCAGAAGGGAATTACTTTTTCCCAGCAACAATAAGCACCATTTATTGAATACTGAATACAGTTATCAATGTTGGCTAGCCTTGGCTGCTCAGGAATAAAGACAAGGAGCTTTCACACACACAAGTAGGAGGTCCAGTCCTGACTATGCTGTTGAGAGGGTACAAAGCTAAAAAGCATCCTCAGAAACATCCACAATCAGCTGAGCTTGTTCTTGCTGTCAAAGGCTAAATTTCCCTATTTATGATATTCAGCATGAATCTCTTATTTTTCTATGAAGTGTGACATTTGAATTTCTCTATTATAATTTTACAAGTAGCCTCCTGTGTCAATGGAAAATTATTAAAAATAACTGCTTCAGAATCAGGCAAAAATAATAAGGCCAAAGCCCAACAAAATAGTCTATATCACTGCTGCAATAAAAATTAGACTTGTATTGCAAAATACCCCATGTTTTTAATTTTCCCTTGACAGTGTTAAAAAATTTATGCAGTTGTCCTACTGGACATGGGATATGGCTGATGGGACACAGAAGTACCCAAAATCAGCCCATAGCTTAATGTTCTAAAGAAGCATAAATCCAAAGGAGAAACTGCTACCTTCATTATCCTCAAATAATTGAGGAAGAAGAGTATTCAAGCAGTACTAGAGAGGCTGCAAAGTTTTCTTTTCCCACTCTAACATCTCCAGCTGCATGGTCAGAAGTGGGAAAGGGAAGACCACAAGGAACTGGGTTAGTCATGGCCACATTAGTGTTGGACTGTCACTCTCCATGGGATGACTTTTCAGTGCATTAGAGGCATTTCTGAATTAAAGCTAGAGTTTTAACACCAAAGACTTCTACACACTCCATTTCACTGATGAAAAAATCCCAGCCCATAATGCCAAGGGAAAGAAATCTGGTCTTCTTTCTCCAGGCATTTCCTTTTACTCCTGGTGTTTCCTTGTTACTTCAGTTGCTTTTTGTTGTTTTTCATTTTCTTTACCACTGAACTTGTCTGCCCTGCCCCTGGACTGGACTGAGCAGACCCATCCTGCAGTCAATCACAGTGAGTCACTCAACTCAAAAGGTAAATGGTTAGGCCCATGTTAGAGGTCAGGAATGAGTAAATACTGCCCTGAAGGGTTTTGTATTTGGACACAGGTAAGTGTTTGTCCTTGGGAAGCTGCTTTAATTAATTGTTCTCAGCTAAATAAACTAAAGAACACCAGCAAGCAATGGACATGCTGAAGTGCAGGAAATCTCCAGCACATAACAGAGTGGCCAGCACACAAAATCACAATAACTAATTCAAGTGCTTAGACATTGTCAGCTGAAAATAACTATATCATTACACTATTATTTAGAGGTCTTGAGTGCTCTAGTAAGACAAAAAATTTAATCTGATCACTTCTCATGGGTAAAGCTGAGGCTCTGGACCAAGATGACGATGACAACCTTCACGACAAGAGAGGAAAAGTGTTTTATACCCTTCTCCATAAAACACCTCGCAGGGCACAAACTGAAGTCCTTTGTCCAACACACAAATTACAGGCTAGTGTTGATCATCCCATGAAAGGAGATGAGCAAATCATCCTCAGCCAAAGCAGATTTCCTGATTGTAGGAATGGATTTACCAGCTTTGTCCCTACAGCCAAATGGCACATCTGAGATCATCCAGCCTGGGCAGAATGAGCAGATGCACTCTCCCATGAAAGCAGTTCAGTCAGGCTCTTCTCAGGTGAAAATCTGGGTTAATTTCAGGGGTCAGCACCTGAGCTTGGGGCAGCAAACACTGCACAGGGCAGCTTACACACAGTCTCCTGTGGCAGAGGAAACTTATTTCCTCTACCTGAACGGAGGTAATAAACCCCCACTATGGCCAGCAGATTTAATAGTCCTTAATATAAGTGATGGTCTGGATCGAGAAGTAGGGAACAGCCAGCCAGGGGTGTTTGACTCTGGATCTTTTCCTAGCAATGCCAGACTCCAGCTGCTTCACCTCAAAGCTCTGGGTCTTTGTCCTGTCCCTGGTGGAGCAACGGGATTGCATAAGCAATGAGCAGTGAGGACCAGGCAGTGGAGGACTCTGCTGAGCCTCAACACTTGGACTCATCACATGCTTCTGCACCATAAATCTCCCTTGTCAGTCACACCAAACACCCAGGAGGAGAAACAGCCAGGCTGTGAACTGCTGCCCAGCGCTCCCTCTCCCCATGGGTGCCTGCACACCTGTAGGAATGAGGGATGGACACAATTAACCTTCCCAGAACTAGGCAGCAAAACAGTGATCTTTCCAATGTGGATGAGTCACTTCCAACTGGGTTATTAAGTTATTACATTGTATTATTATATTAACGTCATTGCCATTTTCAGGAGAAGATAAACCTAATTTTAATCTGCTCTTAATTGAAAGCTTATCAAGAGACTGGCTCCATCCCTACACAGTCAGACAGCTTTTTTTTTTCCTGATTCCCTTCCCCCTCTCCATACACTGCACAGATCTATGCTGATGAAAAGAAACATCTCTATTCATTAGAGAAAAATCAGCTTGGAGTCGATCAGGCCTGTTAACCTACAGCCTGGGTTGTTATCACAGAGCAGACCTTTCCTCACAACAAAAAAACTGTTGGGGGCTGCAGCTTGGCAGCCTGTTGCAGGGGATTTGCTGCTCTTTTTTATGTCAAGGTACTTGACAGTTTCCATTAGAGGACGTGAGAATATTAAAGATATTTGAGCAGCTCTGGAAGAAGGTTAAGTATATAATGCAAGTTGACTGTGCAGATTTTAATTACAGATTCCCCCAAAAATCCATAGAAACTCTGATTAAACTCCTAATTACTTTTAAAGAAGTGAATAAGCGGTCAATAAGATGAACAGCAGTCTCTCTTCTTCTTTCTTTTTCTTTCTTCTCCTTCTGAGCAAGCTCTACAGTGATAGCAACTGCAGATGTATTATCACAGGCAAGTTAACAGAAGACCAAGGGGAAACCATTTCTCTAAAGACTCCTTCGAAAGAACTTTTTGCGACATCTTCAATACCAAGGTTGGCCCTGAAATCAATCAGGTCACGGTGATTTACACAACCAAAGGATGTGCCAGCTGCCTCCAGCTGTGACTTCATGTTGCAGGATTACAGTGGCTTTTCCAGCAGAGCTCTGCCTCCCCACACAAGCAGTGCTGGCTTTCAGGAAGCTGTGGTGGGGTTTCACACCTTGTCCAGGTTAGGGAGGTGATTCTCACAGAGATGTGGGCCTTGTCCCAGGGACCAGGGCTTTACAAACAGCCTCCCCAAACATGCCACATAACCACACTGAGCAGCTTCACTAATCTCTCTGTCAGGCCACAGAGCTGGCAGCACATCTCCCCTGAGAGCAGCAGTCCAAGGTCACGACTCAGTCACAACTACTGTCTCCACAACTGAAGATGTGGTGCCTCTGTGCTAAGCAGAGCACCAGCTCCTGGCGAACAGAAATACTCTTATTCCAAGGGGTCTTCTTACTATGTGGGGAGAAACTTCTCAGCCCCAGACCTGTGGGCCATGCTTCAGCCCCTCCACCCAGGCCCAGCCCTGCAAAGTGGATGCATCTGATATCTACACTCATTCTGAAAAAGAAAAACTGTTTCCCAGCAAGACATTTTAGTGCCACCTCAGAATTTGCTCAAATCTGCTGGGCTTGCAAAGAAACTTCTTTCTTCTGAGCTTAGCTGCAACCCACAGTAAACTAAAACCCATGTTCCTCACCCCCATGAGCATCATCCCTCTCTTTTATGGCGGTTTCTGGCTCTCACTTAGCCAGAGCTTTGCTCCAGCTGTGCCAGAGCAGGACAAGCCCTGCTCACTCTCTCTGGGCACAATAGGGCTAAAAACAGTAAAAAAGAAATATCTCCTCTAAAGTAATTCAAATTCTGAAGGTGGGACTCACTCTGAGATGGTGTACAGCAGCAAGACATGCTGTGCAAGCAGTGACTGTCCCCAAGGCACAGCCATGCTTCATCTTCCTGTCTTCTTTCCAAGCCATTATTGTTTATTTTGCTGTCTCAAATGCCCATAACTTTAACCCTGCAAATAACTTTCATTTCCCCATCATAGGAAGGAGAATGAGAGTGCTTCTAGGGAAACAGAATCTGTGCCTGTGTGAAGGCTCTCATTCTCTATCTGTATCACCATGCTCTGCCTCTCACATGATTTTTTTACATTTTCCCCACAGAGAAGACTCACAGTTAGCAAAGTCCCCTCTTAGACCACTGCCAGATGTTTTCTAGCTAATGGACATATTTGTGAAGCAGCCCCCAGCTGCTGAGGGGCAGAACCACCAATCTCCCCATACCTGCCCATTATATTCCATGAAGTGCTGGAACTGTCCTCACTGTATCTGACTGCTTAGGTCCCACATTTTCATCTTTCACAAGCCTTTCAGACTAGTTCCCAGATATGGAGAGACCATATCTGGCTGCAGATTCCCTCTGGTAGATTTGTTGGTTCAAGATGACTGAAGCAATGCTGTGCTCTGGGTACAACACCTGGGAAAGCAGGGCTCAATGCAGGCTTGGAGCTCTCAAGGCTTTTGCCATAGAATTAATTTTGACAGAAGAAACATGACCAAAAAAGCAAGGCTAAAGGGCATGGACATTCAAAGACTGATTTGGTTTTTTTGGAAGAGAGCTTCATTGGGGCCTTCAAAGGGAGAAAAATATCCTAACAGAAGGAGATTTTGGGGGTGCGTTGGAGAGTTCAGTCAATTCCTAAACCTTGATCCAGGTGGATGGGAGGAAAGAGACAGAAGCTTGGAAATGAAAGGAGGGAAGGAGCTTGCTCTGCAACCAAAGCTGTGCAATAAGGCATATGTGGCTTCCAGTGGCAGTGTGAGAATTTACAGTATAATAAAGATATATATGGCCATTTGGAACAAGCTATTTCTAACATAAAATGACTCTGTATATTGATTGCCCCAGGAATTTGTACAGAACACTATTTCCAGACATATAACTGAGCATATTATTTACTCACTATAAAAGCTGGATAAATGGCCAGGCTCCAGAGGGTGTGAGGCAACAGTAGTTGTTCATTGACAGATAAATGGAAGGAGGTTTGAGCGTGACAGAGAACATCAGGTTACTGGGAACTACCCCAACAGCTCTCACAAGTCATTGCAACAGGTGTATCTGCTTGTTCCACAAAAAGGTGAGACCACGGCCCTCATGAGAAGGCAGGGGACCAACACACAGGAGAAACATCATTCCTCCTCTGAGGCAACACTGAGAGATGAGAATTCTGAGGTTAACAAGTCCGGAAAGACCAAGAGTCTGAACCAGAGCAGGCTCTTACACAGCAGCATAGAAGCAATCACTTGAGACCCCCAGCCATGGATCTCCAGCTAGATCTCACATCAGACACTTCAGGTGTGGGAGAGACAACAGCCAAAGCTCGGCCTCTGCCTTGCTTTCCATGAGCCCAAGGCCAGACTGGCCTGACACAGGTTCCCCTCAGTACTGAGAGTTACTAGCTCATTTCCAGCTGGATGGAAATGCTTGAATGGCATTCTATGGAGTTCAGAGTTGACAGTTCCAGATCCCAGTTCCTCATCCCAAGAGACCCCACGGCATACTGGTGTTCAAAGCAAAATGATGTTGCAGGTTTCCTTGTCTCACAAGCAGATCATAAACTTCAAAGCATTTCCTAGGAAATGTGATGGACACATCAGCTGGCAATTTCCTTCCAAGGCAGATGCGAAGGAAGAGAGTCTGAAAATGAGGGGAGGTATAGAGAAATATCTTTTGGCCTGCCAGCAGATAAGCAAAAAGTAGGGCTATTCCAGAAATGGGGAATTCTGCAGTTTAGCAGCTCTACTGCAATTGTGTTTAGCATATTGACAGTTTTGACTCAACTCCTAAAACAGGTGAACACGCAACACGATCTTGAGCATCCTCCTCCCCATCTCCTTGCCTTTCACATTCCATCACAATGTTATGTGCAGGCAACACCAAGTCCAGATAGATCTCCTAGGCAGGGCCTGCATCATTTCCATTATTGTTAAGTGTCCACTGTCATAGCAGTTACATGCAGAGACCCAAAGGACTGCCCGGACAGGTGACAGGCTCTTGACTCATGATTTCAGCTCATCATCAAGTTGCTCTAATAATGAAAATAAACTCCTATGTGTGTTAGGCTATAAAAGGGTTGTAAAGCTGGGTTTACATTCTACAGCACAAAGCCATTCCATAGCAGTAGCGCAGGGGACCGTGAAGGCTGAATATTCTTGTACTCCTGCTGCCACCTAAAGGAAATGCCTCAAAATGTTCTGAAATATCCCAGAACAAACATGTTTTGAAATATTCTGAGACAAAGCAAGTTAGAGTGGGCTTTTAGCTGAAGAAGGATCCATTTGGGAAAAGGAGTATTACAAGCAGGATATTTTTGTCTCCAGAAATCAGCTCCAGCGTGCTGGCAGATTTGCAACAACCAGGGAACTTCAGCTATCTGCAGAGGACTCCAGCTGTGATCATCTCAATGGCCATGGTCTAACACCACAGATGAGAGGTTTGTATACAGAAGCAGTATCTCTCATTACATGAGCTGACCTACACAGAAAACCAAAACTGCTTTAGGATCGTTAAAAAAATTGTCCTCAAATAATTTAGGGCTAAACAAAAATACCATCAGTTCTTGTTCATTGGATCCTTCTGAAACAGTTTTCTTAAAGGCACCTGATTCCTCTGTTTGAATTCTTCCCATTATTCAGGGGAGACACCAGGTCCTTTGGTGCTTTTGAAGAGACACATGACCAGGTCAGGCCAGCTTTAGAAATCTGGCACCATGTTATCTTTGGGCCAGGTATTCCTGATGTTGGCTGCCTATGTAACTCACTTGGATTAATCCATTCCTTTGGGATTGTTTGCTAGAATTGGGTATGCTCCAATAGTATTGGTGGTAGCTGGGTAAAGGGGAGATTTCTAAAAGGAAACATTCCCATGTTGTGCACAAAATAGCAGTAACTTTGTTCAAGCTTCTATGCTGACTAAATGCCCAACACCAGAAGTTCTGTACAGTCAGCACTAGTGAGCCCAGGGAAATACTAAATTGCCTCGTAAACTGGAAGCCAAGTGGAAGTATTACTTAAATGCTCAAAAAGTATAATTTGCTGCTGCAGATCAATGAATAGCCTTATTAAATAGAGGGAACATTATTACATGAGTTATGAAACTGGCTTTACAGCTTTAACTATGGAGTTCACATTTTAATAATCTGCTTAAGGGGTACGAGAATGGAGCCTCTTTAGTTTTCCCCATGTATGGGCACAAGGGCACACATCAAAAACGTGCATCAGGCATTTGGAGTGCTTCAGTACAGAAATTTCATTGTCATGTATCACAGGGCAAGAGCACTTCTCATGAACAGGATGGAACCTCCCACTCAGGACATTGGTGAAACCTCTCCAATCCAGGATGATTAAGCAGATGCTTCCAGATATCTTCATATGAAATGATATGTTTGTCAAGACCAAGCAGCAGTGCAAAAGCTTCAGTGCAAGTACACTCTGATGAATCATTCCATGACATGAATATCTGGCAAGCTTATTACCTTCCCTACGTATTTACTTTTTGGGATGAGTGAACACTGTTGTCCTTATTTCACAGTGAGTTAAGCTGAAATGCATATGCATTAAGCAATTTGCCCCCAACTATCATATTGCGATGTGTCATTTGATGAAAACTGCTGTTTCCTGGTGTTACTCAGGAAGCCATTTGACTCCCAGTCTGTGACTAATGTCTTGCCTGAGCAGTCTTGCCAGGCGATGTGATTTCTACATATGCTTTCCTTCTCCACGTGTTCCACAGAAACTGTATCTACCCACGTTGGCCCCATACTTTCCCCATTTATCCTGACTAGGGAAATATAGCTTCTCTTTAAAGTGGAGGAAGAAGCTATCTAGGGCACCAGGCACAGATGGATATGACCTTTTAATTAAATGTTCTGAAACTGCTGAGGAATTTGGAATAGGCGACAATATGGATTATTTTGAAAATGAGAATGAAAAAAAAAATAATAATCCCTTCAAAAGGATCATCTCCTTGTGATGCCTGTCTTTCTTTTACTTCCCACACTGAACCTCAGATCCAAGATTTCAAAGAATTCTCAAAACAAAGACAGCACAGAAATTATGGTGTGCCCTGCTCCAAGGCATAGTGCAGCATTAACTCCACAGCCAGAAGTTCTCATGACTGATGTCAGAACATGCTTGATAGCAGAAGACAGAAGCCAACAGGGAAATCAGAATGATGGGATTTTATCTTACCATTTAATTCCTCAACTGCTCAAACTGGAAAGTGCTTTTTTCCTTCAGTACTCCATTATTTTCTACAGAATAAAAGAATTCCAAGAGCCTTCAAGCATAGAGGCAGTCAGGTAATTCCCACTAAGTATCTCTGCAAGTGTGACCACAGGTGTGGGACACCTCTCATATACTTGTAGTTAACAAAAGTGACACCTGTAGTCTAACCCAATGAGACCCACTCTCATTGAGATGCTTTTTCTAGTCACTGGAGGGAGACCAGCTCTTCTGGCAGGCAATTTACCTGCTCATCTCCAACCCTTTCCTTGGGAAGAGATGAAGTCTTCTCAGCCTACCATCAGATGACTTGCATGGAGAGGAAAGGACCTCTGCCCCCGAAGATTTGGGAGGCTGAGTGCCAAGTCCTGCACAAACACAGGCAATGGAACTACTCAGAACACTCCTCATTTCTGGTTTTGTCTCTTCCAGCAAGACAAAGAAAATATACACATTAATAATCAAGAATAGAAAATCACACACATACACCCCTCAGAGAGACAGGAGCATGCATTTCATATTCTAACCATCCAAATGTGTCCCTGAAGCCTTGGGGTATCATTTACTTCCCAGACAACTGAAATTAATTTTGCTTGTAACTTCTTGGCATACTTTGGTTCTGAAAACAAAAGAATTCTGGAGTTCTCGGCATCATTCTCCTCTCCAAAGCCAAAGCCCTCACTGCCTCTTGTTGTTATGCCAGAATCATACATACTCCAGTGTAGTGCTCTTATGTATTATTTGGTTGTGGTTTCCTCCACTTCAATGCAAGCTTTTGTATTTCAAAGTTCCAGCGACAAAGCAGAGCAATACTATGTACAGGGCATGATATGCAGATGCCAACTTCTGTAGGGCCTTAAAAGCCCATCTGTAGCTTTTGCACATCCGGAAGATGAAGTCATACTGACATAGCTTTTTTGCCAGTAAGGAAAAGATGTAATTGTTCCTCAGGATCTTTGCTTCTCTGAAGAACCTTGCAGCATTTCAGCTATCAGGCCTTTCCTTCAATGGAAACTCAACCATTGAAGGGTCACTTATCATTGTTACTGCCACAGACAAAAAAGAAAGACGGGAACTTGGGTGACAGGTCAGGGACATGGAGAGCACTTTGTTTTTATCTTGGCAATGTGAAGGAGAAAGGATTTTTATTTTCACATTGTTAACATGTTGCCTGTAGAGATGTTCCCTTTCTGCTAGCAGTCCCAAGTCCATCTGAAGGATTGCACACATAATCAATGACATCAAATACAAAAGGGACCCGTGAAGAAGAACAAACTAATATGAGGACTCATGCTTGCTTTGAGAGACCCTGATCTATGGAATACCCTAGTATCCATTTCTATCACTCATGAATTTCCTGAGGTCTTCCCAGCTTTAGTGCAATACTGGAATACTCTTAGATGTTTTTTCTAACTTAGATATTTAAGTTTTGAAAAAGGTCCATGTAGAGAGATCGATGTTAATTTCCACATGCCTTAGAGCACCCAGTCAAATCCACCCCTCTGCGTCCACAGCCCTGGCATTGTACTTTCTGAAGATATAAGCCTAAAAAATGAGAGATAACAGCCGTCCTAGTACTACCAGAGGAGCATCTTTCTTATCTGCAAGCAGGAGACACCTGCAGGCCAAGCTCCACTGCAGTAAAAGCCAAACAGGTCTACTAGGAGTCAAAGTTAGTACTTGAAATAACAACAGACCACAAAAAAGGAAAGGAACAACAGGGCCTTTGGAACATCAAGGGCAGACAGTTTGGGGGCCAGAGAGTCTGGGGGCAGAGAAACCCAGATTCTGCCCCTGGATAGTCCCTCACATGCACAGATTCATGGGCAGCTCTGTAAAATTAGTATTTCACCTTTTGTGAGTTCAGTGCTAATTACAGAAGTCTAGACTAGGAGCAAAACCCGAGGCATTAGAGGCCAATGTGTTTAGCCCAGAAGGTAAAGAGGAGTACAAGCAATAAAGAGAATTGTATTAAAGATATGAACTACCTGCAAGGGGACTAGAAGACCTATAAAAACAAGGCAAAGTGAGTTAGGAGGATTACTAAGGAACCAGAAAGAGATATTGAGTACCAGACTTACAGAGAGGTTCCCAGGAAGCATAATGCACTGTGGACAAGTCTGTACCAGACAGAGAGTAAACAACACGATTGCTCCACTAAAAATGCTAGGGGTGAACTGCAGTCAGCAGGTGATGAAATGGGGGAATTTATGAAGTGATTTTTTTCTTTCTGCTTCTTTGCAGTGAGGGAGGAACCAGTGCTATGACAGAAACAATGTATCTGGGAGGGAGAGAAATAAGTAAGTGCAGATAGCCACAAAAGTGGTGCTGAAAAATAAAGGGCATTCACCATTGCCAGATACATGAAACATCCAGTTGAAGAGAAAATGCACCTAACAGCTGTGTGGGAAATGGAGATAACAGCCAGAGAACATCAGATCTAAGGAAGCCAACAGTGCTAGCAATGGAACAGCATATTAGCACAGCATTGAGACACCCAAGCAGGACCAGGGGAACCAGCAGGCAAGCAGAACCCAGACATCCTCAGGACTGTGCTGCAGGACCTTGTGAAGCCCCATTTCATCAGGCCCTGCAGAGCTTCAAGGCTTGGCTGATCCATGTAAAGAGGGGAAGAATGGCTGATCCACAGCACAAGGAATTTGGCAATCTGCTTGTAACATTACTTTGATGTAGCCCGAGACAAACAGGCAAAGTCTTATCCCCATACTTCATTATAATATTCAATTAGGAAAAAATTATGCACTTCAGATATGAGGGGAAGCCTTAAGCAGGACAGCCAGAAGGCCCATGTCTTTAGCTGGGACTCTAAGGACCTGTCATTAGCTCTGCCCATGAGCCAGAGCAGACATAGGGCATTCACTGTACTTGGTTCTTTCCACTCACAGCAAGCAACAAGGCTGTGAAGGAGGAAGAGGAGAAACTGAGACATAAAGTATTACAGAGGCTTGGTTTCTGCCTTCACGGAAGTCCATGGCACAAATGGCAATTCCTTATAAATCAGTAACAACTCCAATCAAGCCAGTACAATTACTAGAGTTAAAAGATAATCCAATCCATTTAACTGGACCTATTGACTTTTACATTAGCCCTCAAAAATCCCCATTTCAGATGGAAAGAAGATTTGCAAGGAAAATAGACAAAATATACAAAATAGCTATATTTCACCTCTTCCTTAAACTCCTGATGTGGGTGGTAAGCACAGGCATGGGGAGTGGCGATACTAAAACACCAGACTATTTGCAAACAAAACACATCACCCCTGCTCTAACAAATGCTTCAGCATGAGGTGAGTTCTACAGATCAACACTGTCCTCATAAAAGAGTCCAGAAAGGAAGAAGTGCAAAAATTCTAAGGCCTGATCCTGACACACACAAAGCTGCACCTTATCTCACATAATGCTTGTATTCCCACAGACATACACACAAGATTTTTCCTTAGAAACAAGGTATAATTGTTTTTCAGATTAATTCTAAAATGTGAGTAGTCCCATGCTTACTAAAAGTAGGGGGTACTCTTTCAGGTTTATGTGATCAGTTAGGGAATAAATGCCCAATGCTGTCATGCCTATTTGGTAGCTGGTTCACTTCTCCTGACCCATAGTTAGCCCTTAATTAGTCCTTAACTAGTCATCAGTGGCACTGGTTAATAAGGTGAATTGCCACTCAGGAGATCTAATTTCCCTCCTGCTTCTTCTGTTGTGTTCATATGGATAATAAAATTTTTATACTAAGGATGGTATGGAGTGCATCCACCTATTCCTGGGTTTTGTACCTATTTCCATGGCAGTGTTGAGGCTCAGTTCTCCAGACAAATGAATGTTTTAAATTATATTTCCTATAAGCATTAGCTCAAGGGACTGTATATGGCAAATTTACAACTCTTTCCATTTGTCTACAGAAAGATGAGGAGCATGGCTGCTTGTAAATAACAGGCTTGAGGATATAAATCGTCTCTCTGCTTCCAACCCTCTGTCCCAGAGACTCTGAAGCCAAAAACTCACAGCTCATTACCACTTAGTTGTTATTTGGCCAAGTTTCAAATAGCACAAACGTGCATCTTCATGTGACAGACGAGGATCAGTTCAGCCTTGTGCTGTGCGTGGCAGCAGAGGTCATGGTGGTGGAAAGAGAGCCTGCACAGGTTCTGCATGTGCCCAGGACAGCTCAAGAGATTGACACAAGAGGGTAAGACCTAAATGAAGTTATTGTCCTGTCTTTTCTTCTGAGCTTTGCAGAGCCAGGACTTTGCCCAAGGGATAAGACAAAGCCATGGCACCAGAGATCACTGGCATTACAAGTCTGAGGGATCCAAAACAGCAAGACCCACGTCCAGCTGTACCACAGGTTCATATTCAATCACAGACATGACCTTCCCCTCCATTCCTTCTTTTGTGGTAACAGCTGTGCAACTTTTACCTCCTTCCCAAATGCACTGAGGCTTAGCACATTGATTTGTGTTGGGAAGAGGGCAGAGCAGACACCACTCCAAGTGCAAAGCAGTGTCTGGCAGGCGCAGGTAACCAGTTGAGTGATGGGTGCTACAGGAATGCTCACGAGTAAATAATAAATTTGTCTGGGCTGTGATGCACATTGCACAGCAACTAGTGCTCCCCTCTGCAGAGATGCTGCTGAAGAACAGTGGCTGCATGCTCAGCGGTAACCTGCCCCTGAACGTGGGATAGCTGTGCAGGGCCCCACCACAACACCCTGACTTTGAAGAACATTATAGTAGCTTTAAAGCTCTCAGATATTAAGAGATCATTACTCACTGTCTCCTCGGAGCTGATGGAGTCCTTGCCCTACGTGTTCTCCATTTAACAAATGTCACTGTTTTACAACATACTCCGCTGAGGAACAGAGGAATCTTTCAGTTCAAACAGAACTGCGACAGATTTAAACAGCCAGGAGCGCTGAGCGCTTGCTTGGGAGCAAAGCAGTCCTGCAGCCTCAGGTCAGGGTAACAGGCCCTGAGAGAAACTGCCCTGAGCAGAAGGGCTTTTGCTGGCAAACCCTGCCCTCCCTTGCAGCCAGCTACAGGCTGCACAACAGAGCCAGCAGTGAGGCTGAGGTGTGTCCAACATCATGCAGGAAGCCTGCAGCAGATTTAGGGCTCACATACTCCAGCTCCTGCTCAGCTGACCAGCACCATGTGGGATGAGCTCTGTATGGATACTGCAGTCAAGCCTCCGAGGTTGGAGCTGAGCAAGATCTTCTCATCTGGGCAGCACTGGCTCAATCACACTGTTGTTTCTACTTCCATGCAGTGGGTGACTGAGCTGACATAGAATCATCACCATTTCTAGCAAATACGAATGTTTCCCCTATGCTAACCCAGGAGAGAACGTGGAACCCTACAAATTTGGTCAATAGTAATCATGAACCTACATACCAGTAACGTTGCAAAGGACAATTAATAACTGTATTCCTATTAACACAGAAAAAAGTGTTTTATCATAGCTAAGTAATTTCTTTAAAATCTAAACTCAAGAAGGATAAAACGGCACAGAAAATCTACAGTATCATAAAAACTTCCATTCCAGTGCACAATGGATTTAATGCCATTATCTAAAGATAGTATGTGTTCCTTTTCTTCTGAAATCATCCATTTCTCATCTATGGTTAATTACTTTACATGAGAGATGCTTAAAAATTATATCCCCCATGCGGAAAACTTGGATGAAAATGAGAACATTCTGCTTTAGAATCAAAATCCTCAGTAGAAAACTTGGGTTTTTTTCTTTTCCTCATCTGCTCACAGCACTGTATTAAAAGTTTTGAGGTTTGAGTTTTTGTTCTCTATAAATATCAGCTTCTCAGGCTTTTTTCTTTTTTCAAAGAAAGCAAATGCCCTCCATGATTTTCTGTTTTCTATTTCAAAACTAGGATTTTGTTGGCATTAGGTCTAACCATGAACTGTGCTGGTCTCAGTGCCACCACAGCTGGCTAATATCCAAGAGAACTCAAAATTGCTGACAGACACTTTTGTTTTAGTGCTGTGACACTGTGTCTTGCACCAATACCTTGGGTTGTGCTCATTGGAACAAGTGCTGTGGAGGGGAGGTGAATTTTCAGAATCAGACTCAGGGGCAAGGGTATTTGCATAATCAGACTCAGGGACAGAGTATTTTTGAACACATCTCCTTGTCCCTTCAGTATTGTGCCAGAGGCATTCTGGCAGTCCTCAGCACTGGTTTCTGGAGGCAGAGTGATTCTCTGCAAGCACAGCAGGAACAGACTTTTTCACCTCTAACCCTAGAACCAAACAACCTTCCCCTGGGTCTTAGCAGAGCCACCCACTTGTGAAATGGTTGTGCAAAAGGGGCCCAAAAGGCAGGGGAAACTTGGATGCTATTCCAGCTCTAATGTAATAACAGAGGTGCTGCTCAGGAGTGATGTACTCTGTGTCCCTCAGTCCCTCCAAGATCCCAATTAATACAATTCCATTAACTTCAAAAGGTGTGCTAAGTAGTAATGCTCTGGGCCATTAATTCTGACAACGTCAGCATGCTCTTGCTGTGACATTTGCCTTAATTAGTATTATAACCCACTACCTTGACTGCAAGCTTCACAGGTAATAATTCACACCCAAGTCCCCTATAAACAGAACTCTGGGAACTCTCTGCTAGTAACTGCACATGGTAAAAAAAAGGCACAGAGGTACAGGATTTAAAATGTAAGAGAAAAGAAAAAGGGTTTAAAAGGTGTTGCCTGAGTTATTGTATCTCTTTGAGCCTCAGTTACCCCCTAGGGGTCTGTTAGGCTCCAAAACTGACCATTTATGATGCTCTTTAGAGATCCACCAAAAGCAACAGACTCAAGAAAGTGTCTCTGGATGGCTTTAGTCTGTAGCAAACTCTAGGCATCTTGTAAAATCTTCATATGGGTTAGAATGAGATCAAATGGATTTGGTCCCTTAAAAATGAGAAGCAAGGTCCTCATCTACCCTGAAAACAGACCCTGAACTACTCAAACTGCTGCCAGAAATCCACATGACATGTGTGACTTTGGTACTGCCTCAGTGGGAACAAGGTGGTCCCTGGGGAGACAACCCTTAGGGGGTATTTTCAGTTTAGAATAGGGCAAGTACATATGCCATAGGAGGACATACACCTGAAAGAGGAAAAATAGAAACTATGCCAATTTTCCCATTATTTCTTAGTTTCTGCTGTAATTTCAAACAAAAAAAATCTTGCAGAAAGGAAGTGATGATAAATGGTACCCAAGAATACCATTGCAAAAAGAAATAAGTGAGAACCACTTACACTCAGGGGAACAAGCAGCCAAGGCCTGTCTAGCCATCAGGCACAAATGCACATGGTCTTTACAGTCATCTCCTGCAAAAGCAGGAGCCAGAACTCCCATCTTACTACAAAAACAATTTTCACAGGTCAAAGGATCAGGATACTTACCTTCACATTAGGATCGCTTAGACATATGAGCTTAGCTCACTTTCCCCCACAACTTCTAAAACTTAAGAAGTACTAAGTAGTGAAAACAGTCAGCAAAGCAAATGCCAGTCTAGGCAGCATTTTCTGAATGAGCCAACTGGAAGAAACTTAGGAGAGAAAGAGTTGATGATGCCTTATAACATCCAAGCTCTTGAGACAGATACAGTCTGGCCAGAATTCTTGAGACAGATACAGTCTGGCCAGAATTCTTTGAAGGTCAAGTCTGCCAGAACATGCAGTGTTGCTAAAGGGCCAGATCTCAAGCAAAGTGTGCCGGTGAGGTACCAGCACAAGAGGACAATGATGCCACTGGGTAAACAGTCATGCAGAAAGGTGTAGGCTGATGGAAGGACATGGATATTGAGTAAAGATAGGAAACTTAAACAGAAGATATCATCTCCTTCAAAGACAGTGTGTTTGGGATTGACTCCAGAAAGTGACAGAGGTTGGGATGCACAGCGCATCTCCTAAATGCTCTCTCATCCTCCACCCAGACACCACAGATGTTCCTGGTAACAATCCCTCTTGTAGCTGAGGTAACACAGATGCCTGAGAGATGCCAAAAATGTTGTTCCCAGATCACTAATTCCTTGTTTTTCCCGCTAAGACTGCCAAGAAGAGAAGCACTGGCTGCCAGTTAGTTTCTGAAGGCAACACTACTTCAGACAGAATTCAGATGAGACCAAACAACTCATTTCCCCCCAGGACTTCATTTCCATCACCAGGGAGGAAAATGTAATCCAACTCTGCAGGCCTTTGACACTGAAATCTGAGGATCCCAGTCTGATCTCTATCACACTCATGTAAATCAAAGCCTGCTTGTGCCACAGAGTCAGTGGCATTTCACCGCTGCAGTATTAATAAGGCCCCAGGTATCACCTTCCCTGATGTGCATTCTGAAAGGAGATGGAAGATACCTTGATTAAATTCACTGATGTTTTCTTTGCATGTAAGACTAGGCCAATTGCTAAAAGCAAGGAAGAAAAACTCTTGCTGTCAAAGAGGAGGTCTGTGCTGGTGCAGGACCTGGAGCAGGTCTTCCCCATACTAGGCCAGTGAAAATTCACTGGATGAGAGGTTAAGAGAAATGAGTAATGACATCAGTCCCCATCTCCCATCTCTTTGCCACAGCACTTGGATTTCACATCACCAGGGCAGTCTCCTGCCTTCCCTCCAGCTCCATAACCTATGAATGACATGGAGGGAACAGCAATGCTTGGAACCTGGCCCAGCAATCCCGCACTTCCCCTCCTATAGCACACAACCCCAGCACATGAGCTCATCGCTCATGGGGTGTTTGGACTGGGGCAGCATCCACCCTACCAGACTGACACCCATGCACACACAAGCATCCTTCCTCCTTCCCACCAAGACTGAGAGCCTCAGTGATTCTGGTCATTCTCCAGCTTTCTGCTAGGAACAGACCAGGAAAAACCACTTACTTGAACCACATTGAGTGTTATGTTTTGATGAAGCATGATGGGTTTTGCAACCACCAAGGGATCAGTCATAAACATCCATTCCCACAAATGCAGTCATGAGCAGTTACTCTCAGTGGATCTGAAAAGCAATACAAGACATAGGCCATCAGCAGGTTAAATGAAAAATAAGCAAAAGACATGGGCATAATCCAAATTATTGCTCCAATCCCACTGTGCTCAGTGATAGAAACAGCTCAAACAGAAGTTCAAGCCACAGGATTTCCAAATAGCTCCCTGACCCCTCGCACTTTAGGAAGGCTGAGACTGTCTTCTGTGGCTTGACTTTCAGTGCCAAAATTTTTTTTTCTCAGGGGCTGGTCCAAGTCTGTGGACTGTGCAGCCTGCAGGATCCAAAAATCTGCTAAAAACCACTCTACCCCTCCTTCCAAGTGCCAGGCCCACTTCCCAGAGGGGCAGGTCATTTAATGCCACTCATACTTAAAGAGAAAAAGTTGTGCAGTTTTGTTAAATTTCTCCTTCGACCATCTTCTGCTTGGGAGACGAGAAAAGTGGAAGCATGTGAGGAACCTTGGCTCGCCTCATTTAATGTGGGACTGACAGGTACCTCAGCATCACCAGTGGGTCAGGTCTCCTATGGCTGATTAGAAAATCCTGCAGCAAATATCCACCCGAGCTCAATAACAGCTCCTGGTCAAAACCACCCATAAGCCTCAGGAACCTCAGCTTGGATCATAAGGAGGGTGGCAAAGGCTCAATTATACAACTTCCCACATTCTTCTGGAAAAATCCTATCTGCTGAGATGAGAGTCACTAAAAAGAAGTGCCACTTGTTTCAGACTCACATAGCCAGCTCTGGAGGATGTTAGTTCTCATATAAATTAGTCACTATAAAACAGAAAACCCAACACAAGGAAAAAAAAAAAAGGAGGAAATAAAATGAGAGCTTTTTCTTGGTTCATGACTGGAACAGCTACTGTCATTTAAATTTTATTAGGAAAGATTAAAAGGAGCCTTGGAGTGAAGCTGCTGTGATGAAGTGGTCCCAGGGTCTCTATAACCATGATTGGCACCATACTGATGTGTCAGCCTGACAAAGTTATGATAGTTATTACACTGGCTTTAAAACAGACCCTTCTGCCTGAGGCAAAATAATAAAAAATGGGGAAGAAACCTTCAGAATTCAAGGAAACTCAATCCACCTGGGCACAGAGATAGACATTTGCCTCAGCTTTATGGCTTTTTTGGAGGTGACATGAAGTAGACAGTCAATACTGCCAAATCTGTACATGGATGATCTTTCTCATAAATATCTTTGTATTCCAGCCGGTAAGTGAGGTTTGGTGTATGGCTAGTCCACACCTGCCCTCCCCTGTGGAAGCAGAGCCCCTAGGACACAGGAGGGAGCAGGATGAGGAGCTTCTCATTGGTTCATAACAGCTCCTGCCTTGTGCATCCTGGCTGTTTCTGACCCTGCAAACAGGGTTGTGAGGCAGACTCAGCACCTGCTAAGTCGGGCCTCTGGTTTTACAGCCACCTTCAGGCACAGGAAAGGAACAACAACTAAGGGTCCTTGGGCTGGTGCCATCACTCTGAACTGCTCTGGAGAGAGCAGTCACCTGGAAGTCACAAATGCCTGTCTCCACACTGCCAGCCCTCACAGTACAGGCACAAATATCTCAATTTCTGCAGGCTGCTGCCTTTGAAATCTCTGCCTGCCCTCGAGATGCCTTTTGCCACATGCAACTACTCACTGACTGTGTTACATCACACACCCAAGCGCTATCTCCAGCCTCAAGAGACTCTGCCTGCACAAGCACAGCTAAAAAACAGAAGCATAATGAGCCCTTCTCACCACCCTGAAGCTGAAGGTGAGATCCCTTTTTAATAACAGGGTGTTTGCAAGGATTTATAAGCTCTGGTTGTCTCAATACACAAATGACAGCATCAATCAGAGACAGACAGCAGAGGAGGAAAGCAATATACCTGTTAGGTGAGGGGAATGCTGATGTAAGGCACAGGCAGCCAGGTTGGGACTGCCAGGAGCTGAGGTTTTTGCCTGCACCTTCACACATGGCAAGAGGCATGGAGCTATGGGATGAAATGATAAAAACTTGACCCAAAAAACCCAGCCTGGTACACAAAGTTGGGATACATTCATCCAAACTCACATTCAGCATTCTCTCTCAGCTCCTGATGAGTGCTCTTAACTCCTATGCTCTGCACTGTAATAGAGCATGCAATCATTTTTCTCTATGTCCTTGATCCAAGCAGTTTAATCAAAACCATCCCCTTTTGGAGAAGTATGTTCTGAACAAAACTATTTCATCTAAATATTTTCAGCCATTTCAAGTACAACAGCTCAAAACCATTTGTTGCATTGTGCATACTCTGCAATTTAGAAAATCAATAGGAAATCTCTGCCTTTGTCACTAGCTACAGTCAGAACTTTTGCCATGCAGACACTCCCTTCTTTTCACGTGCTTTTAACACTTCTGCCTCCAGCTTCTCTTTGCACCCAGGTACTCTGCAGACACACTCATGAGCCAAGTCAGCATCTCATTCATGGTACAGATGAGGCAGAATAAAACGAGGGCTGAAAATACACCTCTCTTGCAGAAGGAAAAGCTGAAGTCTCTGTCATTCTGCAGGACAAACTGAACAAGCAACAAAGACCCTTGCTTTCCTCTGGCGATAGCCCCTGTGAATTACAGCCCCAGGAAGCCAGCTGGGAGTGCAGAAGTGCATTGTGAGCACTTGGGCTAACAGAGCAGACTCCCAAATGGCAAAGAACGGAGAACGTTCCCTGTACTCTGAAGCTGCAGCTGACATCCCTTCCATATCCCCGCTCCATCCTCCCAGCACAAGAGCGCCTGCCCTGCACCTCCCGTGTAACAGCACACACCTTGCCAGGGCTGACGTTTGGGGTTTAGCTTTGCTTTCAGTGCCGCTGCCTGGCCAGCCCGGGGACCGGCGTGTGCTCCGCGAGTCTCGCCTCTGCCCGCTGCAGCAGCGGTGGCACACACGGGCTGTCCTACCCGCAGAGCTCACGCTGCGTCACGGACACACAGGATGCAATCCAGCACATAGCAGAGAATGCTTCTTCATTGACATCCACGTTTGATGGATAAGCCAGGCTTTTAAGATGATGCTGTGCATATCTTCCAGATATTTTATCGCTCCTGACCCTTACTAATCAAGTCCTTAGAGAAGGACCCCTCAATTTCCCCATCAGGACATTCAAACATAAGCACCTATAGTCATCCTCAGTTTCAAGGGGAAGAAAACCCGAAAAAACAAAAACCAGCGCTTCCCAACATAACGACCTCACAGTCACCCCCAAATCTTGGGGCATAACTGCAGCAGTTTCTCCCTCGTCCTCCAGGGCTTTAGGGCTTGTTACCAAGCTAACAGATAGACAGGGTTTGTCTGTTAGGAGCTTTTCCCCATAACACAATCTATCTGCAGTTCAAACAGATTAGAACACAGCAGGAACACAACACAACACAAGTGAAAACAGCTCGAGTCTGGCACTGTCTCAGAAAGCAGGGCTTCCTCCCAGTGTCCTGGAGTTACACAAAGCTGTGTGTCAGAGGTATGTAGAGGATGATGTTGAGGCAGGCAGCCCTTCTGGGGCTCACCCTGTATCCTAAAGCCCATCTGCAGGATACAGTCACCAGTTTCAAGTAGTTCCTTGGAAATTGCCATCACTCCACTGTGTTCTTCACTAAGGTGCGAGCCAAATTCTTCCTGCAGGTGAGAGCAGCAGCAAACTGTAATTCTGAGGTAAGAAAAGTCTCAGGGAGTTCTCGCATCAGCCCAGATTTATCAGGATGAGGACACAGAACTTTGAATGATGGCTGAGAAAAGAAATTATCACAACCCATAAATCAGTCTAACCTCAGACAGTTCAAGGTTTTCTTCAGTCAACTCTGAGCCCTTCCCTCCTCCAGGCCACACGACAGGTCCCATTTTCCTCCCCAGAAATTGCAGTGATTTAAACAAACATCACTTTCCACGAAATGTCTCACATTTTATTCTGAGGTTGTCAGAAAAGAACCTTCCTTGAAAAAGTTCTTCATCTTCATTTTTGCCCAAAACAATTCACTGAACTCAACACAGACTCACAAATAATTTTATTTTGCAAAATTGTATTTTTCAGTGAATTCAGTATTTCTCAAAAGGCATTTCCCCCTATGCTAATGATCTCCACCCCTTCCTTCTTTGATGTCATAAATAATAAAAGACAATTGAACAAGAACAAAACACTCCTTTACTGCTACACAAGTGATTCAGCACCCAATTTTTCATGTCAGAAATAGGCTTCTCAGACTTTCAGAGACATGAAGTTACCCCAGAGAGAAGAAATTACTTGCCTACAGTCACACCAAGGCAATGGCAAGAATAAAGCGGACCCTCGCATTGCAACTCTGCTTGAACCACAAAACACCCTAGAGAGGAAGAGATTTATTTCTACAGTTTCCTGTTTTTCAACAGAAGCACCACCACAGGGGTTCCTGCAAGCATAGTCATTAGCAGAAATGTTCTCTGGCACCTAAAAGCACCAGATACAACAACTGCTTTGTGCAAGATGTCATCCCCACATCTAGTGAGAGACGGGCATTGGAGCAGAGGGCCTGCAGTCTGGGCAGGCAGCAGTAGGATGGGATGGAAAATGCTGGTCCCTTCCAAAGGCACAGAGGCAGTGACTCCATGACATTCTTTATGCATTCCCACAGTAGCATACTCGAAGCTTTTCTAGGCCAGACTTTCTTCATCAGTGTATATTAGCCAAGAAATGCAATTCACTTGTGTAAATCTCCCATTTCTCACTGGTTACTTGGTTTCCTCACTCAGTGCAGACCATCTCCTTCCATGCAGAGTAGAAGTTATCAGGGCAAGTACTGATGGCATTTCTTTTTGATCCATCAGATAACAACCATGAAAACCTCTTGAGGCTGACCCTGAATAAACCAAGGGAACAAGGATGCAGTGTGCCATGCCTCTTCCTAACTCCTACAGCTCTGTGAAAACTCAGCATGATTGCTAAATCCTGGCCCCCAGAACCCCAATGCTCAGCAATGACTGAGCATTACGCCCTCCTACTTGAGCAGCACTGAATTCGGGAGGCTTTTATGTGCAAATAAGAAGATCCCCACTGAACACCTTCACACCACTAGTCCCAAGCTCTGGGACAAGCCCAATCTTGCCTGGAAACAGGGGCAGGGGAGTGCAGCACGGCCTGCTCTGGCTCCCGCTCGGGGGAGGGTCCAGGTACTCACCCAGCCCTTAAAACGTGTTTTTGACAGGGCGGTGTGCCGGCACAGCACACCCCACCGCCTTCGCCGAGGAAAAGCACCCTTCCCGTGGCTTCCCGACACCAATGAGATTGGTACATCTTTCGTGTGTTCTCATAGTTCGCATTCTGCTGGGCAGTACAAGTCCAAGGACTCCCGAGGCCACGAGGCCTGCATGGCACACGCTGCCCCGTGCTAGGCCTTGCCGCGCCGGCAGCCGGCCCTCAGCGCGTTACTCCGGAACTCCAGGCAAAGCACCCGGGACCACGCTGGGCGCTCTGCCCCGAGCTGAGCGGGTTAAGAAACAGCAATCTGGACCCCCCCACGTTACCAAGTGAGGAAGGGGAGGGGAGCACAGATCTAAAACACAGAACACTGAGGGATTTTCTGAGTGCCCGCCTCTCCTCCAAGCTGCTGGCAGGCCGGCAGGGCTCTGAGGGGATCTGATTGTTCTTCGACCACCGAGTGTACTGGGATGTACCCTGGCAGCCGTGGTGCGGGTGTTCTCCATCCCGGCTGTGCCCTGGCAGCCGCGGTGCGGGTGTTCTCTATCCCGGCTGTGCCCCTCAGCCGCGGTGCGGGTGTTCCCCAGCCCGGCTGTGCCCCTCAGCCGCGGTGCGGGTGTTCTCCATCCCGGCTGTGCCCCTCAGCCGCGGTGCGGGTGTTCTCCATCCCGGCTGTGCCCCTCAGCCGCGGTGCGGGTGTTCTCTATCCCGGCTGTGCCCCTCAGCCGCGGTGCGGGTGTTCCCCAGCCCGGCTGTGCCCCTCAGCCGCGGTGCGGGTGTTCTCCATCCCGGCTGTGCCCCTCAGCCGCGGTGCGGGTGTTCTCCATCCCGGCTGTGCCCCTCAGCCGCGGTGCGGGTGTTCTCTATCCCGGCTGTGCCCCTCAGCCGCGGTGCGGGTGTTCCCCAGCCCGGCTGTGCCCCTCAGCCGCGGTGCGGGTGTTCTCCAACCCGGCTGTGCCCCCTCAGCCGTGCCCAGGAGATGGCGCCGGCCCCTCGGCCACCGTCGCCCTGTCCCCGGCACCTGCGGGGCATTAAGGTACGGCACGCGGGGAAATCAGCCCTGTCCCCGGCTCCGGGGGACGGGAGCGGCCAAAGCAGCGCTCCCCTGCCTCGGGAACATAGGGCTCGGGAACGGGAGTGAATGGGGTCACCCCACGAGGGAAACAGCAGGTTTTGTCAGGGCAGCGGGCGGGGTTTAACAGAGGCCTGGGGAGACCCGGACAGTCGCTGCTGAAGTTTTGGAGCACCAGCCGGAGCAGCCCAGGGCCCCCGCGGCTGCCTGGACCTGCGGGATGTTTATCTTTGCTCTCAGCACTCTCCCTGCCGCTCTCATGAGTCGTCACTGCCTTCAAATCTTCAAATGGCTGCTGAGCCATTGCAAAACAGCTTAAACGCCAACCTGGTGCTCTCAGGCTGTGCCAGGAGTTCTGTGAGGGCGACTGTGGGATGAGGTGCTTGCAGCAGATATTGGGAATTGCAGGAGAAGTTTTCCTCTTACAAGCAACAAAAATGCAGTGTAAAATCATAGAACCATTAAGGTTGGAAAAGACTTCTAAGGTCACTAAATCTAGCTGTTAACCCAGCACCACTGAACCACGTCCCAAAATGCCACATCCACATGCCTGTTGAACACTTCGAGGAACTTGAGACAAGAAACCAACCTCCACCTGGTTACAACCTCCCTTCAGGTTGTTTGCAGGGAGCAAGAAGGTCCCCTGAGAGCCTTTCTCTCCTGGCTAAAGTTAGGGATTTTAACAGGTCTGTTTCTTTTACAGATGTTTTTCTTTCAGGACTTCTGTTGGGAAGGCAGTCCTTGGGACCCAAGGCAATCTCTGGTGGAACTGAGGAAGGAAATAGCTCCCTTCAGGATTTACTCTTGTCTCACCCATATGTAGACATACACAGGTAAATCAACAGCAGGGTCCAATTTCTCAGCAGTGGCAAACAACATCACAAGATGAACCAAAACATTAAGAGTGCTTTTAAAAAGGGAGTTGGAGATCCCAAACATGGTCCTCCTCAAATACAACAAAACTTTGGGCAACTCCTGAGTCTGGCACCTGGTCTAAGTGTCAAGGCTTGTCCTCCCCACCAGAGGAGCAAGGCAGTGGAAGATCCTTGAGTAGGAACTGGGGAGAAGCAAGGTAGCAAAGCTTACAGTCATGACTCAGTGTGACCTGGCAGGGAATTGAGCCCATCACATACAAGGCACATGCAGTTGTCATCTGAGAGTACAACTGTTGCCAGAGGTCCCCCAGGGAAAACATTTTTCAAAAACCTCTACTCTTATTTGCCTTTCTTTTTTTCTGTTCCTGCTAGCAGTCCTCTTCTATGTGCCCAATTCTCAGTGTCTTGGTTAGAGGGTCTGATGGCACTCAGAAAATCATTAGGAAATCCATTAGTAAAAGGTCTTGCTCTGGACTTCTCCATTGACTAACTGTGGTAAGCCCTCTCTGAGCTCTCTGAGTTCTAATCAGTACCTATAGCAGCTCTCATGGGCCTGGTTCCCATCCCAAGCCCCAGAGATTTTGTCCACTCTCAGTTTGAGGCTGTGGAAAAATGGTCTGCCTTCCTTGACAAACTGTGGCTGCACAAAGAGAAAAGCATGCAGCATGTAAGAATAACAGATTTGAGAAAATTGTGGGAAGAGGCCCCAAACCAAATAGCTTCAGATTTCCTTGCAAACCACAAGTCCAGGGAGTCAAACTATTCCTGAACACAGCACCATTTCTTGTGTTGCACACAAATGCCACAAACTGCTCCCCCAGTGCCATGTGCTGAAACACTAGTTTTAAGGACAGTTATATATGAACGTCACCATTGTTTGGCTAAAGTTCTTTGGGGAAAGACAAGCTCCTAGAAAACTCTGTGTATCTGGAAGAACTGAAACTTAAGCAAAGGTTTGTGCCCCGAGAGGGTACAAACCAGAGTTGGGGGTCAGTCTGATCAAATAGGTTCAACTATTCAGCGTGCCGAGTTTAGGCTTTTGGAAATCTGCAAGCACATGAAATACAAGCATGTTTATCAATTGGGGTGTCCTCTAATTGCAACAACAACAACAAAATCTGGCTTCAATATAAATTTCCTCTTTGCTGAAGAGCTGCTCTAGCTCAACCCATGTCCTGGCACCGAAACCTCCAGGAAAAGGGATGCTCTCAGGGCCTTTACTCTCCTCCCACTGACCGTCCAGCTGTGTTAGTGCATAGGGATGAACAGTCCTGCTGGTAATCAGTGGAAGAGTGAAGTGCAGAAAGACCAAGCAAATCACACCAGTCTTTCAAAATAAGCTGAGAACAGGGGCTGTGGATGTCACTGTGCATTTATTGAATCCTCCTGGAAATTACTTTTCTATGCCCTGAAGAAAGCTGCTTGGGTATTTGTAAATTTTAAGTTGTCATTTTAATCAGATGGAGGTCAGTTAGAATTTTACAATTCATTTAAATAATGGTCAGAATTTAAAATCCATCTTAATACTCTAAGGCCTTTAAAGCCATTGTAAATGAAAAATGAAATGAAACCTTTTTTCCCTTGCACTGAACAAGTGGCCTTCACTGAACAATTGCTGCGTAAGAGTTGTCTTTATCTTGCTGAAGCTGGGACCAAAATCTACAGCACCAAATGCTCTTTCTTCAGATCTCTCTGTATCTCAGCACACACACACACACACACAAAGGAGAGTTAGCAGAGGCCTTGCTGACACAGGGGCTTATCTTAACACAGCTAATGCTTTACCAGCTAATTCCTGGAAATTCAAAGCAGCCAGGTCTCAGACCCTGCTCACACGTGTTGCTTGTGATAAGAAGCCACACTTTTGTATTTCTGCATCTGTTTGTTAGCGTGACTGAACAGGTAAGCAGCTTTACTGCTAAAGGTGCTCTGACCACCTCATTTCCTCCCAGCCCTGTGTCGGCCTGCTACCCAAGGAGTTATTTTGGCACTGTTGGTTGCTAGCAAACAGCCATCACACTCTGCTCTGGGGGAGGCTGCACCATGGTTGGGGACGCATAAATTTTACGCTGTCCATACAGGGCCTCACAATTAAATGCTTAATTGTATCATACCCTGAAAGCCCAGATAAAGTCATTTGAGAAAGCACTGCTCTAATTTCCCGTTGTTTTGTTGTTCAAGAGCTAGAAATGTTAAAAGCAGGAACAAGATTCTAGTCAGACAAATGTCTCTCTGCAAATTGCCAGAGATACACAATTAGTGCTAAACTGTCCTTAACCCTGCGTACAGCTTTACAAAGCAGAATGTAAAGTACTCTGAAATTGTGTCCTTGCCAGTTTCATCAGGACTTGCCTTTTCAATACAAAGACACCAATTGTTTGAAACAGCTCCTAATGAGTCATTTTGGGCCACACATAAATTGTTTCTGCCTCAAGGGATTTGACTGTCACATGCAACAGCAACAATGATATATTCCTGGTTTGCTTTTTATCACTGATTTGTGATGTCTCTGTTTAAATTCAGACAGATCCCGGCCTGGGATATGATTTTGGCAGGCTGGCCCAGGATCAGAGTTAAGATGTTTCTACACCTTTCAACACCACCTTGAGCTTTAACACAGCCAGATCCATTTCCTTCAGGACAAATTAGGAGCAATACTTGCCTGTTGCTGGGGTGGGTTAGTCAGCACAGCCTCGCCTAATCCTACTCACCCACCCTTTGTTTGTGACTCAAACATTTACACTTTATGGTTTTTCTTTCCTCATGGACAGTAGTGGAGGAGGCTGGGAGACCATGCAGCTGGGTGGGTTATGTCCTGACAGGACTGTGAGCTTGGATGTGTGACTAACTCAGACCCAGAGGGAAAAGAGCTACCTGGTGTGGTTCCCAAGGCTTGTCTCCCTTCTGAGATGTTCTTTATGCTTCGAAACTGGCACCTTTTTAGGAAGACCAGGCTTCATTCCTTTGTCAGAAGAGACATAGCAATGATGTAAAATACTCTTGCATCAACTCGAACATACAGAATAGCTACATGAAGAGCAGAGTGAGAGACTTGTGGCAGAAATACTCTCTTGCATGAGAAGGAAAGAGGAAGCTCATGCTGGCATGGTGGAAAAGACAGTTGTGAGGCCAAGTGGCCTGATTTCACTGGAGTTGGGTTTGTGGCAGTCTGGGAACACTGTAGTAGCACAACAAGCTGGTTGGGTGTTAAATTGTGTGGCTCTGTCACCTGAGTGGAGTCCAGCAGTGAGGAGCCCTGCTGTTGAGCCACTGCACTACCTGGAACAGTCACCTCATCTTATTGTGGGATGACCGAACTATTTCCCTCCTTGATGAGCACCCTGCCACTGTCTCTGTAAACTGGAAAGCTGTGAGAAGTGCCAAGGCAAGCAAGCTTGAAATTATAGTTTTCATTGAGCTTGGAAAACAAATTTACCATCTCTACAGCCCATCCTTCTTGTCAAAGAAGCTCAAGGTGAAGAAAACACAGCTGTGAGGCAGCCTCTCGCAGCTGAGCATCTCTATCAGGCAGGAGGTCTCTGTGTGGTGTGAGCTGCTGATAAGACCCAGGAGACTCACAGCTACCACACAGCAGAGAGGAGTTTGTAGCCTCAGCACTTCCAGCAACAAATGCACCTGGCCTGGTGTTGCTCTCAAAGTCCCAGGAAGCATCAGAGCAATCCATCCTTGCGTTCACACGCATCCCATGGACACTGGCTGTTTGTCAGCCTCCCATCACTGAACAGAAGCTGAAGTTACCTGGCAGCAGTTGTTCTCCAGTACAGCACAGACAATCTCACATGTATTTTTTTGGGGTTTAGAGAGATTTGTGGAGCATGAGCATGTACTGTTTCCACAGTGGAGGTGATTTGGATCAAAGGCTCTGATGTAACATGGTAGATTATTTGGCTCACTCAGCTCAGCTAATCTCTACAGAATTATAAATATAGGTGACACATAATTAAAATTTTAACAAGTTTTTCTCTTGGGGCCCTAGTTATTCACCTGTGAGTAGCTGTTGTTTCATCACCAGGAAGGAGTCAAATAGAAAGTACAAAGGCAGGGATGGGTTCTAATCTTTTAGTAGTCAGTTTGTTTTACAAATTAATGGGGATAAAAAGTCCCCACTAAGCTCAGTACACTCCTTCCAGGTGGTACTTTCTAAAATGTAGTCATTGTGGAAAGAACTTCTTGAATAGCTTAACGGTCTTGCATCCTCAGTTAAACATAGCCACAGCCACTGATCATCACTCTCCTTGACAAGCACCATGTTGGTGAAAGCTAGAAGGCAAAGGCTGGCTTTTAAGGGGAGAAAGAGCTCAAATAAGTGAGTAACACAAGTGTAGCTGATAATCATATATTTTCCCCACCTGAATTCAGGTCACATTTGGCAAACATTTTTTGATGACCAGCATTTCTAAAAAAAAAAAAAAAGCAGTTGTAAAATGTTAGCTAAATGTCAACTTACACACGTGGAAAAAAAAAAAAAAAAACAGAAAAAAACCGAAAAGCCCAGGTCATCATGCAGCATGGGAGTGGAAGTTATTCCACACTGTGGTGGGAGAGGATCGTAAGGCACACAAACATTTGCAGCTGAATCTCTGGAGGACAGGTAATTCCAAAATAGTTTGCTGTGCCCTCATTATTCCAGCAAACTGAC
Source organism: Eopsaltria australis (assembly GCA_034509425.1). NCBI lineage: Eukaryota > Metazoa > Chordata > Aves > Passeriformes > Petroicidae > Eopsaltria > Eopsaltria australis. The sequence goes on along the minus strand of JAVTVJ010000067.1, from coordinate 1,312,418 downwards.
ACAGACAGGTTTTTATTTGAAGGGGGAATTTCAATCAGACACTGGCCTTTAAAACAGCCTTTACTTTTAGGAACACTTCGCAGTAGCAGATTTTTTAATACTACCATAAACGCTTGGATCAAAACTCTGGTAAAAGCCTAAATCTTTTCATAAATTGCCAATGTGCAGATAGTCTGGCATAAAAAAAGGTAATTGGATAAGGGTTGAGTTGATATTTTCATGCTGCAACTAGCTCCCATGTCTCTCTGGGAGCTGTTTATGAGGATGTCCATGAGTATTCCAAAAGTTATAGCAATGAAAAGGCATGAGGAAAAGGGGGTCTGCACAGTTTATTGGAAATTCAGCACATCTTAGAAAAGGTACATCCAATTAGGGGAGCTCAAGTTTAATTCTGCTGGTTGCTAAAAGGAAGCCATTGTGCAACCGTTTTGCAAGAGCTTTGAAACTGGTAGAACAAGATACACAGCATGTGGAAGTGAAACTAAAGATATTAAAGAAGAGTTTGAGTTGCTGTTGGGTCTTCTTTAATTACCTTTTTAAGACACTCCACTTTTCTTTAAACTTTAAATAACAGCATGAAGAAGGCCTCATCTCTTAGACGGAGCAAGTAATCCTCTGTCATGCGTAAGCACTTAGGAGAACAAGCCAAGCTGCTCAGCACATGGGAGATGAGAGATGGAGAACAGGTTCTGTAACAAGGGCCCCTGTTCAAAGCGAGTCAGGAGAGGTCTCAGCAGCTAACTCACCAGGTATGTGTTGTACATCAACAAAGCCTTCTCTGTTGAATGAAAGGCTCCTTCATCTTTGCCTCTAACCTCCATTCCTTCCTCACCACAGCAGAGGGATTTGCTTTTCAGAGAAGGAAAATCTGAGAACATACTCTTTCTTATATGGATTCAGAAAACCACAGCAACAACTAGAGCCCAAGCCCTTGCTGTTCCCAGCAGATGTGGCACTGGTTTTACACAAACCCTGTATGAAGTTGAGATCTCTCCTTTGGAGCTGAGTAGTTCTCCATGCCAGCACAAGCCTTGAGCTCTGAGTCTGCCCTCCAGGAGCTTTTCTCCATCATGAGAATCTGCAAGTGGGGAAATAAACCCCACAGTAACAGAATCTTTAGAGACTTCCACTACTTCAACCCACTCCTGTGCATGTATCTGGTAAGCAAGGAGCTGCTGCCTTGGGATGCTGCTGCTAACCAGTTAACAACCAGGAAAAGCTGTTACCGTAGTTTCACTGAACTGGGCAGAGCAATAACTGAGACACGTGTCTTTCTATCCTTCTTCCGATGTGGATGACTACTTCTATCATATTTGAGGTCCAAACTGTGAAAGAAATAGTAATTTCTGACATTTTTCCTCCTCATTTTGATACATCTTCACCTTCTTTTTGCATTTTCCCTATATCTGTCAAAGCAGCAGGAATATATATTTAACAATATTCAAAACTCTTTTTCCTCACTCTTCTTTTTAGATGTCCTCAAAAAGCTGGTCTGAAACCTATATGTCCTTAAGACTGTCTTTAGCACCTTATGTGATTGGCTGAATGACCTCAAAAAGTGATGAGAGAAGGAATTCACAGGTACTGCAAGCATTCAGCCTAGCAACAATCATGACTCAAGTCATCTTCTCTTTCTTCCTCTGAGCTTCTTCATTTCTGTCCAGCTTATGCATCCTTATCTCTTCTGTTTAAGGAGGATTCAACAGTCTGCTTACCTGTGCTCAGAAACTTTCCTGTAGAAATTCTAAAGAAAATAAAAAGTGTTGGCCAGCAATTAGATTATTTTTGTGGATCAACATCTTCAGTATCAAATCAAACTATTTTCTGGGATGATCTTTTCATATTTGGTTCCCCAGAAATCAGTCAAGAAAGACAGAACAAATAATTATTCTTAAAAATACTGTGGGGTTCTGTTCTTAAGGTGATGCACTGTTAGCACAGAAGTGACTTAGTAAAGTCCTTTAATCTGAAAAATTATTATATCCTGCCTTCAAAAAACTCCAAATAAATGGCAATCCCAGTGTTTATCATGGAATAAAATGGTGCCAGAACTACCCTGGAGAGATGACCTCAGCCTCTCCACGTGTCCCAGGGCAGGGTTCATGAAAAACAAGAAGAGGACAGAGTTCTTAAAAAAAACTGGAAGCTGCCAGGCAAGGTAGGTACAACTGGTAAGCACACATAATCCCCATTTCAGGAATTAACGGGGGTTGAATACTGCAACCTTCAAGTAGTTACCAGACAAACTGTGCTTGTACCAGGTGCCACGCAGAGAGAAGGGACAGGTGAACTGTGTCTGCTGTGGTCCTTAGCACTGAAGAACTAAAACATTCTCAAGTTTTCAGCTGCATTGGGAAGGTATTTTTGATTTATCAATATAAGTGATAAGCAGCTGTTCTTCAAATCTTAAACACAACAGCTTTATTATAATGTCACAGAAAAAAATACATAATGTCTCAAAATATTATTCAAATGCATCTGCTGCTTAGACATACACAAATGCTTTAAATCTCTGAATGTAAAGACAAAATAAAGAAAGAAGATGGAGCCAGATATATTTCAAGTCATTTTGGAAGAGGTACTGAGTTTGTAGGAACAGTGGTCATGGAACTTATCACTGTTACTGATTTTATTACTTTCTTGTTAAATTGATGTCACATGAATAAAACTGGTTTTAAGGGAGAAGAATAGAATTTTCAAATCAGGATCCAAATAAAGAAAATTGCTTTTAAATCTCAATGCAATTCCCTCTCACTCTTGCCATTTGGGAACAATGGGCAGTGGGAGATATGGAGGCTCAGCACTGCTTGGGGCACACAGCCCAAGCCTTAGGAGAGGAAATGCCCCCTCAAGTCACAAATGAGACCCTTGCCGAGTCCTCTGCTCTACAGGAGGCTGAACAAACTCCTTAGCTCACCTGCTGATGTTTGACAGGTACATGGATAAGGGGGGAGCAGATCACATATATTTGGGCTGGAAATGGCATGCAGAGTTTTATTCCTTAATGCATTTACATGTTATCTTTTTCCCCTTATTTTTCCAAGAACTGTTAGAGAATCTTATCTCCTGTTGTGTTGCTTAAGGGGAAGCTTTTCTGGATTATCACAATTCTGCATTTGACAAAATGCCTGACTGGCCACTAACCACTCTTGTGTGTTCTACATACTATACAAAAGCTTCAGTAACATTCTTCCATTCCTAGAAAGCTTTCAACCCAAAGATCAAATCCTAAAGATAGCACAGGCTTAGTTACAGTCCTGAGACCCAGGAATCTGGAAATCTGCTTTACTGCCAGAGCTATATTTAAGCACCTGTATACATGTGAGCACAGATATATACAGATTGCACTCAACAGTTTTATTACTGAAGGAGTGATTATGATCCATGAATACATGCACTCTGCATGATTTAGATCATGGCCTGATCAGTGCTTCCACACATCTGCTCACTCTGTGCACCCTGAATGCCCTGTTACTCAGGAAAAGCATCAGCATTCTGGCTGGAATTAGAATTTAGCATCATCCTAAGGGAAGGCTTTGATGCAAATGAATCACTGGGGACAGAGAGAAGGCAAAGAGGAAACATTTCAGCTCAGGACACTGCATTGTCGTGCAGCCCTATATTTAGCACACAGGGCTGCTCCTTAGTGCTAAGGAGCAACATCTCAGCTCCTCACACTGCCCTAGCTACTTCATCAGCAGTATGTGCCAAGAGCCAGGTGCTCTGCTAGAGTTCCCACACCAACAGCTAGGATCCATCAGAGACCTCAATACCCATTCCCTCAAGAGTTTCAAAAGTCTTATGGAGGTTATTACATAGCATCCCTTCCTCAAGGTTGTGCATTAGCCCTTTTCTAGCACCTGCTTGCCCATGACTTGAGCTTTTTCCTTTGAGTTCAAACACAAGAACATTTTGCTTCTTACAATACCAACTTTAGGAAGCCAGAAGACTAATGAGCTGTGCCCTGGTGCAGAGCACAAGATGTAGAAGCATTGGAAAGCAGCATTTCCCATATTTCATTTAATTTCCCATATTTCACTGGGCTGATAGAGCAGAGTTCAGGGAATAAGCTCCTCTAGTACCATCTATTGTATACACTTACTGAGTGTGCATTTTTTTCCATGTCTGCGCATTCAGGCTGACATTGGATTCAATCCTCACAGTTTAGACAGAGCTGTGACCCAATCACTGCAATCCAGCAAAGGAGACTTCTGTGCAAGACTGAGCAGACTTATCTTGTCAGAACTCACCCTACAGACATTTGCTACTGTTACAAAACTCTTAAGTAGTAAATTACAGGATGAAATTTGGAGTGTGATCCTCAGTTCTTCAGGTCTTGAAGTTTAATTTCAAATGTGAAAAAAATAAGACCTTTTCTTGTCTAATATAGTATTACTTCCCACTGGCATTTGGATGTAATCTGTAATAAACATTCAGTTGCACCACCATAAACTTTTGGCGAGCTCTTACTAAGAGTCACCTCAGTGTAACAAAAGCAACAAACATTTCAGTCTTCTAGACATGGTGGAGAGTCCTTATTAGCTACTATTTCACTGCTTTATTTCTTTGCCTGACCTCTTCTCTGGCATGACTACTTTAGGTAGAAAATGGAATTCTTAACCAATAAAAACAGAATGTGATGCATGAAAATGATAAACATTTGCTTTATTAAATTACTTTTATACTTCTACAAAGAAATTTTCTGATTTCTGTTACAGAATTAAATGAAGGAAATTCATTGCTGTCTCTGCAGTTACCTAAATTTAGATACAAAAAGGTTGTAAAAAGACTGCCCTATTCAAGTTACATAAAACAGGCAGGGAATAGACAAGTTCCCTTAGGAATCTTGAGGCTCAGAAATATAAAGTCCCATATTACAATTAAATTAAGAATTCAGCAATGTGTTGAACAATTGTAAACTGTAACTGCACTAGTGGACCACATTATTCAGCAGTTTCCTTAAAGGTATGAACTGTGAACTGAACAAAAAGTGTAGCTGACACAGCAGACCTCATTTAGTTGTTCTCCCTTTCACTCCCTCCAAGTCAAAGTTGTGAGATCAGCATTTAAATGATAGGAAGGAAACTTGCCTCCATGAATATCAGAAATTTCTCCATTCCATAGCTATTTATATAAAGTAACTAGCTGTTACAAATCAGTTTCAAGTAAAACAGGTGGTTGAGGCAAAAATAATCAAAATCAGATCATACACAATTTTACTGTAAATACAGTAATTTGAAAGATAAACACATAACCATAGCACTGACAGGATATCAATGCTGCTGTATTATAGACATGATGTGTCAGTAGAAAATTAGGATGTCTATTATCAAAATTGAGGACATTCATTCCAGTCTCTGGTAATCTAATCTTAGTGCAAAACAGATGCTAAGACGTATTTAGCAAAAAAGGTGATACATTTAAGGCCAAAAAGTTGTTCAGTCATCACTATCGCTTCCAGATTCACTCAGCTGCAAGTCATTTCCTAGAAGAGAAAGTCAATATATTAGTCATTTTCAAGGAAATACTTTTCTTCTTTCAAGATATTCCCTTTCCCAGTTAAGGCTTACAGAAGCCAATAGCAAACAGGTCAGGGAGACTGGACTAGATGATCTTTCAAGTGTCTTCTAACCCAAACTATTGTATGATAAAAGAATAAGTAGGTGTAGAACCAAACTCCCAGTGACAGAACCTTAGATCACTTTTCTACAATTTTAAAAACTTTGCAAGAAAGCCATTAGCATATTTGCACAAGGGCATTTATTTAATATCACCAGATCACAAAAGACAACACCTAGCTATCTCTGCCACCCACATTTTCATGCTTCACAAGTGGAAAAACTGCTGGTGAATGCAGTTTTATGAAAAACAAGTTGTTGGATTTTTTTGAAACACATCAGTTGTGCTTGAAAACAAAGTGATGTCTCAATCAAGAAGAGCAGCTCTTTGACGTACCACTTAAAGATGTATCAGTGACCTACTATTTAAAACTGGTTTTGGAACAAGTGAGCAAACAAAACATCAAAAGAAATTTTACACAGCACTTTAATTTGGTGGCTCTCTCTATATATATTTCAAAATGAGGAAGTAAAAAGACTACACTGTGCTTGCTGTGGATGACCATAAGCTCAGGGGGTGGGAGGGAGGGAATTTTCCCAGGATGACAGATTACTAACAAAAAATACAGCAGCATGTTCTACACAATCTACATCATATCTAGCAACTTCCCACATGTTTTTAGGAGTCTGTTCCAACTGGTATGCTTTTATCCACACCCCCCTTGCCAAACAACCATTACAAAAGAAAAAAACAATTATCTCAGGTTGTGCAGAAATGGCCTAAAAACAAAAGAAAAATCACTGAAACAGAGAAAACTGAGTCAACACACTGTTTTCACAAGCCCTTTCCTCAGATGCAGCACCCTTCACAGATCCCTTTTGCAGATGAGTGAAAAAGTAACCTCAAGTGGGTAAACCCCACAAGACACTCAGATTGGATCTTTTGTTCTCAGGCATATCATTTCTGCCAGAACACTGGAGTCTTTAACATGGCTGCATTTAGCCTTCCTTTGTTTTCACTGTGTCATCACTGAAGCTTAGAAAGTGGTACATGCTTCTCTACAACAACAAAAACACTTTATATAAGAAAAGAATAGCGAAGATGGCTTTCAGCAATCTTTAAAGTGTTACTGTAAACATTTTTTTTGTTTCCAATCCTTTATATAGAGAAAAAAATTTACAGCCACATTATTTTAAGATACATTTTAAAAGCAATTTAGAAAGAACAAGATCAAGTTATTTGTCAGTAATTATTCAGAACAATGTCATATCCTAAAAATTCTTTCAAGACTGAGAATGGTATTAGTAAATTAAACTCATGTATTTATCACTCAAAGAATTACAGTGAATTCTTAGAAATCCCAGTCCTATTATGCACTAGCTACTTAACAAGAGGACAGGGAGTGTGAACAAGAAGATAACCTTCCAAATAGTGTTTCTTCAGCCTTCAAAAGTTATTTCAACACAGTTAATAGAAATTACACAAACCCTGTAACACCAGCCAAAAATACCAATGCTTGTGAAAACCAGCAGATGGGAAAAGCAAGAACTCCAAGTTCCAGAGTCAGAATTAATATGTTAGGATTTACTTCAGGCTAAACTTTCTGCCTCATTTTTGCAACCCTACCTCCAAAAAACACCTTCAGAGAGAGGGCAAAATAGCACAATCTAGAGCTGGTGGCTTTCAGATGGATTTGGTGCAAAGATAGAAAGCTCATTTAATGAGGACCCTGAAGAAACATCTAGACTATTGTACTTAGGCAACAATGAGGTAGGGGAGAACTCTTGAATTGTTTTCATGGTGCCAGTTGCTTATTAGCAATATTAATTGGGGAAATAGATTGCACTGCAGATCACATTTCCTGTGGTTTTAAATAGGTGACTATAATATATTTAACTGAATTCTTACTAGTTATAGGAGACAGGGAAACTCATAGGAGTGATCACTGTTTCACAGATCTTCGTGGTCACATCAACACCAAACTAATATAAGGAAAAATTATTACTTGACAAAGTAAAACAGCTATGTTTGTACCAGCACCAAGTATCAAAAGAACTGGAGTTGTGCTGAATACTAAGTACCTTACACAAGGCCCCAGAATAGCCCATTTATGCTGGGTTTTCTTTGGATCATTACTTTATTTAACATAACCCTTGTTTAAACAAAAAGTAGACATAAAGCAACATATGATCAAATATTCATGAAGAACAGATTCAGTAGTGCCACCATTTACAGACTTTGTTATAAGGCAAGTCGTGAGCCTATATAATCAGCTCCTCAAGGTAGAAAGGGGAAGAAACAGTATTTTGGGAGTGACAGGCAGTCTTGAGCCCCATTTTCCTGCAGAGGTAAATATGCATCTGACAGAAGTATTTGGTTACCATGCTCTAGACACCACCTCGTCCATTTTCCAAGTCCTACAAAATCTCAGCTGTATAATTTCTACATGCAAGATAAAACTCTGCTCTTTAAGCTTCCCCCAACCTTCTCCCTGCATGCAGAAAGTCAAAGAGAAACTTCGCTAATTACCCAGTATGGCCCTGATTCTACAGAGGTGCATAAAACTAGTCACAGACATAAGCACACACACCTCAAAGCAAGATTAGACAAGCAAGCAGCTTGTGCTGACATCTGTTGATTCAATATTTTATTTTTGCAAAACCTTATTTGAGATGGAAGAAATGACTGTACAAAATCCTGACTGAGAACTCTTGCCATTCAAAGTAGAACAATGTGCTATCCATTTATTTTCTCCAGGTTTCACTCGCCTGCCAAATTCCCTCAGCAACAGGGCTAGAGAAAAGCAATCTCCTTGGAAGTAGCTGGTTTGATCTTTAACTAGTGGAAGTGTCTTGTAAGTGTTATCTGCACTGGAAGTTGGGGATGAATTGTTTTAAGCAATAACATATCTGTAACAGAATAGAAGTAAATGGCATTAATCTCGAGGTGGGCAAGCTTGGAGGCCTAAGGTTACAGGCAGAGGTTCTACCTGTCAGCATGGTTCTCGAGCAACATCAAACCACCAGCTTCCCCTGAAACAGTCCTGATGGTGTCATGGTTTAAGCAGCATTTTCTCCCTATGCTGGAACTGGTGGACTTGGACACCTATATTTGTATTTCTCACTGGAAGCTTTGCCAGCTGAGATTCTGTCACTGGGGATAAAGCTTAATCACATTTTCATAACAGTTTCATTTAAAGAGTGGAGAACGGGAAATCACATTTGCAAGTAAGGGTTGAAATAAGTAGCACTCTAAAGTTACGCAAATTGTAAACATGAAGACATTGTTCTCTGCACTGACAGTAAAATGAAAGCAGCGTTTAGTTCTCTGCACACGAAGTCACAGGACTTTTCAGTCTGATCTTATCTGTTAATGCAGTACATAATTAAATATCAATGCAGGTTATTTAAATATTTACATACTAGCTAAAAAAAAGAAAAATCCTGTCATTCATGTTTTCCACTAAGAGCTGAAATAAAAGTAGATCCGCCAGAGTCTAACATTTCAGTATAACAAGTTTACCTATAAATGAAAAACCATAAAGATCTTAGGCTGCAAACCAGGGCTAATGGAAATCTGTTCAAACCAAGAGCTGGCAGCTAAGCATCTAATTAAAAATGTAATCATTTTGGAAGAGTTACCATAGCTGAATACTCACTTCTATGTCTGACTACTCCTGTTATTTAGCTAGTGAACTTAAGTTTCTCTACCTAGTGAGATTTTTTTTATTGTGAGAGTGTTCCAAATTTTCCTTTTTTTTGAATACATGGAGCATTCAATTCCAGGCTGTGCAGCAGCCCCTCTTAAACATCACAGCTACTCTTCAAATTACATTTTGGTGGAATAAGATAATATCAATTGAAAGCAAATCACCTCCTTCCTTATATGCAAAGGACAGTTTTGCCATGTTGGCAGGTGGAACACTGCCATGAATAACTGTAACTGACACAGCTAAGAATACACCATCTTTTCTGTAACTCAGAGTATTGCAACCATAGTATCCTTCCCATAGTTCTATCCAAGAAATTATAAGCATATGTGTTTAGGGAGTGCCCCGTTAGTTCAAATATTTTCAATACAAAATTACTGCTCTCCAGTCCCAATGTATAGAGCTGGGAGGAATCCACTACAGCTTAGGAAATATTTTCAACTGCTTCAGCTTTAATTTAATATCACTGTGAACCACGAACCTTCTAGCCCAGTGTCTAATTCAGCCTGCTGCTGAACAATCAAACCCTAGCATCACTTCCCACAATTTTAATTATAACAGGGACATACTTAAAAACAATATGGTTTCCTTTCAGAATCTAGATGTCTGGAATTGTGCACTAAGAAAAGAACAGCCTTTGTACTTACGTAGTGTATTCATCATATGACCACTGCTCTCTTGGGATCTGTTATGACTGGCATCTTTGTCAGGAACAGCCTGTTGTGGTATGGCAGACACAGTAGGCTGAGGCTGCAAATACGGCATTGACATGGGAAGAGAGGGCTTCATTTCCTCATCTTCAGAATCACTAGAACTATTTTCACTACTTGATGAAGAGGATGAAGAACTTTTAGAGTCAGATGAACTGTCAGAGCTACTCAGCTGGTCCATGATACTGGCTTCTGCTTTTAGCTCTGCAAATAATATGATTTGTTTCTTAGTTAGCATTCATCATAATTGAAATGTAAGGGAGAGGGAAAAAAGGAAAAAAATCAACAGACATCAGGCACACACTACAGAAACTTTAAAAAACCCCAGACCAAACCCACCAAAGCTCTCCAGAGCAAAGAAAAGGGCACAAAGCGAGTATCCAGCCTGTCACGTGGTTTTCTATTCTCATAACTTGAGCACTTGCTCCCTTTCAAGCCAAGTGTTAGAACAAGAGTAGCTGTGAACACAAATGTTTAACCCCACATTCCATGGGGTAATGCATCCCACATAGCCTTTAATTTCTGCAACTACAGAAAATGTTTTGTGTTTTCCTCAGCACCCCAAAAGATGGCTTTCACTAAAAACCGCAGTTACAATCACACGGATCACTCACTGTAAGATGTCTGCAGTTGCACCCAAAATGCCTCCCAGCAGTTCAGCATTACAATCAATACACTTGTTTGGACCACGTGACATTTTGCTCAAAATCAAGTTAAGCATGAAGAATATCCAAAAGAACCATCCAAAGTTTCTATTAGGAAGATTTCTCAAAATCCTTGTTTCATTATAGATTTGGAGTTGTGAACAATGCTGCACAGTATGCATTTCTGACATATATTAACTTCAGTCCAACATACAGAGGAAGTTAATCTTTGCAGAAGGGTACACATAATAATAGTGCAAAACATGAGTATTGAGAGAAGTCTGAAACAGACTTCTGAATCATGGTGGAGGACTTGAGGAGTTATGCGGGATGCAGAAGTTCATCACTATACAAGACTGTAACTACCTAGACATTTGTTAAGATGGTCTTACAAGCTCTTAGAATGCTTCAGGAACAGCTTTGATGTAGCAGACACAATAAAGCAAGTAGGAGAGTAGCTCATCTCTCTTCAAATTTACCCAACACAGAACAGGTTAAAGGTGAAAGTCACCAAGAGGGCAAGACAGTGCAAAACTTAAGAGAAGGGAGAAGACAAAAAAAAAAAAAAATAATCTTCAACACAAACTTCCATGAAACAGACTGAGTTATCAAAGGCTGGTCTAAAGGAAAAGCCATCTTTATCAAAGGCCAGTCTAAAATAAAATGGTGTTCAGGAAAAATGGCACCTAAAATAGTGCAGCTATGGCTACAGGGACAAATTAACCCAATGCTAGCAAAGAAAAGAAAGAACAATAAAAGACTGGACTACTCAAACATAAGGAAAAAGGGAAGGGGAGCAGAAAGAAAATAAGAATTGGAAGCATCTAGACATTCTTCTTTTACTAAGGACATGTATAAGAGAACATCTGGAGCTGTAACACACCTAACTGAAAGACACCACTCAAGTCCTAAGCATTTAATTCCACTTCCTTCTAAGCAGTATCTAATATAAGAAAAAAATTTAAATGAATGGCCAATACCAAAAGCCGAGAAATAAGATTTCTGCCTTGAATTTTAATGTAATTGAATCAGAGAGAATTTAATTTAAGTAATTTTAACCAGTGAAGGAAGAGCTGTACATATCCCAGAGGATAATGGCAGAATGAGCTTCCCCTCCTCCCCAGAAAACAAAGCTAGTAACAAGTCCCAGGTAGTGCACTTAAGCAGGAATAGTCAGTTACACAACCATGGGATGAAGAATGATTAACTAGGCAACACTTCTGAAGAGCCTGAGAGTTACAGTGATCCCTACACACTGTGCTACCACAAGATGCTACAGCGGAAATGGCTTGATACTATTTGGTCTTGTGATACTAGAGACGTGATACTATTTATTCTTTGTGTATGAAGATGAATGGTGCCTGTAAGAGCCTTCTTGCTCAAGTCAGAACTGCTAAAATCTCAGTAGATGTGTTTAGGGACTATACTTTAGGAAGTTTTTGGACTCATTGCAAGAAAGCTAAAGGAAATTGACAATGAATCAGGGATTCAGAAGGGAAACTTGTAAGGAAAGATTGAACCAACTGGTGTCATTTTGCACAAAGAATGGGAAAGACAGAGGAGTTTGAGTCTATGAAGGACTGCTCAAAAGCAGCACAGTAATCTGCTCTGTACTTGCATGATAAATATGAAAGTAGTAATAAGCTTGCTGTCAGACTATTTATACAGGAGAACCTGAACAGTAAGGAGAGAAAAGCCCTGGAATGGCTTGCCAGGAAATACAAGGATCTGTCAGTGGAAAGTTCTAAGAACAGGTTAAAAGTTACATCAGAAATCTGACTTTAGGACAGAAAGATGGACTAGATACTTGATAATATCTCTGCCATCCTTTTCAACTTTTCTGCTTTTAAAATAGTACTCAAAATTGCACTGGCACTACACAAGAGTTTGGTACCTTGGCAGCCACTTTGGAGACTTTTAGTGTGTGGCACCACCACTGCCCCCAAAAGAACAGACCACCTAGAAAAGGCGTCATTTTATTTCATGTGCTCAAGTTTTCCTTCCTCTTTGCAACCTTAGATGAATTCTAGTACTGTTCTGCAATATATATTGCTGGTCAGAGCTTAAGACCAAAATGGAAACAAAAAACATCTTCATAATGATACATCTAAAAAAAATCTGTTTAAAGGAATTCTGAACAACTTAGGAAGCAGATGTCAGTTCCAGTCAATGAAACTGCCACCTGTCAGCAGTTCTGTAACAAGTAATTACCACCTGCCATCTTCCTTGTCCTCCAAAAGGAAATAAGGCCTCCTATTAAGTGAAATATGAGCGTCACACCAAACCAGAGTCTCTCAAGGAAACAGTACATGGCACTGCTCAAGGGTTGATTTATGCAAGTTTTTAGCTGTCTTTTTGATTGGGACCTCATCTTTCACAAGACTCTATCTGGTAATTTAAAGTGGATGTTGAGTTGTAAAGTACTGTAACCCATGTTTGCTGAGTGCACAAAAAGGAAAAGGAGCAATGTCAAAATGGAAGTGACTTAGTTACAGTACCACAATACAACCAACCTTATACTTGATTAAAGTAACAGTGGAAGACAGAGTCAAGGAGAGAGCAGGAGGACTCTTAGCATTATTAAGCCTAATACTTCAGCTGGGTTTTTACCTTAGCAAGCTACAAATACTGCTTTTTTACCCACTTGAGCCAGGGGTCATTTCCATATCACAGTAAAGTTGCTTATAAAATCAGCATCTAGTGTGAAACTCGACACAAAACAAAAGAAAAACAACCCACACACGTAAAAACCTCTTAAAAACTAATTGCTTGTTAACAGCAAAGTTTCTGAAACTTATGTGCCAGTGGAGCTTACCTCGTTCAATATCATCCATAGGAGAAGGTGGAAACGTTTTTTCTTTTGATGGAGAGTTTTTAACGTTGTTTGGAACCTTTGTTGCATTTCGCATTTGCTGCTGTTGCTGCTCAATGCGAGACTGGACTTTACTACTTCCTTCAGCTCTGTGTGTAAAAGGAAAAGATTTTTCATTACTAGAAGGCAAGATGCAAGGAAAAAGGCATGAGAAATAATTCCATGGTACCATATCGCCTGTATTCTTGTCTTTCTAAATAGCATCATTAGATTCCTAGGTAATTTATTAGACTAGTAAGTGATTATATTAATACACACAATACATTAATATCATACTATTAATATAGTATTTAAATGTGTTAAAATTATTTTGATACAATGCTAATAACTTTATAACACTTTGTCAGTTGATTTGTATTTATACCTTGCTACCCAGGATCACTTAATAATAATTCTGCTGGAAATTAATTATATGGACTCAGCAGTGGGAAAAAAAAAAATTAAAACTTGGTATGAGAAAAACAAGCCATTAAAATTACTGAAACCTGTCACAAAATTTTCTTCTTTTTCCTCATTTATAAGTCAGAAGACAGTAGGCAAGCTACTAGCCAAACAGATTTTTTTTTCTCCCTCAAAACTCACTAGAAAATAGTTACTATTTATTTCAACAATAGAACATGTTTTGGTTAACAAAAAAATTAATTTCCATTTCTTCTGCTGTCACGACTCAAAACACGTGAAGCCAGTTTGCTGACCAGGCTTTTCACTCCTCTGAACAAGGCCAGGTACTTTCTAAAATTATGTTTTCCTAAAAATAGCAATATGTAGATATATATCTCAATTTAGACTCATTAACAAATTGATTTTCAGAATGAGTAAAGCACAGTTGTTTCTCCTGTAAATCACCCACCTGGTTTTTTTCACAGTGATGTTGCTACTAAGTTTCTCTAGGCGACATTCTCCAGTGTCATGGTTGATAATTAAGATACATTCTTTTAGGTAAGGCTTCTTTGAGCCCTTGAACACAGTCACTGGTGGAGTTGAGCCCTATTAAATCAGAAGTCCAATAAGTGTTACTCCTGTAGTCTTTTTTTCTTAGAAACAGCAATCCATCAGTGGTGACAAGTTCATTACAAGTGACCATTTCTAGCCATTAAAAATGTTATTGGTTAATTCAAATGAGATTCACAGTAGCCATGTCCAAAAGCAGCTGGTGTTTGACTGGAATGGGATTTTACTTGCTTAGCTTAGTTTGAAACTGATTAAATGCTTATTTCCCAATGAGAGCAGGCTCTCTCTAGGACTCCTCTCACCAAAAGGGGATTCAAGTTCCTGTATCAACAGAGCAGTAAAGCATGGCAGGTAGTAAATTTTCCCTTTCCAGTCTTTCCTGCTTTAGAACTGCACTAGAGCAATAAAACCAAGGGGAAACTTGCACTGCCAACATACACATGAAGCTTTTCTGTGTACGTAACACTTCTGGGTCATCCTACAGCATATTTCCACTTAAAGTTACAGTGCAGCTGTTTAATCTTTAGGTCCTTTGTAATCTTACATTCTTAGAGCAATTGTTTTTCTACTCTAAAAATCGCACAGGTAGCTCTGAAACAGCACTAAAACTTTATGCCCTTCCATAGTCAGGATATATACTTATGACAACAAAATAAATCATTCCCTTAAGCCTGCCACTCTTCAGCCACACCGACTCACCTCAATATTTGGCAGCGTTATTGTCACCTGTTCACCTTTGCCAACTTCAAGGTCTCCTTCACAGGACATATCAATAGATGCAGGCTTAAAGTCATCTAAATATAAAAACAAACTAGATTATTTACAGGCTTTTCAGGAATCTTAGAAATGTAGGCACCACTTAATTGCAGGTGGAGGCTATTAAGTAAAAGCCCTTTTTGCTAGTGGATCATCTACCATTCCCCTGAGCAGGTCATTCCATAACTCAGTAGAATTCAAAGTCAAGCTGCTTTTCTCAGGATTCAATATAAGTGTTTAAATATTTTGATTAAAATTAAAAAAACATGTTTAGGTTCTAATGGATAAAAAGGCCAAACAAGGTGTGTTATATTTCAAACGATAAATCCTCATGTAATTATTTTCAGAAGAATCAATCAATAGTTACTGAAAACATTGACCCCAACATGGGAGATGTAGACAAGTGACTGAAAATGCAAAGAACAACGTCAACCCTCAAAATGCATTTCTCTGTTTCTGACTTTACTGTAACAAGCACGTCAGAACCTGACAAAAACTTGGTGTTTCAGTATAGTTATTTTTGTTAAAAGTGAAATTCCTTCCCAGTTTAACATTGATTTACATTTTGTCTTTTTCAGTATCTAAAGTAGTGGTTAAAATAAGTTTTGAGCAAAAGAAGGTATCGATTTCTGGTCCTTTTCAAAACTCCGAGACATTGCAAAGGAGCATGTGTTCAGGCACCAGTGCGGCACCTCTGTTACACAGCATTACCTACAAAGTATTCATTTCCACCACAAATAAATTGGGAAAGGCTACAGCCAAAACTGCCTGTGCCGATTTAGGGAGACAGGATGGCATCAAGGGGTTCTTTAAGGCCTGTGATAACATATGTGGGGTTGAGCCCGCGGCTCCGGGTAAGGCAGGGCCAGTCTCGCACCCCGGGATGCCGGTGCCGGGACTCGCACGCCGGAGGAGGCGCGGAGGGGACCCATCGGCCGGCACACACTCCACGGCCCCTCGGCACACGCTCCTCGCCTCGCTGCCCGCCCCATCTGACGCTGCTGATCACTGGCGGCGGTATTCCTGCAGCTGGGGAGCTTCCCAGTTCCCTAACTCGGCCCGCAGCCACGGGCCAGCCGGCTCAGACCACAGCCGGGAAGCACGGCTCCACCAGCACACCGACCGGGCAGGAAAACCAGGCTGCAGGAGCTGGTGGGCAGGGCGGTGCGCGCAGCAGCAGGCTCGCAGCTCACACACAGGTGACAGCCCCTGCTAACCTTGTTTAGGGCAAACCCCTAAATATCGTCTTACAGGAATAAGCATACAACAGTTCCAAAGTTTCTCATCAAATCAGAGAATGTTTGCTTTACTATAAGGCCACTGGGCTGTTCATACTTGAGAAAATGAAGATATTGATACTACCGATCTTAACTTCTAACCAGCAGCTGTTTTCGCTTTTACTCAGTTCTAAGAAAAACGTCAGGTGTCGGAGGATATTTCTTCTGCATGTGCATTTGATAGAACTGATGAATGTGCCAGTTTCTATGTCTCATTTGTTGGAAAGGAAGAGAGATTTCAAAACAGATTTCAGCATAAATCATCAAATTACAAGAGTCAGCATGAAACTCTAAGGGTAGGAGGTACCAAACGGGGTTGTTAGTCCTCTGTAAAATTAGGGTAAATTTCGAATTGCAGCATTTGTTTAAATCCTTTTATAGCTCCCCCCCCCCCCACTCTCCTCCGCTTCGCAGTTGCAGACAATCTGCCTAAGTGCCGTTCCCTTTGCTCACAGAGTGCACATTACCCATCCTGCACACAGGACACTCTCCGGAGAGCATACGTGAGACTGAATCTTGGGGATATCAGTCTATAAATAACCAGGCAACAAAACCAGAAGCTACAGCCCTAAATTACCAAGGACTATAATCCTGGGAGCATTTGTTTCCTAGCTACCCTCAGAATCTTTGAGCACACACCTTTCTAGATAGTAATTATGTACTCAGGGAGGGTGTACTGGCTGGCTCCGTGATTAACACCGCCTGCCTTTAACCTTTGATTGCTGAATTGTACGGAACTTCTAAAAACTAAGCGCAAGGAAAGAAGGCAGAGCCACAGCTTCAGCTTAGCTCGGTTCCCAGCAGAACTGCAGGGAGACACTATGGAAAAGGTATAAAAAGCGAAGTTTGTGTCCAGCGGGTAGCGAGGGGCAGCTCTAGAATACAATGGCCGTACGTGCTCCCAGCACCGACTGAAACCTGCCTCGCTCCCGAAATCCCGGACCAGCACTCTCGGCTGCGGACCGAGAACGGCCGCAGCCACCCCCGCCCTTCAGGAGACCGCGGGCACCGGGGGCCGCCGAACCCCTCCCCGACCCCCACAGCCCCCGAGAACTGCCCCAATGCCAGCACTCACAGCGGACGGTGTGGAAGGCGCAGCGCGGCTGCTTCTCGAAGCTTTCCCCCAGCTTTAGCACCCGCGCCTTGGGGTCGTAGAGCGACGGGACCGCTCCGTTCATCGCGGCAGCGCCTCACACCATGGCGGGCCCCGGGGCCGCCGCCGCCGCCCGCACCGAGCATCCCTCACACCGCCCGGGCCGGCGGGCCCCGCCCACGCGCGCTCCGATAGGCCGCCAGGGGCACGGCCCCGCCTCCACCGAGCTTGATTGGTCAGAGAGTCCGCCCCTCTGCGGATTTCCACCAATGGGGTGTCGGAGACGCCAGCCCGCACGCGGATATGCAAATGCACCCTCCTCCCGCGGAGGAGAGCGCTGGTTGGCGGAGAGAGGCCGCGACCACACAGCTGTGCGGGGCGGGGGGCGTGGGGGAGCCGTAGCGGTGGAGACGGCGGGGTCGGCGTTCCAATCCCCCCTCCCTTCCCCGCAGTCGGGGAGCCCCCGCGCGGCGGTGAGAGGGGCCAGGGGTGCGCGCGGGTCCCCTCAGAGCGCCCCGAGGCGGCCCCGCGGCCTGAGGGCTCCGCGGCACCGGCGCCGCCGCTCCCGGGGACGGTGGGGACGCCGCTCCCTCTGCCCTTTCCCCGGCCCTGGGTGAGGTGAGGCCGCTCCCGCTGCCCGCCCCGTGCGGCCGCGTTCAGGCTGCCCGGCCAGAGGTGCGCCCTGCCGGCAGAGCCGGTCCGGCTGCCCGCGGCCTCGGGAGGGAGCGCGGATGGGGCTCCCTCCATGTTTGTTTCCTTTCTCAGGGGAAGTCCTGCGGCCAGAGGCTTCCAGCTGGTGGTGCAGGAGCTGGAGGTGGGATGAAGTAGTAGCGTGAGGACCCGCGCCTTAACATAAAAAGGAAAAAGGCTGGAATCGATGGTGGTGTGCGCCTCTGGCTGTTCCGTATGTCAGCCATGGACCCCCAGGTTCTGGCCTTGGCAGCTCAGATCACTGAGAGCAGAGAAGAGGACATCCCCCTGCTGCTGCTGAGGTTAAAGGGTAATTAACGCCGTTCCTGAAATAAAAGGATGAGCTGGTGAACTATGGCCCGTCCTTCTCCCGTCTGCCTCCTTAAATACAGAAGGTTTTTCTGAAACTCTTTAAGGAAGGTTGATACGACGGCTTTTCCTGAGAGTGGCATTTGGCTTGGCAACAATAAGGAGGAGGAGCTGGGGGGGGGGGCAAATGGACAGAAGTTTTTTCTGCTTTTCACCTGTCACCCTGATAATGCGGACCCTTTCCCTGCTGATACAGGCAGGGATCTTACACGTGGTCAAATCATTTCTCCCAGTGCTTTTTGGGCAGAGAGCCAGGGTGGTTGTTAGTATTCGGTTTTAAAGTCTTAACATAGAAACAAGAGCATGGGCTCCTATGTGACTTCCCTGACTTTCCTTCTGCTATACAGCCACTGCTCATAGGAATGGTTGAAACAAGTCAGGTCCTGTTCTAAATTGGGATGTAATTATAAGGAAGCTATATGTTTCCCAGTGGCTGTGGTTTTATCTAGCCTAGGAAATTCATACAAATGGTTCATATCCCAGGTAATGTATGTTTTGCTACTAAATATGTAGAGAGAAAATGGAAACCTAAGTTTAGCTGGCCTTCCCAATTGTCATATAATCTTACAAATGAGTTGTAGCTGTAGCAGCCAAATTTGCTGGCAAAATACTTAATGCTGTCGTTAGCACTTTTACAATTACTTTAATCCTGGATCCAGGCTCTGTGTACATATACTGTTCTTACATTTTAGAAAAAAAGAAAAATTCTTGCACATCAGAATCTTATATTCCTCTTTGTCTCTCTCCTGCTTTCTTCCCACAGGAATTTTAAGTAATCCTTGCTTAGGATGTGAAGAATCAAAAAAAATTAAGCAAGATCTATATGATTGTCATATTCCTCAGTACTGCTTGCTGGTCCTTAAGCAAGACCACTCTCAGTTGCATGGAGCCTGGGCTACTGCTGCCCAGCTAGCAGAGATACTAAGGTAAAAAAAAAGCTAAGACGTTTTCTTCCAGTTTTCTTTCTGGCCTTTCATCTTGCTTTTTCTCTTTTCAAGCTGTAATACATTGGCTCCCATCCAGAACAAGGCTTGTTGTTCAGGAAAGGCCAGGGTTAAAGTGCAGGGAGCAGTCAAGAGCAGAGGGGTCAGGCATAGCCTAATTGGTCCTGTTTAATTCATTTGCATTGTGTTTCATTGAGCTGGGGGAACTGTATGGTGGGAACAGGGTTTGTGTTGGCTTTACTTTTTTTGGGGACAGTACTCACCAGTGCAACAGTTCTTACCGAGTAATTATATAATTTTGTATTCTAGTTATGTTAAAAGGTTTCTTTGCTTGGATTTCATCTTGCAAAGATCTTCAGCCTGATTGACTCACTGCTTGGCTTGACTGTATTTAAATATTTATTTAATATACCCATTTTAAATATCTATTTGCATTTTTAAATACAATAGATGACACAGTTCATACAGACTAGATAACCTGATGTGGTGATACTGTGAGAATGGCATTGTAAATAAGAAAACTTTAAACTCAAACCCCCAGTGATCCAATCTCAATTTTAAATATCAGGAAAAGTAATACATTTTAAATTTTCCTCAAGTTGTACTTAGTTTTGGCTTAACTAGGGAGCAAAATTCTAAGGCATGAAGTAATTATGTGACCACCTCTTATTTATGCCATATCTGCATGAATTTTTAATGCGAGGAATTTCGGTAAGGGATGCAAGAGTTATTACCAGAGTAGTGTTATACTTAAATCATCCCCTATAAGCTGTTTCAGTTGCAGAGAATAGTGAATTCTAGTGAATTTATTTTAGCTGTAAAAATGTCCTTTTGTAGCAAGATGAATCTCAGTTTCATGCCTAGAATTTGTTTTCCAAGAGCTTTGGTAGACAGCTTTATGTGGGTGCATTCCCAAAAAGCTAACATAGCCTAGATAAGATATCAGAAAGCAAAATTCATGAGAAGTCAGGAAGACTCTTTTGTTACGCTGGTAGCAGTGTTGAGTGTGGAATTGAAACAACTTACCAGTTGTAAAACATGCAGTTTCTTGTAAGAAGTCTTCCAGAAACAACCGACGTGTTGCGGTGAGTAAAATAAGAGCTGAGATCTGAGGAACTGATTTCTAGCCCACAAGCCTTCCTCAGTTAGGGAAAAGTTGTAGACAGGCTTGCTGAAGGTTTCTTGGTATATTTTTGATACATATTTTCATTGCCTGATGTGCACCCTCTTCATCATCAGGCTTTCTTTATCTGTTTTTTTTCTTACCTTTCTCTTTTGCCTTTTGTTTTTTCTTCTTTATGACCATCAGAGCCCTTCCCTAGAATATGGAACAAGCCTGAACACATTGTATGAAGTTAAAGGAGAAGGTGCCTTGGATATGTTTTTAACTGAGAAATGCCATAATAAGTAGTAATATGGTCTCCAACTTGCTAGTGATTGCTCTTCCTTGGAGGCAGCCACCTTGGAGCCAGTCACAGCAGTGAGCTGTTGTTCAGGGGGGAATTGTCCCATGCCACTGAAGCATTTCTCTGATGACATGACATTCATTCAAAGTTGTTCAAACAGGCCTTTGACTATTCAGGTTGATTTTTTTCCCCTTTTTCTTTTTTTTCTTTTTTTTTTTTTTTTTTTTCTTCTCCATTTCAGTCATTGTTGTGTAGGGCTAGAGATGAAAGAAGATTCTGAGGAATTTTACCAGAAGTTTCTTCCTTCAGCTATAGACAGCCTGCTGGTTTTGGGAAAACGCTTGCAAGTGCGATTTATCCGAGCAATCAAGGTATTTAAGTTTCATAGTTAAAAGAGCAGAGAATGCCTGCAAACTTTTTGAGGTCGTGTTTTGGATAAGTAGGATATTATTCTAGGGACATGGTATTATGAAAATTTATTTTCTAGAACTTGCAGTAGTTTTTTTTTATGCCTCGGAGGTCTGAAGCTGAAATCTGTCGTTGTGCAGCATTTGCTCTATGACTTGTGCAAAGTCACTCTGTTACCATAGGCCTGTTTAGATAGTTTGGCTACTACTTTTCATAAGTTTTAAAGGTAGAGGGAAAGAGTGCAATTATAAGAAGGACTGAAGAATTAGAGCGGTATAAGAGGGAAAAAAAAGCCCTACAAAAGGCAGCATCCCAGTCATGGTAGTGTCTTAACTTTGCATGTCATTAGTTCAACCTTTGTCATGACTTAGTTCTCACTAATTTTATTCAGCTTTACAAAAAATGGTTTAGGAAGTCTTAAGATTTTAAAACAGATTTCTAGAAGTTCATTTTGTCATTCAATTTCTGCTGCATAGTTGGCGACAAAATTCCAAGAATGCTCACTGCTTCTGAATTTGCACATAGAGAATGCCAAAGACAGACTTAATGAATTGATAGATTTAAACACTTTCTCACATTTCCCTCCTTTTGTGCAGTGAAGAAGGGTTTTGCCCAGCAAGGTTCCCTCATGCTTCTGAAGCATTCTGAGTTCTGGAATCAGAAGGAAAAATACCCCCAACAAACAAAAACCCACAAGTAATTCATAGATTCTGACAATTTCTTTTAATATCCCCATACGATCTCATTTCTTAGCTCACTGGCATTTTGCACTTAGCCAAAGTTTTCCTACGAAGTATTGTGATAGACACTACAAACAATCAATTCTCAGAAAGCATCAGTGCAATAACATAGTTTCTGTTAGTCCAATACTTGAGAAGTACATTTAGTGCTTAAGAAGGAAGCTTCCTAAATGACATCCCAGGAGACTCTTATCCACAATATGTAATTTCCCCCATACTTTCTTATTATGTCTCAGCCTACATGCTACTTGAGTCATGCTTGTGGGCAAAGATTTCTTTTGAATGCAAATGCAGTCTACACTATAATTAGTACTTTGGCTTTTAAACTTCATGGTCTCAGAGGTGACTGGGCACGCAGACTTGGTGCTTGCTCAGTGGAATTTTGGAAATCCCACTCTACCAGTGGAGATTTGAAGTTTATTCTGCTCTCTTTTTGTACAAGTCTTTGAAGTCAAGGGAAGTAGTGAAATAGCCTTCAGAAACCGACATGTTGCCAAAACACAGAGCAGATAATATAACAGCTTAACATATTCCTGTTACTTTGTATCTCTCCATGTCAGTATGGACCAAATACAAAGTTAAACCTTGACTGAGGGCTGGGGTTCCAGCAGGGATCTAGGAATAGGCTTCCCAGGTTTTATTTATGGAGTCTCAATTAATATGGGATATATAAGGCTATGTGCTTTTTAACAACATTTATCAGCAGTGTGGTACTGTGAAAAACCCTTTTACTGTTCCACATACCAAGATTCCAGATTTCTGGTAGTCTGTGGCTCATACTTGGCATACAGACTGGAATGTGCTTCTGTATGTGCATTCACATGTTAAAACCTGGATTCCTACTGGTCACAGAGGAGCACTGGACCACCTCTGCAGTGAAGAAAGGCTGTGAGAGATGGGGTTGTTCAGCATGAAGAAGAGAAGTCTCTGAGAGCTTATATCACCTCCCAGTACCTAAAGGGGCTACAAGAAAGCTGGAGAGGGACTTTTGACAAAGGCATGTAGTGACAGGATAAGGGGTGACGGCTTTACACTGAAAGAGGGATATTGAGATATCCCTATTACACTGAAATTAGATATTGAGAAGAAATTCTGTGCTGTCAGGGTGGTAAAACGCTGGGACAGGTTGCCTAGAGAAGTTGTGGATGTTCTATCTCTGGAAGCATTCAAGGTCAGACTTGATGAAGCTCTGAGCAACCTGGTCTAGTGGAAAGTGTCCCAGCTCATGGCAGTAGGATTGGAACAAGATGGACTTTAAGGTCCTTTCCAACCCTACCATTCTATGTTTGAGTCTGTTTTTTTCCAGTCCAGTGTTATCACAGGCAAGCACATAATGTAGTCTGTTTGGCAAACAGATCAAATTTCAGCTTTATAGTGATTTGGTGTTTGCTCCCAGACCTCCAACTAGGAGGTGCTCCTGAAGCTTCACCATACCAGTTTTCAGGAACTTTCTTCATTTTGACTGTGTGCTTGGACACTTTGTACCTTTTTTATTTTCCCCCTCTTCTTTAAAGTAAGATATTTCCCACTTAGTGCATTAAATCTATGATGCATATTTACTGAGCTGTTACTTGTCTTCTTATTCCTCCTATGCTATCAAATATTTTTAAGGAGTAAACAGGATTTCTCTCTCTTTGTGATTTTTTTTTTCCTGAATGGATGCTTTTATTTTTTTAATATTTTCAGATCTTCTTGATTGATCTCTGACCTCCCAGAGTTAAAAGTTGGGTTTTTTTTACTAGTTCCTACAGTTTCACCAACCTCATTTGGAAATTTGGTGGAGTTTGGTCTCCAAATTCCTGAGGCATACAGACCTTCCCACGACATCAAGCTGAAGTCCTTAATGAAGATACATATACGTTTTAACCTCCTTCCCTTTTGTTTAGGGTAAAGAAAAACAAGACTTTTTGCACTGGTTCCAAATAGTAGCTGATGCCATCTGCTGGCTGTTCGGTGGGCATATTCAACTAGCAGCACATGGTAAGGGAAATGTCAACCCACAGAACACCTGAACATTTATTTATGGCAACTACAAGTATCAAGAATCACTCTTAAGCTAATCTCCACCTAGTCTTCTAAATTGGAGTAGATGGTAAATCAGTCTTTAAGTAGTCAGCTCAACAGCAATATCTAAAATGCTAAACATCCTCTAAAGGGAAATACTCAAGAGTTCCCCTTCTAGTCTTTCAGAGACAAATATTTAGAGTGTCATCCTGTAATTTTCCCTTGTCAGTCTACACCTTTTAAAAATAAGGGGGTTGTTTCCAATAAGAGACAGTTGATCTTTTCCTTTGTGGGATTAAAATAAGCAGAAATCTGACCAGAGTACATTGGTGGCCCTGATGAGTAGATAGAGTCAGAGACAGATTTCTGAAGATTTTACCATGACAGGAAATTGTACAAATATCTAACTTCACTATATATTTCTGACCAAAATAAGCTTTCATTTAAACTGATATTAATCACACTGATTCTAAAAAGCAGGATTTGGTTTTGTTTCTGGTATTGAACAAAAACCTAAGGATCATAAGATGTATAACTCAAAACACACATGGTCAGAAAAATTACTGTGTATGTAGGCAGTGATACGCTGGGATAAGAAAGATGGTGCTTTAATGACATCAGTGGACTTGCATTCAATAACCCGGGGTAACAAACTGTCAAGGTTGAGGTCCTTAACTTTTTTGGATAGTGTTGCCTCAGTGTTAATTCCACTGTTATTGTAAGAAAAGGGTACTAGTGTAATATGATGGGGTTTAATGCTTTCATTCCCTTGCAACATCAGTGCCTGAGGGATATCCAAAGGCAGAAAAAACAGGATTCAGCATATTTTTTGGATGCTGAAGTAGTTTAGTTATCTCAGTAAGTTTCAGTGTAAAAATTATAAGTGAGAGAGTTTAAATTGTTTCAGAAACAATGTCTGGTTTTACTTGTTGTGGCTTATGATGAAGTTCATTTGTTTTATAGTATTTTCAAGTCTGGTTCTGATTGCATGACTTCTTGTTTGCTTGGTTTTGGTTTTCTTTGCAGTACTGCAAAATGATTGCTTCCTGCAGTTGTTAATAACAGATGATGTTGAAACAGCAATTAGAATGATGTCTGTGTTACACAATATTTTGAGGATCAATAGGTTAGTTGTTTTCATATCATTATTTTTCTTAATAACAAATATAAAAGGTAGTTCATTACTCTTTGGTAAAATAATTTTTTTCACATGCGAGCATTGTTGTGTTTTATTGTTTGGGATTTTTTTCCCCCCCTAGTCTTTGTCGTAGAAATTGAAAACATTAAAAAGAGCTGGGGTTTTAATCTTCCTAAATCGAGGGAGTGGTAACTGGTTGATTGAAACAGTAGTACTGCCTGGATCAGATTCCTGGTCCAGCTTGCTGGGCATCTTGGCTTGCTGTGTAAAGCCTGACATAGCTAAAAATAAGTCACTGTTAAAAAGCTCATGTTTTTCAATTAACACTTCTGTTCTGTCCCCCTCCCCTTTTTTTTTTTCTTTCTTCTTTTGAAAGTTCTGTCTTGCTTCAAGTTGAAGAAAAGACCCTTCACTCTGTTTTGGATGAACTTGTTTATAAGCTTTCCTCTACCACCAATCCTGCTGTAGGAAGTGCTGCCACAAAACCGCTGTTGTTGGTGGCAAAAGTTAGCAAACAGTTTGTGCAGTTACTCACAGCTCGCTACAAAGGTTTGTAAACATGCATGGGACCAATCACTGAGCCTCCTCTTTCATTCCCTGTGAGAGGTTTCCCATTGTGGTTCAATAACTCTCCAGTACAGGTGGAAACTGCAGTGCCATGTTGCTTTGTGGGTTTTTTCCTTCTATTCATTTTCATTGCAGTTTAAGGTACCACACCTTTTTCTGTTTCCTAGATTTATTTTCTTCTCTGTATTGAGGACTCTAATGTGGCAACTTGTCTTTTAAAGCTGTTGTTTGTCACTTCCAACCTGATGGGCTTTACTTCTTTCTGTTTCCCTGGGCAGGTTGGTTTTTGAGGGATCCATTGGCCTGTACTGCCACAGTCAGAGAGCCCTGTGTCACATCTGCCACAGTGCTAAGGCTCACTAATCCAGTGCATGAAAGTTTTACTTAGAGTGAACTGGCTGTTGCAGGTCTGCTCATCTGATAGGGGGCTGTTTATTTATCCAGAAGCTGACTGTCTTTTGATATCCAAGTAATTGGAATGAATTCTTCCAAGAATTCATGAAATTAGTTATCATTTTGTCTTGATGCCTTCAGATGATGAGGCTGAGAATGTGTATAATTTGTTCTATGTTATTCATTCTTTAATGAGGTGTCCCATTTACTGTTTCTGTCTCTAGCCTAGCAGGGAGCTCCGGGAAACCACTTTGTACTCCAGCATGCCCATGGAGATTAAGGAAGAGGCATAATGTTTGCCAGGTCTTTTGTGTTCTGGATGTTATTGTTGGTCAAAACTACTTGTGAGCAGCCTCAGTCCTTTGAGGACAAGGGCAGTAAGAAGTGGGAATGCTAGGCAAAAATGTCCAATTCCCATTTTTTGCACTCATGTTGACTACTTATTATACAGTACCAGTCAGATAAATTTCTGGACTAGGTGAACAGCTCTGCCACCCTTTTGCCTCCAGAACTGAGAGGAGGGATTCCTTGCAGTATGGAATTAAGTATAGTGTGCCTAAGGCTGGTTTCACACTGTGGATTCTTGGGAAGCTGCCGTGATGGTCCGATCATCCCCGCTGTAGAATGCTGGCTTGTCTGAAGAGGTGCAGATCTCCATCAAAGGATGCTTTATTTTGCTATAGAACCACATTATACCACAGTCATTTAGAAACTCTTCATCTCTCTCCTGTACGTTTCCTCTTTCCACTAAGAAAAGAAAAAAAATTGCTTTTTCTCCTCTGCTTCTTTTTAAAAGTTAGAATCCTTCTGTTAGTTTTAACTCAGGCTTTGGAATCTTTTAGAGACTTTGAGGAATAAAAACAATAAGGAAAGCATTACAGCATTTCCACCATTTGGCCATCTCACTGAAGTCCCTTGGCTTCACAGCAGCTCAGAGCTGTTAGCAGTGTGAGGTGCTTTGGTGTGAGCTTTGCCAGTGAAGGCAGCTTGCAGGAGGTGAGGGCATCCCCAAGACCGGCACAGTCACGTTTCCAGGAGGGCCTGGCCTTTTGTCCTGCATGGGTTGACACCTCTGTGAGGCACATTGGAGGTACTCTCTGTCAGTAGCCAAAAGGTGCGTATGGCTGTGTAGTCTGTGCAGAGACTGGCAAATGGTTGTGTCAGACCCACAGCACTTCTGTGAGGGAGCTCTCTTGTGTAGCCTGGCTCCCTGCTTTTGCAGGACTCAGGCAGCCTTGGGGCACCCACTGACTTCATTCAGAGTCCTGTCTGTCTCTCTTCTGAGGTGTTTAATAGTCATTGTCTTTCTAAAATGGTGCCGCAGAGGTGCCATTTCTGTGTGCTCCAGATCCTGTAAGGGCATGTGAGTTTTGGAGTTACCTAGTGTATGAATATGCTTATGGACAATGATTTGAGATGGGAAAGTTACTTGAATCTGCAGCTCTTCAGGAGGCAAACATGTGCATACTTCCTGCCCTCCTTCCTCTTCCCTTTAGGTCCCTGCAGAGCCCTTAGGCTCTGGGATTTGTCTGATACAAACATTTTAGCACATATTACTGTCTACTTGCACAGGGAGTAGTGTGTGTGTGTTGTGGGGGTAGCACAAGTGTGCTTTTTATCTACTGCAAACCCAAAAAGCTCTTTTGTCTCATGAACTGGATGCACGTGCACTCAGTTAAACTATACTGTGCAGATAAGACATCAAACAGTCCAGCTAGAAAGAAATAAATTTCATTATAAAAAATACGTAAAGAGTGTTAACAACACCCAGCACTTGTGTGGTGCTTTGTAATCTTTTTAGCAGCTTACAATGACTTACTGATAAGACACTGAGGGTACAATTGGTGATTTGACTGTCAGTGATATAAACACAATACTGACTCGGACATACAAAATCACTGGGTAATACTTCCCTGTGATAGGGAACACCAGATATTCTCTGATAAGATTGTGCATTGACACTCAAAGATGGCTGTTGGTGTTCAGCTCTCATGCTCCTTTGCACATAGAATCAGATTTGATTTGTTGACTCGCAGTTTGTTACTTTGAAAGCCTGAAAAGAAAAATTCACCTTAGTGAGTTAGCTTCTTCTCTTTCTCCTAGGATTAAAAGGGCTTTTAAGTAAACAGTGGGCCGGCAAAGGATTTGACAGGGAGCTCAATCAACTCTTGGACCTGCTATATTTGGAACAATCCAGTGGAAAAGGAGAAATGCAGGTGATGAAGTTTAATGTGACTTTCAGATGTGAAATCCTATTTAGATGTGAAATCCTATTTACATGTGATTTGAGTATGTTTAGAGTGGATTTACTATATCAGTTTGTAGACACTTTTCAAAACCTGTTTATTATTTCACTATGTTAATTTTTTAATTGCCTTTTTAAATGTATTTTATTGTGTTTTTTTTTTTAAAAACATCAAGAAATTGCTCGGTCATTAAGATTTGGGACTGTGACTCAAAAGGTTGACTTTGTTTGCGGATTCACCATAAATTTCAATAGAACCATGGGGGAAAGTAATTAATTTCTTTTGAAAACTGTAAAATTAAAATAACTGCATCTGCTTTTCTCACGTCAGTGTTACAAATTTAGATCTCTGAATTCTAGGCAGCATTTACATAGAACTAAGTCATATACAGAAAATGTGCAGTAAGAACACCACCTGGACTGTGTTCCCAATAAAAGAGAAAATGTGTGTTTTATTAGCATCTTAAAAAATTGTACATGCAGGTTTTTCAGAGACAATACTTCAATGAAAATCAGAGTTATGTTTGAAGAGATCTGCTTTTATCTTCAACAGAGCAGGGGGTTTTGTGATTCAGTTTGTGGGATTTTTTTTTAAAATCCATTTAAGGATAGATTTTTTTTTCATGTTTGCATTTCAGTGACTTCTGATCATAGTGCAAATGTAACATTTTTCCTGCTGCTCTTTCTCCGAACTTGTCTTTCTGTCCTCTGTAGTGTAGGTATTTTGATTGAATCACCTTGAAATATCAAGTGCTTCAGGTGTTTTAAAAACAAATTTCTAATATTGATTATATATATATATATATATATATATGTTTGTGCTTTGGATTCATTCGTTTACCACAGAGAGCATCAATACAGGTGATCAGATTAGCTGCTTTTGGGGCAGGTATGGAGTTCATGATAATAACTGTTTTGTAAGATCTTAAATACCCTGATTTGATGCGTTTGAAAACTGATGGAGTTTGGCCAAATGTTGAGATTGTCCAATTATGCAAGCAGTAATAAAGTGCTTTTATATGCATAGAAAATATTCTACCAACTGTTTTATTAATTTCAGAAGCAGCATCAAGCAGCTTGTATAATCCAGGCTGCATGGCGGGGATTTCAGACAAGGAAAAGGCTGAAAAAGCTACCCCAAGCAGTGATCACTTTACAGAGAAGCTTCAGGTAAACAGTATGACTTTGTGAAAAAACAGTGAAGTATAGAATCTAGTAAGAAGGTTTGAGCTGGGCTGGGTTTCCTCAAGTCACAAAGGGAGAGGAAAAATTCAGGTCATCCAATTCAATGTCCTGTTTGAAGTAGGCCCAGCCTCAAAATGCAGTCTGGATGCTCAGGGTCACATCCAGTTTTGGAGGTCTCTAAGGATGGAGATCCTACCATCTCATTTGATCCCTTTCCTTGTGCTGGATGATTTGCCTTGTGAAGAAGTCTTCCATTACAGGCAGTGGGAATTTCCTTGTTGCACTCTTTACCACTGCCTCTTGTCCTTTTTCTGAGCATCCCCATGAGTCTGGCTGTGTCTGCTCTGTAACACTTCCTTAGGTAGTGAGAGACAGATTTGCCTTCCTTTAGGCTAAACACACCTTGCCTGTCCTTACATATTCTACATTCCATGGCCCTAACTGTCTCTGTCTGGACAGTCTCTATCCCTCCCATTTGTCAGCATTGCTCTTCCATTGGGGGTCCCAGTAGAGTGTGACCTATGCTCCAGTTGTGCCAAGTAAAGCCAGAATATCTTCCCACTAAGCTGTAGCCTTTGTTCCTACAAGGGCTCACTACTGGCTTACGTCCAGCCTGTCCCCTCTTTTCATTGGAGTTGCTGTCCAGGTAATTGGTGCCCAGCCTGTGCTGGTTCATGAGATTATTTAGTACCAGCTGGTGAATTTCCCATTTGAACTTCATGCAGTTTTTATGGAACCATTTTCTGTGTTTGTGGAGGTTTCTCTGAGTGTCAGCCCTGCCCTGTATGGGAGACTGTGATGACAGCCTTGGTAAAGTCAAGAAAAATGCCATCCACTGCTTTGCACTCATCCACAGAGCCAGTCATCACAGAATGCAATCAAGCTGGTCAAACATGATTTGCCTGTGATAAATCTATGCTGGCTATTCCCATTCACCTTCCTGTCCTCCCTGGATATAGCTTCCCTGAGAATTTGTTCCCATGTCCCAGGCCCTAAGTTTGGGCTGACCAAGTGTCCCTTCATCTTGAAGATGTCTTTTTCCAGTCAGCTGTTACTTCTCAAACATAAAGGTAATGTAATGCCAATATGAGCTTTTTCACTACAGATTTTTTAGCAGAAATATCCAAACAATGTGCTTTTTCAGCAGCACCAAACTTCCACTTTTGGTGCCAAAAGCTCCAACTGTCCCTTTCCCAGCTGCCAGACTTCCACATGAAAAAAACTTACTTCTGTGATGCTTTCATGTTTTCTGTGCAAAAATTTGTGGCATATGGAAAACCAAAAGTGTGGCACAGGATTGCACTAAATAGCACTAGAAGATGATTTACTGGTGGTAGGACAGTTAACTGGTTCACAGTTAACTTGACACAAAATTGCCCTGCAAGTTAAATTGGAGCTATCGTGGAGCTTCCACATGGCAGAGTGCTGCAGAAACCAAGGCCCATAGTACTTGCTTAGTGTAGTGCTTGCAAGACCTTGTTCTTCATTAATTTTTAAATCTTTGGCTCTCAGAAGTAGAGTTACTTCAGTGACCTAGAAATAGTATCCTCTGCCTTGGAGCAGCAGAGAAGAAGGAAGCTATGTAAATAATGCTTGTCTCTCTTAAATTAGATTGCAGCAGTAATGTTACCACGTGTTAGGCTAACTCTTTTGAGAAATTTAGTTTTAATTTAACATAGGTTAAGGAATCTTAATCAAGACCATACTCCACAGCAGGTTTTTTCAAACTTTTTTTGCACGTTGATCATTACTGTGTCAAAAGGAGATCTCAGAAATCATTGTCAAATCACATTGCATTGTGACCAAAGTAATACAAAGCAAACAGTTATTCTTTATTGTCTAGACTGGCCTTAAGAGAATATTGGACTGTCTAAGGTGTAATCTTTAAATTTTGAAAGATTTACAGGGGCAGGCAGTCTGTCTGTTGAGGGCCACTGGTTGCTGCACTTTTGTGCTGCAGTCAGACCTCCTTGTCACTCCTTTTTACTCCACTATACACTTGAAGCCAATATTCCTTCCCTCATAAGGCACCTTGCAAGCCTGCAAGCCAAATTCATAGCCTAGAAAATCTGGATGATGGGCTCAGACATAACATGGAAAAACAGCAGGGAAAAAGTGGTGAAATTATCGGCAATCACCAAGCTTCTTGACTCCCCTGTGTCGTATTTTCAATATTGTAAGCATTAGTGTGTACCTTTTAAGTAGTTCTTGAGTCATTTAAATGGACTTTTGAAAGTGTTTGTTTAATATTGAGAGGAATGGAAACTTAATAATATCCTTACAGCTGTGTGTTCATGGCTCACTCAGTCTCAGTGTACTGTGCAAATGCAGTAACTGTACAGTGCCAATGTTGGTTTTCCTCTGTCTACGTCAAAGCATTACACTGAGAAATAGTGTTTGGAATACTGTAAACATGACTTTAGAAAAGCTTTTAAGTCGATTTTTAAATTTTTAGCAGTCAGGTTCTGGTTATGTTCACAGATTTATTTTAGAACAAGTGTGGTTAAATACTGCCGAGATTGAAACTCCAAATTTTGCTCACCTGCAGCTGCAGAGGAAGATCGTAAACTCTGCAAATTATAAACTTTTGAAACTGTGGTTTCAGAAATGTCTCCTCAGTGAATGTTAAAGCCTGTAGTCTCTCCTTGAAGCTAGTTCACTATTACATAGCTAATTGTAGGACATTTAAAGTGGCAATAATTTTTATTAATAATGCATCAAAAATGAAACCATTTTACATTTCTAAAGAGATGACCAGAGGGAGGATGCTCTGTGCCATGAACTGCAGAAGGAAACTTGGATATTACTCTGGGTGTGTTTTACTTTAGTTCAGAGGCAGTTCCCTGTCACAGTGTGATCTTGTGCAAGCAAATATATCTTATCATTAGGAGAAACAGAGGATGAAGACCATGTGTTTTGCAGACTGCGTAGGAAAGAATCAGTATTAAAGAATCACTTAAATACCTGACAGACAGTCTTGGTTTCACAGATGTGCATCTGAGAAGTTTATGAGACATTTTTGTAGTTTTCTACCTAGTGAAGCTGACAAAAATTGATGGGCAAACTATTAATAGTTTTACCAAGAAAATGCCCTCAAAAGTCCTGCTTGATTCTGTGACTTCATTTGCCTTAGAAATATAATATTTGGATTAAAATATTAATTGTCTGAATAAAAAAATGTAAAAATGTACAGCTCTAATTTGCAGTAATGTATGGGCTAAAAACCTTTTGTTTCCTTGAAACCATTCTGATATAAACACATGTATCATGATCTGTCTCTGTAGGTAGGTGTGTGGGCACACCTCAAGTCTGCATTACAGTTGTAAAAGGATTATGGTGTGTCAGATTGTGGTGGAGGCTTTTTCATCTGTTAAGGTCAAATCTTTAAATCCAGAGCATCTCTTTTACACAATAGCTTCCATCCCAATCTCTCTCCAACCAGTTATAAAGACTAAAGAGAAAGTATGGTTGATGGAAAAATTATAGTTCAATTTATACTAGTGATGGGAAACACAAATAGCTCAGCCGTACAGTAAGTCTAAAGGTATGTGCCATGCAGCAATAGCAGAATTGCTGGATGTTATTTCGGGTCTGTGGATATTTTCCTCCTCTGGCATCCCTTATACCTCTGCTCTGTCCATTGGTTTTCTTTCCTAGTGCTTAAAGCACTTCTTTCATTGTCCCCAGAAGTGCTAGAGGACACCAAAACTCTGGGCTGTGGGTCCAGTGGGGGTACTCAGGTCCTGAGTGGGGAAGTGATTTTGCTGCAATAGGAGCAGAGGAGACCCATTGTTACCTTGTGGTAGGGTAAGGTTGTACATTCTCAGGCCTTAAGCTGCTAATGAGGTTGGGTCCATTGGGATGGAAGGGGCAGTGAAGGGAGGGGGAGTCTTTAGCTCACACCTTCTCATACTTCACTGAGACCATGGCCAAGTGGTGTCAGTAATTACTAGTATTGATACATCAGTATATTAAGTATTTTATCTTAGTCTCAATATTGATATGTTGCTGTGTATATCATTGATGTACATGTTGTTATTAGTTTAAACATTCCAGGGTCAGTTGCAGATTTTCAACTGTCTCATCTGTGAAACATCTGCTGCAGGTTTTTCAGTGCACAGCAGGGCAACATCCTAACATCAAATCTAGAACAGATCAGGAAGAATTTGCTAGAAAATTCTTTCCTAGTGTTCTCTTAACAAAGTTGAAGGAGCAAATATGTCAGTCTGTATTTCCTGGAGAAAAAGAAATCCCTCTAAAATTAAGAAGTGAGGCTTGGCAGCCAGTGTTCTGATCTATTCTTGCAGTCAGTACAAAAGTAATTATATGTATTGTGGGAAGCAGGTGCCATGCATACTGATGGATGGACTGGAAAAGGTGCATACTGGAGCAGATGGCTAATGTTGCTTTACCTTTTCACCAGATGATGGAATCAAAATTGTTGTTCCAGTTCATTCTGGCTGTGAATGTCCCACATGAAGCATCATTCCCTTCAGGGTCCTTAGAACTTTATCCTAAGTAAAGATTTACTCTTTGATTTCATAGAATGGTTCAGAGTTTTTCATGGCTATAGATAGTGTGGTAATTCGTTAGTTTGCAGGAGACTTCTCATTGCTTGATGTCATTCCGCAGCCAAGAGCTGGCAGAGTAGATTGTTTTGTGGATTTTCTTTTCGTGATGCTGGACCACTTAACACAAAGAAAAAGAGAGCTACTTTGAAGAAATGTACAGCTTAAGGTAATAGTTAACGTATTTGTGTATTGCAGAGCTAAACGGGAGCGGGAGCTGCAGCATCTAACGAAACAGAAGGAAGATGAAGCTCTAAAACTGCAAATGCAACTTCAGAGACAGAGGGCCATGAGACTCTTCCATGAACGACAGCTGGCCTTACTGGAAGTTGTCCATGCCAGTATGATTTACATTAAACTATAACAGAAGATTAAAGTGCCTGGGTCTCCTTAGGAACAATTTCCCCAAATCTGTTTCCCAATCTTGCATGTCTATTTGCACTGTAGTCTTACTGTCTCTTCTCCTGACCCAATTATTTGAAAGAGAATGTGCTAATTCCCCCAGGGCTCAGTAACTACTGATCAAGATCTGCTGCCTTCAAAATGGTGCAGGAGAAAGGGAGAGCCAGTTTTCTTGTGTTACAAAGCTCCATTTGCAGCTGTGATCTGCAAGACCTGACCCACAGCTAGGAGACCTTGGGGGAAGAGGGGTTTTTAACTGAGAGCACCCGAGTTTTTTTGGTACTATCTAGTTGGAGGATTAACAATGTAAATTGTTAAGACAATCTAACCCACAGTCTTTTAACTGTGGATTTTTGGTACCTTTGTAGGTCAGGTGAATAAATACATGGAGGAAATGGAGGAGAAATCAGCATTAACTATCCAGAGATTCTGGCGAGGGTATAGAGCAAGAAGAATTTTTCATCAGCAGAAACAATCTCTTAAGGAGTATAAGGCAGCTATCACCATTCAGAGAGCAGTAAGTATTTATACTTAGTTCTAGGAGCAGATAGGACTGAGCAGATTATTGTGAAGTCTCGTTAAACTCTGTTTATTCTTCTACTGTCAATGTAGCTATAATTTATTAAAAAATTACTCGGGGGTGATAGTCTAGAGCCACAAGTTGCTTTAAAGGGTTAAACCTTGTATAGGCTACAAAGCCTAATACAGTCTTGTAACTAAAATATAAAAGCTGCTTCTTTGAAATGCAGGATTGGAATGTCACCATACTACAGATGAGTCAGTAACAACTGAGTGTTGTTACTTACTATTTAGTGTTCATGCTCACCTTGTATGCTCTCTTTTCAGCATCGTAGCTGTATTTAGGCTTTAACAGATGCAGTACTGAAACACTTTTCTTTCACTGATTGTTTACAAACAAAGCACGAAGACGCTTCCTCTCTGTGATTGTCATATTCTCATATGTTCCTTACAAAGGCTTGTAAATTCTTGGAGAAACGAAGAAGGAGGAGACCTGTCTCTCCTTGGAAAGGACCCAAGGGACTGACTGATGAGCAGAGACTAGCTTTGCAGCAGAAGGTGGATGACTACATCAAATTGCATCCGGTCTGTTTCTTAGTCATTTCATAATTTGCATTAATGGTGCAACATAAAATACTGTAGGGATGAAATATATTCAGCTTCATAAATTATGATCAAGATAATCCATTTGAGGTATGTATGTATTAACCCTGCTTGTTTGGCAGCAAGGCACTAGGATATTGGGGATTTTAACCATTAATCTAATAAAAAGAGTCAAGGCAAACTGTAATTGGAAAATTTATATGCATGATGATAGATAATTTTGGAGAGAGTTGCAGAGGAAGCAAAATTATGAAGTTAACAATTACGAACAGCATTTGCATTCCTTGTTTAGGCATTATTCTGCCCCCAGAAGTTTTAAAATAACCAGCTCCTAATTGTAACAAACTGTTATTTTCCTCCAGGCTTCCCAAATGTCAGAAGAAACAAGTAAAGAATTGCATATACAGGCTCAGGCAAAGCTGGCACAGTTCCTGTTGAGGAGCAGGCTGGATCAGAGAGCAGCGCAGCGAAGAGAGGCTTTACTGGCTCAGGTCAACACTGATGTGGAGCTGCTAATGAGTATGTGACTGCTCTGCTCATGGCTTTGATTACCATTTGGATTAAACCAATTTAGAGGGAAAATTAGAGTGAGCAGTAGTAAAGCCTCATTTCAAAACTGAAATATCTTTCTTCCTTTGCCATATGCCTTATCTTGAGAGTCGGGCTTTGTTTGAGATTATCCAAGGGCTGCTGTAGGCTAAGTAGCTTAACAGGAAAAACACACCTGTTTTTCAAGGAGTATCTTATTCTTCTGCTGAAAGTCTCTCTCTGTCATGTTCACAAGAAAAGCAATGGCCCTGTAACATTAGCATTAGAATTTCTTAATTTCACCCGCATTTGTTTTGCTTTGGTTTGTTTGCTTTTTTTGTAAGTAAGCTGCTGGTCTAAACACTCTCACCCCTTCCAGATAAAGAGGGAAATCTTTGAGCTGTGAATTCCATGTTTTCATTTTCTCTGGCCTGGTTTAAGTGAAACAGGATTCACTACTGTGAATCTATCTTAATTCCAGACAAGTGGCCACCTGAAAGAGCGAGAGTAGCAAACTGCAGCCACCAGAGAGCACCCAAGCCGGGCAGAATTCATCAAGTTACTGAATTCCATTATTTAGTCTGTCACATGCTGTGTCACTGCAGCTCATCACTCCCTGAGAAGGCAAATCAATAACACACTCTTAGATGGTGCTGGGTTCCCTAAGCAGGGAATTCACAGTGCTGCTGTACGAGAACAGTGGGAACACTGTGCTGATGACACTGCACCAGGAGTGCTGATCCATAGTAGTGACCAGGAGATCCTCTGAGGTTATACTTCCACAAGTAGTCATTCTGGTGGATGCCACCACTGCACCTGAAAGAAGTAATCCATCTTTTCCCTTCCTTCTTTCTCCCCATTATGTATTTATTTTTTCAGATTAGCCTTTATTTGGGTTGCCTCTCCAATCAGATTTATGATTTTTCATGTAGTCATAAAATTGCAATGCCAGCATGGGGAAAGGAGTGACCTAGGACAGTGAGAAGTGGGAGGTAGTGTTACTTTCTTTTTTTTTTTTTAATACTCCTAAAATCACAAACAAAATACAGAAAACTCTTTTCTCCTTGTTCTTGCAGATGCTCCAGGTTTAGCAGAGGCCACAGAAAAAGATCTTGGTGCCTTTATGAGTCGATCAATCCCTGTAGCTACCAAGGCAAGACAAACCCACAACACTATGCTCAAATACGCTCGTTGGCCATGGTGGAAGAAGCTTGGAGATGAGTTTATGGAGGATGATGTAATTCCTGACGATGCCATAAACACAGAACTAGAAACTCTCTTTATTGGAGGAAGGAAATCCTTTTAGGTAACAAGCAGAAGAATTTCATATTCAACCAGACTCATACCTAGCACTATGCACTCACTTGTGTATGTTTTTTAAGGAAGGAAAACATTTGAAAAAGATGAAAGCCTTATTTTAGTGCATTTTATTTAGTAAGAATTCCTTCCTGTATATCAACAGTTGGATCCTATTGATTGTGCTGTTGTAAATAGGATTTAAATACTGTAGTTGTAAATGAGGGTATTTTGTAATTTGTATCACTTTAAAAGTAAGTTCATAACCTTTGGCTTTTCAGTTCTTATTCACCCTGGGATGCATAAAGAATCTGGCCATTCTAAAAGCCTGGGACTTTACAGCAAAACATTTTATCAGGTGATAAAATAAAATAAATTTTTAAATAAAAATGAGTCCAGAACAAATCAAGACACCAATAAGAAGTCAAGCAAACATGAGGAAGGCTGGGTGCTTTCTCTGTATTTCTCCCAGACTGCCTGTCCTTGTTTCTAACTTCCATAGGTTTCCTTTTGTTTGAGTTTGTCCAGGAGCTCTTTGTTCCTCCATGAGGGCTTCCTGGTGGTTTTGCCTGACTTCCTTTTCATTTGGATGCATTGCTCCTGAGCTTGGAAAAGGTGATTCTTGAATATTAACCAGCTTTCTTGGGCCCTCCAGGGGTTTGTCCCAGGGTACCTCTACCAAGTAGGTCCCTGAAGAAGCCAGTCTGCTCTCCTGAAGTCCAGGGTAGTGAGCTTGCTGTGCACCCTCCTTGACACCCTTGAACTCCGCCATTCCATGGTTACTGCAGCCAAGACTGCCCTTGGGCTTCATGTTCCCCACCAGCCCCTCCTTGTGGATGAGGACAGAGTCCAGCATTTCACCTCTCCTTGTTGGTTCCTCTGTCTTGGAGAAGGAAGTAATCAGCAGTGCATTCTGGGAACCTCCTGGATTGCCTGTCCCCTCTGTGTTGTCCCTCTAACAGGTATTGGGATGGTTGAAGTCCCCCATGAGGACCAGGACTTGTGATCATGGGGCTGTTCTTATCTGTCTGTAGAGGACTTTATCGACTCAGTCTTCCTGTTTGGGCCATCTGAAGAAGACCCCTACTGTAAATGTCACCAGTCCCTGTCCTCCCTTTAATCCTGACCCATAACCTCTCAGCCGATGTGACCATCATCTCCATCTTCTTAAACCATGCAGAACTTGCTTCATCCAGAAGGATCTCCTCCAGCACAGGGCCTCTACAGTCACTGTGACCTGGAGCATCTACAGTCAAGAGCTGAAGGGTGCTGCCTACTGATGAGTCTGGAACAAGAATTTGAGGCTGTGCTAATGCCATAGCTGCCTGTGCTATTTTTCAGGTGAAAGGCCAGTCTTAAAAATTAGATCTTGCCTCACTGCAGAGGAGGAAAAAGTGCAGTGGTTTCTGCTGGTTGTATGTGGGCAGCAGTATTGGTTCAGCATGTTTGTTTTCCATTCTCTTTGGAAGGCTTTGAGTTTTCATTTTAGTGGAGATGAATGGAAAACAAATAAATAGAAACAGTGGGCGGAAGACCAAGCCCATTCAGATGCAGCTGATACATGGAAATTAATAACTGGATGGCTGCCAGGAGGAAGAGATGTGCTCTATGTTAATTTTTTTTAACAGAGCTGTGATTTGGAATGCACTGAATTGGCTCACAATTCCTTTCTTGGACAGTTAACTGCTGGAACAATCCATTAAGTATTTTCTAGGGCACTTGCAGGTGTCTTTTGAGTTACATATTACTCTGCACAGCTCTGCTGTTTTAAGCCTCTGCCCCACCACAGCCCTGATAAGAAATGATTTGTTTTGCTTTGTGCTTGTCACCAGGAGATCACAGTCACCTCCATTTTATAGACCAGGGAAACTGAGGCAAGAGAGCCACGAGGGAACATGTCTATTGCCATATATAGCTGTATAACCTGTCACTTGTTCCTGTTACTGTCCCAGGCAGAGCAAGCCAGAAAGGGGCCACATGCTGGGGTGAAGTTGGGCGATGTTCTTGGATGCCAATTGCTGTGACCAGTTCAGAGCCTGGGCCCAGTAAAATAGATTCCCAACCTCCTCTGATGCCCCCCTTTACTCACAGTGGGAGGGATTTGGCATAGCTTGACTCATCCTCTTTTGAAGTCTTCCTGCATCATGTGCAGGACATGTTGCTGGCATTTTATTTCACTGCAGCTCCTTCTGGAATAAAATACTCCTGCCTGAATAATGGGAACAGATACAGACAGCTGAACAGAAGCCACCTCCAGCTTGCTACCAAGTGAACAGTCCTGTCTGGGTTATACAATTACCCAAAAAAGACTGTAGGAGAGGCCATGAACTGCGATGATCCAGTCTTACTCCTGCTTTCCCATTTGCCACAGACCACAGGCATGCCCAGAAAGCCTGGAGCTGTTACTTCAGCATAAACCTACAGCACGGGTGGTCCAGCCAGGCAAGAAAAAGGGGCAGAGTTTGGTTGTACCCAGCAGGTCTGGGCTGTGCCCCTTTGGGTGGCAAGCAGGCTTCACTTGACAGGCTAAAGACAGCCCCTGCTCACCCAGAGGAATTCTGGAGGTGCTCTCCATCTGGTGGGGTGACTCGCCAGGGGGTACCTACGATGAGGCGAGTGGCAGAGGTGGAGCCTGAGCTGTGAAGGCAGTGGCACTCAGGTCATTAAGTATTGATGCTGTCTAAGCTGGCCTGTGGGGGCGATTGAGCTGAATTGCAGGTTTCTGTTGCTGTGATAAATTGGACCAATTTGTCATGTGGTTTTGTTTCTTCCCTCCCTTAAGTAGCGCTATACAGGAGCATTATTGCTATGGCTTCAGCAGCAGCAAACAATCTAGAAAACAAAATCCCCTGGTGGATATGGATAAAATGGAAGCAATGGCAACAATGGCAACTGTTCTTCTGCCAAAGGCGCCACCAAAGTCATGGAGCTGGAAGAAGGCAGCAAAAAGAACAAAACAAACAAACAAAACATTACTCAGTCCTTTCGGAGACAGAGACAAAGCAGTGTCCTCTGCTGGCTCCTGCCATTGAGGAAAATTCCTGTTTATGCAGACAGATACTTTTTTTTTTAGCTTTAGCTGTAACTGGACTCTGCAAACAACAGGATGTTCATCTCCAGCAGAGACACAGGCGTACACTCGAGACTGTGCTGTTAAATCCAAGGGCGTCTCCGGGCCTTTCAGATTGGCTGTAACAGGAGCTCTGAGCTGAGGACAAGAGATAACCCTGATGCTATTTCACCCCTTGTCTCTGAGTCTTCTGCTGCCCATTTCCATGGGAGCAGAATCTGGTACAAACATCTGCTCTCCACTGCAGAGTATCACATATATCAAGTACAAGGAGAAACAAAAGCTTTCTCTGAGTAGCGGAATCGGGTCTATTTATAAATTAGCACGCATCGGAAAAAGAGGCTGCTCGTTGCAGGGGGAGCTGCAAAGACCATCACAATATGTCTCCAAACTCTCCTTTTCATCCTTCTTTACAGCACAGTAACACCAGGTCATCCCCCAAGCATCCTTGTGTCCAGCAAGAAACCCTTTAAGAATGAGATTGTTTGCTGCAAGAGCAATATATGAGCCCAGATTGACCAAGGGGAACTAAAGGACAGCAGCCTCCTGTCCCCTCTCCTGTGCTATCCCTGAAGGCAGGGCTGGGTTTACCCCAGGTGCCTTCTTGGGACAGAATGGCAAAGTCTGGCAGATGAAGACCAAGGACAGACAGGACGCCACAGCTCTGGCAGTTTTTCCCAGTTGTGCCAGAGAACATCTCTATAACCTTGAACACATTCTGTCTCTGTCTTTTCCTTTGACAGATGAGGCTTACTGAAGAGGTTTTATATATTTTATTTGTGATTTAAAAGCCTTCAGTGGAGGATGCTGTGAGTCCAGTGCCATTGAAATATCTTTCTAATAAGGTGAAGTGGGAGTTTGACAGCCATCCCCCCCCAATATGTATTTGTATAATCAGGTGTTGAACACACAGAAAGAGTTCAGGGTTGCTATGCTATTTATTTTTCTCCTCAATCAACTTTTCTCTGCAGAATTCAGTTCTTCTCTAGTTAATGTCCCCAAACAGAAATAATGTCTTTACTTAGGCTGGATCACTTAATAAAACTTATGAATGTGAGCAATTCTGATCAGGGACCCTCCTTTTCACACATCTCACCAGTCCAGAACCTGCCTGTTCAGAATGAGATGAACACACACACACGTACAAGTCCGGTAACAAGACTCAGCT
The DNA here is from genome assembly GCA_034509425.1 of Eopsaltria australis. Lineage (NCBI taxonomy): Eukaryota > Metazoa > Chordata > Aves > Passeriformes > Petroicidae > Eopsaltria > Eopsaltria australis. Next base: position 1,270,604 of record JAVTVJ010000067.1, on the reverse strand, counting down.
CAATCTAGCATTACATGAGAGAGTCGGTGAACTGCGGCACATAATCCTAGAAACAATCAACATAACCATTAATTTGCCAAGTCCTTACTGACTGAAAGGGAAGAGGTACAAGCTGTCATGGTTATCCCTAAAAGGAATGGTCAATTAAAAGAGTTGTAAATGCAGGATGCAGTTCGTTCCTACGCCCAGGAACAGGGATTAACGGAGGCGTTACCACTGCCTTGGCTTTATTCTCAGAGCAGCTCCCCTCTTTTCCAGAGAGACTGCCCGTCACGTGTAAGAGTCTGTGGAGGCTGATGCAGGAAGATAGTCAGGAGAGTCACCAGAGCCGTGCTTGCCGTAGGACAAAAGAACGTGCGACCTGTGACCGGAGATAGGGACTCCCGAGGTCTAAAGAAAAGCTACAGGATATGGAAAATGAGGGATCCCAAGCACCGTAAGAGGAAGCCAAGGGCTAATCTAAGCCCCGCTCGGAACTGCCCGGCACTCTGGGGAAGGAGGGGCGCAGGGCTGGGGAGAAGGGCGGGCGCCGAGAGACGAGCGCTCTAAAGCCAGGGCTGCGGGGGCGCCTCCTCCCGGCCCCGCGGGGACCCCCCGCCCTGTCCCCTCAGCACCGCGCCGCTCTCCCCTCGGGGCGGGGCTCTCCGGGCACCCCCGGCTCTGTCCCCGCAGGACCGCCCGCTCTGTCCCCTCAGCCCGCTCGGGGCGGGGCCCTGAGGCCGGTACCTCGCCCGAGCCGCGCCCGCCGTTGCCGTGGCGACGGGCTAAGCCTGGCCTGCGAGCGGCGGGCGCCGAGGGGCCGGGCCGGAGCCGACCCGCGGCTCGGCGCTGCCGGGCGGGCATGCACAACAAAGGCAGCGGGCGACGCGTCCCGGGCGGGCTCCGCAGGTAGGTAGCTGCGGGCGGCGGGCGCCTCTCTGCAGCCAGTCCCGCAGGACGTGTTCCCACCGCCCTGCTGTGAGGGGAACGCGACCGGGGAGCGACCTCCTTCTTCATCCTCAGCCCCGGCCCCGGCCCCGCCGCACCTTGCGGGCGCGGGGCTGCAACAAAGGCAAATGGCTGCGCGGCAGGGAGGGCTGCGGGACCGCTCGTGGTGCGCTTTATGATTTATCTGTGCGCTGGCTCTCGTTCCCTGGCTCCAGCGGGGCCCCTCGCGTCTTACCGGCAGCTCCGCGCCCAGCGCGGAGAGCGGGAACGGGGGAATACACGCGCTTCCCAAGCCCTTCCACACCTGCCCGGCTGCCACCTGCTCGCTGCCGGGGTTCCGCATGTGCCCGCACCCCGCACTCACTCGCCCGTCGCCGGCAGCGGGGGCTCCGCTGGCGCAGCGCGGGCCGGAGCGCTCTGGCCGTGCGCTGGTCCGGGCCAGCCCGGCCGCTGCTCTCGGCTCCTGAAACTGCACCCGCAGGCACAGAGAGCTTTGCAGTCGGCAGGATAGAGCCTTGGAGATGCCTTGGGGCTTTTTGTCCTGTGCAAGGTGGGATATCATGTGCTGGCACGGTACTAGGCTGAGATCGTTGGGAAGGGGTGGCTGGGCAGCATCCTGGCTCTTTAAATCTGCGAGGTCCGAGTGAGTAATTTCTTAATTAATTTCTATGTGATTTCAACTCCAAGATGCATTCTCCCAAGTTTATAATAGGTTTTGATACCTGAGGTGTTAGCAAGGGCATCTGTTTGAATCCGTAGAGGTAGAAGTTTTACTGCATTATTGAAAACAGAATTCCCTGGAGGAAAATCTATAAAATCTCCTACCATTTGCATTTACACTGCAGCAAAGCAGCGCTGGGTGCATCTACACTTTAGCCTTTCCTCATTTCCTAGTCATTGTGGCACTGAAAAGCATTATAAACAACTCTGCTTGTTTGTTGGTACTATAGTAAGGCCTGAGGGCTTGGTAATGGTTTCTTTCACTCGTGGCTCTCAAAATGCTTCACAGACACCAATTAAGACTGGGAGCAGTGCTGCAAATCTGGGGAGGTTTTATTGATCCCATATTACAGATGAAGGAGCAGATAAGAGACCTAGAATGATTTAAGTCAAATCCAGAACCTAAACACAGATTCCAAATCCCCTATTTAAGGTGTCCTTCCTCACCTTACTTTAAAAAATTTTCTCCTAATTTCACTGGCTGCACCCTGAGGTGTTTTGGGCACTGTCAGGCCACGTACGCTTTGGGATTTTGAGATACTGCTCTTGCATATTGCCAGAAGTGATGTGCCTTCAGTGCCATACTGTTGAGGAGAATGGTTTCTGAGTAAAACAAGTCTCTCTTACATGGTTTGTACTGAGGTAGAACCCAAGAGGTCTGTCATGAACTAGGATGCATTAGGCAAGGCATTGTGCAGCTAGACAGCAAAGCATGTACAGAGCTGATGAGCCAAATACAGAAAGCCTGGATGTCTGCTGTGGTTTCTTTGGTAGCCTCCCTCAAAAAGAGACATGGTCTCTCCTCATTAAGACTCTTTGAAGAGCATGTTTCCAAAACCAAAATAAGTGGTTCCTATTGTGACTGCAACTGTAAAGACTCCTGATCCTAGCCTGGTTTTTGAGTCTATCCACTTGCATTCATTGCCCAGACAGGAGATGGACTGTGTTTGAGATCTGGTTCACATCCTTAGGCATTGTTTATATTGATCTCCTTTAAGGCCTTTAACCTGAGAGCCCCAGCTGCAGTCTCAGATTTAAGGCTTGCCTCTGTCTGTAGAGCACTGTACAAGATAACAAAAGGAGCCCCAAAGCATTTATAAAGTTTTAAGCTCCTTAAGCTTCATCTGTGTAAGAAAAGCCTACTGTAGACTAGGTGATGATGCACAGCTCCCAGTAGTCACAGAGGAGAGGGGAAGGAATGCTTTTATGGATTTTCTGAGTTTATTATCCATTGCGTGCTTGCTGAGTCTGATTTAGTCTAACAAGATAGTCTGAAAATCCTGGTTTCTTAATATTTAAGTTTGTAGGAGATCAAGTTCCACTTCAAATACAGCTCCCCGAACCAAACAATTACCCCTCAACCTCAAACACCTCAGTGCTGCAGGTGCAAGAGGCATTGCTGATTGATGGCAGGCAAGATAGGGCATCACAGTTGCTTTCCCTTCCAGTGTTTCAGAGGACAGTTCTTTCAGAGGAGAAACAGCAAGCATAGCTCGAGGGCCTCCATGGCTGGGCATCAGCCAATTACTGTCATATCAGATTAGCTCTATGGCACATCAGCACACATTTATGTTAATACAAATGCAACATGACTGTTCCATAGTATTGATGGAATTATTGTGTTTACAGCCCTATAACATGACTAATTGAAAGGGAGGTTCTGATTACAAAACCATGGACTTCGAAGGTGATTTCTTCTGCAGCATTTGAATGGGCCAGTTTGAAACAAGAAATTAACTACTAGAGGATATAACCCAGTTTTTATTTTCCATTGATGCAGTTAGCCTTTTGGGAAGCTCTTGGGGAAAAAAAAATCCTGTATCACAGTAGAAACAGGAAGATCTTAACGGGATTTTCCACTTTGCCATGATCCTGTTGCAATACAGCCTGTGCTGCTCTAGCTGCTTCTTGGCATATGACAAAAGCTGTAACCTGCCTGTGCCCTGCAGGAATGTAGCCCTTGGAACCAGCCTGGAGATTTCCTCAGCCGCCACTGCAGTGAGCACATTATCCTTGTCCAGAGCAGCTTGGCAGCAGCAGTTGTGGGTGTTACTGAGATGAGGAGGCGTCACATGCAGCACTCCATAGCTGGGATTGGAAAGCTGTCCACAGTTTGATGAGTTTCCTGCTCCCATGTCACCTGCCAACATTCAAAGGTGTACCCATTTGTCTCTGGGAATAAACTGGGCACCTCTGGTCAGTATCTCCACAAGTTTTGCAGTCCCTGCTTCATAATTAGCCCAGTCTCAGCTTCCATCTGTTTTTCAGTTTGCAGCAGCCCTCACAGCTGGTTCCTGGCAGCCATTATCATCTTCCAGCTCAGGAACAGCTTTAGCTCTGAGTCTTGAGAGGATGGACAGGGCTGGCAGGATCAGTGAGATGAGGAAAAATAGCAAAGGGGTAGAAAACAGATACATGGTGACAGAGAGAGAAGGTGGACTGAGAACGTATGTGACAATGAAGGGAAAATGAAGTATCAGGTGGGAGGCACCGCAAATCTGACACTTCCTGGGAGTCGAAGATGAGGTGGGATGTGGAGGGAGTCAGGGAGCTCCGCGGCTTGTAGTAACAGGGTGAGAGATCTCTGCTGCCAGGGACGGATTGCATTACAGCTGCCAGCCTGCCAGCCCACTGCCCAGGCTCCAGAGCTATTCAGCCAGCCCGAGCCACTGCACAGGGCCATGCAGCATTTATTATTTTCCAGACATCCTCCTGCAAGTTACAGCAACAAAGGGTGAGTATCTCTGGGAGCTGTGCGGGAGTGCAGGGGTCAGTAACCTTGTCCACAGTTCCATCCCTGCTAGGGGAGGGCCCTGGGAAAACCGGTGCCACCACAGCAGGCACCAGCATCAGTTACAGGAGGAGGAGGAGCGATTCGCTGCTCAAGGACAGAAAGGACAGTGGAAAGTCTGTGATTTCAGGAATTAGTTATGGAAAGCTGGGATCCTCAGGCTGAGGTAATAAGAATAGCTAGGGAATTAGGCAATTCCCATATTCATGAGCTGACAGACTGCAGTCCCTTTGCCAAGGTTGTATTCAATACACCAAGGGGCAGAGGAGTTTTCTGGCTTTGCTAACAGCTGCTTCAAGGTGAAGCACAAAGGTGGGGGGGGGGGAGTGGAATCTCCACTGTCTGCTGATATTCACTTTGTCATGTAACATCTCAGGGCCTGGAACAACTCAGGGCCCTTTGCAGACCTTTTGGAACCTGTGTTTGAAACAGTCTCTTCACATTCTAGAAGTAACCTGTTTGGAAGCTCAGTAGTACCTGTCCTAAGGATTTCTCTCCAGAAAGGGACTAAAGGTTCTAAAAGCTTTTGAAAAAAACCCTATCCTAGATGGGAAGTCAAGGAGCAGCAGTAAATTTGTTCTTATAAAGAAAAAACATGGCTTTGTGTTTTTAGCTAGACAGTGTGTCTACGCCCTTGACTTCTCTGCTGTTGAAATGCTTTAAGATACGTGTAAGCAAAAATCCATTTCTCCTTTGGGATATGAAGCTTCAGCAGATGGTAGTGGGAGTTTGCAGGCTTGGTTCTTTGTCAGTTCTTGCAGAAGCAGCCTGACACTGCACTGGCTCTGGATGCAATGCTAGAGCTGCTCCAGTCAGACACTGTGCAGCCCATCTCATGGCTACCCTGGCGTCTGGGAGCAGTGCTGGCAGTCTCCTGTCAAAAGTAATTTGTTTACCACACAGCAATCCTACTGTTTCTGTAGGCATGTTTAGGAAGCCAGTTAGCAACTGAAAGATGACAGTGGCTTTGACCACAATCAAGTGATTCACAAGACTCAGAGTACACACAGCTGAACTTTTCATGCAAGGTTCTTCCCCCAGGAAAAAGGGAATTAAAGACCCTCAGACACTGAGCAGAGCCAGCTCCATTCCGACCCAGCAGAGAAGTGATACACATTAGTTTCTAGTGTCACAGCCTGTTGGAGCTGTTGCGTCAGATTTATTTGCTGGCTTCCTAGCTTGTTGCAAGGACAACTTGCCTACCATTCCTTCTACTCAAGTCCTTGCTTATCTTAAGGATCTTTACATCTCAAGCATCTTTCTCAATAAACACACCTTGCAGAGAGGTCTAGAGGCAGAGCTGTGGGTCAGTTTGGCAGGAGCAAAATTAGCACCAGCCATGGCTGGTACTGGATTGAAGCTGAGCCCCCTTGCCCAACAGTGCCTGGGATATCAATCAGCTCTGTGCTGAAGTACTGCTGTCGTTCATGGTGGTGTGGCTGATCCTTCCAGCCTGCTTCTAGGAGTAGACAGAGGCAACCCCTTCCAAGAGGAGGTCTATCTTGAAAAGACCCTTTCCAAGAACAGTGCCTTGTAAGAGCCAGGGAGGTAACTGCTTCTCATAAAGGATCAATAGAGTTTCACTGCTAATCTGTGCTGTGGTAGTTTAACTTGAAAAAAACCCTCAGGCCTGAACTGAGACCTCTCAATTACAAGAAGATGAGAGGACTCCCTCAGGAGTCCTGGTTTGCGGTACTTAACTGTTTTGCACTGATGTGCCCCATTTTTTACCACAGCTGTTGCAACAGCTCTGTTCTCTGTGGACAGTCAGGGCTTAGGTTTCCACAACACAAGATAACCTGTCAGTAAGACCCAGTGTGGCACTTCTGCTATTTAAGGGCTAGATACAGCTTTGGAAATTGGTGCTTTATGATTGCAGAAGCTGTACCTGCAGTGGGGAGACCTCACAAGACAGTAGTTCAGCTTCCCTAAAAGCTCAGTATCACTGAAAACAAGCAACAGCCAAAGTCACAGGAGAAGAAAAGAAAGAAAAAGAAAATCTGTTTTTGAAAGAGGAATGGGTGGGCCATGGACTCCTTTGTACTCATAAGCAGCCTCTGAGCTGATCAGCTTTTTAAGATTAAGGTACATAGCTTGCTTGTTTGATCTGCCACTGGAGTCTTGGAACACCTTCCAACACATACAGGAAGAGTCAGTGTCTCATTCCTGGCTCTGAATACCAGGTCTGCTAACTCAACAGCCAGTCCTATCTTTCATGAGGATCTTCTGCTGTTTATTCTGGGTTCTGTCCTTACCTGGGTACCACAGAGCCACTTTCCAAAGGGAGACAGTCATTGCTTGTCTACACAGTGCTGCAATATTTCTGGTCACATGCAGACAGTGGAACAATAACTCTGCAACACTTTTTATTCTGGCTCTCAGCACACTCCTCAGGCTTTTCTTCATTACAGCAGTGGCATGAAGTAAATCCATAAAACAGAGCTAACCCAGCCAGAAGCAGCTGCAGACACTAGCATAGCCCACAACCACATCAGCGTGCATTAGTGCATGCCTTAGATTTTTTTTTTTTGTATAGGATGGCTTTTGACCTCCATAGGAAGAAGCTCCCTACTCCTCCTGGTTTGTCCAGAGGTATGAGTCAGAAACTTTATTTCCTGTTTGTCTAAAAGCCATTCTCCTACCTGTATCTCACCTCATATAAAGACCATCAGAGCACAGTCCCTTTTGAGTGAAGTAATATTTAGGTCAAAACTCCAGTTATGCCTCAAGCTAGCACTACCTTAAAGAGAAATCCCTTTGAAGAATGTATAAACGTCATACAAATCAACTCAAAGTTGTAATAGGAAAGACAGATGAGATTTTTGTATCTGGAGAGATGGTCTGCTGTTTTCAGATGGAATTAGAAAAACAAGGGAGGTTGGCCCCTAGATAGGTACTTAAGGGGCAGATTTCTGTTTGCTTTCCTTGCTGGATTGTTTTGAAAGATGCACCACTAATTTTTGATGAAATGTTGAAGCACATTCTGTTATAGTTCGGCAGTGACTCTTAAGGTGCTGAAGACTTTTAATAATGAGGCTTTTGTGCTGTTCGTTGGTGAATCTGAACATGGTTACAGATGTGGATATGTGTTCCTAAAGTGGTTGAACTTTTGAAAGGCATACTGAGGTAAGGCTAGGTCAAGTGGGACCTCCAGTTTTCTGGACAGTGAACAACATCATGGTATATCTGGAAATACAACTCTTAGTCCATGGTTCCACCTGCAGGACCACAGTACATCGGTTTGTAAAACACCATTAACAATCCACTTTGGATTATCTCTGTAGATTACCATAATTATTATATGGTAAACATGTCCATGTGGAAGAGTCCTTGGCAGCACTATATGTGTGCAGACTGGTGTTTGCTACACATGGTATTTAGTAGCTGCATCATCCTGCTGACACTGGCATAGCTTCCGTGGGTGGGATGACAGGGTGGGATGACAGGAGATGAGAGGTTCATAAAGGTGAAAGCTGGACAAGCACACTGAGATAAAATCTTTTGCTACGCACCGTCTATAGGACTTCCCCAGATTAGTATGTTCCATCCAGTGCTTCTCCCCTTTAATGGCAGTGTCCAGCTCCTAAGCTTCATGAACCAAACTTTGCATTTGCAGCCCATGCCACGGGCTGCTGCCATCAGTTGCCTCTCTGGGTGCCAGTGTGGTGGCTGCACCGCTGCCTCACACTGCAGTGCTGGGTAGTTGGACACAGTGCTGTGTGCAGTAATGAGGGATATGCTTCCTGTGCTTCACACGTCTCCTTCCACTCAATGGGAATCAGGAAATAGGAATCTAAGACACAGCCTCAGCTGTGGGGCAGTGGGGCCTCGCACAGGGTCAAGGTATCAAAGTTTGAGCAGCAGATGCTGCTTCAAGTTGAATTTCTGCTTTATAGCACAGCTCCAAGTCATAATTAACACAGGACTGGAGCAGAGCAGTAATGGGAGTGCAAGTGGCTGTGGCTTTGGGGCAGGTGATAGTCCTGCTTCAGCTTCTTCATCAGAGATGTGTGTGAGTCAAAGGATAAGGACTTTATAGGAAAGCACAGAAAGATGGGTTGAGAGATGGGTTCAGGTAGCAGGATAGCAGAAGGTAATCTGTGGCAGGAAAAGGCATTCCTTTAGCACCTAAGAGAGCGTGTAGCAGGGGTGGCTCTGCTTAGGAGTTCAGAGGAGAGAGGAGTTCACGCAAAGGCAGCAGGGTAATGCAGGGGAGCTGGGAACAGGCAGGATGAGGGACAGCCAGAGCTTATGAATGGCAGCTGTGTACTGGCTTGGGAAGTCCTTGAATGGGAGTCCCACATACAAATGCCTGGAGCTTTTGAAAGTCAGCACAATCAAGCACCAAAGCAGCAGGTGTGCAGCACGACTCCACATGAGGAAGCGCAAGCAGCAGAATGCTTGGCTTCTAAAGAGGTTCTGCTCTTGCCCTGTCCTATCCTCTCTGCCCATTTTGCCATTCCTGTTGCTGTTGGAAATACACAGCATCTGGAAAAACAATGCCCTTGTATGGTGCCTTTGGCTTCAGGAGAGTTCCTACAGTGTTGAATTCGCCCCACAGATTTTAATTACTCTCCACTGTGATAGTAATGAGAGCCAGTGGAATTGTACTGATTTTATTTCCTTTTAATTTGTAATGATGCTCTGGATGCAGATTAACTTTCCCAGCTCAATACATATTATTGATTCATCCTGCCTCGTGTTGCAGTAAATGGCTTGAGAAGGGGTGGGCTGATTTCACTGTAGCTTCTCCTGGTAGCTCTGAACTCCATGCAGTGTCCTCCTCATGCCAGCAGTAGCCAAAATCAGGTATCCTTACTTGTTTCCGAGCAGTTTGTTTACATCTATGTAAATGAGGATTAACACAAGCCTGTGGCACTGCTTCTCTGTATGCAATAGTCCAGGTCTCCCAGCATCCTGTCTGTTTGATGACTGACTGTGAGGACAGATTTGTGATCATTGGGTGCAGATGAGCCTACTCCTAGGCCCAGCACACAGGGATGGTCCTCACTGACAGGAACTGTCCTGCAAGGGGAGGAGAGCTGCAGTCAGAGATGATTTCCAGCAGTGTTAGTGCTCCTTCAAGCACACACCTGTCCAGGGAGCCTTTGGCAGTGGCCAGCCTCCTGTCCCCATGCCCATGTCCCTGCTGAGCATGGCTAATGGCCACAAGGTAGTTGTGGGGGCATGGAGCAGCAGGAAGACGCTTACCCTCACAGCCTTCCTCCCAGTGAAGGAACCTGCTGCTTGTCTGGGACTACACCCTACTGAGGGATCCTACTCCACTTGACTTGGAGAAAGACCCAGCACTCTGTGATGCAGAATATTTAATGTCTTTTTCCCTCTACTCTTACATCACTGAAGTTATAATGGGGATGAGAAACTGAGTTTGTGTTCTCTTAATACGAAGGCCTAACAGAGGTTGAGATCAGGAAGCTGAGACAGTGTCTTGCTGCTTGTGACAGGGATGACTGCAAGATAATATGCAGTCTCATTAGCAGGAATTTGTTCCACAGACTCAGTGACACCCCTGGCTCAGTGGAGCCAGGCTGGGTGTGCCAGTGCCTTGGTGCAAGTGCATGACCAGCCCCAGCCTGGAACCACCTGCTATCTCTGCACCACACAACCTGCTGCTCCTGCCTGCTGGTGGCTTTCTGGGCCTGGCTGCAGACCTGGTGCTCCACCTAACTGAGTCAGTTCACAGGGTAGTGCAGTAGGGGCATCTTTTGTCCCCCCATGGTGTTCCTATCCTACATCATCTTGGATAGGAGAGATCCAGAGAAGAAAGAAATTGGACTCAGCAGTCCTGCATCTCTCTGCATGCCAGCCCATTGGCATGGACTGCAGCAGGAAGCCTGGTGTTCCAAGGCTCATCTTAGAAAGCTTCCTCATCCTCAGCCATGCTCAAAACACTGCTTTGTGGTATTCTAACTCTGTGTGTCCTTACAGCATGAGACCTCTGTGCCCCTCAGCAAGTTCAGGGGGACACTGACTGCATTGCATGAGTGTCACATCACCAATCAGAGGCCACTGGGTGTCCAAATGCAGTCACTGCACTGCCAATGAGCAACCCAGCAGCTCAGTGATTATTGTCTTGGTTGTATTGGTTATCAGTGCCTTGGAGGCATTCCTTGAAGCAGAAACTAGGCCAGAGTAGCTTTGCCTGAAATTAAGGTCTGAACAGGTGTGAAATGTTACTTGCTTCTCTTGTAAAATAATCCACCAGCTCTGTGGGCAACTCTAATGCACAGGAACACGTGCACTGACCCTGCAGCACTGGGCAAGACAGAGCAGTGAAGAGGTAAATCTCAGTTTGTGGTGTCACTCAGCTGACTTCAGGACTTAGAAGTCTATATCCAATTAAAGCAGCAGACAATTAATATAAAAACAGTTGAGTCTGGTCTTAACTAAGTGCATGTCAACAGGGCTGTTGTAGCTGCAAGGAAGCCTCAAATTTATCTGAGTGGGTTTGCCCTTGCACCCTTTCTCTCCATCTTGCAGAGGATGCATTTCCGGACTTTGTCATGTGTAATTTGTCCATAGAAGCATGGTGTTTTCCTTTATCTCCAAAGATATCCTGTGCACCTAGCTGCCAACATCCTGCTTACTTGGGCCCCTGAACAGTGAGGAACTTCTCTCACCAGTTTCATGGAAGATACTGGACAAAATATTTGGAAAATGCTTTATAGAAGACCAGAAAATAGCATTAAGCAGAAAAACTGAGGTAAATTGGGGCCCAGTGAAAAGTCGGATACAGAGGATTAGATCCCAAACCTCATCATCCTAGGGAGTTTGGGGCAGAATCCTGCAGACCCTCAACCATGGACACCCATCATGCATTAGCCCAGCAGTGTCACTTTGTCCTTGTACCTGGCAGCACTTCCCCAGGATGCTTGGCATTCATTTAAGAGGAGCAAAAGCTTTGGGGCCTAGTGAGTCACCAGAGAAGGTACTTATGCTGCCTTAGGCAGAGCAGTACAAATGCACATTTTTGGCTTAGTTCCACCATATCCTTAGAGGAAATAAAGTATTTAACTTTTCTTTTTCTTTTTGCTGTAAAGACAAAGCCAGGTTTCTCACTTAGCTGGGCCATCAGTGGCACTTGAGTGTGCCTTCAGCACACCACCACCACCGAGGGGAGAAAGACCCTTTTGCTCCCGCATTTGTAGCCCAGAGAAACAAATGTGTCTCTTCAGGCAATTTACAAACTCTTTCCATGATCCCAGCCGTTCCAGTGTCCCCAAAATTCTAGCCAGCTCAATTTCATCTCTTTTATATCTCTTAGGTTAAAAAACCCAAAACAACAAACAAACTTAAGAAAAACATGTAACTTTTCCTACTTTTGATTTACACTATTTGCTTTCCTTTCGGCCTGGAATAAGTAGTAGGCTGCTTTGGGCCCTTCTCTAACTTTTTTTTACTGTTTAGGCTGGGAAATGAACTTTAGCCCAGCCAAAACCAGGTGTATGTTTGTATAGGCTTTGGTTTCCACCCTTCCCCTAGAGGACTTGCATTGAAACGGACTTTTAAGATCTTCCTGAAAAAATAGGATTGTATTGGAACTAGTAAAACTCTTGCTTCCCTACTTCTCTTTCAGTCCCTGCCTCAAAGAATCACTTGAAAGGAAACAGCATTTCCTCCAGGATTTGGGGTTTTGTGGTTTTGTTGTTGGTTTTGGGTTTTTTAATAATAAAATCCTTTACTCTCATCTCCCAGTGGGAGTTCCCTGAAGTACTCTCACCTGAGTGTACCTCAGGGATGATGCCTTGCTTAGAGAAAATGCTGTAGGTACCAGCTGGCCTCCTGAAGGAACAAAGCAAAGGAAGTGACATAGCAACTGCTGTTGTCTGGCAGGTCAGAGGGGCACCGTGGCTCCTGAACCAGCTCCCAAGGCAATTCTGCTCTTTCCAGAAGAGAACTGATGACTGGTAAAAAAAAATAAAAAGGCAAGAAAGAAGAAAAAGGAGAAGAAAACAATGATGAAAGATCAAAGGCAACTGCAAAGACAGAACCACACACACAGATAAAGAGAAGCAGGTATGGGTCATGGACTGGTCTTCTGATACCACAGTCCCATCCTTGCCCACATACCTCCATTTCCTTGCCACTTCAGAAGGGAAGGCACAGTGTCCCTCAAGGCAGCTGGGTCAGGTCAGCTTGTGCTCAGACAGTGGCTTGGAACTCTTACACTTGAGCACAGATCTCAGAATTAAGTTAATTTCAAGTAATTACACTTCAGTTTTAGGAAACCTTACCTGACTTTCCTTGGTTCTCAGAGACTGCAAGGAGGGTTCTTGCAGATGCTGGAAAGTAGTTTTATTTTAGCTTCTTACAGATAATAGAGCTGAAACAGAGGAACTGGAGTGTCTTGTCTGGGGAGATCAGGGACCAGACATCAGTCTCATATGTTATCAAGTTACAGTTTGTTCACAGCATCTCCCACTCTGCAGCTGTGAGAGTTACAGTATTTGCTTCATTCACACACTTCAGGGTGAGAAGTCACAACTTCAGTTTGTGGCTTCTCTGAATGATCTTAACCTATGTCCACAAAAAGCTCAGGAGTGTAAATCAATGTCCTGTGACCTCCCACAGAGAGGCTATTAACAGACAGCAGGAGGAGAAAGTGCTGCCTCCGTTTCAAGGTAATGGCGAGTTGGCTTTAATTGTTAAAACACTTTCACAAGTGATTGATGCAGCAGTATTTTTGGAGAGGAGAGGAAACCAACAGTTTTTTGATGCTATGTCAAATGTCTCATGATGCCAGTGGTACCTCAGAGTACCTTTTCCAACATACTTCAGACACTTGAGACCTGGCTAAAATCATCTGCTCTGGCTTAAGCAGGAATGGCATATGGAAGTAAAATCTGGCTTGAAAAAATTAGCAAGGCATCACAATCTCTGTATTCATTAAAATCTTAAGTCAAAGGCTTCTTGTGTCCACCTGTCTTAATGATCTAGAAGTGCTGTACCATCAGCACCTCACAAATTCCTGGGTGCCTGGTGGGGGACAAAGGAAGGCAATGCAAACCAGGGCTGGAGCTGAGAACAGTACTGCTCTGAGGCCAGTTCCCATCATCCCCAGCTGGAAAGAAACAAAGTGATGGAGTTCAGGGAGGGTCTATTGCAGTGGATAGAGGAGACCCTCTACCAGCAGCTGGGAAGCAGGAGCACATTCATTGAATTTATTGGTTTTTCCTCTTTGTTTATTAACTACAGTTCCTCTGACCTCTGCAGGAGGACATCCAGGAAGAGGAGTATCATCCATTTCATTACAGTGCCTTATTTTGCTCCTGCTTTACACATTTATCAAAAGTTTTACCACTGACATCAGTGGGATTGAAAAAGAGCTTTTGGTTCATCAAGTGGGACCAGATTAAGTTAGCAGGTTTCTGTTCCAGGGCTTCTGACATGCTTCTAAAATCCAGCCCTGCCACTGCCCAGGTTGTGGGTAATTTGATTCTGCTAGTTCTGACAAAAGCTCTGAGCAGCAGCAGAGATTGCACCTCAAGATCTGTGTACTCAGATAGTAGTGCCTACTTCTTAGCGTACCAGGCTCATTTATTTTCATACATAATGATCAGAAAAGCAAGCCAACACCCTCAGACATCCCTAGCTTGTGGTGAGAATTGAAAACTAAACCTGATTCCAGTAAGAATTGTGAAAAGTGAAGCCATTACATTCTGCAGAAGTTGATGGCTGAGGCAGAATGTTTCATGCCCTGGCAAATACCAGTGACATTAGCAGGCTGGCTTCCATTTGAGAGACGTGGGTGATTTTCGCAGCTGGATGACCTCAACATCCGGAACCAGGGCCTCACTTCACATGGAGAAAGCCTTTCAATCTTCAACTAGCCAATCTTTGACTTCATCTTATTTAAGGATTTTAGGCACTGTGCAGTACTAAAGAGGATCTTGCTGAGCTCCTATTACCTCAGCAGCAGCTGATATGTAATGAATTATGCAAGACTAGCCAGTTCCTTCATCAATTTTAATAAATCAAGTTTTCCACCATGTTCTCAGCAGTGCTGCCAGCTGGGATATGATGAGGTAAGCCCATTATTTCTTGGGGCTCTTTTCATTTGGTGCAGGTTTACATACCTGAGGGCCTTGATAATAACCAAGGGATTAGCAGCAGACAGTGCTAATTTGGGGTAGATCTACAGTGAGCAGAAGAGACAACAGAACTCCCTCATCTCTCAGGAGATCACAGAGCTCTGTCTTTGCACAGGGAAGATGGCTTTGCATCTACAGAGGCAGACTCAGCTGCTACATGCTGACCCCCAGTGCAGAGTGTAGCCCTTCAGACAGATGGCCTGGACACCACAGCAGCTGAGAGGCACTTCCCATCTTTCACACAGCCTCACTCTCACAGAATTGTTCCTACGTCTGTAATATTTCTCCTGAGCAGGCACACCGTGGTGTTTATGAACCAGTCGCATTTAGGAAGCACCGGTGTGGATCAGCCATCAATGTAACACATGCACAACTATTAATGCATATGCAGCTACTAATGTAAACACAAGCAGCATTTCTCCTACACTGCAGACATCCCATCCAGGCTGCATCACAGAGCAATAGCTCCTACAGCCAACTCTGAGCTGAGCTGGTGACTGTTGTAAAGCATATTGCCCTGAGCTTCTGCTCAAGCTCAACAGCAGAAAATGCTTTCTGACACTGAAGCACGTGTAGCACTTTCTGTACATCTCCTGAATAGACAGGAACACGCTTCTCTCTGTTCATTATCTACCTCAAAATTGCTCATTCTGTTTTTTGCTCCTCTCCTGGCCATGTAGGAACCAATTTCATAATGGAGTCAAAGGCAAAAAGGTGCTCTTTGTCCCCTGTAGAATTTATTTTTATTGCATTGTGCTGGACTGCATGAAGGGGTGAGAAAGGAGGAAATGGATCTTTCTCTTCTCTGCAAACTGCAGATCAGGCAGGGTGGGGTATTTCTCTAGCCCAGGTCTCGTAGAGGATTTAGCACTTATAGTCCTTATCTCTCCTGTACACAAGACATGCAGTTTTTACTGGAGAGAAGCAGAGCCTTCAGCCCAAACCCATTTCTACTGTGGCTGCATCCAGCTCTGACTCTTGCTGTATTCAGAGAAGTTACATTGTCGTGAGGACATGATCAGATAGCTGCACTTCACAGCACATGCGAGGAAGGCAGAAATCTCTGTAGGTGCTTTTGTTATCGTGTGTTGCAGGAGAGGGAAGATGAACTGCTGAGGAGGAGAGAGGCTGGACACAAATAATGCTAAGAATGAATTGTTTACAGTCCTGGTGATAAATCCAGTGCATGGGTTAGTCCATGAGTATCTAACCTGCAGTATCTCTGTGGTGCATCCTCTCATGAATGTGCTGCTGCTGAAGCATCCAAGCACAGCAGTTTATCCACAGAGCTGGCACTAAAGCTCAGTTTGATTGATAGATGAAAGATAGACCTTGCTAAAGGAAGGTCACAATTATGAGAGATTTATTGATTTGCTCTGTGGGGATGAACCATAAAAGAATAGCACCTAATTGTGAGAAGTATAAGGGTGGCTCCTCACAGTGTATTAAATAGCTATAGCCATATATCTGTGTTTCAAGAAGTGGGATGGATGCTTGCAGGTCCTGCAACAATTGCACCTGCTGGCTCTTCAGGTCTGCCTCACACGGACATAGGGCTGTTTCCCATGCCCAAGCCATTCCCACTAATCATCACAGCCCCCACTTCATTTTTGGAGTGACATCATGCTGTTTTTAGGACCCAAAATATTTCAGCTCCTTTATACCATCATTAATCCCAAAACTCTTTAATGCTCCCTGTATCTGTTTCCCCATGATCAATTTTGTGCAATTCTTAGCTTGTCCTTTTTATTTACTACTTTCTACTTTCCCAGTGTTTACACACATAACACGCTTCTTTTCAGTTTCCCAATGAACAAGAATCGTATTTTTTCAAACCAGTGTATTTACTTTCCTCAGTCACTGGATTGTGACTATTTGAACATCTAGGAGAAAAAAAATATCCCAATTATCATTTGTATTTTTCTACTCAAATTTCCCTTTATTTCCTGGCTCAGTTGTTTTCAGCTCTCTGAAGCTGACATTTTAGAGTTGTAATGAGGGGTAATTGGTTTGCACTGGGCTCTGTTTGCACACAGCAAATGTAACTGTGGGGTGATCATTGGTAACTAAGCAACCAGTTATGTTTTATTTCTGTGATCAATTCCTTGCTATCTGTCAAGATTAAGTCTAACACAGTATGTGTCCACAAGGGATACAACAATTTGTGGAGTTCGGAGCACATAATCTAAAAGACTAAGAGCAATAGCAGCACAAGGCCCCTGACTTACTTCTCTGACTGCAGTCTCTTAGAGACATGAAACCTTTTTCTTTCAGTGGATGGGAAAGTTTAATGGTCTTGGTGGTTAAGGTAGAAGGAGTTCTTTGGCTGCCACATTTTATTCCTGCAATTCAGACAGTGATAGCCAACAGTAGTTTACCCTTTATCTGTTACAGCAAATTGTTAACATTCCGAGGTTCTCTTTGCTAGTCAGAAGGCCAAGTGTGACAGCCTTGAGTTGCTTTGCTCCTGCATCCTGGGAGGTCACCCAGCAGTGGTCAGTGCAGGGGAACTTCAAAAGCTTGATTTTCTACTCGCTCATTCCATGTGAACATTTGTTTCTTCTGTTTAACTGTGGACAATACTCACCAAATTCAAGGGCTTTGAAAACTCCTTGTCAGGAAGGAAGTAAGGATGGACATCTCTGGGAAGGAAGGTGAGGTAGAAGCCAGACAACAGGGTAGGTTGAGACAGGAACCATGGAAAAGAGGCACAGTCCCAGTGCACCTAAACAGGAACATAAGAGTGGGTCCCATGACTGGAGCTTTTTTCATCCAACAGGCCTCAGAGAAACCTGTAGTTCCACCGCAGCGGTGATGTCACTTACAAGGTAAAGCCAAGCAGGTCAGAACAAGCACACACAGAGCCTAAACCAAGTAAGGGTTAGGGAAAGGGTTTAAAGGCAGCTCCCAGGCCAATGGGTGGCAGGAGCGAGTGGAGATCCCAGATGAGACTGGTCAAGGTAATTAGAGGCAGCTCTATGACACTTCAACCTAAGCTTGGATCTGCTCTGCTACTCAAATTCTGTTCCAGAGGGATCACTAGGAGACATTTCATAAAAAAGAAATCCATTTTAGCTTCATGCAGGAATGAAAATGTGGTCCATCTGGAGCAGGTTGTAGCAACTCTTCCATCACTGTCTATCTACAGCAAATGTTGCATGGTGCTTACAAAGAATCTTTATAAGCTCCATCTCCAGACTCAGTTTGCAACTTATCCTTGTTGCTGCTTGCTGAAAGGAGCCATATGGATTTTGTACTGAACGTTGCATAAATGCTAATATGCAAGTATATTTAGAGGTGGCATATGGGCAATAGTAAATGGAAATGAGTGGAGTTTTTGGTTCAGATTACACAGGCAAGTTTAGTGAAGCACATGCATCAGTGCATTAGTCAGAAAGCTTCATTATCTGGAGTCCCAGGTTCAGATCTTGATGAGGGTTTTTTCTGCACTTGCTTGTGCTGGCTGACTTTGTCAACAGTACTAATGTTTGCCAGCAGATGTAGAAAATCTTGAAGACTTCAGCCATTGTAAAAAACCCCACAACATACAGTCTGATCTGCGTTATACTGTAGACCTGTCAGGGACAGCAACCTTTATTCTTTGATGTCATGTAGGTACCAAGGTACATGTCAGAGTTATTTGCATCAATTTAGAAAAGTTATGTTGTAGTCTAGTAGCTGACAGAACAGCCTTCTATATGTAGTAGGTGTAGGAGATTGTTTTACTTTATTTTGAATCCTTGCAGAACACCAGGAAGTCCTGGGTATGTGGGAGTTTGTGGTTTCAGTGCCTTCTCTGTCAGGGATGGTGACACGATTCATACTGTCACAGTGTGTCACAGCTCCTGTTGTGCCTGCCCCAGTCAGGGAGCAGGAACTTCCTCTGTGCTCAGGCAACAGGTATTTGAGCTGGGTCTGAAACTTCTGGACTGAGTCCCATCTGGCATCAGATGAGCTGATATCTGCATAGTAACTGGCTAACTGGCTGTGTTAAATCATCTCCTTCTTTACCCTTTTTTATTTTTCAATGTTTGGGGAATTTACTCATAGAGCCTCAAGCAAAAAAAAAAAACCCAAGTTGAGCAGAGATGGAAATTTTTCATGAAGCTGTGGATAAGGCATCCCCTTTGATGATAATACCGCAATTTTATCTGCTCTGATTAAAAGGTTAATTAGATTTAGACCTCTTATGCACAAAGAAAAAATTACAGCATCCTGACAGATTTTTATAACTTGCTCAGAGATTGTCTTACAGCTAATCCTGTGGTCACTACAGTCCCCTATTCTGTCACAGCCTGATGCCTCTATTTTACAGCCTCGCCTGCACATTAAACAGCAGCCTTGAAGCATTTTGCCACTGGTCCTGCCAGCTGATGAGTCATTTTTAAAACCTACTCGTTGTATCGTGTGCATTTCTCTTTGCATAGGGTAGTAGTTAGCTTTGAATGTCACCCAGTCCTATGGAGGCAAGTGGGAAGATGGGTTATGTTGGCAGCAATCCATCCATCTGTTCATCTGCCAACACTAATGTTTAGCTTTTCCAGCTCCCAGTTGTCTTAAATAATGCTGACCTACAGGGTCTGGGGTGGGAAATGTCATATAGCTCATTTAGTCTTCCATTTCTTAAGTGGTAATTAAACTTTCTGAGGTGTTATAGCTGCATGCAGAAATTGTTGATGGACAGTACTTATGAGGTTGAGGTTAAATCCTTTTCCGAGGTGCTGTGAGACTCTTACCATAATTGGCTGCAGCATCTTCTCAGAGTACTCCTTAAAAAAGGTGTTTACAAAGGATTGTCTGTTTCCCATGTGGGAATAGATGTCTGCATGGACAATGTTTCCTCTCTTTTGATTGGTATTATGAAGTTGTATCAATAGAGTGGTTTTGCCACCTTGCTATGGAGTGTTCAGCTTTGGGTAGGTGTGGGTACTTTGTGACAGCCACAAAGGCTGCACGCACTGGGTGCTGTGTTATTGAAACAAAAGCTGTGTGGTGGCCTGCAGCTCTGCCTTGATGCTCTTGGTTCAGCTTTTAGCACTACTTTGGTAAAATAAATGTGCACACAAGGGCTTCCATCAGCTGGTATGAGCCGTGTCTTATTTTTTCCCAGTTGCAAAAGAAATAAAGGTTAACAAGAATGTAGTGATCTTCATTAGGCTCTTGGAATATTTTGCAAAGTGGCATGGAAGTAATGGTACCTAATTCAGGCTGTGAGAACCCAGAGCTGGTTTGGAGCTGTCAGCTTCAGAGCCCGCAGCAAGTTACTGGCATAAGAAGTGACATGGAATGTCTTGTGTTTCTGGATCCAGGGTGGGTCTTCACCACACTTAATGTCATGGGGTTTACATGATGTAGCCAATATTCAAGACCAACAGCACATGGAGAAGGGATCTGATTCTCCCTCACTCTCTTAGAAAGAGCTGCAAAATTGCTGCATTTATTCTTTTCTTCACCATGTTACATGTGCAGTTGCAAACGTGCACTGCATGAAGATGCAGCTCGCACAAAGTATCCAGTACATCTGAGCAAATAAAAATATTTTCTTATAGCTGGCTTTGGACAAAGGGGCATGTCTTGCCTCCTCTTCCATCACCTTTTACTATAGTGGAGGGTCTGGCAGAAAACCAAAAAGAGAGTCCCATGGCAATATTGATAATTTAGAATATATAGATGTGGTTAGGAATATCCCAAGAGTATGTGTGTTGATATTAAGCAGTCTTAGAATATGTTTCTTGTGGTAGATAGGGACAGGCGGACGGAAGATCTCGCGATGTGACGGAAAGCAAGGGCAGCATGGAACCCTCCTCCCTTCCTTCCTGCATGATAACAGATCACCCAGAGTATGCAACTTCTCCTAACCCAGTAGTTTTCCACTCCTTACTAACCCTAGCTATCCTATCGTCCCCTTTCTGACGTAGTGAAGCCCCCTAGACTATTTAACCTCATGAGATAAGGTAATAAACGCCATTTGACCATCCACCACATTGGTGTCTGTGAGTCCATGGCCCGAGTGGCTCGGGTGAGGCCGAGCTACCGTGCTGTCGTTCTTGAACCAGGTCGCCTTGCCTTCATAGCAAGAAGGCAACAGTTTCTCAATGATTACTTCAGAACACCTCCAGTAAAGCATGCATGACATGATGTGTCTGGGGGAGACTTGTGTGTGGTGAGAAATTCTATGGATCTGTACTGCCTCCAGTCTGATCTCTCCAAATCCTGTTCCTGTGGGGTCACCTGGGAGTTAGTGCCCAGCTGGTGTCAAATACAGTCCAGAGTGATTCTCCGATCTTGAATGCATCTGACGTGTTTTTAAGTCTTGATATTGTTATCTGAGAAACCTTTGGTGACCAGCTGTTTAGGGCAAATCACACTTGGAAAGCTGCCCTGTGGAATGTGTGCTCCTCCCAGCATGCTGGGATTTGTGTCTAAAGACATTTGCCCATGCATCTCCAAGTGGAGGAGCCCAGAGCTCCAGCCCAGTTAAAAAAATGCCATTTCTGCTCAGCCCTAAGCTGCTCTGGGCAGTTCACTGCCTGTTGTGTCTCTGCTGTCACAGAATTGTTTGCAGAAAAGTAATAGTTGCAAACGCAGCAGAACAGCAGTTCCCCACAGGCAGAAATCCTATTTCAATAAGCTTTTACATTCCTATCACCTTCTGTCTCACAGCGCAATAAACCAGTTCCTGTCCTTGTCTGTCCCTACCAGTTTGTGGTGGTACCTCCTTTCTTCCATCCACAGCACTCACAGCCCTCCATCCCCTTGCTCCTAGCTGGGGAAAAGGCAGGACACTGCAGCTGGCTCTGTGCTCTCCACCCTGGCCAGCAGTAGGTCAAGCAGAGCACTTAGATGTGCTAATTGCAAGTCACAACATTTCCTACAGGGAAGACATAACTGGGGTTTTCTCCAACCATCAGTGTTCCTAAAGCCTCTCATACAGACAGGCAGGCAAGAGGAGACAGAAACAGAAAATCCAAGTAATTTCCATAGCTAATTAAAATGGAGGGGAAGGGAAGAGGTGCAAATCCAACTTGAAAGGGCAGCCTTTGCCTTTGATAACCAATTGGGAAAAATAACTTACAGGAGCATTGAAGAATATGAAACAAAAGCAAATAAATGATGCTGACAGTCTGATCAAAGAGTTGCTACAAAAGAGAGACCCTCTGTCAGTGCTGGTCCAGCCTCCATGTGCTTAGGAACCTTGCCCAATAAATTTGATGAACAGCTACATGTAATGTAGAGAAAGGAACTGAATTTTTCTCTTGGGATCTGTTCCTGATGTAAAGTGCTTTCAGACTCTGTAGTCATTAGAACTAGGGATATCAAAAGATGCAAAAGAGAAGGGCAGGGTAATTTTGTTTCCAGTTCCTGAATTCAAATGGAGGAGAAGGATCTACACACACAAATAGAGGGAAAAGCTGACACATCCATTGGATCTGATCTACACTGGGGCATTTACTGGCAAAACTGTCTATGTAATGGTACTGCTATAGATAATGCTCCCCTGTGGATGTAATTTTTCTGTAATAACAGACCCAATTCAATAAAAACTTTCTGGATTAAGAGTGCCCATTAGGTGATGGAGTGATACATGCCTGGAGTGGTACTACTGTTAGGAATAAAGGGTTCTTTAGTAAATTTGTATCTACTCCTAGACATAAAACAAAGCAGAAAAATTAAGTCTTTGCTAAGACAAAAAGCATACTCTAGAATTTGCTACTCATACTAAAATCTCCCCCAAAATAAGGCATCTTGCAGTTTGTGCGCTCCTTGGTGGGCTTAGAAAAACAGTATAGAGAAAGAGCAAGTTCCACTAGACCTTTATCACTTCTTCATTAATGTGTCACCAACCTGAATTAGGAATGATTTTCCTAGAGAAAGCAAGGTCAAAGAGAGAAGTGTTATTTTAGGAAGATGGCTCCTGTGCCCCAAATCCCAAGAACACTTGTGCAAAGTGAAAGGACCCAATTGTGACTGGAGCACAGCCTGTCATTTCCAGTGGTCACTCAGTTGGGATGAAAGGTGAAAAGTTGCTTCAAACTGCACATTGCAAAGTAGGAAGCTGAGAGGGAGAGCCCATGACACCACCTTCAAAGAGAGCACAGCACTGAGCCTCAGGGAAATAGAGCAAAATACTGCAACAGCGGCTTTTCCACGCTTGAAACAGTTCTGGAGAGGCAGGGGGTTCCCAGTGGCTATCGAGGCAGCTCAATGAAATTGTCACTTGCGATAAGGCATCCTGAGAGCTGGGGGAAATCCTGGCTCTGAGCCCACTGGCACTGGTCCAAGTGATTTCACTGGAGCCAAGATTTTTATTCTGTATGTGAAATGAATTGCCAGGGTGAAGCTGCAAAAGTAATGCCTAGTAATGAAATCCACTTGCAGCACTGCACCTCTGCACCAGAGCCCTGCTGCGAGCAGCAGTGTTTGCGCTGGCTCTGGAGAACACCGTGCTGTTCTTGTAGGAGGCAGGAGGTGTGAAGTGCCACTGAATTCATCAAGGATGTCACATAACTGCCCATTTGTGGGCAAACTCACTTTTTTTTTACCCACTTTTTTTTTACTTTTTTTGCTAGCTTTCCCAGGATTCCCAGCAGCACCAGGGACTATCCATCAATATCACCATAGCAACAAGAAGTCATTAATGGTATCCTCTTGCCTATTGACAGTCAGAATCTACAGGGTGCTGATCTGGGTGGCGAGCCATCACCATCAGTTTCAATGAGAAAGGAGAGAGCTCAGGGTCTCTGTGGAATCAATCCTTTCATTCTCCATCCTCTGCACCTCCCCAGAGAAGTCCTGCATTGCGTAATGGCAATAAGGGACATATTTCTTCCCTTAGCAAGTCCTGGGCAGTGTGTGCTTAGGGAACTGCTGCCAGGCAAAGATGGGGCTGGATTTGTTGCACAAGTAGGGATAAATGTGCCTCTCTTGGGTTTGTTTGCACGCGGCTGTGGTTCTGAGAGACACTTTACATTGCAAATAAGCAACTTATCCTGTAAACCTCCAGGGAGTTCAGAGCAAAGCAGGAGGCTCGGGGGCCAGGAAAGGGGAATGGCAGGCTAAACTGTGAGGAGAGATAAAAGACATGTCATATAATTCTGCTAAATGGTGAAGGAAGAGAAATTCTCAGCAGGTGTAAATTAGCATTGACAAGCAATACTGATTTACAGCCAGCTTATGGTCTGGTCCACAGTTTAATCAGCTGAAAAGCATCAGCATCTGAAAGGGAGGGGATTGTTTAGAGAGGTCTGTGGGAGGAGTTGAAAATTTGCAAAAAAGAAGACAATAAATTCTCTTTGGTAGGCAGGGAAGAGCTTGTAATGTTCTTTAGAACTGATGCAGAGATGGAGCCTGGCCAGCTGCACCAGCTCCCTGTCAGGACTCCCACTGCCCCACAGTGGGCAACATGTAGTGCTGGACCTTCAGAGGATACATCCCTCACCTGAGACAGGTGGTGGGCACAGTCCTGCTTGGTTTTCTGTAGAAGCATTGCTGAGTGCCTCTAGAGCCAAAGAAATAGGAAATGTTACTGCCTGTGGCCATCCACGCCCAGCCAGGACTACTGGCACTGCTGTCATCCACATTTCCTCATGGCAAACCTGCCTCTGCCAGCAACATGACACAGAGCCTGATAGCTTTGGGATGTAGCCAAGCAAGGTGCAGGATGAGATCATACATCTCCCTCACCGTCCTCAACACCTCCTTCCTCCCCCAGACCTCTTTCTGATCTCACATGCATTGCTGGCATGGAAGAACTCTGCTCCTCCACCTACCCTAAGCTTTGGGGAGTGCTGGAGTGGCTTCCAGTGCAAAGTTAATGAATTGAGATCAATAGAATTAAGTTGTGGGGCTTCTTTCCCCACTAGTGAGATGAGAGCCAAGGTTCATGTTGCCTGGTTGGAAAGACTGATGCAGTAAGCCACTAGTGCACTCAAAGTTTAACATTTGTCACTGTGCTGCAGAAAACATCTTGCTTGTTCAAGGAAGAGATTAGAAACTTTTGACATACTGCTTACCCTTAGAAGTAGAGTATGATTTCTTTCCTCTGCCCTTTGCATTTTAAGGATTAGGCTGAGAATCTCAGGACAACCTTAGAACAAGAAAGAAGGAATACCTTCAGCCACCCTGAGGGAGCCAACTGCACAGGACTGGTTTTATATTGTCCTCCTGGGACTGGTGGAAGCAGTGTAATAGGGCATGGGAAGTGCTGTGTTTCTGTGTGCCCTGATGTTCATGTGTTGCTTGTTCAGTCAGGGATATTTCCACTTTGAAAGAAATCCAGTATCATGACTCAGGCCCTGCAAATCATGAGATTAAATCATGAGTTAAATGACGATATTTAAAAAAGGACTTGATTTTGTTTTTCCCATTAAGTGTGACTTGGCTTTTTACCTCTTTCTTGCCAGAGAGTGAATGAAAATTGTGAGTTGAAATGCTGGTCTTCAATGCACAAAAGGTTACAACATTCAGCTTAGGTGAAGGCTCTGTTGATCCTCCTCACATGCTGCAAGGGGAAGGGAGCAGCCAGTCTTTTCCTGCTACTGGCTTGATTTACTTCTTCTCAGTTCTCATATTCAACTGACCCATAATGCCCTGCTTTTTTTTTGCACTGTCCTTTCTGCCTTCCTCAAACACATGCAGAGAGGATCAAGACAGTTTTAGATGATCTGAGGTGTAGTTCCCCACCTCATCATTTTTCAGCTGCAGACATGCTCCATCTGTGTTGCTCTTTCCAAAAGGATGTGCTGCTGATCACAGCTGGAGGCAGAGCACTGGGCTGGCAGTACTGGGCTGCCTCACAAAGGCATGCGAGTCATTGAGCAAGCAGGGCTGGACTGGGGCACACCTCTGGCAGCTGGGAGACAGAGAACGGTCTGGAGTTCTGGGAAGTGACAACTGGAACAGTCTAGAGTCACTGGGAAGTGACAACTGATGTTGCACCCTTTGCTGGGACTGAGCTTCAAGTCATAGCCTTAACCTTTTCTTCTCCCTGCCTCCCAAGAAATAACAAATTTGCTTGTAGCCGTATTGCAGCCGTTTTCTGCAGTTAGTGCTGATGTTATACCTATGCAGAGTGGGAATTTGAAGAAGTGGAGGTACCAGGTTGTAAAGTGAGCTGACATATGGCTTTATAATTCCCACAGGGATGGGTAGGTTTTCCTGGCTCAGGTTTGCCTCTGACAACTGCCTGTGTCTTTGCCAGATATGGAGCAAGGTCAGAGCCTGTGCTCAGACCATGTCTGTTCCTCGTAAGGCCAATAGTGAGTGCTGTGTGTGTATGCCAGGACCAAGGTGGGTGGTGGGCAAGATCTCTCTTCATGACCCAAAGGCCTGGGAATGCTTGGTTCATGATGAATGCACTGATCAGGGGAAACCACCTGGGTCCTGAACGTCAGCTAACTCAAGCCTGAGCATTGTTTCTGCTTGGTTATAACCCTGTGGACTCCTTCTCCAGCTGTAAGAGTGGAGTATAGTGGCTCAGTGTTATAGACAAGGGCAGCATCTGTCAGTCAGATGTACCCTGCAGGTTCATAGGTGCTTTGGTGATCTGACCCACGAGAGGACTTCATTGCAAATGGAACTTGCTTCCTCCTGAGAGGGAGTCATCCAAAGGAGTTTTGTGGTCAGCCAGGGTGTTGAGTCACTGAGAGCTTGGCAGATGGTGGATGCTGCCATCTCTTGGGATGCTTCACAGCTGATGATGACAAGCAGCTCCAGCTGGGACATTTGAGGGGAGTGTCACACTGGTGTCTTCAGAAGCGTTTGTTAAAGAATCAGCCTACTCAGCCTTCTTTTGCTGCAAGATGAACATTAATCCTCTGAAGCTCCAATCCCTTTGCTGCATCATCAGCAGGACTGTTGGAGCAATATTGTCCAAGAGATTGAGTGGTGCATTGGTGAGACAAAAGGAGGTTCCCTTTCCCAAAGCAAGGAATGAAGAGGCAACACAGGTCACCTTGCAAGTATGCTACCTGAAATCAGTGTGCTGGAATGCCTGCCCTTGAAGGTAGGCTGGAAGCATCATCTCATCACAGCCTTTTTGAAGGAGGAACACAAGGAGAAAACCATGCTGTGACACAAGAAGGAGAAGCTGCTCAGACTAAGAGAGCAGCCAGAAAAATTCGACAAAGGCACTGCTGCCAAGTGCACAGGTGTGTGGAGCAGTAGGGCTTCTCAGGTGAAACCTTTTATGTCAATAAAAGTAGTTCCCAAACAGCTTAAAAATCCCACAGAAAAGGAGCCAAGAATACTTAAGTGAGTCGATAAAATTTTGAGAGTAGCTGTCTTGAGACTATTTTGGAGGTAATCTGGCCCAAATAGAAACTCACATGAAGTTATGGTGATTCCTACACTCTCCCTGCTGGAACTGAGCTGATCCATAGCAGGATGTTCCTATGGTGATCAACAGATACTGTGGACAGATTCTTCTGTGACACATCTAGCTGCCGCATGTGTACCCTTTGGGCTGCTCTAACCAGCCGGCCCTGACTGTGGCCAAGACCAATTTTTCTGGACAAGTTGTTGACAACAATTGGTTGCATTGCGTTGAATGCAGTGGGATGGAGGAAGACTTGGAGAAACAGGAAAAAAATCCCAAAAAGAATTAGGAAAAGAGATGTGAAAGGAGGAAAATGGCTAGACAGTATCACAGGATGAAGCAAGCAGCTCATAATGCAGCAGAATTTAAGGTCATTGCCTGTGCTCTTGGCAACCTCTTGACCCTGGGCTGTGCTGGGTCTTCAGGGGTCCCCATGCCAAGCTGTCTCTGAGACTTCGTGGTTCTTGCTTATGCTTAGGGTGAGAACACAGGGACTATAAATACAGTGAGCAAACTGTAAAGGTTATTGTTTTCCCTTTATTACATGGTTTTGAAATCAATCTGGCAGTTGTTCCTCTTGTTAGCAATCCTGACTTGTGCCAATGCATAAGCAATGAAAGCAATGATAATACTGTAAACTCAGGGAAAGTATGGTTAGCTTTTTACCCTACCCCAGGAAGGAGAAGAAACCGAGGAAATTGTACTGGTTTAAAGAACTACTGTGGCTGTACCTCTCCTGCTGCAATTAACAGACAATATGTAAGCCATGTTCCTGTTTCAGCTGCTACAACAGACAACCCCCCCCCAAGAAATTTGACTACAGTCACCTTATCTTCATCAACCAATTTCTGCAGCACAGCTCTGGTTAAGAGAGCAGCTAAGAAAACAAATACAGCCAAGGCACCTTTCTTTTTCTTGCTAACCTTTAATATGAAAAAAATAAAACATCTGGCATTGTTTCCCTTGAGACTGTTGGTGTTCTGCTGAGCAGCTGAAGTGATGTGCATGACGTGGCAGTAGGCAGATCATGCTGTGACCATGAGGTTTGCTCTATCAGAAAGCACAAAACTCACAGCAGTATCATAGCTTGCTAAAATCCTTTGTGTGGCTCTTTGAAATGCGCTGTTAACATCCCTCTAGCTGACTGGATCTCTGAAATAAAAGGGAGATTGTAGTCCAGAATAAACCAACCTCTGTTCAGTGCTACAGTTTGCAAAACCTAATGCAGACACATTAGAATAAAACATGAAGGTTGGTGTAATCTCTAATTTCAAGGTGGAGTAAGGATCTGCAGTTATTGCCCTCCCTTGGAAGCAGGAGTTTGGTGTGATGGCCATGACTCAGAACTCATTTGCTTGTCACTGAGATGTAAACATGGAAAGTGGAAAATGTACCAGTCTCACTTAATGTCTCTGATCAAGCAGGAGATGCCAGACAATAGCAAGCTGCTCTCCACCATTTCATGGAACAAATGTCCATGTTTGATAAGTCTATGGAGTAAATCTTGATGAGTGAACTCTGCAAAGCAGCACCAGTAAACCTACTCAGCCCTGCCAGATTTGGTGGCCTCTTTTCCTGAGGCCTTGTGAGGCTCTGTGATCCCTTGTCCTGTTATTCCTGCAGTCCTTGAACATGACTGGTCTTCTCCACAGTGCTTTTCATCAGCAATGAGCTACTTATCCTGTGCCTGCCTGCTTCATCCTCCTGACACTTTGTCTGGTGCTTTGCTGGGAAGGTCAGCCAGGCAGAACGGTTCTGATGTGTTTGGGAAGAAATAATTTATCCTTCAAGCTTTAATCCTTGAGAAATAAGTTCTTGGGGGGATTTTACAGGAAAATTAAGGTTAGTGGCAAGTCTCCAAGCAGGCACTTATCAGAGTAGTGGAGAAGTTTATTAAACGGAATCACATGGTAGAAAATAAGCTGAGCACACATTGCCCTTAGTCTTATGCTCACCTAAGGCGTGAGGCTCATAGCCACTAGAAGCTTTTCAGTCCCTGAGCCAGGGAGCAGGCAAATGTTTCACAGACAATGTGATTGAGAAGCAATGATGTGCTGCAGCAGCAGCCAACACTAAACTCTGCTTTGCTATTTGGCCTGGAATAAGTAATCATTGACCTGGAGGATTGCTGGTCTAGAATAAAGCCTGAGCTTTGGGTAAGTGTACAGGACTGCCTGGAAGTACCCAGGTGGGTAAACAAAGGAGTGTAGCATCAAACCACAGTGCTCACATACACTGGGCAGTGACAAAGAACTGGCAACTCTGTGCTTGGTCTTACTGGAGGAGAGCAGAGGATATATCAGGGATGCTGTGTACCTTTAGGAGAGGGTAAAGTAGGACCCAGAGTTGGGTCACCATGTAAGAAATCAGCATTTCCTTCCTTCCATTGTTTCACATTTCTATGACCTTTGCTAGTCAATACCTGGAATCACCTGCTGTAGCTAGAGCACATACTTACAGCTCTGAGGTGGTGAAAGGACAAACTTTCATGTTGCTTTGGTTCTCAATGTTTCTTTGTTGGTGACCATGTAAGACTGCAGCTAAATACCCTATGTACTGTGGGCCTGTAAGTATGTACTCAAAGGTCACCTCTAGCTTATCAACCAAAAGCACATTAAATTGTTTGGGGTTTTTTTCTGTCTCCATCTTTTGCTCTCCTCCAGCAGACTGCCTACAACAGGCTTGTAGCCATGTTACTTGGGAGCTCAGAGTGTAGGCACACATTTTATTTCATGGGGTGTCAATGGCCTGACAAATGCAGGCGTCTGAGCTGAAAGTATGATGCTGTTGTTGTGTGCCATGGAGCACAAGATCAGGGGAAGGAGGGAGAAACACTGAGTGTTTCCTGGTTACAGGCCAGGTACAAATTACCTGGTGATTTAGAGAGACCACTGTTTTTCTCCTGCTCCAAGCATCCCTGAGCAGCAGGGGAGGGAGGCTGTGCCTCAGCCAGTCCCCTGTGCAGGTCATGACTCGGGCAGCAGCTGCCCAGGGTGCTCAGTGAAATTAAGCTTAGCCGCCTGACATGCCGTGCACAGCCCTCAGGGTGGTGACGTGGGGGAACAGGCAAGATCACAAGAGTTCACTAGGAAAGAGATGGTCCTTCCACAAGTGAAGTGACAGGGAAGAGAGGTGCTGCTGCCTGAGCTGGCTGTTATGAGATCTCCACAGCTGCCCTGTGGGTGCTTGAGGGAACTGGTTTCTGCGGCTCCCTCTCACTCCAGCCAGGGCACCAGAGCCCCTTGCACACCCACCTCTGAGCTACTTCCATGTGCACCTTTGCTCTGAACTCTCCTGGAAATATCAGAGGGACTTTCTGTGTCAGAAGTGTTCTCTTAAGCCAAAAAAATCACTTTTCAGAGAAAGAAAATTCACCCCCGATGGGGGCGACAAATATTAAAATAAATTATTTGGAAAGAAAAGTCCTATCTTTCTGCACTTAATCCAGTAAATTTTGATGCTTGCCTATGTGTCAGCAAACTCTGTGCAGCGTCCTCTGGAAAGTCTCTGTCCCCTGCTGTCTCACAGCCAGCCTTGGCTCTTCTCTGTCTTCTCTGGCTCCTCTGCTCTGCAAACCTGCCTCTGGCTCCTGCTCTCTGTCCCTCACTCTGCCTGCCCCATTGTGCCCACAGGAGATTTCTTCCAGCTGCTCCTTCCCTGAAAGTGACCTTTACCATCCCATGCACATTTTCTGGAAAATCCTGCCCTGCCAAGGCAGCAGCAAGTC
Source organism: Eopsaltria australis (assembly GCA_034509425.1). Lineage (NCBI taxonomy): Eukaryota > Metazoa > Chordata > Aves > Passeriformes > Petroicidae > Eopsaltria > Eopsaltria australis. The sequence goes on along the minus strand of JAVTVJ010000067.1, from coordinate 1,240,011 downwards.
CCTGCTGCCTGGCAGTGCTTGAGAGCACTGGCACCTTCCATGGCTGCTGGGGGAATGGGCCTGTGCTGTTCTGCAGGGCAGAGGGGTACCCTCACCTGCTGGAGGATTTGGGGCATTCCCTTGAGTAGAGGGATGTAACCCCCCCTGCATGGCCTGTGCTGTGCACTTGAGCAGGCAGGGACAGAGTGGCCTCTGACCACCCATGCCTGGCATCACTGCAGCTGACCTGCAGCCCATAGAGGGGTCAGCTCTGTGAGCCCTGGCAGTGAATTCCACCTGAAGGGAATCATAAGGACAAAAGTCAGTTGTCTTCTCAGACAGCTCTTGGTGAATGGAGCACCCACAGACAGAGCCCACTCTGTTGTTTCTGTGCCTCTACTTCCTTGCTCTTCTCCTGACTGCTTCTGCCCCTGCCTGTGCACTCTCTTCTCTGGCTGTCACATGCACACGTGCAGAGCCTGCCAGTGTCCAGCCTGGGATCCTGCCTCACATGGGCCTTGCTTTCTCCTCAGGCCTTACCCTGTGTAACTCCCTGCCTTGGGCAAGGGCAGCTTTATTCTCTGCTCTCACTGCAGCAAGGGCTGTTTTCTCTTTCTTCTTGTTCTGAAAGCATAGTGCCAAAAGTACATGGTGGCTTTTAGTGCTGTGACCTGATCACAGACCAACCTGACAGGGCATGGCATCTTTTATTAACAGTGCTTTCTCACAGGAGCCCTTCAGCACTACCAGGAGCCCTTCTCTCTGCTCAGTGACTGGCTTTCACATCATATAATTCTCTCTTTCTTGACAGATTGTGTTATAACCTATGAGCACAGAAATCCTGATCCTCACGTTTCTCTGCTGTCACCTGTGGGCTCCTCCAGAGCCGTGAAGAAGGGGGAACTCCAGCCCCACCATGAGAAGACTGGGTGAGAAGTGCCTGTGACATCTTGGGGAACAGCCACACTTTGAGAACTAGTTTTAATTTTTATTTTTGGCAGTTATGAAGGACAGAAATTATGTTCTTCATTCAGTGATGAACCACAGGAGCAATTCTGCCTTCCCTCCCTGGGATTGGATTAGACATAATTTCGTTAATGTGGGGAAAATATGCTAATTTGAGCCACTCTAAGCAAGGGATGAATCAAGCTCCCAGTGTGTTGGCAAGATTGGCTTCCAGGCAATACAGTACCTCAGACTTCCCCTCAGACAGAAGATGTCTGTTGCTGCATCACATGATTAGGTGCCTGCGGTGTCTTAGCATTCAGGGAGTAACAAACCTCTTCATTCCCCTCCTGATCAAGGTGGCTGTGCTGCCTGAATAGTTTGCCACGTGTGGGGAATCCAGCTGCACTACAGCACAAACAGTCTGGGCTGTAACTGGTTCTGTCTTGCTTTACCAAGAGCTCTTCCTGTGTGTTCAACCTGGTTGGTTCTTGCCTGGCTTATTATTAAAGACTCAAGCCCCACCATCCCAGCTCTATCTTGCCCTTATGAATCTCAGGTTAATCCCATATCTTAATGCCCAGTCTTACTCTCCTTTACATATGGCACTCACTCATTCCCTTTGCCTCTGATTGCCAAAGAAGGGAGTGGACTGGGCTGTAGCAGACCCTGATGTCTTGTGTGACTGCTGGCAAGTTCATGAGGCCTAAATCCTTTAAAGAAATCCAGTGTCTCTCCATTCAGTGTAAGAAGGCTCCATGCAGTTCCAGCAAGGACTTAGCCACTTAGCCTTCATCCTGCTGGTCCAAACTGGAGTTTCGGGATTTAATTCTCCCCTCTGAACATGTGATTTAGTCACTTAGATTGCCTGGGCCTTACAGTGCTGAACACAGCTCATAGGAGGAGCCTTTGAAAGCACAGCTTCCTCTTTTGGGGCCTCCACTGAGCTGTCTTGGTGGGATGATCATTTGAGCTTGTGGCTAAGAAGTCAGGACGGTGCATTTGTGAAAGTCTGTAAGATACCTTTGTCTCTGCACTGGAATGGCCTTGGCAATGCTTGGCTGCCATGTGCAGTCAATAAACCATATGTATCTTCCTTGTGAAGGGTGAATCAGAGCCATAAGGGGCTGCAGTGTTACTGTCAGGCACAAAACCACCACCTGTCAGCCTTCTTCTTCCTCCTTGCTACTTGAGTCTTCCAGGAGACCACAGCTATGTCATCCTTTCCTGCCCCCAGCATCTCCCTTAACTCATACACTCTTGTTTGCACCCCATTTGAGGGAAAGAACCTCACTATCTCTTGTAAACCTGCTGTCTCCTTAGTGTTGCTGTGTGAGTAAGCTGAGCCTGCAGCAAGCACTTCTGAGCATTTGTCTCTGGAGTTGAACAGTGTCATTGTGAGGGAATTGCTGAGGGTAGGTAGGATAAACTTCTCCAAATTCAGATGGGTAGTGTAAGGCCACTGTTGCCTTGGCTGGAGAAGAAAAAGCTTCCCTGCCCCAAGCCCCGCGGCTCATCGCTCAGTTACGCTGCTCTGCTCCTACACGAGCTGTGGGTGTTGGATTCTGCGTGCCCTGGAAGCAGACCTGCTGTTGCATCCTGCAAGTCAGGACCAAGCTGCTTCAGTAACTCATCTTTCCTTCCATTCACAGGTCTTCTGCGCATGGCAACTCCACCCATGTGAGAGCTCTCTTAAGTGAGTGCCCAGCAGCACAGTTTGCTGTCTGTGGTCTGTGGACATTGACTGGCATCTAAGCGACACCCCAGCTCCCTCCTCTCCCCCTAGACGCCACTGTCCTAGAGCCTCCATGTGCATTTGCTATGACATACATCAGTGTTGATGAGAGACAGGAACACTGCCGGGTGATCTCGAGCTGCCAAAATAATCAGCTCTGTGCACAACATGGCTTAAAGGATTTTTCAGTTAGCAACATGCATCCACTAAAGAACCTAGACACTCACATTTTTTCTGGGGACTTCCACTCTCTTGCCTGCCACACGCGGAAGGCACCTTTGGCCAGTCCTGTGGAAAACCGGATGTATCGGAGTGTGGAAAACCTTCACTGGGCAACAGTTGCTGACTGTGGGCTGTACTCTCACTGCCGGAGCCTGGATAACGAGATCATCTTTCGCTACAGAGGCACCAGTCAGTGGACAGAAGGCTGTGTGGATGTGGCCCCAGTACAGAGCGCATCAGACTCTCTGAGGAACCTTTCTCTCCATGCTAAGCAGACATCTCGATCCGCACAGAATGTGTTCCTCCCTCCCTTTGCCAAAGTGCCTCAGTGGCTCTTCCCTTCCGCAGAGGAAAGAGCCCTACATGGGGATGCCAAAAAAGAGCTGAAGGAGAAGCTGAGGCTGCACAGCAGTAAGGTGGCAGAGCCCTGTAAGCCAGTGCGCCCACGGGTGGCCCTGCCTGAGCTGATGGCCCAGGAGTGCTTTGAATGCCAGGTGTGCCAGCAGTGCAAGAATGGCTGTGCTATGAGCTGCTGCACCGTTCTGGTGGAACACACTGCTCTCAGGCACAGCCTCACAGCAGGACAGGGACTGTGCTTTGCACACAGCATCATCAGCCCAGAAGACATCAAGCAAGAGGCTCAGAGAAGGCTTCAGCTCCGAAGGCAGAATAGCTCCCCCAGTTTGCCCCTTCCGCATGCTGGGGAAAGCCATGACATGAGCAAATCCAGAACATCAGAGACTGTAGAACAGTACAGTGGGGAAACAGATGGCAAAGTCACATTGGGACAGAGCAAGAAAGGCCGCTGCAAAGGGAGGCTTTACATACCCACCTTTGAGGAGTTAAGCAAATGAGAAGTAAGGAGGGAAATTCATCTGACAGCAGCAGTGGGCCAGCAGATTGCTTGGAAAAGGGTCTGCCTGCAAACCAGACACTAGAGGAGAAAAACAGTAAGAATGTCTGTCCAGAAACTTTAGAGACCAAAGCTGTGAATGAACCTGCTGTCGCAGCGGAGGAGGATGATGATGTATTTCATGAAAACCACACCTCTGCTGGCTTTTCCCAAAACCCAGCCACATGGGATGGTTTCAAGATGAGCATTCCGGAGGTGAAGGACAGAACCTTCCAGACCTCCATCCCAGATACATCTCCAGTCCCTATTTGCTCCAGCCCTATTCCACGATCACCTCTACAGGCAGAAGCAATGCACAGTACTGGGCAGGAGACCTTCAGTGATGAGCAGCAGAAAGGAGAGACAAGACAATTAAATGATGTCCTCCACCTTGCAGGGCAGTCGCTGCCTTCTGAAACCCAGTCCTCTTGCTGTTCATCGCTGCTGTTAGAAGCCACAGACTTATCCAGCTATGGAGCTAAGCTACAAAAAATGAAGGATGAATTCATAGGTTCAGCCTTGGAACTTATTAAGAAAAGGTAACATGCTCCGTGGGGTCACCTGAAAGCAGTTCCTTGTTAATGATCTGGTCCTTCTCCTGATATGTACATTTAATTCCTGTAGCATAAATGCGCTGTTGGCAGGGCCTTTCATCTTGGAGTCTCTGGTAGCCACGTGGCCGTGTCTTTAATGCTGCTCAGCTTAAACTCCACCTTGCGTGGGATTAAACATCAGAAAGCATTTTCATCTAGACTTTGCCTTTTTGTGCACCTTAATCCTGTAAAGACAACAGCCATTAGTAGTTCTGACAGCCAGTTTCCCACCCATTTTATTTCTGTATTAAATTATCAAAATGTCTTTTTTTTTTTAGCATCTGTTAAAAGTAGAAGACAGCCTCAGGATACAAAATACTAATGTGATTTCTTTGAAGAAAGATGTAGAGTCTGTCCCACCACTGCAGGACATGAATTTAGGTAGTGTGACATGCAGCAGCAAGTGCTTTCACTTGCTGCCTGTGTGTAGTGAACAGGCACACAAAGGCAAGGTGGCTGCTACAAGTCTTTAACCCCCCTTGGAGAGCCGCGCAGGCAGTGAGTGCAAGTACTTGTAAATACTGTCCTTCTGCCATCTCTGTGTAAGCAGCCAGAGAAAATACTTGTGTAAAGCCTTCCTCCATCTTCTCCATCCAGGGTTTTTCCCCTTCTCTGGGTAAGATGTTCATAATGACTGCTTTCTTTATCCTGGTTTTGGACACTCCTCCTGCCAAAGAAACAGGAATCCCTTTCTATGAAGGGTGGCTCAGTAGGAATCGGCAAAGTTCTAGAAGCTAAGATTTAGTAGCAGTTATTACTGTCATATCATGAGATGAGGCTGATGGGAAAAGGAGGAGTAAGTGTTGGTGGAGTGGTTTGTTTCCATGCACTTGGCTTTCATGGTTGGATTTGACAAGAATTGCATTAGATTTGGTTCCTGGCTGCTTCTGCAATCTGCAGATGGGTGTGTGAAATGCCATGGCATCAACCTTGTATGGTGTCTTTTTATTTCTGGAATGCATGGGCTGAGAATGGACTCTGGTTTTAGAGGAGATAATAGTGACTTCTACACAGGAATGAGAGTTGTCTAAAGAGCTTCTGTGGAGCTGAAGACAGAGTGACAGCAGAAATACTTCTGCAGCTTAATAATCCAAAGGGAAGTAGGTGGTGTCAGAGCCCTCAGTGCTTCCCTCAGCTGTCCAGCCCCACCTTTGTGCTTTTCTTCTACATTATGGAAACCCAATGAAGAGGTAGATGAGAAAGTTACGGAGTGCAACCATTTTCATGGATTAGGCTGTTTTTGTCATGAATGTGAAATGAAATACCCAGAATGGCCTAGCAGTAAGGGTGTAAGAACAGTTCTCTGTGCAGATCAATGATTTCCCTGGTTTCTGGAGCCCCAGCTGCGTGCAGAGCAAAGTACAGGAAATGGAGAGTGCATATGATCTTCCTTCTCACTACTCTCCCAGCCTCCAAACACTTCCTACCCAGGGCCTTTATGGTTTCAATGTGGCTTCTGTGCTTTTAATATCCACAGAGGTTTTTGTTTCTGTGAATGTGTTCAGTCTCCCTAGTTGGATTTGTTAAAATCTATGAAGCAATTTTATTAGCAATTAACACCAAAATGACAGTTGATCTAAAAATGTGAATAATAATGGTTCCAGTATTAGAGAGGTAGTTTTATATATGAAGAAATCACCCTGGCCTTATTATTTTCCAGAGTAATAACAATTAATTGTAATTGTTATTGCCAAAGCACTAGTTATTGGGAAGCTCCAGTTTCCTTTGTTTAGAAATTTACCATTTTTCCATCATTTTCACCTGAGACCATAATGTCCCTGAATATTCACAACTCCAGCTGATTTTCACTGCAGAGGTGGGAGATTTTTGTCTGCATTTTGGGTGCTAAATTATGATCACTGGCATCCAGGCCACATTCTTTCTAAGTCTGAAATGAAATTAGCTGAAAGCTGAGGATTTGGTCCTGTTTCCACAGATACTCAGCTCAGCAAACCTCTGACAGAGATGTTGTGATGGAGCATCACAGATTAAAATAGCTAAAATTGTCTTTTCTTTCTAGTGCTTGTGTGTATGTCAGTTTTACAAAGCAGTTTTGTCTGTAATTTAACAGTCTCCATAGTAATTCATAGTTAATGATTCAAGATTAATTTAATTTACTTAATATTTTGTCAGTGAAGATTTGATTGTCAGTCTCATAATTATGGTGGCTTTAGCCCCCTCATGGATCACTGGCTATCCTTAACTTAGGTTGTGGTTGTGGCTGGGAAGGGGTGTTGCTGTCTAGGTGGAAATCCAGTAAGCTTTTCAGTATAGAGTCCACTTTCTGAAATTGCTTAAGTGGGGAGTTGTTCAGGATAAGGACATGCAAGAACTGCGGGCTTGTGTCTATGAAATGAGGGACGTGGTGACAACAGAAAGCTGCACAATTTAGCCAACAACATGACTAAGAAGGCTTCTTGAAAAGAGTGATGGGCTGTATTTGGGGTGACATCAGGATGGTAGGATACCACTTCCCCTAGTAGAGGACTCCAAGTCAGAAAGGCAGGTGACAGCAGGGAAGGCATGCACAAAAATTTTCCCATTAGTCAGAAAATGTATAAATGCATGTGGAAAGGGCTGAGAACTGCTGGCCTGAACAATGATAAAACCATAGAGACAAAGAAGGAAAGCAGGTGCATTTCCAGTTATACACCATCCTCAGTAGCTCGGCTTCCATCAAATTCAGAGATGATGGCCAGAGGTTTAAAAACACATTCAAAAAGAACCTGTCTTCCCTGTGTTGGCCCAAGTGCGTCACCGCTCTTGGGGAGAACAGGAAAAACAGACACCTACCCCAGGCACAAAATACTGTCCCAATAAGTGATTTAATCCAACAGAAGGAAACATGCCAGAGTCCCTGCTTCTGCAGCTCTGTGTGAGGGCAGAGGGGACTTGACTTGCTTGAGCAGGCAATGGTGTGAACCTGTTGGCACCACAGATCTCTGCTAGGAGAAGGGGACTAGAGAAAGGGGCAAAATCCTGTTTTCTTGGCAATGTCCCCTCTTCCTCCTAAGCCAGAGGCAAAGGTTAAAGGAGCAGCCCTAAGATGTGGTTCCACAAAATTCCTTGTATCCTCCCTGATTTGCCCACATCCCTCTGATCACACTAGTGGTGTGTGCAGCAGCACTTGCCCCAAGACCACATGGCCAGTACATCAAGCAGGAGGGATCTAATCATAACAAGAAGTAGAGCAGTCAAACCAGGGATGAAGAAATCTCCTTTCACACAATGTGGGCTCTGAATCATTGACTTTCTTACCTTCAGCTGACCAGCCATGGGGTGGGTTGAATTTCTCAATCTTCAGTTGTGTTTCCTTAGCTCAGCTCTCTGGGTAGTATTGGCTCTTATTCCCACTGCAGATCACGTCTGAAGGTTTTTTTTAAATATCCCTTTTGGGCTATGGAAGCCACAATAAGTGGTGGCATCTGGTCTGTAGACCCTATCAGCAGAGAGCTGCTGTCAGCTTCACTTAGAGGAGCAGTAATACTCTGGAGTGCTTCCCATATTTAAATGGATGATCTTGAAGCACTGTGAAAATGACAAATGAAAGCTCAGCATGTCTCCTGAGAGTATGTTCTGTATAGTGGGAGGTGGTGTGATCAAGAAGATAATATTCCAGTTATGAGTTCTGCTACTAACCTTGGACACATCCCATTGCCTCTCTGTGCCCCAGCTTGGTCCCTTTTCTGTGTTATTTAACCAGGAGCTGTTTGAGCAGGAGCAGCTTTTGGAAAGGGTGGTTTTCAACAGTTGCACATCCTCTTCAAGACTTTCCTTGCTCCTTAACCTGTGCCTTCCCTCCCATGGATTTGCCCAACTGAACTGTTCATACTTTATACAACTCAATGAAACATGGCTGAAATTATCTGTCTGGGAATACACAAGGGAGGGTTTTTAAACCCATGTAATTCCAAGACTGATTTTAGATCATGGCCACACAGACAGTTACACTACCTTAAGGAGTGGTACCCCAAGCATGGCTGGGGCAGGAGGGAGGAAGGAGACAGGAACCTCTCAAGCCAGACCAGGCCAGGCCAGTACCATGGTGGGATCACAGCCTTGCTATGTGCCTGTGCTGCTCTTACTGCTGCCTTGTAAGTGCTACAGACTGCTCTGTGCCAGCAGTGATGTTGGGACCCCCTTTCTACAGGCTGGGGAAGAGGGACCTGGAGGGGGACAGCAAAAAGCAAATGCCAGGAGCATGCTGTTGGCACTGTTGCCGTTGCTGCGCAGCCACGGCTAAACTCTTTTAAACTGGTTGTGTCAGCAGGGGCCTGGAAACATAAATTGAGAAGATGAAAAAGCATCAGCTGGAGAGATGCAAACCAAGTTTTCTGGCCTGACAACAGAGCCAGTTTGTGTTCTGGGAGATTTGTTCCCTCTTCAGCGATTTCAGTATTGGCTGATGGTTTGTTATTGGAACCAACTGTCATTCACTGCAAGGAGAATGCCCATCTGTCTCATGTGTTTGCTCGTAGTTGACACTGTTGGAATTGCACATTAGCAGTGTGACCTACCACCATAAGTTCACAAGTGAAGCCTTTAAGAAGAAGCAGATTTTTCTCATAGGAGATTTTTGTTAAGCATAAAATACATGCATAACCTGAAATATGTTCCAGACACTGGCTTCCTGTATATACAAGCATCCATATCCAGTCCTCACAACCTTTTTTTTTAAAGGAATCCAAGTCCATAAAAATTAAGTAAACCCAAAATAAAAAAATAATATTGTTCCCAACAGACTTCATTATGCATGGAAATAAGATGTCTTAGAGAGCCTGTTAAAAATGCATTACAAATAGTATCACAAATGACAGCCTGTCAACTGCTCTGTCAAGTCAGTGGTTTTGCACCAGACTGTGTCTGTCTGGAGAGTGATGTTGTCTAAAGAGGGGGGAATGTGGGGTTGGACAGGCTGCCTGTATCAGCCAGGCCAGGCCCTTGTTAGCACTGGACAGCCGTGAATGAGGGCATCCCAGAACTGTCAAGTGAGAGCAACAGACACTGCCAGTCTTTTCAGGTCTCTTAAGTGCACCAAAAGGCCTGCTCCTGAGTTCACTGAAAGCAGATAGTATCCTTCCAGTGATTTCAGTGGGCTTGGGATCATGCGAGATGAAAAACAGCAGGAATACTCCATTAATCCTCTAATCCCTTCAAAGCATTATGGTTTATAGCAGGTGATTTTCTTCCAGATGAGCAATATGGTTTCTGTGTTGGCAGCATCTCCTTAAATAGCAGCAAATATGGATGTGGCCTACTTAGAAAGGAGTGTTTCTGGTCCCCATGGACCACCTCATGTTTTACGGACACAAAAATGCCCTGTGAACAGACAAGACTTGATAACCCAGACTGATGTTGGCACAAGTGCAGTTACCCAATTTGCACTGTCTTAGCTGAGCAGTGCTTAGAGCCCCTGAAACACACGCACAGCCATCCATGCTGACCAGTCACAATCCCTGCCTGCACTTTCCCTGAACTGTTGCAGATCTTTGTTTGAACCTGGACTTGCTGCTCAGTCTCATCTGTGTCAGGAACAGCAGGAAAACTGCATCTGTGATGTTCAATGGAGTCTGCTTCTTCCCTTGCAGCTGCAATGCTGAGACTGCTGCCAAATCCCCCTCCAAGGGGCGGTGTGATCTGAGGGAAGCTGATCTCCCACCTCTGGAGGACAGCCAGCAGCCCACAGCGATGTCCATGGCAACAGAGACCTGGGAGAACAAGTCAAGCAATGAGACATCCAGTGACACTCCACCTGCAGGGAATGTAAGGGAGAGGAATTCCCTTCTCATACATGTGTTTAGGATTTTTTCCTTTTTAGAAGCTCTGAAGGATCCCATCATTGTAGGAACTGGGCAGGCTGGGAGATGGCAATCTGATACCAACTCCCATGAGTGATTAAACTCTGTTAGAAGCATTAGAAGCTTTTTTATTACATGTAATAAAACAGGAGTCAGTTTTTTGCCCCTGCCTATATGCTGCTGCATTTCATGCAGGGAGTTCAGCAATAACCCCTTCTTGGCTTCCAGTGTCTCCCTCCTAGTGCCCCCCTGGGCAAGCTGCTGGTGCAGGTGGGGCACAGAGGCTGCACTTCCTGGCCCTGCAATGCTGAAACCTTCCCAGAGCAGCTGCAAGTAAGCTCAGATCCCTGAGCACAGACCCACAGCCAGGACTGTGCCGTTGATTTCTTCATGGTTATTTGAGAGCCATGGTCCAACCACCTCAGAGCCTCTGTACTCAGAGCTACACAACAGCAAAGGGAGAGGGGTCCTTGCTTGTTAGGGCTGAGCAAGACAGATTTCCTGATCATCATGTAACAGAGCTACATTTACAATCCCACGGCTGATAAGTTTCCTTTTCTCCCCTTTGGCAACTGAAGTCCAGTGTCTGCAAAACCAGGTGCTGCTTTAAACACAGCCTTGCCCCAAACCTTTTCTTGCCTTTCTTGCAGACCCCCAGTCCTGCCTGTCGCCGATCCAGCTCTGACATTGTCCACGAGAGCACGGATGGGGCCAAGGCACAGCGGGAGTGCCGGCTGCGGCCACACTTCAGTGACCCGATGCCAACGGACTCGGTGAAGAGGAAGCAGCTGGAGCTGAAGATCGCGGCTGCGGCACGGCAGCACGCGCAGAAACGCCGGCAGGAGCGAGACTATGGTACACACACTGCACGCTCAGGGCTCATGGGCCAGATGCTGGGCCCTGCTGTGCTGCTGTTAATGGGAGTAACTCTTCAAACTAGGGGTGGGAAGCATCCAGGGATGTACCCAGGTGTGCAGGAAATCAGGATCTACTCTGCTCTGTCTCTGACTGGTTATGGCAGGGGAAGAGGCTGCCCAAGTGAGTTCATAGGTATGGGCAGTGCAGAGATGACAGATCCCAGACTTCATCTGGGAGCCATTTATTTCTGACTCTCACCAGTCTCAGCAGCAGCACAGGGTGGGGAGACAGCTCCTGCTTCACCAGATCCAGCCTGCCCCCCAGGGTTTCTGCCATTCATGGTTGTGTTAGCACGAGTTCCTTGGGTGAGCTCTGTGCAGCTGGCAGTGCCTGTAACCATTTGTGTCTATTCTCAGGTCCAGTGGTAGCAAAAGCCAACCTTGGCCATGGTGGCAGCTTTGACGAGACTCGACGCACCCTACGGGGCTCCCTCCGCTCCCGACATCACTGGAGCAATGTCAGCAGTCTGAGCACGGACAGCGGGATTGTTGGTGTGCACGATGCCCGCGATGACCTGGATCCCACTGAGGCCACCCGGACCAAGTCAAGGGATGTGGAGAGGGCAGACAGTGGCATTGGGCAGATGCCAGCCAGGAAGTGGAGGAACAGGGCGTCTGAAACGCTGAGCTCCCTGCAGGCTTGGGAAGCCCACCGTCCCTGCACTGACTGTGGAGAAAGGGACCTCCCGGTGGAGACAGATGTTCAGAACTGCAACCAGAGGCGGGCTGACCTCTGCGAGAAGTGCCGCAAGCGCAGGACGGAGCGCAAGGAGTCCGTGCTGGAGTTTGTCAACACGGAGGCCAGCTATGGAGAGGACCTGCGCATCATCAAAGAGGAGTTCTACCTCCCCATGCAGGCAGCTGGGCTGCTGAGCCAGGAGCAGCTCCAGGGCATCTTCAGCAACATCCAGGAGCTCATTGACCTCAACGAGAGCTTCCTGGAGATACTTCAAGAAGAGATTGATCAGGCCTTTGACCAGGTATGATGCTGCCTCTGCCCTCTAAAGGGGCTGGACCGAGCAGACTGGAATAGGTTTTGTATTAGTGGGGCAGCATAGGTGGAGTAGAGGAACAGGAGGTAGGACTCCTGGGTTGTGGTCAGCTATCAGCTATCTAGTCCCTTACTCCCTCAGCTGTTCGGATTTCAGTAGCCCTGTGCCAGGTCACAGCTGCTGGACTCACTGTGCTGTGGTGATGCCACTGGCATCAGCAGTCTTGGTCATTTATCCCATTAACAGGTCTTAATGGTCCCATTATCAAAGTCAGTTTTAGGCCAATTAGCCTGGATGCTGGTAAGAATGTGACCATGGGGTACAAAGCTCAGCTTGCTCTGTCTCTCAGGCTGTGCTCTTGCAGCCCTGAGCTGGTTGGCTTCATGCTGGCCTGGCTGTGTTGGCCTTGGCTTGCAGTTTACTGCAGCTTGGGTCTAGGCTGTCTGTGGGGCCAGGCAGTGCAGGCTGCTCCCTGCTCTACAGCTGTGTATGGCTGCTTCTACTGATGCACCCTGCCTTGCATGAGGGGCTTTCCTGCCCCACCAACATGGTGGTCAGAGGACAGAGAAATAGAAATAAGGCTGTGGGGCCACAATACACCCTCTTGACTAAGAGGCTCAGTCTGACCTTCAAGCCCTTGTTCTGATGAGCTGGCTGAGCCCACAGGAGGAGAGCAGACAGCTCTTTGTGTGTGGAAGAGCAAGCAGTTAGACCAGCTTTCCTTCCCCTCCCCAGGCACTGATCCCCCCCAGACCTGCAGGAACTGCCTTTCGACCGGGAAGGGTGAGCCCAGCTCCACCTCTGGTCTGGTGCTCAGCAGATGTTGCAGCAGGTTCATGCTGATAGGACTGAAGGCAGGCCCCGTGGCTGTGCCTCTCCGGAGCTAACCGAGCAGGGCTCTGTTCCATACTTGCAGGGGGACGATGACCTGATGACCGTGTGCATCGGAGAAATATTCCTGGAATTTGTAAACATGCTGCCAGCCTTCCAGACATACTGTCTGCAGCAGTCCTCCTCTGTGAATATGCTCAATGCACTGGAGAAGGAGAAGGAGTTGCTCAGGTGAGAAAGGGGATTGTCATATTCATCCAGACTTTTGGGACAGGAAGGCAGCAGGCTGAGGGTGAAACTTTTGCCAGCACATCTAGGTCAAAGTTTGATGCTAATATTCTTCAGTTATCACTGCTCCCTCTTGGGGTGAGGACAGTAATTTATTCTCAAAAAATATTCAGTCTTCGGTATCTCCACCAAAGGTTGGTAAGGCAACCAGTTGGTCCCCAGCTGTACTGTGTTTTGTGCAAGCAGTGTTTGCCCAGTGACCACTACACTGAACTGGCACCAAATAATACTCAGCTGAGAGCAGCTCTCCATCCCCATGCTGGAGCCTAGGTTAGATTTCCACTGCAGAAAGCCACTTTATGGCACATGACTTGAATTTGGTTCCTATTCCTAGCCTTGGTCTATTGGGCAATGTCAGACAAGTAATTTCTCTTTCCACTGCTCAGCCAAATTCTTGTTTAATATGCTTCGTAATCTAATGATGAAAGGCATTACAAATTAATGCAATCTGATATAAACTGATATATTTGCCTCGTGTTTACGTCAGTGGGTACCAGAGAAAGATCACACCCTTGCTATTTTATGATTTAATAGAAGATTGTTAGGATGTTATGTGCAAGTGTCCCAGGCACTTCATCAGGATTCTGCAGCTGAGCACAGCTGCAGAAATGATTGTTAGTCTTTAATAAGACAGAATTCACAAGGTTGCTAAAAATGGGGGGGCTGCAGTGCCCAGCAGCTGTCAGCACCACGCTGTTCATTTGCATTTAGGATTGCAGCATCTGCTGGCAAGAACAACCACCATTTCATCCTGTTTCTTAAATCCCTGCAGAATATTCCTCAATGTCTCCCAGAATGACAACACAGCACTGCGGCGGATGAACTTGAGGTCTTTCCTGATGGCCCCTTTGCAAAGGGTCACCAAGTACCCCCTGCTGCTCAGCAGGATCATCAAGGCCACCACCGAGTACCACCCGGACCACGGCAGCCTGCGCGAGGCCAAGAGCCGCATCGAGTCCCACCTGGAGCACATCAACATGAAAACCAAGCAGGAGGGCAACACCTGGACCCTGCGATCCTTTCGCCAGGACAGCAAGAAGAAGAGGGAAGTCATCAACATCGAGATGAGAGAGACTGCCCTCAAAACTGTCGGTTGGCTGCGGGAAGAAACGCGGTTTGTGATGGAGGGGTCCCTGCAGCTGGCCCAGCCCCCTGATGGCCAGTGGGTGAAGAAAGGCAGCAAGACCCTGAAGTTCCAGAACATGCAGGTCCTCCTCCTGGTGAATATGAAGCGTGTGTCTGAGTCCAGCCTGGAATCAGCCGAGCCAGGGCCTGTGAAGGATGCAGTGCTGGTACTCATCAGGGACAAAAATAATGGGAAGTTCCATTTGCTCAGGGAGCCCTTGAGGCTGAGTAATTGCATCGTCTCCACTGATCCCGACTGCGACGACACCTTTGAACTGATTGAGATCAGGCGGGAGGCGTTTGTGTTCCGGGACAGCGACCGGGCACGGACTCACCACTGGTTCAGGCAGATCAGGCGCTACTCCAGGGAGCTGGGCTCCTGGAAGAAGCGGCGGAACGCGCTGCCCAACATCATGATCAGCACTCCCCACACCAGGCCCTGAGTCCTGCACAGGCAGGCTTGGCTTGACCAGTGCCACAAGCAAACACCATCTCGAGAGCCCCAGTGGCCCAAACTTGCTCCATGGACAACACGGGGAGGAGCCTGGTCCCCAAAGACTCTTAATAGCACTGGAAGCAAACACCACAGCCTGATGCTGGTCCCCAGCCTCTGTACTCACAATTGTTTGTGGCTCATGTACATATAGAGATGGGCTCCCCTCGAGGAGATCACTGAAGGATAATAATTTAACTTGTTCATGTTGCACTGCAGGAGAATGATGTATGATGCTTGCCATTGCATGGATCGTGTTGAAAGCCAGTCTTGACAATGAGAGAGGTTTCCACTATTGACTATATTTCATCACCATTAGGTAAAGCCAGGGTACTCAGCAAAATTAGGTGCAGTATTATGCAACAGAGGATGAAAGCTGGAAAAAATTATGTTTTCCACCACTACTCCTAAGGACTGTATTTCATTATTCACCTCTGTATATTCAGTCAAAATACTTGTTTAAAAAGAAAGGCCTTTCATCTTTAATCCAAATCAAGTAGGTATCAATCAATTTGCTCAGATTCAGCTGCATGCACACAGCAAAAAAAAAAAAAAAAAAAAAAAGAAAAAAGGAAAAAACAGAGCAAACACGAATAAAAGGAGTTCTTGCTCTCTGGTAGATAAATCCCACATATGTGTAGAACCTGTGGAAGAGCAGCACACCCCCAGTGAGAGTCTGTTATTTAACTGACTTAGGGACTGGAACATAATGCTGCATCTGAAATATCTCAGAAGTATATGTAAATACAGCTCTGCTACCACTGATAGTGAATTTAAGAGTTTGCAATTATTTAAATGATGTAATCTAGTGTATTTCAAAATTTAATTGAAAGGAACAATTTACATTGTATTGTAGAGTAACATAAAAGGTTTTAATAATTATGTTTCAATTACTTTAGATGGGTATTTTTTAAATATTTGTATTCTGGAGTATGGGTGGCATTCAGATGAGCAATGTGCCTACGTCTGCTCTGTGGATCCCCTGAACAGAATTCAGGGCTGCTCCAAATGAGACTGGGTGAATGGTACAAACCTACTCCTCAAATTCTCACTAGACAACAACAGACTGGCACAAACCCTTTTGCTCTGGAGCCAAAACTGAGGCCACAAAGAACTCCCCCATAAGGTCCAGCCTCCCTGAGTTCCTCAGCAGGGAAATGACTCGAAGCTGAACAATAGTAAAAAGGCAAACAGGGTTTAACCTTTTCAGCCTGACATTAACACTGACCGCTGCTTTGCAAAATGTCATGCTGTGACTTACACAGCAAAGGCCAGATTTCAGCCTGGAGGCTAAATTAAAGGAGCCTAAATTTTGGTCCATGGATCTGGGAGGACAGCCGGTAAATGTTCTTTCAGGCCCACAGGGTAAAGACAAATCCAATCAGTATTATTCACTACCAACAAAATATTTTTGTTACAGGCATTTATTTCACAGGAGGATTCACACAAGCATGTGTGTGTGTTTCTCCAGAGGTCAACCAGCTTCAAAGGACACCAATGAAGGCAGACAGAAGCCATTTTCACAAAGGTAGCCCTAGTCTTGTAAAGTCACCACTGACCCAGCATCTGAGCAAGCCTCGAACTGTGCCCAGCGCTTTGCCCTTTGGCCACAGCTGCCAGGGCTTGTTGCACTGCTCCGGGCACTGTGGCAGACACCACTGACATGTGCCTGCTGGCTGTATTTTCTCTTGTTCTGCACCATCCAGCATTTTAGTGCTTCATCTTGTCCTTGAGGAAATGGGAGGAATTGCATCATCTGGAGGGTACCCAAGACATGAGCATGGCTGCACACAGCTGAGCTCTATGGCAAGCAATAGCTGTCAAAGTCAGGGCAGCAGCCTGGCTCCCTCAGGTGAGCTGAAATTCCGTCCAGCTCTTTCTAATCACTAAACAATGAACTGTTTCCCCAAAATACACACTAAGCAGTGAAGAGCACAAGGCATTGCTTTTAGTTTGCCATTTGTTTTTCACAGAGACAGATGCCTGAGCAGAGCAGCTGCTGGAAGATTTCTCTTGTGCTGTCATGACAAATCTCATGTATGAGCCTTCAAGCCCCATTTGCATCCCCATACAAAAAGCAACAGCTTGTAGCACCTTTGTCTTCTCTCCCAAGACCACAATGGCACAGCCACCTTCTCTTCATTTTTCCAGGGCACCTCTGACAAGGGAAGGTGTAGGTACAGTAACAGCCTAATTTATCCAAACAGCAAGTGGCTTTCACAGCCACAAAAAGCTGCTGCTTGCTGGAAAGTTTTCAATTACTTTCCAGCACAGTGATTTTCTCCACATCAATTCATGCTCAAAACCACCAGTGGACTGTTTGTACAGTCATATCTTTAAATCAAGATACCTTCAGCCAGCCTGGCTGTTCAAAAAGGTTAGAGAACAATAAGTGTACGTAAAAGGTCTGATATTTAGAATCAATCTTATGTTTGGCTGATTGTTCAATTTGTCAGATTCAGGGTTTTTCTAGGTATCACAGGAAGCACCTGCCTGCCAGGCTCCTGTAATCATGGCTTATTTCCTCTGAACCAGACAAACTCTCCCCAGAAGAAGGTCCATGAATAATCACCGGGTATTGAGTTATGAGCAGGACGTGTACTTGGTGCTGTAGCCCTGTTCTAAAAAGCCTGTGGCCAGGGAACAGTAAGTAAAAGCCCTTTGATCTGGGACAGCCATGGGAAGTGACAGTGGGATTGCTGAACCTGTCAGACTGGGCAGAGGTGGTGTTTCCAACACCCTCCTTTTATGTACCTGGTGTGTGCAGCTGCTCGCCTGCCTGTAAATTACAGGTGTAGAAAGGGGACACGAGCAGGAACAGCCCCTGTAGCCCTGTGAGTGCCTGTGGTGTGGGGTGAGGCAGCACAGGAAGGACAAAGGTGTCAGCATACTGACAAGGCAGTAGATTTCCATAATCCTCAGACCCCCTTCTGAACTAGATGATCCCTCTCCTGGGAAGTTCCAGGTCTTTCAGTATCACATGTACACATCTTACTTGGCAGCCATGGAGATTAGTCGTGCTGTATTTTTCCATTTCTGATTAACAAACTGACAAAACGCTATTATAACCCAGGGTACTTGGGAACAGGGCTGTCTGCAAGCCAAGAAAGCAATTATTTGTTCCAAGCTGGCCGTCCTAGGTCTCTGTAATATTTTTATGCCTCTCATTGTCGTGACTGACAATACTAAGATTATTTTTCAAGACTCCTGCCCACTGAACTTAGTCAGCTAATACAGGCAGACCTTTGTGGAAGTACCCCTTGTCAGGGGAAAAAAGAAAGTTGGTTACTCCCTTGATTTATCAGAACTCATAAATGCCCTTTAAAAAGAACTTAGTATAAGCCTTACTGGTCATTTGCCAGGAAAACAACAAAAGACAGTCTATTTTTAGAGTCCGTGTAGTTTTGAGTTCTGAAGGCAGACACACAAGACAACAAAACACTGGATTAAGAGCCCCCATGAGCTCAGGTCCCAAGGAAAGAAGGAATAGCTCCTTTATGAATCACAAGGCTGGGTGGGAAAGCCTGAAGAAAACACATGGGGATGAAGAGCAAATCCTTCAGAGGGCAGACACTTCTGCTTTAGTGAATAGAGATCCTTCCTTTATGGTGTCCTTGTACTTTCCTGGTTATCCTTAACAGAAGTGCAGATGTGGAAGGAGTGCTCAGTGTGGGTCTCCACTGTTTGATCAAGAACATGTCTGAGAGGGAGAACCAGCTTTGATCTGGCAGCAAGTAGTTGTCATTGGAGATTGAGAGATTGACCTCAGCATACCCCAAATCCTGAAAAAAACTCTGAGATCATCTCAGATCTCCTGACTTTGCTGCATGTGAATTTATAATGCAGCAGAAGTCCCTGAAATATTTTTTCCCCAGCAGGAGATTCTGGTGAATCTTGCACTGTCTTGCTTGTCCCTGACATGTTCAAAGGGAAGAAAATTTAAATCTTCTAGCACCATGTCAAAGATCCCTTCAGGGCTCATGAATGAGGCAGCTGTAATAACTCTCAGTTTGTGGTATCAGCCATGTCTCCTCTTACATGCATGCTGGGGAATTGGGTAAGATTTAGCTGGAACTAGGTTGACATTCTCTGATTTGAAACTGTAAAAACCTAGAACTGAAAGCAGTGGAAGAAACTGTCCTCCCCGAGATCAGATAAATATTCAAAGCTCTCACTGTCAGCGTTTAGTGACCTGTCACTTCAGTGGAGTATGAAGGAGCAAAACATCTTACTGATCAGGCAGACAAAGGAACTGCCTTAATTCTCACATGCTGCTGCAGAGGAGCAATCTGACCAGAGGTACAACCAATGAAGAAAAAAGGAAGTTTTTACAGTAACACTGTGCAGTCAAAAATCTCCAGGCAAGCCCTAAGGGCACTCATTAGAAAAGAATACACCTCCCCTGGGAAGCTGAAGGTGATCCCCTAAGGGAAACCTTTCCACAACACGATGGAAAAGTTGAGTGATAAGAGCAGAGTTGCTGTTCTTCAGCAGAAATGGAAGAACACTTTGGGGCAATCAGAACACAGGCAGAGCATGCTCCAGCACTGATCTCTGCCCAGGCTTGACTGGGAACAGTTACACAGCTGGAGAGTTGAAAAGATGGCATTAGGCTCTGGATCCATTAGCAAGGATTAACATCATCATAATTTGCAACTTTCCAGCTCAAATCCTGCCCCAGGTGTGATCTCCATCAGTGCAGGCTTTGCATCCCAGAGAAATCATCTCAACTGCAATTGAG
Organism: Eopsaltria australis; assembly: GCA_034509425.1. NCBI lineage: Eukaryota > Metazoa > Chordata > Aves > Passeriformes > Petroicidae > Eopsaltria > Eopsaltria australis. The sequence continues at coordinate 1,220,460 of JAVTVJ010000067.1, read as the reverse complement.
AAGACCTGGTCTGCAAACAGCCCTTTCAGGGAAGGTTCTCTGCGTGGAATCAAGGCAAAGGATTTGTTTGCAGTGGAGGCCCAGGTGGTTTGAATCCTTCTCTCCTAGGACAGGAACTTCCCTTGCAGTGCCAGAGTAACATCCCTGGGAAGACCTGCATCAAGGATCACACTGGCTGCTGTGGGCAGGAGCAGCAGATGGGAGCAGCAAGCCTGAGGATCACAACAGTCACAGAACAGATCCTGTGACTGGTGCTGGGAGTAACCAAACCATGCAAAGAGCACAAGGCCTGTATAGCCCTGAACTGTTTCACAGGGGCTGAAATCTCTGTCTTTTTCTTCCCTTACAGCTTTTCTGCAGTCCCTGCTGAAGTCTCCAACAGGCTGTGGTGATTGTCAGACTTGACAGCAGGCTGTGAGAACTGCACAGGACCCTGGAAGCAGCCAGCCTGCCCTCCCTCTGGGGCTGGGAGCCAGCAGACTTCCAGGGAGCAGAGCACCTTGCAGGGCTCAGGCTTTTACGTTTTCCCCAGGTTAGATGTTTGTACACCCAGAGTGTGAGTGTGCAAGTGAACAAGCATTCAGACAAGGAGTGTATTCCTCCTTTTAAGAAAGGGCTGGTTTTAGAATAGCCATGTTCTCCTTGGGCAGGGCAAGCCCCCAGTGCTGACCAACCAACGCAAACCAGAAGTGCCAGTTGGAAGTGACAATAAACAGGCAGTGAAGCCTGCAAGGAGATACCCATCTTACCTAACTCATGCCTGACCCACAACACACAGACAGGAGATCCAAAACAGATAGGACTCTTCCTTTTGAAATCAACACATTCGACAGCACTCTATTAATTCAGCAGGGTAGGGGCTCTGAACAACCCCCAAATACCCTTAGGGGAGCTGTATTCAGTGACAGTACTTGAACAAGAGAAGATGGGCTGTGGATGGGTGACGGCTCAGCATCCACCCACAGACACCCAGAGTCATCCATGTTCACTTTCTGCTCCCCTTAATTGCCTTGGTATGTAATGACCTTGCTGGCTGAAAAAACTGGGTGAGGCTCTGTAGCTCACTCACTTTGCAGTGAAATGAAGGCAGATTATTTACCCAGAGAGAAAATCCTTGGCAATCCTATCAAAACAGGAAGCAGTTAAATTACTGCAAGAAAAAAAATCAAACCATTTACCACACAGTGTTACAGCTCAGAGAATACTGAAAGCTAGCACTGCAGAGAGAGGAAGAGGCTCCCTCCACACACTGGCACAGCATGGAGGGAGGACTGTGTGATGCATCAGATAGGGAGCAAACACTGCTGAAAAATAGATTGTTTCAGCTAAATCAGTTCCTTGATCCAGCTCAGTGCACAAAGATGTTTGCTGGCACCGGGATAGGGCAGCCTGGAGGTGATAACGTGTCCTCTAACAAGTGCCAGTTTAAAGAGGTGGCTGGACTGGCTGCAGTTAATCAATTTCAGCAGGCAGAGCCCAGTTCAAGAGCCAGCCTCAAGGTCTATTGTGCATCCTGCTCACCCCCACTTCCCGAACTGTTTCAGGTCAGCACTTTCATTGATCTGCTGAACTTCAACAGGCAGGGCTATAAATAAAGAGCCATTAATCAACTCTTGAAGTACCCTTTTTACTGAAATAAAGAAAACCCACAGAAATTACATCAAGATGAGAAGAATCCAAACAAACAAGTTAGTGAATACAAAGACAATCCAAGAGAGCACTCCGGGAACACACTTGAGGCTGAAGTGGCTCAGGAACAGCCGTGCTGGGTGTTGAGTCAGACTCTCCAGTGCTCCTTTGCTGACTCACTCCCCTCCCAGCTGCCAGCACACACTTCCAACTCCATTCAGCACCAACAGGAGTCACTTGTTTGGAGTTCAAGTGCATCTGATTCACCATGAGCCATCAAGATTCTGCAGTCCACTGTCATTCCCTGCTCCATTCCCTCTGGGAAAGGGAAGCCTCAGAGACAGCCCCTTCCCTACTGAAGTCCTTCTGGGTTTTCCCCTCTTCCCTTTGCTCTGAGCTCTGGGACAGGAACACAACTTACCTTTTAGGATCAGGGTAATACGCAGATTCCCTGTCAAAGTCACAAGGTCCTACAGGCTACTGTAGTGCAGAGGAAGCTACAAAAGCATCCCCATCTTCCCCTGCTGCTGCCTAGGGAGAAAGTTAGGGGTTTTCTTTTCCCTTCTCCAGACCCAGGCTGGGAATAAGCTGTGTAGCCTGGCACAGCCTTAGGATGTTGGTTTACACCTCATCTCTGGTTTGGGCAGTAAAACTGGCTTAAGCTCCTTCCTTCCTCCCACCTCCACAGCATTAAATTGAGAAATGAGCAAACACTGGCACAGGGCAAGAACAAAGAAATACTTTGAAAGCTGTTATGCTGCCATGGGGCTCAGGAAGTTATACCCTCATTTTCTTCAGCTGTGAAAGGGGGATATTGCCATCTCCCTGTGTTAAGTGACATGATATACAAAGGATGAGGACAAACATGAAAGATTATGAGATGCTCTTAAGGTAATCTTGCCACCTCTTGGAATGGTAAGGATAAACTCCATAGCTCTCCTATTTTAGTTGGTGAAATCACTCAAAATTAAAAATATATTTTAAAAAAAGCCTATGAAATCTGTTCGCAGCTTGGCTTTGCACTTGGCAGTGTTTAGAAGTGTGCCACTGAACAGCTACAGCCAAGGGGAGGAACTCCATTACTGTCCAAGGACAGCTGAAGGATGAACTGAAATGCTGTATTCCAGAAGAGGCTCCCAGCAAGGGAAGCAAGTAACAGCAGATGATCAGACAACAGGCAGAGGTACCAAGTGGCCATAACCAAAGAACAGCTTTTATTGGCCAAAATAACCAAGAAACCATTTTGTTCCAATAAACAAAACAACCCCCTAACTCAGTGGTAAATCTTCACTAAGAAAGCGAAATGCTAACAAACCCCACATAAACATGACTGTGTTCCCGTTCATCCTCCGAAGTATTCCTCCTCCTCCTAAAGAAGTTAGCTGTTCTCCTTAACCCTCCTGCACCACGGCAAAACTCAGTCATTTAGGACAAGAGAACAAGCACATGGGGAGGCATGAGTCTGTCCACTTCCACACATGAAAGAGGCTGTTGGTGTTTGCAAACATCTGACATACTTACCTGAAAGCAGTAACTTCCCCATTTCTGGAGACACAAACATTTTACTACACAAACTATAGTTCTGTGGTGGGTTTTTTTTTTAATCCCAGGACACAGGTACAGTCGTGGCCTGTACAGGTTGTTACAACTCAAGACACCACCTGCAGTTTATCAGTTTACACTTTTCTAGTCAGAAAACTTGGAAGTTAAAAAAACATAAAAATTGGTTACACTGAGTTCTCAATGCAAATCATTATTTAAAATTCTGCATTTACTCATGCCAGTGAAACAAATACCAGACAGAGAAAGCAGGTGTCTAAGAAAACCCTGCTCTCCCTGGTTAACTGAAATCTTGGTGGAAAGAAAAAAAAATATGAGAGAGAGAGAGAAAGAAAGAAGGCTATGCTGGGGTGCAAGACACCAGTTCCAATGGAGGAATTCTCAGAAATATTTTCACTAATTTCTCAATTACAAGGGATACATTAACAGAAACCATTAAAAAAGAGATCTGGTTCATAAACAGTTATGCAAATTAGTTCAACTTACATAGGTGAAAATTTAAGAAACAAGAAGACAAAAAAAGTGTCTTAAAAAAAAAGTTGATATTTACACACTGTTGTTTCCTAGAAGAACCCATGTGTCTGCACTGAGCTGTGTGCTGTGCACACATCTCTGAGGGTGTGTGAGCAGATAGCCACAGCACTTCCCTACCAGGGAAGGGAAGCAACACTACAGAACTAATGGGAATCTCAGCTCATGGGAGTTACTGACTGCTATTGCTGCTGTGCAGAGAACAGCACCGTGTGTTTGACAGAGGAATTCCACTGGAAACAGAGGCTCCTGTCCTAATCTAGACATGATTTTACAAAACATCTAACACCTATACTACACCTTTTGTAAGAAAATAGAGAGCAGCTTTGAGCTGCAGTTCTTCTAAACTACTGTAGGAAGGCTTCTCTAGGTACTTCCTAAATTGGCAACCATCTGAGGTAATGGATAATGCTGTTCAAACGAGCATCCTTCACTTCTCCCCGCCTGCACCAACTGTTGCCTCCTTATTGAGTCCTCTGATGGACAAGTCGTAAACCACTTCCTCAATTTTCTTGACATCGTATTTCAGGCCATCGTAGCGTTTCCTCAGGGAGTCATTCTTCAGGTTGAGGAGGCGGAAGCCAGAATCCAGCTCATTGATAAAGGTTGAGATGCGGAGAGGGCGGGAATAGTCCCCAGCAGTGACACTGTTCACTGCCAGCCTGGCCTGCGAAGGAGACACCGGACATCAGCACAGCATCCACCCACAGCACATCACATCACTGCCCCATCAGTTACTGTAACATGAAGCACCTGTATTCCAGGCAGTCAGATTATTTGGACTTAGATCTACCTTTTTATTGACCCTAGTTCTGGATTTTCAATCAAATGACTAGTTTAAATCTTAAAAATATCACGGAGGAACATACAGAGAAGCATCTTGCTCCAAGTTCAGATCAAGGTGTTGTGTATCGTAAGCTCCAGGAACAACTCAGGAAAGCTAAAAAACACATTACTTCTGTTTTTAAGGTCAGTTTCAAACCAAATACATGCATGAATATCTTCCTTACCAGCTCACTGGCCAGAGTTAATACACCAGAAAGATAATCTTCAATGTCCAGGTGAAAGCCCCGTTCTCGATCAGCTTCAACTGAGACAGAAACAGAGCAGTGATGAGGTGGTGCTGAGCATGAGCAAACCCAGCCATCTTAAATTGCATTTGTTTACTGGAGCTAATTTGAAATACCAGATTTATAAAATATTATTACAAAATAAAAGTCAGCCTTTTCCTGCACGTGATGTAATTATAGCCTCTCAGTTCTTGATTCAGCATCTTGTACATCCTCAACTATATATTCAACAGGGAAACTGGATTTACATCTACATACAGGATGTATTTTCCTTACTGTTTTTCAAGTCTTTTGCTCTGTGAAGATACAATTCTTTTAAGGCAAAGAATTTCATCTGTTTTACATACTTTTTAAATACCAAAAGCAAGAAGTTAGAGAAACAAGCTCTCATCTTTGTGTTATTCTTTTGGTGCATTTACACACTTTGAATGAATGACCTTCATTGATGAAGAACTTATTAATGAATAAATACTTTTGTTAACATTAGGTTTGCCAATTTCCGTCCTCTGAGAATTTGTTGTTTATACAATGAAATCAAATACCAGATAAACTCTGGAATCAATTTCTCAGGAAGAAATGAAGTTCTGCTGTTTCCCTGTACCTCTGAAAGCTACAATGTCTAAGGTCAGAAGCTTTTTTTCTTCAGTTATATTAACTTACTCCCAAGTATTTCTGCAACAGCTTCTCGGGTCACTAATGTTTCTGACTCCAAATAGACTACGAATGCAGCCAGGAACACCAGCCGCTGCAGCACAAACCTCCAGTGCTCATGAAACCTGCAGAAGAAACACCAGGTCAAGGTATAAATAATTACTGTTTATTACTGGAGCATTAGGCAACAAGCACAGGTTATGTGTGTGTTGTGTTCTCTGCCTTTCCATAGTACATTTTGCAGTGTTTTTGGTTTATCAAAATGACACCAGCTAAGACATCTCCTTGGTACTCCAGAACGCCACACCCAGGTTACCACACCAGATGCTGAAATTTGCCTGCCCCTCTCACACACCTCCTCAGCTCCCACACTTTTCCAGGTTGTGTTGCCCACAGACAAACAGGGCTTTCCCTCCCACCCTCCCTCAGCAGATCTGAGCTGACAAGATTCTTGTTCTTTGAAATGTTCTTGCCAGGCACTGTCCCCTTCTGGCAGCAACAGAACACAAAGGTGACAACTCCATTTAGTGTCTGCAGCACCAAACAGCCATTTCATGACAGATTTAGAGCTCTGCTTCCAGAAAGGCCCCAAACTGAACAACTTAACTGAAATTAATGGAGCAGCAAATGCCCTGCTCCCAGATACAAGGGCAGCTCCAACAGAACACCAACTTAAGCTTCCCTTTTTTAAGAACGTTTCTAGCAAAATAATCGAAAACTGACTATTTTTAGTGAAAAGTTATAGTGTTTGAGCAAAAGCATTTTTATCTATGCTGATAAAAACCTCACAGCTGTCTACCACGATTTACTTTTCAAAGAGAAAGAAGCATTCAGCCCATAAATCTTTGTATCATTATTTCAAAGCAATGATGCCAAATGCCCAAGCGATTCCCACGTATGTCGTTGTCTGGCTGTGTGTGATTGATCGTGCTCACCTGTAATACTGATCAGCAGGAAACTTGGTCTTCAGAGACTCCATCTGTGTCCTCACTGTACCAAAGTGCTCACGAGCCTTCTGACACTTTTTTGGAACTGAAAAAGAAACAGCACAGCATTCAGGGAATGAATACATTCAGGCAATGGATATTTGACAGGCAACAGAGGTTTGTAAACAGAGTTTTCCAGTGTAGACAGCACTATTTACACTTCTTTCTTCTCCAAGATAGGCTACTGACACCTGGAATCAATCTGAGAAGTATTCCTGGTCACACCATGAGCCACAGAGGTAAAGCAGAAAAACTCCAGAATTCCAGGCTGTCTGTTCTGCTCTGGGCCTTTGTTTTGAACTTGAGCCAAGATGTCCCAGCAACAGCCAGACCCCAAGCAATGGAACAGCACTGCACACAGCAGCTGGCCCCAAAGGAAACACACACTCACCAAGCACTGCTGCCAGACAACTCTCAGAGTCAAAGGAAAAGCAACTTTTCTTTCTCCATATTAAAATATTATCCTATTTTTTTTCTAATCCATCAAAGTTTAGTTACATGAGGTGTAACATCCCGTCAGGAAACTGCATTTCCTGCTTTTTACGGTATATTTGAAGAGCCTGGGTTTCAGCCTGTGCAGTGTGTCAGCTCTGCAGAGGAACGATCTCCTGTTCCTGCAGCAGCCACTGCCACCTCCCGTCTGCCGACAGAGTTACAGCCGCGCTGCCCCTGCAGTGCCAGCGACTGACCCAGGGGCTCAAACCACAACTTCACTGCAGCCCTCCAACAAATCCTGGTCTCAGCCCAAGGAAGGGCAAAGATAACCTGACAGGCCCTCCTGCATCTTATTCAGGAGGCCAGGATTATTCACGGAACCTAAATCTGAGGGCTGTGATGGTTTTTACCGAACAAGACACTTAAATGTGGTTATAAAACTTCTTTCACTTAACAAAACATAATTTATGTTTTAAAAAACAAAGGGAGGGAGAATGACAAGCAAAAAATAAAAGCTTCAGGAAGCGGAATGTGGGAGTGCTCCATGTGGCAGCCAGGATGAAAGAGCTGTGTGCAGCTGAGAGCTACAGGATTGGCTCAGTCGTGTGAGCATCCCGTGGCTGGGGGACAGAGTAAGGAACACACATTTGGCTTCTGCCAAAGAACCTGTGACAAAAATAAACAATCTTTACTGTAAAGGCTCAGACAATGCCCAGTGACACACACACAACCCCCAGATTCAAACTTTCAAACCCTTCTCTGGTAGGTCAGATTGCTCAGCCCAGAGCAAACCCTTTCTCTGTTCCCACTGCCTCTCTGTTGTCTTCTTGAGTTTTCATCACTCCCTCAATTGAGGATGCAGGAATAAACAAAGGATCAACCAGGAGGCTGCAGGAAGAAGTAAATCATCTCCCACTTACGCTGGCACAAGGGGTGGGGAGCAACTGGCAAAACAGCTTCAGCTGCAATTCAGGGCAACATGGATACGGCTGTTACTCTGTCACCCGTGAACTTCAAGTAATTAACAGTATTTTTACCTCTTTATCATTAGTTTTTATAGTTCATTCTCATTTTATGTTTTTCTAGCTCAATGTAGTTTCTTAATAGCGTTAATAGTTTTCCTTACATCTTGGAATAAGTAAGTATAAGGCCAAAGAAATCTTCGTGTTACAAAGTACAGCCATAACTGTTGCAATGAGAAAAATCCTCTTTCACAGTTACAGGAGTCATTGTTAATCCCTTTTTAATCTACTAAGGAAGAATCATTCTAGTTTCTTAGTAAAAATGTTGTACTGACTCAAACAATGAGATGCTGTAGGAAGCCAACCAGACATTTGAGGTATTAGATGTCTGCAGAACTAAAACTGTTATCAAATAAAAGTGTAGTTTGAATATGTGACAACTGACAGGTGCTATTTATCCCCCAGCAATGCTTCTGTTAATTTGCACTATATTATTCTTCTTCAAACCTTTATTAATATAAACATTTCTTAACTTTCTTTACTAGGCTTGTAGTTGATGACAAATTCACAGGTCTGTTATTGTGAGTTAACTCCTGAACTATTACACATTAACTCAGTATTTTTGCAAGAATTACGAGATGAGGCTCTGGGTTTTTTGTCTGGTTGGTTCTTTGTGGTTTTTTGGCTTTTTTTTTGTTGTTGTTTTGCCTTTTTTTAGTTGGTTTTAGTTTTTTCTAATCTTTAACTATTTCAAATATCTTCTCAGACTCCTCAAGTTCCAGGACCAGCTGTCTCCAGGAATCACAAATCAAGTGAAAATACACCAAGTTGAACGTGAGCCTCTACTATTAAATGCCTGAAGATGAATCTGAAGTTGTTACCTACACAGTGACCATGGATCTTCCCAGGTTAGAGAACTGAGAGCCTGCTTGTGTCAATAACCACTCAGCAGCTCTGATTTCCAGCACTGCTGTTTCCCAAGCAGATGGAACTTGCACTTCCCTGCCAGGACAAACCTCAGGTGCTGCTCTTTGCTAAACACAGACCCTCTCCGAGGCCAGAGGAACCCCAGGCCTCCAGCTCCAGCCCCAGCGTGCTGGGGAACCTCATCAGGCTGAGAACAGCCAGTCAGCTCTGCAAGGGAGTGAAACAGCACCTGGGGAGGCTGCTCCTATTTCCCTTCACAGGGTGGCTTCCATAAATTTCTCTCAAGAGTTTATAGCAAAGTGAGAATGGTTACCTCTTCTGACAAGATAGTAACTGGCTGGAAAAAACCTAGCTCTTAAGTGACATATTTAAGTTTATTCCAGTAGTTTCACCAGAAAGCTGAGAAATGAGGGGGCAGAAAGAGCACGTTTGACACCTGGGCCTGCAGAGCTGCTCTCGTGGCCTGGAGGACATGGGCTGGCCCAGAAACTTTCTGTCCAACACCTCAAAAGATTGGAATCAGGCTGACAACAACCCAAACCTCCAAAGCTGCAGAACAATTCCTGCTGTCACTCAGACATCAAGGGCGGGTCCTGCTGTTTCAGCCTTTGCAAACACTTTTTACATTTTGCTGCGTTAAACAGATTTTATACACACACACAGAATCTGTTTTGTACAAACCAGACTCATCCCAGTCCATGCCGAACACCCCCTCAGCATCCAGGACCACAGCTTTTCGGGGTGTAGGGTGAAGAGCTGGGACGGGGACACTGATACAAAGTGATGCTAACACAATCTACGCGCAAGCCCCTCACAGGGAGACCTAAGAGCCAACTCAGCAGCCCAGGACGTGAACACCTGGAAAAGAACACACTGCTCTGCACAGAGACAGAGAAGCACCACGCTAGGGAGGGGAGAAAGGGACAGAACGGTGTTCCCTAATGCTGAACGGCAGCTTTACTGATTGTCTGGCTTCAAACCTCCCAGCTGCGCCCTCTCCTCCCCAGCAGCCTCCGAGAAGCCCGCGCTGAACGCCCCGGGAGAGCCTGGAACCGGGAAAAGGGGCCCCGGTAGAGGGGACTGTGTGCTCCGAGGGGCCCTCCCGCCCCCCGGCTGTTCCCGCGGCCCGGGGCGGTGCGGGACTCACTGTGCTGGAAGCCGGGCCCCTGGTGCACGCCCTGCAGCAGCGTCAGGATCTCCCGCGCCGTCTGCTCCAGCGCCTGCACCACCTTCCGGATCTCCTGCGGACACAGCGCGCCGTCAGCCGAGGCACCGCTCCGTCCCCTCCCGTGCCCGCGCCCGTTCCCGTGCCCGAGCCCGCCCCGGCACCTCTCGGATGTCCTGGTCCTGGCCGAGCGCTCCCTGCAGCGCCGCGAACATCTCGCTCACCGACATGGTGCCGCCGCTCCCGCACACGGGGCCTTCCGCACCGCCGGCGCGCCTGCCCCGCGCACCGCCGGACCGCGCCGCGCCGGGCTGCCCGCGCACCGCCTGAGCGGCCCCACCCGCCAGGAATGAACGGAGCGCGGCTCCGGAGGGTGCCCAGAGAGGGCTGATCGCCCCGGGGCGGCAGTAGGTCGCTCCCAGGGCGGGAGTTCGTCGCCCCGGCCGTGCCCGTGTCTCGGGCCTCCCTGCCGGTGCGCTGGGGCCGGGCCCGCTGGGGCCGCGCGAGGGCCCCTCCGCCCCGTTGCTGGGAGACGGCGTCCGGCCGAGCGGCGCCGGCGCGAGGGCAGTGACGCACTTCCGGCGGCCGCGCGGAGGCAGCATGGCGGCGGAGGCGGCCATGGCGGCGGAGGAGCCCGCGCCCGCCACAGCCGTGAGGGCAGCGCCGCTCCTGGCGCTGGAGCCGCGCCTGCAGCGCCAGTTCCAGCAGAAGGTGCAGCGGGCCCGCGGCAAGCGGGCGGCCAAGGTGAGCGGGGTGGCCCGGCGGGGCGGGGGCGGTGCAGCGAGTCCCGGTCCGGGCTGACGCGGTCGCTCTGTGCCCGCAGGAGGAGCTGACGCCCGGCGTGGTGTTCGTGGGGCATCTCCCGCGGGGCCTCTACGAGCCGCAGCTCCGCGAGTATTTCGGGCAGTTCGGGACGGTGACGCGGCTGCGGCTCTCCAGGAGTAAGAAGGTGAGAAGCTGCCCCGCGGCTGCGGCCCGTGCGGTGCCGGAATGCGGCGGAGCGCTCGCAGCCGCTGCCGGAGGCCGGGCCGGACAGGGCAGACTCCGTGACCTCTGGGGCTCCCCCGTTGCCCCGAAAGGGCTCTGGGAACGCGCAGCGCCCTGAGACCCTCGGGAGCCGCACGTGGAGCGTGCCCGTGGCCGGGCGGAGCGGCGAGGCCGGGGCTGTCTCCCCTGCGAGGCGGCTGCTGGGCCACGGCTCTTGTGCTCCTTTCTTCGGTAAGTAAATTCACTCCAGTGGGGAGTCCCAGAGCGCATCAGTTCAAAGTACAACGTGAAGTGCCGCGATTCTGTTCTGCCTTACTTGTTGTTTTGTGTTAGGTAAATCTCATTTTTTCTTACTTCTGGGTTTTCTGTCACAGTTGTAAGACTGTTGTATATGCATGGAACAGCAGCAATGCAGAGCAGCTTTGTTTTTTTAACAAGTGTATAAACTGGTGAGCAGTTTGTTTTGTGTGCAAAGATGTATTTCACAAATAATGTCATACCAGTTTGGGATTAAATCTGTTGCTTTTTGCAATTTCAGTGAACTTTGTGATGTTTCTTGTGGTTAGCTGAGAATGGGCTGTGACTTTGGAAGAATAAAACAATTTTAATAGAGCTCTTCAGGTACCAGAGCATTGTTTCAGGCTTTTCTCCTGTCACTCACAGACTGGAGGCAGCAAAGGCTATGCATTTGTGGAGTTTGAGTCTGATGATGTGGCCAAGATCGTTGCAGACACAATGAACAACTACTTGTTTTCTGAGAGACTGCTGAAGTGTAAGTAGAAGCTGAAATGAAAATCCTCTGGCATGCAAAGGAAACTTGTAGTTTTTTCAGTTATCTTTTTGGACTGCGTATAGAATCTGAGGGGTTTTTTAATGAAGTTTTGTCCCAAAAGTATTTTCTGTGGGGCTGAGCTTTTCATCGTGTAAAGAACATGCTCAGCAGCTCTTTGGTCACTGCTGCTGTTTTTTTCTCTGGCTCTTAGTGACTGTGTAACGTGAAATCTCAGGGTAAGGTTGCGTTGGCTGTAGAGACAGTTCCTTTCATGGGGAAACTCCTTGGCTCCAGTTTGTAACAGTTGTAGCTGTTGTCCGTAAGGTTTGGCATGAGGAGCTTTTTTGATTAAAGGATTGATGGAATCACTGAGTTTCTCAGACATGGTGACAGTAAAACTTTTTTAGTAAAGGATTATGAGTTACATGCTGTTGTAAAACGATTTTCTGTGATTTTTCTGGGTGAAACTGTTAAAGTGTTTTGTCCTTCCATCCCTCCACCCATCCCTCCATCCCTCCATTTCCCTTGCTGGCTGAGGATGCAGTGCCCTTTCCCGTGTCCCTGAATCGCTGCAGCAGCGTGGCGCTGCAGCCCTGAGCGATGTTGTGTGCGTGCCCCCGGCAGGAAGGGGAGCCCTGCTGTAACCCCGTGTCCCGTTTGGGTGCAGGTCAGTTCGTGCCTCCCGAGAAGGTCCATGAAAACCTCTTCAAAGACTGTGACAAGATGTTCAGGAAGCCCTCGCAGCCGGCGGTGCGGCGCTACAACAGGGTGCGCTCCCTGGTGGAGAAAGCCAGGATGACCAAGCGCCTGCTGCGGAAGGAGAGGCTCCTACGGAAGAAGCTGGCTGAAAAGGGGCTCGACTATGACTTCCCGGGATTTGTAAGTTTGGCATCGTTTCGATCAGTGTGTTAAAGATGTTTCTAGCGTTGTGCTGAGTGCGTGGAAATGGCGTGGTTTCACTGGAGCCTCCTGGAGGCTCACTTGTGTTAGGAGCTGTACAGAGCTCCGGGAATTCAGCGTGGTGCTGTTGCTGGGCTGCATTCCATGTGTCTGTGGAGAAGTAAATAGATAACAGCAAAGGGGAGGTGTTCCTTTTCTTCTGTTGGTGCAAGCAGTTGGATATTCTGTGATTTCATACTGGAGCACAGATCACCGAGGAGCAGAGGGGATTTGCCTGAGCTCTTTGGGAGGCTTTGAAGGCCCCGAGATCAGAGCTTCCATCCACAGCCCCTGCATGCTCCTTCTCTTCAGAGTGCTTGGGTCAAGTACTTGAGTTGTAGGCAATTAATGCTGTTTAACATGGAACGTTTTAAAAATGCACATTAGCACCTTCTCTTGTGTTGCTTTCAGTGTTTTTGTTCAAACCAGGTCACCTCTGTGTCAGTCAGTTTATTACTTTAAACTTATTTGCTGTAGTAAAGAGTTTGTGGTTATGAAACTAAGAATCTATGAACTGTTAAGTGACTGCATCTTCACACAAGTGTGTAGTGATCCATCTGATCTGTCTTGCTTCCTAGGCTGCACAGGCACTTTCCAAAAAGAGAAAAAAAGTTAAAACATCCAAGAAATCAAAGCTGAACGTTTCTTTGAGCAGCCAGGTAAGATGGACCAGTCCTGGTGGTGTCCAGTTCCACCACTCACACTGGGACAGATGTTTAAAGTCTTCAGCTGGCACCTCCATACTGATTTCAACACACAAGAACCTTGGCATTGCTTGAGAGATGTTTTGCCAGAAGTAGCTCCTTTGAGATGGATTAACACTCTTGAATGGGGGAAGGTGATTGAATCCTCTTGGTTGCTTCTCCTGTAAGAGTATTCAGTAGCAAAGGCTTCTGCTGAGCACGTTGTAACCAGCAGTGCCTGTCCCTTGGCATGTCTGCTGTCAGCCTGTGCTGTTTGGCACTCCCTTGAGGCTGGGGTAGTGCAGGGTGCTGGGGACAGGCACCTGTGCACCCCCTGCACCTGTGCTTTAAACTGGGACAACGTGATCTCCTCGATGGAATCCTGTTGGACCACGGTACAGTGCCAACCTGCTTTGATAAAAAGGGAGTTTAATAGTTAATACAGTCTAGTGCTGTCAGTCCCCATTTCCATGCTGTACTGTTCCTCCTACCCCATGCTCTCCAGGCATGGTATTTGGTGTTTTGGAAATGCCAGGTGAAAGTAGCAGTAGGATGAAAGGGAAGTTCAAGTCATCAGGACTGAGATTCGGGATACTGACTGTCTAAAAAGTCTGTAGGGCATTAACATTTCTGTTCTGTTTCATCACTGTTGTGAGCTGGGAGGAGGTGTGTTTGTTTGGGGATTTTTATTTATTGCTACTGGATTTATTTGTGATAATTGGGGCATGGCTGGTTGTGAGGAAGACAGGATAATTCACACATTTTGTCAGCTGAGTTCTCAGGGCTTAGTGAGGTAATGAAGCTGGGATGTTTCAGCTCTGCTGTGAACTTGAATGTGGCATTTCTGTATGCCAGTCTCAAATATACTTCCCTGCCATTGTCTCTTTTCCACTTGACTTCTTCCTTGATGCTTTGAGTCAGGAAATACAAAGTTTGGAAAGCAAATGTGCATAATGACATGTTAGAAAATGTGAATTAATTTCTATTTGCCTTTCACGTACACTTCTTCGAAGGTGACACTTCTGTCCAGAGAAATAATGTCTACAAAAGTAGCTTGTTATGAAATGAAAACAATTTTCTGGAGGAGACCCGGGCTGAAGTGTCTTGTGGTACCACGGGGGCAGTGACAACTTTCTCTGGCAGATGGCTTTGCAGTGAATCCTGTTTTTCTGATCTCTTCAGGATCCTACTCCAGTCTGTACTCCAGCAGTGCTCGAGCGCCGGAAAGCTGCTCAGATGGATGATGACACAGAGGACAATGAAGTAACTCTCAGGCTTCCCTCTGCCAGTGTTAAGAACTCTGGGCAGAGACCAAAGAAGCAGCCAAGGCAAAGACCAAGCCTGAAGAAACAGAAACAGACTTAAAATTTTTGTGGCTGTAGCCATATTTTTCTCAACTTAAAAACTATTGAGGTGGAGCTTCTACTGGCTCTGCTGCCCTGGCTTGGTCCACCCTGCCTAGACTGTTTCAGTTTTTCTTAGTCAAGGATTGTTCACTAATCCTCTTCTATGGTTTAGCCATCAAAGGACCTACGATCTTCTCCACCGTTGAAGATATTCCTGACTTTGTGCTCACAAGTGCCCATGCTGTGACACAGCTACAGCCATGCCAAAATCTTCAGTTAATTTTGTACCTCGTGTCTAGCGCTCACTGTTTGGAAAGAAAATGTGAGGCTGTCCATTCAGAGCTTGTTAATGCAAGCAGCTGTATCTTAAATTTATAATTAATGACAGGTTATTAAAAAATTGACCATTTTTCAACTTCCTTGGCTCTTGGTAATGGTTCTTCTGTTTAACTGAATGTCTGTGTTTTGTGTGAGTTCTCATATATTTACAGCAATTGAGGCTCTTGAGAAGATGCACAATAGTCAGAGCAGTTTTGTTGTCCTTTGTCACTGCATTTTAGTTTCACTGCCTGCATGAAACAAGGGTATCCTCTACTCCAGGAGGTGATAAGCAGATTGAAATATTGTAATAACCAGGAGTGCAAAGGCAGGTTTTTGTCAGCAGAGTTCAGAGAATTGAGCGTTGCTTTTTGTAAGGCATTAAGATTCATTCTTGTTCCAACTAGCTTGTCATTGCAGATGGCAGGTACCTGGTCCTGTTTGAACTGAGAGTTTGACTGTGCAGTTAGAATTTGGATTTGAGTGCAAGTCTGAGAGCTGTAGAAATCCCTGTTTGGATTCTGTGCACATACTTAGCCTTCATCTTTTGTTGTCTGAGATTAAACACTCTAATGCTGTTGGCTGCTGGTCAGGCTTGGCAGAAGATTTCAGAGGAAAGCCCAGGTGATAATAACCAGCTAGGTAGGTGGCTGGCACTAATTCCTTGGCTATTTTAAGAGTTGAAGTCCTGGCAGAGAAAAATTAGTCTAAACCATTTGCCTTGCTGATTCTGATCTCTCTGGTCTGATCACTGGAATAATCATTGGATCATAGTGACATTGTCTGATTGACTCAGATGAGATCACTCTCCTTTGTTGAGGGAGCCACTTGGATGAGTGCATCTTTGTATCACAAGCCCTTGTCACCTTGGGCAGGCCAGGGGAATCTCTTCAGCAACCCAGTGGTCAGGGACACTCCTTGCCTTTTAATGGAAGTGTTGCTGCGTACGTCTGCAGGCTTTCTGCCCTGTGCATTGTTTGATGAGAAACAGGCAGTGCTTGCACCCCAGACCCGTGGGAAATGCGTGTTCAGCTAAGGTTTGAGATACACATGATCACTATGGTTGGCAGAAATTGCAGAAATTGCTTATCTGTTCATATCTGATGTGCAGCTCTTGAAAAACTTCTACCTTGATATCATACAGCAGAGAGCAGCAGAAAAGAAGCAAGATGCATCTGCCCAGAATAGACAGTTTTCTTTTGAAATCCATGTTCCTGACTTTGTTGGGCACATAAAGATGGCTGTTGGGTCAGGATGAACTGGAAATGTGGCTGCGTTTCTCCTGGTGGGAGCTGAATCTCCTGACGCCGGGGGGCAGCACGACTCAGCGGTGTGGCTGCAGCACAAGGGTTCCTGGGAAGCCGCGTCTCCTTTGTAAGGAAAGCTGTCTCTCCAGGCAGTTCGGAGTGAGTGACTCACTCGTCTCTAACACGGCTTGAGAATACATGAGAAACTTGATACTGATCTTAACCAAAAATGCCCATTTCTGTGCTGCTGCTACAAGTGCTCCTTCCTAGGCTGCCAAGTTAAAGCTGCTCTTAAGAAAACTTAGTATATCTGGAGTAATTTCTTTGGTGCAGTTCCACATTCCCCTGAGCCTGAGCATCTCCGTTCCTGTGCTTCCCATTCCAATGCCTGGGCCTGCATTTTGAACCTGGAGTTGCTTTTTTCCCACTCTGCTTCTGTTGCTGTGCTCCTCTCTGTGCCCAGTGTTCTGCCCCTGCCTGTGTCCACTTGCTGCTTTCTTCCATGTTTGACTCAGTGCCTTCTTCTCATGCTGCTTGCAGTGCCAGGGCTGTCCTGTCCGGCTGCATGAGCTCCTGCACGTCCCCTGCACGAGGGACTTTGGTTTCTGCAGGTCTCTTGGAATGGTTTGTGCCTTTAAGCTGAACCCCTGGCTGCTGCTGGCTCTCCAGTCTCACAGGAGTGTGAGCCTTGATGGGAAGACATTCAAGAAAACCGTGCTTACAATAAGGGTTGCTTCCTGCTGTAATTTTCCTTTCCCTTCCTTTTGTTTGTTCATCTTCCTTCAATTGAGATCAGCTTAGATGGCAGCTCTGAAAAGCAAGGAAGCAAAATTCCATGTTGTTTCAGGAAAGCACAATACCCAGGCTACAGCAAGGAACTCTCGGCAGAAGGGCAGCTTTTCTTGGTGATAGTTTCTGTTTTTAGGCTGCCTGTGTTATTAATACACTGCTGTCCAGGGAGATGTACGTAAGCAGAAATTCAGACACCTGATACTTGCCAAACATAGTTTCCATAGCAAGTGGACAGATGTGCTGTGTCATGAGTTATGCCCCAGACCCTGCACTGATTTTTATTTCTCTTCTCTCCAGTCATTTGCTTGTTCATCTTGGACAAACACCTCCTGGCCACTGATTTTAGGGCAGGCTTCAAGTTGTTTTCACTGGGATGCTAGGAGTGTTGAGGCTGTGGTTTCAAAGCATGACTTGCAAGTGCTCTGCCTTTCAGTTATGAATGATTTTGTGGAGCTGTTTTGCTGAACACTCATGCCTGTATTACTGTTTACAAGCTTGAGAAACCTAGGTGCTAGTCAAGCCTGCTCATTTATTACAATTTTTCTGTTTTGCAGGAGGGAGCAGGGTTTGAGTGTTCACCATTTCCTGGCACATGAAGTACTGGAAGTAAAAGAGTGGGGGGTAGGGAGGGTGGGGGAGAAAAGCAGAATTGGCTGCAAGATAGAGAGGAGAAAGGAATGATGAAGCTAATTCTTACCTCTCAAGACAAAGATACTGGTGAATGTGGCCAGAGTTAGACTGCTCAAAATTAGATGCAGTTTTATGTTTTCCTATTTGTTTTGCCTGTTAGATGTGCTGTGGGATGCCCAGGCTACACAGAGCATAAGGAGTGTGCTGCCATCACAGTCCAAGTGCTGGTGCTTGCTCATGAGCCAAGTGAAGAAGGAGAGCAGGCTGGGCAAGTGACACTTGCTCCTGCCAGTACCAAGCCTGTTTGCTTGCATACCTGCCTTTGGAAATGGTTGCAGCCCCGGGGAGCAAGGCTAAAACCTGTCTACAAATGGTTCATGGTGCAAGGGAGGACTTGGGCACGGCTCTGATGGGTGACATGCTCTTCTCTCCAAGTAATGCACCAGCGAGGCAGAGGGGAGCTCCAGCAAATTCCCCTCTCCCAGCTTTCCCTTCAGAGTGCTGGGGAGTTTGGCTCTCCCTTTGCAGTGGGATGCAGCTGGCTGGAGTGGGCTGTGCTGTGTGAGGTGCTGTGCACATCCCTGCAGGTGAAAGCTGGGCGAGCAGGCAACAGGAGTGCAGTGAATGTGATCTCCATTACATGTTTTCCAGAAATATCCGCAAATCCTCTTGGACCAGACTCCTTCATTGTCCAAGATGCTGTTCAAACACATCATTTTTTCCTGAGTTTACAATCTAAACTCCAAATTCTTGAAACCTCTAACTCTAGGCAGCAGTAATCTGCACTTCTTAGCCAGAGATATGCTGGGGACCACCCCAGGGTGCTGCTGGAACGGTGGGGAGGCCCTTCTGTGTGTCAGGCTGCTGCTGGCACTGCTAATGCAGGCACATCCCTCCCTGCCCAAGGCCAGCAGCTGTCAGAGCAAGCTGAGGAAATGGTTAACTGTGTGAGTGAGAATTCCTAAAGTGAAACATTTTCTTCCATGCAGGGTGCAGCAAGGCCTCTCATCACTTCTGCCACACAGCATTAATTAAGCATATGGCAGGAACAGAGATCTTGGCTGCCCTGGGAGGCTTGGAGTAGTTATACACCTGTGTGTCTGTGGCCAGTAAGCATGTGATTCTCCTGTGCTGGGAAAGGAAAAGCTACAGAGAAACTCCTACACAAGTCTTGGCTCTGATCAGGAAAGGAAATGCTGGTTTATCATTGTTCTCAAAGAGGCAGAACTGTGAGGAGTAACTCTGTGGGACTTTGAGACAGCGAGGTGGTGTCTGCACTGAGCCACAGGTACTGGGGTCGCTTCCCTTCCCTGTCTGCCCCATTTGATACATCAGGTGGAGACTGGGGCTTGGCCTGGATTTGAAATTTTTGAAAATTTTAATTTTTTGAAATTTGAAGGAAAGAAACAAATCTCATTTTTATGATAGTGATTTTGGAAAGCCGTGTTCTTTTCTATGTGTTGTTCCAGGGCTGACTTAGGGAAGCCTTGGTGAGCAGGTGCAGACCTGGAAATAGGGCTGCTTGCTCTGCAGTGAGGCATTGCTGCCAGTTCCCCACAAGGGCTTGCACAAACTCCTAGTTTGCTTGTGTATTAGTTTTTTTAAAACAAGCAGGGAAGCAGAGTTACTTCTGTCAGGGTGGCTTCGCAAGTCTGAGAGTGTTGCAGCATTTTGAGGGTGAAGGCAGGACTTGCCCCTCTGCTGTGCTTGCTCAGTTACTGTTGCTCACGCAAGGCAGCTGTGCACTGGGGAGTGAGCAGGGGCTGTGCCAGCTGTGCAGCAGCAAAGCTGCTTTGTCACCTGCAGTATTTTTATTTCTGTTGATGTGAGAGCTGGAAAGGCTCTGCTGTGGTTTTCAGGTGCTGGGCTGCATTTGTAGGTCTGCCTGTTAGAAAAGGGCCGGGTTCATCTGCCTAGAAGTGATGGCAGAGGAAATATGAGACAAATCTATGAAGTTTTCCTTCAGCTATCCCACACAAAGACATAATGTTTGTAGTTTATTAACAGGACAATGCTTAAAGTGTGTTCCACTGAACCATATCCTTAAAAATAAATTCCAGGTTTGGAGCTGGTGGAGCTTTGTGACTGGTCTGGCAGGAGCCATGCAAGTGCCAGGGACAAGTTTCAGAGGCAATATGGATTCTCCTAAGGCAAATCTGTCTGTTGGTGTAATGTCAGTGCAGCCTCATCAGATAAATCACAGCCTAAGTTTTTATCCTGAGAGCCACTACCTCAGCTTTTTCTGCCCATCAGCTCATAATTTTACAAGACGAAATCCTGCCTGTTAATATATAGTACAGAATCAGTTGGTTGTTAAGACTCATTTGGAGTTGGTGATTTGGACAGTTGGGTTGGGTGGGCTGCTGCTGTGTGTTTGCTGTGTTGCCATTCAATGTCAGCCCTCCCATTGCATTCTGTAAGAGCTTCCATTAATTTCGGTAGAAATCTGCATTTGGGGTGAGGGGTGACCTAATCTTTAAAAAGGATCTTAATCCACTTAGTCTCTCTTGCAAAGCTCAGCATTTTTTCCTTGTCAGGAGCAGACTGCATTCCTAACCTTGATGTGTCACTTTCCAGTTCGCTTAATATTTGGGTGAGGATGAAAAGGAAATGTTTTTCAAATATTGAAAGAACCCATGCTGGTAAGGTATGTGCATGTGCAATGTGCAAGTATTAAAAAAAAGGGGATATGAGCATAATTGTGTTTGGATGGTGGAAAAAAGATAAAATAACATCAGCAGATGACCACAGAGAACAAGCACAGGAAGAGGTAAATCCATTTGGAACAGTGTAAGTGGGAAACAATGAGGGAAGCGGAAATGGGGATGAAATGTTGTTCAGTGTAAATTTAAGTGCAAGACAAAATAGGACTCTCATAAGTTTGACCTGTAAATGTCTCTTCCCAGAGGCCCGAGGGCAGCCAGGAAAAATACAGTCTCTGGTGCAAATATAAGACGTGGTGCCCATGCCTTGGCAAGACCAGGGGTGATCTTCCAGGCTACTGCATTAAATCTAGCACAGCTCAGAAAGCATGGAAAACTGTTGCCAGTAGCCTGTGTTCAGTTTTGGGGGGTTTCAGCTCAGGCTCTGGTCACAAAACAAAGAATGCCACAATTAACACTAATTGGTACCTTCCTTGATGTTCGGTCAGGGAGGATGAACCATTCCTTGCCTCCCTGGAGGCAGCCACTCCATGTCAGGGGAAGAAGCCTGTGGGGATGTCGCATGGCTCACAGGACCTTCCTGCCAACGGGAAATCTCAAATCCAACCCAATTCACCCTGCCTGAGGCCTACCTGCTCTGTACAGGATGTTTCTCCTTGGGTGGCCAAATGGCTGCAAGGAGTGAACACACGCAGACGTGCCGGTGTGCACATGATGGGCCTTGAAGCCATTTGCTCATTTCCCTTTAATCAAAACCTTCTGCTCTCGTGTTTTCTTTTCTGTTTGGTGACTGAAGCGAAGCTTCATGTGCCTTCACGTGGGAGTTAAGTGGGTCAGTGGGATGCTTTGTTCGTGGCAGCTCTCACGTGGAAAAAGTCCGATGCAAAATGCTGAGGCTTGGCAGGAAAGTGCCAATTAAAGATAGCGGTGCGGGAGCACATTGTGTGAGCTGAAAGTGCTCAAATCTGGGCCTGTGACAACTGTCATGTGCAAAGGAAAGAACGAGGAATTATTAAATTTCATGTTTATATGAAGTACTTGTGCTTTCCCTGTTTCAGGTGTTGTTCTCTCACAGTATGGAGGAGGAGTTTATTCCCTGTTTCCCAGGTAAGTGAGGGGTAGAAGAGGTGAGTCACACAGGGGGGCCTGTGCCAGAGTGAGATCAGTAGTACTCTGAAGTTGGGTGCTTGGACTTCACCTCATGTTGGCCCATGGTATTTGTGCCAGCAGCAGTCCAGCCTTCTCCTCACCATGGCACTAGGCTGTGCAGGTGATGTGTGCAGGAGATGGCAAAGGGAGAGATGCATTGCTACACTGAATCAAGCAAAGCTGTTCTGCCCCTCAGCCATGCAAATAGTCAAGTTGGGACAGCACATAAAGGAAATGCTAAGCCTGCATAGCAGTTTGCTCAACTCTAGGAAAGCAACCCAGGGACAGCCAGGCTTTGACACTGCTGCCTTCTGCTGTTATGAGAAGCTACATCATCATACTGTCACTCATAAATAAAAACATTTCTCCTTGAAGCACCAGGCTCTCAGATTCCTGAGCAGATGTTGTGCAAAAGGGCCCTGAAGGAAAGGGGAAGAGCAGGTCATTCAGGTATAGTCAGTGTTTCTGCTGAAATAGAGCCAGTCCATCCATCTGCTTCCCACTAGTTTTATTGATGTGTTTTTATTTGAAAGAGCAGTGTTGGTAATTGAAAGCTACATTATCCTTACATTTCTTTATTTTCAAAAGCTTTCTGACTTTGCTTTGCCCTTACTTAGAGTTTTCTGTGCCCTTGCTGCAGATGTCCATAAGTTCATCTCTTCTTTCGCCTTGCAGATGGGCTGTGCTTTCTTTTGCACGTGTATAAGCACACAGCTCCTTGTGTCCAACCAGCCCTTTCTCAACAAGCAGGGAACAGGGTACTTTGCAGGTGGACTGATTAGAGAGATACGTGCAGCTTCACTGGGAACAGTATCCTCTCAGGAGACTTTTCTGCTGCACTGGTCTCTTTATTTTGGAGACAGGAAAGTAAATGGAGATCTTTCAGAAATGAGAGCATAGTAAAAAGTACCTTTTTAAAGGTATGTTATGGATACAGGTACTGCCAAATGCCTGCTGTTGAGACACTGGTAGTGAAGCCTGGTCAAGCAGACTCATGTGATGGTAGCAGCTCCTCCAGTGGTTACTTCAATTTCCTTCATTTAAAGAGTCCTCTCTGCACCCCAGGATGAATCCTCAAGGACTTCTTAGCAATCCACAGTTGTTACCTAACCAGAACTTTGGAGAATCTGAGTTATCCCTGCAGACTGGACTCCACCCAGGAGCTCAGATCTGGTTGCCCTTGGGGTATCCTGCCGTGCCTTCACGGTGGGTTTCCATGGGGAAGTGTCACAGGCAATGGATGTGCAGGTCTGTCACTGCTGTGCCAGAACTAATGCAGAGTGATGGCCCTGGGAAAGCTGAGGGGCTGCGCCATGGAATCGAGAAGAGAATCAAAGAATACTGAGATTAATGTTAGGAAATCTGAAGGGCAAGAATCATAACAATGCTTTCATCTCCTACTTTTTAAAAGTGGGAAGAAAACCTGCAGGTTACAATGTATTTTGGGCTTCTTTACCTAATGAAAACGAGGCTTATGTGACCACTCTGTCTGTCTGCTTCTATTCAACTGTCAGGCCAACCCCCTCCTTTTTCCTTCTCAGTGTTTAGGGGGGAGGAAGCAATCTCAAGTTTCATGAGAAATGGAAGAGAGAAATAATCATTGCCAGCCTCAGGGGAAGGCAGGAGGGAGCTCGGGCGTGGTGTGATCCCTTGTGATGGAGGGCTGCCCTTCCATCTGCACGGGGATACAGCCCTGGAGTAACTCCACCGTGTCCCCTCGGAGGGGAGTGGCACAGGGCACACAAAGGAAGGTAGGGCTGCTGAGAGCAGGGCGGATCAGGGGGACAAAGAGCACAGACCTGTGAGAAACCAGGCATCATTAGTGCTGCCGCTCATGGAACAATTTGGTGGTCTTGAATATAGGCATAAACTGTCCTAAAAGTCTCTGCAGGGAGCAAGGAAACAGCCATGTAATAACAGGGAAAAAATCCAAACATTAGAGCTAATTAGGTGACAAATTTATTTCTGTGCAGATAATTTATGTTCTTTAAAATAAATATGTGAAGAAAACACATAGAGAAAGACTGTGTCCACAATCTGTCAGTTGCATAATGAGGAAGCTTCTAAGTTTTGTGCAAGTGTTGTCTCCCAAGGTCTTGCAACAAAAGAGAATAAAAGCTATATTTTCTATATAAGTTTTACCTAGGAGGGGAGAAAAAAAATACTTTAACCTATGCCAGCTGCATTTCTCAGCATTTTAAACGAAGCTTTAGGCTGCCAAACAGTGACTGTAGAATCACCAGAAGTAAGAATCTGTGAAAAAAGGGCAAACATACAATTATATCAGAAGGCAGTTTTGGGAGATTTCCAAAGTAAATGCCTCTTTATTGTAATACTGAAGAGAATAAATTCACAGCAAATGTGTGATACACAATAAATAATTAATGTGTGATACAAAGTTATTGATTTCTTACTAAAACTAAACAAAATATTGCTTATCATAATTCACCTAACTTAAAACTATTCAGTTTTTATCTCATTTTCTTGCTCAAAATGAAATGTGAAGGTATTTTGGGAACAGAGAGGAAACTATCTAGACTCCCTGAGAGAACTTTGCCTGTAGTTCTGGCAGATCCAGGTGAAGTGGAATGCTTGGTGCTTTATTAATGTACCCATGATCTCTGTCCTCAACTGCTGTTGGGAGACTGCAAAACAGGAGAAGGGAAAACCACTGGAGGAGCTGTGTTTGTAGAACTGCCCAACCAGGAAGGGAAAACACTGGGCACATGGGCTGTGCTTCTCCTGGGAGCAGACAGAGAGGGAAATGGGGACTGGGCAGCCACAGTAGGTGAAGCAGAGCTGTTGTGTCTCTCTTGTGGGTAGTGCTTAGCCAGTGAGGGCTCTCAGGAGATTAGCTGCTGCCTGGGGGTGAGAACCATGGTAATTTCTAAAGCTGGTTTGTAATCACCTGCTTTCAGTTTACTCAAAGCTGGCATCCTTTTAAGATCTAATATCCCCAGCTTTCTCTTGACATCTGTGCAGCCTGTTCCAGCCTTTACACTCAGCCTGTGCCAGTGGCTTCAGCCAAAGTTAGGTATTGCTCTGGAACCTGACGGCAAAAAAGAACAAACTGGCAAACCTAGGATTGTTTGGAGGGGGCTTGCCGAAACTCATTGCTGTGCCAGAGCTGTGAGCCAAGGAGAAGGGCATTATTATTTCACGAAGTTATGAATGAAAATCAATCATTTGTTCCACATCCAGCTCTCCCAGACTCTGCTCATTGGGAACTGCAGTGCTACAGAGGTCAGATGCCTTCTGCAGTGCAGAGGATGAGGACAGTGATGGTTTGAGGGGACATGGAGATTCATTCCCCACAATCAACAGGAGAGAAGCAGTCATGAACCCAGGGAACAAGACGGCCAAATCTTGGTAAAGAGCTTCTGCACAGGGCATTTATTTCCCATTCTCACCTCAGTTATAGAGTGGGAGTACTGCAAATCGTTCTATGAAGGTGAAAGCATTAGTTGCTTTTAAATGCAGCTTTTTAATTAGGGCTGCACAAAGTAGAGACATGGAGTGGGTCTAGCGGAGGGCAACAAAGATGATTGAGAGACTAGAGCATCTCTGGTGTGAGAAAAGGCTGAGAGAAGTGGGGCTGTTGAGCCTTCAGAAGAGATGGCAGGGGACCTCATCCATGTGTATAAATATCTAAAGAGGGATGCTAAGAGGGTGGATCCAGGCTCTGCTCGATGGTACTCAGCAACAGAAGAGGCAACGGGCAGAAACTGATGCACTGGAATTTCCACCTGAACATGAGGAAGAACTTCTTTAGTGTGCAGTGACCGCACTGAACAGCTTGTCCAGAGACAGTGTGGAGTTTCCCTCCGGGATGTGTGGAGTCGCTCTGGGATGGCCGTGCTGCAGCAGGGAGGCTGTGGCAGGTGCCCCGCTGTGCTCCCTTGCAGCCTGAGCACTCTGTGGTGCTGTGGAACAGTTCCTCGCGGGGACTCCGCAAGGAGGGCAGAGCGCGGTCACAGCCGCACGGCCGCGCCGAGCCCTCACGCTGCCTGGGAGTGCCCGGCAAAGCGCGCCGGCCCGGCCCGCTCCGAGCAGCGCCGGAGGCCGGGCAGGGGACGGGAGCGCAGCACTCCCACGAGCACGAGCGGCATTCCCGTTAGCACGGGTGTGATTCCCGTTAGCACGGGTGCGATTCCCGTTAGCACGGGTGTGATTCCCGTTAGCACGGGTGCGATTCCCGTTAGCACGGGTGTTGTTCCCGTTAGCACGGGTGTTGTTCCCGTTAGCACGGGTGTGATTCCCGTTAGCACGGGTGTTGTTCCCGTTAGCACGGGTGTGATTCCCGTTTACACGGGTGTTGTTCCCGTTAGCACGGGTGTGATTCCCGTTAGCACGGGTGTTATTCCCGTTTACACGGGTGTTGTTCCCGTTAGCACGGGTGTGATTCCCGTTAGCACGGGTGTTATTCCCGTTTACACGGGTGTGATTCCCGTTAGCACGGGTGTGATTCCCGTTAGCACGGGTGTGATTCCCGTTAGCACGGGTGTTATTCCCGTTTACACGGGTGTGATTCCCGTTAGCACGGGTGTTATTCCCGTTTACACGGGTGTGATTCCCGTTAGCACGGGTGTTGTTCCCGTTAGCACGGGTGTTATTCCCGTTTACACGGGTGTGATTCCCGTTAGCACGGGTGTGATTCCCGTTAGCACGGGTGTTGTTCCCGTTAGCACGGGTGTTATTCCCGTTTACACGGGTGTTATTCCCGTTAGCACGGGTGTTATTCCCGTTTACACGCGTCTCCGCGCTCCCGGCCCGGCTCCCGGCGGGCGGGGTCGCCATGGCGACGGGGCGCGCGGTAACGGCCCCGCGCATGCGCACGGCTCGCGCTGACCTCACCGCGGTACCAGCGGCCGCAGGGCGGCGCCGCGCCGGCGCGCGGGGCGGGGCGGGGCGGGCGCGGGCGGCGCGTGCGCGCTGGGTACCCCATTCTTCCCGTGGTCAGCGGGGCGCGCGCGCGGCCATGGAGCGGAGCGGGCGCCGCCGCCGCCGGCACTGAGGGAGGGAGACGCGAGAGGGAGAACGGAGCGCGTCCCCCCGGCCCCCGCCCCGCAGGTACCGCCCGCGCCCCGCCGCGGGGGGGCCGCGGCGAGGAGCGCGGCCGGGGGGGGCTTTGTGTGCGGTGCCGCCGCCGCCGGGTGACCGCGGGGAGCGCGGTTCGGGGCGGGGCCGAGCCGCCCGCAGCACCGGCCGGGAGGAGCGCGGTGCCGGCTCTCCCCGCGGCACCGCTCGGGAAGGACAGCGGAGCGGAGGGGAGGGCGGTCCGGCGGGACCGGGGGTGCGGGGGCTGCCGGGGCCTGGCGCGGGGCCGCCCCCCGGCCCCCGCCCTGCGGCCGCCGAGCAGCGGCCGTGCGGGAGCGGCGGTGCCGCGGCCGTGCCGGAGCAGGGGGTCCCCGCGAGAGTCCCCGCTGGAACAAACAGCTCGGCGAAGGAAGGGAGGTGCGGCCGTGCTGCGCTCAGCGAGCGGCGCGGGGCTTTGCTAACGCTTGAGGCTGCTGTGCTCCCGAAAGCATCGTGCGGTTTGGGTGGGTTCAGCCCTTGTGCTTGGCCCCTTTGTGCACATGCCGTGCTCTGCTTCGTTTGTTTCTGGTAGCATTTTTAATGGAAGTTGGGTCAGAA
Source organism: Eopsaltria australis (assembly GCA_034509425.1). Lineage (NCBI taxonomy): Eukaryota > Metazoa > Chordata > Aves > Passeriformes > Petroicidae > Eopsaltria > Eopsaltria australis. The sequence continues at coordinate 1,193,384 of JAVTVJ010000067.1, read as the reverse complement.
CTGTGAGTTTGTGCGAAGAGGTGTGTTGGTCATTGTACAAATCCTGCAGAAATGCTTCAGGGAGATACTGGATCTGAGTAAATAAATTGTAATTATGCGTGTTAAAGGCCTGTGTGGGCTCGGCTTAAGGTGTTTTTAATGTTACATGTCTAAAGATACCAGTGAGGAAGGGAAAGGCTGCCTCCTTCCCCAGTACCCTGCACAGCCGCTTCAGAAGGATGTGGGAAACTGAGGCAGGATAACAGGCTCAGGGTTGTCTGGGAAGCCTGTGCAGAGGTGTGTGGGTTATTCTGACCAGTAGGTCTCTCTGTCCCATGTGGACTTATTTCATAAGTCAGTGTTTAGAAAAGGAGACAAGGTTTAAGTAAAGTAGCATGTGCCAAACCAGTGTTAATAGAGCAGGGATGTGGTCTCCAGCCCAGCTCTTGTGCCAGCATCAGAGACAAATATGTCTTAGTCCACTTTGCTGCTGAGCAGTGCAGCCCATTTCTCTGCATTCTGTGCTCCTCTTGATGCTCCATGGCACTGTTGAAGACAAATCAAAGTATTTCCGCTTGATACCTGGAGACACAGATCCATCATTTAGCTCAGTAATGCTTAGATTAGTTCTCGGAAAGATGTTGGAAGTGCAAGTATTTGCTTCCATGTGGGATTCTGAGTTGGATTTAAGAGGCTTGCAGCTGGAGAGGGGGTATGTTTGAGAACTTGCAATAGGAGTCAGCTTTCTCTTGAGTAAAGGACTACACCCAAGTGCAGGATGGAACTGCAGTACTGTCATATTCAGGATCTTCCTTGTCGTGGCAACACAGCTCACTGTATAGAACAAGCCTTTGTGCTGCAGTCCGGGGTTTGGCAAAGTCGAGCCTTTGCTTGTTTTCTCTGTTGAATCCTGTCAGTGGGACTGAAGCCTGGAAGTTACGAGAGGGACAGAGGAATGACATGTCACCATGGGTGATTCTCTCTGTATTTCATAGTCTCACTTGCTTAATTTTTTTTTAAATTGCTGCCAACACAAATAGATTTTCTTCATACTGATGCCTGCAACATTCCTGTGAAGTCCTTAGAATTTGTCAAGCAGCTTCAAAAGTTTCTGTTTCAAGAAGCAGAATGCCGTGGAGTTATATACTTCAGCCTTGCTTCACTTAGCTGATAACAGGCAGTGTTAAAAGTGATAGAGCAGCAAGGTTTGGAGGTGGAAATGTTTCTCTAGTTCACGTGATGTTCCCCTGAAGTACAGCTGGAGAGAGTGCCTGTGACTGAATGAGTTGGTCCTCCAGGCATCTTTGAGGTTCTGTGGGAATCTTAAATCTATGCTACAACTTAGGTATTAAGAGAACCATATATTTAAACAGCAAAAGTCAAACTGAAATGAAATGTCTCTGTTTCTCCCATATTAATCAATCCTTCTCTATCCATCAGGCACTTTGGTCAGGGCTGTTGGATGTTAAGAGGATGAGAGCTGACAGCAAGTCTGGCCACTTCTGTAGTGATTTACAGCATCACAGAGGAGGATGAGGGCAAGATGTCCTCTACAGAGGAGCCCTCAACAACTTCTGTGTCAGGGGCAGGTCAGAAGAAGTTTCAGGAGGCTGGGCACGAAATGTTCAGATGGATATAGTGACCTTCCCTGCATGTACCTCACCATTTCAACATACACGTGGGTTTTTGTGAGAGTAATGTGGCTTTGAAGCTTGTGGACTGCCATTACAGGTCCCTTCTGGCCTCAGATGACTTTGGATCAGGCTCATGTGTCACCCTGAGTGTCTCATTATCTCGGGCCTTGCCTAGACTAGGGCTGGAGATCTTGTTGGTGTGTCTGGATGGGGCTTGCTGCTGTTCACGCCTCCTTGGCTGGCAGTTGTAATTGAATCTTCTCCTGGATTCTGACAGCACCAGCACACCTTAGAGCAGTGATTGCCAGTGCAGTGCAGGAGAAAATGCTGGCAAGTATAGAAAGGTCTGTCACCTGAGCTAATAAAATAGACTGTCCTTGTCTATTAATTTCTTCAGACTTCAACTTGAGTAAATTCTAAGCAGTCTGACTGTGAGGAAAGGTGTTTGCTTCATTCCTTGATGAAGGAAGTTTTAGCTTTAACTCCCTGTTTGATGGTGTCCACTTCATGGTGCTCTGTTGCTCCATTTCTATCACACCATTCAGTGTTGAAGCTTGCACTATGTGTTTCCTTGGAGCTCATTCAGTGGTCTGGATCTTGTTCACTGGACCAACCTGTTACCAGTTCTCAAAGCTGAGTGAAAGCTTGATGTGAACTGGTTATGAGCTTTGCACAGTGGGATACTGAGGCACATCCATGTTTCTTGGCATTCTGCGCTGCACTGGTGTCTGGGTCTGTCATATATGGGAGAGTTCACTTTCTCCTTTCTGGCAGCATTAGCATTCTTACACCTGTAAACTGCACCACAAAACCCAAATGAACTGGATGGAGTCCTAACTGTTGAAGTTATAGAAGGGCAACAAATGAGTTTTGTCTGAGAGGTTGCAGGTTCTCTCCAAGAGATTTGATCTAAATGCATGGTTAGTGTTTGAGTTCGTCTGGCTTCCTGTTCTGCCCCTTAATCAAATCTCTGCATGTTTGGCTTGCAAGGAGGGAGATGTCCATTCTGCATCCAGAAACAAGTATGACAAGTAGGAGCCACAAAATTAATTATTAGAGAAGCGTCATCATCATTAGTTTATTGTGAGTGGGAAGATTTGAAACCTCTAATTTGTTTCCACTGCCACCAGGATAACAGACTGAACAGCCTAACCAGGCCAGTCCTTTATGCAGTATTTCAGGCTTAATCTGTGACCCTTTCTTTACATTTTGCTTGTAGATACTTTGGATTCCAAGATATTTCAGAAAGCCAAATTGAACCAACAGTAATCTGCTGAGGCAGAGATCTGATCAAAATAAAGTCAAATTTTGACAGGTATTTGAAAGTGCTGCTGAGCAGAAGGGAGGAATTGCAGGTGTGTGTCTGCCTCTTACATGCAGGTGGTTTTGTAGGCCAGAAGTTATTTTAACTATTACTAGGGTTCAGCCCAATTCATGGTGCTGTCAAATAAAACCTCTTTCTGCTCCTCCTTGTCCTGTGCTTCCTCCACCCACTGTTTTATATTACCCTAAAGTGTCATGGTAGCTTTCTGCACTCCCCTGCAGCCTGTGCTGAGGGATTTCTTTGGCCATCCACTTCTGAGCACTTGCTAGTGCCAGTCTGAGTAGAATCTGCTTATGCCTGAGTGTAGAGGGTAACCCTCCTTCCCCTCCCTGGAGCTGAACTGATTTTAGGTCCTGGCTTCTACTCTCTCTCCCCTGTCAGCAGTTGAAATCCTGCTGCTGTGTTCTCTCCTTGGCCAAGAGTTCCCGTGGCAGCCCTGGAGTGGCAGCCCTGGAGAGCGGGGTGGGCAAAGACCCCTGTTTTGTTATGCAGAAAGCTTGTGCTTAGAGAAGAAGAGAGATTGGGCATTAGCTGGGAAGCCTGAAGAGAGACCAAGAAAATAACCTTTTGCTAAAACTGTTGACTTGCAGACTGCTGCATCCCACAGCCAGTGTGCCTTGAGGGCTTGCACCCGAGGTTTGATCTTCTGGATTATTTTTCCGTTCCAACCTGTCATTTTACTAGAAGCACTTGTCTCTCAAGGACTTCCTTCCGGGGTAGTTCTGGCTTGGACTTTTGCACAAAAACTGATGTCTGTGTCATTAGCCAGTTGTATATCAGTAGGAATAACAAGGTTCTGGACGATTGGAGTAAGAAATTTATGTCAAACCCACTGCTCTCTTTAAAATGCAGTTATTCAGATCCTTTACTGGCATGTGATGGTATAGTTTTTTTCTTTTCCCAAAGTGTTATCTCACCCTCAGTTCCCATTGCCCCTGGAGACTTGCTTTGCAGTGACTCTCTGGAAAACACTGAATTCCTATCCTATACCTGTCTGTAAAATAGGAAAGTGGTACTGTACTACTTTTTTCTTCAAGTGATGTACACGAAGGAGATGCTTTCCATCTTGAGGACTGCCTAAATTAGCAATCTTAGCCTGAGGGACTTCATCAATCACAATGCAAAGAGAGATTACAAGATTCAGATTTTCTGTGAAGCCACTTGTCCTGCCAGCAAACTGTGAGTGATGATGGGTCACTGCTCTAATTCTCAGTAGTGTTCTACTTCCAAACCTTGCTTAGCATTTTACCCATAAGGCTACAGGTCAAAGTATTCTTCCTTGTTTTTTTCCAGATGATCCAATATTGCTGCTGGATTGTGGAGGAGAGGGTTAGGATGTGACTGGAAAATTTTGTCCTGCTCTCCTAATTGCTGGAGAAAGGGAGCTGATGCCACTTCCATTCTTCTGGTATGCCACCACAACCCCTTGGGGGGAATGTTTTGCACCCTTGGCTCGGACACCTTGCAGGGCCAAGCTGGAAGTTGTAGAGCCAGTGCTGTATGGTTTGTGTGCCAGAGTCCCACAGTGTCAGAGCTGCAGTCTGCAGGCTCTCAGATAAGGTTAGATCTCTAGAGCGAGGAACAGGAAGGATATTTTCATACACATAAACTCAAAACTCAAGTACTATTCACAAAATTAAGTGTCATGATGACAGTCATGTGTCCTTCTGCCACTGGTCCCACAGGCCCCTGACATGTTGCTTGTAGTACATTACCTTGGAGCCATGAGCTGAGCTGTCTACAAGAGGGAATCCACACAGGGCAGCTCCTGCCATTGTAGGACTTTGAGCTGCATCTTGGCACTTGAAGTGTTAAAAAGGAAGGAGACCTTGAAACCTCATTCTAGACTTGTCCTTGGTCTCAGACAGAGTTAAAACCAAACTAATTTCAGAGAGGGCTTGTATTAGGAAAACAAAAGATGTTAAAGCTCATCTCATTTTCTACCCTGCTCTGGAAGGGTTACTCCCACTCTGCAAAGTGGTTTCATTAGTGTAGGGTATTGGAGTCACATTGAGGTGACCTGTGAGTTGTCTTGATTTGCTGCAGCTTCATTACTGAGGAGATTTTTTTTGAAGATTGTTGCATTGCTGAAATTGGTAGCTCTGTGTGAGGTGTTCGGTTACCCAGGCAGCAATGTAAACCTTTAGTGGAGGCATAAGAATTTCTGCTATCTGAACTTATCTCTCATCTTACCCAGGCTAGGTAATGCAACTTTCACAGCCAGCATCTGGCCTGGAAGGATTGTGTATGGGGTAGAAGGCCATAGTTAGCTTAAGCCCTGGAAATCTTTCAGCTCTCTTCATTCTAGAAATCTGCCTCAGTTTTCCTGATGGCAGTGGATTTGTGCCCTGATATGGGTTGGTTACTGTCTGTACCTGTGAATATGAACCCCTTAACAGACTCCAGGCAAGTTTCAAGACGAGCAAGTATTTAGCAGAGTCCTAGCAAGCCTTCAGCCAGGCCTGGCTCTTCCAAGGATGAACTGCCTCCAGCAGTAGAGTTTTACCCTGCTTTAGTGTGGCCATCACTGTGGCAAAACAAAGAAACCCTCCTTTGAAGACCTTCCTGAAAAGAAACTGCATCCACCGAGTCAATGCTTTGCTTATCAGCAAGGTTGGACTGAGTATTGGTGGCACTGGCACTGTCTGAGGACAGTTAAAGTTACTGCATGGGGCGTGGGAGGAGCGCATCCAGTGCTGCCAGAGACACTTGGTACAGGGAGATAAGCACGGGGCTGTCCCGCCAGCTAATTAGAAAAGCATGAGTTGTCAGTCTGGAAATCTAAGATACCATCTTTGGATTAGGGAGAGGCTCAAGTACAGGGCAACACCAAATAATGATTTAAAACAATCACAGTGGTTGTGTAATATTCCCTGGCACTAAAGAAACTTTATTGCCTACTTATGGATACAGGTGAACAATTGGGAGAGCCCATGTGTCAGTTGCTGGGTGGGTATTTCCTACAAACTCCCTTTGGCTCCAGAGTAATGTTGCTTTCTTCTTCAAGTAGGACACTTGATGTTATTCTTGCCACCTCCTTCTCTCGGTGTTTGAACGAGCGCAAACACTTTGAGCTGCTTTATTCACGGCTGCTTGCGCACCCCAGGGAAGAGCAGGTTTTATTGAGTGCTTGGTGATTGTAATACTTTATAGAGGCCTGACAGCCATCCCCTCTGTACTGGTAGAAGCAAAAATAGAGAAGTGGACAGAGGGCTGAGAACTTCCACCCTTCCTGCAGAGCTGCAGTTTGACACTGCCTTGTTGATGAGATCTCCACTTAGTCTTTGCAGCACATGGTTTCCAGGTGCTGTTCTGATAGCTCCGAGCTTCTTGCCCAAGGGGTTTGGCTGGCAAACCAAGCTAGTTATGTGTTTGCACTGCCCACCTTGCAGACGTGGTGAGCTACTGCAGGTTGCATGCTGGTTGCTTTTATACTTTAAAAAATTGTTCCATTTGGCTAGGGTGGAGATCTCCTGAAGGAGGAGAGCTCTTTGTTGTGGAAAGTCAAGGTCTGTCGAATATACCTTGAACTAATTTTAAACTGAAGTGACTGTGCAATTAGGTTCTGAGACCTGTGAAGAAGGAGGTTTGTTGGTACAATTGTGTTGCTGTATTATTTCTACAGCTGTTGGGCTACAGCTAACCATGTACACAAAAAAAGGCACCAGTGGAGTGCGGTCATGTTTACAAGTTGGTTACAAATTAAGCTTGCTGGCTGGAAGTCGAGAGATACAGTCAGAAGGATGACTGGAAAGAGCTAGTTATTGAGTGGTGCTGGCACTTGCCTCCAGTGTTGTGAGTGGCAGCAAGAGGCTTGTCTCTGCATGCTTGTGTCTGGAGCACTTGTCTGAGGAGGTTATGGACTGCATTGACTTTTTGGCAAATGGGGATGACAGTGAAACATGACAAAGATGATAACCTCATGTCTAGAGCAGAAGAGAGTGGAACATTTTTAAAGTCAAATAGTTATATTGGAAGAACTCCCAAGGATAGGCAGGACCCTAAGAGAGTAGTAACACATTTTTTATGTGCTTTCAGGTTTCCTTCCTTGCAAGAGGAAGAAGATTCAAAATTTCTTGTGAAGTTATCCTAAGATAAAGTCTTACTTGAGAGTTGCAAATCGTGCACTTTCACTTAGTCTGAGGTCACTGGTGTTCTAAGTGCTGAAAAAAATTCTTTGACTTAAGGACCCGGTTTAAATTTGCCACAGCATCTTAGATAACAAGAATTTCCTTATTTCTATTTGGATTCATTTATTCTATGTGTCAAGCCAGTTGCTTTACTGTGAATTGTATCAGCTTTTAGTAGTAGTAACTAAGTGATAGTAGTAACTAAGCTGAGTAACTTTGGGCTGTTTGGTCTTCGTCAACTTTCCCCTTTAAGTTCATCATTTTGGGCTCCAAGGCATTAAACATAAACCTCTCTATAGCAGCTTTCTGCTGGATGGCTGTTGATGGAAAATGTGGGTGTTATGAAGTACATCGTTTTGTTGGCTTATTAATGAAACAGAACTTTTTTCCAATGACAGAATTGGGGTAGCTTTTTCTCTTGGATTATTTTGTCTACATGTTGAGCGTAGCCTGTCTCTTTGAGGGCAGACTACAAGGCTTGGGGGAGAATTGGAGAACACCCTTGCTCTGGAGCTTATACTGGCAACCCTTCTCAAAACTTGGAGGAGCTCCAAACACAGGACCTGTGCCACTGAGTTATTAATTTTGGATTCTGCGTGACTGTTCTTCTGTGGGAAGAGATTGTACTCAACATCCCTGTCCAAAGTTGTTTATATGTTGCAACATTAGCTACCTGAAAAGTCCACAAACAGAAGTAGACTTGGGCTGAGATTGTGGCTTTGTGTTTTTCAAAACTTGTTATGTGGGGAGTGATGCCTTTTTTCTGGTCTTAGGAAATAAAGGCTCAGACACGGTGAGAGGGTTGGGGGTTGTTTACCTCGGTATTTTAATAGGATCCCATTCCATGGCTTCTGCCGTCCAGGTAGAACGCGCCGCAAAAGCCCCGTCCCCCCAGTCGAGTGTACAATTAAAGACTCCACACATTAGCATATCTACCAGGAGGGCCCAATAAGGGGCCTGGGTGGGCTAACTTCTAGTTTACAAAATCTGTCCTACTAGGAGACCTTGAGGGCTCACGAAAACAGGGTGTTTGGTCTTCTAACTCTATGTGGCTTCAGGGGTGTTTAGTCTACCAGCCTCCTAAACACCATGAAACCAGGCTAAACTATCACCTAAAGCATCACAAGGATGCATGCTAATACTTGTGAATATAGGGAACAGGGTACGACATATTCAGGAGAAAAAGCAGAAAAAATCCCTCAGGCATCAGGAGCATCTGCCCAGATGATTGCAGACTTGGTGGGATGCAGCAGCTATATTCTTCATTGTCTGGCAGGTTAATTTTTTTGTCAGCTTGGGTCTTGTTTTTCTCAGGTGGTGTTTTTTCCACTTCCTTCTTTTGGGAAGGGGGGAGTCAACAGACTTCCTAATATGTGTAGAAAAGCTTTTTTTTTTTTTTTTTTTTTTTGAAAAGTGCTACTTAAACACCTGTTAGCTGGTAGATGCAAGCCTCATTGAGCTTTTCCTTTTGGCTTCCTGTTACTGTTTTCCCCAGGATTCAAAGATGTTTCTGGCTCTTTTTCCCTGTATGCATTTGATAGCAGTGCCATAATGTATAGTGGATCTTCAGGCTTCAGTCCTCAAGGTTGTGACACAAATTTGCTATTCTTTAGTGCACCATGATTTTCATCTTATGTCTTCCTTCATGTGTTTAAAAAGCGAAGAGCGTGGAGAGAAATTTATTGACATTAGTATGCTTTAAAGATTGTTTCTGTGCTTATAGGCAGAGACTTATAAACTCTTTAATGAAAACCACACAGAAGGCAGACCTGAAACTTCAAATGCTTATTTCTCATGGCAGTATGGCCAGCTGATGGTTTCTGGATGTGTTGGGACTTGCCTCTGTGTGATGTTAATAAAAAATGGCTATTCTGTGGTAGCTAGCACTCACTCACTCACACCCTTCTGTAATCTGAATTTTCAAGTTTAAGCAAGTTCTACATTTCCATTTTAAAAGCAGTAAGGCTTTCTTCACCATCTATCCAGTTTAACAGAAGAGTCCCCTTTTGAACATGTGTGCAGCTTCTGGAGTCCAGAAACAAACTGCTCAGCTAACTTGAAGGGTTTCAGCTAGAATGTGGTAGCAGTTTAATGCCAGTTCCCTGTCCCTTCTCCAGTAGCTCCGTGCTAGCAAAATGTTCAGTAAAATGCTTCCCTGCTATGTGAAAATCCTTCCACTGGATATTTAGACACTGCTGTGTGTAAGACTGTCTCCCTTAAGTGGAGTGTCTGCAGCAAAGAGCAAGACCAGCCTGTGCTAGAGGGCAGGGCAGGGACCAGTATTCAAAGCTGCAGACAGGGAGACCTGGGTGAAAACATTTGCTGTGCTTGTACAATTGTGGACGTGGCTCTGGTTTTGTGCCTGTGCTGCCATGGGAGTGAGTGCCATGACCTGAAACATTTTGTTTGAGGATGGGAAACGTGGCTCTGGTTTTGTGCCTGTGCTGCCAGTGCCATGACCTGAAACTGGGAAAGCTCAGAGTGCTTCAGATTTGGTGCTAAATTGACCAACTGAGAACCTGTAGCATCAGTAGAAGATGCAATAAAAAAGGCAATGCTTCCTTCTAGTGTGGAACTTCCTTTTAGAAAGAAAAAAGGTGTTAAGAGTACTGATTGGAGGGAGTGTTGACAATTTTAGAATTTAAAATAAAATCCCTCTTGAGGTGACTTGAAATGAAATGGTGGGAGTTTAGTGTGTCCTTGAGATGGTTTAGGCTGGGGTAGGGGTAACAAGCAGTAATCTGTCACAGCACTAACTCAAAGCTTGAGGTGCTGTGTGTGCAGTAGTAGCCAAGGCTTCCTTGCTGCTCTGGGGGTGAGGTTTTGCTGGCAAAGGAGGGAGCTTAATGTACAGCCATGAGCAATCCCTTCTGGCTCAGGGTAGGATTTGCCTGGCAGTTGGTTGAGGTGAGTCCACTGGTTTACAGAACCAGTTTTGATGCCCATCAGCCAGTGGGGATTTGAGCTGGCTGCCTGGAATGGAGGGACCTGCACTCTGGTGACTCCTGCACAATCAGTGTGGGAAGCTGGGACATGTGTGGCAATGCTTGTAGGGTTAGGGAAGCTGAAGGCCTCAGAGTTGAATCTAGATGCTATGCTTGGTGGTGGTAAGATGTGGCCAAGGAGGATGGGGATGAGGTAATGAACTGAATAGTCTGCTGTGTAAAGGGTGCTTTTGTTTCCAGGCTGGGGTTCTTGTGTGCATCTCATCTGCTGTTGGGTCCACTTTGCTTTATTAAGACCTTTGTGAAGGCCTTATTTGCTCAAACAGAAGGTATTTAGATTTGCTGCCCCAGTGCTTCCAATTAGTGCACTTGTGCCTCCAGCTTCCTTCCAGTTGTTTATTGAACCAGGTGTCTGCTGCACAACCTCTTCCCTTGCTCTGAGCTTGACCTGCTTTCCTCATGTTGGCGGAAAAAGTAGGGCAGATTTTTAGCTTTGGGTATTATTAGTCAGGAAACAAAAAGACACCATGGGTTTTTATCACTCGCTTCCTAAAAGAGCTAACCTGTGGTGAGGGAGTGCTTCAGGAAGCACTGTGGTGATGCCAGGAGCCCTGGCTTGTGGGAAGGCAGAGGACAGGCCCCTTAGTCTGTTCCCTGGATGCCTGGAGGGATTCATTTGGCTGCAGATGGAGGGATAAAAAATGTCCTTAATGAAGTCTGTGGACTAGAGAGTTTCTAGGATTCAAGAACATAACCAGAACCCAAACATACAGCAAATTTTTTTTTTTTTTTTTTTGCATAAGCCAAAAGCTTCTGAGGTGATGCTGTGCCTCTGAGTGGCAGCAAAGTCTGGCCCGACCTTCCTTGTGTGTGGCCTTGGTTGTCAGAACTGCATTTAAAGTGTGGCAGTGAGTGCTGTTTCCTGAACACGTGTAGTTGGGATGTAACAGAATTCAGCCTGGAAACAGCTTGAGCACCTAGTTTTTGTAAACTGATCATTTTACATTCCTGGAGCCCTGTGTTAGTGCTTTATCTTGCTGACCAGCTGATGACATTGATTGCTGAATGCCAACAGTCAAAACAGGATCCAGACCTCTTCCTGCTTTCACTTAAAGTAGATAAGTTTTCCTGGTGACCTGCTTAAAGATTTTCTCCCCACCTTTTTGGGTGGATGGTGGCAGTTGCACTAATACTGATTATCAATCAGCTGTTACTTTAAGCCATAGATTTACTGTCTGTCACTAAAACTTCCAGGGAACTGATAGGTAACTGCTGTTGTAAAGAACAACCAAAGGTTTTTGTCGTGACCTACCTTGTTTGATTCCTTAAAATAGACCAATGCTGCTCATATTTGACTTACCACAGCTTCACAGCTGTATATGAATAACCTATTTTGTGACATGCTTTCAGTCTTTTTTTTTTCTTCAGTCCTAATTTAACCTATAATACTGTTCTTTTTCATTTCTTTCAGAATGGACTGCTGAATTGGGATTTATTGCAGACTCAACTGTACAGCGCTGCTTGTTGCTTCATCTCTCACTAGTTATTTAAATTGGACTTTTAATATCCTGCCAGCTGCTGTCCACACACACATGGTGCATTGTTGCCATTCTCAGAATTGCATCTTTGAAACCCAGGCCCTCAGTAACCTTCATCGAAGAAAGAGGCGACCTCCTGCGTACATTTGTAGAGGGAGTTTTTGGCCCTCTGGCTGCCCTCTGGCTTTCTGGCTGGTGCTGTATTCCTGAGACACCATGGAGCCCAGTATGGAGTACTGCTTAGCACAGGTGCTGCAGAAGGATGTTGGAAAAAGACTTCAGGTTGGCCAGGAATTGATAGATTATTTCTCAGATAAACAGAAGTCAGCTGATCTTGAACATGATCAGACTATGCTGGATAAAATGGTTGATGGACTGGCCACTTCTTGGGTAAATTCCAGCAATTACAAGGTAAGATTTTGTCATGTGGAATGTGAAGTTTCAATGTCAAGTGCTACTTGATCTAAATGAAAGCTAAATAGTAGACATTCTATTGTGGAAGCTGGTAATTACACTGAATCAGTGATTGTTGTTCCATATCTTGGTAGTTGATAGCTGCTATGATATTGAGGACTTAAGGCAGTAAGAATTCAGTAAATGGTGTCTTAAGCACAAGTGGATTTACATTTGGTGTTCATAGTTTGTGATATCCTGGTTTGTTTGTGTAGCCTGTTAGCTGGTGGCATGCTTTGATCATCCCAGTATTTAGCAATGTTCATGATTTCCTCTCATACTAAAAGGTTTATGAAACTGAAAAACCATATATGTTTTCACTGTCATTAAACCTTGCAAGACTTCTTTTCCTGTTTTCTCTGGGCAGCACAGATCAACTGTACTTAACTCAAGAAAGATAATGCTGTGTGTATGAGTCTTCTGTTGAATTTGATAGCGTTGAGATGAGTTGGTAGGATGTGGAGCTCCACTGCCTTGATATCCCTGTCATATTACTTCATCTCCCTACAGGTTTAGAGAGGGAGTTGTAGCACAGCTAGATACTGTGGGAGTGGGGAGGGATTCTCAGCTGTGACTTGGAAAACTCCTGTCCTGGTCTGCTCATTAGGCTCTCTGGAAAGTCTAATAGAATATTGAAGCTATTGTGTGGGAGGTAGCAGTGTTCCTTTTTGAAAAGTGCTGGGGAATCTCAGAGTGAGAGTTCCTATAGAGCTTAGCCTAAAGGTGTTTAACTGAGGGTTGTACTGGAGTTCACACCTGTAAAAGTGAAGAAGGGACTGGCTGTATAGGTTGTAAGTACTCTGGAGCTCAACATACTCAATTTAAATTATTTTTAACAGAAATTTTGATTGGGAAGTTGTGACAGTGCAGAGTATTCTGCACAACTGCATTTCTTTCTTTTAATTTTTGTCAACAAGTACCTGTTGTAGAAGCTGTTTGGCATGTAGGGAATAAAAACCCCAAAACACTAAAAGCAGTATTACCAAACCACCAAAGCTAATATGGTCTCAGTGGAGGATCCGTTCTGGTGGAGCACATGAAGAAATTTTTAGCTTGCTGTTGTGAACAAGCAGCATACATACAATTTTCTGAGAGTGTTGCATATTATTATTTCCCCTTTTTTTGCTGACTGGCTTTCTCTTACAAACTTCCATGATTCTCAGTGGAAGACTAACCCACGCACAGTAAAATTGAAGTTGTTACAAAATGTGCTATTTGCATGGATTTCATGGAGTGATGTGGATCACAGAGCTCTGCAGTGCTTTGCAATCCCAGTATCACACTCAGTTTGCAGAATTTCTATTCAGATAACTTGCTTGTCTTCCCTCTCTTTTGTCTGTTGAACTACACACTTACAATGCTCTCCGTGGTACTCATTTTCCTGTAACAAACTGGTGGCACTTCTGTACTGCACTGACTCTGTTCCAGAACTCATGCTGCTGAGCTGGCTGTTCATTAATGTGTGTGTTCTATAGATAGCATTTGCTGTGATTAATAAGTTCTAGTAAGCATAACAGAGACATGTCTCAGATGTCTGGAGGGTGTTTTCTCAGTGAATGGGTATAGTAGGAGATGTGAAGCCTTTAAATGGGGCAAGCTGGCTATGTGGAGGTCAGTGATGTGGTGAAGTTTGCTTCAGGATCCAGCCAAGGCTTTGTGAACCCTCTTATGCCAATCTCTTCCTTTTGTTTTAATACCTGCATCTGCATTATTGTTGCCTTTTTTCCTGACTGCTTGTGGGGTGGGGGTTTGGAAGCTCAGCTTTGTCTGGTGTGAGAGAGCACGGGGGGCTGGTGTCATTGGATCCAGTTCATGGATTGTTGTGTCAACTTTAGGAGTGAAAGGCCAAACATCACTGCCCTAGGATAGCCATCTGGAGAGCTAAACTGCAATGGTCTGGTCACAGTGGAAGAAGCTGAAATATTTGTAGTCTTCCTCTTCTCACCTCAGACTCTTAATTTGAAAAAAATATCACTTTAAAATGAAGATTGATATCATCTGCATGACTTGAAATTTCCTAACACTTTAGTGATAAAGTGTGTGCTCTCAGAATAAGACTGAGTTTGGATAACAGACCCGTTATCTTGGGACACCATCCAGTTGATTCGTGGCTCCTGCCTGTCTAGGACTCCTCTAACTAAACACTTTTACGTATGTGTTATCACCGAGGAAACATCAGCAAACCAGAGAATTGACATCTCTAAGGCAAACCAGTTCAGTTTGGATTAAAAGGAGCTTGAACTGATGATGAAATTGCACCTATGCAGGAAGGGCTTAAGCTGTCTCCCTCATTGGCATACAAGTCTGATCTGGTATGTCATTTTCACCATTGACCTTTTTAGGCTTTACTGTTTTTCTGTACATTGCTTCTATTTTTTCATGACACTATTTTGTGAAGTCCTTGACCTCAGCACCATGAGTGTAGACAATGGAATCTTCTTTTTCAAGAGATTCAGGAAACAAAAGAATGATGGAGGGCATTTTTATGCTTGGTGCTGTCCCAAGTCTGTTAAAAACATCATGTGTAAAACATAGTGAGGCCTAAGATGCTTCTGATAGCACTCAGTACTCTGAAACTCTTCTAACAAATGGTCTTGTGACCTGATCACTGGTTCCTGTGTTGTAACAGGCAGCTGCCTTAGGTGCAGAAGGCACTTGCTAGTTCAGGATGCTTTTCAAGTCAAGGAAACATAAAGGTGATTATATGGAACAAGGCACTGAGATCCAGTGCAAGGCCATTTGCATGTTTGTGCTTGCCAGGAGTGTGCTTGAACTGCACCCAACAGCCATGAGGCTTGAGTTTTCTCAGCAGTACTTACCTGTGTGTAGAAGGCAAAAGAATGGTGCAGAGTGAAAAGATGAATTCTCTTGGGAGCTCTTACTCCACTTCGGAGCACAGCTGCTTTGAGCAGACAGCCTGTATTTGTGTGGGCACTAGGAGCTGTGGATTACATCAGTGAGGTTGGGCTGGGGAAGGTATTGCAGGATGCTGCAGACCAAAGAGGAATTCTGCCTCGGGTCTGTTTCTTCATTTTGTGCTTTGTTTGCTTGGTCTGTGCTGTTTCAGGATGGTGGTTCTGCTTGACTCCTTTTCTTCCCCTGCTAAGCATAAAAGAGTTATTTTGCTGAGCTTTGAATCTCTGAACAATACTAAGGCCTGTGCAGAGCTGTCTGTCTTGAAACATGATGCAAAACAGCCCAGCAAAAAAGCTTCAGCATTTCCTCTCAGGTTCACAGTCCTATGGCAAGGGGAGTGAAATGGTCAGTAATCCCTTGATGAGCCACCTCGCTTTGAGCTGCAGTATTTAGTAATGCCGATGTTAAGTGTGCAGGATCTCCTGGCTCATCTGTGGCTGGTGAGCCTTTCTCAGTACCCAAACCGTGATGTGCCACTGATGTTTCATATTGAGGTCTACTGTAAAGTAATATGTCCAGGATCTTAAAGTAGTTTTCAACCAGCCTGATATTCTCCTAGAGGTGAACTGAGAGTGTTGGGCAGTGACCTTCTCTTGCCTGCTTCTCCTCATGAGTATTGGGAGATGAGGTCTCTTGCACCTTTCTTTCCCCTGGAATGTGTTGCCTGTGCTGTTGGAGTTGAGGTTTCCAGTGGAAATAGCCCTTGTTATTGCAGAATTTTTTTGGACGAACATCCAAGAGGATCCAAGAGAGAACTTGAAGATTGGTGGTGACAGAACCTTCAAGCAGATCAAGGTCCAACATAGTGAAGAGAGATTCTATTCAGTGTTTCCATACATTGCGGAGTGGTAGGAGAGGCCAGTTTGAAGTGAAACTGGATGGAAGTTTGCAGTTAGGAATTGAATGAAGCTTTGTATTTTTTTCATGCACTTTGGTAAGTAGTGGCGCTGCACTGCTCTCACTGGACAGGGTTTGCTTTCCAAGGAGAGCATCTCACCTGGCATGGGATGGTCCCTTTGTCCCAGTGCAGCTGGGTCTGTTTGGGGCTCTGTGCCCAGCAGCCTGCAGGGCTGGGTTTTGCCTCTGAGAGGCGACTTAGGAGCTGACATGGTTAACAGACCCCCAGTCTGAGGGCACATCCACAGCCTCCTGCTGTAGACTCAGTCTGTCAGGGCAGGGCTGTGTCCTGAGCTTTGTTTGTGTTCTCGTATGCAGCGCTTCAGATTTGATTTGTTTAGATCCCAGCTGATTCTGTTACTGAGAGAGACATCATGCTCTTTAAAGTAAAATGTAAGATGTTAATGAGAATTTTTTTTATATGGTGAAATATTGCACAGATATTTTATTTCCCCTGACAAAATTCCTAATAGCATTAGAGGAAGCAACCTTCCATTCTGATCTGTTTCTGAATATCAAGCATTACAAGAGCACATTTCACTGAGCTGAAGAGAAATAAAACTTACATACATAAATTAGCTGGCTTTCTTAAACTGTGTATTGAATAATTTTTTTTTTGCTTGCTAATTGAGGGGTAGAACAGATGGTGCAGGCTTAGTTTAAAGTGACATCCATTAGAGTTACTTAGGCTGATGAATGGTTGTTCACTATAAGCATACATTTGTTCTCTATACCATGTTTATTTTGGTTGAAATTCGGTAGAAGAAATCCTGATTTAAGACATAATTATCATGCATGGTTATGGGTTTATATGATAATTTGGTGAGTGTGTTTTGTTGAGTATTTAATGCATGGAGGAAAAGGACTTCACCATCTGTGGAAGAAAAAGAGACTTGTAAAGGGTTTCTAAGCAGCTGCTGTTAGCTGCTGAGTTGTGAGCTGCTGGGGGTGCATGGAGATCAGTCACGTATATATTCATCTATCACTTTCATCTCTCTTTACCATGAAGCTGAAATTGCTAATAAAAATGAATTAAATTAGTTGTGATGCACAAAAGATGTGAGAAAGGGACTATGGAGGAGAAGTGATCTTGAGATCTGTACTTGAGAGTAGAGCCCATTCCTTGCATATGCTCATATTGCAAAAGGTACCTTGGCAGAAACTGCTTTTGATGACTTTCTTTGTGGGGAGAAGTTACCTTAGGAAGGGCTAAAGAGTGATTCAGTTTGAACTGCATCTGTGGAATGTGCCCAGTCCTTACTTTTAGGCTTCTGTGCTGGCATGCTCCTAATAGATGGGTTTTCCTGCCTTAAACTTATGGAAGAGCAGAGTTTTGGCTCCAGGATATCCAGTTTCCTGTAGGGATTGATGTTAATTCCCAGTCCAGCTGATCAGTTGTTTTTTCTCTGTCTCTAGTAGCTGGGCCTGCCTTCCCAACACTTAACTGCTCTGTGTGGTAATTTGATTGGATTAAGGTGCAGCTCTTACCTCTATGGTATCAGCAGTGTGGGGGGTGCCACAGAGGGTGCAGTGCAGAAGAGAAGATTGTTACAACTGGAATAGATCAAATTCAGTACTAGTTTAAGACCTTTGTATTCAGGGCAGGGGAAAAATTAACTGCTCTAGCAAGTCAGCATGTAGAATTTCACTGTGGCTTTTTCTTCATACTTAAAAAGTAGTAATGACTGGTGTAGCAGGAAGGATTGTCCTTTTCTGGCAGCAGTGGGAAGAACTCTAGTGGAGCAGTAATACTTTCTCGTTGTTTTGTGTGCAATGTGGATTTGCTACTGGTTGCATAAAACAAAAGGTTTGTGAACCTGAGTGTACCAAAGAACAGTATCTTTCAGTTGTTTACCAAGGTATTACCAAAGCAAATATAAATAATGAGAACCTACAGGATCCCAAGGGAGTGTGAAGAGTGCAGACAGTGTTGAAATAATTAGGACGGAAGTTTGTTTCCACAGTGGCACATTCAAGGTCTGTCTAACCTCTTTTCCACTGGCTTTAGAGCTTGATATCCAAAACTCATTCATGTAATGGAGGGGAAAATAACACTGTCCTGAGAAGAAAGGTAGCTTTTAAAAACCAAAGTGTATTTCCTTTGGGTCACCTGTTTCAGAAGTAGTTGAAACCTGGAGCAGAGTCCTCAGGTGTCCCAGAAGTGTCTGCAACACAGCAACCTTACAAGCCATAATGACGTGCTTTAAACCAAGTAAGAGTTTGCCATTCACTAAAACCGCTCCAACGATTTTCATCTCTCTTGTTTTCACCGAAGCAGACTGAGTCTAATTGCAACACTTACTTGGATTTAATTAACAGCTTGATATCCTGTCTCTTGGTGGCCCATAGTGGATGATGAGAAATAAATGGATCTATGGGATACAAAGTAAAAGTCTCCCTTGCATATCACTCTGGTTTATAGAGGATTGATTCCCTGGTTTTGTTTGCTGACCAAATCAAGTTCCTCTAGGATTTTAGTGCAGGGACTAACAAAAGTTGTCTGGGGCTATTTTTTTTTCTTGTTTGTGTGATGTGTTATTTTTGGTTTGTTTTTTGAGTTTTTATTTGCATGTGGTTTTGGGTTTGTTGGTTTTTTTTGGTGTGTGTTTTTTTGGGGGAGGGTAGTTTTTTGTGTTTGTTTGGGTGTTTTTGTTATGTTTTTGTTTTGTTAGATATGTTTTCTCTTGTTTGGTAGAGTGACTGCCTCAGCATTGGCAAGGCGAAAAAGGCTTTCGTTCGGGACTGGGAGTCTGGGTCAACACACAACAGACTGTACCATTGTGGTTACTAAATTGAGAGGATAAAGCTATTCCTTTAATGCTGGTGTAGTGTTTCATTTGCAGCACTTCAGTGCTTGTCACCAGGGTTTATTAGAGGTCTAAGAGAGTTAGCCAGCTCTCAGAAAACCTTGGCGTGTATTGCTTCACTGCAGGCTAAGGGTCACAGCTGATGCATTGGTGGAAAAGGCAGATTATTGGGGATTTATTTTCATGGGATAAGGGTGTACTAATGCTATTGTAGAGTGCCTTATTGGGCCCTTCTGTGGCATGTGTTCTACAGTTCTTGTTGCCTGTCTGCAGGGAAGGAATTCAAGCTAGAACAGGTGCAGGCAGGGAAGGGCTAGTGGGGTGTTCAGGGTATTGGAGAGCCTGCCTAACCAGAGGAGACTGGAGGTTTGGCTTGTTTGGTTTACAGTATGAAGGCTGACAGGGAATATGACTGCTGTCTATAAATACATCAGAGGGGTGACCGTCAGGGAGGGGAAAGAACTCTTAGATTTAAAGGGCAAGGTTAGCACAAGAACAAATGGTATAAACTGGCTGTGAGTAAATTTAGGCTGCATGTCAGATGAAAGTTGCCTGCAGAAAGAGCATTAGAAAACTCCTGGAGATTAATAGATAAGGACAAGACATTTGGTTTTAGGATAGATCTTGCCATGATTTTGAATAGTGTATGTACAGTGTAGAGTAACAGGATTATGCACAGTGATAGGGCAATTTTGTTTCAGTCCTTTGTGTGGTAGAACAGATATACTGTGCCTTAAACTGCTCAAACACTTTAAATAAAATATTTTAAACAGTGTACTGGTTTTGGTCCTCAGAAATCCCAAAGTGACTTACAGAGACTGTTCATGTAGTGCTTTTACCTCTGGAGTAAAATTAGCAGTCATTTATATGCGTGTGGGACCCATCTCCCTTCATGTTTAGTAGGTAGCAGGGTGAGTAGGAGTGAATCCTCACTTTCCCTAACATGACTTGAATGGAAAGTTAGTGTCAGTGCTGGATTTACCGGCACTTTGATTTTTGTTTTTTGCTAGTCTCTAAATTCTTCAGTGGAGTTTTGTTGTCCTCTTCATGCTGAAAGAAATATTCATCAGCCCCCAGGGTCCTCCCACCAGCACCAACCTGTTAGCTTCTCCAGTGAAAGCATGCACATTCTTCCATGTCTTCTTTGTGGGTTATTCCTTGAAGTTGTCTTAAAAGCTGTTCTTGTCTCACTCTTTTAACTTCCACAAAAAAATTTTCTACTGAAAATCTCACTGTCAGTGGGCTCTAGTTGCCTCTGACTTGGTCTAGTTTTAATCAAGTAATTTTGTAAGCAGGGAAGTTGTATGAAGTCTCATTCCCTTTGCCTTTTTCTTTGTAGATTTGCCGATCTCTCATGCTTTGCTTTTCCGCAGGCTGAGGTCTGTGCTTCAGGGGAATCTCTTTCGGTTACTGTATTTGTAAGAGCATATCATCTTTGGTATCTCTGTTTTCCCTACCGTGTTAGGTTGAACTTTGCTAAAATTGGCTAAAGAATTCAGAAGTTGGAGAGAAAAAAGAATATATGAATGTTAGATCAACAATTTAATGATCTCTTCTTTAAAAATAGCACTGAAAAATATCCAATAATACTTTTTTTTAAACATTCCATTGTGCTCTTAGCATTAAGTGCATCTGTGGGGTTTTTTTGAAGACCAGCCCATGGGACTAGGTAGTCTGCTGCAGTGTTACCTTTGTGTTTCAGATATTCATTTCTGGCTCTGGCAGCCCTCCATTTTCAGCAGGTGCATTTTGGAACTGAAAGGTAACATTTGCCATATGGCAGTTAGATCAGCTCTTAGGATCACAGGGTAGTTCAGATTGCAAGGGCCTTTGGACTCGCCATCTAGTTTCATCTACCATATCACTGTATACTCTCAAGGCCCTCAGACTTGCTGCTTACTTGTTTTTTAGTGGAATTTATTAGCAGGTAAGTGCTCAGTGTCCCAGTGTCAGAGGTGCTTACGTGAATTGACTCCCATGTAAATGGATGTCAGTGATGCCAGCAGTTTTGTGTGCTGACTCTGAGTTACCCAGGGTACCAGTAACACTTTAACTGAGGCTGAGTGCAGTCAGATTTGCCCTCCTGCTTGCCTTGCTCAGAGCTGATGGCTGGAATTGTGCTTTGTGTGAGTCTGTATGAAGCTGCCTCATGTAATTGTATCCTGTGTGTCGTCTGGTCTGTGGCCATATCATTAAATGCAGGAGGGAACACAGTGGAGACATGTAGTCTCTGAATGTCTCCAAATGAATGTTGCCTCCCACAAATCATTCATTACTTTCTTTCTAGATGGGATCTCTTTTTTTTTAACTAGGCAAAACCTACTGAGTTCCTCATTTGTGCTAAACATGGAACTTTAAAACAAAGCAATATTTGAGTATTCAAGAATTGGAGCAAAGACTCACAGTTATCAGACTGTGGAGAGCTTGGTAATTTTTTATAGTGTGGCTGGGATTTTGGCCAGAGGAAAGAATGTGTAGGATTGAATCTGCATTAAGTGTGAGAAAATTTTTGTGGCTACTAATGCTTTTTCATCTCCAAAAGTAACCTCCTGGAGAGAAGTTCGTGGAAATTATGAAAAATTGCACAGTAGAACTCCATTCTGACACAGAACCACAGAATGGCTTGGCTTGGAAGGGACCTTAAACATCATCTGGTTCCACCCCTCCTGCCGCTGGGTGGGACACCTCCCACTAGACCAGGGTGGTCAAAGCCTCATCCAGCCGGGCCATGCCCTTTGTGTGGCAGCTCTGCTCCTACAGGCAGGATGTGCACACAAGCACAAAGGCTGGCAAGATATCTTTGAGGTGTGGAAGCATTGAAAGGTGAACTGTGGTGGTACCACCTTGCCAGTGTTCAAAGGATTTGTGTCAGTCAGCTGGTAGTTAATAACCTGGTAATAGCAAATGGGAAACCTAAAGTTGCTTCAATACAGTGTTTTATGAAATTATATTGTCTGAGTAATATCTGCATTTGTAATGAAATGGATATTAGGAATCAGCTCTTTGTGCTAATATTCTTTGTGTCAGTTTGAACTGTACTCCATTAAAAGACAGCGAGTTTGCTTTGTCTTGCCATGGCTCTCCATTTGACTAATATCAAGTGACATAGTTGTGTTGGGTCTAATTGGAAATCCTGCAGCAAGTGGAAGCATCAGCGCTTGTGCAGTGACTTGGAACAAATGTCTGCTTTTAACAGTTTGGGAGGATTTCGTGTCTTACTCTTGGGAGCTTGAATAAAGGGTCAGTGCCGGTTCGGTGCGGTACGAAACTGGACATTACAGGCTTTTACTGATGTACACCCATCACCAAAGCTGTCTGATGGAGCCACACCTGATAATATTCCAATTTCTGTAATAGCTCTGTAAATAGAGATAGCTTTAGCTTTCACATTGGAAGAAAAAGTATACCTGAGTTTTGGAGGGAATTCTGTTTGCTCATAGCTGGTGGAGTCCATCTTGATGCACCAAATTGTTTAACCCAGTACTCCTCAATAAACTGTGTGTTTGTGTGTGCTCTCATCTGTTTGGAGTGCTGTGGACAGAATGATCCTTGAGCAGACACTGCAGTACACTCCTAATTTTGTAAATTAACCCCTTGGAGAAGGCAGCTGTGTACCTTGATTAACTCTGAGATGCTCACAGGAGCACTGCGGTGTTGTACCCTGAGGCAGGAAGGGTGCCATTGCTGTGCTGCTGCCGTGTGAGTGCTGAACTGCTTGACCTCCAGAAGGAATTTCTCACGCAATGATTGGATGTGGTATGGAAAGCTGAAACTGCACACTGGTTTTAGGAGGTGCATGCTCTTACAGATGGGAATATTTTGTCTGTCTGGCTAGAGCTTTTCTTCCAGGCCTGTATAGGTGGCTTTCCTGGTTTTCCTGTCTGCCTCTTCTACTTTCTTTCCCTTTAGGTCTTTGAGAAATTGTTACCTGCATAATGTTGCTGCAGTGTGAATAAGTTACGTGAGTAGGTCTGCTTGTGAAAAACTAGCTTCAATCTCCATCAAGATCTGAACTTTCTTGTTGCCTTCAAAGAGCTCTGCTTCTTTTTTCATGTTGGTCAGGTCCTATTCTCTCCTTGCAGTTTCTTCTGTTTCCTTCTGGAATTTCCTGTTCTATAAGCCCGCTAAAAGTTAATGAGAAGGTTTCCTAAGCAGGAGGGCATGTGTGGAGAGAAGTGCTGTGGTTCTTGTTTGAAAAGTTGCACCTAGAGGTGGTGTGATGGGAACTGGTACTGCAGATGGATGGGAAGGCAGGAGCTGACATCTTGGACCAAATGACAGTGCTTTGAAGTTGGAGATCTGAAACTTCAATTTGCAGAAGAGCTAGAGAGAGGTGGAGGTGTGAAAGGAAGGATCATCCATGAGAAAAGGTATTAGTGTAAGATAATTCCCTTACAGCAGTAGTGGTACAAATGGGGCATATATTTGGGAAAGGTGAAAGGGAAAGGGTATATAATAGCAGAAAGGTGAGCTGCTGAGAATCATGTGAGAACTTCAAGCTGTTTAATACAGATGGGATGGGCTGGATTTTAGGTCTGCATGAAGTGTACTGCAAGGTTAGAGACTTAATAAACTCGAGAAGTATCTTTCAGGTTTCTACCAGGGAGAGATCTTAATTGAGTACTAGGTACTAACATGGTCTTTTCTCAGCTGTTGATCCTTCATTGTGCTATCACTGAGATGTCTGGGGCAGATGCTAATTGATGGCTCTCTGATAGGCATTTCTGAGTTTTCTGGTCACCATTTTCCAGAGGAAGCAGTGCATGAGAATTGTAGCAGAGCATGCTGAAGTTGGACAAACTTATGAATGAGAGTTGGTAACTTTTCTAGGTGGTACCTCTGTTACAAAACGAAGTCATGTGAAAGCTGGTATGAGGGTGGCTTGCTGGCTTTTTGGTCTATGGAAAGCAGGTTTCTCCTGACGTAGTAGTGGAGTTGTCTAGGTCACATGGGTCCCATGGGCTCCCCAGTTCTTTCAGCTAACGTAAATGAGGGCAATAAGGGGAAGGGAAAGTTGATTTAGACAGGAGAGCTGGGATGATTTGCTGTAATATGTACTTTATACTCTGTGTGGGTACTCCAGACTTCCATGTGGTGTTTTCTGTGTTTTACCTAGAATCCATATTTATTACAATTGTTTTGCAGGAGTGTGTTTTATGATGATTCCAAGATCACTGGTCAAATATCAATACAAGTCTGTTGTGCTAAGCACAGAGAGTGGCTCGGGTGGCCCTGCTGTTCTCATGTTCCCAGTCAAAGGGGCTCTTCTGGTGCAGCTGCAGCCCTCGAACACTGCTGAGCAAAGGGCTGTGCTTTGGATGGGTAAGACACAGAGTGAGAAAGAGTGGGGAGCTGTGCGAGTGTCCATGTCTCAAAAAACCAGTTGTCGTGCAGACAGGTTAATGCTGGCAGTTCAAAAGGCTTGGATAAAGCCCTCTGGGGAATCTGAGTAGGTGTGTATGCTGGTCTGGGAAAAGATGGAGCTGTGGGGAAAGATGAGTGTGGGAAGATATCCAGTGGTGGCTCTCATGTGGCAGTCTGAGGGGAAGAGAGCAGGAGGAGAGATTCTGGTGTGTCTTTCTAAATTGGGGTAAGGGAAGCACAGGCAATGAGAAGAGGCCAAGGGCAGGACTTTTAGATGGTGTTCATCAGGGCGGGAGTTGAGCCAGGAAAAACTTCTGGGACATCAAGGAGATGGCTTGAGCCTGTTTCTCTTTCTTCTATTTACTTAATGGCTATCACCACTGAAGTCTGGCGTCTTCAAACTGGGAGCATGGAAATAAAATGTGTTGCTGGGGGGTTGTTTTCCAGGGATCAGAGGGGCACTTGTGATAAATGAGAGCAGCAGTTCTGGTAAGTGAACGTATGCTAGAAAATGGCTCTACAGCCAAACTTGGCTGAGGAACAACTAAAACAAAAATGCTCTAAAACCTGCCTTTTTTTAATCAGGAAAGGTGTGGTAGGGTTGGGACAATGAGAAGTCTGGAACTTAATTAATAGCCAGATCCTGCTGCCACTGAAGTTGGAGGAACTCAAAGTGACCCCAGCTGCTGCAGTGTGCCATGTGCAGGCTTTCCGGAGATGGGATATAATTTTGGAAGAACACCACAGCTAACGTGGGGAAGATCTGTCTGTTTGTTTTTAGTTTTAGCTCTTCAAATGCTGTTAATAACATGCCTATGGTACTTCTGTGCATGTTAATAAGGATTACTTTACATTTGAATTTTGTTTCTTATGGAGATTTTTTTCTGGGAGACATTCCTTTGAGGCTTACCTTTAATAATGGGTAATCGGGATAACTAATCCTGTTTAGTTTTTGTTACGGAAGTCAGAGTTTGTGATTGAAATTTATGATTTTCCACTCTCACTATTTGAAGCTTTTGAATCTGTATTTCCACGTGATAGTTCTGGTGATTTTAAAGTAAAAACACATTGATAGCTCTTTTCATAGTCAATTATATGGGAATTTATATCAGAAATTTTGGCTTCTGTGCTAGTTACTTCAGTACTGTGTGAATGTGGCATCTTCTAAACGTGCTGTTTTGTATAAAGCTTTTACACAGTAGAAGATGGGGAAGAAATCTTGGGCTATTACTGTTTTTTGTACTGCCCTAGGAATGGATATGGGAAGAGCTCTGGGCCTTTCTGCTTCTTTGCACTCTGGGAGGAGTGCACCGGTTTTGAAGCTGTGAGCTCTCAGTGATGTGGAACTTGGTTTCTTGTTTATGGAGCTATAAAAGAAACTATACTATACTAAAACTATGAAAGAACTCGAAAGGAAGTGAGGCTGTTGTCTGTGGGCTTCCATTTGCTCTGTAGAGATCCTTATCATTATTGGAAAGTATATAGATCATTGTATGTTTCAGAAGGCTGAAAACCATTGCATGTGAATTGGGGGTGGGGAATTCTTTTTTGGCAGATGACAATAATGCTTATGTTTTTCTGCATTTACTGTGGTGTATGCAATGTCTGTATTTATAACAAAAAATAAATTGTTGGTCAGAATTCTTAGTTCTGATTTTCTTCCTTTATTTGATTTGAAGATCTTAAATCAGGTTAAACCCTAACACTGTTCCAGAATAAATACTTTATTCATAGAAAATAATTGATT
The DNA here is from genome assembly GCA_034509425.1 of Eopsaltria australis. Taxonomy (NCBI): domain Eukaryota; kingdom Metazoa; phylum Chordata; class Aves; order Passeriformes; family Petroicidae; genus Eopsaltria; species Eopsaltria australis. Next base: position 1,167,650 of record JAVTVJ010000067.1, on the reverse strand, counting down.
TCACTGCAGAAGGAACTGCTTGGAATTTCACAAACCGTATTACATGGGATATCAGATTAACCGATCTAATGAGGCCCTTCTGCCTCTAAAAATCTGTTGCCATTGCAAATAATGTAGGATAAAGAGATCATAGTTTCTGCTGCCTGCATTCTTTAAAATAATGTAGCTTGATGTTAGACAGATACTGCTGTTTTCAATCATTTTTTTCTTCTCTTGTCCTTGCTGTCTCCTTTGCGATTCCTAGATCAGTGGTGTGAGAAGGACGCTTCCCTCTGCTTCCAGACAGTGCTTGTTCTGACATCCTGAAATCTGCTCTTGGTTATTTTGGGGAAAATCTGCAATCTCATTTTACTTGAATAGAATCATTTTAGGTATACGCGTCTGAGGAGAGCAGCTGACTAACCAACATTACAAGCTGGATTCTGATTTGGAATTAAGGTTTTAGTCACGAGAGCTGTCCTTGTCCAGAACATTGGTTGCTTGGGTTCATGCTGGGTGATCAGTTGGGGGTTGTGTCATTGTACTGAAAGGGTTACTGTTCTGCAGCAAATACAAGAGATGAGACTGAGGTATGTGGAAAAGTTGATCAGCAGATACTTGGTTGTCCCAGGACCTGTGATAGCATCCACATTCTTGCAAGAACTTGAGGGTGCATCCTGCTCCTCTGAGGCTTGAGGCTTGGCAGGGAGGGAGATAAGGACTGAACCCATATAGGTCTGAAAGAAGTCCTTTGCCACAAGCATTCTCTTTCTCACTGACAGGTTCAGTGTTTGTGGATGACATGCTTAACCTGCATATGGATATTGTTTTCATCTTCATGCCTGTTTTGAATCTCTGCAGTTCAGTGCTCATTTTTGAAACAGTTGCATACCTGTGAGATGAATCTTGTTTTTTCCTTTTATCTAGCATCAAAAGATTAAAAGGAAACTTGAAAAGAAGCATACGTGCTTTTATTTGACTTGCACAGTTAATTTTCTCCTTAATGCTGTGAGCTTCAACTTGCTGCTGAAAGCAAGTTTATGCACATGCACCAGGAGTCTGCAAGGGGAGTCACAGGGAGATAAATGTTCAGTTCCTGGGGAGCTGTAGATTCCCCGTTTCCTTGTGCTCTTTTGTCAGTGATGAGCAGTAGGTGATCTGTCTGCACTGTGGACAGTTGAGCCTCATGTCACGCTGTCATTTTCTTGGCCTGAGGGTCTCAGGCTATGGTGATGGTCCATGCCTTGTGTAGTTCCATCTTTCAGCAGAGGCTGTGTTTGTCCAGAGTACATGGCTTGGAGCATGGACTCCTTCAGCAAAGATAATGCTATTTGATGCCTGATGTTTAAAGCTTTCACTAGAACTAACTTCCTGAAACTCCTGCTTGTTAGGAGGAACCTCCCTGCTTCTCCCCTAATCTTGCAAGATCTGATTTAGAAATATATTCAGTGCATGTTTTTTGCTACATATACTATAAATAGTTGGTTTGGAGGTTCACTGCTCTTCTGATAGGCATAGTTAATGTTATACATATCCTGAAAGTCTTTGATGCTGGATCAAAAGAAAATAAAATTATTGTGGAAGAGTGAGATTAATATAAATTTTTAAATTCTGTAGTGCATTTCATCTAAAAGTATCTGGAATTACTTTTCAGACTAACAAAATGGCTAAATCCATCATTGAAGCGTGCTGTTCCTACCTGCCTGAACAATAGACATGGCATAAATGTGTTGCTTTCTGTCAAGGGAGTTTGACTGGTTTAAATATTGATGCAATGTGCTTTAGTCACCAGGCATTAAGGCAGAGATTGTGTTTAGTTCCCAGTTCACAGATAAAGTAGCAATGCAGTACTACAGGGAAAATTCGGCAATGGGCTTGCAGTGTACCCTGCCTCCCTTCTGCCCTCTGAAAGGGAAGGAAACCACTCTGAAGATTTAAGCGTATTTACTGCAACATAGGTAGAGCCTCATGTGGAGCTGTTCCCCCTCCCCTGATTGCTGCACCAGTAGATGCATTAGGTAGCTTGGCTCTGGGGGCATGTTGTTGCTCTGCCCACCACAGCTCTGGCAGTCTGGCAGTTGCTTACCAGACTGTTCTGGAGCCTCCTTGTCTGCTCTGGTGTGGCTGAGCACAGAACCTGGTGTGCAGTGCTGTCACAGGGAGAGGTGCAGAACCAGTGTTAGGAATATGCTTGTACCAGGCATGGTGGGAGGGAGACCTTGTCTGTCTGTGTGACTGAAATAGGCTGGCAGGCAAGGTGACTCCATAGTGAATGGAGAAATCCCTGGATATTTTTCACACTCTTCCTTTTCTGCCTTATGTTTCTGTGAAGCTGTAAGTCACTCCCCAAAGTACAGAGGCTGCTCCACAAATTCCTGTTGAGAAGGATTCCTTACTGTGTGGAAAAGAGGCCAGATGAGTTGCTTGCCAGCTGTGGCCCCTTCCGTGTGAAAACGTGATTAAACTACTGCAGGTGAGTTTTGTGTGTGTCAGAAGATTACAAGTTAAAGACCATCTGTCTGGGTTGCTGAGTGTGATCACCTGAGTAGGATCTGGGTTTCTGCCTGGTGTAAAGGTTTGCTGGGAAAGCAGGTGCCCTTGCAGGGATTAGCTTCAGGGGAAAAGGTGTTTTCTCTCTTGCTTCTGTATGCAGTTGTTTTAGCTAATGCCACATGCAGATGCTTCTCGTTCCAGATTAATGATGCCTTGTTCCCCCAGGTCTCAGGGAGTTTGTTTAAAGAAGAGGGAAGTGTATTGACAGGATTCAGTTGCTGAGTCTGGTCTGTTTGCCCAGATCCTCAAACCACCACAGTGAATTCTCTTGGGAGCCATGGGAAGGGCTTAGTTACTGCTGAGCTGGCACCTCTAGCAGGAGGTAATTGCAATTGTGCTTCCAGTATTTTGGGCACTTGGGAAATGACTGGAGGGCAGAGCGTTGCCATTCTCCCCTTCCCAAGCAAATTGTATAGTCCAGGTTTGAAAGAAGAAAACTTCTCTTGCAGATCCTTGTCAGCCAACCAGTACTGCTCCCGGTCTGACCAGTGAAGAAGCTGTGTGGATTTTTTTTGGTGTCGGTAAGAGGAGAGCGATAGTGAAGAGTGGTTAATAATGAAGAGGCTGCTATTGACTCAGCTTGCAGCAAACCCTTCTCCCTCCACTGGGTGCTGAGGCTGTAAAAGAGAGGTGGTAGTGATAAAAGCCAAGTTTGCAAACCACAGGTCTGAACCACAACCAAGCTCTTCTGTTTAGGGAGTCAGAATAGCAAGGCCTGGGAGCACAAGTTGTGAACCTCACAGCTGGAGTCAGTGGAGGGGCAGGGCTTGTGCTTCATGCAGGAACTGGGCTGTTACGGACTCAGATTCAGTGTACAGTGCCCAAGTTTATAAGTATGCCCTTCTTCCTGAGTCTCTTGTCTGTTTTTTAGGGAAAATGTTTGTGCTTGTTGAGGATACTGGTCCACTGTAGTGTTTTGAAAATGGGGGTGGTGTCAAGACATCTGAGGTGGGGGGAGGATGTCTAACTTAATATCAGCTTGTTTCTTGCCCCTTCCAGAGCCAACAGCTAAGTAATATGTGGTTTTTAACTACATGGTGGTAAGACACTTTCCCATATGGTCTGGGAAATGGTGCAAATTTCTTTTTTGACACAGTTTCATGCAATTTAGTTTAAACTTCTCCCTAATAAGTAAAACACTTGAAGCCTAAAGTAAATTTTCTCTTGCTTTGAGTGGCCTGGAGACTTTTTTACAAGGTTTAACTCACTTAGTGTGGCATAAATGAGTTGGATTTAATTGGAAAAGGGCTGGTCTGTGTGTTATTCTGGCTTTGGTAGCAGGTCTTGCAAAGCAGCACAACTGAGTCACTCTGATATGGAACCCAACACAGCGTACTGAATATGCTAAGGTTGTTTCCTTTTCATGCAGAGTCCAGCATGTATGTTTTGTGAAGTTAGGTGTATGGGTGGTTAGAAAGTTGTTCTGCAGAGCCAAAAATTTGTTAAGACCTACTGATTGCTGTTGAATAATGAATGTCACAATTTTGAGGAGTTTTACGGGGTCTTGGAGCAGCTCAGCATGATAGAAACCAGATGTCTCCTTGCATCTTATTTGCAGTGAGGAGAAAGCTCTTTAATGTTCTTTGACTGAGCCCTTCTCTAATATGTTATTCCAAAAAATCTCATGATGTACATGCTCCATATTTCTCAAAGCTTGGCTCAAAGTGAGTTTTGTCAAGAAGAAAATTGTATTTGTGTGTATTTAAGTTGGTGTCAATGGTGTAGAATTTGCTAAGGATCCTGCAGGAGAAGAAAGGATGGATGTGGTTTGAGTTTCAGACATAGGGGAGGGAGTCTAAAGTTCACCGTAGCCTTTATGTACTTCATGATTGTACATTAATCTTGATTTAAACCAGTATTGGAGAGTTTTATTAACCAGGGTGTCAACCTTACCCTGGGGAGTAACTTTTATTAGCCAGTGTAGCATATTTCTACAGAGGATTGCTAATAAGAGTCTATCACTCTGCCTTTTATTGTTCATAGAGGATGCTTACTAACTAATAATTTGCATTACTGATAATGCGTTTCTAATCGCAAGGAGGAAATTTCGAGGCTTTGTAGATATTGTAATATAAGGAAATAGTCAAATACAGTTTATTGTTCACAGAAGAAAAATGAATGTACCCGGATGTCTTCTGTCAGATATTTATCCAACCTATGCTTAAAATACATCCTTTGAAGATTTCACAGTCTCCCAAATTAGTCTCTGCTCCAGTACCCCTCTGCTCTGCATGTTTAATATTCTTTCTAGCTAATCTAAGAGGATTTCTCTTTATCCTTCTCCTGGAGGATATGGGAAAAGATGATCACCACCTTTGTTCAAGTCCATGCTAGCAAAATCTCTTCAGTGTGGTTTTTCCCTACAATTGTTAATGTGTGCCAAATGAGGCTGGTAGTTTGTGCCTTGTTCTGCAGTGTGTTGGCAGAGCTTTGTCTGTGCTGCTGGATCTGGTGGGATTCTGGGAGGAGAGCACACCATGCTTTTCATCCCAGAAAGGTGCTAAGTAAATAAAGGGTAGAGAAGAACAACAGCTTGGTGTGCTCAAAGGCAGAGGCCTTGCTTATGCCTCCTTTTCGTTGAGGGGTTACACCTTTACATTGGAGGTGTAACATCTTCATTATTTAATGAAGATCTAAAGGAATCTGTAGCCATTTTATGGTATCTGCTCTGGTTTCTAGCTCCAGTTGTGTAGCAGTGTCATTAACAAAGAGCTTGGGGGAGATGTGGGATGAAGCTCTAAAGGCATTGTCGTGGGCAGAGGTAGTTTTTGTAATCCCTAGAAAGGCACAGCATGTGGCAGGGAAAATAGCACGCTGGCAGATGGGGTGAGTGCAGCTACTGTCATACCAAGGAGGCACTGTTGAGAGGCTTTCATGCTGTGGCAGACAAGTGGGTCACAATGTTGATACGTCACTCTGACTGGAACTTCTGCTGTGATCAAGAATGGGATGATCTGAATTAAGGGCATTTCTGGGATGGGGACCTGTAGAAGAGGTGGTATTGATCTTTGCACAGAGAATTTAGCCCTTGGAGACAGAGGTTTCAAGTCAGTCTCCTCTGGATGAGCTTGCATGTACAGCCTGAAAGCAGCAGTGGAGAAATGGTCTTGGAGGCTGCAGCAGAAATGTCCTGTACAATTCCCTTGGTGGTGACCATGCTTACAGCGTGTCTTACAGTCACCTGATGTACATGGCAGAAGTGATGTGTGGTGTTAATGGTGCTTTGGTTTGTGACTGTGTCTATTTGATGCTCATAGTCCTTCCTGTCCATTCCTTGGGGGAGCTCCCTTTTTGGTATTCCTGATTAGCTTTGCAGGCTGAGGAAGAGCATGCCTTTCACGTGCACTGTGGCTGCACTGCAGCGTGCTGCTGTAGTGAGGGCTTGCAAGAAGCAGGCAGTGGCTCTTATGCTTGCCCCAGAAGAAGTTCTTGAGCTGCTGTTATGTGAGCAGAAAACTCGTTTGACTTGTGCTGCTCTTCTCTAACTCGGTGAGGAGGGAGAGCTGTGTCTGTCTGCTCCCTGCTGAGTGTGGCTGATGTTGGGCTTTCTCTTTGCTCAGTGTGGCTGTGAGGCAGCTGTGGCCAGACCCACATCTCCTGTGTGAGGGAAGAGGCCCTGACCCAAGGCTTCAGAGGGCAGACTTGGGAGACCCATCCTACCTCTGCTAAACAACTCTGTTTTGTGATACTCAGAGTCAGCTGGGAGCACACCAGTTCCTTTCTGTAAAGTCAGAGAATTTCTTCAAGTTCTTGCAGAGACAGTGTAGGCTGGTAGGGTGCTGTTTGCCTTCATGCTGCTTTATACGGGTGAAAGGAACAATAAAACCACTGCTGGTGTTGATCAGTGTCATATGCCTTCTCAACCCCTTCTAAGGAGGGATTTGGGTTTGCTTTCCATGGTTATTTTTCCTGGGACCTTGTATTTCTTGCTGGGGAGAAGTGATAAAGGGTAGATGTTTTATGCTGCTTTATCTTGATTCCTAGTCCTAATTACCTAGTGATCAAGAAGAATTTTATGGAAAAATAATGTAACTGCATTAACCTGTCTTGCAAAATAAAGTTTTCGCTATCTTGGATTATTTACTGAGTCACTAAAAGAAACTATCAAAGCCCATGTAAGGTCAGCCCATAATTGGGCAACTCTTTAAAGAACATGTGATCTCCCTAGTAGACTGAAGTAGCTTAGTAGCTAAAAATCTGTTTCTGGAATTGTTTTTTCCCTACCTAATAAAATTTAGGTGACTTTTTAAGGTGTGAAATAAGTCATCTAAAGGAGAGAAATGTGCAGTGACTGCTGATTTCCCTGTCCTGTTTCTGGAGAGAATGTGAATGCAGACAGCTGCCTCAGGTTCTGGTTTTGTGCTAGTCTGATGGGTCAGAATCTGGCCTGTAGCAGCTAATCCAAATTCCTTACCTTTGGTTGATGAAAATGTCAAGATACAGCAGAAACCACTACAGTGCTTGCATATCTCTTGAAGTTCCTTTTTTAAAAGAAAGAGTTAATGAAGAATCTGTGCTTTGTTTCCCTGTTGCTTTGTGGTTGTGCCATCTTCTTTGATGTATGAATTTGGAGACAAGGAACAGAATGTGTATGTGCATGCTCAAATTCCCAGTCCTTTGAAAGATGGAGCAGAAATCTCTTTAAATGGTGATGTGAGTGTACGAGTAGGTCTGCATGGGTTTATTTTTCCTGCATGTATAGATCTTAGACTGAGCTACATTTGTTACTGGACTGCATGCTGGCACAGTCCCAACACTGCAGGCAGATGTATATGGAGAAGCCAAATAATACTTCTTTCCAACATACAGTACTGCTAGACCTCAGTGTGACAAGTTTATGATAGTAATAATGCTCTGTAGTTCCAGAAGAGAATATGAAAACTCATGAAAAACACTACCTTGTATTTCCTGTCTTGCCTATGGTGCAGGAATGTGTTGATAACCTATAGGAGGAAAAGGATGAAGGGCAAGAAGAGGCATAACTGTAGCTGCATCTGCTTCTGAAGCAGTTTGTGGTGTTGATTTTGTGGAAGATTTAGCAACTTATCTGCTTGACTTCTCTTACAATGCCTGTTCTTAAGAAAAAGCAGCCACTTGATCTCTAACCTGTACTACAAGCAGTGTTATCTGGAAAGCATATTATGTTTCTTTGCGTTATCCTTGGGCATTGTCATATTTTAAATGCTCTAAATTATGTTTTCTAGCCTGACAGTTACTATCTGTGAAACTCAATCTCCAATTCAGCTGAAATAGCCTCTGTACCATAGACTGCAAGAGACTTGCCAGCAGCAATCCCTCCTCCTTCCTGAATCACATTGCCACTGACAGACTGATAGAGAAATAGTAATTGAAGCCTCTTGCTGTGTGACTTTGAAGTTTTTACTTTTATCAGATGATGTTAAGTTAAAACCTCCTGGGTAAATGAACCAGAAGCGCAATGCCATTTCTTTGCTGAAAAGAATGTATCAATTCCTGCTATGACTGGCAGTATTTGAGCTTGATGTGTGTGTGTATCTTGCTCGCTGATCCATGTTGCAGATCCTTTATTACCTTCTTGAAACATTGTTGAAGTCCAGGATTGTTGTGGATCAGATCTTGTAGCTGGAGTCTTTGAGGGCTACAAATTGTTGCTTGGCTTTACGCTACCGTACACAGAGAAGGATTAAAAAAATAAAATGTTTTTCTGTTTCACAGTCTGTCAGCAGGGTCTTACAGGTGGTGACACAGAAGTTCATTAAACCTGTTTTTGAATTGACAGGGCTGCACCTAACTAGAATATATAAAACTTTTGCAGGTTTTAATGAAATGTTGAAGTCAGTTACAGCTGAACACCTATATGTTAAGAACAAAGTAAAACAAAACACTGCCTTTAGAAAAGTGGCCTGACTGATCTAATTTGAGCAGTGGGGTGAAGATGGTGTTGAACTAATTGGCCTTTGGAAACAACTTCTTGCCTGAATTTATTGGTGAGGCCCATTCTTATGCTAAAAGTAAAGACTCACTGTTTCATTTAACTTGGTTTGGAATATGCAGTAAGGCTGGCTGGGATGGGAGGAAGCAGTCTGGCATCCTTTTCATGTCAGGTTAACAATGGCACACTGTCACATCCAGCACTTTGTCTGTCTTGTTTCAGAATTCACAAGACATCAGGTTTTGGAGTGCTGACAGTGACCACACTTTCCCATCTGTGTGAAAGTTGTTGCTTTATTTAAAACCAAAAATAATACTAATGGGACAGTTCAGTTTGGAATAGGTACCTCAAGGGAAATAAACCACTTTTGAAGTTACAGGAGCAGGAAGGCTTACATTGCTTCCAACCCGATGAATAAAAAGAGACGAGGTGGTGTAGAATGAAGAATTTTCAAAGGTATGGAGGGTACACTTTTGGAGGTATAGTTCTCTCTGGGTAATGCATGTTTCAGTCAGGGCTGGCATCTAATTTGTGCTTTAAAAATTTCTACCTGGCCTCCCTTAAAATCTCTTGGAGACAAAAATAAGTAAATCCACCTTTGAATGTATGTGTGGTGACTACATAGGACAGCTGAGTCTCAAGTCCCTTGGCAAATTACAATTATTTCTATATTTCTTCCATAACAGTTGTTGATTTTAACTAGAGGGAAACATCTGGAAAACTGTGGTTCCCTTTCTTCTCTGAGGTGCAGGTTGTATTTATTCTTCTTCAGGATTCCTTTTCAGTGTTGCTTCAAGGTTTTGTGGTGTTGGGGCACAAAACTTCCTCCCTCTCCCTGAAACACAAATACAATGCCTTTTACTGAGTTATATTAAATTAAGTTTCTGCTTTTTATAAAGATATGCTGTGCTATTAACTGCTTGCATGAATATATAGTAAGTCCTGTTCAGCAGAAAGTGAGACGGCTGATCTTGTTAGCAAGTGTCCAGTGAGAACAAACCTCTGAGAAAATAACAGAACTACAAAACAAAGTATCAGTTTTCTAAAATCACGGGGAAAAAAAAAAAAAAAAAAAAAAAGACTGTTTAAACACTTGAACCAGCTTAGCCATTGTTATGTTGAAAATAACGATAAAAATTATGCAGGAGAGAAAAATGTAGTAGAAGCCTTGTGAAAGGTGAGTAGAGCCTGTCCAGGAGGTACCTGCTTGGTCTGGCTGAGCTCCCCCCAGGGTTTCAGCTCTTTGTGTACTTGTGCTGAACCCTGAGTGGCTTCTTTTGTTACACTTACGGCTTCTGTTCCTCTGATCTATTTCAGTTCTAAAGAGCTCAGTTTAAGATAATTAATCCAAGAACTAATGATTTAGTTGAACACTTAATTAATACCTTTCTTGTATTAATCCACAAGAATTTGTGGAAACCTCTTAACGTGAGGGATGCTTGTTTGTGTAACTGTGGCACTAGAGCATTGATAGGAGCTATTTGTCTGACTTGTTTAAATGTGTTTCTAGAGCTGGATATAGAAGCCAAAATGTATGTGGTTTGTCCCTATAATTTTCCAATTGGTTTTCCACTTGTGCTGTCAGCTGCTCAGATGGCTTGTTCTTTTCCCTTAGCAAAATGCTGGCTCCTTCTTGCAGTGCAGGATGCAGAAGTCCCTTCTCTTCCCTTGTTTGTAGTTGGTGGTTTTTTTTTGTTGTTGTTGTTTCTTTGTTTTGGTTTGGCTAAGGTTTTTTTTTTTTTCCTCTGTTTTTTATTTGTTGGGGACGTAGGAGGTTTGGTTGTTTGTTTCTTTGGGGGGTTTTTTTGGTTTCTAAAATGCCTGCAGTTGAACAGGTCTGGAGGCTGGATTGCTTCAGCACAGGAGCAGACATGGAATAGGCACTGCTTGAGCTATCTTACCATCCACGTGTCCCAAGTTGGATCTTGAACCAGGGATTATCAGGCTGTTCACCTCACTCTGCTGTGGCTGGGCTCCCCCAGGTGCCATTTGCAGGAGTTTTTCATAGCAGTGAGTTTCCAGCAGTTACCAGTAAAATCTCTGCAGGCAGGTTTTGTTGAAGAGCTGTCCCATGGTGACAACTGTCACCTCTTTCACATCTAGAATGTCAGATGAGTTGGTTGATGAGGAGTGTTTTTTTTATGGAATTGGGTTTTCCAGACAGCTTGTTAGAAAAGCCACAAGTACACAGCTGAGCCACAGTGGGACTGCACAGCACTTGGCGCACGTGGTGTTTGCTCCAGAGCAGTTCTGCAGACATTGCCAAGGCAGGAAAAGTACCCTTGATGTGTGCAGGTGTCCCAGACCCTGGATGCTTGTGGATAGGTAGCCTGCCTGAGATTGCAAAGCCTTTTTGGGTTCCTGACCATCTGCCAGGCACCCATGTGGCTCGAGGGTGTGCCCTGATTTAGATGCATTGTGCTTCACTATGCTGTCATATAAATGAGTATCTGTTGGACACAACTAAAAAGGCATCTGTTTTCAGTCTGGGGGAGGAAAACAGATGTTTTATTCTCTTGTGAGAGCTCACAGTGATGCATCAGCTGTTGCTCCAGATCTCAATGATGACAGCCAAAAAAGCAAAGGGAAAGACACACAGGTCAAAAGGAGTTGAGGAGAGCAACATTAAATAATTTCTATTTCCTGTGTGTTAAGTGACATGTGGAGCTTGGTTCTGAAGCATGTGGAAAGCATTACCCTCTAAGCTAGATTTTGCTTTTAAATGGGCAGGGACAGAATCTTTTTTCACTGCTTTCCTAGACCAGATAGATCAAAGTCTTGAAAGAGATCTAATTGCCAAAATTTAAGAGATACTAAAAATGATGCCTGAATTGATCAAGAGCTGTGCAAAGAGCTGGATGTAAGACATAGTTGCAAGAGGCATGCACAGGCTACAGAGTGGTTGGAGCTGCTGAGCCAGAAGCTGTGTAAGAAGATCTGCAGAGTGCTAGGCCTGGGCCAGTGGTGTCACTTCAGTCAAATGTCCCTGTCCCTTGCAGAATCACACAGCAGCTCAAGCAGAGTGCACACTGACAGCTGCCCAGCTTGGAGATGGGCACTGGTACATATCTGCTGATGTGAGGTTTGGTTCCACCTGCACAGACACACTCAGGTGAGCAGGTCAGCACTGGGACTTTCCCCTTCTGTGTTCTTGTGGTGCTGTTTTATCTGGGATCCTGCTTTCAGCTGGAGTATAGCACTGATGGTAAGCCTCTGGAAGTTTTCCCTTTAAGTTGTTTGGCATTAATTGAAAACCAGCAATTAAGAGTACCTTGGAGAGAGAGTAAGAGCAAATGGTAAAAAAAGGAACTGGTGCAGTCAACAGCTTAAGCCAGTATGTCTCAACCTTCACTGACCTTATTGAACAGTGAGCTGTTGGAAGCATCACACTGTATGGGCTGTGCTAGGTCTTGTGGCTGCTGTAGATGCTGGGTTAGGTGTAGCTCAGCTGCACCCCTCACTGGTGTAGGAGAGATTGGGAAGTGTTTTAACCCATGCCTTTAAGGGCCATCTTCTGGGCTTTCTCCCTAATGGGTCAGAAAGAGTATGAGTACGATTCTGGCTGAAGTGGTGCCTTCCTCTGTGGAGGAAGCATTCCTTCCCACCTCTTGCCCCTTTCTCTACCTAGGCTCCATCTCTTCACTTTCCTGGGCTGTTGTGTTGTTCTGTGGCTGACAAAGGCATGTTGAACCTTCCTTCTTTTCTGAGTGGAGTTCTTCACTGTTGTACCATTAAGCTGTTGCCGATTGTGTCTGGAGACACTTTTCAAAGGCGTAGGAATGTGTGGTACATGCTGAGCAGGCAGTATGTCTGTGCAGGGTGGGAGGTGCTGGGAAAGCTCTAGGTCTTAGGGTGTTTCCAGAGTTTTACAAAGACTGTGGCTACTGAAAATGCTATTGCATTCTTAATTGCATGTGTTCCTTTCTTCCCAAACAAGGCAAGAACAAAGCCTCATTAACTACAATCTAGCAAGAGCTGTCATCATCTGGTAAGTATTCTACTCAATTCAGCTGCTGCCTGCTCCTCACCACAGTGGCTGCTCTGCGTCCCTGATTGATCTCCAGGTTTTTTCACATTGCCAACAGCTGGTGGGACTTTGCTGTGTCTGCACCTCTTTGGTGCCCTCCTCATGAGGCTGTCCATGCATCCTGTCATCATTGCATTGCAGTATTGCTGCTCCTCATAAAAGCTGGTGTTGAATGGTGTCATCTGGAAGTGCAGACGTTCAGAAGCTTGGGAACTAGTGGTCAAGGGGAGTGTCTGGATATCTGAACATCCTCACAGTTGTTACTAGACTTTGTGAGCCCTAAGGGAGCAGAAGATTGCCGGTGATTATCTGCTAGGTTGTGTGCTTGCCTTGTTTTTTTCCAGATGCTGTCTAAACCCTCAGAAACACTTCTGTTCCAATTTTAAAATGTGCTGACCCTTTCTATTTCTGTAGTATTAGAGATGAAGCTGGGGTCAGTGCTTCTATGCTAGAAGCTTTTGAGGTGCTCCAGCTAATACAGTTCTGCCTCCAGGCAGATTCCCAGTGTGATTTCTCACTTGCTGTGTGCACTGTAGCAGCATTTTGCTGCTAATGGAGGGGAAGGCAATGTTATTAGTTAAGGCAGCCTGCTCTGTTAATAAGGCACATCGCTGTGCTGGCAATTGATTAGTTGCCATAATAAAGGCTTTCCATTTTCCTATGAAAAATGAAACAGGGCAATGCAATGGCCTTTTTATTTTCCTTGCCATATTATTTTTGCTTTTCTGTAATAGCCTTCATTGTATGAGGCTTCATTATGCCTTGAGCTCTGAGATACAACTAGTTACCAAAGCTACAAGGATGTAGTGGTCCTGATCCCAGGGCAAGATCTCATCAGTGCTCACAGAGTTATATTCATTTTTCCTTCCTGGCTGAGGACCTGACCGTCAGTGTAAATGCTCAGCTGGGGGCGATGGAAATGTATGGAATAGTGGCAGTGTTTGTGACTAAGAGAGTTAACTGAGTTGTGGTGAGGAACCAAAGGCAATAGCAGTTGGTAGTGCAGTTGGTAGTTTTGTTTTGATGTTGTTTCATGTGAAGACACTAAGCATTGAGTGCTGCCATGCATGTATCCATAGCTGTAAGGTGCTGCATAAGCAGGACCACCTTTCTGAAACAATGGTGCTGCTGCTGTGTTTGGGGTAATTGAGGTGTGAAGGTGAAGTAAGTTGTAACTCTGCTTTCAACTGCAAAGTCTCCTGTTGTAGTACCATGAGTGCTGCTTCCCTGGAGACTGAGCAGACTGTAGTTTGTGTCAGTGGTGATTTACCTGCTGTGCTATCTGGAGCTGTGACCTTGCTCAGGGTAGAAAAGACTCCTGTGCTCCACAGCAGTGACTCTGTAACTTGTGCTTCCCTCCATGTCCTTTGGAGAGAGCCCAGTGGCTGCTCCTCGTCATAACGCAACCACTCAAGGACCAGTTCAGAATCTTTGCAAAACAAGGTGAATTACGTAATCCTTGGAACTCCCCTGTTCAATTCTGCTGAACAGAGGCAGGGTAGGGGAGCAGTGTGATTGAGGGCTCACTTGGTCCAGCTCTTTCACCTGGGACGTACTTGTCAGCTCTTCTGCAAGCAGATGACTGTATTTCAGGGTGATCATGTTCTTTTAAGCATCACCCTATTTGCCTTTGTGGAATTTTTGTAGTGATAACTTTCTGCTCTGTGGTGCATTTCATTAAATTGCTTTGAATTTCTCATGAGTTCTACCAAATCTCTAGATTTTTACATCAAGAGACAACTGAGGGGCTTTTGTTGGCTTTTTTTTACTGGATTCAGAAGATGGTTATTGAAATTTTTTGCTTTTGCACAGGAAAGGTGCCCTTGTGTCCTAACAGTAGTGGTAAAAATACATCTCTGTAGTGATAATTTCTGACAACCTTTTCTTAATACCTCCCAACATTTAAATGACCTTTGTTCTGCTGAAATTTATTTCACTGTAGAACTATGCATTTTTTACTGAGTTGCTCATCTGTTACCAGCTTGTAAATGAAAAAGAACTCTCAATAACCGGGTTTTTGCTTATTTTACAAGTGCTGGTAGTTTCATTGGGTGTTTTGGTTCACCTAATTTCATCAGGGACTTTGAGGATTTTAAAGGTGGTGTCTGTGACAGAATGGATGGTGTCTCATCAATCTAGAGAAAGAACCCAAGAATATATATTTAGTTTTCCCCATTCAGCTCTTTGACCATACCTTGTAGTCATGCCAGTAAAACCAGTTGTGCTACTGTTGCTGCCTTTTTGTTTGCTGGTGTTGGTTTTGCAAATTGTGTTGCACAAAGAAACTTACCATCTGTGTCTGTGTGAGGATTGTTGGGCTGGGGAGATAGACTCATGCTTCCAGTGCAGATGTGGTGCTCCTTGGAACATGAAACGTTGACTCTTGGAATGGCAGAAGGAGATTGACTGTTCCAGGGTGGATGTGGCTGTAGTTGTGTGCAGGTGGGGTGCAGCAGTCAGCATTTCAGAAGCTGACTCCATGTTTCTCTGCCAGGACTTTGGTTACTGCTGCGCTGACCCAAAACACCTGACTTCAAAACTAAATTTGCCAATGTCATCTAACTTCAGCTTGGTCTTCAGTGCCCGGTTCCGTTGTGGTGGATGTTTCATGTCACAAGGAATTAGAACTGCTCCTTCTCTGACTGATAAGCACTGATGAGACTGGCAGTGATGTGAGCCATCAGTGCTTGCTTCGGGCTTCTCAGTGTCTAATCGGAAGTGTTCTCCTTTTTTCAAAAGTATATTAAATTTACTCAAAGTATGCAAGCATTTCTCCATGGTTTTGCTTATGAATCCAAAATACTATCAAAGCAAGTGTTAAAAAAAAACCCTGGTTGAATACTCTTACAATTCTTTTCTTTTTCATATTGAGATTTAGAAGTCTTGTCTTCAATTTCCTATCCCTTCTCTAAAAAAAGCCTCTCAGACAGACTTCAAAGGGAAATAGCTAAGCTGTGTCACTAGTGGTGGCAATCAGCATGTTGAAGCAGCATGAAGCAAGCTGGTGTCATAGCTGCTGTGAAGCTCTCTCCAGCATTCCCATTTAGGTCCCAAGCTGCCAGGCATGGAAGGTTCAGCTAGAGGGGGAATGAAGGTTTATGCAACAGCCACCACATCCCTGCTGTGGCATGGTGTGGTGAGTGGAGGGAAGGGCTCGTCTCTCCTAGTTCATCCAGGCTGTCAGGGAAGCCTGAGGCTGTGATTCACTCTGGTCACTTCGTGCTCAATCAGCTGCTGTTGGATTGTGCAGCTTCTTTACCCTTTTATGGGAGTGTGTTTAGGTGTGTCTTGTTTTAAACTGGATGGATTTATTTGTCTGCCATGCTTGGTGACCATGTACTGCTGGAGCAGATGGTGGTGGGCTGTCTGCTCTCTGATATGGGGAACTGCCTGGTCTTTCAACACCATCCACATATTAAAGGACAGATGCTTTGAGTTGTTTTTGTTGACCTCTGAAAAAACATACTGTCTGTATTGGGAAAGGCTGTGTGGCATCCTGGGAACTAACAAGAGACTTCTTTACTGGGAGTGATGACCTGTCAGTTGAAGAGAGGTAGGGGAAGGGTTTGCTGACAGCCCTTGGCGCCTACAGAAAATACTCTGAGACAAGACAAGGCAGCAGCAGATGCCAAATGAGCTGAATACTGGGTGGCAGAACTTGCTTTATTGACTGTCTTGAGGAATCTCAGAAGCCAAATGAGCAAAGAGGCAGAGCCTCAGGCTGAGGGTTGTCACTTCCTTCTGGGGGCCGGTGTAAAAAGAAGGCTAAAAGATCTGTGCTGATCTAAAGGCCTGGAATAGCTCTGTAGTTATCAACATTGCAGCATTATCTGGAATTTCGGATAGAGAGCTGCCCTTCCTGTGCCCTGGTGTGGAGTTGTGCCTGCCAGCTGGCTTTGTTGAGGAGAGGCCTGCCTCGGGATCACAGCAGTGGGGTGGCTGCTGGCAGGGCCCATCGCTGCTCCGTGTGACAGTCCCCCTGCTCCTGAGGTTCCTCCTGGACCTTGCTGGGTGTTAGTTCAGGCAGAGCTTCAGTAACTGTTTCAGCAGTGAATGGGTGGGCTCTTCAGTGCAGCCAGTCCAGTGCAGCCAGGGCTGGAATTCAATTAATTCTTTGTTCTTTTGCCAGCCATGCCCTCGGTTGTCCGTTATCTGTCTGTAGCGGATCTGTTGACTCTGCCAATCCATACATGATTTCTACTTTCTGCCTCTGACCTCCTGAGGCAGGTGTCACATTGGGGCTGATAAATGAATCCAGCATAGTTGGGAATAATATCTGCTCACCCCAGTTGCTGTTTCCTCAATGGCTGTCCAAGCACCACTGTAATCATTGTGCTAATTAATTCCCCATATTTATAAGAACAAGAGCAAAAAGTCGTGCAGGGCTTAGCTCATCCTCCTGGCCTTATCCTGGGGATGAACTGCAGGGTATATTTGCACTGTGCATGTGTTTCCTTTCATGTTTGAGTGATGAGTTCCCCTCACTCTTTCTGGCTTGCGGGCAGTTTGAAGAAGAGATGGATTCCTTCCTCTCCCGGGATCGAATTTATCCCTGGGGCACATCTCTGTAATTGCAGGCAGCACACTTATCTCTGTGCAGGATGCTGCCGTGATGGGACTCTGATCAGACAGCTGTGAATGGTGACTGGCACTCAGAGTCCCATTGACTTTCCCTAAAAGCATCTCTCCACTGATGAGGATCTGGAGCCCACCCTCTTGCTGCTGCCGGACCCCAGGCGGGAGGCTCCCAGTGAGCTGGCAGACACAGGGCTTAGGGCAGCTGGCTGAGCATTTGTCAATGGTAGATTAAATCCAGTGTGCGAGATGAATGTGAAAACGAAACACGGCTTAATAAAAGCATGAGGAAAATTCTCCTTTGGTGTATGAATACATGATGTTGAATTAAAAATCGACAGTGTTTGAAGGGTCTGTTACTGTGAGGGGAGAAGACTGCAGGAGCTCTTTGGAGAAGGTGAAGTTGTATGTTGGGAGAAGTTAGGATCCAGGGGCTCGTATTTTAGGCAGGGTTTTTTCACAGGAGACATGGCATGCAGTAGTAGGCTGTTCCCCTGCACACCACGCATAGTTCCCCGGGTGCTATGGAGCCGAATTTGGAGTGAATCCATGCGACAGGCGGGGTATTGTGGGCTGACCGCTGGTGCAGGCGGAACGCAGGGGTTCAGCGCAGAGCGGCACCGCGGCCGCCCCGGCCGGGCTCTGTTGGGAGCAGCGCCCGTTGATGGAGGGGGAAGGGAGAGCGGGAACCGTGTCGGCCGGCGGTGCCGGGAGGCCGCGGGAGCGCTGCCCAGAGCTCGCAGCACCGCACGGGTCCCGCTCAGCGCCAGGGGTGCCCGGTCGGGCTCAGGGCGAGCGTTGTTGAGGACGCGCCGCGCACACGCCGCGGTGCGAGGTTCCAAAAATTGCGCCACGCACGGAGCGGGCGCTGCTGTGTTGTTCAAGGCGTCAGCAGGGCTGCTCTCGCCATACGCTCATTGAGCAGCCGCGCAACCCCCAGATAAGGACGGTTGGCGGGCGCTGGGGCGCGCCGCTCGTAGGGGAGCGCGAACCACGCTCCAGGTGCCGGCGAGGGGCGGCGCGCCCCCGGCCCGCCCGCGGCCCGGGTCCCGGCTCGGGGGCGCGCTCCCGCGGGGCCCGGCGCGCCCGGGCGGCTCCGACCCAGCTTCGAGCGCTGTGGGGACCGCGCTACCCAGAGTGCCCCGCGCCAGCCGGGCTGCTCATTTGCATAGAGGGCCGGGCCGCCGCGAGCCGGCAGCGCCGACGGAGCGCGCCCTCTGCCGAGCGGCCGCGGCACTGCAGGGCACGGCTCCGGGCAGCGCGCAGATAACAACGCGTGTGTGCGGCTGTGTCTGTGCTCCCCGGGCGGACACACCCCCGAGTGTGCAGGGACAGCGGGTGCATACAGCTCTGTGTGCGTACAACGAGTGCAGCTATATACGTGCACGTACAGGGAGTGTCAGTATATGTACGTACGGCAGTATCATGGAATATCCTGAGCTGGAGGTGACTCACAAGGATCACCAACTGCAATTCCTGTCTCTTGCACAGGACAACCCCAGCAATCCCATATGTGCCTGAGAGCCTTGTGCAAGCACTCCTTGAGCTCTGATAGGCTTGGGGCCATGACCACTGCTCTGGTTGTGTGTGTGTATATGTACATGTGTGTGTATGTACAGGGAGTATCAGTATATGTATGTACGTACATGTGTGTGTATGTACAGGGAGTATCAATATGTCTATATATGTGTGTGTATATACACACACGAGTGTGTATGTACAGCGAGTATCAATATGTGTATATGTGTGTGTATATATACACACGAGTGTGTATGTACAGCGAGTATCAATATGTGTGTATATGTGTGTATATACACACGAGTGTGTATGTACAGGGAGCTGGGCTGTGCTGGAACAGCCCTGATGGCACTGCCTCAGAAGCCTGGCTGTCCCTAACGCTTCCAGCCATGATTAACCTTGGTGCTTATCCAAAAACTAAAGGAGAAATGTCTCGTACCAGCACGATCATGATCTATAGGGTCTTCCCAGGTGTTTCATACACAGGCTACACAGTACATCCAGTACGTGATGTACCTTTTTCTAGTAAATAAGCATAGTTAATCAGAGCAGGTTTCCTGATCTGCAGCCTGTCATGAAGCTTCTCTCAAACTAGGGGTCTTTGTTTGAATTCCAGTTATGTCATAAAAGTGTTCGGTCTAATTTCTGCCAGTAAATATTAAAGCAACTCCTAGTGCATACCACTTTCTAATTACAACTGTAATAATTGCAATTAATTATGCACATAGTTTGTGTACCTTGCACTTCTGTACATATGAATTTAGCACTGAGAAGCAATTACAGTTGCAGTGCACTCTAATTCATTGCCTGTTCTGTGCTTGCAGGTGGTTCTCCTGGGGATTGACATAATCTCTGCCCTGGTGTCCCGCTTGCAAGATCGCTTCAAGGCCCAGATTGGCACAGGTGAGGGGTCTCTGTGTGACTGTCACCATGGCTCTGCCAGCACCTGCACTGGTTGCTGGACACAATGCTGTCTTTCTCCCCAGGAGAGCACTCTTGGTGATTTTCAGGCTCTGCTGAAGGGCAGCAGGGCCAGTGCCTATTTTGGGTTTTGCAGGGAGAGAAGAGGGGCTCTGCCACTTTTACAGTTTTTTCCTGAGGTAATGAATGTTCCTGTTTTCTTTCCTTAGTGCTGCCAAGTTTACTTGATAGGTTGGGAGATTCTAAGGACTCAGTGAGGGAGCAGGATCAGACCTTGCTGCTGAAAATCATGGAACAAGCTGCTAACCCTCAGGTATGTTCAACAGCCCTCCACAGCATGAGTGACTGGCTGTGTCAGGAAAAGGAAACCTTTTTTCTGTCAGGTTTCCTCTGCCATTTTTCTGTCTGAAATGGCTTCATCTCCCTACACCTTGTTGTAAGATGTTTGCTTTACTTGTGAAGGCTGTTGCCTGACTGGATACACTTGGGAGTGTGTCAGTGGATTTCCCAAGGATGAGATGGGTACATGTCAGTGTTATTGTTTCAGGTCTTTGGAAGGTACTTGCTTTCTTTAAGTATGAGTATTGTTTTAGGTAGTGGGGAGTTACTGTGAAGTCAGCACAAAACAAAGAATTAGTCAGATCTAAAAGTATCTTCCTACTTTTTGTCGTTTTCTGCTTGGATGTGTGTAAAGCTTATATTTGAGCTCCAGAGGTGGTGTGGTGTATGTCTGCTGGAAGACAGAGGCTGTTTCTTACCCCATCTCCTTTTTCCTCTTTTCTGTTCCACAGTACGTGTGGGACAGGATGCTGGGAGGATTCAAACACAAGAATTTTCGGACAAGAGAAGGGATTTGCCTCTGCCTTATTGCAACACTCAATGCGTAAGTCAGAGTCTTCTGCAAACCTGTGCTGTGTACATGAGCCTGCTCTGTGATTCATAATGGTGCTTTTTGTTCTTTATTCCCAGATCTGGAGCTCAGAGTTTAACACTGAGTAAGATAGTGCCACATATATGTAACTTACTTGGAGATCCAAACAGCCAGGTGAGCTTTTGCTGTGAGTCACATCTAAAGGTTGTGCTGGTTGCCTTGCTGGTAAATGAGATAATTGTGCTGCTGATGGTGAGCTCTGAACAATGCGGTGCACACAGAACCCTTGGCTGCTTTTGGAGAGGTATAATTTGAAGTATGTCCAAACCAGCATATCAGTTACTCCAAGGGTTCAGCAGAACAACGTGGATCTGCAGGTGAGATGAACAGAAGAGGGAAGCTTTTGTGGGAAGGGAACTCCTGTGCCTTGAAGCCTGAATACAGGGGAGGCTGCAGGGATCCCTCTGGGCTCAGTGCAGCACCCCTCACCTTCAGAGAAAAACCAGTCTGGGCAGGGAGGGCAAATGGGACCAGTCAGACAGCCTGGCCATGTGCGCTGCCAGAAGTTGTTCAGGGAGGTTCTGAATAGGGGATGAAGACAATCTGTACCAGGACCTTTAATCAGTGATGCAATCCAAATGAAAATACAAGTGGAATAAAATCTGTTGCTCCTAAGTACTTTTTGTCCTGTTTGGAATTAGATGCAAGTATGTGGAGTTAGTGAGAAGAGGGAGGTGGGGAAGTAGTGTTCAAACTTGTTGTGTAGTGTGTACTAGCAGTTTTTGAATAAAGCTGTTGGTTGTCCTGCCAGCATGGGTGATACATCTGTGATCCAGCTCTGGAGAGGGTGTTCAGCTGGAAGGAGGTGTGGGGTGTCCAGCTGGAGAATGGGTTTACGTTGGCTCTGGGGAATTGGTTGTACTTCCTTGCCAAGAGAAGAACTGAGAATGAAGCACCCTTCCCTTGTGCCAGTGCAGGATGGTAAACTCATTATTCCAAGAAATGTCTGAGGAAGTTTAATGTTTAGGGTCCTCTGTAGTTCTGAAGTGGGACTAAGCAATCTATGACCCTGCAAGGAAATCCTGGGTCTAGGGCTTGGACTTGTTGAACACACAGGTACCTCGGTCCTGCTGTAGGTGAGGCACTGAGACATTTTCCCTCTGTGCTGCCTCTTCCTTGTGCCTGGCACAGCTGCAGGGGGAAACAAGGCTGATCTCTTTCCCTTTCTCCTGGGTCTGGTCCCTGTCCCCATAAAGCCTGTGCCTGAATTGGTCAGACACAAATGGCTGTGACAGTGGCTCTGGGTGAAGCAGTGCTTGCCTTGGGGCAGGGGCTGGTCCGGGGCTCCCCTGGAGCTGCTGCTGGTGCCTCTCGAGTGCTGGGAGGCTTGCTGGGCTTGGTCACTGCTGCCCTCTCTTGGAGAGAGGATCGAGAAACAGTTCCAGGTCAGGTCCAGTTTTTTTTCTTTTGTTGTTGATGTGGAAGCTGTTCCATTAGAGCCCTTTTCAGAAATAGTGCTTTTGTTGTTTTCAGCTGATGCAACTGAGTAACTCAGTGTGCATCTGTTGTGACAACAGTACTTAAACTCTGATCATTTTCTCAAAAATAAAATTACTAAAGCATTGTTACTGCTGTGCTGGACTAAACCATGTATGATTCTGGGGGCACCAAAGAGTCCCCACAGACTGCTGTTCCCAGGAGTGTTGGTAGCAAATGGGGCTGATGGGCAGGAGACAAGAGGCCAGAGCCCTGAGTAAGGCTGGTGTGAGTGAAGGAGGGGTTTGGTGACCTGCAGAGCAGGAGAACAAGGGTGAGGTGGGTGTGAGTAAAGTGTTGGGGTTTTCTTTGGCTGGGAGGCAGGGTATGTGTGCCTGCCCTTTGACTCCCACCTCTAGGCAATTCCAGCTTGCATCCTGAGGATATTCCATGTCTAGTCGTGGGGTGTATGTGTGGGGGGGTAGGTGCTGGGCCATCTTCGGAGAAGCAGAAGTGCACAGCTCTGTAGGTGTTTCTGTAGGCAGAGCAGATAGTTTGTTTACCTTCTCTGCCTGCTGTGTCTCGTGGAGGAAGGGTTTAAGTACAGAAAGGTGACCCTTTAATTAGATTTATACCTCTTCTGTTGGCTGGAGGGAAGGATGTGCTCAGCAATTTCTTGCAAATCAGTTTGGAAAACATGCAAAATTCATGGTGACTCAGGTGATTGATTACTCCTCCCTTCCTCCCTGTTTTGCTATCAACATAGAAATGTAAGTTTTTAAGACAGCATTAAAAATCAGTTTATTTTATAATATCTTAGTAATACAAGGTCTGTTTGTGTCTCCATCCTTTTTTCATCCAGTAAATGTACCCGTTGTACATAATGGGAAGAATTTGGTTAAGGCAGACAAGCTCCTTCTGTGTGAAATCTTTCATCTTACACCTTCACTGCCTTTTCAATTCAATTAACCTGCTGATACTGTTAACATGTGTAAGGCAGGGTTGGAAGCTCCTTCATGAACTGTGTGGTAATGTGTATAGTGGCAACTGTTGTTGCTGAGAGATATGCAGATTTAGTTCTCTAAGGCAGGACTTATTAGGGATTTATTAATTTAGATTGTAAAGATGATTGATTTCTCCCATCTCTCACATCCAGGTTCGAGATGCAGCAATAAACAGCCTTGTGGAAATTTACAGACATGTTGGTGAACGTGTAAGGGCTGATCTCAGTAAAAAAGGATTACCCCAGTCTCGGTAAGTTGAGAATGTCATTAGATCTTCACTATTTTTGGGCTGCTTTTATTCCCTTCCTCCCTTCAGAAGACTTCAGGAACTGCATGATTGAAGCTTTTCCCAGGATCATTGTTTGATTTTTTTATTTTTTAATCTCATAAACATTCAGATTTACTTAATGCAGATCCTGTACCTTTGCCCAAGTATGCCATAGCGTCTTCGGAAAATCACTAAAGTTATCACAGATGTTCAGTTAACAGATTTGAGATGAAAGGAATTAATATTTTTCTTGTATGTTCTGCATAGGTAGAGAGGAGACACTTCAGAGTAGCTTGTGTTTATACAGCTTGGGCTGAGATAAAGAACAAAAACCCACAGACAAAATAATCAGTTTTAGGATTTTATTAAAAAAAAAAAAAAAGCAGCCATCTCCAAAAAAACCCATGTAAAACCTCAAACTAAAAGCAACCAAACCTATGTCAAAACCAGAGCCACGTCCCTCTGCTTCTGCTATTTCAGGTGTGTTAAAAGCTGTTCTGCATCTTGCTTCAGTGCTCAGGGCAGAGCATGGTTAGACCTGAGGATGGAGTAGATGGCAGCTTGTCAGTGCTCAAAGGGAAGAGGTGGTTTGGGAGGTGGGATATGTGCAGGTGGAGGCAGCACTGTTGCCTCTTGTTCTCCAGTGAAAACATCTGCTCCCACAATGTGCCCTAAAGGAATGAACTCACTGGGAAGGAATGATGAGATGTGATAACAGTCTTCTGCTCTGCTAGACCTGTGACATAAACAGGAAGGTGTCAGGGCCAAAGACAAATGTTGTGTCAAGTTGGTTTTTGGGGGTGTGTTTTGTGGTATTTCTGCAAATAGTTAGGATAGGCAAAGTGGTGATGAACTGAAATGCATCTGCAATTAGCCATATCACATCTTCAGTAACGTTGTATTTTCAATTGTATCTCGGGTTTTCCTTTCAGCTGTTGTGTGTTGATGTTGAGGTTTTTTAATTTTAAAATAACTTCCGTGCATTGATGTTTTCTGCTGACATTTTTAACAGTGTTCCCAATGACCTGAGTGAGCCAAATTTGTTCTATAACGTCATAAGATGTTAGAATTTGTCTGCCCAGGGAAGTGGTGGAATCACCATCCAGAAGTGTTCAAAAGCCATGTGGATGTGGCACTTGAGGACATGGTTTAGTAGTAAACACAGTGGTGCTGGGTTAAAGGTTGGACTTGATGGTCTCAGAAGTCGTTTCCAACCTTAGTGATTTTATGGTTCTGATATTCCTAAAATTTACATTCAGTTGTTCATTGTGTATTTCTTTAACTTTCAAACAGGTTGAATGTAATTTTTACAAAATTTGATGAGGTCCAAAAATCTGGAAACATGGTCCAGACTTCAGTTGGTGAGTAGAAGTGTTTGTATTCTCTTTTTGGTGCTTTTAGCAATTTTTAACTGGGGAGTCATTCATATGGATATAGAGCAAGCATTCTGTTAGGGAAAAGAAGAACGGTGGTTGTTCAGAAGTATACACAGTGCTCTTGCAACAAATAAAATGGAGATTTAATTTATCTGCTGTCTTTTTGTAGTATCAGAAGGAGAAAGAAGCCTAAGTTTTGAGAAGAGAAGGTGGTGCTATAGCTGTGTTCTTTTCCTCTTGAGTTACATTAGGGAAATACATCTCCTGTCAAGTCCATGTGCATGTATATTGTTCATAAGGTAAATTAAGTAGTAATTTCAGAGAAGAATTGCCTTTTCAGTTTAGTGCCTTAAAAGGCACAGAGTGTACACAGTAATGCAGCAGTGCTCTGTTCAAAGCTCATGTTGTTTGTATTTTGCAGTTCCTAAGTTTGCATATTTTGTGTGTTTGGGACTGATAGCCAAAGACTCTTATCAGAGCCTTAATTCTGTCTGTCTTGTCTGAAACTAGTATTTTGCTTACTGTAATAACAAGTGTTTATTACTGTGTTTACAGATAAGTTTATGAGCTAGAAAGTAATTTTAATAGGTATCACTCCTTGTTTAACAATAGATTTTTGTGAGAACTCTTGGTGAGGAAATGCATCTTTCTGCCAACAGCTGAGTAGAGCAGATGAGAACCTGAGTTCAGTACTGTGAGTTTCTATCAAGCTCACACCCTCTGCAAGGCCAGGAGCAGGGGAGATGATGTTCCTAGTCATTCCCACCATGCTCTTGGAAGTCAAGAGAGGAGCGAGGTGTTTGCTTTTTTAAACAGGAAAAAATACCTTTCTCACTTCTGGGCACCATTCTTCTTGCCATAACCATTTCACTACACAGTAATCTTCATCCCTGTAGAAACAGTAAAATTAACTGATTTGCAAATCCTAAAGTGATAGTTTGGATTATTTAGAAATGTGATGTGTTCTCTTGTGTGTTTGGGAATGATGAAGACCTACTACAGGTTCCTCTGTGATGGAATGGGTTAAAATTACATCGTTGCATAATACGGGAGTATTTTTTCTGTACAGGTGGATGAGGCTTACAGGGGCAAAAAAATGCAGCTGAGAAACAAATATCCTTCTTCTTTTTTAACAGGTGGGAGGGGAAGTAAATATTTAATCCCTTAGCAAACTTGTTTAGGTTCCCAACCTCCAGGCAATTTCTCTGAAACCCTCACTCAAACTGAAACAGATTCACTGCTGATTCAACATCCTTGCTTTCTGCTTGGCTAGGCTAAGGTGGAATTTTTGTCTTGCTAGCAGTGGAATAGAATGAGCTTTCAATAAAAGAAAAAGCAATTTGATGCATCACTGTACTATGTAGGTTGCTGTTGTTTGGTGTTTCGAGGAGGCAGACTTGTGATCTGAGATGTATTGCTACATCTAAAGCATCAGTGTGTGTCAGATCTACTTTGAGGCTTCACTGAAAAATATTTTTCTTTTACACCCCTTCGTCAGTGTTTCAATGAAAGATTTACCCTTTCTGCGCATCAAGGTCCTGAGACCTTATGATCCCCATCTCCTGTCCTTGATTCCATGGACAGGCTTTCAGTTCTTCCCAACACAAGGACTCTGCTTAACCTGACCTTCTGATGTCTCGCTGTTCTCGCTCGTGCTGTGGCAGGATGCAGTCTCTGGAGTCCGTGTTTGCTAGGATTTCTCCTTGGTAGAATCTTCTGTATGAACATCGAGACAAAAAAGTAGCCTGGGGAAAAGGAGAGTGGAGGAGTGTTAAGGGTCAAAGAGAGCAAAGCAGAGGATCTCCTATTGTTCTACAGGACCTTTTAATCTTCCCTAGAAAAGTCTATAGTTGCAGAATTAAAGTAGTTCTCATTTGTGAAGTTAGTAATGATAGCATTACTTATTAACATCTTTATGTGTGTTTGAGGGGAGGGTTCAGTTTCCCTTAGCACCATAGGCTGGTTTGTTGCTTCTTCCTTGCCCTCCAAGCACAGCACAAATACAGCATTACATACTCGTCCTATCTCGTGTGTCAACAGCTCTGCAACTTTCAGTTTATCTCTTTGAGGTTGTGTAAGCCAGCAAAAGGAGGCTTATCTTCACCCATGGTCACAAGTTTATTATGGCCTAAAGACAAGCTGAGTTTGTCAGGTTTCGTGTGTCCCTGACACTTTCTGGACAAAGGTGACACTTTCAGCAGTTGTCAGAGTCACCAGGGAGGATGGTGATAGATATTGCACATGCAAAAGATTTGCCTTTCTCAGGAAATAATGGAAATAGCTCAGTCTTATTAACCCTTTGGATTTGTGAATGTGCTTCTCTTGTGGGTTACCAAGAGCAAGCTCTTGGCTGAAGGGTCACTCATACTGAGCACCAGAGTTGTGCTGATGACGACGAGACTTGGAAGTGGTTGTCAAACCTCTCTTACCACAGAACATGGTGGTACTGGGCAGTTGGGACAGCAGCTGTGGATTTTGGAATGGTGGAACTCAGTGAAAACTGGTCTCTTGGCTCTGAGACTGCTATTTGGGATAAGTTTCCTCCACTAGCTCATTGAGGATTCAAGTAAAAGGAAGCAATTGCAGCAGTGCTATTTGTATATCGGGAGTACTTTGGAGATTAGTGAGTTGCTCTGAGTTGTTAAAGGTTTCATATCTAGTGGTTCCCAAGACACAAACGAACAGAAATCATACACAGACTATTAGAAAAGTTGCTTAAAACAATAGGACATTTTCTTAACCCAAAGAAGAAATCTAATGAATCAATCAACTCTAATCAGACTGTGAACTTCAAGTCTCTGAAAATAATAGATGTTTTGTATTTGCTTATCTTTCTATAGTGTGGTCCATTAGTGCTTGTTTGAATTTATCTTGAATGGTTTGATTATTTTTTGGCTAGCCTTTGTTTTTATCATTTAGTAACACAAGAATCAAATGCATAGTGGGGTGGGGGAGGTTTGCATAGTAATCTGAGGTGTTTCATTAAGTCGAAGGAGGTTTTGGCATGCCCAAGTATGCTGCTTGTTGCTAGGCTACCAGCAGCCCTTACAGCTAGAATATGAAGTTAAAATCCATGCTGGATTTCTCGATGATTCTCAGTGCATCTCTGTTTTGTTATTTGGCATATAATTAGTCAGCCTCTTGAAGCAAAAATTATAGTTTTTCCCCCTTTGGGCTTTCAGCAAGCTAATTATTTTCTGTGTAACTGCTTTTGCTAATTATGCAGATGCCTTATTCCCCTGGGACAAATACATTTTCAGCATGAAAGAGCCACTAATTGCCAGCTAGTCAGCTGCTGTCTTTGAGTGGCATTGTGTGATGATCTTTAGTTGGATGTGATACAGAGAGAGGCTACTGGACAGAAACTCCCAAGAAATTCATGCTGCACGGGTTTCCTTGGTATTATCTGGAAGGACCTTAACATAAACAGATTTTCCATGGATTTGTGTTGACTTTGAATCAGCCTTGAACTCCAGAAGAGTTTATAGTCAAGTTTCAGTACAAATTAAGAATAAAGTAAATTATTTACTGAAAAATACAGGCTGATAGGAATCGATGACCCAAACCAAATCTATTAGCAACTGAAATATTTTGGTGTGTTTTTTATGCTTTTGATCATTATGATATTTTTCGATGTAGACCTTCATTTTTTTATATAAGTCACACAGTTTTTGGAAGATGCGTTTATATTTGTACATGAAAGGATACTGTGGTGGTGTTCCTGTGGGCAGGGAAGGCGTTGAACTTTCTTGTTGATGCTGAATTTTGACTCAGAAGAGCAAGATTTAGGGACAGTGGGAGGTGGTGGTGGTCATGGGCTGGAAGGAAATTAAAGCAGGAGATCCTAAAGCCAGAATTCTGGAGCTGAGATCTCTCCCCCACGGATACTTGCACGGAGTAAGGTGAGGGGAGGATGCAGTTTTGGTAGCTGACTGCATGAGTGTGTGTTCTAAGAGTAAGCAAGTTAATTAAAACACTGCTAAAATAAAAGATGCGATAATTTCAGTTACTGAAAACCTATGAAGAAGGAGCAATGCTACTTTTCAGTAGAACTGCTTCTATATTTGGGAGGGTGTATAAGACAAATATTCTATTTACTAAATGCGTTCTGTTTGTGAAATTAAGAACTTGGAGGCAGATGAAAACTGGAGCTATTTTAGATTCCTGTGTTTTGCTGGTAATAAAGCTGAGTCACTGGAAGCTATTTTGATATTTATTATACGAAGGAAAATCACCCACATTTGCCAAGTAATGCCATGCATTTGAGGGTGGAATATTGTTTGTTTGTCAACACACATCCAGGCAGCAGAACTGCAGACAGGAAGGAGGGACAGCTGTCTGGGATAACAGAGATATTTTGAACCAGTAAATGCTGCACTGCACTTTTTTGCATTCATACCTCCTTATGCAATTTAATTTCCATTATGGCTTGCTCTCTACTAATACAGGTTTCAAGTTGAAATAGGAAATTAAATAGAAAATTTATTTCATTGACTCAGCCTTTTTAGGGCATGAAAAAAGCAAGTAAATACCTCTTCACCTGTGTGGGAGCTGAGAGAGCAGTAATGCCTGAATGATATTTGAATGAACACCATTAACTGATAGTACATCCTTGTGGAAGGTATAAATGGACAAGAGGAGCTCTACTCCCTTTTAACGGCTTTGTAAATAAGCATATTGCTGAAATTGTCAAATGTAGAAGGGGAGGGGTGGGAGCAAGCAGGCACAGGGGGGCACATGGAGCTCAGCTGAATGCTGAACAGGCTTTTATTTTGGAGGAGAGGTGGCAATCGCCTGCTAGGTCACACAGCAAAGTGGTGTAGGAGGGTGGTGAGTGTGCTGGTGGTTGAGTTGCTGAGAGACATGTACTGAGAGACGTGTGCTGTGGGGCTGCTCCCCAGCACAGTGCCCTTCCCCAGCTGCTCTCCAGCACTGCAGAGAATGACTACGGGGAAAGGTAGGTGCTAATGAATGTGCCACAGGGATGGATGTGTTCATTTGTTGGTGTCTGAGTATTCGACTGCTCTGTTTCTTTTTAACGGTGTGAAGAGACTGAAGCAATCTTGCAGTAAAAGTGGAACTTAAAAAAAATTGTCTGCAAGCATCTGTAGCCTGGTGTCATCAAGCTCAGTTTAAAAGTCTATAAAATATGATAAGTGGTCTGTTTGATGGGGTGAAGAAAGAGAATGTGTGCATATATAAGGGACTAGAACAGGTTGAGAGAGGTGAAGGACATGAATTTTCAGAAACCCTTGCTGGTCTGTGTTGTTTTTGAGTGATCATTGAGACTTCCATTTCATAACTGTTTCCTTTTGCAGCATCAGTTGGGAAGATTATTTAAATTGGTTATGAGTACTTTTGAATTAGCATCAAATCACAGTTCCAAGAATGTGCCAAATAGAGACATCACTTTTTTTTTAACCTGTATTTTTGTCTTTTAACTGTGATTCTGTAACAGCGTATCTGTGATAGTCAGTGAGGCTGGATTGGGACTAGGTGAAAAGCAGAGGCAGAGGAGCTCTGTATCTATTCACATATGAAAAATTAATTTACAAGAGGGAAACATATCTTGTATTTATTTTTGGTATGTAAGAAGCCTGTGCTTTCCATCTGAGCTTTCAGAGGAGATGATTTCTGTTAGCCATCTTTGCAAAAGATGCATTTTCTTTCTTCCCCCTTTTCTCTCGATTTGGTGTACCTGTTGTCTTTTTGCAATCCTTACTACACTGTGGATATAGTAGACTAATTTTAGGAAGTCTGAGTAGGTCAGTATCTGAATTTTGTAGACCTTGGTTTTGTGCTAATATTCACTGTCTTGAGGTGTGAGTTAACTGGCAGCTTTTTTTGTAACAGAATGTGGAAATCTGGGCAAATTGAATGCTGTGGAATGAATACTGCATGCTACAGTATGTGCCATTTCTATGGACAGATCTTTATTTTATCCTTCAGGAACATTATGTTTTCCGAGGCAATTACTGCATGTATTTTCAGAGGAAGCAGTGGATGCATGTGTGTGGTGTTCCTTGTTCACCATCAGTAAATGCCTCCCAACGCCAGGAAATAAATACAGAAACCTGTCTGGGCTGGTTCTCCTCCTCATGAGCTGCATCATCTGTCAGTGGATAGTGTCACCATCCACAGCTGAGAGACCTTTGCACTCTGGCTCCTCCTGTCCAGGTCAAAAGAGGAGTTGAGAATAATCCATGATTTTTCCAAAGTTGGAATTCTTTTGAATAATTAATGTACTTCATTGCTTATTAAAGAAAACAAGCATGTATTTGTTGTTGTCAGTGAAGCGTGATGATTTCATCATGCTGGGAACTTCTCAGCTTTAAAAGATCAGCTGGTGGAATGAAGAGCCTGGGGCAATGGTCCAGCTGGTCTTATCAGTTGGGAAATGTCTGATCTCCAGGTCACTGTTGGTTGTCTAAACTTTAATAGTAGCACATATCAGAAGAAAAATAATTGTGTAAGTTGTCAGTGTATTGTGAATTCTGGATTGAATCTAAAGTACTTTGACCTAGGATTTCCTTGCAAAGAACACAAATGTTACTCTGGTTGTGTTTCATCACTTCCCCTAAGCCTGATGGTTTTATATGAACACACAAATGCTCTCTTGGCAAAACTTTGGTGTCATTAAGCAGAACCATTTTACTACCAACATCACTGATAGACGTGCATAAAATGCAGACTGAAGGAGTGGGCAGCTAAAGGATGAGATGCTGCTGTTTAGTGTGGGCTTCATAAGTAAAAGATTACCGTGCACCATTCCATTAACACTGATGGACGTTAAATGCATGAGTGTCCTGCACATGTGGAGATGAATTTCTTCATGCAGGGCCTGTTCTCTTCTTCCCCGTTGGTAAAGTACCACGTGTATCTGAGCAACCTCAGTGGTTGCCTCAGAAAACACATGCAACTTAGAGCACATGACAAGGATGAATTTATAGTCCAGAGTTCATAAAGAATTAGAATTAAAAAGTCCTACACCCTTCCCTCCCACGGAAACTGCAGTAACATCTGGTACAGCTGCGAGGTGGTCACAGTTTAGGAGTGCTTCGTAGTTTGTTGTTTTCTCTGCTGTGGTCTTTTCTTTCAAATTCTTTCACGTGTTTTGATGTCAGGTTGGTTTCACCTCTAAAACAAAGCCTTAAATTTGCAGTGGTCATTGTCTTTAAAATCTCTGCACCAGTTTCCTGGCATCTTCTGTGCTGTTTTTCCCAGCTGGCTCTCCTTTGTAGATGTTCTGTCAGAAAGTGCTTGCGGTCAAAGCTGGAGCGATACTAACTCCAGTGACATGTTTACATGAAAGGATGAACTAAACCTCATGGTTTTGATCACTTAGCTTTGTCATTTATGGTACACAGAATCTTCCAGGGGCAAGTTTATCAGTAGGATGGTTCATACATATGCCCATGCACACACATATTGATCACTGTGAACATAGTGGTGATTTTAGGTCAGCCTTTTAATTCTCAGCAATTCTTTGAGAGATGGGAGTACAAGCTATTCAAATGTCCTAGAGGAAGACTGGCACACTAAAGGGCAATCTGGTGGGAGTAAAAGGTATCCCATAGTTGTACACTGTACAGATTAGTGGAATTTATTTGGGTTTTGTTTGTGTTTCACACACACTGACTTCAACACTTGCTGGGGGTGCACAGTAGAGTACTTCAGTGAGCACAAGTGAAGGTATCACAAGCTTTGTGCTCCTGCGAAAATAATTGCAAAATTGTTCTTTTCATAGAAGTCCTTGCCTGAGGCTCATAAATAACAGTTCAGTTTCCAAGAAGGTAGTGGAGGAGTAGGTGTTTTTCTTTCCCCTTTCTGTATGCTGGCTGGGTGCTGGGTTCTGGAGAGTAGTCTTCTAATAACTACTTTTAAATGAATGCTCTGGGCTGTTTTTATATAGAATCACTGTCCCAGTTAGAATTCAATTGTTCTCTTAATCAGCAGCCTCAGTGGTGGCCAAAGACTGCTTGGGGAACAGGTGAAATTTCTTGCGCCTCTTGTGGAGCACTTTGATGAATTCCTGTGCTGCTGCTCTCATTTATTTGATGAGCTTTGTTTTCAGGTTGTTTCAGTGTAACAAGTGGACTGAGTTTAGCTGCTGTAATTAGCAGCCTCTGAGGACAGCAGTCACTCTATGGTAATTGGTGAAATGCAGGATAGGTTTTTATGGGCAACAGGAGTACATGAAAGGTATGTTTCTCCTACCAGCAACAAAGAACATTCCTGTCCTTGAATCTTGTAACCACAGTAGCTGCAGCTTCCATACCTGTGAGATTTTATTAGTGTCTAGACTGAAGAGCACCAGGTTGATTTCTAAAGAACCTGAGACCAAATGCTTGGAGGCTTGAAGGTCTTCTTGTACTAGTTACTTTTCATTTTCAGATCATTGACCTTAGGCTGGATGAGGTTAGACTGCGGAGTCCATTTCTGAGGAAGTCTCACTAATACAGATGGTATATGGAGTTTTAACATGCAGTGGTAGAACAAAACCTGCCGTTACAGCCATGTGAGTTGGGGGTATGAAGAGAAGCTTTTTTCAAAATGCAGGAATGGACAAGTGCTGGTTTGTTACTCCAGTGGGAACTACAGCGAAGGCATTGTCTGTACTTGGCCCTGGTCTGGCATTACACTGCCTTCCTCCTCCATTATGTTTGGCTGAAGTATTTAGTTTGTAGCTCAGATATAGTGATGTGAAATAGAACAAAACTGAGCTATAATAAGTAAATGCATCCTATTTTTGTAGTATTAAGACAGCAAATACTGCATAATGACTGGGTTTCTTCTGCCTGCTGAAGGAATTAATTCTGCCCTGCTGCTCTGTCAAAAGAATCCTTTTGTTGCACTGTGCAAAGCAGTTTGAGTCTCTTTTTTTGTTTATTCCCCTGAAACCCCAAAGCTGCAGACAGCCCTGAATAATCCTGGCTAGGTTTACACCCCACGTGTAGCCTGCAGGGATCTCACTGCAGACAAATCTTCAAGAGGAAAGCTGCTAATGGCTGCTGCTTTGCAGTTAGCCTTCAGAGTCAAGCCAGGTGAATTTTATCACAAACAATGCGCTACAGAGGAAGAGAGAAATACCTTCATTTACTGTGAATGTCGCCTGAACTGCTCTTTTCAAGAATGGCAAAACCTACAGCAACCACATTTCCAGAGCTGCTCCCTTTCCTGTGACAAGCCTAACCTGCCTTCCCTCAGAGCTTGTCAGTGCACCACAAAATCCTTTAGATGCTTGACATGGATGTTTCTGGTATTAGATGCAGATGCTGGTGTCTAAGGAGTATGAAACATACCTGGGCTTCATTGGAGCTGAGTGCTTGAATGCAGAGGCAGAAGAGAGAAATGTACAGTATTTTTTTACTCCAGATCTGCTCCCTTTGATACTGATGGACTCTTTCTAATGATTTCAATGGGGAATGAACCAGCCTCTATGTAAATTGCTGGTAGACTGTTGTAAACAGCCTTGTTTATGAGTATTTTAAGCATGACTGCTCGTAGCCTTCCAGAAGGAAGGGGGAGACAGAAGTTTTAGGTACAAAACAGTGTTAGCACTGCTTCTGCTAGTGTTTCTGCAGTGGGCAGCATTGGTGCTGCCTTCACCCCCATGCAGTGAGGCTGTTCCCTTTGGCTGTGGTATGGGCAGAGGAAGGATGTGTACATCTTTAACAAATGCATGTCTTCCACATAAGTCTCTCCCAAGTAATGGGACTCCTGTCTAGTGGAGCGGCGGCTCATAATGAGACCTGACATTTCTAATTAGGGCTGCTTTGTGAAGAATGGGTCTAACTCTGTTCCCCATCATTTATGTTTCTTCCTGTGAACTGCCCCCAGCTCCTGCTGGGATCAGGGGCAATCCTGGAGGCAGCCCTGGGGAGGCAGGGCTGGGCACACTTCTGCCTCCTGCAGCTCTGCCAGTGCACTTCAACTTGGATTTATGCTCCTGCTGTTTGAGCTCTGTGCTGGGCAGGAACTGAATCTGCAGAGGGTTCTAATCACATGGAGCTTCTGTGATGTGGAGGGACAATCACGCTCCTTTTCACCGGAGACTTAAATAAGATCTGATTCCAAGCTTCCACAGGCAAAATATTTATGCACCAGCATGCTGAAACTTATTCCCTGCTCCCTCCCCCTTAAGAAGCTCCATACTTGTCTCCAGTGCTTTTCTTAGATGTCTTTTTTTTTTTTCTTCTTCTTTTTGATGTGTGCACTGGATTTTGTCTCACTGCAGTGGGATTTCTCCAAAGACTCTGTATTGGGTCTTTGTATGCACACTGTGCTCCTTGCTTGCTGCTTCCCTTCCTGTCACTCCCTTATGCCTATTTATTATCATGGGCTCTAAAGCAGTCTTGTTCCTATTTTTATCCTAACTATTTCTTGTTTGTAGCAGCACAGTATAAGAAGCTCTGTTCACTCTGCCTGAGAGTGTGGGAGATGTGGCAGGCTACTGGGGCCCTGGGAGCTTTGTGGCAGAGGTGCTCTGTGCCAGGTCCTGTGTCTGTTGTATAAACCAGGCCAGGCGCTCCATCAGCTGCAGCACAATGTTCCCTTCTGGGCCTCCCGTGTGAGCACGATAGGTTTGGGCTTTCCACAGCTTCTTCCCAGGAAAGCTGAATCACAGACACATCTGAAGCAGCATGTTTTACATGCCCTAAAAATGGTAAATAGTTCCAGTTAGAGGTGAGAATGTACCTGAAAACTGTGTTTGATGGCACTCTGCACTCTTGGCCAGCGATGGTCTGAACAGTGTTTGAAAGCAGGTGACCTCTGCTCCCTCATGGCATGGAAGGGGTTTCTGTGAAACTGCACACAGGACAAATGCCAGTAAAAAGCTGTGATAAGCAGCTCATCTTCTAAATTTTGAGCTGGAATCTTGACTTTTCTGTACTTATAACGCATAGACCACTAATTCTAGAAAACCTCTGAATTAGAAGTAAGATTTTTTTCATCAAGAGGTTTTCAGTTGGTTTTATGCAAGTTTCAATAGTCCATGTACTAGAGGGATTGAGAGGACAGCCCTATGCTTGGAGGGTTTTCCCATGAGTTGATATTTTTCTTCAATTGGAAGATAATGAGTGAAGCACTGGAAGAGATTGCCCAGAGGATCTTCATCCATGGAGGTTTTCAAAATCAATCTGGATGCAGCCTCGAGCAATACGACTTTGCAAGCCTTGCTTTCGGAAGGAGATTGGATCACTTAACCTTCAAAGGTCCCTTTTAACCTAAATTATGCCATTATTTCATTTTTCCTCCTATAGGAGGCAGTGGTTATGGAAGACCTTCAGATTGATTCAGTGTTTATTTTACTCAGTACTTTCTGGTTGTGTGTGTCAGTAAGCTGAAGGCAAAGTTTGCCTGTGTCATTTGAGATTGTGTTTGTTATTCAGCACTTCAGTTTATCAAGAGTGGTAACAGGGCTAAAGGCAGAAGAGAATGTGACCTCAGCTAACAACACAACCTGATGTCAGCATGAAAACACTGCAGGCCACTACAGAGGCACTTCTATAAATGGCAGCCTGTATCATTTAATGCACATCCTCTGCTGATTTGGTGTTATGCTAGAATGGGTGATAATGCTTCACTTCAGTTTTATTGGTCTGTCATCAGTGTGACTGTCAAGTTGCACATGGGCATTTTCAGTGAAGCTTTAAGATGCAGATTGCTCTTTGATTTTAATATTAAGAATTTAAAGCTTGATATTTAAATGTGGATATATTCTAATTGTTTATCTGAGGAGCAGTTTGCTACAAATTAGTAGGTGAGCTGCATTTTGTTCCATTTAATCTTCATGCCATTCTTCAGAATGCTATTATTAGGAGTCTTCTGAACCTTTACTTGTAAAGCTTTATTTTGCAGACAGAGCTCTGTGTTCCTCTTCCCTATGTAGATGACCTAAATATTTCTTGCAACTCAGGATGTTTGAATGCATTTTCTTCATCTCAGTAAAGTTTTTTACCTTCTTTCCTTATATTTAGAAAAGGAAGCTAAGTAAGCCTGATTTAAATGTAATCTAGATGACTAAGAACCAACCCCCACCTCAACAAATGCACCCCTGTTCCAGGCAGGAGTTGTCAGTTGTTCTTCATGTCAGTGGGAGGGGGTTTCCAGATGAATTAGAAGGAACCAGTTTCAAATATTTAAAAACTAAACACAAAATTACTATAAAAAATGAGGGACTGGAAGTTCTCCAACCCATCTTCTCAGTTCTGCTTTTCAGTGAAGGCTTCATCAGTTCAGCCTCCAGGTTGTAAAGAGGAGGGAGTGTGTAGTGGGGACCTTTGAAGCTTTGCATGGATAAAGAGGCAAGGCAGACAGTTTGAATTTATGCTGTTGAAGCATTGACTTCTTATGGACGTCCTTATGTAAAGGTGTTACTGAAATTCATGCCTCCCAGTTAAAAAAACCTGATCTTACTTGCTTTCAGTCTCTGACCAAAACTGAATCTATAGTTGTATGTTACGTGCTGTGGTTCACATGTGCCAGTTCCTCTGTTTGCTAATTCTTCTTTAAGTGAAGGCAAGCACAGATGGTTGCTAAAGAGAACCAGATGATTTGACAGCATGGTGGTGTGTTTGCAGGAGTGGGACTTGTACAGGCCTAAGGCTGATTTGTTGTCATTGCTTTGAGTTTGAAATTTTCAATTAGTTGAAATTCCTAAGTTTTGCCACCATCTTGAATTTGTGGTGTGATTAATTAATGGATTTTTTAATTCTAGGAAGATGCTTGTTGACCTCTCAGTCATTTGTTGTTGAGAAGCCTTTCTTGTTACCTGTTGAGCCTGAATGAGAATGGGACATGGATCAGACATGAATACAGAAGTTCATGTAGGACACGCATTAATTCCATGAGAGACTTAGCGTTTCTTCTCTCCATAGTGCCAGGAGGCAGAGTTGTTCTCATCCCTCCACAGACTCTTCAGACTAAATCATGCCAAGAGACTCTCACCAGAGGGGCAGCCCGAGTGTAATTTCATCTTTTTAGCTCAACTGACATAGTTTAGCTGAACTGAAAGGCCCCTGGGTGGTGGTTAATATGCAGGCTAATGGTTCAAAGCTTGCTTCCCTGGCTGGCTTGTGGCTTCTAAGCATGGATTCAGTGTTTGACGATACCTAGGGAGGTGATGGGATGTGCACTATATCCAGTGAACCAGGATGCTGCTGGTCACTCATTGCTGCAGGCTGCCACAGCAGTACAAATAGTAAAGAGCTGTTGTGTAACTGAGCCATTCAGTTCCAGTCTGGACAAAATAATAATTCTTGCTCCTTGAAATTAAGTGGTCTGTAATGGAGGTGAGCAATTCAGGTGGCTCAAGCTGGTTAACGATGTGATCTTCAGATGAACCAGGCTGATGATGCTCTCATGTTTTGGGAGGCCTCAAATCTTTTTTCTCTCTGAATAAATTGATACCTGGTAAAGCAGTTGGCCACATATGAAGAATAATCATGCCTAGATGGAAATCTCTTACTTCCATGGTACCTGCAAGTGTACAGGACCTTCAGCACTCCTGCTTGTGAAAGGAATGAAGTGGTCAAGCTGTGACTGGTACTTGCCTTCTCCAGAAATGCTGAAGGTTTATGTACATTTGAGCATAGAATTTGGGTTTAGGGATTTTGAGAAGACATTATTTTCCCCTGCACTTTATTCCTATTTCTTCTGACTTTTGTTTGCATCTTGGAGGCAGGGTGCTGCAAACTGCTTGCTTGCCCCCTGTGTTCGATTTTCAGTACCAGCTGCTGGCAGATGGCAGTGCCCTGTGAGCACTCCCTGTTATTTGTGTTAAACAACAAGGCAGCAGCAGCATGTATTGTCTGCTAAAAATTACTGAATTGGGTGGAGAAAGATTTATGTATTTTTTTTCTTCTGAAACTTGGTCTGCTTGACATTTTCTGATGTGCAGCTACTGATACACTTCTTCGTTTTCTTTGTGTCATAGTCAACTGATGGTGCGAATTTTTTTAATGTTCATACTGGTTCTTCAGATAATCTAAACAATGCCTGAAAACACCTGCTAATAATAAAAACTTGCTAATTTGGTGCTCATATCTGCCTCTGCTTTCACACCTCCTCTGTGTTATTACCACTTCCATACCTGATAGTGTTTAAGTCATGGAGTTTGTGGGCATTTTTCAGTGTGTCAACAGATAGTAATCCTGCCTGTCAAAGCTAGTGTTAGCACTTACTTACACGGGGCATAACACATGGTCACTCCTGCTTCTGATTTGGGAAAATGGAAAGCAAATGCATAAGAGTCTGGAATCTGACTGATGATCTTAAGCAGTATTATAATTTTAAAGGTATTTACTTGTGCCTTAAGATCCTTTTTCTTGGTGAATGAATTAATAGAAATAGTGAGTCTTAGCTCTCAAACAGTTTTTACAACTGGTTCATGTGTGCTTTGGGACAGAGGTATTTGCATGCCTGTGAGTCACTGTGAAAGCCCCAAAGTTGAAGGTTCTGAAATGAAACTCTCAGATAAAGCCTGTAACTAGTTGTTGTCATTTGAAGATTGGTTTCTGTGTCTCTTTCAGCTGGTAGAAGGAAGGAAACTGTTCATCTCAACATGTCTATTTATGCTGATATTTACAATTCAACAAAGCAGAAACACGGTGTTGTGAATTCTGTGGTTCTCCTGGTGACTTCTATGTTTATAGCATAAGCAGCTTGCTGAAAAGGGAACATTGCTTCTAGGAGCTGAGTCTTTACAAGGACTACACTTTACAGCTTGAGGTGTAGGAATAAAGTATAAATGCCACTTATAAAGTGCCATAGCTCTCTACAGCATAGACAAATCAGTGCAGGGGGAAGAAGCTGCTATCTAATTTGTCCATTTGAATTATCATTGCAGAGATCTTACAGGGTCACAGATGTACAAAGTCACTGTGCCAACCAGACTTGCCTTACAGAAAAGAGAGATCTCAGGCTGCTTAGAAAACGGTTCCTTGTATTAATAAAGTGTTGTTTTCTTTTTAGTTTTGCCTTGTTGACTTCTATAAGTCTTTCATGGAGGCAGCAAGTGTGCCTGTGTGAAACCGGAAATCTATATAGATTGAAATCAGTTGGATTTAGGTGTCCTAAATCCAATGATGATAATGTTTTCAGTAACTTTTCTGGGTGAGGAAGAACTTATACCAGCAGTTGCTCGCCACCTTGTCTCAATCTTATTCCACATCAGCTTGTCTAAGTAGGCAGAATCACCTGTGAGAAGATGTCAGTGCTAAGCAAAGATGAGTGATTTTGACTTCTTTTTTCCCCCAGTAGTGGTGAAAATGGTTCACCACTTCTTCTCACAACAAGAAGGCTTATTCTGCAATCAGTGTTTACATGGGAACCTCTTTGGTTTTTAATGTCTCCAGTTCCATTTAAGTCAGCATTTATTTTGTGAAGTCTTTAATGAATAGATCCAGAGTGAGATGTTTGGCTGGGTTGTGGTTGGTGTTTGTATTCTCTCTGGTAAATGTGAATGATTCTTCTTGGCTTAATTTTTTTTCTTTAGGGCTAAGTTAAATTATATTACCTTACACTTGCCATAGCTTAATAGCATCTCAAGGGCTGTTACTTTGGCTCAGCTGGTGTCTTATAACTTGTTAAGCAGCAATAATTTGATCATGCGTCTGAGTCTTGAGGCAAATTCATCCTTCGTTTTCACTTGACAGACTTTGCCCTTGAACCAGAGGAAATCTGCTTGCTTGCAAATGTTTATTTGAGCTTCCACCACTTCTTACCAAGTTTTGAACTTGATTAAAATGAAGAGATTAAGGTCAAAAGTAGTCTGTCCTTAGTCCCTTCGTGTAGTTCTTCTTGTGGGTAAGATGGTCTTGGAGTTAGAGACAAGTGGTACAGGAGATACAGCAGGGAAACTGGCAGAGTTCAGATCAATGGAGATTTTACTGGTCTGCCACAACACATGTTTTCAATTTCTATTTCCTATTTGATCCTGACATATTGTTATATGATGCAGTAAGTGGCTTTATGTGGGAAAAGTGATTTCTTTCATCATTCTTTCTTGGATAGAACAGCTGTGGAAGTCTTCTACTGTGCACATAG
Source organism: Eopsaltria australis (assembly GCA_034509425.1). Taxonomy (NCBI): domain Eukaryota; kingdom Metazoa; phylum Chordata; class Aves; order Passeriformes; family Petroicidae; genus Eopsaltria; species Eopsaltria australis. The sequence continues at coordinate 1,127,121 of JAVTVJ010000067.1, read as the reverse complement.
TATGTGGGAAGAAAACAGGATGGTTACTAAAGAAGTCAAATGATCAGGTGTGATCAGAATCAATTATTAAGTCCAACTTTCAGTCATGGCAGATGGTTTTGGCTGGCTGGATGACAAGCTTAAGTTTTACCTAGGTGCAAGGAGCTGAGGATGGTTGTAAAAGGGTGCTGAGCCATGGGGAGAAAGTGAACAACAGCACTGACAGGCCAGATGAAAATGGGTTGGGCAGGATTGTGTTAGACTGATTAGGACACAACTACTTGCATTTCTTTAACTGCCTGTTTTCTTTCAAAAGAAAAAGAAATATTTGTGCTTATTTTTTTATAAAGTCTGAGTAATAGTAATTCTTTTTATCTGTGCTATGACTGCATTATTTATATTGCAAGCACTTCAGGAAAGATGCTTTCTTCTTTATAGTACATTGAAGTTCCCCTGCTTATTTGGGGTTTCATGTTGCCTCTGAAATATGAATACCAAATTTAGTAGGCTTAAGTAATTAAAGACAAAAGGAAGGAAAGTTTCAGCAATGTCTTGTCTCTACCTTTTTATCTGCTTTTCTCCCTCTGAGTATGGCTGCTCTATTTGCTGTACCTAATGATGATTCTTTATGGGGAAGAATGTGGATGAAGGAGCGTAGATCTTTTGTTTTAAAGGTGTTGAGGAGTGGATGAAACAAGCTTCAGGAAAACAGAAGCCCTGCTGACTGTTAATATTTTATAAGCTGTGACGCATTTTTGGTTTTGGTGCTTTTTTCCCATGACTTATTTCCTTGAGCCCATGATTTTCTTAAATTGAGGCTTTGAGGGATGGTCGAAGAAATGGTGTATCTCAGGAATTGGAGCTTTACACTTGTAAATCAGGCATTCAGACTGTGCTTATATTTATTTGAAGCTGTATTAAATATCAGTCTGATTTTTTTAGGTTCCATTAGCCAGCCATGTGGAAACCATATGCTGTACTGAAGTATCTGTCAAATAGGCTACTAACTGATTTACTAAAACCTCTTCATGCTCATTTGAAACCATACAGAAGAAAATCTGAGATAATAGGAACTTAAGAAAATCCTGCCAAGCTTGCCTGCTCTTGCGTTCACCTCCATCCCAAATGTATAGAGCTGGAAGCAGAATTTAGCCTAATGTGATGGTGATTAAATAAAGGAAATCCTGTACTCTGATATGTCTTCTGGCATGTGCTCTAATTCTGACTTTTCTGCATGACCTGGAGTCAGCTTCCTCATGTGTACTTGGCCTTTGTTTCCACTGTGTCAAAAAAGTGGAACTAATCCTATCTAGATCATACACAAATCTGTGCAGAGTAGTATTATAAGTTGCTTCCAGTGAACATCCATTCTAAAAATTACTGAACAAGCATTTTTTCACTAGAAGTAAAACCTGTCCTATATTATCCACTAGTTTCTGCTTTTGCATCTTAAAAAAACCCAAACATTTTCAGTGCTCCCATTGAAGTCACTGGTCTTGAGTGATGGTAATAAACACAATTAGATTTTTCTGCAATGATCCTGAGAAAAGTGAAATGCTGGCTTTTCATTTATTGTGTTTATTCTCTTTAGAGACACTAGGAATAAAAACAAAATGGGCTGGATAGTCAGGAAACCATTGCTTCCCTCTACCAAAATGAGTGTGATATGAGTGGGGAATAGGTGTTTCTCACCAACTCTAAGGGGTTACTGCTCTAAGCTCTGGAGATCACAGAGCCAGCTCTTTAACTTAGTAGCCATTGTGACAGGAGCTCAGAGGCATCTCAGACCACTGCTCGGTAGGCATTTCTGGCTATATAGCATAGCCTGGATCATCAAATTCAACTTTAAATTATTCTTAAATAAACAAAACTTGTCTGTACACTTTGTATATGTGTCTTCACGGTCTGTAGTAACATGCATCTTTAGAAAAATGAAGCATTTATTTATGGTAGAAATTCCTGGCCATCATGCTGGTCATGCTTGTTTCACTAGTGGATAATCTCTCAAAAGGCATCTTGTAGGCTGGGGAGTTGTTCCCTAGTTTTCTTTCTGTGGTTTTTCTTTTGTCTCAACCACCTTCAGTCTAAGGCATTCTTATCTTATGACTATTTCCCAGTGAGCATTTGACAGTATTTTAAATGGTAATCTAATTATAGTATATTAATTATACATCAGGCCAGGCATTCTGGGTGGGAATCACTGATGTGTGATGTAACACTACAGTTTTTGCCAGGGTAGTAGCATGTTCTTGCATTAGCCTTTAACCAGACAGATAATGCCTTGGGACAGAAGGCTCCTGTTTTTGCGGCTGTACAGGCTGCAGACTGGCAGCCTTGTTTTTCCTTCATTGCTCAGGGACAAACTGCACCTGTTTTGTTTCTTGGCCCAGGGGTGGCTGCTTGCAAAGTTTAGGATACCGTACCATCTCACAGGAGGGGCTTATATGAGGTACTGGGCAACATGTCCCTGTTAATTAATGTAAATAAACCTAAGGAAAGGGCTGGTTCTGCAGCTTCCTCAGGTCCCTCCAGCACAGTTTACTGGCTTAACTTCACCGACCCAGCCATCCTCTGAGACTTAACCCAAAAGGAAACAAGGCTGCAGCTTGGCATTTTTATCTCCTTGTAGGTATTTCTAGAAAGCTTTCTGCTGCAGGACTTGTGTGCAGTAGCAGGCTTTGCAGGCTTTGCAGTTCCGTGGTGGCTGGAAGTGGGATCTGCAGCATTTCTGCCCCCCAAATGTGCTCTGTGTAACTGGAGGCAGTAAAATGCCTTTGCCTTTTTTTGTAACAGCGCTTTGTCCTAGAAATGTCAGGATGCTCTTTCCTTCTGAACACAGCTCTGCGTGCTCGTTGTCAGTGCTTACACCTCGGTGTGCTCAGTGTGTAGGGAATGAGCATCCCTTCAAGAAGTGATAAGTGGTAACAGTAGAAACTGCAATTTCCTTGTGTTGACAATGATGGGTGTTGGGGCAGTCAGCATCGAGGTGAGCTACACTGCTCATAATTGCCCAAGGAGGCAGAAGGATCTGTGCAGGGAATGCCAATTGGGGAGTGAAGGCTGGAGAAATGCCTCACCCTGTGATGTCATGGCAGCAGATGGTGAAAATAGCTGGAAACCTGGACCTGGGTTGTGGGGCTGGAGTCACCTGCCCAGTTTGCACATGGGGCTGCTGCCCTTTGCTGGTGAAAAACAGTGTCCATTTGAAGGCTTCAAATTGTTGGTATGCCTGATAAATAACTTACATAGGGTCTAGGCAGTGCAGGTAAGACAAATTATCACCTATTAATTCCACTGGTATCTCCTTGTTCCTTCAGGTTGTGGCAAATAAGCCCCAGGCTGCTGCCAGCAGGTGTCTCCCTGGGAGCTTGGTTTAGTCTTGGTTGCTGTTTTCCTGTAGCACTAACCCTGGGAAATACAGAGTATACTCAATTTCAGGTGTGGCTAAGCTTCAAGCAACCTGTCAAGAACAACTAAATTAAAATTTTTTTGTTGTGATGTGATTTCTACTTTTCCCAAGCCATTTGCAAATGTCTTTTTTTGAATATGCATAGAGCAGTTTTGAAGATACTATTGGGAAGATAAGAAAACATTTGTGGCACTACTTGCATCTTTAGTAGGAGGAAGAGAAAGGGATAGGTAAAAAATATTGTTCAGGAATGGAGCTTAATCTAGACTCTGGCAATGCCCTGAAGTCTTCACACCCTTGAGAACGTCTCTCAGCTCTGTTTCAGTTTACTCAGGCTTTAAAATAACAGCAAAAACTTATTGCTCTTGTTGAAATGGCTCTGCTTTTTAGTAACATTTATATAATTTTATAGCAAATACTGTGCAAACCACAGACCTGGCAAAGGAGGCTGTTGCCTGGGATGCTGTGTGTAGTGTGGGTGACCAGCAGCTGGGTGATGCTGATGCCCGCTTTGCCTGCTGCCTGAATGTTTTCTTGCTGCAAACACGGGGAGTCCAGGCTGTTGCCATAAGTTTTGCAGCAAATGCAGAGGTGGAGATGAGAGCAAGGAGGGGAGAGGTTCATTGATTGCTCTTTAACCTGACACGTCCCTGCCATGTGTGCATGTGGAAGTGGCGCCTGAGGGAGTTCCTGTGCCTCTGCAGAATGGAATTTTTCTGTCTTGTGAAAGAAGGCAGAAGAATTCACTTTTATATAATTATTTGCATAAATAATTAAACTTCAGCAAGGCTGAGGCAAAATCTTAACATTGCCACTGCAGTGCAGCACAGAGGATTAATATTGAAGTGGAAAGTAGTGTGCTTTATCTGCAGTTCAGGTAGGACACAATGCTGCAACAAGGCTGATTCCCACAGTTCTGTAAAAAGGTGTTTTCTGACTCTGAAAGACCTCCCTGAGCCATCCTGCATCCTTTCTCATTGATTCGTATCTCTAGGGCACAGGGACCCATTTTGTGTCTTTCATCTCTGAAGATGATGCTAATGAGAGTGCAGTGAGGAGGGAGTAATAAGGCAGTGCAATTTAAAGGGTATTTCAAGGGTCCAGAACAAAACTGGGGCAGCACCCCCAAGCACAAGCACAGTCAGCAGGGAAAGCCATGACACTGAAACACAGAAACAACCCCTGGTGTGGAGTGTGTTACAGGCTCTGCAATAGCTGGGGCGTTTGTGAAGGGTGGGGGGATGTACGGACAGCCTGACAGGGAATGGAGGCTGAGTGTCCCACAAGGCATAATGAGGAACCTCTGGGCAACCACAGGGGTAAGTGCAGGGCATGGAAAAGCTGGTTTTACTCTTTAAATTGCAGCTTTATGTAAATGCATGGGCTTTTGGGGTGGGTGTGTTTTTCCAAGGTATGCACTGTGGATTTCCTGATGCTCTTGAGGTCTGGGGGAAGGCTGTGTGGCTGGCTGGAAAAAGCACTGTGGGAATATTGTATTTCCAAGGATTACTTTGAGGAAAGCAAATCCTTATCTCTGTCTCTTCTCCACTTTGATTTTGCCTTATGTACATGTCTGTGTCTGTCTCTCAATTATTTAATTTTTTTGAATCAGTATGGGATAAAAGCTGTGTCTGTGCAGCTCCTAACATATAGGTGTTTAGGTTATGGACCTTGTAAAGTAATGGGTGAAACGTATAAATCCTAGCTCTTAAATAATTTATTTTAGTTTTTGATGATTGTGAATTCTTTTGGCTGTTTGAGCTGGTGCTCTTTCACTCAGTATCATAGCTATTATGTTGTCTCCTATTGATATTTAATTTTACAAAGCTTGTAGGAATGTAACATTTGTACCACCTCTTTTCTAAATCTGTTTAAAGCTAATGGAAACTTTAAACTGTCTAAGTGACAGTTTTATTAATTCTTAAAAACTCCCATTTCCAAGTATTAGCTTTATGAACAGAAGTTTCTAAAAACTTTTGTTTGCTGTGTTCTTAGTTGTGCTAATAGAGAGGGCAAGCTGTGGCTTGTTGACGTGATGGCATTGATACTGTCAACATTATGGTTTAAAAAGTTGTGTTTTGACGTAAACAGGCTGATTAAATTCTTTTTATTTGTCCCTTGTTTTCAAGTCATTGAAGCTCCTGTTTTCAATCATCCCTGCAGCCATCCATCACGGCTATGTCTTAAATTGAAGCCACCTGATTCCAGGATTGAAAATTTTAATGTCCCTCATAAAAGTAACTTAAATTATCATGAGTTGAATGATTTCAGATCAGTCTTCCACAGAATGATTTTGTTTGACTTACCAGGCCAGTCTCTGAGAGCAGATTTTGAATGTTGCCAGGGCTATTGCTTATTCTTGCAGATTGAAGTTGGAATTTACTTTCCATATGCTTTTTGTGTCTGCCTAGTCTGGTATTGGATGTGGTCAGGTCAAAGTGTACAACAATTTCCTCATACCAGTTTTGTAAAGTTAATTTTATCATACTGGTATGGGTTTAATAGATATAGGATTCCTCACTAACAGAAATGTGCTTTTTTAATGATTTCTACTGTCTGAATGTTCTTCTTACAGAGGGATGGCAGGCATGAACACTTTGAAACTGCTGTAGTTGGGTGCTTGGGACTAAGCAGGATGTGTATCAGAACAACTGCCTATGTAAATACAAGGTATTTGGATCAGAAGACAATTCCAAATGCTGCTTCTTTGAGGATTCTTCTTCTCCTTTGTGACAGTAAAGTTGAAGACCTATTAGGTTCATTAGCTTGTGATTAGACAGAATGAGGCAGCAGCTAAGATGATGAGTGTCTCCTTTCCTGGCTAAGAAAGGAAAACTGAAGCATTTGGGATTAAAAAAAACGCATGTGATGTTATAAGAATTATTAAAGCAAAAAGCATTTTGTACCTACCTGGCCTGACATTCTTGGCCTGGGTCTCTAAGCACCACCTTACCTGTGGCTGATGGCGATTGTGTTACTTATTGGATTGATTATGGCTACAAATACATTGATTAGATTTGCATTGTTGAAACCTCATTCAGAAAAACTCTCACCAATAATGATGTGGATTCTAGTTTAAATAGGGTGATACATGTGAGAGGAGAGAAAAAAGCCAAGGTGCTGGGTCATATGCATGTCCTTGCCATTGCTCAGGCCTTGGAGAGCTCCCACTGCAGTCAGGTTTTTGGGACTCCACTCCAAAGCCAGTTGAGAAGGATGATGAGGTGGTTCAGCCATTAGTGCCGGCAGGCAGCAGCAGGGATGGGCTGGGACTGGAGCTGGTGACTCGGTCAGCCTGGGAGAACTGGATATGTTGGGAGAGAGGGGGACAGATGACACTGGGGGGTCTGACCAGGTTCACTGAACCCAAGTGGGTGGCATTTTAAAGGCTCAAAACTCTGCCTGGTGTGGAGGGTGGGAAGGAGGATCTGTGTGTGGAGCCGGGGAGAGCAGCAGGGACACTGGGAGGTGGCCAAGCAGGAAGCCTTAATGACATTCTGTGCCCATGTACTTGTGCTTGTAGCTGCGACTCCCTTGTTTTTGACCACTTAATCCTGCTGAGGAGCATACGCACGTTCTTTATCTTTAGTGGGTTCATAAATTCATTTTCCTGGAGAAACCTCCACAATACCTCTGTTGGAGTTGGACAGGCTTGCAGCTAAGCCATGCATGGGTTTAGTGTGTGCTAATGGGAAGAGGCATCTAACCTCAGCTGAAGCTGTCTGCCTTGGACACCCACAGAGGGTGATGGCAGAAGTCGCAGCTGGAGATGGGGGTGCCAGATGCTGCTCTGGGGGGAGGGCATGAGCTGAGATGTCAAAGGGGTGTCTGTCTCAAAAATGCGGTCCAGTGCTCATGGGCTTGTGTCTGGCAGAAAGGAGTAAAGAGGAACACACCCTGTTTTCTTTGGCATTGGTAGTTTTGCTGGTATGTGTTCTTGGCTTGTAAAGGGCTCTCAGATCTTCGGGGAGCTGGGCTGTGCCCACCTAGTAGGGGTTGAGCATGGAATTTGGAAGTGCTGTAATGTATGTCAGCTTTAGCAGCTACCTGTCTGCTCCTGGTGGAGCATGCCATAGGAAGGGTGGGGAGCTTCCTCTGGTGTCACCCACTTTCATCTGCACCCAAAAGGGGGATCCTTCTGAGAGTGATGCAGGTGATACATGCAGTGGGTATCCATCCTGCCTGTTGCAGCTGCACTGATGCTTGGAAAAGGAACAGATGATGAGTGGGCACAGTGGGCCCAGAACAAATTTAGTCCTTTACAGAGTCAAATCTCAAGACCATAGTGGGGCATCTTTGTTAGGAAAGGATATGATGGAAAACTCTCTTCCCAATCTGTTATCACTACAGAGTAGCTGTCTTCCCTGAAGTTTACAGACAAATAACTAAAATATTTGAATCTGATGTTCTAAAGTTCTTAAAAGCCAGAAAGCATATTTTTTTTCATTGGAAAGGACATTTGAGACTCTGCTTTAAAGGGTCCCAGGTTGGTGGTGCAGGCTAGGGAAGCGCTGGCCCTTGTTTATTGTGATTCCTGAATAGCTAATGCAGCCTGTTCTCCCCACTTTTCACCTTGCCCAGACCTGAAGGGGTTACGTTTTAAAATGAGTAATGACTAAATTTATTCGTCATGGACAAATGATGACAGCTGTTGAGATGCTCCTGTTAGCGCTTCCCAGGGGATAAAGTCAGGCTGGTTCCTAGAGCAAGCCAGCCGAGCCAGGCACACTCAGCTCATCTTCATCCTGGATTATTTGTCCCGGGTTCCCCTCGCTAGTAGGGAATTTCCTCCCTGGAAGTGCCCCGAAGTTTGCTGAGCTGAAATGGATGTTGATAGGAATCGTGCAGATCTGCAGCTGTAGAGAGAAGACAGAGGCCATGGCTGTTTAAATCCACGTGTGAAGACAGCATGCTTAATGAATCCGAGGGGCAATGATTGATTATGCTCTGGACTGAAAGCCGCGGCGCTCCGTGAAGCACTCGTACATCTGGGCACGCTATGGAAAATATGAAGGAATGTTGAGGAAGCTTATTTGCAGAAGGATATGTACTTGTAAGCAATTTTTTCTTCTTCTTAAATAATGTAAAGGACTTGATAAACATAAAGCAGATTGTCTTCTCTCTGTCTGTGAGACAGCAGAGTGGCGAGCAGACAAAGGCCTCTTTTATATAAGGGCAGGTCTCTGACAGAGAGTACTGTAAGGTCCTTATAAATGAGCTCTGGGGGTGTCTTGGGATGGGAGAACATCAGTGGTTATTTAATGTTAGAACGGGGCACCGATTCCGCTTCAGTGCACCTCAGCTGGTGTCCTGAGAGTTACACCCATGCTGAATTTGCCATTTGCAGATATGCTGAAAAATATGATCCCAGTTCAAATTATTATTATCAGCAGGAAGCAATGGCTTGCAAAAAGAAAAAAAAGGCGTTTTTAACAATAATGTATACTAGCTTGGTTTTCTGTTCTTTTCTGTACTCGCGTGTCCAGGTTCCTTTCTGTTCTTTGTTTCTCTTTCTGTTCTGCACACGTGCTGCTGGCAGACTTGGTGTGCAGTTCTGAATGGGGTGCTGTCATTCTGTACTGCTCGGATGAGAAAATGCTGTTGGGTTACTGTAGGGATATTCTGGTTTGATAAATATGTAGTGCTTAGTTTGTAGACTTAACGAACAGGAAGATGTGATTGTAATCCAGTCATCCCCAGAACTGTGGGTGGGCTGGTTGGATTTTTGGAGTGTTGTATTTTTGCTAATGCTCAGTAAAACCTGTTTTAGAAAGAAATTATATTCTATTTAGTTGGTAAAATGCTACAGAAATGCAATGCTTTTAATATCTGGATTTTTAAAGTTTTGATTTATTATATGAAATAGCAAACCACACCCTCTTCTCCTTTCAGAGGGCTGAGGCTTTAAAAATGCATATAGGAAAGGAAGTGAGTTAACTAAGGCTGCATCTAGATAGCCTGAAATGCAGCTGATGGAGAATTTTATTACCTGATCAAAGAGGTTATGAACTAGTAAAAGTATCTTTTGTTTCAAACATGACTGACTTTCTCCTGGCTGTTAATACACATACAGCAAATAATAGTTTGCTAAATATGTATATAGGAGCTTTTGAAATAAGTGCAACTGGGACAAGTTTTGCTTAGAAGTTTTTGGATGGAATGGCTGTGCAAGTCTTCCTGAATCAGTTAAACCTCTTCCTAGAGGCTTCAGAGATTACACATTTTAAAGTCTGTTTTGAACTACCCTGACCTTGGTGCAACTCACACCAGATAGTGTTTTTGAAATAATTCCTGTTTGAACTGGACTGTGTCTTTTGGGAAAAAAAAAATCTATTTTGCTTTTTAAGAACTACCTGTGGTGGAAGTTGCTGGGTGATACACGTCCTAACCTCACAGAGGGTCAGCCCTGTGATTATTGCAAAAAATGGGGGGGGGGGAGCAGGGGAGAAGAGAGAAAAAAAAGGCTACTCAGAATTTAATTTGTTTTTAACCTCCAGCCAGTTGCCTTGTTGTATATTTTTCTATTAGGTGAGAAACAATATTAATAAATCATGTTGGAAAACTGTGTTAATAGATCTTTGGTAGCTGTGTTAACACAAAATATAATCAAGCAACTTATTAGGAATCTGGCTAGACTAAACAATCTCTTGCAGTGAATTTTCATTTAATTGAATTAAAAACATATTTTCTAATCCTTTAATCATTCTCATGATTGTTCCCTGAGCCCTTTTCAAATTATTTTTGAATTACATATGTCAGAGCAAGGCTGGTGTCAGTAGGGAGGTAGCACGGTCTCCGTGGCTGCCTTCAGGCACTGTGTTAAAGAGACAGCCCACATCCTAATTGTGGTTTATATTCTCCTTAACTGTGTGACCTGAAATTTATCTGAGTTAAAAGTTCATGTGTTCATTTTTGCCTTGTTCACTTTTTCCTGAACAACAATACAAGTACCAGTTATTATTTTACCCCTTTCCTTTAGAGTTGCTTTTTTCTCCTAGCCCTTTCCCATACTCCAAGACATCTTGAACATCAAAATTAGGGGGAGAGATGTCCTTTTTCACCTTTTTTTAGTTTTTGGATGCTTCTGTGTAATTACTGTGTCAGCAGTGTGTTGTGATTGGAGTATGGCATCATGTGCACTGCTGCATATCAAAAATGGGGTGTGTAGGTTTTTAGATGATCTGTGACAGTTCTGTGTCAGCTGCTAATAAGTCAGTGCCACTTAGGGCAGAGAAAACTGAAGGTGGTTGGGCTGAGAACAAAACAGGCTTTTCTTCATGTTCTTTTGCCTCCCTTAGAATATGCCCATACTATTACCAAGTTATTTTTTTTACTTTCAGAAAGCTCAGCCTGTATAGAATTCACTCATTAGTGTCTAGCCAGGAGCCTGTATTTGTTACTGCATGTTCCCAGGTGCTTTCCTGAGCAGGGATGGATTAAAGCACCTGCTTGACTTTTTGCCAAGTGAAAATTGTAAAGGAAATGCTCCTCATCTGGTGGAGAGTGGGTGTGTACCTTGGGCTGTGGGAGAGGGATGGACATGAAGCAAGTCTCAAATCTTGAATGGAGTGTTCGTGTGGAGGAGCTGAGCGATGGGGGCTGAGCCGGCTTTCTGGCCTCAATAATTACGTGTTCCATCTATATCAGCTGCCCAACTGCTTTGTCACCTTTCAACCTAAGGCTGTTTTTTCAAGTGAATTAGCTAATCTGTGTAAAACTGCAATATAAGCAGTCCTTTGGAATTGAAGTGACCTTGACTGAAAATCAAAGTGGCTGTAATTCCTTTTAAGTTAATTTATGTTCACATTTGGTGGTAGAGGCTAAAGTTGGATGTACACAGAATGTTCTGTAAGGTTTAATGCATCTTGTATTTATGTTTTTATGAATTTGAGGAAATTTTTTGTATTTCCTTGTAAAAAATCTCTGGTGTTAATTTGAAGAGTTAAAGGGGTTTCGTAGCTCCAGATGAGTCTGTGATTAATGGCCTGTGGTTTATCAACAGCATGGGTGTTGCCATGTGAACTTTCCTTGGTTGCCCTGTTTATCCTTGGTCTGGTGCAGGCAGCTGGTGGGTGTGACAGGGCAGCCTCTACCTGCTCCCCTCCACACTTGGATCTTGGATTTGCTTGTGGTCTTAGATTCACTACAGTCCATCTTGAAAGAGCTCTTGGAGGCATAAATGTGAGAGATGGGGACTGTCAACACCCCAAGTGTTATCTGGGGCTTGCATCTTTCTGCTGTAGATTTGAAGCTCGTTCTTTTCATCTGAATGCATTCACTGAAAGGGTTTAAAGCATAGTGGTTGCAATAGGGAAGGATTGTGTTCACTGAGCTGGTGTTCCATGGCTAACTGGATTTCTAGCATGAGGACACTGCTGAGATGAGGGCTGGCAGGGCAGGCTGGAAAATGTAGCATGTTTGCCATAACACGGGCATGTTCCTTGGGACATCCCTTTGCTTCATTGGACTTAAAGATGTGTGGTTTTTTGGCAGATAAAATTTTTGACGATGAAGACTCCGTGGATGGGAACAGACCTTCCTCAGCCAGCTCCTCTACATCTTCAAAGGCCCCTGCAAACTCACGCAGAGTTGGGATGGGCACTACCCGCAGACTTGGCTCTGCAGCTCTGGGCTCCAAGTCTTCAAGTAAGCCAACAGCCTATATGAATTGATGTGTCTGTGAAGTATTTACAGTGTTCATATTGAGCTTCTTGCAAGCACTTCCAGACTGGCCCCTAGAGTCCAGTAACAAATTTTTCCCTCTGTAATCATTATGTCTGTTTTCTCTGCATGCCACAACCCAAGTCTGGTAGGATGAATCTCCAAGCAATCCCCACATCCCCATAATTTATGTTGCATTTTGTAAGAGGTTGCACCTGTGTGGTTGTGCACTGAGGGCTAAGAGTAAATCATGGTGGTGCTCCAGTGTGTAGAGTTTTGCCTTTGTAGTTCCAACTCCATCTGAACTGAGGCTGCTTATAGCTACATGCCAGACTTCAGCCCTTGCAGTCTAAACCTGACACACTGGCTTTCTTCTAAGACCTTTGGGCATTGCTGGTAATGAAGATGCAGAAAGAAAATGAGCAGTTATTCTGAATGTGAGCAATAATTCTATGTGTAGCTCTAATTCTATGTGTCCTAGGGAAAGGGAGAAAGTTCCCTTTATCAGACAATCTCTAATCTGATTAGTATTCCAGAGACTATTTATCTTCCTTATCATTCGTCTGTTTGTGCACCTGTCAGATCTCCACCTTCATCTATTATAGATGGGATTAAATCCTTTAAAACAAAATCTCCCATATAATTAAAGTAAGTATTCCCTTTCATCTTTCAGACTGTGTCCCCTAACTGTTGAGTGACTACTGTAATGACTTCCCTAATGTGCCCTCTGTGCCTATGAGTTGAAGGATACCATGAATGTCTTGCCAGTGCCTGGCATTGAATTTCCCTGCCTCTGCTTTCATTACATCTGCAGCACTCCCAGGCTGCCTGGGTAGTGAACTTTCTCCTGATTAAGTGCCTTGATAGCTGGTGGTTTCTTAATTGATTCTCTTGTTGATAACAAGATTGAAAAGGCTTTTTTGTTTGTGTGTCAGCAGCCAAAGAGGGAGCAGGTGCTGTGGATGAAGAAGACTTCATTAAGGCATTTGAAGATGTCCCAACGGTTCAGGTAGGTAGAGTTACGTGTTAAGCCAGGCTGTACTAAAAAGCAGAAGGTGTATATAGGATCTCATGCTAATCACTGGCAAATTGTGCTTCATTGTGATGTTAGCAAATCTTTAAGGGGAAAGCAGGTTAGAAGTTGAAGGGAGGCAAATTTTAAATGATGGTATGTGCCGGTAGTTTATGTGCAACCCTCTGGGAACTAAAAGCAATAAAGGTGACTTGTGTCCCAGGGATCACTGCTGTTGTGAGTGTGACAGCTGGACCATGCACATTTGCTGATTTAGCTGGGTAGCTGAGATGTATCATGGATCCCCTCTCCTTCACTGGAGCTTTATATTTGGGACAGCTGAACAGCACATGTGTCCACTCATGATCTTCTGTAGGTTTTGACTAACATAGCCACTAGTAGCTGCAGGAATGCCGCTTAAAACTGTGAAACAGTAGTAAAATAATGAAATATGATCCTTTAATCATCCTGTGATAATCTTTAAATTTTTGGATGCTGGCAGTGGGTGTAAATTCTGGGCATTATGCAAAGCCAGTTGTGTTCAAGGCTAGCACATGATGTTTAATAATTGAGAAGCAAAGGACACGAGAATGTAGTTGGGAAGTGATCTGATTTTATGGAGTAAATCCTGCATTATGGTGCTACTCTGTTTTTCAATTTGTAGATTTATTCCAGCCGGGATCTTGAGGAATCCATAAACAAGATCAGAGAGATACTATCAGATGATAAGCATGACTGGGAACAGAGAGTTTCTGCGGTAAGTACTGAACTTAGATAGGATCTCTATTAATACAAGCTTTTTCTGCATTGAGCTTAATCCCACTGAGGGTACTGGGAGAACCTCAGACTAAGGCTGGAATGTAGTTTTAGTGGTGAGCACCTGTTATGTTCCCCCAAACTTGAGAGAAACGTTTCCTTATGAGACTGAATTTAAGCCACATTTGTGAGGGAAATTGCTATTTGATATGCAAGAATCTGTTGAGACAGCATCAGGTTGCACTGGAAGTCATGCAGCAAATCCAGGTGCAAAGCTAGAAATTTGCTAGCAGGTGCTAAAATCAAAATGTCAGATCTTATTCAGAATATCTTAAAACTTACCTGATAAGGCAGAAAATTACTTTGCTTACAGAGAACTTATTTATACTTCTGCAAAATGGAGGTGTAAAATAATTCAGCAAGAATTTACTCACTTAAGTTTTGAATAAATAAATATGACTGTGGGAAGTGTGGAAGTGGAAAATCGTATGTTACATGCATGTCAAGACTGAGTATTATTTACTGAGGTGAGGTGTGTTTTCATGATACAAATAGATGCCTGGTCTTGTCTACACAGTAGACTTTCATCAGTGGTGTAGCAGTTTGGCCATGTCTGTCAAATGCTGTATTACAGATCTGAGTGGCAGACTGGGCTGATTCAGCTTACTTCTGTTTAGTTTTGTTTCTGTACTGAAATCAAGGCCACATGCAGATGCACTGGTGCATGGGAGGGCCTGTGGAGGTGTCAGAGGAGTATCTGTAGGATGAGATAGTGGTCCCTGTAATATTAATAGGAAATTTCCTGTTTGACAGAGGCAGGGTTCCACTTCTGCTACAGCCATATAACTGTTTTAATGAAGTCAATGGATACATTCTGGATATAAATCAGTATTACCCAGGCCTGAGTGTGAAACATGCCCTTTAAGTCTAGATATCTTTTTAACACAAGAGTCAGCTGTGAGATTACCTAAACATTAGAAGCTGCTGTAAATAGGGGAACAAAGAGGAATGTTTAAGATACCTTTTGGCTTTAAAAATATTGTTTGGGTTATTAATTGTACAGTTTGAGTAGCTCTATTCAACTCTTCTGGATTTCTGTAAGTTAGCAAGGGTTTTTAGCTTATTGTACTTAGTATGTTAATTAACTATGGGTTGAATATAAGATAGGAAATAATAAAATTACTTGGACATCAAGAATCAACTTCTTCAATGCACATTAAGGAATAATTGCACAAGTAACCTGGAAGCAGGTATTGGTCCTGAACATAACTGTCCTTATATTTTCTGCTCATTGACAGTCACTGATTTCTTTTATGCTCCTAACAGTTGAAAAAGATCCGCTCCTTACTTTTGGCTGGAGCTGCAGAGTATGATAACTTCTTCCAACACTTAAGACTTTTGGATGGAGCATTTAAATTATCTGCTAAAGACCTGCGGTCTCAAGTCGTACGAGAGGCTTGTATCACGTTGGGGTAAGTTTATTTTCTGTGTGTGTTTGAAATGTGATGTAAAAGAAAAGAAACAGGCACTAAAGCCTGTTAAAGCACATTGGAAATTGCTGTATAATTAAAGGTAGATGGTAGATGGTCTATCCTTTGTGAAATACTTCAAGAAAAAGGTTGTGCAGTGTTTCTGACTTTTTTTTAAGTTTGTGAATATTAAGGCAAACTAGGGAGCTTCAGAGAAGTTGAAATATAAACTAAGAAAAAAATATTCTATCAACTTGATCCCATTTGTTTGATAATAAATTTTTAGCTGTGCTAGTTACTTTATTTTATGCTGACCTTACTACTCCTTGATGTTCAGATGAATATAGAACACAAGTTTGAAATGAAAGGAGCTGTTTCTTGAAACATGGTGTTATCTGTCCTTTGGACTTGGAGAGGAGGTGACAGTTGCAAAGATTGAGATGTCAGATGTGCTTATGTCAGATGTTCTGTACAAGTCTGACTCGCTTAATCTTCAGCTCACTTACCAGCATGACTTCATTCTGTTTTTCAGACATTTGTCATCAGTTCTGGGAAACAAGTTTGACCATGGGGCAGAAGCCATCATGCCAACAATTTTTAATTTAATTCCAAATAGTGCCAAAGTGATGGCCACTTCTGGTGTTGTAGCCGTTAGATTAATCATTCGAGTAAGTATACATCAAAAGAGAACAGTGTTACAATTTCCAAATACTGCAGTGTTTCTGATGAAAGATGAACGCTGCTGCAATGAAAATTAAATTAGGTGCCTAATCTGCTTTTCTGATAGTGCTGGGC
Source organism: Eopsaltria australis (assembly GCA_034509425.1). Lineage (NCBI taxonomy): Eukaryota > Metazoa > Chordata > Aves > Passeriformes > Petroicidae > Eopsaltria > Eopsaltria australis. Next base: position 1,111,040 of record JAVTVJ010000067.1, on the reverse strand, counting down.
TTGGCTGTCTCTGATGCCATGCAGCCTTGTGCATATGATGCTCATTAAGCTCTGCCAAAATAGTTGGAGAAATGTTTTTTTTTTGCAGGGCAAGGTATTTCCATCCCTCTAAGAGCTGAGCAAACATTTTTCTTTGAAAGGGTTTTAGACCAGCCTTGCAGCACAGACTCATCCTCTTTATTATACTCTAAAATACCTCACAGACTGTCCATGTTTCTCGAAACTATTAGTTCACTGTGGTGACTTCTGCCTCGTGATTTACTGAGCAAGCTGTAGGTAGCCTGATGTCTCTCAGGTTGTCACCACTGGCAGTTTAGATCCTCCCACAGTGACTTCAACTCCTTGACACTAGAGTGCCATTATAGAAGAAAATCAAGTATCTGTTAAAGGTATTTTGGCTGATAAATTAGAAAATATTTTTAAAATTAAAAATCTGACCATATCTGTTCCTATATCTAGCAGTTCTGCTTTTAAGAACTGAACAACAGTAAGGATCTGAATACTGAGCTCAGGTGGCTGAAGGGGATGGTCTTTCATTCTATGGAACTGTTTTGTAAAGATTTCTTCCTGTTCTTGTTGTTTGTTTTCTTCCAGCACACGCACATCCCTCGGTTAATACCCATCATAACCAGTAATTGTACCTCCAAGTCTGTTGCAGTTAGAAGGTGAGAATTAGTTTGCATTTACTAGTTTTCACTAGTAAATAGGTTCATGTGTGCTTTCTCAAAATGTGAATGTGTTTGTTGTTATTTGTGAAAAGGGTGGAAACACAGATTTATTATAATACGAATCTCATTCTCCTCCATGATTTGAGTTCAAATTCAAAGTCAGCTATCCTGTATAAACTGCATCACTGCAGAGAGGAAAAGGCATTTTTCCACAAAGAGAAATGGTTCTTAAACTAATTTTTGTCCTTCATGTTGTTATAACAACATATTATTTTGGCATTTTTACAGACATGTTTCTATTCCCCACTCCTGGCTGTTACAGTGACTTGTTTTCTTTGAGCCAGTAAATCAGTCTTATGTGAAAGCATCATCTGGAAGGGAAGTTGGACTGCTGAATGGTCTAATGGTCCTGTCTGCACTTAAAATCTAAATGCTTCAGTCCATTTCCACCTCACTGGGAGACTCTTGCATTCTCCCTATACATTAACTGGTTCTCTTTGAGTTAGAGAAAAGGAAGGGCTTTGTGATTGCTGCATTTGGTGACAAACCTTGAACACATTTCAGCACACTTCTGCCTTAAGGTTCTTGAAGTGAGGAAGGGAGATTAAAGTCAGAAAGATCTATCCCCACATGAGGCTGTGAGGTTTCTGTGTGAAGCCTGGACTAACAGAGTATCAGTGTGAATCTTCTGGGCTTGTGTCCTGGTTGATAAAAAAGGAAGCTTCTGGGATTGTTTTATGTCAATCCCTCTCTTCAGGCTTCTCTCTAGTGAGCTGCCTCCAGTTAACACTACAGACTGTTTATTAATGGTGTTTTTAGAGCTGTTGATATTTTTATTGGGGTCAGCACTGAATTTTGATGTCAGAAAAAGCTTTCTAAACAAAGATGGCTGTTGTTCAAAGTCAGGTATGGCAAAGGCAGTGAGCCCCTGTTAACTTAAACTCAGCATTTCTTCTCTCCTCTCAGGCGCTGCTTTGAATTTTTAGACTTGCTGTTGCAGGAGTGGCAAACACACTCCTTAGAAAGGTAAGTTCTGCATACAAATGAATTTGTTCTCTCCCACTTATCTGGGGAGAAGGAGATAATTTTCTGGATCATTCTGGAGAAAGGATCATTTAGGGGGCAAGATGATATTGGGTAACTGTAGTAGAGATATTTTTGCCACCCAAAAGAAACATTTGTTCTGTAGTTCTATTAGAGTCTGGTGAGTGTGTCTCCTATGCCAGCCTTGGAAACCTGCCTGAGCAAATCCCTGAACTCAATAGTTTTTGTTCAGCAATTTTTTTCCTTTTTTACCTTTTGCATCCTGAAGTGAGATGATGAGGTGAAGTCTGCTGCATGTCTTATCATGAGCTTCTGAGGCATCTACATTGCTTCAAACTAGTGACCAGTTGAAGTAATTGTACGAGGAGAGAGATACAACTTCCTTAGTCCTAGACTGCACAAGACTTTTAAGGCTTAGGAGAGTGTTCTTGAATCCAGGCAGTTTGGATAGCTAAGCAAAGACCTCTGAAGAATGGTACTTGTTGTTTTCTAGACAGCAGTGTGGGTGAAATAAAACTGACTTGTAAGAATAAATAAATAAAGGTCACAAAGGATCCTTAATGGAAATGAAAGGATGTGATGAACTGTTTGTTCTCAAAGACCAAGGCAAAATCAAATTAGTCGTTTGTTTATAAGTGTGCCACATCTTTCTGAACTGCTGGATAATGTTTTCTTTCTTATTTCAGACACATATCAGTGTTAGCTGAAACAATAAAGAAGGGAATTCATGATGCAGACTCTGAAGCCAGGATAGAGGCAAGAAAGTAAGTGGAAGCTGTTGTTGGTGTCTCTTCTTCCTCCCCTTCTTTGTCCCTGTTTAGTGAGTCACTTGTATTGCATGGTTGAGACAAAAATCCAGACAAGATGCATTCTCCTGACTTCCCAGTTGGTGGAAAAAAGAGGGGCTGAGGGGTGACCATTCTGTACAGTTTCCTGAGGAGGGGAAACAGAGGGAGGTGCTGATCCTTTCTTCCTGCAATCCAGTGATACACACGTGGGAATGCTTTAAAGCTGTGCCAGGGGAGGTTCTGACTGGACATCAGGAAGCATTTCTCTACCAAGAGAGGGGTCAAACACTGGAACAGGGTTCTTAGAGAAGTGGTAAATGCCCCAAACCTGTCAGTGTTTCAGGGGCATTTGGACAATGTTCTTAATAATAGGCTTTAGTTTTTGATCAGCTCTGAATTGGTCAGGCAGCTGGACTAGATGTTCCTTGCAGGTCCCATCCAACTGAAGTAGCCTATTCTATTGTTATTTGCTACTCTTAAAATAAAAGTTCTTGTGCTAGTACACTGCTAAATGGTATCCTAAATTAAGGTAGTATTTTGTGACATTGAGAAGATTTTTTTGTGTTTATCTATAGGAAATTTTAGTATTTGCAATTAATTTTACTCTGTTGAAGATCTTACACATTTCCATTGATATGATCATGCTTATGGTAGTATGCTGGTAAACCAGGATCATGCTCTTCTGAGCAAACACTACAGGACTGTTTTTCTGCAGGAAGAGGATGGTGTAAAACATGAAAACAATAAACAATAAATTTTATTAATCTAAATGTTGTGTTATAAGCTGGGGTGTTTCACAGTAGGACTGCTCAAATCCTTTTGAAAGGCAGCATGTCCATCACTGAAAATTACAGTAGTCACTGAGACTTCACAGCAGGTGACTAGTTAAGCTGAATAGACAGCAAGGAGAATAGCATGGGACTTCAGAGAGCATGCTTAATTCTCTCTTCCCATGTTTATTAAATAGCAGGGTGGCTGATTGTGAGACAGAAATTTTTCTTCTAGTGATGTGAGAATGCATGTGGCTTCTCTGAGGACTGGCTGTCACACACAAACAATTCTTGATTCATTTGAGCTAATGATCTTGCTCTTAAACTGGCCATTAGTTGCTCCCTGAAAAGTACTGAGAGTCTTCATCTCCTTTGTGCCCCGAGAGTGAATGGTGTTCAGCCATCAGCTGGGAGGTTTGGATCATAGAGGGATTCTTCCCTCATCTTAAAACAATCTTTTATTTTCAGCGTGGCACTGATTCGAAGTCCATGTGAGCATCTCTTTCCTTTTCCTTGTTTTTTCCCAAAAAGACAGTGAACAGTATCAACTCAGTAGAGAGACTTGTCTCTGCAGCATTCTTGGAGAGCTGTTTGTTAAACTTAAGGAAGAAAACGGCAGCTGGTGATGACCTGAATCAGGCCCATTCATGTGTGTTCTGCCTTCGGCATGTTTTTGAAGTAGCTGCTGCACACCCAGTCCCAAACGAGTGTCAGTCTGGTGGGCCTGCAGTTCCCATGTACAGCAGACAGCTGGAGAGGGAGGGTTTCTTCCCTAATGCAGCTTTGTTGGCTACTCCTTCTTTTACAACAAATGCACCAAATGGTTCTTTCATTTGCTTTGTCTTTTGTGCAGCTGTTTGAGCAATACAATGGTTGAAAAAGCTGTTTGTCTTAAATGTGTCAAGGCAGTAGGTGGTTGAAATGACTGGGCTAATGAGCCCTCTGATGGGAATAGTGGGAAGGGCTCTGGCTGTGCCTTTGTGCCACAGCCCCTAAACCATGACAGGGGCGTGTTCACAGTGCTGTGCCTCCTTTCCAGGTGCTACTGGGGTTTCCACAGTCACTTCAGCCGAGAGGCAGAGCATCTGTACCACACCTTGGAGTCCTCCTACCAGAAGGCCCTGCAGTCACATTTGAAGAACTCTGACAGCATCGTGTCCTTGCCACAGTCGGATCGCTCCTCCTCCAGCTCCCAGGAGAGTCTCAAGTAAGGCTTTCTGTGTCACTACCTCTGCATTTAAACAGCTGCTGACAGACAGCTCCATTGAATTGAAGGGGGAGCCATCACATTGCTTTGTCTCATCTGGTCATTATTTGGACTCTACACTTGGTTACTCCAGTATATCTATATATCTATATCTATTTTTGTAGCCTAACGTTGTATGAACATAAAAAGTCACCAAAACCTCTTGTACTGACTTTAAAATATAATCATTATCTTGACTCCATAAATAATTTCCTAGGAAGCTATTTGTGCTCAGTGGATACTGTTAGTTATTCCTTTCAGGTGCTTTAAATAGTGCTTAGATTGAAGTTCTGCATTTAGCATTAATCCTAGAGGTGTAAGTCTGTCTCTTTCCAGACAAAAGAAAAAAAATGACTAAATTAAACTTGAGTTGTAACAGCAAAATCAATATGTAACTCTTATGCTGAATGTATGTATTTTAGCTACTCTCAGATATACAGTCACCTTAGGCTCCAAATGTCTGTGATTTAAGTGTAAGACCTATATGAAAAATAATTATAACTTACTGGTGTAACTTTTTAAATCTACGAAAAGTGTTCTTAAAAATCTCTTTTTGCACAAATAATGTGAGTCCTAATTTATTTCTTTATGCTTTTATAAATAATTTCATGGTGGTGCTGTATTTATTCTTAAACAACAAGCTTTGGTAGTTTATTCCTGCGTATAAATAATTTCCTGTTAACTTAATTGTGTACTGAGGGAACAGAATTGTACTGTTCTTGGTGACTGAAATACAAGGTTTGTTTTAATAAGTGTTTGTATTAACTTCCAGCCGTCCATTGTCTGCCAAAAGTCCTACTGGAAGTACAACATCAAGAGGTGAGAACAGGAGCTGAAAAATGTGCTCAGGTGTTGCTGAGGAAGTGTGACATTGTAATATGCTAAAACCAGCTTTGATCACTCTTTACTGCTCCCTAAAATGGCAGCTCAGGGTGTAGAAATTTTAATTACTTTTGGGTTTTACACTTTATTCTGTGCATCAGCTGCTGATAAAATAATACTTTTAAAAGAAGTTAGTAAATCAGTAATTTCTTACGTCTGAAGGGAAGCCTAAAAAGTCATGAAAATTGTAGCCAAGGTATATTTAGCTTTGTTGTAGCTTGAATAAAATGCTGCTGATGCCAAGACATGCAACTACATAGTCTAATAGTGCCTTCAGTTTTACTATTTTTATTTGTTCTCTGTGGTTTCAGCACTTACTGGAGGTGTCTGCACATGAGTCCTACAGTGTTAAATTCCATCTCATTGCTAGTCTGTTTTTCTTGTCAGATGGAATATTTAGGTACAGCTTTTCTGTCCTAAGTAAGTGCATACAATAATCTCAATAATACATTTTAATATACAGTATAATAGACAAAACTTTGTTGGTAAAAGATCAGCTGCCTTTTACACCTGACCAAGTTGGGTTCTGGCTGGTTTGTCTATAACTGCACCCTACTGAGACCTTTGATTCAAGGAGATGTTGTTGTGTAACCTACTTGACTGTGCATACAAATGCATGTTTGCTTGCAGCCGAGTAGTCAAGCTTCATGCTTAAGAGGGTGAGCATCAACAAGTGATGGGAACAACGATCCTCATGCGAAGATGAGGTGTTGGGAAGGAAGTTATTAAAACCTGGACTGAAGGACCTGCAGGTCTGTTTTGGCCAGCAACTCTCACAAGCCAGTGATGGGTACTGTGGTTGAACTTTCCCATCTAGGTTCTGTTAGAAATTTCTTTTTACTGACCTGACAGCCTTTTTGATCTTACCATTTAGGCTTGTGTCTGGTAAAGTTCCTAGAGGTAGCATCAGGGCAGCATTGATGAAATATCTTTGCAGGCAGTGTGGGGAAGCCCACTTAGCCCTGATAAAGCATTCTTAGTTGAGGTATTTCAGTGCCAGCAGGGAGTGTTAAAAATAGTACTTTAAACTGCTTGTCAGGCTCTTTGAAGCACGCAGCTCAAAAAATTAATCTTCTTTATTCTGGATCTCCCACTCCCATCTGCAGCATCTACAGTAAGTACAAAATCTGTGTCAACACCAGGATCTCTGCAGCGATCCCGCAGTGACGTCGATGTGAATGCAGCAGCTAGTGCCAAGTCAAAAGTGACGTCTTCTGGAGCATCCACCCCCTTCAGTTCTGCTGCAGCCTTGCCCCCAGGGTCATACGCATCACTAGGTAAATCTACATGTTCTACTCTTGCAGTTAGAGTTCATTAGTAGCAGAAGGTGCCTCTCAGTTTTATTGGAATAATAAACTCTACCTAGAAGAACGTACCTCTGAGGTAGTTACCCGCTCTCCAGGATCAGTGTGTGATCTCTTGCCCTTTGGGATTAAGGAAAAAAAAAATACAACAGAACTGACTTGAAGCAACAGTTTTGAATTGTGTAATAATCTGCGTCTCACTCTTCTTTCTGGGGAGAAGCAGAACATACTATGGTTCTGGGATGTTGCTGAGGACAATGCTTCTCAATTCCTTTTGACATGTTCCCCTGTCTCTTTTCCTTCTTTTCCTTCCCTACTTTCCTGAAACTGGTTTTCCATTAATTGTTTTATGCTTTGAATAGTACATCTTAGTTGAGTTTGCTCCGTTTCTGTTTCATGAAAGAGAAAGATGTGGAAGCGAAGAGGAGGTCGGCCTTGCCATGTCACCAGACAGGATATAAATACCTGTTCCTTATGCTGGCTCTTTGGATTATGGCCATATGTCACATTATTCTCTCAGAGCATTGTGTATCACCTTCAGGTGTCCCAGGGTTTCTTAAAACAAAGTTTGCATTGGATCTTTTTCTCCTGGAGTTGCCGTCGAAGGAGTCATGGAGGAGAAAATGCAAGGCAGAGATTGGCACCATTATTTGCTGAGCTTCATCTTGGTTGTGAGCAGAGCTGATCCTCTGAGCTCGTTTCTCATTCTGCTGCTTTCACACTAACCCAATCCCAGGCTTGTCATCTATTTACCTTTAAAACAGGGAGGAAACCCAGGGGTCTGTGGTCTTGATTTAAGCTATGTACATTGTCTTCACTGAGTCGGGTTGAGGAGTTTCTTCTTAATGTAGGGTATTTGCTCTTCAATCTGTTAAAATATAAGTGGTGACTTATATAGGGATGGTTTTTATGGATTCCTTTTTCAGACAAGTTTCTTTCATATCTGTAATGTTTTACTGTAGGTTAGATGTGTTGGTCGTATTCAGTTCAGAAACTGAATTCTTACTCTGATTTAAATTGTTCATACTTGGTTCTAGATGTAGATACATTGCAGTGGAAGTGTAATTACAGGACGTGAAGTTGATCACATGATAGTGGGCTTACAGATGCAGCCACTTTTGAGTTGTGCTGCACTCTGGCTTCAGTGGCTAAACTGGCTTCAAACTGTCTTATGTCATGAGGAAGAATGAAGAGGGAGGAAGTATCTACTTAAAGCTGACTTGGTCCTTGAAGCTTAGAGACTAAATCCAGTGTCAGTCTTGTTCTTAAACCAGGCTCTAGGAGAAAACCAGCAAATTCATTCTAAGTGATGCAAACATGGCTGCTCCTGAAGGATCCTGCTTCCTTTTTATCTAGTAGGGACATTTATCACCTGCACGTTCCTGTGAGAGAAATGGTGAGGCAAACAACGAAAATGGAGTTGGGCAAAGGTTGGTTGTTGCAGGATGGAAAACCTGCAAATGTCTTCTTTGGATACATCAAGGTTTGATTTGCTGCTCGGTCAAACATTTTTCATTTCTTTAATGGTATTAATTTTTTTTTTTTTTTGCATATTTATGTAGCTAATATATAGTGCCCACTTCTGTTGATGTTACTGATTTTTCCCTATTAACCCTGTCCTTATTTTTCTTTAATTTGCCTAAAGATGGTACTACCAGTAAAACCGAGGGTAAGCAGTCTCTCTGTGTAACTGAGGTGTGTCCACAGTCGTACCACCCTACCTGGTCTCTGTTCTCAAAGTGTTACCTGGTTCTCATCCATGTTCACTGGTGACCTGCATGAAGTGTTGCATGGTTGTCCTGCTCATTTTGATGCCATGGGGTATTCTTCACTTTCTCTTCGAGCTCCTCCCTGCTAATAACCATTAGTCTGCTTTTATGACTCTGGGCACTAAGTTGTTATGTGGGTTTCTCTATTTAAAGCACTGCTTTTGGTTGAAGGTGACCTGTGTACAGACTAAAAAATAACCCAACAAAAACCAAAAGACTCCCAAACAACAAAAAGCTTGTGATTTCTTTTCTCCTTGATGTCTAAAGGTTTGCTGTGTTTTTCCATCCAAAGCTCAGGTCACAACTGCCAAATGCTTTCGGGAAGAGACTGGGCAGTGAGAGAATTGAATGAGATGATCACATGGCAGAAAAATGAGGACAGTAAACAATGATCTCTAGGGAAGGAATATTTAGTCAACCTCTTTAAACCTGACCTCTCTCTTTTTGTTGTTAACTATCTGAGTGAGATGGCTTACACCAAACACAGTTGGAGGAAAGGCTTTTTTTACACAGAGCCTGCTAGTTTGGGAAGGATCCCGGTCTGTTTTTCTGGCTCATTGTCAAAACTTGTTCTTTCTTTCTTATTTCTTCAGCAAAAAAAGATCACTGGGAAATCACTTTTTCTGAGGTAGACAGGAGTTGAAAACAAGAATGTTTTCTACACAGAAGGAAGATACCACACTCTCCAGCAAAGCCTTTTTTCCCCAGTGCTAGTCTCTTTTCAAGGGATCTATTACTGTCTTGTGGGACTGTGCTTGTATCTTTGATGGCTGCTTGTATTTGAATGTGGTGGTCTGAGAAGTGCCACTGTACTGTTGTGACATCTGTGTTACTTTCCCTACTATTAGCGATGCATTGATTTATTATTTAGACAAAAAGGTCTCTACCATTTTTGGAAATGGTACTTAGAGGAGTACCATTAGATGGTTGAAATGAGCTGACCTCTGCATCTTGAGCAGGAAGTGCTTGTGCTTTGTGATCTGTCAGTGATAAGGAATATGAAGTTGGCCTGAGATCTGTATTTCTAAATCAGTCATGAGTTAGATGAAAATTCCAAGTTGTTGTAATAACTGAGCTCTTTGCTTTTTAATTGTTGACCCTTTTCTTTCTTTCTTAGTTTTCAAGCCTATCTATTTTTGGCCTACATTTGAAATGCTGAAGGTTTAATGTTTTATGTTAAATACCATATGCAGCTTTCAATCCTCTCATTTGCTATAATAATGTTTGCAGAGGCCTTTCACAACATCTGTCCTGTGGAATAGCTCTATTTTTAGTTTATTAAATACTTTATTGTAATGATGCAAAAGAGTGGGGGTTTTATTTGGTTGCTGTTTTCAATTCAGTTACATTAGGAGCAGATTGGATTTAGTAAAAATCTGTAATAGAAGCCAGCAAGTTGCTTGGGGTAGGGAAGATTGAGATGAACTTTCAGAAATTGAGTTTGCTATACCCTGAGTTTTAAATACCAAGTCTTATACCTTCCTTTTGCCATAGGATTCTCTCTTTTTTGGTGAGGATCAGGGAGAATTAAAACTACACAGTACACTATAGCCAGAGTACTTCAAGAATGAGTTTAATCACTGTTTGAAACTCTTCATCTTTGTTTTCCTTTGAGATAGTTCAGGGGAAAAAACCCTTTATTCAGGATTCAGCATGTCCTTCACTGAATGATGAAACTGAGTAAGGTCTTCTGCCAACTCTGTGATCTTGCAGATTGAGTCAGGAACTACAGAGAAGACAAAACTTCGTATTCTTGACATAAATGTAAAAGTTAAAAGGGTGGGGGGATGAGCAAAAGATCCTCTTGCTGTGGAAACAGAACATAAAGCAGAAATGTCATCTACACTCATGCTCCTGTGGTTTGTTTTGGTTTCTTTGCAGGTCACCAGTAAGTAATTTAAGAGAAAATTCCTGTGTCTTTTTGTGTGGTTCAGCTTGACATTAACTCTGCAGTCTGTTTCCCATCATGACTTTCTGTAGCTACATTGTAAAATTCTGCTCCTTCCCCTCTGCTGGGAGCCAGCATTGTGGGGACTTGGCAGTTTCCATTTGCTTTGCCCTTGGTTCTCCTCAGTGGTTTGGTTTGGAGTCAGGCAGCTGAAACAAAGGAGCAAGACAGAGTAGGTGATGATGGTGGCAAGAAAATGTCAACTAAGAGCTGAGTATCAGTCCTTTGTTCTACCTTGTGACGTCCCAACAATTGGCAAATGCTGTTGAAATGCAGTTCCTTATGGCAAGGTAGGTGAGTCTGTATGCCAGTGAGCTTTGTGCAGGGCTTCATGCAGTGCACGGGTGTGCCTTGATTGCCCACACCCTCCATGTGTGGGGATCTCCTGAACTGCATTAAGGGCTTTACACACAGAAAGCTCCAAGAGATAAACCTTTACAGTCTTGATCTTCACAGCTGGTGCTAGGGAGGTGGCACTTGGGCCTTGTTTGTTATACCTGATTAAAGGGAAACCTTAGAAAAGCTTCTGCTTATTTTATCATAAAGTGGCTTTTCAAGGAATATTTTTAAAGGGTGCATAATGCTGACTTTCATTAGAGTGGTTCAGAGCATTTGTGTTACCTTTTTTTCAAAGCAAGTATAAAGTCAAGCCCTTCAGACAAGCCTTTCTCCAAAAGGGAAGGGATAAATGCTGATTTGATTTGTGACTGGCAAGTGCAAAACAAAATCAGCAGTTTGCAATCAGTGGCATATTTTTAAATAGTTTTTAGTATTCACCAGAAAGGCAATAAAATGGGGTTTGTTTGTTATAGTTTTCAGGTAACTTAGGCTTAGGTGGAGACCTTCAGTGCATTATCAAAGGCTTTGGGAGCAACACAAGTTTAAAGAAATCACCACTCCTCTTTTCTTCTCTGCCTTAAAACTCTCCCTTGTCCTTAACGGCGAGGCTTGATTCAAAGTGATGTGTATTATGTGGAACTGCTCAGGTAGTAAGTTTCTTACTTCTCTTGGTCCATCCCTTTGCAAGTGCTGAGTTGATCTGGCTGTGTTTGTGTAGGTCAAAGTGGACTGTTCACTGAGCCCTCTGGTTTGGAGGGAGATCTCATGTAAAACCCAGAGGCAGCACAGCCTGATGGTTTCCAGTAAGGATCAAGTGCTCCTCAGGGAAAATCATGGTGCAAAGTCTGGTCTTTCTAAGGTTGGAGAAATGCTAAATAAGCATGGAAACCATTGCAGTGGTGGTTGTAAAAAGTTTTCTAAAGATTTATCTGTAAAGCATGTTTTTAATTGATCTGTGTGTGTCTCCCACATCCATGTGTCATTTAGCAGTGATTACAGCTAAGGGATCACAGAGGCTTTTTCAGGAATGTTTCTCTGCAAGTGGGGCAAAAACCCCAGTGCTGGGTGACCTGAATGCATTAACCTGATTCTTGGAGAGACCATCATCATCCCAGTGCTTCCATGTATAACTTGTGTGGTTGTAGGAGTCCCTATTCACAGCATGGAATTGATTAAAGTGAATTGTGGAGCTGTTGCATACCATTTCTAGACTATTTGAAAACCATTTTCTTCAGTGTAATACACAGAATGAATGTCACAATGACTGTTCTGAGCACTGGAGGTGGGATGCTGCAGTGTCCATCCAGAGGGCTCTGAACAACCTGCCAGGTGAAGCCTCTTGTAAAGCACAAACATTGTCATAGAATCTTCTTCATTTGTTCCTTTTCTAAAAAAAACCAATACAACCTTTCTAGGTTTAGGCATTTGTTAAACATTTCAGGGTTGATTCTGAACTATTGTTGCAGAAATTACAATAACTTTAAAAATAAAACCAAAGCCTCCTAAAAATCCAGAAATGATTTCTTAACAAAAAGCATTTATATGGACTCTTTCAAAATCTTCTGTACCAACAGTAATGTGCTGCATGTCAAATTTAGATCAAAGGCTTTTTTATGAAAATACTTCTATGGTTTTTGAAAACTAGTTGGGGCAGTCTTTATCTGTTTGTTTGCTGTGCTGTTGTTGTTAGGATGCAGCAATCCTTTTAGAAGCAGCAGAAAAATAATGGTTATGAAATATGGATTGCTACATCTGCAGTTTGAGCTAGATATAGAGACAAACCCACTTGAAAGCAAAGAAGTTTTGGGAGGGGAGGTGTTTGCTTGAATTTAAGAACAACAAAAACGTCTAAATAATTTACTTGATATGTTATTTCTAGTCCTGCTTGAAATTATTGTTTCTGTGTGGGTTAGAATGATAAATCCACACACATAGTCCTATGTGCAAATAACTCTTGGATGTGAGGGGCAATCTTGTTTGCAAATGAAATTCCTGGGGGAATGTGCAAGACACATTTGTGTTGTATGGATTAACCACTATATATGCATGCTGTACATGGTATAATATATAGTCAAAATCCATTTGCACAATGCGAGTCCAGTGCAGTGTTAGTTCAAATGCTTGTCGGCATTTTTCAAAGGATGAGAACATCTGTCTCAGTGTTGGGACTCTCTTCCTCCTGTGCAAGAACAACTTCTCTCACATTGTTCTCTCTGACACCCAATAGGCCTAAATCAGTGTGCAAATATACCAGTCCAAAAGGAAGCAGAATTTTGCTCCTGGGCGTTCATTCATTCATTCAGAAACTGCTGAAGTTGGTAGGAATCTGTCCATCAGCCCTCAGGGGTTTCAAAATAGGGCTGAGTTCTCTGTTTCCAATCCTGCTGATAATCACATGTTAATTAAGTTTGCTTTAGTTCTGTTTTATTTTTAAAGCCGCTAGAATTGGTTTCAGAAGCTAATCTCACTTTCACTTAATATATTATTTTAGACTTTGTATTTCTTAAGGTGGAAAAGTCACACATCTTATCCCAGTTTTCCCCTTCTTAGTCACCTACTGATGAAGATACAGAAAAAAAAATGCTTTTGTAGATGCAGAAAAATCCAGGAAATTTTGAGGATCTTAAGTGGCCTTTGTGTAAGAGGAGGAGACATCAGTCCCTTCTCACCCATTCTTGGCCAATGCACGTCACTAAATCTGTCTTCCAGTGCTGCCTGTTGCTGTATGTAGTGTTGAATTTCAGCTTGATTTCCCCCTAGGACTTCCTGCAATGCCAAGGCCTCCCATTGGCCTTCTGGAAGGATGTAAATGAATTCCATTACTGGTTCCTAAGACTGATCAGGTTGAACTTCTTGTCTTACTGTGATGCCCTGCTGATTGAAATGAAGGGAAGCCTTGAGGCTTCTGAGAGGAGCTTGATGTCTGCCTGCCTCTTTCCCCACCTCCCTTGGAGCCTGTGCTGGGCTTTGCGTCCATACCTCGTCTGCAAGTGACAGAGTGACTCTGCTCACCTGTGTGTAGCTGTGCCAGACTTGCATGGGGTGGGATCAGGCTGGCAGAGAGCTCTAGATCTGCATCAGGCTGAACCTTTTTTAAGGGGCAAGAATGCCCTGGAGCAGAGGAATCTGCAGCTGGTGGTAAAGAAGACATCAGCAGCCAGTTTTATGGCTGTTGGACCCACATGGGTGTGCTCAGAGCTTATTCAGTGTGCCAGTGATTAAAAAGTTTTGTTTGTGTTTTCCCAGTTTTATGGTGATGATTCCTTCCATGTCTCTTCTGTAAACAATCGTTTGAATGTACATACCTGTACTTTCCCTACTGAGCTGTTTTAAAACTAGGTCCTGGGAGAGAGGTATGGAGTAGAGCTGTCTTGCAAGGCTTTTCCCCTTGCAAACAAATTTACCCTTTCTTCTCAGAGTTAGGCATCTCCTTGTCACTTTGTGTCTAGCAGGAGCTGGCAGACCATGTTTTGAATGTTTTGAGAGCTCAGAGAAGGAACAGCTTCCAATTGCTTCGTCTGGGCTGCTTGCCATTGTCTTGTCCTGCATGTGTGCCTTATGTGAAGTGGGTTTTTTTGGGTGGGAAGTGTTTGTCTCCCTGTTCATATTTCTCTCTATGCTTATGGTGGAGACAGAGGGCAGGAGATGAGTATCTGTAACCAGTGGGTGCAGTTGTCTAGACTTCTCTTACCTGCTGGGAGTTTTTTCCTTTCATTATTGTGCCTGAAATTTGAAGTCATCCTCTGAATGCAGGGTAGCACTGGCATGAGTCCTGAGAAGAAAACTTCAGATTTGGCTAAGAACTGACGTGTTGAAAAGTATTGATGGAGGCTTTCTTTGTGTTACTCTTAATTATAATTTCTTTCCCATTAACTGGAGACAGATAATTGAAGCTTAGCAGTGGAAAGAACATTCTGTAGGAAACAACCGTGCCCCAGGAAGGGGATGAACCGGTGACCCTGTAAGCTTTCCTAGCTCAAATTTCTGTGGCTTTTTCATGAGGAAAGGACAGAACAAGGACCAAGAACACTTTGAGACTTTATATCCATTCTCTGCTTAAATAAAGAGAAGGCACACAGAATCTGTTTTCCTCAGCACTGATTGTGCTAAATAGGGCTCTCCATTACAAGTTAAGTTACACTGATCTCTGGATAAATATGAGAGACCTGTAAACAGCAGGGAAAATTCAATGAGCCTGAAATAAAAGTGTGATCAAACTGCGTTGACAGACTGTCACAGGAGTACATGCCAGCCTGCGCAGGTGGAGCAGCATAGAAAGCACCAGACAGCTAGTTGGAAATCCCAACGATGGAATTTGGGAGGGCATCTGTCACACCTGTCTCTGAAAGGGTGATCACCTTGTCAGAAAGTAATAATTTGATACAGGAAGCTGCATTTAGGAGACTTGAAATTTTTTGTTGTTGATCCTTAGTAAAGAAGCTACTATAGAATGGGAGCAAAGGCTATAGAGGGGTAATATTTTTTAATTAAACTGGCTGATAGCATTACAGAAAGCAAAGAAGTTTTTGGACTCATGGACTGTGGCTGTTTCCACTCCCTCCCCTGTGTCTCAGCCAGCCTAATAAAAGGTGTTGCCTCTCCCAGTAAATTTCTTTTATACCGAGGGTAATTGTGTACAGTGTGTTAGATGCTGCTGCTGCCTTTGTAAGAAACTTGTTAACAGTGTGCTTGTGTTTGCATTCCCCCAGGTCGGATTCGGACGAGGAGACAGAGCTCTGGCAGTGCCACCAGTGTCACCTCCACGCCTGCTGATACCCGAGGCCGCAGCCGGGCTAAAGTGGTTTCCCAGTCCCAGCGTAAGAATTGCTTTATTCCTGGGGGAGCAGAACAAGGAGTTATTAATGTGTTCCTCTTGAATTGCAGTAGCATCAGCAGAGAATTGCGCTCACTTTGGACATGTAATAAAATGGATCCTCACCTAGCCAGTGTGTGCTCCTGCTGACAAACAGGGCCCCAAATCCCAGTGCTTAGTTGTGGCCTTTTTTTACCAGTTGTGCAGCAGAATTTCATGTTGCTGTGGTGTGTAGCTCTAAATAACTGGCACTGGGTCCTGCTGAGACACCCCCTGTGTCTGACTGCTTGCCCTGCCAAGCTTCTCTTGCTTATGTGACTCTATTTCTGTATGTGTGAACACGTGAGCTGTCTAAAATTAATGGGGTTTGGCATCACTTGAAAATAGGATATTACCTATTTTGTGTAGATCTGGGAAAAAGGGTTCTGCTTTGATTCACGTGACACATCTGCGCTCTCTGGCTTCCTGGCAAGGCATGGTTTTCTCCTAGGAGCCACACATATGGTGCTGCTGCATATTTGTCATGTGTATCTGAGAAGAATTTTATCACTCAGACATTAAAAAGGAAGTGGAGGAAGGGAGAAACTCCCTGTTATAAGGACCTTCAGCCTTGTGAATAGGAGAAGATTGGGTTTGTGGAAGGACCTGTCTGTTCTGAGGACTTGTCTTGCTTTGTACCCCTATTTGAAAGCCCTTCTCTGTTCATTCTTTCATTGCTTTGCTCTGTCATGCTGGAGGGATGAAAAAGCAGTTTATAGCCTTGTGTTAGGCTGAGAGAACTGCAGAAAGACATAGTATATTGAGCATGGGGCCAAATGGAAATCTTTACACTGAGGTCATAAGGATATATTTGGGCTTTGGGATGCTAATGTAAATTCATTTCTTCTGTGTTGAACCTAAAACTGATCCAAAGTCAGAAGTGACCTTTCCCCTTAACTTAGTTTGGTGAAAAATTAGATGAGACGAGTCTCAGAAGTATTAAAAATATAGTTAAATATTCTTTAAAGGTTTGAAAGATTATGGACCTTATTTTTCTACAGAATGCCTTATGAAGATTTAGGATGGTCATATCTGGACTTTCTGCCTTAGTCTAGTTTGCCAAGTTTCCAGCCTAGCCCAACCAGATGTGATCTTTGTCCTTAAACCAAATGTTGCATGGAATAATTTACAAATTCAAATACAATGAGTCGGTCACAGGACCAAATTCTCCATGCCCACACAGTGGATAACCATGGTGTAATTTCTCAGACTGGGTTGGGGTGCAGTTTAGAGCAGAACTTGGGTCTTGGTGTCTTGGTTGACATTTTGCTGAGAAGCTGGTCAGCCTTGGGAAGTTTAGTTGCGTCTGCACATTAACTCACTGCATTCTGCAGAGACACCAGGGGTGACATGTTTGTAAATAAATCTGTGTGTATTGTGTATAGCACAAACCGCATGCTGAACGCTGTATTGTCTTGCTGTCTTTTAATCCACTTTTTGCCTGTCCCTTGGTCTGCCCTCATAATCAAGGATCCAGATCAGCTAATCCTGCTGGTGGTAAGAAACATTTTCCCTTTCTTGCTTTTTCACGTTATTTCCTGCACATTTTTTAACTGCTAAGCTTTTAGCTTCCCTCATTCTCTCCTGACTGTAAGACTTAAAAAGAATTTCCTTGAATTCATAAATCAAAATGTGTGCGGCAGGTGATTTTGTTTTCTCCAGTAATCAAACATGGTAAGCGTATGTTCTGATGTTGAAGCTGGCTCCCTGCTGCAGCTCAAACCCCAGGGGCTGAATTTTTCTCTCAATTACTTCAGTATATCCCTGCTCACATCAGTGAGATGACTTTTAGGTCGTGGTGCTGTGTGGAAGACTGGCACCTGTCACTTTGGGGTGGGGAGAATGGAGCTGATATCACTGTACAGTATTGGAGTTTATTTGATTCATTCAGAATGGCTCTGGCCAAGAGATTGGAGGGGGCAAGTAAGGTAATACATGTGCTATGGTATTGTTAATGAGACTAACAGAGTTGCATATCTTCTTAAATTAAGACAGAAGAACAGTCTTTAACTCTTACTAGTTGTAACAGTATCTGGAAATGAAATTTTTGTGAGATGTGTAGATGCATTTCAGAAAGAAATCAACACAACTCCACAAAATGGGAGCTTGCCTGAGTATGGTCTTGCAACCTTTGCAAATACACTTTCCCTGGCTGTTTCTGCACATAAATTTAATGTCAGTAATTAGTAATGACAACTAGTAATGGCAACAGCAGATTTTCAGGGACTCACATACCTGAAGAAAAGAGTCATCAATCTATATAAGTAATACTTCTGGTACCCTTTAACCTAGTTAATTCTCAAACAGTTTACGAAGTGAAGACTCACAGCAAGAAAAAAAGTACTAGTTATCTCATTGAGTTAGACAGCATTTCATGTAGAAATACCTACTGCAGCTGGAATGTAAATATGTAGATAAATCTTAGTAGACTGTCTTGCAGACAACATGGCTTAGAATAAATGTAAAGTTGCCATGGACTATTCAAACAGACAAGGAAAAATAAAACAGGCCAACTATTCAACTTGCTAAAAATTTTCATCAGTTGAAAAATAGCTTAGGTTTATCCAGCCAGACCTAAGTAAGCCAGCAACTCTACAAGTGTGAGAGGCACACGTGCTTTACCCATCATTGTGCTGCTCTGTTCAGATATGGTGGGTTTTTTATTTTCCTTCACTGAATTATTGCAGAAAAGCAATGCCACCACTGCAGTGTAGCAGGAAGCTGCCTGAGCTGCTTTGCAGGCAGGTGCCCTGTGCCAAAAGCCAGGGCACTGCAGCACAGCTCTGCACACAGCCTGGTTGGTGTTGCTTTGTGAGCAGGTGAGGCAGTCTGGGAATCCCTTGCTGCTGCAGCAAGGCTGCCCTTGCACCTCCACAAGCTCTCCTAAAGCCAGCTGGGGTGTTCATACACTGCAGTGTCTGCTTTGGCCTTGATCTCCATGGGCAGCAGAGGGTTGCTGATCTCGGTGTTCACTGTCCACAGGCTTTCCTCAGTCTTCTTGAGAACTTATAGGGAACACTCCCATTAGTTTTCTGAGTGATTTGGATTAAATTCTTACACAGAGCTGATTGCGTTCCGGTTTTGCTGTCAGCGTGTTTCAAATCTTGGGGGGTTTTAACTGTTTTTTCCTTATTTCTGGTTCTCTTCTAGCTGGTAGCCGGTCTAGTTCTCCGGGTAAGCTCTTAGGAAGCTCCTATGGTGGCCTGAGCAGTGGAACATCCAGAGTCCAGGCAGTGCCATCATCCTCAGAGAAGCGCAGCAAGATTCCTCGGAGCCAGGGATGCAGTCGGGAGACGAGTCCCAACAGAATAGGCCTAGGTAAGAACAGTGACATGCTGGGTGTGCTTGAAGGAGGGGCTTTCCTGTTCACTAGGAAACTGTTCATGTTGCTGTTATTCTTTTGAGTTTTTCAGCTGACAAGTTAACGTGATTGTGGTTTATAGGAGAGTAATTTCGATTTTCCAGGTTGAGCTTTTGGTTTCAAAGTAAGCCTAAAGATGTCACGATGTGTTTTCTGTTTGAAATTCAACATGAGCGATGTTATTAGGTCAGGAAGCAAGAACAATTGTGAATAACCACCACAGCAGAAAGACCTCATTTAAGCTTAGTCCTAAAATGAGTTGAGCAGTCTTTACAGTCACATGGAATCAAGGGCAAAAAGCACCTCCTTGGATTATTTTAGAAATTTTGCATCTTAAATGGTTTGCTTCTCTCATCCTTAATATCCTGGAGCCATGTTCTTAGAACATGTCTTAGACTTATGCTTTAATTCTTCTGGTTTTGATACTCTCATCTCAGTAACTGTTATGTAAATATTCTGCAATAGTTTCTACTTTCAAATTTATCAGCAGGCTTTTTTTTTTTAAGTCAGGTGAGTAAATATATATATATATAAAATGTTATGTATCTGAGTTGAAGTGAAAAGGTCTTCAATGTGCTGTCTGAATTTTTTGATGATTTAACAGAAATTATTTTATAAGTTTGAAGCTAATGTAGGAGAACATTTTAAATGATACTAATACTAAATTATTTTTTATCTCCAAAGACTTCGCTAGTAGATTGAAATTGATTGATATTAAGCCTGTTGGCCTGTTAATTACTGTTGGCAATTAAATCTGTAACTATTGCCTTGGCAATAGTTTTATATTTTACATTTGAGCTGCATTTTTATTTAGAGGAGGTTGTTAATAAAGAAGTATTTTATTCATTCTTTCCAGTATACTGAAATGAGTTTAAAGCACCTGAGTGTATATGCCATTATGATTCATAAAAAATACTGCATATTCATTGTAACTGCTTTTCCAAATTCAGTGTTCTTCTCATGTCTGATCTATTTTATGGGCTCTGTATGAATACAGTGTGCTTTTCTGTTCATTGCTTTTAAAATGTAAAGTGCCTCCCAAGTACTAGAGATAATTGTTCTACTATCACTGTGTAGAAGAGCATTGTTTTTTAGGAGGAAGCAAAGAATGGTGGATGGTACCATCACATGTGCTTAAGCTGATCATCATATTGTGTGGTTTGATTTGAAACATTCTCGAGCACCTGAAGAGAAATTGCCTTGTGTAAAATCCTCACTCTTGGGTTGCCTGCTTTCAGGTATATTACAGGAGCCTTGAATTCTTTTGAAAGAGGAATTTGTATCTCATTTCTCTGACATACTCCCTGAGAACACAATCAGTGTTTGTTCTTTGAGAGTGGGAGAGAGCTCTGACATGTATCAGATGTGTGGCTTTCACCTATTCCCCCCAGGTTGATAGACACAGCCTGGGTTGAGCTATTATGGGAACAGGAGTGTCTTGACACTTTACTGTTCAGTTGCAGAAATTCAGTCCATTTATTGCATCTTGAAAGTTGTGATACTGACCCAGATGGAGATAGCTTTTGAGCTGTCAGCAAATACCATTATTCCATTGTATTTATTACTTTATAACATAGTAGCTAACAGTATTTTATGCTTCTTTATTGTGTTGCTTCAGTCTCTATATTTCCTTGATATTTTATTTTATTTGTTCATTTCATTAAATAGACTCCCACTCACCTTGATTCCAAATACAGAAACCATCCACTGGAGTTTTTCAGGCCCTCCTAGGGCAGTAGCAATAATAGAGCCCTCTGCATGTGGATGCCTGTTAGCATCAGTACCTTGCTGTGAGCTTTGATTTCCATGATAATCACGGGCATCCATGAAGTAGATTCCCTCTGTGTGCTGGGAACCTTGAAGAAGTGTGTTGTTTTCCCAGAGGCAGCACAACAAGGCACATTCAGTGTGCTGAGGTCCTGTGTGGTCACCTGTATGGCTCTGCTTGTGACACTTCCGTTCTAGGCTTGCCTCTGCTGTCTGCTCAGTTACTTTTACTAGTGGTGATACCCTGTTGGGGAAGGAGGAATATAGTCCACTTAGTCTTGAGTGTTTCTTTGGGCCCCTTGAAGGAGATCATCTGATCATCTGATGTCCATTTCTCATGGATTGAAAATTATCAGCCTGAAGTTAATTCTTTTGGATGCTCTGCAGGTCATGTAGCACAGCTGGATCTGGCAGAAGTGAGACGTTCAAGACAGCCGTTCTCTAGAAACTGGAGCAAGCACAGCTGCCTGGCAGTTTCATACAGCAGCACTCTTTCTGTTGGGGTTGTGCTGTGCACGTTTATTGGAAATCTGAAGGCAGTTCTTGACTTGCCTTGACTGGGTGTTCCCCACTGCAGAGCTTTCCTTTGGCTGTTTGGCAGAATTTCAGACTCTTTAAAATACTGGTATTGATGTAGGAAAGCGTCTGCTGATTTTTAGTCTCCACTTAAGAATCATTAAAATTCACACCCTAATGAAATACCAGTTTCTCCCAAGTGGTAGATTGGTAGACAGGGGCACTTTCATGTTCTACTGGTGATATTTGCATCTCTGGGGTTCTGCTGGCATAAGACAGCTTAATAATATGTTTTAATAAGGGTGTGAGCCATGTCAAAGTGTTCTGACTTTCCAGATGAAATTGATAAAGCTTAGATGTGCAGTACACATTAGAAAGTTGGAATATTATTGAAAACAACCCATCCTTGTCCTGTCCTAGACTTTCTCACAACAGAGCTGGCTGTGGACACACTGTCTGCTTTCATGCTACCTACTCCTCTTAATCCATTTTGCTACTCATTCACTTGATTTCTGTCCAGCTTTTGGGGGTTGAGAATTCTCAAATTGAAACTTGGTCTGTCTTCTCTGTTTTTGCTTCCTGCACTGCAGAGACAGACTGTCACAGTATGAGAGACCTAGATGACAGCACTGCTGGCCTTTACTGCTGGCAGTGTCTAAAGGAAGTAGTCTGAGTAGCTGATACAAAATCTTCTCTACACAGAGTGGTGGTGAAAATGTGAGGCAGGTGCCTGGGAGTCCACAGCAGACCCATCCTTCAGTTCTTTTCAATCAATTTTTTTTTCTTGCTTTTCTTTTGTATCCAGTAACATGCAACTCTTTTATTTGACCATTAATCCCAAAGTCCCAGTGTTTGGTTTTAGGTGCTCTGTTTGTGCAGTCAATATTATGCTTCTGTAGCATTGTCCTACACTAGTAGGACAATGCAGTTAAAGTGCATTTTCTTCATGCTTTGTGCTGCTGCTGTTAGCTGGTATGGAAGGAGAATCTATTGTGTGCATCCATTAATTTTTTTAATAATTCACATCTCTCCCTCTCTAAAGAGCCTTTACTGTTTTTAGTAGGTTTGTATTATAGAAAAGATCTTGTCTGTTTAAGAGAAATGGCTGCTTGTGCAAACCTGATGTGAAGGCTGCCAATACTTACATCTAAGCATGAGACCCAAGAATGAGAAGTTTGCTTCTACAGAGTCTGCAATTTCAAACCAAGTATTTGTGTGGAGAACTTTAGTGTTACTTTTACCTGTAGTTCACCTGTCAGTTTTTTCCCTTGTACATCTGAGATGGGATTATTGTACTCATGAACCCTAATTTCATCCAGTTCTTACAATTTAGTCTGTCTTATTTATTGTAAGACCATCTAACTCAGTACCATTAGACATGGTGATCTAATCAGCTTGGTTAATAGCTCATCTTGCATTGTCTGCCATCAGAGGTCAACCATCAGAACCATTAATTCATCTGAGAGATATGAACTGGGTTTTGCAAAACTGGGAAGGATTTGACAAAGCAAGAATCTGGCAGAAGTCTCTATTTGAATTTTAAGGCCTAAATATGAAGGTTTCTATTTTGTTCTGTACTGTTTTGCTTGAAGGCTGCTAATATATCCAGTGTATGTGAGAGCACTGAAGCACTGCAGAGGAACTTCAGCTTGAGTTTAGGCATTTAAGTTCTGTATACAAACCAATAGAGATTTATAAGAATATATATATATATTCTGAAGCATGCAAATGACATTATTTTTATAAAAATGAGGATACAGTCAAAGTATTAGTATATTCATGTTATGCATATGTACCTCTGCTGTGTTGTCATCAAAGCTGGTAGATTAGGTTTTACTCTGTGCCTGAGAAAACTCCTTAAGAGAGCTTCCTGAGCACTTGAAATACTCTACTGCCTTTTCAAAACAGCAAGGAAAATCCGTCTTGTCATTAAATTCTCCTGACAAATAACTGCTGGTTTTTGCCCTAAATAAATACTGTATTCTTTATGAGACGTAAAGCTTAGTAAATAACTTTCTGCAAACATTTTTAAAAGATACAGGGTCTCAAATGTCTGCAAGTATGTAGGGTTTTGGCAAAGTAAAGAATATAGTTTAGAGCTCCTCTGAAGTGTGCATATGTCTCGATCTGTGTGCATATAAAACCATAAAGATAAGCTTCTAGAAATGTCTGAGGAGCAGAAGTTAGCTTCTATGAAATACCTGAAGCTACTGCTCTCTTCAAATTCAAATTACTTTTTAACCTGTCTTTCAGGTATTCAGGTTCTAAATGTTTTTCCCAGTATCTTTCATTGGAGAGGGATATCTCTGCAAGTCTGTGCAGTACACTTTTTTTTTCCTTAGGATAGTTGTTCAAAAAACTATCCTTGTGAAAGGCAAATCTATGTAAAAATATCATATTGGTATTATGATTACTTAAAAAAAATTTCATCTGCTATTTTGTTCCAGAAGGGTGTTTGTTTTATGATTAAGGAAGAAATATTCCGGAAGGGTTTCTTTCAGCCTCATCTGTTTTGCAACAGTAGAGCTTCCCTAAATGATTGAAGATTCCTGCTCTACTTGAATAGCAGAACTTGGATTGCTTAAGAAAAAAGCAGACTGTCAGCCAGACATTAATGCTGCTGAAATTTCACATCACAAACACAGCTCAGCATGTAAGATAGTTGGTTTGTAAAGAGCCTGAGGAGGCTGCTGCAAATTGTAATTACTAATGTAATAATTACCATAACTAACAGAACTGTGACTTGACTTTGAGCTTTCTGTCCTCATTAAACTTGTTCACCTTCTCTGAAACTCTCCATGCTGCATGCTAGCACGGAGCAGTCGCATCCCCCGACCCAGCATGAGTCAGGGGTGCAGTCGTGATACCAGCCGTGAGAGCAGTCGAGATACAAGCCCTGCTCGGGGCTTCCCTCCACTTGGTGAGTACATGTAGGCATTGCAGCTTTAAGGGTCAATATTTTTTTTTTCCTTTTCCCCTTGTTGTGATTGCCCTTTCCAGACACTGCTAGGTGGAATGAGCTCTTTTCTGTCCTCTGGATTCCTGACACTCCCCGTTTCCAACCCTGGCTTTTTTTTCCTTCTGTTTTCTTCTGCATGCTTCAATTCTGGTTCTCAGCATTTCAGTGTTAGCAGGGAAATAGCTTAGTTTGAACTTTAGCAATTTTTGGTTTCATTGAATCAGCTTGTATTGGGCTGCTGTGCTTCGCTTAATGACACTGATGGAAATCTATGGGATGGCAAGCCTGGATTTTCTAGGTCACAGTGAAGTAGTTTTGTAGCATCATAGCCTGTTATTGAGTGACTCAATTATTCACAATTCAGTTTTCTTACAGCTAGGTACAGTTACAGTATATAATTTCTATCCTAATTCCTCCAGTGGAGATAGGAGTTCTCTTTTCGTAGAGGTTTTACAAGGCAGTCAATCATCAATTAAGTTGCACATGTTGTTTTGTAGGAAACTTTGTCAGGCAGCAAAAAAGAATGGAAGGACAGATTTTAAAGGAGCATCATTAAACTGCAGTTGAAGTGTACAGTACAAATAGGAAATCTCATTAGACTTACCACATGCAGAAGTTTTTCTGCACAACGTTGAATGCAGCAAGATAGTTAATGTTTCTGATCAAATATCATATCATATATTCAACCAAACACATTACTTGTTGTATCAAAACTTGTCATCTCAGACATGAAATATAGTGATCTCCAAGCCCTTTTCATTTATGTAGTAATTTAATGAAGAATGGTGTTACAGGATCTATTTTGCACATAGTAGCAAAATACAGTTACATGATGTAGTGTGTAAATGTTACATAGCATAAGTTAATACTCAGAAGCTTTTGGGTTCAAAGACTTCATTATATTGAGCTATAAAAGAATCTGTTTACGTTACTTTCTCAACTTCTGGTGAAAAATGGAAGAAGTTCAACTTTGCATTCATAACTTGGTTCATAGCTCTTTAAGATAAATAGACAAACTTTTTGTTGATTAAATGAAGCTGATTTTATACCAGAGCTAGAAAAAAAAGTAGATTCCCAAGAGCAGCTTATTTTTATAGTTAATCTGTCTAGCTTCATCTTTGGATGAAGCTTTTTTCCTCCAGCAAAAGTGTATAAACAGGCTGGATTTCAGTGTTAACTCGTCAGTGTTCTATGTCACTGTGCTGTATTTTGTTTGTTTTATTGAAAATACAGTAGTTGAAGTACTGTCTTGAACTCTTGCTCTGACAAGCAAATGCAATGTGTCAGAACCATGGTTGGTGTGAGCTTTGTACACTTCCACCAGTGCCTAGTCTAACTCTTACACTGACTATAAAATCTCAGTTACAGAGGTGTGTTACACTGTTTCAACAAATTGTTAGAAAAGAGTCATCTTATTTTAGCTCATGGTTTTTACTTGAAGAGTAATGCATTTCAAGAAATACGTTATTATGTCATAAAAGTTACATGGGGAGGAAATACCAATGTAACAACAGTAACCCGATGTAGTTGTTACCCTATTACCTTTTTCTTGTGTTTTCATTGAAATGCTTTAAGCTCAAATATGTTCATGAACTTGTTAATTATGTAGTGTGTAATTCATCTCAAAGAAATTTATAAATGTCAGTTTAAGCCAAGGCAATGTGGTTCTCTTACACTATTTTTAGAACTCAGTTAAACTTGCAATAATGCAAAGGTAATATAATCCTGCTGTGCATGGTCTGGTTTCGCTTAGAAAGATTAATTTGAATATTTGTGAATTATACTCTAAGTAACCAAATGTAAATGACAAGATTCTTGCATTTAATGATATTATGGTCAGTGTCAGCACTGACATCCTTACCTTGTAAATGTTTTGCAGCTTGTTTTGGGGCTGCAGTGTATGTCTGTGTATCATGAGTCCTGCTTCCTAAGTTAGTAAAAACTGTAAAGAGTGAGTCTGTACTCAGCCTCCTTGCAGAGATGTGGAGTTTTTTTTAATTTTTTTTTTTTTTTTTGTTGCTCTTGTTTCTCCCTGGGCCTTGATCTTGCAGTGGTGTCCACAGCGGCACAGTGGATGGCTTGGGAGAAAGAAATTGTGACCTACAAACTTTAACTGTGAGGTTCAGTCCATAATCCTGCACAGATCATGCAAATCTTTCATGAGTTTACTTACGATGTCAGTGGGATTGTTCTCTTAAATAAATGCATGTGTTCTCCGTGGTCTAAGAACATTGCATATTCCGTACAGCTTTTAGTGATGCTCTCAAATTTGAAAAAACTCAAAATTTTATTTTTCTCACTTCACTGATTTCTGTTTCATTATATTAGTATTTGTGTTTATTAATGCTTTGCCTTAAAGAGAAGACTTAGAATTTTTCTGCTGCACACTTAAGTGCATAATTGACAAAGCCTATTTGTATTGTAAGGTGATTCTGCTTTATTTTTTCAGTTTCTTGACAGTACTAGTTATGATGTTAAAGCAACAAGGCCTTCAGTGAGTTTGTGGTGATGAATTGCTTAAATGAACAATTGGTTTCTTGGGTCAGTTGCTTTGAGCTGGTGAGCATGTCATTGCTAGACATAGGGAAAACTTCTTTAGAAAGACAAAATTTCTATAATTCAGGAATGACTGGGCCCTTTTTTTATTTGCTTTCATAAAGAGCTCGCTTGTATGCTGAACCCAAGAACTGAAAACCTCTCCAAAGGCATTTTGTGACTGATGTGCTGCTAACAACTGGGAATTGAAGTGGGAGCTATATTTGGCTTAGGCTCCTCTGCTTCTGTGCGTGCTCCATTGCTTTTAACAATTTGTATACATGTGTCGTTCTAGATAGGTGTGTGATGTGCATATTCTCCTTAGCTGTGCATGTACATACTGAGGTTCAAGAAACATGTATGCAACATCTGTTAAAAGCAAGAGACCTCTGGAAGTAGCAACACCTGAATATGTGTGTTCATGTGTTAACTCAGAAAAGAAACCAACCCGAGGACCTCTGCAGTGGTTGGTGACCTCCCTGTATGACTCTTTCTACTTATGTGGTTACGCATTCTCTTTGTTAACGTTGGTTTTATTATGCTTAGGCTAGAATGTTGTGGAAAAATACCTGCAAGCACAATTCGTAACCATTCCTCATGGCTTCACTTTGGGGTTTAGATCAGACTCATCTAAACCCTTCTCTGTAGTTACGTGCTCCACGTTCTCGTGACGGCCGCCTGCCAGACCTGCAGGTCTGGAACGTGACTGATGTGCATCGGGGTGTTTTTGCTGAGCTGCACCCGGTTTGGGACTGTTCCAAATGAGTTCTGTCATGCATCGTGTTGATGGTCACGAGGGGAAGGGGGGCAGCTACAGGCGGAGGCGTCGCTGTGGGGCTTGCACTGTTCCTGTTACGCATCCGCATACAGCGCCATTCCCTGTCACTATGAAACACCTCTGCCGGTAGCGGTCACACGCATCCCCTTCGGATTGTGGCATTTTCTGTCTCGGGTTCAATGTGTGTTAATCCTGTGGGTGTTGCCATTCCTTCTACTTGCAGCTTCTCGACGTCATTCCAGGTCCACTAGTGCTCTCTCCACTGCTGATTCTGTTGGGCAGTCAGGTGAACAAGCGCTAACTGCATGAATCCGCTTCTTATACGTGGTCGTGTTTTACACCATCTTAACATTTGCCATCATGTGCATCAGCCAGCACTTGGCATGTGCTTCTCACCACTGCGGGGCTTTCTGTTCTGCTTTTGTTCAGCGTGGCTTTTTGTTTTGAGTTTCATTTTTTGGATGTTTTTAATTTTATGCATTTTAGGAACATTGTGCACAGTGTTTAAACAAAGGGTGATCCAGGGCTTTCTCAATTCTCCTGTAAATTGGATCAGTTGTGCAGCCATGGGCCAAATCCTGACTGATGCAGAGTACTTGCAAATTCTGTTTCGTCTTTAGCAGTGTAGCACTTTCCAGTGTCTAGGACGGGATCCCAATGGGTTTCATCCCATTTATTACTAAATACTCTGGACTCCTGTCTCTGTTAATTAAAGTTCTTTGTGGGATCCCCTCCAAAATACACAAAAGCAGCTAAAATTAAGCACCTGATGAGCTTTCAAAATGAACTTTGGAGCATAACACTTGCTGATCCATACTCCATGTAATTCTGAAGGCCTTGTCCAAAGTACATGGAAGTTTTTGACAGAAAAATAAATCCCTTAATTTCACTGGGCTTTGCATAAGATGACTAATGGTTACATGTAATAAGAAAAATCTGCAGATTCCAGTTGCTTCTGTCCCACTCCTCTACTGGATTTGCAGTTATGGAGAACCCATAGTTCCTTTTGAAATAAGGACATTTTACTGGGAATCTTAAAAATAATTGAATGAGGGCTATTAACTTTGGGACAATAGAGACTTAATTGTGGGGACAATGATAATGTAGCAGATGAGGGCTTCAGTGTTTTCTTGGAAG
Organism: Eopsaltria australis; assembly: GCA_034509425.1. Classification (NCBI taxonomy): domain Eukaryota; kingdom Metazoa; phylum Chordata; class Aves; order Passeriformes; family Petroicidae; genus Eopsaltria; species Eopsaltria australis. Next base: position 1,082,377 of record JAVTVJ010000067.1, on the reverse strand, counting down.
CTAAAATTGTATAAGGAGTTTGTTGTAGTAAAAGTTATTTAATTAACACCCTTCAAATAGGGAGTGAAAAATGATCTCTCATGAGTCTAGTTAAATGGCTATCACTTAACTAAAACTCTCAAAGCATTTCCCTTATCATGTTACTCGACAGAAATTATGCAAGATGATTTGACTGGCATTTTTCAAATAACAATTTGAGTTGGTATTTAATCAAATTATTAAAAATATTTAAAATAGCTCAGTTGCAATACACATTTCAGCTTTGTTTGCTTTTGGCTTCCTGTGATAGTCACTTCGTGTTTGGCTCCTGTGGCATAATCAAATTTTGTATGGTTAGCTGTGCACTACAGAAGGCCAAAATCTTCTGGAAAATGGCAAAATAGGATTAATGATGGTGGTTGCAAATTTTGTAACAAGTATAATGAATATAGCCAGGGAGACAAGGGAATGTGGCCAGAGCATAATCCACAGATTTCTTGCCCAGTAAGGTTGGGCTTGGCTGTACTGGTTATTCCTGGAGCCAGGTTTGTCCCCAGCCCCACATCAGAGATACGTTGAGGTCTCTCCTATGGTCTTATTTCAGCACTCAAGTATGGCAACAGGGTCTTGGGGAGAAGCCCAGAGTAACTTGGGTATTGTGAATTTAAAAATCACTGAAAAAGTAGTTCAGAAGATTCCTGATAGCCATGGAGATAGCAGCCAGCATGCCACACTGTACTTAATGTGTTAAAAAAGCTCAATTTTGTTTCTTTATGCTGGGTATTTAAACTGATCTACAATTGAATTACTTTGTCATTTTGTTCTTCATTTAAAATAAAAACCCAAACCAACTATCTTCCCTTTTCTAATGTAATACTAGATTTATTTGTAAACAAATGACAGTGGTATTTTCATGCTATGTAGTTTCAAAAGTTAAAGCCAAATTCTGATCTCAGTAACACTTAAGTAATGTAATTGAGTTGGATTTAAATATAAAAGCAAGTTCAGAACTTACCTCAACATTTACAGCCCTTGTACTGTACCAGATTTCATTTACACTTAAGAAAATCCTTGTCTTCTGTACAGCTTTGTAGTGTATGTATCTCTATAGTGGTGACTTTAGTTTCAATCAGACCTAATGCATTATCTCTGTGCTTTTGTTAAGAGTGCACAGATCTTTCCATTTTAGGAATAAAGCACTATTTCACCTTCATATTTGAAGTGATTTGTCAACCCAAGTGCATTAAAAAAGGGGATAGTAATAACACATACAACTTTTATTTCTTTGTGAAATGTCATGATTTGATTACTTTTTGGCAGTAGTTCTAAGACGTTTGTTTATTTTTTTTTTCCCTTGTAATGTGTTTTGTAGAAAATGTGCTTTTGTTGTAAATCAGAAATGTCTTGTCTGGGTACGTAACTCTAAGAAACAGTAAATTTTGATAGATACCACTTCTGTTTGAAATAAATATTAGTCTGCAGGGTTTTTATCTTTTCAAAATACTTTGGATTATAAAAATCTTCCCTGTTTCCCCCCAGTAGCTTAATCTCGAATAAAGCTTTGTAATTAGGACAGTAGAACTGTCCAACTTCAATCTCTGATTTAAATTATGCATGTCAGTGTGAGCTACTCCCTAAAAGATATTTCAGTGCAGTAGGTTCATAAAGAAGAAAGCAATGAAATTTTGTGATATGCAGTATTTTCCCCCAAAACACATTAAGCTGCTGAATGCCATGTCTGGTCTCAGTTTTGAGTGAATCCATGATATGGTTCAGCAATTTGATAAGCAGTATTTTTCCACTATTAAATTAAAGAAAGATGAACTATTAAAAGACCTGTGTGACTTGACCCCTCTCTCCTGCTGCTTGATGTGGATCAGCTGAAGGTGTCTTAAATGGGTTCCTGCAGCTTGATCCATGCACCACTGAATTTGCTGGCAAAACTCGTGTTGGCACGTGTGGGTACAGGGACAGAAGTGTAACGTGTTCAGGAGGGGTATTCTAAGTCCTCCATGAGCAAACACAAGCCCACACTGAAAGAAAAGCTTGGAATGTTATAACCAATCTTTCTGCTTATGGACCAGAGCCAGGATCCCAGTACCTGGTATGTGATCTGCCCCTCTCTAGAAGGACTCACTGACAGAACCTGGCCTGTGATATTTAAATTACTGATTCTGTCATAGCTCTGCTAGTAGACCTTTCTGAATCTGGCTTTGCTAAAGAAACTAACTTCAGTAATTTTTTTGGTAGACTGGGCAAATGATAAAGTAAACTAACTAATGTTAAAGTGTAAATGGCGTTTTAAACTCAATGCCATTGCTTTGGATGCCATTGAGAGCTTTGCTATCAAATTCAAAGGGAAAAAAGATGATATTGTCTGCTCAAAACCAGTTTTGATACAGAGTTCTGGAATTTAAACTTCTTCTCAAGAGAACCATAAATTGGAGTCACTTCACAAGTGAGTTACTGACTTAATTTTTATACTGTGAAAGTGTAGGGGTATATTCTACTGGTTAATCAAGCCTTGAGACATAAAATAGACTAATCTGCTGCTGCTAGTCTCACATCCTTGCCTGAGAGAAAAGGCTGCAGGACAGATGAGTGCTCGAGTATTTACATGTTCTGATACTGGGCATGGTTCTATCTCTCTGAAGTTAATGAGAAGCAGTCTCTTGATTTCTGAGAGTGCCAGATTGGGATGGGCATGTCTGCCCCTGACATTAAAATAAAACTTTGAGACAACTGAGTAAAAAGAAACAGAATATAGATGCCCTGCTTCCCAGCTTAAAATACATAAATGCAAAGTTGCCCTGAGGATGCAAAATTGCCTCCAACGCCCAACAAACAATAGTTTATTTCTTACCCTAATGGCAGACTCTCTGGAGCTCTGGGTAAAAGGGCGTTTAATGGAAAAGCACTGTGAGTTCCCAGAGTCCATGGGGAGAACTACTCGGGCACCTGATTAGGATTCCAAATGAATGTGAATTCATTTAACAATCCCTTTCACTGTTGTCTTTTGTGCAGACCGGTTTGGACTCGGACAGCCAGGCAGGATGCCTGCTTCTGTGAATGCCATGCGAGTCCTGAGCACCAGCACAGATCTGGAGGCTGCTGTGGCCGATGCACTGGTAAGAGGAAAAATACAAAATGCTTCCAACACCGGAAAGTGGCTTAAAGTTACCTGTACGTATGTTCTCCTCTTTCTAAATAGCTCTATTCTGATCGTGCCTCTGCCTGATGCTGTAGAGTTACCTTTTGCTGTTTTGACTTTGGGTAAACTGGCAGCAGTATGTTTTTCCTTATTCTGTGTCAGTTCTCTGCAGCTGTTGTCAGACAGACTGCTGTGGCTTGGTGCTGCAGCTGCAGGATGGGTTGAATCAGCTGTTTGCCTTTCACTTGGCTCTCAGAGGATGTGCCCAGCACTGTGCTCGGCACTCATGGGGTCGGAGATTTCCATCAGTCCTATTACCTGCATGAAGATTTTGTCAGAAAAACTGTTCTCTGTTAGTGTCAATTCCTGATCTGGTTTCAGCAAGAACAAGTTTCTGCCCTGTGTTATTTGCACTTGGGTAGATACTCAGAGAGTTCATAACTTGGCTTGCATGGGATCTGTACCATCTCATGCAGTTATAGTGTAAGTTGAATTGTATTTATCTAGTTTGCTGCTAATACTTTCAAACATTCACTGCTTTTCCTAGTAAAATTTATGTTATTTTAAAGAAATGTTACTATCCTATATAATCTTACTGTACTATGGTATCTCTTGGCTAGAACCCAGAAAGTGTCCTCTGCTCTTCAGAAGGCACATGCTAATATTCTTGAATATTTGGGGGAGAGAGGATGTGTAGAGGAGGAGAAATTATTGTACAGTGCAAGCTGGGTAGCCATGGGTCTTCTTCAGCTCTAGACTTGAACGAGGGAAGGATTTCCTGATGTATCTTGAGACAGATCTCTCAGAATCAGTCTCAGATGCACTTTAAGGAAGATGAACCGTGTGGACAGTGTTTGTGGTAGATGGCCTTTCTCCGTTTCCTAGTTCACTTTCCCCAAGGATGGCTAACGTTTTACTTTTTACATTTTACTTTTTATGTCTGATTATCACCCAGCTCATGGCACCTATTAGAGTACTTCTAGAAAAATGGCCCTTTTAAAAAAAATTTACCTTTCAAAACAAAGAAAGTATTTGTGAACAAAGAAAGGTAGAGCAGTATGTAATGGATGGCACTGTTGCATTTAGTGGGCTGAGTCACTAGTGAGCATTTTCATTACCAAATGTACCAGCTTGTGAGCCAATTTCTGCTCTCAGCACCTCAAATTTGCTACCAGAGCAGTTCAGGACATAATTACAGACAATGGTTTGCCTGTGTAAACGAAATCAGACTTTACCCCTGCATGTGAGCAGCTGCTGAATACAGGTTTCTTAAGGGAGGAGAGTGTCATAGTGTTTCAGTTGGCTGCTGAGCCCTGAGATTTCTTTGGGTGTGACTTAATCTTCAGCTAGATTTACAGAGTGCTCTTTTAAATATTCCAGCTTTGAAGTTAAATAACATTAAACTGAAATGTTAAAATTTTGAAGGGTTGAACACTTAAAAGGGAAATACTTAAGTCTAGCTGGAAACTAGCTGGTGCTGCTGACTTGGTTGATGAATCTCAATTTGTACAGCTTCAGGAGATGCAGCGCAATATTGCTGATCCCTTCTTTCCCACCATCCCAGTTCTCTGTTTTTCTTCATTGCCTTCTGACAACAGGCTATTTACAAAGCCTGTGCTGGCTCCTTTTGAGAGAGTGTTGTGATGCCAGCTTTTACCCAGTAGCCTTGTTTTCAGAGCGTTGTCTTCTCCGTGTAGTAAGAAATGAAAAGGACTTCTCCAAAGATGGCTTCAGCCAAATTCTCAATTGAAACAAAACATGGTGGGTCATTCTGTGACCTCTACTCCCTCTGTACAATTCCAGTTGGATCCACTGCTTCTGTTTGAGCTGGGCTTGGCCTAAACCCACAGTGTCTATGCTGGGAATCAGTGCTTGGGTCTGTCAGAAGAGCTCAAAGGGTGATAGAAACTTTGCTGTTAAGTAGGGCCTTTAAGCCAGTGGTGCCAACCAGGGGTCTTAAAAGGAGATAATCTTCAAAACAGTGTGGTGTAAGAACTGTGGGTTGAAAGAGAACTTGGCAAGTGAAGTTGATTAAATGTGCTGTACTGTAGATAGCAACTTCCTCACATCAGAATTTCTTTGCAAGATGCTAAAATGAAACTCTGCTAGCAATATGTGGGGAAAGAGAAATCACTACCAAAATCTCTGGTATCTTTCATTTCAGGTTTTTGAAAAGTAAGCAAAGAGGTGCTGAATACAGATCTGTTCCTAAAAAAGTTTTTAATAGATAATATTCTCACTTCCAAGCTCCCTAAGGAAAACTGTACCCGGTATGAGTAGTGCAACAGTTAGGAGACAAAGTCAGGCATTATTATACCCACTTTTATTTTGCAAAAACTGTATTTTTTTTTAATTTGCTAAGACACATTTGCTATACGTTTTTGTTGCAAAAACAAACCCTACATAAGCTTCTGACATAATTCTCTATGCTTTTTCCCACCCTTCAATATTTTCCTGCCTACAGCTGTTAGGAGACTCCAGGAGCAAGGTACTAGTGCTTTCTTGACTTTTTATTTCTACTTTCCAACTCTCCCCACCCTGTTGCTAACGCCCATGACACTGCACGTGAGTTAATTTCTATGCTTCAATCCTCCAGTCCTAGTGGAAGCAAAACTCTGCTGGCTCCACAAGTCCAAGACCTGCAGAACTGGACACTGGAAGGAATTTTTAGGAAACACTTTAGAATATAGATGATTTTTTTTTGGATACATTATATTGTCAGCCCTGTTCTGTTAAGGTTTATTTAAGAGTTTGGTTTGCTGCCATAATTATGCTACTATTCTTTCTGTAAGGCTCAAGGCTGTTAAAGAGGTACCTAAGGGAATTAGGTCCTCTAATGCCATGCTATGGAAATGAGTGGGATTTGAGTACTCAACTCCCTTAGCAGCCTCTGGAAAGAATCCTAGCCCAAACTAACAGAGAAATTGCCATCTCCTATATCCAGTGCATTTCTAGAGTCACTTCAGTATCTATATCAAAGTGACTGGGCATGCCAGCACAGATTCTTTCAGCTGTTTCTTCCTTATCTTTATTTATTTTTTTTTTAAGTAGGGGTTGTATCATCATAGTATCTGTAACAATGGAACTGACCATTATTGCCAATAAAACATTTATTGTATTTAATTTCATTACCAGTAACTTAATTCTACTGGGCATAAATACATTGTTTTCATGCTGGGGAAGGCAGCCCCTCTTCCCCTTAATCACTCAATCTTATTGTAATCAGTGGGGTCTGTCTTGCTCTGCTGTGAGAGGTAAGCAGGCAGTGCATGGTGACATCTTTAAAACACTTCAGTCACTGTAACAGTAGCACTAATCTTCCTTGTAGTGATTGCAAATAGAATGTTTTTCTTTTGGCATCAATGTGACCATTTATAATTTGGTAAGTGTGAGTTTCCCCTTTTGCAGAAAAAGCCAGTGAGAAGAAGATATGAGCCTTATGGGATGTACTCCGATGACGATGCCAACAGCGACGCCTCCAGCGCCTGCTCGGAGCGCTCCTACGGCTCCAGGAACGGGGGCATTCCTCACTACCTGCGCCAGACTGAGGATGTGGCTGAGGTCCTCAACCACTGCGCCAGCTCCAACTGGTCTGAGAGGAAAGAAGGGCTCATAGGTCTTCAGAATTTACTGAAAAGCCAACGGACACTGAGGTGACTTCATAGTTTCATGGTGTCAGTAATTCATGAGGGATGCCTACAGCCAGAAGGCAGTATTATGTACCTGCCTTATGGAGACAGGCAGTGTCTCCCATGGCTGTGAAGGCTTTGTCTCCACAGTGTGGGGATTGCGCTTAACTTTTGAAAAAGTTTCTGCTGTGCCATCAGTATAATTTGTGGCAGTTAATGTAGAAAGGGCTCAGGTATGCATGCTGCCTACTCTTAGCCTTCATCTGTCTCATGAAGACCTCCAGTGGTAGGTGCTTGTGGCAGCACAGTGAGATTTCCCACAGTGGTGCTCTTGCAAACATACTTGAGGGGTGGTACTATTTTTACATTAGTCTGTTTGAACCTTCAGTATTTTTTTCCCGTGGCAATTTAATTGGTGAAGCAAACACAGCACTTACTCTAAAATGACTCAGGGTGTGTGTTTCAAAGCTGAGATCAGACAGTGCTGGTGTTGGCTGTACTTTGACTCTTTATGAAGGCTGTGTTAGGTGTAATTATAGATCCTGTTTAGAACTCTTGAAAAATTTTGTATCAGAAACTTATGTCCTATAAATGGTATAGTGTATAATGTAAAGGGAAGTTTCTTAGGGCAATGAAGTAGGTGTACCAACTCTGAAACTTTGCATATGGTAGGAGAGGGAGACCTTTTTCCCTTGTTGAGAGCCACAAAACCCCTTCAAACACCTTTGACACATCACACATTAGAAGAGGTCCTACAATTATCCAGTAGGTGTCAGAATTATCTAATAGTTGTGTGGAAACTCCATATGGCCACAGGTCATGTTAACTTGACAACTGGCTCTCAGGCCATAGACATTTCACCCTTGGTTTATGGAGAAAGTGTTTGAAACAAGTTGTTTATCTCTTGGATCCTTTGAAGGTAACACTCACAAATAGCTGTGACAATTTTATTTTTCTGTTATGAATAGTATGTACTTAAATTATAGCCAAGTTTATAAATGGTTGTTTAGAGTCTCCCTACTTGGTTTTGTGCAATTGTTCCCATTTTAAAAGGGCTTCACACTGGCTCAAAATAATTTGATGGTTCATGTTCACAGTTTGAATGGAAGTGTACTGAGAGCAGGCCTGAAAAAGTTGTTTTCTTGCCACCATGAAAATATTCCAGCACTTCACATGATGTGATACAGGCCTTAAATGGGAAGTGCTACAGGTTTTTAAAATAGGTAGTTAGAGTGTCTAGATCAGTGGTGCTTTTTGATGTGGTCTGAGTCTCTTAAAACACTTCCACCATGTACGCTTTTTTCTTTCTCTCTAACAAACTGTCTGGAAAAACTGTGGCACCTCATCACTTGTATGAAAAAGCTGGGTGAGATTTGGATTTTGCCACAAAAGTGTGTGAGGATTATCAGCAAGGTTTGGAGTGCTGCTGGGGATAGTTGCAAGGGAGGAAGTGCTGAGAAGCTTTTGTGATGGGCTGTTTATCCAGGTCAGTAGCTCTTAGCAGAAATGCTGGTGGAATTAAACTCTTGATTTCAGCTGTGATGGTTGTAGTGTTTGAACTGTGCTGTCACCAGTCCCTCAAGCTAGCAAGTTGTCTCAGTTTTGATCCTGAGTAATTTTTAAACCTGTCTCAGAAACGACACCTCTGCACAGTTATTTTTTAATTTGATACATGGTTTAGTTCTCTATATTTAATTTTGGTTTTCTTTTGATCTGCTTCCTCCTTGGTTCAGAGTTGTTCTGGTGCCTGTTCTAATGATTAGATTTTATCATCCTGTTTGTTCCCACGGCATCTTGAGAACATCATCAAGGTCATTAGTCCAAGGGGCAAGCCTGTCTTGTAATTAAACCTGATACCTTCTGTTGTGGTGTAACACATTAATAAGGGGTGATGATGTGGCTGGGAGTTTTCTTCAGTATTCTGAACTGGAAGATGGCTGATCCTGTATTAGCTGGGATTTGCATATCCAGAGATGTACATGCACGAAGTGGAATGGCACTTACCCATGCTCTTTGTTTCACACAGCTTCATGTGGCCTACTTTTTTAAGGGCTCCCCATAAGGTCTCCTAAATAAAACAAGGCAAATGAGTCCCTTAAGGAAATGTTCTTCCACTGCCTGTTTGAATTTAGTACTTGCATTGTTACCTTGAGTCTGTGAGCTTTTAGAAACAGACACGCTTATACTTGCTGACTTTATATAACCTTTGTCCAGAAAGAAAATTCATTAGAGTAATAAATAGGAGTTCATTCAGAGAGCTGCCATCTGCATGATGTCAGGAGAGTGTTGTCATTTTGAGCCTGTGCAGTCTCACCCTAAATTAAGCTGACAGCTTGTTGTGATGTTGCTACAAAGACTTTTCCCTCCCTACCAGACTCTTAAACCCATTGGTTTTGTGCCCTTTTAAAATTCAACCAGCCTTTCATGCATAGATTTATTGGGAAAAAAGAGTCCTTAGAAACAGCTTAACATAAAATATCTGTAGACTACTGCCATATTCTGGCCTGTTTGAAGATTATTTTTAGAAAGAGAGAAGTTGGTGGATTGTAGAATTAATGCTGGTCTAGAAATACATTACCTGTAGTCAAAATCTTCAATAGCTGCTCTCTGAGCAGTCAGCATTCATTTCCCTAGTTGCTCTGGTTTCATTGTAATTGTGAAAAATGCCTATTTGCATCTGTAGTATGCAGGAAATGTAATTTAACTGCCTTGCTCTGGTTTTGCTTGCACCATAAACAGGAAGAGCTTCTGTGTGTTTTGCCCGTTTGCCTTGCAGGAAAGCTGGGACTTTTCAATACATTGCAGATAAGAGCTTTGTCACCAAAGAATTCTGCATTTGACTCCAGCTCAGTATCTCATGCATCATTCTTTGTTCCCCCTGCCATAAAAAGAGCACTTCTGAGCACCTAATAAACCCTTACTAATAGAAACTTAGATTGTTCCGTGATGTAATTACCTTCTGATTTAATAGGTTGCCATTTGTTAATGTCTCTTCCATTTCTATGTATTTGTCTCCTCAATGTGCCTGCTGTCAGACTTTAGAGTTAGTTCTGATGTGTTTATAATCTGTGATTCTAGACTGATACTACTGAAGCAACTGGGAATTTAAACCAAAAGATTTGATTAGTATATAGCCAGAAAGTTCTGATTTTACTTGAAAATTTGAAATCCTTGTCACAAAGAAGACTTGAAAAAACTATTCTTAAGCTGAAAAAACCACATAATTCAGTGATTCAGCAACCTTGACCCAGACAGAAACCAAGTGCCTCACAAACGTGCACATTTCAAATTGTCCTCTGAAATCCAGAATATAGAAGAAAATAAAAGCAGAAGAAAATATAATTGTCTGGTTTAAGATTTTAAAAAATTGATGTTTATTCGATTCTTAATGTAAAACTGGTGATCCCAGCAGTTAAACTGGAGTGCCAGTAAAGGCTTTGCCTAGATATACAAAGTCTTCAGAAGTGTGACTGAAGTAACATGTTAATAAAGAAGGTTAGATCTTTCAGCTGTTAATATTTATTAGCTGCTTTTCTATTTTTTTTTTTTTTCTGCAACTAAAACTTTGGCATTAATGTCATGTTTTATTTTTGTGTTTTAGCCGAGTGGAGTTAAAAAGGCTGTGTGAAATATTTACTCGCATGTTTGCTGACCCTCACAGCAAGGTAAGATCACAAAGCCTTGGCTCGCTCTCCTACGTTACCATGTGTGCACATCTGACCCTGTTCCAAGATCAGTGGTTTGTATTTCTACCCCTGCCATCTGCTGGGGAAAACTGGCATTTAGAAAACTCCATGGTTTTAATTTGTTTTACAAGAAGGGGATGTGTCTCAGTCTCTCTTATGTTGCTAGGAACTGGTTACTCCATGCTTCCTGAGGAGCAGCCTAATGCCTTTCAGGGGTCACCTCCTGGAGCCAGAAGTTCAGTTTGATTTACACTTCTCTGGGGTGTGTTTTTGGTGATACACAGGGAAGAGTGGTCCATGAGGAGTCATGAGCATCACAGCCACTGGGGTTTGTGTGTTGTGTACACCTGGGAGCAAGTGTCTCACCAAGATTCTATTCTGAATCTCATAATAAAGGTCTTCAATATAGCTACTTTGCCTTCCTTAAAACACTGACCTTTGAAGTTAAAGGCTGTGGAATGAATTTACAGACATTTCTTAAAAAGAAGTAGGCAGCAGAGTGGGGAAGTAGGGCCCATAGGGCTGATCAGAACTAGTGGTTTTCTATGGACAGCTAAGGGGGAGCAGGGAGAAAGGAATTGCGAATTTCATGCTCTTTTCTGAGTCTTACTAGTTGGGGAAAACCTGTAATGGCTGTGTAAAAACATCTGCTGTTTGGTTAAATGCAGTTTGAGAAAGAATAAGTTGTATAAATCTTTGTACTTCAAGACCTCTTCGTAAACCAGTTTTAATAAATGATTGTCAGGTGGAAATTCCATGGACAGGCTGTCCATGAGTTCCCTGAATAGCCTGTCACAGATCTTGCTCAAAATGTGCATTTTTGGCCTTAATTACATTGTGGACCAGTTGTCCCACAGATCTCACCAAGCATGTAGTTCCTACCTGAAAGGTCTTAATGTTTTGGTTCTCCTAAGTATGTGTAGTAGAAAGGGTGGAGTTGAAATTATTTGTTTGCAAAATATTTCTAATTTCTGAGTAAGGTGGGAGTTTATTGCACACTGGACTCAGTTATGTCCTTTGTGGCAGCAGTGATCTGTCATCTTCACTGCTTTTATAAAATTACTGTTATAAACTCATTAGTTGTGGTGTTCAACACACGTAGCTTTGTTCATAAAACTGTATATAAACGTATGTTATTTTCTTGACTGAGGAGACTGAATCTTATCCAAGGCATGTAATGTTTTAAGTAACTCTGCTGAGAAGAGATTGTGTTTTAAGAAAATGTAAACTTTTGATGAATGTGTCTTTTATCTGTTGAGAAACTGCATCCTTGATCACTCTGTGTGCTAACGAGTGGTTTGTTCTGTTGCATGGCCTGCTTTGCCGTGGAATTCACAACAGAGAGTAAGTGTTTCCTACCCCCTTCCTTCATTTGTTACATGTGGTGTTTTAATGCAACACATTTTAGACATGTCTTGCCTGATATTTTTTCCAGAACAACATGGTCACTAAAATCATTCATTCATGAAACTTTATAACAAAATCATCCTGAAACTCAGACCGTAAATGCCCTTCCCCTTTGAATATTTTTATTTTAAGAATTTTATTTCTTTTTCTGACACTTGTTTTGTTTTAGGTCTTCAGCATGTTTCTGGAAACCCTGGTTGATTTCATCATCATTCATAAAGATGACTTGCAGGATTGGCTTTTTGTTCTCCTGACCCAGTTGCTAAAGAAAATGGGAGCAGATTTGTTGGGGTCTGTACAGGCAAAAGTTCAAAAAGCTCTGGATGTCACCAGGTAGAGTACTCAGATGGCAAATGTTGTGGAGGTTTTTTCAAGGCTACAGGAAGTCATGAACATTTTAGAAATCCAGCAGTGCTGTGTATTTTGAGGGCTCAATCTTGATGAATATAAGAATAAACAAGGACAAAGTTATATCACAGTATTTCAAGTATTGAATTAAAAAGGCCTGTCTGTCTTCTAAATAAATAACTTTAAAGCATAAATTTAAAAATATAAAACTGATTAATTTTAGGGATTTGTGGAGTGTATGCTTAGATAGCAGGGTTTCAGAATATGAACGGTGCTTTACCACAAAGTTCAGCACCTCTTTCATGTTGTTCAAACAGAAATAACAGATCAGTATAAGACCTTGAATGCTACTGCAATGCTCACACCAGTTCTGTACTCCATGTCCTTTTCAAAGGATCCAGCACTGGACACTATTACAGTAAAGTTCAGCTCATTATAGAACTAGGATAATTAAAAAAGAAGAGAAAAAGTAGTAGTAATCTAGGAGAAAATAGGATAAAGTAGGAAAAAAGAGGAGAGAGTTCAAAACCAGGTATGAACCCTAAGGACAGGATAAACCAAGCTGCTTCAGAGATAAGGGAATGGACAGGTGTGCCAAAAGCTGAAGAAGTGTACAGACAGTAGAGTTAACAGTGTGTTAAGATACTGATTTAGCAGTTTTCTCCCCTCTTGTGTCAATAATTAGCTAATCCTTAATGTAGAGTTTCTCTTACTGATGGTAAAGTTACCAGGAAGAAAAGCATGCTGAAATCTGTTTTGTAAGCTTTAAGGTATTGAGTTAATTTAGTTTATGTTGCATTACATTTTTGCCTTTGTTTTCTTTGGACAGGGATTCTTTTCCATTTGATCAGCAATTTAACATTTTGATGAGGTTTATTGTAGATCAGACCCAGACACCAAACCTGAAGGTCAGTATCAAAAGCTGTTTCACTAAAGCGTCAACGTGCTTGTCTTGTTGTGTCAGGCATACCATAAAGCACAGAACTCATGAGAAGGTAATTAATTGCAATATGTGCATGAAATAGAAATTATATTGGCAACTTTGAGACACATCATAGGAATAGTTCTCCTTCACCATGGGACAAAATCTTGCCAATCTGTAGTGGGATCTGTTCCTATGGGAAAAACACATCTTTGCCAACTCCTGAGCTTAACAAATTCATTTTCATTTCTCAGGTCAAAGTTGCTATCCTGAAGTATATTGAGTCCTTGGCAAGACAGATGGATCCTACAGACTTTGTGAACTCCAGTGAGACAAGGCTTGCTGTATCTAGAATTATCACTTGGACAACAGAACCAAAGAGCTCAGATGTGAGAAAGGTAAGCCAGGACAATGAATTATTTGCAGTAATTATTGCTCTTCAGAAAGGAGGAAAAACCGAACTGGTCATAAAGGTAATGAAAAGTTCAGTGATTGGAGTGTAACTTTAAAATGTCCTGATTTTACACACCTCACTGTCCAAACAAAACTGTCAATTCAGTCCACACACAACTCTGAAGCATATCTTCACATTTTTTTTCCTAATAGGTACTTATGTGACTTTAGCTACTATTACCATACAGAAAGAGATCATGGTTTGAAAATGTGCTTTTTCTTGAGCATTCTGGAAATATCTCTAGGTTTGTTTTTTGTTTAGGTGAAGGCTTTGTGCTTTGTAGACTGAAAGCTAGCACAACATCAGTGTTATAATGTTGTTAAAAGAAAGTAAACAAATCAGTAAGCTGCCAGGGGCTCTCAGCCCTTCTCTTTTAAGCACTGTGTGTTTATCTCTACCTGGGAAAAACTGGCACAATTAGGTCAGGCCTGGGTAATAGTTACCTTGTTCTTTATCTTGCTCTAGATGCAAGTGTCAGGCAAGCTAAAATGGGACAGGTAGTGATACTCATCTCTCCCAAGAGAAAAGCAAGACTTAGTTTTATGTAGCTGGCATCTGTAACACAATTTCAAATTATCTTCTATTTCCAGTAGAATTTAAAGGCTTTGAGATGAATTTAAAAAAAAAACAACCAAATTTTAATTATTCCACATAGTAAAAGTTGTATGAGAACATAACATTATATGCATATAAAATGTTGACTTATTATTAGAATTAACATACAGTTTTATAACTTTGGAAATAATAAAATTACTTTTATTTTATTCTGATGAGAAGATTGCTGGGTATCAAATGTGCTGCCATGTGTGCAGCATTATCCAGCAGCTGAAGGAAGGCTTCAAAGAAGCTATTTGGGCATGTGCTGTTTGCTTGCTCACATACAGATGATTGTTTCTGGGGGAAAAAGGAACATCCTCTTTTCTGGAGACTTCCTGCAGGGATTATTCAAAGCACTGTAACTAAAACTTGCTTCTGTAAGATAACCTGCCTCAGGAAAAAAAGGGGTACTTCACGTTCTGGACTTAGATCTGGAATATGGATTTGCATTTTAATGTTCCTGTGTCCAAAGTCAAAAAGAATTGATGAGGCAAAGCAGGTGCTTCTCTGTTACAGTTCAGGTGAATCTCAAGCAGTTTACTTTGCTGCTGGGCTGTGAGGGGAAATTCTCATTATTTTAAGTAGAAATATACATTGAAGAGCAAAATCTCTGCATATTGCTGAGCAGGAGAAACATTCCACCATTAGGGGTCATCATTGCTGCATGCAAAGGGAAGCAGAGTATCTGCTGCAGCTGAAAAATTGAATGTTTGCTGTTCCCCATGGGCTGTGGGGAGCCAGTGCTCACTGTGTGTGTCCATCCTTCTGTCTGCTCCAATGGATGGCACAGCTCTGGCAAAACTTCCAGCAAACTCTGCCAGAGCAGTACTTGGGCAAGTGCCTTGGGGCTGACAAGAGATTACTGAATTGAAATTCTTTTTATTAAACCTGCATGTGACTTGGATTTACCTTTGGTGCCTGTAGTTTTCAAATCCATTATTACACAGTTAAACTAATTTAGGCTACTAAAAACAAATGCACAGGTGACCTTTATTTCATCATACTGTTGCTGTACTATGATTTTATTAAGAACATAGTACAAACAGAGGCTATAGAAGAAACAGTGCAGCAAAGGATTTATAAGCAATCATTAGACATTATCTCTGTCAGGACTGTAGTTAACAGACTTATAAATTCATTTTGCAATAGTGAATTGGATTATCGAGAGTCAATCCAGGTAGGTGAAATGTTCTGAAAAACATAATTAAATATTGTCATGCTTTTTTTTGGGACTATAACTTGGGGAAAAAAATAAATAGTACCTTTTTAATTTCAAGATGATTCATTTGAGTACCAGAAGATTCTGTCCTTGTGGAAGGTATTATGGCATTACCCACAGGAATGACTGTGGCTCACTTGGTGGATTTGGCAGGGACTCTTTCCTCCAGGAAATGGAGTCCCACAGCCAATATCCTCCTCACCCAAGTGTGAGTTACTGAATTCTACCATAATGCAAGGAGCATCTGTGTGTGGTGGCCATGCTGTTCTGTCTGGGGTTTACCTTTGAGCAGAGGCAGACAAAGCAAACTTCCTCACACTGGTGATGTCTGTCAGTGGGGAAGGCATGTGGCTGCTGTGTGCACATGGCAATTAATTAGTCATGCAGATCTGATCCTATGATAGCAATCAAGGTGTCTGTTCAAGAAATTGATTATATTTTCAGTCTGTACTGAGATTGTCCTTTTGTTAGTAATCTGTCCATTACTACTGTTTACTATGTGTGATGGTCATGGAGGTCCCAGCCACACAGTAAGGCACTGGGGAAAAACAGAACAAAAAAATGTGATTTTAGCCCAAAAACCTTTTCACAGTGAATGCAACAGCTTTCTTAATAACTTCGTGTATTGTTGTGACAACACTTAAGTATACTTAATGAGCACACTTAACCAATTGAACACAACCTGAACTACAGCTCCTGTTTTGTAGCTAGTGAAATCAGAAAAAGTCAAAGGAAATGCTGTTCTTCATAAAGGAGTTTATGGTCCTGTATGGTATGACATCTATAGTTAAACATAAGCTCCGTTATCACAAGGAAAATGTGATATATTATGAGGAACATGCAGTTGATACTAAAGTGTGTCATTGACAAAATGCTGTGATTCCCTCTCAGGGCAGAAACCATTTAAACTGCTGATAGTAGCCATGAACTGTGTACAGTTAAAATTATTGTCAAGCTTTATGTTTAAAATAAGGTGATCTGCAGTGTGTTACGGGTAAATATTTGTCTTGTTTTAAAGATTGTTAGTACTTATGGGTGTTTACCCTGCACTCAGCTTAAGGTTCACTTCCTGCAAGCAGTGCTGGGAGAAGGGTGAAGACATTTGCCCTCCGTGCTGAACAAAAGCCACAGGGTAGGAGCAGGTCCTGCAGTGCTGTGTGGAGACCTGGACGGGATGTGGCTCCAGTGTGAGAAGAGCACCTGTAGGTGATTCCTGCTCATGCAGCCAGCTCATGGCTTTTTCTCCAAGCAGAGCTTATCAGTGGGCAGGGCACAGATCAGGATTTCAGATAACTGAGCTGTGACTTCGACCACAGTAGCATCTAACCTTGTGTGAAGTACTTGACTTTCCTCTGCACTGATTTATTTCTCACTGTAGCAGGGTGTTAGTTCTGGTTTTCCTTTGGAAATTGTTTAAGATTGGATGGAATAATTTTACAAAAGCCAGATAATTGCCACACAGAAAAGTAACACAATGGCAATGTCAATATTGTGATGACTGGTCTGTGAGGACATTATATAACTTCACCATTTTATTAGTAATATTGCCAGCTAAGTTGTTGCGCAATCCTTACGTAGGTAAAGTGCTGATTGAATTTGGATGACAGTCATGGGCTCTGTGTGGGAAAATACTTTGATCTTGGAAAAGAGCCATCAGTTTGAGAATGGAAATTAGAATAAGGCTTCTCATTTGACTTTGGCCAAAGCCTATAAAAACCTCCTGTCCAAGACTTGTCTGGATGGAAACTTTTTTTTAATGTGAGTGCCCAAATTTGTGGGTATGGAATCAGCTGTGAGGGGACACAGGATCTTAGTGTTTGGTAGGACCTTGTACAGGCTGAAGGGGAATGAGGCCTCCTGAGGTGAAAGGCCAGTGACAAATCTTACCATCCTGTTAATCAACTCAGCTCTGGTCTTAGTCATAAATAAAAAGATCTGTATTGCCTGATTCGTACTTGGAGTACTAATCTCTGGGCAGAAGAAATTTTTTCCTTTGTTCCAAATATCCTGACTGGCTTCTCTGTTGATGAAACATTCCTATGGTGGTTTTATTTTACAAGCCTGAAGGCATTTTTACATGTTATGGGCAGCCTTGTGTCACGTGTACATTATGTTCTGCCTTCTACTTATGTAACTGGGAAAACATTCTCTTTCAACTGCCCCACTTGTCACTGCAAGCTGCCCTTGAATACACAGGTGGATGGGTTTTGGTAAGAAACTAGAACCATTGCAATGAATCAAAAAGCCCAGGAGGGGCTTCTGTTGCTCTAATTTTCATGAAGATGAAGCCCTCCTGAGAGTACCTTGGGGAAGGCCCTCCTTGGATTGCTACCACTGGTTTGCAGGTGAAGTCAAGGGACATCCAAAGAAAATGAGTTTGGGATCAGATTTTTTTTCACTAAAACTGATTGAGAAACAGTTTCTGAATTATGTGGAAGATGAGGGAGATTTCAGAGAGAAAGCTGCAGGCCAACAGATGCTTCATAAGCTGAAGCAGGAAATGAAGATGTATTTACTTCTTTAACTAGTAATCCTCAAGGTCATTTCTTGAGAAATATTGATATTGTCACTTTGATAAGGAAATCCTGTCTATCAGTAAAGCCTAGATAGAGCAACTTTGGATAAAATATTACTGTGATATCTATAGGAGAACCAGTGACAGAAAAGCAAACACTTTTAAGGAAAGGAAATTAGGCTCCTTTGCATGGTGATGGCATGCGACCTCTAAAAACTCTTGGAAGTTTTAATTACCCATCTAACATCTGTCTGATTTCAGCTACTCTGGGACAGATGTGTCACTGCAAGAGCACTCTCAGAGCCTCTTAGTGGGCTGAAATGGCGCTGCTGGTTTGTACTGGTGTTGAGCAATAAACACTGTTGGTCATGGCCTCTTACAGTAGCAGTGGCAAAGAGAACATTGACAGAAATGCTTTTGAATGGCAAATTATTTTAGTACTCTGCAGCCACAGGCCCTTGCCTTTCTGGGTCAGAGGTTTCTCCAGCACTCTTGCAGTCTTCCTACACCAGATTTGTGTATCTCTTGGACTTCATGATGAGCCAAGTTACCAGAGCACCGGGCATTAGGAGTTCATTTCAGGCTTATGGAATCTTAAATAGGAGTATGTCCATATTGCTGAGGTCAGCCTTTTAGCCAAAGAATATTCCTAAAAAAGTCAAACTCAGTGTAAATGCCCAGAGGAACTTCTGTCAGGTATTTAAAACATAGTCAGTGTTAGGAAAAATAGTGTAATACATCAAAAATGGCACCTGGTGGACTGTAATGTTTATTTGATTTAAAGCTATTAGAACAAAAAGGATCTCTGTGTCCTAGCTGTGTTTCCAAAATAGTATCCCTCATTTTCTGTTTGTTTTGAATTTGATGCTACAGAGCTATGAGAGCCCAAATGTTTGTAGTGTACGCAGTGTAAGGAAAATGGCTTTCACCCAATGTTAGCACCAGAAAATTGTTATGTGCTTGCTGGAAGCATGGTGCTGGGGTGGATTTCCTTAAAATGAGCCCCTCCACTTTATACAGCCTTGTAGGATGCTTAGAGCTGAAAGCAGTTTGAATATAAGCACATACTCTGTTAGAAGAGCTAGTGCATGGTAAGAGACTAAATGGTTTCACAGAATGTGTATTCTCACACTTTTATTATGCATCTGTGCACGGTATATTTGTGTGTACATGCCATTTATATAAACACACACACCTACACAGGTATAGGTGATGTATCTATTTTGAAAATCAAGTCTAGAGGTGATGTTTACATGATGCATTGCAGAGCTGTTTGCAGTGTGACAGATAATTCTGCCATGCTTCCTCTAGCGTTTCAAATACCCACGTAGATTAAAGTACATGTTTTCATTACAAACCATGGGACTTCAGTAGCTCTTCTTCTTTCTTAGTTTATATGTGGGAACTTTCACCTCAGAATTGAGACTTCTGTCATTACAGGTTTGTAGGAAAATTTCTCAGTTGTTAATGAAAGGTAACCTATGTTTCTAGTCCCGAAACCCATTTTTTGCAACGACTGTCATTATATAATGAGCAAAGTTACTCAGGGTAGCCTTCAACAATTTGATTTCTGGGGTAATGTCTGGTTCTCAAGAAACAATGAACATTTTTCCCATGGTCTTTTATGTGCCCAGATCACAAAACAACAGCACACATGGGTCACAATCTGCTATAGAACAGTAATCCAAACATGTGGTGGTTTGGTGCTGCGTCTTTTTTGCTGTCACTTTTCTGAGATGCCTTTGACACTTGTAATGCAGCTGTCTCTGACTTGTAAAAGCCTTTAGTGATGTATAAAGTATGTACTGTGCAAAACAGAATAGCAACATGGATTTAATCTGTTTCTGGGTTTAAATCTGTTAAACAAATTCTTCCTTTTCAGGATATGGATATGAACAATGTATTCTAATACAAGTGTTTTCAGAAAACTGTGTGTTTAAAAGATTGTGCTCAAGCTAGCGTGCTTGGAATATGTACAAACTGCTAAAGCCATTGTGCTTCATATTGTCATGTCTGTATGTGGATGTCCTTGCTCATCTGATTCTAGGCCTGAAAAAGGAGCAAGCAGAAGGTTTGCTTTGGTAGATAGTTTGTTAGTTCAGTGCCAGCAAATACTTAATTTTCTGCTGGAAAGTACACTGAAATAACTCTTGTTTAGAGCTTGCAAACTCTGAATAGATGTGAATAACTGACTTAACACCAGCTACTCACTGGAGAATTGAAGCCGTGTGCCAGTGTGTGCTAATACAAGCTGCCTAATGTGCAAGTGCTGCCTCTTGATCTCAGTGGATCTCTATTTGATCTGCAGTTTAGTATAATTCAAAGTGACATGAGAGGGAGCTTCTCTGCTCCATTGTGCCTTGAGTTATTAAAAACCACATTTGCCTTAGACTGGATAGTGAAGTGTGTGATGCATTCAGAATATGATTGTGTTTGTCAAAAGTGAGTAGATGTTAGCGAGGCTCTTCCCCAGACTGATCACATGATAAAAGGCATTTATAGGCAGTGTTGGTCCATCAGACTGATGTCCAGACTAGAGACAGGAGTTTGCAAGTTTTTAGCTGTAATTTCCTCTGAACTTAGAGATATCTGTGAGGGCAGGTGCAGGAGATGCACCTATTCCCCCATTTCTGGCTAGCCAGATGCAAGTACCGTCTCAGTTCAGGACTGCCTAGGCTCTGCACCTTAGCAGAGGCTTTCAAGTGGTTGTGGAGGCCACCAGGAGGGTGCCAAAGCAATGCCTTGTAGAAGAACTAAGGGATGATCTGTAAGCCTGAGAGCTGTGGCCAAATTTAATTTTTAATTTAATTTCAGCTTCCCTCTGCCAAAAGGAATGCTCTTCTGATGATGTCAAATAATGCTTTTTTAATTAGTTTCCTTTACTTGAAATGAAGCAAGAAATTGATCAATATTCTTCTGTAAAAAGATAGTATGTGTACTGTTTAGGTGATTGAGTTGAAATCTGTGTTTTTTGTGAATAATACCAACTTTCCTGTTTGTCAAACCCAGACGATGCATAGTTGGGTGGGTGAGGATTTGCCAGCTAGGACAACTACAGCCTCCTCAGGGCCTGGTGAAGGAAACTTGGAAGAGAAATGTAAACAGGTAGACTGAAAGCCTTGTGCACTAATCACACTAATTGTGTTTGCAGTCTCAACTCAACTGTCTAGCTGTGTAAAGAGACCTGGACTGGGAGCCTGAAAAAAGTGTGTCTGTCTGAAGTAATTTTTGGCTTTGATGTGCTTTTCTGTTAACTCTCTTGTAGTTCCTCATAAAGGACCAGGGTACAAAGTCCCCTCCTTCTATGGGGCTGCCAGTGTTGGGAGCCCATCACCAATAGATGTTTGAGCAACTTGGAAACTGCCTTCACATAGCTCAGACAACCAGCTGCTTACTCTGCTTGGTCCACTGGCCCAGCACCAGCAGCAGTCATAAGGCACTTTTTTTAACCTTAGGTCACTGACCACATTTCCTTTCTAAAATCAATGGATTTTTCCACTTAGCCTTGATCTGTTTGCTTAATAAGCCAAAACTATTTCAAAGACACTTTATTATAATTCAGCCAAGTTGAAAAAGTTACAGATTTTGGTAAATCTGACCATCATCCACTGTCTAGGTAAAACCAAAAAACAGATATAGCTAAAACATTTGTGTCCCTTTAGCAGCTGACACTGTTGGACAGCAGAAACTGCAGTGACCTAAGTGTGAAACTTTGGGAGCTGCTACTGGCTTGTGGAACCTGATCCCTCACTGCATTGTGATAAGGAAAATAACAAAGTTATATAAGCAGTCCTTTGCAAATTATTCAAGAACCTGACACTGAGCCAGACCCCCTCTCTAGCATAGTCAGGCTCTGAAGTGACTGGAGTTTCTCCAGCTCAAGCCAGCAGAGAATGGCTTCATTAAGATTGGATAATCTGTAGGGTCTACGTTATATGTCACTGAAGGAGATGGATTAGTGTTCTGTACTATTGGTACAGGGACACAAAGGCCAGGGAAAATTCAGATATTACTTTCTTCAGACTATATATCATCAAGCATGAGTGTTGCATGGGGAATGTTTGTACATTGTGTACAGAAGTAATTTTTTTTATTGCTTGTTACATTTATTTACTCTGACAGTAATCTAATGAAGCAAGATTTTCAGAAAATGTCCAGAAATTCAGAGATTATGAAAATGTCTCTGGTTTGTCACAAGGTGAAAATCCACAGATTTAAAATTATTAGAAATATAATCCGTAGAAGATGTCCTTTGATTAGGTAAAAATATGCTAGATAAGTGAAATTTAGAGGATTAGCAAGTGTGTCCAGATCTAACCATTAAAACAGATATGGAAATGCTGCTCCTGATGCTCTTCATTACTTAATTATTGAAATAAAATTACTTGTATTAGAAGTATTGCAGGAGTGAAACTTGCAGTACATTACAAATGTGATTTTAAGCTAGCATGGACCTTCCAGATTTTGAGGCAAGTAAGTAGCAATGTTGATCTTATGGTAGTAGGGACCAAGACTTTTGTGTATTAAATATTAAGCAGGAAATTATGGGCACACTTTCAAATAATGGCTTTTGCCTGAAATAAATCTGGAAGTGCAGTTGGATGGCTGAGGACGGTTTAGAAAGAACACACAGACAGGGTTTTACCCACGTAAGTCCAGGGTTGCCTTTGAGGCCTTTACTGGAGCACCACTCTTAGGATGTAGCAGTCCTTGGCTTTGTTTCAAAAGGCATAAACTATAAGTCTGTTTTCTGAGGGCACAGAAGATTGTGAGCATTGGGAGCTACTGTTTAGCACTTCATTCAAAGCCCAGTGACTGTTCACAGGAGACAGGAAAGCTGCTGGAGAGCACTGGGTACACAGATTACTGGCAGACACTCCTAAAGACAAGCTGTATTTTGTGCAAAGACGGAGGGCAGACATAGTTCTGTTTTTATTAAAGCCAAAATGCAAAAGCAGAACAAAACTGTAGTGACCTGAGACCTGAAACTTCTCTCAGCTACTCCTGTAGGACAATATCTGTGCTGTGTTTGTGGTGGAGCTTTGCTGAAGGCTTTGCTCAGATCTGTGATATGCATCTCAAACATCTCTGTCACACAAGAAAGATGCCTCCAGAATGTCCCATTGTAGAGTGTGTGTGCTCTTGCACCTGTTTGCTCTACTTACTTAGGAGGTGTCCAAGGATGGACTTTGTTCCTAAACCATCAGTGGGAGATATGTGGGACAAAGATATCTGAAACCCTTTCACACCTTGGGCAGCTCCTGACTTACCAGTTGATAACTCCAGATATTCTAATCTCTAAGCAGTCTCTCAATCTGGGAACCTTGTTGATCAATTTTTGTGGGGTTTGGTTTGGGGGTTTTTTGGTTTTGGTTGTTTTGGTTTTTTCAAAATCTCAATGAATGTGAGATCTGCTTGTT
This sequence comes from Eopsaltria australis, assembly GCA_034509425.1. Lineage (NCBI taxonomy): Eukaryota > Metazoa > Chordata > Aves > Passeriformes > Petroicidae > Eopsaltria > Eopsaltria australis. Next base: position 1,059,050 of record JAVTVJ010000067.1, on the reverse strand, counting down.
CTGACACAGAGAATCTGCATGTCCACTCCTAACCATCGAGGATACGCATGCCATTCACCAGCAGGAATGTACTTTGGCATGGCTTGTCACTTTGCATTCACTTCAACTTGCTGTTCCTTGTTCTGAGATCTCTTGTGTGCAGTAATATTTTTATTACAGAAAATACTATGCTGGTGAAAACTTAAAAGTTCTTGGATCAAAATGGACAGAAATACACTTCCTTGTTGGATACCAGGCAGGCTTCATGGCAGAGTTGCCCAAAACTTCAGGTCAGAGGAGGGTAGGCTATGGAGTTGAGACAGCCACGGGGAAAGCTATCTCCCCACTTCTTTCATCCTTAGATCTTTAGAATGGAGTGAATAATGACATGCAGTGTTTCTGTTCAAGTCAGTGAGAGTTTTGGCAGGAGAGGCAGCATGATCCATCTGGAATGAAGTCTGAAGACCTGTTGTTTGCTGCAGTCCTTGGAAGCCCACTGAGTGTTGTGGGCTTTGGTTCTTTATTTGGCCATATGAAAAGGATGATGCTTACCAAACTTTCATGGATGGAAAATGTTTTTATATACAAAGCTGTGCTAGTTGCTGCTGATGGCAGAAGAAACAGTATAGCTTCGAGTTGCAGTTTGCACACTGAAACAATGAGGTACTGTGATTCCCCTCCACTGTGAAAGGTTCTTGTGTACCCGAGTTCATCATCTGTGAAGAATTCCACTCCACAGGGAATTGCAGATACAATTAATTATGGCAACTTTGTGAACACATTAGTTACTAAAAAATCCTTCTTTAAAGTGATGAGAGCAATGAATGTACATTTATCCCCACAGCAGTGAATTACATTTGTACCGCTTTCAAGGTTATTTTTCATTTTTAGGAGATTTTACAAAGTTCCTGAATGGGTCAAACACCAGTGTCTGCTCTTCCTAAGCGTGTGTATGCTTTTCCAAAATAAGAGCATGTGTAGTTTTCCTGTTTAACTTTGTGAGCCCAAGCCACTGCTTCATGTCCAGATATGTATTCTGGAAGTTGTTGTGTCAGTGGCTACACCCCCTTTGGAGAAGGTGCTGCTGCAGACCATCATTGCTTCATTTTTATTGATCTTTTTATCAGTGTTTGTATGTTTGTACACTTTTGAAGTAAAGTCAGGGAAAAAACCCACAGAAGTGGTGCATCCACACAGGTTGGATGCTGCTGAAGAAGTCTAGTTAGGAACATGTGATGTTAATTACTTTTTCAGGTCTGCACACTGTGATTTATTCTACTTCCATTCCCATTTGATTCCGTTGTCTTAGTTCAGGATATGCAGATCTGTAGGTTTGCTAATGGATATGGGAAGATCCTGTTTTGGCAGGAGTTCTCTGAGGCACAGAAAGCAAACTCTGTCCAGTAAAATTAATGGTAGAATTCTCAATTGTTTCAGTGGCACCTCGGTTTCACTTATTAAATTTAGCAAGTCTGGTGGTGTTTAGCCTGTCCATGGCCAAGAGAATGGTGGATCTCACCATCCTCATAAATCTTCCACTTCAGATGGAGTCTTTTATTGCTGAAACAGCTTGAGAGGTCAAAACTTACAAGGAGAAGTGGATTATCTGTTTGATGAAACAAACTTAGGATCCCTAGGAAGAGGAGAGGTTCGGTGGAAAGAGAACTAATCCCATTCACACCTAAAATAAAAAGCACAGGAATGATAAATTGCAGTCCTAGAGTCTTCATACTTATTTGAACTTCTAGTTTTATTTTATTTCAGTAAATCTTTGCAGTAACTTGCTCAATTGAAATATATTCTGGACAGGACAATGGTAAGAATTTATCACTATCTGTACACTTCACATATGGGAAAATAATTATATAATGCAAAAATATATTTAAGTTTTAAGAACTAAAAAAAATAACTACTGCTGTTAGTAATTTCTTACGATACATCACAAAGAACGTTTCAAAGATTTTTCTGGTAGAAGAGTCTTCTTTTTGAATGAAACACACATCATTTACTGTAAGGATCACTACCAAGAAAATGCATGCTCTTTTCAAAGAATAAAAACTGATGGTCTCTTCTTTCTTTTTCTTTTCAGGCAGCACAAATAGTCCTGATTTCTCTCTTTGAATTGAACACTCCTGAGTTTACCATGTTACTTGGTGCCTTGCCAAAAACATTCCAGGATGGTGCTACCAAGCTCCTGCACAACCACCTCAAGAACTCCAGTAACACCAGTGTGGTGAGAGGCCCTTGTCCTTGCAAACAGCAGAGCCCCAAAGACAGCAGCTCATTGATAAGCTGTTGCAGATGTTCAGTTTGAATTATCTGTAACTGTTGGCTTGAAGCAATATGGCAACAGAGGCTTTTGTTTGATGTTGCTTTTAATAGGGACTATTAAAATAAAAAACTCAGTTATTTTAAAATTTAATACAGTTCTAACCAGAAGAGATTAAAAAATGACTGAGAAGTGCATTAAAATTGGTGGGGTTTGTGCTTTCAAGCTGGTGGTGCTTTTGAAAGTTGTGCCAGTAATGACTTTTTGGCTAAAACAGAACCTGATACCACAGATTTTCTGGGCTATGACTATTATTGAGATCAGTTTAATAACAGATATATTGTGTGTTAAGAGGCTTGCAGGATCTTTAATGTGACCTACAAGGTCACCTCAGTCTATGCCTATTACCTTATGTTTTGCTATTATATGAAGCTCTTACATATTTTTATTTCACTGAAGGAATATGTTAGTAGAGGATTTAAATAGGAAATTTCTTTCCCTTCCCAGAGCAGCAAGGATTAGGGAATGTTTTTGTCTTTTTAATGTGGAAATCTTGTGAACTTGCTGAAATTTGAACCATTCTATCTTTGCACTTCTACAGGGCCAAGTAGAATTTAGTGTAAGCTAGAACTGCAGTGTTAGGCTTCCAGGCAAATGGTCTGGATTCTCTAATACTTTTGACTCTATGTGAAAAGTGTCAGAATTGAGAGCAATTTCTACTCCTTTTGCTGTGGTATAAAAGATTGTGCAGGCCAGTGGAAAAATGGTAAGTTAGACTGCTTACTTATGCTCCTAACAAGCTTAATCAGAATGCTTTAGACAATGTCGAAAATAGCTGTATAATTAGAATACTAAATTGCCAGGGTAATGGTGGTGAGCATATTTTGGAGCCTTGCAAATCTTGTGTGAGAAGCTGGATAGAAGGATTGATGAACCATTTCTCTGGCAACATTTGCAGACCATACATGTGTATTTAAATTTGCAGGTACTGTGGGTTGTAAAGAAGTGCACATACACTTTCTTTATCCTCAGAGTCATATCTTTAGGAGCATATTAAAGACTACATGAACCATGGCTGCAGATTTTTAGGTCAGGAGGCATAATCAAAATTGCACTAAGCTTGTCTAGAGCAAACAGAGGCACTGTTTGGACCTGTTGTTGTACTCCTGCCTGTGCATTGCAACACGTTGCTAATCCCTGTCTTCCTGCTTCTGTGTCAGGGTTCCCCCAGCAATACCCTTGGTCGGACTCCTTCCCGGCACTCCAGCAGCAGAACCAGCCCCTTAACTTCACCTACCAACTGTTCCCATGGTGGACTGTCTCCAAGGTAATGTGGCAGACTAATTAAACCCCTTGCAAAATACTACAGGATTTCAACACCAAGTGTGCGTTTGCAGAATATGACTCACTTTGAAAGCAAAAACAAGACAAAAAGTTTACAGTAGATTTCTGCAGAGAAGCAGTATTTGAACATGATAATATGTGGTTGGTGATTGACTTCAGTGTTCCAGTCCTCATGCTATCTGTCTAATCTCAATGTCTTTTCTTATCATATTAGTTTTCCTTCATGGTCTCCTTCAGAATTACGTTTGTGGGTAATAAATCAAGGTAGTATCGATTGACAGCATTAGAAATCAGGTCTTGTTGAGATTGCATGTGTCACAAAGTCTGTGATGACTCTCAGAACAGGAGTTTCAGATTGTGCCTGTTTTTTAGGTGTGGACTTGTGATCAGTAATTCCTCTGACTGTAGTAAAGTGCTTGTGCTGCTGAGAGGAGTGCTGCATCTCCTGTTCCCCTCTTATTCCTTGTGAGGATGCAGGATAGGCAGAGGTGGTGGTGTGTAAGCGCTGAACACCTCCCAAATTGCTCACCTGGCTCCTCACCAGCAGAGTATTGCCTGGTCTTTTGGACAGCAGGTCTGTTGCAACCAGGGCCACTGAAATACTGGAGGAAAGTATCAAGCTCTGCTTCATGCTGGGAAAGGTTAAATTGGAAAGGCCCTTGTCTGCCTGTCCTCTTCATGACAGGTCGTGGAAGAAACATAAGGAGGCATGTTGTGTGAGAATTGCAGTTCATGGTGCAGTTTAGTAGTTTACACTGAAATCTGTTGATCTACCCTTGTTACTTGCAAAACTCTCTCTGAAGGGCTGCTTAGACATGTGAGTTCCAATGTGTCAGGAGAAGTACAGGCCTTTAGCATTTAATGAATAATTACGCTAATTCCAGCAGCATAGTAGTCATTGGGGTTTCCTGAGAAAAATTTGGGTATCTAAATACATCTTTGTGACTTCTAAATCTGCAGTAATTCAAAACTAAACCAAGAGTTTGCAAGCCAAAGCCGAGTTGCCTATTATGAGCTTTTTCCACAAAGGTTTCATTAAGAAGTTAAGTGGTAGAGTTTCAGGGGAGCAGTTCCAGCTATGTTGCTTCCTTTTTGACTAGCTTGAGCATTGTTGCCCTGCTAATTTCTGTCATGGGAAATTATTAACTGTGTCTCCCTGTGGTTACATTGTGGTTTTGTTGGCCATGTTTGCATGTGGCACTTATTTTATACTTCCACAACCTTTTACCATGCTTTTTGGGTTTTGCCATTGGGACACAATTGTTTATTGCCACTTCGCTCACTCTCTTCTACTTGTCTTTGCTTTCTTCTCACTTCTTCATATCAGGAGGTAAATATCAAAGTATTGGTTAAAGCATCCAGTGTACATTGCTGTTGTTTTCTAGCATTTTGGGTTTAGAAACTGAAGGGTTTTTTTCCCCATGTGATTTGTTCTCAAGGACTAATTAGAGAGGGCATATAATTCCAGAGCATTCTGCTGTGGATGCAGTCAGCCAGGAATTTCCTTTAGAGAGCAATCATTCCTTCCATTGTCTATAGAGTTCTTGGAGGTGTTAAATCAAAAATGTATGTCTTTTCAAGAAGGGTGTCCTGCTTCCTTACAGGGATTCAATTATTCAAGAGTGATGTTTAACTCTTCAGTGACAGGTAAAGGTGGAAGCTGCTATGAAAGCCCTTTAAAATATTTGGAAGGGAGAAGCTGTACTTTTTTGTAGTGAGTGGTCTCTGAGCTGTAACAGTATCTGCAGATTTTTGGTGTTTGTAGAAAAGGAAGTGGCAAGTACTGCAAATCAGGGGCGGTAGCTCCTGATGCTCTGCTGGGCTGCATCCTTCTTGAAAATGTCTTGTGTAGCACAGTTTGGGCATGGTCCTGGCTTAAAGGAAGAATTTAGCTCTGGTTGTCCTTCTTTCAGAGAAGAGGTTTTGAAAGATGTGCTGACAGACTGTGGTAAGAAGGGTATGCTGCAGTATTGCATTCTTTGGTGTAGGTACTTCAGTGTCAAGTTTCCATTTCAAATGCTTGACATTTGCTATTCAGCACTGCTGTTAAATGTCACTTTCCTCCCTACAAACTTGGAACATAAGCAGACCCAGGTCATTCTGACAGCAGTGTAAAAGGCGAAAGATTCTGAGTTCCTTTGTGTAGCAGTCCTCCAAAAGGAGGCTTGGCTTTACATTTTCATGGGGCCCACTGCCAAAGGTCTGTAGTGAGGTTGTGTATTCCCATTGCCTCCTGGGGTGCTCCATGTACAGGCCCTGCTTACCTTGTCCCTGTCCATGTCTTGTACAGGCAGCCTGAGTGCAGTCAGTGGAAGGATTATCTCCAGTTCTTAATGCCAGCTTTGGCTTTGAAGATTATGCTTTCCTTTTTTTTTTTTTTTTTTTCCTTGGTGCACAGATTTGAGTCAAATGCAGAGGCATACATGTCTTTGGAGCTGGGATATGTGTAGAAAGGATGTTTGGGTCCTGTAGGAATATGAAAATGCTGCAAAGCATAGCTGCTCTCCCATATTACTAATGGTTTGTGGACAATATCCTCAACATTAATCAGCAAGGTTTCATTGATACAGATTTACTGTATTATGTATGTATTCCAGGTGACTGATTTTTTGGACGTTGTGTGTGTGTATTTATGTGTACATGTATTTGGGCTCTCTGGATAGATTTTGAGTGTTTTGGTTGAACTGGACTCTGCAAACAGCTTATTTGCCTATCCAGATGATAACATTTGCTTAAGTATTCCCTGAAGTCTTCAGGAGGGCAGCATGTTTTCAGAGTCTTGGTCAGAGTCCTTTCTCCTGCCTTCATTTACTCCCTCCAGTTCTGCTGCATGGTCACTATAACATATCCACTACATCTGTGAGTTACTTCTGCATTTGTATCTGCTTTTTTTTTCCCCTAAACAGTTTTAGTTTTTGGTGAGAGGAGTTATGGAAGAAAGATGTGCTTTCTGAAAAAGAAAAGCAGGGAAGGACACTTGGGAAGGCTGAAAATAATAGGAAAAAATCCCCAGACTTCAGACTGAAATAGAGGAGTGTTTCCTAGGCAAAGCACAGATGAATAGCTGGAGTTTGTGTTGGACAGAGAAAATCTTCTGAGATTTAATAGATTACATTGTTGTACAAAAAGGAAAACACTAAGTTGTGAAGTCCTTTGGTGTTAGAATACTGTTCTGAATGGTAAGTTGACTTCTGCAAAATTCAATGTTACATTCAGGTTGAGAATTTTCACCTAGAATTTTGTAGGAGTATTTGAAGGAATATCAAATGAATGCATTTGGAATGAGTTTCTGCCACTAGTAGTAGCTGAGAACCCTGTGCTTAGTTTTGATTATTAAAAACAAATAAACAAAAATCACCCAAAATTAAAAAACAATTTAATCCTTCAAAGATCTTTAGAGGAAATGCATCAGAATAAAAGGTTACAATTTTATCTGGATATGTAAGTTTACATGCTTGCTACTTCACTGATAATAGAAAATACCATTAAAACCAGAATTTGACACTTTCAGCATTAAGTTGAGCAAGCAAAGGCATGGAAACAGAATTAAAATAAGCCACCCACTTTAGGTGGCCTGCATTGTTTGGTGGCCCATGTTCAGGTAGGTGAGACCTGAGCTGTGAGACTTCTGATCAGCAGTCTGGGAGTCTGGGGTATTTCCATAATAGTGGCTGTGGGATTTGATTGCTGGTTAATGAGTGAAATTCTTGACACTGCTCTTCAGAGGAGTTTTTTAACTGGCTTTGCTGCTGTTTGCACTGGAGCAATTCTTGACTTGTTTGTCACTTCTCAGTTTAAAGTATCTTTCACTTGCATATATACAAATACAACTATCCAAGAAAATGTGCTGAAATGTAACAGAAACAAAGTGGTATTGTGAACACTCCATCAGCTCAAGCATTTATTCTCATTTAGAAGGTGATTTTGAAAATCCATGTACCATGATGGGAAAAGGACAAAAGCAGAAGTTAGACAAATTGCCAGAGGAATGAATATCTTGACCCAATAACTCAAAGGGGCTGTGAAAGTGTAAGGAGGGGTCTGTATCAACTCAGAGAGATGCTGGTTTCACCCAGTCTTTCCAGCTTTGTCTGCTGAGACCTGGGCCAAGTCCCCGTGATCCATTTACACTTCAGACTGACTTTTACTTGCTGCATATTTGGGTTCAGTTTGAATCCTGGTGAAACAGGATGAGCTCTTAAGCCCTGCAAAGGTTTTCTGGTTGTAGGGCCTGATGGCTTTTATAGAGGCACCAGGAGACAAACTTTACAAGGTACCTTCAGGTGTCTGATAAAAAAAACAAACTCCAATTGTCCTTTCTTCCAGGGAAATCCTGTCGCTTAGAGTTGGAATACATGTGTGGCCAGGGATTGTTTGCATAGAACATTATAAATAGAGCTGTTTATAGAGGCTATATCCATTTGTAAAATCTACTGGTTAGTACAAGCAGGGACTGGATTTTTTGTGAATCATATTATGTTAGGAATAAAAATGGAAATTAATAATAAAGGCCAAAGCAAAGTCTTGTGAGGCTCAATGGAGTATTCTTGTTTAATTTTGTTTCTATTAATTTTTTTCTCTCTCCAAGGCAGCATGACAGCACTAAGCCACTCAGATTATAGTTTCTTTTTTTTTTTTCCTCCCTCTCCTTTCTCTGTTTTTTCTCTCTTTTGTTTCTCCTCTGGTCACGGCAGTCGGCTCTGGGGTTGGAGTGCAGATGGGCTGTCGAAGCACCCCCCTCCCCTTTCTCAGCCTAACTCCATCCCCACTGCTCCTTCCCACAAGACTTTCAGACGCTCTTACTCTCCCAGGTAACAAGCTACCTGTTAAACCAACTTGTCTGAGGTGTCACAGTATTATTTACCTTTCACACCATGGGATTTGTTCAAATGTGGGATTTGCAGAGCCCTTGGTTGGAAAAGGGAAAGAGATGATGATAGCTTTCAGAGAGCAGGGGTGATGGGCAGCCACTTGCTCACTGCTTGGGGAAGATGCAGCTTGCAGGTGGGGATAAAAAAAAAGTTGATTTTTCCAGACTCCTGCACACATTCAAGAAGGTGGCAGGGAAGATGCTTCACAGTTGGTTTCCAATGCAGAACACAGTTGCTGAGCACTTCTGGCAGGTGCTGGTTGTATTATGATACCAGGGGCAGGATCCTTCAATTTGGTTGTGCTGTGCAAGTGGCATTTGAGTACCTCCAGATGGACACATACAGCCCAGGAGTGACTTCACATAGAACTTTGCTTGTATAATGTGATCGTGGAACATCTTAGAAATTTGTAGTATTGAAATTAAAACTGCCCTTACCACAAGATTCTGAGTTTATCAATCGCAATTTCAGCATCTGTTCCTCCTCCTGTGCCCTCACATTTTGTTCCAGTTTGCATACAGCTCTTGATCAATATACTGGACTAAAGCTGTATGCTGGTTTTAAGAAAAGAAACTAACCTGAATACAAATTTAATTTGTCAGATCTCTGTTAAATTCCTTGGATTTTTTTTGAGTTTAAACCCTGACAACAGGCCATCTTTAAATGTGTTTTTCCTGACTTAGATATGCCTGTTACCTAAAGAAGGACTATATATAGTCTTTCCTTAAAGCAAAAAGTTCCTAATGAAAAACTATTGAAAGAAAAGCAAAGAAATATTTCTTTGAGGGCTCAGAATTTGGGAACCTGTGACATCTGAGAGACAAAGTAGAATACAGTAGTATGTACCTCTGTGAATACCTGCAGAGTTAAAAACTTTAAATTAATGTTCTGACTCTGCTAGGACACTGTGGAGATATCTGTGGAGGAGATCCATTTTGATTTTTGGAATAAAACTAGTTGAGGGTGTTTTTTCTGTCATCTTTAATCTGACACCAGATAATGAGGTTTGGAATAATACAAAATATATTCCAGCCCAGAGCCTGAAAGTGCAAGGACATGAGTTACTGTGTACTGCTTGAAGACACTAAACTATGGATTACTTACACATAGTTTGGATTGGAAACTGAATAACAATTTATGGAAGTAAAATGTATTTCATGCCAGGCTGGAAAACTGCCAAATTGTATCTTGATAAACTTACAGACAGCTGCATTGGTTTTGTGCAGCAGATGGAAAATAATGTTGTGACATCCCTAAACACTGCTCATCTCTACTCACTTCTAATTCATCCTGTGCCTTTCCTATAGTTTTCTGCATGGGTCATAAATTTTTTTTCCCTTTTGTGCCTTTTTTTTTTCCTGAAAGGTGAGTGTAGTTCCATTTTACTTTTATTCCCCCATTGTGTTGTCTGTGAAGTATTCCAGTGCACATACTGTCAGTAGAGACGTGTGTTCACATTGTAGAATTCTCATTCATGTAGAGCACAGCCATAATGTGACCTCCTACACAGGCTTACTCCTGATATATGAAATCACTGGATTCTTTAGATTTTTATTATATGTGGGTTTGTGCTTTGACAAATGCATCAGAGTTGTGGCTCTGAGAAATTGCCGTAGTCCTTCAGCACTGAAGAGTCTGTGTTCTGATTGCTCTTTGGTAACAGTGTAGGGCAAAATTCATCCCTGAGGAAAGAAGTGATGATTTCAGCAGGAGATTTATTGTCAGTGTTATATTTGTGATTATTTCTTGGTTTTTCTGCCATGGATTTAATTGTGTGACCTTTGGTAAGTCATGTCGTCTCTTGGTGTGACTGCACAGGTACTGTCACATGTATACCATTCCAAATGGTGGTTTCATTGCCCACTTCAATGTTGTATGAAAAACCCTTTAGGATCTATGAATTAAACATGCTTGAGCTCAAAACAGATGTTTTTGAGATCATATGAAACAAAGATTTTCCTATTCCTGACTGGTACTTCTAAAGAACCTAAAAACTGCCTTCCCTTCTGTCTGGAAAGCCCTCACAGTGCATTAGTGTTGTTCAGCTGTCTGAAAAACCTTAAATACTTTGACTTCTGTAGGTTTATGAACAATTTTTGTTTCCAGATCTTGGTCCGTTAAGTGGTTTCTCCCTGCCAGACACTGTTTGGGGAGTTGTTCTTTGGTTTCTGTGCCAAAATACACGGTGCTGATGCTTGTGTGAGTGTAGTGCGAACGCGTTGCTTGGGAGCCAGGGATTATGGCTATTTTCAGTGTGTTAATCCCAAAGGAATTGGGCAGCGCCAATCTTATCCTCTGTGTGAAGTTCCCAAGTATCTTCTGGGAAAAAAAGCTTTGGTTCTAGATATTTAATGGATATTTAATATCCTAGTTTGAGTTCCATTGAAAATAACAGCTGTGTACCCAGAATTCAGAAGGGATTGTCTTGTTTGTTTGTTTGGGTTTTTCCCCCACCCACCTCATAGGGAATCTTTCTTTTGTGGAAAAGAAACATAACTCTGTTCAGCCATCTGCCTCCAAGCCCATCCTGTCATCCTTCCCAAAATGTTATGAAATAGTAATTCACCACTGTAGGGAGCCACTTCTTGCCATTTATTGACAAACAACTTGATGTAAATGTCTGATTCACTCTTATTTGCTTCTGGCTCTACTGAGATCCGAGATTCTGCCAGAAATTGTTCTCTCTTGGTGGATCTATTAATTTAGTGATTGTCATGCAAACTCAACTTCTCCTAGATAGAGCAAAGCCCTGCCAATAATGCCTTTTTATTTTCTCCGAGCTTGTAGGAACTTCTCTTTAGCTAGATCTTGTAATACCATCTACCCTTGCATGCAAGGGATTTTATCATGGGACTTAACTTTGGATAACTCCTCAAGGAATCCCAAAACTTCTGAGGATTTATGTTGCTGAGAAATTTCTGAGGAACAGAGACTGCAAGAAAGGGTCATATTTGAGTGAGAGAATTCCCAAACTTAGGCCAAATACTGAAATGCTTTTTTTATCAAGGCACTGTGCAAGTGAGTTAGGTTTTAATACTTAAATTAAAATGGACCATGTTAGACTAAGGTTTATGTCAAGTTACATTTTCCTTTCCATTTAAATCTGTCATGGTTTCATATATTATTAAACTTAAATTTCACTGATTTCATTTCCACCAGCTGTCACATCTCTTTGAGTTCTCATAGTGATTGATATTATTTTCCTTTTTAAATTACACCACTGCCACACTGGGGTTAGGGTTTTTTTAGGGTTTACAGAAGGTAGCACACTTACTGAATGTAAGAAACAACCTGTTTTCCCTTCGCTTACAGCAATGTGTTCTCCTTGGTTTAGCCCCATTTGAGGGGAAGCTCAGACCTGAATTCTACTTTGATTCCATCCATGTTGTGTTACAAGTCACTGTTAGAAAGGGTACTCCAAACCATCTGTCTCCAGCTTGTTTTTGTTAACACTCAGAAGCGGATTCCAATTTCATTTGTAACATTTCATATACGTTTGGTCTTTAGTATGCTGGATTATGACACGGAGAACCTAAACTCTGATGAAATCTACAGCTCTCTTCGTGGAGTCACAGAAGCAATTGAGAAATTTAGTTTCCGTAGTCAAGAGGACCTGAATGAGCCAATCAAACGTGATGGAAAGAAAGACTGTGACATTGTAAGTATTCCATTGATTCATGTCCCCAGAGAGATGAAATTTTAAAATACTGTGAGGAAACCTGTGGATTGTTAGTGTACAAAATGCAGCTATTCCTGCTGTATTCTTACAGGCATCTTCTGCTTATTGGTTATTAACTTCTTATACCTTAAGTATGGGGTTTCACTGACTGTTTCCCTTGGCTCCCTTTGAACTCTGGCCTCCTGTGGTATGTGCTTACTGGGCTTCTGTGAGAGTCCCATGAAGGATGGAAACAGTGCTAGTGTTCCTCAGGCCCGGAATGGCTCAGTGATGGCTTTTGCATGGAGTTTGTGTAGTCAGGTCTCTAATGGGAAATATTAGTTCATAAAACACATGGATGGTTTCCCTCACAGGCTCAGGACGTGTGATCACTCCAAGTGCACAGCTCATATGGTATCTTAGGCTGCAAGAGTGGCTGCAGAAACTGTGATCATGAGATATTTTTGAGCAAGTGTAGTTGTGTGAAAGAAAGAGTTAGTAATCAAAGATTTACTTAAGTATTATGCATAAATAATACATGTAAATAATTCTGTGCCTGTTCCTGTTGGTGGGTGAACTCCAGAAGTGCTACAGTTTCCACAGAATTTTGAACATACGGTTTTTTTCTCTGTTTGATTCCCCCAGGTGTCTCGAGATGGTGGCCTTGCTCTCCCTACTGGTGATGTCCGTGGAAGCAGCGACATTGTGGAAGGTGGAAGGATGGCTCTGGATAACAAAACCTCCCTGCTGAACACGCAGCCTCCCCGCGCCTTTTCGGGGCCCCGTGCTCGGGAATACAACCCCTACCCTTACGCTGACACCATCAACACTTACGACAAGACTGCCCTGAAGGAAGCAGTGTTTGATGATGACATGGATCAGCTCCGGGATGGTTTGTATCAGTTCACCCTGTAGCACTGCAGGCAGCTTGCTGCCTTCCTGCTGTATTCCTGTATGGGTAGTGCCCTCAGATACGTGCCTGCCTGTGCATGTGTTGTGTATTATATTGCATCTGAGTCTAGGGTTGGTGTGCGATTCCCTTTGTTCTCATGTCCCAGCAGAACCTCATCTGTGGCTGTTGAGAAAAACTATTTCTCTGTGGTTTTGATTCTTGTTTGCCTGGGGTTTCCTGCAAACCAGTCCCTTAAGCATCCAGATGCATCTGTAGGGACTGAGTCGCCTCACTCAACAGCTTGTTGTTATTGAGTGTTTGACTTCATTCAAGTGCTGCTGCACATCAGCTTTATTCTTTTGCAGTACACTGATGAGTCACTGTACTTTAATCTAAAGGTCATACATGTGACCACTGGTTTTGGGTGTGTATGTCTGGGAAAAGCCACGGCAGTTCTCATCTTGTAGAAGTAATTGTTGGAACTGGAAGAAATCCAATTGTCATCTCTTCCTGGTTCATTAGAAGCCATGTGCAGATGCATGAGCCATGCTGTGAACTCGGGTTAAATTATAGGCTAGTCAGATTCTGTTGCCTGACTGAGGCCACCTGGAATTTGATGTGTTTTTGGGGGGCCCCCTGTTATGTGAACCTTATTCTGTAGAGGGTGAGCAATCATGGCACCTTGATCTTTTCCCCATTTCTCCAAATGATTTGCTGCCATTTGTCCTAGAAGTACCCATTGACCATTCGGATTTGGTGGCTGATCTTCTGAAAGAGCTCTCCAACCACAACGAGCGGGTGGAGGAGCGGAAAGGAGCTCTCCTGGAATTGCTAAAGATCACAAGGGAAGATAATCTTGGAGTTTGGGAGGAGCATTTCAAAACCATTCTGCTCTTGCTGCTGGAAACACTTGGAGACAAAGATGTGAGATGTAGATTTTGTCTTAACTCTCCTGTACATTGCTTCATCTTGGGTAATAATTCCTACACACCAGTTTAAATGAAACCTGCCACTCATCAGTGATACTGCACTGCTCATTTTTTCTTTTGAAGGTTGACAACTATACTTTAGTTTTCACTCTGTTCAGTGATGAGTTTTAAGTTACTCCCAAGTGTCCCAGTTTTCCCCCCTCCTTTCAGAATGTTACTAATAAATAGCTAGGAAATTGAACTAGAATTAGAAAAGAAGTTCTAATCTAGTAAAAAACTATCAAGACTTCAGTTATTTTCTTCTGAGTTAGGATGAAATCACAAACTCTTAGCTATATTATACCCATTCCCAATAATGAGAATAAAGGCATTCTAGAATTACTTAATTTTTTCCCCCTGTATGGTTTAAAGACTCAGGGTATTAGATTTCATGGGATGGGTCTTTGTCTCTTATAAAAATGTCGTCAAGAACAAGCTGCTTATATAGGGGATCTTGTTCTGAAATGTCAAAAAACCTGTGTTATTATCACAGCTTTATGTTTGGTAGTTGATCAAAGTGGTAATTTACAGGCTAGGCTTTTTTCCATGTGGGGATGTTTGTTCAGCTTGCAGCATAATGATATTTGGTAAAGGCTCAACACCGCACTGCATCTTTACATCAGAGCCATACTCCATCTGAACATTATGATGTTGAGGCTTCAAAGCATTCGCAGTTCTTTTTTTTTGTTTCATCTGATTCAAAACTCTATTGTATTTCTTATACTCCTTGTAAAATATATGGCATGATTTAAGAAATGTTAATTCTGAAGCAGGGTAGGTGGCTGATAGTTTCTCAGTCATTGTTCTTAGTTTAAACATGAACTGCTGTGGTTCTACATGTTTAATCCTAGCACCATCACACAAGTATCAAAAAGTCTGGTGACTTTAAGTACGTGTGAATTGTGCTACTGTATGAATTTTGCAGATGAATAGCAAAGCACATGTTTTAAAGGCAGGGTATGAAGTAAAGTATGTATTCCTCTGCTGAAATAATGAAATCTATTTGGAGTGCCCAGAGGTCAAAAGTTTAATGTAAGTTATGAAATTGAAACAGGTGTTAAAAATCCCTTCTGTTTATGATCTTTTGATATGAAGGATGAAGACATAGGTCAGTGTTGACTACAGTACCTTAAGTTCTTGGAAGTAATTTCTATAGGAGTTACAGGAAGAGTCACTTTTACTGCATTAGTATATGAGAAGTTTTGTGGCACGAATGGAGCCCAGTTTTGATATCTGCCAGGCTGAGTAAAAGAGGAAGGGCAAAACATATATGATCTGAGCTTCTTTGTAGGTTCATGTAATGCAGATGTCCTCCTGTAATACAAATTTGTACTTCATTGCCAGGAGAATATGGAATTTAACAAAGTAGTCATTCTGATTCTTGTATATGTGAGAGCAGTCATTTTATGTGGCTTTTTGTGCAAGAGCGCCCAGTTCTGAATTTTGTTACATTGAATCCACTGCTCACTCCACTGGAGCTGGTGGCGTAGGGAGCCATGAGAATTCACCTCAAACTACGATTTTGAGAAGCAACTTTTTCTAATCTTTATCTAATGTCTGTTTTTCTCAACCCAGCATTCGATAAGAGCCCTGGCGCTGCGAGTGCTGAGGGAGATCCTGCGGAACCAGCCGGCGAGGTTCAAGAACTATGCAGAGCTGACTATCATGAAAACACTGGAAGCACACAAGGATTCCCACAAGGAGGTGAGTGAGCCTTTCAGTGTTGCTGCTGGGAGAGCAATATGGACCTGCTGGAAAAATGCAGGACCTGTAAGACTTTAACAGGCAAATATGTTGAGCCATCTTGACAGTAGAACAAATTGGTATTAAGCATCCAAGGTATGAAGAGACAGAATTGTAGATGCTGAAACAGTGAGGAAAAAAGTGTGAGCTGGCAGAGCTGTTTATGTGGACTTGGAGCTCTCTGGAGTGGCCACCACTGTTTGTTAATTTCCCAGGATTTCCCTGCTCATACTGGGAGAGGCTGAGACAGTGTAGGGAAAAAAGTGCATGTTTAATTATTTTTTTAGAGCATGCTGGGGGCACCGTGCTGCCTCTGTCTGTGGAGGTAAGAATACAAAATGTACTGGAGAACACAAAGGCCATGCTCAAGCAGAATTGTGTGTGAAAACTGAATGGTGAAATTGGGCCCTGCTGGAGAACTGGGAACTGGTGAGTAACAGGAGAAAGTGGACAAAGAGGCCGTGCTGCAGTAGCAGAGGAGGAAGCAAAGGGAAGGGTGAATTGCATTTTCCTTTTTGTGAGAGAACTCTTATACAAAACTGAAAGTATTCTGAAGTAAAGCAAGAATAAAGAGACATGATAACATTTTAAGTAGATCAATTCAAATTACATTTTAAGTTAATCTTTGTAGATTGATTTCCAAATTGGATCTTTTAATCTGCCTTGTGCATGTTGCAAGTTTGAACTAAACCTTCTGGAAAGTGCTACTAGCATTTCTCTGTCGGTCTGTGTTGGCTTTGTTACCAAAGTCCTTGGTTTGAAATCTAAGGCATTTGTTCTTCTCTGCAACAGGATTGTTCTAAATTAGCAGTTTTAGGCATCTCTGACTGAAGAGATTTGGCCATGAAAAGGTGATTATAATAGACCAGACTGCTCCAGAGAACTGGGTGACTGACACAAGGTTATTTTAACTGTGGGTAGCAGAAACAGTACTGTTTGAAAATCAAAACGGCAAAACAAAAAACACCCTCAGGAAAAGAAACTAACAGTCTGGATTTCTCTAAAATGCAAAAATAGAAGATGTTTAATGCTTTAGTGAATGAGGGATGCCCTACTCTGCCTACCTTCCTCTTCTTGATTTAGAGCCTTTGCATCCCTGCCATTAGTAAGAAGCAGTTGTAAGTTGATTCTCTGATAAAGCAGTCAGACAAAACATTACGTTCTGAAGGAGTGCCTTTTATTGGCAAGTTCTCCTGCTTGCATGCTTCTCAGCTCACCTTGACTTAGTGCCCTTTGTATTTTTGTCTGGGAATCCTCCAAAACTAACATTTCTAGCAGGACCTTTCCAGATTGTCCCTGGCAGTGTTTTTAATGCCCCTCAGAATTCACTGTCCTTGTAGGACTGCTGGGTTTTACAGAAATCAAGACCAATGTTGAAAACACCATGTTTTATGCCTCTATTCCTGTGGTCTGGAAAGGTTCTTCAGGATCTGCATGAGGTGCCTCCCAAGAAAAAGCAGAAAAAGATAAACTCAAACCAGGAATGAAGAGGTGGGAGTTCTGGCACTTTAGAATAATTGAGCTGTGCTGTGCTCAGCAAGTAGCTGCTGTGCTGCACATAGTATGGCTTTGATTAGCCATGATTTTGCACAGCATCTTCATAAAAAGACATCAGCTGCTGCAGTGGGACCTTTGGGTGACAGCTGTCACAGAAGGACACTGCAGGTATATTCCTGTTTTGCCATCTGTTGTGTGTGCACATCTGTATTATGTAGGGGCACTGGTTCTGGATTTTTCACTGTGTGTGTTTTCTGATCCCTGTGTAAATGAGGCTCTCAGAACCAAGATGCAGCCCAGGAAAGGCATCATCTGTCTGTCAGTGGTTTGAGAATATCAGCATTCCTGAAGTTAAGAAAGTTACCTGCACTTGAGTATCCACATGAGGTAGGCTAAATATATACCTGGGAATATGCTCACAGTATTTTTACCTGTATTTGGGACTTGCTGATTCAGTTCAGTTTGTGAAAAATTAACGGAGAGATCATTTAGGCATGGCTCAGTTGGTCAAACTCATAGCCTAGAGCCAGAAGGTCACAAATTCCCTTCCCATGGTGGCCCTCCAGCTCGTTCCCACAGCTGACTTTGCAGCACTGCTCTCTCCAGCAGGGGAGGAGCAGCTGCCCTTTGACTGGATCCCATTGAGCAGGAGATGAAGTGAGGATTCAACAGTTTGTGAGCAAAGGGCGCTTGTAAAGGATAGCTGAAGAGGGAAAGGAAGTTCTGAGCAGTTTGTTCTACAGTTTTCTTTTTCCATTATATCATAGCAATATTAAGGGGAGTGGTGCACTGTCCTTAAGCTACATAAAATCAAATCTTCCTCTAGACTGTAAGAAGTATTTCAAGAAAAGCAGGTATATAATTTAGTTGGGAAAGGGTTAATCTTTGTCCTGGTGATGTCCTGATAAGATGTCACTCCAGTTTGTAATGTTTCTCAGCTGCTTCTGCCTTGTAGCAGGAGACAGCAGTGATCCTTGTTCATTCTTTGGTAATTTGATGTCCAACAGGCTGTGTAAGTTAGGAGAAAATGTCTGTTTTGAGCAAGCTGTATCTGTTTCAATCTTTCTTAAGTTAGTTTCCCCTTCAGCACAGGGACTGCTAATTGTTCCAAGCTATTGCTCACATTTTCAATATGTGACCCTCAGAGACTCAATCTTAAAGTGATTGAGCAAAGAGAATTTGAAGAGGAGCACAGTGCAGAACTGTTAAAGTTGGGTATTGTCTCCAAGAAATCATAGTAAGAGGCGGTTCTTTGGAAATCAGGAGGGTTTGTTTACCTACCCAAATTCCAATATTGCTGTTGTTCAGCATGACCAGGAGACATCAAATGGCAAAAACAACATATTCACCAACCAGCAAATATCACCACCTCCCCAAGCTGAGTGCTAAAATCTAGTTCAAGTTTTTTTCTTTAAACAGGACAAGGTCTATGATTTTATTCCAGATTACATAAATTGGAAGTATCAAAGCAGGGCTAGCATAGTTAGATATTTTGGGATGCCTCGATAATTGGCTGTTTTTCCATGTCCAAGCAGAAGTCTTTAGACAGTTGGGTCTTTGCCATAGCTAAAAATCTTTGACCTTCTGTTGCTGAAGGCAAGGACTGGGATCAGCAGAGCAGCAGAATGGAGAGCACCACATTTCCCCCCAGGGATACAGGAGAGGAAAAGTTGGTACATGGAGCTGGAGGCTGAGTCACACCTTGTTGTGAGTGCAAATGCAGGAGATTGGCAAAGCACAGACCTCAGTGGCAGGTCAAAATTAGTGTAACCGTAGGCTACAGACTAGAAGACTCTGGGTTGGGATTCGTGTTTTGTTTGCATTTTTTAACTTTGTCCTGTTTTTATACTGTTTGTAGTACAACAGTCTGTTCGATGCTGTTGATTTAATGGGGTGATGTGAAGAGTCAAGCCTGCTTCAGTCATAACTCAAAACATTTAGTGGGGTTGACATGTAAATGCCTTTCACTTACTTTTGGAGCATTAGAACATAATTGAAGTTGTGGATGATATTAAATCTTGTTGATTTTTATCAGTCTTTGTTTGGAGTTATTTGGAAGAGAACCATCTCTCCGTTGCCAATTAGTTAATATTAACTCATTTGTTCCAAAGTAGTTACTCACCCATAACTAAGGAGAGATGCTTGCTGACCCAATGCCACTGATATGACATTGCTTCAGATTCATGCCAGCAAAGTGAGGATAATTTCTTATTATTGAGTATTTTAAAATATAAATAGTTTAATATCTTGGAAATCAGCTGCAGAGTGAAAAATCATAGGCTAGCTAATTCCCTGCTTCTGTCTCTGGCACAAAGCCTATAGACTCAACTGATGTGTGCTTTCTATGTGTAAGGAAAGGATCCTGTGCCATATCTTAGATATCTAATTTCTGTATTTTAGGATCTAGAAGGTCCATAAGCATAATTGGGATGCTTATTGTACATTTTTGTACACTCTTTGTTGTAGCCTTCTGAAAGAGGGAGAAGAAGAAATCAGTTATCCATTAGCTGTAGATAAAAATTATCTTGCTGAGGTGCTTTTAGATTGGCTTCTGACATTTATAGATTGTAACAATCCTCTGGTGATGGTATGGTCTGTGTCGGTTTCTATAAAAAGAAAAGCACTAAATGATCGTAGTCTTGAAGATTTATTGTTACCTAGTCCATGCTGGAAGCTACAAAGTGCTGCAACTGGGCAGTCATTGATGCTTCCTAATATATGTTCATGTGCTTTTTCTATTCCCCAACACATTTCAAATGTTTAGTGCCCAGGAGAACCAGTCTAATCTACTTCACCTCTGCATCCTTATAAAAATCACACTGCTTTTTCATTTGCTTAGCATTCCCCATTGCTGAGTCCACTTCCTGCTTTGAAACAAAGTCCATAATTGTTTGTTCCTGTCTGGATCAGACTGCAAAGCCTTCAGGGATGGGAGTTTGCCTGACTGGGTACTGGTAAACCTCCATCCCCTCCAGCTTAGATTATACAGGCTTTAAGTAACCACCTCTAGATGGCAAAAATTGGCTCAAAAGCACAGCCACATGCCTCGTAAGCCTGAAAGCAAAACCTTGTTCTTCTGCTTAATAAACTTCTCTGGCACTCTGTGGGTTTCACAATGGTGCACAAAGCCTCTGAGCTTTCAGTGGGGCTTTGCCTGCACTGCCTCATCCTGTACAACCTTCTGCAGAGACACTGTAACTAGCAATCATGGCAAAGGACTCCAGCCTAAGCTCCTGTGGGAAGGTCTCACCCAGGTGCGCAGGTTTGCTGAGATCCCTGCGTGTTACACTGATGCCCTGTGTAGCCTATGAACCTGGCTTGTTCTGCCTTAAGGGAGTCAGGACATACTTTTCTTTCCTTATTTGCCAGTACTTTATGTCTCTTTAAAGCAGAAATGAAACAATCAAAACTTACAAGCTGGTTGCTGCAACCATCAGGCAGCAAGCAACATGTTAATGCATGGAGTGTAATAGCTGGGCAGAAGAAATTGAGTGGAATAGATGGAGTCTGAGTTCTGGCTGTCTTAAGTGAACAGGATCCTGTGGCTGCAGTACACTATGAACCAGGTAAACCACTGGGAATTGTCATCCAAAGTTTGTCCAGCAAATTTTGTAGAACTCTGATGATTCCAATGTGCTTTTCTATTAGAAGCCATGGATCTGTGACAGATCACTGTGTTGATCACACTGTTCCTAATACTGTGTGTCAGCATATCCCCTCCCACTGGAATCAAGAAGCAATTCCCATGCATATTCCTGGGACTGCCTGACGTGGTACTTTGAAGTTTACTCCTTGGTAGCATTAAGGAAGGCATTGCTAGAGGTGAACAGCTTTCTGTGCTACACCTCACTGGCTTTGTGCATGTGAATGTGGCTCCTTCCCTAAAGCAAACTGGTGGAAGCATAAAAACTTCCCTTTCGTGAGACTCACTAGAAATGTCTTAATACACCATAGATGTCTTTCAAGGAACCCACCAGCACACACAGCTTATGTTACGTCAGCAGAAGTCAGGCTCAGTCTAGTCTCCAGTGTGTAGAGCATAAGGTAAGCCTTTGGAAAGGAGAAAAACCTGCTGCTTTAAGGCCAAGAGCTATCTCTTAGATCTGCATTCCTGGGCTACCTGCCTTGTGTTGAATGATGTCAAACTATCCAGTTCAAGCCATGGTTTGCTCTAAGCTTTTACTGGGAGGTAAAATCATGTTTGTGACATACCTTACACAGCTTAGTGTCTGTGCTTTTAAAGAACTGCAGGCTCTCTGTAGTCTTGCACATCTTGCTTCACAGCCATCCTGTTGAACCTGCTGCTTCCAGCTGCCATCATAATTTGATGTCTTTCCTAGTTTTCTTTTGTATCTCTGAGATTCCTAAGAATAATTACATTAGGTCAGACAGAATCTTGCTTCACTTGATATCCTACCTGACTGACTAGCAAGAAGCAAACCTACAATGATGCTTCCCTGTGGATATTCTTCCTCCTTCCAGCTGTCTTAAAGCCTGTCCATGTGAATGGTTCTGCCTGCCTCCCTGTGTGTGTTGGCTTTTTTTTTCCTTTGGTTAGCTTGTCTAACTTCTAATCCTCTTGTGACAACAAGCTCCCCAGTCTGAGCACGTAGCAAACTGCACCCTTTCATTTTCTTGGGCTTAAGGGTAGATTACACAGACTACTTATTCTGGTGTCACTGCTAGTATGAGCCATTCCTGTCACTTCCCCATGTGTATCTGTTGATCTTGCCTTCAAAGCCAGGAGGAAGACCTGTTCCTTGATCCTGTTTATTCATTTCTCTCACTCCTTTTAAGGTTATTTCACTCTGCTGGTCAGGTTAAAGCCCCGATTAAAAAAGATACTTGATTTTTTGATATTGTAAGGTATGTACAATTTGCAAGGCACAAGTGTTGTGCCTCATGGCAAAATGTCTTTGCTAGACTCCATTACAATTGCGTGTTCTTGTTGCCAAATGACCTGGCAGGTTGTGTCTTTCCCTCTGTTTGGAAATGCTGCTCATTTCTCTGGCAGTGCCCGGTGAGTGGGACTCTGAGCCTGCTGGGTGAATACTGAGAGCCCCTCATGGGATGCAGAGTCTATCTGGGTAGGTGAACGTTTTGCCAAAGCCAAGAGGAAGGACAGGGCTGGCACTTGCATTGCAGGATGGTGGCATTTGGCCTCCTGTGCCAGCAGGGATGAGTTTGTCTCTTTGGCTCACTGTCACCTGGTATTGCCCTACCCCTTCCTATGCCCTGTGCCCTGCCAGTGCTTCCCCAGGGAGCCAGGAGCTGCTTACCTGCAGAGGCTCTCATCCAAACAAGCATGTAAGCACTTGCTGGAATCCCATTGATGTCAGTGAGACTTGGGCATGTTATTAAAGTTAATCACACACTCAGGGGGTTTGAAGTGTGGCTGACATGCAGGCGTTGTCCACCAGATGTGCTCATGGGAGGCTTGGCAGTCTCCCTGGTGGGCTCACATTTACAAGCTCCCATCATGCTGGACATGTGTAATGCATCCTCCTGTGTTCAGGGGGAAGGCACTGCAGGGAGAAAGGATGTAAAATACCCAGCCACTGCCTAAATGCAGCCACATCCATGCTAGAACTGGGCAGCAGTGCTGAAAGCAGGACTGTCATGGACATAAATTTCACAACTTCCCTTGCTCACCATTTGATGGGCAAAATATGTGTGACCTTTGTTGCTGTTGAACCCTTACTTATTTTGTGAAAAATTATGACTGCATTTTAATGCTCCTTGTGCTTGGAATTGGTTAATAGGCTTTTTGTCTCGTGCACTTGCTTCATACCTTCAACTTTATAGGCATAGTAAACTGTGTGCAAACAGGATATGGAGCTGAAACTAGATAGAATATTCACTGAATTTTTCACCTATTGCTTTTTTTTTATGGTAGCATGTTTGAGATCAGAGTCTAGCCATATGTTTATACTAAAATATTGTTGCTTTTCTGTCAAGTAGTATACCAAGAGGATATAAGGTTTAATTTTTTTTCTAAAATTTTTTTGGTGTGTTTTGATATATGTGCAAGCCTTTCTTCATGAGAGTGTCTGAAGACACTTCCCAACAGTGCTTGGTGTTGCTGCAGAACAAAATCCCAAATGGCCTATGTCCAAACAGTAATATTTGGGATTTTCTAGGTAGTGCCTTGCCAGTGAATAGTTAAATTGATTGTAAAGTATCAGGGTCCTCTGTAAGTTTGTGCTTTCCATCATTTGTGGAAAGCGGACATCAGAAGCTGCAGTGCCCAGGCAGTGGATTCCTTTGGAGACCTTCTGAGAGCTCCTGACTTGATCCACTCCAGCAATTCCACTCTGTGCTATCAAAGCCTGGCATAAGATTTCCCTTAAGTACTTGGGTGTTTCTCTCCTTTCCCAACAAAATCACACAGTGCTGGCTCCCAAGCTAGTACTAACTTATGCGGAAAAATATTAACTTTCATGCTTCTCATGTGTGAAATTGAAGAGAAATTAGCAAAGAAATAGCTGGAAGAGGGAAAACTTGCTGTAAGTGGGAAGCCAAGCATTCTGTTCTGCTTGGCTACTCATTCACAGATCTTTCAGGGAGAATTTTTGGTTTTAAATATTGACCACATTGTGAATTACCATTCATTTTGGAATATGTTTTGATGTTATAATTAAATGCTGAGAAAGGCCTGAAGTAAATGGAGTGCTTGGACAGCTTTTGTTCTGTAAACAGGGCACTGGTACAGAAGCAGTCCAAAATCTCAGGTTGCTTCACCATCCTGCCCGTATCTTGCCTGCGTGCAATATTTGTGCTGTGTGAAGTGTCTGAGATCACATTTGCTGTTGGATCTGCTTTAGAGAATGCCAGAAGCCAAGTGGATGAGTTCTGCTGTTTCCTGGGAATACAAGTGTCTTGTGCCATTCCTGTTTCAGGGAGGAGCTGTCAGCATGAGTGGAAGATTATTGTTAGCAGTATGGCTGTGATGCTGAGACTGTGGGTGAAGCAGGCTTTGTGGGTGGAGATTATTAATTACTGTTATCTTAGAAGTCAATTAAACCTTGGATTTTATAGACCATGGACTAAGATAAGCTTCCAGCTACTCCTTGTTCATACATTATCCACAGCAGTTGCTTAAAAATAATGAAAGCTCACCCTCTTTTGAGGCTTTGACAGAGCTACATCTGTCCATGTGTTGCCTTAGTCAAATACAAATCCCTGAGTTTGATACCGTCACAGTGTGGGAGAGGAGAACAAGGCAAATTCAGCAGCCATGGCTTCAGTCTAAGTGACAGGAGACCTGTGGTTTGATTTACTTGCTGTTTTGCAGATTGCCTGGGACAGAGTTCCTAGTGCTGGTTGCAAAGTATTGACTTCCAGCAACCCCAGGTAGTTCAGTTTAGGAGGAAGTAGAGAACTGGTGCTGGGCACCTGAGCCTCCCACACAGCCAGGAAAGAGGGGGGTGCACTGGTGCTCCTGGGCTCAGTTAGGGACTGCCTGGGACTAGATGGAAGATCCCAAACTTGAGGATTTGTGAATGCTTCTATATTCTTCAAGTTGAGGTGTTAGATTTAAGTCTGTCCACTGGGGCATCTCTATCTACTCAGGATTTGTCCTCCCTTAAAAGTAAGCCCTGAGAAGAGGGGAGTGAGAGAAGATGGGAAAAAAAAAAAACCATCCTCCATCTTTTGTGTTGTAACAAGAACATGAGGAGCAAAGAGTGTGTTATTTGTGGCCAGGAAGAGTGCAGCCAAGAGGAAGCTTCATTTTGTTGCCTGGCAATTAGCACAGACACTTGAAAAAAGAAAACCTGCCTTCCCATCCTGTTCTTTTTTATCCAATTACTGCAGAATGTAAAATTAATAAATTCTCTTGGGAGGAGAGACCAGATTTGGGTCTTTCTTCCTTGAACTAGCTGTCCTACCTGCTGGGGACGAATGCAAGTTGTGAATCTGCCTTCCCTTAGGGTAGAGTTGAATTTAGCATCATCCTTGCTTTGTGTGACTGCTTTACAGCATGGGCTTGTTGCAAAGGGTGGGTGCTGCTGCTGTTTGCACTTTTTCTTCTCCTGTTTTGTGTGGTAATCCCAGTGCTGCCTGGATGGGTTAGATGTGCTGAGAGCACAGCTGCCTGGTCAGGGACTCCCTAGAGCCTGTTTGTGTTTGTGACCTGGATTTGACAGCAGCTCAGTTCAGCTGGGAGGGGACAGGACACAGCTGCCATGGGTGTCTCAGTGTGAGCACGGGGCACTCAGCACTGAGGGGCGCACTGAGAGCTGCAGCAGGGCCATTTTTGGTGGTAGTGGTTAAGGAGTTACATTTTGTGTAAGTCTAAACTGGTGGGTTTGGGTTCTTTGACAGTGGCTGGAGAGATGTCATCCTCTCGCTCCTCCTGGGATGGGAGTGCCCATCTGTCTTGGGTGACAGATCATTTTTTCAAACTAGCTACAACTCTGACACAGTTACGTTAGGCAGGAAGGACTTCTTGCCAGTGGCTGGAACAAAGCTGTCACTGGAGGCAAAGGATGTGAATTCTCAGAGTCAATTGCCCCTTGACAGAGCCTCCTGCAGATCTGTTAATGAACATCCCCAAGCATTTCCTGGCAGTCATTCCTAGCACACACCAGTGGTGTTGGCTGTCAAGTGTGACCTCATTAACATAAGGGTTTGCTCTACTTTCATTTCAGGTCGTCAGAGCTGCTGAAGAAGCTGCTTCCACCCTGGCGAGTTCCATCCACCCTGAGCAGTGCATCAAGGTGCTTTGCCCCATCATTCAGACTGCAGATTATCCAATTAACTTAGCTGCCATCAAAATGCAAACGAAAGTCATCGAGAGGATTTCCAAGGAATCGTTGCATCAGCTCCTACCCGATATCATTCCTGGGTTGTTACAGGTACAGAATCCCATGTCACTGCTCCTGAGCACAAGCCACCATTAATTTGTGAGATCTGTGCCCTTAGGTAGAATGATGGATCCTCTGGGGACAGATTTTGGTAAATTAAACCATTTAATCTTTGGTAAAATAAAGTTTTTATAGATGAGATTTTGATCCTTTTAGTGATAAGGAAAGGAAGACTCAGGTTTTTATGTGTCTATTCCACAACTGGGTGCCTTCTTCTGACTCCTAAATAAGCCAGTAGCAGCCATGTAATAAATTTGAGGGTAGGAGTTAGTCACATCTATACTGTCTCTATACATCTTGTAGTCCCCTTTAATTCCCTTTTAATTCTGCTGAGCTGTTCTGTTCCTTGATGGTACTTTGCACTTGAATTTGAATCCCAGCAGGCAGGTTGCTCCTTTTCCTCTTTTCTCTCTGAAATTAGGACCAAACTACTGGCTGACTTCATTCAGCCTCTTTCACAACCCTCTGGGGCTGGGTGGGGAGCTGTGTTTTTGCCAGTGCTGAGGCTTGGTTGTACACTGTGGATTTAGCTTTGAGCACTGGCTGTAGCAGTGTTGTCTTTTGGTCCCCTGCATAAGCAG
The DNA here is from genome assembly GCA_034509425.1 of Eopsaltria australis. Lineage (NCBI taxonomy): Eukaryota > Metazoa > Chordata > Aves > Passeriformes > Petroicidae > Eopsaltria > Eopsaltria australis. The sequence continues at coordinate 1,032,381 of JAVTVJ010000067.1, read as the reverse complement.
CTGGCAGTGCTGGGATGGGGCTGCAAACAAGAAGGAAATATGTGAAGCAGTGAGGGAGGAGAGATTGTGACAGGAACAGACCAGTCAGAGTGAAAGGCGGAGATGTGTTTGGGTGGGTAAGACTTCTATGGAGAGCTGGGATAAAGAGGCCTCCTCATTGTGAGCATAAAATGCTGGAAGGACAAGAGCAAAGTCAGAAGTTCATCCTAGCATTCATCCCAACTTTGTAGTGTCAGCTCTTGCAATTCTTAAATCTCAACTTCTGGGAATTGGACAATTCTGTATTGATCTAAACTTTTGTTGTAAAATGGTTTTAGCCATCGTTGTTGGAGACAACAATCTGAACAGTGAAGCTTTGAAGCACTGGAAAAGTCTGGAAGTAGCATGCCTTCAGAAAGGCAGTTGTATTTGTCTTCTTCAATTACTTCCATGTCTTTAAATGGTTCTTGTTTCAGAGTCTAGCTTGCCTGAAATATTTCCTTACTGTAGAAACTCAGTGATTGAAGGAATCTATTCCTTACATTTGGGAAGCATTTTGGGATCCTGGCTGAAGGACTGTATGTGTAGAGAATCCTCTTTGTGCTTGTTTACCACACTGAGGGTCCTGGCAGAGTGTGAGGCGAGGAGTGTCAGCAGCAGTGTGAGCACAAGTGTGCAGCTCAACAGCCTGGAGCAGGCTCTCCATGAGCAGATGGCTCCATGGAAGAACAGGGCTTGGCAGGGGAGAGTTGTGGTGCTTGCCTTGGTCCTGATGAGGAGGCTCAGCCTTTTCTTCACCTTGATCCTCAATAGCTTGGTGTTTCTCTGAGCTCACCATGCTTTCCTAGCTCAGTGCTTTGTGGGATTGCTGTGTCATTTTGGGCTGTGCTGGGGCCCTGCAGCTGGAACAGCCCCAGCTGTGCTGCATCTCTCCTCTGGCTTTCCCGGCAGAGGTCACCCTGCATCCAGAGGAGCCAGCATTCCACAGGCTGAAGTGATGTCTGCCTTTCTTACGGGGTGGGATGGCTGCTGAGTGCTGAATCTCTGCCTGAGTTTGGGGCTGGTGTCACCGGCTGCTGAGTCACCTGGTTGCTAGTTTGAGCTCTGCCTAAGCTGCCAGAGATCAGCACATATACAGGGGTCTTTCAGCATCTTCTTTCCTGTGGTATTTCCTACTTGATAGGTAAGCTTCCCTCCAGGGAGTCCTGACCATTCAGGATAGTTCATGCTCATCTGAACTGGACATGGAAGTGTGTGTATCTGATACAGTCCTGAGCTCGTGTTAGGAAACTGTGTGTTGTTATCCAATGCTATAAATAACTAGATATTAATAACTTGTAACATGACAGCAATAAGTAATAACAGAAGGGACAGATAGGTTGATTGCATTCTCTTGCTCTTTGAGTATTCAGGTTGCAAACTGTTATGTTAAGCAGAGGTTTTTTTATTGATCTCTTAGGTCAGCCACATTTGCAAAACGTACATCAGGTCTGTAGTGTATTGCTCAGGCAGGGTGTTGGGGAGTGCTGTTTGTCTTCTGACCTTTTCCTCTCATTTCCAGGGTTATGATAACACGGAGAGCAGTGTCCGAAAAGCCAGTGTGTTTTGCCTAGTGGCCATTTATTCAGTAATTGGAGAAGAACTGAAACCTCATCTCGCACAACTCACAGGAAGCAAGGTACAAGATAATGTGTCTCTGGTGTTTTGGTAGTGCAAGCCATTCTGCTGGCTATTACTAGCAGCAAGACCAGTGGCTTCACTGTAGCTCTGGGTCAAGTTCCCTGAACTCTATTAAATCCTGTCTCACCCTGGCAAATGCCACTGGAGCAGCACAGCACTTGCTCAGCAGTGTGAGCATTTGAAATACCACTAAGAAAACTTTGATGGTGTTCAGAGATTGGTTTTGTGGTGCTTTTGATCTTATGTAACTGCAGCTGCCTCTGAACAAGTCCTTCTCCAGCCACATTTGCCTTGCTCCTTTGGCATTACATCCAGAGGTGATTGTGCAGTGAGCTGGATCAGCTGGCTGCTCTGGCTGAAAACCAGATCTGCAATACAAATTAAATAGCTTTCGGTCTGCTCTGTGGCTGCACAGGCATCCTCATGCAGAGAGATGGGAATGCATGGGGATGGTGGGAGAGCAGGTCCTCTCCGCAGCAGGTTGTGATTAGGGCTGGTAGAAATGCAGGCAAAGCTTCACTCCTAATAGCACGGCACATCCCTTTCCTTCTGGGACAACAGCAAGCTCAAGTGGCCCTTCAAAGGATTTTGTATCCTGGAATCAGGCTAGCTGCAAAACTCAGATTCTGACCTGATGCTGCAGGTGAAACCAAGGCCTTAATTCAGCTCTGTCCTTCAGACAAGAATTTTGTGTTGGTGTTTGATTGCTTTTCAGAGCTGCTCAACAAGCCACCAAAAATTTTTTTTCTGCTGTTTTAAGTTTTCATTCCCAAGATAACTATGTAATTTTAAGATGAATTCTGCATTTTTTTGATTCTGAAACAGATCTGTGCACATGAATAGCTACTTAGTTCAGAGGGCTTCATTCTGTCATTTTGAAACAATAATTTCTTTCATGGGTAAGGAACTGTGGTATAGGCCAAAACAATCTGAGATTGAAGACACTTGGATTTGATTTCAGTCTTGTCTCGTCACTAAACAAATTACAATTGTGCCTCCAAACTGCTCTGCAAAGAGATAGCTGTGTGTGCTGAGGTATACCTCCTTATATTTGGGATGTTAGGAAATCCCCCTATAAAATGATGTGGAGGCTTTATTATCCCAGTATCCTTGGTGCCACAAACATGCTCCACCACATCACTAACTAAAAACATGTAAGTAATTCTTCTGGGTTTATGCAGACTGCCTGCATGTTTAAAGTTAAATGTAAACATGAGTCATTACAGGATCTGGAGTTAAGGTGGCAAGGAGGAAAAAGAAAACAAACCCAAGCAAGGGAAGTATATGGGCATAACAACTTCAGTTGCACTAAATGTACCATGTTAGTGAAGATATCATGTCATTGAAAAAGAACATTTTATAAAGCAGGGAAAGTTCAGGGTGTTTCCTATGAGGGCTCTTGGGTCCCCAGTGTGCCTGCAGCCCTACTGACCTCTGTGGGAATCCTGGTTGACCTGACCCAGCTGCAGGATTGAGGTCTGTCAACTGATGGCCACTGAAGTGAAATGCAAGAAGCTTTTCTAAATCCCATGAAGTCTGTCTGTAACTTCAGTGGGACTGGGCATGGCCTCTTGTCTCTGTTCTGAAATATGGTCAGTTTTGCTTTTCCTCCAGAGTGCCCAGTGTCAGCTCACCCCAAAATGAGCTCACCACAGAAGTTGAGTTTTTACATTGACAGTCAACTTTTCCCCACCTGTTTTTTTCTGGCATCTTCTCCTGATGTTTCTTTCTTTCTTTCAGATGAAGCTACTAAACTTGTATATAAAGAGGGCCCAGACCACCAACAGCAACAGCAGCTCCTCCTCAGATGTTTCAACGCACAGTTAATGGAGATCTGTGGACATATGTGTAGACTTAGAAGCAATCAACGGTGCCTCTCAGAGACCTTTCTGCTACTCTTCACTGCTCCATCAGCTTAAGGAGGCCATGCAGATATTTATTGCAATCAGTATTTTAGTCCCCTAAAAGCTTTTATGTAGAATCTTACTGGTATTGAATGTAAAGGAAGCAAGGTCTGTGTTGCAGTCTTCATTAAAAGTGAACATCAGAAAGCCATACTTAAACATATTTGTATAGCCTGCTGAAATCTCAGAAATATGTTTAGGTTAGCATTCTAACACTGAGTCCAAGAACCTGGACACATGTAAAAGTCAAACAAATCTTGTTGGTTTAGTTCATACCCAGTTTTGGTTTCTGTGTGCTAGTTACCTGCTCTCTCCCCCCACCCATTCTGCTGGGTCCTTCTCTTCTTTCAAGTCTTGTGTTCCTGTTTTGTACTCCCTGTTGCAGCTTGCCTAGCTTGCAGGGCTCTCCATGAGGAGATCTTTGCAGGTGTGGCTGTGATTCCAGCCTCAGATGCTTTAATACTGAGAGATACCAAGTGAGTAATGAAAATTTAGGTTCTTTTTAAACATCTGAGTTTTGTACATAGTTCTGACAGACCCCAGATGGGTTGATCTCTCTGTAACTGCTCTCCAGCCAGCTGTGCTGTGCATAACAGCTGGGCTCTTGCTCTTTTCATTGACTTTGTAAATACTTCGCCCCTCTCAACCCATTTGGCTCTTTCATATGTTCAAAAGACTCTCCAGGTTACCTGTTACTCCACAAAAGGAACCCGAGACCCAGTTCTGGGACTGATGTCTGCAGATGGGATGGTTGAGTTGGGTGGGTGGGGTTAGGTTGGGCTCTGAGTGTGTCAGTGGGTGGGCAGTGGGAGCTGGCAGAGCTGTACCTCAGTACCAGCTGTTTTCCTTGAAATCTGTAGCATCCAAGGGCTGATCTGCTCCTCTGACTGACCCACTGATGCTGGATGGCTTTGTCCCGACAACTCCTTTGCACTTTGGGTAAAATGTTCATCCCAGAGGACAGAAAGGGTGTCTGAATCTGAACAGAAATACCACATGGAAGCACCTCTGAGCCAGCTGGGACAGTGCTGGTTGCCTGCCACAGCCCCTCCTGTTCCTGAAGACCCTGCAGTGCTGTTAATTGCCTTTAGAAACCTCCTCTGTGGCCATTTCCGCACGTGCTTGCTGCGTGCTCTGCATTTCCTAAGAGTGGGGTCCCTCACTGGGCACTGCTGGCAGCAGGGTGCTCTGAGTGAGGGTGCAGCAGGAAAAATCCTTTTGCAGCCTAATGACACAGACCAGGTCAGAGGAAAACCAGCAGCAATCAAATATCCCTTGGCACCGCCCATCCCTGAACAGAGACCCTTCTGTTTGCAAAGGGGGAGCTCCCCCTGGCTCTGCCTGTAACCAGGGAAGGCAAGAGGTTGGTACCTAATGTGCTGTGTTTGGCCCTTGGCTGGATCCTGGCTGATGGACATGCCTACCCCAAACCTGCCATGGATCATAGCTGGGGTTTTGCCCCCAATGCCAGTGACAGAAAAGGATGGTGGGCCTGCAGCTTGTGGCTGCTGCTGTGGTGATGGATGTGTGTTCCCTGCCTGCTCTCAGTGCCTTGGAGTCTCTCCAGCTTCCTCCATCTCCCCTATAGGGAGCTCAAGGGACACTTTGGGAATACACTGAGAACATGAGACTCCATTTGCTGCAGCAGGGGAGGGTGAAACCCCTTCCATCAGTTATCCCTTTGTGTTTCAGCCCCATCCCTGAGGAGCTAAGCTGGGGGCTGATGCTTGGTGCCAGCTTTTCTCCCAGTCCTCATCTCAGGAGAAATTGGGGCTGGTGGGGGACTGTGTGGCACTGGGCTCAAAGCTTGTTGGTCCCTTTCCCTGCTCACCTGAGAGCAGAGGAGGTGACCTGCTCCTGGTACATGTGTGTGCGGGCTTTTGCTGCCTGCAGGGCCAGTTCCCTCATCTTTCCCAACCAGAAATGCCCTGGAAGGAGAAACCGTGTGCTTTCCTGGGGTGTGGGATTCCCCCAGGGTCCTTCTGCAGGCTCAGAAAAGCCATCCTCACTAAAGGGGGGATTGGCTGCTCCATGGTTTGTGTCTGCCTTTCCGTGGACCATTTCTTTTCCACATCTTTCTGTATGCTTGTCAGAATGCTCTTTTTAAATTTTTTTGAATTATTCAAATTTGATTTTAACACAAATTATTTTTCCTTTTGAGGAAGTACTCAGCTGACTTGTTGGCAGCAGTTAAGCTGTCTTGTTTGAATTTTTAATAGCGGGCTAGGTTTTTTTTGGGGTGTTGCTTTTTTGTTTTGTTTTTTTTTTTTAATTGTACTCTTAACTGCTTTGTATTTATGCCTCTCTTTCTCCCCATCTCAGTTCAATATCTTCTGTTCCAGTTCTGGGGTTCAGAAGGTCAGCATAGCTGACCAGGTGGTGTTAGTCCCTCCCAGCTGTGATGGAGCTTGGTCTATCATCATTTGCTCTTTGCTGGTTTTGATTTTTTTTTTTTTTCCATTGAATGGCACACTGTAGCAAATATCCAGGAATTGAATTCCTTCTGCAATGATTTTATATGTTTTATAAAATCCTGTTGGTATGCACTGAGAGTGAACGCACTGTAACGTCCCTGACGCCTCCGTCGGGGCCGAAGCTCATCCTTGAAAAGGCACCTGCGGCCAGCCCGCGCTTCCCGAGGCCACTGGCACCCTGGGGCTGCACAGCTACAATCAGGCCTTACTTCCTGAATCAGATTCACTTCTGTTTGTCAACAGATGCTCATTAATGTGCTACTTAATTTCACTGCGTGAGTCGAGGACTGTCCATCCTTTGAGTACTCCAGGATCTGCTCTGCCTGTACACAGTGGGAGCATTCTGCTTAGGTATTTATAAATCATCGCCGATAATGTACATAGTAGGGTTGTTTAGGATGTTGAACATGACCCAGTTTTTACTTTGTGTTTCCTTTGAAGTGCTCAAAGGGCTAGCTCTGAATGTCACCTCTCTGATCTCCAGTTTTGACTTCGACAAGCTGTACAATCATCTTGTTTTCTCTTCAGCAAGCATAAAGGTCTCTCTGGCTACAAATCACAGTGTCCACGCACGCTTGCAGAGGAAGGTCTGCATGCTGCAGTGCCTCACTGCTCTGGTGAAGCTTGTGTTCACCTTCTCCTGGCAGTAGCCACCTACTGCAGCTGCCTTTTTTTTTCTTGCTGCCCATTATGCAGGGCTTCAATTTTTCGTACCTTAAAAAAAAAAAAAAAGGAAAAAAAAAAGAAAAAAATAAAAGAAAAAAAAGTGTATTTTCTTCGCCCACCATGCTTTAAAAATCTGAATGGGAGAAAACTCTCAGCAGACAGCAGCTCTTGGCTGCAGGGTTGCCGAAATCTCAGATGTGGATTTTTTTTCTGCCATTGGCTGCACCAGTGCTCCGTGGGCATGGGCAAATCCCAGCTCCATCTGCCCCACAGGTCTACGTACTGTAGTTCTCATGTAGTTCAGAAATACCGAGGCATGTGGCTTTCTTAAGGTACACTATGTGTGCTTGCCTGGATTACAATACAATACGAGACTGTCTTTTTAATTGCTTATTACTAGCTTACCAATAACCTGTATAAGTAATGTAACTTGCATCTTTGTCATCAGAACCTTTTCTCCCCACCCCTTTATTTATCAAGCATAATATTACATATTAAGGGACAGAAAAATAGACCTTTGTAGTATACAGCAGGACGTTGCTAACAATGTTTTAAATGGGAAGTAAAAAACGCTCAGAAAAATGCCAGCCATGAGAAATGACTTTGTTGGCACCGTGTTCATGCGCATGTATTTTTTTCTATTTTTTCCGCTTTTGTCATGTTACATCCATATCTGTATTTATATCTTATTTGTTTCACTTTTGAGTGTATCATGGCAACTGTACAGATGTTTTTTGTTAACATTTACGTGATAGAATTTGCTAAAAAAAAAAATTAAAATAAAACCTTTTGAGTTTGCCCTAGAATAAGCAGAAGTTGGGTTTCTTCTGGGGGCAGAAACATTAAAGTAATTAATTGTCCAACACAGCTCCTTGCTTCAACCTGTGCTTGTAGATGATTTCATCTTATTTAACACAGTTGTGTTTGAACGCTGATGGTCGTGCAAAGTCATGTAACTCAAGGATGAAAAGCAGAGGGAGGAGGATGGAAGAAGGCAAATTTTTACAGGATGCAATTGAAATACAGGAGCATAAGGAAAGAATCTCGGTCTCCTGACTCCTTCTGCAGTGAGGGATTGCCTTGGGCACAGCAATCACAAAATGATGGAGCTTCGGAGGAGTAAGGAGACAAGTCAGCAGAGCAGCTGCCTTGGGCTTCCAGAGGGCAGATTTGGCTTCTTTAGGAGACTGACAGAGTCCCCTGGGAGGCAGTTCTGAAGGGAAAGGAGTCTGGGAAGGCTGGACATTCTTCAATAAGGAAAATCTTACAGGCACAGGAGCAGGCCATAAAAGAGCCGATGGGGATACAGCCTCGATGGAACTTTGAGCTGGAGCTCAGGAAAAAGAGACAAGTTTGTGACCTTTGAAAGAAGGAGCAGCAGCTCACGGAGGACTACAGGACTACAGGGATGTCATGAGGTTATGCAGGGAGAAAATCAGAGGGGCTGAATCCCTGCTAGAACTTAATCAGGCTACTGCTGTAAAAGACAATAAGCAAATCACAGCCAGAGGGAGAATCCCCATCCTTTATTGGGTGCATGGGAAATGTAGTGACAAAGGATGAGGGAAAGGCTGAGGGTACTTAAAGCCCAAAGCAGATCCTCCTGAATGCCACATGAAGCATGGACAGGACAATCAGGGGAACTGGCTGCTCATGGCTTGGGCAGGGTTAAAAACTGGCTGGATGGCCAGGCCCAGAGAGTTGTAGTGAATGGAGTCAAATCCAGTTGGCAGCTGGTCACCGGTGGTGTTCCTCAGGACTCAGTGTTGGAGCCAGTTCTGTTTAATGTCTATCAATGATCAGGATGAGGGGATCAAATGCACCCTCAGTCAGTTTACAGATGATGCCAAATGGGGCAGGAGTGTTGCTGCTGGATGGCAGGAAGGCTCTGCACATGGATCTGAACGGGCTGGATTGATGGTCTGAGAAAAATTGCATGAGGTTCAACAAGGTGAAGTGTCAGATCCCGCCCTTGGGTCACAACCCCAGGCAGTGCCACAGGCTGGAAAGGTGCCCAGCAGAAAAGAACCCAGGGGTGCTGGTCAACAGCTGCTGAACACGAGCCAGCTGAGACCAGGTGGCCAAGAAGGCCAGTGGCAGCTGGCCTGGATCAGCAATGGTGTGGACAGCAGGACCAGGGCAGGGATTGTCCCTCTGTACTCAGCACTGGTGAGGCTGCACCTCAAATGCTGTTTTGGGCCCCTCCCTACAGGAAGGACATTGAGGTACTGGAGTGTGTCCAGAGAAGGGAAAGGGAGCTGTGGAAGGGTGTGGAGCATAAATAGTGCAAGGAATGCCTGAGAGAGCTGGGGGTTCACTTTGGAGAAAAAGGTTCAGGGGACACCTTATAGCTCTCTACAACCAGCTGAAAGAGGCTGTAGTGAGGTCTTCTCAACCCCCAAGTAACAAATGATAGGAAAAGGGCCTCAGCTTTCACCAGGGGAGGTTTAGATTAGATATTAGGAAAAAAAATCATGGAAAGGGTTGTCAGCCATTGGAACAGGCTGTTCAGGGAAGTGGCTGAGTCACCATCTGTGGAGGTATTTAAAAGATGTAGATGTGTCAGTTATGGACATGGTTTTGTGGTGGACTTGTCAGTGCTGGTTAACAACTGGACTTGGTGACCTTAGGGGTCTTTTCCAACCTAAACCATTCTATGGATTTGCAAGTGTTCTTTAGGATGAGACAGCAGCACATTGACAGGAGAGAGTTTGTTGAACCACCTGAAAGTATCTGTCCCTTGTATCCCCTTTATGGTTAAGTCCCTTGTCCTCAGCCAGGACTGCGTCACAGATGGAGAATGAGGAATGGCTGTAATCCTTGGTTTAGAGGGTTTTCCTGAGTTTACCCCTATGGAGGAGGACTGGAGCTGCTGCCAGCCATTAAAGGTAGGTAGCAGATTCCTGGCAAGTGTGAAGACTTGCTGGAAGCACTTACAGCCCATTCTCAATTCATTTCTCTGTCCTGAAGAGTCTGAGTTGCTGCTTCTTCCCTCTGCATTCCCCCTCAAATGATTTTGTGGCCCCTTCCCTCCCAGTAAGGGGTGTGCCAAGGAGTGGCTCAGGACATGTCAGCAGAGTTGCACTCCTGGACCAGGTAGGTGTCTTATCTCCATTTTCTCCACTTAAAGAATAAGATGTTTTGGTTTAAACCCCCTGAGAAAGTGCAGCTCAGTTGATCAGTGGTAACTTAAATAATTCCACTGCTTCTGATTGCGCAACCTGACCTCTTACTTGTGCAACCCTTGTTTATCCTCTCCAACCAGTATCGCACACCCCTCTCTTCCCTTGACCAACCCAGCACATTTTTCCTGCTTTGCCTTTTCATACCCTTCCATGAAGTATGGAAAGGGCCCACCCCAGCGACCGCACTGCAACCCTGGCAGGAGTCTGCTGGGAGGAGGCTCAGGGGAGAAATGGATGCAACACTGACCTCAGGGAGGAGAGGGCTGACCATAAACCACCACCCCCTGCTCTGGGGGGAAGAAAAGCCCTGCAAAGCTTTAGGGAAGCTGCTGGGGCAGCAAAGGCATAGAAATCAACCCAAGCATAAGACTGGGATGGAGGAGGTCTCTCAGAGATTGGATGGTTGTGTGCTTGTATAGGTCCAGAGAAAGACCATGTCTCATGGTGATCCCCAGTCATGGATCCATGGACAACATAGGATTACAGCCAGTATGTGCATGTGTGTGTGTATGTGTGTGTGAAATGGCCTGGAGAAGGTTGGTTCAGTAGCAGGGTCAGCACTTGAATGCCTGACTGAGCACAGCTTTCCTCTGCTGGGAGGATGGGAGGGCAGTGACACCCAGTGCAGCCGCTGTGCCCCTGGACCACTGCAGCACTGGAGATGTTCACACGTTTCAGGTTCTCCCTGGGGATCTGACTGCAGCCAAAGGTTTGGGAAATACTGGCCTGTTAATTCCAGGGCTTTACACAACATTACCCTGTTCTCCATGCTGCTTTGCCATAGCTTGGCATGTACTGAAACAGGGCCAGCAAGGCCCCTGCTTTTCAAAACCCAGCTATTTACATCCAGACTCCAGTGCCAGCCCATTACCCAGGAGCCAGGGACAGTGGGGGCGGGTCCTTGTCCCCTGGGCTTTTCAAAACCCAGCTATTTACATCCAGACTCCAGTGCCAGCCCATTACCCAGGAGCCAGGGACAGTGGGGGCGGGTCCTTGTCCCCTGGGGCAGGCAGGATGCTCATGGGGTTCAACCCACCGAGGGACCCGGGGCCACAGCAGAGGCAGTGCTGGGCACAAGGGAAAGGCAGGAGCTGGTTTGGGAGTGGAGGAGAGCAGGAGCAGCCGCGCGGGCAGCGGAGGGGATGGGGAAGGCAGCGTAAACCAGACCGAGCTAACGCGGGGCTGGGGGGATTACAGAGTGTCAGAGAAGCTGCTCACAAACACAGCGGGGACAAAGCAGCCCTCCAGAGCTGAGGGGTAATGAGTAATTAATGAAGAGAGGGATGAGATTCATAATGACTCAAAAATGTCCGAGATAATGAACTCCTTTTCTTTAAATCCACCTTTAACAAGAAAGCTAAGGGAAAGGATTTAGATCAATTAAGAAGTAAAGAAAGGCAATCTTGTAAAAATAGCTATTGACACAAGCAAGTGGGGGAACAGCTGGAAAGTCTTGCCATGGCAGTGTATAAAACAACATGAAGACACCCATAAGTGACAGCAGGTAGAGTAACAGCCAAGAGGGAGCTTCAAATACATTCAACAAATCACTGCAAATGTGTCAGGGGGCTGGTGAAGTGTCTGAGCTCTGGGGAGACCATGGTGGGGAGCAGCAGGGGGGCAGGGGTCACAGTGCACTCCTGTGGGATGCAGCAGCTCTGTGTGAGCATCAGCAGCCACTCCTGGGCAAGGGATGTGCAGAGGCCCTCAAAGGAATGGCCCCCATTGCCTTCAAACTTCCCAAAGCTCAGGGGAGACAAAAGAAGCTGGAAACATTGGAGCTGCCCCTAAAACATGTTCATTACCTTCCTCTTAGAGGAAATATTTTTGTCTCTCTCTGTCTGCTATGCAGCAGGATACTTGGGGTATTCTTTTCCTTGTCCTGGTGCCCCAACTTCTCAGCACCCCTGACTCCACCTCCCTCTCCACTGCCTTGCTGAGGAATGACCCTGTAAGCTCCATTGTGCCTGTCTCCTGCCCCCTGTACAGGTGCCCTGGCACAGAGTCCTGCTTCTCCTGTGCCAAAATGCTCCCTCATGGCACAGGCTGGACTGGCTCAGTGTCTCTGGGTGGGTGGTGCTTGGGACCAGAAGGGTTAAGCGGATGGCCCTGTCACAGGGGCAGTTTCTTGACTGCCGGTCTATAAATAGGAGCTGGGTTTCTAATCTGCTTGCTACTCATTTCCACTCCCTGCCAGTTTTTTCCTGCTTTTTCCTGCAAGGAGGTACCTGCAACTGCTACAGTTTGCAGCCCTGCAGACACTGCTGGGAGAGGAAGAGGAGCAGCCAAGTCCTGCCCAATGAGACTCGTGTCAGTCCCATTCCAACCCATCCTTGGTAACACATAACAAAAAAAAAGGAAAAAATAACAAAGAAAGAAGAGAAACCAAGCCCTGCCCTCCAGGGACTCCAGGATCCTGGTCTGTCCTGTCCCCAGTCCAGTTTGACTCCCAGCCTTGCCCCTCCAGAGCTGCCTCAGAGCCATCCCCTTTTGGGCCAGGTGAAGCCCTGGTTCAAGCACTGCAAGCTGATGTGGAAGACCCGGTTCAGGTCCCTGAGTGAAAAATCCCATTTGGAGAGGGAGCAGGAGTAGGGGCTGACAGCATTTTTGGTCTCTTTGCAAGTCTCCAATCTGCTGGCCACCTCCAAGCCTGCATCCCCTGCCCTATCTCCTCCATCTCTCCAACAACCAGAGCAACTCCATCCCTGCTGAGAGACAGGCTGTAAATCCTTGTGCGGACTTGCTGGAAGAAGAGACTGGGGATTTGCAGAGAAGGTCTGTGAAGAAAAGCTGGCTTCCCACTGGGGTGGGGAAGACATGGGCAAGTTGGAGGGAGGCCAGAGATTAGCAAGGATGTGATGACTCCCAGCAAGCTTGACCTGGGCTGGATAACAGGCAACAGAAGGGGCTCAGGGAGACATGAGAGCAGCCCTCAAATATGCACAGGGGGGTTAATCTCTTCTCTGGATAGGGCAAGACCTTTTGGGCTTAGCAAGAAAAATTTAGATGAGGAAAACACAACAGTCAGAGTCATAAAGTTAACTCGTTTCCAGGCCTAATTTTGCAAAGGGATGATGTGATCAAGCATGTGAAAGAACAGAATCCTTCTGTTGTCTTGATCTGTTGCATGTCTGTCCACTTAAACCTGAAAACCAGCTTGGACAAGTTTCTATGCTGATGGACAAGGAACAGACTGGAGGAGAATTGGCCAGAACGTGGGGCAGTCCATTGCATGTCTCCTCCTGAGCAGTGCCCACAGCTGGGTCAGGTGCAGGTCCCAGGGGCCTTTCCCTGTGTGCCCACCTTGAGCCTCATTGCTGCTGACAGACAGACACTTCCCAAGGCTGCTGACTCACTGAAATGGAAATGTTCTACCCAAAAATGCTGAGTTTGATAAAATTGCCAAAGGATCCTGCTGGCTTCCCTGACAGCTTGGCTCCCTGCCCTGCATTTGGAGTAGCTGCCAGGAGGGAGGTTGGTCTTGGCAGCCAAAGAAGTGTGATGCTCAGGGCTCCCAGGGTGATGGCTCTGCTGAGGCTCTGGACAGGCTGTGCCAAGCCAGGGCACCCTGGTGGCATCTTCAGCCCCATGTCCCCACCACTCTGCCTTGCAGCTGCCCCTGGGCTTCTTGTGCCATGGAGCATCTTCCACGGAACACATCTGGTTTCAGACACCAAACTAATCTTTTTTTCCTCAAACATCCTGCACTCCACCTGCACCCAGCACCTTTTTTCCTGGGAGGACAGGGAACATCCACCCAGAGTGACAGTGGTAGCAATTCAGTCTTGCAAAAGAGCAGCTCTTCTGGCCAACAATAAGAAATAAATGGAGGTGGGTATTTGCCTTGTAGAACCAACCCAGGTAAGCAGAAAGCTCCAGTTGTTTTTGCATTCCATTGATGGTGGAGAAGCACCTCCAGTCGGATCCAGTTTGGCTCCCAGCAGCCTCAGCCTGTACTGTGCTTGTCTGAGCCCTCACAGGCTCCCAGAGCTGGGGCTGAAGGTTTGGCCACCCTCTTCCTCACTCAGCTATGCTCTCTCAGCACTGTCAGGGGTGTTCCTGGAACCATAAAGGGCTGCTTTTGCTGTTCATCACTTCCCACCACTTCTTGTTGCAGCTCCCTGTTTTCTACCTGGCTGCAGATGGTCCTGGCTAAAGGACCATGGTGGAATCTGTCTCTGAAAGTTTAATGCAGCTTTTAAGAAGTCCCTGGAGGTTTTCCTTTCCAATGAGCTTCTTCATCATGCTGGTAAGCCAAAAGTGGTCCTGTCAGCTGGGGGCTGAGAGCCAGGAGGGTTATCCTTAACCTCTGCTGCTGAGAGGAGCTTGTGCCCTACCCTTGGCTACTCCTGGGTGGTCAGCGATACATGACAGATCCAGGGTTTCCTCTGGGACAAACTCTTGCTCGTGGGAGGTGGAGACAGGACAGCCCTTTTCCTTCTGAGCCAGAAGCTGAAATCCAGCCTGCTCCAAACCAATGCTTGGAGCAACTGGCAGTGCTGCAAAGGGGTCCTTGAAAGGGATCTCAGCTTAATTTGTGATACCTCCACAACCAGGGCAGAGGGCCTTGGCTCTCCAGGAAGTCCCCTGAGAGCTGTCAGGGTCACTGTGCTTCACTGCAACAGCCCTCAAAAATCCAAATCCCTGTGAGTTGCCCAGCTCCAGCCATGCAGCACAGGAGCCAGACGCCCCTCACATCCCTCTGGGACACATCTGCAGCTTGGAGCACTCCCTGCAGGGCAGAGCTCCTAGGATGTGAGAACGCCCTCTCAGGAGCATTTTGCCCTGCAGTCATTACCAGCATGTGGCTTCTCACTCTGGTTTGGCTTTTGGCAATCACTGTTTTGGGCAAGCGCTAAACATTAACTGAGATTTGTACTTAATAACCTGGTGGTGTGTTTGGAGTTCAGTGCAGAGGGAGGGGACACCCTCATCCCCCTTCCCCTGGCCTTGCCAAAGGTTTGGGGATGCCAAAGCAAGAGTCACTGAGTGCACACCATCACTCACTGAGCACACACCGATGCTTGGCTGACGGCACAGTCAGGTATCCACCAGGTCTTGTTTTCATCCACCAAAAATCTTTGATTTCCACGATTACCATATCTAGGAGGACCTTACTGATTTGAAAGCAGAGAGAATAACCTTCTCAGCAGAAATCAAAGCCCCGGAGGGGACCGGTATGTACAGGAATGGCATTAACAACTAATCCCCTCTAATCCAAGATGACATCCTTATCACATGAGGGCACAAAATGTAATTAGACTTATATAGTGCTATCTCCAGAGCACTAAGCAAATATTAACCAATCCATCTTCCCAGTGCTCCTGTGGGGACAGCCCAGTTGCCCTGGATGTGCAGGTGGGGAAACAGAGGCTTGGGATGGTGCACTAACAGGGTTGCTTTCAGGAGAAGGCCTTGCAAACTGTGCATCCAGAAGAAAAACAGCAAAGCAATTTACAGTCACTGAGTGATCTTTTGGGGATGTGGGGCACATCTTCTTTCACACACCTTCCTTCAAAGCTCCTGTTGTCAAGAGGATGGTGAGTTTCTGCTTTTCTGCTGTTTCTCTGCACTTCCAGGATCCCTCCACAGCTATTACATATCTGCAGGGAGTTAAAACACATGTTCAGACATGGGCTTCCTCTATTGTTGAAATGATTATATCCAGCCATCCCTTCAGCTCTGTTTGTGTTAGGGTTTGTCTTCTAGCCTTATGTCCCAGGTTCCCCCCATCTCATGGATGCTGCAGAAGGCACCTTTGCCAGAGGGAGCCTCCCCTTCCCTTGTCTCTCTGAGGTTAACTGGGAAATGCCTGTGCAGGGTGATGCCATTCCCTTGGGACTAAAGCCAGCATGCAGGCTTTGCAACCTGAACTGAGCACTGCCATCCCTTGTGCCAGAGGCACCTGGCAGGGGACAGGGAGCTCTGCCTCAGCCCTGCCTGCACCAGGCCTTCCAAGGGGCTGTGGTGTTTTTTCCTTTAGTGCCTGATTCCCTTGGAGCAGCAGGACCATTTGTGGGGGATGTGATCCTCTTATCACTGTTGATTAGCCTTGGGTGCCCTTGACAAGGAGCTGCTTGTGATGGAGGAAGACACTCAAAAACGGCCACCACGTTTCTCAAGGCCTTGGGATAAGATTGTATTTCCTGGGCTGGCAATGCTCTCTGCTTTAAAAACAGTTGGATGCAATTGAGGGTGAAGTACAAATTCCTGACCAGCCTCTAAAATCAAAGACATCCACAAAAGGGCCACTGGCATTTGAAGGACAGAAAATTGAATAGGCCCCTCTATGGTGATGTTGTTTCCTTGTCTTGAGGACATCATTCTTGAAGCTCTGTCCCAACACACACTTACCAGAGAGCCTGGGAATGGCTGCACAGTGCAGGGTGAGCAGAGACAGTCTCTGTGTCCTCCAGGTGCTCCCTAGCTCTGGGTCACCTCTCCCCACCGAGAGCTGCTCCCACACCCTTCAGGAACCAGTCAGTGAATGTTGTGATTTACTTTCCCTTGGGTTATTGGGAGTGAATAAAACAAACAGTGGAGATTAGGACTCATGGGTTTGTTTGCTTTGTTAATAAGGTTCCAGATTTCTGGAATAGAAAAGATGCTGTATGCAGAAAATGTCAGCAAACTTTGCGAGGCACAAGAAGGGAAGGAATGCCATGGAGACAGGAAGATGTGGAAGTGGTTCATGGAAAGCTGTTCAGACACTGGTCTCTTTGGGTATGCTGTACCTTCAATGGTATTCATACCTCCCTAGGCTGAGAGCAGAATCCATCCCCAGCCCCCCCTTGGCTTCTTCCCTCCCTGCTCCCAACACAGTCCTGGCACCACCACTCCACACTGGGACTCAGATACAGGGACTGATCCATCTGAGAAGCAAACTGAAGACCAAAAAATGCCATTTTTTCTCTCATGAAGAAAGAACAATTCCCAGAGGGAGCTGCTCACCTCGTGGCACTACTGGTACAGGTGAGAGGAGAGATGCACTGTGTCCTGCAGTGGGTGGGTGGAAGGGCATGGGGAGGCAGTGCAGCTCTCAGGGCAGGGCTATCTCACCCCAGAACCCTCTAGGGACACCTCAGTTGCTGAGAAGTGGGTGCCACAGCAGGTTTCTGCCTGCTGAGGAGCTGCTGCTAACTCTTTGTTTAGGGTGGCCAAAAATCCCTGTACTAAAAGGTTGCCTTCCAACTATGAGGCAGTTAAAACCCACAAATGCCCAAATGCTAGCATGCTGCAGAGTAGGGAGCAATCTTTGCCCTTTTAGAAAGCTCACCTGACACTTCTAGCTTTATAGTGCTGCCAGTGAACTGCTGGAACATGCATGACTTGGCCAATGTGTCCTCTAAAAGCCATTGAAAATGTTCCCTTTCCTTGCCTGAGGGCCCCTGGCTCCAGAGTCGAAGGGTTTCCTCCCTCTGCTTCTGGAGCTCAGGCTGCCCTGATTAAATCATGTATTGAAAAATTCCATAGCAGCTTCCGACCTCAATGAATAGCATATTCAAGGCCACTGGAAGGCTCTTGCATTTATGTAGTTCAACGGTTTTCAACCATTTTTTAAATTTCCAGTAGAGATGGGAATTCCCCAAAAGTCACATCTATAGCCAGCTGGCCTGTGAAGTGCAATCACTCCCCACTGGAGAGGAAACAACACTAAGAGCAACCTGAGCCCTGGTCACTGGTTGAAGCCTGAGCCCCTCATCCAGGAGGAGTCACGGGATTGCACCTGGCATCTAAATCCCCACAGGTGAGGGGCTGCAGAGGAAAACTCCTCTGGTCACATCTATCCATGCCCAGCTGTGTTGGGCTGGACCTGGCAGAGATGCAACATCAGGCTGGATCCAGCAAACAAGGGATGACCCACAGCAAAGGACACAGGCTGGAACAAAGCCTCAGACCATCACAGGGGGGAGAGCAGGAGAAGAAGTTACCTTTATTAAAAGCACATTTCTTTTCACTGAAAGGTCATACCCTGATTGTTCCCAACTCCCTGCTGCTAAGGTGGGATAACACCTGGTGTGCCACCCACAGCCTACACCAAGAGATATCTCCCCACATTGTGTTACTTACTGTTTGGTTCCTAGATCTGGGCAGTTAGCAAGCTGCTCAGGGAGGCCATTCCTCCCCTTTTGTAAATATTATCACAACGTGGCTTTTTTTCCTGGAATTCCCCATGGATTCCAAGTCATGCTGTACACTGGCACCAATGGTATGGATGGTTCTTCAGTGAAGTTTGTGTTTGGATAGCTGAATTAAAACCTTGAAATTCTACTCACTGCTAAGGTTAGGACAGTCCAAACAAAGAACCTGCAGGAAGAACTCCAAAATCATTTATTTGATGCTTTTGAAGAAATAAAGCACAGGAGGCAGGTATAATGATAAAATCAAAGTGTTAGCCACTCCAAATAAATGGAAACTATTGAAAAGCAGCTATGATGATTAGATATAAATCTGACTGCTTGACACTACTAAGTAGATTATGTGACTTTGGGTTTATTCTATTTATTTATCATAAAAATAACAGTGCTGTCTCACCATTAATACTCTCCATGACTGCTACTGCTCACACCAGGTGTTATGAGCTGGACATTGCTGGATGCACTCAGCTTCCCCTGCAGTGTTACCACCTCACTTCTGTTTGTGTTAAGAAAAGATCACTCCCAAGAGATGTTTATAAATTGTGACCAAGTTTTTTTATCTTGTTTTGATAAATGAAAGCAGATGCTTGGCAGAATTCATCTGATTCATCTTCAGTGTTTATAGCAATGGGATTGCACTGGCACAATCTACGGAGTCCAGGATGCCGTGCACCCTATCCTATACAAATACTTATACTAAGTCAAATAAGGAAGGCAGACCTACACTGAAACTATTGCAGCCTTAGCCTATTTCACACTGGTATTTATATTTTTCACATCTTTAGTCTCTGCCATAACCTGTCTTCAAGACCATAAATTTCTTTTACTACAGGCAACATGTAACTATAGCACAAGGCTCTTGATTGAATTATTCTGTGGTGACACATTTGTTTAGCTGATGCCTCATAAACAGACATGGCAGGAGTGGTTATTCCATTCCCTGCTCAGGGTCAGCTAAGAGCAAATCCACATTGTATTTCAGTGTCAGAGGAACCCATGTCCTGGGACGAACCAGAAAAATTGTTTTATGGACAGAGTAAGGATGCATTTACAAACATATGCAGAGGTTGCGTAGTAATTTTGTGTCATTCTGTTTCTCGAGAGGGGAATGAAGAGGGTTTGTGTGTTAGACCTTTTTAATCTCAGTTAATTGATTGCTAATTCATCTGAGGCAATTAATGATTTGGAGAAGCTGATGGGATGTCTGTCTCAGGACATAATTATTTCTGTCATTCCTTCCTTGAGCTGAAACTAAATGCTGGTTAATTGGCACTGATTGATTAAAATAGAACAATAGAAAAAACTTCCTCTGAAAGTCTGCGCTTGTCTTTGCTATGAAATACAGGAGTGCTTCTAGCCTGAGACAAACCCTACTGAAGACAGCAGATTCTGCTGGGTACAGTAAGCTTTGTTTCTGTCCTTGGTATCTGTTGTCTCTTCAGTCCAACAGCTGTTGGACAGCCAGAAGCAGAGGAGGCAAGAAAGGGGTCGCTTCTGCCATGCTGTAGCCAGAAGTACTGAACACCGTGCATCTGAACTGCTGCTGACCTACCCCAACTACATCATGGGAAAAGCTAAAGTAATGGCCCCCAGGAGGGCTGTGCAGTGAGCTTAGTTATTGCACGATGAAAACAAACCCAGAAGCCTTCTTTGGCAAGTGAAGATGCAGCAGTTCTGTGCTTTGGTCACTGAGATTGTTCTGTTTGAGGGTATTCATTACTGATCATGCCCTCAGATGCTGTCCCATTCCTCTCTGGGAAGTCTTTATCCACAGCACAAGGGTACCTCAGTGGGCAGATGATTTGTGTATTAAAGAGACTTGAAATTGGTGATTTGTCTTAGAACCTTTGGAAACAACAGTGTCTTAAACCACTGTCCTAGTTGTGTGGGAAGGTGCCAAAATTGTCACATTTCTATTGGTCTCACTAAGGTTATTGTAAAGTTATCTCAATGTACCCACTGTCATGTGGAAAACAAAGTCCCTGGGTTAGATATGAGGATAACAGGAAAGGGTTCTTCACCCAGAGGGTGACTGGGTACTGGAACAGGCTCCCCAGGGAAGTTGTCACAGCACTGAGCCTGACAGAACTCAAAAAGTGTTTGGACAATGTCCTCAGGCACTCGGTGTGACTTCTGGGATGTCCAGTGCACAAACAGGAGCTGAACTAGGTGATCCTTGTGGGTCCCTTCCAACTCAGGATATTCTGTGATTCTTCTTCCACCTGCATGTTTTTGACATTCCTGTAGCTCCACTACTTTTTGTCAAACAATTCTTAAGTTTATCCCTGGATGCTTGAGAAGAAAGTGAAGTCACAGACATCAGGACTGCATGTCCCACCTTGAAAGAGCTGGCTTCTCCCTGGTCCTGCTGTGTGGCTGCTAAGGAGAGCTAGACTGGGACTCATCACCCTGGCATTTATTCACACATCCATCATTGTCTCAGTGATGTCAGTTTGCCCTTAAGTTTCCTGCAATGTGAGATTACTTTCTCATTACCTAATGGTGATGGGATATTTGCACGTGTCAGGTGCATCCAGTCTGTGCCATCAGATGAAGTTAATACAAATGTATTAACTTATTAATAAAAATGTGTTAACTTGCCCCACAGGACTTGCAGAGACAAGAGATGACACCTTGTATAAGCAGGAAATCTGGGATATCCTGGGGGAGAAAGGAATATTGAGGAAAAAATGCACTTGTAACTAGCAGTAGAGATCACTCCCCACTCACCTCACCTTACCTTACCTTGCAGGGAACTTGGGAAGCTTCATTATTTGACTTGGGAATTGCTGTGCAAACAGAATAAAAAAGAGTCTTAGAATTTGTTTATAAAAATTAAGGGAATAACATGTTATTAGAATAACTGTACAAATTACTGTCATTGCAAAATTGCTTTTATGTACAAATATTCCAGTTGGGAATAATTACAGTCAGACTACATGTAGCTAATAAAAGAAAACCACACTCCTTTTTCCAGTCTATCTTCTTCTTAGTTATGAATTTGCTGTGTGAATCATCTAACTAGAGCATTTCTATAAGAAAAACCTCATTTGATGGAAGCTTTACTTTGAAGTAAAGAATAAATATTGTTGGAATAATAATGGCAATAATGGCCAATGTTTTCTTGTATTTTGAGTTTTTAACCTTGTGAAAGACCAGTGATCTTGTAGCTGTAAGTTGTGATTCTGCTGAGGTAATAAGCATACTCTGAGGGACTATTAAAAGGTGTTTTGAGTACATGAAGGATCTTGAACTGTTTTCCTCTCAAGGAATTTAAAATGTCTCTAAAGTGTTTCAGGGGAATTAAAGACTGTAATGTATTTCATGCTTTGTGCTGTCCTACAACAGATAAATGCCCTGGGGTGGAGCATTTGAGTTCTTTCTACATGCTCAACTGTGTCTAATAATTATCCTGGAATTATTTCATGTCTGAAGAGTTTACATTGGAGAGGATGTGGCTACTTGACACTGTTACTTTGCCAGCTCCAGATTATAATAAAGCCTTTCCTCTAGAGTTAAAAATAACCACTTTTCAGCTGACTTTTGCATAGAAGTCT
Organism: Eopsaltria australis; assembly: GCA_034509425.1. Taxonomy (NCBI): domain Eukaryota; kingdom Metazoa; phylum Chordata; class Aves; order Passeriformes; family Petroicidae; genus Eopsaltria; species Eopsaltria australis. The sequence continues at coordinate 1,010,798 of JAVTVJ010000067.1, read as the reverse complement.
CACTGGGGCAGGACAGCACATGCAGTAGAGCAGCATGCAGACCTTTTATCCTAAGTCTCTTCATGAAGTGGGAAGCTGTGGACACCCCACATGTGCTAGGGCATTACGTGTGTGGTAAAGACCTGGATATTGCCTTGGGCAGGAAGGGGATTGTGGGGCATGTACACTAAAACCTGTGTCAGGACCATAGTACCCCTTGCAGGATTTCATAGACATGTTGAAATGTTGACCTCTGAATGTCTCTAATCTAAACTCCACCTCAAAACAGGGCAGGAGCCTACACTGCATTGCACCAACCATGGCTCTGTTGCTGTCGTCTTGAGCACGTCCAGGGTTGGAGACACCACAGCCTGTCTGGTAGCCTGTTCCAGTCCTCTGGTGAGGAAGTTTTTGTTAATGCCCAGTCTAATCTCCACAGCTTGTGGACTTTGTCTTGATCATTGATGCTAATGAGAAGTGCTTGACTTCATCACCCTTTTTAATGCCTTTGCAGAGTGGGCTGCTATTGACCTCATCATCCTCAGACCTAGCAAGCCTATTGCCTTCAAGCTCTCCTCACAGGAGAAGTGCTCTGTGCCTTGAGTGTTTCAACAGCTCACCTGCTGGATCCTGTCCAAATTCTCAGCCTTGAATAGGAGGCTCAAACAGGTGCAGTTCCACCAGCATCAAGGAGAAGGGACGATAGCTTTCCTTGATCCATGGCATTACAGGGAATAGTTTTCCTTACTTGTGACAAGGGGGAACTGTTGTTTTCTATTTAATCTTTCAAGACAATACCTGGGTCCTCCTCAGTAGGGCTGCTCTGCAGTCAGTTGGTTCCCAGCCTGAACTGATGCACGGGGTTATTCCAGCTTGGTGGAGTGCTTTGCACAGCTCTGCAAAACTCAGTGAGGTTTCCCTTGGCCTCAAGTTTCCCAAGGTCCTGCTGATCAAAGCACTGGTGCTCAGTCTGCCAACCACTCCACCCAGTTTGGTGGTGCCTGCAAATCACCAGAGAGTCTTCTGCCTCTTGTTCAGACTTTTAGGACTCTCCTTCCATGACTAGAGAGGACACAGCCTTGGTCTGTGGGATCTATGGACTAGACATCTTCTGGCACCTCTTCTGCTTTCCCACACGCACCCCTGGCAAAGCTAGCTGAAGCAGTCAGTTCCTGCTGCTGCCTGGCTCCTGGCCTCTCCTTTCCCTGCTCTCCTCTCCCTGCATGTGTTGACACTAGTGTTTGGGGCAGGCTGGCAGGCCAGGCTGGTGGGTGGATGTGGGATACATGCAGCCATCACAGATATTTTTGTCCCAGCTACAATTTTTCAGCTGTGAATCAAAGCTTCCTCGGGCAGCAGAGCTGTGAGCAGAGCTGGGCTGTTGTCAGCTCTGAGTGACGACGCTTCACCTCCTGCCACTGCACCAGGCAGCGACATCCCCCCTGCTTTGCCACCCTGGTGTGTGAGGGTGTGATGTTTTCATGCTGCTCCAGCCAGGACAGGAGCGCCGCACAGACGGTGACCTCGGGCAGAGGGACCATAACTAACCCCCAGTCATGTTCTGGGCACAGCTGTTTGCAGAGTCAGTGTCTGCTGCTGGCCAGAAAGTACACAGTTTTTTTTTTCTCTGCTGTTGTTCTTTCTTTCATTTTCTTTATTTTTTTTTTTTAAGTCATGTGTTGCTTTCCTGCTTGTGCTGTTGGCTCCAGAGGTCTCTCTTGCAGCAATGTAAACACGGCTACTGTGCGTCCCCACGACTGTAGCCTGTAGCTCACAATGAGACAGCCAATGCCAATAGATGTATAATGAGCATTTAAAAAGCACTTATTTTGTCATCCAATCATCCATCTTCCTCATTGTGTAAATATTTTTTTGTTTCCACAACAAAATGACTTTAAAAGAAATGTTCACCAGGAAGAAAGAAAATTTTGATTCTGGTGATAAAATCAGGACAGTCAAAATGATTAATATGACATTGGGGAAAGCTCCCAAATGAGGCTTAATTTCTGTGGCAAAAAGACCTCGTGGATGCATCAGTGCAATGTTGTGCCTGGAAATTTAGTGGCAGCTGGAAATTTGATGGTGACCTCTGATAAGTAAGAAAATGGTGAGGGTTTTAATGAATGACTTGAATAAGAAAATAAGCCAGTCTGTGTGGTATTCTTCCTGATATTTGTTTTGCTATTAAGTTCAGTTAATGTGGTTCTCATTGTGTCAGGATGATTGTGTCGACAGCACAACACGACACATGAGCATCGGGGCAGTCTGACTGTCAGGGAAGGGGACACATTGCTTCACACTCACGAGGTAGAGCAGGAGGTGACTGTAATAAGATGGAATTTGGGAGCCTTTGGCAGGAGACGTCAGAGATTATAAAGATAGAAAGAGTCCTTCTTTGCTCTCCTCTGTCAAACTGGCCAGAGGACTTAAATGAATTCCTTTCTGTTCAACTTTTTTTTTTTTGGTGAAAAAAAATTAGCCTGTAATTATATCTAGAAAATGGGGATGGCAGGAGGTGGCTTTAACCACAAAGTTTGGGAAAGTTGCTCATGGTTGATTACAAACAAATCAACTCATGGTTGATTACACTCATTGCAGTCTGTTGTTAGCCTCGCTTTATTAACTTGCAGTGTTTATTCTGTGGCTCTTTTATCTTAGTTGTGAGGTTCAGGAGCATTTTTTATGAAATGTTGATTTTCCATGTGAGTATTTATAGACTGTGTTTGAGTCACCTGTTAATCTTCCTCTTGTAAAACCAAAATAAGCTCTGTGTTTCTGTCAGTATAATGCACACTTTCAAGACCTTGCTCATTCTCAGTTTTTCCAGTTCAGTGTCCTCCTTCTTGGCTGTAACACCACAACTACATTCATGCTCCTGGCAGTAGCCACTGCCCAGAGTTTCTGTTCAGTAGAGGGCAATGGGAACCCATCTAGGCTGGTTTCCATCTGAAAAGTGGACAAGCATGGAATAGATGAGGAGACCTTAGGGGTCAGTGGGCTACCTGGGAGAGCCTGTACTTGCCATTGGAAGCAGTCCCAAACACTGTCAAAAGCAAGGCAATGTTTTTTGGTTTTTTTTATTTAGAGCAATAAGGGCTGTAGAAAAGCTGTTCCTTTCTTCATTCATAATATTGCAGTTGATTAAAACCTCAGGTTTCCTGTCCTTTCTAGTTTCTGGTGCCTTCAGTGATTTCCAGGGAAAGTTGAGCAAATTAGCCAGCCACAGCTCAGTCACATTTCTTGGTTATCTTGCAGAGCCTCCTTCAGTTTAATTCCCCCAAGGATGCTCAAGTCAAAGTCTAGAAACCTGTGAGCTAAAATACACAGAAAGGCAACACAAAAGGCACATGCTGACTGTGTTTCCTAAGAGCATATCCAGTGCTTGGGTGACCATCTCTGTAAGTCTCTGCAGCTCATTTCAGATCCCTGCAATTCATTCAGATTCTATGTCTGTGCATCAGGAGGGAGGTGGAGTAATCCCTGAATAACCTTGACTAATGCCATAATGAACTAATAGCAGCTTTTGGACGCTCTTCAGTACAGCATAATGTTCACCCTTGATCCTTTGAGTTTATCTGGGGCTTTGTGCACACAAAATTGCTCAACTGATACAGAACCCCTGTCAGATGTCCCAGAAGCAACTCAGATGTTTGTGATGGAAGTTGTAAAGAGATGCTTTGTTTTTTTTCAGTTTTGTGCAAGTTAAGTGTTGCACTTCTTTGACAGATCTATAGCCATCTCTGCAGTGTTAAAATGCTCACATCCCTTTAGCCCCTTGGCTAATGGGAACACTGTTCTTCCAGAGCAGAAAGGGAACTGAATATGGGACTGTGTCTCAGTCACTTCACTGCAAATTCTACTGGTTTGGTTCCAGGTGGTGAAAAACTGATCAAAACCTCTTGACTCTCCAGTGAAGCAGATGAAAGATGTTTCCCACTCAGTGCTTACCTAAAGGGATTGTAACGAACAGTGAAGCAGCAGAATGAACTTTTGGACTGAACTCACAGGCACACTACTTGGGTTGCCAAGTACAAACATCCACGGGAAAAGATACTTTTTTTTAAAAACACCCTTTTTCAACACAAGAAGTACCCCAGGGTCTCTTCATAGAATTTCTCAAGTAGAGAAATCCATCCAACAAAATATTCAATCAATCCCTTTTAATCATACGATCAAAGTAATTTACCATGGCAAACTGAACAAGCATCTAAAATGAGAGATGAAAAGCAACCAGCCCAGCAAAGAAATTACTTTGATCTGGGAGGGAGTAGAAGAGTAAAGGGAGGTTTGGGTGAGAATGCTGTGGTGGAGAAGACTGCATCACTGAGAGGTTGTGTTAAGATAAGAGGAAGAGCAGATGCTGGGAGCCCCCGAGGGGAGCAGAGGGTGATCCAGCCTATGTGATGTGGTGGGTTCTGAAGGTCAGGAGAGTGAATTTGATGCTGTGGTACAAAGTTCTGCACTGGGGGAAGAGCAGCAGTTAGACCAGAAAATGCCTGAGATTTCTTCCAGGAGAGGTAGACAAAGAATAAAGAAGTATTTTTCTTCATCAGATTTGGCTTAGAAAGGAATGGTAGGGACAGGAACATTTAGAAGACAGAGCTGCTGCCAGAGTCTCTGTAAAATTAATTAGTAGATTCCACCTTATTTTCCACATTCATCAACAGGCCAGTGAGGAAATGAGTGGGATTATTTTAAACTAATTTTTACTCCAATATATGTACTTTCTAGAAAGATAGTAAAGAAAATATATCATGCCAGACTTGATGGGATCCTTTGTTTCATACAGTGTGGCAATTTACTTTTACATTGGACTTTCCCCAGTCGGTGCAGCAAACTACTTAAACTGTGGAAGGATACTTACTGTTTAGAGAAGTCCTTGGACAGCTCAGCAAACTTTGCCTTGTTTCTCTGTCCAAGAGCTATATATAGTCTTCGCCTAATCAAGGTCTCAGATGTTGTGTGAGCAGAGCTAAATATTTTCAAGAGTATAAAAAAAGATAACTCCAGCCTTTTTGCCTTGCTAGAACCAGTGTTTGTCTGACTGTGTAGTAACCGAGGATACCCTAAAGGCACATCGATTTGTGCTATTTCTTAGTCTGAAATTAACAGAGACAAGCAGATATAAACAATGCATCTTAAAAACTTTTAAACTCATAACATCTCTATAAAGCTTAATTACCTTCCAGGCTACGTTGTTCTTTACCTCAAGATACGAAAAATTAATGCCTATTGCATCTGACTTTACTGGGCTTGTCCTAGCTATGATCTATAAATGTTATGACAATAGCAATATTCTATAATCATGGCAGGAGAACAGAAAATTCATCTGTCTGAAAAAACTCATCTGACAGTGAAATCTGACAGTGAATGCCAACAACTACCCTGAGTAAAGTGCCTTTTTCTCAGCTGAAATTTGACCAGGAACCTCAGGGATAGGAAGCCCTCTCCTGAAAAACTCATTGAAAGGTGTTTAGTGACTCAGAGTAATTAAAGGTCTGTTTCCCTTTCTCCTGGTGGATAGAAAATAAGAAATGACCAAACAGGGAGCCCCTCTACCCCTTTGTTCCCCCTCTCCAAACTATCGGAGCAGAGCAGGACTGGTGGGACAGGAAGGTGCCCTGAGAGCGGGGGGACAGAAAAACGACAGCTACGGGCAGCTTTGTGGGTGAGGATCAGGACCTGCAATTTGAAAAGGAAAAGAAACAGATTTCTCCGCACTGTGTGGGGGAGTTGAGGCAGAAAAGGCAGGAGGGTTTCGAATGGTTTAGGGGTGAGCTTGCAGTCTCTGTCGCTGTTCTCTTGTTTGCGCACCTCCTCTGGCAAACTTTGCCTCTTGCTCTCTCACTTGGAAAATACCCCCGACACCAAGGTCGCATCAACATGAGGCGCAGGGCAGTGCAAGAGACAGCACTGAGCTAAAGCCATCAGCCGTCGTTCATTTAAAGGAAACAGGGACCTCAGAGCACCATGAGCAGGGCTTTCACGCTGGTGTCGGACGGAGCGTCTCGGTTTAACACACAGACAGCCCAGAGGCGAAGCGGCAGCCCCAGCACAGGGGATCGCCCTGAAGCCGCCCCGGGGATGCCCTGCCCCTCAGCCCCCGGCCCTCACGGCCCCTCACACCCCGCTCTGGGCCAGGCCCGTCCCTCGGGGCCGGCGCTCCGCCCCGGGGCTGCGCGGCCCGTGCCCGCCGGGCCGGGGCTGGCGCTGGGGCGGGCCGGGGGAGGGCTCGCCCGGCTGCGGCGCCCCGGCCCGGCCAACCCGCGCCCGCCGGGGCTGAGCCATAAAAGCGCCGGGAGCCGCTGGGGCCGCGGCTCCAGTTGGCGGCAGCCGTGCCGGGTACCCGTGGGGTGGGCAGCGGCCGCCGCTCCGCAGCGCAGGGACCGCCGCCGGCCGCCCCCAAGATGCTGTTTTGGCACACGCAGCCGGAGCATTACAACCAGCACTCGACCGGCAGCTACCTGCGGTGAGTCCCGGGCGGCCGCAGCCCCGGCACGGGGTGGGTGTTCGGTCCGTGCCCGCGTCCCGCGGCCGCCCGCCCGCTGGGTTCCCCGGCGGCACTCCCGGTGCCCCGCCGCTCCCTCTGTCCGAGAGACCATTTTTCTCTCTTGCTTTCTCTCCTTCCTTCTTTATTTTTTTAGCGCCTCGTTAGACAGCTCTCTGCAGCGTTGCTTTATTGCTTGTGCCGGGTTCCCTGTTCTCCGGGCTGGGGTAGCGCAGCTCCGAGGGAGGAGGTGAGGCAGCGGCGGAGCGCTGTCAAAAGTCTGCGGAGAACGCCTGTTGGCAAATCGAGGAGGCACCCAGTTTTCTGGGGATGGGATTTATTTCTCTGCTTTTTGGGACGATGTGTGAAAAGCGCAGAATTTCACTTTCTGAACTTGCCTAAACCAGCTTTTTCCTGCCTCCGCACAGTTGCGTTTAATTAAATGTGCCTAATTTAAGTACAAGGGCTGCTAAACAATAGTCTGTGACATGTGTAGCACAAACCCGTGTTTCCTCCCTCCAAACGATGTCAAAAGCAGGCAACTTTGGGAGTTCCCTTTTTGCTGGGTGCTTGTGAATTATTTGCTTTCTGAAGATGTAAAGCTCAGCCGTCAGCTGGTGTCGATTGCTGGAGTGGGATTTTGCGCGATTGTGGCAGTGGAAAACCTGGCTGTGGCCCAAGAACCCTGACTCTCAAATGTACCCCCAAATAACCACTCTTGGGAGAACATTGAGTTTGTCTGGGGAAGCACTATGAGCGCAGATAATGCTTCCATTTCAAGGAGACACTCTATCTTGACTATTCCTGCTGCCTATCAGTGTACTTGCAAAGGAATTTTATTTTGGACTAAATAATAGTCTCCCATTATCAAATGATACAATATTGGGAGATTCTTGCCTTCTGGCAGCTATTCCACTTCTTTGTACAAGATTCTTCCTCTCCTCCCTCTATGTCAATAACTCAGTTTCACAACATGTATGTGGCAAAAGTCTTGTTCTCTCTTGCTTTGCACTTGCAAATCTCATTAGTTTAGGACAGTGAAAATGGGAGTAGCAGAGGAGCATCAGCATTGGTGCTTGTGCCTATTCTCCATCAGAGAGTGTTTATGGTGTTCAGGCTGCTTCATTAACCCCATGGATTTGTAGCAGGATTGCTACAAGATCATCAGTTCTGTGTCAGGCTTCACTCCACAATTTAAATTCCGTTTAATGGGCCAGAAAACACCTTAGTTTATTTTTGCTGGCTTGATGCTAGCTCGAGGATAAAGGGATACCTGTTCTGTCAGGAAGGCTGGTGGTATGGAGGTGACCTGTTGGTGTTTTAGGAACAAACTTCAACCTTAGTGAGTATCTGCCTCTGTGACCGTGGTGGGTTTGGTCTGGATTAAAATCCCTACAACCGCTTTCATGGCAACGATGCCCTCAGGTGTTTCAGGGAAGGTTGGTTGAACAAAACCCTTGTTTTTTTATGTAGAGATGGCTAATTCTGGCCAATTCACTTTCCACGAGAATGTGTCCAGACATGCATTTCTAACAGGGGCATTTTTCTGCCGAACAATGCCTTTCTGAAGGCTTTCCATACCCCCTTGTAGTGACTGCACAAGAAACTGAAAGAGTACGATATTTGAAGTTGCTGTAAGAGAAGTTTGCAGAAGTTGTATTTTGCAGAGATCAAGAGCTTTCTGTGTATCTGAGACATCCGTGTAAATTCTGCCATACCTCAGTGGTATTTATAGCTAGAGCAAGATGATACTACAGGAAAGTTCTTGTAAATTTTCATTCATTTTTTGTGAAAGCCCTGTACGTGTTTTACTTTCTGTTCTGTCAGCTGACTGAACTCTCAAATAACTTTCTCTCCTCCCAGGTATGCAAACTAATTTATTTAAGACCAGAACTGTAAATCTTTAGCATAAGGGTGAAACTTGGGAGAATTTTAAGGAGTTCAACTTTTTTTTGTTTTTTTTTTTTTTTTTAAGGATAGGAACTGTTGTAAAAGCCTGTTTTTCCTTATACTTGACTTTCAGCTCTTGAGTGAAGAGTAAGTGTTGTGATGGCTTATATACTTACAACTTAAAAATTCTTTTGACCTCATTCTGAGTCCCAACACTTGTAATAAAGTCGAATGTTTGAGAAGGTCTTGACCCTAAGCAGTTATACCACAGGCCATTAGTTCAAATGCTCTTGGAATAAAAATGTGACTAACTTGTGTGGCTTCGCTGGAGCTTTAATATGGTGAAGCTCTCCAGAAACCAAGTCGTGGATCCCTCCCTGCTTGCAGTGTTCAGCGGTCAGACAGCTGTGCTGGCAGGTGTAGGGGTGCAAAGAGCCTGATGTGAAATACGATATTTAAATTTTGACTTCCCTTGCCTAAATTCCTCAACTGTTTCAGGTGAGTATGTGTACAAATTCCTCACCCCTAACTGTTAAACCCGGGCTGGATTTTGTGCACTGTTTCTGCCGAACTGCAGAGGTTTTCAGGCGCCAGAGTTTTTGACCTGTTCCCATGTGTAAAGCCACAGGCATTCCGAGAGCATTGTGCAGATGAGCGGGTTAGGAGCAAATGTTGGCATCCGGGCTCAGTGAGATGGCTCCGGAGCAGTATCAGATCCTGCATGTGTGTGGAGCAATGCTATCTATTTCAGAAATCTACTGCAGGCATTTCTGTCACTTCATTACTGTAGTAAATCATCACTAAGGAAAAAAAAACCCTCTCTGTGGCAGCAGTTAGGCAAGAGCTGTGATTATGTCAGTAATGCCAGGAAGCAAATGGGGCTGGATGCCTTCGAGTGGGTGATAATATTGAGGGCGTGGGGTTGGAAGAGAGAATGGAAACAGAGATGGGTGTTTCTTTTCTCCTGTCTGCATCTGAAATGGCACAATTTGCTCTCTGGCATTGTTTTCCTGTAAATAGGAATACCTGTGTTTGAACCAGGCACTTGAGCAGTTTACTCTCAACTACGGCACTGTTTCACTGATGACCTGGGTAGCCTTCAAGGTTGTGAGTGCTATGAGTGGATCATTAACTGAACAGGCAAGGAAAAAATTCTTAATGCCCTTTCAGGGTGCATGCCTGTACATGCTAGATGTTTTTTCTTAAAGCATTTTGGGTATGGGATTGTCAAAAGGAGCAGAACTGCAGCCTCTGTAGAGGGTATCTCGAGTCTTCACGCATCTGGAAGAAAGGAGGAAAAAAAGAATCACTCATTCTGAATTGTCACCGTGTTCAGTATAATCCTCCTAATTTGGAAGGGTATTAATGGTTTAAGTAGGTGGACACAATGATCAGCAGTGTTAGTGGCATAGGAAAGGCTAATGTGGCTCTTCAGTATCAGACAGGCTGAGATAAGGATGCTCATTCCTGACATCTCATTTTGTACTAATCAACTGATCATTCGTTGAGCTCTCAGCCTTGCTAATACCAGTTCTGCTTGGGGATTAGTGTGGGTTGGGATCAGCCTGGGACTAAATCAGCAGGCAGGTCAGTATCAACATTTTGTAAAGAAGTGGGAACTGGGACTGTGTGAAGCTCCTAGTGAAGCTGCTCTCATACACCTGTGTGTGCATTTACAAAGGTAGCCCAGTGCTGACTTAAGAGCTGTGTGATTCCTTGGGACCAGGTTTATTAGAATGCAAGGAGATATTATGAGTTAATTAATCCAGCAGTTCATGCCATCATTTACCTGAACATCTCCCTTCTACACCAGAGCTGTGTCTGCTTCTTACCCGTGGCTGCTACCTGAAGACATTTTACTAATCTGACATTCAGCTGTCAGAGTGCCCTTTCTTGCTTTATTTTTTCTGAAAGGCTTTCATCTGAGACCCTGAGAACTCTTAATCAAATGTATGTCCACAAGGATGAAGAATCTATTTTTGGTATTTTTTCTCCTCATCAAGAAGATTGCTTAACTGAAAAGTAAATCTGATTTATTTCTTAAAAATTTGCATTAATTCTCAGACATACTCTGTTTCGCCAGTGCCACGTTCTTTAGTTTGCAGTGCTGATATCCTAGACGTAGAAGTTGCCTGGTTACATTCAATTCTTCCTCTTTTAGCCATTTTAACCCAGTGTTTCTCCAGAAACCACCCCCTTTATCTCAGATCATGAGAACCAAATGCAGATTGAAGCTGGGATAGTCCATAAACTCTTTGCAGCTAACCGTGTACAAATTGTACATTGCAGAGATGTCCTTGCGCTGCCGATCTTCAAGCAGGAGGAACCACAGCTGTCTCCTGAGAATGATGCCAAACTGCCACCCTTCCAGTATGTCCTCTGCACAGCCACCTCACCCGCCGTGAAACTGCACGAAGAAACTCTGACCTACCTCAACCAAGGTAGGGTTTGCAGTACACTGAAGGAGAGGATATTTCCTGGGAGCAATTAATGAGATTTAATCCCATACTTTGCCTTACTGGGAGGGCAGTGGGATGGGAAAAGAGGGATAGAAGTGGGGAGGGGGGTGGAGGAAAGGAGGAATATTTAACTTTCTACATTTAGATACCAGTTTGTCAACTATTTTAAAATAATGAAATACCACTGATTTAACCGTTGACTTAAAACAGTATTGTAGCATGCACAGTTCACTGTGGTGAAGTACTGGCTTGATCTCTGCTTAACCTGCAGCCTCCTGCCTTCATCTAACAAGGCCAGGCTGATGAAGCAGATGGGCCAACTTGGACTGGGGAGGGCTCCTACCACTGCAAGTCCCCCAGCACTGCTGGAGGGCATAGCCAGAGGGTGAATTAGCAGGTATCCAAGGGCTGCTCTGAGGTCTGGGCAGAGTGACATCTCTGCCACAGGCAGGCTGATATGGCTCTGCTCAGTGCCTAACTTGACAAGTTGCCAGGGTTTGGTGCAGCAAGGCCCTCTATAACTGACCTCAGACTAGTTCATACTCCTGGATAAACAAACACTGTGTGCTCTTTGTTCTTTTCTTTTCCCCCCTCTGGCAGCATTTGTGCAGACCCATCTGTGGCTGGTGTTGGCTGTCACTTTGCAGCATGTCCTGTGCATGGGTCTGGAGGGGATCAGACCTTTCCATGCACAGATTATGCTAAAACATACTCTCAGTTTCTGCCAGGCTGTAAAAAAAGGGCCTAACAGCAAGCTGAAGGCTGTCTGCCCTCTTACTGAGATCCTCTCCTGCCTCAGGATACTGCCCCAGCTCTTTAGCTTCATGCACTGAGTAGGGTGCTCACTTGGGTTCCTCCCTGGACGGGTTTCTCTTAATGCCTGTAGAGATTGGGGCCCTCCCTTGGACTCTGACCTCAGGTGCAGCTGACTGCTGGATCTGTGTTGGTAGCTGGTAGACTCATAGATCCCCCACAGGTAGACTCATAGAGCCCCCACAGAAAGATCAGTCAAGAACTACAGGCTCTACTCAAGGAACCAGGTATTTCCTGTCACATAGGCTGGCACTGTTCTGTCTCTCAGGAAAAAATGATGGTTGGGATATGTTCAGTTTATTCATCTAAACACAGCAGATCCCAGGAGGTGATAATGGGGTGTATCAATTGTGAGATGGAGATGAGTCTTCCTATGAAACACAGTTCTTTCCTGTATTGGAATGAAAGATTTTTTTAAATGAAAATCTGTTGACAGCCAAATATTTTAGCACACGTGAAGCAGTGCCTATTTTTTTACCTTGGCAGGGTAAAAGTTAGACAACTCTTAGCACAATACCATGAGTTTAAAAAAAAAACTGTGTGACTGGAGCAGTCCATGTTTTCCTTTACAAAGTGAGAGTGTTACTGCCTTTTAGATAGACCATGTTGTGTTAGGCTTTGTCCTGCTTACTATTGCAAGGAGTTGTCCACTGCTACATCTTGACACTGCTTCCTGCTTCTTGGCATTTTTTGGATATCGTCTGTCTTTTCATCTCTCAAGGTGGGATTTGTCTTTGCAGAATACACCCATGAGGAACATGAAGCTGAGCAGGCTGGGAGGAGCAAAGCAGAGATGAGGCTGGCAGGAGCTGTGCAGAGGGGCTGAGTGGGGAAGCTGGGATGTCTAGTTTCTGTTAGTGGGCTATTGGTGAGAACATTGCCATGGGTTAAAAAGGGATGAGGATTTAAAAGCTCTGTCAGAAAATTAATCCCCTTAGTAGAGTAACGCTCTATGAGCTTGAGGAGGTGCATGAAGGGGACCTGGAGGCAGCTGAGGTTTCTGAAGCCAATACCTGTGGCATGGCAGAAGAACTGGCTGACTCCAAAGCACTGTGACCCAGCTGCAATGCCACTGCCATCTCGTGAAGCAATTTAAGACCATTCCCTACACCTTATCAGCTTGTCCTGGCTGTAGGCAAGGGGACACCTCTTGCACCTTAACCTCTCTGTTTATGATGGCTTGGCCAAGCACTGTTACATAAAACTTCCCTTCTTGAGTGTTGTGATGGATTACTTTAGCAAACGGGTAACTTCATTAATGAATGTCCCTCTGCCCTGCCTGTGTGTCAGTCACGGCTGGCTTGTAGTAAGGCAGATACAAAGACACAGTGGCTGTCCCAGCACCAACAACACAACTCAAATCCAGTGTGGTTACTTTCCCAAACTGTGAGTTAAGGGTTTGGGGTTTTCTGCTTCATGGGTGTTTCTTGCTGCTTGCTGTTCAAATGTTCCTTCTTAACTTTAGCTCTTCACCACTCAGTAACTGACCTTTTGTCACTGTGAAGCAGCTCTGCCTCCTGTGCTGAAGCATGTTCTCCACATGTGTCTGGTTCAGTGGTGGTGGGTGGACCAGCTGAGGAATGTCCATATGTCCAAAGCTCTGTCACACCTGACCTATGGGCTACGTAAAGCTGGAAGTACTGGGTTGAAGGCCAAGTTGCATAGCAGAGATAGAAGAGGATTCAGTGGAGAGTTTCATGTGAGATATGAAAGGATTTCATATGGGCTAGGAAGGAGGACTGTCCAGTGGCTGTGTTTGTGTACAGATGGGAGAGCACTCCAGGCTTGTGGAGCATAATGGCTTCTCTTCTCTTGAGCCTTGCTTCTTGGAGAGTAGACCCAGAGGGCTGGTCAGTGGGGTTGAGGAGGAGGAGCTCTCTGGCCTGGACTCTCCCCAAGGATGGAGGCTGAGAGGACTCTGGGGCTGGAAACCAGAGACCAGTATTTTCACCCAGGGGCAGGGAAAGTATTTGTGAGGGAGCATAACAGAGTGAGCTTAGCTGTAGTGTTAAGTTGACTTGGGGACATTCAGCAGTGGCAAAGTCCCAAGTTTGTCTGCTCCAGTTTGAAACCATGAGTGCTCTCTGGCCACGACTCTAGAACCAGCCTGTAAATGAGGTAACTAGAGTCAAATCTGTAACTTGGTTTCCAAAGATTGACTCATTACACTTGTCTTTCCCGATCTCTTTCCCCCCTGCCTTCCCACATTCCTTGGGAAACTGGAACCAAATTGAACACAGTATTAGTTTGCTGATCCTTAGGGCAGTTCCTTCATTAAGAGATCTTTACTGCATCTCAGGAGGATTACTCATCTGATGGGACAAAGTATAGGCTTATTAGTATGGTGTCTCAATACCACTCCACCTTCAGTCTGTGAAACTGGTAAAGGTGCTGTCCTTGCACTTGGGAGCTGCTGCTGGCATTGCTCCTTTGGTCAGGGATCACATCTGTCAACAGAACTACACTGTCCAGAAGTCTGCAGCACAAACATCCTAACATTTCTGGAACTAGCCTGCCTTTTAGCACTATTTCAGTGTCTCTCGTGGATAGGGATTTTCAGACAAACAATCAACCAGCAACCATATTACAAACCCCTGCTTCAGCAAGATGGTTTGATGCAGTGCTTATTCCATGGTCTGCATTCATATGGGGTGTGGTTTGACCATGGCTGGTTGAAACCAGTTTCAAACGCCGGCAGAAATGGAAGCAATGTAAGGTAGTTCCAGAAATTGCAGCAGGATGAATGTGAAGGAAACAAGCACTGTGTACAGTAGATCTGAATGCCAATAAATGTGAGGAAATAAAGTCATTCTTTTAAAAAACAAAATGCTAAAAATCACAAAAACCTGAAAGTCATTGCCCAAGGGAATCAGCTTGTAGTGCCAGAACCACATGTGGACTGTGAGCTGTTCAAGTCATGATTTTGTTTCATGACCAGCATAGAGCTGGCTCAGAACCCTAGATGTTAATTACCTCAAATAGAGGGAGGTTAAGTTTGGTGGCAGAGGGTCACTGCGAGCAGGCTGTGTGAGAAATCCAGCCCAGTCTCTCAGGGGTACTTCAGAGTAACTTGTTATCATCTGCCTGTAAAGTTTTCCTGGGCTCCGTTCAGTTCTCTTGATCTGCAGTGTGTGACTTGTGGTTCTTGGCCATGCAAGATTTTAGTGTACAGCTGGTTAGGGTTTGGAAGTCTGGGCACCTCTGCTTTATGGTGTCTTCCAGGAGTCAGCCTTAGTGTCAGTCCTAGGTGGTTCAAAAACCCAAACCATGAGGGAAAACCACCAACACCTGAGAGAACTTGTGATATTGGGAGTGTTGCTGTAGAGGTGCACTGGCAAACAATGCCTCATAAACCTAATGATGGGGAAGTAGTGTGAGTCTGGGTCACATCTAAACAAAAGCCCCAGATTCCAACTCCAGGGTGCCAAGGCATATTTGCAGGTTCAAGATACATGTACATAAACTGGTACATTTTAAATGGTGCTGCATTTAGAAATCTATTTGGTGTTGTCCTGCCTCAGCTCGACTGCAGATGTGCTCTGGTTGCTTCTCCAAAGAAAGGTGCAGGAAGCACTGGGCAAGGAACAGCTGAAGTGGATGCTTTGGAATAGATTCCTAATTGTTTGGGTAGGAGATGAAATTGCTTACAGCAGGAGGCAAAAGAGAACCTTTGCCTCCCTTAAAAAGTCTAAAGTTCAAATTTGGTTGTCTAATCTTCTACAGCCAGAGAACCCAGTTTTAAACACTGAGATTTACAGTAAATGAAAAAAGCTGTTTTATATTGACGTTAACTCCTACGTAATTGAGCTTTTATGGGGTCACAACTGCCTGGATGTTTGTACTTTTCCTGGAACAATTCTTTATTTGCCTAAATGAAGTGTAGAGAAGGCTGAGTGACCAGCTCTGGCAGGGTGTGCTTCTGGTTCAATTATAGCTCTGTTTATAGGGATATTTTTGCTTTGTCCCGTGCTAGGAACTACCTCTTTCCCTAACAGTCACTGCCATCACTCACCAGGCCCTGGGCATGTGTAGGAGCTCTGCTTCTGGTGGCTTCTCCCATGTGGAGAAATGCTCCTCTCTTGCCTGAGATCACAGACACAACAGTGGCTTTGTGTCATTGAGACTGTGAGTACCAGGTGCTCCCTGGTGCTTGCCCACCCATGCATCCTTATTCCCTAATCGTTGTGGGGTGCCATACTGCTCCTTGACCCCTTTCCAGTTGGTTCTTGGGTTTGAATGGCTTAAAAAATGAAATGGATAACAAAGCTAATTTGTCTTTCCCATTTCTGAAAGCGGCTTTTGGTGTTTTTGGTTCTTGTGGTGCACTTCATCTTTGGAGAAGGAATTTGTCTCCTGCTTGACTTTGAAGACAGCTCTGGGTAGGTTCTGGTGTCTCAGCTGAAGCCATTAATTGTGCTAGAAGCAATTTCCCCATATGTTTGGCAGCTCTGTCTTCACTTGGCAGCCCAGGATAAACAACCCTGTCTCCAAACCACACCATCCCAAAGCTCACTATGAATCTTGCTTCAGATGACAGGGCACCTCTGCGTAAGTAGAGCATCTGACTTCTGTTGTCCCTAGGAAGCTAGAATCTCAGTTGTCTTTTAACCAAGAGGCTGTTTTCTATTCCTTTTGTAATCCTTTCTTCTGTTGCTAACATCTGGATGAAATTCAAATGGGATTGTGAACTTGCTGGACTGTAGCCTGTGCACAACTCCTACTGGAAGCCCCTAGACTGCATTTTGTTCCCCCATAAATCATCAATATCTGTGACAAAAGGGAGTGCTCAGAAGTTCCTCAGATTGTAGTAAGAAGCATGAAAATTCTGGGAAGATTTTTTCCTTATATTCCACATCATTTTTTTCTTTGCCCCATTATCCATATCTATTTGAGATTCCTTTAATTATGACAGAGAATTTTTTGCCTGTGGTAGCAGCTACAAGTGGGAGTGGGACTTGCTTTTCCCAGTTTCCTATTGCAGAAATGTGGTGAAGGAAGGGACTTAACCTGAGGGCATCTAAGGGAGCTGCTAGGTGGGGTCAGGAGTCTTACTCTCAGCTCTTCTGCATCCCTCATCAGCACCCTCACCCAGGATCATTCTTTTTAGTTATCTGAAACTCAAGTAAATATTACACACAGAGCTACTCTTACAGAGCTATAAAACCTGTTGTCCAAATTGACTTAAAACAGGTTGAAACCAGAAAAAGCCTGTATTTTTTACTTACACAGAGAGGGCTGAGGTTTTCTGAGCTGGACAGATGTGACTAAGATAATCCTGAGTGTTTCAAGTACATTCTAGAGAAGTGGAAATACAGGAAGCAATTATTTTCACACAGTGGGTATTTTTTCAGCTTTCCATTGGAGGTCCATAATTTGTTCACTGATTAACTTGTATTAAAAATCAAAGTTTATAACATGGTTTATACTTGGTGAGATCAAGTGGTTGAAGTCTATGCAAAAGAAACCCAAGTGCACACAGTGAAGTTAGCAACCAGAAGGGTTTCTGTGTCTGCTGGCTTGTTTTGTGTCCTTGATTCAAAGGGAGACTGTATCCTTCAGGGATTTAAATGCACCTCCCTCTCTTTTGAGTAGAAACCATTGTAAATGAGGAGTATTTCTGTTAGTGCCTGTTAGCTATGAAGTGTCACCACTGTAGAATAGACCATCTTCAAAAGTCTGTGGACAGTAGGACTCAGACAAATGTTCATATAGTAAATGAACAGTGAAATTTTCCTGCAGCAAACTTGGCTCCAAGGCATCTCTTTGGCTTTCCCACAAGAAAGAGGTAGGGAAGGAGAAAAAGGGGGCAAGAAGAACCCCCTTGAGTTGGGGGCACATTGTAAAAGGAGGAAAAACATAAAAGCGATATGACAACAGTGAAGCTCTGTGGTGTGGTGGTGGAATTAGGAGTTGAATTGGTGTGCTGTGCTCCTGTAGCATTGCTGCCCTGTTGCAAGAGGCAAGCAGAGCAGGAATCATCGGTGTTGAATTCCTGGGTACCAAAACATGATGGACTTAAGGGGGATTTGTGCAAGGGGAGGGCAGAAGGCAGTTGAAGGGCCACACTGTCAATGCTAAAGCAAGGTATGTGCAAATTGTGGTTCTGATTGCAAATCAGAGTACAATCAAATTCAGAAGGAGACCACACGAAAGAGTTAACGAGCATTGGTCATGCCTGGGCAGCTCAGTGTAGATGCAATCTGGACACTGAATACCAGGAAGAACCAGCAAGGAAGCAAGGTCTGGCTGTACTGACCCTGCTCCATCTCTGCCTACTGTGTTGAAGATGGAATATGGGGCAAGATGGGCCTGCAGTGTTAGAATGACTCTAGTGTTCCTCTTGCATTTCCTGGCCCACAGCTTGTCCTCCTTTACAGGATTTCCATGTTCCTAGCATAGTGGGAACTTCCAGGGTGGCCTATTGTGTAGCTGGTGAATTCATAATATCCACTGGATAAACATCTACAGCATCTTGTCAAATGAGGCTGCAGTAAGCAACTGCAGAATATCCGCTGTCATTTGTGGTTGAGGGATTGAGGGTTCTGCTTTTGCTTCTTGTCCTGCAGAGTGTCCACACATGGGACACTTGAGCAAGTCTTAATGCTGATTTTCATTTTTGCTTGCAACTGGCTAAAAAGGTGTGTGTCATCAAGCATGCAAGTTCACATGCCAGCTCTGCCTCTGTTGTCTGTTTATCCTGAGGGTTCATTAATCTTTCTTGTCAGAAATATCTTTGTGTGTGCCTGATGCCCTGAATAGCTATGTTAGGCTGTTTCAAAGGTGATCCTCCTGCCTGCTGGCTTTGCTTTGGTTTGGTATGATAAATGCTTGATTTTTTTCCCCTCCTCCTCCTTCTGCATGGTGCATTTGACTGTCAGCATTCCTTTGCCTTTATCTGTGCGCTCTTTAGGATGTCCATATAAAGTTGCTAAATGGAATTTTTATTGGTCAGCTTGGCTTAATAATCAAACAGTTTCCAGGCTGGTTCTGTCTAGTGCTGTGTGAATCCATTCTGAGAAAGAGGACTCTTCGTTGGGTTTTTTTTGGGGTTTTTTTCCCCCTTTTCCACAGACTTTCGTTGGGGATATTGCTTATTCAAAGGTTAGGGTTTAATTAATTTCTGGAAAGGCTATTTTGTTAGATTAAGTAAGGCCTGAGTCGTATCAGCCTGGAACATCAGCATCCTAGTTTGAAGTTAGTGTATTGTATTGGTGCATTGTGCAGAAAACCACAAAATGCATAGTGCAAGTGGCCCTTGAAATGTAACACTAAAACAAAGAAAAGCAAGCAGGATATTGTGGTTGTGTAGTAAATAATATCTTAAAATGTAACTCTGAGCTTGAAACGGTGATATTCTTTTGTACTCGGAAATTACTTAAAATTTCTGATGGCTGTCTAAATTCCATGGAAATCAGTAAACTGTTAAACTTGCACCTTTTGAGCAGGTGAAATCATTCCTGTGTTGAACTAAATTATTTTTCATCTGCAGTAAGTTGTTGAGTTTCAATTCTACTGTCCCCACACTAAGTGATCATGGCCACATTTAATGTGTGTTAATTATCAAAGACAATGCAAGTTAAAAAAGTAAGCAGTCTGTAAATCCTCCTTCAGATAGGTGGAATTGCTTCATGAATTATGAACCAGGAACTCTCTGGACCTGGGTGGTTACTACTTTACTGGGTACTACTTTGTTTGTAAAGTGAGTTGCGCAAACTCTAGCCTAGGAGGAGATTACATAAATTTGCTGTTGCCCAGAAAATGTGTGTTTAAAATAGAAATTACAGTACATCATCACTTACCCGGGTTTTTATTGGTGCCCCTGAAGCTTTCAATGAAGTTGGGAGACAAATTGCATGTCAGGAATGTGCTGTGGTTTTCTAGATATTTATTAGTGTCCTGTTCTCTGCCTGAGCTAGGGGAAGAAGGGTTGTGGTGAGTGAGGGGTGCACTGGGTCCCACAGACCTGCAGGAGGCTCCTGCAGCATCAGCTGTGCAGGGGATTGCTTGCAAAGTGTCCCCTTCATTTCAGGTGGTGACAGAGGTGCTTTAGGTGCCCCTATGCATGTGTGCAGTATTACACCTGACCAGAGACCAGGCTCATCACTGACTTTAAATGGATCTCAAACCTGTGTTGTGGTGCAGCTGTGGCCAGTGTTGCGAGCGTGGTAGAAAAAGGGTTTCAACAAGTTACCAGCCTTTAGTCTTACCATCCTGCTGAAGGGAACAGAACTAAAACAGCACTGCTGCTCTCCACTGCCATAATTGTTTTTTCAGGCTCTTTCTTCCATCTGAGCCCAGTGGATGTTGAACTCTTGTCAGCTGAGAACAAGATACTTACCCTGGGCTATTCAATCAAATCACTGCAGAGTCTTACCATTGGTATCCTCTGCCCCTGTCTGCAGCTTTACCACCACGTACTGACTTGGAAAGTTGTAGTTTGACCTCTATTAATCTGTATTTCCATCTGAGACAGATGGAAAAACTCAGTATGGGGGAACTCTGTATTCCAGCTTATGTTTTGGGCTTAGCTGGTTGTAGTCTGACTTGGGAACTGGAAATGGAGATTTAGTCACACTTACAGACATGTTTCTTTACAGATTTGGATACCTGACTAAGAACGATCTGTTACTGATTTAGTTTTAGCAGAAAACTGTCAGGGTGTGCCTGCAAGTGCTGGTGAGTCAGCAATGCAGGATTCAGAAATTATCTGGGTATCAGAGCCTCATGTGACTCCTTTGCCCTCTGATGCCAGGGGGAGTTCAGCTTTCTTCAGGTTAGATTTTGCTATTAGTTGCTTTATTTTACAAAGGAATTTTGTTTTCCAGCATCCAAGTGGTCATTCTTCGGAGCCTTTTTTCTCTGCAGTAATAATTGCAAGGCTGAGATTGTAATTCACCATTTCAGGAGTTTTGCTGGTAGCGATGGTGGAAAATATAAGGTGAACAAGGTTTGGAAGGTATTTTTCAAGGAAAAAGTATAATCCAAGCAATTTGGTGCTATAAAAGTACAAGTATCTGAATGCTGTCCATGCTAATAAATTCTGGATACCATAAGCCACAAAGCAATGAATTTGCTGGAAAGCTTTAAGAAGAATAAATTAAAAACCACTACCAGAAGATGGATATATAAGGGAACTTTGAGGAATTGGGACCAAATTCTCACTGACGGAGTTTCACAGAGAGGGAAAAACCCCTCATGTTTTCTGAAACTTGTCTGGGAGCAGTCTTGTTTGATAATCATGTAGCAACTCAAGTTAAACATTCAGAGTTCAAGGGGAAAGCAGTTAGCATAAAATACCACTTTGATTGAGGCTTTTCGTGGCATAAACTGCGTTCCAAGGCTTCCATCAGATGACCCACATATCTTTCATCAAAGCATTTTATTTCCTCTTTGGCTTTCTGTTTAATATTAACTCTGTCTACACTGCAGTTTCTTTTCCACTGGTCTGCAGGATCTGTTTCTGGCTCCCTCCAAGGTGAATCACTCCTGTCAGGTGGAGGTGTGTGGTGCCACTGCCTGTCAGGCTGCAGTTCTGTCCCTATCCCATGCAAGGTGTCAGAGATGGCACGCTGCAGAGTTTTTGAGTGCTTGATGCTAGTTTCAAAGGAGCATGGATGATGTTTTTATGCCCATTATTTTCTTTTGTCCCATTGTAACTGCAGATAAGCAGATTAGGCTGACCAAAGAGTGGATCAGTGCACAAGGGTGTCCCAGAAACCTGCTCATTGCTGAGATATTTGCTGAATGGCTGACAATGCTTCTGGTTTGATCATTGCCTTCCCCCATAGCACAGCTCATACCACTACATTTTGCTTTCCCTGTTAGCCCTGAGTACAGTCACAGATGTATTTTACTGCCTCTTTCTCTCAAAACTTAAGTTAATTTTCTGTAATGATTAATTAGCCTCATATTTGCATGGGAATGAGCTGTAAGTGCAAGAGATGCTTGGCTGTGTAAATGGGTCCAAGATGATGCATTGTATCACTCTGTAGCTGGTGGAGTGTATCTCCATGCTTAACCATTGAACAGCCAATTCATACAACACAAATAAACGTGCACAGCACATACAAGTACGTGGTACAGCAGATGTGGTACTTAGGGATGTGTTTTAGTGCTGGACTTGGCATTCCTAGGCTAATGACTGGGCTTGATAGTCTTAAGGGTCTTTTCTATGATTCTGGGAGAAAACCCATTTTTTTTAACCTAACCTTGGTATTTTTAATGCTAATATAATAGTATTTATTATGTACCTATCTCTAAAATTTGCCAGGCGATCAATATCAACATCTGTCACTGGGAACATTAGAAAGTCTTGTGAGTTAAAGTGTGGAAGACCTCCATTTCAGGACTGTGGTCTACAAAATGCACTTTTGTTGTCCAGCAGTCTTCAAAGGCAGGTCACTGTTGTGCTTTTGTTTTACTTATGTGCCAAGAGATGGGTAAAGATCTGTGCGTGTTTCCATGCTTACTTTGGTACTTCACATGGTTTATTCCCTGCTCTCCCCATGCCCTAGGTTACTTGCTGGATCCAAGGGTCATTTCCTGTTTGCAGAACTCCTACTAACATCAGTAGGACTGTTGTGCAAACATTTGGGGCTGCAGTATGGCCTCCCTTGTCCTTCCTTTTTTTTTCTTTTCCTGTCTGCCAGCCAGCTGAATAAGCACAATTATCTCTGTGCTCTGTGGTTATGGTCTGTACTCACACGGGTGGGATTCTCAAAGAGTGGTCTGCCTTTCTGACACATCTGCTGTCACAAGTCTTCCATTTCTAAATCCAGATCCAAAAATATAGCATTTTTGTCTCTGCCGGTAGAATCTGCTTAGAGGGAGATATATCTGCTTTGCAGTTTTCTGCAGGGCTATTTCTGCAGAGATACTGGTTGAGCCAGAAAATCCAAACTGATCTCCTCCTTGGTGCCTGCCTTGTCATACTCTGTGCATTTTTTCAGGAAAAGGGAGGATAGCAAGATGAACAAGAAAAGCTAGCTGTAAGGTACACATATGCTCCATTAATCCTAATGATCCTATCCTGCCTTGGTACTGGTTGCAGGTTTATTGTAAAGACTTGGTGTAGTACAGAGAGCTTTTGTACTGTCTTAGTCATTTCTGTGCGTAAGGTATTGAGGCATCAGTCTCCTTTGTCTGCTGTCAGCCTCGGAGAGATGTTATTTCATAAACCAGTTAGCTGAATTCTGTGGAATTGACTAAATTCCTTATGTGAGGGGGATGGTGGGGTGGTGGAGTGTGAATTCCCTTCCTGGAACTGGTCCTTGCACGTGCTGTAATACCCTTTGCTGCCTCCACGTGCATCTGAAGGAATATTTATGCCCTTGGCAGCAACTTTCCAGGCCTGATGAAACAAATTCTGGTTTTGTGGTTCACCGAAACACCTTTCAGGCCTGACTGCTCCCTGAAGAAGGCAAGGCTTTCCCCAGTTGCCATCCTCTGCAGAATCGTTCCTGGACCTGTTGTGCCAGTGCCTCTTCAACAGCCATTGCTTTGGCAGAGTTGCTTTAGCAGAAGGGACAGACAAAGGCAGAGTTATTACAAGCATGGGGGGACAACTGCCTCAGACACCCTGGTGACTTTGTGGAGAGTGGCCAGAGAACCGTAGCAGCCCTGGGGGACAACTATAATTGATGCCCTAATGGAGAGCTTGTAGCTGCCAAAAGGCAAACCTTCCCCTCAGATTTCTGCTGTGCTTTAATGCCTATCGATTACTGGGGCAAATGCATTATGTTAGCAAAAATAAGCTTTCCCTGATCAAACGTATGCTTTATCAGCCACATAAATGCCAGCATGACTCTCTCATTGCTACAACATATTAAACACCTTGGAAATGTTTCCTTAAACTCTAGGTCAGTCTTATGAAATCCGTCTACTTGAGAATAGGAAATTGGGAGAGTTTCAAGATTTAAACACAAAATATGTAAAGGTAAGGAGAAATATAGATTTCTTTTCTTCCTGCTACTACATACAGCCTTTAATGAAGGGCCTGACCTTGCTCCCACTGAGACAATGGAAAGCACTTTGCCTTTGTATTTAATGAGAGCAGGGGTGATGGAGTTGTTGAGTGCTAGTTTCACGGGACTATGCACCCTGGCTTTGCAAGGCTTCAGGGGAACCTTTATTCTGTTCGTGATCATGACCCTAGAGTTTCACTATGAATATTGGGTTCGGGGGAATCCCAAAGTTCAGTGGTGAACATGGTCAGAGCTGTGGAGAGGCAGATTGTCTCCCTGCTGAATCGCAGCAACATGCCTGGGTTGTTACGTGACAAATGGAGGGCCCAGGTGTTGACATTGTTCTGCCAGGCAGATTCTGCATAGCTCCAGTTTACTTTGGTAATGGGCGTAATGATGAACATACAGAACTTGATCATTTGGTTTGGGGGATTTTTTCCTGTTGTTTCCTCCACTTCCAAAACAGTTCAAATTCAAAAACTTTGGTCTGGACCCTGGTTCTGGATCCAACCTTCAATTCTTGGCTGTTCTGCCTCAGGATTTCCTTTGTGAAGTGGGAACTAGTTGCAAAATTTGGATTCCAATTTGGATTTCAAATGTTCTCCAAGTTTAGGCTGTTTCCTATTTGTCCTTTAGCCCATTTCAGGTAGTATGCGGATTCTAATTTTGCAGGGTTCCCACTGTGGCTTGTTTGCATCTTGAAGCTAGGGTTTGATTGGGGCATTTCTCAGGTTCACTGGCAAAAATTGCTCACTCATTTGGTACAGAAGTCCCCAGCAAGAGTATAGGCTTGAGAAACTGGGATGTTAGGGGCCATAAACTCATGTAAGTGTAGCACTCTGAGTATACAAAAGGATGTGTTAGTTAGGAGTACTTAGGACTTGTCTGCCCTGGGGATTGCCTTTATTCCAGCCTTTTTTCTGCAGTTATTAGCATGGCTGCACCATTGCAGACCAGCCTGCTGTTATAGACACTCTCCCACTCCACCTACCCTTGTTTAAGTACTCTGGGGCAAATCCAATGACTGGCTCTTAATGGCTGGAATTAAGTTTAATTCCCACTGACAAGGTGTCTGGACATGTCAGCTCCACTGGTGCAGGGACAGGTGAGCTGGCTTCCACATTTGCAAATCAGGATGGGATATACTGGGGTTGGGACATGGTATAGACTCATTAAATATTACCCCCATATGAGCCTTTTTGGGTGTTGAGGCAGTATAGTGATATTTACATGCCATGACACCTATGATTAGGTGGACATTGCTATAGTGCTTCCAGAGTGAATCCCAGAAAGCTGTACAGGGCTGTGTTACTCCTGTAAGATGTGCCCTGTGAAGGGGGAAGTGTATTTCTTTCTCAGGGGTCCCTTAGGATTTTGATACACATGGTGATGGGTCTCTTAGGTGGACCCTTCTACTCTCCTCATGAATGGGAGTGAGAAACATAACAGATCAGCTTTTGCTTCTACTCTGGAAAACCAAACTCATCCTGAGAGAGGATTCTGGGTCACATTGTTGATATTGCTGTCTTTTTTTAACAGAGCATAATTCGTGTGGTTTTCCACGACCGCCGCCTGCAGTACACAGAGCATCAGCAGCTCGAGGGCTGGAGGTGGAGCCGTCCTGGGGACCGCATCCTCGATATAGGTGAGGCTATTTCATTGTGGCACCTCTGCAGTGCTGGGGACATGAGTGCTGTACAAAGTGTTTGCCTGTGTGTTTAGGGTTTTTATGAATCCTGTGTGTCTTTGGGAGGGAAGGAGATGTAGCACTATAGGTCCCAAGTAGAGATGTCTCTGGTGGCTTCGCTTTCACATGCGTCTTGTGATTGTATGGAAATGCTTTCTCTTCTTCAATTTAATATTTTTAAAATTTTAGGGGTTTTCTTCTACAGATATCCCGCTGTCAGTTGGTATCTTGGATCCCAGGGCTAGCCCAACCCAGTTGAACACTGTTGAATTTCTCTGGGATCCATCAAAGAGAGCTTCAGCATTCATTCAGGTAAGAGATAAGTCATATTTCTGTGGTAAATACAGTGGTTAGATACATTTCAAAGACTTGGGGAGTCAAAATAGCCAGGACATGAACAAGAGAGAAGGATGTTAATAATAATTACTACCTTATGTAACAATCATGTGTAATTAATTTATAGGATACTCACTAAATCAATTTGCTGGCTACTTGTTAATGTTGGAGTACTACCTGCAGGATTTTCTTTAAAAAATACTCAGACACTGGTGTTGCTTTCTAAGCATAGGTTTTGTCTTGAGGAAACTGTTCATAACCTGTTAGTTTTGCTTGCTTTCCTCTTTCATGACTATTTCTTATTCTGAGCATCAGCTGTTTTTAATCTGAATGAGGCATTTACTTAAATCAAAGGATGCTTTTCCTGATGCCCTGTTTCTTTCTGAGCTGCTTGTTCTCCTGATTTTGTTCAAAGGCGCAGAAATTAAAACACATGAACTCTTTTGTGTCTCTTAATTTTTTGTGAGGAGCCAAAACCTCATGTTCAGGCAGTATCTGAAATTCAGATTTGCACAGGTTCCAGCTGTTTCCAGAGATGAGCACAGCTTCTGTTTTGCCAGGTACATTGCATCAGCACAGAGTTTACTCCACGGAAACATGGAGGAGAGAAAGGGGTGCCCTTCCGGGTGCAAATCGACACCTTTAAGCAGAATGAAAATGGTGAATACACGGAACACTTGCATTCTGCAAGCTGCCAGATCAAAGTGTTCAAGGTATGAGGTAGTTTTGGCTTTGTCATCAACTACATTAAGGCACAGGAGCATGCAAAGATTCCAGATGGTGTAGGAACTATGCAAATACTGGAGTAAAAGAACAAACTTTTAACTGGGTATGCTTAAGATCTTAAACAGGACTCCTGTGCACAAGGTGGCATAAACACTGACCTACACAGCAATTCTAGTTGAAGTGTTGCACAAGACTTGTGCCCAGTCTGTTGTGCCTCAAACACTACAAAAATACTGAGATATTTAGGGTGTCCATTGTGTTTTGATACTCGTAGGCAATCAGGACATTAGGGCATCTCCAGTTTCTCTGATTGAGTCCTCCACGAGCAATAAAATTCTATCATGGAGATCTTAAATACGTTTTTGTTGTTGTTGCAGCAGAGTTTGTCTCTGTGAAACCTGGAGGAGAAAAAGATCCAGAGAGAAAGCATCTCTGAGGCTCCTAATCTGGTCATGGCAGACCTGTAGCTATTTAACAACAGACTCTCCATAGGCCTCTTTTCTCAAAGGATCTGCTGCTCCAGTTTTGTTCCTGTTAGCACTGTCTTTCCTGTTTCTGGAAAGATGGTACAAATGCCAGTTGAGGTGGATAACTTATGGACTGAAATAGTTGGAATCGCATCTCAGGACTGTGGTCAGCCTGTTTTAGAATTGCAGTAGGCGTTAGTGGTGGATGTACAGAAGCAGTAGGGATGCTTGAGTAATTCTTTTGTCTACAAAATGCAGATCTGGTCTTGTTTCATATGTAGAATTCCCGTAAATCTTAAGGAGGCTTTTGTGAACAGATTAGATAAATCTGTTGGCCTCTGTCTCCAAACTTGTAATACTTGGCATAAGGGAGAGCCTGTGCTTGTACTTATAGCCTAAAGGAGCAGACAGAAAACAGAAGACTGACAGGGAAAAAATGGAAAAGAAGACCACCCAAGAGAAGGAGAAGTATCAGCCTTCCTACGAGACAACTATTCTCACAGAGGTAAAGTTTTAGACACATCATACTACATCAAGTTGGGAGATAAATTTAAAAGAAAACAGCATCTGAGCCCTGGAGAGTGTCTTGTGGAGACATGTATGCTCAGATCTGAGTGAAACTGAGAGTGGAGTGAAATTATAAAATGACTCACTGTTAAAATGTATGAAATATGCCCAAGTTTCCTATGTTTTGGGGTATAAACTAACCCTTAGCAGCTTGGCTTTAAGAAAAAAACCAAACAAACGACTTTCTCATTTTTCACTGTGCTCCTGGGCACTTGTCATGCCCCTCAGGTGCCAGTTGTATGAAAATACAGTTGTCTGTATTCTTTTCAGAAGTGCTTGGCAAAAGCTCATGTTAGAGTTGGGGCACTTGAGCAGAATAATAGACTGTCTGATTAAATTATTAATCTGTTTTTCTGAGACTGTGCCTATGAAGCTGCTGTTACATGGAAAAATCTGAGAAGATTCCAGGTTGTACTCTAGGAATATCTTGTGTCTTATATTCTGATGCATCTAGTGTAGGGTTGTATGTGTTTCTGCCCCTCCCTGTCATTGCTAAGATGTTTATATAAACTTACCATAGGCTTCAGAATTAGTCAGCAACAGGACTCAAGAAA
This sequence comes from Eopsaltria australis, assembly GCA_034509425.1. Taxonomy (NCBI): domain Eukaryota; kingdom Metazoa; phylum Chordata; class Aves; order Passeriformes; family Petroicidae; genus Eopsaltria; species Eopsaltria australis. The sequence continues at coordinate 982,870 of JAVTVJ010000067.1, read as the reverse complement.
GGGATTTAAAAGTGTTGTTCAGTCTCCCTATGGGAATGACTTGTTGTTTGATTTAGTTCTTACTGTTTTTTTGGAGCAGCTTGCTGGACTTCCAAAAATGATGTTAATTATTCTTAATTTAAATCAACTTCCTGTTTGTGAGATCCAGTCTCTCCCACTCAATTTTCCTCATGTTGCCAGGAGCAACCAGCATGTTTTCTGATTGACAGACCTAATTCTACTGAGTTGGCAGATCCCAGACTCTCCCTATGAGCTCTGATGCACTTTGACATATTGCGTGGGGAAATGTGGGTTGCCAAAGAGTTAAATATTTGCCAGTGCTTGTGGAGATGATAAAATATTTGCTAGTGTTTGTGGAGATGATAAAGCTCCAAAGCTACACTTGCTGTCTTTTTTTATCATTGCAAACAAGGCCATTACAGAGCATTTTCTTGAGCTCTTGGTGGTGGTGGGTTCAACAGGGCTAGATTTCTCCTGCTGATTACTGTGGCTTAAATTCAGAACAGAGTCATCAATTCTAGCTGGGTTACTCTGGTTTTACACTATTGTCATGGAATGTGGAGTCTGACCTATATTTTTGAAGGCTTTTTGTAGCTTTGTGTCTGTCTATCTTAAATTTTCTCCATTTAGTACCCAATTATGACCCGAGCTGTTTGACTGATGGCCAGGGGTTTCAGCAGGCTGGTTCAAATTCTGCTCTTTTGCTGGTATAAACCCGAAGCAATGCCACTGGAGCATTTTTGTCACTCTTGCCTGGATTTAATTAGGGATTTATAATTGAGACCAGGGGTATTTCTGTATCATTGCTGCCTTCAGTCTGAGTTGACTTACTGGCGTTGCTCTGACTTACAGCTGTGCACACTTTGGCCCAGTGTTATTTGGGGACAGGCTTTGTGAAATGGGAGAAAGAAATGTGGAATGCACAACTGGAATCAATCTGGCCCCCTGACAGCCCGCTTGGAGAGCAGTGTAGAAAATCCATGGCCCATCTCCTCCTCCCAGCAGGAGCGATGAGCTGAAGTCAGTGGCGTGGCAACAGCATGAATGTGGTATTAGAGGAGAATCGAATCCTTTATTTCCATCCTTATGAAAGTTTCCCCGCTGCCTTTCTTCCAACAGTGCTCTCCCTGGCCAGATGTGCCTTATCAAATGAACAATGCTCCATCTCCAAGCTACAACAGCTCTCCCAACAGCTTCAACCTCGGAGATGGGTATGTAACAAATACATGCTTTATCTTTCCTGTTGATATGGGAGCCTTTGTGTGTCCATGGATTTCATACCCTGGAAGATGATATTAAGGACCCTTCCCTTTCTGGAAAGGAGAAAGTATTTCCCAAAAGCCTTTAAGACCTTCCATGCAGGAATTCCCTGTAATGCAGAGTACTGTTTGTGTGTGCAGTGTCTATGTGGTGGCTGGAAGGTGTGAGCATCAGAGGGGCCTCCTGGTGAGAACACACCATGCCCTGTGCCAGCAATCCCCAGTATATTCTCACAAGTGTGTTAGAGGCTTTCAGCACCTCTTCAGAGTTGGTATTTCTTCCTTACTTTCTGTCTTGAGGTAGTTTGGGGTGCTGGATTCCCAGGTGAATGAGATGTAAAGAAATCCTGTTTGGGGCAAAATAGCCTGGGTTTTGAGAAGCCATTTCAGAACAAAGGACTAATAAAGGCATGTTAATTCATGAAATAGCCATCATAAAGATATAGCTCTAGTGATCCTGGAACGGTCAAGATGATTAACTGGTGTCAGAAAAGTACAGCAGCATCCCTCAGTACTTATGCCCCTCCCTGCTACATACTTTCCCCTAAGAATTTGGCAATTTTGGTAGGACTCTGCCACCCTATTGCCTTTCCACACAACTTAATTACCAATCCATGTTGTATCACTAATTTTCAATTAATAACCTCAACCTATGAAAAAGGACAAACACTGAAATTACAAAATTTTGTGTTAGCAGAGAAATCTGCTGAGCATTATCTTCCTTTGGTAAAATCCCTGACATGTTTAGGAGTCCTGTCTGTGTTTGGGAGAATTTGGTAGAAACGTGATTTTGCATGATTTATGGCACTTGACTATGTTTACGATAACACCAGGATTGTATTTTAAGGTCCTTTATTCAATTTCTGTAAAGAATTATTATGGATTTATTTAGGATATTTCTGGCTCATAAATGTTTTGAGTTCAACCATCCTGTAGGTTACAATTTTCTTGCTTAGATGGTGTCACATTAGTGAGTCACCCATATGGAAAAGCTTGATTTGAGGTCAGTGAACCTGAATTCTTCTCTCAGTCTTGAGGAGGACCTCAACTGGCCAGCAAAAGACTCAGGCAGAGAGGGTTTTTTTTATTCTTCCAAATTTTGAACACCTTTTTAGAAATCTGATAGAGGAAAAAAAGCCAAGTTGGATGTAACTTGTGAAAGTTGAGTCAAATAGAGGAGGGGGAAGAGGTTGGACACTGCAATGTAAAATTTAAAATAATGTGTGTTTTTTTCTCTTCCAACTTAATGTAATTTCTTTTAGCAACAGTTCTCCAACCCACCAAATGGAGCTCCTGCCTCCCAGCAATGATGTAAGTACTTGAGATCATGTTAATGTGGTGCTTTTCTCTTTTAGGACACTGGTGAACAGTTCATTTCAAGACCTTCTTATTCTTTTTGCAATGTAGCATCTCCTTCCTTCTGCTTCTATTCAAGATGCCCAGCAGTGGCTTCATCGTAATAGGTTCTCTCCATTCTGTAGACTCTTCTCAAGTTTTTCGGGTGAGTTTAAACAGTCCAATTACTTTGGTTTTTTTCTCTTCTGTAAGTGAAGCTCATGTAGCCTCTGCTGCTGGCCACTTTTGATGGGACCCCTGGTCTGATCCAGTGTGGTTATTCTTTTGTTCTTAGATTAGTTACCATATGTCAAAACAGTTTGTAGACATACAGAGTGAGTAGAAATGGAAGAAAATAAATTAAGATGGAAGGGACTTCCTCAGTTCATTAAGTACAACCTTGAAGCAAGTCCAGGGCCTGGTGCAGTTGCCTTTGAATATCTCCAAGGTTGGAAATTCCACAGTGTCTATAAACAACCTCTTCAAATATTTAACTATTCTGACAGTGAGAATGTTTTTTCTTATATCTAATCAGCATTTCGTCCTCTGTCTGCTGCCTCTCATCCTGTCCCTGTGCACATTTAAGAAGCATCTGGCACTTTCACTGTACCCTCCCATTAAATAGTTGTACACACCAGTAAGATGGTGGAAGGGACAGTTGTTAGAGGTGTTGAAACCATGAGGAGACTCTGACTTGCAGCATGGTGAAATAACTCAGTGAACGTGACAGTTACAGAAAACTGGGTCATTTAATGGCCAGTGTGAAATATCCAGCTTGTTTTTGAGTTGGCTGGAGTATTTTCCAGTGCAGCACTGTTCTTTTGGCAGCTTCCAGCTTTCTGTTTCACAATGATTGAAGTGCACACCTCTCTGAATTTGCAACTTCTCTGTGTAAATCCAGCTGGTTTAACTTTGTGGATTCTCTACCCCCTCTACCCTTGCCCTTATCTGCTGTCCATACATACTATTTGAAGCTAAGATTTGCTTAACTTCTGAAGAAAAATAAATTTGAAATATGTAGGTGCCGACTTACTGAAGATGTCCAAAGAAGACTTTGTTCAAATCTGTGGGCCTGCTGATGGAATTCGGCTCTTTAATGCAATTAAAGGAAGGTTTGTACTATTTCCTTCCTATTTTTTTGTTATGATAGCATCCCTTGATAATTTCAGTGTTAACTAGAAGTTAATCACGGAGCTGTAGCATTTAGATTTTCTTTTAATACTCCAGAGGTTCTCTCAGGGACTAGAGATCACAGTGATATTCAAATCCAAGCACAGCTCAGAAACGTTGCCAAAACGAAGCAGCATGATGTGGCTCTCTAGTGGTTTATTTGATACCAGCTGATAGCTTACATCCATTTCATGGGAGACACAGCCTGCAGTACCCTATGCTACATCTCCATCAGAGGTAACACACAATAAAAAAACAGCCCCCTGGAGCCTCAAATGACTCTTAAAATTACTTTAATTGCAATAACCTCATAAATTCTACAGCTGAGCAGGATTTAAATCAGTAGAGGCAGGTATGATGAACTGCTTATCAAATGCTGTAAACTGTTTATTCTTGCCTGATCCTGAAAAGATTAAGATGGTCTGCATCACCTCCCTGGGGGTCTCTTGCTGGACATTCTAAGCCAGCATCAAGACTGTCCCTTAGTTGGTTATTTATGCACAGCCTGAATGATTCCATCTCTTACTGTTTGATAGCTGACTTGGAACTATTTCAGATCTGCTAAATAACTTACTACTGTTTTTGATTAATCCATAGAAATGTAAGGCCCAAGATGACAATTTATGTCTGTCAAGAACCAGAGCAAAACAGGTCCCATCTCCACCAAAAACGAGAAAATGGAGATGGCAGTCTTTGTGGTAAGTTCTGATGTGTAGTCTTTGTTAAACACTGACCTGGTGAGAATGGTGCTTTCTGCCTGAGCTCCTGTGTTGGGACAGCTTGGTGTCTGTCCTTAGTGATTGGAGGGATCCTCTTTATCCCAGTTTTGCCACTTTGGTTATGGTTTCATGGCTACAGATTCCAGATGGCACTGCCTGCTTGGGGGACAGACCCAGCTCACAAGTTATCTGCAGAATACCACAGCAAAATGGGTTTAGTTCTTGGTAGGGACAATAGCATTAAAAACCACCCTTCCATCCACAGTTTTCTTTAGATTATGTCTTGTTGGAAAAAATTCAGGGAGGTGGAAGGTCAGTAGGTCTTAAAGTGAGATTCTAATTTTTGAAAGTTCAAAGCTTTTAGGAACTTGTCATCCTTCATGACACAATGTACAATCAAATGAGAATAGAGATTGTCCTTAAGTCTTGGACTTAGTAATAAACAGGAACAGCTTTCCTCCCTGGTAGCTATAGTTTGGATTGGATTTCTAAGACAATATTGTCATCCATGTTGTTACCTTATACATTGTATGTTTTAGTTTGTGCCTATGGGATCAGTGGATGGATTCTGCTTTTGTGTGACGTACCATGCGTTTTACTATTTGATTGAATTTTTTTTTTTAACTTCAAAATCAGTAAAAGTAGATTATCCAAAAATACTAACAGCTTTATGAGAAGGCTATTTTAGTGACCCATGATGCAAGTTGTGATTAGTCCCCGTGTTTTCCTCTGAGTAAAAGTTGATGTGTACTTTGATTGCCTTCTGTGTAGTAGAAGTGAGTATTTTTCTGCAAATCATCAAGCCAGGTATTTGGGGGAGGCTTTAAAATACTAAAGCTTGTTTATTCCATTTGAACCTTCACCTTAAAGCCAGTTGGTTGTTGATGCTGAGCATCTTGGTGCCATCTGTATTTGCTGTTCTGTGACAGCTTCCCACTCGTTGCAGTGTATCATGCAATCTTCTTAGAAGAACTGACCACGCTGGAGTTGATGGAGAAGATTGCAAACTTGTACAGCATTTCTCCACAGCAGATAAATCGGATCTACCGGCAGGGACCCACAGGGATCCACGTATTAGTGAGCAATGAGGTAAGGGGGAAAAAGGGGATTACATCTTTGTCAGAGATGTAACAGTTGTCTGACTTCTTGAAGCTAGAATGAACTTTCAAATTATGGAATGCATCTTCAAAGGAGAGCTCTAAAGTCATTAATCCCAACAAGTTAAAGTAAATACATGGAGCGAATGAATCAATCAGCCATGCACAGCATTGATTTTGGTGTGTTTTCAAGACTTTTGCTTTGTAAAAGATGTTGGGGTTCTTGTTCATTTTTTTTAAGCAAAACAAAACACAACACAACAAAAGTGATCATTTATTGCTCTCTACAACTACTTCAAAAGAGGGTGTGGCAATGTGGGGCTCAGTCTCTTCCCCCAAGTAACAAGTGTCAGGATGAGTGGAAATGGCCTCAAGTTGTGCCAGGGAAAGTTTAGATTGGGTATTAGGAAAAATTTGTTTATTGAAAGGGTTATCAAGCATTGGAACAGGCTGCTCAGGGAAGTGGTTGAGTCACCATCCCTGGGGGTGTTTAAAAGTCATGTAACTGTGGCACTTGGGGACATGGTTTAGTGTTGGACTTCCTGGTGCTAGGTCAGTGTTTGTGCATGATGATCTTAGAGGTTTTTTCCAACCTAAATGATTCTATGAATTTCTTTTCATTTTGGCTACTTACACAAATTTTGAAGTGAGGATCTAAAGTAAGAACTTTTAAAATTAAATAGGTAGGGTGCCCAAAGAAGGTAGGTTTTAAAATCTGTAGGGCAATTAATTTTATATCTTGGCCCATGATTCCAGGCACTGGATCTGTCACTATATGCACACTATAATTTATGGACCTCTGCTACTGTTTGTGTCCCATTATATGATGCCTTAATTTAGTCCATTCCATTAACTTGCAGGTTAATAGTGACTTGCCCTTCTTCCTCTTTTGCCCCTACTAAATTACTTACTCATTCATGCACCAGAATCACTTAAGGAGCTTCATTTATAAGAAGCATTGTTAAAACAAATGAAGCAGAGCATAGGTCTCAACTGGAGCCTAAATTGAAGGCTGTAATGCTTATTCCTGAAGTCTCCTTGCTATTCCAGCCTGATTAAATCTAAAACTTTGATGCTTTATGGATGCAAAGTGCTTGGAGGCAACTCTTGGTAGGGGAATTGCATGAACCAGCCTGGATATAAGGCTTTAAGTATTTGTTTAAGTCAATTATTAACAAGGTCTATTGCTTTTCTAATATTTTTTCTTGTTCTAGTACTATAGTGGCAAGAGTGTGGCACTCTGTGAATGTACTTCATGCATCATTAGGCAAAGACACACAAACTGGCCAGAGAAATTTGATTTGAAGGAGTAGAGACTGAATGTTAAATCCAAAAGAGTATAGGAAGATCAGTCTGAGTTGAAAAAGGTATTTTGATGTGAGAACTTACAGCTGAAAAATGCACTACTTGAATGACATTCAGTAGCTAGGAGAAGGCTTTTTCACAGAGCTGGATTTCATGAGCTGATCAGAGAGGTTCTGATCACACCTCCCTTCTCTGAAGTTATGTCCAGCATTTGCTTCAACTGTATGAGACACCTCCTGAAGGTAATTCACCTCCTTTGTCTCACATAGCTGCTCTAAGATGGGAGGAAGCATTGGCTAAGGATGAACCTTAAATGGACTTTGCATATTGGATCTGAAATAATCTCTTTAAATCAAGGTGTCACTAGAACCTGTACCTGTTCTGAAAATCTAGTTGCTTCTCATGAATAACTCAAATAGCTTTAGGTTCTAGTCTTTCTTCCCATGGTTTGCCTTTCTTCTCACAACAGTTTCACTATGATTTCTGTTACCTGAGAAAATGCAAACAGGTAAATGATTCCTGCAAGCACAGCATCTGTACTAATGTCTGGTCAAAATAGCCAGATGGATGCTGCTGAGGTGGCTTTTCAGTAGCAATTCCTTTATTCAGCAGGAAGTCCATTTCTTGGGGTTTACCATCTCCAGGTATTCTTTAAATGCTAATGTAAGTTCAGCTGAGCTCCATCATTTATGAATATGTAATATGAATATGTAATTACCACTCTTGGATTTTTAGGAAAGGGGCTAGCTTTACTGAAAGCAACAAAGAACATGATCTTTAATCGAATAATTGGAGTGGTATAAGAACCTTCAGGATCAACAGCTGCAAAGAGATTGGTAAAATGCTGAATAAGGTAGATCAATTTCAGGCAAGCCCATTTAGTGTGAGCTTCCCTTAAACACACTAGCAGCTGCAAGGATCTTAATTAATCAGTCATGTATGTTAATAATTTCATGGGCAGAGTTACTGAGGACTCTCCAGTACATCAAATGCTGCTTAATACCTCTCCTCTAAGTCTATATTGGCCCTGAAAGAAATGTGAATTTAATTGCTAAAAATATGTTGTGTTGGCTTTTTTCCTTCCGCCTTTCAGATGGTGCAAAACTTCCAAGACGAATCTTGTTTTGTTATCAGCACATTGAAAGGTGTGTATTGCTGCTGCTGTTACCTGTTCCTCTAAAGATAATTCCTCCTTTCAATTGCACTACACGTTATCACAAACTCAGTGCTGTTATCCTGAAAAGATAAGTAATCTAAATTTGTGTAAGTCAAGGTGTTGGCTATACTGTGATAGACTGATTGATCAATGCTTTACTCTCAGTTACACTGTTACAAAAATTTCATAAATCCATTGACACCACTGACATAAATGAGCAGAAAACATTTGAGTAAAATGATAAAATATGATAGTATGTAGAGTTTTTAATGTAAATTATTTGACTTAGATGTTCAACATTGGTTCTCATGAGTGGGTTGTGAAACAAGTGTACCAGCTTTTGCAGACTACCTAGAAAGAGGATTTGCAGTTCTGTATCTCTGGTGTTTCCTAAAAGCAATGAAAATATGCTTTGCATTTCTTTGTTACAGCTGAAAGCAATGATGGATACCACATCATTTTAAAATGACCGTGCTGCACAGAGAGACTTTAACAGCCTAAAATTTAGTGCCTCACTGAGATTGCTACAACCTAGACTGGAAACATGAAGAAACTTCTGGATAAATGCTCCTGTGAACTAAGAATTACCAAACAGCTTAAGAAACAACTTGCTTTTACAGATAGAAATTTTTGGTGGTGTGTGATTTTGGTGGGTTTGGTTTTTTTGTTTGTTTGGTTTGATTTTTGTTTTGGTTCTTTCGGTTTTTTTAAGCTGGAGCTGAGAACATCCTTAAAGCTTGTACATGTTTCTTCCTCCCTCCCTTCCTCTTCAGTCTTAAAAATTGTAGAGGTTTCTGCTTATTACTTAGAAACATCTGCCTTGTAAAGGGAAATGAAAGATAAACAAATCCCAATTTTCTTGACCCCTCATGTTCGGGTGAATTCATTTACTTACAGTTCTGAGTGCTCTCTTGCTTTTAACACACACCCTGATGCTGATGGACGTAGAATCCGTGGGTCTCCTCTTGTACTCTTTGTGGTGGAAGGCTTGGGGCTACCTCCCAAAATAGATTGGGCAATGCAGAGAGTAGGTTTGGTGCCCAACCTTCACCTGAAGTGTCAACTCTGGAAGCCCACACTCAGCTGTTCTCCACCTGCAGATGTGCTTAAAGTCCAGAGACCTTGGTCCCTCCTGACAGACCTTCTGTGGTACCAGTCCAGCAGAACAATTCTGGGGGGGTTCAAGGGAGGACAGACAACCTGAGGTGAGCAGTTCAGTTCCATATTATTATCTTTAGCTTTAGAGTAGTCTCCTCAAATGGAGCATATGAAGGTTTTCTGAGGAACTGTTTTGAACACTGAAAGCTGTAGTGCTCATGACAAATTCATACTATGGATTTATTCTACTCTAAAAAGTAGTGATTAACTGCTATCTTTGCTGTAACTGGGAATTAGATGTTACAATCTTAATGGATTTTCATCCTGTTACTGAAGTAAAACTGTTTTGATCAAGACCAGGTAACAGATCATCTTAGTTGCTGCTTCTTAGATTCTTGCTCTTTCACTTCTGACTCCTGTTTCCCATATCTGTAACTCTGATCAGCTCCACCCTCCCTTGGTCTTTTGGGACTCCATCCAGGCTCCATTAAGCTAAAAAAGTGGCTTCCACTGAAGTCAAAGGCAAACTGGATCACACCTTTCTTGCAGGGATGAAGCCATTTCACTTTTGACAGCTAAATAATAAGGCTGTTTCCCCAAACTGAGTGTCTATCTACCATCAAAATCTGATTCTTGAACATTTAGTCTCATCCTGAATTGACATGGAAAGCTGAAATACCAAACATTTTCCTGGAATGGAAATTTTTCAAAAAATGAGGAATTGTCAGCTGGAAAACACTGAATAAAATGTTCCAGCCCTTTGAAATGGAAACATTTAATTAAATCCATTTGGCCCTTAAAGCAGCATCAGTTTGAGCTACTGTTGCAGCCCTCAGAAATTGTCATTCAAGTGCCTTGTGCGCCGTGTCTCCCTTGGGGCTGAGCTCTTTGGCTGAATTACAGATCCCATGATGCTCCTACCCTGGGTTAGTCAAACAGGGAATGCGTCATGAGGGCTGGAGAGGTGCCCAGGGAATGAGGGGGCCATGGAGCCCTTGAATTACAGCTCCCAGCTGACACCAGAGGAATTCGGACAGACACGGACTGATACTTCTCTGACAAAAAGTTATGTGTTTCAAGTTTTCCCAACAGAAATAAACAGCAAAATATTGAGAAAAGCAACCTTTTTTTCATTAAAAGCATCAAGTTTTGCGCAAAAAACCCCACCCATCCCCACTGATTTTTTTTTTTTTTTTAACACCGAAAATAATACTAGAATAGAAAACTTGTGTTACAATGGGAAAACCTTCAGCCAACTCAGCTAATTGAGCAGCAATGCCTACTTAGGCACGATCTTGCTCAACTGACTGTCCCGGATGCTCCATGAATTGTAGGCATCCAGAAAGGATGCCTAGGCTTTTGGAACATGGTGATTCCTCCCTCTGAAATGAAGGAACTGGGGCTTCTTTGTTGAGAACCAGCCTGTGTAGGTGAGGAGGAGCTCCTGGCCATGGGATCCAGGTTGTGGCCACACAGTTACAGCTGCCTTCCAAAACATGAACGATTTCCAGATGCCTTTGTGAGTAGGTGGGACCAGTGTGTGCCCCTGTGTACCAGGAGCTGCTTGGTTTATTTTCTAGAAGGTGCTTTGGAAGACTGATGTTGGCTGTGGTTTTTCATCCTGCTCTGTAATACAGTGCATGGTATGGCTCTCATTGGCAGGCAGCTCAGGTGAATCTGACCTCGTGAGAAAGGTTCTAAATAGACCTTGAAGTTGCCAGGAGTATAGCCTGTATCATATCACATCATTTCCACTTAGATGTGATAGCCCTGTAACTGAGGGGACACAGCAATATTGATACACAGAGTGAAGAAAGGATAGAGGTGGCTTTGCTGCCAGAGTGGGGGACTGAGAACTGATTGCTTATTTTAAAAAGTCTTAACTTAGTGTTTCTTTAAAAAACAACTCCTGCCCATAAGGAATTATATGCCAAAGTCCTCATAGTGTTTCAATAGCACTTGCTTGATGGATTTTGAACAAAAAGAAAAGTCTGTTGGGGCCTTGCTGCATTTAGATTTTTAAAAATAAAATAATTTTTTACTGATATGAGGATGAATTTGATGATATATCTTGCTTTCGTGCTCTTAAAAGGTATACCAGAGTAAAAAATCCTGTATTTTCCTATGGGTTGGCTCTGTGGGAGCCTGTTGTAAAGCTGTACAGCTTTGTGGGGTGTGTGTAATACCTACCCTTATTTGACAGAGTAGTTTGAGTCCTTGTTGAACCTCTGTAGCCCCAGCAGGAATTTGGAGGTTTGTGGTCAAGTAACACACACCTATGAAGACAGCACAGCTGGTTTGGTGTCCAGGAGATCGTTGAGTTACTTCAGCTTAGAATCATAGACTATCTCGAGTTGAAATGGACCCTGAAGGATCAGGGTCCAATGCCCTGTTCCTTACAGGAGTACCTAAAACTGATCCTTGTGAGTAAGAGTGTCATGAGTGTCATCCAGAGCATCCCAGGTGCTCCTTGAACTCTGGCAGTCTTGGTGCCATGGCCAGGGGCAAGGGAAGTCCCTGGGCAGCCTGTCCCAGTGACCAACCACCCTCCCACTGAAGAACCTTTCTCCAGTGCCCAGTCTGAACTTGCCCCAATTCAGCTTCATTCCATTCCCTCACATCCTGTCGCTGGTCACCAGAGAGAGATCAGCACCTCCCCTCCACTGCTGCCTTTGAGGAAGGTGCAGAGAGAGAAAGAGAAAGAAAGCCTTGTCTCACCTGTGTGTCAGGTAGTCCTTGGCTCTCCTTGGATCTGCCATCCCTGGAGGGACTTGTTTGACCTGTTTGTGGAAGTGACAGCCTCCAGAAGGAAACTTCTGTTTCCTCAAGACTGGAGGAAGCACAAATGTTTAGTCTGGAATAGATATCTAAATTCTAGATAGACTTAAAGGCAAGGGAGGTGAGTAGCTCCCACACATCTAAATAGCATTTACTTTGTTCTTAAGTGCCTGTTACACTCATTTTTACTTTTTTATTGTCATTGTTCCTATTTCTTTCTTAAAAAGTAAGAAAACCTACTCAAAGTGATTTAAATGAAACTTTTTTCAGCTATATGTGAAATTTGTACAGCAGAACTTGGTAGGGACTGGGGCTTAGGATAAGAGTGAGTAATGTGGTTTCCCAAACTGTCTAGCTCTTCAGTTGTATGTATGATGGCAGCCACTATGAGTAAAAGTGGGCTTGCTGGGGATGAAAAGGAAGAACCATTATGTGATTAATAGCAATATGACTCCAGCTAGTACTGCAAAGCATCAGCTTGCATTCTTGTTGGATCTGTACTGTCTGTTTGAAATTTCATAAATTGTGGCATTTTCTCTATAACTGAGTAAATTATAGAGATCAATTAATATGACTGGTGGTGTCCTGAAAACTTGCAGTACACTACTGCAGGGCACGGAGAGGGCAGATGATCTGGTGTTAAAAATTTGGCCATCTGACTGAGCTGGCAGGACTGGTGCTATTAAAATTAAAGCTCCTGTTCTCTCTGCTGGTCCCTGCATGGTTAATTGGGTAAAATAGAAATAATCATTCAACATGGAAAATACTGTAGTGTGAAGTTAAATGGGCTGAAGTTTCAAGACTTGGAGGTGGTTGAAAGGATTCTTGCATTTGAGAAGCCCTGAATGGCACTCTCCTTATAATGTAACATATACATATATATGCATATATATATACATATATATCCACATACATACTGTACTGTATCAACACATATTTGTGCTGAGTACATGTGTTCTTTGGCTTTAACTGGTACTTTGCTTTGTTTAGTTGCGGTTCAATGTAAAAGACTCTGGTTGATCAAGCTTCAAAACCCAGCTGTTCTTGGGTAGAAATGTAGAAGTCCATAGTAGCAGCTAGGTGATTTGGACACGGTACACTTGCAGTGATGTAAGTTTGATGAATTTCTGCAATACAAATCCCAGGCCTTGGTGAAGATGAGCATATTCTTTGACTAACACTGCAGTTCTACATTGCAGCTTCTGAAAATTAGTTAGAGTAACAGAGAAATAGATCGTCCAGTGCTTTGTGAACTAGTAAGGCTACTCCATAAGCAGAACAACCATACGATGACTTTTCCTAGCTCAATGTTGTATTGCTTAAGCATTGGCTGTAATTCTAACAATCATCTGGTAGATGACTGAAACAGGTGTTTTTTGTCTCTATCTGTTGGGATTTTTTTGACTTCTCAAAGAAATGCTTATATTCAGACTGTAGCTTCTCTTTCTCCTCCAGTTATGAAATGGTTTAACTTTCTGCTAGTAATAGAAATATTTTTGTAAGATTATAATCTGTTTGACAGCACAGGGTACTCAGAGTGGGGAGTGTTTGGCTTTGATCATCACTGCTGTGGGTGAATATGAGAAGGCAGACTGGAGGTATATCTAACATCCTTGGCTCTCTCTAACAAATGGGTTAAGCTAGTGCCTAATTTTTGTGCATTTTTGATTTGTACCTTTTTTTTTGCCATTCCCTCAAAATTCTGCTCCCTGTTGGGGGATGCACTGGTGACCAGATGGCATGCCCAACTTTTTAAAGTAGCCTGCTGTTGTCCTGGTTTGCTTGGGATGAGTGTTTATCTTTCAAAGGGGAGTTACCTCTCTTCACTGACAATGCAGCTGTCAGAGGCAGGCAGTGCTGGCCACAAAGTTGGCATGATGGGCAAGGGTGAGTGGAGGTGGGTGGATGGGAGGCTGAGGCGTACCAGTTGTGAGTAAATACTGCCACACTCTTCGTCTTTTCGTTTGTTGGTTTTTGGGGTTTTTTTGTACATGAATAAATAAAAAAAAAAGCGTATTTTGCACTGGCTCTTGTACTGTTGTGCAGAAGAAATCTGTATCTAGAATCTGTGCTCCAGTCAAAATGCAAATAAATCTGTTTGTAAGAAGCACGGGTTTTGGTCTCTCTTTATTTGGTGCGGTTGGGCACGGGAGAGCCTCGGTATCGGCTGCTGCTCTGCATCAGCTGCCAGGGGCTGGGCATCCTCTCAGGGTGAGGGGAGCAGAGTTTGCAAAGTGCTGGCCAGAGGATGTTGGCTGCAGCCAAATGCTCTGCAGCGTTTTCCTTGAGTTGGGACTGATTTCATTTCCCCAGAGCACAATGCAGTGACCAGTTCTTGTTTAATCCAGGGCAGGGCACGAGGAGAAGCCTCGTTCCTGCAGGACCTGTGACAATGGGCATCTGCTTCACTGAAGGCACCAGCTGTGTCAGATGGCAGCTGCCTTTGCTCTTGCAGTGCTCAGGAGGCACAGCCCTTTCAGAGCCTGGTCCTCGCTGACATCAGAGATGAGCAGAGTCCCTCCTCACAGCAATGCCCTGTCCCATGCAGCAGCTGTGAGACACATGCTGGCACTGAGGTTTGGATGTGGAGCATTCACAGTGGTTTGGCTGGAAGAACTCCAGTATCCTCTAAGGTTTAAACCATAGATCTAGTAACTTACATACTCAGGAATTTAGCAGATGTTCAGTGTCATTTTCCAGTTGGAGAAGATGGAGCCCAGTTTGGAGATAGTATCTTCCAGCAGCCAAACATCATGTCAAGGCAAAGTAGTGAGAATGAATGTACAACCAGTATAAGGGTGCTCCTTAATCTGAATTGACCTTGAGGAATTTCAGCTCCTTTCCTTTGCTGAAGAAGTACTTGAATCTCAAAATTAGAAAATGCAGCTTGGGCCTGTATGTATAGCTGCAAAATATAAGGGCACAGACAATGTTCTAGATAGAGGTTCAAGAGAATTTAATATTTTTTCCTACTAGTGACATGGGCATCCCTGAGAAGAGGAAAGGGACTGTCTACCCCAATTTCTATTAGCTTAAGATTCCTCTGGAGGCAGAAGTCCAGCCATCTGAGGCCTGACACTGTATTCAGCTGCTCCGTGCATAGTCAGGCAGCATCGTGTCCCACAGGGCTGCTGGGATCAACACAGCTTCAGTGTAGGTTCAGATCCAGGCAGCAACAGGGGATCTGGATGGGTTGTGCCACAAGGGCAGGATGCTGGTGGGCACTTGAGGGTCCGAGGCTGGCATTTGGGCTCTCCAGGGCTGGCTGGAGGGTGCTGTGTGGGGGGGGTCACTGGCAGCAAGTGCTTGGTGACATGATGGCTGTATGAGACCTGGGGCCATCCCTGGGGCTTTAGGGAGCTGGAGGTGAATCCCTCCCTCAGTCCTGCAAGATGGGGGTGCCAAGGAAGTGTCCTGTGCATGGATCATTCCCACCAAACTCCACGCAAAATTATCCCTCTTCTTCTGTAAGCTTGACCCATGTGCTGGCAGGGGTCGGTCAGTGCAGAAAGGAACACTGGGAAGGTTTTTACCTAATAAAAAGGGTTCAAGGACAGGGAAAGTGGTAACTCTGCATGATTTAATTTCTATGGGAAACACATGTAAAAAACCTCAGAACAGACCCAGAAGTTAGCAGCAACTGTAGGACTGGACAGGAACTGTTAAGAGCTTTTAATGAGTGAGGAGAAGCAAGACTTGGGACTGGAGCTGTTTAATCAAAGCATTGGCAGTCTCATCTAAATCCTCAACAGCAAGTAAACATTTTAAAATTAATTTCCTAATTCACAAAACAATGCAGTCTTTCAATTAATTAAATTAGTCACTACTGTGGAGCAGGCAGAGAAATAACACCTGTCATACTCCTGTAAAGAAGCTAAATGCTTCCAGGCTTACCTGAGTAGGAAAGATTTGACACTGCAATAAAGTAAATTGTTGAGGGTTTTTTTTGGTATATTACAGCACAGACTGGTTGTTCTGATCAAACTGGAGTTTCACACAAGTGTTGACTCCCCTGCTCCCCAGAAATATGTGGCCCAGGGAGGCAGGGCTGTCCCATCCTATCCCATCCTAAATCTTCTAATTTGAGCTGTTGCAAACAGTGCCACTCTCCACTGTGCTGTCTAGAAAAGCCTCAGTTCTGATTTATCTGATATTGAGTAATAAGCAAGTATGATGCAGCTGGAAAAAAGTTTGATTAGCAAGAATCCAAAATTAGCTCAGCACGTTAGTGCATTGAGAAATAGTTTTTCCAATGGTGAAAATTTTAACGCTGAAGACTATGCTTTAGAGAGGAGGCATAGAAATATTATGTTGGATAGACTTTTAAAAAAATGCAGTGCTGAGAGGAATTCCTCCTTGCAAATATTTTCAAAGCCTAGTATCTTCCAGAAGAAAGAGTTCCTGGAGGGGTTGGCACCACTTTGGGAATGAAGATCTCCATGATCTAATAGTTTAAGCTGTGGTAATAAAGTAAGGGAAAAGTTAAGCGAAAAGATGAACACAAGGCTCAGTGCAGGTAGGAAATCCTGGCTGAGGGAGCATGGCCAGAGCATCCCAGGAAAGGAAACCCAGCACAGAGGCGTGGAGGCCACATGCACGGAGCCAAGTGCATGCTGCTGCACAGCTGTCCCGAGGACAAGAACATCCTCCCAGGTAAAATTATTCCAGAGCTGCCCACAGCTTCCCTTTTCCATCAGATCCACCTCATGTCACTGCACTGCCTGCAGGGCCACAACTCTTGTTTCTCCAGCAGCCATAGTTATTTACTGTCACATGCATGGCTTGAAGGAAACGAAGAAAGAAATGGACATAAATTTGGTGCTTGCTGAAGTGATTACTGGGGGAACAAAAATGAGAGGCATTCCTCTTTTCTTCTGAAGCTTTGGCTCCCTTTTGGTTCTTCCAGTCCCTGCTGATGGCTTTGCACTTAAGCACAGTCTTGGATAAGACATTAGGTAAAATATTAATAAGGCCATTTTGATAGTCAGGGGTGCAAGACACAAGGCCCCATCCCAACAGAGTGTCAAAGCCACAGTACCTGGGTCCTTTTACAGGTGTCACCTTCCACAGAGTGCCAGGTGTGTGGAGGGCAAGGAAGCCTCCTATTAACAAGTGTTGGAGAAGAAATTGATGGCCCTTAATTAAGAATGACACTTTTTTGCCTACACATTTGACATTTTGGGAGGTCTTACAAGGAAGCCAGGGCTGGAACTCCCCTTTCTGCCAAAGCTGGGAGGATTTCCTGGGAGGTGTAAATGAGCCAGCAGGTGTTCCTGGGAGTTTTAGTTTCCCAGATTGGCCCACGGTGATGTCAGCCTTACTAGCTCAGAGACAAGGTACCCTCCATGCCCCTGGTCAGGAGACCTGGATTTATAAACCAAATCATTCCTTCCTCAGTGGTGGGGCTGGGAGCAGGGGTTTCATCTTAGGTGAGTGCCTGAGCTGGTGTGTTGTTAACTGCTAGTGTGCACTGTGCTTCTGCTGGACTTTATTATTGAATCATATAGAATTGTTTGATTGGAAGGGACCTTTAAATGTTATCTAGTCCAACCCCCTGCAATAAGCAGAGACATCTTCATAAAGATCAGGTTGCTCAGAGATTTATCTACCCTGGCCTTGAATGTTTCCAGGAATGGGCTTCCCTCACCTCCCTGGGCAACCTGTTCCAGTGTCTTACCACCCTCCTTGTAAAAAAACTTCTTTATATCTAATATCAATTTACCTTCTTTTAGTTTAAAACCATTACCCCTTGTCCTACTGCAATGAGACTTGCTAAAATGTTTGTTCTTTAAGTACTGAAAGCTGCAGTAAAACTCCTTAAAGGTCTGTACCAGGTCTCACAGCATGAAAATCCCTGTTGCTTTCCCCACCCTTAGAGTATTTTCCCCACTTCTTTGTTCTTGCTCATTTTATCAGGGGCTGGCAGTAGATGGTCTGTCCCAGCTGTGATACAAGTTTTTGCTGTTAAAGCACTGGGAAGGAAGCTATGGCATAGTCTGGAGAAGCTTTGTGATGGGAACATCTAGTGATGGTCTTTTTTTAGTGAGTGGTGCTCCAGGTCTTTTTTTAGTGAGTGGTGCTCCATGTGCTCTTTTTACTGTGTTCCTTGAGGGTCTGTGTGACTTGAGGTTTTGCTTATCTGGCTGTGTAAATGAGACAAATCCTGATCAATTCAGAGCAAAAGTCATCTCATCTAAGCTGTCCAGGGGATAAAAATGGTCACACAGTAATTTTCTGTCCCCAAAGGGTAGAGCCAAAGTCGTGGTATAGCCAGCAGTATCACCTGCAGCTGTGAGCTGTGCTGATCCCTCCCAGCAGGGCTCACCTGTGGGTGCTCCAGGAATTGCCAGCCCAGTGCTGGCTGTGCAGTGCTTGGCATTGGTGGGAGCTGTAGAAGGATGCAATTAAATCAATTACAGGCTGGTGATTTTGCATTCAATGAAATAATTACTCTTGAAAACTGGCAGTGTGGATGAAAGTCGCTCCCAGCCTTAATATCAGGTTTCACCATCTTGCCAGAAAGTGTGATTGACGTCAACCTGTGGTTGTAACAAAGGCTAAAAACTCATACCCTCATAAAATAATTTAATGTGGAAGAAGTGTTCAAAAGTCATCTGGCCTAGACCTTGCTCAAAATGGGGCTAGGCCAAAGGCTGCTTGGTGTAGTGCAGGGTCAGCAAGGGGAAGCTCATGGCCAGTGCTAGCCAGGAAATCCAACCAGAGATTATAATATCCCATTCTTGCTGCAGATAATTTATGAATCACTAAGAAAAGCTTTTTGTCTTTCCAGTGTTGGGTGGAAGAAAAGTAAAACAACACAGGTGTGCCAAGCCATAATTATCTTTCAGTTCATCCCTTAAGAATGTCTATTTAAAAATTAAATTGGGATATATTTATTTATTTAATAATTTTCCCCAGTGAATAGAAAAAAATATAACTTGGCAACCACTTTCTACAGAGTTGGGCAGTTCTTGTGATGGTGTGTTTGCCAGCTAACATGGAGCTGGACACTAAAAATGGAGCTGGACACTTAAAACTTAAGGTTTTACTTGCTATCAGTACTGCTTCACAGTGATGGGTGGGATTGGCAGTGTGAGGGGTCTGGTGGGCTGTAAATTGGGGTGAAACTTCAGTGGATGAGCTTTTCCATGCTGTGTGGATGCTGTCAAGCTCCACATGTGCTGTAGTGCAAGGCAGAGCAGTCAAAATTTTGGGCAGGTTGGGGAACTTGTGCTGTGAATGCATTAAATATCCAGACTGGGTTCTTGTGCAATTGGTTATGTGTGCTGCAAATTCCCAGCTCTGTTTGCTTGTTCTGGTGTCTCTAAATGTGAGAGGTTGCATTAATGTGTCTTTTTTTGGTTTTTGTGCATGTGAAAAACACACAATCAAAAGGAGAAAAGGCTCTGGAGTTGGTGGATAAGAGATGCTTATCCTTAAGTTACAGTTTTGAAGTAGCTAAAGATGTAAGCTATTTTCAGTGATTTTCAATTTGGATGGAGAGGCTGCAGCTGGCAGGGCTTCCTACCATGAAACCAAGATAAGCCTTACAAGCTGAGCCTGGCTCATGGGCTATAAGGTCAAGAAGCATTACATGGTGCCTTCATGTGTTTTCTTTGAGGAAAATCATTGTTGTGTTCCTTCAAAAAGGGGGAAATTCTAGAGGGCACTTGATGGGAAAACTCCTAAATCACCCGAGTTGTGATGATGGGCTTGACACTTAAGAGTCCAGTTCTAAGTGCAGCACTCTCAGATGAATGTGAGACTCATGCTAGAAAGGGTTTGACCTTTGAAGGACTTAAAATGGGGAAAATGGCATAATCTGATGATGATAATAAAACCAGTTACCTATTTCAGGTTTTCTCCATTTAAAATCGTACTTAGCGCATTTTCTACTCTGACTAGTCCCTGCCAACATTACTGAGCATCTGTAGGTACTGTGGTCTGTTCAGTAGTAAATGCACTGTGGAATTTAATTTTAAACTTCCTTCAAACAGTCCACCTGTGACTGATAAAGCTTCTGAGAAAGAGAAGACTTCTTCTGCTTCATAGCTGGTAATAATTTTTTTGAGTAATCAATATTTAGGGTGAAAATACTACTTCAAAACTGCAATTCAACAAATGGTAAATTCAGGTTTTGCCATTCAAAATTACTCCTGCCTCATTTTCAAAATGGGATATTCTGACACAGAGTTTTTTCCCCTTGGCAAAGTATTATTTAGTTCATTGTTCACCTCAGTAAATTATGGGCAGCAGAGCAGGGTAGAACACCAATTGCTTAAGGTACATTTTTATTTATGAAGTTATTTAGCCTGTATGCTTTGTTCTCAGTGCTTGTATTGTACTGTTTTCTGAACAGGTACTTGACATGATGACTTGGTCATAAGACCCATGGAATTACGTTTGATATATCTGGATCTGACTATGGTTGTAGCATCCCTGGGACCAGCTCAGTTGAGAGCTATAGGGTTAATAGGAACTTTCTTAGCACTAGGTTTAAGCCCAGCCTTTACTAACTAACCTGTAACATTTTTTAAAATGTATTTTTAATGGAGTGCCTTTGAAAGATCTTAAAAAGACATGGTGTTTCTCTGGGGGAATTCAGTGTTGTTAAGGATGAGTTTTCTCAGCATGTAAGAGGCATCAATGCTTGGTGAGTATGTCCTAGTTCTTGCAAAAGTTGCTGGAAAAGGCAGGATTTTTTTTACAGTTTTGTAATGTTCAGATGGACTTTTGGACAGTTGATGGTCTTTCTTTTCCACATAATCTTTATGAAAAGGGAAATTCTGTAGTGTAAAAATAGTTTTGGTCTGCCAGAGTCCTGTGGCAGTAACTGAGCTAGGGAAGCATGGCTAAGCCTCTTTACCAGAGAGAGGATGGGATGTGTGTGACTGCTCAGTGTTTGAGGTTTGCACACACTGGATCCAAAAGCATCACTTCAGTGTGGTCAGTGAAATAGCACCGTGTTACAGAGCTGGCCAGGCAGTGCATCCCCACACTGACCAACAGATGCACTGTATATTCTTGAATAAGAACTTTTCTGAAGCATTTGATACCCAGTAACATTTCTCTTTGAAGGGCTTGGCTGAGCATTTTGATATTCCCAAGCAGATCCAAATAATTCATGGGCTGATGAAATATTTTCCACAACAAACTAGGACTGAGCTATAGAGTTGGTTTTGCTGAACAGCTGCAAAAATGGATGAGGGATATGTTCTACTGCAGCTGAAACACTTGGATGTTTGTTATCAGCTTCCTTGAGAGTCACTGGAACAACATTTAGAGATGCTACTGAAGAGAAAGTCCTGCTGTAGCAAATAGTGGGTGAAATTATTCAGGAGTACTCATGCTTATAGCAGTTCTGTCTTTAGATCCATTGATCTTTCTTTGTGTGTGCTCCTTTTCCACCTAATTTGGCACAGCTCTGCTGTCAGTTGGTTACTGATATTACAATGTAGGGATTGATAAACACTTGCCAGCATTCAGAAACTTTCCATTCCCACACTTTACAAGCCCTGGCCATTTTTCAAACCTGTCATTTGAAGCGGTTTGAATCATGGAAGAACAATGACAAGTGAGGGAGAATGTGTTACTACTGATATTTATCTGGGAGCCTCCTTTGGTGCAATTACCAGCTGGGGAGATAGAAAGTGTGGTGCAGAGTGTGTTTGGATGATGGTCAAAAACTAGAGGTTAGTGCACTCGAAGAGAAGCTGGAGAGTGCTGGATCAGCACCAAGCAGTCACAGCATATCACACTGTACAGGCCGGGTCCTCCACATGGGAAAATGTGGACAAAGAGCAGAGAGCCCTGGCTACACCTGTTCCCACTGTCACTGGAGATTTAGAGCTCAGAGGGGGAACTCCCTGCCCTGTGCAGGCAAGAACAGTATTTGATCCTGCTGCACAGGTGAGGTAGGAGCCATGGGCATCACCAGTGAGTGCTCTGACATTTCCTGTCTGTGCCCACATGTCTTCAGAGACTTTGTGACCCTGTGAACTGGCAAGGGGTAAAATCCTCATGTAGACATAGTGAGCCTGTTCTTCACTGCTTTGCTGGTCAAAGTAAACCTTTCCTCCTCCCTGGCCTTGTACACTGTCTGGGTTAGGGTGTTGTGTGACCAGACACTCCCAGGAATGGATGTGTGTGTTAATGACCACTCACTACACACTTGTAGGTAGGATCAAAAAACATTTGCCATGTTCTTCCTCTTCCACAGTATTTTGTTTCCATCCCCTCCTTTTATTCTTCTTCCAGTTTTCCTATGTGTAATTTGCCCTGTTCTTACTGCTGACCCTGCACTGCTGGTCTTTGGATGGGCTCCCACACCAGGAGGTGTCTGGCTGCTGCACTGTCCCACAAAACATTCCTGCCCTGCATTCCATTTCTGCCTGGGCTGTGGTGTGAGCCTTGTGCCAGTGTCTATGCAGAGACTACTCCAGGTTAGAAATAAATGACTGGTTGTGACTTGGGAGAACTTCTTGATCTGATTCATCTCATAGCTACAACAATGGGTATATTGATCCAAGAGAGTGTGTTTGAGGTGGCTGGGGAAAGAAAACGCACATTCAAGTATAACAGTAGCAGCCTCAAATGAAAAGTGTGTGTCTTGTGTGTCTTGTCCTCCTCCAGGCAATACCAGAGAAGTCAGCAGCAAAGTTGTGCTACACTCTGAGGATCTGCTTTTGGTTTTCAGAGGAGTGTGAATGAGGGGCCACATCTCCAACCTCTGCAAGTAACCCCTGTGATGGTTTAACTTCACCATCTTCCTACCACATTGCAAACACAAAGCTGTGGTTGCCCTCTTAGTCATCTCATCTCATCTCATCTCATCTCATCTCATCTCATCTCATCTCATCTCATCTCATCTCATCTCATCTCATCTCATCTCATCTCATCTCATCTCATCTCCCAGGGTGTCTCTGGCAGAGGTGGTGGCAAACCTGGATTGTGAGAGGGGTGAACAGTTAAAGAAAAATGTTTTAAGCAGGATCAGTTGCCTGATCTGATCCTTAACACCTCCATCCCAGGCTGTTGCAGCCCATCAGCAGGAAGAGCTGGGGTGTGTGGCTTGGCTGTGCCCTGCAAAGGCCAAGGCTAACCCTGACTCTTGGCTGCTTCATAGGGAAGTTGAGCATGAGCTCATCAAGTGGTTTATGTATCTGATTGAGGTCCTCAGCTAGGGAGGAGGCAATAAACTCGTAAAAACCCACAGGCCCATAGAGAAACAGAACAAAAGTCTATTGAGGAACCAGACAGCACTATGGATCCAGAGCTGGGTGCAGCTTCTTGCAGCAAGTACAGTGCAGCCCCAGCTCCTTGCACTTACACTTACTTTAAAAAGCAGTGTCAGTACCATAATTACTTGATATGGGCTGCTATTTAATCACCCAGTGGAGCCCTCCCTGTTTTCATGCTTCCACTAAGTTCAGCTCCTTAAAAGACAAACAAATTCATGGTCTCTCTTTATTTTCCCTTGAGACAAAGCTGTAAAACAGCCAGAGCTCTCAGTGTCTCTCAGTGATTTTTTTAGAGGTCTCAAAACATCACACAATGTAAAGCTTTGGGATTGTTCAAATCAGGAAAACTGACACAGAGCCTCTTTTTTTTATCTGCAAAGAAAGACATTGTGTCATGGATTTTTAGGAATAAAGCTGCGAAACAGCTTGATGTGGGTTTTTCTTTTAACCAAAACAATGTGTTAAAGCATTCAAGATGTGTCAGTTTACTAAAGTTCGTGGAGTGTGCAGAAGTCTCAAGATCTTCCACCTGCAATGACACTCAAGTGCCAGCACCACTAATTTTGCTTATGTGCAACTTCTTCCATAAGGTTTGAATCAGAACTGCTCTTTTGAGATGAGTTATGGCTGCAAGAATTTGTAGCAGGACAGCGTGACCACAGTGGAGACTTGGTGCATGTGCTGCTTGATCATCACAGGTAGCCCTGCTGTGGCAAAACTACTTTCACATGGGATTTAGCGGTGCACAAAACAAACTGGGAGATGTGGTGGCTTGGCAAAAGTCAGATAGTTGATGCGCAGACCAAATCCTTACACTGCAGTATTTTTTTTAGGTATTAACTGGAAAAACCCCAAACCCAGAGCGCTTGTCATTCTGCAGGGTAGCTTGGAATGAATGAGTAAGTTTGCTTTAGGCTGCTCATGGACCTTTGCAAACCCAAATTCTGATTGCAGAGGCAGAAATTCCTCCTTGTAAATTCTGAATATGGGCAGTAGTAGAGAAATTGTAGATTTTCAGAAGTGAAGAACAAATTTACTTTTTTTTTTTTCTTTTTTTTTTTTTTTCTTTTTTTAGTATGGGTATGGCTTGGAGAGCAATACCCATGTACACTGGCACAGGTATTGCTTGCAACTCAAAATACAAACAGTATCAACTTTGGCTTGTGTTCAGCCATAATCCTGATAAGATTTCTCCAGAACTTCAACAGAACAAGTTAAAAGTAATTTCACTGACGCAGTTCTGTGGTATATTGAAATACATCAAGTTGTCATTTATGGCATACTTGTTTTCTTTCTTTGTCTCAATCCAAAGACATAAATAATTGTAATGGATTATTCGTAGTGTTTGAAGAAAAAAATGTTCTAATTGAATGTTTTAGGTTTATTTCACTTCTGCAATGCAAGGTCTGGAGATAATAAAATCTTCTAGACTCAAAAAGAAATGCATATGGAAAGAAAATACCTGGAGGTAGAACTTTAAATGTATTTAAGGGAGTAAGGAGTGAGTAAATAACATATCAAGATGAACTAGGCTGGGGATCACTGGCTTTGGGCCCTGGTTTATAGGTCTTATTTATAGGAAGAGATAGACCTGAGGTCTGTATAGTGAATGACCCCAAAGCTGGGGCATCAAAAATCTAATTTGAAACCATCTCTAACAAAGATACAGACCAACTGAAGAGGTGGTTTTGAAATATCATAGGGTTAGTAACAAAGAGGATAAGTGTGACATTAGTCTCCTTGAAATGCCATGAGTTAGGAATGTGGATAATGATGGTTGGAAATGTAATTGCATATGAATTACTGATGTGGGGGAACAGATCTATGGTGTTATACACACTATTGCCAGCTCCTGGATGGCTTCCAGATAATGCTGGAAGATAATTGTTTGTACAGCTGGATCTTCTCTATCTGCTTTCAAACCACTCTGCAACCATGTGGAGAAGATTTTGTTATATTTTAAATCTGAGTATCTTCAGAATATTCCAATACCTTCTGAGCTTGGAGAAGAACTCTAATTATTGCATAGCTCCAAAAACTCTGGACTTGGAAACATTTGTACATCTCCACGGGAGATATATATTTCCTAAAATGAGCCAGGTCCTTAAAAAATGAGAGTTTCCACTCTCAAGGCCCTCTAAGAAAGCTCAAGACAAGGTGTTTTACGTTCTTTTTCATTCTTTTTTAATTTTTTTTTTTATTTCTTGGGTGCACACTTAGCGATCTGGCTGTATAATTTCAGAGATATTGAAATGAATCTGAGAATCAGGTTGCTATTTTGGTGGTGGGTGAAACAATAAGACAACTGTCATAAGAATGCTAGGGATTTTTGGATAAGTTATAGAGTAAACAAGGTAGTGGCTTACATGCTTTGAGCAGTGACTGTTTTGGTGGTTTTTTTTAGTAACAGTCATTTTTAATATTTTTTTATCATACATGCATTCCTTCCATTAAAAGCCTTGTCCTGATAAAAATACAGCCTTAATATAAATTGATCTTTTTATTTCACAACATCAAGCTCTTAAGAAGAGGAGAACATAGTGGTGACATGCAGAATGTGGCATTCTTTTCTTGGCAGGGGTGGGCATTTCATGTCCCAAAAATAAAATTAAGATTTATAATAAAACAGATGTATTTTATTGAAATGAATGGGAGGCAGGAGCTGGTCGGGATGAGTAACATGCTTATAAAAACTCTCAAACTTCTCTGTCTGACTGGATCCACCCAGAGAAAGTTCCTTCAACTCCATCAACACACACAGGAACTTCTGTAACTGCAGAAGTACTGCTCATGCCAACCACGAGAAAGGCAAAAGGATGAGGGTGGGAATGACTGTTGGTGAAAACAAGGGTACCTAGAATTCTGTCTAGTGTTGGAGAAGCTGCCTTGATATTTTTTGATGGGAAAGAAGGATATGCAGAAGATGCTGTGCTAAAGTACTGTTTGTAGTTGCTCTGATGGGGAGCCCTGGGAAAGCCCCCTTTCTTTCTCTGGACCCAAATCTCCTCTAGCAGAATGGGGCCCTCTCCTCTGTGCTACTGCAGAGAGAGCAGTGACAGCAAGGCTGAGCAGGAGGAAGAAGGATGGAGCAAGAGCTGGAGGCTGATAGCTGCTTTGTGACCTTCTTGCAGCCTTTGGTTACTGCATTTCTTCTTTCTTATTCATGGTTCTCTTTCTGTTTCCTTTTATTTTCATATTGCCCCCCAGCCTGTGTCAAACTGTCTTAGATTACAAATGCCAAGGGCTAGTTTGAGATACACTCCCATTATATTTTCAACTCCTGAGCATTACTGCCCAGCAGTAATGCACTCCAGGACAAGTCTGAGACTCAGCCTTGATATGGCCCCTCATGGAAAGGGGTTTTTGTGACTGCAGTGCTAGGGAGAAGGGCAGCTGCATGCAGGGAATCAGCCAGGCTGTGGGATGTGAGCAGCACAAGTGTGAGATGGATGGATGGATGGATGGATGGATGGATGGATGGATGGATGGATGGATGGATGGATGTGGGGTTGCTGGCTGCATGCAAGCCCGGGAGGAAGCTGTCTGGGATGGGCTGTGAGCAGGGAGGGCTGCATGAGGGGACAATACAAGATATCCCCTAAGCCCAAACTGGAAAATGCTTTGTTCCACCCTGCCGGCCTCAGGGAACTGCTTGGTGCAACTTGCTGCTTGGATGCAGAATTGAGCCTTGGTTTGCTCGCAGTCACACTGGGCTGTAGCTTGTGCTGCTGTACCTTTGATGAGTGACAGACTGATGTCTGTCAATCCCTGTGGTTGAGTATGCCTGTGCTGTGACTTCTCCCCTGGGCTCCCACCTGCACCTGCTGTCTGTGGAGGGACCTCTCCACTGTGCAGCAACCTGTAGAGGTTTTGTGTTCTGGGAAGAGGTGCAACAGGAGCCAACCAAGCCATTGCAGAGCAGTGCTGCAGTGCTTATTCTCCTCCCTCTTTTGAGAGCCCAGTGCCTGCTGTTCAGTTTCCAATAGCAAGTTCTTGCAGGACAGACCCTTTGCATCTGATGTGGTCTGATGTCCTTGATGCTCATGTGGTTGGCTGGTGGGATGCCTGGGGGTCAGTGTTTTCCTCCGTGCACTTCTGCAGAAATGTTGCCGTTCTGAAATGAAGTATGTTGTTTGCATGTCAAATGGCATGGGGCATTTTCACAGCTCTCCTGGCAGCCACAGGCTTGGCATATTGCAGGCTGAAGAGCTGCCAAGGGCAAGCATTTAGAAAAAAAATAAAAATAAAAAATCCCTTGCAGGCAACTGCCAGAGTTTGGTGCCAGGTTAATCAGAACTCCCTATTGTCTCTCTGAGACGAATGTTCTGATTAAATCTATTGTTGTTGGGCTTGATGGGACAAAGTGTTACTGAGTTACATCACAGCTATAATGTGGAAACTGGAACACAGCACAATTTATGGTGGAATGTTCCCTGGTATTGTTCAGAAATATCACCACAGAAGAAGTTTGTGGGAATGATTATTTGAAAGCTGCTGGTCTAACAGTGGCTTGAGCCCAGCTTCAGGGTGTCTAACTAGGCTCTGCTCCATAGCTTAAGTAAACTACTTAACCTCCCTGTTTCTGCTTTGCCCTTTATGAGCAGTGGTGTTAAAGTGTTTGTCTGCCTTCCTGCAAGAATCTGCTCATGTTTCCAGCTGGCTCTGGGTTATGCACCCGTGCTGGTGCTGCAGGCTTCTGCTGTGTATGTTGGACTAGGGCTTTTCTCTTCTTTCTGTCCAGCCTGGTCATTGTGTTCTCATCGCTGCAGCATCTCAGAGCTGACTTGGAGTGACTCTGAGTCCTGCCTGCTGGGGCTACCATGGCAGAGACAACCTGGCACCCACCACCTCCACAGTTTCCTCTTGCAGGTCTGCAGTCCAGCACCCTGGGAAGAGCACTGGGATCCCTGGTCCTTAAACAGTGCTGGTTTAAGGGCTCCATGGTTCTTAAACATGGAAAAGAAGCAAGTGTTGGTTGTGCAAGAAGCAACTCTGATGAGACCTCAAAAAAGCTCTTGCAGGACATGAAAGAGGTGGGAATCAGACTGTCTTGTCTAGCCACCTTATGTCTCTTAATAAAAGACATATATCCATGAGACATGTACTGCATGAGATTACATCCAGATTTCGTGGCTCCCAACCATCCTCATGCAGACTGAGTGCTGCCTGGTTCCTGGTTGTCCTCAGCTAACGGGGCTTGCCGAGGTGACAAAGCACACTGGATAACTTGAGCAATATTAGAGTCATCAGTATTAAGCTGGACACTGAAATTTGGAGAGAAGGTGAGCTGTCCCTTTCTCACTGACTCTTTGTGTAGCAAACAGCAAGGTTTGCATGAGCACCTTCTGACATCTGATAAAGTCATCTCTGCAAAGTGTAACTGTGTTGGAGAACAGGAGACAGCCTGGACTAAAGGCACTGGAGACTTAGCAAGTAACAGAGTATTCAGGGGTCTGACATCAAGTCTGGGTGGGATCTAGCTGGTCAGGTTTACCACAATAATGGATCATAATATCTCATCTTATGTCTGTAATTTTTTGAAGGTGCTCTAGACTCCCAGACTCTGAGGAAAAGGTTTTCATGATGCCAAAAATTCTCAGCCTTTGGTGGCTTTCCCTGACCTGGCTGAGTCACCTGCTCAGATGCCTTTCTCCCTCTTGTGCAGTTTGGGGTGGAGGAGAAACAACACTTCCCTTTCATTCATCACATCTTGTCTTTGCCATCTTTTTTCTCTCTGTCTTTTGTTTTGTTTTACCTGGGTTTGAGGAGGGGGGGGAGTTACAAACTAAAAAAATGCAGCCTGTGGCATCAGCAGGCAGCTTTCATGTTGCAATCACCTGGGTTGTGTTGTCATAGCTTTGTTGGTATTTTGGCCATAAACATACCACTCTCACTGAAGACACAAAGACCATGCTGTAAGTTAATTTTGCTTGGCAGTATGTGCTTAGAAAATAAAAAGTTTCTTTTTGTCACATGTGTTTAACGTAGAAGCTAATTACAAAGGAATGTTAACATAAGGCATTTACCACCAGTTGCAACATAACAGCAAAGCTAAATTTGGTAATAGTGAAGAGGCATAAGCCAAGTACCCAGACCAGCAGACAATGGTTAGTGTCACCAAAAAGGGTTTGTCAGTGATATTGAAACAAGTGGGAACAGTTCAGCTGGCAGCTTGAAGATTGACATTAGGATCAGAGGTGTAGACAGAAATGAAAAAACAAAATAATGGAACAGTTTTGAAAAGAGATGACTGCATGGATTAGTTGCCTCATCAATTGATGAAGTTAGTTTAAGTACCAGCAAGTGAAGCTGTACCAGGGATTTTCATGAGCCATGACAACTTATGGCTTATGTGCTACAATGGAGGAAAGTGCTGAAAATGTGTGCAGTGCTGTGAGGAATGGATCCAAGATGATGTGAACTAGGAGTGTGTGGTGTGTTTTCATCCCTGGAGGGGAAGAATAAAATAGTCTAAAACTGGTTTAGGAATAGCAGCTCAACAGAGTCACTAGGACACCACAAGAAATAGAATATAAATTGGAGAGCTTCCAAAGATGGAAAATTATTGACCCAGAAACCCTGCTACTTTCAAAGAGCAATGAAATTAGAGAAGTTCATAAAGACACTAGGAATGGTGAAAGGAAATTCTACCAGCAGTGGACCTGATTGTGGGACCTAAGCACTGAAATTGAATATTATAGCAATGTATAATGAGGCAAAACAATGGTCTGAGTTATTCACGTAAGAGTATCTGGTGATGTGATTTTTTCATCTATGAAAATCAAAGAGAGAAAGTAGCTTAACATACAGAAGGAATGAAGCCTTCCCTAGGGGAAAATAAAGGGAAAAGTTTGATGAGTGCAAAGGAAATAAGATGGCTCCTAACATTAAGAAAGAAATTAGTAGTTGATGGGAGGAATGAGGCACTAGACTCAAGC
The DNA here is from genome assembly GCA_034509425.1 of Eopsaltria australis. NCBI lineage: Eukaryota > Metazoa > Chordata > Aves > Passeriformes > Petroicidae > Eopsaltria > Eopsaltria australis. Next base: position 952,775 of record JAVTVJ010000067.1, on the reverse strand, counting down.
CTTCAGAGAAAAATATATGCCAATTTTTTGACTTGGGAATGCAGACATTGCTTGTGGTGGATGACAATATCTGCTGGGATGTGACAGTGAAATGCTGTTACCAAACATGCTGAATTAACTGTTTTTTTTCCTCAAGATCCAGATTTTTAAATGTCTGTAACTCCTATATTTTTATGAGATGTATTACACTCTGCCTTTTCTAGAAGACATTTATTAGACAGAGACTTAGTGCTCAAACCAAATGTTTCCTTGAAGATGAATTTATGATATTTTGGATGTAGTCAGATGATAACTTTAGCTAAGCTGAACAGGACTCAGGAGTCACTCCAGGCAGATGTCATTGAAAGAAACTCTCAGTATTCAGCAGTGCAGCTCCACACAGATCTGCATTCCAGAAAAATGCCATTTCCCTTGCCTGAGAAACTGCGATACTTAAAATAGGCAGTGACTTTGGAACTGCATGGGACCAGAAGTAGTTTTGCTGTGACTGCCAGATGCAGTGCCTGATCCTGCTGTGTCTCAAGGCCTGGCAGAGATAAGAGCTCAACATGCACAATCTGGTTTTCCATCTCAAGAAAATGTGGATGCATTGGCCTGGAGGAAGCTGTGGTATTACCCAGCAAAGAAAAATGGACTTGGTCTCAGAAGATCCGGAACTGCTTGGTCCTGCACTGTCTGCTGCCAAAACCATTCCAGGTAAAATGGCAAACTGTGCTTAGGAGTCATCTTTAGCCCTCCAAAAGTCGAGTGTCCTAAGCTAGTGGTTTCATATCCCATTATGGTCAGCTTGCATGGAGTAACTATTCCAGCCTGCTTCAGGTCTCCACACACATTTGGAGTGAATCCTGTTTAAATGCAGAAGGAGCCTGTGTGACCAGCTTACACTGGTGATGAGCTTTAAAATGCTGGAGATTGAATTAGTTGAGCCCAGTCCTCCTTAAGTGTGTCCCTCTCTTTTCTGGAAAGTAGGGAATTGCCCCCAACCTTCTCTAAGTGCCTCACTGTGCAAAGCTCAGTTTTTTATGCTCAGGTGGGTCAGTGCTGTTGAAGTGGGAGAATTCCTGCAGCCTCATTTCAGGCAGGCTTTTTGTTAAGTTTGATATTACCCGTTTCTTAATATGTTTACAAATCTTGACTTCCTTTGGTCCTGGATTCTGCTGTTCCAGGCATTTTTATTTTCAGCTTTCTGTTTCACAAAATGTCTGCAGGTTTTAATGGAACTGAGATGTACCTTAGAAGGGCTAAACACTCACTATCGAAATCCTTCTAGGAGTTATTTCCTTTTAAAAAAATGTTTTAAAGTGGATTGTTGGATTGCTACCAGTGAAGCCAAGCAGTTATTTGCCTAAACAACACCTTAAGATCTTTAAAACACAACAGAGCTGTGATCAATGTGACTGCCACCCCATGTCAGGTGAACTTCATCCAGTAAAAAATATACCTGATACAAAATTATTGCTTGAGCTACATTATCTCCAGTTCAAGGAAATGAAAATAAAAATGCAGATTAATTTCTCACTCAGTTCAAAGAACTGCACGTGCACTGATCTAGGAAGGACATCTTTTCTTATTCCATCAGCATGAAACCTTTCCCTGTGCTGCCAACTTGACTGATGTTGCCCATTGTTCTGAATCACCCAGTGGGTCCCTAATTTCTAACCTCAGTTAGTGATGTTCCTGTAAACATGCTCACAGATAAGATTCTCCCTTGGAAAAAGTCCTGGTAGCAGGACTTCTGCCAGGCTTTGGACTAATCTGTGGAGATTCCATTTGCTGGAAATGTCTGGCATGACATTTCAGTTGAGTCACCACCCCTGGAGGTATTTAAAAGCCGTGTAGATGTGGTGATTAGGGACATGGTTCATTGGTGGGCCTGGCAGTGCTGGGTTAATGGTTGGACTCAGTGATCCTAGAGGTCTTTTCCAACGTAAATGACAGATTCTGTGATTCAGATTGTCACTGCAGCCTGCTGAACTCCCTGCATGCTGCAGCCATCCTGCTGTGTGGCTGCCAGAGGGCACTCCTGTGACCACCTAAACCAGCATGAGAGTGTCTAGAGTGACAAGTGACTGAGGATTTTGTGTGCCCAGTTAGAGTCATGTCATCAGGCACCCTTATTTTCATCTTAAAGTAGCAGCATAAAAATCCATGTGTCACCTGCAGAAAAGTCCCTGTGATTTGGCAGTAGGACAGACCACAGACATGTAAGTGCATCGAGAGGGAAAGCTGCATCACCACCAGGCCTGAACCCCTTGACTGGCACCTGCCTCCACCTCCAGCTTTGTGGGAGGTAGTTAATGCTGAGGTGAACTGAGGACACATTTACAACCACTCATACTTTTTATATATGGGTTATCTGAGATGCAGTTTATATGTGTGAAAGTATAGTAACCCCAGACTGATGGCAATCAGTATTATTGGCAAATATTATCTACTTATTGTCACTGCTGGGAGTAGTGTACAGTTAGAAGGATTTTCACAGCCACCCAGAGCACTGTGTCAAGGATCATTTCCCCTTGGCTTTCCTTGCAAGAGACTGATTGCTGATAGAAAGGACATAAATTTTGACCTGTTTGAGCTGGCTTTAGCCAGTTTCCCACAAACACATTAGAGTTTAAAGCCAAGGAATGCTCTTTAGAACAGATGGTGAGCAGGGAATGGCATCCATTCAAACCAACATGGCTGAAGAAATTTTGGGTATGTTTTTGCATAATGACCATAATGTATGCATATGTGTGTGTGCTTACATATAGGTAGTACTTTCATTTACATAATTCTCTAGATAATCCTGACTAATTTTGTAGCTGTCAAATACCTATAGAAATACCAATGGTATTTTACTGCTGTCTTGGTCATTTGCTCAGTATTATATAGAGTTTTCTTCTTCTAGTGACAAGATGGAAATCATTCACACAGATGTGGAAACTGGAAGTTTATTGCTGTAAATCTTCTGTTTTACTTTTTAGAGACAGGACATACAGTGTGCTGATGCTGACACTGTCTGGAAAATGTTGTGCTCTTTCCTTTATCACTTTGCTTGTTTTACAATGGGCTGCCAATCAGTTTTACGAAAGTTCTGAGCATCTACATTTGAAAATCAATATATTCAACAATATATAATCCCTATCAGAGTATTGACTTCCTCTATGAAACACAGATTTTCTCTGTCCTAGTTTTCTGTAAACACCTGTGAATAGAATTTCATATGTGCCATGCTTAAAGAGACTGTAAGTTGTTCTGAGAAAACATGAATAATAATTGACTATAGAGCTGGCCAGCATTTTCAGACATGATTTGCACACACATGCTCACACTCACAGGGCTCCTCCTTACAGGGACTGTATAAAATAACATCAGTTTCTGCAGCAAAGGTGGTCTGTGGTTCAAGTTCTCAGCTTTGCCCCACCAGTTACACGTGCTGACAGCAGTTTTCACACGGAGGGGCAATTACAAACCTAACTGAAGGCTGGTGTTTCTGCAGAGTGTCTGGAGTAGCAGTGAACACCCTTGTTCTTGCAGGAGCTTCCAGAAAAACCTTCCCTGTAACAAGATCAGATCATCTTGTTCGGATTAGCAAGTTGTCAGTCTGGTTGTTGCTCCTGCTCGTCTTTAATTTCTAATCTAGTGACAAGCTGTGAGTTATTTGATTTGATTCTTATGGCAGATCCAGGGAAAAAACACAATGCCTTTAGGCTCACTGTGTAGCTGAGAGTGAAAAAGTATGTCCAGTTTGGAAGTCTGCTTTTTATGAACTCCTCAGTGATGATATGAAGTGCAAACTTGAAATCCCTGCCAGGGCAGTCTGAGAAATACAGATTTTATGAGATACTTAAGGAATTTGCAAACATTTTTGAGGGGAGAACCAGCAGTTGTTTCAAATATATTTATCTGTGACCTAGAAAATTTGTTCTTGTGGTTTTGTGATCTAATGTGGCTTGTGCTATAGATGTCCACAATGATTTTTAATAACTGATTCATTACCAGTAGTCCAAATCTACTGACCAAAGACATCTTTAGCAGGCATGTGAGCTCTGGGTGCACTTCAATTACATTACACAAACAAGATACTACCGTGTATGAAAGAGCTGCATGACTTGTATTTTTGCTTCAGTTAAAATATAACCAAAACACAATCTTTTGTACATGGCCATATGAAAGCCTGAATCATGTGCAGCAGCACAGACACAGCGGCACTACTGTAAAATGAAGTGGTTGTTAAAGGATTTAAGATCTGGTCCTTAAAGACTGAGAAAGGCACTTCTTCTAAATGGGGGGATATTAATCTCTGCAGTTCTAGTAATTATATTTTATTATACTGTGTCATATTTTATTTTACTGTGCTTTTTGTCACAGCCAAAGCAACTGGTGTGTATTTGAAGTGTAGTTTTAAAGTGCCAATAGTGCTTTTGGAAGTTGGGTGCATTTCAGTGGTGGTGAAGTGTCAAGTATGTGACTAAAATTTCAGTAGATTTGTAGCTTCTAATTCTATCATTCATTTGCCTGTTCAGCTGGGTTATATTGCTTTTATCAAGTATAAGTGAGATTGACACTGGCATAGAGCCTTCAACTCCAAGCTTTTAAAAGAAATTTTTAAAAAATGAATGGGGCACAGAAAAGTGCCCAAAAAGGGGCATTGGGAGAAGCCTCTTTTTTCACACTAAGAGATGTAAGAAACTCTCTGTCTTTAGCTCATGGCAGGCTCACTTTATCACCCTAGGTAGCAGCAGCAGCAAGAGCAGTAAGCCATTTCTTCTGGAAAGAGCAGCAAGATGAAGGGTTTGCAGCTGGAGAGAGATGCTGGACCTTAAAAATAAAGCATAACTTTTAATGGGATGGTGATTAACCAAACTACTGTGGGGTGGCATTGATTATCTGCCTCTTAGTAACCACCAAATGAGATCCTTGTGAAAGGTATGTTTTAGTCATACCAAAGGACTATTTTAAGTAGAAGAAGCCATTTTGGTAAATAGAGAAGTGACAAGCAATATGATTCCTTCTGGCATTAATGTCTCTGAATTATCAAGGTATTGCTGGTTTTTGCAGCCATGCCATTTATGAAGTTCAGTCTACCTTCCTCCAGTGTGCAGTCCTGGGAAAAGACCCAGCTAGTCCTAAGCCAGATACTCAAAGATTGATATTTGATGTTTATTCCTTTCTGCTACATTCATTTATGCTGTTATATTCTTCATGATATGGCCCCTTTGATCCTTTCTGGGAAGGTAGGTGTATATGTGTATTTTGTGTTGTTTTCCCCTCTTTTGGAGAGGGATGTGCCTTGAAGTGAGGCTGGGAATACATGACAGAGACCCATGCTGAGCTTTCTATGAAACATCAGCCCTGTGCAAATATTGGGCTGAATACTTGTCAAAATCTGGGTCTTTGGGTAATGGTGTTACAAATATACAGTATTTTGTGCTCCACCTCTTGGCAAACACACTCACTAATTGTCCTTTTGGTAAAAAATCCTCATATGTGCTGGTAGGAAAAAATTAGACAGGAAGACCTTTAGCTCAATTCTCAGAACATGGGAAAGAAACAAGAACATGTGAAAAGTATTTTGGAAACACTTGGATGAGTGGTGTATGAGTGTACATTAATTCATTTTAATGAAAATTGCATCAGCTTTCTTTGTGGAATCTTGGGGTTTACATATGATGGCCCCATGGCTACAAGGACCGTGTGTTCTCCTCAGCTGACTGCAGAGCAGTTGGTGAGGAGCAGTACTGTCAGCAGAATGTAGCAATGCTCCCCAGCGCGTGGCTCCCTTTGCTCCGTGCCTGGCCTCCCATCTTGGTGCTCTGCTCTCCGTGCCTGAGTTCTCACGACCGTCTCTGGTTCCTATCATGGGGCAGAAAACCTTCCCTCAGCAAAAAGGTCCTCCCTTGACCATCTTCCTTCATCTCAGTTGTTTGTTCCCAGATGAGTTATTGATCTGGTGCTGGTAGCCTTGAGCATTGTTTCCAAACACCAGAGACAGAAGCTGCTTGGAAAAGCTCTGATGAAACCAGAATGATAATTGCTGTTAGTTATGAAGTATTTCTGCAGCCTCAACCAGGCAGGGACCAGTGGGTGGCCAAGGCATGGCTGAGGGACAGAACTGGTCTCAAGACTGAGAAGTTTACTCATTTAAAGGTGAGCCAGCATCTGTGCACTGCAGATGGGTTATTGGCATAGGATGTCCGTCCATAGACCTGTGTTTTCTTCAGCACGAGAGAAATTGGGAGGTTTCTGAGCTTGCAACTTGGAGTCTGTCTGAAAATGGTCTTTCTTGACCATTGCCAGTGGGACCTCCCTCCCTCTGGCTTGGCTCTCTGTGAGCCTGCTTTTCAGCAGCCTCTACAGCAATCCCCCTTCTGAAATTTATTAGAGGAAAAAATTGCTAATACTGGAAATGACCTGTTCACCTCCAGTTGCCTTTATGCAGGCTGTGCCAGGGAATTTAATGTATTTTCTTTCAGTAATGAAGTAAGTTGGCAATGGAGGGCTTCCTTTGCAGGACATCATTAAACTGTCCACGTGCTGTGCTGGCCATTACACGTGTGCCCTTTTGCCCTCCTCTAGAACCAGCAAAAGGTGTGGCATAAGGACATTATTCCTACAGATGAATCAATCCACTAACCCATTTTCTAGCAGCAGCATTAGGTTTCTCTGTTCCCAGTCACCCTGAAGCGCTGGGTGGATGCTGTCTGTGGCTGGGTGATGTCTCTGAAGCTGAAATGACCCACTGACCAGCCAAGCAGACTTTTGTCTCCAACAAATGTGTACAAGAAGCTGCCGTGCCAGCACACGCATGGACTGCTCGGAAGGTGTTGCATTAGAGTCCCTTCCTAATGAGCTGTGGGATCTGGGAGTTGTGCATTAGGCTAGTCTTTCCAGGGATTTGACTTGAAAGCTTACCACATTTCCAAGTACGGGACATGCCCATGAAAACGAAGAGTTGGGTGTCTGAACTCCTATTTCACTGTATTTATTCTTGATATTTATTTGCCCTTGTTCTTGCAGGGCTTTTTAAAGTCCAGTATAATGTCAGATATGCTGAATGCTGTAAAACAACCCCCAAGTCATCAATCTTGGTGGATTTTTGTTTGGCACTTACAGGTTAGGCCTGGAGACACAGCCCTTTTATAAGTGTGCTGTGCGCTTTTAAACTCATATATAAGGACATTGAGGCATGAGGTTTGCATTTGCTTAGCACTGACCCATGCCTGCAAGTGAACCAGCTGTATGAAACACACAGCAGTGCTGTATTTCCCTGCTCTCCGTGATGGTAGGACTCCACCAGCCCCAAAATCCCTGGAGCTTGGAGCTGACACACTGACAGGGGGAGCAGCCTCCTGCTGCAGAAGGACAGCCCATCTCCTGCCGAGCCTTTCTGAGCAGCTGCATCACCTGGAGCCCATGCTGTCCTCGCTGCCAGGCTGTTTTTGCCATTCCAGCCCGTCAGTGTACCGCAGCCATCGACAGAGACATTCCAGGGGAAGTTGTGCAACTGTCCCTGCTTAATCATTAACTGGGACGTTCTAGCTGTTAAATTTTTTTATTTATGTCTAGATTTTTTCGAGGGGAGACACTTGTTGGATGGGGCAGGCTGAGCTCTGGCGCTCAGACGTGCTCTGCCCTGTGCACACGAAGCTGAGCAGTGCAGGGCTGGCCAGAATTGAAAGCTGGGCTTCCAGTGATGAAGTGAAGCAAAACCAGCTGTTACTCATAAGGAGCTCTGGCTGTGCTGAAGGTCCTGGCTGGAAGCTGCTCTGTGCTGGGTGTTGCAAGTGTCAGCACAAGAAGCCTGCCCTGCAAGGGGTAAAGCCAAGGCACAGGGGGTGACCCATGGCCAGAGCCAGGACTTGGGCACCTGTGTGTGGAGAGTTGGGTTGTCACAGCAAGAACCAGCCCCCATCACAGTGGGAGAATCCCTGGAGGCTCACAGGGGCTGGGGTGTGTGGGGAGGGCAGGAGGGAGGTGCAGATGGGGTTTTCCTTCCCCAGCACGTGGGGTTTGTGGCTCCTGCACTGGGGCTCTGAGCTCTCTTTTAGGCAATGCTGAGCCAGTTCCAGCTCACTCCTGGCTAGAGGTGGCTGGTGGGAAGATGACCCCTTCTTCTGCCTTCATCCCCCACCTGATGCTGCATTTTACTATTCAGCAGGGGCATATCTTGGTTTGAGTCAGTGTTTTGGCCACACTGATTGATTTCAGAGATTTGTGTATTTGAAGGACTGAAACAGCATGACTTGATCAGCAGAGGAGTCTGAGTCCCTGCTCCATTTTCATGGGGTCTACTATGCCCCCCCTAAGCACCCCTCTCTGATTCACTGTTTTGGAAGGTGTGAGTGATAGCAGCTACAGCACACAGCTCTTCAGACTGTTCTTTCACCTCTAGCTTGCAAGGTTCTGCAAAGCCACAAGGGAGGAGCAGAGGTGAGAGCTGTCCCTGGGGCAGAGCCAGGACAAGGGAATCTGTGTTCCCATCTCAGCTTCCCTGCACCATTACCCCTGGGACCAGGAGCAGTGCAGCAAGGTTAAGGCAACATATTTTACACCCAAAATATACTGAGCAAGGAATCAACCTAGCAAACAGTCTCAGGCTCCACAGAGAAACACTTGAGCTGCGTTAGCTGTTGTTTGCAGCCGTGCTGCACCATGGCTTCCCAGTGAAGTCACTGAGTCCAGCTGGGTGTAACTGAGGGTGGTGCTCACATTGTCTGGGCTAAATGTCAGCAAGGAACAGCAACAGTTGAACAAGATGGATTTCCAAGCATTTCCCTTCTTCTGGTCACACAGAGCCCTCATTCTTGGACGGCTGAGGCAAAAAGACAACAGCAAAGTAATTTTAGATGGAAAAGTACCTAAATATTTTGTTCTTTGTGCATAGAAATAAACAGAAATGAGCTCTGGGTCTTGTAAACATCAACACCCAGTTTTGTGTATATGGTCAGCTGCTGGAAAAGCTTGATGCATTCTAACTCCACTTTGAGTTTATGGAATAAACAGGATCCACTGCTCAGCCATTGGGTTCCTGATCATGCTTCTGAAGGTGCCCAGTCAAGATTTGAGTGTTACCTGTGCCAACGTGATTCTGCCTTCCTTCACACTGGGCAAAATCAGCTGGTTACTCAGAGCTGCCACTGGAACTGCTTGATCCACTGTTTGGTCACAGTGCTGTCTGGCAGATGGACCATAACATGCTCCTAGATGCTTGTGTTGGGTGTCCAAAGTTTCTCAGCTGCTACATCCACTGGTGTGACTAACACAGGTGATAGGGGAGTGTGGAGAAAAGCCCATGGTTCTAAGCCTTCCCAAAGAATGTGACCCTGAATTTGGACCAGGTGTGAAAGACCCTCCTTTACGCTGGTACGAGTGTGAAAATGTCCTGGGTAAGACACTGACTCTTCAGTGATAGTGTAGAGGGAGCTGGGCCATGCTCTAAGGGGAGCTGCTGGCAGATGAAAGTCTGCTGTAGGAGCAGGTCTCTGAGCAGTTAAGGACTGGCATATTTACATTGAATGTTTTGCTAATGTTAATCTTCCAAGAAACCAGTTGTAAAACTTGCTGCAGGACTGCTTTTGCAATTGTGTGCCAAGCAACAACTAGAGCCCTGAGTCCAGGACAGGGCCTTGTGAACTGCTGTCTAGGAGACTCTTCTGCACAAGGTAAAACCTTGGTTTTCTGTGTTTACTGTTCTGTCTTACTGTGAAACCTGTTCTGAAATATTGTTCCTAATGAGAAATGATTTGAAACAGATTCCTTCTTGCCGTGCTTTTGGTGGTGCTCAGTTAAGACTTGATTTTTCAATTCTTGACTGAAATTTTATTACAGGAACCAGTATATCCAAGTCAGTAGGGAAGGGGAGATTTGGTCTTAACCTGACCTTCCAATAAGCACAGATACAGTTCTACTTGTAGAAAAGTGTTTCAAACTGGACTTGGTTTATGGTTTTTTTTTATATAGGGCTGAACTCTTCTGGTGTACATGTATTTATAACATGAAAGAGTATCAGCAGTGGGAAAGGAAATGGACAACTCTTACTGTCTTCATGGACTGGTGTGGCTGTAGGCATACCACTTGTACATGTAGAGAACTGCAAAGCTACAATTTCCTAGGCTGTGAGGTGATGTTGGTGAGTTTGCTTAATCTTGCAGTTGTCATATCTGTTGGGAGCCTGGCTGCTGACAGCAGAGCTGGGCTCTGTGCAGGACAGCACCGTGCCCAGTGTGTGCATTCTGCAGGGCTCTTCTGCTCCCTTCTGGCCAACTCTTGAAATCCAAACCAGAGATTTTCTCCACATCTTGGCTGGATACCAGGATTGATTTTAGAAGCTCTGTGGTCAACACAATCCTTGATGCTGTGGTACAGGAAATGAAGGGTGGGGGTGAGTGTGTCCCATCATCAAGTAAGTGGAGCCATTTATGGGTTCCATTTCTCTTTCCTTTTCACTCACAAAACTTCTTTTCCTAGAGATTTTTGAGGTCCTTAGAGGATATGTGCTCAAGAGTCACAGTAACTTCAGTGCTGCAGCAATTTAGTGATTTCTTCTGCTTGGGGCTTGCTTTTCATGCCAATTTATTTTCCTGGCTGTTGTATTCCTAATGTTGAAACTTAGGGGCTTCCTCACCAGCCCACAGCCCAGACCCTGCAGTAATGGCACAGAACTATCCTGTTTTTCTTCAGGGTAGCTGATTTTGATATGGAGACAAGTTCTGCCTCACAAGGGTTAAGAGCTTTGGAAGTGGCAAAGTACTGCCCATCACACCTCAGTGCCTCAGTGCTTGTCTGCAAGTCAGTGTGCTTATTCTGCACCAAAATTGAGTATACGATTGAATTAAATGAAAGAGAATTTATAACCATGACTGAATTGTTTTTGCAGGTGAAGCTCTCACCTCTTCTGCATACTATTCAGCTGCTCTGACAACTGGGGCCCCACATGGGATTAGTGTCCCCTTTGAGGGACAGGAAACTTGGACACAAAGACACATTGCTAAGCTCATATAGGGTCCTATAAGGAGCTCTATGTCCTCGCCAGTCATTGACCCAGGCACAGGAGTGCTCTAATTGACTGGGAAAGAGGGTTGTACCACATTCAGACTCAGGGTCACTGCCTTGTGTGGCCCATGCCACTGTCCCCCGTGGTGGCTGGACCTGGAGGGGTGGCTTGTCAAGCAGACTGTGGGTGCTGCCATGGGTTCACACTGCAGTGCTGCTCTGCTCTGGGGATAAATGAGATAATCCTACACACCTGGCTCTGGCTGCATTTCCCAGGATGAAAAAAATCACCTTTATCTGTAATCAAAGTTCTAACCTGCACAACTGACAACCCTAAACAAAAGGCAGTTTAAAAAGAAGCCCAATGTTTATTATCTAACATGGTTTCAAAATCCCATCATGTTTAACCTAAACATACTGCTCTTAGGGAGTGTGAGTCATGTCTTTAATCACTAAGATTTGACAATAGCAGGTAAATTAGCAGATTGCAATACAGGAAACCTTTCTTAGAATGTCACATTGCCAATCCTGTTGCAGGGTTGGGACCTCAGGTGTATTTTTCAAGAACCTACCTAGGCTGTGGACAAGCAATAGTTAGATATGTTCAAATCCAGTGGAGCTGTGCTGGCAAAAGTTTCTGTGTAAAAATCAAGATGGTTAAATAAGCCTTTTGTTTGGATGAGTTGTATCACTCAGGCTAACCTGCCCCAGCATGAGGGCTTTTCTAAGCTGTCTGCACATGTGTCTTCATGCTGGTGTAGTTACAGTGAGAAATTTTTAGAATAGACTTGTCTTATCTTCCTACAGATACTCATGTCCCCAGGTGTCCATGGCATGGAATATAAATGGGTTATTCATCATCATGTACCAGCTACTGTTGAACTTTGCTGGCATCTAAAATGCCAGCCCATTGGTTTTCTACCATCTTCCTGGCTATTAAATAACTACTGTTTTGTTTATATGACTCTTTTCTGCTACACACGTACAACCTATGTCAATATTTTTGTTATTTTAATTATGTTGAAAGTGCTCTCCCATCTTTTTCTCATTTTTCTCTTCCTTCTCAGCCTTCTGCTAGCTTTCTTTTTTTCATCTGACTTCCCACTGACTACTGATGCTAAATGTATGGATGCTGGATCACCACTAAGAAAATCTGCTGATTGATGATGTTGTTGTAGATATCTGCACTTCTTTTTCATTATTACTTCACTGTCTATCCATATCAAGTGTGAGAGTCTTGCCTTTCAGACCTTGTTTGCTTTTTTTTTCCCCGCTTCATTACCTGCCTTGTGCCCCCTACTCACCTGTGCCCTATCAAATGCTTATGAGCATCCTCAATGTCCTTCAGCTGTTCTCATGCACTTGTAAGGAGCCTGTGTCCAGCAGAGCTCAATGGCAGGCTTTCAAAGGAGACTGTAAGAAACAGAGAATAAAACCAGGTATTTTTTTTCTACAAGGTCTACATCTGTAATAAATACTAATGTAAAGAACCAGTAGATCAGCAACAGCTCAGGGGGCAGCACAGATGGAGTTAATGCACAGGTACTAGTTAGCATACCTATAGATTTGCACGCTGCAAGCTGATCTTGAATTATATATATTTCTGTTTATATCCTCACCTAGTTCCTCCTGTATTTGCTGCTCATCTTTATAAATTGTAAACTTTCTAAAGCAGAGGTTTTTATGTAACACCTGGCAATCTTGATGTACTCAGGACACAGGTACTTAATAATGATGTTATTATTAAATAAAAATGAGCATGCTGCTCATCACTCCAGGGTCTCATTTATCCATGGCTTCATGATGATTTCTTGATGAGAATCTCCTTGGAAGCAGAGGAAATTGGAACGTCTCTGACTTGGCGTATGACACCAAGAATCTGCAAACCTTAGAGGCTCTATTGTGAGTAAGTTAAGAGATGAACTGTATTTTTTTGAATTTCTGGGCTTCATGCTGTGCAGCTGGGTTCTTGTGAGAACCTGGCACCCTTATTAACAGGACATGCCTCAAACCTTATTCTACCTAAGGTAGCACTACAGCATGGGTTGTTTTTTGGTCTAGATCCCTTCCATGGTCAGGAGTGGAAGTTGACAGTTTTAAGTTTGTCTTTCCCTCGTATTGGAGCTGCTAAGATTGGGGCAACTCTAATTTTGAGTGCCATACACCACTGACTTTTAAAATTTTCTTCCTGGGCTTCATATTGCCTCACGTTAGCCAAGAGGCAACAGGGGGGATATGGGAGGCTTGGTCTGACCCAGAGAGGCTCAGCAGCTGATCTGCCAGGAGCACAGAGCCATTAGTGAACCCTGGGGGTTCATGAGCCCAGATCCCTGGGGGTCCTGACTCTTGCTGAAGGTCTGGGCAGAGATGTCTTACTGCAGGGACTCATGATGTCCAGGCAAGGCTTGCAGCAGATTTTCTTCGCCATGCACTGGAATAAACTGTGTTTTGGTCTTGAGAAATAACAGGAAGGGAGTTTAACATATGAGGCTTTTGCCATGTTGTTTAGATTCTGATGCATCCCATCCAAGATTTTAATGGAAAGCTTTCTTCTCCATTCCTATGGGCCAGATACTCAGCTGGTGTAAACGCAAATGCCATCGCTGCTGTGCTCTTTGACGCAAAGTTGGGGCTGAGCTCATGGTGGTGTTGTGTCTGGGAATATTTTTATCCTTTAGAGATATTTGCCCCCTCTCCCCCTCTGTCTCCTTGAGGATTCTTTCTTCTCAGCAAATGTGCTCCTCTGTCTGGAACATATGGGACAAGTATTTTCTTCCATTCCTTCACTACTCAAAAACGGTCAAATCAATTTGGCTAAAATTAAAACCTTTTGGGTTGAATCTTAGCCTAGAAAACCTCATCTCCCAACGGAACCCTTGAAGAAATTTGTGAGCAATTTCCAAAAAGGATGGAGCTGTCTTGTAAAACAAAGCTGGGGCAGAAACCAATTGGAAAAGCCCTTTGGTAGTATTTACACCCATGCCTTCACGTGTACAAGTCTCACTTTGACTGTCACATGAGAAGGGATGGTGGCTGTTGATTTCTGCAGCTCTATACAACCAGCAGGGTAATCAATTCCAGTGACCAAGGCATGCCCTTCTCCACCTTGTTTTTTATCTGTGTGTGTGTCTCTTTACGCTTCTGCTCTTGGCTGGAAATGTAAATGACTAAGTATTTGGTACCAGACTTCGCAGACTTCAGAAGGTCAAATAGCTTGGAAAAGTTTTTTAAGTTTTGGATTTTTAACCCAATCCTTTGAGATTCACCCAAAATTATATAAAAAGCTGTCCTCTTTGTGGATGAAATAGTCATGGGCATGCTGGTGAAACAGCAAAAAGACTAATTTCTCACAGTAAAACTTAGTTGGTTTTGTTGAAATTAAGTTAATATTGTCCTGTTAACTGTCCTTCCAACCTGGTATTTTCATCTTTCATTTTCTTGGATATTGAATTGAATCAGAGTAAGCTCCACCCTTGACTTGTACCTCTTGCTAGTTCTACCCTTGACTAGTTACAGTGGTGGGTGAATCACGAGCAGATGAATTCAGCGTGGGAAAGAGGCAGCATGTGGTTGTAGCCAGGTGAAGAACATGATCTGATTTGGGGTGGGTGATTAGGGCTTCTTGTTCAGAGTGATTCATCCAAGGAGAAAGCCTGTCCAAGGAATAAAAGGTGTTCACACCAAATTTCAAGCCCTGTAGCACATCTGACATTAATGTTATTTTGGACACATTTCTAGCACCTCATATCGAGGAAACAGGATCTGCAATTTGTGTGAATTATCTGCTTTGCCATAGCATTAGTTTCTTAGTAGCACTGATGCCTTTGTTCTGTGCAGTAGCCCAGGTGGGACTGAAGTCTGGTTAAATCTGACTTTTTATATGCCTTCAAAGTCTGCACAGCAAATCCACAGTCATTATGATTAGAGCAGTTCTTTGTAGTATATCCAGCAGACACTTATCTAAAGGACATTGCTTGAAGCTGAAACAAGTACTCTGACTGTCTCTGTCATGGTAGAATTCCTATCAGAACACCTACATGATAACTTCTGGTGTTTAAACATCAGACTTTATCTTTTGTGGATGTCCGTGCCCTTTCCAGCACTTGGAATGTGTTGTACTATGGCCCAGTTTTTTGCCATCATGTACTGTAGCACATGCAACAGTGTTAGGCATGATATCATTAAAAGAAAAAGCTTTTTGGTAAATCTTAGTTGTTCTGCTAAATCCCATTGTTCCAGAGTACACATATCTTGAAGGTTGGCTTTACAGAGTACTAGAGACCCTCTGCAGGTTATCCTTGCCCTCTTAGCACCCACCCCCTGCTTTGCACTCAGTATCTCTCTCAGGGTGATGAAAATATCACCATCAGAGGTGCTGGATACTGTGACCCACCTCTTTGCTGCTAAAGAACCACAATCCTCAGATTGGATATCAGCACCTTGAAAAGAAAACTTCTCTAAATTAGCTGGGGCATATTTTAAATGCCTATGGACTGGAAGACTGAAGGATATGGACAGAACAGCACCTGGAACCTGCAGTCCCTCTCCCAGCTCTGAGAAGTGGCCTGTGGGATGTCTGAGCTCTCCTTGGCAATGTGTTGCTCCAGGCCATCCTCCTTTGCCGTGCAAGCAGCCAGTGACCCGTGCCTGAGGCATCCTCCAGGGCAGGCGTGATCTCATCCACCCAGGCACTCACCGCAGCTGATTGTGCCCCCAGGCAAAGCCAACTGGGCTTTCTGTGGTAAGCACAGGAGAGCAGACAGCCACTGCTCAAACCTGCTCTTTCAATCCAGGGTAGGCATGGCCTCTCCTCCTCAGCTCAGGAACTGTGATACCGACTTCCTTTATTAGGTACTTTGACATACACTGAAGGGCTTTCTTCCTTCTGTCAGGATTCCTAACCATGCAGAAAGATCTGCTGGGCTGACAGCAAAGAAAACACTGTAGGGGAACAAAAGGTTGATCTCTGTCTATCCAAAAGCTTCCAATCTTAGTAGAAAGTAGGAATTATGGATAGATAAATATTTTTGGGCAAACATGGGATAACTGTTGTATATTAGGTAATGCACCTCAGGAGTGTATGGCCATACTCTGCCTGCCCTAGTTTCACCCAAAAATGTTGCTGAGTGCTGTATATGAAGACTTACCTATTCATGCAAATTTAAATATTTACACTCAAATTGAAAAAGGTCATTGTTTCCTGATAGTAGCTTGTAGCCTTAGTGCTTCTTGGATCATTGTTTTCACTCACACTTGTTTTCATAATGCCTATGAATATTGAATTCCTGTCACAAACATTGCAAAAAAAGCAATGTTACAAGAAGATTATTTAGCACAGCAGACTGATAAGGAAAAACCTCCTAACTTCAGTGTAAACACACTACAGAGCAACACAAAGATGTCCCTGAGGACACAGACCTGAACAGAGGGTGGGTGTCAAAAGGACTAGTGAGTTCTGGTGTTTGCTGTAGCTCTCTTATGTCCATGCTGGTGTTAAACAATCCTTGGTTGTGCTTGTTGGTATTAAGTTCAAGTAGTTGTCTTGCCTTCACACAATTCCCAAAATTCTGTCAAAATATGGTGGAGGAGGGAGGGGATTGTGTGCTCATGGCATCCATGGAGTTTGCTGTGCATGTACAGAGATGGGGTAAAAGCAGAACTCTGCCACTGTCCTCACCTTTGCTTGATGCAAAATGCCAGGGGCAAGAGATGGACTTGCTGCACGCTTAACCTGGCAGATGGGCATGGGAGGTGCAGCAGACTTGTTCTTCAGCTCAGTTTGCATGGCACTTGGATGGAAACACACCTCCAGGAAAAAACAAATTAAGCTTCCTGCAGGTGAGGACTTTTCTTTGTGCAGGAATCCAGATGTGGGGACATGAGATTTTCTGCCTGCATTTTTCCCTGCATGACCCACTGAAGCTAGATGGATCCACCACAACTGAGGGATGAGCCATCTGCAAGTAGGCTCAGAGGGATATTTAGGTCCATGTTTGACTCAGGAGGTCTGAAAATAAGTAGTCATTTTCGATTAAATTCCACAATGATATTTAGGTTCCTAAATAGAAATCTGGATTCAATGATAAGAATTAGGATGTTGATTGCTTTCAAGATAACATTGTGAATCTGTGATGCAACTCTGTCATGAAAATAGGAGATTTCTTTACCCCATTGAGCAATTTGATAGGATCAACCATATTAAGAATTCAGATATGTTGAGGGAAGGAGGTAGCAAGTGAAAGATTCCTCATGGCTCAACCAAAAGCATCCAAGAAGTCTCTCCCTCCCACCCCTCCACTTGATGCACCCACATGGCCACACAGCAAGTGCACTGTGAAAGGCTGAGCCACAGCCTCCCTTTGCTGATCTTGGCAGGGTCTGGCTTGTTTGCTGTTTGTTCTGGATTTCCTCAGGCACAGCCAGTGTGCACAGCTCTGCTTTTGACCACTGCTGTGAACTCAAGTCATGTGGGACATGTTTCACTGGCTCAGCCACCTCCAAATCCCAAACTCCTAACAATGCTCTGGCTGGAAATCTCTTCCACCAAACGTGGGTTGTGCTGGTTGAGAGCACACACAGAACAGGGAGGATATTGCCAAGCACGATGGAATCCCAAGGAATATACTTGGTTAGATAAATGGATTATATTACTGGATCTCACCAGTTAATACCAGTTGAGGACTTGGTCTCTTGTGCTTCAAGGAAAGCTTCCATAGTGCATGTGGCTGGCTGAGTCAGAGGATTCCTCTCCTCTCTGAAGGTGTGTGGTGATGAGATCAGTCTGTGCCAGGCAGGGTTTTTGGAGGTATCCACACTAGCCTGGAGCAGATGGGTACATCCATGTCTCTCAGATCTTGCAGAGATCTTGCTCAGGTGCCTGGAATGGCATGAGAAGCACAGTTAATTATATGGGGTTTAATTAAGGATGTCCTGTCAGTGTGACATGCCAATTAGGGATGTGTGGTGTTCCCAGTCTGGGAAAGACTGACTGCACTAATGACAACAGTTCTTGCATAAAAATAGGTTTGGCCTACACTGGGAGCTACATACAGGTGTCTATGACTGCTGAGAGAGATCTCCTGAGGATCTGAGCTGCAAAACTGGAATTTGCTCAGCTCTGGAGTTGTTTAGTTGAAATGAAGGGCAGTAAGGGAAATTTTCACCCTTTGTCCCTAATTATTGCAATGCTCTTTGCAAACTTCATAGTGGATTTCGGTGAAAACTCTCATACTCAGAATGAGCAGATCATCCATACTCAGATGACATGCTGCTTCCCTAGGGTTTGGGACCAGGCATTTGAGTCAAGGAAGGCTCCTGCTGCCTTTATGGGCTTTGTTTAAATCTCAGATCCTCCGAAAGCAGCAAACTTACATTGAACCTTTGACTGCTGAACATGGTATTTACATCTACTCACATCCCCAGAAAGCTGCACATGCCTGCACTTACTCAGCCAGAGAAAGACCTGAAAATCTCCATTCCTTTCAAAGGACAGAGATTTGCCTTCCATTCCTCTGCCAGGAATTCTTAGTCAAATCCTATGGAAAATAGTCCTATCTGAGCAGTAAATCTCTGATGCTTCTGCATGTTTATTCTCTATTTCCATCTCATTGGCCTGAGTTCATTTTTAACCTTTGTTTAGGGCAGCTATGTAGTCGAGGCAGACTGGGTGGGGTATGTAATTTTTTTTTTTTCTTTCTAGCTATGCTTTTTTTGAAAGAAAAAAGTCATCTAGCAAAAGAGCAGGGCAGATGGTGATAGAAAGATTGGCTTTGCTTAGCAGTGGAAATAAATGATCCCTCCTTCTTCCTCTCCCTGTGATAGGTTAGACTGGAACCAACTGACCTGGTTCTGCCTGAGCCAGCTCCAGAGGGATGGTAACAGCCAAGGGTAAAAACAAATGAAATACCTGCACAGTGTTTCAACGTTGCAAATTACAATGTTTGCAACAAGTCTCTACAACAGTTTGGGTCAAATCAAGACCAGTCTGTTTCCCACCTGACCAAAATAATTTATTGTATTTTATGCAGTACTTGTTCTTTGACCTCTTTAGTATGTAGGCTGAATTTCCTGCACTCATTTAACTTCAGGTGGGCTCCTGAAATTCAACCTGAATTCGATTCAGTGCAATAACTAGACATGGGTAACATGCCTTTAAAATTTCTGCAGTTTGTAATTTGGGCCCTGTGCTGGGGGCCCAGATCTGCCTTTACAACAGCTCCTTGCTTCCTCTGGGTATGAAAAACTAAAATTATTCCCTATCTAGAACATAGTGGTCTTGGCAAAATATGGCATCAGCAGACATACAGATGGGCAGTGCCACTTGTCTGCACTGCAGGCAGGCAGCCTGTCCAGCTTTTAGGAGATGATATGGGCTCTTTATAAACAATAATAAGCTCACTGTAAGACCTATACAAACGAGGTACTTTGCTTTTCTGTGACCACAGCTGTATGGAGAAATAACTTTGCACTGTAAATCAATCACTTTAATGTGCATTTTCCAAGGAAAGTCTGCACAGGAGATGGCTGTTTCCTTGCCAAATGCTGCTCTCCAATTCAGAGACAGCATTTCAGGGGCAGGATCTGGTCCTTAATCCCAAATTTGCATGTCATCGCTTGAGTCAAATTTTGTCTCCAGTACCCTAAAAGCTGTTGATAAAAAACTTGAACCCAAAACAAATTTAGCCACAAGGCAAATGCCCTAAAATCAACCTAGAGCCTCACTCTAGTGACTTTAGTTGCACAAGTCCTTGGGAACTATTTAGACACTTCTGCATATTCTGAGGGAATTGGTGGCTGAAGTGGCTAAGTCACTGCCCATCTTATTTGAGATGTTGTGGCAGTTTGGTGACGTTCCCACTGACTGGAAAAGGGGAAATATGACCCCCTTTTTTATAAAAGGAAAAAGGGAAGACCCAAGGAACTACAGGCCAGTGAGTTTCACCTCTGTTCCTGGTAAGATCATGGAGTAGATTCACCAGGAAACTAGGCTAAGGCACATGGAAACTAAGGAGGTGATTGGTGGCAGCCAACGTGGCTTCATTAAGGACAAATCAGCCCTGACAAATGCAGTGGCCTCTTACAACAGGGTTACAGTGTTGATGGGTAAGGGAAGAGCAAAAAGATAACCTAAAAAATGTAATATAGATGAAATCAAGTGAGAACTGCAGTTCATGCTGATGCTGTGATGCATTATGATGATGCTCAAGTTGGAGCAGTTCACATGGTGGAAAAGAGGCAGCATGAAAATATGGAAATAATGCCAATCAGCAGCCCCTATGGAAGAAATGCCACATACAAACAGAGCTTTATTTGCAAGGCATGATGCTGTCACCAGTAACTTTCAGGGCAACCATGACTACTAGATTAGCAAAGTCTGTCAACTGAGTGGACCGTGCTTTAACTCAATTGATGAGTTAAAAATAAAGCTTAGGAGTCATTACCTCTCTATTGTTCCTAACAATATTTCTCTATATCTCCCCTAACCTCCTGCACAGAAATGTACATATTGATCAGTATGAATTTTCATCTCTCCTTCTGTACACAAATTGAATTCTTGACCTTTGACATGATGAAGGTGGATGCACCTGCATTACCCTTTCCTTGCACCTGCATTTCCCTGCTCCCTTTGTCTCCCCTCATGATAATGTGGTGTCTGGGAGAGGGTCTGCCAGACACGTTCATTCTGTCCACAACTTGATGGTCTCCAGCTCTCACTTGCTTGGATGTGTCACTATGATTTCCAGATGTTGTGACAGACCAAGTAAACTGCATCTCTTAGCCAGCTCATTCTGTAGGCAGACAAGATGGAGAGGGGTTTTGCAATAAGATTTTTTTTCTAATGCTGACAGAGGAATCCTGTGGGCTTTAAAAATGCGTAGAAATCTCATTTCCAGTAAATTTTTTGAAGCAGCTGGAGGTTGGTTGGTAAAGGAAATATGCACAGGTTCTTCTTTTAGTTCACTCACTTCTGATGCTTTGAGGACAGGTATAGTTTTCCTGGCAGATGATGGAAACTTTGCATGTGGCACTGCTGAAAAGGAGCCTTTTTTGCTAGCCAGGCATGTACAGGAAATACATAGCTTTCTGGGATTTATTAAAAGCACTGTTTTTAATAACTTATCTAGTGTGACTGATGGAAAGGAAAAACTCTATAGTCACACAGAAGAAGATTCCAAACTGTCTGTGTTTGGGGGGAATAGGAGATTTATGTCGTAGTTAACGTGCAGCTGTTTCAGCAGCCATTGTGAAAAACAGTGATGAACTGTAGTCAAGACTCAGGAGTCATCAAGCAAGTCTGCCCTAGTATTCAAGGGAAGGCCATCAAATAATGTAAAAAGCAGTGACAGTTAGGAGAAAACTCTTCTGATGGAGAGGTTTGCAGCTGGGGAAGAAAGATTTCCCCAGACTACAAGGCAGGGGTGCTGCAGAAGATTATTAGAGCTTGGATTTTACCCTTTGAGTAATTGAGATATTACAGTGACACAGACCTTTTAAATTCAATTTCATGCAACCTAAGTCTAAAGACAAATTTGTGGTGTAATCTCAGGGAGATAAATACATTTCCATATATAGATAAGTGGCCAGTTCATCCTCTGGTGTAAATGAGCATATATCCAGTATCTCAATGGCTGTGGATATATTCCAATGCAGTGACCTGGCACATAAACTTTAGAAATGCACAAAATCTGCTTCTCAACTCGAGAATGGCACTCATGTAACTCCAACTGGCCTTATTTGGCTCTGCTGGTATTAACCCCATTAAGTACTTTGCATTTTATCTGTAAACAGCTTGTGGTCTTTCATCAGTTCCTTTCCCATACATGGATTTTTTCATGTACCCGTCACCTCATTAAAACAATGAAGCAAACAAGAATCAGAAGAAACAGAGCACCCACAGATTGAATAAAGCTTGAGTGCTGCAACCATTTTACTTACCCATCTCTTTGGGGGACACTAATCTGCACCAAAAAAAGCAAAATTGTGCAAAGAGCATCACATAAATATTTGTGCTTGCATAAAAAGAGAATGTGTTTTTAATATTGGAAGAAGTATAAGACATGTGCCAAATTCTCAGCTGGAGTAACTGAGCACAGCTACATGGATTTACATCAGCTGAAGATCTGCCCAGATGTTTGGAGATGGGTGGATAGAGAAATCTTCCAGTTAAATGTTATTTAGATTGATAGCTAATTCCCAAGCTCAATAGTTCTTCAAAGATGCAGAAATATCTTGTAAACAATCCAGATATAATCGTCAAATCCCCATTTTTTTCCATGGATCCCAGGAAATACAAAGAATTGTAGGCTCATTCTGCAATCTTGTGGGTGAAGGCCACATGGACCTTGTAAGCCTACTGAAATACCTCCACCAGCTTGGAAAATGGGTTCTGAGAAGGATCCACACCAAGGGCAGGTGTGGGCCAGGTAGAGTTTTTCTGGAGAAATGCACTTTTGTTGTGTCATGGTAAATACTGGAAGGTAAATGTGCAGTGGGGGAGGGAGGCAGGGCAGGGACAGACTGGAGAATGACTGACTTGTCTAACTGGGCTGGGGGATGGGAAGGGCAGGGCAGAACCATCACCACAGGGAAAGGGAGAGAGAGAAAAAGATGCTGTGCTTGGCAATATCCTCAGGGGAGCCTCCTCAGCCTCATTGAATAGGAAATCGCCTGCAACCCTGAGAAATACAAAGGGCAAATGGAAAGAGTTAGCACATACCACTGCTGCTCTGTGGAAATGTTTACCAAGAAAAGCTTGAGATTGTGTTAAGATACGACTGAAGTGACAGAAGTGTGAGATCAGATAAAAGATGAAGCCTTGACTCACAGCTTCAGCATTTTCATGTCCTCCTGTCAGCTGAAGGAGGACAGCACATGTCCCTTGCTGGATGGAGTCCTGTGGAAGCATCACCACATCTGCTTGTTTCGCTTGTACCCAGGTCTGGTGCTGTGCTTTTCTCTGGACAGTGCCCTACTTTAGCAAATGTCATTCATGGTGCCTTTTCCCTTCAACAAACCAACAGCAGGTGCCTTTCTGCTTAACCCTCAGAGGTTCTGTCT
Source organism: Eopsaltria australis (assembly GCA_034509425.1). Classification (NCBI taxonomy): domain Eukaryota; kingdom Metazoa; phylum Chordata; class Aves; order Passeriformes; family Petroicidae; genus Eopsaltria; species Eopsaltria australis. The sequence goes on along the minus strand of JAVTVJ010000067.1, from coordinate 929,741 downwards.
GAGGTCTTCTGTGTTTTCAGGGTGAATGACATGTTCTGAGACTTGTGAGAAGCAACAGGACTTTCCCTGCTTGTAGAGAATAGAGAGAGGGATGTCATAGTCTGCAAAGTTGTATTTTGGATGCCATAGAAGATTTTTTAGAGTCTTGAAAGCCCTGGCAGAGTGAAAACAAGTGATGGCTTTGAGCTGAGGGCATACAGATCCCTGCAAGCTTTGACATTCTTTTGGGTCAAAATTTCTGCTGCCCAGTACCACATCTGGTAGGAGAAAGCACCTAATGAATACAACAAAAGTCATCACATTCTTACCCAATTTAGCTGGTATTTCCAGGACAATAGCTGTCTTCAACTGATTGCAAAGGCTTGTGCACGTGATGAATCATAAGGCTGTGCTTAGAGATGGCAGACTGATTTTATGTGGTGCACCCAATAACTATATGCTTGCTGGAGGACTTCTCCTTGGCTTGTAGGCTTCACCTCTTGACCTCATTCTCAAGCAGAAGTTAAACTATAACTGAATTGCTTTGCAGGTTGGTACAAACGGAGCCTGAGGCGCTCTCTGCATTTTTCTCAATTAAAACAGAGAGTAGAAGCACTTTGGACAGTGAACCAAACCTCACAGGGACGTGGCATGGCCACAAAAGCAACTCTGCTGGCTGGACCTATGTGCTCTGCCTCTGGATCTCATGAACTAGAGATAAGGACACAGGTTATTTCTGACTCTGCTCCATAGGAACTGGGGTGGTCCTATAGAGCTTTCCATGTTGGATAGCTTTTACCACTAATGTAGTCAGGAATTAGTTTGTGCTTCCATATTTCCACAGCACTGATCCCAGTGAGGACACTGCCTGTGATGGAGAACTCCTAGGTTCTAGCATAATATGTAGAATAAATATTTTTATTAATGATACACGAATATTTGTATTAAGATGCTGTGTATAGAGCCTGACAGAGCAGTTGAGGAGGAATAAAGAAAAGCACAGGAAGAGTGACTTTCAGGTGTAGTGTGTAGCTCTGGATTCCCCAGTGTTACTCTCCCACAAATCCAACCAATCACCTCTTTTTATTTGTTTGCAAGACAGAATTAATTACAAAAGAAACCCAAAAGGCTTTCTTCTGCACTCACTTGCTATGATGGTTTTTCTTTCTTAGTTGTGAAGAAGCTCTGGTAATGTGACAATACGGGTTTGTAGTGCTCCAAGTACATTTGGGTTTTTTCTATGGGCAAAACCTCAGAGCTTTTGAAAATATTCTGTTAATGTGTGGGTCTGAGATATAATTTGGCTTTCACTCTTTAATTACACCTCTTCAAGCACAGAGCTAAGCCCATTAGTACCTGCCCCTCCTTCCTCTGCACACCTCTTGAAACAAACGTGTTCAAATGATGTGGTAAAACTTTATGCATTCCTCAGAATGCTGAAGACCTGTTTGCGAGGGGTCACTTTGGTCCTCTGATATTGTGTGGCTGGAGGGAGGTTTTTTGAGGTCTTGGTTCATTTCAGCAAACACTGATCTTGGCAAGCCTTTGTCTTCGTGATGGAGAGGCAGGGTGTGAGAAAACAAGATTAGCATTTGCAGAATGGCTTTGCTGCTGGAGCACCTGTGGCTGTAATGCACATGCAGAAGGTTCCCCTCCCTGGGCTTCCCAGCTGGATCCTGGCTCCAGCACCCCACTGCTGTGTGTGGCACAGGGCCCACCACAGACTGTGGATCTCCCACCACGTGTGGAGAGCAAGTGACTGCAGTCAGACGGAGACCTGGGTGCAAGAGGCACCTAAGCCTGCCCTTTGTTTTCTTTTTCTTATGAGACGATACAGTAGCAAAAATCACACAGACAAACAACTTCATTTATTATGGGAGATACCATAGAAATTCAAGCTGCATGTAAAGAATTGGTAGGAAAGGGTTTTGCTCTGCTCAGAAATAGCATCTGCGTTTGTGCTCCTTACTGAAACAACATTTCTTGCTGGAATGCTGGCAGCTCAGCTCAGACCCCAGCTCTTCCTTTACTTCTGTGTTACTGTCTTCTGTGATGTTACCATGGGAAAGCCTGCTCAGCTGTTGGTAACAGTCAGAATGTCCTGAAGGATTTTTGGAAAACATCTGTGATTTTTTTTCACTCAAGCTTCTCCAATGGATGTGCAGCACTGGCACTGAGTGTCACACAGATGTCATTCTGCAGCCAGCCTGGAGCAGTGGTTAATGCGCAGACAGAGACGTGTGCATTGAATGTGCTGTGAGCAGACATTCACCCTGCTGGTGTGCAGGGATCTGGGATTGCAGCTGTTAAATGCTGCACAGCAGTGTTAGGTAACGTGTGGGAGAGGAGGAGAAGTAATCAGAGCCCTGCTGAAGTTTGTGTGAGCCCATAGTAAACAACTGCTGTCACTCATAGAATATCCTGAGTGGGAAGGGACCCATAAAGATCACTGAGTCCATGTGACCAGGATCCCCCTGTTCTGGGATCCCTGCTGAATCTCTTTGAATTTACTGGTGGGTCCTTCCTCTTGGAAGCAGTTCCTCATCCCTCTTTCAGCTGGAGCAAGATTGTCTCTGACTGTTTGCTCTCCTTTAGACTCTGAGAAGAAAAGGCAATCTATTACTCAGACCCTCAGGCCATCCCTTTTCTTCTGGGTGTTTCAATGCCTGAGTTTTCCTGCAATCCCAGGTCTGTCTCACCACCCTGCATTTCCAACAGGTCAGGTTTGGTCTGTGTGCTCCCTCCCCTTCTGGTATTTGCATCTGGGCAAAGAACCAGTCTGATCCCATGTGCCTGATGAAGCTGATCCTTGCCTGTCCCAGGGAAAGCTGAAACCTCAGCAGGGTGTGTGGGGAGAGGAGGCAGGCTCAGAGCCTTGCTGGCATGTGGCTCTGTGTCCTTTTACCTCTGCAGTCACTCCGAGGTACAAGGTGAATGTGCATTTAGGAGCAGGGACATATCTGGGCCAAAACTGTCCCAAAGCTTAAAATACCCTGAACCGTTTAGGGGAGGTAGAAGAACTGTGTTATTGGTGGCTTGGCCTGAGGCAGAAGGCACTGTACGTCTGGTTGTTTTGAAGTGGAAATTATATTCAGCTTTGGAAGTGCCCAGGAAGGTTTGCAATACTTAATGTGATTTTAGTGAGCTGGAAATTTGGTGATTATGCTGATTAATTTGGGGTAGGGGAGTTGATTCAGGAGTTAGAGGCACCTACTCATGTGGGCTCCTTCTGTCACTTGATACTGGTTACCTACAGTTTTTCTTCACATGGATTTTTCCCAAAGGAACACTGAAATCAGTGAGCAAATCCTACCTAGTATATCAAAAGTGAAGTGAAGATTCTTGGTTTCTCCGTATTTCAGTTTTTCCACCTGTAAAATGGTGCTTGGAAGATGCTTGGAAAATACTTCAATAATGCAGTTTAAAAGTATGCTGATAAAATGAATCATGCATAGTCCCTACCAGTCTTGCTTTGCAAAGCATATTGAGCCACACAGAGCTGACAACATCCCACCTGCTGGGCAGGGGCAGGCTGGACAGTGGTCCCTGGACAGGGCCCTCCATGTCCTGTGGGAGGGAGGTGTTTTGCTGCCTTCCTCAGGATAAGTTGTCACAGGTACAACATTCCTGAATGATCTCTCTGTGGTTTGAGGAGCTGAGCATTCGTGATGAGACAGGAGGAATATGGGTACTGCTTTCTGTCTGGGAGCACCCACTCCAAGTGAGTATCCAAGCATATGGATGGCTTGGGAGAGTGCTGTTCCTGCACTCTGAGGGGTAGAGCAGTCATGGCTCATTGCTGGGCACTCGAGCTCATTTTGATGTTTCTTGAGATGAATATTTTACACCTACATCACCTCCAGTCTTGACCTCTTCCTGCAGCTGGGTGCTGAGAGCTGCATTGTGCACTCAGCCTGCAGCCCTCAAAACCTGAGGCTCCTCCTGGGAAGTGACAGAGGGAAGTTTTTGTCTTTGCTTATAACAAGCTTTCTTGTATTTCATTATGTATTTCATGTCTTACATTTATAACTTTCTATACTGCGTTTGCTTTCCTTCTTATGTTAGGCTTTCTTTCTTTCTGTTGTATTACTCAACCATCCCCATCAGGCCCTGCTTTTGCCTAAAGCCTTCCTGGATGTAAACCAGCACACCAGCACTAGGCTAGCCATTATTTAAGTTATACATTAATTGAAAGCTATAGTAGGACTCCATTACTTGCCTGTAACAGATTACTTATAAATAGTAAAATATTTAGTGGTTTTGATTTTGTTACTCCAAGAAAGCTCAAATGACTTAAAGCCAGACTACTAACAAACCATGACCGGGGACCAAAATGAGTTAAAAAATAGTTACAAGGAACTGATTCCTCCTTATACCTGAGGATGTGGACCCATCTTAGGTACTATTTTATCTACAGTGAAGAATCTACATGACAAATTCTGCTTTCTTCAGACTTATTTGTGCTGACTTCAGGTCAGCTAAGCAAACACCCAAGATAAATCCAAATAAAAAACTCTGCCACCTTTTCTGGGATTCAGACTCGTGATTTTTTGAAAAAAGATAAGACTTTCTGCAGTTTTTCACAAAAAAAAAAAAAAAAAAAAAGGAAAAAAAGAAGAAAGGAAAAGCAAGCAGCTTAGTGCCACCCCTGGGAGTTTGTCACACCTTGAGCCCCCCTGTGAAACTGCAGCTTGCCTTCACAAGTCACAGCTCCCAATAGTAAAGCTGTTCCTGTTTCCCAGTTCCTTATTTATAATGTAAACATACATCCTTTTGGGAACCTGACCTTTTCCAGTGTTTGTGCTTGATTATAATTGAACTATTTGCATAGGAGACCAATTTTCATTCTCTGCTCTTGTGGCGAGTACACTGCGTTTTCTGTTAAAGGCGTCGGTTTTCTGATTACTAAGGAAACTAAGAAGGTTTACAGACAATAATGTCATAAAACATGCAAAGTTCTTAAAAGTACAGCCTATTCTTTCATTTTATGGGCAGACCAGGATGTCAGAGGAATCTTTCTCCAGTCTCCCAATCCCTGCCTGCTTGTTTACCAAAGTGATCAAAGTTCCCAGGCTCAAAGTTCTGCTTTGCCTCTTGAGGCTGCTGTATGAAGGGTTTTAATGTCTGCTCCCTCAGGCTTCAGCCTTGCAAACTTAACAGGGGTTTATGAGTTAAGCCCTGGATTTTCTGCATCATCTTGGTCGATTGTAGCAAAATCTGGGACATGTGGGTTTGTTCTGGTTTGGCTCAAATGGAAGAAATCCTGGGAAGGCTGGGCTTGAGTCAGCTGTGATGCATGGGCTCTTCTAGAGCCTGTGCCAGCTCAGGCAGTGATCTGTACCAGCTGAGTTGGCAGAAGGGATAAGCTAAATATCAGGAGAAATCTGCCTGCAGAGCCTCAGTGTCAAGGTTTGGAGCACCAAGTGGTTCAGCCTTCACAGCAAGCACACAGGGAGAGGTGGCAGCCTGGGATGATCTCCCATGGCACACAAAAGCAGCATCACAGGGTAGATCAGGTTGGAAGGACCTCAGGAGGTCTCTGGTCCAACTCCCTGCTGTAATCAGTGCTGATTTTGGGCCAGGTCACTCCTGTGTGCTGGAAGTGCAGGGGTCAGATGTCTACAGCTTGTGGAGGTGGGCGAGGCACTGTGAGACTCCCGCTCTGAGAGCCCACAGCTTTCCAGGCTGTTTTCCTTCAAAAAACTTTTTAAAATCTCTTCCTGGTGAGTGGGAGCTGACCTGGGGAGTGAAGGGATTGCCTGTTCCAGGGCAGATGGTACTGTGATACGACAGGGTAGAAGTCTCAAAGGATGGGCTTTTTAGGACATTGTGCTGCCCTCACTCAGGACACAGCTGTCCATTCCACCACACCCCTGAGGGCTCAGGTGCCTGTGCCCACCTTGTCCTGCTGCCCATCCCCATGGTGGGGCAGCCAGCACTGAGCCACTTGTGTGTTGTGCCTTGTTAGAGCCTGTTTTGCAGGATTCAATGTCACACGACACCAAGTCATCTGGGGACAGTGTCGCCCAGGCCAGATCTCAGAGGGTGTTGAGCTTTGATCTTCTTTTCCCCCCCAAATGCAAGAAACCACAAAGGCTTCAACTCCCTCCGAAATTGCCACGAGATGAAAATCCTGTGGAAGAACAATAGCTGCAACATGGTTAGAACACGCTTTTATTTTTGTTCCTACGTGTTTCGTGCAATGCTAGGCTGTGGTTATGCTCGTGGAGAAAACAGCCAGTTCCCTACTGTTACTGTGTGGCAGAAGCACTCCAGAGATGTGAATGTGAGAAGGAGCCATTGCAATCATATGTTGGCTCACATGTGCCTGGAGCAAAAACCTTCTCCCATTTCAGCTGCCTTGAGCCCATAAATTAGATGATAATTGGGATGGCCTGGGCCTGGCCTGAAGAACAGCTTCATCCCAGCTTGCCAGGGTGTGCAGGACTGCTGTGATAGCTGAGGGTGGGACCCAGCCCTGCACTGAGGCTCTTAGGATGGTGTGACAGCTCAGCATAGTGTACATGTGACTGCACTGCAGTTTTTGCAGAAGTAGTGAGTTAAATCTAACAGCATGCATGCAGCTTATTATCTTCAAATGGGCGTATTTTTAAAATGTTTTAGGTATGCTCATGTCAGACGCTGGGGTGTCAGCCAGGCCTGCCCCAGAAACTGAGTTTGCCACTCCTGAAAAATCCCACAGGAGTTCGTGGACCTGATCTGTTGAGGATATCAAATCCACCCACTCCCCACAGATGTTTTGTTCTGCTGGTTGATTGTCACTCTCACGGTTAAAAATTAAGCTGAGGAGGGAGGTGTGTGAGCTTATTGCACTTCAGTTATTGCTTTATTCTTCTATAAAATTTTTCACAACCTGGGATGCTGCTGTGCTGAGCATGTGGTGAGGGGGATTAATGAATCTGTTGCAAGGTCAGCCCGGCCTTGCTGGCCCTGGCACACTTGCATCAGTTGTTTTTCCATTCTTTTCTGTGAGCCAAACACTATCATAGAGCACTCTACATCTATAAAACCTCAGTTAATTGTAATCACTTACTTTGTGAGGGAGTTCTATAACCTACCAAAGCAACGTGTCTAGGGAAGCACCTCTGGGGACACTGAACACCCACTGGGGCCAGCACCAGAGCTCTTTGCTCAGGGGGCCCAGAGCTGGCAAACCAAGTATGCCCTGGGGGGCAGCCCCCAGGAACCCCCAAATTCCCTGGGTAAGCAGTGGCTCTACCTTTTGGTTACAAGCAGAAGGACATTTCTATCCTTTGAAAGCTTCTGCAGGGGCTGTTAGGATGGTGGGCATCCTGGGGGCTGCCAGGGGCAGTGAGGGAGTTGGAGCTGGGATACTCCAGAGTCCATTTGCTTGGCAATTACCTGATTTCCCTGGAAAATGGTGTCTCCCTGAGTGATGCAGACAAGGCTGCAGATGAAGCCTGTGGTGTCAGTGGGGCTGGGACCTGAACGCCACATCCCAACCTCAGAGCATCCGTCTTTTCTGCAAAAACCAGCTGGTTCTGCCCTCTCCACACCTCGTTTAGAAACAAACATTTCCCTTTGTTGCTTTGTGACAAGGAAGGAGACCTTCAAAAGGCGGCACTGAGCAGGAATTTCCCAGCTCTCCTGAAGCCCCAGAGGTCTCTCTCTCCGCAGCCGGGGCTGTGCCGGGTCCCACTCGCGGTCGCGCAGCTCCATCTGCTGTCGCCGGGCGCATCCCGGAGCGCGGCTGTGGGGCTTTCCCTCCCTGCAACAAGGATCAGCCTTAGGTTCGCTTGCTCACCACCAGGGGCTTAAGGAATTGTGTGTAAAGATCCCTACTTTTGTTCTGCAGCAGGCAGAAGAGTTTTAGGTCTGATTCAGCTGGAAGGAGAAGTCCAAGTCTTACTCGCAGCCCTACGCGATCCTTCCCAGCCCCACGGCAGCTTTTGGTGTGATCAGCGGCTTGTGGCTCTGAGGAAGGCTGGAGATAAGGAGGTCCATGGCATCCTCAGAACTTGCAGATGGCTGATTACTACCCTGGGAATTTGCTTGCGACCCAGGGATGCAGCATCTGTTCCATCCTGGTTGGGAAACCCATACTGACCTCTTTTTTTCCTGTATGGCCTCAAAAGGGGTGCAGCTGGTGACAGGGACTGGTGTAGAGGCTGGAACCTGACCTTCTTCTCTCCCAGTTTGCAATCTTGTAGTTTTTAGTCAAATAAAAAAAGCTCATGATTTTCAGGGTGATGGGAGTGATAATTTGAGAATAATGTGAGATTGTTTTCCTCTGAGAAAAGGCCGAAAGTCTTTTTAGCTGTGAAGTGGAAAATGTTCATGGATTTATTTTTTCTTAAATTCCATTTTTTTTACAAGCTCTTCTCCCACCAGATTTTCAGATCACTTCCCTGTTAGATAGTGGGAAAATGTCAGGAGTCTGTTTAATTCCCAATCTTTATTATTCATGACTTGAAAAGATAATGTTGAAAAGATTACAAACATACATTTTAAAATTACCCCTCTCCATGCTCTGGTCCAGATTTTGAAGTTTCATAACTTCTTAAAATACAGAGGGTTGTCCATGCACGTTTTCCATTGATGCTGAGTAATTTCCTCTATGCCAGTGCTAAAAACTGTTTAGACACCTGAGCTCTCTCTGTTTCGTATCACTAAAATGGGGTAACACCCCCTAATCTCGAGAGAGTTTTGTCAGGAGGAAAAAACCCTAAAAGCTATGTGGAGCTGCTCAGTTACCACAGTAAGGGCATTCCTATTGCAAGCAGCTCAAAAGCAGTGTGCAGAACAGCTATCAGGAATGTCTTTGGTCAGCTAATGGAAATTACTATGCCTTTTTGTTGAGAGCAACCTGGGCAGAAGATATTCGTACCAGCCTGTAGCCTGCCACTCCCCTAGCTAATGTTTTCTGGTTTTCCCTGTACTTCAAAAGCTTGACTCCCTCTGCAGCTGTATTTTTATCTCAGCTGCTCCAGATGTTGAGGGTAACATCTGCACACTGCTCCTCTCCTCTCTCTGCAGGCTCTTACTAGAGACCACCCCCAGCAACTCTGTGGCTGGAAGGTGACCTGAATATAAAGGTTTTGGCCTCTGCTGAGAGGCCAAGGACAAAGCCCTAAAATCTTTCCAGCTCCTAAAGCCTCTGTCAATTCTGCCAGAGGTTAAGCCAAGCACTAATCCTGTAGGAGCTTTGAAGGCTTTAAGAAAACCCCAGACACAAGGCTGCTCAGAAACTTGAGGAACGTGAGAGCTGTCTTTTGGGCAATTGGACTTTGAGGAGCAGCACTGCACCGGAGTCTGTCAAGTGTTCAGACTTGGCTTCACCTACTTAAACACTGAACAAATGCCAAAACTGTTTGGCCAGAGAGTCAGGGAGAGGAAAGGCTGTTACAGCTCTCTCCTGCGCGCTGATTTAATGACCAGGTTTCTTCTGTCCCACCCTCAGATTCATCAGGGCAATTCGCTGGCCTTTTCTCCTGAGTAACTCTAGGCTAAGCCCCACCAACATGGAAGAAATCCAGATAGGCTCTCTATAGCTCTGTCACCTTTTGAGGACCTCGAGATGTGATGTTGCTCTCATTTTCTCGGTGTAAAGTTAGTTGTCTTTTGGATAGTAACACCAGCTGATATTGGAAGAGTCTTTTTTGTCGTTTCTTCAAACTTACCTGTTAATTTTTTTAAGTCTGAAAACCAAGTTGAAAGCTTAACAATTTCCTCAAAGCTGTGTGTCTGTGGGAGTGACACTGGGCAGCCCCTCAGAGCCGCTTGACATGACCCTGCTCTCTGGCCTTGCACACCCAGCAAGTCCTTGGTGCTTTGTGCCAAGAAATGATTTGATTAATGAAGTGAAACCTAGGCAGAAATCTGTTCAAAGGCAGCCTTTCCTCCAGCAAATGTCTCCAAAGGCCATTGAAAGGAGCTGATTTTAGTAGCTGGCAAAACAGGAACATGTGCCCTGACATCTGCAGTGGAGATGGTGTTGGGACTGGGGGCAGCCACTGAACGGTGCTGTGGCACAGCTCCCTGTGGCCTTGCTGCTGGTTTACCTGGTGTGTGGGACAGCAGGGAGCTGAGCTCCATGCTTTGTCAAGAATGGGCAGTTTTTAACAGCTGCTGGTGGCTCTAGCCCAGTACAACCCAGATGGAGGTGACCCTCCTTGTCGTTGATCCAGAGGGGGATCAGGAGCCAGATGGGCATCCTGGGAAATGCCTGTGAGATCCACAAGGCTGCTGTGCCCATGAAGGTTTCCACCTGTGCCCACCACTGGTGGGCAGAGCAGGAAGATCAGACACCAGTGAGAAGAGTTAGCAGCTTTCTAAGGGGAGTGAGTGTCAGCATGCAGTGACAAGCTGCTCACCTCCAGTGCTGGAGATTCATCCTGATGGGTCAGAGCATTAGGGAGACAGGCACAAGCACATCAGGGATGTAGCAAGTCAGGGACCTCTGGAGCCATGTCTGCAGTTCTGTGATGCAGATCTAAGGCAGCGCTTTAAAATTTTTTTTTGCATCCAGACAACTTGCCTTCTCAGCTCACCAGCTGAAGGATTTTCTGGGTCACAATGGACTCTGCATGGCCCACACCACAAGGCCCTGGGTCACAGCAGCGCAGGTGTGCAGGTCCCAGGGACAGCAGGACATGGTGGGGGATGCAGGGTAACATCTCTGGGACCTGCTCTTTGAAAGTAGGTCACCTCCTGTGACGGTAGAAGTGACTCTCAGCACAGATGGCAGGTGGGACCTGGGGATGACCTTGCCTTGTGGTCATTTTCTCATGCAGAGGCTGAGTTGGTGCACTGCAGGCAGTTGTGACACGTGCAGCAGGTGCTGAGCTCACTGTGGCCAGGTTGTTTCTTCAGCCGTGGGGATTTCTGGGAAAGCCACTTTTGCCTTGTGTCACTGTGTCCCCCTCCAGAGCAAAGAGGTGTCCTGCCACAGCTCATACCAGAAAAATGCAGGTCCCTTTCCCTCCTGCTCTTCTCTCTTTTCCTTTCTTGGGAAGGGCATCCCTTAGGAAATAATGAGTTGACTCAGCCTGCTCCACCTCTCAGTCATAAAATTCAGATCAGCACTTTGAAGGAAAGAAAAGCAAACCGTCACTTATTGCACAGAGACAGCTGGAAATCCTTCAAGGTCCGTTTAAAACTCACCAATTTTACTCATGTCTAGTTATTGCTGGGAAAAGCTCAGGTAGTACAAATAATGTAGGTGCTTATCTCATCCAGCCTTAGTGGGTCATTTAAAATGCCTTAACTGGGCTCAAAAGTGGTGCTGTTTTCTAACCCTTGAAAATGCATTTAATAGACATTACATTTGTTTGAGAATTTTGCTGATTGACTCTAGGTAAAAATAAGCAACATTTTGTATTACATTTTTATGCCACATAAGCACCTTGCATAATTACCTTAGCCCCAACATAATTTTAATTATGTTAGAATTAGTGCAAAGAATTTTATCTGAGACTCATGTAAATGTTTTGTGCTCTTACTACTTTGATGTGCCTAGAAAGAGATTAATGTTTGCTTTGATAATTAGTTTGTTGCATGTGGCCAAAAATTCATTAATTAAGTTGTCAACAAACCTTTGGTCTCTGGCTGGTGAGAATAATTCAATAATTTTGTTTGGCTTGATGAGGGATTTTCTTTTTATTGCTATCAACCCCAGCTGTCCTTGGGGACCCACGGCAGAGTGGCATTTTCTGGGAGGTCATACAAAACTCAACAGGACATGGGTGCTGCCCCAAGGCTACAGCACAAGGAAGGGAAATGAGGTTCCACCTGAACACAAGCAAGAACTTCCTTGCTGTGCAGTGCCCGAGCACTGGAACAGGTTGTGCAGAGAGTTTGTGGAGTTTCCCTCACTGTAGACATTCCAGAACTGTCCGGACACGGTTCTGTGCCATGTGCTGTAAGGTGGCCTTGCTTGAGCAGGGAGGTTGGACCAGGTGACCCACTGTGGTCCCTTCCAGCCTCACCTGCTCTGTGATTCTGCTGGGAGCCACTCCAGATGTGGTATCGTGGCTCTGTGCCACAGAGAATGGAGGTGAACATGAGCTCTTGTTCTGAGACTGGGGAAGCAAGGGACACTAATGCTTAGCCCCCCAAAAGTTATCTGGTTCTGCTGAGGGATGAGGAGCCCCAGTCCTGCTGCTTGAAGCTCATAAAAGATGGTGTAGAGGGCCAGCCTTGTGCCTGGGGAGATGGTCTGGAGCTTGCCTACTGGCTGTTAATATTGTGGGTCCAGAGAGGGGCCAAATGCCACCACTTGCTCAAGGAATACAACTCATGTAAGAAATCAGGTGTTTTCCCCAAACAGCCTTGCTCTGTTGCAGGAACTCTTCAAGGGGCTGTAGCCTGGCAGGATCTCTCTGTACCCCTGCAGCCCCCTGCCCCAGTGCTGAGACCATGCTACAGTGGGAGCACAGACCTCTCTGGTACCAAAGATCTCTTAGCACCATGCTCACACTTTGAGCTGGTGTGGCATCCCCCATCCTTTTTGTCTGAGCTGCAGCTGCCACTGGACTTGGACTCAGGTAGGTGACAGCCCCAGGAGAACTGTGGGTTTGGGGCATCACTCAAGGACCAACCATTGAGTACCTCCAAGTGACTCATTTCCATTTCAAAGAGCCCATTTGCTTTATCTGGCAATTAGCTTGCATCCTCTTTAGAAAATGACTCCATAAATACCACCGAGCTCCCAGCCAATCTCCCCTTTTAAATGTATTTTAAGTGCATGATTAATACACTTTCCCAGCCCCTGTCTGGGACTGTGCAGGGAGGTCAGGGAGCAGGTAAATGAAAGAAAATGGCTTCACTCGGCATTGACTGGGCTATTAATCACTGCCCATTTTCTATAAATCATGGCAGATGGCAGGAACAGGCAGGTACTCCTGGGAAATGACACACTGTGCATGACGGGAATCGCGGATCGCAGCAGACACTGGCAAGAGGAGAGGCTGCTCCTCGCCTACTGTCCCCAGCGGAGGGAGGCCATGGCACCACACCTGTGACTCACCTCCACTGTGACAGCTCTGCCCTGGAAGGATGGATGTAGAAGTTTGCAGGAACCCTGGAAAATTCTCGGCGTCACAGCTGGGCCTGTCTGGGGATGGCTCCGTTCTCATCAGGCACAGCGGCAGTAGAGGGAAGGATCTGCTGCATGTGGGTGGTGAGCACTGAGGAGAATGAGCCCTGAGTATCAGCAACTTTTAACCACTGTGATCAGGGATACTTTTAATCAGAGTAACAATTAAAAATTTTGCTCCTGACACTGAATGCTCATGATTGCTCTGCCTCAAAGCAGATGCAAGCAGGAAAAGTGTGGTAAGAAGTAAGACTGATAAAGTGAGGACAGATACATCCTAAAATGAGCATGCATTTGGCAGCAGCGTTCATCAAGGCATTTTCTGTGCTGTGGTCTTGGAGGGATTCCCTTTTCATGCCTGGGAGATGCAGGCTCTTCCCTCCTGGAGTGGATGACCTTCTAATACTGCCCTGCAATGCTGTGGGAGTCGCGCTTCTCTGTATCTATAGTACATCTATGGATGGTGGAAAGCAGCTACTTTTTTTTTAGCAGGACAGAAAATACTATATGTATAGATGAATGAAAATGGGGGCTCTGTGAAAGATAAAGAAAATACAAATTATGGGCTCTCTTCTGCACGTTGCCAGCCCCAGTGAAACCAGTTGAAATAAACCCCTGCTGCATTTAGTATTTCTTCCACAGGGAATGGGACTTTCCTGTCACCTCCTTTCTACCAGAGAGGCTGAGGGATGTGTTTTTCCCTCTTTTGATGCAAGGAGAGCTTATGTTGAGCTAATCAGTTTTGCTTTCCCATAGCCTTGCACTCCCCTGCTTACCCCAGCCAGACCTGCAGCTGGACACCCTTGATGCTGCTTGGCAAGGAGAGCGGCATTGCTGCCCACAGCACCTCCTGCCCAGCTCTCACCTCCAGCCTCAGTACACAACAGCAGCAGCTCGTTTTGCTGGCAAAATAGTTGGAAGAACAAACTAGGTTGGCTGCCAGGGACTCCCAGTTGAGCCACCACCAGCAGGGAGAAAATGATCCAGAGTGAGGAAAATCAGGATCATCTGCTCCAGGACAGAGTCTGTCCTGTCAGCAGGGAAAAGGATGGACAAGCGTGGAGGGGGGATGGAAGTAGTAAGTGGATTTAAGACTTGTGAAGGACAACTTCTGTCCACCCATATGAAGGTTAGAAGGGAGAATGGCTCCCTGAGGGATGTGGGGGTAGCTGAGCATGCTGCGGTGAGTGTGTGCTGCTGGGCACTGGGGTCACAGGGTGACAGATGCAGAAAGGGAGCAGCAAAGTAATCCTGGAAGTGTGTGACCAGCAAAGGAAGAAACAGCCTCGAAGAAGCCAAAAGGACCCATAAAGACACGAGTGGGAGATGTGAAGCAGAAGACATGTGAGATCAGGAGAGGAAGATTAATATGCTACAGCCAAGAAAGCTTCACATTATAATGTGCAGGCGGGGTGATGGAGAGGATGGCATGGGGACTTCAAACAGCAGCTGGGTGGCCTTGGTGTTTGCTGAAGTCATCTTCCCCAGCCCAGGAGCTGCTTGGGGATGTCGCGTGGCTCCCGCTGCTCCCACGGGCACAGCTGGATCAGGCGAGGAGGAGGGCTGGTCGCCTCCACAGGCAGCTGTGTGCAGATGTTTTCCAAAGAGGGAAGAGCAGCGAGGGCATAATTTGAAAGGGAAAAATCATAGCAGGAGCTGGTGAAAAACAATTGCTGAAGAAAACCTTGCTCTCAGGCTGTCTGAAGCAATGCAGGGTGAAACCCCATTTTTTTGGCATCGAGGTTCTTCCTTCCACTCACTGTTATTTAAACCGGATGTTTCTTACCCCAAACAAGCCCTGTTTGGCTGCACTGGACTCTTCAGCTGCTCCACATCCCCACTGCCCTGGCTGTGACTGGGCTGGAAGATCTGTAAGAAGAACTGGGGGGAGGGCTGGGTCCCCCACCCCTTCCTGATCCCCTCCCCAGCTCCCCCGCAGGCCTCACGGGAGCCTAATATTTGTGCATGTGTGTTTTAACACGGCATATGGTCTTCATTACACACAGACTTCTCGCTTCCATAATTATACCATGATGGGAGTTCCTGTCAAAGCCATAAAGCAAATTCTCTTCCCCCCGCCGCGTCCCTCCACCCCCACGAGCCCTCCCCATAAAACTCGCAGGGGTCCCCGGTTTGCCAGGAGAACCCTCCCTGGCTGGTCCCACCATTAACCCTTTGCCTCCTCCCATTCGGCAGCTGCTGGAGCAAAGCCCAGCTTTCCTCATGGGCGCCTGCTTACCAGAAAAGGGGAAGGTGTTGTCCAGATTTTGGCCGTGTGAGAAAGAGCAGAGAGAGCCTAAACCATGGTGGGGAGACAAGCACAGCCCAAGCCAGTGCCCTTGGTGCTCTCTCCCCATCCTTGGAGCGTGCCAAACCCAGGCACTGCTGAAACACAGCCCCTCTGGGCAGCCGTGGCAGCTGTTTAACAGCACGCTGCAACACTACCCCACAGTTTAGGGCAGGAAATGAAGGCGGCTGCAGCTGCAGGGGGAATTTAAGTGCACAGACTGCAATTACCTGCGCTGGAGTTTGGCCAGAGGCCCGCTCCTCCGAGCATCGCCACGGGGCCGGACGCCCATGGCTGGCGCTCAGGTGCTGTGGGGTCAGCTCTGGAGGCTGCTTGGGGCTTTGTGGGTCATGCCCAAACCTTGTCTGGGGTCATGGAAGCAGGAAAACGTGGGAAATCTATGCACAAGAGGAAAATTCAGCTTTATTTGTATGTGTATGTGGGTGCTGCATTGAGAGGCATCGAGATGGTGCAAATTTAGATGCCCTTTTTCTTGGCAATTGGCTGGAAAATAGGTTGGACAGTGTGTAATTGCACTAGAAATATTCAGTAATGGAGGGAACACCTCCCAACTAGTCTTTCTTGGCCCCTAAGCCAGAGTGCTGCTGAGAGTCAGGGGAGAAACCATTGCTGGGGCTGCTCTGGCCTTTGGGGCCACTGGGATATCCCCAGTGAGTCTGGGCTGCAAAGGGCTTGCCCAGGATCATGCCAGAGATCCTGCTCTGCTCTGTGCTCATCGTGACAGGAAAAATTCTGTTTCCCACTAGGTGGTAGAGAAGAGCTTGGCTGAAAATCCTTCAGTTTCTCACAGCTGAGCAAGAAGGAAGGGGGGGATGTATAAAACCAAAGACTTCTGTTTTAGCCAAGATTCCAGCAGACCCAAGTGCAAGAGGGGTGCCACTGCAGAGGGCTGGGGAGAGGTGAGGGGGGACAGGGTGCTGAGCAGGGTGTGGGTGCCATCCAGCAAACACTGGGTCCTGCTCATCACCAGCCATTGCCACTGCTGTGCCAGGCACCGGTGGCACACTTTTTGTGGCATCTGTGGGTATTTCATGACCCTTTACTGACTGGTCTTGGGGAAAATGGTTTGAAATGGGCTGTATCCAATAAGTGAAAGAGGGGAGCAGGAGAAGTGTTCATGCTGATTGCATCTACCACATGCTAGTCCAGCATCACCACAGCCCGTCACTGAGCTGGTGAGCCTTGCCCACAAGCCTGCACTGCCTGCAAAGCAGGGACAGGACCTTTAGTGTTTTCCACTGATGTTAACTCCCTGTATCTCCCTGATTTTTCCCTCCCACAAGTCAAACACATATTCCTTGACAGAAGTTTTAGCCAGGTGCAGGAGTTATTCTAAGGCAGAATTCATGCCCAGCCTGGACAGAGGGACAAAAATGTTGGCAAGAGGAGCCCTGACACCTCAAGAAGATGATTTCTAATTGGGGTTTCTAGTCCTCCCAGCGGCAGCCCAGGGCTGGGATTCACAGCTGCCCCAGGTGACTGGTGTGCCTGAGCTCCTTTCACAGACCCTGGAAGGTCACAGGAGTGGCAGTGGCTTAAAGAAGTCACACCTGAAGGCAGGATCAAACACACCTGGCTCTTTCTAGGCAGGTGTTTATTCAACTGACCAGTGCTTAAATGTCTCTAATGAGGTAATTCTGCAGCTTGCCCCCAGTCTGCATTACTCTTATCCTTACAGAGATTTTCTTGCTGTCTAACTAGAATCTCTTTTTTGCTGCACTTGATGCCCCTGACTTCTTGTGCAATACACCCTGGGCAGCAAAAATGGTTTTAATTTTGACTATAGTTTGTTGCATGTCTAATGCCCACTCCCACACCTGCACTCAGACATCAGTGTTTCCTGATCATACCTCTATCCCTTGCACACATCTTCCATGTGCTCTTCCCCATTATCCAAATCTTCCTTGAGGTTCAGGTTCCAGGATCTGTGATAAAACAATCACAGACCAGCATCCAGGACACTTGACTCCCGCTGGACCAAAGACTGGCTTGAATTGTCAGTACCTGCTTGCTTTAGTTTGTGTTTTCCAGGCTTCTTTGCGGGAGCTGGACACCCAGTGAGAGGTTGAGGCAGGGAGCGAGGCACCAGCCTCAGCATTCCATGCTCTTCCCTGACTCTGGAGTATCACATTTCACCTTAGGAATTTTTTGCACTACCTAAAATAATAGTTCAAAGGATGAAGGGTGACAGGTGCTGCAGACGGGGGGTGTGCCAGGATCCCATCACTCAGACATCCTGCCTGGATTTGTATTTGCACACCCCTGTAATTCAGAGGAGGGTGGAAGTGCTGGCTGTGTTTCTTTGAATTATCTGAAGTCAAGATGGATGAGCTGCATGTGATGGCATGAAAGCAGGGACTCTGTCTGGCTCTTCTGGGCAAACTGGATGAATGGAAGCTGTGCAGCTCAGCAGTCAGGGCTGGTCTCATCCTGGAGTGCTTGTGATCCCAGCACTGGCTCATAGCAGTTTCCTAAGCACACCAGCTTTGACTGGGATGGGGTATGACAAAAGGTCTGACCCAGCTGAAAGTACCAGTAATGCCTTTCAGTCTGAAGGTACCTGCAATAACTTTGGAAGGTTCCTGCAGCCCTGAGGTGGTTGGTGGTTGTTTTTATGGCATGAGGATTCAGAGGCAGTGTGTCCTGTGCTGAGTTGTCTAGGATAAGTGTTTAAATAGAAATAGCTCACTTTTCTTCAGATAGGCTCATGATAATGGTAAACATTTCTTAATAGAGCCCAAGGACCTGAATTTTAGGTGCTTTTTTTTTTGTCAGTCGAAGGAGGCCCAAACACAGAGTATTGACTTGACTGGAGAGAAAGGTCCCCTTTCAGGAATATGCATCTCGTGGATCCAGAAGGAAAATAAACATGCAGCATGATGCTGCAGATTGAACTGGAGGGCATTCAGCTCCCCGCTGGCTCCACACTTCTGGAATAGTGGCTGCCTCGTGTGAAAAGGAGAGGTCCTGGAATCCCCATTGTCCTGTGCTAAAATATGAAACCACAGCCCCCATGTGATGTGACCCTGGCCAGTGCAGACTGTGCCAAAACACACTGTTGGAGTGAGATTTCCTCCAGGACAGACAGAGACACAAGCCTTCAGCTCTAAAGGATACTCAAGTGGAAGGAAGGAGGGTTGTGTGCTTGAGGAGGAACAAAGGGGTCTCTAACCCTAACCCTGCAGGAGGTTTGTGCCAGGAGGTGCCTGCTGGGTTTGGGGGCCTCAGTGTGAGCTACCCTGAAGCCACAGTGGAGCAAGGCAGAGGAGGGACACATTTGTCACCTGGTGACTGAGCCCCTTCAGTCCAGTCTTTGCATTTGGGTCAAAGAGCAGAGAAGTCTGAAACCATAGAAATTACTCTGTCCACAAGGAGAACTCTGAGTGGTTGGCAGTAAAGGCTCCTTGGGGAATTCAGTAGTTTCCCTTCTTCTTGAGCACAGTTTTCACAATAGTTTCCAAACGTCCTGTTCCTGAGAGCATTCCTAGATGCCCACACGCTGAGCAGTCCCCTCTGAGCACAGAGAGAGATGCATTTATTCTGCTTTAATTTGAACCTTCAAATCTCCCTTGGACAGGAACAGTATGGAATAAACAAGCCTTGGGTTGAAACACACTCCTCCTCAGTGCTACACTGACCTAACTTGCTTTTCTTATGGAGAATCTTGACACACTTTATTCTTTAATTCATTAATCTTCACAAGATCCCAGGGAAGCTGGGAAATGCTGCTGCTTCTCTCTCCCTCTTGTTTTTATGGGTGAGGGTCTGAGATCCTAAGTATCCCACAATCAACTAAGTGCTTTTGAAAGTGCTTGTTTTGTACCTTTTCAGAAAACCCAGAGACCAACAGGGAGGAGCTCGTGTGCTATGGAGGTGGATTGGACCAGAATTGACTGGAGATCTGGTGTTGACCTGAGGGATTTTTTCCTGCATGGGAAGGTCTGAGGCTCCCAGTGGACTTTGCTCACCTCCCAGCACAGAGCAAAGCTGGTGTCCCCTGGAAATGGAAATCAGCAGGTGGGTGATTTGGTGGTGTCCCTCTGCTCTTGGTGCATTACCAGCAGTTTTGAGGTTCCTGCTGCATGGCCTTAAAGCAGCCAGGCTGCCCTCCAAACCCTGCCTGCTCTGGCACAGCAGGACTTTTTGTCTCCCTTGTAATGTTTTGGAGTAAGGAGCTTTCCAGACAGTTGTGCTGTCAAGTGTCCATGCTGGTGGGAAAGGGGTGAGAGGGGACCCTCTAGGTGAGAGGGGACCCTCTGTCACTGTGAGTGCTACTGGACCCCCCAAAAGGCTGAGAGCTTGGAAAGCATCCACACAGTCAATCACTTCCCTGAACTATCTGTGCTTCATGAACCTCCAGCTCATGAATCTTGGAAGGAAAGACCTTCTCAGGAGATTTGTGGTGCGTCCAGTCCCAGCTAGAAATACCACAAGAAAAGCCTCTCTCGGGGAGATCCCAGTCCTGAGCAGGAAATGTAGAGTGATGTGAGAGTGAGAAGAAATCCAGATGTGGCCACTATCTGCTTTATTTTACTCCGGGAAGCCAAGTTCTCTTTTGTGGGGTGCAGTTTTGTCAAGCATCATTCTCAAGCATATCTAGCCCTTGTGTTTGCCAGCTATAATTGAGTCAGACCCACATATCAAAGCTCTGTGTGTGCGTGCCTGTGTGTGGAGACAGCTTCCAGCAGATCACTTTCTGTTGTTTTTCTGCTAACAGACTGCACAGAGCTGCTCACTCCCACATTCAGACAGAGCTCTGGCTAACACAGCTGCCTGGGGAGAAGCACTGGCTTTCCTCCTCTTGGGCCAGTGTTGCATTTTTGAATTACTTTACCAAGAAGTGCTTAAATATTTGAGTTTTTCAAAGTGAAGCAGTTTCTCCACCACCAAGCCTTTGTTTCCTTGCACAGTTCAGAAGTTTTCTTTGCAGTGTTACCTTGTTTGCAGTCCCAGCCCAGCCTGGGAAGCACCCAGCACAGCTCAATGCTGAGGAGAGTAACTTTCCTTTTAAAAGGGACTACTTCGTGTGAGTGACAGCCATGCAAAATTTGCTGGACTTTGGAGGGTTTGGTGGTGAGCTGAGGCTCTGGAAGGGTATTTGCAGGGAAGGAAAAAATCCTAGACTTGCCAGGTAAACGCAAGCCTGAAGACAAGTTTGGAAAGCATGTTATGACCTTGCGTGATGTTGGTGCTTGCGGTGCTCCCGTGTGAGCTTTGCTGTCCTTGGCTCTTGCTCTGTGGGGTCACTGTGACGTCCAGCCAGGCTCTTGTGGTGCCGGGGAGCAGGAGGATATTACACACACCCCCTTGAGCAGCCAAATCTTTATTAAACCTCGAAAAGATCATTAATCTCACCCAAGTATTTGCTGCTTCTAAAGTTCAGGTAGGGGGTAGATACCCTCAGGTGTTTGGCAGCTCACACTTACAATTAAAACTAATAACAGGAGCCACAAAGTGGAACTGCTGGTCAAAACTCCCCCGCCCCTCACACACTTTTTCTGAGTGCATCCAGTTGGCCCCAAACCAGTACTATTCCCCAGCAGAAACTTTCCAGCATTTATTCATCACACACAGAGTTGACAAGTGCCTCCAATTCTCTAAGTTACCAATGCACTAATGAACATCTGCTAGTCTTTCTTGCAAGTTCAAGGACTTGGGCAGGGAGTAGGCTAGGGACTAAATTTCTCTGTGTGTCTGAATAAGGTTAAAAGTGGATTTTACATGAGGGCAGAGCCTTACTCTGGCATTCCTCTTGCTTCTCAGATAATGGCTTCCAAAGTCCAAACCTTTTGGTTAACAGCTGCTTCTGAGAAATGGGGCTTTGAAGGAAGGAGTAAATGTCTTGAGCTATCAGAAAAACAAGAAATAGAGATAATTTTTACTTTGTAAGTAAGTTAAACCATTCCAAGTAGTCTTTGCTGTTGCTAGTCCTGGAGAACTTGAAAACTTCTGGCAACCATGTGAGATCTTGTTTTGCTACCTCTTGCTAGTGGGAACGTAAAAATTGCCCAGAAATATGCAGTCAACCAACCATCAAGTCCCACAGTGAGTATCTCTGAGAGACAGCTAATTACTTCTCCAAAACCTGGGAATATTTGCTCTGGGGGATCATCAAATAGCAAGATCTGTCCTGTACAACTAAAATTGCTCTAGAGCTTCTGCACTGTCATTTTTGTCCTGTCACTGTTTTATTGCTGGGTGTTACATACAGGAAGAAAATCCAGCTTTGACTTAACCCCTTGGATTAAGAGCAGGTACAAACCATGGTGGTATTTAACCAGTCTTCCAGAAAGTAATTTGTTTGTGTTTAAAGATTTCTGTCTTCCTCTACACCAGCCTTTTAACTCTCATTCTGTGCCTTGTCACCCATTACCACCCAGCATGTTGTTTGCCAGTGTGAAGCTGGGATGTGGAAATGGCTGGAAATAGGGAGCCCAGCTCAGAGGAGTGTGTGCTACCTGGTGGGTATTGCTCAGCCATGCAAGGAAACCTAGGAGCTCTGAAAAATAAGAGAAGTATGCGTGAAAGCTGATGCATTTAACCACTGGGGCATCTCCTTTAGGAGGTCACTGTCAGCACTTTCCTTGGAGGCTGGAGCTGTCTGTAGGTGGCTGGTTACAGGTGCCTGTGCAGGGCAGTGGTGTCAGTACGAACTGCTGTGCAGCACACAAATCATTTCTGCTGAAAATTAAATACCCAAAAAAGAAATTCCACTACCAATGGAGTGGGCAAATCATGCACAAATGACTAATAAATAGCACCACAATCTCTCCTTAAGCTGTGATTTATCTGTCTGGAGACTTATTAAAAAAATGTTCCTGCTGTTTGCACAGTTTTTATGACGGTGCTGCTTTTTGACCCCCTTGAGTGTCAGAGCCTCTTTCCCTGCTCTGGCAGTCCCAGCAAAAGCCCCACACATCCCCTCCACCATGCCATGCCATGCCATGCCATGCCATGCCATGCCTGTGAGCACGTGCCCCCACACCCTGATGCCTTGCCCTGCTCTGTCCCAGCCTCACACGGTTGCTCTGCTGCAGTGAGATGCCCTTCTCATGGTCTGTGCCAGTGAAGGAGCTTTCTGTGTTTTGTCTCCTCCTGATCAAGCACAGGACTCAAGGGAATGGCAGGAAGCTGAGTCAGGGGGGGTTTAGGTTGGATATTAGGAAAAGGTTCTTCACCCAGAGGGTGTTTGGGTACTGGAATAGGCAGTTCCAGGGAAGTTGCCACAGCACCAAGCCTGTCTGACTGAAATAAGTGTTTGGACAATGCTGTCAGGCACTGATGGAATTCTTGGGGTGTCCTGTGCAGGGCCAGGAGTTGGACTTGATGATCCTGATGTATCCCTTCTAACTCAGTGTATTCTATGATTCTATGATTCCCTTTTCCAGGGTTGTTGCATCAGTGCTGGGGAAGCAGCTTATGCAAGACCTTCCTCCTTCTCCCAGGCAAAACTCACCCAAGTCTGTTTGGACCAGAAACATTTTGAATGTGAGTGTGTCAGGCTGTTTTGGGCAAAGCTGTGGGAGCTGTAGCCTGGCTGCTCCTGCCCCCTTGTCCATCAAGGGCTTTCTCTGCACTCTGCAGTGCACTCAGAAATACTGTGCTAAGGCCAGATAGAGGAAAATATCAAACACATGACTTTAAAAAGAAATACTTTTTTCTTTCTTTTAGCTAAAATGTGCACTTTGCATAGCTGGCTCATGAGTTCCAGTACATTTGGGGTCAGCAATACTTTGAGGTGCCAGTGTCTTGCTGACATTATTGGATGATGGGGCAACAAACCCCTACATGTCCTTTTGATGTGTGGGATAAGACAGAAGCAGCTAAAGCTGTTCTGACTCAGCCCTCAAGCATTTCTGACATCAAAGTGTAGACACAGGCAGTCCTGAATGGTCAGGACTTTGTGTTGAATCTTTTCTCACTGCTGTCTGGGGAAAAAAAAATCTTTAGCTGCCAATGAGGTCGATTTTCACTCTGACAATAGTTCACCCTGTGGAATATATAGTGTTATGTGACATGTAAAATTGAGGTATGATGTAATTTAGAGGTTCCTGCCCCCTTTATGAGATGCACATCCAATGCACATAACCCCTTTTGATAATTAAAATAGTGGAGTATTTAGAAAATCTCAGTGCTCAGAGTGGGAAATGGGGGGGATAAAAAATCACTTGAGGTATCAGCTTTCACTGCCTTTGCAGTGCAGGACAGGGAATATTTGCACTCATGTATGTGTTGTCCATCCATGGATCAGAATTGTCTCCAGCCTCGAGCCCCCTTTGTGGCACCAGCTGAGTAACAAGTCTGGCTGCTCACCTTCCTCCTCTCTCCCATGGCTGAAGGACCATCCCAGGAACCTGCCATGGAAATTGGCTTCCCAGATGTTCCCAGGTCTGCACACAGGAGCCACACTGCACGTTGGACCATCACATTCCTGATTGCAGGTACATCTTACAGAGGCTGAAACCTTGTGACATCAATGCTAGGAACAGATCCAGCTGAAATTAAATTTATTTCTTAAAAAAACATGCAGGAGATGCTCTTCAATAAAGTCAGCAAACTCTCTAGATAAGTTATATTTAATTTTTTAAAAATATCGTTTCAAAATCATATCTCTCTCTGTTAGGACCTTCAGGAGTATCATCACCCTTCCAGCATCAGCTGGGTGGGAGCCAGGGCTGTTGGAAAGCATCATGTGGGCTGTGATCCGTGCTCTGGCTGCCCAGCTGTGGTCACCAGCTCGCAGCCCCAGTGGGGTCCTGCCCTGGGGCACAGCACACACGCTCATACCCTGACAAATACACAGCTGAGAAAGGCTGGAAGTTTCCTGCTTAGTGTCTGCTGTCAGAAATCGCTGCTCTGCTAAAATTGAGCCATCCCCATGGGAGTGTGTCAATTTGGACAAACTTAAGTTTAGGGGAAAAAAAATCAGAATAACTCATTTCAATAAATTCACAGCAGTCAGCAGTCAGCTGTCAGAATGGCACATTTCAAGCTTTCAGTCTCAAATGCCTTCTCTTTGGCACCACTGTGTGTTAATGTATACCAGAGTATAAATTCTTACATGAAATAATGCAAAATGAATTACAAAACAGAATAATACTAAACAAATCTGGACTGGAATAGAAACATGGAATACTCAAAATATGAAATATACATTAAATATAAACGTAATGGAATGGAAAAGAAATAATCCAAAAATGCAAACAAATACTTCAGTTGACCTGAAAGGAAGTCTTTCCAGAGTATTGTTTTGTAAGGGATTGTTGATGAACCCAAATTTCACCTTTTCTATTCAGTTTTTAGTCTTATGTCAGAAATCCTTGCTGGAGGGAAATACAGGGCACTCAATGCATGAATATTTTATCAACATACTCAGATACAACTGTACATTTTTATTCTATTTGTCTCTTTCCTTCTTTTTCCTACAACATCTGTCCCATTCTGAAAACTGAAGCTGTTTTTACTTCCTATGATGGAGTTAATTATAAAGCAATTAATTGACCCATTTATTCATGAGAGGTTTTGGTCATCCCATGGATGAAGTGACTTCAAGTTCCTTTTATTTTTCCTTCATGTCACAGCCAGGGCAATCACAGAAAATCTGGTGGTAGCATCCATTTGCCCAGGAAGGTGGGGAAGGTTGACCTCTTTCCATTTCTTTGCTTCAAGAGGATTTTGGTGATCCACAGTCAGTGTGTTAGTCCCTGTGGATGTTGGTGAATCTGACCTGCCCTGCAGGCACTAAATTCAGTACTGGCATCCCTGCATGTGGGTGCTCAGGCACTGTGTGTGCGTGGAGGAGGCGTGTGCAGCTGCTGAGGTTTTGAAACTTTTTTGCAAGGCTCAAGAGACACAGGTTGCTGCTTTTTTGGCCTAAGAGGAGGAAACATCACTTTACTGTAAACAAATGTTGGTAAGGATGGCCAAACCTGCATCCAGCAGCGACTCTCCTGCATTGCCACAGGTCAAGGGCAGGGTGTCGATTTGAAGGTGGATGTTTCCTAATGTGCAGTCGCTGGTAACCTAAAGCAGGTTTATGACAGAGCCAAGATCAGGCATTAATGCAATAGACTGGTAATTCAATCACTTTATAGAAGTTGATCTGTCCTTTTTATTACAATTATTGTCAGCCCGGGTGTTTCGTTCCATCACTGAAAATAAACATCATTTATCATACTTGTAAAGATTAGCCCCTGACAGCTCCAGCTCTGCTTTGCATAAATGTGTATTAATGTCGGCTCTGTCTGAAGTGGAGAGAGAAGTCTATATTTCACAAGAATGATTAGACAGTGTCACCACTGCTTTAAGTAATGTCTTATCATGACGGATAATCAAACTGTGAAAAAAACAACAAAAAAGGCAATTTATTGCATATGCATTTTTTGCTTTATTGGGCTGAGAAATAGCAATAGTTTTGCATTTTTGAGGTTTGTAATGTCCTGGCTCTGTGCTGGTGATGCTTCTCTGGGTTTTAGGGGGCACATGATGTTTCAGCTCATCAGCAGAGCTGGGACCTCCGCCTCTCTGCAAGGCTGCCTTCAGTCTTCCCATTTGAAGACCCAGGAGTCTATAACTTTGCCAGGCTTTCAACAGTTCGTGCCTTGGGCTGAGTTAAATTTGGAAAGTTTCAAGCTAAAATGATGATGGCATTGGGTAGAGTGAGATTAAGTGAAAATATGATGCCCAGGCTGAAATATCCTTGCAGACATTTTCCAGAGAAGCTCCAGGGCTCTGGGGCCTTGGAGCAAGACCTCAACTGTTGGCATGCGCCTGCCCTCAGGTCAGGGCTGCACTTCTGCTGCTCCCATCAAAATGCACCCACATTAACTGCAGGAAAAAAATTATATGTCAGTGTACTCCAGAGACGTTAGAGCTCAACATCCAAACTCTGTGTGCTTGAAGTCTCAGCTAACAGGAGGGAAGGAACCCTGTTCCCGTGACTGTGTCTCCTGACAGTCCCCATGGAGGAAGTCTCTCTGGCATCCAGAATGAAGAACAGCTCAAGACATGAGCTGAAGTCCTGCTCTTTGCCAGTTAAGCCAGGGCAATGCCAAGAATGTTCCCTTGTCACCTCAACCATCCATTCTCTGAGAGGGAAGTGCACACGGGCACTGATGTCCATCACATGCTAAGTCAGCTCTGCTGCAGTGCACAAAACCAGCTCTGCAACATTGTGAAGAACGTCAGAGCTGAAGTCAAGTCTTTATCATGAGTGTCAGAGTTGGTGCTGGGCCTATTTAATCAGCTTTAGAAACTGAAGAAGGGAAACCAAACCCAACCGCATGTGTGTTTTCAGGTGCCATTTTTGTTTTGCTGCAGTTTGAGTGGTGTGCTGAGAAGCCTGTGATTTCTGGGCATTACATCTGGGTTTTGTGAAAGCTCCAGGCTGTGGAGTAAGGGTGCTTTTGTGGGAGTATCTGCTTTCATTCTTGCTGGTTTTAAAAAGTAATTTCCAAAGTTTATGCCTTCATGGGGAAAAAAAAAAGCATGCAACAATTTGGAGGCATGGATCCTCAAAAGAAAATGTCAAATAAAACCTTTTATTTATAATCTTACAATTTCTAAGCCAACCACCTTATTTTGGAAGGCTTGTGTTTGAGATCACTGTTAATTGAAGATGACACCTTAAAATTAGCCCACTGTGGAGGTATCTCATTGAATTAGATCCTAAAGGAGCAGTAATACATTAAGTACCATATATGAAAATAAACAAACCTCTTCCCTGCATAACTAATAGCTTCTTCTGCTACTTCTGCTATTAAAACTGAAGCATTTAAAGCACTGGAACTATACTGAGTGCTTATACTGCTATTTTTTTCCTTTTTTTCCCCCTTTTAATGACAGCACCAGTTAATTCTCTTTCAGACTACAGTTACCTCCAGTTTTACCTCGTTTGCTCTGATTTGGTGCTGATGGTGATACAAAAAACACTGTGGCAGAGCTTTCCCTTTGCTAAAGAACCTGAAACTGAAACTTCACTCTGGAATAAAATTAAAAAAAAAAAAAAAGGCAAAAGTAGTGCAGATGAAGGAGCCAGCTGGTGGTGGTGGAGGGAAGGAGTGGGTGAGGATGGCACTGGGACCATTAGCGATTGAAGAAATGCTGATTTTAGCCAGTGGTATTAGCAACTGGCACTTTTTAAAGTGCTAAAAGCTTTGGACACAGATTACCATGTGCATATTTCAATTTCCTTTAAATCCAGGGAGATTTCCTCTTAAAACATGCTCTCTCTCTCTCTGAGTCTCTTTTTTTTTTTTATTCAGCTAGATTGTGCTTGATGGGGACTGTTAACTGAATGCAGCATATTATATATTACTTCAATAAATCACCAACAGCCGAAGCATTCAATATCATGCAGAGCAGTAATCAGGGGAAGTCTTAATCACACTTTAAATGGTTTGGATTTATGCTCTGCTTTCCATGGGCTACTGCCACTGCTGGAAAGGCACGGAGGCACGGCTCCGTGGTGGCCTGCCAGGACCTGGCCCAGCTGGTGCCAGGGGCTGGGAGCACAGCCAGGATGCAGGGTGTGTGCCAGGGGTGCAGTGCTCGGGCCAGCGAGGATGAGCAGCCTCCAGGGCTATTCCTGGAGCCGTTTGTACCCGTGCAATGGTCTCTTTAGATCGCCTGGGCATTTTGGTGTAAAAAGATGTCACTCTGACAATGCAAACAGCTGCTTTTATTGCATCAAGGTTGTACAGATGTGTGGCAAGTCCTGGCTTTGTTTTGACTGAAAAAATGTCTTTCAACATAGAATTTATTTCTAAAGAAATCATCAGATAAGAGCAAAACCAGCTGCTATATTCCTTTGCCTTTTGCATTATGTCCAGGAGATTAGAAACGCCTCCTGGATTTTTGTCAGGGAGTGGGAGAAGTAAAGAGGAAGGGCTGGCTTAAGAAAACTAAACAAGCCACAAAACCCCTTAAATATAATTTTTAATTTATGACTGGTGACCCACTGAGGCTTTCCATGAAAGTAAAACTTTCCAGTCCGGGGCTGTGGGCCCGAGGTCTGTGTGGGTCTCACAGAGGTGAGTGCCAAGTGTCAGCCCATGGCAGCTGCCAGCAGAGGATGAGAACCTTCCTTCCCAGCACCGTCACACGCCCGACCTTCACTTTCACCCTTGCAGCCATGTACAGATGTGCAGTGATGTCATCTGCCTTGGCCACTGGGAGAAATCACAGCAGAAAACAATAGCCCCTTTTGGGGGAAGTTAATAATTTTGCTTAACCCCGTGGCCTGGAGCAGGGCACAGACGTGAGCGCGGTCACTGCCGTCGGCCCTCGCTGGGGACGGGGACACCGCGCTGCCGGCTGGGAGGTTAACAGGCTTGTTCAACACATCTGGCTGGGACAGCCCTGGGCACACTGTGAGCTGCTTTCCCAGCTCAGAAACACTTTGCAGCCCCCCTCAGCTGGAGAGAGTGAGTCTCCCTTCCACCCCGGTGTTAAAAGTAGTCACACTGCCTCCACCATAAATTACTGCTCCAGCAGTGGAAATTTGAACAAGACCCAAGCAGAGCAGAGCCACAGCAGCTGAGATGGTTAAACAATAGTCCTGCACACAGGAAACTCTCCCATCATGGTGGATTTAAGTTCCAAGGAGCTTTGGTATCTGACCGTTGGGTTCATCCCCTCCACCCCCTGTTTTGTTTTTCATTCAATTCCATGTTGTTCATGTCTCTTAATAGGGCATCCTTCATTATCATTATCCCTAATAGTGGTTTATTGTATTAGTTACAGTTAATTTAAATGTTACCGAAGCATTGAAAACAGATTGCAGATGTTTTGAAACAGATGTTATTTTAATGTTAAAACAAAATCATGAATATTTATGGATCATTATTGCCTGGGTTGAATTAAGCTCTTTAAATAGTAATGTATGGGCTTAATGTCTTTTGAAGGAAATGCTCGAAAAAAAGGTGAATGGAAAAACATTGTCATATAAAGATGTATAAATCATTTCTTCTGGCAACACTGTGTTTTTCCTCTATGAACAGTCAGAATTAATTACTGTTATATTACTAAACCAGGTACTGTTCTTGTTCTCCAGCTGAAGTTAACCGAAGAAAATTTTCTGAGCTCAGAAACTCCTATTGAGCTCTGTTTTGCAGTGAAGGGGCCCACCTGCTCCCTGCAAGCAGACCTAAAGTTGCAGGAATATTTTGAGGTGGAGTCATCAGTTTTAAAGGAAAATAAGGTGAAGATGACGCAAGCACACAACTCACTTGGTGTCAGTCTTTCCTACAGAAACACAAAGAGGGTTTGTTACTGCCACATGCAGGCTCTCTCTGCTTGAGTCATATTTCTTTCTTTATGGAGATGGAGTTAGTCTTTAAGGCAGCGGCTCAAAATGGCCTTTCATTCATTACAAAGTTATTTAGTTACGGGTAGGTAACTCTGAATGTCATTTCTATATCTTGCACTTTATTAGTTGATCCTAGCTGCTAAATGACATGGAGAGATCAGCATGTTATGGCAGGGGAGTTCAGTTGTTTTGGCCAGTTTTGGATGGGGTCCAGCCTGGTAGAGTTGAACATTTGCCTTTGAGATGATGAACTCAAGGGGCGTTGATGATTAACTCCAGAGGAAGAGGAGTGAGATAATACAGTGGAAATTTAAAAATAATAAGTCTGTAAACACAGGGATGATTTCCTCCTCCACAGAAAAGCAACACTTCCACTGCCTTAGGATGAGTCATGTCCTATTTAGAAGAGGAACAACCCAAGGATTAGTTTGTCAGCATTGAGTCTGGATGATGCTGGCATAGGAATGGTGTAGACAAGAGGCCATGCAGCCACAGCCCATCTTACTGTACTTTGCTTGTGTCCACTGGAATTATGTGCTCTAACCTGCAGAGTCTTTGTCCTTTTTTTCCCTTTTTACTCTCCAGATTTATCCTTTGGAGGAAAGCCGAGTTCTCCTGAAGCTGGCAGAACTCCTTGTCACCAGTCACAAAACCCCTGAGCAGATGGGCACAGGTTTTGGCTAACCACAGTGGCAGTTGTTGAGCATTAAGGTTTGCAGTCTCATCCAGGAGCATCTGAGTGTTCCCCTTGTCCCTCGAACGAGGGGAGCGAGCATCCCCTGTGCTGCTCGGGCTGATGTCCAGCACCAACCAACACCTCACTGCTGCCACGGGGCAGGGCTTTGCCCCAGGGCCTCAGGGCCTGCATGGTCAGCAAAGGAAGCAGGAATGTACCAGCCTTTCATCTTCCACTGGGATGTGGGACTAGGGGTCACAGGAGAAGTGCTGAAGACCATTGACAAAGAACAGATGTGACTGGAAATATCAGACTCTGTTTTGCTTTCCAGAAGTTGGTCAGGCAAGTTTTCTGTTGTGGTCTAATGTCTCGATTTAAAAGCCATACTGAAAAATCACATACATCCAGTTGAAGAGGTGTTCCTTCAACAGCTTGGACTTGCACTTTCACTGCTTTCATGTCCTGAGGATCACAGAAAGTCTGGTACAGTACATTATATTCAGCAGACTGCCAGAAAGGGAGTTCATTTAGTTTGATGACAGATTAATACTGATTCACAAATTAATTTTGTCTCTTTGTATATCAAGGGTGTCCGCAACTTATTTAATTTGTAATAAATATAATTATAGAAATGAATGAGCTATCAAGATTTTTAAAGTATGATCCATCAATGTTGGCATGACTTGTAATCCTGGTCATTATAAATAAAATGGGTCTTTTGCAATATGGAATGCAATTTTCCCTGTAGTTTGTCTCATTATTTTTTGACATGTGGGTTAATATTAAATTACAATGCCTTAATTTTCAAATCAGGGCTCAATTTGTAAATAAGAGGTTAATAAATAACCTTTCCAGCTGGAGGCCTTATTGTGACTTCATTAAAATAAACTTTTAAATGAGATGAAGCTTTGATGGTACCCACATTGTCTCATCCGGTACATTGCAAAACAAAAAAATAATCTCCTATGGCTGCCAAAAAAACCCTGTCCAAAGTCATTCTGCCTCCAATGCATTCCAATGGTCTTTTAAATGTCCCACATAACTGGGCTATACCCTGATTTGCTCCATCTCCAGCTTCCTGACACATGGAGCACATGCAGAGCTGTCCTTCTCTGGGTGTGACCTTGAGCACACTGTGTAGGCTGCAGGTGCTTGCTGTCACACGTGTTGCATCTCAGTGGTCCTTCAGTGCCTGCAGCTTCTCACTTCTGTCACTAAGCTCACCCACTCCTGTTTATTTTTCTGCTTTCTGCTGCATTTCATGCCAGGTTTAGATAGGATATTAGGAAAGATTTCTTCACTGAAAGGGTTGTGAAGCATTGGAATAGGCTTTCCAGAGAACTGGTGGAATCACCATCCCTGGAAGTGTTCAAAAAATGTGTAGATGTGGTGCTTCTGGACATGGTTAGGTGCTGGATTTGGCCATGTTAGTTTTATGGTTGGACTTTAAGATCTTTGAGGCCTTTCCCAACCTAAATGATTCTGTGATTCTCTAATGCTCGTGGTCACGTCTCTCATTACAACTTCCAGTGAAAACAGAGAAGACTTTTCTCAGCAGGTGCCACATTCTTCATTGGAATTTCGTGTTCTGAGCTGGATTTTCACAGTTGCAGAGGCACAAGGAAAGCTCTGACTTCTCCATTGAAGGCACACACCTCTGACTGGCATTGTTTGGGCCCTGGACCTAAACAAAGCTGGTTTGTTCTTTTCCCATTGCTGGTTGCCAGCTTGGACAAAGGCTATTTTCCTTGTAAAGGGGGAGTTTCCCCTGACAGAAAAGCAATATATGCAAGTTTATAAATAAAAAACCCAAACACCCAACCCCAAAACAAGAACTCCAGGATATGGTAGGAAAACTCAAAAAAACAGCCCACTCTTAAAGGAAGCAGCAGGTTGCTCTGTGAGACAGAGGTTGAACTAGTTTTGCCCATGAGTGCTGTTGCTCTGTGCTTTAACTGTGGGAAAGGGTAGGCTCAAAATTTGTTGTGTTACGAAAAAACAAACAACCAAAAATACCAGATCATTTGAGAATTTTTTTTTCCTGATTTGAGTAGTTTTCATTTACTCTAATAGAGAACAGTGATGCATGTACACAAGTCCTAGTTTACAACTGCAATCCCCTGATGGTTCTCCTGCTATTTTAATTTAAAAAAAAAGTCCATTTTTTTCAGTACTACGAAAAGTGTTTGAAATATCTTAAAATAATAAACCTCTTTCTCTCTGTCACTGGGGTTTATTCTGAGGGGAGAAAATACTTTTTTAGTTCATGAGCTGTGCTCACAAAAAAGCCATTTCTAAGCCCTGCTGAATCTGTTGGAACATCTGTGGGCTGGTGCTTTGCCTGAAGGACTTTGTCAGCACTTAAATAAGAGCTGGGAAAGAGGTTTTACCTCAGCTAATCTAATTGTAACACAGTGCAGTATTTTGTGTGTTACCTGGAAAAATTTTAAACTCCACTAAAAATGTGTTTTTTCCAGTTAAAAGGAGGGATGATGCTAATCTAAAAGGCCCTCAGCCCTTTATTTTACACCTTATTTTGTGAGATCTGCTCAATCCCAACTGCCTGCACGTAGAACAACTCTGTAGTAAGATCAGGAGTGGAAAACAACTCCATGTGAGCTCCTTAGAGACTTAACTTTTTCTGGTACTGATTCACCTGTGATGAAACCAACCCAGCTCTCTGCATAATAAATCTTTCTTTTTTTTTTTGAAAAACATAAATGACAGTTAAAACATTATTGAAAAAACGCGCAGATAATAGTTTGGTTGAAAATCTTTTTGATTTCACTTTTTTACAAGACTATTTGAGAAGTCATGTCTCAGCACCATGCCCTTGTAAATTCAAGGTTTAGATTTGGAGGGTTTTTAGGATAAAGTTGTTGATGTGTTATTAGTATGTGTTAAAATTTGGGAAAGCATCTGAATGCATTCAGACTTTAAATTTCCCTTATAATTTGGGCAAATACAGACCATTTTTGGAAGTGTTCAATGACCACAAAGCTGGCTGTTGTCTCTAAGAAAAGCTCCTCAAACACACTGGTGTCATTGGTGCTTTCAACACATAGACCACTGCTGATTTGTTCAAAATGCTCCCACTTATTTCCAGTTAATGATGGAAATGCTGGGATCTATTTTTTTTTTTCCAATTAAGTAGAAACCTTCACCTGGCTCAGCCCCAGTTTCTATTCCCTGAAAACATTTTTCACATTCTCTGACAAATCTCCTGACATTGCTAAGACAAGTGATCATTTCCTGAGAGCTCCTCAAGCAAGGTGAGACCTGTTTGGTTCTTGGATGGCTGCAAACAAGGGAAATTCACTGGCCTGCAGGATGTGATTGGGATCACCACGTGGAGCACCCTCCGCAGCTGGTGCTGGTGTTACAGGGTGTTCAGCCTTTTGGACTGCAGAGCAAAATGCATTTTCTCAACCCTCCTTAAGATCTCCCAGATATGCTGCCTTTCTGAGTGTGCCTGGAGTGATGTTTAATCCTCTGTGCATTTCATCGAATTTCACTTATCGTCATTATTGATGAGTGACACAGAGGTTAAACGATTCACATCAAGACATTTTGCTCAAAAGAAAAAAAGAAAAAGAAAAGAATACATCAGTTTTGAGTCAGTGGAGGCACTTTGCTCAGATGCCAATCAGATGGGTAAGTGCAGCAGGCAGGTACCTTCTCCGAGGGCTGCTTTGCCAGCCTGGAAAAGGGCCCAGTGAAGCCACCTGGAGATTACCAGGTTCTTGCTATACAGTAACAGTGGCAGAAAGGGAGAAGCACATTTGTTTCTTGCAGCTTGGCTGAGCTGCAGAGTCTGGGAGTGCCTTTGCTCTGAGCTCTACAGCCAAGGGCAGGATGCTGGTGCTGCCAAAGGGTGGGGCAGCCCACCTACAGACTCCAGGCCTGGGGCTGGAGAGCCTTTCCAAGCTTGCTGTGAATCCATCCCAGCTGTGTTCCTGGGCTGCTGTCACTGCCACGGCTGTTTCCATCAGAGCAGGTGGCTGAAGCTCTCTGGTCACACCACCTTTTCAGGGGATGGCTGCTTGCACAACTGGTCAACCAAGCAGTGGGCAAAAGAGGTAACACAGCTAAAAATGGTGCTCTTGTTCCAGAAGTCCTTTATGTGAAGCCCTACCTATCTAAATTCTGCAAAAATAGATCTTTCTTTAGACCCTCATAAGCATTACTTCTTTGTTTTGTTTTTGTCATGGCCAGTTACACCTCACGGCCCATGGACTTTTCCAAGTGGAAGACACACTGGGAGACACAAAACCATGAAGAAAATTAGCCCTGCTTTGTCCAGAGTTTTGCTTCCTTCCCTGCTGCTCTCCTCATTTCATTTGATCTATTTTAACCACTACCACCACTCTATAGCACAAACCTTGGTGATTTGGCCAACATCCAGCTGTGAAATGTGTGCTCTTCTTCTGCATGATTCACTCTGCAGGTGTCAGGAAAGCTGTTCCTTGTGCTCCTGAGTCAAAAAATGCAACTGTCTGTCACAGCCTGGCAGAGAAGATGTTTGTATGGGCAGAGCACTACAGGGTCCTTCCCAAAGAGGAACAGAAAAAGGAAAGTGACAGGGGAGAGAGGGGACATTTGTGAAGGTTGTCTTCATCTGTACTCTTGCTGTACAGTGAATGGAGAAAGGGAAAGAGAGAGTCCTTTAGAAGACATTCAGAGCATCACACCAAGCTTCTGCTTCAAAGTCCTACCTTAAACCTCCTTTTTCTATGAAGAATATCCTGGGCTTAGTTAGTAAGAGCTAAGGCTAGAAGAAGAACGTAGATCACAGATTTATGTAGCCCCATTCCCCGTTCCTGGTGCAGGAGCTGCCTCTCGTGGTGTGTTGCTATGCCTTCTGCTGCCTGCTGATACCACCCTACACATGATGGTAAAGGTGGGATGGTAAACAGCCTCTGACAGGCTCTGGGTATCAGCCCCGGTTTGCTTTTTGGTAAGCTATTGTCACTTGGAGAGATGTTTCCAGCAAGAGCACTGTAGTTGTGGCAGCAGCTCTTCCACAGGTGACAGCAGGCACACCACCATGCCCCTTACATACCTGCCTGACAGGTCAGTGTGGGGAAAATGGAAATAGGGAGGCAAAGGGACCCATGTAGTGAATCAGAAGAGCTGGTGCAATTGGAGGAAGCCACAGTAGTCACAAACCCTCAGCATATGTGAAAACATCGCTTTGTTCTTTTTTTTTTACACCAAACATATTTAATATGGCCATTTCAAGTTTTACATGAAGCATAAATCAAAGAGAAATAAGTGTATTGGGCACAACACGGGTTGTTTTGTAGCTTCTAAATTTCTTAAGTGTTAGGTCATTTTACTTACAAGTTAAATGGCTGTCTGCAAGAGGCCTTGGTTGGTCATAAATTGTCCTTCCAATAATATAAAACACACCATTTGTTTACCACACGTATGCGCTTCCAAGTAGATCCAACAGCTCGTAAAGAACAAGAGCCCCTATGTCATCCCTACAGAGACCACTGCAATAAATGCTGCTGGAATGACTCCGTACTCAGTAAGTGCAATCAGATCCAGCAACAGTAGCTTTTATGGGCTTTTTTCTCCCCTCCAGGAAAACCTGAGATATTAGTGCAATATTAAAGAGCTGTGATGGTTTTACCCGGAGTGGGATCTTACTCTTCCTGTGCTCCCACTGGTTTTGGGAGTGGAGTGAGGTTAACACTCACCAAAGAAGGTCAGAATAAGACCTGTTAGGATGGTTTGTTATCATAAGGGATATGATTGATTAAAAAGAAGGTTAATTGAATATTATGCAGCTGCCACAGTAGTATAAACTCCAAGCTCTGGCTTATAAACATTAGTTGCAGAAGGGTTATTGCCTGCTTACAGTTGGAGCAATGAGCCTTTCCTTCCTTGTTTATTCCAGGATGGTGAAGCAGTAAAAATGCACATGCTGGTACATGACCTCAGGTGGGCTCCTAGGAAATCTTAGCCCAGTTTAAGTAATAAATATGTTCTCACACAGGCAGAGGTGTGCCCTGATTGAACTCTGAAGTGAAACACCAGCTAAAAGCAGCATTTGATCTAGATTAGAAACCTACTTTAAGTGTTTGAAGTAGAAAAGCAGTAGGAGCTGATCTCAGCCTCCAAAGCCTTTTGTCAATAGAGAAGAGCGGAACAATTTCCTTTTAATAATATTACTGCATTTTCACTGTGATTTGTGTAGTTCTTGGACAGTATAGAGGGGTGTGATTATTTTTCCAATGGATTTACAGACTAACAGGATCATTAACACATTCACTGACTCAACATCAGATCATGCTGAGGGTGACCAGATGGGTGTAAGAGATTCACAGAAGCACAGGATTCACCTTGCCCCACTGGAGAAGGCATCTAAGCTGGCTACTTGGGGTCTCTCTGTAATCAGTGAGGAGAGTGACATGTGTTTTTCACAGGAAAGTCCACGCCATTCTATGTGTCTAAAACAGGAAAGATTAATTTCCCAAGAGGGATGTGCCAATCTCACGCCATGGACTTTGAAGGAACCCTGAGGGTTTGTTCCGTATGTAGGAATCCTGAAGATAGGGTGAGGGTTTGTCCCATATGTCCCTGACTCCACACACCTGATTCTGCCAATCAGCTCAGGAGGATCCCCTTCAGCTGCTTCTGCATGAAACTGCTGGTTAGTTTGCACCAAGTGTAACTCACTGATTCACTGGCCAGCTGTTTTGCTCATCAGCTTTCATTCCAAACCCATTGCTGTGCCCATGAGGATCACCTGTGAACAGCCTCCTCAGCCGCCCTTAAGGCTCTAGCCCTGGCCACACCAACCCAACTCTACAAAAACAAGTTGAAAATCAGTCTCTTGAGTAGCTGAGCTCTTTGCTGCAGCCAAATTAAATCTTTCTCATCAAGGAGCTGGATGAGACTCTAACTAGATCACAACTGACGTATCTATCAGTTGCTCACCCAATAATTGCTTCCCATCACATACATAATGCACAGATTAATTTCTCCTTTCTCCAAACCCAATATTCAATTTGCCACTGTCATGGCCCATCACAGCTCTGCTAATCTGTCCTATTTCTGTCTCCTTTTGGGCGATGACCAAGTCAGTCAACAAGACACTTCTATTGTAAATCTTCTGGTTAACAAATTTGTCCAGCCCTTGCTCTGAGCCCCTCTCCTGCTGCACTGCCATTATCCTTCAAATCACCAAGAGGCAGTGAAAGACACCTGGGCAGCAGGACTGTGCTTGCAGCACATGCTGGCCTTGCTGCCTCTCTTTCTGCCACCTCCATCTCACTGGTAAGTGGAAGCTCTTCAAGGCAAGACCATTTCACATCTGTGCTGTGACACACACCTGCCCTACCAGATCCTCACCAGCTGTTCCTAAGCACCACCAGAGTCCAACTGATTGCGCTGTTGTGGTAACGACAGACCAAGACCAACCACCACTTGCCAATAAAAAGAAAGAACAACAGACACAATGAATTATGAAAAAAAATTACTTTTTAATGTACAAAAGGTTTATATACAGGTTCAGCATGTTACCTCCATTCTTATGATGTAGAAAACAGCTAAAAATGTTCTTAAGATATAAATTTGACAGAACACCTACAGTACTTTTAGTAATGATGTCTTCTATACATAATATGTACAGTGCTGGAAAGATTATTATAATACTTTTTCAGTAAATGAAGGAAGACCACCACTGGAAAGTCCAAAAAATCTCAAGTCATTGGAGATTTGGTTTTGCTTCTGTATTTGAACTTTTGCTAATGAGATATCTGTGAGGAGAGACTCAGTAGCCATCGTTGCCCTATGCAGCTGTTAAAAAAGTCAGATTAGCAATTGAAGGACACATGAAAGCCTGATCCATCTCAGCACAAGGGATGCCCAGTTGTACTTCAAGTGTCCAGGACAACATACAATGTCCTAAAACATGTACTGCCCTCTTTTCATAAATGCAAAGGCAAGGGCAAGGTCAGTAACTGCAGGAGAATATATACAGCAGACTATAAAACAATCCCTTTAAACACAACTTTCACAGGAGACACAAATAAACAGCCAGGCACCTTGCTTTGCTTCCCTGTCCTCATGCACCCTGGACATCAGCAGGAGTCACTGAGGGGTGAAGGGCAGGGCTGAGAGCACCCTGTGTGCACCCTCTGCACTTGGAATGAGGCGGGATGAGACTGCAGGATGCTGAGCAGCACCTCCCTGCACCAGCCACACCCAGGGCTACCTGGCAGCAAAGCTGCCCCAACCCACCACTGCCAAGCACAGCTCCTGCCTATCTGACATCACAGAGCTTGCCTGGAGGTAACGCGTGGCATTTTCATGTCAGCCCCTGCTCATGCTGGGAAGAGTGATCCTGACATCCTGACACAGACACCAGAAAGCACCTTTATAGAGCTGTCCTGGTCCCGTGCAGGGGACAGAGTGAGGTGCAAATGAGAACATCACACTGGTATGATGGGGAGATGGGAAGGAAAGAGTGAAGCTCTTACAGATGCTTACTCAGTCCAGCTGTAAGAACCCGGGGGGGAACATTTGTTCTCTGCCCTTCAACATATGGGGTACAAAGTATTTGAGGCTATCCGAGCAGGATGAGAAGAGTTATCCTTGTCCAACACAGCCTGAAGTTAAGCAAGGCCTCCTCCCAAATACGTGCACCCCGCTGCTTCTACCCTTTTGTCTAATGACAGCAAAAATAAATAATGCAACAAAGATTAACTTCAGTACCAGGTGGGACTGTCCTGGAAACAGCTGATCACTATTACAAGCAGTTCTGTTCTGGTGGAGAATTTGGCTTTGGGAGGCCCTGCTCCTCCTCCCTCTTCCCAATGATGCTTCCAAGAGATTCTCACTGACCAAGCTACCATTCTGACTGAAATACCTGTTTTGAGACTATCCACATGTTTGGTGCTCCAGGTGCAGTCTTCTAGTCAAATGAATAACGTGGGTTAACTGTGGTATATTTTTTGGATACAGCAATTTTTTCATGCTGTGGGACATGTTAGGCTAGCACTGGGTGCATGCCAACAAGCCTGCTTGTGGGGCAAGGTGTTTTGGCCCCACGTCAGTGCAGCCAGGCACCTGCTGTGCACATGGAGCCCAGGCAGAATCCTGCATTGAGCACATCACACAGATGAACCCTGGCAGACAAACCTGCTCCCCCAGTGCTGCACAATGCACACTGGGCTGGAATGACCATAAAACTCTCTCTATCACCATCACTTGTTTATGTGAGCATCTCAGCTCGGAAAACCCACCAGAGAGCGAAGCTGCTGCAAAGCTGCACGGGGATACAGTGATGTGTGCTCCAGCACTCTGACATTAAAGATGCATGTGGGGCACTCGCAGAAAGTCACTGTGTTCAGAAGGTGCAAAGTTATGCATGTGTGTCAGTCTGCACGCCAGAGCCTTTCTGCCACGGGGGATTATTTCCCAGTGATTGCTGTTCCCAGGCCTCTGCTCCATTCTGCACATGATATAAACCATGTTGTAAACACATCTGATCAAAGTGTGCATTCACCTTTTATGTGTCTCATCAATGTGTCTTTCCAATGTTTTCTCAGAAACACCACTATGTTTTTATAAATGTACATTTTATATACGCTTCTGACAATACACTATATTTGATTTTTAAAGGAAGAGAGGCCTTGGCTACTTAACAAGAAAGCATGGTAAGGCACTTTGCTGAGAAGCCGTTTGGAATTGTCGCTCTTTGCAAGGTACAAAGGTATTTACGGTATAAAACAATACTGCTGGCAGAGGGCTTGTTTGGAGACGTAACTAAACCCTACTCTTATCAGAGCAGAATACATAGTATGGCTTTTATTCTAACCCAAACCGCATCCTCCCATTTCTTTCTGGGGTGGGTTGAAAACGGAATTTTTTTGCAAATGTAACTAACAGAAAATGATGGGGAGTGCTATTTACAGGGCTTCCTGGAAGGGAGGGTTTCATCCCTAACCACCCTCATGCTCTCTCCTAGCTTGGTGGTGATACCGTTCAGTGCTCCGGGAAACCAAGCCAAAAAAATAATACTAGAGGTGCACCCTTGTGGTACTGAACTGCCTGCATATAGTTTACATAATTCTGTACACAGACTTCTTAAAAATTTTCATTTTGAAATCCTTTAATGTATTTAACACTTATAAAAAACCCTACTCTATTGAAACAGATTATTTTTGAAAAGCACATTCACACAACTGCTTCACGCAGAGCCCCTTGGACAGCACCAAGGCCTTGTGCTTTACCGTTACGACATCATGTTTAGAAATTTACTCTCTTCTGCCAGCGTGGTTAGCATGGAGCTCATATCACCTATTGCCATATTGCTTATCCCCGCAGGTATGGTGGGCAGTGTCAGAGAGTTTCGTGGAGTCGTCAGGCGAGAGGAGTTCTGGGAGAGGTTCTGCAGGATGCTGGGGCTCAGGGTTCCCGACATCAGGCTTGAATGGTCCCCATCGTCCATGATGGCATCAAAATCTATCTGGGGCGGCTCAAGACCTTGAGAGTCCACTGTGCTGGACACCTGGTTTGTTCCTGGGGAAGGCAGAGTGGCTGGCTTGCTGTTCTGTGTGCACTGCTGCTGCCTGACCCGACAGTCCGCGTGGTTGTCGAAGCCGTTGTTCTGTTCATACATGTGGATTTGGCCATAATAGTACATCAGGTTGTTGTCCCTCGTGCCATCCGCGCACTGCTGGGCTGGTGCCAGCAACATGTCGCTGGTTCTTTTGTGCATGGCCTCTGTTGTCTCCTGGCCCGGGCTGATGGTGTTGGTAGGATGGGGAGTTCTCATGTAGCCCAGCTGCTGGGCAGTGCGGACCCCTCGGGGTCTGCTGCCTGGGTTTGGCTCCGGCGGAGGACGAGGCTGCATCATGCCAGGAGGATATGCCTGTGCAGCTGAACCCATCACGCTCTGCTGAGGCTCAAAACTGGGCTGATTGGAGGTCATGATGGGCTGAGAAAAGGTCTCCTGAGCCACAGGGAAGTTCAGGTGGCTTGGCTGAGATGAGTAGTTCTGCTGACTCGGTTCGTGCATGACCTGTCCCAGCACTGTGCGCTCACTGTTGCTCCTGACCATCAAAGAAGGGTCAGTCGCCATGTCCATTTGCTGAGGGTGAAGGTGGGATCCAGACTTTGCTGCCATGTTGCTACAATTAGGAGAGATCTGATTTGGGTTACAACTGATTGCACTGGGGCTCAGCATCTGATGAGGTTGGTTATACCCTGTGTGCAAGCCCATGTCAGGGTTCATGCTGGGACCTAGGCTCACGGGCTGCTGCCTCAGCTGCATGCAGTTCAGCCTCTGCCCATCCATGCCCATGTTTCTCTGCATAAAGCTCTGCTGTGTTACATTCATGCTGTTGTCTGGCAGCTGCATCTGCTGCTGGTTGTAGTTCTGGTACTGACCAAAGTTCTGCTTCTGCTGGACCACTGCTAAGTTCCCTTGTGAAAACTGCTGCTTTGACTGGTTGGACATGATATCAACTGTGCCCGAGCTGACTTCATTCCATTGGACAGGCATGTTATTTTTATTCACGTCTGAAGAAGCATCGAAACTCATGGAACACTCTCCCATCATGGGTCCCAAGTGGCTCATGCTTGCCTCAGCCACCGCCATCCTGCGCTGGCTGGGCAAGGCTGGAGGCTGCAGCTTCCCACTTCCTTGGAAGTTTTGCATCTCATTGCTGTACCCCATGGAAGTGCTCTCAGCCACTGTGCCATTGCTCTGGGATTTGATGTACTGTACCACATCATCTGGCAGCACAATGTCATCATCTCCAATGGGCATGTCTGCCTCCCCAGACATGGATTCCATGGCGATGTTCTCACTGATGCTCAGTGGTCTGGGTGAGTAGGTGTGCCGGGGCAGGTTCCCATCTGAGCGCCCGTAG
Source organism: Eopsaltria australis (assembly GCA_034509425.1). Classification (NCBI taxonomy): domain Eukaryota; kingdom Metazoa; phylum Chordata; class Aves; order Passeriformes; family Petroicidae; genus Eopsaltria; species Eopsaltria australis. Next base: position 887,501 of record JAVTVJ010000067.1, on the reverse strand, counting down.
CTCTGGAGACCAAAATTCCTCCTGTCTGTGGGGTGTGGAGGATGGAAGGGGTTCACACTGTTGGTGCTGTTGAAGCGGTGAACTCGTGGGAGAGCCTGGGGATCTCCAGGTGGTCTCCGCACTGGGTCACTTGCCCGTCTTGTGCAGTTGCCCTGCACCTCATGAGGAAATGCTGGAGCTGATGGGTACCCGTAGGTGTTACCATCGCTGCAACGCCTGGGGCCTGGCGGGAGGCGGATGGAGGGCAAGGTAGGGTCTGGTCCATCCATAAGTGAGATCCTGTTCTTCAGGGTCATCCTCTCCATGTTTGGCAGGGGAGTCGGAGGAGGGCCCCCTGTGGCAGCAGCGTACTTGGCTTTGAGCCTGTAGTGCTGAGCTGGTGTGAGGTTCAGCAGACCCGGCATCCCGCTGCACTGGCTCGCCTCGCTGGAGCGGCGGGAGGCGTCTGTGGAAATGGGGTCGTAGGAATCAGCAGAGCTGGTGTTATTGGGGCGGTGCCCGAGGTGTGAAGCCTCGCTGGAACGGCGGCTGGAGAAGTACGGGGAGATCCCCGAGGACCTGCGGCTGACAGTGTAGGCAGAGCTGACGGTGCTTGTTGTACTGTCACGGCGCTCGTTGAGTTGGTTCAGCATTGTCACCTCGTTGACAGACAGCTCCATTATTCTGGGGTTAGGCAGCATAGCAGAAGAACCACCACTGTTTTCTAGAACAGAGCCTGAGAGAAAGGTTGCAGGGAAGGAAAAGGTTTATTTAGGTGAGCAATTTCACTTGGTAGTGTTCTAGGTGCCAGAACACAGATCCATAAAGCCACCCCCAAATATTTCATGGTAGTGATGGTGAGTTTCATGTGCTGCTATTGAAGTCAAAGCTTCATTTCTAGCTCTATGTTCATGCAAAGGGAGCAAGAAGTTTGGGGAGAGAAGTTAAGAAGCCCCTGCTGCAGAGTATTTGTAACATGTACACCTCGTACTCAGCTTTTGAGGAAATGTCTCCACACAGGCTTCCCTCAGTAGGACAAAGGTAGGACTGGTGTGAACAGTGCCACAGGGACAGCACATAGCTACAGCCACAGCTGCTCTCTGGGACAGAGGCACAGCAGTCAGGGATAGCAGGCCAAGAGCCCAAAGGTTGACATTCAAAGACTCTTCCAAGAGTAACCCAAGAAGCTCTGAGATCTGGTATAACCCAGGCACTATGCTTTGGGACTTCTTGGCAAAATTAGAGGATCTCTAGAGGGTTCATGAAGATGCTTTTACTAGGAATCACCAGCCAGTGGGTGAAGCTGGAGGCAATAGCCAGGAGCTTCTGAAGTGACAAAAGGCTTGTCAGAGCAAGGTTATGGAGGGAGGTCTTGTCTGGATTGCTGCTGTGCTCCAGTGGTCTCCCAGGAGGCACATTAGCCCTTGGGGGACTGTTACTGCTGGAAGAAATGCGAGCAGTCTTGTGGCTGCAGCTGGGACAATGAGTACAACTGTGTCTGGGTTCTGGGCATGCTCAGAAACAAGGACACCAACACCTCTGTCTCCCTTCATAGGTGCCCTGTAGAACTGAGCACCTGGGTTTCTCTCCTACCTCACCAGATGCTGTGTTTACACCCAAGCTGTCCATTTTACCTGACATCCTTACCTAGCAAAGCATGACTCAGAGGCAATAAGAAATGATCCTCACTCCTCCAGGGCAGACTCTTGGTTATGAAACCAGAGTCAAACTCTGGAAGGTTTCTACAGGACATGGCCCAGGCCCAGGGCTTACCATTTCCTGAGATGGGAGGCAGCTTGGTGTTTCTGGCTTGTGGAGCTGGGCTCACCCATGAGCAGGAATCCTTAACTGTCTTGAGTTTCTCTTTCTTGAGCTGTTCAAGTCGTTGCATTGTCGTCATGTGTTTCCTTAGCTGCAGGCTGACTGCCGAGTTACCAGATGAGACCGTTGAGTCCACGACAGGAGCGTTGTCATCCAACGCCGTCAGATCTCCCAGACTTCCCCCGCTGTGCATGTTCATTTCTACTCCACTGTCATTGTTGTTGGTGCTGCCAAGGGGTGATGGCTCACTGCTGCATGATGACTGGCCACCAGGACTGGACTGACACATCTTGGGGAAGGAAAAGAGGAAAAAGAGTTGGGCAGATGAAAACATGGATGGAAAGACATCAGGAGCCCAACATCTCCAGTGTTAGTCCTGGAGCCTGGGAGAGCTCCTATCCTAGGCACTCCCCTTTCTTGTTACCCCTCCCTGCTGCAGGAGCTCAGCTCTTCCAAAAGGCAGGTGCCCCATCCCTGTGAGAAGAGGGTGGGACAGCACCCCACAGCTGGAAAAACTATGGAGATTCAACTGCAAGATGGAGAGAAACCAAATGCTCTTCCTCCAAAAGAAGAAGGACAGATGTTTCTCGAAGAAAAGCAGCACGTCACCTAGTTGTGCAAGATATATTGCAGCAAACACTGGCTTATCTAACATGGGATCAAGGCTTAAGAATTTCAGACACAACGCATTTCTGTCTTTAAAATACCCTAACATATAATTAGGTTAGCTGACAAACTTCCCCACCAGATAAAAACCTGGTTCACTGTTTGCCAACTCCCACTTGCAGATAAGGAAGATAAGCACCATAAATATTTATTTTATTTACATTAGGAATGTAAACTACTCACATTGAGTAGTTTATTTGCAGCAGACACTATATGGTTTGAACTTTCTTGGTTGCAGCTACCAAGCAGGATGCCTGGCTTTTCTGCTACAGGCCCATGCTCCAGCAAAAAATGGGAGTGCTGAAAAGGCAACGTACTCTGCCCTGGGCCAAGGTGGGAAAGCTGGGTGCTGCAGTGTTTTTACTTTACTCCATAGCAGCTCCCTGTGGGCAGGGTTGACTGGTTCTGATTGCCCTACAGTCCAGATGATAGAGATTGCAATCCCAAGATTTAATGGCACATTGTGATGCTGGGAGAAAGGTGGCAAAGGGAATCCTCAGGCACTGCATCCTCCCCTTTTCTGCATTCTAGCAAATCTCCCCTATCCCTCCCCACTGCCCCACATACTTCCACTTCCACCCTGTGAGGGTTAAATGGAGACAGAGATCTGCAGGAGATCATGCTTTATACAGCTATTTTAATACAAAGGATTTCTTTGCTCACCTTAGTACCGACTGTCCTTAGGAAGGTAGAGTAAGGAAGGGTAAGTGGGAATAAAGAACAGGTTGTTAGGACAAAGACAGCATTAACAAAAAGGACCAGGTTAGTCAAAGGACGAAGAGGGAAATGCAGAATACAGCACAAATTACCAACATATCCCCCACTCCCGTGCCCCATCTTCCCTGCCTTCCCTCTTTGGGGGCACAAATAAAAGCTCCTAGGAGATATTTTCCACCTGTTTCCATGGGTTTGGGATGACACACAAAGATGGGTTGAAACAAGGAGCCTGGGAATGATGGGAACCAGTGAGACATCTCACCCCTCCCACCACCCCGACCTTAACCATGAAACAGGAGCCAGATGTGGACCCACCAGATTAGATGCTGCCTGTCAGATGTGCACAAGTGAAGTATGCAGTGCTGGAGAGGGACAGGGAAGAGAAACACATGACCCAGGACCCTGCTGCCACTGAGATGGCGTGGCTGGAACCCTGGGAGCACAGAGTGCTAGGAAAACAAGGCCATACCTTCAGGAGAAGCAGGGTGGGGAGTTGTAACTGTGTCAGTGTTTTCATAGGAAGAGAACAATAAAACACATGCAGGAAGAGTACTGGAGAAAGGTCATTCTGTCCAGTGGTTCTCACACTCAGCTTTTGTAATATAGTACAGAACCTCATCACAGGAAGCTGTTTCTTTAGTCAATTAGAGACATTCTGGATGTGTAAATACTAAATTTTTCCTAACTGAAACATGCTGCTCATTAGTAATTTGTCCAGCAACACATCCCCTAACTCTTCTGAGAAAATCTTTGTAGCTCTAGGGCATGTTTTTCACAGAAATAACAATCTTTTAGCCTGGATTCAAATCAAGAAAATATGTATTTTGGAGCTCAAAGTTCTTTCAGCTCAAGTGGGAAGTCTGGGGAATATGTGAACACTACTTTGCAGGTGAAGGTCTCTTCTTCTATATCCAGCCCATACCCTGTCCCACTCTGAGCTGATGCAGCAGACCAGAACTTTCGGTATGAAAGTGAAAAGAAACATCAAAAGGCAAAAATGTTTCATGTGTTGCAATGCTCCATCTCCTCCTCCATCCTGGATGGGGTAGAAGAGGTTTGATATGTTTGAAACTGCCACTGTATATAGCTCCTTAGCACCACTGACCACACTACTCCCAGTGTGGAGCTGCTGTAATGGCCAGAAGGCTGATAAATGGTCTCTGCTTCAACTGTAAAGCATGTAAAGCTTGACCATGATTGAGTGACAGCCTGTACTCTTGGGCCACAGCATGGCTCCCATGTTTATTCCTAGTTTCACTCCCCTGCCCCATCATCTCACTAAAATTTTCTACAGCAGCTGGGACTCATGTACTGAATTTGTGTATTCCTGGGTAATCTGCTCTAGCTGACATCGACTCATCAGGGAGGTGGGAATAGATGATCTGAAGAGGTCCCTGAATACCCCAGTGATTTTGTGCTTCTGTGTATGGTGGACAGGATCAAGGAATTGAACTTGCTTTAAGATACTCAACAAAAATAAAACAGCTAGTTTATCCCCACTGGCTTCATCAAACAGCAGCAGCCTAGAAAGGAAAGGAGAGAAGGGTGCAGGGAGAAGGAGAAAAGGGACTGCTTAAGCCAGGACCTTTGCTTCGAGAAGGGTTCATCAATCTGTGCCCTGTGGTTATTGCTCAATTTAAACTGGTGAAGTAGGTAAAGCTCATTTGACCACAACACTCTTGGGTTTTGCCCACTTTCACAGCACAGGAATGCCAACCTCAGCACAGGGCATCACATGGCCCCCATGACTACAAGGGGAGGAATTTATGATGCTGGATAGGAAGGTACAAAATGTACTGGACTGTGCCCTGACCTGCAGTTTCATTTCTGGACTTGAACTCTGGAGTTGAAGGGCACCTGCCCAGAGAGGTAAATGGAGTACAAATGCTTCATGTCCCTGTTGCACCAGAGAGATCAGGAACCACGTCATTTCTGCCAAAAGCAACTGCTCTTACCACAGAATTCTCTGTTTTTATCGTTTTGACTTGTAAGCAATCCTCCATGCTCCTCGTGGTGCTGTTGGCCTCGGGGCTCTCCTCTGACACCTTGCTGCTCTGCTTGGCACTTGCCTCATTGTCCCCATTCTCCTTGAGTGGAGGTGGCCTCGGGTGAACGTCATTGCGCTGCTTCTTCGTGACATGGGCATCAGGCCCGTGCACTGTCTTGACGTGTTTCCTGAGGGAGCTGGGGTCCGTGTACCGCTTCGTGCAGCCGGGGATCTTACACACGTAGGGTTTCTGTCAACGCAAGCAAATCCTGTGTTATATTTAGAATAAGCCCAAGGATTCCAGGTATGGTGTATGGGCCAAGAAAATACAACGAGCATAGCAGCAGGCAGCAGTAAAATGTGGAGCATCTGCTCCACAGGACTCTGTAAGACTGAGATATGGGAGATATGATATATGGGCTGCTGCTGATACACACAGACTTGGCTGGTCATTTCATGTTGGCAAAACTTCTTGTTTTCAGTTTCTGGATCAAAAGACAGCTAAGAATTCATGAAATACTTTCCTAGTATTACTTTCCCATGTATGTATTTGCTCGGGTGGCCACAGGAATGTTACCTGATTAAGGATGGGAGGGAGGTGATGTAGTGGACTGGGCACAACACATTCACTCTGCTAAGGTGGGGTCTACACCAAGAAAATGTCTGAAACCTTTTGGCTGATGGAAATCCAGTGAATTCAATCCAGACTGGATTCACCCTACTCAATCTATCATACCACTCCAGCCCCTGTCACCTTGAAATCTGCTATTGTGCAAAACAAACCACAGGCATGCAATGTTTTTTTCAGATGACAGTACTCTATCCCAAATTCATGAATCATTGATTGCCATAGGAAAACAAGGCTGAAGCCATGCTTCTGAAAACAGAAGTCAACAAACAGATACTTTTATTCTTTTAACTTTTTTTATTTTACTGAGTCTCCAATTCCAAAGTGTATTAGCACTGCAGTTGTTTGAGCTGGTGCCGCTGTGCTGGAAGCTCTGAATTCATCACAAGTTCCGCTTTTGGCCTCACAACTACTCTACGTATTTTTCTGCCAATGCACTAGGATAGATCCATGAGAAAAAACAGACAGATGTTATTTGAAGGCTACCCAAAATGACCATTCCTCTTCTTTTTTTAAAATCTGTTTTGCAATTTTGTCCAGGAACTTAAGTGAAAAAATACAAAGGAGTATATATTCCTTGCAGAAAGCCAGCATAATCACATGGAAAACATTGAAAGTCTGTTTTGTATTCAAAAGCATGCTTCCTGACTGATCAAACCAGCTAAATCCATGTAACACCCCACTGAGGTAAATATTTAATATATTTTTAAGCTGGGTAAACCAAAGCACAAAAATTAAAATAGTTTGTTAAAAAATATCATGCAACCTTTTGCTGCTATTAAACCCTAATACAAAGAACAGAACCCCCACCACATGTGCTGAAAAAAAACTGTATATGAACAGCTCAGCTACTGAGCTGAGCACAACTACTGTTTCATTGGTGTGCCTTCATCTGTCCCCTGGGTTATCCAGATTCTGACATCTAGTGACATCTTCACCCTAGTGAAGTCAAGAGTTTAGATATCTTAGATGCCTCCCTCCTACTCTCATGCACATACAAGGTAATACTCATTAGGGTGGGGGAACTGGAGAACTCCCCAGGCACTAAGCAGAACTGGATTTATGCGTTTTACCCTTGTTCAGCTTGAGTTGCTGAAAATGTCACTAAGTCTTTGGCTGGCCATGAACTCATACCACTTCTCTGTGAATGCACTGGAGAGTGGTCACAGGATGAAAGCCCTTTATCCAGGTGTAACTTTGAAGGTATCCTCTGAAGGGATTCAAACAGTCACTGAAAGTTTAAAATTAAATAGTGTGTATGACATTTCAACAATCAAACCAAAGCCAGTGTGGTAACATATCCCCAGCCTTGAACTTCAGCATGTTTGGACCATACACCTACGTCCTGTCACACAATGATAGTGACAAATACAGGGAACCTGGAACTTCCCCCTTAGAAGAGACTTGGATGACTAACTCTGAAACTGGTGTATTCCAAGTAAACACTGCAAGCAGAGGAAAATATTTAGAAGGTAGCTAGGAACCACAATAGAGTTACCAATGGGTAATGGGAAATATTCACAGCCACAAACTTCTGCTTTGCATTTGTGTGGTTTTGTGAGCCAAGGTCTCAGTACAGTTTGCTAAGGCAGTGGTCATGGCCACAGCTGGATGCAGGACCCTTGCCTGGGCCTGCTGCCCAGTGGGATGAGCTTTGCAGTGAGGGATGCCATCTGTTGAAAAGGATTGTGTTACATGATCCTCAAAAAGAGGGTGTCAAAAATATGGCCCAGAGAGCCATTGGATGCAGCCTGCAGATCTCCCACAGGTCTTGGGGTGTGGCTGTACTGTATCAAGGAGGGTTGAACAGCAGTTCAGCAGTGAGCATGACTGCAAAATGTAGGATTGTTTGGATAGTGGCAGTGCCTTGTAGTTCCTGTGGCAAGGCCAGCTGGTCTGGTACAGATCCTCCACTAGTGGCTGTGCTGCTCCTATACCTGAGAAGGCCCTGGTGTCCTTCAGGAGAAGCAACTGCAGAGGATAAAATCCCTATCTATTATCTGAGTCTGTAATTTGTGTTGTTTGAAAGCAGCTTGTGCCAAGTGTCAGTGTATTTAGATCAGGGTCCACCACAGACATGGAGCTGGATGCTCCTGCCCTACAGCCTCAGGTTCTTGCACAAGGGGAACCCAAATGATCAGACTTTCAAGTGTGTTCAAGCTCTGCTCAGATGAAGTGAGGAGTCATCCCAGATCCAGTGCAGCTCCTGATCTGGATCACTTGGGAATCTGAACTCACTGGAGAAACTACATTTACTAACACATTCAAAATGAAAATTCCACATGTAGGGACACAGGACATTAGCTGGCTCAGATGGGAAACTGCCCTGCCTAGCAAATCTCCTGGTGAAGCTCCAGGGATCTGAGCTCAAGTGAGCTGCAGGCAAAAAAGTTGCTCACATGCTGTCAGTGTGCACAGTGAGTCCAGATCCAGCACTGAAAACTGTACCAGTAGTCTTGATCCATTCACATGAGAATCCTTAGGAATTGAAGAGAGATGCAAATGTCCTTTAAGACAGGGAAAAATGTTGCAAAACTGTAAATCTTCAGTGACTTGATTGATTTATTCAGTTTATGAGTGAGAATATGGAGAGTGGCTTAACATTGCAAAATTAAGAGGTGGAAATATCAACAATGAAAGGGACACTGGACCCAGCACTGGAGGAAGGCAGAGAAAGCATCCAGGGCTGGAGAATGAGCAATTTCCAACACCTACAATCTGAGATTAAACCACAATTGCCTACCTTTCAGGGGAAGAAGCTTTAACATAGAAAAATGATGTAGTCAAACACCACTCACTGGGAATGCAGGATGCTGAGCAGATAAGAGGTTGCAACCTATCTTTTTGGTCCCTACTGGCCTCAAGGTTGGTGTAGCCTTAAAACAACTCCAAACTATACAGTTTGAGTGTGGATATGGGTTAATTTTAACCTGTGTCTTGCTGGTGGAGAACAATCCTGACATTTGGGTTCATACCCAAACCAATTCAAACAACACTGGTCATTTATCAGGTCCATCTCAGCATCATCTCAGCATGGAAGAGCATTCTAGATTTTGAGTCCTTATTCTGACTCAAACAGAATCTCTGAAACCTAAAGAGCTTTGGTTATCACTGACTGATACTATGCCAGAGATAAAAATACTCCCAACAAGCCCTTTGTAGACACAGCATCGCTTCAAAAGGCTGTCAACCGTGGCAACTGCGTTCCATTCTCCAATAGTCTATATTTAACTGTTGCAAATTAGGCTACAGACTGAGTTCTTCATGGCTGAAAACACTATTAGAACCTTAGAGTGTTGTTTTTTCTTCCCCTGTCAGCTAATTAGTGGTAATATAAATTTCAATCGTCGGCCGTGGTTGATTGCAACAGACCATCACATGCGTTACAATAAAGGCAATTTCCTCTGCTCCCCAACTACTAATAGTGGGTCTTAATTATCCAAGGTTAACAAAGCATTGCATTGTGCTCTATCACTCTACATCAAACGATGGTGGGAGTATTATTTCCAGAGCATCAGGATCCAGGGTAGCTGTTATATTACTGCAAGTCTGCTCCACAGCAATATTAAACACCACTTGCACAACTCTACAATACTATCTGTGCTATTAAAAATTATAAATTTGGAAAATGCTTGTTTTCATTTCCAAAGTCGATTAAAAAGTTTGCATACTTTAACATCTGTTTATGATTTCAAACACAGCTTTCATAAATATAAAGCTAATGTGGTCTGGCTCCCCAGCAAAATAAATCCTATTAAAAAATAAGATAAACCTCTCATTACAGTAGGTTTCTTTTTACATGCGTCCAGTGTGTAAAGTGTATGTTTATTGTCAGCAAAATTTTAAAAAACGCCCTCCGTTGAGCTGTGGTGAGGCCAGGCTTACCTCATTGGAATGTGTCCTGTTCTGGTGCTTGGCTCTGTCCGAGGCATTGGAAAAGGCTTTATTGCAGCCTTCGTGTTCACAGACATACGGTTTTTCTCCAGTGTGGGACCTCAGGTGTGTCTTTAAGTTCTCCAGGCGGGAATAGGCTTTGGAGCAACCCTCAAACTAAAATAAAAAAAACACATGAGGAGTGATTAATTAACCAGAAAAAATTGATTTTCCCCCTGCCTAAACCCTTCTCATCTGTTTCTCATTCTTTCTTTTTTTTTCCTTCTTTTTAAAGGGCTTGTGTTTTAGGGAACAACATCCACTTTGTTGGGAAAATTTGCTTTCCTAGGCAGGCTGAAAGTTTCAGCAGTGAGTCATATTTGAGGTGCTACTCCTTGTTGGGTACCCACCTGACATTTCAACAAGTGACTCCTTTTTTCCAGCAGGGTTAAACAGCCCTCCACTCCTCCCAGAGCTCTCTTAGCCCCTCCTGCCACCCCTCTGCATCCAAAACACTCAGAAACAGGGGCCTCCTCCTTCCCACCTGGGGAACTGACAGCTTCTCCACAGTCTGACCAGCCTTGCAACTTCACTAGCAGCAGCACTGGAAAGGGCAGACGGTTCCCTAACACACAAACAGAAATCTAGCAGGCTTTAAAGTTTCTGAAATTACAGTCTTGGGTCTACTCTTGGAGGATGCTGTGGTCAGGCTGTCTGACATTACCAGTTTAAAAAACAAGACATTCAATCTTGAAGACAGATGGATTTTTGGATGACAAAACAGGCCAGGAACCTTCCTCCTGGAAGGAAACCAGCTGCCCACACAACGAGAAGGAGCAGCTTGGGAGACGTGGTGAGGCTTCGGGTGATGTAAATCCTGCCACCCTCCACTCTGGCTGGGCTGGAGGCTTCTCCCTGCACCTGCCCTGCCTCAGCACGGGAGGATTTCACCTCAAACCAAGGAGGTTCTTAAGTGCTCTTTGACAAAACAAATGGAAGGTTTTAAGAAATGCAAGGCTTCCTTGCAAATTCTAGCTAAATGCTGCACTGCCTGTTCACCTGGGAGCATTGAAAAGCCCAGGCTGTACTTCCTATACAAAAAACACTTTTAAATTTCAACTAGCAGCCCCTCCTGCTGTAATGTATGTGCTGTATTTTAGTCACATCACTTAAATATGTCCACAAGTTCAGTCCAGATGTGATGAGACCTCACATTGCTCTGTTTGAGTCTTGTCCAGTGAAGAAACTGGAGCCACAGCACGACAGGTCATGCTCAGTGTCTGATTTTCCCATGGGCAGCTGAGTGGTTCTACACATCCAAAGGTCTGGTCAAAGGCACCTGCATGCAAATAGCAACAGCACCTGTCTCCTTGTGCTCCACATGCACTGGACCTGCCAGACTGCTAGGGAGGGAGGCAAACATGCAGCCCCTGAAACCCATGAAGCATGTAGGCACGGGTTTATCCCATGCAACTTTGTTGTTTTGGAAAAGAAGGAGGATTACTTAAGATCTCCTTTAAGGTCTAGCATAGGGATGGTGGACATAAGGCAGATTTGCTCTGCTCTTGAGATATCTACATCTCTTCAAGGACCAGTAGGAGCATCCTGCACGAGCTGATTCCTTCCACAGCTTTGTCAGGGTGGGATGGATCCAGTTCTTCTTCCTCAGACAAGTTTCATTAGCCCATTTGTCCCACAGAACATGCCACAACTCTGAGGTAGCACAGTATATCTCTTTCTTCTCTTGCCCTGTACAAACAATCCTTTACAACTCAAGTCGCTTACAGTTATTGAAATACATCCTTCCTCTTGTTGGAAAACAAAGGGAACTCAGCATGAGACAACTCATGTGTCCATTCTAGTTTTGCTGGATACTGACACAAAAATGCAGCTATTAAGAGCAAAAGTTCTAAGACCACATTTTCAAATAAGAGCTTCTCAGCAAAGCAGCCTGTGCATGTTCAAAGCAGTTGTTGCCACTCTTATGTGTGGATTTGATTATGCCAGTGGGAGTTCTGGCTGTCATCTGTTGAAATAATCATTGACCAAATCCCAGGCTGCAATTGGGCTCATCTGTAGCTCTATGAACACCACAAACTTCTTGTCTGAAACAAATGCTGCTTTGAAAAATCAGACTTGGACAAGGAATGCTCTGCCACAGAAGGGCACTGTCTGCAGAGCTGCCATTATCCCAGACAATTGGAAAATGGTGGTTCTCCAGTTTGGGGACAGTTGCTGCAACATACTGCACAAGGAGGGCCTGCAGTTCTCCAGGAGGCAGAGGATGACTTGAGACTCAAATACAGCCTTGCCATTGCTCCAGTGTGACAAAACTGAGGCTTGAAAAGGGCAGGATTGTGCAGCAGTGTTTCTTCCTGCTCCACCACAGCACTGAAGAGGATGCAGCCACTGCTGCTTTTGTCTCCTGAGTCCCTCTGCCTACAAGGGCAGGCTAGGCTTGTCCTCAGTGCTCACTCTGCATGCACCAACAATCAATATTTCTTGATACTTTTAAGGAAGATTGGTAAAGCACTAGACTGGGCACAGTGCTTTAGAAGATTAAAACAAAGGACATGGCCCTGTGCCCCGGGGGAGCTTATGCTCTAAATTAAATGAACACAGGGCTGGAAGATTGATAAAGGAGTCATGCAGCAAGCAAATCATACATATCCTAATATTTGTAAGCAGAAGCTGGGGCAGAGCCAGGGAGTGAGCAGGGCTGGAATTGGCTAATGGAGCAGAAGAGCAGGAAAATATGGGAGGAGGGCTCAGCCATTTGCTGAGCAGGAAGAGACTCATCCCCAGGACTCTGGGGAGAGGAATAGTGTAATGCTGACAGCAGAGGAGGTATGGAATGCTGTCAGGAAGAGAAGGCTGAAAGCAGAAGATATCAAAAGACAGGGATGGACCTTTGGGAGGAATAAGGGCTGGAGCAGATGAGGAGGGAGAGTGTGAATACTCCTCCCATCAGCTGATCACAGTCACTGAACTCCATACCTCACTTCCCTCTTGTGCCCTCCATCAGGTATCCTTGGCTGCCCCACATCAGCCAGCAGTGTGGTGGGAGGCTCCAAGTGTGGATGCACATATGGGATTTAATGTCATAAGGCTAAGGAGGAGGAGAGCCCAGCTCTCCCATGTGGTCAGTGAGCCTGCACCCACAGGGTTGAGATACAAAACAGTACCCCATACTCTTCCTCAGCAGTGTTTAACCCTAGACACAGTGCTCTGGTATGCAGAAGGTCCAGGGACTGAGCTCTTCTTGGGGTTTAAGTACCTATGGCTTAACCTCACCTCTGGATTAAGAGAGCAGAGGCATGAGGTGGTGGCCTAGATTGCCAGGCTGGAAAGAGGCTTGTGTGCATGTTTGGGTCTGTGGGTAAGGGAATCTTGCAGTCCCAGCAGCTAAAGTGGGTGATGCCAAGTTAGACACAAACAGGGTTAGGCGGCTCCCCACGGTGTGGCATTACTGGATTTCTTTCTTGGATGTAGGCAACCAAACTGGCTGGATTTCCACCTTAAGTGACTTGTCCTGAGTTGCTTTGGATCTCTGTGGTATATCTAAAATAATTTTTCCCAAGGAAATGCAGCTTTGCCCACTAACACCTCGACCACACTCCCTGACCTCTTGTCCTGTCCCCAGGGTGTAACCTGCAAGTAGCTGTAACCCAGACACAGAGGGCTGGACTGGCTCTGAGCTGCTGCCAGTGGCTGCCCTGGTAGAGCCCTACTTGCAGCCATGCAAACACATTTTTGTGACCACCCCAGCCCGGTGTTGCCAAGTGAGATGCACCACGTGTCCCTGCCAGCTCACCGTGCACTTGTGTGGCTTCTCTCCCGTGTGCCTCCGCATGTGCACCACCAGCATATACTGAGCCTTGAAGGGCTTCTGCTCCCGTGTGCAGTCCTGCCAGCGGCACACAAACTCCTTCTTCTCCCCGTGGATGTGATCATTGTTGATGTGCTGGTAGGAGAGAAAGGAAAAGCAGGTCACTCCTGGAAGAGCTGATGCCAGTGAATCACGCACGGTGCTCTGAAAGCCAGATGTTCCCTCCCCAGTGCTTGTCAGGCACTGCAGCACCTGGGTGCCAGGTGCACAGCTGACACCAGGGACACAGGACCCAGCACTGTGGGCTGGTGTGTCCTGCAGAGAAAGGTGTACAGCACCCAGCACACTGGGTACAAAGCAGCTAAAAATGGGAGGTTTGCAAAAGCAATGGGGGCCCACGGTGCCAGGGAGAAGGGAGCCCTCTCAGTGTGCCCCCAGCTGCTTGATGCCACTCTTGAGGGGGACGACAGAGTAATTTTTGTTTCTGCTGAACCCTCCTGTGCTGCATTTACACACCTGAGACCCTTTCCTGGGGTGCTGCTGGATGATGGTGGGCAGGAGGAGACAAGCCTCGGTTGGATTCAATAATCTTACAGGTCTTTTCCAACCTAAATGATCCTATGTTTTTAAGTCCATATGCTGGCCCCATGACATCCACCTGCCGTCGAGAGCTGGTGGCTGGCAGGAAATGACAGCATCTAAGAGCTATGCACCAGGGAGAGCTCAATTACTGCTAATTACTCTGGCCCACGAAATTCTGTGCTGCAGTGTTGAAAAGCCAGACCCAGAATGGTGCCTTCATCCACCCTGGTAGGGAGAAGTGGGTCGTTTTTTTCCCAGCACAGGGCAGATGAAGCCCTGCCGAAAATAAACAGAGCCAGAGGCCAGCCTGTCGGCAGCGCCGTTCCCGCGGCGGCCTTGTCTCTCTGAATGGGGTCTCATTGCCAAAAATAATGCCTGTCCTCGCTCCTGTGTTTTCAGAAGACATTCACTGACAGGAAATCCTAAAATAAACCACTTTGGGTTTGGGTTTTGGCTTTTTTTGTGCTGAGATTTTTTCCAGCCCCCGCCTTCGTCCCCCCGGCCAAGGCCAGGCACACATATTGTAGCTAGGGATGAGACTCTTTTGGGGCAGTGAGGCAGCACGAGGACACAAAAGTACACTAAAACAGATTCATCAGCCTTCACAGTCCCAGCTGAATCCAGTCTCAGCGTTCTGTGAGCTGCAGAACAATCCTGGGGTCAGGGTCCTGCGGTCCTGCTGCTTGGGGTCCCAGTTTTGCCCAGGGACAAGAGGAGGTGCATGGGGCTCAGCTGGTCTCTTGGCACTACATGTAAACACTGACAGCCAAAGCTGGGTACAGAGAGAGTTGCGGGAGGCTGGGTTTGGGAGAGGTTTCACATGGGTTTAGAGTTCTGCTGCCTTTGGTTCTGGTTTTACAACACGGCATCAGTGTGAGATTTTAGCCTCAGATGGTGGAAATCTGATGAGCCTCCCCAGAGACCCATGGACATGCCAAACCATGTCCAGACCAGACTGGGGAGACACAACTCCAGGCTCTGTTTGTGTGGGACTCTAACTTGCAACCAAGACTGTACACAGCAATGCAGGGAGTGTGGGGGAGCACAGGCTTGCCCATTTGGTCTTGTTTGAGCCAGAGGAAGAACATTTATGGAAGGGGCACTGTAGCCCCCATTTAGGACTACTCACTCCCTGTCTGGGCAACATCTGCTTCCCATCACATGGTGTAGCAGGAGTTGCACAGCTCATCCCACTTCAGCTACAGCTCCTTAGCCCCTACCTGGCTGAAGATTTTGTTTGAGCTTCTCTCAAATTAAGTGTGACCTTTGAGGTTGGGAGCAGCAGTGGTGCTAGCAAAAATAAGTCATCACTCCTGCTGCTCCCTGTTGACACACACTTCTCCCACAAGCACACTGTGTATGGGGAACAGACCCTGCTTGCCCAGGTACCTTGCTCTGCACACAAACTAGAGTTTTTCCATGCATGATGAGATGGCACCTTCTCAGAAGCTGGCCCACGACATCTGTATTTCATTTGCATGTGTATTTTGGGCATCCCAAATCCACAACCCCATGCTGCTAGTAATCACAGTCCAGAAGACTCAATTTTTGTAACCTTCCAAATTTAGGAAAATCTTGGGATATTTCATCAAATGTTTTTCTTTGGTCTTTTTTTTTTCTGGAAATAAATTGTGCTGAGCTGCCTGGTGCTCTGCACTTTGCTCTGGGCAGAGTTACTTTTCTTACATCTGAGAGGGAAACACACAAAAACTGCTGGACAAATGCGAGCCCAGCCCATCTGACAGGCATGCTGTGGTTTAACCCCAGAAAAGCAACGCCCCATGGCATGCAATGTGCAACCCATTAAGCACCTTATCACTCAACTGGCCTTGAAAATAATTTCCAAATCTGTCTTTACTCAAGGACTTGATGCACTGAACCAGTGGCTTCTGGCAGAGGCAGGCAGGCATCAGCCTTAGATGGAAGAAGAGCATGTGCCCAAAATTATAATTTAGAGTGTAGTTCCTCTGGACAATGTTTGTGTGCAGAACTTGGGCAAATGGTGACTGATGCCTATTTGGGGACATCTAAACATATCCAAAATGAAGATGTATGAAAAATGGTGAAAGCAGACACAAGCCCTTGGGAAGGGGGCTACATGTGAGTTGCACATGGGTGGCCCCTGGCAAGCTGGGAGCACGGCTGAGACAAGCAGTAAAAGGCTGAAGGAAAAGGAGAAGGTAGCAGCTCCTGTTGCAAAATTTGTTTAATCCAAAACTGCTGCATTAGGGTGCTGGGCTGGTGAATTCCCAGCAGGTATGGGCTGGCTTCAAAGAAATGGGCTTGCACCATAGACACAAAATAAGGGAGGGTGTTGGGCTGGGAGCAGGATGGGGCTTAGACACAGATCATGTCTGATTTCACAGGCACTTCCCTGATATGAGGGATTTGCTGAGCCCAGAAGCCAAAGGAAACCAAACGGTGGATACCCAGATGAAGCAAAGCATACAAAAGGTTCTTGGAATTAATTAGAACTGAAAATCTGATTAATGACTTGGTCTGGGGATCCTTCAGAGAGCAGTTTTGACACTGGTTTGGGAACATCACTGTGATTATGGAAACCCTGTTTCCCAAGTTTTAGAAAATCAACCCATTTTCTGTATTTCAGACACTGGAGCATGTCTCCAAACTCTGAAAGTGCTCTGTTTCTGTTGGAGGGATGAGCTGAGCAGGTCAACAGCCTCCAAGTGATATGGCTCCACAGCTCATTAACAGCAGCATAAAAGGCTTTCCCAGCCTGGACTAGGACTGAGGACAGCATGGACGATCCCTGACCCACAGCTGGTGTAGCTCCATGGTAAGGCTCAGTGAATATGGCCAGTGAAGAGGGAAGGGCTCAGCCCCCCTCCCCATTTTCTGATCAGGTCCTCTGCACTGAGCCTTCTGTCATAGGGCCATGCACAAGGGAGACTGAAAGTGCAGCCTCAGCAGCTGAGAAGGGAGCAATATCACATAATCTATGAGAGGCTTCTTTCAGCTGAACTCCTGGGGGAGCAGCGACCTGCTTTGGCAGTGTTTACACACCGTATCTCTGATTTGCACCTTTAGTAGCTCCCAGGGTGAGCTCTGGCTGTACAACAGCTAGTGATAAAAAATGAGGACAAGTGCACAGCAACCCAAATTTATCGCTGGGGTTTCCTCCCAACCATTACTCACATGGACGAGCTGCTCCTGAGTGTCATATTCCTTTGTGCACCCTTCCCAGTGACAGTTAGTCTCATAAATAACCTCGGGCTCCTGTTTACATTCATCCTTATCAAGATCTTCTTTCAGGTCTGTCAGATGCTCCTGCAACACATAACGGTGCATTGTATAAGGTGAACTTCTTTCATCTGAATTCCTCCATCACTCATAGATTACAGGGCAAGTATCAACTGATCACAAAACCATGCTCGTTGTGGCTACATAACATCCACAGTTACTGTGAAATAGAGCTGCAGAGTTTTTCAGAAGTGGATCAGAACTCACGACAATACACAAAACACCCCAAAGCCACTGTTGCAGCAGTGTCTGGATTCAGCTGGGTTGTGGGCAGTCCCAGAAAAGACTGGAGAAAGGAAAAAGCTGGCTTCTGACCTTTGGTTGTGTTCTTTGCTGGAGCAAAACAACTTTGCTGGGCAGCATGGAGAAACATGAGCGTGAAGAAACCACGGAGCAGTCAGAGCCCAGAGCCTACACTCACCTGACATGGGCTGGGTAGGGGGTTCCTGTATTCTGCATCTCTCAGTAGATGAGAAAATGATACCTAACCCAAAGATTTATGGCTGCAGGATGCTCCACAGGGACAAACTGATGAGCTCTCAAAGCACTTGCCTGAGAAGGGGACTTGGAAAGCTTGAGCAAGACCCAATGAAGAGTAGGTTGCAGAACAGAGCTCCTGGGACTCTGAACCCATAAATGAATTACTTTAATGCTGGGTACACGGTGATCTCTCTCCTTAACTTCTCTGTCTAGCCAGCTCCTCAATGCTAAATGAAGCACAGAGGATTTTTGTTATGGCTGCTGGGATTAAAGCATGAGCAACTACACACTAGTGTAACATACAACATAATTAGTACAACTCTGAGTAAGGACAACTGTCAGCTCTGCATGCATCAGACACCTGCACTGCAGACAAGGCCATCAGCAGCCAGTATTGGCTGGGGAATCTATCAAGACAAAACCCTGCAGGTTTGAATGAATCCCTGCACTCCCTTTCCTCCCAGCTACTACTGCTGCCTTGCACAAAGCATCCCTGCCTCCAGGACACCTTCAGACAGGAGCATCTGGGCTGGCTGACCACAGCAGACGCTGTGCCTCACAATGTGATACTCCAGGTGGACCCATACATGTGTAGCCACAAACTCAAACTGTCTCTGGCCTGCCCAAACACATGTGTCTGGCTGCCATCTCCTTCCCCACCAACACCTTCCCAATGCCTGCTGGGGAGCTGCAATGATTAACGACTTAATGGCATTATACGGCTTGGAAAGTGAGACGAGCTGTACCAAAGTTCAACAATTTTCATTAACTAGCTCATGACATACATGCCAGTAGTGACTTTTCTATTCAAAAGTTTAGATATGGAGAGGAAGAGATCTGTTTTAATTAGCTCTTTTGTTAAAAAAAAAAAAAAAGATATTGCAGGATGGCTCTTGGGACAGGACACTGTAGTAATTTACAGAAAGACTTCTGGAGATTAAAACCATACCAGAGCCCAGAGCAATAGTCTGAGAAGGTTCAAACAGCAGCTTCTTTTTCCTGCAATTCCTATTCTGTGAGCTGTAAACATTTTTTTTTGGTATGTTTGTCTCTGTGTAAAGTGAGGTCCCTGGACAACTGTAATTTTCTTCTAAAAATCTTATTTAGCCAAAATTTTTATACTTTCTGCGGGAAAAATGAAATTACAACAATTTAATTTGTTGAAAAGGATTCACTTGTTTCATTTCTAGCTAGTTCACAGCTAGTCTGAATCTGTACTTGAGCTCTTGTGACACTGTAGAAGTTCAGTAACTCAGGTCCCTCATGCCTGGTACTTCACTGAGTCCCACAAATCTTGTCTGATTGCATTTTTTACAGCACAAACCATCATGGGAGATGCTGTCTGGCCAAGGATTGCAAACACCCAAACCACAACTCACATGAGGTGTTTCAAATGCAGCATTTCCAAAACAAAACATACACATTTCTGGGGACAGATGAACTTCATAGTCAGCAAAAAATGGATCCGTCAATTACTAACTGACTGTAACACAACTTTTCAGCACAGTCTAATGCAGAAAAGGAATTTCTAAATTTAATTAATTCCTCTTTCTTAGACCAACAGAGACAGCCACTACATTCTGTTTTTTAACCTGCTCTCCTTGTCAAGAATGGGCTGTCTTTCACATAGTACCTTCTAGTAATTTCCCAGTCAATACTGAAATGCTTCAAGACGTGGAACCTCCATTTCCCTTGGGGAATTACTTCACACACTGCCTCATTAGGAACTATTAGATGATCAGCGTGCATTTTCCTGCTCCTAATTTCACCTTGCTATTCTAATCAAATCTCATTGCACCACTTTAAACTACTCCCCGCTCCATTCAGTGCTAATTTCAGTGTTTCTGAGACCCAGTGGATGAAACCCCTGGAGCAGGGCTGCAGGAGTGAGCCAGGCTGGTGCTGTCCAAGCACTCCCAATCTGGGCGCACACGGCTTCGCACAGAGCAGTGCACAGAGGATGGCAGCCACTGAGCAAGCAGCTGTCTGTCCCACGGCTTCTCTGCTACACTTGCTTTGACAAAGCAAGTGATGGCTTTCAAGTATTTTTTTCATTTACTGCAAGAAATAAACACATTGCCCTATTAGCCCAGGCGGTGGCCAGATTGGTTTTTCGGGGCATGTGATTTTGCGGCAGTGTGTAGATGCACTCCTAAACTCAAAGCTCCAGAGAGGTGCCTCTTTGCCCTAATCGTGCTGACTACAGCATGTTTATCTTTCCCTGATATGCTATCTTCATCAATTTTACCAGCCCCCTGATGACTGCACACGTTGCTGTCCCCATGCATCATGCTGAGACCTGCTCCTGAACCAGGGCAGAAGGAGAAATTTGTCATCAACTCTTCCATTCGCTTGACAATAACACGGCCTAATATTTCATGAAAATGAAGTGCCCAGAGCACTCCTGATAGTTTACAGTTGTGATAAAGGACGGTCAGATGGATACTGTCAGCCATTAAACAGTTTGCAATCACAGAGCTCCAGAAAGAAAGCAAAGGCCTCTGGGCCCTTCTTGGTGTCAAATGTTGTGTCACCAGTGTAAAGGATGCTTCTAGGAGCAATTCCTTGTTGAATCAAGAAGTTGTCCTCTTTTTGCAAGCTTTCTACCTACGTGCAAGCTCCCCTCATAATCTATGTTTGCTCTGAGACACTAATGCTGCTTGCTTTGCAGCACAGAAAACTCAGACATCATTTTTACATTATTACACTTGATATATTTGCTCTCTCCATTTTTTTTTTTCCTATCCAAGCACAGCAACAGCAAGCTGAGTCCTAAGTACCCTAGAATGCTTCACTCAGTCACTGCAGCTCTGCCCTGTACCTTCCTGGGCTTTGTGCCCCAAGACACACCTGTCTGCCTGGCGGATTTTGCTGCCTTGCTCCCAGCTGCAACAAAAGATGCCAAGAGGATCATTCCCAAAGATGAGACAGACCCAGCAGCTTACTGCCTCAACCCCACAACACGGCTTGCAGCAGAGAGGTTACCTGTGTGTTTGGGGACACTGGGGGCAAGCCCTCAACTTCAGTCTTGACTTTGCTGCGTTTGTTAATTACTGGATTGACGGTGCTGCTCACGGCCGACTCACTGCTCTGCTTGCTCTAGGAAAGAAAACCAGGCAAGAAATGGCACCAGGGTTTGGGATGACAGACAGACACACAGACAGGCACATTTCCTCATTAAAAATGAACTTAAAAAATCAGTCAAGGCTGAGCTTCAGGAGTGGCAGGGGACAGCAGGGCTGGCCTGGGGTTCATATGAAAACCAGCCTGTGTGGGTTTATGCAAGGCAGAGGGATAGGAGAGAGGGAAGAAGAATCAAGGGCAGCCCCAGCTTCTGAAGGCTTACCAGTGAGCTTGGCCTCACCACTGCTGCTCTGTTTCAGAGCAATCCAGTCCATGGCATAGCCACCAAAGCCTTACAGAACCCCCACCCAAGCCACAGTTTATTCCTCAATGTGACGAAATGATTTGTTGAGAAAATGAATTCCTGGGGGAAGCAGGGGGCTCTGGTTATATGTGAGGGCTCTGGCGTGCTGTGTCCATGAAAGACTATGTGTGTAATTTGCTAAGCTCTTAAAAAATAGGAACAGCTTCAGGAGAAAAAACATCCCATTGTATGTGCATAAAATTGGAACATTAACATTTTAAATACTCTTGCTAATTGCTCAAGATTGGCCCTGCAAATTATTAAACAGAGGCAGAGCTCCTTCCAGACACTTTATTTTGGTAGCCAGTTTGTAGGGAGAAAACAAAACCAATCAATCAAATAACCTGCAATAACAAACAGAGTTTGCAGTGCAGCAGCCATGAGAAACCCTAAAACAATAAACCAGTCTTAAAAGTTCAGTATGATACAACTAAAACAACAATTTGAAATGGGTGTGACATATGGTGAAATAAGTCTTTGGGGAGAAAAGCAACTGCAATTTAGACTTCGAAGGAATGTAAGTGGAAAAGAAAAATGATTAAGAATGTGCTAGGCATATGCACTAAACCCAGTGCATGAGGAGGGTTTGTGCACACATAAGCTTGTGTGCTTACAGGTACTTGTAAGGATGTATTTAAGGTGTGGGATCTTATTTCTAGTTTTCAAAATCTGGTCCCTGGTTTTGCGAAACTTAGTAAAAAACAGTAAAAGTAGTAAAGCAGTAAAAATCAACAGCAGGGACACATTGAGAGAAAACCTATTAAAAAAGAAGGAACAGCAAGTAAAATGTGAAGAGGTCCTACATACGTGTTAAGGATTAAGACCATCATCATGGTTCACATGAGTACAAAAAAGGAAGGAGGGATTGATGAAGGTACCAACAAGAAGCTTGGTTCACAGGTACTTATTTTGCAAAACACTACAGCAACTGATCTCCCTTGATTTCAATAGGACATAACATGTTCAAGGAGATTTTCTGCCTGGGATGACCTTGCATATCATGTTCAATACTTTGATGGACCAAGGCCTTTGGTTTCTGCATGGGTAGGTGCAAGCAAGGGAGATGGGCACAAAATCTGTCTGTGACTAATTCAGAAACACTTGCCAGGTAAAAGAAAAAGCAACATAAAGGGAAAGTGTGAGTAAAAAAGAGAATTGTTGAAACTCCCACAGCCACCATGAAGGGAAGCCCACATCCCCTGGAGAATGTGCCTCCATTTCCACACGTGCCATGCAGGATGGCTGTCCCTACCTGGCTGGAGTCGGAGATGCAGTTGCTGTTGCTGCTGCTCTGTGCTGGTGATGGGTTCACGGAGATGACTGCCATGTGCTGCCGTGGGGGGAAGGTTGGGGAGGGCTGGATCAGGGGAGGAGTGTGCCCAAAGGCTGAGCTCAGGCCTCTCTGCTGGGTCAGGATCTGCTGGTACGTCACGGGGTTAAGTGGGTGGGGGAAACTGAATGCCGGACTGCAGCAACAGGAGAAAGAGGAATGATGAGGAGTTATTTTAAACAATATTTATCATACTAGCTAGTGACTGATTGAAGTTTGGCTTCTTGGAGACTCCAGGAGCCAGGCTGCAATGCCCAGCTGGACACCTTCAATGCCAGGATAAATGCCTGACTGCCTATTTTACTGCAAAGTCATGATTTGTCTCTCATGTGCTTCCACAAACTTGTGAATCATTTTGACCCAAGCATTAGACTGATTGTGATTTCTTTCTTTCTTATATAAAAAAACCCAACAAAAGCCCTTGGCAGGGAGTACAGAAGACAATGGGACTTGGGCACATCTGGCTTTGCAGACCCTAAGGCTCCTGAGTTTTCCCAGGCAGATCTCTTTTGCAGACTTGCAGCTTTGGAGTTATGCTAACCTGGATATGAAAAACAAGCATCATCTGGCTCACCTGGCACAGCTTACTGTAGGGATGAATAAGTATCCACTTAACATAGTCCAAAACCATGCAATTTACTCTGCATTCAGGTGAGGGGAGTGCTGGCTCAGGGGACTGCTGAAGCATGTCACCCTTCCTATGTAGGTCACTGGTTCATCTCCAATCTAGGTCAGCAGTGACCAGGAACACCACTGCCCCTGGCTGCTTGGGCGATAACTGGGGCAACAGGTCTGAGACAGGATGCAAAAGTGGGGAGCAGCAAAACAAAGCTCTGCTTTTGGAAAGAAGGGGTTCACTCCCAGGGACAAGTCCCCTGGGCAGAGATGGAGAAGCATGGGAGATGCTCTGTGATAACTCTAGATGTTTGATGCACAAACCATAAACACTCAGTCCAAAAACGGATTACTTGCCACCTTCAAGAAGTGGCTGCCCTGAACTTTTACCCTCATGGTATTTTCTCTCACACCACTAAAAATGCCCAAGGTGTGAGTGCTCAGAGAATGGGGCCATAATTAGAAACATGCTTAATTACCAATTTTGCTTTTGGAGAGAGTATTTCATTCCTGCCCCTAAGACACTGTTAAAATAATAAAAAAGCACCTTTTCATGCCAAATTTCTGGCAGTTACGCCATTATATATGTAAACCATTTTACAAATCCTGACATTTAGGATATATTTTTAGAACACCGAGTAGAGCTTCAAATTCTTTATTATTAGTTGATTATTCCCTTGGAGGCTGAAAGCTGACCATTAGGTCAGTCCCTGGACTCTACTGATTTTTGTTAAAAACACCAGATATTACTCTTAATATCTGAGTATAAGTTGAGATGCTACAGGTATGTGCAGCTAATGACAACAAGTAAAAAGACTAGAAAAAATATGATTACCAGATAAGAAGTTGCAATATGTTTAAGTCAGCTCTATGTTTGATTTCACAGTCAATTTCTAAATTATGCTGCTGGATAAAGTAACTTACATAATTAATGTTACACTTATTAATAACAGCATCTCTGTTTTCCCTCACAAGTTTTAAGAATCTTTATAACCCCTTGCTTTGCAACATCAGTGTTAATTAGATCCAACATTTTTAACAGTTAAGTAATAAAAAGAATAATAACATTGTGAAACTTGGGTGAAGCAATCACAGTAGGAATTGACAACAGTCAGCTGCCTAATGTAAGTGCTTTTTAATTAAGATTTGAACAAAACTTTACTCAAGGGTTTAGATTTGGTTTAAATATGCTTTTAGAATTAGGCTCTTCTATCCACCCAGGCAACATTTTTTCTCAGAATGTGGGCCAATAATTTGGAGAATACTTTGGGGCAATCTCTTAAATCAGAGTGTTTCTTAACCAGTCCAACTGCTCACAATGAGCATTTTTTAAGATAAATTTATTATCTGTTTCTGCTTGCAGGGAGGCATGACCATACTGTAATTACTGGAAATGTCGTGGCCAATAACCCTAATCTAGCCAAAAAAACCCCACCCCATATGCCACAAAATACCCTTCCACATGCAAAACCAGATGGGGGCTTTGATTTACTACACTACACAGCCCTGATGCACAAAAGCAGAGGTTTCAAGGAAGGGAAGCTCTCCCTTGCTGGAGGACCATCCCTTCCTTTGTGCGGATGGTTCCTCAGCTGAATGGAGCTGATCCCAGAGCTTTACCTGATCGTCCCGGCAGATAAATGGCCGTAGGAGCCACTCGCTGCTGAACTGCTTCTGGAGTTGTTGATATATGCCACAAGAGAGTTTGGGGAGGTCCTGATCATTGTCTGGAGATCAATGCTGGCATCAGAGAGCGGGGAGATAGACAGGGCTCGTTTCCGGCTTAGTCTTGGAGTCACCCGCGGGCTCGAAAACCGGGACACTGCAGGAAAGAGAGACTTTGTCAGACAAGACCAGTGGGCTGCTCCTTTCCTGCAGGCAGGCTGGAAGTGCTGAGAACTGCTGCACTCATGACTGCTGCGGGATGTTCAGGACCCAGGAGCAGCGCAGGAACCAACTGCCCTTTGATAGGAGATCTCCTCTCTTCTGGGCGCTGAATGACAGGGGTCAGGCAGCTCCATGAGTGCCCACTTGCTTTGCTGTCCTCAGGGGATACAGAATCCTGTCCATCACCCCCTTTCATAGGCACTAAATTAACTTAGAAGGGAGAAGGCCCTGCAGGGTTTCCATGAGCAGCTGTGCCTGTTGACTCGGTGTCAGGAGCAGCAGGCCAGGGGAGCTGCACATCCACGCCGGGGCGAGCATTGCAAATGGGGAGTGTGTGCCTGTGTGCGGGGGGAACGGAAACCAAACGAGCATGAGCACAATGCTCACCATCCAATTAATGAAGGAGGCGAGGCTCCAGAAACCCTGAAAGTAAATTAAGAGTTTTAAGAAAACCAATTTGGCAGCTCAGGCACAAAGTTCAAGCTCTCCCCCTCCAAGGGGACCTGCCAGTGTCTGGACCCTATTAGCAATTGTCAGTCATTCAGGCATGAAGTAATTTCCAACCCTGCCAGGCCCATTTATGGATCTGCAATACATGATGGGTTACTACTGTACAAGTTTGGCATCCCTCAGTGTTTCGGCACTGCTAACTGGAACGACTGACTTCACCCAAAGGAAATTCTGCCCAGGCCTGACCCACCTGCAAATCTCTGGGGTGGCATGGACAAGAGTTGCAGATGGGCCATATCACAACTTTCCTCAGTACCAGGGTATCAGATCCAAACCCTGCCTGGAATGACTCATCCCTCCAAAGCAAGCAGTGTTTGGACTGTGTATTAAAAAAAAATAAATTCTGAAGGTAAAATATAGCACTTGGCAATGGGTCCTGGCTGGTAATCCCTGCCATCCACCCAGGGGTGCAGGAGGGCTCAGCTGCTCCAGCTCCTTCCCTTGATGACACAGCAATGTATCACCACCTGACTTTTCCAATGGTGGTCTCCCCAGAAAGCATCCTATAGGTACATCCTATTAAACACTGCCAATAAAACACTGAACTGCCCAGACAGGCAATATGAGCCATTTTCCTCTAGCTGGTTGAAGGCACTGATTTTGATTGCATATCCACAAATACAAGCCTGGCACTTTGCAAGAGCATGAACTTTCTGCCCTGATGACAGTACTGGTATGTGAGAGGATGAATGGGATGGAGAAGGAGATAAAATATATCCTGCTGGTGTGATCAAACAATTCCTTGATTTGTGTTGGCTCACAAAGTCTGAGTCAGAATTTCCCTGAGACCAGTGGCTGGCTTGCAGTGTCCCAGTCTCCACATGACTTGCCCGTGCATTAAGTGGCTCTGTCATTACCATGCCTGGGTGCTGTGTAATCAGTGGGGTTTAGTACCACCATCCTCTTAGTCCCCATAATGACCCTTACTGCACAAGATAAATGACTTTCCCAATGTCCCACTGGATATCCAAGGCTAAGTTGATACTTGAACCAAGCACTCTTGTGACTTTTGTTCTACACCTAAGAAGCTTCAAGAGCTCCTAGATGCAATGCCTTTATTGAAATACTGACAATATTAGGAATTTCTCCTAAAAATCAGATTGTTGCATGTATATTGAACACATTCTTACAATATTTTGTACAACTCCACTGTGCAGCCTCAGGGGGCAGAGAGATGCTAGAAAACATGACTCAAAGATAAGGCAGCAAACAGAAAGGGCAGCAGTCTGTAAAAACCACCCTGTGAGTGTTAAAGCTGCCCCATGATTTGGAGGGACTAGGCTCAAACTTCCTGAATGCTTGCAGCTGGAAGACTCTAGCCCTGAGTGGCACTTCCCTGGAAGCTGGAAAAGATGCAGCCACTTTGTAGAGGCACTGTGGACACAACACCAAACTGAGCAAATGAACTTCCCTCAGCAAAGGCTGGCCCGAAAGGTTGAAAGGGAGAATTGCCAAACTTCACATCTGGTTCCTGAAATCTGAGCCCTGCCAGAGCCCTGGACCAAACAGCATGAAGGTTGCTTGGGTCTAGATCATAATGGTCCTCTGGCCGTAAGGAATCTTGATTCAGTACATGCACCACAACCTGGAAAGACCTGGGTGCTGTTCCCAGTCCTCCCCAGGCTCAGCTCCTTGAGCAAGTTGCTGCTTCTTTCTGTGTCCCTATTTCCCAGTGTCATCTATTTAGATGAGCTTCTTTAGACAGGGCTTGTATTTTATTCTGTACGTACTGCACCAAGTGCGATGGGGCCCCATCTCAGATGAGTTGTCAGTGTTTCTGTCCTACAAATAATATGTGTCTTTCCAGATATAGATATTGTTTCCTGCATTTGCATTCCCACAGTCTCCTCCTTCTCTAACAGAAGGAAGCAGGCCAGATTTGACAGTCATATTTATCTCTGTTACTCCCACATCTCAAGGGAGATCTGTTTATTAATGTGCCACTTCCCTTGATAAATTACTAAATAGAAAGAGAAGCCTTGTACTCATTTCTCGCTGTTCCTTCACATGATTTATGCCCACAATGCTGGATCAGCCATTGGTTCCCATTAATTTGCAGAGGGAAGAAGACCTGATGTCCAACAGAAACCTGGGTTTTAGCAGTGCAGACAACATGCTGCACACAGGTATGTTGGTTTTTCCCCATGTAAAACTCTGCAGGAAGCTGTCAGATTTTCAAGCTCGCCTGGGAATTCTCCAGCCCAAAACCAGTAATATGCATTGCGTTAGTGTCCACTCTAATTTAGATCCTGCAAGTACTGTGGGCTATCTGAAATGTTTGATAGCAGATCTAATAGGTTGGGCTCATGCTTTACACAAAAGCCTCTTAGGTCTCGCAGCTTCCACGGAAAGCTGTGACCTAAAATCGTGCTATGGATGAACAATTCCTCTCTTCTTAATGACAGCCTGCCCAAGGTGCCTGGGAAGAGAATCCTCTGCGAAACAGAAAAGGAGTTTAGGCACATGAAGGAATGCTCACTAGTTCATTTAGGAAGAGAGAATATTTTCAAAATTATTATTCAAAAGCAGATTAACAACACTGGGATCGTTCTAAATAATGAAGTTTGCTTGACCTGAATCTCCTGATCTGAGGACATGGAGCATGAATGTTAAAAGGTACCAGGCAGCAGCAGTGGTCAGCATTTGTACAGCTGTACATAGCAAGGTGTTCAACACTGACTGACAGTCACTGGGGCACATAAGGAAAGTCCCCTGCTGCCTGAGGTCCAGTGTTGCTCCAAAAGAAAAACCACACACAACTGTTCAGCAGGGACTGTGCCGAGAGAAGGAACTAAAGGCAGGATCAATTTTTCAGACACACAGATGGAGAGCTTTGGGAACATTTATCACTAACCTCACTTTCCTCTCCCCTTTCAAAAATGCTGACTTCTCAAAATGAACAGGGTTAGTTTAAAGAATTATTTGATGTTTGGAAAATATGTTGGAAGAAGTTCCCAAACTGTCAGAATACCCCCCTTCAACACCCTTATAAGGAAAGAAAATTTTTTTCTGTTGTTCTGAAAGTTGTTGTGTTCAGAAACCGAAAATCATCACAGGTTAACATGAATTTGAAACAGCCATACATTGAAATAAATGTAGGAAAATATTTTTAAATTCATTCCACTCCTCTAACAGTACTTCAGTTTTTAAAATTGATTTCTCTGTGCCTCTCTACCTCAGATGGAAATCTTCCTTATCTTCAGTTTTTTCTCCTTGAATCCTACTGAGGTATGGAAAAAACCTCTTTTTTTGTCACGCAGGTCCACAAAGAAGTGATGGGCCAAAGCCCATGCAGCAAAACAAGAAAAAAGTGAACTGGTGAATGAAGGATACAGTACTGGTTGAGCCCAAAGCTCTGGTCATTGGTGGCAGCATTGTGGATGGCAGCTCATGAAGGACAATAAAAAATTTGGTGCCTCTCCTTACAGAAAGTCAATTCCAGATACATTTTAGAGTGTTTTAACTGTTGTGCACTGGCTTTTCCTTACCATTTCACACACAGACTCAGATACAGTGACTATCACAGGCTCAAGTCTACATACTAGAGAATAAATATAACTCACATACTTTAGGAAATCTTTCAAAACTGCCTGGAGTAACTTTTCGGTGGAAAACTTCCTGACTTTAGAGCAGCACTATCTTTTCAGAGAAAATGTAAATGCCACGGTTCACAACCAAAAGCCATTTCTCTCCTGGGGTGTGTGTGTTTAAATATCTAATTTCTAAACTAGCAGGAATTCAAGGCTGAGTTTTCCAGTGACATTGGCAGTGTCTGCCAAACGTCCCAGCCCAGTGCCCCAGACAGCTTAGAAGTGGGAAGAAAATCCAGATTTCTTTGCTAGAAGGAAGGAGTATTCTTGGCACTTTCCTGTGGTGCCTCTGAATTATCACATCCACAAGTTGCTCAGAAACTGGGATACTCCTTTCAAATTCAGATTAATCCACAACAGGTCAGTGATGACCAGACGGTCAGCTCTTACACATGGCAGCTTGTGGGCTGACTCCTGTGCCTGATCCCAGTGCCCAAGGGCAGGATCAGACCCAGACTCATCTAGGAGGTAGGAGCAGAGGCTCCTGCTCTGACCACTTCTGTGTCTGTAGGCCATCAGAGGGATTCTACAAGACATGTTTTCTTCTGGAGGGAGAATTCAGACCTTATGTCACACTAGGAAGAGTGGCAGCAAAGCCCTCCTGAAAGGAAACGCCAGGCACTCAGTGGGAGCTCCTTCGAGACTCCTTCAGGGTAAGGAGATCTCAGACAATTCTTTACAGACAAAACATGCTGCTGTGATCTCGACTGCACAGGATCATCAGAGGAATCTGCTCCCTAACAGATGAGCCTGTAAGGCACATGGACTGCAGATGGCTCACACCCTGCCTGCCCCCCTCCTGCTTCACTGAAACCCAGCCACAGCCACTGCTTCCCCTGCATCCCCTGGCCAAGCCCCAGGGTAAATACAGTGTTATCAAAATGATCCCTCTTCCTCACCATTCACCAAGAAAACTCCATCCAAAGTGTACAGAAATAACCGCCCGCCCCCTCCATCATCAAATTAAATCCAAGGCCCCATAACAACACAGCATGGTCTCATAATCGATAAGCAGCAATAAACTACAAACACTCTTTGTGTAACCAGTTCCTTACATCCCTCTCTCCTTCTGCAGAGGCAACACACCTCTTTTTTAGACTGCTGCAGATGCTGGACATTTGTTCTGGCACCAGATACTGTCCTGGGACCCTTCTTTCTTCCCTCCCCAGGCCGATCAACTTTTCAGTTCAAGGAATACTAATGCTTCCCTCAAATCCTCGCTGAAAGACAAGGCTGCATTCTTCTACTCCCAATCCACAAGGTAACTGTTTAGTCGACCCAACTTGCATATGTAAATTGAATTCTTTAGAAACCAGAGTGCAGCAGGATTCCAGACACAGCACTTATGGGGTGCTCTGGGACTTTTTCTCTCTTCTGCACATATTTTTCTGGGGAGGAAAACAGCACTGCTGGCTAGAAATGGGTGGGAAATTGTTTCCCATTCTCTGAACCTTTTCTGAGATTTCAGCAAGTTTCCATTCTATGTTTGGACAAAGAAAACAATAAAAAAATAGGTCTCTGAGAGTTTTTAAGGAAGCGACTACAGGGCACCCCATCTGCCCAGAGTAGCCGACAGCTGGCTTGGTTGGGAAGTCATCTGTGCTCCAGCACATCCAACCTTCAAACCCAGGGCTGCTGGTCCCTCCATCTCCAGGGGAAACACTTTTTTCCTAGCTCACCATGAGGCTCAGCTCTCTCCTTTTGTCCTGCTGGAGCAGTTGCTCCACGCAAACCTGCTGGAGAGAGTCCTGAGCTCACCTCTCCCAGCCACGTGCCTGCCAACTGCAGTCACCACTGGGCTGCATTGCCAGCCCTGCTCCTTACCCTGCTGGCTATTAAATCACTTCCTTCAAGCACAAAGGCTCCAACAACACTGACTGAAAGAGGCTGGTGAAGCTGAATCACTGTTTGATCTGGGGAAATAAAGTCCTGCTTAATGGTTTGCCCACATCACAGGCCACTGTGCCAGCTGCTGGCCTGCTGGCTATGCTGGGCTGGACAGAGCCTTCTCCCACTTAAACTGGTGATTATCAATTAAGACATTTGTGACTACCCGGCATCAGGCAGCAAAAAACAGGGCAGGGATGCCCCCTCTAGCTCCAGAACTCCACAACTGCAGGGTCATCCCTGTTATTGGGAACTGTTGCACAAACACATCTTTACAGTCTTCCTGACCTGAGGGACTACCTTGGACCTATCTTGCACTCAAGATGGTTTTTTTCCCATTCCCTTACTCAGCACGGACAACCCAATCACACTCTCAAAGCTGTGCAAAGTGATGGATTTAAAGATGATCTCTAATTTCCACCCTGGCCATAAGAACCTTATTCCAAAGATCTGGATCTTGTTCCTAAAGCTGCCACTCCACTCACTGATCTTCTTTTTCTTTGTGGTCTCCAGTGATGAAATGGCTTAGTTCTGTAAAGGACTTTAAGATCTGCTGATGTACAGGGCTATAACAGCAGCAGCATTGGGTCACTCTGGATAGACTCTGAGAGAAGAAGGTTCCTCCTGAAGGGCTGAGGGCAATCACAGGAACCCCTGTGCCTAGGGGAAAAACAGCTGGAAGTACTAGATATGCTTAGAAAATGGTAGACAACTCCAGGATCATCATTCTCCCCACCAGCCTTTCCCACCCCAGGGATGCTCTTGCACAACCACTCTGTCACCTGGAATAATCCACCATGTAGCACTACTTCCAAAATAGAAATGCAAAAGATTGATTTGATCTGGTGAATAGAATGTGTAGGTAGTATCAAACATACCCCAATCAGTATGCTGACATGGAAAGTGATTAACTTTTGATTTGAAAGTACAGTCTTTCCAGAAAATGGGATTAAGCCTAGATTCACACTCCACTCTTGGATTTTGAGTCCCTGTTTGGATGAGGAAATGGAACAGGAGAACTGACTGAAGGGTTGTTTAGTCTCTACTGGAACTGGCCTGAACACCCCAGCAGTCTGGTCTACTTTAGTGCTTTAACAACTTCTAGCTGCACACTGAAAACCCAACTGAGATGCAGCTCTGGGCAGCCCAGCTCAGCCACAATGTGAACACTCAGCAGACCTGGCACAGGGTTGGCACCAACAAGCTCCAGCTGACATTTATATCCTATTACTTCTCCTGACCTTAGACATGTGATGGAGTGAAAAACACTGACAAAACCCATGAAGGCACTGAGAAATTCTCCAAGAAATGCAATTACAGGAACCAGAAAAGCCCAGGTATGTGTCTGTGGAGGAACTACCATACCCAGTGTCTATGGCTTCCATGGACCAACCTGCAGATATTTGGAAGTGATGTGACACTGAACAGGCCAGATTTAATATATGCTTATCTCCTGCTTTTCCTTTTGCAGGTGCCAGTGTTATCACTGATGAATGATGGCGCTGCATGTAGTTTAACAAGAGCTACCTGCATTTTCAGCAAACTAATTCTTGTAAAGTTTCTACGTTCCCGGGTTCCCTGGGAAGAAAAGGTCTCTCTGAATGACAGATGCAGCAAGGTGGTGACTCACTGGGGGTTTATGCATGCTACTGATATTCTTGTCTCAGAAAAACACCATAAGAGGATGCTTTATTAAATTATCCGTTCAACTATTTACTTACGCCCTGCTGATTTAAATTTTTGAAATAACTTTCTAAAAAGAGAAGGAGACACTGTCTCCTCATCCAGCATTTCAGAGCCATCCACTTCACTCTCTGCCTTAATAATGTACAATTCTCTCTTTTCTTCAGGTGATGGATAAACTCAAGCACATGCACCAGGGACTGGTACTGGACTGGTGCTCCAGATTCTTAAAAAGTAGTGTCTCGTGTCACATTCTCATGATGTTTGAAAGTTTCCATCTCATGCAGAACACACGAAGGCCCAGAAAAGGCTTTCCAGTTAATCATCAACGAAGTTTTTCCAAAAGATCATAATAAATGCTTGGTGAGCCCTGGCTCTGCAGTGAATCATGGTTATGAGCTTGGCTGCATGAAACCGAGACCTTTGATACATGATTCACCGTAGAGTTGTTTTCAGGAGAAGGCAAACAGTATGAGAGTCTTCTGCCAAGGGGAGCATCTCAATACCTCAGATAAAGATTGATCTTCAGCAAACCAGAGGATGAGCATCTTGGTGTGCTGGGAGTCAGCCTGTACCACCATGAAAACAGTTGTGTTTGCTTTCCTCACTGGTTGTTTATCTGGCACTTCAGTGAGGCACTGCTGGTCAGAGATGGACTAATAAGGAGGCAAGGAGGAAGGAGTCTCGTTCATGAGCCTGAGAAGAAGTTGGCAGGGTTCGTTTGCACCCATCTGCTATAACCACAGGCATTAACCCTTGGTAGGGAAGTCAGAGCAGTCTTACTGACCAGCTGCTTTGTACCAGAGAAGCCTGGGATATATTTTGAGTGTTGGAGGGCAGGATGGTACCAAGGAGCTTGTGCTCTCTCTCTCAGACTGGGATCCAGGTTCCAAATTAATCTAGGAACTGGCAGCACAAAATGACTGTTCAGGTAAAACTTCCACAGCAGCTGCAGATGAGAAACTGTTTTTCCATTAGAAATATCTGTAAACTCCCATCACTGAACAGCCAGAGAAGCTTTTATCATTCTAAACCAGTCACTTTATGAAGCAGCAAGACCACAAAGTCTTTCATCTTAAAAGCTCAACAAGAGAAACTTTGAAGCAGTAATGAAACGATGCAGATCTCCACTCCAGAAATTATAATGGTCCACAGGCAAATCCGAAGACATCCCAGGAAACAGACGCCAAATCTGAAAGTTGAGCTGAGACTTCTCCTTCTTGCAGCAAAAATAATCCCCAAACTGCCCTCTGTAATATTTGTACAACCCCAGTTCTTGAAAGATGCAGCACAAAGTGAAAGGAAAGACACTTCTAACAGCTCTAAAAATCATTTGGACCTCATATATGCTTCCAGATAGACGCTTCCCAGGGCAGCAGTCAGGCCACAGGGGTGACTCAGCACCACAGTGCCTAAAATGATTCTATTTCTCCTTCATTTAGCCAGAACTGAGAGTTTTCTGGGTTTATAACACCCAGTGCTATCACAAATACCACATTCCTGCTTTTTTATTTCCTTGCACAAAGTACTATTCTATTCTTTCCACTGTGTCTCCCCGTTTAGACGTTTTCTCTCTTTGGGGACCTGAGAGGTACCAACCAAGATGAGTCCACTGCACCCAGCAAGGCTTTGCATGCACATGGCCTGTCTTCACTCCAGACACCAAGCAGGGAAAACATGGGGTGGGATGGGGAGCTAGAGATGAAGCTTGTCCCCAGGCACGCTCTGGTCACCCATGGTCAATGCAGCAGGACAGCAGCAATGTCCAGCCTGCTGGACCAGCCCATCCCCTACCCATGCTGCAGCCATACCATCCTCCCTAAGACAC
Source organism: Eopsaltria australis (assembly GCA_034509425.1). Classification (NCBI taxonomy): domain Eukaryota; kingdom Metazoa; phylum Chordata; class Aves; order Passeriformes; family Petroicidae; genus Eopsaltria; species Eopsaltria australis. The sequence continues at coordinate 852,921 of JAVTVJ010000067.1, read as the reverse complement.
CAGGATGTACCTATTTTAAGTTATGTATCTTTTATATGTATCTGTGGAAGGACGTGACCTTTTAAGCCAAAAATTACAGTGCAGCACCCAAAGGCTCCAGCAGGGCAGAGTGACCACATGCAGCAACCTCCACCTGGAGGGCAGTCCCATCCATCTACCCCAAAATTTCAGTGATGCCAGGAAGAAGCCAAGCTGCTACTCACCATCAACGGGGCTGAGGTAATCGTGGAGGTGGGCTGTGCTGGCTGCTCCCCCGCCCTGCATCAGGAGGTCCCCATAGGGGTTTGGGTGGCCGGCCATCAACGTCATTTGGTGGTAGTAGTCAGCAGGGTTGGCTCCTGGTGGTGGTGGGGGCAGGCCGAAGAGGCCTCGCTCCTTCAGGTGCTCATGAGCCACTGTTGGAGCCGCAGGCGGGGAGAGAAACATGGGGAGAAGGTTCCCAGCACAGTGTTAGACCTCGGAGCTGAGGCTGGCTCCCCGTCTCCCCCCGCGCCCCCCGGCAGCCCCAGCCGCGCGGCTCCGCGTAGGGCGCGCGTGACGTGTGCTTGGGCGTGCTTCTGTGGACAAAGGAGACCAGGCTGGGGCCTCTGCATTCCTCCATTTCCGCAAATTTATAAACAATCTCTCGTTCCCCCTTCTAATAATCCTCCCGTTCGGACGCAGCCAGCACCCCTGGGAGGGGGGGAGAGGGCCCAGCCTGCTGACAGCAGTAACCCTGTCAGCATTAACATCCCTGCCTATTAGGAAGGAAAGACAAATGCAGCCCAGTTCCCGATAGCAGCGTGAGGAAATTAAAGCCAAGGTCTAATGCATAGAGCTAGGTTTAGTGTCTGGCAGCATAAAACCATTTTGGCTGCCAAAGCCAATTACACTCACTTTCTCCCAGCTGTAATTTTTCAAACCTGCCTCCCCACCCGCTTGCCCCATTAACTTATTTACCACCACCTTAAACAAGGAAAGAAAAAAAAGAAAAAAAAAAAAAGGGGAAAAGAAAAGCAACCCAAAACACAATGCCTTTCTTCCACAGCAAACAATGAAACTGGTTTTGGAAGGAGAGAACAGGGCAGAACACACACACACAAGCCATCAGACCGCTCTCTGGCGGGTGCCTGGCCTGAGAGTTCGGATGACGTTTCAGAGAAGGGAAGAAGACATATGCACGTCCCCATCACTATAGTGATGTTGTTTTGGCCATACAAGATAGTTTTATGCTGCCAGACACTAATCCAGGGCCTTGCTGCTCTCTGGTGCACTTCACTTTGCAGTGTTGAAGGGTCACTGGCCCCCTGCAGCAGCTTGGGAGCCAAGGGATGTTGGGGTTTGCTGGGCATGCAGAGACCAGGTCCCCATGTCCCAGCTATTCCTTGGGCACTGAGGCAGCGACCTGCAACTGTGTAATGAAGCTCTTCTGATGAAGTAAGGCATGACTTACACCTTGCCAAGTGAAAGCAGTGTTGTACATTTTCCCCTTTCCCTGTTGAATGTCTTTGTCCCCAGTTCCTCAACATGGGGTCTGACAGGGCTCAGAGAGCATGATCAGCTCTGCCTGCACCCAGCACCAGCTTCCCACACATCCTTGCCTTCCCTGAAGGCTGCTGCAGGGCAGCTCAGGAGTAACGAGGAAGGAAGTATGGCCCCTTGCCTTCATTCAGGAGCCACCCTGACCCCAGACACAAAGCCAACAGGGGATAATCCAGCTGGCGTTGTCTCCTCTGCAACATCAGTCTCAGCCAGGCCAGGCAGCCAGAACAACTGTGACCCTCTCTGGGGAAAGCTGGGCTCCCAGCAGAGACATAAGAACAGGGAAGCTCCTAAGAGAGAAAGAGAGCGTTGCAGAAAGGAACGTACTTTAAGCAAAATATTTATAATATGATCCAGCAGTAATAGCTATTCTCACGCTCTGCTTTCTCAGTGCGATGATGCAAAACAAATGTGTAGTTAAAGGGGGAAAAAAAAACCACAAAAAGAAAAAGAGACAGCTCTCCCAACTTCAGAGAGCAGCTGTGGAGCCTTTGCAGCTGTAAATCCCCGGGTTTTAGGGAATTTCAGTCCTGGTGAGCTACAAAATCGCTGCAGTACCAGTAGCACAGTGTCTTACCGTCGGCGGGGCTGAGGCCCCTAGCAGCAGAGATGACGGAGAGTGTGGGGCTGCTGTGCACGGAGCGGAGGTAATGCTCCATGTGGGGTGCCACGTACGGGTGTGGGGGGCTGAAGGGCGACTCGCCAGGCCCGGCGGGGTGCGGAGACAGGCGGATGAGGGAGATGTCGGAGATGACGGGGCTGCCGCTCAGAGGAGGAGGCCTGGGAAGGAAACAGAGACACGCTGTCACTCACAGCCACCCAGAGCAGGCACAGCTGCTTGCCACCCTTCTCTGTCCTGCCCCACCGCCTCTGCCCACAAGAAAGGAGTTCAAGCACAAGCACAAGGAGTTCAAGTTGTTGAGTAGGACAAACCTTTCTTCTTGGCATATGCAGAGTTGGAAGTTCCCAAGCTTCCTGTGGACATGCACCACTATTGCACTAAATACGTATTTGTGCAAGGTGGCTCACCCCAACTGGGCTGCTGTGGAAAGGGGCACGAGCTGCTTTAGGCAGTGCCTGCACAGAGAGGAGGCATGGAACACATCCTGTGCTAGAGATCCCATCCCATCTCCTTGCACAGGGAGGCTGGCCACACAAAGATATTTGAGGCAAACCTGGGGTTTGCAAGCTCCTCACTTCCCCTGGATATCCAGATGTTCAGTGCTGCCACATGCAGAAATCCCTGGACAGGGCAGTCTGTGCAAGGATAGAAATGTTGCAAGGATAACTAATGTGATCCTGAGCTGTGCTTTGCTCAGACCAGCATGCGTGGCTTGGCCCGTGCCGGCGCAGCAGCCCCACCTCCTGCGTCCATCATGGCCAGCACAAACCTCCTTGACAGGTCGGTGGTATGGTTCAGAGGGCAAAAGTTCATGGGAGGTTTTACTGCATGCTTTCTAGGGGCCGCCTCTCTTAAATCCCTCAGATCTTCCTCAGGCCAAGTGCTACCTGAGAATAAAGTCAGTAAATGCTGAGGGATTCAGCAGGTAACAAAAAAGTCACATGCATGTTTCAGTGCTTAAGCAGTTTTTTGAAGGGTGAACAAGGATGGAAGAGAAAGTCTGTGGAATTCTCCCAGACACATGCCCTACTGGTACCCTCCAGCCTCTTAGACAAACCTCAGAAGATGCAAAGGAGGAAAAGTTACTCACCCTGACACGAGAAGCAAAAATCTGAGCTAGACACCAAAGGAGGCTAGAGATGCATTAGGCAAAACAAAAGAGCAAAATCTGCTTTGTATTAGCTCTCTCTGTACTGACTGACTGCTGGAAGCAGAGCTGGTGTTGACACACAGGTCACAGCAGGGACAGCATTCGTCCCTGCCTGGGTGCTCTGGCAAAGCTGAGGGAGATGGATGAGCACCCCGTGGGGCTGCACCCTGGGCACAGAAGACAACAGGGATTTGGAGGTCAGGGATCTGGGATGTGGGCTGGTCTAAGGGAGAGTATTACAAAGGCCCTTCACTGAGACTATCCAAATATGCCATTAGTGAGTGCATGTGAGATCTGTCTCTCCATGCACAGACAACCACAAACACGATGGTCTGAGCAGTTTTGACATGCCACCAGCACCTCAGGATCTCAGTACCACCCTGCCTTATCAACAGTTCAGGTACATTTTAATTTATTTGTAATACTTGCATATCAACAAAACCACACAGAAATGTAATACAAGCTCTGCAGACTTATTCAGCAGTTTAACAAGCATGTTTGTCTTTGTTTGATCTTCTGTGTGTTTCTCTGTCTTTCTGATAAATTAGTAAACCTTGTGGCTTTTTGAACACTTTCTGCTGATGGGTAGAAAATTAAATGCTTTCTGAAATATTTATAGTTCAAAGTACTTTCCTGTAGCAACACACTCTGTGGCTTGGTGGTGTGAAATACCAGGCTGTGAAAATCCATCACACATAAAGGCTTTGTGGAGAGGCACAGCCACCAAAACAGGTGGCTCATCAGACCCAGCCCGGGGTTTTGCCAGAGAAACACCCACCAGCACCAACCCTGTTTTCTTTCATGACACTGAAGGACAAACTGATGATGGCATGGCTATTTCAGACCTCATAACCTCCCCACCTGTGTTGCCATGGCCTTCCATTACCAAAATTATGGGGTGACCAAAGCCACTCTGCGGTGCCTCTCGCCATGACATCAGCCGTGGCGGCAGCGAGCTCAGGAAGCTGCAGCCGAGGCCGCTGGGGCTGGTTTCTGTCGAGGCTGCTAATAAAGGCATCCGAGCACGGAGCCGACCAATTTATTTCTACCGGGGAGGAGGGAGAAGTGAATCAAAGTCTCTGTTCCAGATTTAGTTTCAATTCATTTCTAATAATCTCCACCGCCTCATCTGGAAAAAATGAAACAGGATTAAAAAAAATGATGTCATTAAGAAAACATCTGACTAATTTTTCTTCTGACGAAGACTTAATATAAGTGAGGGGCGATGTAAATTAAAAGCAGCCCCAATCTTCCCTGGGCCACAGAGCCTGCCTTAATACATAAGCCATGAAAGAAGTTTTCTTACATATACAATAAGTTCCCTCTTTCATCAGTACTCACAGCTTCTCCCAAAAGGGTTGTGAACTTCTTTGATGCAGTCCTGGAACTATGTATTACCAGGTTTACGAGCCTTTGGAGCCTCTGCTGATCAAACTGTGAGGCCGACATCTAAAATGCGTATAACAATATGAAGGGTTTGCTGTTCATTTTCTCTGTGCTAAATTAGGCAGAAATGCTGGAGTCCCTCAGAATAGGAAAACTCCACCCTGAACAAAGAGGTAACACTGGGAAAAAGATCAAGAATTTCCCCAAAATGCATGCAGCTGGAGACCCAGCTGGTGTTTGAACATGAGGTTGGCCCTGTGCACAAAGACTGGGCTAGAGAGCAGGCAGCTCCTTATGGCTCTGCTTAAAGCCTGTCCTTGCTTACTGGGCCATCTGTGGACCAGGATAGCCATACTCCCATCAAGGTCTGGCTCCTGTGAGCCCTCCCAGGCAGGGATCACCTCTCACTGTTGTACACCTACAATTCTAGCAAAACAACATCCACAGTACAGCATGTCGCAAAATAACACGGCTTCCAGGAGCTGCCTACCAGGAACCGCTCACTCAGCCAGGGGCATTCTCTGCTCCTAACTCCCCAAAGCCTGCATTTTTTTCCCACTTTTCTCCCAGTTGCATTATTTCTTATCCTTAAATCTCACACTGAGCCATCACATTGGCACTGCAACTATACAGTGAGGGGCAGCTGTATCCTCACAGGCCTGCTCCTTGCAGAGGAGAACCATCACATCCTGCTTTTTAGAGGCAGTGGATGAGAGATGAAGCAGTGCTGGGGGAAGGCAGCTCAGTCCCCATGCCCAGCTCACATCCAGGGCATGCAGGGCTCTCCATGCCCATGCCCCAGACCCTGCAGTGGGACAACCTTCAGCTTGGTGCTCTGAACCAGCCCATGCAATGAACCATGGTGCAAGAGCTGCATTCTTTAGCCTGTCCATACAGCTCCCTGCCCAGGCCTCTGCTATCCATGTCACTCCCTGCTTCTTCCTGGATCCCACAGACAGCATGAGCAAAACACCCCACCACCTGAGGGAGAGCTTCTGGCTTTGCTGAACACAGTGCTGTAAAAATGTCGCTGTCTGCAGTGGGATGAGGGATTTCACCTGACCACATATATATCTGGAGAAAGTGGGATTCTGGTTTTCAAATAGGCTAAGGGAATTGGGTGTCCAAACGCCATTAAATTTAATGTGAGCATGGGGCCTGTTTTCCCCGCGGCTCCAGTGAGAAGCCCAGTCTCTATAATTAATGCTCAGGACTTGTAGAGCAATTTGCATCTCTGACGAAGCACGTGAGCCTGGATTCATTTCCTCCCCCACCCAGGAGAGGCTCTTCCTTTGCTGCTCTTTAACAGAGGAAGACACTGAGGTGTGGGAGACATCACCTGATGCCACCTAAGGGCTGCAGGGCCTCATGGTGATGCTGGGGGCATACAAGCTGCTAAAGGTTTTATAGAGCAGGTCTTTACCAGTGCAGTGGATTTCCCTCCAGGAGAGCAGAAGTCCTTGCACTGTTCACCTGGCTCCAGCTGCCTGCAGAGCAGAACTGTGGGGCAGCAGTAACATGTGACAGTGCAGGAGCACAATCAGCAAAAGGAGAGACACCAGCATCTGAGACATGACACACACTGCCTATGGGACACTGGGAGACTTCTGGTGGTTTCCCAGGAGCCGGTCACTCCTTAACAGTCCTTCACTGGGGAAAAGAGATCTGCTTTATTTTCCTGCCTCTTGGGTTTTGCTGAAAGGAGTGACAGCTCATCTGACGCTCTGCAGTCTCATCCCAAAGTCTGGGGGAAGGAGCTGGTAACTTCATTTGTAAACCAAGGCACAGAAACCTCAGCCCATGATCTTCAGTGAGGCAGAGCACCATGTTCCTGTCTGTGCCATGATGCCTGGCAGGTGCTCGTCTTCAATGCCACTGCTGGGTGCAGTCCCAAGAAAGAATCCTTGTAGTCCCATGGCAGAGGAGCAGCATCCTCTCTGAGGAACTGGGCTGGGCTCCTGGGAAGGGAAAACCTCAGGAACTGGCAAAATCAGTGCTGGCTGCTATGAACCGGGCCTTGGGGTGACTTTTTCCCACTCTCCATCAATGGACATGCATCAGCAATCCCAAAATCTTGCATGGCGGAGATGAGGCAACATCTCGCCACTGCTGTGAGTCTACAGCCTCTGCAAGGGGCACTCAGCAATGAATGTAACAGTTAAAGAAGTTGCACATTTCTGAAATAATCTCCATCAGTTAAATAAACCCCAGAAAAATGCGGACAATTACCAAGCACTAATGTTCCATGACTAGTCTAAATTAATACTTATGTGAAAAATAAATTCATTCTGCAGAAAACAAAGGGCTGAATACTTTTCCATATGCTTAATGGAATACGGACACTCGAAGGCAATTGTTTTGCTCTACAATAAAGAAATGCATAGCTGTGAAACAGGCAGAAGCAAGGAACAGAACTACTCACAGGGAGGGGTATCATACCCTGGCAGAGTTTTGCTATAAGAAAAAAGTTCTTAAAGCCAACAATCCTTTCTAAACTCCACATAAAAGCCCTTGCTTTTGTTTTGTTTTACATAAAACTTCCTAGCCTGTTCTTCCAAGTCCTGTGTACCCAGAACACCACCTTTGTCTGAAGGAGATGGAGGAGAGCCATACAGGTGACTGAAAAATGGACTGCTCTCATGGCAGACACCGTATGGATGGGATGCCAAAGCTGTGTTCAACAGGAAACCTAAAGTGCCCCAGGATTCATGCTAAATGATTCAGTCTAAACAGCTCTCACCAGCCCCTCAGCTTCACCTCTGTTTATTTCTGATTTAAAGTCCCTTACAACAGGAAGGGCGAGAGGTCGCAACAGTTGTGCGGTACCCTCAGGATCAAACCCCGCGAGGTCCCTCAAAACAAGGTAACTTCCAGAGGTCAAACCTGGGCCACGACTATCAAATTCACATGGCATTTGATCATTCACAAAGATTTCCCTCCCTGCAGTTTTTCCAGCTCGGGGAGCAGAGGATGTGCCGCAGGAGCCGCCTCACAGCCGCCTCTCCCCCCAGCGCTGCCAGGGAGCGCAGGGCAGCCTGGTAATGAGGCGATGGGGAATCACCGGCGCTCCCCAGCTCTCCCAGCACTGCAACAAGTTGATAATTACCCAGTAAAGTGACCTGATGATCGAATATAAGACTATCAACTTGGCGAGCAGAGCCAGCCTACGTGTCCCTTCCAAAGAGATCGGGATGGGCACTCAAGAGACATTACTGCTGCTCCCAGCCCCCGCTCCATCGGGATGCACAGCACAAGTAATATCTTTTTCCCCCGTATCTTCTCAGCTCTAAAATAAGGTTAATAATTTTTTTTTATACTCACAAAGATGAATATATAGGAAATCAGGGCTACCCTCGCTAATTCAGCAGTTAATGCTCCTACTTATGTTACAGAGACTGTGAATCTAGACAAAAATTGTTACAGCTTTTCTGCAGAAATTTAATGGGTGTGTTTCATGCAATTTGTATTTTCTCTTTTCCCCTCAAACCTGTCTTTGAGCAAAAAAAGGAAGCATAAAATAATAATAATAAAAGATTTATAAAAATAAAATACCTATTTAAAATTCCCATTAGATGGGTTTATGGATGGAATTGGTAAATTCAGCATTGCAACAAGACTGTACAGCAAAACTAGATGTTTTTCTAGAAGATGGGCTTTAAGCACACTGCAAGGTTTGGAGTTTTAATAGTAGGAAATAATAATATCTCCCACTGTAGAAATTAAAGAGGGGAATAACTGGTAATTCCACTGGGCCTTAACAGGCACAAATCTCTGAATATGAAATCCCTCATTTGTGAATTTGTGGTTTGGGCAGCGCTTTGAGAAGGATTTAGGTAGACACGATGAAAATATCACTCCACATCCATTGGCAATGGTAGTTGTCATGTGCAAAGTCTAATCCTGTACTACTGAAATCAAAGAAAACTCTGCATCAATGGCAGGAACAAGAACAGGTCTCCAGCAGGACTTCTCTGTTTTTCATCCACACAGTATCATAATCTAAGGTATGTACAATTTCTTTGTAATTCTTTTTTTGCCATCCCTTAGATTTAATGCTACTTCTAGCATATGAGGTCAATTCAAAATACTTGCTCCAGGTAAGAAAAATTATTTTTTTGTTACAAAAGTGGAAGAAAACCAGTGGTAAACATCTTTCATCTTTCCTTTTGAAAGACCATTGCATTTTCCATCATACCCGACTTCAATCCTATATTTAAAATATCTATACCCAAGAAAAAAAATCAAACAACTTACTTGATTTCACCTAATTATATTATTTTTAATCATGAAATAAAAAGTATTTTGGTTTACAGCTCTAAACCTTTATTCATCTAAGTTCCACCATAAGTTAACAATGTTTTTAAGCTCACAGATGTTGGCAGCCTCAGTGGGGACAGGGGCAACTTTTGGAGGGAGCAAAGTTGGGAACCTGAGTACAGGAGCTGGTTCTCAGCGTGAAAACTCTCCTGACCACATACTGTTTCTCACTGCATTTGTGCTGCAATTACCACAACACGGGTCTAGTTTTGGCTGACATTTGTAGCCACAACTGCAACACAACAACAATAACAATGTTTGCTTTTAAAATGGAAGAAAACCACAGATTTTTATAAGTAAGGTTGCCCTCCATTATACAACACACAAAGAAGCAAGACATCAAAGGTAGAAATTAGAGTTGATATGAGACCTTCAAACCCAAATCAAATTAGTGTCTGAGGGAGAGATCTTTGATTTAAGCTTAATAGTGGTGATTTTTTCTCAGATTGTTTTATACTTAATCAGCCACACAACCCACTGTGCAGACATATGTTCCCGAAGCACATCAAAGCAAGTAAACATTCTGTTTCAGATCCTAATATCCTTTTTTTATCCAATTATCTTACTTACATGATCTTTCAATTTAAGTTCTGAAAGCCCACCTTTTCACACAAGCTTTTCTTTAGGAATGGAGGTAGAAGGATGACCAGCTCAGTTCTTATGAGATACTTGCCAAAAAAACTGCACAACGAATAAATCAAAGCACAGCAGACAAGGCTCTAAGATAGTTTCTTGAGAGATTAATGATGAAAGCCTTCAGAGAAGAAGCATATTTTAAGAAGGGGAGCTTCAAGGAAGGTAGCTGAGCTGGAGAGAAGGAGGAAAAGTGAGAGAAAAGGCATGAAGGAAAGCGTGGATAGAAGTGCAGGAGCCAGTGAAAGGAAGCAAACCTAAGGAGCAGTGCAAACCCGGAGGCATGTGAGCTTCAGGTTGAAACCACCAGGCATGAGAACTTGATTCCAGTAGTAACAAATTTTGAGAGTTGGGGTGTCAAAACGCTGTGAGCTCAGGGTGGGGAGGGGATGAAGGCTGGGCAGTGGCATGGTGGATTGAAGGAGCAAGCCAGGTGGGAATCAGTGGGGAAAAAGATGGGGAGAGGTGTAGACACAGACCAGATCCTGATGGCAGAGCTGAGGGAGATCTGAGAGGAGTCAACACTGGTGTGGGGGTGTGGGGATGTGGGAAATGGGTGTCAGAGAGATGTGTTGGATGTGACACAGCCGGTTCTCTGCATCTCATTGTTTTCCCTTGGGACACATGTTGAGGGTATTAGCGCTTTCAAGTGAATACTTTGCTTGTAGCTGTGAAGACATTGGGCTTGGGAAAACAAATGGAAGTGCATGTTTGTGGGGAAGAAATCTGAGTTTTTGAATCCCTGCCCAGTGTCTTCTTCCTATGCTACTTTTGGGTGGAGGCTTCTCTCCCTTAAAAGGTTATAACATTCAAGTGCCACAAACGGGTTTAGCATTTAAAAGACAATTCCTATGCTACTTTGGAAAAGTCTGTTTCCATGTTATGCCAGCACTGACCCATTGAGGAGAGAGAACGACAGTGGCAGCAACACCACAGCAACGGAGCTCATGGAAGAGTCAGGCAAACCACAGAAAATGCTTATTCATTCATTACACTTTAAATCTGCCTTGGCTCCATACCTGTCATATCCCAGAAAAGCAAAAAAAGACCATTCCTCTTCATCATGACTGTAATACAATCAACTGGCTGCAGCATTACTCTAACCAACGTTAACTAACAGAGTCTGTGTCTGACATCTATAATTTCATGTTAACAAATTAGGTAGACTCCTGCATTTCCTGGTACCTTGAATGCCCAAGAAGCTCATAACTTTTCTTTATATGCAAAATGTCAGGGAAAGGGCAAACAATGTTATGCCAGAAGACCATAGCCAAATCACTTGGTTGGAATGTGCTGTAAATCACAGGGTGAATGGAAAATGAATCTTTGTTCCAGGACAACGACTTCCAGCACTAATGTTTCTGCTAATATGCTCCTTTTCTGTAGGGAATGTCCTCTTCCCATAATCCAAGGTCCTATAACTTAAAACGTATAGCTAAACAAGACACCAAGGAAGGAAAACCTACATCCAATTAATTACAAAACTCTGAAATATCCTGCTTCTCTTTTCTAAAGCACAGGGGAAAACCATTGGTGTTCAAGCTTCAGAAAGATGACACACTTGCCCTAAGCAGCAGTAAGCTGTTGTAACTAACTGGAAGTAACCAAACCCCATAGTTTACAAAGGGGAATATAACAAAATGGGAACAGGTACAGCACAGATCTCTACAAAGCCTTTCCAGACACAGAAGACAGAGGAGCTCTGTCAGTACATAAAGATGATTGTGGTAGCTGCACAGAAATACATCTCACACACACACAGACACATGCCAGGCACTCTGCTGGTGTGCTGTGTGTGTACCTGCCTCTGGTGCATCACAGCACAAAGGAGAGAGAGATGTGCCTTCCCATAATAACAAAGCTTTTGGTTGGGGCTCCCTGGGTTTTCTGCAGGAATTAATTTTACTGGCATTTGACACATTTTAAACAGCAACAGCACTCACAGTAACCTCCAAAGGGAAATATTCCTGAACAATATATAATAAATACATTGATTTCTAATAATAACCATCTGCCCTAAATCTTTTTGCTGACAGGTTTAGTTGGACCAAAGGCCCTTTTCACATCTACTTCGTGACAGTTCCCATCACTACATAAAGACTTTGAAGTGCCCTAACGTGCAGTAAAATGCGAGATAACCTACCAAACTGTCAATATTTCTTCACTTCTAAAAGGAAATGCTAATGGCACTCAAAGAGCTCAAGATGTAACGTAAGATCTGATCCAGCAGAGTGGCTGATCTAACCCGCCTTTGCTTTGCGACGAGTGTGCTGAAAAGCAAGCAATTATATGGTGAAGAGCAGAACTAGGTAAAAGTTTTTCACTGATATGACTGCAGGGAATAAACCCTTTTCATTCCAAACAAGCTTTTCTCTTGGAAGGAGCTGGAGTTTTTGGTACAAAGGAAAAAAAGAAAAGAAAATTAACAACAAATCAGCACTTCAACATTAATTTCTTCTTTTTAACCTATCACTTTTCTTTTTATTTTTTTTTATCATTAGAAAATGAACATGAATGAGACAAAAATGTTTTTTTAAAATCTGGACAACATTCCACTAGAGTTTGATTTTCCATAGGGAAAAGTTGAGCACAAATAATTCAGAGAAAGCAGAGCCTCTCTCCAATAGCCTGCAACAAACAACAGGCATTTCTCTACCAGCTCCAGCCTGCACTGTAAGACTGAGAAAGGCTCTACAGCAGGAGAAAGTAAAAGCAATAAACAGAAGCCCAGTCCTATGGCAAAACCCCAGCCCTGCTCACTGCCTGTACAACTTGAACATACTTCAAAGGAGCCAGGATGCTTCCCCCACCCTCCATCATCTCATGGCAAGAAAAGATGGGGTGTTTTATATCTCTTCTGCCACGTAACCACCCAAAAAATCTTCCTTGCAAAACTTCTTTGCTCCCAGATCTTTTGGTGTCATTGGCTACAGCTGGTCTCCTATTCTTTCAGTTTTTCAACAGCATAGGAAAATATAACACATTTATCAAGGAAGGAATGGGGATCTGATGTTCCCCAGCTGTTTACTGCTGAAAGTTTACACTAGTGCTTTTCAACCTGCGGTTTGCAAAACCCTTGGGAATCACTAAAAACTCCTTTAGGGGCTGTGAAAGACAGCAAAAAATCTCTGCAAGCCTCTTATTATTCGGGCCAAATTTACTATACTATGTTTAACAACTCTGCTAGAAATTTTTTAGGGAGGCCACAGACTGTAACAGCTTGAAAACCCCTCACTGACCCTATGCTTCCCCAAATCAGTAAAAATTACATACAAAACATTCTTAGAGTAATTCCGGACGACCGCTCCAATCCATCCTACACCCACCAACATCAGCTGGTGCAGGAAGGAGCAGGCACGTGTGATTTAGGGAACTTTGCTCTGCTGGCACAGAGGTAACCCCATCTCCCGTGTCAGCTGCGTACCTACAGCAATACCTCCTTCCCAGCACCATGCAACAGGAGACCTGCGGGCCTCATCTTTCATTCTCTTATCTCATGCAGCTATTCCTTATGCAGACACATTTCTGTATACAAATCCCATTATACTTGACCCTCAGTTCACCCTGTTTCCATTACAACGCTGTAGACTCAACCAGACTTGCTCCAGTGCCAACTCTGTGCTGTCATTCCTTGCGCAGAGTGGTAATAAAGAAATCACTGTTTTAAGCTGACAAAGAACAGATTTCTTACTAAGTAAACACTGATGTTTTGGTAGGGAAATTAAGTTATAAAATTGTGTCTACAAAGGGAGACCATACAGATGGAGTTTGTTAAGAGACAGCAATACAGTCAACAGTGGTTAATTCAATTGCCTGCTACTTATCAGATTTTTTTTTTAAAAAGGCTTATCCAGCTTTTGCAAATGCAAATGCAGAAAAGCATTTCAAAGAGCCGTTGTCATTGTAGCTGCAGAGCGATGTACACACGCACATGGCTCTTTCCAGGCCAAAGAACCGGCCCTGTGTATCCACCATGGCTGTGCTGGTGTCCAGCAGGCCTGGTGCTCACAGCCTGGCAGGAGAGAAGGCCTGGGCACAGACAGTTCATCACCACGCCACCACCCTCCAGTGGCTTCTGTCCTTAGGGCTGTGCCATGGCCTCACTTCTCCTGGCCACTGCTCTCACCTGCCTCTCTGCCTGCATGGGGTCTCCCATTGATATTAGATACTCAGACCTTCCTTCAGCTCAGGTTAAAACTGGGCACTAAGCTCAGCTGGGTAAAAGTAGGAAGGTCAGTACCTCCAGTCCTTAGCTGGTCTTTAAGTTATGCCAACCCAACTTCAAATGTCACATCTAATTCCCAAAAGCATCAGGCTGATGCCAAGTTGCTGAAGCTGTTTCTGTCCTAAATGCTCCAATGGCAGAGGCACAGCCACTCTTCATGCTCCTCCTTCCAGGGAATTGCAGCTGGGTTTGGGAAGCAGCCTAAAAAACAGGGTTTTTTTACAGCATCAGTGCTGGCAAAGGCCCCCAGACATCCTCCTCATACCAACAGTTCTGGTGACACCTGTACTGCTGATCCAAGGGCAGAAGCAGGAGGATCCCCATCACTCCACAACCTCAAAAATCACCCTTCCTGCATATCACCAAACACCAGCTTATGTGGCATTTAAGTGGTGAGAGGGATGAGACTCCAAGCCCTGTTTCTGCACACTCAAAGCATGCAGAGCTGAGGAAGAGATGGCTGCATGGGCAACTGCAGGTGCTCAACTCACAGGTTACAGCCACTGCTTTCAACAACAGCAGCCAGACGTTCTGAGATTGTCATCTAGGTAGTCTGAACACAGCCTCAATGCAATGGGGACAGTTTAAAGTGACCAGAGAGTTGTGGAGGGTTTTTAAAAAACGTTTTATCAAGAAGGATAGAGAACATGATTTATCTTCTGCATAGGATAAAGTTCACTGTGGGATTCAGCATGTAGCATGATGTAAAGTCTCAGGCAAGCCAAAAGGTGTTAACATTGTGTGCCCTTTAAATGAGGCAATTAGTCAGTAAAACGAGATGTGCTTAGGTTGGAACTATGTAAATACACTCATTTTATTAATAGAAGGCAAAAATCTAAAAAAGAGATATTGCTGGGCAATTAAGTCACCAAGTATTGGTTCTATTTAAAATTCAAGAGAAGGGATATTAAACATACTCAAATTTTAATGAAAACATTTGCAGCAGTTTTAATAATTCAGCATAAAATGTTATTTGAACATTTCTCTCTGGTTTTGGAAAAGGCAAACACAGGGCCATTGTACTGTGGTCTGGAAATGAGAAATCAGAACTGCTCAGGTGCAGTGGCTTTCTTTACTCATTTTAGACAACTCAGTGGCAAACAAACCAAGCCTGGCAATCAAAGCCATGCTGAAATCCCAGTAGTGAGGTTTTCCATGTGGTAGAAGCTTTTTAAAGTCTCACCAGTCATCTTTTTGCACCATCAAGTATCACTTGCAGCTCAAGTTGATTTCAGTGGGGTATCAGCTCTTACATACCTTCATTGTAGGAAAAGGCTGCAGATGGGATTTCGATAAGGAATTCTCCTCTCTTGGAGATTACTTTGAAAACAGAACTTAAGATCCTCCACTTCGCACGTTTTGGGGTTTTTTTTATTTAGTTGTATCAGCTACTTGATTTGTTTAAATAAGCAAATGATGTAACAGGTGAAAAGAATGTGGATTTAAAAAATATTTTATGGTTTAAATAATCAAAAGTGTTATTAGTAACCAAGGAAATTCAACTATCCAGATCTGAACTGCCAATATTCACAATTCCCTTTGTGCATGTTACATCACAGTACAGGAAAGCTGTTCATAATCTAATGGCAATATAATTACTCTTACCCAGCATGCAGTACACATTTGGTACTCATGAAAACTGTAAGGATTAATACAAACATTCATGCCTACTATAAAAGCGTTTCTAGCCAATGAAAAAAAGGTACAAGAATTCACAAGCCATTTTCTAAGGTCAATCATAAAGTATCTGAGGGACAGAGCAAGTGCAAGAAGTTACAAGGACCTACTGGTAGGAGATAAACTTTTAATTATGGAAGTCCCACATGAAAGCTCTCATTCTGCTGTTCAGTGAAGGAGGACAAAAGTTTCACAAGACAAAAAATTAACAAATGCAGCTCATGCTACTGTACCTATGGATTTTTGCAGGCATATTTGTCAAGCTCTTGTAACACCTCCCAGGATGCCAGACTGCCTGGCTGCACCATGTCCACCTTCTACCTTCAGCCTTCAAGAATAGCTTCTAAAAGTCTAGAGTTTCTTTTTAATGCAAGATTTCCTCCTGGACACCACTGGCTCTTTCGACTGAATCTCAAATGCAACTGGGGAGTGCAGACCATGGTGCACTGTGGGTCAGGAGATTACTTTCAGCCAGCTTTCACCCAGTGAGGATGGTAACAGGAGGAGGAGACTAGATTGAGATCTTGCCCTGGTAAGTAAGGAAGACACCACACACACACCACATGTACACACAAATCCTTACTGCACTGGAAGTTCACAGATCGCAGCAATTTTGCTGGTGAATGTGTGAACCACAAAATTGCCCTGCCTGGGAGAAAAGCACCAATGAACACAGAGCTGAAAGGGTTGGGCTTATGAAACACAAAGTAATGAAGTCAATCACAGCAACCAGATCCTGGAAAAAGTCCCATTTGGCACAGTAGTCAAAAACCAAATGAAGGGATAGGAAACCACTGCATCCAGTGCAAGACTTTGGGAGGGAGCACAATCTGCTGCTCTTCAGCCCAAGGCACCTGGGAATCTTCTATCCCTCAATTTGTGCCATTTACTCACTGAGTCACCCTGGGAAAGGTCACTCACCTTCCCAGATTTGATATGCTGCACCAGAGTGACATACCTGAAGCAATGTGACATCTGCACAGAAATCAAGCCTGAGTCTCTGCTCACCATCCATCCTTATCAGAAACTGTCATGTAATTCACCAGAAATGCAAACCCTGCTCTGCAGAGATCAAGCAAGGAAGAAACCAGGCTTACAGAACCCTGAGCTCCAGCAGCACATCAGGATTTGAAGGGGAAGAAGTTACAGCTCACAGAGCTCCTACCTTCTTCACATTTGGCAGAAGCCATCTCTTAAACAAACAAACAAACAACTCTTTGAAGAGATTCTTATTCTTGTGGTAACACTCATCCGGGCACTGACAGGATTCAAACCAGACGCGGTTGAGGAAGTCTGGAGTCATACCAGGTTTAGATCTCGCATGCCAAGAGAGGTCAAGACCCAGCCAAGCCTTGAGCAGACAATCCCAGGACACAGAGGAAGTGATGTTGGTGGGAGAATGCCTTTCCCTCCGACTCACTGGGCAAGGCCACGTGATGATGCTCTGGTAAGGAACATGAAGTGGTTGTCATTCCTATCCACTAAAGCCCTAAAGTCCAGTGTATTTGTCCTCTGCAAAGATTCTCTGGAACCCTTAAAAGACATGACTTGTAAAATATTTAAGTCTCTTACAATCTAGTCATCTCATGTCCTGAATGAGGGTTTGAATTTCTCTGATCTAGCCTGAAAAGTGGTTGGGTTATGTGTTTGTGTACAATTTCTTTTCCAAAGATGGACAGAAATCTATTTGACTTTGGAAGACTATTTTTTCAAGTGAATAAAGTGGTTTGGGGTCTGCTGACACTGGTTTCACTATGACTATTTCTCTTTTTAGAGACTTCTATTAGAAATAAAATACAAACAGGTACTAACTACTTAAGCATTAAAATGTACTGGATAAAACTTTGCAGATACCTCACTGTCCATCAGTTCCTGGCCATACTTCTTACAGAGAATCAGTTGGGCTGGAGGACTAGGAAAAAAAGGAAAAAATAGAAATAACTTCTACATGATTTCTCTCCTGGGAACCACCTGCAAAATCCTTCCAACTGGTCTGCAGAAAATAGAATTATTCACCCTGACCTGATCCCTACAATATACCATCTCTCATGCTGTATCCTGAAACCCAAAGGATGTCATCACAAAATGCCAGAGAACTGAAAACATCATTGGCTCCTTGAGGGTCTTTTCAAACCAACGGGACCAACACAGTCTGACCTAAGTGGTCATCAGCTACTCAAAGCAGCACCTCAAACACTGCTAAGTCCTTGATAATTTGGTCTTCTTAGGAAGCAGACACCAGGATATTTTATCTGCACAGTAACATGGCTAGACTCCTCCAAACTGGCCTGTTTGACACCAGTTCTGGGACGTCTGTGATGATGCTGGAGACACAGCACTGCTGTGTGGAAGCCACCACCACAGCTCTAGAGTCCCTCTTCATTAGACCTTGATTTATACTGTGCAAAAATCATCTAAAGAATCATAACTGAAATGAAGCCTTTCATAAGAATACCAGCAAATAATCCACTACTGTAACGGGTCTGAAGTCAACAGCCAAGTTCATTCTGGCACAAGAAAAATTGCTAATATGAACTATTTTTACAGCACAAATACACAAGCAGGATTTAGTAAACATTTCTATTCTGTGGTATCTTCAGAAGAGCACCTCTCCTCAGGACAGCATGTGAACATGCATTTAAGTTTCTCTGAAGTCAACAGACCTAAACAGGCATTTCTAATTAAGCATATACTTACATATTTTCCTGAATAGGAAAAGGCTTAAAAACAGTTCTGTAGCCCAGAGCACTTTCTTTGTGACCCTCTGCATCATCAGCTCATCATTTCTTTTCAAGTATCTTCTACAAATCTTCTCCTTCTTGCTAGTCCTCCTCATTAGGTTGATCTTTCTTTAATTTACTGATTTGATGACTGAATGCATTAATTCCTTCACCACCCTATCATTCTACACCCTGCTTTCTGTCATCTACAATGCAGTTTTCTCTTGTAAAATATCATACTTCACTTGAGTGAGGATGAAAGACAGCCTGTGAAATCGACTGTTTTATCTCTCAGTGAAGACAAAGTCTCAAACAAGAATGTGCATGTAAGAACATCACCCTAATGCAGCTGTAAGCTTGAAACTTCCCTGTTTTTAATGTATTAACCACACTTTGGTAGACTTCCTCTACCAGTGGTACTCTGGGATGTGTGGTTACTCTGTGGGATCTTAAGAGACTTTCAGATGAAGCATTCAATCAGCAGGTACCATGTCCAGCAGCTGGTTTGCAAATCAAAAGCCATGTAAGTGGCTCCATAACTGAGCTAGGAAAAGCTCTGGTAAAGGGGCAAGAGGAGGAATAGGATAAATTCTTCTCCAGGATGCTTTCACAGGATCAAAATGAAAATATCTCAAGGGCCCTTTCAGGATTTAAGAACACACATTTATTTCCCTGAGAGACTTAAAAAGCTGAATGTGACTGCATTTTATACAGCCCCAATGTATTTTTTCAGTCTTGCCCGACTGCATCCAGGCACTGTTGTAAGTTCATGTGTGCAGAGTAGGGACAGGTGTAAGAGAGATAAAATGAGTGGTGCAGGAAGAAATACCTCTGCTGTGAGGAGGCTCCACCTGTGCAAAAAAAAACACTGGCACACCACTGCAGCCACAGAAAGGGCAGGAGGTGGTGGTGGAGCCTAATTCTCACACTTAATCAAACAGCATGTGCTCAGCAGCAGGGAAACCATGGTACAGGTCCTCCTGCTGCCCATGGGGTGGAAAAGGACAGCTCCAACCATGCTCTAAGGTACCCTCCCCCAGACAAGTATCTGCTTAAAAAAAACATCAAAAGGCTCACATTCTCCTGGTTCATTATCAGCTACCATGATCAATTATATCAAAAACCAACTCCACACACGCCAATAAACTGAGAGCAGGGAATGCAGTAAACTTGCTCTTGAAGTGGAGCCTGGCCAACTGATAGCATCTAAAACCTTGAATATGTTTTTTCCATGGCACATCCTCCCATGAGATTTGCCATGCGCATGCTTCTATAACAGAGAGGAGACAGGGCAGAAAACATCCCCATTGGTCTTGGAGGAGCTGCCTGGCCTGGGCATGCACACTGGGCTCCAAGTATGTACAAGGCACCTCATTAACATGGCTGTGTTTCTTAACTCCACTCCAGCCACTTTATGAATTCTTAGGTACTTAACTCCTTTAGTAGAAATGGCTTTAGTGTCCTGAGTTTCAACAGAGGTTGGAGTAGTTTGACCTTAACTAGGATCCAGCTTGCTTGAAAAACCCATTGAGCCTTTGCATTACCAGCACTTGACAAGTCAGCCCTAAGAGTCAACACTATTTTGAAACCCACAACACCCACTTTCAAATGCTGCTAGCCAGACCCACTACACTGGGATTTATGATCTGAAACAACACAGGCACTTTTAAAAGTTTGACCCCTGAGAAATGCTCTAAATTTTAGCTGTTAGCTGTCTATTTAATATCAATGGTGAAACATAAAAGAACAGGAATCAAGAGTCTCCAAGGCAAAAAAACGTGTAAAATCACAAATTCTCAAAATGGTCTGGCACACAGAAGGAAAACATACTTATGCGGTTTAGTGTCAGAGCCAGGGATCTAGAAAGCCCGCTAAAACACACACACTCTCATGGGAGTGATGTGCAGATCTGAGATTTGCCAGAGTAACAGCACCCAGTTCTGCCCTTTGGTGTGTGCAGATGTGTCTGCACGGTGTCAGCTGCATGCAGGGTATCCATATCCACAGTTCTGCCAAATAGGGTCCTTTTTTCATTAGCACTTTTTTAAACTTTTCCCCCAGACATCTGGGTGGTCCAAGGATCAGACCCACAATACCTAGGATCCCTCGAACCACATGTTCTAATCCCAGCAGAACTGACTCAGTCCTTCATCCATCCAGGGTAAATTGACTTCCCTGCTCTTTGCTGCGTGGGGGGAACTTTCGGATGAGATTTGAAAATTTCCGCTCTGTATGGACATTAAAAATCCTACATTTTTCTTCCAGTATCACAAGCCAGCATTCCTGCCATTAGTTTTTATCTCTCAGCACTCTGTGTAATTTGCTCCCCATGGCCAGTGGTAGCTGGGAATCCAGATTAACCAGCACCTGAAAAGTGATGTGCCGCAGGCTTCATTCCACAAGCCAGCGGGATGGATGGGGTTTGTCCATTTATCTTTACACACACAGGAAGGATTTCAGAGAAACACAGTGAAAATGAGGAGGCTGAGTGGATTGATATTTGACTATATGCTGCAGGCTGCAGCCTGGCCAGTTCATTAGAGCAGGGAGGAGGATATGACAACATGCAGCAAATATCTGGAGGAATGTGTTACACAAGGAGGTGTGCTAAGAGCAGGAGGGTGAAATTCAGGGAGAGAAGAAAAGAAGGGTGGACCAGGAAGGTGAACCACAATAGAGAGCTTTATATCCTGAGAAAGGATTTGCTACAGGATAGAGTAAAATTTCAACCAGGAGATACAAGACCAGGAGATACAAGGGGGAAACCACAGACTCCTGTGCAGTACAAGAGAAAGCGCTACAGAGGAGAAGAACACTGCAATAGGTCTCAGCATCTCTTGTCTTCATGACTGCAAAAAGCTGGTGAGAGGTGAAATACCATCTAGAGAGGTGATTTATTTAGGATTAAGAAAAAGAAGAGGCCAGGAAGGGCAGTGCTCCCCATTTAGCTGAGAGAAAACTTGAGAAACAAATTCGGAACACTGGAGTTTAAAAGGGCGGGAAGTTGGCACTGAACATTTATCCATTTTCACAGATGCGGAGAGCACTGAAGAATGGGCAATCCTATTGAGATAGCTTCTGAAAGACATCCACCCTCTGTTTAGAAACTCTTTAGAAACCAGCAGGAGAAGAGAGTTCAAATAAATTTTTCTCCTAAAGCACAAGCTTAACAGCGGATAAGGTGGAAGCATGAAGTCACTTTTAATCTACTATAAAGTGAGGTAAGCAAAGGGATTATCACTTAAGACTCGCTGACATGAAGCTCTGAGAATGACATTTAAAAGCAATGGTGGATTACAGAGTGACATCATATTAAATGAACACATGCCAGAGGTTTACATAAAAGACCTCAAAGATCATGCTTTTGTCTCAGTACTAAAACCTCCCTTTTTACACTTCTGGCGGTGATTAGACTAAATTAGAGGTGCAGTTTTTCACAGCACCAGTAAGTTGGTGGCCCAGATCTTCACTAAGTGTGAATGGGCACAACTTCATCTGAGCTCATTCAAGCCCCTCACTTCAGCCCAATGTCACACCATTCAGCAACTGGAGACCCAGCCCAAATGTTTCTAAACTCAATCTGCATTTCATTGCATAGTTTAGTCTGAAACCACGCCCGTTCAGGTCCCTCTGGACTTCAGGTTTCAGTTCTTCAAAGTACTCTGAAGGGTATTTAACCAAACACACACGACAAAACTATCCTGAATTTAAAGAACAGCACAGATGTGTAAATCTCTCTCATAATGGAATATGCTTGAAATTTTTTAATGAGATTCAGAAGAGAAAGCTGTGGGGATTTGTCTTTCATTGGTTTAGTTTTGGTTTAGTTTGTTTGTCTGTTTGCTTTTTGGTTTGTTTTTTTGCAGAATAGTTTCAGAGACTGGAAAAGACTACAGGAACATACTAGCCCTGATCAGTATTTTGGACTATGCCTGCCCCATTTTCTGAAGACCTGATCAGCCTGTCCTCCTACTGAGGCCAGAAGGTGTTAGGCATGTACCTCCTCAGTTTCTGCCCAGGCAGGTAGAGCTGTGTACTTCTTCCCTGATGCCTGAAAACGTGCTACAAGACCAATCTTGGAAGCCAAAGGAGTCTTTTTCTTAACTCTGAAGATATCAAAAGGGTGAGTATTACTCTGACAACATTTTAGAGATGAGGAAAATAAAGCACAGATGGAATTAAAGTAATTTTTCCAACTCCCAGAACATGACAGCTGAACCCTAGTATTTAATCTGTGGTCTCCTGGAGATGGATCAAGTGACCATCAAATATTAATCCTGGAATTGACAGTCCCCCAAATCACCTCCTGTAGGTTACCAAAGAGCCACCTAAAAGCAACAGACTCCTGCTAATTACAGACCTGGGTGAGGTTTGAACCAACCTTCTGGAGGGGACCAGCCCCTGCAAACTACTGAAAACTTACACATTCTGATTTTCTTAAATAAATAAAAGAAGCATGTGGGCAAGAAGGGGACAGAATAAATTTGATGTGGGAGCCCCCAAACCTGTTTCCCAAATGAGCAATGTATCTATTTGGTGAAAGTCGTAAAACTTTGCAAAACACATAAGAAGGCCTCTCTGAGCAGCTGTTTGCTTTGACTCCGGAGGGAGCTCGCTCTGTCTCCTAAGCAGCACAGTACCATCAATCACGACCTGCCAAAGATTTTCTACTCCAGTAGCAAAGTAAATATGAAAACACACAGGTTTTATTGGTATGTACGTTCTGTGGCTTAGCCAAACTGCATCCCAGCTGCAGGAATGACCATCACCAGGGGTCCCGTCCCACACGTGTACCAGGATCCCAGCTGCAGGAATGACCACCACCAGGGGTCCCATCCCACACCATGTGCTGGGATCCCAGCTGCAGCCCTGGATCCCAGCTTCAGTTACCCCACAGAGGGTAACTGGAGGCACTCTATGCACACCTGATAATGCATAAAGGCAGCTTCAAGAGCACGCACTGCAAACGGCTCCTCTCCTCCATGGAGTCATGAATACCCCTGGATGGAAGGGATGGTGGGGAGGCCTCAGCAGGGAAGGGGGAGCACCCTCAGGGAAGCCCTGGCAAGGTTCAGCTGAAGCGTGGTCAGGGCCACAGGGCACTTCGAAAATTTCACCGCAAAACTCTGACACCCCTTCAACGCATGTATTGGAAGCAAGGCATTTCAAAGGATTCCTATCTGGCAAAATTGATGGGGCTTTGTGTGTGTTTTTGTAGAACGGGAACAGCAAAAGGCACATCTGTGACAATAACAAATTCCAGCTCTAAAGCAAGATACACTGGTGTTTCTAAAAGCAGTTATAGATGATGATGATTATTATTTTTTGTATGGCTAAACAACATATTTTCCCTTAACCCCACTTGGCCTCCCTTGGCTGAATCTCACAAAAAACAACAAAGGAAAGAGAGAACCAGACTGGAACAGATATTCAACATGGAAAATCTTGGGTTCGACATTAAATTCGGCATATTTGTAAACACTTGAGACATGACCTTTTTATGATGAAAAGTTTAACAGTCAACTCCTCTGCCTGTGAATCACCCTGCCTAAACAGCTCAGGAACACTTTAACTGGTCCTGAAAAGGTATTCTGTAATTTTTAACACAGTAAAAAGGAAACAAACTTCAACACAGAGGGGTAATAGGATCAGATAACGAAAAAAAGTGTAGGCTGCATATCAGGAAAAATCTGTAATAATGTATTAAGATTTCAGGGAAATGGAGGAATATCCTTGATTAAATGAGATAAAATCCCTGCCAGAGGGAAATTAAGGGCAACTCCACATTATCAGGGAGATGGAGTCATCTCTATGTTTAGGTCTTTGGGACAATTCAGTCCTCATGAAAGCCATGGAATTTGTGATTATCAGCTTAGCATTTGGGTTTTTTTACTATTTTTATGCATGGACAGAAGAGCAACAACAATATTTTGTTAATAAATAATGTCAGAACTGCATCCTAAAACACTACCAGGATGTTGGTAGAAAAACAAGGCTGCTTTTGTTTGTTACAGTGTGTAATGCCTGATGGGGTTTAACCACAGTTTAGGAGCTACTGTTAAAAACCTTCTTGCTGAGTCAAGCCTAGGCATGCTGTTTACTAGGGTTAGCCCTGAAGGCTCTTGCATTGGCAGGGACTTTTAAGCTGAGCTAAGGGGTTTTCAGTTATTTTTGTTGTGATTTAAAAAAACAAAAGGTAAGTGTGTAATCACCTCCCATATCTGCCAGCAGCTTCCCTCTGGACTCAAGGGCTTGGTTTTGCAAAGCTGATGCTGAATTCCCTTAGTTTAATGCAGATGGAGTCACTGCAGAGACCAGGCCCCAGTGGAGTAGGTTTTTGTGAAGAAGTTTGCTAAAATACAAAATACCCCTTTTGTTAGAAAAGGACCTGTGCTAACTTATGATGTGAATTTCCCTGGTTCTGCTTTAAGCCTGCAGACAGACCTGGCTGACAACTTTCACTCAAATAGTGCTGACCTACAACCAACAGTGGAGAGAGAAATTCTGACAAATCAATAAAAGCTACATTCAGAAAATGCAAGTAAGACCCACCACTGCTCTTCCACAGAGCCTGGGCCATCCTGTGCTCTGAAAGAGAGGATCACAGGGAAAAACAGTATATGGCTCTGTAATTTGATCCCATATCTCCAGAACAATGCAGAACCTCTGAATTTATTTTTCTGTCTTTTCTTAGGCTTTGAGTATTGTAGTATTACTAACTATCAAATGAATGTTACGCTGTGGAAGTGTTGGCTCATACAATTTATATCCACCAATACAATTTCTTTTATTCATTCTACTCTAGTTCTACATTCCTGGAATAGACTTCATCCCATATTCAGTTTCACTTCATTCTGCACTGCATCCTTTACAGTGTCCACTGAACTCCAATCCTGCCTCTATACTCTCCATATTACCACAGGCACACAATCATCACAATCCAGGACAACATCTTGAATCCACAATATTCCTGTTGGTTTGCACTGCAGAGAGCTCAGGGATCATCTGAATGAGATACTTTATTTTTTCTAGACAAGCCGAGCAAGCACCGCAATTCTGTCAAATTGTTAACGCCAAGAAAAAAAGTCTAAATATTAGAGAAGTCCAAAAAATTCATCACCAAATAAGTAAAACTAACAGTGGCTGTACAGAAAACCAGGTTGTCCTAATGACTAGAGAAACACCAAAACAATCTGAAAAAAATCTCTAAAAGTAGACTTCAAGGAAATCCCAACAGAATATGCTTCTGGACATACATAATAAATCCTCAGTGATTTAGAAGAAGACTCAAGTCCTGAAAGTTATTTGTCATGCTGCTTAACAAGAAAATCACTGAGACACAAGGAATGACAACACTGAGGAGAAACGCAGCAAGTCTTTCAGGCCTGTCTTGGCACAGAGGTCCTTTTTTACTCAAGTTTTCCACATTCCCATCTCTTTTTCCAAGCAAAGGGTCCCACAGGTGGTTCTGCTCAAGAGAGCCTTGCAGATGAGTTCCCTCCAGTTGAGATAAAATAACATATGTTCTCATTAGGCCAAATGCAAACAGTGATGAAGGGGAATGCACTGCCAGGTCACATCGAGCAATCAGGAAACGAACCTTTGACATAATGCAGCAGGCAGATAATAAGACCCCATAGTTAGCAACAAATGAGATTGCACTAAATTTGCTGTGCAATGTTCATGTAATTAGACAAATTTGGTACCGTCAAGACAGCAGACAGGTAGAATACAGACTTGATGAATTGGGGGCTCTCTGTCAGACACCAATCCCATTAATCATAAAGCCAAAACTCAGTGACGCAATTTTTCTTCCAAACATTTGCCATAATTTTCTAGAGTAAAAATATGCACATGCCCTTGGGTTTTTTTAGAGTTGTTTACTTTTGAAACAAGAAAGATTGATTTCTGCACCACCAGGATGGAGTACAAACTTCTAGAAGCTCATCTGTCGCCACAGAGTCCACCCAGTGTATTGAACAAGAGCCGTGCAACCACCAACTATGTTCCAGCTCAGGTCTACCACCATGTCTGGATGGTTTCACACTGGATATCCTCCACTGAGAAGCATTAGTGCTATGTTCTGACCTCCAGAGAAGAGACTGGAGGAGAGAGAAGAAAGGCAAAAGAGAAGTAGAATAAAAAACGAGAGGGGTAAAAGGCAAGATATGATTTTAAGAAGTTGGCAGATAAAATTTGAAGAGGAAAAGTGATTGAGAGATTAACTCTATGGCTGCAGAGAATTTTCCCAATGTGGTTGTGCCATAGTGCAGGGTACCTGACAAACAGCCAAATGGAAGTGGCATTCCCTCGACTCTAAAAAATCGCCACAGCCAAGAAGCACTTGGCTGCTCAGCTTTGGTGCTTCTCTGGCCACAAAGGCACTGAAAGGTGCAGTGCCGAGGTAGTTTCAAAGAGGACTATGTTTCCTCTTTAAGACTCGCAACCAAGTTTTCTCTCCAGTACCTTGCAAGTTGGTTTTGTGAGAGGAGCTGCTGGGAACGAGAGGAATCCCAAAGAAGAAATGCAACAGGTATTTGCCAACAACTCTACCCAAATACTAAGCAAGACACGCTTAGTTCACTCATAGACAAATGTGGTAACTGCTAACACAGTAATTATTAATATTGGTGCAGATGATGGTGCAGAAACCTGATCTGCCAGCGCTGTACACTTGGCCAGGGTTGATCAGCTGGACAACGCCAATATGAAAAAATAATGGGGTTACTGAGGAAATGATTCACAGGTACATAGCATCAGCTGGCAAGCTCTCAGTTGCATTTTGTAAAAGACCTTGCCTCATGACCCCACCACAGAAACTGCTGAGGAACCCCAGGCTATATGCAGTGCACTCAAACCTCATGAGGATTGAAGGAGAGCACCAACTGGGGCACACAAATAACCTGTGACAAACATCAGAACATCTGCCAGCCTCTCTTCTAACCACTGTTTTGAATATCACCCTTTTCAGTATGTGCTTTACTGGCCTGAGCTCTGGCTTATTAACTATCTCCCAGCAAGTTATTATTCTTTTTTCCTACAATTTTTGCATGCACTTGCATGAAAGACCAGCACTATTTCATGCAGCCTCCCTAATCCCTCCCAGTTCCCATGTTAGCAACCTGCTTTGTCATTTCCCCTTTGCACACAGCATGGAAGAAGCTTCTCTGCCCCTTTAAACATCCAGTCAAAATGACTGCCAGCCAAAAAGACAATGACTTGTCTTCTGGTAGGATCCAGAAGAATGTCCTATCATTTATTTCTTGCAGTATTTTGGAAGCAGAATAAAGCTGTTGTAGCTGTGGGGCTCCACAGATCTGGCTGCTGCTGTCTACATTACTTGCTTAGCAGAGTCTGTTCCCCTGCTCACACCTATCCAGACACAGCACAGCTTCACACACAGCCCCTGCAAAGCTGGGTGAGCACTGCCCCTGGCCAGACAGCGAGGCTGCAACAGGACTCCAGGGGATCAAATGAGAGATTTTTAAGTGACGAACCTCAGTTGTTTCTTCCCTTGTTCTTCTTGCAAAATGATTGTGCCTCACAGTGGTTTGCCTACACCGAGTGCTCTGGGACCTGTCCCTCAGCTGATCTCTGAGCCCTGTGTTATAGCTGCAGGTTGAAGGATTTTGGGATGGCCGTGGGACTGACAACCCCATCATGCTGCTCCTCACCTCTCATGGGAAAGGTGCATATCAGGGACTAGAAGAAACACTTCCAGCCCCACGCTCACTAGAACCTCTGCTCACATCCCTGCTGGCTCCATTTTCCTTGCCCTGATCAGAGCTTACCAGAGGTGAAAACAGATCTCTCTGTAAATATCTTCAAGACATCAAGAACTATTGAGCTGTCATGTCCTGGATGAGGAGATCAACCACGAACCCCCCTCTCAGGGTGTAGCCCCTGACCAGTCTCTGTACTCGCTGCCCATCAGCTGCCTCAAGGAGAGGAGGCTTTCCTGAGAAGGCCACCACCAAAACCCATTGTCCTGCCCCTCCAGGGTGGACATGGACATCCAAATGAGTACCTGACTTATTTCTGCTTTTAGAAAATGCCACCAGCCCATTCGGGCTGCTGTCCAGTGAAATCAAACTGAATTACAGCATTCCAGACAGCCTTTTGCCACTGTCCCCACAACTGGCAGGCAGGAAGGAATTGTACACAAGGTCTCCAAAGACAAGGAGCAGTGCTGGGTTTTTGCCAAGATGGTGACAGAAATGACCCAGGCAAGGCATGATGTGAGAAACACGGCGGGTGCAAAAACACAAGTCAAGCCTGTTGCCGGGACCTGAGCTGAATAATGACAAAGAAACCCTATACTCCCATCCTGCTGCTATAGGGCACTTCTATAGGCTTAGCAGAGCTGTAAAGCCCTCCTGCCAGGCAGGTCAGCATTGTCACTGGATGGGGACAATGAGGTGGAGGGTGGCCAGTAGGGCCAGCTTGCCAGAAGGGCAATAAGCCCCAGGGACTTTAGCAGGGGATTTGGAATACTGCAGGTGGCTGACATTTTAGCAAGGCACGGGAGTGGAGGTGTAAGACTTACCCGTGGATAGCGTGGATAGAGTGAGGTTCGTAATGGTATCGTCCTTCCTGGTGGCGCATGTCAATTGGCAAAGGAGCGTGGAAGGCCGGAAAAATGTGCTGCGGCACTGTTATGGGGAATAGAAGAAAAAAAAGGGACTTCAAAAACTTTTCCTTCCCTTTTAAAACAATTTCAAAGGCACTAAATCTCCATGAATTTCAGAGCAAGAGCAGTGCAAGACAAGGGGTCTTCATGATATCAGCGCTATCATACACCAGAGAAGTGGAATGAATAAATAATCAAAGTCATGCGGAAAAATCCTACATCTTCGACATAAAAGATCTCCAACAGGGTTTTTGACAAAGACAAGCAGCTAAGCGCTCTTTGAACTTGAGGAGATTATAGCAAGCACCAAGGAAAACTAGACTTGCAACGCAAATCAGACTCAACAGTGCCTGGTGGGATCCAGACCTGCATCGTCCCTCAAGCCTGGAGTGGCAGCAAACACTGTTCCTGAAGGTCTGTACACACAAGTTGGAAATATTTACCTAAAAATATAACAGCAAGAGCAGCGCTAAAGCAGAATGTCTAGGCAGTCAAAAGAGGCTCAGAAGTGCCTACTGCCAGGTTCTGAGAGAGGAGCTCAAATTGCTCTCACTTGTAATCACTTGAGGCCCTATTTTTTATTCATTTGAGAAGCTTGTTTCATCTTTGATGGAAAGATAAAGTGGTCTCAAAAGGCAGCGAACACCTACATTGACTTATTAAATCTACAGGTTTTAATATTTATTATTGACCCCAAAAGTTAACGGCGAGAATATTTGAGTGAGTTGAGCTGATGGAAAATTCATCAGGTTATTTCTCCTCACCACCCCCCGACAATGCTGCCTGGCCGCCTGGGCCTTTCCTGCTAAAATTACAGAAGCTAAAGAAATAGAATCAGCAGAGTCTCGATAGTGATACCGCACAACCGCGATAGCGATCCAGTACAATCACCCTCTGACAGGGCTCCGCGCATCTGTGAAGATGCCCCTTTCTACATCTGTGGCTGCGATCCACTTAAAAATAAAAGGCTGGTCTTGCTCTGCCTTTACAAACAAAAGTTCTTCATTAAAGATTACTTAATATTGCTGCAGGTTTTACCATTCTTTCTCTGGCTTCTTGGCCTTTCTGTCTAACTGGAGACCAAAAGTAAAACAAAACCAACCTCCTAAGTGAGACTTCCAAACCTAGCCTGTGCTCAATATTTCACTGTGACTTGCCTCTGTGACAGGTACCATCTCTCTGGAGACTGGGGAAGCACCATCCAAAACCAAAGTGTCAAGGCTTGGGCCAAGTCTCTCGTCGCTCAGCAAACTTCAGTAAACGCCAAACTCTTTTTCTACGAATGACTTAAAATTCAGCCTTTTGCATCTGTGACTCCAGCTGCACCAGAGCTACGCCGCCTGTGTCCGGTGGGGCTGTGCTGCGCTCGGGTCCGTCGTGCAGAGCCTGCGTGTAATCCTCATATACGTCTTTCCCGGCATATCAGCGAGAGGATCTGCAGCTCCTACTCCCATTGCAACGCTCAATCCCTGAGCACAGCGCGGCACAGGCGCGTCAGCCAGGCTGCTGGGAGAGGTGAGAGACTACACAAAAACAACCCTCCTGCCAACTCTGCTGAAAGGCGTTAAGCTAAGGTAGTTGGGGTGGAAAGTATTTAAGGCTCCGCAGCAGACTTGCTCTCCGTGCTCCAGCAAGGGGCTGGCACCTCACACTACCTGATACACTGGGAGCATTTTTGCAGCTCGCCTAATGTCAGGACACAGTAGAGTAACTGTTAACCACCTCCCCCGCTTCTGCCCCCCTCCTCTCCTCTCCCAAAAGCAGCTCATGGAGAGAATGAACTTGCATCCTTCAGGATTTGCTTCTGTAGGAGGAAGATTCACCCTTTAACCGTCCTGGGTAGGGACGATCTGTTACATAAGGACACTTGTAGGGAGTATTCATTTTAAGAGGCAACCAGTGTTTTTCCAGGTCAAAAATGCACCAGGGTTTAGCTGTCACACCCTATCCCCTGCTCACACAGCACAGTAAAGCCTCTGGTCTCCCCAAACCATGTTCAGCTGAAACTCTAGCCTAGGCTGGCAGACACCAGCTGCTGTTCTCCTTCCTGGGGACACTGCTGTTCCCTGGCCACAGCTGCTGCCACAACCCATGGCTGCTGTGGGGACCAGAGGGAGTTGGGCAAGGAGCTTTTACATCATCACATACAAAGCATGGTCACAAGATCGACTGTCCCTGCACAGACACCCAATGGCAGACGACACAAACATCTCTTCCAGCCTGAGCCCCTAGGCTGGGTTTCCTGCAGTGGTCACCCCGTATTTATACTGTACAAATAACCCAAAAGGAGCAAAACACTTCTGTGGTCCTGGGATTAGCCCAAAGTGCTGCTGGTGGCATCCCTATAGGTGAAGATTAGCAACCTCCCAAAACAGGGTGGTCACTCTGCCTCTAATGGACAGGTCTGGAGCTGAGTTGACCCCCAGAATGCAGGAAAGTGAGAGCTGACCTGGGCTGAAACCATATTGGCCATTGCAGCTGAGTTTTAATGATGCAGAGAGATGCCCTAATCCTTTGGCCTATTCCCTAGGGCAATTTAATTTATTAATAATGATAAAAGTACGAAAACCAGGTCAAACTGACTATCTTAAAAGCCAGGCCAGCTATGTTTTATTTTGTACCTGTGCATTTCTACATGATTGATTGCTGAGATAATATTGGAAATTTCTGTGCTAAAAGAGTCTCTCGCTGTCACTCAGGAGAGCTGGGAAACAGAAAACATGGGCTGTTTGCTGCCTGGCCTCCTTTCCTCACTATCGGCTGGTATAAAATCGACATCTGAGAGAATTTCTCCCTGCTCACACCTCTGATTATTAATGGGAGAAAAATTTCCATGAACTTCCTTCCACTGCACTCTTGGTTTGTTCTTAGCATTTCAACCTATTCGGCCCATGGGAAACTCAGCAATATCCCTACCTTGGGTATCTGTTTCACACCCCCAGTTCCAACCCCACCACGTGCCCTGTGCTTTGCTGCCACTAAGGGAAGGGCTGTATTTTTTTGACATCCCTTTGCAACATTCCCCTTCATGACTTCCCTTCTGCTTCCCTGCCTGGGAGCACCAGCCAAGCCTAGGGGCTCCAGTGGCTGGTGCTGATCCTTTTTATTCTCTTCCAGGTGCTTGGTCAGAAATAATGAACGGTTTTATAGGCAATCAACTACCAATTCATAAACGTCAGCCTGGCTCTGCTTCTTGTTCCCACCCCTCCAGAAGAGGACTGTGAGCTGGCAGCAGGACAGCAACACACGCCGTTAACAAAGATGGATGTTTTACACATACGAGTTAAAAAGACAATTATATTCAATTACTTCAAGTAAGTTACGGTGATGTATTCCTGAATAGCCACTCGAAGGGCAATATGATGATTAGGGCAATGAATTTGCCAACTTTAATCTAATCAAGGCAATCTTTTGTTTAGCATTATCTGCTTTGCAGTGGCAGAGGATTTACCAAACCCAAGCAATCTTTGTAGATTTAACCCCAAAGCTGCTCAATTAGAGCTAATGATGATTGCTTTACACAAGAGGGAGGGAGATTTTAGTAGGAGGCCTGGGGAAAGCTTTTCCCCAGGAAAAGACTGGGCCATACCAAGCCATGCAGTACAATACTCTGAGGCACAAAGGCATGACATAGCATCTCCTAAAGTCCCCAAGCACTGCAAACACAGATAAACATTTTCTCTGGTTCCTGCTGAAGGAAGGGAAAGCCAAAGAACACATCAAAAGCAGCACCAAGGGGGCAGGATGAGAGAACAGGGTGTTTTGCACAGAAAGTTCTACATCAAGTCTGTGGCTCAAAGCTCCCAGAGTGAAGCAGGGCAGCAGAGCACAAGGCACCCTCAGGAGGCCCCACCTTCCACCCCACCGGGGCTCCTGCAGGAATGTGTCTGCTCTGCCGCGCCGTTTGATAACGGGGAAGATGCTGCTACCTGTCCCCACTTGTCGGAGCCGATTTTCTGGCCAAGGTTTATGAGCAAGACACGGACCTCCCACTGCTGTGTTCTCATCCCTGTCTATTCAAAGGCCAGCCAAACTTCTGGCTTCAAAGAGAAAAGATAGGAGGCAGAAATGCAGGTTTAAAGGGGATGTCCCTTTGCCGAAAATCCCAGGAATCAGGGAGGGAGGCATCAGAAACAGCCCTTATTTGAGGATGATGCAGGCTTTTGATTATCTCTACAGATAAACCTGTGCTTCAAGAGAAACACAGACTGCTTGTATGGATTTGCACAGCAAGCAAAGGAGCTGTTGTGATATCACTCATAGCACCACCTTTTTTTGAGCTCAGAAGTGAGAATTAGGAAGGGTCAAGCGAGCCTTTTCTATTCCAAATACTTCAGCTTACACACATTTGCTGAAAAAAAAAAAAAAAATCAGACCCCACAGCACCGAAGTGGGTTTCATTTGCAGTTTGCTTTGACATAAACAATTCAGAAAGCCCTTGGGAAAGGACTTAAAGAAGTCATCGCTTGCAGCAAGACTGGCTGGGAAGAGACCCTGAGACAGCCCCCACACATCCTTGGTGCCACATGGAATGGTCTGGGCTCCCCCTGCTTTATCTGAAGCACATGTGAGTTGTGCAGGCCACCGTACGGGCTAAAAAATATACAGCTTTCCTGTGGGAACAAGCAGCCCAGCCTGTAAGCAGACTTCTTTACCATCAGAAATAGCGCATAAATATTTTGCAATCAATAGTAAAAGTCATTTGCTGAAGAAAAAAGTAAAATATCGCTGTCCAGATAATTCAGTACCTGTTGTACTTCTCTCAAAAAATTTGCAAAAAGACCCCATAAAAAAATAACATCTTACAAAAGAGGAAACACAAATTCTGATTTCTTGAGATGCCTTTTGGTTTGATTTCCTATGGAGTCAGCGGTGCATGGGACACAGCTTTCATAAAGGGATCACTAGCTCCCTTGCAAAGTCTAACAAAGCTTCACCTCCCTTTAGGAAGGGAAGAAAAGATGTATTTGAAACATAGTCCTGTTTTTCCAGTTGAGAGGGGCTGAAGCAGGCTAATGTAAAATAACTTGCACAAGTCTACACAGTCAAACAAGAGCAGGTTACCAATGAACCTCAATAACAGCAGGCAGAAACTGCAACTTTATCAACTTTGTCTCTAAAAGGCTTCAGAGCGTGGGGGTACTGGATTGATTTGTGTTAGAGGGAGAAAAACTTTTCCAGACAACAGCTCACACTCGCCTGTCACTGCAGTGTCATTAGCAGCTATGCACAAGCAACTGACAGAAGAAATAGGAAAGGGATGTTCCAAAGGATGCTCGTGAGGGTTCACCAGTACTTCCACAGATTAACTGAGCTGTGCTGTCAGAGGCCAAATCCCTCTTACTGCGGAAGGTGGGACACTGCCTGGTGCAACACAGCAGCTTACAACAACTTTTGCGTTGTTTTTTTTCCTCCCAGGTCCAGCTTCTTTGAAAAAGATAATAGCAAAACAATGGGTATCTGCTAAGGCCCTTATTGCTGCCCACGTTTTTCTCCCAGATGTCCAAATCTCACCCTCTTTCTCAAGAACAAGGTTAAGGTACAATAAACATGAAGTGTTCTTCACCCAGTCATTTCCTAGGGAAGCCCAAAGCATCAAGTGAGAAAGAAATTTTAGGCAGCATTTGTTTTTCATGCTGCACTTTTTAACATCCCAATTTTACTCATCCACAGCATATATTTAAAGAGATGTATCTTGGCATCCAACGAGCACTGTGGCTGTGAAACAGCAAAGACAGGTCTGGGCTTTGTTCCCCAGTTTTCCTGTGGTGATTTTCCTCACATCAGAGCTCTCCTAGAGTTGGTGGGTTCTGAGCATCCCTGGACAGTCTCAGTGTGTGAGCAGGGGAAGCATACCCAGCCCAGAGCAACTAAGTGTGTGTGTGGCTACTTGACTCCCTTTGATAGTCCCTCCTGGGCGTTTCACTGTTGTATTTGGACGGCCGCCCCTCTGGCAAAGTGCTGCAGGACTGTAGGTGTCAGCAAGGGAGATGTTTTTGTGTTTGTGTGACGTCCCCAGAATAATGATCTAGCTGTTTAAGTGAGCTGAGCGAATGAATGAGCACAAGAAAAACATCTTCACTGAAAGCGCAGCCGAAGTTAATGCACCATTAATAATGGTCTGGGTGAATTATTGGAAGGGATAATAGGCCTGGGGTCAGGGAAGGTCTGAGACAAAGAACAGGGAAAATTGGGTCACAGAAACATGACAGAGCAGATCACGCTGATGCATCTGTGGGATTCTCCTCGGATGAAGTCATATACCACCATGCAGAATATTAAGGGCTATGCAGGGAAAGCCATTCCCAGAACCACCACTCAGATCAATATGGGAAGGAGCAGGAACAGACACACAAGGCTACAGTGGCTGCCTCGTAGTCCTTCTTTGAGAGATTCACTTTAATGCTGTTTAGCTACTTTGCAAAATATACCAACTGTGCGCCTCCCTCAAAAATGGATACTTATGCAATGGCTAATTATACCAATATGAGAATTTTCTAAGCATAGAGAGGTGTCTGGGCAAGTGTGTCCCTTCCCTGAACGGCAGCACCATGCGTTTCACAAAAAACTATCTGAGATGCTTCAGCAGCTCTGCTTTCCTGTCTCCAAAACTGCAGCAGGAGCTGCAGCCCCTACTCCCGCCCCATCAGCTGCCTGTCTTCACGACACTAAATTACTGACTAACCTCGCTTTGTCAGAATTTCCCTTCTTTAAAACGGAGATAATAATACCTCCCTACCTCAGAGGTTTGGTTAATGTTTATACAGCACTTTAAAAATGATGTGGTAATTAAGTGCTCAGTATTATTATATCAACGTGTATAATGATTCCAGCAGACAGCACTATAAACAGGGCTGCACCATGCCGACTTTCCTTTTGTTTGGCTTGTTAGCATTTGGTTTGGTTTTCATACAGCATACTTCAATTATTACTGGTTAATTATTCTATTGTTTTATTACCTGCTCAATGGCTTTGACAAAAATAAAAGAGGAACTGCACAAGAAGAATAATAGGAAATTTTCATTTTGGCCCACTGGGAACATTACAGCCAGGAAAAGGGAGAGGCAGACCCCCGCCAGCTCACCTGGGGAGACCTCTCCTGCCTCAGGCACTGCAGACCATTTTGAAATACATCCAGCCAGCTGTTGCCATCCAAAGGGATGCAAAACAAGTTTTCTCTTCTTATAACAAAACTAATGCAGAAAGATGCATTAGTAGTCTGATTTACAAAACTACTTTTTTCAGACAATGCACATCAGGATGTTGGAGAAGACAACATGCTTAGTTTAACAGTGGGTTGGGTACAGCATCCCATCCAGATAAGAAATAAAGATCACGCAACTAACTTCTGTTGAGCAAACAGCTCAAGTAATGGTAAATACCCTGTAGGAGAGTTGGAAGGAGAAGGGGCCTTGCTGGGATGCAGATATGTGAAAAGTAAACAAGAAATAATAAAAACCACATTGCCCTTCAGCTATAAAATCACAAAAAATAATGCCTGGAGAAGTATTATTTTACTGACATCTCAAAGCAGCTGCAGGACAGAATCAGTGTGACTTCACACTCAGAAATTAAGGTGCAGTGAGGAGCAGAGGATAACATGAGAAGGCTTGTCTCTCCACTTCAGTACTGCTGGAGCCCCTTCATGCACCTCACTACCACAGACAGCCCCAGGAGCCATTGGTTTCCCTGCTCAGCTCCCTGCAGGGACACAGACTTCAGATGCACATGTAGACACTTACTTGACACAGAATAAAGCCCATTCCAGGGATTGCCTGTGTAATAAATGCCATTATAAAATCCATGAAAGACAGCAAACATCTCCCTCAGACACTGCAAATGGCAGGCTGTCCCTCTCTGCCATCCCAGAGGATGCAATCACAATAACCATCCATTCTCCTGGGAATGGCCCAGAAGAGTTTATCCTCGTACAAAGTTTATTCTACTGCTTCACCTCAGGTGGAAGAACAACAAGAAGTCATTTGAAGATGCTGAGGGTCGCCCTTACCCAGCGCTGCCTAGGACACAGGCACTGCTGGCACATGGCAGGCACAGACACGGCTCTGGTGGCTGGGAACACATTTCAGCCACATTTCAGCCCAGCCACCGCTCGAGCAGCGCTGCTGAGCCGCGGGCTGTGTCGGACAGCCGGGCAGGCAGGCAGGCAGGCAGGCGAGCTGGCTCTTGCAGCTGCGATGGGGTGAGATTAGATCAGCGAGCTCCCCCCGCGGCCCCGTGGCCAACTCGAGGCAACACTGAAGGAATTTGCCCATAAATTTCCTCCCCACCCCAAGAAGAAGACAGCGCACTTAGATGAACTCGGGCCCTAATGGAAGTGGGATATTCTTGTTCAGCTCAGTGTCTAACCCATCCCAAAGCTCCTGGCAGCTCCACTCAGTTCTCTTCTGTACACTGCCTGACCTTTGGTAAGGGCATTAAAACTGTCAGTCTTTTCCCGGGCAAAAGAGATGGAACAATTACAGTGAGGCTAAAAATGGCCTTTCCCTCCACATGGAAAATTTAGATTAAAAATTGAAGAGTTCATTGACATTTTCTGTAAGAACACAGAATTGTCATTGAAAAATCAAACACTGAATTCCTTAGCTGCTATCTACCATCTCTGAAACTCAGCAAGAGGGGCTTTCCTGCCCCATCCACCAAAGGAGCAGGGAGAGCTGCTGCTGTCAGGGTCATGAGGACACCAGGAATCTCTTCAACATGCTGCCATGCAGCAGCTGGCTTTGCAGCACCCTTCTTGTGTGACCAAAATTGGGGCATTTCACTTCTTGGTGAGAAAACAGGAATTTTTTGAAGCCTGCTGACATGGGAAGTCCTGGATTTGGTTGTGCAAAACAGATTATACCCAAAACTTTGGAAAATTTCAAAATGGTGGGGGAGGGATGAATAAATTCAGGTCTATAGAAGTATTTGCAAACATTCAGATGAGCCTTTGTGCATGAAGGCAATGCATTATCTATTATTCTACAAGAATTCCTGGTGTCTTCAGGTTTCTGGTAAGTGGCAGCCTTAGGGGGACAAACCATGATTTTTTTATATCTCTGGGAAGAGTAAATAAGATGAAAGCAGAGCTCTCCTGCAGCCAGGAGGAACCCCACAAGCACAAGGAAGTCCCGCAGTGGGGTGCCCAAACACCAAATCTCTGATGGCTTTTCGAAGAGCAGTAATTAGAAAAGTCTCTTGATCAGCCTTGCAGCCACCAGCCACGTTCTCCAATCCCAAATAGCTGGAGCTGGAAGAAGCTTTAAGGCAGAGCAGTTTTTCATCAGTTAATGTTTTACTGGTACCTGCACCTTCTGTAAGAAGCAGCACATAAGAGACTAAGATGGTTTAAGATTTATTACAGTTTAGACTACAAGAACATGGAAGTGATGAAGTTGAAATGCCCTGACTTTATTTCAAGAATATCTGCTGAAATAGATTTGAAAGGGACTGCTGAGCATTTGTGCTTCCTGGAAAATTAAAAAGAAATCAAAATTGCCTTTTTGTACTAAATAAGCACCGAATTCTTTGGGACACAATGAAATCTGAAACACGTTTCCATTGCAAAGGAAACCTGCTCCACTCACACATTGCTGTGGGAGAAGTAGCAGGATGCCAATCCCACCTGGGATGTACCAGTCTACCCCACCATATCTGAGCAGGAGTTTCTACATCCATGCTGAGCATTTCCAGAGTGAGACTTTCCCACTAGTGCCAGCTTTGTACTAGCTGGATAAAGTGATATGACCACTGAAGGCAGAAAAGAAACCCAAAAGGAAAGGCCTAATGCAGCTTATTAATACCACAGGTGAGCTGCAAATGCTGAGAGTCTTGAAAATCACTTAATTTCCAGGCTGTCAGGCCAAGATGTGTTTTGAGGACGCTGCCAATCTGACAGTTATTAACAAACAAAGAGGCCACAAGCCCTGACTGCACTGAGATCCTTGTTATTTCTACTCATGTGCCACCTCCCAACAGGAAGTACTTAATAAGAATAATAATATCCCGAAAGGCCAACCTACGGCAGTGCAATTAAAAAGCTTTTCTGTCTCACTTTGAGGGGAGAAAAAAAATGAGGGGGAAATTAAAATCAGACAGGAAATTCCACTAGAACAAGCTAGCTTATGTCCTAATAACACAGGATTGTGCCAACTCCTCCAGAAAGTAGAGGAGGGAAAGAAAAAAAAAGGGGGAAAAAAAAAAAAAAAGAAAGAGAAAGAGAAAAGCAGCCCTCTAGACTGACTCAGATCTGAGGCTACATTGTGGTTCGGCTGTGGCTGCATTTCTAAAGGGAGAAAGGCAGCACAAGCAAATAAAAGGCGGTTTGCTTTTCGAGCAAGTTGCTGCTATATGATGTAACTCTGGTATGAAAGCGTGGCCACTGCTGCTTTGTTGAGAAAAGACACAGCCTGATAAGCTCGAAGGACCAGATGGATCTTGGGGCTTGTTCTCCCAACAGCTGCTGTCAGAGAATGGAAAGAAGAAAAAGAAAGAAAAAAGAAGAAAAATCCCAACCAGAGAGGAAGAAATCCCAGCACGCGAGGGGCAGGCGGGGAGGTGGGGCAGAACAGATGGTGGTTCAGCTTGTGCCTGCCTGCACGGGCAGTAAGAGAAAAATCAGTTTGTCAAAAACTTCTATGAAAACTTACAGATCTCTCAAGAAAGGAGGAATCTTTTCACAGAAGCAAAAAGTATCTGCAGGTTTAAGGAGAGAAGTTTTCCACAAGTTGTTATCATCCTGCTTCCGGGGAAGCCAATAGGATTCAGCAACCACCTGTACCTCCAGATGATCGAGCAATTTCCAAAAAGAGTGGGCCAAGAGGATTTGCCCCTGACTGCTCTGGGACCAGGCCAATGGACAACAAACCTTGCCTATTTCACACTAAAGCTCATTTCACAGTGGAAGCCACCTCACTTCAAGATAGTTGGTGAAA
This sequence comes from Eopsaltria australis, assembly GCA_034509425.1. Lineage (NCBI taxonomy): Eukaryota > Metazoa > Chordata > Aves > Passeriformes > Petroicidae > Eopsaltria > Eopsaltria australis. The sequence continues at coordinate 813,106 of JAVTVJ010000067.1, read as the reverse complement.
CGGGAGTGTGTGAACCTCAGCTGACTGCCTGGGTATTCCCCAATACCCCCTGCCTTTCTCCACAGACCCCAATACCTGGCTGTGAGAGATGCCCCAAGTCCTCAACAGGTTTCTTTTTCTGGGTATCCAAAGGAGAAAGAAATGCATTTGATGCCTGTGCAAACGTGGCCCTGACAACAGTTCTGCCTCCTGCAGTAGTGACTCTGGGGAGCAGAGAACCAGAGCCTGAGTCCATAGTTACCTGAACTTATTGTTCAGCATGGCTCAGGTGCTCCTGGGGCTTGATTTTACATCTGAGCAGTTTTCCTTCCAAACTTCCAAAGGAGTTTTCCTTGGCTCCGTGAAGTGCAACTCCTTCAGGTTGCCTATAATACAAGGCTAAATTGTGTACTGTCATTAGACTGAGGTGTTATGGGAGGAAGCACTAACTGGCATTTATGACCAGGAGGCAGCAGGAGCACCAGGCAACACTGCTGCCCTCAGTTGCATCCAACCTGACCAAGCCCAGAATCTCTGTTGGTGAGATGTGGAGGGACAGAGAAGTTAAGCAACCTCAGACTGGAAACCACAAGACTGGTGGAGTCCCAAAGGGCAAAGCAGTGAATGAAGATGGAGGCAGAGCACATCAGATACCACACAGCGCCTTCTGGACAACACTCATCTGAGCAGCAAATCTAGCAGAGCCCTCACCATGCACCTTCCACTCATGCAAATAAAACCTTATTGAGGAGTGTCATTTCTAGGAGCAGATCTACAGATGGAGATGTCTTTTAGCCTTCACGCCCCCATCCACGCATTCACACCCCTCCCCTGAGGTGGCACTGGCACTCACTCAATCACACACTGAGCCAGCTCAGGGAGTTCATCCAGTTGAAAACTAATCACCTGAAAATTTATTGCACAGGGTTTTGGTTGGATCAACTCCCTGAACCAGTTTACGATGGGATCGATGGTGAAGAAAAAGCAAAAGCCCTTAGGCTGCTGCTCAGCAGCCACTCCCAGCCCACTGAAAGCCCTGACCTCCCTTGGCCACTTGTCCTCACAACACAGAACACCCCGTTATGGTGGCCAGGATGTTTTTCTGTGACTGCAGGGCTGACTGGACTGAGGAGTAGATCTCAATGTAAGGTACCATCCTCCTTCCTAGTGGCTGATGCTCACAGCCCAGCTTCCAGGTGCTGGTCCTGGGGGGCATGGCTGCTTCAGCATGTATGGAGCAGTTGAGCTGACTGGCCATTGCTAACTAAATACACATTCCCAAATCCATCAGGTAGCACACTACGAGCTGCCTGCTCAACCAGCCAACACAACTTGCAAGAGCTGGAAAGCTGCCTTGCAAAAGAAAAACTCCCAAGCAGATGCCTCAATCCTGTGAAAGCTCAGGTGCCAATGCCAACAAGAAAGGGCACGCCAGCCCGCCCTGAGCACAGACCTACCTGAATGGTCTCTGCCACTGCAGGGCTGCCTGTTGCCACGGCAGGGACACCTGTACTGCCTCGTGCCACAAAGACTTGCTCAATCCTTCAGGACAAGGCTGTGCTTCAAACTCAGTGCTGGCATTTCGAGCCTCTCTAATCCAAACCACAGGAGTCAGTTTGCTTTCTTTATGCATATGCTCCTCCAGGCATTAAAACAAACTGAAATCAAACTGTTCCTATAGGCAATGGCTTGAAAAATTTCCCCTTCGTATGAAAGGTCTGTTTATATAATTTGTAAAATTGAACAAATCGAGTCTGGAAAAAACCCTTGCAGCGTCTGCTGTGCATTTTGACTGAACTTCTTGCTGGAAATGGAAGAAAAGATGCCTGCTCTTGACTAGTGATAAAATTGCAGGGCTGGGTATTTTTCTTTCTTGCACTTATACCCAGGTGATAAGCATCTAGGTAGCCTTCAAAGAAGAGTTTTGGGAGCTTTCATGCTTCAGGACACCAGTCCTCAAAGCAGTCGTAGTCGATAAAGACTGAGAGGATCCTGCATGAGCTGGCTTTTAACCAGGTGTAAGGCAGCCTGCTGCTCTTAACTAAGCAGAAGGTCTGATGAGGAGAGGGGTGAGGAAGTTATCTGTTTTACCCAGCTGTGGTTTTGGTGCAGGCTAATAACTCCCATGTATCATCCTGCCTTGGTATGAAAATTTTCCGACTGGTATTAAAAATGGTCCCAGTGCAGTTTGCAGCAGATTCTCCGGGCAGCTCATGCAAAGTGCTGGTTGTTAGCATGCTGCTTGTGTAATGAGGGTGCTTAAGACTGTAAGGGGTCTCTGGAAGGTCCCGAAGAGTGATTGCAGTTCAGGAGACTCACCCACCTGGCAACACACTGATTTATGGCCTGCTCAGTTAATAGCCCTGCTTAACACAGGAGTTTGTCGAGATTAAGTAATTGCCTGAAACAAAAAGTTTATTATCTTTAAGTCTCTGCTGATGAATGACTGGGTGTTGGAAGAATCATGTGAAAGATCATCTGTGATTCCCTCCCACTTTAGGGGAGAAAAAAAAAGGAAAAAATAATGAGGTTTTAAAAGACGAGCTCTTCCAAAAGGAGTTTGAAAGCTCACAATGTACACTCAAACCTGGCTCCAGTTACAGTGAAGGGGTTTCACACCTGGAGTGCCATCTAATAAATAGCTCAAGTAATAACTCTGTTCTGTGATGCATTTTTCCCCAAGTACTGCAAGTGTTTTGTAAACATTAATTAATACCACCCCTTGAGAGATAACTGATCCTGTCACACAATAATAAGATTGGGAATAAATCAAGATGCAAAGCCTGTTTAGTTTCCATACATTACATAGTGGCCTTCCCCATCCTACAAAAATCTGGAAGTTTTCCAATCCAGAAAAGACTGCAGATAACTGCAACCTTAAAAGATGCTGCATGCTAAATTTTGCTACAATTATTTCTTGCCTCCATTTCCAGATGCTTCAGCAAGGTTAATCAGCTTGATTAAGGTCACACACACTTACACTGCCTCATGAAAAACTCAGATCCAAAGTGCACCAGAACACAGGACTTTGGGACTTGCCCAGTTCCACCCCCACCCTGAGATGAGCTGCCTGTGTGCTGAGCGTCCCTCGCAGTGGGGCTCGTGCTGGGAGATCACACGATCCAAACCTCTCCTCCTTCATCCCCCGTTTCCTTTCCACCCACGAATTCTCTCAGTTGGCACATGAGCACGAGAGTTTGGACACGAGGGAAACAGGACTAACAAGAAACCCTCATCTCCACTGCAGCCTCTTAGTAACGTTCCCACAGCCCCAGATGTCAGACACACTGTCCCTCCTCACATCACTTCGAGGCCTTCCTGCAATAAAATGGGAATTGGCTCCAGCTTTTCCTAGCACTTCTCATATTACCTTTTAATCCAAATACATATGGTTCAGGGAACACTGAGAGACTTGCATGAAAGGATGTGCACCAAGAGAATGCAAACCCTGGAAAAAAAGGGATTAGATCTGCAAGACTCCCTTGGCCCCAAACATGTGCCCCCCAATTCCCCAGCATATTAATCAAGAGTCTGATGAGATTCCTTTTGAAATCCCCCAAAAGATTTCTGTAGACTTCAGTGGCTTTTGGATCAGGCTACAAACTCAGAATAAATCATAAACTGGCTACATCTGCCAAGTTTATTTCTTTCTTTTCCAGGTTTCAGAACAAATCCATTTTACTGCTGGGAAAAAGCAGAATGAAATAACTGACAAGAGTTCAAATATCCTGTATCACTCCTCATATTAATTCAGCCAGTCAATCTATCCCATAACTTTGGGAAGTGAAGCAGATTACTTTGGCCAGATCAAACCACAAAACTGTGCTGCTTCATTTATGTGCAGTTTATTAAAGGCAACCTGCGCAAACCCCTTTCTCTTGGGTTAGAAGTGACAATGCGGGGGACTGAAGTTAAGCAGATTCTTAAGCTAAGCTACAGTTAACTAAAATACATTTGCACTGAAAAAACCTAATGATCACCACAACCTCCTCAGCCCACAATTAATTTTGGAGAGTCTCTCTTATTAAAAACTATCTAATTTTAAAGGATACACAAAAAAACAGACACTTCAAAATGTGACCCAGGTCTCTAGAACCTCATTTTTCCATAAATTTGGATGGTTTTATTAATTTGTGGTTAATGTATTGCCCTTTTCTTAGGTTTTTTTTTACTCTATTTATCACTGATAGCAAATTCCCCATGCATAAAAGACCTCATTACACTTCCAAGTTGGGTGATTCTGTGGCATGTCCCTCTATCAGCAAGCAGAAAACAGAGTTGTTTCCCCATTTTCAATTCAGAGCCCAGCTGATGTGTGCTGATAACTTCAAGATACCTTGAGAGATCTGCAAGATGAGGAACTTCCTATGGCTAACAGCCTCAGATATCATTTAGGGTTTAATTTATTCATTCATCATCTGCTGAAAGCAACACTAGCACTGGCTTTGAGTTGAAAAGCCACTGCACAATGGATATATCATCATAGTGGACTTTTCTCTCATTTTCAATGCCTTCAGGAAAAACAGCCAGACATCCTGACAGGAGAAGTTTGGGGAAGACCCTTGGATTTGCTTTGACCCACTGCTTGGAGCCGCTTGTGCCATTTCAGGCTGGGATCTACACAATCACTTGTGAACTGGGCCCACAAACTAGGGCAACAGCAGAAATGGATATGTTAAGTTCTTCAGAAAGGCAGTAGTGGCAGATCAAAACATCTGTGAATACTGTGTTTTACTGACAACACACTTCTAACTTTGAAACAGGTTCTGCTATCAGGCTATTAGTACAAGCACTTTACTTTGAAGTATGTACTGTAATTCTTGCAATTTTACTCCCAGCTCTGGTATTCATTTGGCTCAAGTTACTTCTATAATTTATCTTCCCACTGGAAAAATTCAGCCTGCAATACACACATCCAGAGTGGTACGGGTATATGCACCCTCTTTCTGTGCCCCTCTTTTATCCTGTATGATATTTTCAATAAGAAACTTTAAAGGAAAAAAAAAAGAAAAAAAAAAAAGAGAAGGTTTTCAATCCCAGTGATTCTAGCTCTCAGTTTTTCCCATGAGAAAATCACTTAGCACTTCTCTGACTTGAGGTGACTCATTGCTGTTCCCCTGCTGAGGCTCCGTGCTCCCCTCGCGGTGTTTAACCCAGGCACGTAACTCGCCCGGTGTGGTGGGTGTGTTGGCATTTGCTAATAGGCTTCCTGGGCTGTCACCTGCATGTGATGGCTGAGGCAAAGGCTTACGTGATGATTTCTGTTTACAGAGCAGTTATGATAAGCTGACATTTGCCTCTAGCTGTTGCGTTTGATAACTCAAATATGGCCTACATGAGCGCTCCTGTGAGCTGGCGACACTCTTGCTGAGAGTCATCTTAGAGGAACTTTTCCACTTATTCTTCTGAAAATGGTAAGTGATTTTCTAATACATGTGAATGAGGCTGCATTGACAGCTGAGGAAGCTGCAGTGCCTTAATCTCTACACTCATGTCCTCACATGTCACATCACTTCTGTCACCTCGCTGGCTGCGGTCGGTGCTCTCACGAAGGCTCAGGTTCCCAGCTCCCAATATGAAGAATATTTCCTTCACCCAGCCCCACAAGTACAGGTATCAGTATGAATATGTCTCTCGGATGGGGTGCCTGCTGCCTGGGAACATCTTGAGCTGCAAAGCTGCAGCAGCAGATGCCTTTGAACACTTAAATGAGCATTCTCCCAGCACCAACCCCAATTTCACAACTCTTCACTTGCAAACAAACAGCCTGTGTGTGCTCAAAAGGAGAAGGGATCTGGGTCAGGGACCGGGGAGATAAACCACACTGCAAGAAGAGTGCCTGTGTTCCTCAGGGAACAACAGTGCCAGGTAGGCACCAGCACCTTGAAACATCACTGGGGCTGCTGAGGAAGAGGAAGGAAAGAAAGCACCAAGGCAGACTTGTGTTGGCATCACTTGGGGTGTCAAAGCCACAACCGGTAGAGGTCATGGCAGACCTAACCACACTGGTGAGTTCACAGCACCCTATTACATTTCTCCAGGAATCAGGTAGTATTTATCCTGACATGTTCACTGAGTAAAGAAAAAGAAGAGGTGCAAGAAATAGAGCAGGGAAAGCTGTGAAGGAAATGTGAAGGAAAGGGACGATGGGCTATTGAAGCCACCTTTCTAAACTGCTAATCAAATGCCAATGGCCACAAATCACTGTGGCTATGTTTAATTATTCACACTCACCCCTATGAGATTTTCAGTTACTTGGCTGGTCAGCAAATGTGTTTGTGGGCACAGTAATTTTTCAAATTACTGGCTTTTCTCCATTTCTCAGGATGCATTCTTCTCTGATCTTCTCTTGACTTTATCTCATCTAGTATCAAGGCAAGCCACATCCACAACCCAAAAGAGTCGCCAAACACAGCTTTGACAGTACATACAAGTGCTAATTAGTATTATTAAACTGTTGCAACCACAGCTTCCAGCCAAGAAGGGACTTCTAGAGTATAATCCAAATCACAGGTACTCCTGTCACCTCCACTGGCAAATGCCATGCGGTTGACATACAACTGGGAAATGGAGGCAAACTGGTTTATACATTTTCCTGTGACTCAAATGACTGTGTGATCACATGAAAGAAATCTCTTAGCAGCTGGGCAAATAAGGGAAGTTAATTGTTGTTCACCTTCAGCTACATGGTATGTTGCTTTTTTTATCAATATCTGGTCCTAAGAAACCCTTAATTTGCTATTTGTAAGTCAAGCTTTGCTACACTTCCTTATGTCCTGTAATACCATAGTTTGCAAACAGTTCCACAGACTTAAGGAAGTTCCAGCTGTGACTGGATGGCAGATTCAGGCTTTGGAAAAAAGCTCCCAATTCAAGAAAGTGATGGTGCATATCCTTATATCCATTACAGTAAAGCTATCCCTCTTTTCACATCCTGAACTTTGAAGTGACACAACACGCTGCAGCCATGCAGAGGTGATGAGAGAGGCAGGGCCAGGTCTCCATCCACCCTTATCAGGCACTCTGCTGTGCTCCAGCCTCCCACCCTGGGTCAAGAGGAAAAGACAATTCTGCTGCCCGAACTGGGACACTCTACATTAAAACATCATAGCTGGGAGCATATTTGAGCTGTCAAGGAGGCAAAAGAGCAAAGAGATGATCTGCCTTGAGAAACATCAAGACTGATCCCTCCCCATGCTAAGTAAACTTCTGTGACTCTGGCTCCCAGTGGAAACAAAATGACCATTTTTATCACCTCACCTCATCCTGGGTCTATAGAGAAATGAAAGGCAAATGCAGAGCCTGCTAATATCTTCAGCCACATTTACTGAAACCTTTTGACACCAAGGCTATTTTTATTACCTAAGTGCACTATGCCTGTATCAGAATGCAAGTTTTATTGCTTACAGTTCAGCCTTGCAAAAAGCCTTTTCCAATAACTGTCTGTGGCAAAGATACGCCTTAATGACACGGGGAGAGGCTCCAGTACCTCCTAGCACAGCCTGGCACTAAGAGCAGCATCAGACATCCCACACATCGCTACCCTCCCGCAGCCTTCACTCCCCTGCAGAGCTCTCCGTGCGCCAGGGCTGCACCCAAAAACACCTGCCTTGGCCAAGCAGCTGGACACGTCAGAAGTGTATGCACCAAACAGGAATGAAACACAGCTCTCTACAAGTTTTGTTTGGCTTTTCAAAACAGCACAATAAGCAGATTTTACTACTTAGAAGTGGATGGTACATTCTGTCTCCTCCTCCTCTCAACCTCCTGACCAGAAGCTGCAATACTCAGCAGTGCCCAAGGACCTCTACACAGCTCCACCAGGTCAGACAAGGCTCATAGTGTCCCACATCCAGCAGCGAGATGGAAGAGGGCCAGAAGATGCCTACCACCATATTTTAGAGTCCTCCCCCAGGCAATTTCCCATCTCAGGTCCTGAGCCAGAGATGTGCCTTCATATTTAATGACTTTTCAGAGGTATCCCTTCCGAGCTGTGCCTCAGTTTCTCCAGCAGCAGAACAGGAAAAAAAAGGCTGCCTTAGTTTTGTAAGAATCTCTTAACAACAATACCACTGCCTGCAAATGGCTTTTAAAAAAGATTGGACAGAAATCTGTGCATATGTGTGCAAACCCCTTAATTTTTAGGTTTTCTTTCAATTACATGGCATTCCCTACCTGTCTATTTTCCTGGAACTGCTGACTCTTTCAAATAGTAAAATGTATCCCAAGCAAATAAAAGTAGTTTAGAGTGATACAATCTTGGTGTCTTACACCCTCAGAGCATCACATGCAACACCTATATTGAGAAACCAGGAACTCGAACAGATGCAGTCAGACTGCCTGCGGTGGGAGTTCAGAGACAAATAATTCAACCTTTCATCACTCTCTAATCCCAGGAAGATATCAAGGTTAAACTACTGAGAAAAATATAGCGAGTGTTAAGCAACACAGATCTCTCTCTCAAAAGGCATAATTAGCCAAGTATCCATGGTCACCCAGCTCAAGAATGTGAACCTACAGTAATTTCTCCTTTCCCAAGATGCACAACACCACCATGTAGGTGCATTCGCTGTCTGCAGCCACGGCGTGGGTTCGGTGTCAGCCACTCACTCTATAATTGGCTCTTTATTGTGAGTTACCACGAAAGGCTCCAGGCAGTCCCCACAGACCTTGCCTTGATCTGGGTTAAGATACTTTGACCCGTGATCCTTTATAATAAATGATATCCCCCTGTTGAAGAATGATGCCTTCAACAATATAGGCCTGCCCTCAGGAAATGGGAAAGGAATTTTCCTATAAAGGCAGATTAACGAAATTCCACGCAAATTTCATGCGTTTTGAATAATCATCTGAACCGTGACGAACCAGCTTCCCCTTGCAGGGATCCTGCTCCAAATCTTTGTAGCTCGAGGACAAATTTAGCTGTCTCTTTCTTGGCTGCAAAGCGTGCTGTTTTTCTTGGACTTGGCATGTCAGGCTGAGAGTGATGCTCAGGGCAGCTCGTCCCCCAGGCATGGCTGCCAGCAGACAGAAAACACCACCCAAGCACCTGTGTACTCATGTGCAAGAATGGCTGTAGTTAGAAGTTTATACACAGCCCAATATTCCCTATTGAGCTGAGATAAGCTCCAGTGCAGGGATCAAAGAGGATTTCTTCTTATGCTGATACCCCCTCCTTCTTGGCCCAGCTGGTAACAGAAGCAGGGAAACCTTCCCTCCTGGTACTTTCTTCCTCTGTTTTTGACAGCTCATGAAATTCTGGGTTTGGGACAGGGCTGTGCTCAGCAGCTGCACAACCTGTATTGATAGCACCTGGCTGGGACAAAACCATGTATCAGTTGTTCTCTCCCAGGCACCTTCCTCTGGGGCAGCTCTGAATGTCCTTCTCTCAATATTTTCCTTTTGCTTCATTTCTGGCCTCTCTACTCTCTCCCTTAACAAAATGACAATAGGTGTCCCACTTTTCCATCTCTGGGCACCTCTTCAGCTCCTTCCTCTGGGGTTTTTCCAGGTCCTTCCTCAGGGGTTTTCCCAGCTCTGAGGATATCAGCATCTATCAGGTCCCCTATCAAACCCCTTTTCGATCTCCTAGGGACTTCACCACTGCTTGAAGACACATCTCCACCACCCTCAGGTACCCCAAAGCATTCCCCCTACCAGATGTGTACCATTCCTCCTAATACCTTCTCCCTGATGGTAAAGGTTCTGTCTGCCTCAGCACTTTTGAGGCTCACTCCCTGCATTTTGATTCTTGAGCCAAAGTCTTCACCAAGGCATGGCATTCTGACATCTTCCTGCTCACCAGGGTCAAACCAAGAAGCAGCAAAGGAACATCATCTACTTTTAAATTTTAGTTTCCCAAAGAAAATAGTTTGTTTTAAGGGACATGGTTGTGTTAGTCAGACACAAGCATTTTTTCCTAGTGTGTTGTGATGGAATCCCATGGGACAATAAGAGTTTTAAAGCATTAAAATTTTTTAAAAATACGTAATACAAATTATAACAACTTTCACTGTTATTCCACCAGTTTATATCAAAATATTTTCCTGATACTCATGGAAATATCAGATGAGAAAACTCTCAGTTTACAAGAAGAGTCTTAGGAGTCTTTCACATGCAGCAATATTAATGAGACTGCAGCCACAAGGAGCGAAAGCACAGGAGAACAGAGTTTGTAGTGTATATGTCAGTCCTCATGTGTGCTTTCAGAGGAGGAAGCAAACAAAATGTTTTACCAAGCTCCTGAAATGGTATGATGTTAGGATAAACTCCTGCACAGCTTTACTTACTGGAACATAAAAAAATGCAGGCAACTATCAGTTGTCATTACTACAGCTAAACTAGATGATATTCAAAAGCAATGCTACTTTCCTAGCAATCACCACCACAGCAAAAGACAGAGGGACAGTTGCTCTGAAAAGGATGGCACTTCCTTGATTCAAGTATATCATTTATGAAATTGAGACCTACTTTTAAATGTAAAAGTTTGGGAAAAGCGTTAACAGCAAAGCAGACAACAGCACACTAACAGCCTGACATAAAGTCTATTGAAATCAATGGGAGTCTTTCCACCAACTTCATTGGGGTTTGGATCAAATCCTCCAGGAGAATGAGCTATTCTGCAATATCTATTATTACACACTGTTTTGTCCTGGTAATTAGATGCCGGGAGAGCGCAGTGCGATTGTTTAAGGCACTGATCACTCACCCATGGAGACCCGTGCTCAGAGCCTGGGTGGGTTGAACTCACAGGGGCTGCAGATTCCCACTGGCGCCTGTCTGCATTCCCAGCCCCACTGCTGCTCCCAGGTAGACAGGACAGCAAAAGGCCAGAGAAAGCGAAGGTCAGGGCTGAGCTTGCAGGGATATGGCGAGCCCCTGCCCAAAAATACCTGGTTCCTGCCCTTGCTCCAACTCCTCAGTTTTCCCCATGCACTGTCACGCATGCATAATATTTTCAAAGAAGTGGACAGCCAGCAGGTCTGAGGGGTGCACAAAGCAGCTCTGTACAGCCCCAGGCATTTCGCACAGTGCACTGAGCATCACCAGCATTACTGACTATGCAGGGAACACGGCTCTGTGTTTGCATCTTGTTTCTAAGGTAAAACATACTGCTCCTTGGAGGATAGGTCTGAGGGAGGGACTGCAAGTCCCCTGCAACCAAAATACAAACAGAAGGGATAAACCATGCAGAAAGGAGTCCCACCACAAAGCTATACATTTGGCTCACTATGAACACAGGACTCCATGCCATTAGCAGCCGACAGAGAAGACAGTACATCCTGAATTCTCAGAGGAGACAGCATCCCAGAGCTGTGCCTCTGTGATGAGGCTCAGTGCAGAGAGTGAGAAAACCTATGCACATCAGTTAAAAAAAAACCACCAGGCAACTAAGAAGTTCAGCAGGCTGGGATGAAGACAGCACTACAGGTTGCTAGTTCACAGTCTCTTCCCATGGAAGACCTGCAAGCCACCAAGTAACACAGAGAGGACGCAGGCGACAATGATCAAAGGCATTCCCTTGCACAGTTCAAAGCCTATCTGTGGCACGCTCGCTGTAGGACGGTGCTTGCACTAAAAGGATGTATCATTTCAGAAAATGACTACAAATCCACAGAAGAAAAATATCGTGATGCCACCTGCAAATCAGCTGGTCCTTGAACTGCAACGTTTGTGAGGCTGTGAGAACACCACTGGGAAGCTGCTTCCACACCTGCACTGCAACTGAGCACTCCCACCTCTCTGAAGCTGGAGACAGACGTAGACAGACCTTGACCTCAACCTAAGCTGCTGCTGCTGCTGCTCCTGAGCTGAGTTTCATGGATACCCCTCCCTGCCACAGCCTGGCAGCATGTGGAAGCAGGGGGGAGGCTGGGAAGTGACCAGCCTGGCATTAACGGCAATGCCTGCTTGAGTCACGTTTTGCTTACCCTCAATGTCTTTTGTGCAGCTAAACATATGAACTAATCTACAGCTGCCCATATTTCCATCAGTGGGGGAAAAGAACAGGTAAGGAATATTTTTCAGATGTCTGCAGCAACTGGGGGTCCTTCCCTTTTGCTATTTTGTGTGTTGAAGGGTGGCCTCTTGCAATCCCCAGCTTCCTGCCTCAAACCAAATTTTGGTCTGGCTCTTCTGCACCAGCAAGAGGCTACACTTCAATCCCTGAAACTTTGGCAGAGCTGATGGCCTCAGATGTGGCACTAGCTCAGACGCAGAGCAGTTACCATGCACCACGCTCCAGTCAGGACGCCTGGCTATCTCTCTGCCACACTGATCCTCAAAAGCTCAGGATACAAACTCTTGCCTTTGCCACTCCCCATCTCAGATGTCACAGGATTTACAAAGACATGGTAGAAGCAGTCTACAAGAATAAAGGAACTGAATTAACTGAATGTGTTTGGATGAGCTCTGATCATGTTAGTTTGAAAATCTCCCCACTTGCAGCAGACTAGGATGGATCCAGTGGGGGGAACACGGGGCCTGGTGTGGAGCAGTGCTGTGGAAGAAGTGAGCCCCGTGCAGCTGAAAATGAGGCCTCCCTCCCTCCCTGTGCCGCTCCGACATCTTAGAGATCTGCAAAAGCTATTTGCAGTGAGAGGCTTTCTTGTAAAGCAGAAATGAATCCCAGCTGTCTGGACAGGCTCAGAGCGCAGCCTCTCTCCTCGGATGGGCTGTGGTCCCTGGGGAAGCTGGCAGGGCTGGCAGGCTGTGCCTTGTCTCTCCATCCCAGGGAGACACAGGAAGTGGCGTGGTGAAAGGGCGTCAGTGTTTTCCTCCTGAGGTGTCTCTTGGTAAGCAAACTAACTCCTTTTTCCCCTCAGAGGAAACAGCTTTTTCTCATCCCTCATCTATTTTTTTAAATACATCTCTTTTTAACCTTGAAAACAATTCCCGTTTTTATGTTACCCAGGAATAAAGTCTGAGTCTTCCTCACTGCCCCAGAGACCTGCTTTGGATGCACTCATCCATTGCTCCCCTTCAAGCACAAGCACATTCCTGCCCCGACACCGGATTCTGGCAGGGTCTGCCTCTGGGTTCCTCTGCCCATCTCTTTTTTTTTAAATTTACCTTGGAAATAATATTTCCTGGCAACATATTAATGGCCTTTTCAAGGCGCAAAAGAAAATCCAAACAGCAGCACAGACCAGAAGCCAAGTGCCTGAGCAGGGAGAGTGGTACCTGCTTTGTACCTAAATATTTATAATTTGCTAATACTGTCATTAATATTTAGTTTTATTTTACTTATGTGTTTTATCTGTTTAAATAGTTACTTGGCCCTCCACACAATAAAACATCAGGGACTTTGGCCAATGTTTCACTCTTCTCACACTGACACAACAGACCTGACTTTGATTTGTAGATTTTTTTCACTGCATATGAACAAATGCAAAAAGACAAAAACACAAAAGACAGCACTGTTTGCTCTCGCTGCACCTCAAGACTTTCACAATTACAGTATGGAGGGATGCCAGGCTTTCCCAGCTTCCCAAAGGGGCAGAGCAAGGCCCATCCATGCCAGGGACAGCATCCCAGACTCAGCAGCTCTGGGCACTGGGTGACACAGCCACAGAAGTACATTGCAGTGAGTGTGCAAGGGCAATGCTCAGGTGCTGGCTTTAAGCATTTGTCTGCTGGGAGTTTTAACCTCCAAAATTATTTGCAAAGGTAAAAGGTGACGTGCAACCCTCTAAGATCCACTTTGAGTGAGAGTTGAATCCTGATGCACCTGAAGGTTTTTGCACAGGAAGGAACCAGAGCAGGACTGAGGCAGGTCTGAATGGTTGGCTGGAATCAGCAGCCACAAGCCAACCTGAGCGTGTGTTGCTCTGGGGAGAGCATGGCCGTGTGTAGTTTGGAACTGCTATGATTGGTCTGGTGCAGCTGCTGGCCGGGCTGGTGGCCCTGGGGGAGGCTGGAGGCCAGCAGTGAGTGCCCAGCCATGGCAGCAGCCTGCCAGCCCCAGAGGAGATGCAGGGCTTGCTGCCACTTCCATCCCTTCACAGCAGAGACCTCAACAACTCGTCTCACTTGTGTCCTCAAACCATGGTGAACCTGAGGTATCAGGAATGCTAATCGCTGCTCAGCTGAACATTTCCCCGTAATAACCTTTAATGACTCTGTAATTACTCTTTAAACCATTGACTTTGCAATCATTTTTTAATTCCCCTTTGCCACATCTCTCCCTGTGCTACCAAGCTGGAAGGCTGAACTGTAAGTGAATATTAGCCCGCTAAGGCGAGGGTTGTACCACTGCAGCCGTGCTTAATGCAAGGGCTTTGAAAGAGTTTGGAGGGCAGGGGGAGGGGAGGGAGGAAACAAAAAGCACAGCAAGATTTTCCCCAAATTGGTTTCCCTCAAAACAAAGCCCCACCACTTTGCTAAGCTGCTTTAGGGAACGTTTGGAAAAAGCAGGGATTCCTTAGCGACTTGCTCCGCTAACTCTGCAAATAGACTCCTGTGCTGTGAGCACTGATTTTCAGCTGAAACAAATACTAGAAACGACACAGTGATAATTCAGGGGGAAGGCAAGTCCCTCACTGAATGAACTCAACTGAATCTACCCCATTGGAAACCAGTATTTTGGCGGAGGGGGGATGCAGAAGCAGTAAAAGAAACTTGAGTGTCCAAGACTCAGCGTGAAGCCAGCACAAAGCAGGCAGGAACGGGCAATTTCTTTTCAAGCCTTCGCCTCTAGGAACAATGGCCCTATTGCAACCACCCTTTGCTTTTCTTCCCGTGATTAACATGCAGCCCATGTGGGAAGAATGGGAATTTATTCTGCAGTTGAGATTCCAGAGGTGCTATCGGGTCAGGTGGCTAATCGTTAAATCAAACTGCTGTCATCTTCATTCAGGTCCTGTCACCCGGGGCCACATTATTACTTGGGTTTATGCAAAATAAACAGCTTTGCTAAACATTCCTCTAAAAGAGGGTCAAATAAAGAAGGGAAGGAGGAGATACACCACCAACATCCAGTAAATCCCACATTCCCTCCTACCCCTGCTCCAGCTCTGTCCTGATTAGATGGGGATGGGGGAAGGAAGGTTTTCAAGTTTTTAAGCTTTTGTTTTTACCAGCATGCCATTTTTCTCTTTTCTAATTCCACTCAAGGCTCCTTAGTGAGTACTGTTAACTTATTCTTGTCTGGGTCTGGCTAATTCAGTTTCTTTCTTGAACTACATAGACTTACAATTCTGTATTTTCTATAGGTGAACTCAGCCATAAGAAATCTCTTATAACTCCTCCATAAAAGACAATCTCTCAGAGGTTTCCTTCAAGACACATATAGAGATGCTTAATGCAAGGCACTCAGAAGGAATGTTAATTGCAGTACTGCACACACACGTTTTTGGATCAACGGATTATTTGGAAATCCTGGGCTTGCTGCTGTAACAGGTATCTGGGAAGAGAAGGTCTGCTGAAGTGTTTCCAGTTAGTAATGGGCCAAGGCCTTGTGAGGGAGCAAATGTACTGACTAGCATAGTGCGTCAGAGGGAAAACAGCGTGGGATTTTGCAGCAAGAAGAGAAACAGCATCTCCAGCCTCTCTTGCATCACTCTCCTTCCAGCTTGGCTTCAGAATCCGTTTTCAAGGACAACAAATGCATGGATCCAAATACTGGCTCATCCCAGTTCCTCCCACCACAGAGCACCACAGTCAAGGACAATTCACACAGACTGTCCCAGCATCGTGCTCATGAGATACAAAGTTCTGGCCAATCTGCACAGCAGCCTGATGTCCCAAAAACAGCCAGACAGAATGTAAGACTGTGAATGCCAAAGAGCAGAAATATTGTCCTAGATAAAGGAGCAGAATGATACCCATTCTGCTGTTCCAGTTCCTTCAGACCAGCAGCAGTAAAAAAGTCAAACGAACAACAAAAAAAACTCCCAAAAACCAACCAACCAAACAAGCAGAAAAAAAAGCCCAAACAAAAAACCAAAACCAAAACCCACACATGAAAAAAAAAAAGAAAAAAAGGGAAAAAAAAACCCCACCCCAAAACACACAAAAAATCCCAACCAAAAATCCCACCCTCATGATTAACATTCATCTGCCTTGAAAGAAACTTTTAAAATATGTTTTTGTTCTCTGTGGCTTGTTGATCCCCGGCAAAAAGTCAAAACGGGGATTAAAACTGAAGGGCTGTAGCCAGGAGACTGTCACTTCTAGTTTCTCTTCCCTCAAGGATTAAAAAGTTACTTTTAATTAATGTTGTTTCAAGATGTCAAGCCTGGCGCGGCTGCCCCCAGCGCTGTTTCCAAAGGCTGGTGAGCAAGGCGAGCGTGCTTCAGGCTCTTCCCACACTTCTCACAATCTGCCTTTTGTGGCACATGCTCCCCCAAGCTGGCACACATCAGCTGTCCTGGGGTGGGATGTGCCCGTGCAGCCGAGGCAGGGTACCCATGTGATGGGCTTGGGTGGGTAAGGGCAGGTAAACCTCAGCTTTGAAATACACTCACACAGCCCGAGACGCTCGTGTGCAGGACGAGCTCCGGCATCTTTTACAAAAATATTTTCCCTGCCTGAGCTCCCCGGGGGAGGTATTGATCCTTCCCAAGCGCCAAAAGCCTGTTTCATGTATGAAGAAATCCCCTCCTAGCCCAAACATCAAAACATCTAAGCGTGAGTCCAGCTTTACAGAATTATGCCGGGTTATTCCTGGACTGTACACAAATTGGATGCTAAACACACACCAGGGCGTATGACTAACACATGTCGCTTCCTTCCTGCATGCTCTGGCAGCAAGTTCAATTGAAACAGGACTGTCTGAAAAATCCTGCCCCAAAAGGTCAGACACAGAGTGTCTCGGTTCTTCTGGTGTTTCACAGAGAATCTGGTATGAGGGAAAATTACGGCAAGCAAAAACTGGAGCACAAATGTGACCACAGCCCTGACCTCTGATTGAAAATGCCTTATTGCTAGCTCAACCACAGGCAGACAGACATGATTTAATCCAACTTTTCTGCTCCCCTTGCTGCACGGAGCTCACTCGCACTTTTGCTGCTCCTCGGGGGTATAAAACATTTTTTATCCACCCACGGTAGCCAAGGTACATACGCCACAACCACCAACTATGAATTTATTCAAGGTGTGCTTAGAAATTGGCAGGGCTAATAAAACGCGAAACAGTTTAAGATGCCCTGGAACATTTTTACATCACATGCCCAAGGAATCATATATCTGTTGAGGCATTTGGAGAAGGAGATGGTGCCAAAAGTGCTGGGGAGCTCTCTAAACAAAGACCCCACACCCCAGAAGGATGGGAAGACCCAAATATTGAACTGCACTTTCCACTACCAAGTGAAAACTCAGTGTGTGGTGGATGGAGAGGTCCCACTGCCCACAGCCATGGCAGGTGCTGGGAATTCTGCCCTGTCACAGCTGGGCCAGCATCTCCCTGGCATGTGGGGCCACAGGGCTTTAAGGGGAAGGTGAACATCTGGTGCATCTGGGCCCAGACTGCCTTCATTGCTCCTGTACATGACATGAGGAGCACCACTAGTGTGTCACAGATAAAAACATGAATAATCTGGTCACCTTTCACCTCTGCATCACCTCCCCAGCACAGGGATTGACAGTGAGAGCTATTGGAGCAACCAATCCCCCATCCTTTGCCAGGGGGAAGCAAGAGTTGAATCTCACCAAGTGGTCAGAACAGGCAGGAATTAAAGCCAGACAGTGAGTGGAAACGCTGAAAAGCACCAACATGAGATTCTGGTGGCCCAAGAACAGGAGATTTGAGTGCTCTGTGAGTAAAGGCAAGTACAAAGCGTTTGCCATTAAAAACTTCCACAAAATTACATTTTTGCTCTATTTTGCAGGGATTGTAGATCACAGAAAATAAGCCATAAAACTTGTCTCCCATATAAGCCCATCCATTTGCAAGCAACTGACAATAAGCAGTCAGAAAGCAAATAACTACAATTAAAGCAAGCAAGCAAACCTTCATTGCTCTGAGACAGGTGGCCCAAGAGAACTTACCTCTGTGCATAGTATGGAAAGAAATGTTTATCAGCTTGAGACCATCTCCACTGAACAGGAGGATTGGAACCATGTGACCACTGTTTTTAAAAAGAGAAAAGGGGAGAGGGGGAGGGAAACTGGAGAGAGAGAGAGAGCACGATAGTGATCCCATTCATCTATAGATTGTTGAGGGTCGACATAATGAGTCTTGCAAACTGGACCAAGCAGCTCGGCAAGGCATTATTGCTAGTAAATAAATCACTTAGCAGGAGAAGAAAATGCATGTATAAATCTTCCGTGCTGGTAGCAGACATGTTTCACTAGCAACTACCTCCTGAATAACATGCCAAGAAAGCCAATAGAGAGAGTTTGTGAATGCATGTCCAAAGCTTCTTAGCAAACTGTCATATTGATCTAGCACAGCCTAAGGAAGCCTAAGAAGACTCAAGGAGTTTGGGCAAATGCTTGTATTAGTGTTCCTTTCCTCTTAAGAGTTTGCTGAGACGGCACTTCAGTGTTTCCCAAGTAGTGCACCTCCGACCCTGGCAATCCATCAAGTGAATGCAAATTGCGGACCAGACAAAACCAGGCAAACAGCAATGCTGCTTAATAATAATGTACTCCCAAAGAGAAGGACTTCCTCTACAATGATTGCTGTGTACACATTTAAACTAAACACCCAAACTTCTTATTAGCCTCATCATGATTTGTGTTTTTGTTCCCTTTGAAATGCTCCAAAGTAAATGGTACAAGTTTACTCAAGGCTAACCTCAAACAGTAGGCTTTCTGAACTGTGCAAACGAACAAAAGTTGGGCTATATATAGATGGCCCACATTTATTATAAGGCCCTTTTGAAAACCAACACCCAGCAAAGTAGAGCTAAGGAGCAAGCTTGAAAAGAAAATAATCTCAGCAATCACCGCTCTCTTCGCATTTGGCCTGACCAGCCTTAAATTGGTGGGGATTGTCCAGGACAATGCCCTGGGGCAGCTTCCCTAAAGTCCATCTCCAGCTATGTAATTAGCAGAAGTCAGCTCAAGTCAGAAGAGCAGTTTTTCTTCTATCTGCACAAGGTGTTCCTGCTGCCAATACCATTTCTCAGAGCCTTTATCACTCAGGGGAAGAAAAAAATAAAGAAAAAAAAAGGAGATCCAGAGTGCTTATTTATTCACTGCATGTTAAACACTGAAAGTGGTCCCAGGAGCACGGGGTAGCCCAAAATATCACAGATCTAGGGCTGACCTTCTGCCAAAGCACTTTTGATGCAGCTCTTAAGAAATGTGGTTATCACAGTGTTTGTTTTAAACTCCTGTTAATGAATCGGGCAGACATACACTGAGAAACTCACTAAATTATATTTAACCTTGTTAATTTAACTCAAGAATTAATGACTTTATTCTAATGAGCTTTTCATTTGTCGCTTTTCACTTGTATTTGCTAAGTCCATTCTATGCAATGGAAGTTTTCCTATCTGTTGTAATAGGAACATTCCCAAAGTATCTAAGAGCTTAGGTTTGGCTTGACTTGGACCATTGCTACTACATTTTTTAGCTTAGAAAAGAAAAACACTGCCACACACATGCTCAGATTTGTCATGGGTTCACAGGATATGTGAACACACAGAAGGAGAAAAGAGCGTGTGCTGGCTGACCAGACTGGCTGTGGTGCCCCTTGTTGGAAGGGATCAAAATCACTTTTCCATGGAGTCAGGCCAAACCCATTTATGAGTCACTGCCTTCAAAGACCCATTGTGAAAATGTGTGCAGAAGTCCTCTAAGGCCACTGAGACTGGAGCTGCAATAGCAAGCTGCCTCTTGTAAAAAACCCACACATACTCTCAAAATGCACTAAAAATCAATCAGTAGATCAGCTAATAAGCACACAGAGTCAGGTTTCACTGCCCATATTCTCAGCCATTTGGAGCTTATTCTGGAGCACTCTGGAAATCTTCAGTGGTGAGCACTGATACTACAGTGAAGTACCTGTAAAGTGCTGCCTGCTGGCACTTACACAGAGGAAGACCCAAAAATAGTGACTCCAATGCAGAGCAAGACTGCCAGGCTGCAGACACAGAACTGTCACTGTGGTGTCACCCAAAGGCAGGGTGATGTATCCACTGAAGCCTCTGTTTAAGCATAGTCTAGGTATGATTGCTCCATCCTGAGCATTCGGCCATACAAACTCACTGTAACCATCACTGGAGCCAGACATCATAACAGCACTGCAGGAGCAATGCCAGAGCTGAGAAAAAACCAGAAATTTGGCCTCGTAAGACGATTAGAACTGATTCCCAAACAGCTGGGCCAAAAGCATCAGAGCTGATTATGAAATAACAGGGCTTTGCCCAAGTAGATCCTGATGGTGGGTTTCAATGTAATTTCTGCTCATCTTTCCATTATGAAATGGAATCAGCAACCCAATGGTTACTTTGGGAAATAAACAATATGCTGGAATAATCTATGACCAAAATGGCCATCATCCCTCAAGCACACAACAAAGCAGAGGAAAGAGGAGAACAGCAATGGCTTTGCAATTGGCTCTTACTTCAGTCAACTCCAGAGATAGGGAGCTTCCCTGGGATGCGGCCACCAGTCTGGGCTACTCCAGAAAACTCCTCAGTACATGAGCTGGACCTGTGCTAGTGAGCAAGTTATTATGTTTTTAGTTGGGATGGGCCAACATTCTTCTGGCCTTGACTTAAAGGGTGTAAATGTGTTTACATCCTTTGCTACTGCTGAAGTGTCTGAATACCACAGCTCCCAAGCAGGAAGCCATTGATGACTGGGTGTGTGCAAAACATAAAATAGCCTGCTTATGGCACACCATTCAGTATTACTAGGAGCACAGTATCCAAATTGTCTGGGAGAGAGCCTAAAGGTAAGCCACACTCCAAATCTGTATGCTCTTAAGAGCAGGTTGAAGAGGGTGTAATGAGCCCCAGCGCACTCACAGAATTATTTCAAGAGCATTTTAAGAGATTTTGAAAGTCCAGTTTGAGATTCTGTGCTGCTTTCAGACAGCTTGTGTCTCATGCTGGTGAAACATTCAGCATTCATGCTTCAAGCCTGAAAACCTATAATCGCAGATCCATAGACTCTTTTCTGCTGGAAGAAACCTTCAAAGATCAACTAATCCAACACGCCTGCCATCTTTACCAGACAGGGTTGCACAAAACCCCATCCAACTTGGCCTTGGACATTTCCAGTGATGGGACATCCACAGCTGCTCCAGACAACCTGCTCCAGTGCCTCACCACCCTCACAGTAAAGTATTTCCTCCTAATGTTCATTGTAAACATACCCTCTTTCAGGGTGTAGCTTAAAACTGCTACACCCTATCCTTGGTAGAAAGTCTTTCTCCATGTTTTTTTGTAGTTCCTCTTTAAGAACTGAATGGTCTCCTCTGAGCCTTCTCTTCTGCAGGCTGAACAACCCAAACTCTCTCAGCCTGTCTTCACAGGAGAGGTGATCCAGCCCTCTGGTCACTTTTGTGGCCTCCTCTGTGCTCTCTTGTGCTGGGGGCCCCAGAGCTGGATGTAGCACTCCAGGTGGGGTCTTACAAGCACAGAGCAGAAGGGCAGAATCACCTCTATCAACATGCTGGCCACGCTGCTTGTTGTGCAGGTTTGGTCAAAAAGGAGGCCAAGGATGTGATCTTCATTTGCAAGTTTGTCCCTGCTTACTTTGAGCCTATTGAAAAAGCTCTGCCTGAACAATTAAACATTCTAGGCTTGAAGAGACTTCACAAATCTTCTGTGAGAGGGAGATTAAAATGTTTGCACAAATTAGAAACTAAATTCTATCTCTTCCCACATCTCTAAGTTTTAATTTTTGCAAACATGCTAATGCATGGTTGCACTTAAGACTCACACAAATTAGATCTACAATACAAATTACAATGCATTCTTTAAGAGTTAGTCTCTTTCTCAATACAAACTAGCTGTTCTGTAACTAAGAGACAATCTCCTCCTTTTTCTCTCTCCCTCTTGTTTTGTTTTAGGTCGCTGACTAGAAGTAATGTCTGTGCAGAACTACCATAACAATTTCCTATACATCAGAGAACCAAAGTCATAAACTGAATTCAAAACAAGGAAATAAACAAACAAAAAAGAACCACCAAAGGAAGTGAAACAACATTAATGTTACAGTTTTGTATCTGTGTTAAAGAGGCACTGAGTTTGAGAAGGACAGGATCTTAGTGTGGCTTACTGAGCTCAGTAAGAGAAGTGAGGTATAAGAACTGAGACAGTGCAACAAGGCCATAAAAACCCAGGGAAGAGCAAGAATTCCTTCTGCTGAGTGATTCAGCCCTTCAAGTGGGCACTTCCACACCAGCACCAACCTGCAGCACCTTTCAGGTCTGAGACACCAACCTGGGCAAAGCCATAGGCAAATTACTATCCTCACTGCTGCTGTTTATGTTTGTACCTACTAAGCTGCTCCTTCAGCCGGCCCCAAGGGAACCACCACTACACTCGATGCTTTCCCATTTTCACAGCGATTATAAAGATTCCCACCGAGCAGAGCCTGGACTGGGCAGATCCCTTTCCAGGTGCTTTTGGGGCTGGAGGTACCCAGCCACTGATGGGGTACCTTTGCTATGAGCAGCAGAAGTCATCTGCCTTCCCAGACTTCCCAGAGAAGTGCCCAGGAATGTAAGCAATGGTGTGGTGACTTAACCAGCAAAGAAACTGGGTAGCTGCTCCTAGGGACACCTCCCCATCCCTGAAATGCAGCATCCTGATTCTGGAGCAAGAGGTGACAAGTAAAGCTGCAGAGCTGAGCACTGGAGATTTGCCCCAGAGACAACTGAAACCTACAGCAATGCAGGAAATGGGACGGTCTTTGGAAATTCAACTAATGCAAAAGTTAATTTATACCACAAGTATATGAACAATGACTGAGCATCAGGAGTTACAGCTGAGTAAGGATTTCTGGGCTTCTCTCAGAAGAGCTAATCACCATAGAAGAAAAATCCACCTCACTTCACATATGCAAATTGAAGCTTACAAGAGCACATAACTCTCATTAAACCTTTCAACACACATGCTGTGTATTTCTGCCAGCACCTGATGGTATGTTAAAATGCATTCAGTTTCAAACTATCACTCTCTGGACCCCTACTACATGGCATGAATAGACAAAGCATGTAATTAGGGTCAAATTTCTATCTGATGGCCACTGAAGATATTTTGTTTGTTTTGGAAGGGGGGGGGGGGGTAGGAGGGAAGAGTTTGCTCAAAAACAATGTTTATTTTGAGCAGCCTGGGCAGAACTGCAAAGCATTACAAGAGTAAAGAATATTTCTTTTGTTAAAATCTTTAAGCAAGCCTCATAGCAGCAAACTGATGAGAGGGTAACATTCCTCACTGCTAATTATAAGCAATGTATTAAATTTCATTCAACAGTAAAGTAGCGTAGAAACACAATGAAAGAGCTACAGCACAGCTAAAATACCCCAAGTTGTTAATGAAAAGTAGCTGAAATAACATACTGGTTTGGTCAAATCTGTGAACATAAAAGATGCATTTATATTAGAGTGGAGCATGGAAGGAAAAAAAAAAAAAGATGACGACAATACTATTTCTGTGGAATACTAAATGATTAAAGGCAATAATGATTTCTGTATAGCTGGGAGAAATTCCTTATGGTCTCAGCTCCTACAAAGTGTGCTGCATGACCTCTGATAGAGTCTCTATACAAAGAAAAAAAGGTCCCTGACAGCAAAGATTCTCCTAAGAATGTATACACACAAACTCCTGTGAATCAGAAAGCCCCTAAATATACACGCCTAGTTCAGTTAAACCAAACAACTGGCTCAGTCTCTGGGCTAAAAGTTACCTTTATTGTCATTTAAAAAGCACAGCAATTTGTAATGAGAAAATACTGATCTTCGAGAGATAAATGCAAACAAAGATTAAGAGGCAGCCCTGGCCTCTGGAAGCCCGGGAACTCAGGGGGATGTTAGGGGGATAAGTATTTCAGAGCAAAGTACAAAGGCAGCGCCGCTCAT
The DNA here is from genome assembly GCA_034509425.1 of Eopsaltria australis. Lineage (NCBI taxonomy): Eukaryota > Metazoa > Chordata > Aves > Passeriformes > Petroicidae > Eopsaltria > Eopsaltria australis. The sequence goes on along the minus strand of JAVTVJ010000067.1, from coordinate 789,144 downwards.
CTCGCCCACAATTCAGTCTCTGAATAAATGCTGCTGTGCTGTCTCAGAGACATGCTGATTTCTAGCTCCTGCTTAATGGGACGACTTGTTACTACTCAACAGGAATACTTATAACAGAGTTTTGCCTCTTGAGATTTGAACTATGCAAGTTTAGATAGATTTTAAGATGTAGTTTGTCATGTCCTTTGTCCTTAGGATGGCACTCCAGACTGGCACCCATAATCCATTAATACACAAGGAACCAGCATGCAAATAAAATTTCTGCCAAACTGAGACAGCTTTCAGGATGATTGTATATCGATAAGAAAAAGCTGCATTCATGTGCAGTGATAGGACTGTACTCCACAACTGCTTAAACCTCACAAATACTCAGTAAGGAAATTATTTTTCTTCTCTTTGTCTGATGGAGAAATAGCAATAATGTTTTTCCCTTCCCAAATTTGTCTAAAAGGTCTTTCCAGCTTGCCTTGGTAACTGGGAACACAATTCAAATTGTTCCCACTGCTCCTGTAGATCTAATATCACATTGCAAATAGGTCCTAGTCCAATGCTTACTGAAGTCAACAGCTATAAACTGGTCCACTAACAGCTTTCCAAGGCACTGCTAAAGCATGTACTCACAGAGTCATAACCTGGGGCCAAATAAGGAGCTAAATTTAGGACTCCCAACACTTCCCAGTAATTCTGTTCATACCACCAAACAACTCCAGATCTTGCATAGGAAAATAGTAAAAGGTGATCCCTTTCTGTAATAAGGAAGAGCAAAGATGCCACTGCAGTCATGGCAAATATCAGGAACAGCAAGCAACTGGCACACAGGGAACCACTGCTGTTCCACTGCCAAGAACCAGCTGCTCGAGCTCAATGGGACAGCACAGAACAAATGGGGGGCCCACAGAGCAAGAGGAACAGGGGGTGCTCACATGGGCCACCCCACACAGACCAAAGGCTGGTGTGACTCTCCTATGCTGGAGGTCACAAGGCACCAGCTCCCCAGGCTTCCCACCATGCTGCCAGTATCCTTGCTTTCTCTCACCAAACATGCTCATCCCTGACTCCTTGACATGAACTGCTGTGAGCAACCCTGGTGCTCTTTTCCAATGCTGCTGTACCTTTTCAGGCTGTTGGTTACCCTTGTTGCAGTTCACTCCCAACACAGGGAACAGAAGTATCAACACAGGCCCATCAGAAGTGGATGTGGATTTAACTGTAGAATGACAGCTGCTTCACTGGAGCTTGGATTAGGGAGGTTACAACGTGCGTAATTACAAAGTTAGCTTCAGTATGTGTAAACATGGCTCACAAAAGTTTAATGTCAGATTTTCTTAGTCTCTTGTATGAATTTGGGATGCTTTTTTTCTCTGAAGCTGCCAAAATGCTTGCTGTTGACAAACTAGTTTAAGTGCTACCAAAGCATCTTTCATGAGCTGACTGCGTACATCTGAACAGATACATTCCTCATTAATGTGCTATATTTCAAGCTAGAGAAAACAATGCATGTCGAGAGACTATAAACCACAAGTACAAATGATCCAGGTCACCTATGATGAATATAACCAGTGCTACACGAAACATGACACATTGGGCTCTCTTCTTGGGGAAAAAAAAAAAGTAGAAGAGGAAAAGATGCAGAAGGGTTCCACATTTTTATCAATTCCTCTCATTTGAAATCTGTTAGAGCCAGGGAGATTTTCGGAATTTTTTTCCTTACTGTTTTGTACACAGGGTGCTTTCCCCTCCCACCAGACACCACCCGTCCTGCAGGAACATCAAAAGAAACTGAGTTTGAATCCAGATTAGTTTCTAAATCCAGGATTAAGCTGATGGCTAAACCAGAAAAAAGGGCTCAATTTGGGAAGCAGAAGATCTGAACATGGGGCTCTTGCCTGGTTGTCCATTTCTGCATCCTTGTGAGATGAAATTACACAAAAAGGAATTTTTCTGTTCAGAGTCTGTTTTCCCCCACACCAGAAACTCAGAAGCCTGACCTGGGGCAGAGCTCCCTTCAGTCCGTACTCAGAACAGATACCCCAGCATTGGTGAGCCACTGAAACCAAAACATTTGACTAATCTGCTGACTTAAAGTTAATTTAAATTATGTCCCTTGTTGAAGCAGACATTAGGTAGGATTTGATTCTGTGTGCTTTGCTCAAATCTGTGCACTTTTGTGAACAGAGGAGCAATTTATAATTTCAGTAAGTTTCCAGATTACAAGTACATCCAGAAAGGTGCAAGTAAAAAAAAACACCCAACCAGTTAATAAATTATTATTACAGAAGAAATATACGACAAGCAATGCTCTCTGTATATTCATTAGCCCATACCTACTTTAGAAACTAAATCTTGAGAGATTTTATAATTCATGCCTTCATGCTCATCAAAACATTTTTTATAGCAATCACTTTTGTGACAGATTCCCCCCTCCCTTCATTTGAAGTATGCAGAGTTATGGAACAGTCGCACTACAAAAATACCTGCAAAGTAGCAGCTGCCCAGGAAAAGGCCTAGATATAATATGACTGCTGATTTTTGAACTGCTATGCATGCTGTGTATGCCTGGAAACATAACAAATGTGCATGGCTTGGCTTGTAGCACCTAATTTGCAATAATATTGAAGTCCCCCACAATAACTCATTTACTCTTATAATAAATATATAAAAAAAGACAAATTGCTACATCGAACATGCATTTTCTTCACTGCAAGTAGCTGCTACCCCAGGGAGAAAGCCCTGTGCTGCTAACTAATAGTAAATCCTTTGGAAAATCATGTGTCATAATGATGGACAACCAGGGAAAGGGTATTAAATAGATTTAGAGGTTAGATACTCTAACAAGAACAAAAGAGGCCTTTTGCAAGCTAGTACCAATCAGAGCTGGCTCATTGGTATGATTAGCACCAAGTCCAAAGAAAGTTTCCATTAAGAGACAAGATAAGAAGGAGAATTTAACCCAAAATCTTTCTAGGAAGATCTGTTTGGGACAGATCAAGTCTCCAAAAGATTGGGTAACTTTTTGGTTCTCAGGAGACACCATGGTGTCTTCAAACTACATTTGAGCAGGGGTGATTTTAGTCCATCTCTTATTTTATCTACTGACACATCATTAGACAAAGCACATCTGAGTCAGAATGTATTATGATTATACAATGTCAACAAAAAAATACAGACTGTCTGAAAACACATCTGATGGACAAAAAAAAGGTGCATTATCTAGAAGCTGAGGCAATACAAGACAGTAGCATTACTTTGCTTCGTCATTACAAAACTATTAAATGCAGAAATTTATCCAGAAGGGTCATTTTTTTTGGCAGAAGCAAGCTCTAAATACTAGTGCTCTGCAGAATTGTACAAACTGGAATGATCACGTCCAGATCTCAACTTCAGATCCAGACAGGATTTTGGCCTAAATTGATTTCCACAGCACTTTCTAATTAGATTTGATACACTGGGGGTGTGGGAACATTAATTCATCATAAATGTCTTGAGTTTATTTCACACAGAAGCAAGGAACAGCCCAATTTTGACAAAAACAAAGGAAGAGAGTCTTTTAATTTGTATTTTTGAGGACTCTCTGGTATCTTTCATATCTGCAGAACACCCAGCTGTTCCCCAAATGGCTCCAAGTTTCTTCCTCCAGAACATTTTCTATTGTTTCTGATACATCATCCCACAGTGATTTATCGCTATTTTGTGATCATTATCAGTTTACTATTTTGACCAATACACCATAAATCAAGAAGAAGAATGCTAGGTGGGACTTCATAGTGTAGCTTTCATTCATTACCTGCAAAGATTATAGCCATTTCATAAAAACCAATATGAGAGAAAGAAGCTTATTGGCAAGGACCAGTGAAATTCATTTCATGCTTCAAAAGTTTGTGATTGGTCTGCTAAAAAAGACCCCTCAATTGTTGGAAATTGTTTTTTCTTTTAAACCAGCAAATGCCCAAGACTGAGCTATATCAATTGTTTGCTGTACTTTCTACTCGAATGCAATGGAGGCCATTCCATATCTGTCCTTGTAAAACCCACTGTGCTTACTATTCATGAACTGCAGGAGAGAGAGATACATAAAACACAGGTCTCCAATCCATTACTCTGCTCTGGAGAGTGTGGTACTCTGAAACGTGGCTCTGGGAGAATCAGCTGCACACTTGGCACAACTGTTTCCTGCTCATGCAGGGGACAGTCACAAGGGAACGACATACGGCCCATCCCTTTGGAAGTCGACTCAAGATCAAAAGCAAAAACCTCCCCCACATCTTTTTGCAGAGAAACCTAAATGAACTGGGACAAATTCCCTTCATAAGTATTTGTCATTTCTTAATGTCTGCTGTCCTTATTAATTCTAGGCTCTTCTCTGAACTGCTGAAAAACTTCTCAGACTAGTCCAAGACTGTTTTTCGATCTCTCCTCTTTCCACTCACTTCTCACTGGATCTCAGAACACAAATGAGAGTTATAAATCATCCTCCAGTGTACTGACATGATGGTCTGTTAACAAAATCCACTCTCTAATTGGGTCAACTTCATGCCTACTTTGTTTCTCCCAATAGGAAGACTCTCTAAGATTTTTTAAAATCTTGCACAAGTCCTACTGCTTGGACAAATCTATCTGTAGTAATCACAGGGTCTCAACATCTAGTGGTTACCTTCTCAGCCATTCCCACTGGAGCAGGATCAGTGAAGCTACAGTCCCACCAGGGAACTACTGGGTCCTCTGTTTGACTGAGTGCAACCACCCTCCTGTGCTGTGCCAGGAGGCAGTGGGCACATCTGGGAGGAGAGCACTGGCCTGGGACTGTTTCCAGGATGTGGTGCAGGCAAGCCCACTTTGCTTTGGGGAGGAAAGCAATGTAGCTGCATGGATATGGGCAATGTTGTTAAACTGGACTGCAGGACCAGAGACCATGTCCTGCCCTGATCTCTTCAGCTGTGTGTAAATGCAACCAGGAAGACAAAAGATAGGGTCCATCTCTTGTATGCGCAACTTTGTGTTAGTTCCCTTCTATCTGTGAATGGAGTCTTCCCAAAGCAATTTCCCAACCATTTTAGAAATCCATCCTCCAGATCAGATGAAGAACTCCCTGGATGTGCATCTATAACTGTGCCAGTGGCTTAACCAGTTTATCATAAACTGTGTCCTTTCGGGTCAGGTTAAGTTAACACATTGGACATGTTCTACCAAGAGACACAACTAATTATCCAATTACTAACCCAGCAGGACAAACCACAGAGATTGTAGGGATTGAGCCTTGGCTTTCAAAATCCAGAGCTGAGATCTCACCTGGGTCCTAGGAGAAGGAACCTGGGTACACTGCTGCATATGGGCACAAAAGGTCTGAGAGAAGCCCAGAGACCTGGACATTTAACAGCATCAGCAGAAGGTCAGGGAACGGCAGACCTGCTCTCCAGCCCACCTCTGAATGTCATCTGACTTGGAGCTCCTCTGCAAGGGGGTCTTGCAGCACCAGTGCACTGGGAGGTCTCATTAGTTGCATGTTGGGGATGTGCTTGGAGAACTGACATACAGAACTTCTCAAGTTCCCTTCCTATCTTCCTTTTCTTCCAAAGAGAATAGACTCAGCCGCCTCCTCTCCACATCCAGACTCTCAGGAACGTGCATCAAACTTAGGTTGCACAGAAAGCACAAGCAAACACTGCTAATTTACACTTTAAGAGGCAGAAGAGAAACCTTTCCCTTCGACTTACCAATTGTTACTCAAATGCCTTTCTCCCTGTCACAGTTACTGGGAAAAAGCTGCTGAACTGGAGCCGTGGAGCTCCTGCACGAGGCTTCTTGAAGTCGCATATATGGACTGAACATCAAGTGGACGGCTGTGCACAAAGGTGTGGTTACCATGAATCATTTATTACCCCAGCTAAAGCTTTAGGAACAACATTCACTAATGTAAAAGATAACTTGACTCTGGGAATACTGCTGTCACTACGGCTGCATATTTTACAAGGGGAAAAGATTCCTTTAGGTCTGTTTGTTGCGTTAACCCTTTCAAGCCTGCATGTCTACTGCAGGGACAGTTTGATCTTTTATTTTTCTTGCAAAAAGAGAATAACAAACAGCACCTTGAGTTTATATTTAATTTTCTACATAGTACACCCAATCATTTCAAAATAGTTGTGGGTCCTGGAAAAATGTAGGAAAAGAAAGCTCTCACCAAAGACAGGAGCAGCATATCTTTATTTCCCTGTGTACCCAGGAGTACAGGTACCTCTAAAATATTTGAACCACACTGCATGATTATAAATAACAAGACTGGAAAACAGCATGTTCTGTCCTCTGCAGATCACCAGAATGTAACCTCAGCCAGAATTTATCTGAGGGCAAGTGCAAATGCAAAGTAGGAAAAATTTCCCTTATTCAACAAGAGCTGTTAAATTAACGATCCTCCAAGACACTCAAGAATATTTCTTTATTCCCTCTTGGTGTTTTGATATAGAGAAGAAACCTGTATGCCAGTGGGTGCACCAGCATGGCACAGGGGGACACACCACACCTCCCCATTGTGAGACCACTGCCAAACACACAGATTTTACACTTTCCTGTGTACAAAGAGCAGCCAGATAACTTCCACCTGCATGACCTTCACTGCAGATTAAGAAGAGACAACTGCAACTGCATGACTCTGACAGCCTGCACTGAGATTAATGCTGAATTGTCACCTATCTCTGAAAAGAGCATGGAGCTTGCAAATTTAAACACATAATAAACAAAGTGCAACAGGCAAGCTAAATGATGCCTATTCTGCCTCTAGCTACAACTTTATGACTCTCCAAAAGGCCAGATTATTGTCACAGACACTTCCAAAAGCTGGGATATTTACTTGCACTTCTTTGATCCATAGAAATAGCACAAAAAGTGTGAGAGGAGCCCCTCTTGCAGATTTTCAGGGCTTCTAGCAATAGGCAGAAGCACAGAAGCAACAAAAGTGGAATTAATTAAGTTTGTGCAAGGAGAAGAGCCTACACTGGGCTTTTAAAAGCTGGCTTAAACACTCTTTAAACTGGTCTTAAATACTCCTTAAGTATTTAATCCTGTTTTCCAACATTCAACAGCTCTTGCTATCTAAATTCCTCCCCCTCAAGGAAGCATCTCACAGAGGCATGTGTGGTCAGTGAGGGAGAGGCACACCATGCGCCCAGCCTGCCCACGTGGCCGGAGCCAGGAGCAGCCAGCAAAAGGCACAACCCAATCTCTGCCTGCTCCCACCAAGAGGGGTTTCCTCTGGTGGTGTGGCTGGGCTGTCCTCAGAGTGTCAGTGGCCACTTCTACTCAAGGGAATTTACATTTGCCCAGGGCAAGAGGGTCACCTGCTCTCAACCTCCCCAGCACTTGACACACCTTCTTCCGAACACAAATGGCTTCTTCTGAACACATGACTTTTGATAAAAATATATATTTAATTTTTTTTTTTTTTTTTTGCATCTCCACATGTGTATACATATGTATTTAGGTGCACACATCACACATACATGTGCCTCATGCCACCAGCATGCAAGGAAGGACTGAAGGACACACAGCTATTTGCTTCTGTTGGTGAGAACACAATTTAACCCACCACACCAATCTACCACTCAAACAGAAACTCTGGAAGACTTTCTCAGCCACCAACCTGCCAGAGAGACAGACCCTAAGGGACAGTGCCTTCTCAGTAACACCTAATTGCTGAGCATCACTAAATACTCATTTCTGCTCTGGGGCCACTTGTCCCATGCTGGAACCCACGGGCTGGGGCGGTGGGAGAGCGGAGCCGCGTGCTCGCTCGGGGCCGCGCAGCACAACGGCAAAGCTGAACTGATGGGCCAGTTTGCTCAGGGCTACACAAGAGAAGACCCATGCTGGGTACCTCTTCATTGGCAGAGTCCTTCCCCTCCCCCTGCAGCCACACCGAGCTCATTCCACACATCTATAATGAATCAGGCTCCAACTCATTAATAAAAAATGACAAGCCATCATCTCATTGAATCCTCCACGCTGGTACGGCATGCAGATAAAACCCCCAACTCTCTCTCCTCAATTCCTCTGTGGCCCAGCAGCTAATGAGACTACAAGATGGACAGGACAAAGTGAGCTGCAATTGCACAGAACTTAACTTGAGAGAAAAGGGGAAATAACCTTTTCATTACAGTCATGAGACTTTAATTTTAATGCCTTTTTTTTCCTTTTTTTTTCTTTTCCTCACTATACTAACAAAAAGGTAGGATCAGAGGCCTTGCTGGGGCCACCAACCAGGTCATTGAGCTGTAGAAGTGTCACGAGACACAAAGGAGTTGAGCTTTGCTATAGTAATGAGGTGTTCAGTACTTTAGGTCCCAAGTCAAGATGATTCCTAAGTGCACGATTTCTAAGTGTTAGCAATAATCAAATACTAGGAAGGTAAAATAAAATAAAATAAACAGACTGATGAGATTCATAGAAACTGAACTCTTCCCAGGAAGTTTGCTGGTCACTTTGAGTCACAGACACTCAAGTCACTCCTGCTGACCTCCTCTCCATCTCCTGCATCTCTGACCCACTGTTAGGATACTGACAAAGCCACAATTCAAATGTTCTGTGCTTCTAAGTGATATGAAAAGTAATAAAGAGGGATCAACAAAAGGAAATGGTAAAACCAAATTGCATTGTCTACTTGGTATTAAGAACTACATTCAGCCACATCCTTATTTAATAAACTTGAGTTATACAGCAAAGAAATTACAAATTACAGATCACGATTTCATATATACAGCACCAACTTTAGTCTGCATAGCATCCTTTATGGAAACTACAGCTCAAAACGTTTTACACCATTAGAAGGATGAATAACAGCAGAAAGAGAGAGGGAGAAAGGCAGTCCCATGGCACTGGGAAGGGAAAGTTTCCAAACAAGACTTGGAAAGGGACAGGCAACAAAAAGGGAAGGCCAGTGACAGTATGACCAGCTGGGGATTGCCATGGAGGGGATGTGATGTGCTCCCAAATCAAATCCCCTTTTTAACACCTGGCCCCAAGTTGCTGCTTTCCCCTTCTGTCTGACTTTGGTTTGGATTCCTTTAATTAGCACATGACAGAGACCTCTGTTACAGTGCTGTAGGTCTGTGGTTCAAACTCCACGAGTGGTTGCAAAGAAAACAGAAATATCATTTTTGGGCATAGTAGAACTGGCATTTTCTATTAAGAAAACAAAGAAATTTCACTATGGAAAATGATGAAAAAAAGAAAGTCTTTCCTACTAGAGAAATAGGAGGATGGATTCAAGAACTCCAAAAGAAATGCAGAAGTTTGGGCTGCTCAGACTACCTTGCATAAATTAATACAGCCTTTAATTACATAATCACACATAATTTTTGTCCCCAGTGTCTTTGTCTTAACCTTAAGGGAATCACTTCAGACTAGGGCAGATATCTGAGAAGGTAAATAAGGGAAGACAGTCATTAGAGTGATACAAGCAGGAGGTGCAGCACTGCACAAGCCATCAGGAGTAAAATATAGCTAAGTACTGGTGGGCGGCTGGGATTTTTAGCTCTAGAGTGATATATAACATTAGATCATAGTTATTTGTAATGTGATAGTGCTATGTAAAGCTGCAGTAAAAACCACCTCTGCTCTACTCTTTGCATGTGATGTGAGAAGATGACCCTGGTCCAAGAAGTCTGTAGTCTCAGCAGTTGTCAAAACAAAACCAAGGGACAGGGTGGAGTAAAACCATGGTAACACTGAGATAATGAGAACTAGTGCTAAAAAGCTATGGTTAAAACATGCTAGCTGCTCCCTGATTCCCAGGACACTGGATCTGAGCTTAGCAATGCTACTGCTCCTTCAGTCCAGGCCAAATACACGGATGATTCAACAGGAAGGCCAGAAACTGTCAGCATCCCAAATGTCTTCGCCAGCCCACCCCGAAAGCAGGAATAATGAAGTCAGTTTTACAAACAAAAGTTGTGCATCTGCCAGTTCTGATTGCAGATTGCACATTCCTGCACCACAACCAGACAACGGAGAAAAAAAGAGCATCGTGTTGTCCTGGGGTCAAGTAATCATTTATTTCTTTCCCTTGTGTGCCGTAGACAGAGTGAAATTATGTTTGTTTTCTGGAAAATATTTATTTGTTTGAATAAAAAAAAAAATCCCAGACTCTTCACATTTAAATAAAAAAAATTACTTAGAATTAAGATCATTTCTTCAGGGGCTTTATTTTTTTGACTGTGAAGACTTATGTTTTTCTAGTGTGCAGAAATGCTGAGCTGACAGTGTGAACTGTCCACGAAACCCCCTGTGGACTTCTTCCCCCCACCCCCAATAAAAAATACAATTTAAAGAGCATGAGCTTTCCCACAAAGCAGAAGGATGTCTTCAAAATGGAGAGGTTAGGCACTTAAAATGCAGACTGAATAAAAATCCCATTTTAATTTCACACACACATATACACAACAGGGTGCCCTTGCACAGATATTTAAAAACCAGAGGCTATAAGCCAGTAAGTACCTCACACCACACAAGGGCCAGTCTGGCTTCTAGCTAGCTTTACTCATTTTGTTGGGTTTTTTTCCATCTGCAATTACTATTTGCAGCCAAAAGGAGTATCAATCAATAAACTTCCCCTGAACTGTGCCTTAAGGAACTACTGACTACCTGTGTGTGAGCAGCTGCAGATGAATTCCTAAGCTCAGAGCCCAGGACCAGCACCTGCCTCCCCAAATGCAGGGGACAAACCAAGGTGTAACAACAAAAGCCGGGGCATAGAGATGTTGGTGTCCAGGACTCAAAACACAAGGGCAGTTTATGTAACTGGCAACTCATATTAAAATGAGATTACACGCACTCTTAAGTATATAAAAATATGCCAAAGTTTTGCTGAAATAAGTTATTTGTGTCCACAGTGCTGCAAAGTCACTGCAGCTAAGGATGGTTTATGTTTCAGGGCTCTCTGCGCTGCAAGGAAATGTCACACAGGGATGAAAACAGGAACATGAAAGGTGGGGGGTTCTGAAGTACTCTGTTCTAATTTAACTTGCTCTTCACTTCTTCCCCTCCCCACCCCTTGATGTTCTTCATGACTTGCTGTCATTCTTTTCAAACAGCAGAGAAGTTGAACTGCTGCCACCTGCTTTAAGGAAATCCCAGCCCTAATGACACGTTCAAAACAACTGGAGTAGTCTGTGACAGAACATAACTCTTGAGGCCTAGTCCAGTGTTCTAATAAATAATAGATAGATAAATAAATACATAAATCACTGTTCTCTAAGCCTGACTGGGGCAGTGAGGGAAGCCCAAGGTGCTGTGAGCACAGGGATGCAGACAGGGTTGCTCCACCACCGCTCCAGCATTATGGCCATTCCCAGGAGCTGCACTGTACCCCACACATACTTACTGGAATACTTCATTACTTTTGCCTTCACAATTACAAATGATGGTACATATCAACGAAGTGCCAAAATTTACATGCGGATTTGGAAGGAATAAGCTTTCAGCACACACAGCAGCCGTCCTACAGGGTGGGAGAGATGTGCAGTGGAGAAAGGAGAAGGATGTCTGTGGCCAGCTAATCTTTTCCAGGCAATTTACACCCCACATCAAATCCCACACTAATGACACAAGGAGGAGGGGGGGAAAGAAAGGAAAGAAGAAAACTAGGTGCATTTTGTACACAGCATTCCTGTGTTTCAGCCTCTTGGACTCACTTATTTTACGAAATCAAGTTATCTGAATCTTAATGTGAAGTACGGCAGGAATTCAAAGCCTCTTCTTTACCCACTAAACTTGATCTGAGGCTCAACTTGACAATGTCGATAAGTATGTTGCACTGCATTATTCATGCCCCTTCCCCTGCCTTCCCCCTGCCTCTGCCTGGCAAGCGGCAGCCGCCACTGGTGCAAAGTTGTGAGCTGGGAGCAGAGAGACCTGCCCTGTATAAATACCTGCAATAAATAAAAGATAAACAAGATATGTTGCTTGGCGACATCGGCCTCTTTGCCTCTCTGTGCTGGGCTCTCAGCACAGCAGCCGCTCGGGGGGGCCTGGGGAGGGGGTTCACAGGCTCTGCAGCTGGAAGCCACCATGCTGGGGGTTTGGCTGCAGCTGTATTAAATAAACCACTTGGGTAAGGATAGAAAACACCCCAGCACTAAAATATCTGAGAACTGAAATTCTGCTGATGAGCGTCAGGAGATCAGTGGTTTACAATGCGAGCAACATTCCTTCAGCTACTCATCATCATCGTAATCATCATTATAAATCTTGGCAACCAACTAAAAACATCCATTGTTTCTATCCCTCACTTCTTTCCCCTCCAGATCTGCAGACTTAGAGATGAGGATATTTTGTTGTGGTTTAACCCTCAGTGGTTTATCCAGGCAATGCAGGAGATTGCCTCAGATGAAGACACTTTGCTGCAGCAGTACACGAGCAGCTGTACGTAGTGGCCAAATCAGGAGAATCAGTAACTTTGGTTTCTTCTCTTACATGCTGTCAAATGGGCTGAAACTTGTAGTTTTCATGTTCTTCCTCTGATGCCATGATCTTAACCTTTCCAGCCTTAAGTTTGCTCATTTGTACACCACTACCAGCGTGCCCTAAACGGATTTTACGTGGTTTCAGGAAAGCTTCTCTGTTCAGCTTCACAGAAATAGTATCTCATCCAAGGTCTGTGTTCTACAACATACCTCTTGCTCCAACAAGGAAAGTCATTAAGTCCCAAAGAAAATTAGAACTGAGTCACATCTACATTTCTACTGCATCTAGTCTGGGATCCACAAAGATTTCAGGCTGCTTAAAGAAGAATAAACCATGAAAATATATGTATAGACACACACAGAGTTTCTGCAGGAACAAACTTCCATGTCGGTGAACATCATCTCTGTCCCTACAGAAACTGCCTCATCACAACATCTGACCCTTGAGGCTGCAAAACCTAGATGATGCCGCATTACTGTTAAATGAGGCAGTATTGCAAGAGTCACACAAAAAAACCATGTTGTGCTGAAAGGTCACAACACCCAGAATATATTCAGACATGGAAAAGGCCAACAAAAGCAGAGATACCTCTGAAAGCTGCAGCAAAGCACAGCCCTTAACGTGATCTAGAAAGCGGTGAAAGCCTCAAGAGCAGCACTGTCCCACTGACAAGGTATTCATGTGTTCAGCTCCTTGGAATTACACACTTCTCCTGCATGAGTGGAAGAAGCCAAAGGAAAACGACTCCAGGAGTGACAGGATATTCCCTGTAGTCACTTTTAGTGGCTTAAAGATTCCCTCTACTGCGTCTATTATGTTCTTGTAACTAATACTCCATGCAGCTGCCAATTCAATCCTTATTAAAATGAACTCAGTGTGTTCATTTCTTGTAGGAACACTGGTGTCTGAATTCTGGGAACCAACTGAGATTTGGGAGGCTCTGTGGCTTGGGGCAAAGAGCTCTTTTTTAAAGAGCTTTGCCAAGTCAGGACTGAATGGTTTTCCCCACTTATAGCCTCCGGACCTTTATTATGCTTGGGCTGCAACATATACCCAGCTCCACCTCTGCCAGACCAAAGCTGTTACTTTGCTTCTGAGTCATAGCAGGCTGAAATACTCATCCTTCACTACATACCTAGCGTGGGATACACTCTCCTTCAGCTGAGACTGGTTATAGGAAAAGAACGGGGTACAAGTTGTGTAGAGGAGCTGGTCTTGCTTTGTCCACTCTCTGGTCTGCACTGTGACCTGAGCACTGCAAGCCATGAAACTGGGGATGTTCAGGGCTAACAGCTCTTCCCACCACTGACTGCTGCTTGCTCTCCAGCCCCTTGGTGCAAATGCATGCCTTTCATCCTTTACTAGGGGAAGCTGCTTGTCTGTACCAAGCTAAAGTGTGGGAGCTTGGCCTCAGGGCAGGATAATTCTGCACAGGGCTGGTGTGGATTTTCAGACCAGGCTGCAGAAGTTCAGCTGCTGCTGCTACCTGAACAACAGGTTTACCTGCTAAACTCAGGGATCCACTGAACCTGGTAGTTGTTTAGTCATCGATTTTTCTGTTCAGCTCATGCTCTTCTGGTCTAGTTTTCACCTGAAGCCATGGTTTCTCTGGTGAGAAAATCTAGCTGGAGCTGTCATACCTGTCACTCACAGTGGGTGCCAAGAGCCCTTGTCAGGATGGACTACAGGGAAAGGATGTGTCTGCACCACAGAGCTTTGACTGAATCCTGCTTCACTCCCAAATCCAGAAGTACTGGGATCTCTGTGTGCTTGGCTCCAGGCCATTTCCTTATTAAATATAATTACGAAGTGGTGCTCTTACCACCAGCTGAAGCTTGTACTTGTTAGATCAGGAAGAAAAATATACATATTGAAATATGTTTCTCCTGATCTGACATGTACAAACATTATCTATGCACCCAAACACACACACTCATAAATATATCAGCCTACAAGAGATACTGCCTCCCCCAATGGTCAGACCCTGAAACCTGAGGACTTCCCCCTCAAGTCACATTTTATGTGGTCTAACAAACCATGGGAGATAGCTGCTGCAATAAATGCATCCTGCAGAGCCTGCAGAAGGCAAGGTGGCATATGTAAGTATCAGGTATTTGTCAATATTGTCCTCAGAGCTGGCTGGGTAACCAGGAGCATGTGTCAACCCAAGGCACTTCTGGCCAGACACGGATGCTCTTTTCCCTGCAAAACATCATCCTGTCCTGGGAACGCTCCTCCCATAAATCAATACAGGTATTCAGAGAGTAATTAGTCAGAGTAACAGAATCTGAGTGTCCTCCTTTATAAACACTAGCTAATTAATTTTCACAGTGTCTCTAAGGAGACAAGAAAATACGATGACCATTATCTAAAATATATGACAAGAACATTACTATTATAAACCCAGAGCTTGAAAAAAAATGGGAAGAGCCCTATCAAGGAGATATACATCAACAGCTGACTGTCTCCACAGTTTAAATATTCTTTTCACAAAACTCAGAGATGAACATTTCTTTTACCAGTGCCAGAAATAACCTTAACCTCTGCAAAAAATTTTACACTCTGTTAAAGTACATGAATTTTCTTTGCAGTCGTCAGCAACCTCCTGTTTTCACCATTGCCCCTGAGCACTTCTTGTGGAAGTGGATTGGTAGGATACTGGAATGGCCCTTGGAAGATTTCAGAAGCCTGGTGTGGTGTTCATGAGGCTTGCTTCATACTATGAAAAAGCCACATAAAACAGAGCATGAGTACCTCTGCGGCAAGGCTTGGCATATCTCTGTATACTGAATCAACATAATTATTTAGAATCCATCTCTCCGCGTGTAATTTCTTTATCCTGCTATTGTGTTGCAAAGAATGAAAACCATGAAGAGCTGATCATCCATGCAGCCTCCCTCCTGGGTTTGTTTTTTTCTTAAGTTAAAAAATTCCTGGTTGTCACAGAGGCAGTCTCCAAACTGGAAGCTGTCAGCCTCAGAAAAAACACAATCAGAAGCAAAGGTGGCTGTTCAAACGCAACCCTGAAGTCTCCACTCGAGACATGCAGCTGTAACACACCACTCACCACTGCCTGCAAAGGTAGGAGATTTTAGCACGTGGCTCTCCAGGGGAACCTTTTGCCATAAGAAATTAGTGTGGACAAGACTTCAGGAAAAGTCTTAAAATACCTGAGCACATCTGTATGCATAACACCATTGACTGTAAATAATCAAATTAAAGGATGGACTTGGGAAAGGGAGAAGTTTAAATACGCCACTGCTTCCGAGGCAAGGTCTTGTGCATGTGGCTTTTTAAGGAGGTAGCTCAATATAGCAGGTTGAACTGCTGAACCATACTCTCTGAAGCCTTAGAAGAACCAGGAAAGGAGGAAATTACATCCTGTGAAAAGTGAGTTTTATCATGGGGAGAAGTCTAAGAGGAAATGACAGTTCGAAACATATAAATAAATAAATAAATAAATAGAGAGAAACAGATCTCACACTGGCAACTGCAAAAGCTCCTTCACAGCCAATCTTCTCCAACCATTCTCTCATAATCACTGAACAGAGGACTAACTCTTTATCAAAACAAATTTGTTATTCATTAAGAAATGTACCTGATAGAATAATTGGCAACTTTCATGTTTGCAATTACAATGAAAATCTCACGAAGCAACTCCTTTGAGGCAAACAAACTGGATTTTTCATTGTAAAAAATACTAACTGTGTGTAAATGTCAACCATCTCGGTACATTCTGCCTCATCAAGAGCCATGTAAATAAATGGTGGACTCTTTGCAAGACAAGTTTCTGTGCAGCCATGAAACACAAACGGTTACTATGCAATCTCCCAGGGAAATCAAATTAATATAATAAAAATAGTTTCACACGTACATGATACAGCATACAGATGCTGCTTATACAACACTCAGAGCCGTTACAGTATAACTCATCCATGATCATAATCGCTTCTTTCTTAAATCCTGGAATCCCAAGCAGAAGTGCACATGTAACTGCACGCCTGCCTTTGCATATACAACTGCTGTCGCTGCAAGCATAAATTAAGTATGTATATTGCTACATAAAAACCTACTCAGTTACAGATGTGAATTTTTCTCAAACTCTTTCCAGCTTCTCCTGGGCTGGACTTCTGGCTCAGTGCTAACAGAGCTCCCTTTTATGCTCTCTAGTTTTTTACTGCATTCCCAGCATGTGAGAAGAAGGAAACGCCTATTCTTAACTGCGAGCAACTCTACAAAATTGCAAAGGTGAAGGGCGAAACCAGGCAGAACCTTGTGGTGTTTTTTACATTGACATCCCCATTCAGTCCAATTGTTGTGCTCAAAACTTCAAGGACATGCTTAAATATCAGTGAACTCAGCAGGGACCAGAGCAAAGTGCACTGGAAGCAGCACACTGACACTCATGGGGTAGGGATTGCTATTTGGCGAAGAAGGGGCTTGGAACCCTGCAAGGAGAACCAGGACCACCTGCAGGCAGCAGAGCACAGCCTGGCCTCCACCCTCAAACAGATCAGTGGGAGGCTTTACCCTGCTCATCCCTACTGGACACTGGGGATGGGGCTGTGAACAACTCTTCAAGCTACTGTGCAAACCCAGACAGCTCCAATGTGTGGTGCTTAAATGTGTGGTGTCTGGGCAGCCTCCAAGGGGTGAAATGGGGTGATCTTTGCAGAAAAAGGGGCTGCTAAACAGGAAAACAAACCTGACCTTGAGAACCTCACTAATGGGAGAAACATTCCTCCATGATAACCTGACAAAACTTTCTGCCCCAGTTTCAAGGCTGAACGGGACTTGCAGAGAGGTGGCACCTTCCCCATCTCTTGAAGTGTTCAAGACCAGGCTGGATGGGGCTTTGAGCAATCTGGTCTAGTGGAAGTTACCTCTGTCCGTAGCAGGGGTTTGCAACAAAATGATTTTTAAGGTCCCTTTGAAACCAAAGCATTCTATGAGTCTGATTCTTCTGGTTTTTAGCCTCCTCCTGGTCCTAGCAAGAGACACGAACTATGCCTACAGCATGGAGCTGGACTCATGGCCAGCACATGGACATACACACACACACAGGGCTTTAGCAAAATACCTTCAGTATAAAAAAAAAAAAAAGAGCAGAACCAATCCCTTTATCCTTGACGTAGTGTAAAAGAGGTGCATAACAGTGCACATTTAATTGCACTTTAAAAAGTCACCTACTGGATGGGCTGTCTGAAGAGGGAGAACAAAGCAATCCATGCCTTTTAAGTAATGGAATGCTGAAGAATGGTGTTCAACAAAATTTGCTGATACATTCTTGCCAAAACTGCAATAGTGATAAATCCACCATAAAGAATAAGATGTCTATTTGCAGGGGAGAAATGGAGGGATCTGTGCTCCAAATTCCATTGGAAGCTTTTGAAATCCCACCCTTAAACAGCATAGTCCAGTGCCAAATTTCACAAATCTGCTAGTAACTACTTGCAAAATTACTCGAGAATCAAACCAGCAACAAGTTTTGCTACCCATGGGTGTTGATTGTAACTACATCCAATAAATATAAGGAAAATAAGAATAACAAAGATTACATTAATGTTTAGTTACTATTTTCTTAACACCTCGCTTAACCAGTGTTGGAGGACCTAAAAGACCTCCAAACTTTCTAAGGTTCTTTTACAGGGGGCTTCTGCAAAGCCAGGATGTTTTTCCAACATTCACCAGGTCTGAAATCTTATAGAAGCAGGTTCTCTGGAGGACATTTTCTTGACAACTATGACAGTAAATGGACTTGCTAGTCATTGGTTTTCTTCATGGATTTGCCAAATAAGCTTCAACAAAGAGCAGCTTTTCTGCTTCCCGCTTCTATTTACGTGCAGAACATGAATACTTTTCTACCTCAAAGGGCTTGATTTTCTAAATCACTTTGAAATCCTCAAAAGCTGCTATAAAACCAGTTATCTTGACTGAGATCGGGACAGGAAAAAGGGTATAGAAGGAACCCCACTGCGTGAGTTTGATAGGACCATGTGTGTGACCTCCGCAACACTGCACAGGATTTAGTGTCTCAGGACATCATCTCACAGAAGTCAGAGTGGCTGCCTGTCAGTAGCATTAAATTGTTTGCGTTTGATTTTGTTAAAGTAACAACAGAAAGTGGGGAAAAAAAATTAATTGCAGCAAAGCAATCAGTTTGAAAATAATTTTCAACAAGAGAAGTAATACTTAAACAACTGGGGAATAACGGAAACCCACTCTGTAGCTTAACCATATCAGTTCCATCTGCTATTTTAAGGGGTGAAGCCTGAACTGAGAAATCTGTGTCACACAGAGGCCGGCAGGTTTGTGAACTCTATTGGGAGCTGCTTAACAGTTGGTCTTAATCGTTTTCCAAGGCACAAAGCCGAGATCAAGATGAATCTGTTTCCCACATTGTTTCCTCCCAACAGGGTTGGATTTCAGATTTGCCTGGATTAGAGTAAAGCCACCGGAATTCCCCACCTGGACATTAAGGTTAGAGGCCTTGATTTCAAAGACAAGTGGTATGCAGCAATTCCAACCGGGCCCCACGGGACTACAACTTTCATTTCTAATCAGTGGATTGTCTTTGTGCAAAACATTTTTTTAAGAGGAGGAGGAGGAGGAGGGGAGAGATTTTATTACATCTTCTCCTTTACTTTATAATTTTCTTTCAGAGCCAACATATTTTTAGCCTAAATCCTAATGAATAGAAGTAGTATCATTAGTTCACCTTTTCCAGAGAAATTAATAACAGGGCTGAGATTTTTAAATCCCATACTGTTCTTTTGCCTCACCCTGAATTTGCTCATGTGTTAGTTTTTCGCATAATCGGCTTGGGCTCAGTGGCTGTGCCAAGCTGTGCTTTAGTCTCACAGCATGTTGTAACAGCAGTGACCAAGACTTGAACCATCTGCACCTTTATCCTACAAGTGAATTTACCCAAAGGAACAGCCCTACTTCAGCTCAAGAGCTGGAGAGGAAGAAGGTCGGAGCTTCTCAAAAGCCTCCTGGGCTAAAGAGAAGAATGGGACCCCTTCACTTGCAAAGTCAAAAATGTTGTGGCATGGGTAAATCTCTGCACAGTGCCTCTTTGTGCTCTTCCCCTCGAGATAATGGGCCCAGGCTGGACCAGCCACCCCACGCCCAATTTGCAAAGCACTGTGGATGTCTTCAGCTCCCCTGCAGTGGGATGGGTCCAGGTACCTTTCCTCTATACCCTGCCCCACCCCCTGAAGTCCTGAACACAGACAGATGTTTTGGCCAAAAAAACCCAAAAAAGCTGCACCAAAAGGCTGCTTTTGCCACCACACACAGGGACCCATCAAGACACCTTGATAAGAGTATGAGTATGTTCCACTGGAGGCAAGGACATGGTCTGCAAAAGTCCAAGTGTTTGTCTTGGCAAACTCCAGCTCATCTCAATGTTTTATCCACTGAGCTCCAGCTTCCATTAGCTCCCCAAGAAGGTTTAACCTGACAAGTATTTCCCAGTTCCAGGCAATCAGGTTCAACTCATTTTAACAGACTTTAGAGGAAGAGCTTTGATTTTGACCCCTACAAAGACCTACTTCTGTAAGAGGACCAGAAACAAAGGAAATAACAGCATTTGATCACCCATGTGGCTGGGTGGAGTTTTCAAACATTACTGACTTGAATCTGGAGGATGAAGATGGTTAGACAAGTCATCTCAGATGAGCCAGGATAAAATCTTTCCATTTTTTTTCTGCTGAAGGCCAGGTGTCACTGGCTCTCTGACAGGCAGAGGCAGCAGGGCTTGGGAAGGCTGATGGAGTTACTACTTCTACAGCTGCCCCTGCTTTGCTTTGAATCAAACTCTCCGTTATCAGTCCACTCCTGGGACTCGACAATTTACAACAGGCATTTAAGCCATCACCTGGTTCCATTTGCCTTAACCATCACTCAAGTGCAGCACTCAAGAATGCTGATGACAGACAAGCCATGGTCCACTCATCAGCTGCTCCAAGCAACCCTAACCACAGCTTTCATTTACCTTAGCCATTGTGAAGTACAGAGAAAGAAAAAGTATAAAAATGTGGGCAACATCTTCTCTCCATTTGCAATGTTCCAACATAAGGTTGTCCTCTCACAGGACAAGAAGCAATTCCTGAAGTTATGGTGAGAAAGCATCCATTTCCCTCCTTTGCCTATAATAGAGCAGTGCTGTTTAATTTCCATGAAGGCAGTGAGACTTTAAACAACATGCAGGACTGGATATTGTTACATACCAGAGGAATACTGAAATTTGGACAAAGTCTGACATTCACATGGAAAAGAAGAACCACATCTCCAGACTTAGAACAATAACCGGAAACAAAAGCCACCGACCGCTCGTTCAAACGAGTCTGGTGTTTGCCTCGTTAGACTCAACCCTGTGTGCCACACAACAGACTAGCAAACAAGGTGCCAAATATATGATTAAAAATATTTTTAAAATCTTTACTGCCTCTGTGTCATGATGTCGGAAGGTTTTGCAGGAACACATTTTTATCTGATGGCATGTGTTTTCAATACAGACATATTTGGGCCCGCATGTCACTATTTTAGTGCTAACATTTACAAGCTCATTTGCTGAAGGCAATTTTTGAAGACATTTTGTCAGTGGCCAAGTCCAACTTCCATTGAAGTTAAGTGGAAGACTCCCACTGACCTCAATAGGAAACAGCTCAGACGGTCAGGGCAGGATTTGGAGCTGTTAAAACTCCCTGAAATGCCACAAGTTGAGAACAGATCTCTGAAAGCAAAATGGGTAAGCCTGGGAGGAAAACACCACCATGAAAAATAACAGGAGTATATCCATTAATAAATACATGAGGACACGGTACCATTGAATTTCCTCCCTGGCTGTGCCAGTGTAACAGATTTGCAGCCCATGTCACAGCTCACCACCAGCTGCTGTCAACAGGATCCTTTGTGGGGCTGTGCACTACTGCTTGTGCTCACTGAACCTGAATGGGGAGTAACTAAAGCAAAAAAACCTGCACAAGGTAGAATGTTTTCAGCAGTCCAGAGTGACCTTGCTGAAATAACAAGATCCAGCTCCTGAAGTCAGGCATAGACAAAAGCACCGAAAGAATCCCACATTTACTGTCTTCTTTGAGATGATTATTTTCCTCTAGTTCATCACAACTAGAAAAACTTCATTTAATGGTTTCAATATTGCTGCCATGACTGTAACTGTACTTCCTTCATTTGAGTGGAGAAAGAGATTGAAAAAATTCCTTGCAGACAGCTTTTTTTTCCCCTTTTTCTTGTTATAAAGTCTACACTTGCTGCAAGGGCACAAGGGATGGAAGAAGTATTTAATTAGTATTTCCAGAAATATCCTCGCCTAACCCATAATGAGGTCATGCCAGATCATAATCCTCCTCAAATACAAGAGACAAAGTGATTTCCTTTTCATACAACATCCTTTTTTGGGTGCAGCATCGACAGCTTTTCTGTGGTTTCAAAGGAAAAATAAAATTGAGTCAGTCTGAGTGGGGGAAGTCCAGAAACACCTAATAGATCTTCCTGTGAGATTAATTCAGCAGGACAGACCTCAGTGAAGACACAGGTGGGATCTAATACAACCAGGAAGCTTTCTTTTAAAGAAAATAGAAGGAAAAAAGCCCAACCCAAAACCATAGCTCCAATCACCATGTGCCCAACTGAACTCCTTTGAACTGTCTGCCCGAATAATATTTCTCTTAAACCAGGGAGGGGTGTGTTTGGGCTACTTGTGTCTATTTGCCATTCCTCTCACCTGCCAGAACCAAACCTGAGTCTTGGGTGGACCCCTGAAAACAGGGAGCACTGTGGGCACCACTGGGCTGGTGGCCCAGGGAGGGGCTGCATCAGCACTGGTGCTGCCAGGGCATGGCTTGCACCAAAGAGGAGCTGGCAGCAGGTGCAAGGACCAACTGAGATCAACCTTCTCACTGGAAGTCATCCCTCCTCCCTTAGTGTTCCCAGTGACCAGAGCACTGCTGTGTTTTGAACACTCCAAAAAAAGAAAGGCCATCCCTCAAGTGGCCCTTCCTGGACAGGGAAGCTCAGGATACACTGATGTTGCATAGCCCACTCTCCTTATGAGAGATGAATCAATGAGCCAAACAGCTTGTACATGGCAAAAATAACAACTTGGAGGAAATCTTCCAACCTCATCTTGATGAAGACATCAAGAGCCTGAAAACCCCCCAGCTCCATTAGCAGTTCATCCCAATAATTATTCAACTCCACTGTCACACTCAGGCAGGGAGCAGAGCTCAGGTAGATGCCCAGGCTTAGCTTGCAGCTGGCAAAGGCTCATCAGCTTTTCCCCACTGGAATAAGGGGCCAGAGAGCACAAAGCATTTTCTCTCCTTCAATATTCCATACTTAAAATAAATCAGAAAAAAGACATTATCCGCTGTATTTGCCCTCTTCTGCAAACAAACCATGTGCTATTTCACTACAGAAATCTCCGGACAAAGCTGATTTACTGACCAGCCTCAGGAAGCCAGTGATTCTCCAACCCTTTCTCCCATCCCCCAAAGTTTATTGTTGAGTTCTTGGAACATCAAGTATAGAGTGTGAAATAATTTAATGGTGGGGGGATTTTCATCCTCCTTCTCTATCCCAATATGACTAAATTTATTGATTTTGGATTGCTGTAAATTATAATGTAATTATCCTGCTGCACAAGCAGCTTCCCATTCCAGAAATTAAAAAGCAATTCAGGTAAATGATCTTTAGTTATCATGGTGCATCCCTGCAGAACTCATTAAGTTGGGGGATTAGATGGCACACCAAAACTCTTACAGGGCGGGTGACATTGAAAACTATCACGGCTGACAATACAGAACTTCCTTGGGATGGTAACAGGCAAAGCTGCTGGTGTGGTGCTTTTTATCCTTTCCTGAGAACTGGTACATCTCCCAGGATCTCCGATGCTCACTTACTGACCCTTCTAAAAAATAAACACCCTTCCTTTGAGAAAAGAATGCCATTAAGTGGGAATTCAAGAAATGGACAACATCACAAGGCCATCTGTAGAACATTGTCATCCGATCCCACTGGATCTCAGGTGGAAAAGCAGCTCATGTGAGTCAGAGTCAGCAACTACTTTTTGAGGTGGGAGACTGCCAACTGGCACAGAAGAAAGCTCACACCAGATTTCCAGACAGCTAAGGTGAATTTTCCAGCTTTCCCAAAAGAAAGCTCTATCTGATGGGATTGCTAAAAGATCTGATTGACTGCAGTCACAGAAGAGATGTGCACTCTGCCAGCACAAGTGTTCTCAATCCCTTTGTCTTGCCCAAAGGTTATGTTTTGCCTCCCTAAATCTGCCTGCACTTCAGGCATTTCCCACTTGCTGTTCTATACTGTTGTGATAGCAAAGCAGCCATCATCAGGCTTCACACTGAAGGCGGCTGCAGTGGTTGGCAGATGAAAGGATACGTGTGCACATAGTTTGCACATCATTAAGTTCGCAAAATGCTTTGAGGATGAAATGTGCTACATAAATATAACAGGTTATTAAATTTCTTGGTGCCTGCAGTGGTCTTCGATGGATTGTGCCTAAACCTGCTACTGCTTTTAGCTTCCTGGCTCTTTTTTTTTACCCCCTTGCCCCAGAAGATTTTAAGTCTCTCCCTCCAGCCAAGGAGTCTTTCCCACCTTCTGGTGGCCCCACGGAGCTGCTGTGCAGACATGGGGAGCCCCTCTGGCTTTCGACTGCGTGTGTACAGTCTCTGCTCATTTCCTCTGAAAGCTGTGGCTGCCAGACTTGAAAGACCCCTCTTGCTCCCCCTGCTCTTCCCTAATACAGCCCTTAATTAATACTGAAGGCTGCTACCACTTTTGAGTAGGACAGTGCAGATCCTCGGGATATTAGTCAAACACCACAGAGATTTATGAACTCATCAGCATGACCACGGTACTCAGAAGAGAAGCAAAACCCTTCAATTTAAAATTCTCCTACACCATCAGAAATTTCAACTTCATCTACATGTTCTTCCTACTGTGAAAGTTCACTAGTTCTATTATTTCACTTCTAGTGAGGACTATGTCCTAATATGGACATTTTTGCAGCATTCAGCTGAATTCTGAAGATACACAATGTATCCTAGTAGCCTTTTCTCCCATTAAAAACAAACTAACTCAGAGTCTCATGAAAGCCCAAATCATATCTGGTCTCTGTTTCTAGCAGAGACGGCTCAGCAACCTCTCTCTGCCCATCTCAACAGCACACAGTACCACAATTACACAAGAAGTTGTGGCGGGAGCATGGGACATCAGGGAAAATCTCCGTTCTTTTTTGGGATACATGCATACTTTTCAAATTTCCTAAAAGGAGAGATTATTTGGTTTTGGCCCAGCATCTGAAACCACTCACAGGCCACACACAAGTTACCGAGTAAGCAGACGACATCCTTTTCTTAAACCCTTATGGACACAAACAGATTTTGAAAACATGTACTTCAACCACCTCAGCAAGTTGTTTCCCTGGCGTGTTGGTGTTGGGAGCCCAGTGCCTGCCCTTCCTCCTCCTCCTCACCCCTCATTCACTGTTTACAGCAAGAAGGACATTAGTGCTCGACTGAACCTGCTCCAGTTCTTTTATATAGATTTAGACCGTATAATTTGATCGTGACCACAGGCAGTTTTATTGCCCTGATTTATATGTAGCCTTGCAGGGGTTTCAGGTTTTTTTTCCCTTTATTTGGTAAGAAAGCGAAACTCAGAGCAGTTCCTTCCCTGCTGCAGCCTGAGGACAAGCTGAGGGATCTCCAGAGGGTTGCCACCCTCCCTCTACCCTTGCTGGGGTCTCAGAGGGGAATACACACGCTGCAGGAGCTGGCTGAAGCTTCTCCTTGAGCACAAATCCTCCCTGTGGCCCCCACTGCCTCACAGCACTTGGCTTGTCCTGCCGAAGGGAATGGCCCAAGTGACATCCAGGGTAATCAAAGCTGCCTGTCCCCTGAGCCATGAGTGTGATACCCCGACAGAAACTCCAGTGTCAGTCCCTCTCTTGCCTGCTAACCCTCCTCCCAGGGAAGTCAGTAAAAGGCTTCTTTGACCAAGCCATCACTTTTACAATCCAAACAGCAGGGGATAAAAATCCAGGCAGCTCTGCCATGGAGCTAACGGAGATGTGGCTGTTGGGCCAGGGATGTTGCTACCAACCATCTGCATTCCCAGGGCACACTAAATCTGGGATCTGTATTAGTATTCTCCAGCAGGCATCTGGCACATATTAAATACCAGCTTCCCTGGAGAACTTGTTACCTCCTCATGCTTGACTGGGTGAATATAAGTGAGCGCCGTGCTTGTATCTGCTACCTGAAGAGGTTGGATGAAGCCTATCTGAAACATGCCAAGACCCCGTATCTGTCATTACCATACCAATTTCCTGAATGAAAACCCTGCCTGTCTTTCATTTAATCTGTCTTCTCTCTTATTACGTGACCAGAACATGCTGTACTAACTACAAAGACAGGTCAGTATGTGACTCAAAACCTAATTTTTGTTACTTACCTAAATGATTACTGCCTGGACGAGCGTGATGTTTTGGAACAAGAATAACAAAGCCCACCAATCATTCTGCCCTGTCACTGGCATGTGAAGAACTAATTTTGCACTGAGCCATGGCTTAGAGGAAAGGTTCATCAGAAATCCAGTTGTCTCCCCTTGGAAACCTCATCTTCACAACGTGTACTTTTTTCCAGTTTCTCTACCCTTTTTCTGCACCCAGTCAGCTTCTTCTTACACTTCAGAGTGTGCAGTATTTCCTAACTTTTCCTTTTGCTACCAAGTTCTCCTCTTGAAGACCCCACAAAATGGTGTCTTTTGGCTCAAACCCTGCTGTTACATTCTTGTTTCTCACATCTCTGTACAGCAGCTGGACAAAGGCATTCGGATCTCTCAGCCCTCCTCCAGCACAACTGGTCCAGGCTACTTCTGCTGCTCAGTATGTCATTTTATCTGAGTACAGCCTTTTGGCTATAATAATCCACAATGATTTCCATCAAGGACTCCCAGCTTCTCTCTACTACTCTGAGATCTCTGTCACCTTGTGTCCTACCCCATCAAGCAATAATTTTGCAAAACTTTGACACAGAAATCACATCCTCCCTAGTTATGGGGTTCACACTGATCAAATGATCCTGGCATTTTCTTTTGTCTCACTCAACGTAATAATTGCCTGGAAAAAGAATTTCAAAATTACCTGCAGAAATGACAGAAAACTCACAGGTGACATGAGCCACCACCCACTTCATCTGCATCCAGAGGCAGATTGGGAATGCTGGGCACACCTGCACCCTTTTTAAGTGTCTAGAGAGACACCATCCCTTCTTTATGGTCTCTATAACCATGGCTTTCAAGGGCCAATTCCTTCTTCTCTTCTTGTGCCTTATTCAGCTGACATTGCCTTCAAATTCCCACAGGTTTGGGCCATCAGCCCCATACCTCACAAAAACACAAGGTTAAGTCAAGCAAATTCAGGAGAACATTTCTGTTCTGCCCTCAGGACTTAACTATGGGAAAGTTCTGAGGTAGGAAAAGAATAGTTTTTCATTATGGTCACAGAAAGGAAGAATAAACTAAAACCATTGCAGATACAGGCACTGAGGAAAGGCCCTTTGGGCTGATACTTAGAGAAGCTCATTTCTATCCTCACTCAAGTGCTACAGAGGTTAAAGACCTGCTACAACCTGCCATAAAAGGCAAACCCCACATTAATAGGAAATGTGTTCCCCTCCCCCATTCCCAATGTATTTTTTATGAGTAAACATTTCTGTATTAAGACTTACTGTCTTCAAAGATCCCTTTTATGTCCCAAAGGTAACCATTTAAGTGTTCTTATAACAGCCGTTACTTATCTTTACAATGGGCAATGCATGTGAACTCAGTGTCTGAAACTTTAATTTTGCTATATATTTTTTAGCAGCTACATATAAATCCAGCCTGTTTCAAGTGTCAGTGACTCTATGTGACCAAAAGATAGCCTTGGATCTTATTTCATCTGCAAAGACATTGTTCTGAGTGGAATTAAAAGCAGCACACAAATGTGCAAAACTCTCAACCCTTTTAACTTGCTTGCAGAAGTGATGCAGAATGCACAGAGCTCAGAAAAAGAGATGCAAATGTTTTTCACACATTCAGTCATCTCATATCTATTTTAAGAGTCGCTGCTCCAGCAGTTGAAACACAGGACCCTGCAGTAAAGATGTTTTAAGGACGTCTTTGTAACAGCACAGGAAAGTTCCTCTGGAGTTTTCAAAGGGAAAAATTGCACTAAACAAGAGTACTGCCAGCTCCTCTGCAGCTGATTACAATATTGGAGCGTGCATGTGCACAGCAGACTAATGGGAAGGAAAGCTGAAAATAAGTTTCTCTCTAAAGCTGTCATCCCGTGAAGGTGATTTTATCTTTCCATCACCTGGCACCCAAGAGTCTAATTACAAAGGACTCTGCTAAGACCACTATCCATTGCTCAACTGGGTGAATATACATGTCTATTGGGTGTCTACTGCTTGGGCCAGGGTAAACCCTGAGGCTCTCCATGGTTCCTGTAAATTCATCCATGTGTGTCCAAAACTCCACCCAGGTACTTGGAGCTCACTCATAAACTGTGTATGCAGGAAACCATTTCAAACTGAGAAAAATAATTTTCTCTTGTTTTGATACAGAATATTTACATAGTTATTAACAACACGATGTTCTCCAGCTGAGTTCCAGGTAAGATCACCTGAAAAACTTTCTCACTTCAGAGCAAGCATGGCTCTTTGGAATACAGTCAATCTCTATACCCCCAAATGGTCTCTCCACTTCAGATATTGAAAATACCTTCACTGCAAGAACTTAACTTATCTTCCCCAACTCCTCTGGACAGCAGCAGGGTGACACCTAAGGCATATGAACAAGGTCACCCTTGTAAGGCAGAACCCAGGGGGGCAGCAGCACCCTCTTGCAGGCAGTGGGGAGTGGGAAATGGCAAGCTCCCCACAGCCTGACCTGTTAAGTGTTTCCATGTGACCAATGCCATAAACGTGCTAACCAGATGCTGATGGATGGGCCTGGAGGCCCAAAGAATAACCCGAGTTCATTATATAAATGAGGGAGCGAAGGGAAGTCAAGCAGCTTTCCCAAAATCATGGAGGAAGTTTGGGACTTCATCAGGAACTGAAACTAATTTTCTCCAGGCTCAGTTCTGTGCCCTCACTGTAGGGAGCCACCAAAAAATTGGGTATTTCACACAAGCAGCCTCTGGGAGTCGGATCAGCTTCCCACAACACATAATAATTCCTCTCGTTAAAACAGGACGTGCAAACCAATGCCTAAAGTCCTCACCTTTGTGTTTTTCGGGTTTTACTTTATAGTGTGGCTGTAAATGCCTCTGAAAGAACATCGCCAGCTGTACCTGCAAACTGACACAAACAGATCTGGCTTAACCTCAAGCCTCACTTCCAAGAAGGCACTTGCACAGAGGACAGGGATATTCACACCAGCTAGGATGTAGGAAAGGAATCTGTTTAATTCCCCCCATCACTGCTGGTCCACCCTGCAAAGAGCAGCCACAAACTAGGGTGAGCCTCAGATAGAAAAACTGTGTGAGAAAGATCACTTTATCACCTCACAAACAGAACAAAAATTTAATTTGGGAAAAAATCTAAATATTACCCAACACTCTGGCTCCAGGGTCAGCAGTGCTGACCCCCTATCACTCTCTCTTGGCTCAGAGCATCTCGTTAGGTGCATAAAATCTTCTTTATTTAAACAATTAAACAATAGTTGAAGCACTACACACAGGACCAGGAGCTTAGGAGAAGATACCTCCTCTATTGGATAGTTTTCAGGAATGTCAGACATTGATCTTTTATATCAATACAACTGAAGCCATCAAAACATCTACTTTAACTGTTTACTTAAGGATGCATCTGCTGCAAGCTGTGATTTTTTCTGAAAATCTGTCAGTCAGGGGCTGATCACTGTAAGAGAAGAGAAGAGAATAGAACAGTTTTCTGGCTAAAATGGCACCATTCAATCCCTGCAAATGTCGCTGTATTTTAAAAATCAGATACTGGTGGCAGTAAATATAAATATTTTGCTTACAATACTCCTGTTCTTATTTATTATTTACTTACAATTGGAAGCATTTTCAATGGGATGGTCTTAAAAAGATCTGGGATTCCAGGAGAGGAAAGGGGTATAAAAAAAAAAGAGGAGAAAACCCCCACTGAGCTCCCTAACAAACTACAGAAAAGGCAGAATTGATTTCAGTCAAGTTTCTGTGAAAATATTTTTGTTTGTGTTCATGTGGGATCACATTCAATTTTTTTTTCAAATTTTCATTTTGGACTCAGCCTACATGCCCAAAGTTTTGCTCAGTTCTTTCCAACAAGATTTGCCTGATTTCAACCCAACACCACTATGGGAGTCACAGAACACCCAGCGTAGGTCATTTTCCAACACATGTAAAGTCACGAGTTTAGCATAATCCTGAAGAAGTTTGCAGGAAAATACTATATCCCCTTCATTTCTTCAAGAGCTAAATTTACAGTCTTGGCTGAGGCTTTATTCTCTGTCATTACCATTAAGATCAGAGAACTCATCCTGTCAAGCATAGTCCCCACACAGAATTCATGGGATATCGATTTATTTTAGAATTTAAGGTTTCTGAAATTTTTGTCTCACTTGGTTCTGGAAATAGCTGTAGCCCCTAATTATGAGCCCACTGTTCTAGGTACTGAACAAAGGCAATGCTGAATTAGTTTAAATTCAGTGATAACCTATTTGTGCTACTGAGCATTTTCATAGCCTTACGCAACCAAGAGGAATGAAGCTGACTGCTGCATCGTGATGTTCTCAGAGGCTCTGGATGATGCATAGACAACTTGTATTCAGCTCTCCTGAGGGAAAGAAACAACGCCTCCGTTTGGCAGATGGGCATGAGGATTTGAATCATCTGACCATGATTACATGGCACAGCATTGAGAGAAGAAGGGCGTGCTAGTGGATATGGTAAACCAGGGAACCTGGGCTAAGACCTCCGTACTACCATCGATGTCCCATGTACTCCACATATGAACTTCTGAAGTCCCAGAGATAATCACTTCTTGACATCCCTCTGAAACAGCTCAACCCATTTCAGCAGTTTTGGCTCTGGGAAAAATCCTCTGTGCTCCCTGTCTGCAGAATGGGAGCAATGACATCTCCCTGTCTTGCCAGGATGTTCATATGCAGACAGAGGCTGAAGTGTTGAGGAAGCGTGGGGGCTGCACAAAGCAAGAAATCCCCCTACAAGCCCTGGGCTCCCAGAAGCCTCAAGACAGCACAGCTCATCTCTAATGATAAAAAAATAATAAAAATAGCGTAGGGGAACTGGCTGTGTCCTCTCAGGCCTCTGCACCTCACTCATCACCACACAAAAGCACGAAAACAGACTACCTGATTTCATGGGGGGCAGTTTAACAAGGTGAGGAACAATGCCAAGTCCTCTTTTCACTGTGAGGTCTATGGATGCCTTCTCAAGGCCATGCAGAAATTCTTTAGGAGGTGCTGGGAATACAAGCCCTGTTTCTTGGTGCTGGTACTCTATGCACAGCATTTCTAGGAACATTTTTCTTTGCCACTCGTCTGACCTCGGGAGCAGTCCCACTGCTCTGTGCAGGCAGCCATAGAATGCTCTGCCAAACACTATCAATTATTTAGCATCCAAAGGTAGATTTAATCTGTGTGATAAAAGGATGGATTTTATCTAAGGCTTGTTCCCCTTCAAGTGATTTACACAATTGGCCTCTCTAGTTGCTTCTCTTAACATAATTATTTACTTCTGCATTAATAGCCTTCCTCCATTTGGGTTATTTTTAGGCGCTTTTTGTAGCCTTGAGAATTTACTATGATTTTTTCCCTTGTCTTTTTAGTGGGGATTTTAAATTTCCCATCTCTCTGAATGGGCTGTTAAAACACTGGTTTTGCCAATGCTGGTGTAAAGCAGGAGCAGCTCTGGGAAGCAGCTCCCCTGGTTGTGTGCCATGTGGATATTGAGTATACCTCTCTCTGACTTGAGAAGCCATGGGGTGAGATTTCAGTTCAGAGCTGGCAGTCAGGGCTCCTAGACTGCTCATCAGACTATGGACTGATGAACATGAATGAAAGGCTTTAAAGTATTAATCTATTCCCATCTTGGTTCCTTGCTTTAACCCCACTCTGCAATTTTGGCAAAGTTGGGAAGACTAGGATTTTTCCATCTAACATTGAATCAGGCATGAAGCCCTCAAGGGAATAAAGCACAATGTGATTCACTCCACCCTAAAGCAAAAGCATCCCAAACTAGACACCTAACACTTAGGCAGCCAACTTTGGACAAAATAACTCCCATCCTTGGTCCTCCCATGGTTATGGCAGGCTCAAATGCCATAGTTAATGGATGGTGTTGGGAGAAGTGATTTATAAAACCTGTGCAAATTCACAGATGTTCAGGCAGCTTTTCAAACTATAGGAATGTGCTGGCAGAGAAGACAATCCAGGAGATAATCCATTATCACCACTGGATTTCCTTACTTGACTACAATTGACCAATCCACAATAGGTAAGTTGAGCATCAGTTTAAACAGTTGTATTTAGGTACCCTCTGAGGGCCACTTTAATGAAGTCTAAGCTGGGTCCCCAGAAAAGAAGACTTATCAGTACGTGCCAGAATAAACTTTTGGAGCTTACAAAATAATAGAAATGCAGAAGAGATTATTATTACAACTATTATTAATGACAATATAATACACTCACAAAATACAGAGGTCTTCCAGGTGGTACTTAATGGTTGGGATCACCAATGCCAGGACCAGCCTGTGAAGAATAACTTTTTCTATTTGAAATTCATAAAAGCTTTTCAACTTGGCAAGCAAACCTGCAGTGTGGTTAGGGATGAGACAAAATTAGTCTGTCTTCAAAAGTACCTTTGCATCTGTAACGGGCTGGAAATACAGGAACTTTTGCTACAACAGTGTGGGGAAGCTGTATACAATCAGGGAATGCTAGCTGATGTTATGAATCATAGAAATGTTTAGGTTGAAAAAGACCCTTAAGATCATTGAGTCCAACCATAAAGCTGTTGCATCATGTAAGGGCTACACAGTTTGAACCAAAAAGTCCGTAAACATTAATGGTTATCCACTCTGAGGTCACACCTTTGCCCACAGGGTTGGCTACCACACAAAGTCAGTAGAGAGGCTTGGGCAAGGAGTTTCCCCCATGAGGAAAAAAAAAAACCCAAGAAGTCAGACTCTAATCACTCATTTAAGCAAAGCAAAGGATTACCTGGTAAAGATGCATTGCTGACTCTTTTAAGGAAGAGACTAGGGAGACAGCATTGCAAGCTGTGGATAGAGAAAGAGCAGGCAGAATAAAAGACATGGTTTTGTATCACAGTTTGTGGCAATCTTAATTATCAAAATTCTGCCACTGTTAACAGAAGAACTAAATCTGCTGCTCCCAGAGTGCTCTCTGCCAGGCCCACACACCAGATCCTGCTCATGGAACACAACAATGGTGCAGCATGGCTTTAACTTCACCCATCTCTCCATGAACCCTTCTAAACTATCCCAAGGAGCAAGTGCCAGGTGACCAGCATGATTCAAAGCTGGCAAACTTGTCACTGTCCTTGATATCCCATGACTGAGTAACAGTCTCACAGCACTGCACCAGCCTGAGCACCTGAAACTTCCAGCTGCCCAAAGGGACATGAGTGGGTACACAGAAGAGACTGTAGGCAATCTGTCCACTCGGAAGGGCTACAGTAGCAAAGAAATACATTTTAAGACCCAACAGAATTAGTTTTATAAAAGGCTGACAGAAGTAGGCAGAGAAGAAATACAGTTCTTGATTGCTGTTGCTCTTGTGGCAGCACTGCACCGAAGCCCTACTCAAGGTGGGTGCCACTGAACTCTATGCAGCAGATGCATGAGAAGAGACAGTCAGGAGAACTTCTCAGTCTGAATTAGGGGATTTTCCCATCATTCAGTTTTAACCACTTGCCCCCTTCCCCCCTGGAGCCAATCCCAGCTTTTCTGTTGAACACATCTCTCAGCGTTTTAAGCTGTACACAGCAAAGCAGTGCAGGGCAGGGAAGCTAAGAATGTGCTTGTACTGGTTATGTTCCTTTTCCTGGAAAATGTGAACTGAATGAAAAACATTCTTTAAGAAGATCCCTGCCCCTCCAGGGTGGACAGAGGAGATGACTTCATTGGGGCTGTTCTCATTCTGATTTGTCTGAGTCCTGGGCCACACAAACTATATATTTTTTCAGTGTGCTGAGGTATGCTGGGATGCTGGCATTTCCTCCTCCTCATTTACATGGTCTTCCCATAATCCAGCACTAAGACAAGCTGAACTGCATCAGGACTCCCTGCCAATGCCACTTGGGGCTTGCTTACGGAAGACCTCTGGAGAGCGATGGGAGGTGCTCCCTGCCCTTCTCCTCTACCTATGAAAGGGCTGAGTGTGCTACTTCTGCAGAACTAAGCATTCCTGCCAGCCCATAAATCAAGTGACCAAACTCCATCCCAATCTCTGATCCACTGCAGAAAAGCCCCATACTCTGCCTTTACAGCACACACAGGGCAAAGAGCTGTATTTCATCAACTGAAGCCTTCATATCAGAGGAGAGTCGTTACCTCCTGGAAAAAAAAAAAAAGCACAGCCAGAGTCTTACTAGTTCTGCAGCTTGGCTTCCCCATGTTTACACCAAATGACTTGTTGAACTTCATTATATACAAAGTATTTCCATAGATCAGAGGCAGGGAGACCTGTGCAGCTAACATAAAATAAATTACCACCCCGTGATAAATGGTTCTATTAGCAATCCAGATTGTTAAACTCAGATACAACAGGATGAAGGGAGCGCTGCCCCATTCATTCTCCCTGCGGCAGATACTGAGTTGTAAATAGGTTATTTTGTGTGTAAATAACACATTAAAACTCAGCATTAGCCGTGTCTTTTGATAGAGAGGAAATTGTTCCAAATAAATAATTTCGGACAGGAATGTAAAATAAGCCAGATTTAATAGTGCATGCCTGCTGTAGCTGTGTTAAACATGACTAAAATGATAAACCCCAGAATATACTAATAGTAAACTATGCTCTGACATCAAAGTAATGAGGCTGTATTTTTACCCAGCTTTAGAAATGCTAAAATTAGTCTTGACAGAGCCAGACATCAGAAAAATGTTTCAAACATAAACACCATCAATTTGGGAACTTGGAGTTTGTGTCATGCGGAGGGTGGGGTGGAGAGGGAAAGGTGCATTCTGGGCCTTGTTAAAGTCAGGCAGTTAGCATTTAGGAGAATTTGTATTTAATTTTTATTACGAGATGAGAAACCCATCTTCCTAAATATCTCTGCTTTTGAAAGAGTGGCTATTTTAATTTCCCCTCCAGCCATGTGCCTGGGCTGCCTCATGCCTGTAGGTACAGAGGATGCGTCAGTGCCAGCCTGGAGGACACAACCCAGCCTCACTCGTGGTGCTCTGCACCAAACCCTCCTACCCTACACAGCAATATGGACTCCTGCATTCAACAAAAGACTTTTCTGAACTCAAAGTGTTACAAGTTGCCCTTCCAGAAGAGGAGACAACAAAACGAAGAGCCTCTTCCGCAGATCTGACTCGTCTATAGCTCCTACATATTGTCATTATAAACTGTTTCTATCTCAGTCACACATACACGTGTGCCCCTACTGCAAGAGAAAAGAGGAGCTTTCACTCCTTGGCCAACATGATTTATGGAAAAATAGAAAATTAGGAGAGACTTCCCTGATGTCATATCTGTGAGGCCAATTTCTGAATATCTGATCAATGAGTTGCTATAAAAAACTGTCTCAGATGATGTTTAAAATGGCAGCTTCAGAAGACTAAAAATATGGGATGCAAATTTTTAGTACAAAAGAACTCTTCTCCACTGCCAGCACCAACAATATCGATCTGTTTTCCTACAGCCATAACTTAATTTGTTAGAGGCTGGAAACATTTGGGAGAAATATCCAAAGCAAGAGAACTAGAAATGCAGATTGAAGATATTATCTTTTAATAATATAGTCTAAATAATAATACAAGTAAAAAAACATTTTCCAATTATTTAAATAATATTCAGTTTATTCCTTCAATTAATTAGAAATAAAACCTTATGAATCTATTAATTCCTGCAAGTGAAAAAGAAAACCTTATGATCTGAGAAACAGGCAAAACATGCTATGATGGCACTCCTTCTGTGTGACTCAGTAGAATAAAGGAGAAGAAATGTGTTGCGAATTACATTTGTTTGGCTCTGGAGAGCAGCTTGGTGATTTGCAGCACTGGCTGAGCCTCACTGCCACTTTCTCATATGCTAGTACAAAGAGTAAAACCTCTGCAATAAATGAAATCAAGAGTTTGTCTTGGATGAGAATAAAGACTTGCTCGTATGGCCCCGAAGCAGGGCAGGGAGCTCAGAGGCCCACCCTTTAAAGCTGATCCCCTCCTCAAGCTGAAGTTCCTAATTAATCTCCAAGCCTCGTTTGCTTTCTTCTGTAAAAATATGAGCATAAATACTCATGGTTCTGGCCTGTTGTGAGTAATTACTCTAGGGAATCAAACATGTTACATTAGCACGAATACCATGTAAGCAGAGTCTCATCTCTACCCAGCCTTTTTGTTATCACCTGTTAAATCACACCTTGCAGTTAACTCATGCTAGAAGACAACTTTGTATTAATTTTTCTGCTTCCAAGCACACACACAAGCACGCTGCTCCCTTTCAGGAGCCTGTATTATGTCTAGCCAGAGTTCAAAGGAAAGCCCTTCGAACCACAAGAGCACGTGCATCACCTGCAGAGTCCTGGGGCCAGTGTCTGACCAATGCTGCCCCACTGCTGCCCATTTTGGGTCATTTATGAGCACTTTTCTTCACAGCATGACACAGATTTCACTCTTTACATCTCATTACACAACGCTTTCATCACAATTCTCCTGACATCTTCAAACAATCCTCAACTTACTTCTCCACTTCCTCCTAATAAAAGCAGAAATATTGAGCCCATAAATCACTTTTTTTCCAAAGGTGAGAGCACACTGCTAACAGAACAGAACAGAACGTTTAAAAACCAATTAGGTCTCCAGGGATGCCAAATGGGCTGATGGACACTCCACCTCGGGGCATCCTCATCTGGATCCCTGGAAGGGTTGTGACTGCTTCCTCAGTGGAGGCACTCCCAAGGCAAGTGCCAAGTGGGGAGAAGGTGTTTATTCATAACAGCACATCTATAGGTTCTGAATTTTAGCACATGCTTAGACTATGCTGGGGCCAGTCAACCCTTCAGGTCTGCCAGTCACTGAGATGATACCTCAAGTGGGCTGCTTCAGTAGTTCCTACAGCCTTTGCTTCTTCAGGGATCTGCAGGGGATGCCCAACTTCTGCACATTGCTGTCCCCCCTATTTCTGCTTCCTGGCAAGCCTTCCTTTCTGCCACTTTGTGTAGTGTTCACAAGGAAAGTAGCTCAGACCCATCAAGGAGCACAAAACTGTTTCCCTCCAAACAATTTTGTAAAAGACTTTCTAGAAGGTTGCTTTTAAGAAAAGGTTTATCAAACACAGAAACTAATCTGACAGATTATAATCTAGCCACTCCTACTTTATTCTGTGCACTTGAATCTTCACTGGTCAATTGGAAAAACAAACCGGAGTAGCAAAGTTTACAAGAAAGGAGAGATAAAGCAGATTTAAGCCATTTTGGTCGGAAACTATCTTCAAAACTCAAGCAACAAAAAACTCACTCTCCAGCCAATCTAGGTAAGAAAGATAGGAGCTCACAGAAGAGTACTTCAGTTCTCCTGGGGTGATGAAAAACCACTCTACAGTGAAGGAAGGGAGGGAACAGTTTCATTTTAAGGTAGACTCTGGCTAGCAATAATGTATATTTCAAAAAAGAAAACCCTTTTAAGTTTGTGTCCTTATACCCTGTCCAGAGAGGACACCCAGTCCCCAGCAAGGGCAGCTGTGGTGGCTCCTCAGTGGGGTACAGCCTTGCCCACAGCTGTGCCACCATGATGGGCTCTGGCACCACTGTGGAGATCCAGCACACGTGTGCCACAGATGGGGGTGGGTTTTGCCTGCCACAGTGAGGAGGAGGCAGGAGCAATACCCCTGCACGTTCACCTACACACCAGAGTTACACCCACCAGCAATGGCTCCGTGCCTGCAGGTGTCCGCAAGAGCTTCCCAGCTGACTTCAACAGCAGCAAGACCAAAATCTTGCTTAACACACTGACTTGAACAGGAATGGCACAAGTGGAGGGTTTTTTTCGTGAACATTCTTGCATTGGGTCTGGACATTCCCAAACTGCTCTCTAACAGAAATCCCAGCAGCAATGACTGAAGACTGTGCAGTCTGTTCAGCTCATGAACAGGATCACAGCTGGCACATGACACCCCTTCCTGACCAGAATAACGAGGTGCTCCCCATCAGCCTCACCAGCCATTCTTTAACTGCACCAAAGAGGCGGAGAGGGCACAGTGCTGCCAACTCTACACAGCACCAGTCAGCTGGTGGCAAGCACTGACGGGATGCCCCAGCTCCCCCACAGCCACCCCTCACCACCCATCCCCTCCCTCACCCCAGCCCAGTTATCTGGGAGTGGTGGTGACCCATCACACCCCAGTGACGTTTAGATGCCACGCAGTGACACAGCTTCCAGCTCCTCTGACAGCCAAGAACCCCAATAAACTCAGCGTGTTCACAGGAAGACAGATGCCACCATACTTATTAAATTCTTACAGTCTAATGAAAAACACCCCTGCTGCTTTCAAATTGTGGAAAACATAAAATACCTCCTTGTGCCACTGCTGCTCCTGCTGCTGCTAAAGGACTGGGTTTCTTCCCCGTCTCTGTAAAGCCATTCCCCTCCAGAACAGCACCTTTCCCTTCTTTTTTCCCAGCAGCTGTTGAAGCAGAAGTTTCCATCTTAGACGGGCATCTTCCAGCTCAGGAACCCTACAGGACATAAAACAAAACCAGATTCTGGTCACCACTCCCAAAACAGGCAAAATCAGCTCCATGAAGCGGAAGATGGTTTGGCAGAGCTCAAAAGAAAATGGCAAGCAGCAGAAAATTCCTGGGTTCCTAACTCCAGCAGTGCAGCCAGTACAGCAGTCACAGGCACAAAGGAACAACCATGTAAAGGGCTGGGTGCTCTCAAAGACCTACAAAGAACAGGACCAAAAAACAATCCCCAGCTAAACTTGGGCTACACAGTAAAGTTTACAGGTCCAAAGGGCTCTCCAGGATTACAGGGTAGGTGAGATGCCAAGCTCTCACTGGTGAAGTCTAACAAACACTGATCCCTCTCTCTCCCGAAAAAGTTCTTCTATCCTGACCAACTGCATCTGAATAACAGCTACAGCTTTACCCCCATTACAAATGGTGAAATAAATGCTGTGAAATATCCACAAAACAAGAAGATACCAAAGTACACATAACCAGGGTTTTTAAGCTTAGGTTGACAAAACATAGCAACCCCTGAACTTTTTGTCAGCTTGACCATTTTTTTCTGCATGATTCAGACTTAAATGGTCTCCCATAAGCAAAACACAGGTATCCCAAATTTAGTGTAAAAACGGGGTTTCTCTGAAGAGGCATACTTTGTTTCTGAATGCAAATACTCTGTTCCCCTCATTTTAACTTGTTTGATTTCACATGTCTCCACCTGACTCCTGCTTGCTCATAACCAGCAGAGTTACCTGGCACTACCAGCCTCAGGCTGGTCTTGGGAAAACCCACTGCTAATTCCCCTTTCCTTTCTAGTTTTAATGCAGATCTGCAATTTTTCACATGCAAATTTTCAAACGCAAATTTTTCATCTCCCGAAATACTCTGGAGCACACTGGCTGTTTACCTTACTGGAATTCATGGGATATGGGGAATATCTGGGAAACCAAAAAACTTTTTTTGTCTGTGCAGGTAGTTTTATCACCATTGCGCCAACTCAAACCTTCCTTCCCTTTGCTCTGGAGGACTGAGAGACTCCTGAACATCTTGGATTAAAAGGTAAACTCTCCTATCGACTTAAAAGCTCAAAGATTTCAGGAATTCCCACCGTGCGAGGGAGCTGGTGCATGGTGGCTGTGGGGGATTGTCACCACTGCCTGGGCTCTGGGAGAGGGTGTCCCACCAAGCAGCCTGAGCCGCTTATCCCAGGAGCCTTCAGGCACAGCTCACATTAATGGGAGAGCCAAGTGATGGATCTGAAGCCACATCTGCAGCTGTAAACTGCGAAATTCGCATTGGAAATGACAGGACCCACAATTACAGGCTTTACTGATGACACAAGGCTCCAGTGAATACTGAGGTGGCCCCTCAAGGTCCTGCCCCGGCATGTGCTGGGCTTGATGGCAAACATGGGATGGGTTCCTGGGGGCCAGGACTTTACAGCGGTTTAATCCAGGAATCAGGTTGGGTTACAGCCCACGTATGAAATAAATACACCCAAACTGCAGGAGTATTTGACCTAGGTCTGACAGCCTGGGCTTCTGTTCGTTAAGCAAATAAACTTCAGAGGCTCTATTACTAACCCCCCACCTGTTTCTTCTTAGTCCCTCCTTTCAAGGCTTTGCACTTTTGTTTGAAACCAGACGCTGGCCCTTGCAGCCCAGCCCCCCTTCTCTGGGTACCCTGACCCTAGGGGCAGCCCCGGGGCTGAGGGAGCATCCTCAGGCACTGCAGAGCTCAGCAACCAGCAAGGGGAAGGAAGGAACTGGTAACAGGATTTGTTCTGTGAAACATGCAGGTTAGAGCCATGTTTTTTTTTCCAGAGAGATGCCTGAAGCAAAATCTCTAAATCTCTGCCACAGACACCTCAGTAGGGACCCAGTTTTTCAGATGTGTCATTTATCCAACTGGAATGTGACAGGAGATCATGCCCATATTTGAAAATCTGGTCTTTGCAGCTGTAATGCTTTCTTTTCAGATGAATTATGAATTACAAAAAATATTCAAGTGTTTGTATTAAGTGGTTGCATTAAACAGGTAAATCCTCAAATACCAGATTAGAAAAAAAAAAAATAATGCAACTACTCTAATCTCACAGGATTTAGGGTAATAAGTCTATAATTATTTTTGCTTCGTAAAGGTGCCTGGGGCAGAGCAGGCTGACTATGAGGTTCCGAGCTTTTCCCCAAGTCAGCAGCAACCAAAGTCATTTTCCTTTCATAGCACCCCACAGACAGAGCTGACCATCCCAGTCCAGGCAGACATAAGTACCCTTCCCAACAGATCCTGGTCTGCACAGCACCTCTGCCCATGGACCGGGACAGAGACTGGGGAGCAAAGGAGCACCAACACTGATTTCATATCCCACCTTCCGAGGTTTCACAGACAGTGGCCAGGAGCTGGTGACCAGCAGCGTTCCCAGTAGTGCAATGTGTGACCAGGACACAGCACTGGAACTCTGGAGATTTAGGTCCCCATCATGGATCTGCTATGGTCTCCCCATTGTCCCTGGGCAAAAAGCTTAACTTTTCTCTTGCAGCTGGTTTCCACAGCCATAAAATAGAAAATAGTACTTTGCCCTATTTGCAAAGTGCTTTGAGATCCTTTGAGGCATAAGGCTATGGAAGTGTTTCTATTACCAGTATAAGAAGATATATTGGTGGAGGCAGTCAATCCACACTATCCAGGAGCACAACATTCATTTTTTAAGCAATGCATGCTTTGGTTTCTGTTCGATGCTAAACTTTTTCCACTGCTCTGTGCCACACAGAATTTATAAATTCAATGACAGATTAATCTCAGCAGCGAGCCATTTGGCATGAAAAAGGGTTTCACAGGGAGCCTGCTTTTTCCTGTAAAGAGCATGCATTTAGGAGTGACTATATGGAGAAAGACCCTATGCACTTATTCAAGCACAACTCTCTGCCCTCCGTCATTACTCAGAATTAGAAAACCAGAATGGATTACTCAGATTTTTCCTAAGGTTTGTAGCTTTCTCTGCAGGAGGAGGGCTGGGTAATTGATTTTGACACTAATACCAGCACTATTCATATGCCCTGTAATATAATTCTGCAGTGACACTAAAAAGGCAGCCATCTGAGATCTGCACAAGGAAAGTGCTATATGATTTGCCCTAGACAACCCCAGCTATTTTAACAGCTGTGTTGTATATTAAAAGGGAGAAATCCCAACAGAATTAAAAGCAACAAAGTCACATTTGCCTTTGAGGGAAAACAAGAAGCCGTAAACTTTCCTAATAAAACAATCCCTCCTGCTAAGTGCCTGAAGAATGGGCAAAAGTGCTGTCCGAAAATGCCTGTCTCTTGTGGAGGACATCAGCCTGAGCAGGACTGCTGGCAAACTTAGGAATGAACAGAAACTCATCAGCCATACTCTCTGCACACCTTTTTTTTTTTTTTTTAAAGGCATTATTTCCTTCTTCAGGATTGTTCTTTCATCAGGAAACTCCCTTCTCCTCCCCTAGACAGGGCAGAAAACAATATATATTTTTTCTCTGTGAAAAATGAATGACCAATTTTGCCTACTGCTGCTCAAAGATTAAGCAGCACCATGGGAGTGATCCTCACTGGCAGAGGGCAGGCACTGCCAGTGACAGTGTGACACAGGTCCAACGCATGCTTCCAGAAGTCATCTCACTTTTGGGAATATTTTGGGCTTTCTCAGACCACTGTGTATTCTCTCTTCATTCTGAGTTCTGACCCGACCTTCCCATACACAGCCCCAGCAGTGCTAGTGAGGTGGTGTCACCTCCAGGGGACACACTGGAGGTGTGC
Organism: Eopsaltria australis; assembly: GCA_034509425.1. NCBI lineage: Eukaryota > Metazoa > Chordata > Aves > Passeriformes > Petroicidae > Eopsaltria > Eopsaltria australis. The sequence continues at coordinate 746,913 of JAVTVJ010000067.1, read as the reverse complement.
TGGCTGCTGACACCAGCACCACAGCCAGAATGCAGCTCCACTGCTGCTGGCTCCTGGCATACTGATGGGAGCTGGCATAACCAAGGGCAGCCTTTGCACAATTCTTGCCAGGTTTATGCTCAGGTATCCACAGGGAGAAAATCAATTCTGCCACATCACCCTCACACAGGCACAATCTCAGGTCTGATAGCTTTTCCTGGTGTGCTGCTTTAGTTAAGATAAACAAGGACATACTCCCGCCATCTCTTCTTTTGCAGTGGACTGTGTCATACAGCTAAAGCCTTCTGAATACATGATCTACTTATGAAATTCAGTGTGAGCCAACTGCTCTGAACATTGGCTTAATACAGTGGCTGCTGTGAGCCTTTTCAGTCTCCCAGGGTCTGAGCCAAATTATGTTCTCAATTACAGGGAAGTAGCAGCAGTTAACCCGGTGAAGTCATAGGCTCTGTACCACTGCAAAACTTGACCCCTCTATTTTCTTTTATATCAGCAACAGCTTTGAATTACTAAAGAAAGTTTTTTCTGTCTAAATGCCACTACTAAATCTTGGGACTATCCAAACATGCTGTCTGCTGCTGAAGGACCTACAACTGTTTACAGAATATCAATCTCAGGTAAAAGCAGCATAAATATTAATTCAGAGCTAATCACTTTTGAGGTCCTCCTGACACAAGGTTTCCCACCTTGACATTTCTTAGGAATGGTCTGCTTGGGCCAATCCTACAGGGTGGATTACACATGGAAATCAGAGCTGTACACTGGGGCAGTAGTTCTGTCTTGGGGGCTGCTCTTGCCCTTTCGCCTCAAGAAACCTTCTGTGGTGGGTCCCTACCAGCTTCTGGGAAGAAAGGAAGCAGAGACAAACCCATGCTGACAGAAGCAGTGCTAGGAGGGCAGAGAGATGCTCAGGGCTTATTCTATTTTTCCACCCCCTACCCTGACTCCTGCTAAGAGAAGAGTAACACCAGGCTGCCAGTGGGAGGGAGGAGGGAGCTGTGCTAGCAGCAAACAGGGTAAGAAGACACACAAGTTCTGCCTGCCTACTTCCAAAGGTAAGGCTAAAATTGCTGAGAAATCTGGGTGTTCACAAAGATTCACCAAACAGTTCCAGCCCATGGCAAAAGTTGTATCACTCAAAAAAATGAGAAGGAGAAAAAAAAGAAAAGGAGAGGGGAAAAAAAGAGACAAAAAATACCCCCAGTAGAGCTGGCAACACTGCAATAGTTATACAGGTTCTGGAATGTACAAAGGCTGAAATCAGAGACTTAGCATCTCTTTTGAACTTCAAAAACAACAAGTCTCTTCAAATCACTCCGTTAATTGGCTTTAAATTAGAGTTCTAAGTTTAATGAACAAATCCTTCGCGTATGGCATGAAACGGATACGCTTCTAGATTAACTTCCTGATCAACACCATCTGCCATTTCCATATGGCAGCAGCAAACCAAAAGCACGAGCAAGAAGCTGCTCTGCAATACTGTGAGGGGTCAAAGTGCACCCAGAACTGACTGGTGCTTGGTAGTGTCTCTCTGTACTGCAGGAACATCACTTCCAACCAGCTCCAGAAGTCCTGGGATATTTCAGGCACAACTCTGTCCAGGAAGGTGAAGAAAGGTAAACTGCAGAGTAGGAAGGGGGCATGAGGGAAGGAGGGATGTTTGCAAGGATGACTGGATGGATGTGGAAAGAGCAGCAAGTTCCTGAAGATGGAGAAGAGCCTGGAAAACAAGAAATAAGGGGATAGAGGGATGACTTTAAAGACTTACTGAAGAGTATGAGTGAATGCAGCACAAATCCTGTGGAGACAGAGAAGAGGAGCATGGAAGAAAAGAGGCAAGAGACTGCAGGCAGACTTTATTCTTCAAGAGATGGAGATGCATGCACTGCTGGGGCAGGGGAAGGCACAACATGACATCTCTAATGGCAGGGACACGACAGGGAGGCAGGGCAGAGGGAAGAGAGACACAGGGAAGAAAAGTGACATGGAAGGGTCTCTGATAGAAGAAATATGTCCTGGAAACAGCTTAAAGGAATGCAGCCTTCCAGCATGCTCCATCACACTTTGTACATGGAATACCTAAGACTTTGTGTCTAGGCACAAAAAGAATCTTCTGCTTCAGGTGGTGCCAGCCATGTGAAAGGAAACCATCTCAAAGAGTCACAAGTGCTGTTCCCCCTGCTTACACTGACACTGACTACAGCAGCCTTCCACTTACACCAAACAAAGAGAGTAGAGATAGTGGTGGCACTCAGAAGTTATCACCATATGGACTGCCTGTAAATACTCAGCTACCTGCTCAAGAACCAGCCCTCAGCAGCTCCTAGGAGACCTTTCAGCAAGAGCCAGTCACTGATGAGTGTCGGACAGCCAGGGTGCAATGCCACTGTCCACAGAGGGGCAGGGATCTAGGGACCCCTGGTCCTAGGCAGGGCTGGCAGAGGTGGCACAGCACTTGTGAGAGAGACATATCCTTCAGGAATGTCAACCATAGGCCAGCCTATCCCTAGGACACTCTGTGGCACCAAATGACAACACTGAGGCCACTGTATTGCAACATAAATGATTCTTCCCTTTCTAAAGCCATTTACTTTCTGGGCTGCACTTATTAGGAAGGAGGTGATATTGAATAGAGGAACTAACATTTAAGCTATTTTTCGGGTTTAGCCTGGTGTTCCTATTTTTCACAAACACTCATGTCACTTTAATATTGTTGCTTCATTACAAACAAGTCTGATTTATAAAACAGCAGAACATTTGAATCGTTTCCCCACTTCCAGTATATTTTCAAGTTGCCAACCGTAGAGCCCAGAACAAAAATTATCTTTCAGATGCTGGGTTATAAACAATCACAATACATCATCAAAACATAAGAACAGACATAAAAGCTCAAAGCCAGACAGAATCAGCACTGGTCCATGCCAAAACATGCAGGCTGGGGTACCTGACTTTCCCTCCTTTCCCTCAGAAGTTATCTTTGTTTCTTAGCTTGGAAGAACTGAGAAGATGGAGGAGTGGGGGCTGGAGGGAAGAGTCTTTTGTGGTAGAACAGGAAAACAAAGTCATGCCTGTAATTTTACAAAACCAATCCTACATGTCTTATCATGAGAAAACTTCCACTAAGCAAATTCCGACACGCGAAAAACCGTCGAAGAAGATAATCAAGACACTCCTGCATTCAGACTCTGCATTAACATGCTGCAAAAAATATGGGAGGATGCCACCAGGTAAACAAAAATTGCTCAAAAGTGATGCGTCACCATTATAACTGGTCCATGAATCTTCACTTGGGTTTTGTTTATTTGTTTGCTTTTGTTGTAAGAGTGAAAGAATTGTGGCAAAGTGTTGTCTAAGTTTGTGTTTTTGATGTAAATCCAAAGAAGTTTTCAATTTCCTGTTACACAACTGTCTGGGTTTTTTCCAAAAAGAGAACCAAAAAGACAAATACTACCTATGTGTGCACACAAGTATCTAATGAAGAAGTACTGTTTTCCTTTTAGGAAACCTTTGCATACCAAAATAGAAAAAGACAACAGAGAACCCCCCCAAAAACCCCCTTCATCAAGTCTTCATGCTCCAACAAGAGCAGAAACTGCTAATAACTAACAAGTCAGAGAAAACATCTGTGGTGCTTGGCAGCTATACCAGGGTGGGTTACAGCTAAACAGGGTGGGTGACAGACTGTATGAAGAGCAGGGTGGAGGACCATTAAACTGTTTACAACAAAATTAGACTCTAATTGCAAATCACTAATAACCTACTGACTTTTCATCACCTTTATGAGTGAAAGACACTACAAAAGTAAACTGCACATACTGCAAGCTGGGCAGAAACTCTGATTCTGAACAGAGATGTTCCTGCAGATTCCACAGAGCAGAGAAGGATCAGCGCAGGAGATCTGGCTAATAGGAAAAGAGCAGCCTTGATTCAAGAGAGGTTTTGAGAAGTGAACGTTTTGTTGGCTTGGTGGTGACTGAAGGAGAATCCTCTCAGGGTTTCACTTCCGTGCTGCAGTAGTTTGGGCACTTTCAACTCTCATGAATGAAACCCCAAATACAAACCACATGCACTGAAGTTTAATGGGTTTGCTTTATGTAGGGGTGGGATGAGTAATAATGTCTTGTAGTGACTAGTCCATCCAGATGACATTGAACAGGCTCCAAAGCTTGGATAAGAAAGCCCTCATTTGGCTCAAGAAATGAAAATCTTTATTTTGAGCAATGAAAGATGAAGGACTGCATCCTTGCAAAAATCCCTATAGCAACTAGGTTCTTTCAGAACATGTTTCATTACAAAATTTTGGTTTATTTTTAAACATTCCAGTTCTGTTCATCAGCCTATTGAATTCTCCCTCCACAGGCACACGTGTAAGCATGCAGAAGAGAGAAGCCTGGGAAGGAAACAGGAATGTAATTAAAAACAAAAAAGCAACACTTCACTTGGCTCGTTTTCCTCTGTTGAACACATACACCACACAGGCTGCTATTCCACACTTTATTCCACTCCACATATTGTCTTTATAAGACTACAGTTGCCAGCTGAAGGCAGGATGCAGACCACATAAAATGGTTGGCAGTTCATAAACAGGAGAATGAAGAAAAATTCATCCAGATGAGAATGGGAGAAGAGTTTCTCAGAGGAACATAGAATATCCAGGGCTGGAAAGGACCCATGGAGGACATTAAGATCAGCCTTATGCTCACAACTAGCATTTGAAAACCCCAAAACTGTTGAAATATCTGACAGCTGCCATAGTAGGAGAGGTCAGAGCTATATGGGATGTACCCATGAACCACAACAAAGTCTAGTCTGCAAGGACACAAGCATGTTGGTGAAGAAAAATGCAAGAATCCTTGCAAGGAATTTTATAAGGGAGAACAAAATCAATACTTCGAAGAGCATTTCATTTCTGTGAGCTGTGACTCAAGTTTCCAGCAATTAACAGTTAAGTGGTGAATGGCAGAGCCCCTAAGTTTTCAGCAGTGCAGGTCCATCTTCTACAGAGAAAAGAAACTGTATAATGTTGCTGGCTGTCATTTCAGGGGATGGGAATAAGTCTTTCAGGAGACAGGCTAAAGTATTCAGGAGGGTATTAAGCTAATGACAAAAGACAAGGGTGAAAATGAGCACTCATTTAGCCAGAAATCAAGATGTCAAGATTAAAATTAATCAAGCTACCAAGGGACTCAAAGAGAAGAGATTCCTTAATTGTGTAGACTGTAACACTACGAACACGAGTAATAAACAAGAAGTGGAATAGCTCCTTTAATACACAAATTAGTCCTGACTGGTATTACTGAATATGGTGGAAACATTCATATGAATGGAGAGTTACAATCATTTTGTGTATCAGGGACTGGAAACAAATACAGAGTCATGAAGCCTGTCAGTGACAAATGGCTGTTGACACGGTAAATAAAGATGATTGCTTTGTACCAGTGAGATGCTCTCCATCCCTTGATGGCCTAGATAAAGATTATAGGTTCTAAAGCAACCACATACAAGGCCACACATCTGGAAAATAATTGATTAAAATGAAAACTGTCTGAGAAACAGTGACTGAAGATGACTTGAAGTTTATGGTGGGCAGACAGTGACTGAGAAGCTCTATGGAGGGTACCAATATTAAAACTATTAAAGCAATATGTGTTTGTCTACACAGAGTTTGGGAGGCTGTAATGCCTCTCTGCCTAACCCTGAATTGACAGTGTGTGCAGTTCTGGTGCCCACAGTCCAAGCAAAGAGATGAAAATTGCAAAGGTTCCTGTGCCACACATGAGAAAAATGAAAGGGAGGTCAAAAGTGAGGCACTTGCAGAATTATTTGATCAGTAATATTAACACATACACAATTTCAAAGGCTAAGGGAGAGAAATTAAACCAGAGAAATTCATATTAGAAACCAGGCTCCCAGTTTCAACAGAACAGAGCACTAGATTCAGGCTGGTGCCAGACTTTCTAGCATGGCAGAGCTGACACTTTGTTCAGGTATTTTTCCAGGAGGTCTGTTGTAGTCTAAGACTTACCACAGAACATAGATTTTAAGTACAGGATGGGCTTAAGTACAGTAAAGTCCTCTGGTGGTATTAAAGAGAGGGTTAGACTAGATCAGCACCTTGGTCGTCTATGCACCTATACATCAGGGTATTATTAATGGTTGTTTTGCCATACCTTCTCACACCAAAACATCTGCATTTATAATGATTACATTTTAGCATGTCTGTCTCTGTTGACAACCAATCTAACTTCTACCTTCCAACTTCTCTATTTTTTCTTTTGTGATAAGGACTTAGAACAGGTGTTAATGTCCTGCCAATGGCAATGTTGCAGAATATACATTCCTTCACTATGCAGTTGTGTCTACTGTGCTACAAGTATTTTGATGACTGAGACAGATTATAGAACTGTTCACCAACAGAATATCATGCAATCTTCATTCTGTAGCCTGTAAGAACTCACTTTGTTTCTTGATCTGGTAAGCAGCCGCCAGCATCAAAAACAGGAAAGAAACAACATCGTCATTTATTTCATTCTCTTGTAAAAAAGCTAAGGGGAAAACCTCCCTTCTCAACCCCAGCAGTGGTGCCTCCACAGCCTAAAGAAAAATGGAAATACAAGGAGGTCTGGTCCTCCACAGCCCTGCAGTCTGCTTTACATACCAAACAAGCTGGGCTGACAACCCAGAACATCTCCTGTCCCCAAAACTTGCTGGAACAAAACATAGGCCAGCAGTGAACTCTTAGCAAATGTCAGCAGGTTGCTATGGCTCAGAGGAAAGGTTGTGTGTACACGGCTGTGCAGTTGAAGCAAGTGAAGCTTGTTCTGTGTTTGGTGGTGGCCAGGCCAAGGGCTGAGCACTGGAAACTGCATTTGCACCTGCTGAGCCCCCTTAGATTTTCAGATACCAGACTCCAGGGCACAGTGACTGATGTGGCCACTAGACACAAAAAAGATTCTTTTAACTATTTCATTACATCATTAAGGCTAGCCTGAGAAGATTCTGTAAATACTGCCTCCGTATTTGCTTTTATTCCTTGATATTTTCTAATGTAAGACAAAATGCAACAGATTCATACAAATTCTTCAGGACAGAACTCTTGTATAGAAGCATGCATACACACATATATCTAGTTTCAGTTATAGTTATTATTTAGTTATAACTAAACCATTTGTAACTAATATATAACTATTTACTGAAACAGTTACAATTTACCTTGCAGTTATTCAACATTATTTTTGTTGTATATTAATGCACATGGTAATTATATTCTATATCCGTATCTTTTTCTACACGCAAGCTTTTTGAGTTCTTCCTCAAGAAAACAGTCAAAATAAACTAACTCTTTTACCTCCTGTCTACTACTCCCTCCCTGCTTCTGAAATTTCATCTACTCTTTTCTTTTAATCACCTCACTCCTTCATGACCATCCTCTAAACCATGCCACAGCCACTTTTTTTGCTCTCCTTACTTTCTCTCTTTTTTCTTCTCTTTTCCTGGTCTGCTTCCCTCTAAACTCAAAATCCCACTTGTGTCTATAACTCACTCCATCTCCCTTCTTGTTCGCTACAACTAAGCTGCATTCAAAGCTCAGTTGCCTCTGGCCTTTCTCTCCACTAAATCTTACCTACATTTTACTCTCAGATTGACCTAGTTTGGACCTAATTCCCTCCAACCACACAGCAACTTCAGTCTATCTCTCAAATATCTCTCATAGCAGTCTGGCCCTGGTTAGAAGGTAGCAAAGGATGCCAAATGCTGTAGAAGTGGATAGCATCTTGTTTGTTATCCAAGTTTGAAACCTGGGGTGGTCCTCAGATTCCTCCAACCTCACTGTAAGATTCTGCCTCTAGGCAACCTCTGACTCCTGCTTCTTCCTTCTGCACAGTGTCTCAGAGTTTGGCACTTCCTTGAGCTTCCTGCCACTCACCTACACATCTGAACTCAAAACACCAGCCTCTAAGCCATTCATTTTCATTTACAGCAAGTTCCTTTACATTGGCTCTAATGAGTACAAAGCTGATTTCACAGCCATTCAGAATGTGGGAACAAAGAACATTTTCCTAGCTTGTCACTTTTTTCCTGTCAGTTTGCTTTACATCCTTTGATGGCATGCTCTTTTGTTTTGCCTCAGCCATTGTCTCCTCTTTCAAAGCCTATCAAAGCCTACCACACTATGCTTTCAATCTCATCGGCTTCAGGAAGACTTCAGCAAATGCATAGGCACTTGCTTCCATCAGGGCCCAAATGTGTTCTTTGAGTGGGTTTGGTCATACAGGCCAGAGGTATCTGCCCACTCCCAGCCTCATTCATAACTAGTTTTCACTACTAAGCTGGGCTGCCTTCTGTTTCATTACAGATCTCCAAGATAAGAATCTGATTCCCTCAGAAAATCAGGAACCAGTGAACACACCTGTACTGTTTTTAGAAGTACTAGGGTCCACAGTAAACTCTATTTTTCCTCCTGTAAGGGAATAATCACTTGCATAACTCATTTATCATAACTCATTTGTCCCTCACCAGAAGAAAGATTGTACTTCTTATATCCCCTTGCTCTCTGCATAACACACAGTGTCAGGGAATCTTGACATCCAAAGTTATACACTAGAAATACTAAAAAACCTCTTCAAGTGTGCATTTTAATTGCTGTCATAACCTAGCCCTTGACTGAAAAGCCAGTTAGCTTTTTCTCTAATGAGGAAATTAAACATCTATTCTTTTCCATCTCTAGTCATCCTTTTGAGTTCAAACTTCCACAGAACTGAAGGCACAGGGATGGGGCACTTGCCACCAGCTATAGATAACCACACAATTTCTTATCTCTAAACCATATCCATGGCTACCCAACATTTGGTACCACCTTGTCCGCTTGGGCCTTTTCCAGCCTTCCATGTATCATAAATGAGACAGCTCAACACACTTTCTGTTTTGGAGACAGTATCTTCACTGCAAGCTCAGTTTCACAGGTTTATTGCTAATAAATGCTTATAAATGTTAATCAAAAAAACCCAGAGAAAATGTATCTTTCGAGAACAAAAACTGTTGGACATCCCCCAGTCATAACTGGCATACTGAGAAAACAGTAGATGTCTCCCCTTAGCACCTTGTAACCAAAGATTGTTCTTTATTTAGAGAGTAAGTTCAGGCAGATGCCATCAGAGAAACAGACCTGAAGCACATGCTGGTTTGGCTTTCATTGCTGCAGCCTGCTGAGATTTTTAGAACGCAAGACTGGTAGCTGTGAACATTCCTTAACGTTTAGGCCTTCCCTTTTGCTGATCAGCACAATGACACAAACACAACCCCATGGCCACGTGGCTGCTGCCCGGCCCTTTGGCTGGGACCAGGACGCTCATACTGTGAGTCATGTGCAAAACTGACAGCTTTTACCAAACCTGTGGCCTTTTGGGCTCCAGCCCCCACAGCCACCCAAGGGCACTGGCAGCTGAAGGCTCCAGACCGTGAGAATCAGCAAAGCAATGAACCATCCACAACTCCAGCGCCACGTGCAAATTACAGAGCATGGGAGACCTCAGAGCAAACAACATCATGTGTAAATAACTTCAGGGGAAACACACATAGGAAGAGATCTATTTGTTAGAGGAATAAACGATTCCTGTCTCTTCAGGTGCAATGGAGCAGACCTCGGCTCCCTGAACAGGCCCACCTGGAAGGAACACGCTGTTGCCCCACCCCACTGTGCTACCAAGACTTGTGTGTCTGCCAGGAATTGTGACTGTATTACCAATAAGCACAAAAATAATTAACTGCAGTACCTGCTTAGGAAGAGTGTAGTAAACTGGAGAGATGCGATAAAACAAAGGTGCAAAAAGGTTCCATTACTGCTAAAAAATCCTCAATGCAGTTTCCTGGCTCACCTACCTCTGCCACAGTGCAACACTGCACAGGAAACCAGACACCAAATAACATTAAATATTGCCCAGTCTCTTTTGCTATTGGCAAAGTTGAGGGGAAAATAAAGTGAAGTGACAATGAAAAGCTTTTGCAATGCAATTTTGTACATGAGGATAGACAAATGACCAGACAGCGTTTCATTCAAATTCATCTTAATACAGAGGTAAATGGTTTTGGAGATATATATATATATATATATATATATATTCACTATAAAATGAAAGAAAATGTTGAAATTTATGTAATAATTATGATAGCCCCAAATGTCCAACAAAAGAGTTTCATTATACACACATTTAACATTTTGAGTCAAATTTTCTTTGGCTGAACCATTACAAATGTCCAGTTGATCAGCCCTCTAGATCTACACCATCTTTACCTCCTCTAATCACAGCAGCACACAGTACAACTGTTTTTCATGCCAACCTTGGAAAACTTCTCTGTTGAGCCTTCCTGGAACGGGGTTGCATAGTCCAACTCATTCTGCTCTGCAGCATCAGTACTAATCCCCAACATCCTTAATAAATGCAACACACACTTTCCCAGAGCTCTGTTCCCAGAACTGTTTTACTTTTCTAGGGACCAGAAAGGTGTGAAGATTTCTAAATAGTTACTTGATGCTAGTAGAGAAAATATACACACCCAGGTACTTGCAGTCACTTTTTGCATCTAGTTTTGACTTTTACTGGTCTTAGGTCCCCCGAGAGATCCAAGTCTTACCTGTCCTGCCCTCCTGCATTTATTTCTCTGACCCAGAAAATCCCTCTGCTGCAGCTTCCAGCTTAAACTTTCACCCTAGACAGGACCCTCACTGAGAAAAAAAAAGGCTCTCCGATTCTTCAGTCATTCCCAAAGTATCCTGATCTGCCAGTAAAACCCCAGGGCTGATGCATCTCACCTTCAACAGCCAGCTCCTTTGTTCTGCAGAGGGAACATCACGGCCATACATCCCCACAGGACAGGCTGGAAAAATTCTCCTCACAGCTGCCCCGAGAAATTTCTGCCTGTTTTGTGAATGTTTGAAGTTTGGAGGTTGATGATGCACCTCTCTGCAAACACCAAAGTCATGCCATGATGCAGCAATGATGTATTCAAGCACAGACAGAACCCCCAAATTGTCACAGCACCGCCTAAGGACTGTCACAGCGCTACAGACAAATGGTCCCACTCATCCAACACCCTGTCTGACAGCAACCAGTGATGGATTCTTCAGACTAAAATACGAAAAGGTCATTTTCTTTGCCCAGTATTAGAGCAAGGCAGCAGAGGGCAAGGACTTCGGCAAGCTGATGATCTCTTTGTGCTATGTCAGGTGAAGTGAGAAACTGGGGAGGGATCTCTGCAGAAGGTGTGAGCTTGTTCATTCATAGAAAGTGCTTAGAGATAGTCAGACCAGAGATAATACAGAAGCACAAATTATTAGCATTAGGGCTTCTCTAGATTTGAATACTGCAACCAGAAACACTATTACCTTATTGTAGAAATACCTCAGTCTTTCCTGAAACTTGCAGAGCTACATGCTATTTTAATAAATGCACCATAAACATACTTCCACTTCTGAAGTTAATCACAATTGCCTTACAGGAGATTAACACCATAAAGCACTTTCACAGCTGACGTGTCTTTAAAAAAATTCCCAGAGTTAAACTTGTATAAATAATGGAAGTGACAAGGAATATAATTATTAAATGTTGTCATTTTGGAAGAAAATTAATTAGCGATAGCTGTAGCTGTCTTGTGTCTATTTAAGCAGTGTGCATCTCAATTAAAATTTAATTGCAACAGATTCAGTCACAGCAGGGAAAAGTGATGGAAATGAAAAGCAGTCTGATCCTATATTGCTGTCTACAAGAGAAAGCATAGGAGAAACTGTGGGGGAAGGGGAGGAGAGAGGCATGAAGGTAAGAAAGCAAACCCACAGAACTGTGCTGCTGCACAGCCAGGATGCTCAGCTCCACTGGGTGATGTTTGTTTCCAAAGTAGGTGACTGGCATTGGACACCAGCACCAACAGGAGAAAAACCAGCTGCTGTTGGAAGGGTTATTGCTTCCCATCACAGCAGATGAGCTCACATACCCACTGTGGTGTGAGGGATGGCATCATTCTCTATGCCACTGTGCCCACTGCTTTCACCACCTTGTCCAGGTCATTCTGAAAAACTCCTAAAGCAGGACTGAGAGGGGCCTTCCTTAGGGAAGAACCAGAAAGATCTTGAAGACAAAGCCCTTCTGACACTCTAAGTCACTAGAGGTACAAAGCTTTGGTTTCAGGAGGAATAGTCCCGTTCAGGTGACTTGGAGAAGCAGCCAGCATCCTGTATGGCTCTGGATTGTCTTCTCTGTCAGAGTGACCCAGGTACCACCTTTGAACGCTTCTGGAGGATTTTGGATGTCCATGACAAGATGCTTTAAAGAAATTCTGCATCAAGAAGGAGTCAAGATACCTGGCCCATCTCTGCACATACAAGGCACTCCAGAGTGTCCCTAAAATGCCAGCAGCCAATTCTCTACACTCTTTTGAAAATACTGTCCTATGTCTTAACCAAAGTATTGAAAACACAGCTTCTCCTTTAACATTCATTTCTCAGTATTTAAGCTATCTACAACCTGCTTACTTAAATGAGTAATTTCCATCTCAGAGAAAAGTGAGTATTGCTGTAGGTGTGGAGGATGCAAATCATATTGAAGCAAAAAAACAAAAGATGCAGAGTCCTGAGTTCATTTATGACAAGTAAATAAAATGGGAACCAAAAATGAGATGCTCTGGTCTTAAAACTTCAGCTTTTTATAAAATACTTGCTGAGTATAACATCATTGAACTACATAAATATTCCTGAAATACTTCTGTTAGGACTTACTCAGCTTCCAAATGAGAAAAATATATTTCCTCCAAATTCCCAGGGCACATTCTCAGTCAACCTGAAAACCAAGTTATATTGTTTCTGACATCATAATTATAATGTAAATTTACAGTACTTGATTATTTTGTTGATGATGCTGAAGTCATAACAGAATCAAACTAATTCTCCTACCAGTATGCAACTCTGCCCAGCCATAAAAATCCTTGCTTTCTGCTGTCAAGATTAGGGATAGCAACCTCAAATGTTATGTTCCTGTTGAGTACAGAGATAGACAGTGATGAAAACAGTCATAGTCCTAATAACAATACTGTCACAGTCTATTAATGCTACTATAAGGTATAGCAATGATACAGCCCTAGTGAAATTAAGATTTCATTATAATTTGGTAATCCTAATCTGGTTTTATCTTAAACACAGTCTAACTGCAGTTTCATTATCAAAGTCTTAGGATAAAACAGAAAATAAGCATGTATACATGATCTAATGTAAGAGTCTGCAGTTTTAACTCTAATGAAGCCAAATCTTTTCTGGTAGTGGCAAATGACACAACACTCCCTAGAGAGCTCAGGTTGGGTGTTCAGAAAAGTTTCTTCCAGGAAGGCCATGCAGTGTTGGATCAGGTCACTCACAGGAGGCTGAGGCACCTCTTTCTGAAGAGGTTTGCAAGACTCCACTAGACGAGTTTAACCTAGGGTTGGTGGCAGGCCCCAATGGGGCTGGGGACAAAGAGCCCCCCTCAGCTTTCTACTACCTGGAATTTCTGGGATTCTGGGATCCTGCAGAAGTGGAGATGAGAAATCTCAATGCTTTGGAAGACCATCCAGTTATCTAAGGACTCACTGCTGCTGCTGCTGCTTCAAATGTTCAGCATCAACCAGTCTGAGTGCCTACTCTACAGGTCACAGTCAGCAGACTACAGGGAAGCTGCCACATTTACCATTGTGCCTTTTTGCTAAAGCCAACCCCAGCTACACCTGAAGTAATGTGAGAGAACCTGCATCAAAGGTGTAACTGATGATGAACAAGCTGAAACATGAATTTAAAATATTACTTCCTTCTTTAAAAACAAACAAAAAGATAACCCCCAAACTTTTCACTGGAGAAATATTTAACTTTCAGACAAGATGATCAGCAACTTCTTTCCTTCTCCAAAACACTTCAAATCGGGGGGGGGGGGGAGAGAAAGAAACAAACTCCTCAGCCTAATTCACAAAATCTGCAGTATTTTTGTAAAGGTTATCAGATATCTTCTATCTCAGCATAACCAAAGCCCAAAGAAAATACAGCCAGTTTGCTGGCACGTATGCTGATCTCACAGATCCAATGCAGAAAGCACATGCCTTTCTGTGCACCGCACTCACATATAGTTTATGTGTAAGTTTCCCAAATGTTTTCAAACACACTGAACAACACAGTGTAATTTTTTTAATCTCTGCTCACTTTTCTGCATATTAATATACAATTAAATGCAGGTTTTCCTGCTTTTGTCTGCTGTTAAGTGGGACTTGAGGCAATTATTTTTTCAAACACTTTTCAGCTCACCATAAAGCTAAATGCAGATAACTTCAGATCCTGATTCTGACTGCTGAGCATACCTTTCATCACATCGCATTATTTGGTCTTCATTTAGCTGTCACAAAACCATTTCCTTTCGTCTACAGATTAATTACAGCCTGGTGAGGTTTCAGCACAAATACCTTCACCCACTGGAGCCTCTGCAAAGACACAGTGATTCATGCAGTATCTATGCCTCTGGAAGGGAAAATAAAGCCAAGGCAGGACACGCAAGCTGTGAGTGGATCCGATATCAAAAGAGCTGGAGCCTCCAGTGAACACCCAGCCATACCAACACAAATAAGTTTCTGCACGACTTGTGCAAGAGCCGCAGCTAAACATGAAGCCCCGCTTTAGTTCGGCGCTAAGCTGATTTAGCTACACCATTCATTCATCCAGGACTAAAGATGACAAGGCAGGAAGTGTCACTCAGTCATGAATTATATGTGACACAAAAAAGCCACAGGTGTGGTTTGAGAGGCTGTGCGTGCAGCCGCCGCAGCCCTGGATTCCAGCTAATTGCTCTAAGTAACTATGGAAAATGGACAGTGGGAAACTCCGTAGAAATGCAGAGAGCAAAGCAGTCCAAGAACACTTTCCCACTTGTTCAAAGCAGCGAGATACACCCTTTAAACATGTGTCAACTGTATCTGATGACGACCATGTCAGTGTATTAGGTCTGGATGGTTAGATACAAAAGGCTCGATTCTCTGCGGTGCCAGAGCCGTGCTGGCAGCGAGCTGGCTCTGCTGCTGCTGCTGCCTCGCAGCTGCCCGTGGGCCAGGGCAGGGCTCTGCTCCTGCTGCTCAGCTCAGCTCAGCTCAGCGCACACCGACGTGGTCTGGCAGCACATGGAGCACCCCAGCCGTCACCTCGCTCCTGGGAGCCTCCTCTGCCAGCCTGGGATGGAGGGGTTTGCCCTGAACCACAGCCAGCCTTTTTGTCATTTTCTTCTTTGGGGCACGCTGAAAAGTTCCTCTCCTTTTAAAGCAACGGGACTGGTGAAATGGAAATAAATTCAAGGATTTTTACATATTAGGAGCTCAGATACACATGCTACATAAACCAGAGCTTCTAATGCCTGAAATGAGACAGAGTAAGTCCTGACTTCTGATCGGATCTGGACCAACTTTTGTGTGGTATTGACAAAGTCACCTCTCTGCCATGAAATCCTGGCAAAACCTTCCTGACAGTCCTCTCCTGCCAACTTCTTCCATTGCGCAAGTGGAGCTGTTTTACCAGCTGCTATGGGTGTGCACGAGGCCACTTGTGTGGCCTGTTTGGGAAATAAGTGCTAAGCAAGGGATTATGGATCCAGTTGAACTCATCCTTACAATCACTGAGAGCTAAATATATCAGTGAAGCTGATGTTTGCTCACCTTTTCTCTTCAAGAGCAAAATACACTTATTCTAGTGGCAAATCTGCTCAGCTTCCATTCCCACCTCTCCTAGTGCTGATTTTGGGACAAAAACTTCTCTGTAAGAGCCCTCAAAATGAACGCATTTGAATTTTGAATTGAATTTTCCCTTACTTCACACTGACATACTCAGATATTTTCTAAAAGACATTATGTTAGATCCCCTGAAAAATCTTGCATCTGATCAGACATACAGAGCACAGAGATCTCAAGACCAATATTTACTGTTTTCTCAGAGATAGTCAGTATATTTTTTCACCTTTAGGGGGGGAAGACCTTTGTTCTTTGGTGTCAACCTATTCCCTCCCTCCAAGAGAGGTCCATCTGCTGCATGAGGACGCTCAGGCAGGTACCCAGCAAGCTCCACCCAGCCACCAGGGAAAATCCCAGCAGTATTCTGGCCTCAAAACCACACAGAACAGCTAGTCCTTTCCAGTGTGATATCCTTGCCAACAATAATCAACTGGTGTTTTAGAGAAATCACTAAATGAGAGGGGTTTGTATTTTTTTTTTTGGTCTGGCTTTAAATGCTACTAAATATCTGCAGGCCTTTTCAGTAACAAAGGACACAAAGAAAGGGGGGGGGGGGGGTAAGACCCGCTTCTTTAGCTGTTTTTGCTGAATTTGGAAAGGTTCCTGGATCAAAGCTCAAAAAGCTGCAAGTTTGTGGAAGACACATTAGCAATGCTTAGTGAGGAAAAATTAGTGAACCGTGTAAGAAAGACAACCAACCCAAGCCAGAGGATGTAATCAATGGGCAAACTTCAGGAAGAACAATTCCATAGGAGGAAGTATGCTGAGCCTTCAGACAATTCAACAGGAGCCACCCCGAACTCAAACCCAAGGCAGGTCACAGCGTGAAAAAGCATCAAGAAGAGGAGACATATTTTAATTCATTAGATTGTATTTTAATTCATTAGATTGTATGTTACAAGAAATGGAGTCTCCAGGGAAGCCATTATTCTCATATAGATGTACTCCGGTGAAACAGACGAAAAAATACCTAGACTCCCTGATGCGAGAGGTCAAACAATTACAATTTCCTTAATTTCATATCCAGTTGGGAAATTAAACAACAGAACTATGGAAGCTTTACACTTCATTTTGAGGAAAGTGGCAATTTAAATTAATTTTTTTAATGTTATAAGAATCGACGAGTGAGTAGAGGAGGGGGCTTTTCCCCAGTGACATTCCCCACCACCCTTTTTAAACAATCTTGCTCATTCAATGGAAAAATAAATAAATAAATCAAGGAACACAAAGTCTTTCATAAAAGACTGATTCCTTCACAGACAAAGCACTAAATGTTGCTTCTCATGAAGCTGTTTTATTTCATTAATGGTTTTCTTTGCACAACTCAAGAAGCTTTATCCATGAGGTGCTTCCCAAAGTTGGGAATATTAGCCTCTGGAAAAAAGCAGCATCCTTTCCTCATGCTGTAATATATAGGAACAATTTACAGGAATGAAAAAGAAAGCAGGAGACCTGTGGTTCACCTAGGCTTGGGCTATGTCTCTCCTCCACAACCCCATGAGCCAAGTCATGGTTATGTTTTTCTAGTTCCTACATAAGTGGAAAAAAGTTCAAGGCCTTTACTGGTAAAGAATTTGTCCAGAGTCCTGCCATTTGACACAGCCCCTTTGAAGCCTGGAGCAAGGATCCAGGCTTCCATCCATAACACAGGATGGACATGGATAAGGGAGACTGGGAGGGTACACCAAGAAGCCTACAAAATTTCTGCCCTGGCTACAGTCACAGCATTCCTCAGAACCCTCTCATCAGCAAGAGGCTGCAGTTTGGGGTCACATACTGCTCTTCCAGTGCCACCCAGCACACGATATGCACAAAATCTGGCAGCAGCCAGACCACAAAAGCTACAGCCAGGAAGAGCATGTCATTAATAGAAAACAAGCTAATGCTTGACACAGAACAAACAGGCTCAGGATACCTAACTACAGGACAAAACCAGAAAAACACAACACAAGACAAAAAAACACATTAGCACTTGTACAGAGACAGCGAAAATAAACAGTCTACTACTGCCCATTGAGGGTGAAGATGAGAAAATGAATTAAAGACCTTTTTCAGTGTTTCACTGGTGGAAAAACATGAATTAGAGCGGGTGTTTTTTTGGCCAGAACTAACTCATGAAAATCTGCTAGCAGGGTTCAATGGATCCTGCTATCCTGAGGCTCAAGAGATAATTTTTTAAAACTTTACACCTAAAACCAGCAAGTCAACAAAACTTACATTACAGAGCTGCAAACTGGCACCCGTGTGTGACTTTGCAGACACTGAAGATTTTCTAATTAAAGACAAGGCCATTTGCAAGACAGATGATTCCAGTTTACTGTAAAGCCCATTGGGAGACATGACTGAAGCACAGCTAGAATAGTGCAAAGAGCAGCTCCTGGACAGGCTAGGCCAGGACAGTCAGTCTGTGTCCCAGGATGCTCGTGCAAACCATAGGGAGAAAAGCAACCCAGCTGGAAGCACTGAAAGCCAAAGTAGGTTTTGTCTTGATGCTGTAGGCGATCGAAGAAAAGGCAGCTGTACCTACAGTTATGAGGACATAGAAACGTCCAGTCAGAAAAGGAAAAAACATCAGCCTGACATTCGCAGGCTGCAAAACTCTTGGTGTACATCTGCTCAGACCAGCCTCTGGGGACCAGCCCTCCTCCTGGAGCTGCTCAGTGAGAGATTCAGCTCCAGCTGCAGAATAATCCCAGTTACTGATAAGCAGGATCACACTGCAGAAGTAAGACTAAGCATGGATGACGTAGAGAGAAACCACTGTATAACCAACTGATTTTAAAAAAATAGATAAAAAAAAAAATCTAAGAGACAGTATTACTTGGGCTGTGTAGTAGCTGATGTACAGAATTACCTCCACTGTCGTAGGAGGTCAAGCAATGGATTTTTTTGCTGTTCTCTCCTGCACAAATTATCTTCATATTTATGCCTCACCAGCCACCACAGATACAGCCTGTTCCAGGAACCAAGGAGATAGCCTACACTACACTGAGCCTCAGATGCTGTGATCCCATTGTCCTGCCTGCCAACATCTTTCCTCCTATTCTCCTGTGCTCATATTAATGCAATCATAGTATTAATCATTCAGGGAACTGATCCAGCCAAAAAACATGATTCTGGAAGGAATTTTAAAAGACAGCCAGTTTTCAGCATCTGAATGTGTATGATGCATGACCACATGAGTGCCAGAGGGGTAAAGACAGAAACATGATTGTAACAGCTGGATCAGTTTAAGTTGCCTTTGACCAACATCTTGCTGAGGAAAAATCCCAAATATATTCTCCCACAAGTAGCAGAGACTGGGGAATCCTAGTGCAAGTGGAGGGGCCAGAAAAGACCATGAATGTGGCTTCACAAGGCACCTTGGACAATTTTTCAGCCTCTCAAAGGCAGGCATTTGCATTGGGGGATTCATGACAGTTTCCAGACAGGGCATGTGGGCTCCAAGTCCCATCCTGACGGCATTCCTGTGAATCTGCCACTGACCAAGAGCATCACCCTGAGTACAGTCTGAAAATCATCTGCCTCCCAAGAGAGGCCACCAGGCAGCAGCTGGAGAACAGCACAGTCAGAAGGAGATTCGCAAAGCACTAACTACTGTGCATTAACCTCTTCTCACGAGCTTTACTGCAACTATTTTTAAACCACTTGTTTAATCACTGGTTTTAACAAAAAGTGCAAATGGATAACGCTGGGGCCAGTCAAGCATTCCTCCATACCTGCTTCTTTGGGGACCTTCTTCCCCTTGGCACAACAGCAACACTTTATTGCAGTGTTGAAGCTCCCAAGGAAACTCCTGGTCTTTGAGAACCACAAAATTTAATTTTTTGTTTAAACTATAAAATTCCCTAATACGAAATATTACAGCTGAGGTGATAGAAATCCATGTCACCTAAACGAATCTCCAACATGTCGTGTTGCACAAGCAGCAAAGTCCAATGACTAACCTGCTAAACAGCCACATCTTTCCTCAGTCACTTTAAACTACCTACCATGATATATGGACATGATGGCCCTGCAGGCTGAGCCTAACCCTTTTTAACCCTGACCAGGCCCTGTATCAACAAATAAGTTTTACAGAGCTTTGTTTCTTCACCTGTGAAATGAGGAAATCTGTGCTTGCTCGTCTTTGTTAATATTCTTTTGTTCGTGTTTTGTAAATGGTCTTAGAGAACATTTATCCCACTGAGGAGCACAGGGCAAATTATTTTTAAAGTTCCTGCAAAGTACACTGCGTAGGATCCATAAAACAACACTGCTTTTATCTCTCTCTCTCTTTGCATGCCGCTCTATCTCCCGCCTTAGCATAACAAAGAAGACGATGTTTAGGGGCATCAAAACAGATTTTTCGAGGGTAAAAGAACAACAGCCAGTGGCTAAATAAATGTATGTGGAAACGGAGTAATCAAAGCGGAGGAAATAGATTGGTGATGTCTCAAGTAAATCTCAAAGTTTTCCAAACTAAACATTCTTGGAAACTGATATTCTCACTCTCCTAAATCACTGCTCCATGGCTGGAAATCCTGCTTCCAGAAAAACATTTGGTGCTGCTTTTAGTGCAGCGAGGAATGTAAAGAATAAAAAAATCATGCAGCCCCATGTTTTTATTGTGGTTT
Source organism: Eopsaltria australis (assembly GCA_034509425.1). NCBI lineage: Eukaryota > Metazoa > Chordata > Aves > Passeriformes > Petroicidae > Eopsaltria > Eopsaltria australis. The sequence goes on along the minus strand of JAVTVJ010000067.1, from coordinate 726,520 downwards.
CTACAAAGCTGCACTGCTGGATAAACTCAATGGAAAGTGCAGCTTTCCGCGGATGGCAAGGAATTCTTTTTTCCAGGCGCACATGCAGAGGGTTTCGCTCGCAGGGCCGGGCAGAGCGGCTCCCCCGGAACACGGGCAGGGTGTGAATGCGGAGTCAGCCACTCACCCACGCGCCGCTCCATTTCCTGGATTCAGTGAGCGCTCTTTGTTGGAGCTGAAAGGCTGCAGCTGGGGTGGAGGATACAAGTTCACCAGGGGTTATTTAGCTCCAGACAGTCTTCATAAAAGCACAAGTAAGTCAGAGCAAACTTTCTTTTTTTCCCCCTTTTTTTGCCTCCCCCAAGCAATGAACTTGTGAACTCTGCTATTGCGAGTCGAGATATGACAGGACAGTAGAGGACTCCTAATTTGCATTTCGCTGATCTGCACAGCCCATAACTCACAGAAACACACGCAGAGCAAACACGTTTCTCCATACTTCTCAGAAAAGATTTAATAGTGAAGCGTATGGCTGAGGTCTCCTATTACTTAGGCAGTTAAGTTTTCCAAAACACACAATACTCCTACTATATCTGAAAACAACTAATACTTTAAAGTGCTCCATATGCATCAAGCCCAGGAAGAAAATACATTAGGTGATGTATTATCCTTTCTTTTTTATTATGGACCTTTGCTTCATCACTAATGAGTGGAACTAAATCGCTCTTACAGCTGTGAGCAAATTCACACGGGGCGAGTTTCATAAAAGGGAAAGCTCTAAAAAAGCAAGGTCGCAAAGCAGAAAGGGAATAACTCAGACATTTCTGGTTTATTGATCACCTGCTCACAACTGCTTGGCTACCACCATTAAGCTCCTATCCAAACAGTGACCTTCCAAAGCAGATTCCCCAACTGAGCTCTGCTCCAGCAATACTCCAAATCTTAATGGCACTATACAACTTTATCAGCAATAGGCTACACATTGCATATCCACCAAAACCTGTGTAACAGGGGTCAGAAGCTCCTGTCACAAGAGATTTTCAACATCAGGTTGTCTACACTGGAAATGTCTGTGGCTGTGCATCAGTCAGAAATAACTGCTTGTGGGGTGGGTCAGAACGCTGCTTCTTTCATCAGCAGCTGTCCAGGCAGACACTCAAACTCGTCAGCTTCTGTTCCCAAGGAACCCCACCCCATGGACTGCCTTCTGCACCTGAGAGCCGGGATGCCCGTCCCAGGCTGCTGGCAGGAGCACAAAGCTTGTGGGAGCTCCATGAATCCAAGCTCTACACGAAGCTTAAGGGGGGCTTTAAGCCCTCCTTGCCTGGGAGTGGGGAGCTGGGGCAGACAGCTGTTCTCTTTCATTTCAGAGTAATCAGCTAAAACCAGTTTTGGGGGTTTTTTTTCTTTTTTTTTTTTTTCTTCCAGAGCAAAAAAATGCATGGAATTTCCTTCCTCTGAGACCCTCTTAAGAGCTCTGTTGGGAAACTGAGTGAATTTTCCCAAAATATTTCCCCCAAAAGCAGAAATGTCAGTTAGCACCACCTCCAATTGTATGACAGTTCATTTCTTGTCAGACAATCAAATCTGAGATCCATCTTATCCTTGGGCAAGTCCCTTTACAACCTTTTTTTGCTCCCCTTAGTCAAACACACGAGCTTCCAAAGACTGAAGAATCCTGTATGTGAACTGCCTGAAGAGAAGGTGGTGATTCATAACACAAGGGAAAATGTGTGATAAAGCAGAGGAGCTTATCCCAGCTGTTGAAAGGGATGTGTAGAAATCCATGCAAGATTAAAATGCCAGGTTTCCATTTTCTTTAGATATTCAAAGGGAGAGATGCAATCTTTGCATCCTGCCAAACTGTAGCCCAACAGGAATGTGTGCAGTTGTTTTGACAAACTGCAGCTTACTAGAGAAAACTTAATTTTCACATCATAAACTTTCCTTAAGCTGGCTTCAGGCTTCATACTTGCAAAACCTCAGCTACAAAAATGTTATTCAAAACCAGGAAAGTTTAGGGACACCAGCACAATTCTGTGTCTGAACCACATCTCCAAAATCTAAAGCTTGGCTCTGCAGCTCTCAATCATCCCAAGCAGCACTTAAGACATATGGTCTACCCAAGTCCCATGTTGCTTTTCATTGCATGTTACATATATATAATTAAACCCTTCTGGCTCAACACAAACCAGAGTTTAAGATCCAGTTTGATCACTACCAGAAGTTCTCTCCTTCTCTCTCCACTACCATACACACATGTCCCTACAACAGCTATCAGAATTTATGGGTGTAAACCATAACAGAGGTAGACCAATTCAGGTGTCCAGCAGTGGTTGGTTGCTAATTATTTCACTTCTATTTCTACATTCCTAAGGGCATTTTAGTCTAGTGTAAGTCCCCAGCCGCTGGCTCTGGAAGTCATTTACAGACACAGCTGTGCTGTGTGTGCAGAACATTAAGGCACCTCTGGGCTGGGGCTGGCCAGCCCAAGGCAACCCAGTCCTGGGTGCTCAACCTCTTCACTGAGCTGCCAGGAAACTGCTAAGCCTGCCTTATCACTTGCTTATCTGATGCCAGCTCAGAGGTGCTGGAGCTGCACCTCACCCCACAGCACACACCAAGGGAACCCAGTCCCAGCACTGCCCTTTCCTCCTGGCCCTCAGGAGAGACATGGAGGACACAGCTCAGAGTTATGGCCACTCAGTTTCCCATCTTGTCAGAGAAAAGTGACAAGAAATGATTCATCCAGAGTGGACATATTGCAAAGACAGCTGATTTTCTGGACATCCTAATAAATCCTGGAAAATTTATTCTGCATTAGAATACAGGATCCTGAAATGCTGGCAGACCTTAAGCCACTCCTGCAGTGGGACACAGGTGGGAAGCACGAAGCAATGGTCTCATTCCCAGGACAGGAAGCCAAGGGTCCCAATTCTCAGACCTGATACCCCTGACTGTCCATCTGTGACTCAGCTTCTTAACACAAGCATCTGGTGTATAATATTCAAGCATTTCTTTAAAGCACTTTAAGACATATGGATGGAAAATACTTGGATGGGTGTTGATGGAAAGAACAAACATCCCTTAGCCCTTCAGTCACTGCTAGATTTGTTGTGAAATGAGAATGCACCAGGGGAAAAACTTCCATCATCTTATGGCTGGTGCTATCTCCTCAGTTTTTTAAAATTAATGTGCAAAGTAAGTGAATGAACTATGTAGCTGTAAGCATAAGCTAGTTCATCTGCAACCTATGGCAGCTAACAATAAATAAAATACTAAGTTTTGCCAAGGAAAATGACTGAAACTGTGATATAAGGCTTTTCTTGGGAAAACAGAACGCAGAAGTCACTGAGAACCATGTTAGAACCCAACACATCAGAAAACAACAAACTCTAACAAGTCAGAGCACTTCCTCCTCTAAGAGGTAAATAAAATAAACTTCTGTTGACACAATGCACCTTATGACAGAATTACTGTTCCATTGCTTATTTATTCCTTTTTTAAACCCCTTAGTTGGCTTCCAACAGATCTTGCGGAGAGACATCTTATTTATACATAAACAAAAATAAGGTGCTGTTAGTATATGCTGCATGTATAGAAGGCCTAAATTCACTCTTATGGAGTGCTTAAACTCAAAATCAGAGATAGCACATAGTTTTTACATGAAGTTACAAGGACACTGAACTACAGCACATCAGCAGCACTTGGAGTCCTGATGCCATTAGCTGAACATAGGGAATTTCTCCTATCAAAAGTTTACATCTGTGCAGACCAAACTAAAGAGCTTTCTTTGAAAGCTGGAAGAGATTTCACTGAAAGCTAAATGAACATCATAAACATTTACTCTTGGAGGCCCGCAGTGCTGGGCCGAGGAGCAGGACTTGCAAGAGATAAAGGCAGGGCACTAGTTTGGGAGTAATGCAGGACAGACACCCTGGAAAATGACAAAAGGCAGTAAAGAAACTGTGCAACTGTCCAGTAAAATTAGCTAAAAACTTTCCAACCTTTAAATGCTGCTGAAGAAAACGAATACTGTACTTTAAGTCAAAACAATCTGATTCCATTGCCTGGCTTTCATGCACACACGTTTATGTTTTCCTCATATTGTGGAAGAAAAAGAAAGGCATGTTCCTTGCACTTGGGCTGACTCCCTCCCTCAGTTTTGGCTTCTCCTCATGTCCTGCCAGAAGGAGGGTTTGGGTGCTGATCTGTCCTTTCCAGGGGCAGTCAGTGAGACATCTGTTTCACAGTAGGGGGAGAGCGGGAAAGGCCACGCACATCTGAAACTCTTTTGCAGTTACTATGGGGAAATGTAATGAGATAAACTACTGCTTTATTAATCAAACATCCATAGCAAATTAATCCTTTCACTGCACAAGCTGGCTCAAGATTTTTCATTGCCCTCAACAGATAAGGAGGGAGGGCAGCTTTCCTTTCTTATACTGATAAAAAAGTAAGCTTACTGTGCCTTATAGTCTGCCATGCTGCACAGAAGCCAGGGCTTCTGGGAGCTGAATTTCTACTGCTCCTGCTGGGACTTCACAGTTCCCACCCATCTCTCTGGCCCTTCAGCTGCAGGTTATCAACTCAGACCAAAAAGGCTGGGAAAACTCCAAATGCTCCAGATCATAATCCAGCCTTGCTGCGAAGTTAAAACTAGACTGGACTGCTATGGTGACCCCAAAATTTGCTGCAGTTTATTCCCTTTCACCCCAAAGACTTCCCTCAGTTGCTCCAGGCTTGGCTTTGCACAGATGTCTTTCTCTAGAAAGGTTCAGAGAAGTTTGCAGCAACAATTAAAAATAACCTCACCATGTTTGCACTGTCCTCTTGAGGAGTGCTTGCCTGGAAAATCTGCCTTGTAAATGGGTTGGGCCTAAGTCTACTAATAGAGGTGCAAAAGTATCATCAATCAAGCTCCAGGAAAAAAAAAAACCCAATGATGTCTCCTGCAAATGCTATTAGAGACCCCCAGCTGCATAATTAAAATTCCTTTTTAAAGTGGCCTCAGAAATAAGGTAGGGAGGATAATTGATACTCCTGCACAGCAGTGAAACCAAACAATTTTTTAAAAATAATTCAGGAGTCATACTGACATAAATGATTTATTTCTGCTGAATGGAAACCACTTAGATTAAGGTGGCAAACTTGAGGCAGCTTAGTGGTTATGCTGCTCTCCTGAGACGATGGGGCCTGAGCATACATCCACTCTTGGTCTGGATGTGAAAAGCAGTTCAAAGCAAAGCTCTCCTCTCCAGGAGTGTACTCTCACCACAGCCTTCAGTGACGGGAATGCAATGAAGACACAATTGTTTCAACATTTCCCCACATACAAAGTTCCCCATGAAAAGCATCCACCAAATTAATCCAGTTCTGAAGAGACCAAAAACTGCATTTTTCAGCAAGAAAAATATTCATCCCCATGCAGAGGAGAATAAAACCCTTCAGCGGTTCATTCTTCCCACAGACTGAGAGAGGATATAATTCAGAAATTTCCCTGAAGCATGTGGACACAGACCTCTTCAGGGACAGCACGAGCAATACAAAATACATTTAAGAACAATTATAAAAGACACTTTCAGCTCTTGTCTCATTTATGCTCAAGAATGCCAGTGCTTTAAAGTTTTCTGTCCTCTCTCTCTCTTCTACAAAATAGCCAAGTTGCCAGTGTGTGCTAAGTGCTACAGCTGCATTTGTTTCTCTATTTTCATGAATCTGCCATCTTCCCTGTGCTACCATTTTAGTTGAGGTAACTCTAACTTGATTTGCACAGCTAGTTTACCTAATTTTCTAATTTAGCCCTTCTAGATAAGGAAAAGCAAAATGCATTCAAGAGTCACCCTTAAGCATAAAGAGTAGAGAAATGAACCTTTCCTCAGTTACTCTGGAGGACATTTCAAAATGACAGACAATGCAGTGTATTCTGCCAGTAGGAAGGTGATCTTCTGACCTCAGTTTGCATTTCAAGTGAAGTGAAAAGCAGAAGAAGAAATGGGAGTTTCTAAAGAAAAAGTTGAGGTACACTATTGTAGATTTATAAAAGATCATAGACCATGTGCATCAATGGGATCTTGTTTGTCCTGATTTCTTTGAAGCGAAGTGGGAGATTTCTTGGTGCAGAGCTGCAGCATAACTTTGATATCTATTCCAGAGACCATAAGTGAACTAACCCCCAAAAGGTAATACTACAGGACCTGGATGGGAGAAGTGTAGGGAGGTAAAAGAAGGTCCTGATCAAAGATCAGACACTGCTGACCTGGCCAAGCTTGCCATGCCAGCAGGGCCATCTGGGCTGAGCTGGGGCTCAAGAGGTTGCTCACATCCCTGCTCTCACCTCCATCACCACAACACCAGGAGCTGTTGTCACACCCAGACATGGTGAATGTGTGGAGAGATGCAGCAGCTTTGGGGGATGGTTTGCATGCCTCTGCATCAAATACATAAAACACAAAAGGCATGATTTGAAACTGGCCTTAATAAAGACTCTGGAAAACTCTGGCTTCTTAAGCAAACAGGGTTGTGCCCTAAACAGAGAGCAACAGGACTACTGCTAGAAAAGCAGCCCATGGCTTAATACACCACACTGTCAAAAAGCTTCTCCCATTATTCAACTGAAATTTGCCTTCTCTTAAATTTCATCCCATTACTTCTAGTTACACCCCATTGTACCACTCTAAATAATTCTTCATAGCCTTGGTGTTTACACCCTTCAGATATTTGTAGATTTATATCTCAACCACCCCATTTGTCATCCTTTAGCCAAGTTATCTATATTCAGCTCTTTCGGTCTTCCCTTGTAAGTCAATCCCTCAAGCTCTCTAGTTACTTCTTTTTTTTCTCCTGAACTCTCTCCAATTTGTCAATCTCTATAGTAATGGAGTGAAGCAGACCTGAATGCATTACACTTTCTGCAGTTACCAGTGCTATGTCCTCAGTCCCATCTGCTGCCTCAGCACAGGACAAGCAACCAAGCCTTTTGGGGGGGACTCTTTTTAGGTTACCAAATGCAGCAAATTTTCAGGATCTTCATGCTCAGCTGTTAATTCCCGAGGACCTAGGTATCCCAATATATGCTGCATCCTGGATGTTCACTTCTCTGGATTTCTTTTCCCCTGGATAATCTAGGTATTCTTCTCACTTTGAATCTAAATTTTGAAGTGCTGTGAATCCCATTTTGAAGTGCTGTGCTGCTTCTTGCATGGTTTCCACAGGTCACCTTCACCAAACACAGTCTGCCTGCCACACTGCTTCCATACTTGAGGGTTTATTTCTCCATTCAGGATGCCATAATGGGGAACTCCTTCACATCATTTCCACTAGTTCACCAGGTGCCATCACAGAGCATTCCCATGATTCTCTGATTCCACCAGAGACTCTCAGCTCAACAGGAAATGGGGCACTGAGCCTATGCAGTGACTGATGTTACAAACCTCTGTGCTAAATCAAATGCTCTGCCTTTTACAACAGTCCAGATGATCACAGAAAACACAGTGTTCTGCAGAACTCCAGTGCAAAATGAAGCATGAACAGATGACATTCCTCCAACATGTGCATCTCCATAAAGCCAGTGTTGTTCCTCCCTGTCCTGTGAACATGTCCTGCTGCACAGCTCCTTCAACAAAACTGTCTGGACAAATCAGAGGAGGACTGCTGAAAACAGCTGACAGGGGTTAAAACCACAACTAAACGGGTTCTTAGTTGTGCAAGCACAAACCTCACAGCAGGACAAAGGCCCTGGAGAATAACCCTGGGAAGCAGAACTTGTGGCTGGGAGAGGCACTCAAGTCCCCTCTGGTGACACGGGCAGACCTCTGGAAGGGAAATGGGCAAAGGCACATATGGCTTCAAACTGAAGAGCTGCCTTTCAGCTTTCCTGGCTACTGCTGCTCTACCTGGAAGGAGACTGGGTGCTTTTTTAGACTGTGCTCTGATCTGTGTGAACATCCCCAGTTTGAGAAGATATCCCATAAATCTACAGTTCAGGCTTACAGCAGATGGGCACTCACTTCTGTCCAACACATTCACTCTGTCTCATATTAACACCATGTCTTCACCACATGACTTTTGAAGAGAAAAGCTACTTTGCATACCTATTAAAAATAGTAATTTCCCTCCCTAATTGTAATTTTCATGTAGCATCTAAAATCATCAGGTCACAGTGTTGCAGAAAACCATCTAATAAGAACTCAGACATACCCTATTATAGGCATGAATGATTCATTCTGCTTTTAAGATTACATATACAATCAGCTTACTATAAAGCTCAGCTTTGTACAAACAACAAAGCAAAAGTCTTCGAGAACTGTGGAAGACAGTGAGGTCCTGAAGCCATGTCAGACATGCAGCCAAAGCCAGGTGGGACTGATCAGCTCCAGTTCAAGGCCTCTCTCCCCACAGCAGAAAGCATGGTGGAGAAGGACAAAAGCTGACCCCTCAGGGAACAGCTATAAAAAGCATCCAAAAAACACACAGCAAGCTCTGGCAAGAAGTTTGCATTTGCCATCACTTAAATTAACAGCAAAGGAATCCCCAGGAGGGAGGAAATTTGGACTCTGTCCAACATGCAAGTGTGCTGTGTGAGGAGCTGTGGGGGGAAGAAAGAGCCACACACAAGCACTGTGGATTCAGAGGAAACCAACACAAACTGCCAGCAACCCTGAACCCTTATAAAGGGCAGGAGATTGGCTTGACTACATCTATGGGTATCAGAAAAGATGTTTATTGAAGGTGATCTCAAGCAGAATTGCCACTGTCAGTCATCAGCTTTCCATGAGCTGTCTTTAGAAATCAAAGACTTTTATATTTAAAAAAAACCCAACAAGTTATCTTAAAGTATCTCAAGAGTTTATGAAAACTGAAACAATCAAAAATACCACAGTCAGCAACACAGCTACAACACTAACACTGGGAACAGTTCCCTTGCTATCTTACATGTTGAGTTGCTATCAATTCCAACACCATGTGCAGGTCATGCTGACTTCCAGAAAAGTCAAATCCCAGTCAGCACTCATTTAGCTTCTGACACAAAGGATAGCTGCTCTACTCTTCCATAATGACCTAAAGAGTTATGATGTGTTCTGGATTAAGTCCTTCTAAAACACCTAAACAGATGGGGTTTTTTACCCCACAAAACTTATTATTAAGTTAAGAAGTAATTCAGTCATGTAAATTTAACTTAAGCTAGTAAATCTAATAACATCTTTCTAAAAGCAATAAAGTGTTCAGAACTTAATCCTTTTAATTCACTGTTTATCCCCTTGGCACCTAGAGTATTTTTATTCTAGTCACTTCTGCCGTAATAAAAACTTAATAAAAGAGCACAAGTAGTCAGACAAGTTGCAGAACTAATGAAGACTGGTTTCCTTCTGGTTTGGTGTCTTACATCCCTTCTTTCCCCCACAGTATTTTCCCAGCTGCCACCAGGTTGTCTGTGCATCTGTCTCCTTGGGACTCCTTCGTGTCCCTTAACTACTCGTGAGCCAAGTGGCTGCTTAGGAGCTAAATGTGGTTTTGTGCCAACCTGCAGGTCTAGAGGAGCAGAGAGCTGATAATATTCCAGCCTCCTCTTCTACTGGGGCATTGGCTCTTCTGCTAAACACCAACGAATTCAAGGCAAAGATCTCCCTTATAAAAATAGACTGTGAAAGTTGTATGAACTTCCTACATAGTAACGCAATAGTTTTTCTAAGATAATCCACACAGGCACTGTTATCAACTAGAACTGTAATACATGCATGTCCCACAAATGCCCGAAAGTAAGGTGATCTTTGCAGGCCACAGGAAGGGCTCCCTCAGATAAGGAAAGGGCAGGGAAAGCATTGCTTTCTGAGAAGCCCCATGGGAAATAACCAAACTTACAACCAGTTCTTTCATAAATCAAGGCGATCAGGTTCAGGTAGCTTCTCATGTGCCACAACAGTATTACAAAGGAAAGGTCTGTCCCAAACATGCAAATCCTGAGCATGGTGGACATTTCCAGTTTATAGCAATTATCTTGAAAAGCCCCTGCCTACTTGTATGCAGACAAAGCACAGGGAAGCACAGTGTGTATCACTCATTGTAGAGGGCTGCAGCTAAGCCACCATTCTGCTCCAGCACCAGCTCTGGATGATTTCAAGGCATAGCTCCAGGTCTAACACATCAGTACAAACAGGTCATAGGGGTCCACATGAGAGGGAACTGGTAACACACAAGGCAGGAAGTGCACTCCTGGTCACACTTGGTCTCACAAAGCAGTCATCACTCTCTAGTTCTTTGCCTTGAACCTGGGATACAAAGAGCAGCAATGTGCCCTTGGTGAGAGGGCCAGAGCTGCAACACTTACTGGTATTTCTAAGGGAATAAGCCTTGGGTCCTGAGAGAGCTGGTGGGTGAAGTGGCTAAGCCACTATCCACCATATTTGAGAAGTTGTGGCACTCTGGTGAAGTTCCCACTGACTACAAGAGGGGAAACACAACATCCATTTTTCCTCCCCACAGATACAAGCTATACAGTCAACTCAGTGCACAGGAGTGCACTCTCCCTTAGGCTGGTGGTCCCAGCATGGGAACTTGCCATGCCCCACCAAGATTTCTACCACTACAGCACAGCTGGGTTACTGAGTGCAGCTGAGCACTGCAGTTCCCCAGTAAACATGAGGTACTGGTGAGGAAGGAGGCCCCAGTAAAGCAGGACTTGTCGAACTGATCTATCAGAGACATGGCCTGCTGGAAACCCTGCACTCGCATGGGATGGTGCCAGGTTTCTTTCTGAATGCACTACACCTCATAATTCAAGCATCACACTCATAATTATACCTAAACGTGAAACACAAACTTTCTATTATTGTTTTCATAGAAAACCAATAAATCTTTCATTTCTACTGAAAAGAGAATTACAAGCCCAACACACTCAAAACACAGGCTGTGATCCAGCCTTTCCACATGGATTCAAATCTAAGCTTTTGTGTACAGTAAGTGAGCAGACTCATTCAGTCCCCAGTATGACCAGTACACTTACAAACTGGGATGCCAGATAGCACACCCAGCACCTAAGCTCACAGGCTGGCGGAAATACCACCTGCAATTACAAGGTACAGCTGGATACAGGTGCTTGCATAAATCCCATTCATGGCAGTGTTTAAAAAAAAAGAAAAAACAAAAAAGGAAAAATAGAAGGAATACAAATGCAATATGATGAATTTTCAGCAGAGGTCTAGCTAGCACACGTAGGTGTGATGCATGTATGATCCCTTGCACCATCTGCTGTGGTCTTCCCAGCCCTATCCTTTATCCTAACATTACTCCCCAGCAGTTCCTTGCTTATCAGAGATGTGATCTGAAGTTCTGCCACTGGACCAGCTCAACGCTCTTTCCTGCAGAAACCCAAGCAGTTGCTTTCCCAAGTAGCCCGGGTTGTTGGTTGTTTTTTTTTTTTGGTGCAGTGAACTTAATAGAGATGTCGAGCACAAGTGCTGGCTGCTTCCTACCCCTGCTGAAATTGGGAGCAGACCTCCTGCAGGAGGCAGCCCCAGGGAGCAGCTCTAATGCAAAGCAGCCTTTACCATTCACGAGAGCCATAGCGCCAGGCTGCTGCTGCTGCTGCTGCCAACTTTTCTGCCACGTTCATCCTGGCACAGCAGATCAGGAGGAGGAGCGGCATCCCGTGGCCACACTGCTGGAGTGACACCCAGGTATCCGAGGGGGGCTGCACTCTGACCTCCCATCTAAGCACAGGTTGGCCATAAGTGGGAAAGCTCCACTGCTGCAGGTTGGGGGGACAGGCAAACCAACATTTTAGAGGCAAATGCCCTAGGAGCTGCACTCGTCACTGACAGAACCCAAGAGATCTGGACTAATTTGCCTTTTGCTTTCAGTTTACTTCTTGCAACCTCACAGCAAACCGCTTAACCTTGAAGGCAATAAAGTGACATGCCAGCATTTTCAGCTCATACTACTCACACTATGCTCTAATCCAGTTTGCATGTCCAGTCCTGTCATTAGCTGGAGGAAACATTAATCCAAGACAGTAGAAAAGAAGGAGTAAAAAATTGTTTCTGGAAATGCAATTATTCTAATGGCAAACTGTGGAGGTTTGTTATCAAGACCCACAGCTGAGTTAAACTGAAACATATTATATTTCATGAAAAAAAAGTTTTAACCATATGTTTAGTCATTTGTGAGCTCTTGATCCTAACGCACAACATAAGCTGCAATATCAGTGTCAAAAGTGCCTGATTTAAAGCATAAGAGGCAGAGTTACATGAAGTCAAGTTGAAATCACTTCTGCAAGTTTGTGGGCAGAGACCGTCACACGGAGTGACAGGTACAGGGGAACACATCCTGGGGTCTGCACCGGACAGGGGGGGAAGAGGAAAGTTTTTTTTATTAAAAGTTTTTCTGTGAGATTGGCTGGGGGAAGATGATATAGCTGGGGGGGAAGACTGAGACAGCTAAAGAATAACACATGGTATGCTTTCAAAACATACAGCAACATGTGACATTCGTCTGCAAGTCTGGCGCTGAGGAGCCTGTGGTCTGGCAGCAGGGAGAATTTCTGCTTTTTATTTCTTAAATCATCGCAGGCATTTGAACTAAACCCCCCACCTAACAGTCTAAGGGAAGAACATAAAATCATATTTTACGTACTGTACTTTCAGTCAGCCATTTTCTCAGCAGATTTTTATCCTCCAACTCAATTCCCACGTCATTAAAGTGATGCTGTCTCTTTAAAACACAACGTGGTGCCGTGCCAAAGCCTGCAATAAGAATCACTGGCACCAAAACAGTCAAAGCACACAGCTTAATTCTCTACTTAATAAGACAATTACAGAAGAGTATTTGGATACAGCAGTCTGCAAGTACCAACACAGAGCACTGATGTCTCCAAAGGCATGTTGATCTGAAGGCTTTATCAGAAAGCATCTGTCACAACCAGATGCCATCAACACCTGAGAAAAGTGGGAAATAAAGTGGGTTAATGTGGCTGTGATATGCTCAAAGGCTTGCACTGCCCAAGTCCCTATTTGTGAGCATTTTAGAGGGTGCAGGATAAAGTGCCCAGATGTAAAACTGCTCACAGATTAAAATAAATTAAAATAAATTAAAATATATGTATACAGCTACCTCTGTTAAAAATACAGTCTTGTGGAAATTAGTCAAATTACAATGGAATTAAGAGTGCTGCATATTTTGAGTATTCACTGCCATAATCATAGACAGGCTTATAGCAAGGCTTTTAAATGCTGTACTTTGACGGATGCATTAACACATGTGGATGTATTGGGGTACAGAGACTAACACAGGCACCAGTGATAGCTCATATGGAGTCTCTTGACCATATCTGCCTCTAAGTTTCCAATATTCTCAGATGTCATCTCCTCGCAGGCTTCGTCCTGCAGAGCTGAACCAAAGCTAGAGAGAAAGATAACAGCAGCGATATACGAACTAATTAGTCATTTGATTAGCTGGCAAGAAGACAAGGTCCTGCAGTTCTGTGACCTGAAAATGCCACTGATGACCTTAAAACTCTATCTCAAGTGTGTCTGGAAATCTGTAACCTCCAGGGAGAGAGAGAGAGAAATGGGTGATGCCTAAACTGCATTAGCTCACACAAGATGTTGAAACAGCACAGACGTTAAGCCGAGGATAGGTGTGACATTTGAAGCAATCAGCCAGCAAAAGAGCACCTGCAGCACTGTACTCTGTTTGAACTGCTGCACCAAGGACTCCCTGTCCAGCCTACATGGGAGGTTCGTGGGACGAGTGGTTTAGCACACCCAGAAAGCACACCAGCACCACAGACCTCATCCTAGCAACCAACAACACACAGCAAGAGAGGAAAAAAATAAACCAGATAAAAACCTTTCAACTGCCCCCTCTTTGTTACAGCAGGGCTAACAGCCAGCTAGTCCCAGGTGGCAGCCCCTGGGCTCCACCATGCCAGGAGAAGACAGTGGCTGAGAAAAGGAGGAAGAAGCCACTTTGAAGAAGACATCCTGAGTGGTTGTCTTCTTTGCTTCCACTGGAGGGTCCTACACTTCACTGGAGATCTGATTCTGGTAAACCCCATGAATGCACTGGTTATTCCACACGCAGGAACAGGAGGAGGGAGTGGGGTGATGCCAGGAGGCCCCCTTAGGCTGCAAAGTTGCATCTTCAACAGCAAAGGAGGAAGACACCAAAATGACCAGCGTTAGGGGTCCCAAATTGTTTTGGGCCCCCTTTCTTCAGCGTGACAGCTGGAGCACGTCATCACCTTACTGCACCCAATGCACTAAAAGTTTCCAGTCTAATCTGAGTCAGTGCCTCCCTGGAAAGCCACCAACTGGTGCAGAGGAACCCACAGTGACCAGAAATGGCCCAGCCCAAAGTGGGCAGCAGAAAGCAACACCAGATCACAAGCAGTGAGTTCCTCTCTACCAAGAAAGCCCATCTCATCTCCCACCTTCAACAGCTGCATGGAGTCAGATTCTTGAGTGTCTCTCTACCCTGAGAAGAGATTAAAGGAAACAAACGCATTGGCAAAGATCCCCCCTGCCATCTGCACCTTGGAAATGCCCTCTGGAACGGAGAAGAGGAAGGTCCCTCACCATGCATGCTCCTGGGAGAATGGTGCAGCCTCCAGCAGCTGCCAGCACTGCCCCGTTTCATCCCCGTCCTCTCGACACAGATCCAGACCTGCCCTTCACCGCCCACTTCCCCATGTGCTTTGTCCCAGAGGGATGAACTTGTCTCCAGCACCAATGAATTTCTCAAAAGAAGTCCAATGCATAGTTTAAATTTTACCAAGCCCTGCCAGAGGCCTTGGAGTAAAACGCAGAAGTAGGAACATTTTCTCAAATAGAAAATGGAGATTTAGGGTGCCACAGCAGGGTCTGTAAAGAAGTGCAAGCTTTGCTGAGATAATGCAACCCCAATATGCACAATGTTTCCCCCCTCATTCCCTTTTCTCTGAAAATAATGGGGAAAAGACCCCAGCAGCAAACACAATAAATCAAAGATGAAAAAATTGGCGATGGACATAGTTCAGTAACACATGTGCTGTGCTCAGCTCTGTGCTCCCTTACAGCTCTCAGAAGCAGAGCAAAGTTAAGAATACAGTTACTGCAGTTACAAAGAAATTTACGATTTCCAAATCTGACTTATTGTGAATTGAAACAAAACCTCAAAATGCTGAAATTCTCCACAAAAGGAATTCTAAAACAATCACTTGGAGTCCACTGGAAAAGCAATTATATTGCTACTGTATTTCCTACAATGGAATTATAGTTTAAAATTCTAAACAGAAACTTACTTCAACACAAAGCCTGTAAAACAATGAATTGTTAACACTTCCAGAAAAATCCTCCATCTCTTTTTTTCTGCTACTTTTTTACAACACTGACCTGGTTTTGTAGATTTCAGTGTTGATGACGCCAGATATTGGAATATGATTCAATCAACGAGTCCGAGCCAGGAAATACCAAAGCTGGGGTTGCCAAAGCAACATAATTAACTTGATCACGCTACATACACTGTGTGCCACTTCCCAAATGGCCCTTTAACACTCAGCTAAATCCTTGGCTTGAATGGCGCATCCAAATGAATTTCTCCTCTGAGTTCCTCAAGAACACAGAGCAAAAGAAGTTGTCAAAATTCTAAAAGCCAAGTACCACTCTGCTCCCTGGCCAATGGTCCCCTGGGCTTGAAGAGGTCAAGGAGAAATTCTTGAGCCTACTCCCACAGCTATGAACTACAGCAATCACAGAAACACGTGACCCTCTTGCGTGGAGCAAATGCATTTTGTAAAGATTCACTTTTAATTCACTGCTACCAAATTTAAGAGGTTTGATTCTTTTGTGCCATTATCTGTAAAATTACTACCACTCAGGCGGGAAGGCCTGAATGCTGGTGCTAAACCTTGATCCCGGGGCCACAAACTTCAAAACCTGAATATGCTGTCACTAACTCAATGTGTACAATGTATCAAAAATAAGAATCTGTCTGTTCATTTGGAAAAAAAAAAGAAAGAAAAGTAAGAAAGAGAAAAAAACCTGAGTGATGGGCTTTCAGCCTGTCATCAGACCACTGTGACCTCAATTTTTGAGAAATAAAGTCAAAACCTATTCTTATCTTCAGAGATTCAAGATGTATTTATGTGTCAAACTTTCTCCCCCTTGTCCTTAGCCTTTGGGAAGCACACTAAAAATTATATCAAAGCCTGAAAACCCTGCGATCACATTCGCATTCACCTTTGACCCAGGATGCCTCCAGCTCTCACCAGCTCCTCAGCTCATCCTCACCACGCGGCAAAGGCGGCAGGTCTGGGAGAAAATTGCTCTGGATGAAATAAAGGCCACTTTGCATAGCAAAATCCTGCTGCCCTGCTCAAATTCTAAAGGCCAGAAAAAGTTTTCTTTAGCAGCTTTCTCCTTCTTTGTATCTGTGAAGGATATTTTACCACCATGTTCCTCTCCTTACATACAAATATTTGATTATTCTCTTTGAAATGTCTCTGCAACATCTACAGGCATAGGATACCGAATGCAAACACTGATTGATTCTTTCTTAGCCATCAAATGTGCTTACACAGCAACTGCACACAGCAAATGCACACAAATCTCACATTTCACGTTTTAAAATATGAACATGCTGTGTTGGGTTTTTTTTTTTTACTCAAACATAATGAATGAGCTTAAATATTAGAACTTGAAATTATTAAGTAAATCATGGCACCTGTAAAGCTTTTATTTGCATAACATTAATTCATGCTGGCATGTAAAACAAATTCATCACTCTCACTATATTGTAGTCTGATTTATGTTAGAATTGGAAAAAATAAAAATCTTGAGCACAAAATTATGTTGACAAGATGTACGTGCTCTTCGAAGCACAAGATTTTTTTTTCTGAAGCATCAAAACAACTAAATTATGGGAAAGAGGGCTGGAAGAAAGCATCTTTAAAAATGAATAACATACTAGCGTCACCCATACACACTCTCCAGTTATTAATGTCAAGCATGGTGAAGATACTCTAGAAAATCATTACCATTCATAGCTACTAACAGCCATTAAATTTCAATCAATTCAACTTAACACAAGTGTACTTCAGCAGCCCTTACAGTTCCTTATAGAGGTGGCTCAGAAAGTCCTGTCTGACTTATTGCATTGTCCACCGCACAAAGGGGCATTGCTGAGCATTGCTGTGAAAAGGAGCGATCTTGGTGTTGGGAACTGATGCTCTTTTAACACCGCTGCAATCAACAGACCTTGCTTTTAAAGACGGGGTGATAAAAGGGCTCTAATAGAGCTCCTCAGGTCAGCACGGAGGGGAGCAATACACTGATTCTAGCTAGGAATGCCACTCTCCAAGCTGAAAAAAAAAGGTGAGATGTTTTCAAGGGGTTTTCAATGAATCTTAGCGACAGAATCAAACTGCTTAACACAGAGCTAAGCAATTTCCAGGTGATCCACTGGCTTGAATAGAATATAATCACTAAATATACAGGACATTTAAAAAACACAGGATTTAACTTCCAGAGACTGGATATTTAAAGGTCCTATGATGACAAATATAAGCCACAGCACTGTAGTATTACAGCATCTCCACTCTTCTGATTGCATTTCTAACACAAGAAGTTTTCCCACTGCCATGCAGGAATTAAGCTGTGCAGCTGACCATCCCTTGCAGATTCTGGGCAGAACCAGCTGGTCCCCCGCTGGGGCTATTTGCCACCTCATGGCAGGGGTGAGGGACTGTGACCACAGGGTGCTCATCTCTGACGGGCTGGACCCAGAGAAGGTGTCTTCCTCTGGAGAGATTTCACCTGTTTCATCTCAGTGAGTTATCTGCACTAAAATCCTACAGTTCAAAGGGGACAGAAGACTTTTTATTACTATTTTTCGCCCACAGAAGCCCAGATTTTACCAGCAGGGTTCATTCTGCTGGGCACAAAGTCTCCTCTCTAGATTTACAGGCAGTTTAAGCTTGAAGGTGTGTACTCCTACAGAACAGAGAGTCACTCCATGCACAGAAAAACAGATGCAGTCACAGATGTGCCATCACTGTAGCTGAAATTACAAGCTCAAGTCCAGAGTCCCTTCTGTGGCTTTTAGCTCATCCCTTAAAAGTATCAGGATTGATGCTACTATTCATTAGGAGAGTATTTGGGACTATTCTATGGAACTCTATGGTTTTGCTTCCCCTGGGATTTAGACTTAGCATTTAACATGGGGTAGCAGTAAAGTTCTCTAGAATCAAGAAATTCCCAAGTAATCTCTCAGGCAGATATATGCTTCATTTCTCTACACTTACAAGCTGCACTAAATGAAATGAAATTAATGTTAAAAGGGGAGTTTATTGAAAAATCTTCCAGTGACAGGTTCAGAAAGTGCTAGAGTTCAAGTAAATCGTTCCATGGAAAATGTTAGCAAAGCTTAATCATACTGGAAGCCACATTTAATTACAGCTTTTTAAGTCCATCTGGGGAAAAAAAAGCGACTTAAATATGTCACCTGAGATGATCTAGATACTGAAACTATTTGTAAGTTAACAAAAGCATTTGCATCACAAAGCGCTCTGGGGCAGCACCACGGCAAAGCAGATGTGTAATGAACAAGGATCACAGCACCAAAACAATCAGGACTGTAAATAACTACTACTAATCTGCAATCATTTAAATTTGGATTTAATTGCTAGGCAGCAAATACATTTAATTCTTGAAGAGGGAAATGCTCTGCAGAATACACACTTAAAGGTATTTAGTGACAGAAGCACCACAGTCAAGAATCCGAATGTCAGGAAGGCAGAGAAAAGCCAAGGAGCAGAGCTGGGCTGCTATGAGTTCACAACTTTAAACAAACTTCTCCCTGGAAGAGAATTAATAATGTGGCCATCTCCACTGTACATACTGTAACTGCTGCAGGAGTGACACAATGAGGCACATGGGAGGCAAGAGGGTAGTGACTATAGAACAAAATTCAATCTAGTGGCTAATGAATAAAAAGTTCCTTTTATTTCTCAGTTGTTTTTGGTTCATTAAATTTTCCACAGATTTGCAGAGAAGAAAACGTGATCAATAAACCTTGACAAAAGTGAACATGTGAAAAAGGCGAGAGAAAGGCACAGGAAGATAAAAGTGATATCCCGATCACAGATTTCAGAGGCAGATGACCAGAGCTCTGGGCTGCTGAATAATCTGAATAGACCATCATTTCTTTACAGCCTTTTACTTTCTTTTCCCTGACTGTTGGAACTCTTCATTCAATACAATAGTAAATGCACTAAAACTTTTTTTCTTATGCTAATGGTCGAAATCGGGCGCTCACAGTTAAAACACACTTCCCACCAACTTGTTTTCTTAAAAAAAAAAAAATAACCTATTCAAGTTAAACTAAAATGTCAAAGACAGCTTAAGGCTTACTCTCACCATTCCTCAAAATTAATGGTTTTCTCCCCAGTAGATACAAAAAGAAAAGACTTGAATAAGGATAAAGCTGCAAGACTCTTTTCATATGAAAAAGAACACTTAGAAAGTAAAAAGAAATACATCCAGTACAAAGATCCTGGTACCTATAGTTCTAATTTGTATTGTTTCCTCTAAGAATATTTATAATTGCAGAAAGGTGACAGCCAATCGCAAATAATTGTGAAACTATGAGAAAAGATTCACCAGTGACTAATGTATTTGGGCAGTCATGCCCATGACAGTATCAGAAACGCTTCCACTCATTACAATGGGAGCCCAAGGGAGCCTATTTTCAATTTTTTTCTAATTTGGGTGTCCACTTCCAGGCACCGAGGCCTCTTTTACTGTGCTACTGAATATTCACAAATCCCTAACAATTTTTACAGCTCTGACCTTCTGAATTAAAGGACAACTTTCCTGTTCCCTTTGTGCAACGCATTTCAGCTTTAGTGTATTTGGGTTCACTTTGTTTATAAGAAGTTAAAGGGTGTGGGGTGTAGTTCTACAGTAGCCAAGAGTGAATGAACAAAAGTTCTGTGGCCTCTCCTGGACTACACACAAGTAACATGTATTCACTCCCAACTGGAACTGGTCTGTAGAAAATTTGACCTGATTATCCACTATTTCCATTCCACTCACTTGTTCACAAGAGAAACCTGCAATTTTGCCTCTTGAGCTATCAAGATTGCCATGCAAGATACAATTCTCATTCCTTTTACACCAAACACCAGTTAGTTTTAGAAGATCCATATACGTGGGATCTGCTGTATACACAGGTCATGAATTGTGCATGTTCCATGCACACACACAAATATGTGTACATATATGTAGATATGCACAGGCACACATGTATTGTCTGCCTTTCTAACAACTTCTTGCTGCCATTCATAAGAGGATTCATTCTTTGCTGTTATTTTATTTAGCGCTGTATTAATTAATTCCCAAATACCTACTGTTGTTTTGGTTTTCTTTAAAAGAGTCCTGGCAACAGAGCTGAAGCAAACCCTAAATACCACTTAATGCTTTGTGGAAAGTTGTCCAAATGTGCAACTGTTTAAAATATTTACCCAGGTACATAAGGGGGTTGTGCTGCTCTCTAACAATGCCCTGGAATCTTTCCCATCAGTAAGAAAGAGGACAAAAAGCAGAGCCCGCTTAACCTCAATGCCTTAGCAGCAAGTGAGAAGTGCAAATATTGCATTTCTATAAAGCCCTAGAAGCTTCATACAAATGGAGTGGCAACTAATTAGTTTGATGCTATAGTCACATCTAATGTTCCTAAGTAGCTTCTTTGAAAAAACTCACTGCCTTGAAATCCTTGGCCAGATTATTAAGTGGAGGCTTTGTGATGGGGCAATAGATAGGTGTTTGCCCCACAAATACATACAGATCTTGGTGACTGCTCACTGAATTCACTGCCTTCACTAATCTGCACTGGAAACTTCACTATGAACAGAGCACTTCTCAGAGTACAAAAGCATGAAGTATCTGTGTACCTTTCAGACTAGAGGGCAAACAACTGGCTTACAGTAGGCCACCAAAACCAGGGGCAGGCAGTTTAACCAAGTGTCCTCCGTACTTGCAGAGAATGAGAATAATGCAACTGCTATTAGGTCACGTGCTCTACCCTATCCTTAACTTTAAAAAAAAGATAGGTCCAGAGGACCCAAAAATTCAGATGTTCTCAATAGAAATAAAGTATCAGGATCATGAAAAACATATT
Source organism: Eopsaltria australis (assembly GCA_034509425.1). NCBI lineage: Eukaryota > Metazoa > Chordata > Aves > Passeriformes > Petroicidae > Eopsaltria > Eopsaltria australis. The sequence goes on along the minus strand of JAVTVJ010000067.1, from coordinate 705,388 downwards.
TTTAAGTCAGACAAAACTGTATCAATCACATAATCCTTTCTGTATACAGCTGATCACACAGTCCCAGAGCCTGTGCAGCTTCTATACAACTGTGCCACTGAAAGGGAACTTGTGGTATAAACTTGTAAGATCATTAGAGTCACAGAAAACATAGTCAAAAATGGTTCTTTGACATGGAAGTTTAAACTGGTTTTCAAAACAATGACAAAAATACTGCTCATTATATACATGCAGCCAGAAGGCTGTCTTTTCTTAATGTGACTTCAGTGTGGCATTTGGGAATGCAAGCTGCCATGTATTGGATGTCTGAGGTCAAATTCTGTTCTCTCTTATCCAAGTATAACCTGGAGCAGCTTCAATGAAATTATGCTAGATTTATATTGACATATGCATCTAATTCAAATTCTTCTATGGCTCTAATTTTTCTCTAATTGAATGACCTAACACAAATAGTATTTGTCCATCTGTATACATCCCCTTTGACACACTGGAGAAAAATAAAAGAAAGACATTGAAAGGAAGTTGGAAACAATCCTCGAGATCTGTTTTCCTTTGAAGAACAGCAGTTGCATTTCTGGGCATTTCATACTTAATGCAATAACAACATTTGAGATTAAGTGAATCTTACCTCAACTTGCTTTAAAGATCAACTCTTTCACAAACACACACCAGAGGCTGGATATACACATACCCATAGATTAACAAGGTCATCTTCAGTGAATCAGGCACTTTTCAGTGCTACAGATAGGTCATGCTTTCAATCAAATGACAAATTTCCAAGAGTTGTTTACAGTGGAAAAGCCATAATGAATTTCATTCGCTCCTTAAAAGTTGTCAGTTTTGCAATAACATTCAATACGACATTTTTATTGCAATTCAAAGTTTTACAGGTGTCAACATTTCCTCACGTTCCAGCCAAAATACAAATTACCATATCCACCCATCAGAAAAATTGAACCAAACCAATTTGCCAACTGTAGTTCCTGTGTGCAGCAATTATCACGCAATTGAAACATCCCAGCAGCATAAACAATTATTTAATTATTTAGCAAGATCCTCTTTTCCACGTGAATGTAGTTTCTTTTCTAATGAAGTTCAGTGTATTAGGTTTAGAATTTAAAAAAAAAAAAACAAAAAAACCACAAAACAAAACCAAACCCAAAAAGACCTCCAAAGTTTTTCTTAAAGCAAGGTAGCTAGAACAAACAGATAAAATCAGCAAGTCTTATAACAAATCAGTCTATTCCACTTGTGTGTATTTTGAATTTCATGGCTTATTTACTTAACTTTTTTTGGCACCAACTCTACAGCACATGCCAATACAGTATTTGTTTAAACGCTATTTTATGCACATGCTAGTCAAACGCTTACTTTCAAATTCTTGTACATCCCAAGAACCTCAGTTAAAAAAAAAAAACAAGAAAAAAAAAAAAAGAAAAGAGAAAGGGATTGGCAGGGGGTAGACGAGATTTTACAACTAGTGCCTTTATCTGTGGCCGTAAAAATATAAACACGATACGCCAATAAAATGCTAATTTCTGTATGCACGAAGTTTTCCAGCACCTGGGGCAGTATGAAACGCGAGGGCAGCTATAGGAAGACACAAGTTTCGCTGGCCTGGCCGGCGGTGACCCCCACGCCCGGACATTTGGTCACCCGGGCCATGTCCCGAGGGGCCGAGCCGGGTCCCGGCCCTGCCGAGGGGGCGCCGCTCTGCGCGCACCGCACCGCGCCCCCGGCTAAGCCGCAACACCGGCCCGGGAAGTTTTGAAGCCCAGGCTGCAGATTAGCTAAATGAATAAATAAATAAATAAGCCCGTAAACCTCGAGAAAGCCGGCAGCAGGACCACCGATCAATCACCCTAAGCCCCCGCGCTGGAAAAGTCAGGTTTCCCAGGAAATGATGGCAATCACTTGAGGCAGAAAAGGCATCTAGATGAGCCCATCTCCCTCCCCTCCTCCCTGATTGTTTTAAAGCCACCGAGTCCGGGGGAAAAACTCTCAACTCTCTAAGTCCTTAATAGGATTGGAGTCCGGGTCTCTCCAAGCCGCTCCTCATCGCACAGGGATCAAGTTGCAGCAGGGAATTTTTTAAATTCCTCAGCAAATATACTTGTCGAAAGATTGCCCCTCCCGTATGGGGGGATGACAAGGAGGCGAGGGGGCAACTTCATTTTTCTTCTGAAAAAAAGACAAACTCAATGCCGGCTTTGGGGAGCCCTGCCGTCCTCCGGGACCCAGGGCAAGGCGGTCCCGGCAGCAGCCCGGGGCTGGGACTGTCACCGCAGCCCGGGGAAAAACAATGGCCATGGAGGCACGGTCCCAGAGGGGTCTGGACGGGGAAAGGGGGCGACACAGCGGACACACGCGCGGCCCCATCCTCCCCGCTCACCTGCGAGCTGGGGGGGACACACGGGACGGGCCCCCCTCGGGCACCCGCTGCGAGGACAGACCCTCACCAAATTTGTACCCTCCCTCACACACACCCCCCCACCGGCGCAGGGCAGCTCCAACCAAAGCGGGAGAAGAGAAGGGGGGGGGAAAAAAGAATAAAAAGCACAATGAAAGGACACAATAAGCATCAACTTTACCCAAAAAGCGGAGCAGCAAGTTTTCAGCAGACGAGCGGTTGCCGCGGAGCAGCGCTGCTCCTCCGGACCCCCATCATAAACTTGGGGGAGGGGGGCGTGGGAGGGACTTTCCCTCCGTCCTTCCCTTTTGTGCCTCTCCCCCGCTCCGCTCCGCTCCTCGCCAAAAGCCGCCGCGGATTCCGGCGGCGGCGCGGTGCTCTCCGGGCTGCAGGAGCGGAGCAGCTCCGCGGAGGCGGGCGGGGAGGGAGGGCTGTGCAGGGCCGGGGGCGGCGTGCAGAGGTGCAAGGCTCCCGCTGCCCATCCGCCCGGGCCGCCGCGGGACACGGCGCGCACACGTACACCCACTTTATGTATATAATAGATACACACACATGCATACACACGATGGATGAAGTTGAGCAGCCTGCAGGAAGACGCTGGAGCGCTTTCAAGCCCTGACACACGAGGAAAACTGGCTCTAGGGTCTGTTTTCTCTTCCACCCGCCCTTTAAGAAAAAAAGGAAAATCTAAACCTTCCCACCCTTTCGGCGCGGGAGCAGCGCACCGCTCCGGATCTTCTCTCTCCTCCCCCCAGCCCCTTTCATCCCGGATCGCCCCCTCGCCTCGGGGAACCGCACCGTTTTGGGTGCGGGGCTTTCTGCGGGGCGCGGGGGGATCCACTCCGCCAGCCCGGCCCCGCCGCGCCGCTCGGGAGCGCCGGGAGCCCCGCACAGCCCGCTCAGCTGGAGCGCATCTGCAGCGAACCCACACAAATCCCCCTTCCTCCGGGAAAGCCGCCCCCCTCTCCCCAAACAGCACAAGTTTGGCCTGTGCAGATTCGCTCCCGCAGAGGCGGGGATGGAGCTGGGGGTGGTTTTCCTCCAACTTTGGTGGTTGCTTTTTCCCCGCGAGTTTGCGCGACTTTTCAAGCCCCCGCCCCAGCACGGCTGGAGGCAGCGGAGCGGCGCGGAACATCCCCGCACACGGGCGGCTTTACCCGCCAGGAACATGTAGGGGGAGAAAAGCATTCATTAAAGACTGTTCCCTAAACGCGATAAGCAACCTCACCGGAGCACGATCATCTAGTTTCATCTTCGTGTTTTGGGACCGAGGCTACGAGGAGGGGAAAAAGAATCTCCAAAAAGTGCCCCGCTCCCACCCCGAATATCTTTACTTTTGCTCCGATCTACATTAAACAGTAGTACCAATGAGAAACGCAGCAGCCTGAACTTGGACTTTGGCCAGGCTGGGCTTGTTATTTGATTTGTTTTGATTTCTTTGGCTATGGAATTTATCAAAAGTTTAAAACACAACCAGATGCTGTTGGGAAGGGTCACTGCGCTGTACCCCAGAGCAAGCTCAAACTCGCCGTATCATCAGGGTATCTGACTCCGGCAGGATTATGGCCAGTACCATGGCAACCGCATGCCACATCAGCCCCCAGCTTCACTTTCAGTCCCTTGGGCAGTGTTAACATTTGCCAGCGGATTTGCCCGACACGCAGCCCAGGTCCGGGCAAGTGGAAAATGAGCACAAACCACTCAGAAACCTTCCTCTTCTAGCCTGTGCAAAGCAACCTGGCTGGACTGCTCCATACTACAATTTTAATCCTAAAAACCAGCTACCAATCTGGGTGCCTTCTGTCTGAAAATTTGCATGCATACTTTTTTCTTTTATTTTTCTTTTTTCTTAATTTTATTTTTATTTTTTTTTATTTTTTGGATGGCGTTAGAAGGCTGGTATTTGAGGGCAACAACTGGCTCTCCATACACTCCTAAGTCCCATTTATTCCAGATAGCCTGGGGAGGACTGTGAGGCTACAGGTTATTTTTCCAACCATCAATATTGCAACCTTTTTTTTGGGGTCCAAGTCTCACATTAATATGCACTCACTGTTTTATCCAAAGAAAATCCCTCCTCTCTCCATGGCACACATGCAGTCAGTGCTGGCACAGCAGCACAACCTTACCCAAGTGGATAATTTTGTGCTGAGAAGAGTTTCATTGCAGCTACTGCTGATGAGCACCATGCAAGGGGGCTTTGGTTACCAAAAGTAGGATCAAAAAAAGTCTTTGATCTCCAAAAAACAAAGCCCACTTTTATTCCCAGGTTACTTTACTTGGGAAAGTTGACCCAGCAGCTTGAGAGATAGGTTAGAATGAGGGGGTTTTGGATGGATCAAAAAGACAAGCTGGCAAAACATTAACACTAGATACATCCTAAATTCTTGCTGCACAGTTATAAACGTGTACATCCAGATTGTTGGCCAAGAACATATTTAAAATCAAAATAAGGAAGAATTAAATGATTAATTCAGAGTTATGTAAAGAAGGACAGTTTTTCCTTCTAGAATTCTCACATGTCAATCCTTTAGAAGATGGAGATTTTCAAGCCTGAATGGAAACTCCTCCTTTTTGTCTGAAGGATGATGGCTGGCAACGGCTGGAGTTTTTTGAGAACTTTGAGTCGGCTTTTACATTATCTGCCTGCTGTAGCTCATCCGTCCTTCCCTCTCCTGCTCTGCTCATTGAACTGCCCTCTCTTAATCTTCCATAGGTGTCTGAGATTAAATAGACGACAGAATGACTGACATTTGGTACACATAAAAGAACCAAAATATGAACAAGGGGTCAAAGTGCAAACCTTCCCTCTGCTCTTCCCTCCCGCTCTTGTACAACTCGATAGGGATGAAACCAAGTGGGGATGTAAAGATATGTGACAACGTGCACTTACTGTATCTTGCTGTAGTACGATCATGTGGATATAGAAGATACATTCCAAAATGTTCAGGACCAAGGAAAGAGGGTTTTTAAAATCACAGTTTTAAAAAAAACCTCTCACAATGATAAAAGATTGACATACCACCAGGTCCAGGATTGCTAATCTGGGATCTGTCCCAATTCTGTTAGGTCAATGGAAAGAATCTGGAAGTTAGACTAGCCTCAAAAGGCACAAATGTGGCTGTTAAAATGTTTGATATAGTTCTGAAAAAGGACTGTAATTCCTTATTAAAGTACATCTTAAAAGAAAAGTGTTGAAAAACCAGTGGGGAATGCTGCATTCTGTTCTGTTCATGCCTATAGAATTTATTTCTATAAATCTTCATAAATTCTTACGATAAATTAAAAGGATTCATTTGAGTATTCCAAAGGATACTCACAGGTAGAAGCTACCAGAAAAAAAATCACATTTAAATATGCTTCTCTTTTAGAATGTAGAAAATAATTACATGTGGGATGATCACTAGGAGATAGAAGCCTAAAACCATGTTTCAGGTAACTCATATCTTTATGATATCTGGTTTAAGTCCAAGTGGGAAGTAGTACATGATCAGTTCTGCCCTGATTTAAACAGCTGTACCAGCTCTGGGGTCAATGAAGTTGCACTGAACCTAAATGCACCTCGTATCTATCGAATGTAATTAATCACAATGATATTTAATGAATTAACAATGTCATGTGCAGTGCTGGCTCAGAATTTTACTGAGAGGATGGGGAAGATTTTTTGGCACAGTAAATTCCTTTCTTTTTTTAAAGTCGCCCTGTTACCTGGGGGAAATTCTAATTGTGGGTAGACAATGAGACAACACTCATGGGGATGATATGCAGCTCTGATTCCTATCTGCCTCCATGTATGTGTTGTCTCTTGTTGAAAGCTTCAGTGTTAAGTTTCTCAAGGCAGGTGCCATCTTCTTGCATTCTACATTTTGATGAAGCCTTATTTTATTTTTCCTCTCTCCAAAGTATATTCAAATTATAACTTCAATGCTAATTTCCTGATAGGTGCTGCTTTGTTTGGGTTTGGTTTGGTTTTGGGGGGAGGGCATTGGGAGCTTTTTTCCTGCATTGGAAGGATCCATTTTTGCCAGGCTTAATCTATATTGGATTATGAATATTGAACTAATGCCATAAACTCTTCCATGATTACGAAATGATACTTCTATGTTACATCAGCAAAGAAAGTGGTACTTTTATTTACTGCAAAACTGGCCTGGAAGCCTGCCTGTCATTTCAAAGAGCATGCAAGATCTTATTCAACTTCAAATTGAAATGCCCTACTAGAACAAGACCTTATTCACATGACTATGTACACTGAAATTACCACTCATAAAATGATAAGCAAACCATCTGAATGGGCATTCACCATGGACTAGGGACGCACACACCATCCTTACCTGTCTTAGCAGAAGGACAGAAGCTTCTTCAAAGTGCACAGAGCCCGTCATGTCTGCATGATTTTCACAAAGTGTTGCACTTGTGGCTGCTCTTGCCAGACCCAGCCTGTTGTCACATGGTGAGAGGTCCCTTCTCACTCAGGTCTGAAAAAGGAAGCACAAATTGCTCTAAGACTGGCAACTCCAAGCTCAAACTACAGAAAGTTTAATATGAAAAGCTCAGGGATAAGTTATGCTTCTCACAGTGTTTGCAGCTGCAGAAAAGCAGCAGTGCATTGTGCTTATGTGGGGAAGGGAAAATGAGTGACCCTGCAGAAGCACTGCTCTATGGCATAGACGTGAAAACAAAATGTGCAGCTTCTGAGGGATGGTCGTTTCTCATAATCCTTAGCAGTTTCTCATTCTTTATTCCTCTTCTCCCTGTCCCTCTAACTGCAGCCCCCTCTGGCAGCCAGGAGATGGGCTACAGAGCTCTGCCTGCTTGGGGGTTGAGAAGGGAGCAGGGCAGCACAGCAGCCTCGCAGGGCTCCTTTGGGCTTCACCTGTCCACAGCAGAATGCTTGATTTGATGAGGGCCCAGATAACAATCCTCTTGCCCAGAGTTGATTGGGTTACTTGAAATCTGTTGTCTCCTTACAGGGAGGAGGAAATGAGAGCAGGCACAGGAATGCACAGAATAGTAACTGGGGTGTCTGTAAATGGCATTGTGTGAAGAACTGCCGACAACTGGAATTGGCAATGAACAGAAAGCAAAACTCGGACATTGATATAAAGTCAATGACATTTTTTGGAAGCTATATTTATATTTCATGAGGGAAAACTAACAAGAAGACTTTTCATTCTACTCCAGGAACAGAAAATTTTTTAGATTTTGCAGAAAAATAGAAATCCTTGTCAGTACAAAATGTATAACCTGGTGCTGTACACATTATACCATGTTGCATATACACAGTGTCTATATACTGATGAATAATTTGCACTGATTTGCCCTGATGTTGGACTGCTGAAATATTATCTACTGTGGCCAGTGTCTGTAATAAAAGTTTGTGCTTTCCCCCAGCCAAAAACCTTTATCCATTTAAACTCCATAGTTGTATAAGCATTAATTAGGATCTCTAATGCTTATCTAATCCAGGGCCAGATAAAGAATCCCTGATACAGCTAGAAAGGAAATCCCAATTCATAGACCCAAATTCAGGCTACTAGATAATGCTGTCTCACAAAGAAATAGTTTGCCAGAGCTCAGTCTGCTTTATTCTGCCCTGACTTTAAAAGTATATAAAGCATTCAAAATGATCTCATCTTATTTACTTTTGTAAATCACTTTTTCTAAGTCTTTTGGAGGAATTACAAATCCTCCATCCTGGATGGCATTTCAGCAAAAGCATGAACTCTTGTGCTAGCCCTAGTTTTAGGAGGCTGTAAAGGAATAAAAGGATTAGGAATAAGAATATGACCATATCACTGACATCTCAGAGTTCTTGTGTACTAAGCTTCCCTTTCTCCAGATAACACCTCCAGGGGTTGCAGAACAACATCCAAAGTTGTATAAATACTGAGAGTTTTGGAAAGGGCTCCAGTTTTTCAGTACTCAGATTTTCTGGGGTAGCCTGCCTTCTTCAAAAATGAGTTGTCTGTCAGTTATCTCAAGTCAAGCATCCAAAATACCCATCCTTTACTGTAAATCTTGACTAACATCTTACGATGATGAGCAAAGAATGTGGACACAGATATATGAAACTGCTGGCTGAACAGCAGGAGGTGTCTGAAAACTCCATCAAGCCAATGTGAATTTCCATTACATTTGTTGAATAAATGAATGACACAAACATCTGGAATCAGAAGGACCCCAAATCCCTAAATGATAAAACCCTCCTATGTACTGCCCACAGAGGTCCAGCCTGGTTTTGCTGAAGAGACAAGGAACATTTGCAATCATACCTAATATATTTCAAATTGGTTATATTGTTTATAGATTGCTTATGTCAAAACTGGTGAATTCTCCGGTGTGCTTTAGGATTTATGCATTCTAGTTCTTTGAAAGGTTTGTTCTTATTTGTTGCTACCTGCAAAAATATATATCTTGGCCCCAATTCACAGTGGAACAATGTTAGGTCATTATTCCTTGAATTGTTAGGCTGTAAAGAAGCAATTTCTCACTAACCTGTGACACAGGAAATTGTGATTCTGATGTCAGGTCATTGCTGGAGTTCCTTTTACAACAATCTGTTTTTCTGTCAGCAAATGACATTAATGTATTATTTCTAGAAAGTGTAGGCTTGAGTATTTTTGTATGTATACATTCAATATTTCTCTTCTGCCTCTTATTCTGCATAGCCAGGAGTTTTAATATATGATTCAACCAATAAATAAATATATTTTGATTGATAGTGCAAATACCTGGCAGCTGAAACTAGTGCTATCTCAAAGTGCTTCTCAGAGTAGTTGAGTTTCCTGCTTTTGTTTTCACTGCGATTTCTTTCATGAAGCATTGCAATGAATGATTAATGCTTGGATGCCCCTTTTCTCTGGATTCGCTGCTGAACTTAATGTGTTACTTTGTGCTCTGCATGGAGGGAACACAACCCAAACTGCCACCGTGGCAAGATTCTATACCCTATTTAATTGGGCTTGGTGTTAGGAGCCACAGCCACTCGTGAGCTTCAGAGCTTCCTGTGATGAGAATAAATATTTTTTACCAATGTACTGCAGCCTAATGCAATTGTTTTATTCCATTCGCTTGAAATTGGGTAACATGTAAGACATTGGACAGATGACAGTGTGCATATGTTTTACCAATAAATATGCATATTGACTACACAAAAAGTGGTTTACTGGCAGAATATGTTTTACATATACTTAGGGGACTGATGCTATAAAGTTACACATCCACAGAGAGGAAAGTTATTTCCATTGAAATGCACACAGCATCAAACCTTTGCACAGAATTAAAGCACCTCTCTCTCTGTTACTGGTTTTTAGGATAATATGCACAGAAAGGGAGCTCTGTAATACTGATATGGTTTCTTTCTTCCACAAACATCCCAAACATTTCCAAAACAGCCTAGATCCCTCTGGCTTTACACACAGGTGTTCTGTGCATGTCTCATGGGCTAAGCAAGGGGGATAAAGTCCTCAGAGGAACATAATATATCCACAAGGTCACATAACCATACACAGGATGAACATGCAACTTCTATACATTGGAATCCTACTACAATGTTAATGTCTTTCTCTTAAATGCAGTACCTATTTAATTATCCAAGACAATTTAGATCTGTTAATATATTTACAGAACAATGGCATCAGCAGAAGGTGAGTAGCTAGGACCATATAAACTTTCACCAAAAGTCTGAAATTAATTTCTACTACCTCCTAACCATCCATTCATTTCAATCCATTGTTTCTGATGCATGGACTCAAAGTTTTCCAAAACAGAATGAAAATTACAACATTTATACTAATAAACAAACTAAGGTGAAATAAATTCCATCCCTAAAGACTTCCAAAATATGGAGTGAACAAATCTTAGAAAATATACTAGTAACAATTTTACACACAAGATGAGAGGTTATGCTACTAATGTGTAGTTTATTAGTCTTTGATTTCCTCAGAAGCAGCAATCAAATAATTATTTAGCATAAAACACAGAGGAAAAAAAAACACATTACATTATGTTGATATAAAAATGTGGGGTAAATCTGGTTCTTAGATAATATGACCTCTTAATAGGACAATTAATCTTCTAGTATCACTGAAAATTTCTCAATTCCAGCTGGCAAAGCTGATATGACATAACCCAAATGCTAAATGTGACATGGTGAGAATGACTCACCCAGGCAGCCCAAGGAGAGCTGAGCTTCCCCCAGCCAGGAGCTTACAGTATGAGCACATCCATCCTGACCATGCAGATTGTAATGAATGCAGAGAACAACAGTCCTCTCTTCAAAGATCATCTAAAGAATTGACAAACACTGAATACAGCCCAATAGTCCCAATTTATGAATATATTCCAGATATCAGAAAGAATAGTGTTTAAAGTCCTTCTGTCATTTGGTTGCAGCACCCCTAAGCAGCAGTAGGGTCCCCCAGAACTGGGCTGGCAACTCATGAGATCCTGGTGCAGCCCAGCATTTGTCAAATCCTGAGACTTCTCTCAACACACTCGCCCCAAATCGTCTGAAAACCGCAGTGTTCTGAAGTCAACACACTTAACCCAGTCAACATTTTCTTACACCACTAAATTACTTTTTCCCCTTCTGACCACAGAAGGATAAATTATGGTAAAAGTAACCAGGTACACCCTGAAAGATGGTCCTTGCCCAGCCTTTTCCTCAGCTTTCACAGAACATCACAGCTGGCATCTGAAAGTGTGCAACACTTTGGAATACCACAACAAAAAGAGGGTGAATCTACAAAGTATTGCAGCAGAGCACTTTCCACCAGCCTGGATTAGGTCCCTTACTCTCCCAGGGGTGTTAGGCACAGCCCACCTCAGTTTCTTTCCAAATGCTTTCTAGCTAATGCTCTTTTTCTCCAGCTTTTCTAAAAAGTTAACTGCCCAGGACAAAGTTATTTAATCAGGTTCTGGATGGGTCCAGAGAAAAATTCAAAGCAAGCACAGAAAAAGCTAGAACTGTAACCTGAGACAGTGCACACCCTGTAGTCCAAAGGTGGAAAGCTCAAACTGTATTGTAGGACAGTAACTCAGTCAAGGAATGACGCAAGCAGAGCCACGAGAAAGCCCACAAGAAACAAAACCAGCAGTTCAGAATACCACAGTGAGCCCTGGGCCTTGCATGGGTACAGTCCCTGAGGAAATGGGCCATCCTAGATACAATGCTTTCCTGGGAGCAAAGAGCTCCAGCCACAAGTGTGGTTCAGGGATTGCACAATTTGCAATGAGCTGCTGAGCTGTGGCCTCCTTCCCACCACCACGTTTGAAATGAGCTCCTGTGCACTGCTTCTTCTCTGGAGACAGAACAGAAGGTACAGCAGAGACTCAGAGCATTGCTGTTTAATTTTCTCAGAGATCATCACTGGAATCACTGAGAGGCAGGAGAGGGGCTCACACACTTCTAGCACAGTGTCAACAACACAGTCACAGAAACTGAAGTGGAAGAGCAGCTCTAAACAACTCCAGTCAACACTGGGAACAGCTCAGCAAGGGGAGCTCAGCCTCATGAAGTGCTGCCAGCAAAGCGGAAGGGTTTAGCGACATTCAGGAGGTCTGCATGGTGCTGTGGGGACTTTTACTGCAGAACATCTGGAAAAATGAGTTGCATGTTTTTTTTAAATCCATTTTCCTGGATTTGAATTAGCTATCACATTTCTTTGACTACTTCAGTCTCCTGAAAGGGTATGCCAGTTTTTATTCCTACAAAATGGTTTGTAAGATCTTTTGGAAAAAAAATGGTCAGAGACCCCACCTTGCACTTTATCTGAAGGATGTCCAAGCAAACATTGCCTTCTCACGTCATGTTGGGCATCAGCTCAGTGCTGACCCAGCAGGAGGATTCCCATCAGCTGAGTCACCAACACCGCTTCCTGCAGCTCCTCTGTGGTCCTTGAGGCATCCAACTCCGGAGTGGCACTGACCTTGTCTGACCTCAGAGGGTTTTGGGAGCCCAGCACAAAGAAATTTCCATGTGAGCTACTCTCTGAGGGGCTCCTTCATTCATGCTGAGCTGCATGGTTCCATCACAGTGGGTAAAAGGTTATGAAGAGAAGGAAGCACAGTAAGTATCTTCCTGTATGAAAATCACATTTGTGAAGATGATTTTACAGCACCCAGCACAGACAGGCTTAAGCAGCAGCTCAGTTGTGGTGCAGTGCATGAAGAGAGTACAAAACTTTCCAAGACAGGCAGACCTGATGGAGTGAGCTATGGGGATGCACTCACACAAGCAGCAGGAAAATCCTCTGAAGCTTTCCATCCTGTGTTCTCTGTATATACCACATCTGTTCCAGAACGACGGAAGACTATTTTAGGCACAGTTTATGGAGTTTTTAAAAATGTTATTGGGACTATATTTTGTACCCCTTTGCCAGTAAAGCCAGATGACTGCACCATGAGCTAGATCTCCAGATGGTTTAAATCACGGGTCTTGCTCTAATTTGCTCCAACAAAGGATCTGGCCCCATGAGTCTAACTACACGAGGTGGATGAAGCTATAAAGAATGTGCCAAATGAGCCAAAATAGCTTTTCTAAAAATAAATACTATAACAGGACTTCCAGTGCTACACATAGACATTAGGTCTGTCAAAATAGAGTTGCCAATCCCAGGCATTCAAAAATCATGAGTTGGACATAAGGCTCACTTTAAAAAAGCCCACAAGATTAAAAAGAAACAAGCAAACAGTAATATCTATGTACCTCTTTTGGTTTGCATTCTTGGTGTTTTTGAGTCTTCAGGACAAATCTTGGTCATCTTTTAAAGCTCCCTCTGTTTTTTTCTTTTCTTCTTTCCTCTTTTTTCCCCTCTTGGAAGCATCAGGGCTAGAAACTTGCTGCTAAGAAAAGAATGTTAAAAAAAGAGAGAAAGATTCTCATGTAATTGCCTGACTTCAGAAACTAAGCTTTTAAGAAGACTATCATGAGACTCATGATAAAATCATGAGAGTTGGCAACACTATTAGTGAGCTGGAAATGATATAAAGCTCCCCCTTCTGCAGTCTATGAAGTATTGGACTTTTAGTCACAAGCTTTTTATGCACAGAAAACCTGTCACTGCCATATAACTGGGCTTTTCATTGCCACAGTCTTCAGCTTTCCATTAGATCAATTCAGATAGTTTCTAGGTACCTTCTGTTTGTATGCAGTCAAAAAATACTTGGCAACAAAAGACTTGCAGCAAATTGCAGATGGACACACATGGGAATGGGCTCAAAGCAGGCTGTGAGCCTGAAGGAAGGGCTACATCTGGGGGAAATGAAGTATTTCCACACGGCTGGATTTGCTGGGCTTGTACAGCTCTCTGAAGAGCCAAACCCTCCCCCAGAGATGGATCTGCAAATCCACCTTTTGCACTGAAAAACTAGTAGGATCCTGGGGCAGGGAAAGAACAAACCAACCCAGGGAATTGCTTTGGCAACTTGACATCTGCAAAATGCATGGAAAAGATTACCATGTAACCAGGGCAAGGAAGCTCCCAGCAGCATGGGGCACCAGAAGTGTCCTGATTATTGTGTCCAATCATTGCTAATCCACCACAACAGGAGTAATTCGAATTAAATGTGTGAAGAAGTGAGACCACCATCTTCCAGACCACAGCCAGTTTGGGGCATCATTCCCCCTCTCAAAAAGAGATTGTGTGACCTTTATGTGTCTGACGCTGCCACAGTACAACAGGTCAGTCCAGCTGTAACAGGCTCCAGTCAACTCTGTGAGGTGCCAAGGTCCTTACCTAGGTCACAAGAAAGTGGGAGATTGCTCCATGTCCTTGAAAACCTATTAGGAAGCACCAATCCTCTCAAATGAAAGTTTGAAAGACTTGCACTCCAGTTAGGAAAACACACAGATGGGTGTGAGCACATCACACCTCTCTGGGACTATTAAAAGCCCCCCACAGCTGAAGCAACAGCACATGACGAAGTTAACACATCCAGAAGTGTAATTTATTTGCCTTTGTATGCAAAGCTCACACATGTTCCTTCAGAAGTGAAATTTCAGGTGCCAGTGGCTGCTTTGTGGCTAAGGGACCTTAAATCCCCAACACTGGGGGGAAATCTGTGCTGCAGTTATAGCTGGAGAGACCTTGACCCTTAAAGAGCTCATCCACTTCCTCAGCACAGACTGCAGAGCCAGGAGAGCACTAAAACAAACTTAGCCATGGATAAGGGAGAAGTGCCCTGGACCAAGTGTCATGGATGTTGCACCAAAGTAAAGCAGGAAAAAAATCCATGAAACTCAGTGAATGACACTAGCACAAACTCCAGTAGAATTTCTTAAGGTTATTTATAACAAGTTCCAGGGGAGAAAATCTGCACCTAGATGAAGTGTCCTGTGAGTCAAGGTTATCTTTCCAGGGATTGTAACAATGTATGAGTTTGAGTGACACAAGAAAAATCTGGTAGTTAGAGCAGAGTTTGCTTTGAATTTTGAAGGCAGAACTGGAACCTGGAGAACCTCATGCAAGCACAGGAGCATCAGGACTGCAGATTTTATTGCTGGGACTTTTTGAAGTCCTGGACCTGCCCAAATGAAAGGAGATCATCACTTGCAAGAGAAAAGGGCACTGAAAAACTCTGGAATATGGAATATGGAGAGCTAGCAGCTCTTAGGAAGTATGTTCAATTCCTTTAGCATTCAGAGAGGGAAAAATCATTTTGTGTCACAGTGCTGGGCTTTTTGAGATACCCTGTGTCCAGAGATCCCAAAAAGCCACAACACACATCCTAGATCTGCAGGAGAGTGGTTTGGTCCACACACTCCTTCCTGTGGAGATGCAAAGTGCATCTGATGTATGCCCATCGTCTCTCAGGAACCGTGTGTCCTGCTGTGTAGGTACTGCAATGTCAGACTGAGCTCAGGTGAGATCCATCAATAAGTAAACGAACTTCTTGAATTCTAAACAAACTGATGAAGAGCACATCACCGTATCTGTCCTGGTTCTAATGTATTCGTACGTGAAACAGTTCAACTTCAAACCTGGCAAGTAGACGATGCTCAAATAACGGACCAGAATGAGGGTTTCAATTATGACGATATGCCACCTAGTGGGAAAGGGAAATTCACACTTTAACCAGGCACTGAGATGGCTAAAAAAACCTTTGTGAAGCCTGGCAAGAGTGGAACGACCAATTCTAAAAAAGTGGGAGATGCATAGACAAGGCTCTCTGTGGATAAGCAGCCCTTGGCTGGCATTTTAACCTCCCAAGGGCAGTGCATCTGGCCATAAATGTATAACATGGATATATAACATGTTTATTCCATATATGATGCTCTTAACATTACTTGTGTGTGTGCTCTTGCATATTTACATCAGAACCAGATGGAACTTTGTTAAAAATCACCATGTAGCATCCCATGGATGTGATAACTGAGCACAGCCCAAATCACCTTCCAGCTGCCCAACAAGAAAATTTCACACAGCTAAGGGAGCCTGCACATGGCTTCAGAGCAGTCCCAAGATGTGTATATAGAGCCAAATTTCCCCATAGGATTCTGTATCATTCTGTTGGTGATTGGTGTCCTGGGAATCATATCACCATTTTGAAGCACAGGAAATCTGATTTTCAGGATACCCCTGAAGACAGCAACTTTTTTGTGTGGGAGACACTACTGGAGCTGTAGGATAACAGTATTTTTGGAGGCATCTGCTTAGGAGAGACAATCTGTAAGGGTCAGCACTTCTCAAGAAGTGAGCACCTTTTCTTTATAGTAAATGTATTTGTGGAAGTTTAATGATAACACTGGATGTTTGCATCGTGTGCATTTCCGGCACCTTTGGTGTTAACTTTCAGTTGCTGCTGGCTGGCTTTTTTGCTTTGCCTGACCCTGGAAAACAAAGAGGTATCACCAAATCACTCCTCAGGTCTCTTACATGTCACCATCCAAGTAATTCCCTCCACTGTCGCCAGGGTATTCAGGAGGGAGCCCACATTTCATTGTCCGACTTCAGGTCTAGTCAGATCTGATCAATTTGTTTTATACAGATGTGCAACTCCATGCCGTGGGAAGATGTTTCTTTACTCATTGGCTCTTGTTTGTGTGTTTTTCTACAGGACACCGACTTTTTTTAGACTGAAGTTTCAAAGTTATTATTTTACACAAAAATGTAATTGTTCCAAGTCCAACTCTGCCATCTTGTGGTGGATGTTAAAAGGTGCTGTTTAACCTTTCGTAATTCCTGGCGATAACTGTACACTGGATATAAAATGCGTTTGCTGAAGACCCATTATAAAAGCCTTCCAGTAACTGAAGGAGGCCTACAAAAAGGCTGGAGAGAGACTTTTTAGAAGGTCATGGAGTGATAGGACAACGGGCAATGGCATTAAACCAAAACAGAGCAGGTTTAAATTAGATACAGGGAAGAAATTCTTCACTCTGAGTGTCATGAGACACTGGCACAAGTTGCCCAGAGAAGTTGTGGATGCTCCATCCATGGAAGTGCTCAAGGCCAGATTGGATGAGGCCCTAAGCAAACTGGTCTAGTGGAAGGTGTCCCTGTCCAAGGCATGGGGCTTGAAACTAGATGACCTTTGAGGTCCTTTCCATCCCAAACCATTCTGTAATTTCACCATCATAAAGTATTTGTAATAAATATTCTCTTCTGCATTGCAAGGAATACCTTTATCCTTCAATGAGATAGGTTAAGAAGTGAATTACCTCGGAAGCTGTTTGCTTTACGTTTTGTTTTGGATAATGAAAGGCTGACATTTGTTTCACATTTGTGAGGAGCTGGCTTGTAGTCAGGTTTACTTCCCAGTTCTCATGCAATGGTTCCATGCTGCTGTGTTTGGATTATAAACAGGGGACTATTTAAACTCAGGCAATTACTTTTCCTCCTCACTGAGGTCTAGGTAGGAGCCAAGTTTTGAACAAAGCAGTTCAGTCAATTATATGCAAAAATTATTATAAAGCAAAGAACCATTTAAACCTTTTTGGAAAACTGATATTTGCACAGTGCCAAGACTCCAAGTAGTTTCCTCTCTGAAAGCAGTGACCTAGCCTGTCTCCCACACTGGGAACAGACACTTCAGAGGAAGGAGTAAGAAATCCTGCTTTCAAAGAGTGACTCATCTTGGTCTTTTCCTCCTTCCCTGTACAGCCAGCAGTTGGCAAGCCAGGGAAAACAAACACCTTGTTCTCACTGTGACGTTGCAGTCACACCTAGAGTAGCAACATGAACTTCCCTTCACCCTGTCTCACCGTTCAGGTCTCAAGTGACCCTCTCTTGAAATTAAATCTTGACTTACTCAGTATCTGAAAAAGCCTCAGCTTGGTCTCCCCCACCCCTTATAAAGGATTGAAGTGCTCATGGTCTGTGTGTCAAACAAAACCACTGCAGACGGGCAGGGAGCTGAGCTCCAGACATGGACCAGAACACTGCCATGCTGTGCTCAGAGGAGTCTCCAGTCACCAGGTCCACAATATTCAGAATAGTTCAAGAGACCACCACCTTGTCAACCTTCATCACTAATGCATTTGTCCCATCTAATCTTGTTCTGCTGACACCTTTAATACTGGTGTGCACATCCTTTGTGATGTAGCAAGGCATTGGATTTGGAGCTCTGGTTTGAAGCCACATCAAATTTTATCAGTCTTTTGAATATACATAGACTGAAAGCTCTGGTGTGACCCTTCCCATTCTTTTCTTTCCCCTTTCCCTTCTTCTACTAAAATAATTTATGCATATAGAACTGCAAACAAACCTGCAGACTACAAACCTGTAGAAAATAAAAGGTGCCACAAAGGCCTTGCAAATTAATGCCTTACATCCAGCCAAGCTCATCTCCTACTTCCCAGAAAGGTGAAATTGTGATCTTTGTCCTCTCAGTTCCCTACCTGCTGCAGAGATGTGTCTCCTGCGGCACCTTGGAGGAGGCCAGGCTTGGCAGCTGAGGAAGCCAGATGTCAGGGTCTACAAAGAAAGTTTTCAGCAGTGGCAGCTGCTTGTCAGATCACGTTCCCCCGAAGGCTTATGTTTGGCTCTGACAGTGTATCTGTTGGTGGCCATGGCTGGTCTTCCTAAAAGTCATATGTGGGATCAGCCCCCAGTGGGAAACTCAAGTTTCTTCTCCTGAAAGGCAGTCTCCACTGATTTGCAGCTCTGAGAAAATGTTCGTTCTTTTTTCTCACGTTCTCAGAAAGAGTTTATGTTCGGTTTGTATAAAACTGAATTATTAAGAAAGGTAATTTTCCATAACTTCTGAAGAAGAGAATGAAACCCCTTTTATTTGTGTGGTTTTAAATGATAATTTCCATAATAACAAATATATATATATATATATATATATATCCTTACCTAGAACAGTTTTTATCCTTGGATAGGAACTTTGGGATAATATGATGGGTATTGATTTTTATTTGAAGTAAAGGAAACTAAGACAGACCCTTTTGAACTCAGGCACTCCATAAGCACTTAAAAGAATCTTTGGTTATGAGATTACCTTGTAAACATAATGATCAAACGAGGCTTCAGAATGACATGTTAGAAAACTCAGCATTTACCCACAGATTGAAAATATTTGAGACAATCTCTATCACAAAGTAAACAGAGACCTGTGTCATTAAATGAGATTTCACCTTGAACTGTGAGTCAGGCGAACACCATGTCTGTCGTCAAGTACTCGTCCCCCTTTTCCTCTGGGCAGGTCTGTTGGAAGATGGCATTTTCCTGCTGCTGCTGCTGGTTGTGCTTTTGCTGCCTGGGCACTGGCTTGGTGGCTGGTCACAAAGCTGGGATTTGGGATTTTGGCTGCTGCTGCCTGTGGAAGGAGGAGAGCACACTGACAAAGAGGGCACAGGCTATTGATGAAACCCTGAACCACAGTGGTGCTCAGGGCCCTGTGAATGTTCAGTTTGATGGCTCATGAGAACAAATGCCTTGCACTGAGAGGAACATTAACCCTATTCCTGTTCTACCCGGGAAGGATGCCAGGTCCTGCTCCTGATCCCTGTGGCTGTCCTACCTGAAGGGAGCACTGTTACCAGCCTGAGCAGTTCCTGAGGATTTGGATGCTGCAGTGCACACCTGAGTGTCTAAGTAATTTGACTGCCAATCATACCCTCTCATCCTCTCAGACACTTCTTTGGACACTGAATGACACCACCGATATGTGATATAAAGACATTTAATTTCAGATTTTAAATTTACAGTCCTTGACTTTCATGAAGCATTCCTCTTTAAGACTTCCTGAGGATATAAGGCACAAAGCATACCTTGTTGAATGTCCATTCTCTTAGGTCAGACCCTTCTTGTCCTGGAAACTTAACTTCTCTTTCTGCTTCTCTCTGCCCTTGCCAGAATTGTTGGCTTTTTTGGCAGATGCCACTGCCCACTGAAAACACCACTGCTGCTGAATGTGAGGCAGCAAACAGGCTCCTAATAAAGATCCTATAGGTCAACTCAAGATACATGCAGATTACTGAAGTTTAATCTGAATAATTTTGCTAGATTAAGAGAGGTTTCACAATTTCTACGGTTACTTAAGGAGCCAATCTCTGCCACATGTGAGGCGCTGCTTCATTATTCAGTCCCCTGATAGCATTACCCTATGTACAACCAAAACCCCTCTCACAGGTGATCGTTCTCCCACCTTCCCTATAGACAAAGTTTTCTGGAGCAGCCTCAGTTGAGATAGCTGTGATGATGTGACCTGTGCTGTACAGCTCAGACCAGCTGATGGAGACACCCCCTACATGAATTCATTTTACAGCAACTGTGAACAGCAGCTTAGTGGATCACCATGAAAGCTTTGTGGGTGGCTTGTGGTAATGACATTAAAAGAGAGATATAGACTACAGAGAAGCAAAGAGGAGTTTTAGAAGGGCACAGCAGCCTGCTTCTGATGACAATCACAGTGGCTGCAGGGTGTGAGCTGCGGCTATGCTCTAGTGCCAGTCTCCTGGCACAGATGGCATATGAGCCTCTGCATTGACCCAGGGAAACAGCCATCTATCATCAGCATTGGGAAAGCTTCAGGATCTCCTCTCCTATCTCTCAGAGTGTCTCACTGCTGTTGGCATCTGTATAGGATCAGATGAGACTTACTGTATCATAGTACATAGACATAGTTAAGGAATTCAGCTGATTTCTTTGTGTTTCCTTCAGGCCAAAAGGATGCTCACCCATGGTTTCTGTCCTACCTCCAAGACAAGTGAGCTGTATCACTGGTTAACAGCTCTGTTCTCTTTAAATCAGTGCAGCTTTCATCAGGACAGGTAGTTAGGATTTTTCTTGTTGCATCAGGACATAAACAGAGAATTGTAAAGCTTTTCTCACCTTGTTGCACTTTTGCTACACCTAACTGTGGTGAAGCTATCAGAGATCCAGGCAGGGACAGCCCCAGGCCAGGCAGTAGATGGCACCAATGTACAGCAGTTACAGTATGCACAAAAACAGTTATAAGGGGAAAAAAAAAATCACACTGCTCTTGCTTCTTACAGCCCTTCTGTTTGATCTTGGCTCAAAAACGTATTTTCTAATGATAATTTCTCAGTAGCAAAACCCAGATCCCTGCACCTTCAGGTGTAAGCACAATTCAAAGCTCTCTGATCAGTTTTTCTCTTTTCTTCTTCAATTCACCATTCTATAAAATCAGCACAAGAATTAGGAAGCAGGATCTCTTCATCTCTGCTTCATGCCTGTAGCAGATCATTAACATCCTGTACTGCTCTCTTCCCAACTCTAAATCTGGTTCATAGTCAGGGTATCCATGCACAGACGCAAATTTCATGCTGACAACCATATTTGAATGTGGAGGGAACTTCTTTGGGAGGGGTGCTGCTGGTTCCCCTCTCTCTTTGTACTCTGGACCATAATCTGCTTCCCAGAAGCCATTGGTGAGTTCTTCTCAATGGAGATTTCTGGCTATCACAGGGTCCTTGGACATCAGGAGAATTGTCTCTTTCTTGCACTTATCCAGAACAAGGAAGTTTGTTATAGTTTGTTTCCCGCCCTTTGCTATTGCTCTTAAGTTTCTGTCAGTACTTTATGGCCTGTGATGTGGATTTTGATACAGAAGAAAGCGGTACATATAGACCTTTAAAACCTTACTGTATGTTAACATGGTTGCCCGCAATTTTTGAGGTCTGTCATGATCCAATTGTGTCTTTAATCCTAGTATCTTAGTGCACTGAGGGTTGCCTCACACTTTGTTTACCTGTATTTATAACTCCAGTTTAGGTCTGCAGCAGGATGAGGAACTCTTGTCTTCATGGCTTAGCTTACAAAGGGGAGCACAAGGCAATAGAGTTCTCGGTACTGTCTTAAATATCTCCTGAATGATTATGAGAGTGCCATTTGGTGTCTACTCCCCACTGCAGTCACTCAAGGTTCAGATCCAGGCTGCCAAAACTAGCTAAGCATCTCCCAGCTCTGTAAAGCCCACATGAGGCAGACTTTGTACTTACAGAGGGATTTCACCTGAGACCTGCAGGGTCACAGTTTCTCCAGAGACAGAAAGAACAACACCTCCAGAGTTGCAAGAGACTATTCTGGCTACCATATATTTTAAAGTATCTCAAAGCATTATTTCTGTAGAACAGATAATTTTTCTGAAACTTTAAAATAGTGATAAAAAAACCCACAAGAAAACCTGGCAAGCTGTCACTGTCCTCCTACAGCTTTTAGCCAGCTCTTCTTTATGATAAACACATTATTGGCCCTATATAATTTTCAGATTCCCAGCAATTGTTCAGTTTGGTCTGCCCCCTTCTCTCCTACTCTAATTCCACTCACAAAGGAGTTTGTTTCAAAGAACTTGAAGTTTTAAGATAAGTTTTAGCTATGGTGTTATATCCACCTGAATTGATTAGAAGGTGAGTTCCCTTTGCTTAACTGAGTCAGAATAACCTTATTCTGAATAACATGTAGGTACTTGAGGGGAATCTCCTTTGGCTCAGGAAGACAAATTACAAAAGACTTCAAGTCTCGGTGGCATCTCCAATAGTTCTGAAGATCCTGCTCAGTGGGGATTACAGATGGTCCAGTAGGCACTAAAGAGAAATTTAGGAGACAGAGATTCTCTAGAAGCACTGATTTCTTTTCTGTCCTTGTCAGAATTGCTTAAATCTCTGCAGTCTCCTTTCCTCATCTCCCCTTCCTTTCCTCGCCAGGGTGCAGTTACGAGACTGGAAGTAAACAGTCAGATATTTGCTCTGTGTTAATAAAATCACATATAGGTCCGTTCCTCCCCGGTTCTAAGGACAATAAAGTAAAACATTTGTGAAGAATTATAATCCACTTTGTTCTGAAACAACCTTGAAAGCCAAAGAAGGATTTCACATCAGCATGTAGTTTTACACCAACAGGCACATTTAGAACATTATGACTCATGTAAGTATTTCTGGGTCAGAGGAAAAAGGGTTATTTACCTTTTGCTGAAGAGCTACAGTCCTTCAAGGGAGAGGAAAAAGCAAATTGGAACATTCTAGCTGGGTCATCAGGACCAGGTTTATAGAGTCCCTGCCATGGTATATGAAAGGCAAGTAAGGAAAGAAATATGCTTCTCCTTTACCATCCCCCCCCCAGCCCTAGACATCTCTAATCACAAACCAGCTCTCAAAACCCAATTTAAAGTTTCTCATCAAAGTTCTAAAACTTCAAGACTGGACCATGCAAAATGACAAATACAGGATAAATTAATGACACAGCCTGCTGGGGGTGGGGGGTGGTTCACTGTGACTCACGGGCATTTGTAGGTGAAACTGCGTGGGTGATCTCAGATTAGTAATGCTGATAACTGTTATTTGGCCACTTAATATAGGTGGATACAGGGGACAAGATTTGGAACGTACAGTCCTTGGGAAATGGACCGTGCACCATGCTGCAGAAAAGAACAGAACTATAGGAGTCAGAGACAGGCGTTGGTACCTGCTGTAGAAATGCTCTTCTCAGCCCAAAACTGGTGACTGATTTAAGCCTGGCCATGTGAAGAAAACCCACCAAATAGATGCATTATTCACAGCACTATGGTGCTCTCATGTCCCTCAGCGCTGTGTATCCCTAGAAGGTGTCCCCCTCTCTGAAACACACAGGTCCCAAGACAAAACTTTGCCATGCTGAGCTAGACCTGCCACTGCCTGGGTGTAAGAGTGATGGCCATCAGGGCTCTGTGTCATTAGGACTTTGTGTACACCAGATCAGCAGAGAGCCAGCAATGCCAGCATTTCAAAGTAACAGTTCAAAAGATTCTGCTTTAGTGGACACTGATGAAGTTATACTCCTTTCTAGATGTACAGCCTAGAGTGTCATGAGAATGCTGCTCTGTGTTTGTTCAAGGTCAGAGAGGTATATATTTGAAGATATCTAGAGGTTATATTTCTTGGTGATGCATGATATCTATTGAGTCATGTATGTGCACAGATCTTCCCACCCTGGGTAATTCCTCTCCATCATCCCCTCCCAGCAGGCTTGAAGAAGCTACAGATTCTCTTTATGAGAGTTTGAATAGAGGATGCTAAAAGGCCTGAAAGATCATGTTGGGTAGGGAGCATCAGCTAGTTTAGCTTTGTCAGAGGAGGAGGATGAAATAAAGGCAGGCAACTGCTATTCTGGCTCCTGCATATGCTCAGTAGCTAGACCTAGTTAGAAAAATCTACTCTGACGTTCAAGGCAATACATTCTATTTGTCAGCTGATTGGTTTGATGAGGACAGTCAAATCTGCCAGCAATAGATACAGTGCAGTGAGTAACATCTTCCATAGCACAGCAGTGCCATGGCAGTTCATAGAGAACATGGGACTCACAGTGTTCTGCCAACATGGAAAGAATTCCTAAATCAGGGTCTGTGATTGGGATAATCCTGTCACTAAGGTATTCTGAGGAATGGTGAGAGATAGATGAATTTCTAGAGATGCTTTCCATAAAATTAAAAGAATAAAGCAAAGCACTACAGACCATCCAGCATTACTGGGAAAACAAGTGTGCTTGCTCTGTACCACCACAGTGAGATCTCCCAAGGATAATATAACATCCATGTCCTAAAGATGACACAACATCAATATCCAGATTTGCAGAAAGGCAGCCAGGGAATATTGGATCAAATTTGTCTGAGTACCCAGCGCTAAACTGTCTGCTGTAATTGATACTGAAGCTAGAACTTGAGCTTCCTAATGAAGCAGTAGAACACTGAGTCCCCACTGATTTTGGTTCCCTAACAAACACCATCTCCATGAAGTCACGTTAAAGGAGTTCATGCAGAAGCAACATATTTAGGACATCTGAGGTAAGACTTGCCATTCAGTCAGGAATCCTGGATCAAGCACACGATGCACTGATTGAATTAGAACACAGGAATGGTTGTAAGATCAGAGGTCAAAACAGATCTGTGTAGTATTCAACTGTGAGACTTGCCAGTCACATTTCTACATATCCCTGTAGCAGTCCACAGTGAGAGTTGCCATTTACTCTGCTGTTTCACACATTTTGAGCTATTTTAGTTCATGCAACGGTCCTTCCTCTTCTCCAACCATTATTCAGTTCCCACAAAAGCATTATAAATAGATTTTAGACATCCAGGTAGCCTCTATGTATTTGCTTTTCCTTACCCCCATGCTTGCTGACCTCTTCAAAGAACCCCAGTAAACCGTGATGCCTGAGCAAAAAAGGTTCATTTAGATTCCCTCCCATGCAGTTCTCTGTCCATCAGACACTGGCCAGTTGCTTTAACCTCATATGTCTGAAGCAATATCTACATTTGTTCTTTATGCCCTTTGATAATGGTTTCTAGGGTGCAGAATCAAAGTACTCTGTGGTCACTATTACAGAACAACTCTTTGACTACTCCTTGATCTATTTCTTCAGCCATACCTCCAAGATATTTAAATTCCCAATAAATTTGCAGATGGTACTTTTTTCACTTCCTTTTCTGAAGCAAATAAGATACTTATACTCATCAGTTGTGGGCAGACAACTTGACATAAAAGGCAGGGTTCAAAGCCTCAAATTTTCTCCATTCTAATTGCCAAATTGAAACAAAAATAAAAGATCTTATCTGAGATAAATTACTGTTACATAATTAACACTACTTACATGAAAATATGTTATGTTCTAAAAATGCTAGAGGGTAAAAAAATACAACAACAATGATGAGATGAAGGAAAAAAACCAGTGTACTCCAATTTTCAGGCACGAGTGGGAAGGAACTGCAGAATGCTGGGACAAAGATGTGTAGGACAAATATATCGCCTGCTTGTGTACTGTTACCAAAATACTCACTGAAACACATGGGGCATAAACAACCCTATTTAGAATACAAGATTGCACACATAGTTAAAAAGCTGGGAAAATAACTTGAAAACCTAATGAGCATCAAATGGATACTGTGGAGGAAAATGCCAGAGAAATGGCAGGTGTGAAGGCTACGTAAGATCATCTTCGATGAACAAGTCAAGAGGGTTATGAGTACTTAAGATTTGTATCACTTCTTCAGATTATAGATGATAGCTCTTAACAGGAGGATGCTACTGACGAATTACATTGTCAAAATATTGTTGTTATATAGGCATGAAGGGTAAAATATGTTTAAACACAGTTTTGGATATAGTGAGATATCTGTTCAGCTCAAAGGAAAAGATGCAGATATTGCTTAAAAAGTAAGATCCTTTCTGCAATCAGAAATGTGCATGCTGGGATAAAACCATTCATGTGAGCCGTGGGCATGACACTTCCAGAAAGATACAGAGCATGAAGAGAACAAGCATGAGAGGTCATGGATTTACAGACCTCTGACCAAGAAAGTAATGTTGACTTTACTGTATTTGGAAGAGGCTGGAGATGTATAATGATCTGCAAACATGCGAAAGATTGCTTTGCAGAGTGAAGTCAACATTTGTGTTTAACCATTTTAAAACTGTGACAAAGATTAGATTGATACCAGAAAAAACTTACTAACTGTGGGGGTAGGGAAGCTTAAGATGACTGAGGAATCTCCACAATGGGAGCTTCCCTGCAAACGTGTTAAACAAATACCTGTTGGGGGAAATTCAGGTGTGGTTGATCCTGTTCTGTACCTGTGGACCCCTCTAAGTCCCTCCAGCCCCATCAATGATCTCTATGAATTTCTATGAAGTTGTGTACAAGGTTAGGTGTTTATGAAAAGATGACGATGACTTAGCTCACCCTATGTTTTCTAAATCAAATCTGTATGTTATAAATACTGATTTTTAAAATAGGTAAGAAATTAAAAGCAGACATTGCCATAAAATTATTAGTTTTAAACAAAAAACTAAACCCCTTGTCAAAATATTTCAAATGAAAACAAATATTCTGATTGAAAAAAAAAAAAAAGCTCCAATTTAGGATTGTTTCCCTGGTAACCAGGAACACTGTCATTCTGTGGACTTGTTCTTCCCATTCTCCCCCGTGTGCCAGGCTTCAGCTTGCCCAGCACTCCTGGGGCTCAGACTCCTGTCAGGGTTGCTCCCCCCTCTCCCAAAGGGTGGATCATGATACATTATGGTATGTGCAGACCAAGGTGGATGCACAGTTGGAAGCAACAGGATCAAGAAGAACAACAGAGTTTCAGTGAAGTCACCTAGCAAAGTATGTAAGGAGAAATAGGTTTAGTACAACTTTTTATTAAATGAACCTCTTTGAATTTTTAGGGAACAAATATGTGTCT
Organism: Eopsaltria australis; assembly: GCA_034509425.1. Lineage (NCBI taxonomy): Eukaryota > Metazoa > Chordata > Aves > Passeriformes > Petroicidae > Eopsaltria > Eopsaltria australis. The sequence goes on along the minus strand of JAVTVJ010000067.1, from coordinate 678,351 downwards.
CTTGTCCCCCACAGACAGCTTGAGGACAAATACACAATTTAAGAGAAGCTCCAGATGGCAGCGTTCATATTTCTAATACATCCCAAGGAATTATCTGATTCTGGGGTTTTTTTACTCCTTTGGTTTCCCTCAGACGAAGAGACTGCATTCATTGCAGCCATTGGAAGTGTCAACATTGTGCATTTCCCCTAAAGCAAGATTCAGCCTCTGCCAGGCTGTGCTCAGGGGTCAGCACTGGGCTCAAAACATGAGAAAACAAACCACCTATAAAATGGACATCCCTTCATCCCAAGTCAATGGGAAGTCTATCACCCTTTATTAATAATGTCTCTTCCAGATGAATGATCCGGTGGGACAACAATTTCCCTGTCCTGTGCTCACATTTCAGAGGGGTACTCTAAAAGGAGCAGCTGGTTGACTTCATGGAATAGAACAGCAACTCCAGCAGAGTCCAAAGGGGCATTTTGGGTGATACACTTCAATAACAACTTCACGGAGTGCTCAGGTGAGTGGCAGTGCCCCACCCAAATATTTGACCTGAAGTTGCTCACTGAGCAGGCTCTCCAGGCTGACTTCTTTGATGGATCAATTTGGAACGTGTTAATGGCATTACTCAGCACAATAAATAAAATGCGACTCACCTTAACATTTCTTGGAAGGAGTCATGGAGTTTATGACACCCAGTGGGAACAGCAAGAGAGGGTCATCTGGAAGGAACAGGGAAACATGCCGAGTGCTCACAAGGGAAATTTCAAGAAACAGATGGAGAAAATATCAGAATTCTCAGTAGCCCCAAAGGAACAGATGAAAAACTTTTGGGTCAATAAGCCAGAGAGTGAAAGGCTCGGAAACAAGGTTTTTGGTCGAATTATCTGGTCCACATACTGGGAAATGCTAATAATCCACTAGCTCCTCCAGTCTTCATGGGTGCAAAATGTTGAAAAACTTCTGAGGTGAAGCAGTAGGAAAGATATTTCCCATGTTATTTATAGGAAATAAAATCTTTTGTTAAGTCTAAAGGAAGGCTTTTTATTTCTCTGAAGAACCTTATAAGGAATCTGAATTTTCCTTTTTCTGATGATAAAATCGATAAGAGAGGGAATTTTCTAACCTGATCATCAGATCTGTTACTGAAGGCTCAATTGGTGCAGAAACACAGCACAATAACAATTTTAGATGGAAGTACCATTTGTAGCTGTTAAATTACCCAAAGGATCTTTCACATGAATGCTCCGGACTGAATAGCATGTGCGTACACATTCCAGTCATGGATCCAAAACAAATTAGGAAGCTAATACACACCCTCCACTGGGACTTAATTGACCATTAGTTTCCTAGGTTCTGAAAAATCATGTCATTATATCTAACTTATTTCAACATTGCTTTTTACCCCCATAGGATTCTAGTGCTACATACATTCTAAAAAAATGCATCCTCCACCACAAAAATACTACTGCCTTTTGAAGGTGAAAGCTTCTGCCCAGCAACACTTCACAACTGGTGTGGACATTTTTACTCAGGAATTGAAAGATACCATATCTCAGTACAATTACACAGAAGAATGTAGGTCAGACAAACATAATTACCAATTACAGAGTTTAGACGAAGATGTGTCAGTAACAAGCTCACTGCTGGGAAACAGTATAGCTAGTTCTTAATAATAAATTTCCTTTAGACATCAGCCTCTCCCCAAAGATTCACACCAATAAAATGTAGCAGAAATATAACAAAATCCCTTCAAATGTCTAAAGGGAGTTTATCTTTTGGGAAGAAAAACAAAAACAAGCAGATAAAAATTGAAAGTAATTATAATTTCAGGGCTAACTGTAGCCATTCCAAAACTAGACCTTTCATGAGCAAGTTCTTGGGATTTTAGCAGTGCAGACAGTTGCACAACAGGCAGCCCAGCTTTGTGTTTGAGATCAGCAACAACCCCCTAGGAGTTTGATGCCTCTAATAACACTGAACTGGAGTATCAGATAAATATTGAGTTGGAAAGCACCAGTCCCAGACTCATGTGTAACTTCTGTAGAAATAACCCCAAATGTTCTCGGCAGATCATCTTTACTTGCATACCCTTTGGTCTCCTGAAGCTGCTGTGGGGTAAGATTGAATTTGGAGGTGATAAACCTAAGGAAGAGCTAAGCTTTGTGGTTTGTTTGTGAGCTCTTAACCTCCCTGTATGCAGAGCTCTGTTTGGAGCACGAGTTGGCAACATATTCTTGGCTGGTTTCCTTTGAGCAGGCAACTCACCACCTTCTGCATTCTGATCAGCCTGAACCACCCGTTAGCTGCAAAGTGCACCCCTGATTTTATGGTTCCCTGTGCTCCTCAAGAAACACTTAATCATGTGACTCTCCAAGCCTGAAGATTTTGCAACTGTCACAAGGCTGCACCAGACAGGTACCTCGGTCAGGTATTTGGACTTTCTTTAAACTCCATAAAAATAACAAACAAAAGGGCTGACCTTGTACTGTACGTGCATGAACGCAGGATTTAAACAGATGCAGAAAAGATCAAGAATTTCAAATAGGCCCAAGAGAATGCCATTCTGCAGGAGTATATTAGGGTTCAGTGTAAAATCTCACCACAGAAAAAGAAATTAAATGAAATAAAAAATAAGTGTAAACCCCAAGAGTACTAGCAAAGATGTTGAACACTCTCTACTCCAGTTCCTGTTTTCTGACACTAATCATACATACAAAAATGTGTGTCCGTTTCACAGAGCAAATGACAATGCCCTCCTAATTCCAGCAGCTGTATCTCCATCCTGATTTGAAAGACATTACAGAAATGTAAAACATAGCAATCAGAGATACAGACAGTCAACCCCTGCACATGTGTCTAAGAAGGATGGCACCATAAATAATTGGATTTTGTTTTTTATCATGCATCTTTCATTAAGCACCTGTAACTCTCAGTGACTTCCAGATCCCATGTTCATGGCTAGGACAATATCCACATGGAGAAACTAAGGGCAGTGTTTTAGGTAGGTAGAAGGCAGGTATTGAAACACAGTTAGAAATATGACACTGTTGCACACTTATAAACAGCCATAGGTAGTGCGATATTTATACATCATCAAGAGACTGGATTTTATTCTAAATAAGGAAAAATATCCAAGTGACAGAGGCTTTACATGTCCACGAGATGCATTTCTAAAAAAGACATGCCGTGTTTCAAATATGAGTTATAGGACCAGATGCTGGAATCCGGGTGAAGAATTATAGGCTGCGTTTATGGGAGGTCAGGTCGGGTAACCACAATGGCCTGAAAAATATATTAATCTCATTTGAAAGATGGAATGGAATGCAATCTTTAAGTTAATATAAATACACCATCTGCAGCAGTGAGCCCTGAGGAAGGCATCAGAATATGGAGCAATTTAGGCAGAGAGGAATGAACCGAATGTGAGATAAGGCCAAAATGAAAAGCAAAGCCTGATGTCTGTTATCCTCCGGAGAAGGTGAGGTTGAGGCCTGAATCCAGTGCACAATTCCCAGACCAGAGCAGTGTTTCTGGAGAAATCTTAATGATCTCGTTAAACCTGGGTGCAATGCAGTTCATCCAAATGAGAGTGAGGAAGTGATGGGATGACAACCTGCGCTTACGCATTTACATCAGGAAAAGATACTGTATTCAACATCAACTACTCATTTTGCAACTCATTCTGATTAACAGAGAAAGTAGCAGTCATACAGCTGGCAAGTGACATTATCCTAAGAGCTGGTAATGAAAAGTGGACAAAATTAAGACAATTGTAGCTGGTACTTCCCAATGGCTAATATCCTCCAGCTGAGGAAAATTATGAGAAAACAGTGAGTGGGAGGAAGAAATCAGAGAGGAAAACATGAATGGAAATCAGAAGTTCTTTCAGAATAGTCAGTCCATCAGCATCATCAAGGACAGACTGGCTAAGGCTCAACTACTCCACTGGCAAACCAAAAGTGTTTTAAATATTCAACAAACAGGGAAAATAGAGCAAATGTCTGAAGCGAGGAGAAACTGATATTGGAAAGTAAAGAGATTGTGAAAAACTGGCCCATGGCAATGCTGAGCAGGATTTTTTGAGGAGTGTTTGAATTTCATACAGTAAAATTGTGAACAATACGAAAAGCCAGACTTGTTCAATAAATGTTTCCATTTGGTATTTTGAAAAATAATATCTTGATGGCGTTTATATGAGACCAAGGTTGAATAAGTACTTTCCAGCCCATTAGGAAATAAGCAGGATGTTAAACATCATCCAGTAGAGATAAACATTTTTAAATCAGCAGGCCTGGATAAATAACACCCAGGGGTCCTAAAATATTTGACTGAGGAGAACTCTAGCTTGCTAATGTTAATTTTTAATAAATTTTAATATCAGAGGGATTCCAGGTGACTGGAAGCAGGGTAGTAACCCGGGGGGAAAAAAGAAAGCAAGAGATAGAGATAAAGAGAGAGGAGAGAGAGGGAGAACAGGAAACCAAGTGCAATTACAGGGGAGTTATTGAGCAGCTAACCTCACATCAATCCCAGGTAAAAAAGTGGAAAAACTGAGACAGGACTGAACTGCTAAAACATGAAAGAACAAGATTTTAATTACTGCCAGTCAATGTGGGTTTATGGAAAATAGCTCAAATAAAACTGGTTTCATGTTCTGCCTGCAAAAAAAGCCAACTGTACAGATGTAGCGGGCTTTCTCGAGGCTTTAGACCTAGTGCATGACATACTTACTAGATAAACACTATATAACATGAAGGAAACTTATGTTAAATGGCTAAGACATGGCTATTTAGCATAACTCAAAACCCAGCTGCGTCAATCAGATCATCATCAAATGAGGATTCTTTGCTGGCTTTCCGCAGGGCTTTGAAGTATACTCGGTGCTATTCAGCGTTTTCACTGATGCTCTGCAAGGGAATAGAAAGTCAGCACTGATAGACAGATGGCTGACACAAATATTAGCAGCCTGGTAAATAACGATGAGGAGAAAATACTAATGCTGAGAGTATTTTGGGTCACTTGTTAAAGGGAGCCCATTTGAACGAAATGCAGTCGGTACAAAGGTGATCTATAAGGCAGAGAGCTAAATAAACCTGATAGGACCTTGGATCCTGGAAAGGGGTGACTCTGGAGAATGGTTTGGGAATCTCAGTGGGCAAGTAACGCAGCATGAAAATCCTAATTCCTGTTTATAAAAAAGGAGAAGTTGTTCCCATGATCCATATACCCACAAACAAGGCAGCAGCGAGCAGTAATGTGTTTTTATCTTCTCAGAGTACAACATCTCACAGAAGTCTGGTGCAGTTTTTACCAATCTCTATAAACAACTGAAATGGCAAGAAAGAACAAGTGTTAGACCAGCCTGATGAATGAAGGAGACACCTGACTGTGAGAGATTTAAAGACCCATCTACTGAGTTTATTGAGAAGAAAAAGATGAGTGATGTCTTGATTACACTGTGTAGTTACTTCCAGAAAAGAACGTACTGGATACTAAAGGGTTCTTACATCTGGCAGAGAAAAGCATAATGAGAACCGGTAACTGGAAGTTGAAATCAGAAATTCAAAACGGTCACAATTTTTCAAACAGTGACAGCGATTAACCACTGCAACAAACTTCTAAAGGAAATGATTGATTATCCATTTCCTGATGTATTCATATCAAAATTAGATGCTTTTCCAGAAAATATACTTTAGCCAAAATAAAAGCTATGCTTATTTCAAATGCAAAGTATTGGGTAACAGCACAAAATATAAAAGTCTATGACATGTGGGAGAGAAAATGTGATGACTGCATGGTCTTCTCTGAGTGTAGAATCTCTGGATGTCTGCAACAAACTTACCTCTGATCTGGCAGAGCAATGCAATCTAGTGAAGGAAAAGATTTTTAAACCAAACTTGAAAGTGAGCTAAAAATTAATAATAAAGTGACTCTAATCAACCACTGGACATGCTGGTGGTACTACAACCCAAACAATTGTACATCTAGGATGGATTTTTAAAAACAATTTTTTTAAAAACAAAAAAAACCCCAAGAAAAACCCCAAATGTGAGACAGAGAAATAATTGTTTCTGGTTGTAAGCATTGCAGACTAATTTTCTGGGGAAGTTGTAGAATCCTTGAAGTTTTTAAGACTTCTTTACACAAACACTCTCAGTTCCTTGGAGAAAAGGGGGCTAAGGAGCAACCTCATAGTTCCATACATAGTTCTGCTTCCCGAGGAAAGGAAGCAGAGAGAGAGAAGTGCTGATCCCTTCTCCCTGAGATCCAGTGATAGGACACATGGGCATGCTGCAAAACCATTCTAAGAGAAGGTTTATATAGGGCATTATGAAGAAATTCTTTACCGAGGGGGAGGTCAAACTCTGGAACAGGCTTCCTAGAGAGGAGGTGCCCGGAGCCTGTCAGTGTTTAAGGGGTATTTGGACGTTGTCCTTAACAGGCTTTAACTTTTGGTCACAGAATATGGGAGGTTGGGAGGAACCCACAAGGATCAGCTCCAAAGTGGTTGGGCAGCTGGACCAGATGATCACTGTAGGTCCCTTTCAACTGGAATAGTTCTATTCTATTCTATTGTATTCTATTCTATTCCATCACACTGATTCTGCTTAGGGAGGGATAGGACTAGATTACCTCCTGAGGTCCCACCTATTGCTATAATTTCTTGCTATGGTTCAAGTAAAAGTCATGGTCATGATGCTGCAAGTAATGAGGATAGATAGGACCTCTGTTATGCAGAAGATCAAATAGAATGAAAATTTGAACGCTGCATTATGTGATGTTACAAAACTTCTCTAGCTCAGTTACTCTAGAAGGTATATCTGCCTGCTTTTCGTTATTCCTGTGTCTGAGATCAGAAATTGAGGTTCTGGTTATCTAATACCAATCTCAGTACTTACCTGCCCTGAAGCCCTGTAGCAGTTCAAGTGCTTTTTGAGAAATGGTATTTTTCAGGTCATCTGAGGCCAAATTGGATTATGGTGAACTTGAAAATTCAAAGCACCACGCTAAGGTGGCAGGGGTTAACATGTCCTCCCCAGCAGGGACACTTCTGAGTCAAGATGATTCACTACCAAGCCTGTACAAATAACTAATTTTTCAGTTTGCCAGGTGAACTTGAGGGGAGAAAAAACATTCGCACTGCCCTGAAGTGAAGTTCATGTCTGTTTGTTGATGAAAAGAGCTATGAAAAAAAAAGTTATTTTCGTCAGTCTGACTAAACTGTTTTGTTTGATTTGAAATTGTTTTGTCTTTGTGGTCTGTTGCATATAAACATAAATTTATGGAAAATTTTCTTCAAAAGTCCACCCATAACAGAATTTTTTAGTGGTGAACAAATGATTCACCTCCTGAAATTTTTGTGGCTTTGTTCAGACCTTTCTATGCATTTTAGCTTCAACAGATATACTGATGAATCCAGATAGTATCAAAATGGATCAGAGAGTCAAAGCCCTTCAAAAACTGGTCAGATACAAGCCGCAATGGAAAAGTCCAGAGAAACTCATTGAAAGGAATTACTCTCTGGAAATTTCCCTAAAAAACAACATTCAGGCAGAGAAAGCTTTGTGCTGCCAGACCTTCTCCTTAAAACTGCTCGACATGAGTAAAAGAAAATGGAAAGTCCTGCCTCTTTTTCCCATCTCTGATACTGTCCATTTAGCAGAAATGATGTGGTTTTCTGTGCCCCCCAATGCTGCAGGTACACAGGCATGAGCACCACAAAGTGTCACCCACCTTTCTCCAGCTCTGTACAGAAAGCCTGGTACCCAGAGGGAGCTGAGTTGCTTGACTTCACATGGAAACTCTTCAGTCAAAAGACATTATGGAAAAAGGTATTATTTATAAGAGAGACAAATCCATATCATTAGTGCTGCAAGACCTGCTTCTCAAACACATGTATTGAAGAAAGGTAACACCCTCTTGAGCACTGGCTTTAGCTCAGCTTGGGATATGGCTGTGCAGAAAGAGTGTTCCCAACAGTTTGGACAACCACATGGGAGGGACCTGATGGAAAGTTCAACACCTTCCCAGGAAATACAAACAGCCTCTGAAAATGCAGCACAATCACAGCTGGCTGATACATATATACATGTAAATATGTAAAAAGCTGTTTCCAAATTGTTAGAAAATCCAGAAGACTCGACCTCTTCAATAGGCATATGTTAGGCATGATAAGGGAACAGATGCTTTGCAGAACAGTCAGAAATTCATCAGTTCTTTTTCTATGATTAAAAAACTCTCAGGTTGTGATTTTTTTTTTTTTTTTTTTTGCATGAACATGTTGATGTCCAGAGAAATTACATCAAGAGCAGAACACAGTTTTGAGTCCACAGACAGGAAGATCTTAGATTTATTTCAAAATATGGTAATCAAAAGGCCTGAAAATCCTTGTACATATTTTTCTGGCTTTGTGAATGATACTCATTTTATAAAGTAAAATAAGTTAATGCAGATATGATGAGAAAATGATAGGCCAGGTTTAGGATGCCCACTTTTAGGCAGCTCTGTTTTAGTTTGTGTTCAACTGTATTCACATTTGTGCTCAATCCAGAACGCTGAAGGGTTTAAGTGTGAAGCCATTCCATATAGTAGCTAGTTTGACTTATTAGACATTGATTTACTGCTTTACTGGTGGGTAACCATTGCAAAGTGAAGATTGCATTGGTCTGTGCACACAATGGTGCCACAGACCTCAGGAGTCTGGGCACTGCCCAAAAGCCCTGTCCCTCCATGGAGTGCAGTGCCCAGGGGCTGCCTTTGTTCAAGTGCAGGATGGGAGCATTGCACCTACTGCCAAGTTTCACTCTTGAGAAGAAATTTTGGATTTTCAGCTATTCCCTAGAATAAAGTCCTGGTATTTGGTCAAGGACTACGTAATCTTATCTACCTTCTTTAAATTATTTGCACTACATTATTCTTTGGTTGGCTAAGTATTACACCAGCTTAAAAAGAAATATAGAAATATTTCCCAAGGCAGTATACTGCCATGATGAAAGGCCTTAGACCACAGATCTGAAATACTCTAAATTTTGCTATCCACTCGGCTGGCATTGACTAGACCCACCTTCGGTTTTGTTCCACAGAGCTCAACTGGATTTGCAATGTCAAGAAGTAAAAAATAAAATAAAATAAAATAAAAAATATAGCGATAACACCTCCTTTTCGGGCCATGAAAATAGATCAACTTTGCCATACATGCCAGGTGCAAATCCCCTGGAAAAGGAAGGTGCCATTTTTCCAGCCCACTGCTTCCAGAGCCACATTTGAGGGCTGCACCAGGAGGGGGCAGGAGAAAGCCGTCCGTGCCTTCCCACCGAGGGAAACCCTGGCAAAACCGATTGAAAACTTCCCCAAGCTCCAAGTTAGCTTCTGTGCTCCTGGCACCATCCCTCTGTTACACACATCAAATGATATGTGCAGAGCACTCCGAGTGTGGATTATTTGCAGGCAGAGATCCTGCAAATCCGGGTTTGTAATGCATCCCACGGTGTGATGGCCAGGCTCCCTGACAGCCTCCAGCCTGCTGCAACTTCGCTTCCTCCCCAGTTAGTAGGAATTTTGACACTGAGATAAATGAGTTTTGGCTAATTTTCTCTTACAGCCCTTTGACGTAAAGACCATCTCAGCCTCAGCGTTTGTGCAGCGCTTCTGAAGAGCCTCCCCGTGCTCTGTGCAGCAACCAACTACAACAGTGCAGTGGGGGAGGCTGAACGTGGTCTTGTGCCGCTAAAGGCAGGGCAGAGCAGTGCTGATGAGGCACCTGGTGGTTGTCTGCATAGAGCGACCCTGCTACACCTCAGAGCCACTTGTCACATTCAAGGTGGCTAAGCAGGTCCCAAAGGGTGCAGGATACAGTCTCAGTTTCCAGAGAAAACTACTTCAGACACCTCTCTTTGCAGGAGGGACTGAGAACTGGATGGTGGGGAAGGCTCTTATACATTTCAAAACTTCCAGCTTCTGGAAGGGTCAGGGGAAAAAAGTAAAAAAACCCAGTCTTCTCTTGTGGTATTTGGAATTTCTGCTTTCAATCATAGCCAGAAACCAGAGATGTGAAGCCGTATGAGAATTAAATATGCAAGGGGAAAAAAAAAAAATCAACCAACCTTTGCTGAACAACAAAGAAGACTTGGCTCATGTTGGTTTCCAACTATGGGTGAAGGTTCAAGTCACTTACTTCAAAAATACATTACTCATGAATGAGCTTTATTAAGAAACCTTGTGCTCCTATAACTCTTTCCATGTGAGGTTTTCAAGTACTTTATGGAATTAAGCAAAACAACCCTGGGAGGTAGATTAGTTCTAACATCCCCACATTACAGATGGGAAAACTGAACACTAAGCACATTTGTAGGAGAGCCAGAAATAATATTACCTAACACTCATGTACTGCTTTTCAGCAGTAGATCTCACATCTTTACAATGGAGGAACCATTATCCTTTTTTATAAAAAGGCAAAGTGACTTGCTTGTCCTGGCCAATAGCTGAGCTGAGTGAGAGGAGTCAGTTCTTCCCAGTCCCAAGGCCTGATTTTACTAACTAAATGACCAAACCACACTCTCTTAATTAAGCAATTATGCAAACACACAAATTAAAAAAAAAAAAAAAAAGAAAAAAAAAAAAGAAAGAAAACCAAAGAAAATGCATCAAGGTTGATTGTTGGAAAGTCGTAAATATGTTTTCTAATACTGAGGATTTTCTTGATTAGCTGTATCTCATATCCCACTGATGCATTGCATCTTTGCTTTGCTAGTGAACATGGGAAAATAAGCAAATTGAATCTTTTCACATTAATCATGTGGTATTACCTGACCACAGACGGCATCAGCAGAAAAATTTAACATCAAAGAAGACTGTTCTATGGTCCTTTTGAAGTTGCAAACCTGAACACAGAGGAGAGTTCAAGTTTTCACAGAAGTAATGACACAAGAACATGGAAGGGGTCATGATGTTGCTGTTAAAAAAAAAAACACAACAACAAAACCCCAGCAACCCTCTCCCCCCCAAATAAAACTTGCATTTTTACACCCTTTTCCCTTCTTTCAGGAAAAGCAAACTCTCAAGCTTTTTTACTCTAAAACTGTCTTGCTTTGCACCCAGTTGCCTTTTGGCAAGATCTCTTGTCCCAGAGCAAGTCCCCAGTGAGGTGTGCACTCAACAGACAAAATCGGAAGGTGCTGCTGTCCGCAGAGAGCCTTCCATCTACACCCATGGAAGACATTGTTCCACCCCAAGAAACTCCCTGTGCTTCCTCTGGGCAATCCCGGTATTTTGGGCCCAGAAAAACGGTCTAAAAGCAGGCAGTGTAGAGGCTTTTGAACTAGCAAGTAAAACAATGAAAGCTCATACACAGTTCTGGGAGGAAAAATTATGACCAAGAAACTTGTAAAGGCAGGTTGAAGTTGCTGCTTTCAAGGCCTTTCTGAGCTACAAGACTGATGGGTCAGAGGATGCTGCCCTGGCCCAGCTTTAATTGGGATGCACAGTGGTGGTTGCCTGCAGAAAAATGAATCTACAACAACATTAATGTATTCTAATTATATAAATGATAAAGATTAAGAGCATTGCACATAAATTATAAATATCACCATATAAAGAGATTTCATGAGTCCTCGAAATGGGCTGAACTTAAGCCAATCTTTAAAATGGTTTTGGTAGAGTCACCTGTGGACTGAGCTTCCTTCTCTAATTCACTCAAACATCCTTCCCAAAGGCTAAGCCAAATTAAAGCCAGTATTACACTAAAAGGAAGAATCCGAGTCATTTACCCATGACTTAAAATTAAATTCAAGTGGCAACAGAAGCAAGTCTCCACTTCTATTTTATGCATTTTTTCATTTTCATAAGATCAGCTCTTAGCACAGGCAGGCAGCAGAATCAATTTCTTTTGCTCTTTGCTGTGCCCCAGCTCTCATGTGTGTATCTGATGAGTCACTTCTTGCTTGTGACATGTCTTTGCCACCAGCGAAGTAGTCACACTGGGGCCCAGTGACTGGATGGGGATTTTGAGCTTTTTTTCCCACTTGCAGAGTCCTTTGAGATCACTGGAAGGAAATTCTATAAACCTGTGCTGCTACTCCTCTGGATTACAGAAAGGAGATTCCATTTGAGTGATGTAGACATTATTACTGTTGCTGTTTGTCTGCAGAAAGAGACCTTTTACTGTGCTGAAAAGAGCCAGACGCTGCAGGAACTGGTGAGGATGACACAGTGGATGTCCTCCACTCTGCTGTGAAGTCTAATAAACCTAGAGGACTTTGTGTGTGCTTGACTCTGTGGGCAGACAGAAAGCAATTATTCCTTTTTCACTTGTGCTAATTTAAGGAGAAAGGTCATTTTGAACAGCTAAGAGAGTTTCTGTAATAATATTTTACTTATTTAACCAATCCTCAGTTTTAACAGATTTATGTCTTAATGTCAGCACTAACCATCCATCCAAGGACCAGAAAAATGCTTTTGTGTCAAAGTGCTATTACTCTCCCTCAAGTACAGATGTGGAAATGGAAAAGGAGAGTTATTTGAAGATTCTTCTCTGACATGGGAACAGCACTGAAATCTCCATTTTTTGTGTGCTTTTCCAAGGTCCCTACACTATATTTATGCCCAGACTTAAGCTCCCTAAGCCAGTGCCAGCTCAGAATGATTCTTGGGCCAGTGCCATGCTATACCACAGCTAGGGACCCATCTTGAGATTTCTGCCACACTGAGGATGGAAAAACTGTCTCAGGGACTCAGCCTGAACCTCCATGTTGCAGAGCATAGCTGCACACCTTTTTCCTGAACAGCCCTGTTCTGTACAGTGCAAGGAAATGTGTTCATGGATCAGCTGTCTCCAGTGTGCAAAGCTGTGCTCTCCTTTGGCTCTAAAACACCTGGCCCTGGTGTGGCCATCAGGCAGAGACTAAACACAGGGTGGAAAATGCTGCAGCTCTCAACAGTGTCCTGGGGTTTGACTGATACACTTGTTCAAACTCTTAGGGTGAAGTCCATTTTTATACAAGAGTTCAGTGGAAAAGCCTGCAAAGAAAACAGGACAGGAGAGTTTGTCTTCCTCTGTACAGTAGGCTAGGGCTGCCTGCTGGGATCCCTCTTGCAAGGGTCTAGGCTGTTGCTAAAACTCCCTATCACTCTTGGTTTTTTCCTTTGATTTTCCTTTCTTTTTGGTTGAGGTTTTTGGGGTTTTGCTGTGAGGCTGCAATGATACAGAGCAGCCTGGGTAAGCATGGCCTGCAGCCCGTGGGTTTCTAGAAGCTGGATGACCCAGAAACTGGATACCGTGACCCAGATGGTCCTTTGCAGCCCTACGTTCCTAAACTTACAGTCACTGATAGCTGCAGGACACTCTCAAAACTAAAACATGGTTCCTTTTTATACCGACCAAAATGCAACCATGAAAGAAATCTCTCTTGTTTAGTCATCTGGAATGCTGCCGGAGAAAAAATGAACAAGAGGTTTCCTTTAGGTCCACTGAGCAGAACCTTGCACTGTTCACATCCCTGAAGGTGATATACTCTCATCTAACTAGAGCATCTGCTCATTTATTGTCCCCAGGAGTCATCACCTGGAATGGGAAACAGGGTTTTGCTTGAGCATTCAGCATTAAGTTGTTGGCAAATCTTCACGGTAACATTTTTTCTTATCTAATGATAATTTGATGTATGAGAAACCTGCCGAGTGAAAGCATGACTATTATGTGAGCAAACAATACAGCAGTATGTCCAGTATTATCTGTGAAATGTATTTCAATACCTGTGTGATTAATAATGGATTTGGAAGCACAGTGAAGTATAAATAATCCAAAACAATATGCAAACTTCTGTGAAGGAAAGGGATTAATGCGAGAACCAAACGAAGCCCTGGAATATACAACACTCAAAATAAATTATCCAAAATGCTGGATCTTCCCTCAATGTAATTAAATAATAACATAAAACTCACAGATCAACAGCCCAGTGGTTTTCTCCAGTAAATATAAAACAAAGAAACTCAGCAGCAGTCAAGCTGCTTTTTAATTATACCAACCACTTCAATCGAAAAACCCTATGAGGGTTAAGGAAAAATTGCTGCTAAGGCTGGGCAGGCTTGCTCGGTTACACAGCATTCCAGGGAGGGAATTTGGAAGCAGAGGGAGCAACTCTGTTCTACACATTTGGTCCTTTTAGCATGCATACAGGAAAATAACGTCTTTAAAAGTGGGCATCACAGTTCTGCAGCCTTCCAAAGAGGCCTTGAAGAGACATTCAACCTAAGCACATAGTGGCACAAGATATTTACATAAACTTTGCTCTGCTCCTCAGAAATCCTGAGATCTTTCTAGTACAAAAGTTAGTCCTGAACCTCTGTGCTAAGCCAAGTCTTTGCTGATGGATGCTGTCTGCTTTGCAGGGTGAGGAAGGCTGGTCCATTCTGCTTCTGACTACAGGATGGTGTGGCACAGTCCCTGAACAGTTCTGAAACACAACCTTTCTGAAGACATCGTAAATACTGTGAGTTACCTGAGTGCAAACACCAGTGGGTCTGTTAGGGAGCACAATTGACCTCAGCAAAAGGTGCCAAAGACAAGGGAGGATGCTGGTCCCTTCCTTGACTGGCAGTCAATAAGATTATTACTAGTTATTGTTTTAATTGCCCTGCTGATTTGATTTTCTGGCTTTGTATACTTCTCTTTTCCTTGATCTGATTCTTTTAACACATGTACTGGAATGCAGGTAAGGAGCTACAATTTAAAACGTAAAAAGCTACTCTGACAAGACAGCATGGGCACAAACTAAAACTTTGTTTTAAATACCCAAGAACTGTCTCAAGACAAATCTTCTTTCACTGAGTTAAACGTTATTCACTAAAGGAAAAAATACATAGTACAAGAGTAAGTCCTTGAAAGGAAAACAGCCTCCTAAACCCACAAACCCAAGCAAATCAAAAGACAACTTGTTCACAGAGATAAAGGGAAAAAACAGAGAGGAAAGTTTTTAACAAGGACTTTTTTCATTCTCTCTTTTTAATCTAGTATCAGTATCAAGAGCTGAATGGGGAGAGCCTTTGAACAGCACCTGCATGGGCCAGCAGTGAAGGTCACATACCAACCTACAAATCTCTCCCCCCTGGCACTGGAGAGACAGTGTTACATTCCTCCCTTTGTACTGACACCAAGTGGCTTCAAGTCCATGTCCAAGTCTAAATAGTCATGAGCTGTAACCCAATCATAACTGGTGACTTCTGTACGCTGGCCAGCAGTGGAAACAGGACACTGCTGGTCCCCACTCCTGCGCACCCCTGAACGTCCTCCCTTCGGCTCGGCTTTTTTCATTTCCCACTATCTACATCAGCTCCCATTCTCTCAGGCTGGCACCAGTTTGTTGGGAGACCTACACAATTAAGTGTTCAGAAAAAAACCCTAACCTCCAGCAACTTTATTAAGGAGGACTGTGGGCAGGGCTAGGGGAGTAGGTTCCTTTCACCAGGTTCAATTGCATGAGAGCCTTGGAAAACTTCCTGGCAGTTTGCTGCAAGGTTATTGAGGCAATTTCTGCATGCTTCAGTCCCTTCTCCCTTCTTTTTTAAACAAAAGCTGAATGAAGGCAAGCAGAAGAAAGAACTTTCTGTCACCTTCGCTGACCTGTTTTGACTTTTAAAAAGGAAAATGATAGTGCAGTTGGAGGGTATTTTAACCATTGCTTCCAAGCTGCTTAGCCAAAAGCTGTACAGTTCTTCTAAAGCTTTAAATCACAGGCAATGACATCTCCAGTAACAAACAGGGGAGTTGCTCAGCACTTGTTCTACCACAGTTATTCTGCAGAGATACACAAAATGCCTTTTTCACTATGCTGAGACTCACCACAGTAATTCCTTTGTAAGGGCTGTTAGAAATACCTCCAGTGAAAAATACATACTCTTGTAGTACTCTATCTAGCTTTCTTAATTAGCAAACGATGTAATCTGGGGTAACAGATTATATTTGGTTTTAAAAGAAATGTCTAAGATGAAAGGATTAGTTCACATTAATATTTTGGAGGACTTGATAACCAAACAGAAATACACAAACAAAGGGAACAGATACTAACTGGTCTCAGCACGCTCACAGTCCTTGCTGCCTTCCACTGCACCAGCTATTTTTGTACGGGATCACACAGAAGATGTGCCCTGGTAAAGGAAGGGGGCCTGGATCAAACCCTGAAGAAGCCTTGAAAGCTGCTGTGCAGTAGTGAGGCTGTAGATTTATCCTATGTGTGTGAAGAGCATTACACCATCTTCACAGAGGGCTGGCTGAAAGCATTACATGTGCTATGGACACTCTGTGCTTAGAAAGATACCATTGTGGACCTGAAAACCTAAACTCTGACCTTTAAGTGCTTGCCAGAATCTGGGAGATAATAGTTATTCTTCTGACAGCCATTGCACTGAGAACATTTTACCTCGAGCAGACATTGTGCTTGCACAATGGAGCTCCTTGCCCCAAACGCTGCTGCGATGACGCCCATTATGGGGCTGACAGGCCCTTTATGGAACACAGCCTGAGCTGCCAGGCTCCAAAGGAAAGATGTTCTGTCTGTGACAGCTCCAGGCCTGAGAAGGCAACATGGTGAAACCTGGGTGCACCAGTAACTTCCACAGGTGCTTGTGGATCACCAGAGACTCCAGTTTGAGTAGGATCACTGGAGCTTCAGAAAACACCCACTCCTTTCAAGCAGCTGCCTTGTGCTTGGAGCTGTACTATTGAGTGGTGATGCACAGAAATTCTAGAACATGTCAGTTTAATCAGCAGTCCACAACTAAAGCCCTTTTTAATATCAGTTATATATTAAAATATATTTATTGGATATTAAAAAGATTGCAGTTCAAACAGCAAAACCTCTTTGCACCACAGAGGATGTTTAAGACCACTGAAGACCACTTAAAGCTAGCACAGTTTTTTTGGAGGTGTTTAAATAGTTGGAGAACAGGAAACCATGGAGAAACTGAAGATCAGCAGAAAATTTTAAAGAAAGAATTGTACTTCCATGCAAACCACCCACTTCCCAAACATCATGGAGGTACAAGGCATCTGCTGTGCAAGTTTTCCATACACCCTGACAGAATTAAATATACGGCCACCCATAGTGATAGAGCATCAAAAACCCAAGCACTAAGATTCCTCTCTGCATAAACTCCCAGTCAGCTAATGAGGAGCTTGCAAAATAGGCCAGAGCCTCTATTTTCAGATCTAGATGTTGTGTTTTACTTGGAAGAGTTTAATGTATCAATAGCAAATGACAGAATTTTTTCCTTGTGATGTTCTTCATCCAAATAAGCTATATACAAATATTCTATGTGGCAATACTTCTTCAGGCAAATTCTGGCTCATCAAAATCCTAAATCCTATCATTCATCTAATATTGCTCAAATTAACCATTATGCAGTGGGTGAGGTGGCAAAGTACCTAACGTCATCATGACATAATATTGTCAAGCAGTGTTGTGACAACTTTTTCATTTTAGAAAAAAATAGCTTAGCCAATCTAGCACTGATTGGATTGACAGCAGCTAATTATTGGGTAGTCAGATAAAATGTGAGTGTATCCAGATGAAACTGAAGTAGGAATGGCAGCTATTAAAAATAGCTTTAAAGACAGCAGCAACTTCCCAAGTTGTTAAATAAGAAATAACAGTCATCTTCTGGATGTTATTGACAGTTGTCTTTATAATATCAACAACCATATCACATCATTAGAGTATAGTGCTTCTCAATAATTCAGAAGATATAAATTAGTTTTTCAAGAAAGGTTCATGACCCTAATTTCATTTTCTCCAAATAAATCTAATGCAATGTCCTCAGAGAAGATAATGAAGATGTACAGCTCACCTGAGGAATCATTTAAAAGACCATTAATCATCTTTAAAAAGCAGTGTGGTGACATGCATTACCAGATTGTCCTTTTAAAGAACTGTATGTAAGATATTCCTGGCATGCAGTAGATTACACAATACTGCCATCAAACTTGGTCTCTCTTTACTGGAAGATGTGGAAACTGGAATATCAGACTCAAGGGAAAATGTCTTTGATTTGCAGTGTCCCAGGACAATGGTCAGATGAAGCCAAGCAGGCAAGGAGAACAGAATAGTTGAGATAAGGATGACTTAGAAAACAAGACATACAACATATGCATACAGCATGGGAAGAGAAATAGTTGTGAAAAAATATGCACAAAGGCATATTTAAAAAATAATTAGATCAATCAATCTCTGTGCAAAGATAGCCCTCAGCTGTTTGAAAACTCCTGTCCACTGGGTCTAGAAAGTGTCCCCACCAAAAACGTATAGCAATTTCTAAATAATAAGTAGAGGAAACATTAGGCATGAAACAGGAGCTGACTTACTTAATTTCATCAAAACTGGACAAAATCAGTAATTTCTAAAGCTTAACAAATTACACATAATTGAGAAAATTCTAATGCTGACAGTTAAAAAAACCTTGAAATTAATTCCTTTGTAACATCATTCATGTGTAAATTATCTGTTTCAACACTTCTCTTAAGTTTATAATTATACACAAAATTGTTAGTGATAGTCATGCTTTGAGCTGAACTTGTGTTTCAGTACAAAACACAGCACTAAAATTACATCCACTTAGAGCATTTTTTGCTGCTGATAGTCCCTACATTTAAAAAGTATTAGTAGCTGTTACTAAATGCCAGATGCTGTCAGAAGTGATGAAGATGTTAATTTTTAGTCTTCACCACTTCAGATATTATCTGATATTCAGTTTCTCTGACAAATGCAGATATTTATGAACTGACTACAGCGATCTTCCAGAACTGGAAATTGGTCTGCACTGTATGATGATGACTAACAAGTTGATCATGATTAAAAGCAGAGTCCTGTAACTAAAGTTAGCCCCAAGCTTAACTGGGGGGCTGTGGTTGTTCTAACTTCACTGTGTCATTTGAACTGCCAGTAAAAGGAGAATTATAAAATCAATTACTTCCAAGCTGAGTTATTCATCAAATTCCTTTGCTGTATTTAGACAATGAGCTTCCTCTGTCTTTATCTGATTTTCTAATAGAAATTTCTTATCCCTCTGGAACTTCAGGAACTTTTTGTGCAACTTGAACATTTTCTGGTGAACAAAATCCCAGGTAACTGTTCAGATCTGATTGACTGTGGACAATTAAACACCATTTCCCTCTGGTCTCCATGCATTTATGCTATTGTGCAGTTGATCCTAGGTCTCTGGCAAGTGTGGCTAGTAAGATATTGTACATAAATTGATCAGATGAACAGATTCATAAGTGGGATGAAACTTAAAAGCAGAAAAAAGAAAGGAATGAGTAACCTATTGATATCAAAACTGACCAAGGAGGATGAGAAAATAACCAGACCTTCAGTTTTGGCCCAGTAGAGGTGATCAGAGACTTCAGGAGGAAATGCCCTGTGGGGTTAGAGGCAAAGTATTGAGGACTGAAACAGTACACTGGGTTTGTGCTTTGTTGAATCAGGGTTTGGTTTTATAAAAATTAAATCTGGGCCTGTGCACTCAAAGAATTTCTTTGTGTCTATAGAAACCACTTGAACATAACTGAACTACAGAATTAATGAATTCCCATTTTTACATTGCCTTAATTCCAGCAATGGTTTTTGGCAGACCTGAATGATATCTCATTTTCAGAGGTCCTATCAACAAACTATCTCCAGGCAAAGATTATTATTTCCTTCATATAAAATACTATGAAACTATAGGAGCTCAAGACAGCTTTAAAATGGAAAATTTTTGAATTCCTGTGGAAAGAAAACCTCGTATGGAGATCAAGTAAGACTGCTGTGGACTGGACACTAGAAGCTTTAAGGACTTAACTCAATTACATTTTTCTATCTCAACAGTGTCACTTGCTGATGTATAGAAATTAAATTCTATTTGATGAAACACAAAGGCCTGAACTAAGAGTGCCATTACACAGAACCTCAACAGAGTAAGGAAATGGATCTCCATGAAGGTTACATTACTGTCTTAATTCAGTAGATGGCTGTGTGCTCCAAAAACATGATTTAAAAGAAGTCTTGTGAGCAAGACACCTAACTGCTTACCCCTGAAAACTGGAAAAGATAACATTTTGCAGTAGAGATGGCAGATTTCCATAAGGATTTAGTAGTTTATCTAGGTATTAGCATGGTAGCATTACAGAGGACACAGAAGGAATGTCTCAAAAGCAGAGGCCATGCCCAAAAGCTGGATATGCAATGTCATAATTCTATTTCCTGCTGTAAGGAGCACATGATTCGAGCTGGGACTGCTTGGTTTGTTTGGGTTTGGTTTTTTTTTTTTTCCAGAAGAAAACAACTAACAGTAAAGAAAAAAAAATTCAAAAGATGGAAGGAAATAATAACCACTTACTATTTGTCATTTTGGTGATCCAGAGCTTATACTGAAAACAAATGTACTAGTGAAGTGCATGCTTTTACATGAAGAGGATGACAAACTCTTTAAATCCTTTGTTTTCAGGTAGAGGTCTGCTGTGTTTTTTCTAAATAGTCAAAAGTAAAATGACAAGTCCAGTTATTCAATACGAAAATGGATATCATGGCTTTTTAAAGCAAAGGGGAAACTGAGTAAGGAATGCATAATTTGGAGGCAGAAAGCCTCTGACTTACTGGAAGGTGAACCAAGAGCCAGAACTGATGACAGAGCAGCTCAAAACTCCTGTTTTCTCTTCATGTTCTGCACAGGCAACTGCTGCAAGAACCAAACATCCTCCTATAATATCTATGTCAACTTTAAGAAGCTTAGCTCACTTTATTGGGATATTTGGGTGTAGGTCAGATATCAATCAGCTCATTTTCCAGTTTCATTCTGATTATCAGTTAGTCAAAAATCAATATTAGGGGCTTGCACTTTTACTGTCAGATAAGGCTCAGCTGCACAAGTGGGGAAGGAGCAGTCTGGGTCACAAGTCTGTGCCTTGCTGTGGTTAACAGCCACACCGTGTAATCCGCTTTAAAAACTGCATTTCCAGCTCAAGTTAGTCAGGCTTTAATACAAACGGGGAGACAGCCTGTGAGACTGTCACTGCTGTAATAGTCACCTTCTTATTTTCAGCCTACATTTGTCTATGTCCAATCTTTCACTCGTTCACTCCCAGCCAGTATTTTCCTTTAGCTTCAATTGCACCTCCTTTACCAAGCATGTACTAACAATACATTTAGAGAAAGAAATTTAAAAATGGGGGTATGATGAAAAAGTCCAGTTTGGTAACCTTTTAATTCAGGCTTCTTTTCTCTCCCCATTCTGTGTTGAGACACTTTGGTACCAGCAGTGTCAGGAGAATTGTGACGTGGTGAGAGATGGGGGGACTGTGGCTGACTGGAAGAGGATACCCAGCTTCATGTACTTCTTCCCTAAGCCTCTCTTCTTTCTTTAGTCTTTTTGTTTCTGTGGCTGAAAAAATTCTTCTTGCTGTTTTACTTTCTTTTGCATGTCAAACTCAGCTGATTACTAGAAACTCTCAATTTATTTCTACACCTTCTGAACTACAAAGCATAGATTTTTTTCAATAAAATTACTCTCAGGCTTTCTAGTTTGTTGTTTTGGGGTTTTTTCCTATTACTTTTCTAATTAGATTGGGAGCCCTTGTCTATACTTTTCTTTTTCCTCTTCTGGAAACAGAAGTTTCAAATAGACTTCACATCACTGACAAATAGTTTTTGCCTGTATCCTGTATTCTTCTGGTCTTTGTAGTTCTTTGAATTTTATTAGCATCTCCCTAAATTCAACAAAGTTTGTTTTCAAGTAGAAGCTTATTTCAGTGACAGAACTGTTTGTCTTTTTCGCTTTTAGCTGATTTTAACTGGATCAACTCAGGATTTACTAATCCAGTAACAGTTTCTTATGATAGTACTGTTTTTGAAAGAAAGATTCCTTGTT
This sequence comes from Eopsaltria australis, assembly GCA_034509425.1. NCBI lineage: Eukaryota > Metazoa > Chordata > Aves > Passeriformes > Petroicidae > Eopsaltria > Eopsaltria australis. The sequence continues at coordinate 656,475 of JAVTVJ010000067.1, read as the reverse complement.
TACTGAAACCAAGTCTGAAATAGCATTGACTCTGGCTGGTTCATTAACCTTTGTGAAATAAGTACACCCACTCTCCCATGTGGAAATACCTGAGACTGACCACTATGAATATTTGCATTTCTACCCTATGCCAGAAAATTATATTTTTCTGTAATGACACAGTTCTTGAGAGAGGAAGAGATATTTTTAAGAACAAGAGAACAATACAGAAGACTATAACCAGTCCCGAGATGTTTCCAGCTGATTGGACACTCACAGCAACATCTAACCACCATCCATGTGATGCCAGCACTGTCCTTCCCAAGAGCACTTGGCATAACCTGTTCCTGCTCACACAGTGCCTTCAAGCCTTTCCTGGCTACCCCAATGGAGGTGGAGGACCAGTGGAGGTCCTGGTCCCTCTTGTTCTCATCCCACACCACGGTGAGCCCAGCACAGGTACCTCCTGAGGGTGTATCATCATGCATAGCCTTTGTGAGCCAGATCATTCAGTCATAACCTAACAATATATAAACCAAAATCATCGTCCTCCTCCCGTTCCCAGGTATCTGTCAGCTTGTACTAATTTGAGTCCTTATCTCTCAGAGGTTAATTGGAACTGGCAGCTGCCTCATGGTAATAGGACTGTAAGAGCAGTCATGTCATCTGCACTGCAGCTGCACCACGAGGTGCATCGTGCCCATATCTGCAAGTAAGACACTGGGGGAAACAGGAACAGAGAAACTAGGCAGACCTTGGGGGAAAAGCTGTGAAAGAAATTAATTATTATTACAGGGATATTTTAATCAAGATATCAGCTTTGCTTGGTTAAATAATTTAGATAAAATATTTTCTTTGCTGCACTCTGCTCCAAGTGCATCTCTTCTGTTGAGGTAGGGAAATTGTGGTGCACGTAAGCTCAGCTCTTTATAGCACCAGTTTGGGAGTGAAAAGTAAAAAGGCTCTAGAGAAAAATATAACTATTTCATAAAGTATTCCCGGCTTGAAGAAAGATGCTAAAGAAATAGAACATCTCAATGTCAGAACAGCAAATTAGTCTGTTTGCTGGCTAATGCTATACTTAATTTGGCTCCAGTTCCCACCTACCCCCCTTGGAAAAGGACCTGAAGGAAGGTGACTTACAGGCAAATATGACTTTCCTGGTGAGGATCCACATATTCAATGTCACAGAAATGCTCTGACATCAAGTGAGAGGTTTGCAGAGTGAGGACTGAGGGAGCAGCCCCATGCTCTACCCTTGAGAAGGCAACAGGGAACACCAGTGCCCACAGTGCTGTAACACAGGCACATCTGTGAAACCCCTAAAAAGTCATGCATGCCTGCAAATTTATTATAGCAAAGACCTAAATGGAATCCTGATGAACACAGAAGTTATTTGGTATAGTATAGATACATGTAGATATAAGTATATTTATATGCATATACTACATTTTTGTCTGGGAGAGTCTATCTGGAAGCCATAGTACATGTAATAGAAATTGTGTGCAAGCAGAAGGATTTCAAATAATCCAAATAGCTCTTCTTTTTATCCTTTTCACAGAATTAGTACAGGCTCTAAACAAATTCACAAATCTGAACAGCAGAAAGCAGTTTAAATTTATACATAAGATCACCAAATAAGATATGAGAGAGGCCTGTAGCAAATCATGTAACAAAATGACAAGTAACATTAAAAATCACTCTTCCTTAAAGGTATCCTTACTGCCAGTAATTCTCAGGATCATACTTAATCAGTGTATTCATTTACCAACCCTTGGGGACAGAGATCTTCATCTCTTTTTAAGTGTTTAAAGGAACACTTTCAGTGTTCAATGGCATCCCAATCTTGGACAGTAATGGTTAAAAAATACCATTTAGCAATGGCTTCAAGTCTGTAACTCAGCTGAGGATGAATCACTCTCTACTTTTTGGATTTTGTATTCTTACTAGTTATGAAGTTCACTGGCTGGCTTAGCAAAGCAAATAATTTTTATGGAGAAGTACAGAAGTAAAGGAGTTCAGCTTCTGAATGAATATTTCCAAAAATAGGAAATTAAACTCTAACAACAAAAGCTGAGAGGAGGCCAAGGGAATTAGCTGTTCAGCTGTCACTCATTTTCTGAATTCCCTCTCCTGAGGCTAGACTTTTTAGGGGAGACAATTTTATCTCTGCACACTGGTGAGCAGTAAACTTAGGGAACAAATTTCATGCCCTTAGGCCTTGCAGAACAAATGGTGTGTGTGTGTGTGTGTGTATTGTAGATATATATATATATCTATATATATGTACAGGGGTCTTGTTTTGGTTTTTTTCATAATAGAGACAAAACTTGAAACAGAGGTATTGGTTTAAAAATTCCTTTTGTGTTGTAAGGATACTCCAAGTCTGAGAGACAGGAAATGAGGCAGTCCTTTATCCTGGTAATTTTCATCATTTAGCCATAGGTAGGAAGTATTTTTAAACCACACCTTTCAAGCATACAGACAGATGAGCATGATTTATGGAATTTTCTGTTTCTGATGGTTGAGCCAACATTAACAGAGCCTCATATTTTATTGATTTGCTATTTTCATTATATCAAATGTCTTTCTTCATTTCTTGCAGCACACTGCATAACTATGGAAGCAAGTTCATCTTTTCTGTGACAGAAACACTAAAATACAGATCCCCTAGGACAACCTCAATTTCTAAGATGGAAAGTTGATATTAAAACATACGAGTGATAGATGTCTACCTGCCACTGAGAACAGATGGACTCTGGTCACTTCCTTTTTACTTCAGCTTTGGAATATATCTTTTTTTAATTCAAGTTTATGATTTTGTACATTCAAAACTATTGGACTTTTTTAGGGGATACTCTGATCATTTGTCCATGTATCCTGTCCACAAGCTATCAATTAAAGTTATGCTGCTGACCACCCAGTCAAGGATCTGAGAGTTCAAGGTATCAAATCCAAAGAAATACAGATTTATAAAGGACGGTTTTTCAACAGAATGGCAATATTAACACCATAATTCATCAAGTAAACTAAAAATAACAGTGCAAATTTTACAGCAAAGAAGTACACATGAAGCTTTTTGTTTGCTGTGTTTCTGAAAAAATCCCACTAATGAAATAACCAAGTTCTCTACTACTAAAAATATGTATGTTAGTCTTGAGAAACACTAACAGGTAGTTGGTATTTTAGGGCTGAATTTACCAATCCTTCAGACAGTGCTGGGAGAAACAAGAGCCTCAATGTAACCGCAGCTAAGAACCTCAGGATGAAATTAAGTCAGAAGCCAGAAAAACACTGCATCAGGACAAAACCTTTTAAAAACAAAAGGTCTTTGAGGTTAGTATTGAACTTTTTGTTTAGTGTCATGATGGATCCTTGGCCTGTTTTCTTGGGCTTCTTGGTCTGCTAAGACACTTCCAATATTCCTCTAAATTTCAGCTACATGTATTTCAGCACAGATCTCTGGGCAAACCACATAAGCCACCTCCATGTTATTTGTGTCTAGTAACAGGCATGACCACAGAGGAACAGAAGGGTGATTAAATCTGCCTCCCATTCCTTAGCAAGGGTGTTCCACACAGCATCTCAGCCACCTCTGCTTCCTGCAGCTTGTGGGTACAGCACTGGGCTCCCACTAACTCAGGACAGCAGAGGGGTCATAGCTGGAGGAAACTCCATGTCTTATGTTTGCACAAGCACAATAAATTGCACTGAATACAAGTCTTCCAGACTCCTCAGCCTATGTTTAACTACTATGTTTAACTAATTTTAAATTAGCTAATACAAATAGCCATCTTGAGCTCCATTCCCTCCTAAGGTCAGCAAACAAAATAAATGCCAACAGATCCCAAGATTTTAGCTTCTCTGCAAGGTTACAGCAGAAAGCAAAATCAGTGTCATCTGTGAAGCATTATTTTTGAGACTCATAAAGGCAGACAAACAGAAAATTTGATAGTTGTATAATATCTACTGGACCATTAAAGCTACTGTCTGGTCAGTATCTGTATTATCAGTCATAATTCAATGAAGCCAAGTGCAATCACATATTCAATGCCACTTAGCTTTTGTACAGTACTTTTCATCAGTGCTATTCATCAGCACCTAGCAGTTTAGAAAAAAAGAGTGTTTCATTATCACATCTTAGCAGGTAAAATGATAGCTGAGACAAAAGAGAGAAAGTGACTTGCTGAAGGTCATTCAACAGGCACAAGGCAGAGCAGGGAATAGATGACAAATCTCATGAATCCCCATCCAGCATTCTTGCCATCAGATAGCACAGTCCCTCACAGTAACTCACTGTTCTTCTGCTCTTTCAGTAGCCTGCTGCAAAATACATTCTTCACTCTAGATAACTGTGTCCTTATATATTGCAAGAGATAAATACTGGTAGTGTGTGGAAAACCTAGAAGGCTTCATCTACGGTGAAAGTGGCTAAGAAATAACAGTCAATCTTAAGCTACCAGCTGGTAGAATAAGTGCCATTCCCTCCTTAGAGGGAGTTTACTGCAGGCTGAATGAGGACATACAGTAAGTTTCCACAAATGTCTTTGGTCTCTGTTTTCATCTCAAGATGTGAATTTGAGGTCAGCACTAAAGCAAAGCAAGCAATGAGGTGGACAAGAGATGTCTCAGAAAACCCTTATGTGGACTGCCAGGTATTCATAAAATGAGGCCATAACTGGACATCTTTGGGTTTTTTCCAGCCAGATGTGGAGTTTCAGGCATTTCCATGGCCATTCTTTAGCAGGTGTTGAAATAAAAGTTACCATTTCCTGCTCCTTAAGGATTCTTAGAATTAGGCTTCCAGCCATAGGCTTATCTAAAATCCATGGAATCCAATTAAAACTGTACCAAAGTCTAGACTGAATTATCTTTTCAGGAACTATTGGTAACATGAATTAGAAGTTTCCACTGAGCTTCTGCTGAAAGCATCTATTGCTGGTGAAACAAAATGAAATCTTGAAATAACAGCTGTGGTCATGCATGCAATTAAATTGAAAGATGATTGCTTAGCTTTTTAGATTTTTCACTTGTCAATTTACAACTAGTCCTGCACTTGATTTCCTTTCTTTGGAATCTAAATACCCATATCCATGATTTCAGTATTTATAATATAAACACTGTATCTCAGCTTTGCTAGTCAGTGTTGAGGTTTTATGCTGGAGAATTGGAGTGACCTAAGAGTCATCCTCTTGCATTGTCACAGTCCATACAGAGATCTAATCTACATAACTGAGACATCTTCTCCAAAATTAAGGCATTTTTTTGCATTCTGGCTACTCTATTTTTGTCTTTCATCCCCTAGATGCAGGCCTGAAATAAAATAAGGGATGGTGCCCTTTCTTCACTGAAAGACCCCTGAGCATCCCAGATGTAGGCATTACATATGAAGGCAGCAGTGAACATGCCCACCTGCTATAGTCTCTCTTAATGTACCCTGGTGGTACACTTAATGGTGCTGCACATTTCATAAATTTCAGTCAAGAGAAAAAGTGTATTTTTCATGCTCCCATAGTCATCAGCTTCCTGTGTTCCCTAACTCTGCTTCCAGAACTACTGATGCAGATGCCATGTAGCTTCAGGCAGCAGTGAGGGATGTACTTTTCCTTGCCTGCAATATGTTGGCATGGAAAACAGGTGAGAAATAATCACCTTTGAAAAATAATAGTGCGAGGCCTTTTGACTGATATTTTCTAATGTTTAAGGTTGGAATTATATGTTTTACTCTAAAAGCTGGAGTATTTCAGAAATGACAGATTGTATCTTTTTAAGTAATTGTAATAGTTTGGAAAATATTATTAAAATCAATTCCTCCTCCCTACAGAATTAGACACAGGTGGTTGTTTAATACATGGAAATCTTCAGGACTAGAAATAGATGTCTTTGTGTGATTCCTGCTGTGTCTCCCTGCCTGATGAGAAGAGCTTTGTGTTGTAGTACATGATAAGATTTTTTTATATATATAACTTCATTAGAAGTAATCAGATTGATTTCATGTGACTGAAGAGAAAGGCTGCTGAAGAGACTGATTCTGAGCATGAGGTACTTTTGAAAGGTCCTGTATGTTGGCTGCTACCACATTGCATTATAATAATATTATTATTACCATGTTTTCTTTTCCTCTTTGACATTCAGCTCTATAACTCTATTAGCCTTACTTTTGATTTTATTTTACTTTTAAATCAACAATGATGAACATAGCAATATGTTATGAATATTAAACTTTTGTAGGAGTCTAGCAGTAAGACTGATCACAGTTTTAAATAATATTAACAAGAGCTGTTGCTACAGATGCTGCTGTGTTGGAGTAGTTCTGTAATAAGGGCAGAAGAGGCAGCTCTCTTGTGCTCTGTTCCCAACCCTGATGGTGCTTTGTGAAAAGTTTAGCAAGAAAAAATGAACTTTACATGACTAGCCCTCAGAATCTCTAAAATTATTGTAATTGCACTTCCAGTCTCCAGAGGGTCTCTGGTAAGATGGAACTATCTTGGGACTTCTGAATGAAAAGCTCAGGGAAAAAAACTTTTTTTGGTGATTGCTTGCCTTAAAAACAGGACCTTTTTTTCAGAAACTAATTGCTTTGTTTATTGCTTTGCTTATTTTGGAGGCTGTATCTGAGATAAAGGGGTGCAACTGCTTTTTAGCAAAGTGAAAAAAATCATTTCTCTGGTAATGCATTCAGGGGAAATAAAGTGAATAACTTTTTCTGCTGGGGTGTTGCTAGACTTTGCAATAAAAACTGTGTATTCTTCAATGATTTTAAGTGATCAGTGGTATGATTTTGCCATTGCATATTGAAATCTAGCAATAATCCAGTTCTTAATGTTCTAATCTCTCATTAAAATCTTTGGAAATAACTTCTACAGAAAGATATCTAGCAACAATTCACTCATAATATTATATTAGCATGATTTTCAACTTCCAGTAGAAAATGAAACAAATCATTCCCATAAATAAAAGAGAAAGATGAATGACAGGGTTTTATTATCAAAGGAGCCACTGACACTCTAATCAGCAACACAAGGATTATGCTTAGGGCAGATGAATCCCCTGAAGTGTGAGCAGTATTTTTGCCTCCTTCTATCAGGAAAGGAAAAGTTTAGGTCATCTGAGGGAAATCAAGGAAGCAGAGAAAAATACAATTATCCCTCCTTTTCTCCTCCTCCAAAGCCAACCTGGACATTCCCAGGCTGGGTGTTGGTCCCAGCACACGCTGGGAGGGGTGAGTGCCCGAGCACCGCGCGGTGCTGGGAGGGCAGCAAACACCCCTCTCCCCCAACAATCACTCTCTGTTAATATTTGATAGACAGCCAAAGTGCTTCTGTGAACCACCTATGAAAAAATAAACTGCTTTTCAAGAACATCCATCACTGGAAAGGGCTGATTTTCTTGTCCTCAAACAACCTTGTTCCTAAGGCTCCTGGGCTGCCTGTGAGTTGTAGGGAAGAACATATTGGGGGTTTGCTATATGGTGTGATCTCTTTTGTTATTCATTCACTCATTCATTTTCTCTTTCCTGCACCGGCACAGGGTGCCTGACTGTGAAACCAAGGAGCCACTAAACTGACCCATATTGCTGTTGTGACACTAGTAAACTACACATATTAATACCAAGGCATCTAGCATGGCACTAATAGTTGGATTATTAGTGGCTGAACAAGCAGGCTTAGGCAGCCTTTATTAGGCTAATGAACAGATTTTTCCAACCAATGTCCCTAATCACCGTGCCTGCCTGCAGTAAAATAGCATGAATAACTGTTAAACCAGATACAATTAAGGTCCTCACTGGGATTAGAGCTACGGAGCGGCTGTTCCCAGGCACCTAGATCCCTGTTTCCTAATTCTAGTTAATAGGAGACCTTCTGCCTGCTTTCTGCCTTAAGCCAGTAAAGGAGAAGGGGAGGGAGGGGGGGAAAAAACCCTTTGCAGAATATCAGATCCTCTCTCCTAACCTTTCCTGGATGAATAGAGATGGATTGTGAATCGTGCAAACCTAACATCTTCTAGAACAATGAAGCCCTTCAGCGATAACAATAGTACTAATCATAATAGTAGGCAGCTCCAGCCCCTTTCTATCATGTGCAAACAGTTGGGGCAGAATATGAAATTGCTTTAGAAATAGATACTGACTTTCCCCCCCCCTCCCTTTCACTTGCCTACTAAGAATAGCCTAATTTATTCATGCTTTTATTTGGCAACAGAAACTAGGCTGACCTGCCTCCCTTTTTATTCACACAGATAAAAGGGCTTTGGCAAAAAGGCAGAGGACACTCTCTGCATTTAAAGGTGTCTAGTGTTGCTCTCCAAAGGAATGACAGAATGGTTACTGCTTCTTTCATTGGTCCTCCTCTGCTCTCTGGCCTTCATCTCTTTTCTCTCCGACTTTCTTTGGGGCTGTTCATGCCATAAAAACTAGGTTAAATCTGGGGCGGAGGGGAGGGGAGAGAGTAAAAGAAACTCAAGTGCCTTCAGCATCTCGTTCAAAATAGTGTGGCACTGTGCAGCTACAGAGGTCCTATGTGTAACTCACAGTCTTGGAGCTCCGGGAAGAGAGCATGATTTAGAGATTTTGCTGAGAGCGTGTGTGTTTGGCAAGGGGGGAAAGAAGGGGAACTGAAAAGGGCTTGCGTTAACCCTTCTCCTATCTTTGTGTAACAAGAGTTGCTACTCAGAAAGCGCGAGTCACTGCAGGAACACCTTGCATACCAAGCCCAGGCCATATGAGACAGCCTGGCTGTAGGGATGGCGCTGACGTCCTGGGCTGCGCTCATGGCAGAGCCCTCCCGAGCAGCCCACGCAGCCCAGCCGTCACCCTGCAGACAGATAACAGCAAAGTTCATTGCTGAGCACAAACATAGGCATCTTTCAAGCTGGACAAAACCCCTATGTATCCAAACACAGCTTCAGTGGCTGCCTGCGCATCCACTTGGTGAGCAAAGAGCTGGGTTATCTGGTGCTGGATAGGGGTAAGAGGGCTTCTGTCTGGGGGAGTAAAGTTCAGCTGCTCCCTGCTTGATTAGGAAAACCTCAGTCTAAATAGTCATTTTTAACAACATATCAAAGGTGGTTGGTTACGTGTTTTGGCACTCCTGATGGTGCTGCAAAAGAGAAGGAGCACTGTGGTGCCAGGGACTGTCTGCACAAGATAGCCACAGCCAGTCGCCCTCAAAGCCAGGTCTTCTCCAGGCTACTGGAGCCTCACCTTCCCCAGACCTTCCTTTCAGGTGTTTCAGGTGGTTTTCCCCATTATTCTGAATTTCTCTTGAGCTTATCTCACTGCATGCAAAATATTTTTATAAAATATGATCTCAAAAGTCACATGAAGAGGAGTCTGAAAAAACAAACACTGAGGATGTTGTTGTGCAAGACCAGCTTAACAGTATCTCCTGCCCTCTTAAATTCAACCACACCCACTATATATTAATACTTGCCCTCTTCAACTTCCGACTTCTGGTCTATATTTGCGATTTATCACCCAAATGCATGATTTTGTTCCTTCTGCACCTTTTGGACTTCCTCATTTTCTCAGCTATGCCAAAATAAATATGAATTCAACAGATATATTATGGCTTACTCCACTGTAACTGAGAGCAGAATGTGACTTGTCTTCTCAGATGCATTATTAAAGAACCTAGCGAGAGCACAGATTTTCCTGCTATGTTATCACATGATAAGGTCGAGTTGATCTGCAAAGTGAAACCTTTCAGAATTTTATTTGGCAGTTTGCTTTAAAACATCAAGTGGTAAATGGTTTCTGCTCTATTTCAGTTCTCATGAACACAGTTCTTTTACGACTGAACCCTTCAACAGGTTAGCAAACATTGTCTCTCTGCCAAGACATGCCATTTCTTTTTTTGTAGAATACTTCTTTTCTTCATTCCTCTGCCAACCCTTTTCTCTTCTCCACACACTGCTTTTAGATTGCCAAGACATGATCGTGTGCTTTAAAGTTGATTTCGGAATTACTTGGCATATCTTCTTAGCTTTCATCTATTTTCCTATCTGGAAACACAATAGAAAGCTTTGACTTTTGAGAATTATTTTTTTAAGCACCTCTTTCGAGAAGCTATCAAAGTGCTAGCTACCATTGATTTTGTGTAAGAAACTAGACCATCAGGATTATTATTATTTTCATATACAGTTGGGAAAGGTTGAAACTTCAAAGTAAAATCCAGATACAACCTCCCTGAATAGCTCAGGTATTGGCATCTTCTTATCAATCTTTAAAATGATATGTAAGAAGTCTTATGCAAGAGTACATATCCTAATCTACTCCAGCACTGTCCAAGGAGAATTCAGACACCATGTAACCATATAAAATGCACCAGATTGGGCATCCAGAGGGTTGTGTCCATAAGAAGTCTATTAGTAGAGTTAAAGCCACAAATAGTAGTTGTGGGCATCTCATCTGTCATTCTGTTGCACTGGCAACAAAACATCACTCTCGCTTCTCCCACTGATCAAAAGATCTTTCCAAGTCCTCAACTCATTCTGGTAGCTCTGTCCTAAATGCTGTTTCTATTTTTTCCACACACTCTGTGAAGTTGAGGCTCAGTAACCCCGGAGTCGTCTCCCTATCTTCCTACTCCTTGCACAGCCAATAATCATACTTGCCATTTTAAGAGACAGTCTCTGTTTGGGAGTCCAGAATTACCTGGGTTTCTGTCATTACCCCAATCCCCTTTTCATGTCATGCATTGATGGAAATGATCTCCACCCTTTTAAGTGTGACCTCTGTCACACTACATTCTCTGTCCATAGATGTAGGATTTTGCATTTGGCTGCATTATTTCAGACTGTTTATTTCTGTTGCCATTATGTGTCTCCCTTAACTCTTCAGGGTGAAACCTTTTTGGGCAGTCACTGTACCTGGCTATGTGTTGATGTGGTGTCAAGCACAACAGATCTTCATGATCAATGAACTTCAATGGCTTTCTCCTCTCCACATACCATGCACACAGCCGTCTTTTTGTTGGGCTGCTTCTCAATGCCTCTAAGTATTCAGATGCAAAGATATCACATGAGCCACCACATGTCTGTTTACTGCCTCCCTTCCATTGCCTTGAGTTCAACACAAAAATATGCTCATTTACATAACCTCTTGTCAGACATGCATACTTAAAGGCTAACCTGGCCACACAGCACAAAATTATGAGCTTGCTTGCCAAGATCTTGCACTCCTACTCTTCATAATAGGTTTCAGAAGCATCCACGAAAGTCAAAAATACCTTTTCTGTCAATAGAGCACAGAAGGGCCAAACTCAGGACATTCATAGAGCTGCATCCATCCCATGTATTTATAGATCAAAGATCAATACACATTTCAGATGTACCTGTATTTATATAGGTGGGACTTATAAGACACAGTCCAGAACCAGAGGTATTCTCTTCAACTAGTTCTTGCCATACACACTGTCCATCAGTCTAATCTATGGAAAAATGGCCCTCAATGAGGTTTATGGGGTGTCAGTTGCAATCTATCAGCCCAAACAATTTAGGCTTCCCTGTGTAGATGAGGATCCAGGATTTTAGCGTGAGAATCTGTTTTAATGCTTTCTCGGCCTTTCCATGGGCTGAAGCTGCAGGTTTGGTGGGATCAGTGAAGGGATCAATGCATGACAACAAAACAGTAAAATCTCTGCAGGTTCTGCAACTATTCTTAGCAGTAGGGAGTCTATATTTCCTTGAAAACAGTCCAGAAGAATCACTCCCAGAGCACAATATGGAGAGAACCAAGCTACTCAAACCATACAAAAATATCTAAGTAAAATGTAACTCAGTTAATTTTTCCTAGGAGAAACATATAAATCTCATGCGACCACCTGCTGTATTTTGCCAATTAAAGGACAGTGGTTTTGAAATTCATCTCTGCAAGTTTTTCAAAATTCCTTAGTATTTCATCTCTCAAACATTTAATTGCTTCTGACTGCCTTCAGGAGTTGTACTGGAAGAAAAGCCGTTGTGCAAGGCAGCTGGGAGATCTCAAGCAGTTCCAACTTTTCCCAGTTAATTCTATAGCCTGAAAGCAAGCCAAGATCTTGGATTAACACTAGAAGGGCGAGGATTGTGGCTTCAGAGTTTGTTACAAACAAAAGCACATTGTCAGTGTATAGCATCCAATGGTACTTCAGTGAACCATCCCTGATGCCCTGAATGCTTGGGTAAGATGATTGCAATTTATTTCAGGGCATCAGCAAGCTCTGATGTTGTTGCAAGCCCATAGAGAGCAGGCATTTGTAGTTTAGCAAAAACCCCAAACAAACACAATCCTCTCCTTCACCCAAAAAAAACACCCCCAAACCTAAATTCCTGACTGCAAATAAAACAAACAAAAAGTTACCTAGCATGGGTAGCTTTCAGGACCTTGCATGCAGGAGCATAATTAGACTCACAGAAATTTTAGTCAAATTAAGGAATTGCATTTTATAAGCTTGATTTATATCTTGTTATATATTATGCCTATCTCAGATTGTAATAATCATTTCCCCAGCTGTTTTTTGCTTAAGATGGCAAGTTAGCAGTCTACCTACTTTTCCCCCTGACTCCCAGAAGTCTTAACAATGTGTAAATTCAATGTGGGCCATATGCAGTTTATTTAACCTCTCCAGGTGCTCTGGGAAAGGACTTTTAGCCTGTTGCTGATCTAATTTCATCTTCTGTCTTCACCTTTTCCTTAAAACCACAGCAAAACTAATAACTTAGCCTCAAAGCATGTCTTCAAAGCAGCTTGTCAATTTTCCTTAAAGAAAAACTGAAGGATCAACCACCTTTTTTTTTTTTTTCCTTTTTGTATAAACAACCTGAAATGGGGATGTAAAAAGAGTGTGGTATTAAATTTCTGTTTTATTTCACGCTCAAAGTACATGCAGTATGTTTTATGGTAATGAATGCATGATCAGATTAGGAGTACATCAGTTGAGGAGTTGAACACAGCTCCCATGAGGACAGGGAACAAAAAAGAATAATCAACCTGTGAATACAGCCTTTATTACAATACTGCATCTCTAGAACATCTTATTTATGACTTGAGTGGAAAGATTTATGTACTTTAGTTCCAGATTTCATTAGACTTATGTACAGTTATGATAAGGATGTGTGCATCTCTGGAAGCTTGTCAAAATGTCTATGAAAATTCTGCATGGTGAATTCCCCTGGTCACAGACCAAATGTCTTACACGTTGGCTTCTCAGGCAGACCACGTTTTTCTCCCACTTTGTTCATAGAAAGCAAACTCAGCAGGTAGAGCTGTTTTTGTGCTCTGACTATATAAACCTCAGCACAGTGGGATTCTTCTACATAGGGATTTTAGAGTGTTAGAATAATGCAGATAATAAAAATCAAAACAATAACAGTATGAAACAGCACAGGAAACTAAATTCAGCGCTGTACAACATATACAGCTTGAAAGAAACCTGACCCAACTCAAATCTGCCCTTTGCTCTACAACTTCCCCTGTAAGTGCAGTATTGAAAATGCATTATTTCAGAGATGAGACTGTGTCAAAAAACTCCTCTTTTTAAAAAAAATTCTTCATTGTGTAGGGTAGTGTCTTTACATGGGAATACAGAAAATTTGATTATCTACCTTCAGGGTTCAATTCTGGGGCTAAGAACTCCTGGACCCAACCTGCCGTGTGAAGTCCTCAGACAGGTCAAGTATTTCTGAGGTAAGTACCAGAAAATTTCCTTGTTGTCACATGCCTTGGAGCTCCCTGTGGGTCAGAGGCTGTGTCTGTGTGATCTGCTCTCCAGATCAGCCCATTTGCACTGGGGGTTTCCCAAACCTGAGCATCCATGCCACGCATTTAATCCTCTGCTGAGCACACACAGCCCGCCTGCACCGCAGGCACTCACAGGAGATCAGGGAGGGAGACACTGCAGATACTGCTGCACCTCCAGAGATGAGGGGGTTCAGCTGCAGTTGTTTTAAGCTGAGAGGGAAGGAGCATAGCCTACAGGAGGAAGGAGTGTGGAGGAGTCAGCTTGCTCCTGGATTTACTGGAAGTTAGTTAAGTAACCGTATCCAGAGGATATAACTAGTAATCAGGTCATGAATCTCTGCATACAGTTATTTTTGTAAGAAGCCAAACACATTTGGCAAGCCTGGCATTGTCTCATATTATTAGCTGGCAAATAGTGTGCAAAGTCTTTCAGTCCAGTGAGAGCAACAGCAAAGAAGAGATCGCAGTTGACAGGAAGACAATAAAAACATCTCTGAGCACAGAACAAAGAAGGGACTTGGAACAACAGGAGCACTAAATTCCAAGCCTTGTATAAGCATGGAAAGAAGAATTCAGTCCATGACCAAGCAGATCATGCGTATTCAAAATACGAAAATTAAGGAAATCATTTAAAAGTGAATGCTTTCATATTCTACTAACTTGAAACACAAACAACAAAAGAATAAGATCTAATTATCTAAAATATTGAGTGAATAGACAAAAAATACATTTGATAAATAGTGACTGAGAATGGAGAATAACATTTCAGCTCCAGGAATAAGCAAAGGAAATAAATTCTTGCTTTAAATATATTGCTCAGAGCCTTGGTATCCATGTCTACATTTAGAGATCTGAAAGATTCGCTAAACACAGGCAAGATCATTCATGGAATGAATAATTTAGGTGATCCCAACATAGAAGACTGACCACTGAGAGGAACAGCCCAAACCCAACAAGTGTTTCTGAACAGAAAGCACTAAGTTGCTGAAAATATACATCAAAACTAGATGAACTGAGAGTGAAGAGCAAGGATACCAGAGGCTGGAGCAAAAGGAATCCAGGTGAGATAGGCATGAACTTGTCAAATACAAAGATGCCATGACATCAAAATTAAGATGAAAAATAAGAATGGAGCACACCTCCATGCACCCCAAAGTACTCATAAAATAGCCAAATTTTTAAAAAAGCATGTAGCCTGTCACTGGAACCACAGAAAGAACAGAAAACCCACCTCAGGACAACAGGATAGGCAGTCAGTCCACTGCAGCAGAGAGGGCAAGGGCTGGAGGCTCCTTTAGAAGACTCCACCTCAGTCTGGCTCTCAAAATTACCCAGAGTGGCCCTAAAACTGGGAGTCACCAGCAGAGCAGGGGCAGAGGCAAGGACAGGGCTGGGGAAAAGCTTATGAGAGAGATCACACAGAAGCCAGAGCAGGAGCAGGGTCTTGGCTGCCAGAAGCAGCCAGCCCTGTGAAAAGCCATGACTTCCCATCCCCAGGCAGGCTGTGAGGGACCCCCCAGCCTCCACACACAATTCCCATACTTGAAGGCAGAAGGGCACAGGGCACATCCCAGGAGACACCAAGGAAAAGCCTTGGATTTACACACAGAGCACTGACTGTCATTTTGGACAGGTTTATTTACATCAGATATCTACCAAGAAACAGGCAGTGAAGTTTTACAAGCACTCTTACCCTGCACAGAATGAAAGAGGGATGCTGGCGATAGCCAGGCTTTGAGCAGCCAGCACAACCCCATTACTTTCCTTCTCCTGAGGAATGATTTTCCTTATCTATATCTGTGGCCTGGATCCTGCTATTACACCAATCCTGCTGAAGTTTTCTTTATTGCGATGGAAAAGTCAGCAGCAGACCCATATCCCCTCAAGGGACACCCTGGTACCAGTCACTCAACCCATGGTTGTGTTATAAAACAGCAACCTTCTGCTTTGCTAATGTGCAGACATATGAGCTGTAAGCAATTTGTATAAAACATTTTAAGATACCAAGAAAAGAGCAAAAAAGCAAAGATGAGAAACAATAGCATACTGTTAATTTTTGGGTCATTTAACACAACTCCCAGTAATTTTCTTATCTCTGTGCATCAAGTTTAAAACTGGAAAAAAAAAATCATCATCTCTCCTTGTGTACATCTCAGCAAACCCTAGCAGGATACTTCAAGTTTGTCTCAGTTGGCTTCTGTTATGTTGACTTCTGCTACAGGACGAGTGAACACATTGAGGAATAGAGCCATAATTCTGCTCCAAAATCTAATGCCAGCTGGAAACAGTGAAATTATGACATTGGACTTGTCAGTGGGGATGTCAACAGCAGTAGCATGAAAAGGTTTTATAAAATACTTTTTTTTTGCAGTCCACCAGATCCTGTAAAAATGTGCTGAAGCTGCCTGTTATAGCTTGTTCTAAGCCTCTTTGGATTCACAGAAGTCTAATAATGGGCTTCAATAATCTCTGGATCAGAACCTTTAATGATAAACATGTCTAGAATACCAATTTTTACATCCCCTAAAAGTAAATATTTTGGTTTAAGCCTCTCTTCTCCACAAACATGACAGGAAATAAGCTGCAACTAGCTCGCCTCTTGTAGAGGTTATTTTTGATTTTCTTAGTGTATTACAGCAAATAATATAATCAGTAATCTGTAACCATGGCTGAGCTAAAATCTAGAATAAACTGACATTATTCCTCTTGGCCACTATTTGGGGAAGAAAGTGGTTAAAGGCTGGCATAGTATTTGCACCAGAGTATTTTATAATACTGGTTTTGTACTAACAGTATTTAAGAAACGGCCTTGGATTTAGTAAACTAGGTTTAGTAAGGGTAGTGCTAACTAAACAGCTCCAGACAAAGTGTCCTATGCTTTACAAACCTTTGCACTCTGCCAGAAGAATGTGGGAAAAAAGCTAATCAATAAAAGACAAAATAGAAGCATTACCTCATCATGACGCAAACTCCCATAGCCTAAACACTGATCCAAAAGGAGAAAACTGAGCTAGTGACTCCAGAGATAGGAGTAAACCTTTGGTCACATCAAATGCTCCACTTTAGTCAGAGAAATACTTGGCTCCCAGTAAAGTAGCAATCTCTGGTTTTATCCCACAGAAATGAAGATAGAGATAAAAGCAAATACAAAAACGAATTGTTTTTAAAATAGAGTGTGATTTCTTTAGGCCAGACTATGCCTTACAAATTATTTGTAGACAGCTGATTGCAGAGAAGCATCTGTCATAATCCTGACCTCTGTGTGTTGCCATACCCTAAGGCAGCAATAACACGTGCCCTTTACTAAAGAGTAGCAAATCCTGTAGTAGTATGGCCATATATTAGCCACAAAGCATATATGTAGGTGTGAAAGAAGAAATTGTTTTAAGAAGAAAGAAGAAATTATTTTAAAGCTATGCTCGCTCTCTGGAAGGAGATTCTTTGTCTGAATAACACTCTGGACTAGAAAGCTCAGTATGCACCAAGGGGGACTTCTCAGAAGTTTCTTGGTTGCCTTTAACATGGTCCAGACGTTTGTCAGCTGTGCAGCTCTGAAGCACAGACACTGCCAGTGCAAGTTCAGTATTTTGTCCTGACTGTCATGCCTACTTTGAGAAGCACTGTCAAGATTTGGTCCTTCCTACCATCAGAAGCGTCTGGAGGAATGAAAGCAATCAACAAAACTTTTTGCAGATAAAAAAAACCACTGCACAAATGTCCTCACTTTTCAACTGAGACTGAATTTCTCAAACTTTCTATATGCTCAGCACAAATTATGGTTCAATTCAGACTTTAGGAAAACAACAACCCCAGAGTGGGCAACTCCACACACAATGCTCATCCACTTACAGCAGCTTGATCATTTGAGTGTGCTACAGCTTGCCTGTCGTTTGCTTCATGCTGCTTTTGGAGCTGTTTTTTCCATTTGTTTGTGTTGAAGGCTGCATTTGTTTTCTTTCCTTGTACTGAAAAAACTGGAGTACTGTTGACAGTAAAATTATTAGGCCCTTTACCCTAAAGTTGTCAACCAGTCTTGGCTGTTAACAGATCTAACAATTAGGTAATTAAAAGTATGATTGACAGGCAAACAGCGAAAGAAACCAAACCTGTTATTGCACCCCTTCAGTGCAACAAATAAACCCTCTGTACGTTTTCAGTATTCACTGGCTTCAACAGGCCTAATTATCCCTGGTTGATGAGTATGTGCATAGCATTCAGAAAGTGTAAGGTTTTCATGTCACTTGTTTTTTTTTTCTTAGGGTTTTTTTTTTTTTCAGCTAGAGTCCTTTTTCTGATACGTGTGTGCATTTTGAATATAATGCTAAAATACTGGATGTCACCCCGACTGCTGGAAATAAGCCAACATATAATAATATCCTATCAGGAATGCTTAGGAAAAATAAATCACTCCAGATCCTTGGAGTCAGTGATACAACTGCTATTCCCTTGTCAGAAGCAGGCAAGCGCATATGTTTGGTGCTGCACTTCAAGGTAGGCAGTCAGAGCTGCTCTGCCGTACGGGACCAGCCTGCATGACTGACAGTAACAGAGCTGTCACCGTGTGTTTCCCATTTGCTGCAGTGTGTGCTTCTGCACCCTGCTGTGTACCTCTTCAGTGGCCACTGATTTGATATGATGCATTCTGAGAGGCAGAACACCTGACAATGTATTTTAAAATTAAACCAAAACCTTGCTGCTCTTTTCCAATTTTGACATCTAGGGAGAATTCTGTGCTGTATGGGATCCTTTAATTTTTTATTCTCCCTCTTTCAAATCACATTGTCTGCCTTTCTCACACACAGACCAGGCAATAAATCTGTGTGTGCTTCGTTTTTGGTGGGCATCATTCAAAGGCTGATTTGTTAGGTGTAATTACATTCACAGCAGTTTGAAAGAATTGAGCTAAGCCGCCTGCCCTTCAGCTGCAAGTCTTGGTTTACAGTGCACCCTATTAATATGCAACTGGGCAGACAGATGAAATGCCCTCAACAGGTCTTAGATGTCTTTAGCATCTTAGTCCCCTAACTCTGTAAACATTGGTTAGCTCTGGGAGCAGGGACTGCTTTGCTGCACAGGCAATGCCACTCTGGGGGAAGGGATCCTTCCAAGAGCCTGAAAGGCACCTGAATGGCTTTAGGGACTTCTCAGATATTTACCCTTTCTTGTGGCTAACAGTCTGAGCTTGTAACTGCCTCTTCTGGCCAAGCAGAATTCACCACACACAGCCAGGCTGAGAGAAGAGGGGAGAAAAATCCTCTGAAAAACTACCCCTGCAACCTCACTCAGCAGGGCCAGGACCTCTAGGTCTTCAAACTAAATGACATCAGAGCAGGTGACTACACATGGGGGGCTTTTTTGGAACAATAATCAAGACAGATGACAATACAGCTACGCTGCTGTCTCTCTCCTCCCACTGTATTTCCTCCTCTTCCTACACACTATCATATCTCTTTCATGTCATATTCAAAGCAGCATTTCAAACCAAGAGCCAGAGCTAGAAATGGCTTGTTGGAGGGAGACTGTTCTCTCAAGCAGGATATAAAAATTGAGATGGTGCTATAGAGGAGATTACAGTTTTTTTACACATGTATTTTAAAAGAACTTGGCCAACCCTGTCACTAGGATGAGATGCAGTACCACTATTAATACAATACCTTCAGTTTCCTAGCTTTGCTGCTTCCTAGTTAATGAAAAAACAACTTCACAGGCTTTCCAGAGCTATGGTAACCTCACCACCAATGCTGACACGCAGACTAAGAATCTGGAGCAGCAGATTTGCCCACTCCCATTTTCTGATGAATTTGATACAAGATCAGAACCTCTTTCCACACTCAGTCCTTCCTCCCCTCCTGCATATCCCTGCACCTCCAGCCTTGCTGCTCAACACCTCTGTGTCCCACCACTGACTTGCAACAGCACATCAGCTCCTGTGGAAGCTGGACAAGGGGAAACACACAGCAGCAAAAACAAAGCAGGTGGTCTGCTGGCAGACACCCCACGTCTTTGAGACTTGGAACGTTCCTCTTGTCTTGTGTTAAACATGGCTAAAAATGGTTCACAGGTTTCTAGGGATAAGTAAAGGTTCGGCCTGCAGTCACAACCCTGACCATTCTTCATGCATCCAAATAATAATAATAATAATAATAATAATAATAATAATAATAAAATATATATATACACTGTAACTGAAATTTGAGGAGGAAACTGTGTCTTTATTACATGGCAAAACTATGAATATATAGAAAACCTCAAAGGTCAATTACAGGGAATTAGTGGGCCAAAAACTGTGTAGGAGCAGATTTATATCTCTACAGCAGAGATAATGGATTAGTTATCAGAGCAGGGTTTGACCTAAGGAGAATTAAAACAAACAAACAAACCAAACCCCTAAAGATCAAGTCTCAGGCTCTCTGTAAGATTTAAGGATGTGAAAATTTCCCAAGTAACAAGCTATTTTTATACCATCTATTTTAAACCTTTCTATTCACGAGATGATTCTTCTTTTATTCATGCTCCTTCAATCTAACATACAGACCATACTTGCTAGCTACTACATTTTGGGACCATGCAAACTGTAAATATTGGTTTGTATCAAGAACAGGATTTAGCATTTGCATCCAGACAAAGTCTTTTCAAAGTTCATAGGTGTTTTTTTCAGACCCACTTGAAGGTCTTGATTCTGCAAGATGCAAAGCATTTTCAGTTCCCTCCGAAGTCCAAGGCAGTTGAAAGTGCTCTGTATTTTGAAGGGTTGGGCACATAATTTAAAAATCTCTGTTAAAAAAAAAAAAAAACAACCCAAACAACCAACAACACTCTCCTCAATGATCCATTATTTAAGGGGCATGAATTTAATTACTTACTGTAACTAAGCTCAAGAAAGCTAGTCTTCTCACTTGGAAGGATACCAAATTTCCATGTCTGCATATAGGCACAATCACATACAGTGTGACCTTAACAAGATTTATGGTGTGGTTTATTAATTCTCTAAATTGGTTCCATAAATCTACACTAGCCCTCACTATTTAGCTGAGTAAACGGTCTTTGATCTCTGCAGAGAGAAGAAACATACAAATCAGATTTCTTTCATAAAGGCTCTGGGCCAGACCCTGCCCTTGGAGGTATGGCCAGCAGCTCCTCATCTTTCTCTCCATTGAAGGAGTTCACAGCAGAATTTCGTCTGCCATATGCAAATCACATCCTCAATTAAAACAGTTTGGATTTCTAGATGATGGGCATTTTATCTGTGCAGTGCTGCTCATTTTGCAGCAACTAACAAGTCCTAGGGAATTTGGGAGATTTTTTCACATGGGGAAAAAGTTAACTTTGCCTCATTTTATTTACAGAAAGCTGTTACAAGATAACACTGTCTACAAATATTTCACTTAGAACAACACAATCATTCAAACAAAGATAATTTTATTCAAGATCTGCTCTGTAGGTTTAAGCAATGGACTGGCTGCTCATGCTCCACAGTGGACCAAGCTCAGCTCTCTGAGTTTTCAGAGCTCTATGCTGGGATATCCTATGTCTTATCTCACAGTTTTCACACAGCAGTTTTTCCTCTTGCCTACAGAAATCCATACTGGGCCTAGATGTGGCTTCATTCTGGCAGAGTGCTATGACAGCTCACATTGCTGCTGCTGCTGCCCTCCCAAGATAAATCACAACCAGTTCCACTGAGCCTCTAAAAATTTTTGATAATAACAGAAGTCAAACATTCTTTTAGAGCATGGCAAACAGTGAACTCAAGAAGCCTGTGCCATGTTTAGATACCTCAATTTTGTTTCATGCTGACCAGGGAAAGGAGGGAAAATTAGAGCATACTTTACTTTTATTAGCATTTTGAAATTTTGCTTTAACAGTCAAATTAAGCCATGATGTGTTATTAAGTAACAACGTGTTTGCAAACTCATAAAAACTGAAAAGTATTCCACTGAGTTAAAATCAAAATGTGACACAACACATCTTTTGCATTTGCACCACACTGAGCTTAGAAAGCAGCATCATGTTTACTACAATGTCTGGGGAAAACTGAACAAATGCTATTGCTCTTCAGTTCAGACTTGTCCTCCTTTATGTTCTTCACCTCCTCATAAAATTCAGATTTGAGGTTTGGTTAGGTTCGTTTTTAGTGTCAGTCCAAAACCATTTTCAAATAGAAACTGAATTATCCCATAGGCTTATGCATACATTAATATGGCTCTTTCCTGTACTTTCTAGTTTAACTTTGAGATGAAACAGCTCAACCTTTTGTGTTGAAAATACAAAGAAACCAACCAGCTCTGCCTCTTTTTTTAGTTATAAGTGGATTCTTATCAAACTGGATGTGAAGAACTAATTTTAATAGCTGTATTATTCTTTAATTATTTAAGATTATCATTTCATCAGTTAACACAGTGCACAAAGGCAGTATTTGGCTGCATAGGTGTGCACCTCACAGAGGTGAAATGGTTTGCAGACACCATCTGGAACCAGACAACTGAGGACAAAGTATTTTGTTAAAGGCTGTGCCAAATATGACGAAAACTGAGGAGATGAACGTGAAAAGAATAGATTTAGAAAATACCTAAAAGAATCCATTCCACTAAAAGGCTTCTCTCCAGGAGGCTGGTCACACATCTACTGCTTCTGATAACTCCTGAGCAAGAATTCATGAGCTCTAAATGGATTCCTAAATTTTGCTGGAAAATGTGAAGACACAACACATCTCTGTCATGGTGGGAGTTGGATCTGAAGCCTTTACCAGACAAAAGGCTAATTCAAGGAACAAAATATACTGCAGGTAATGCTTTATCTCTGGAGCTGGGACACTGAAGGTGCAGAAGCTACTTGAGTGTTGAAGGAGAAAAGTTTCTGCTAGGTACATCCACACAAGCTGGTGTCTAACAAGCTGTACAGGAGCCAAAGGCCCAGGATCTGTTGTTTAGGTGGATACCAATTCTCTCTCTGTCCTAATAATAGTAATAATTTTAAAAAAACCCAACAAAAAAAAAAATTCCCACTACTCTAGAAGAATTTCTGATACCATGATAACCTGTTCTTGTCTTTGTTAGGTCAGCATTTTATCTAGAGTTTAAATCATCCTTGTTTTTCTCCCTGGACTCAATCCAATGAAACCACTTCTTTGTTCAAAGGTAGTGCCTCAACCTGAACACAACATGTGGCTGAAGCTGCATTAACTCAAAATACAGCTAAAAGTGTTCTTTGTGTGTTTGTGCTGTATACTGATTGAAGGCAATTTTTTTGCTATTAAAATGAGGGCCGGCACATGGAGACTTCTACACGTACCATGATTTCTGAAGTCGGAACCAGAGACAATTTCTTTGACTAAAGGCACTCCAAATCCAAAATGTGGCTTTACTCTCTGTAAATGAAATTTGCCATGTCTGTTGTAATTTTATTCCTGTGTGCATTATACTTGTTTCCCCATCTACATTTTCCTTTTCTTCTATTGACAGTAAATTTCATCTGCCACTCTAGCATGCTGTCACTCACTCCTCTGAGAATCTTCTGCAACTCTTTATGCTTAAGCTTGATTTCCAGAATAATTTTCTATCACCAAATGCTCTCATTATTCAATTTAATATCTAAGTTCATTTATGAATATGTTGAACAGCACAGCTACCAGCTGGATACTACTAAGCTCCCTTTACCAAGCAAGCTGACCGTTTATTCCCACTTATTTTTCCCCCATCTTTTAACTAGTTATTAACCCCTAAAAGGATTGTCCCTCTTGTGATAGCTATTTCTTTCTTACCAGGTGTCTGCTGCAAATACAACCCAGCAGGATGAAACAGCTCAGGAGGTTTCTGGAGTGTGTAGTGGGTACCCAGGGGAGGTGTCCTGCTGGGCCTCTTGTTAGGGAACAGAGAAGGACAGAGAAGGTGAGTGGTGGGATGACTGGAGGCTGTCCTGGGCACAGCACTCACAAAATGATACAGCTTTTGATTATTGAAGAAGTAAAGAGTTGGGTCAGCAGAAATTGCAAGCTTGGACTTCTGGAGGGCAGACTTTGGATGTGACACCAAAGGACCTGGTTTAGTAGTGGACTTGGCAGTGCTGGGTGAATGGTTGGACTCATTCTTAAAGGTCTTTTCCAACCTAAACAATTCTATCATTCTATGAAAAGCCATCAAGCAGAAATTGTTTAGAGAAACTTTCTGGAAATTCAAAATATACCCTTATCAGCTCCACTGCAGAGGTTTTCATTTGTCTGTATTTAATTCCTTGACACAGCCCTCCAACAAATCTGTGAGATAAGATCCCTCTATAAATGCCATCTTGTGTTTTCACAATAAATCATTTATCCGTATTTCTACTTTATTATTAGCATGGGCTCTGCCCAATACAGAGGTCAGATTCATTCCTGCTCAGACATTCAACATACATCTTTTTTCTTCTTGGTGCAATAAGGGGTTTTTTAGTACCATATTACAGACTCATATTCCATTTTTGATCCACAAATACAACATTTTTCTGTAAAACTGCTGTCTAACTAAGCTCCCCATCCTGTGTTTGGCTAAATGCTTGTTATACCTCTGTCTGAGGCTGGTGAGTGGTTTTGCCCTAGTTTGGATCTGACAAGATAAAAAGCAAATTTAGCTGAAAAACATTTCTTCCAAAGGAGACCCTTTACCCACCTGATCCCTTCCCAATCCGCTGGTAATGACACCTGATAGTGGAAGCAGGGACACATCCTTATTTATCAGCCGCCTCTGGCAATTAGTTGGGTCTGCTGTCTCTCTGGTATGCTGGGCAGGAACAGGCTGTGTATGTGCTGCACAAAGATAGTTTAGGCACATTGATGTTTTTGCATTGATGGGACACGGGGAAGGTGATGAGTGCCTTTGTGTATCAGAGCAGGGTGTGGGTTGTTGCTGGGTGATTAAAACACAAAGTATGTTATGGTGAGATAGATTGTACAGCTATGAAAACCACTAGAGGGAAGAAGGCAAAAAATGACTTGATTCTAATACTCAACACAGTATGTGAAAGGTTAGGAAAGAAGACAGTCAAAATATAATTTCAGAGCCTGATTCAAATCCCACTGAAGTAAATGAAAAATTCCCTTTGGTTTCAATGGAGTCTGAACTTGATTGTTAATAGCTGTCATTCTGAGACTGCACTCACACTTCAAATGTGTTTTAAATTTAACAAAAAAAAATTAGACAAGTAAGGCAGCATGTGAATTGTAGAATTTGATTAATATATATGGAAAAATCAATTTATTGAGTCCTATCCCACTTCCTTTGGAATCGATGAGAGCTTTACCATTGATTTCAGCTGTAGAAAAACCTCACTGCTTCCTAGAGGGAGCTTTCCATCTGAGTCTCCAACAAGGAAATGCTCATTCACAAGCCGTGTGATCTAATCCATGGCAGCTTTAGCAGCACACACTGACATCCCTAGAGAGCAGGATGAAGTCAGATCAGGGCTGTAAGATGAACCAAGGCCACGTAAAGCCTTGCTTAAGTCAACATAAGGATATTATAGTCGAGATTTCGCCACGGCCTTTCCATTGCAGTGAGAAGTTGGAGCAAAGAGGGTTGAGCGAGAGTTGAAGCGGGGAGACCCGGTGATGCAGGGTTACGTAATAATCCAGCCTGCTAATCACAAAAGCA
Source organism: Eopsaltria australis (assembly GCA_034509425.1). Classification (NCBI taxonomy): domain Eukaryota; kingdom Metazoa; phylum Chordata; class Aves; order Passeriformes; family Petroicidae; genus Eopsaltria; species Eopsaltria australis. Next base: position 631,152 of record JAVTVJ010000067.1, on the reverse strand, counting down.
TGGATAAGCATTTCAGCCTACATTGCACAGGCAAGCATCTAATCTTGGAGATGATTTCTGGTGGGGTGTTTTAGCTTCCTTTCTCTTTCTTTCTTTTTTTCATTTTTTTTTTTTTCCCAATTGACACTCAGCCTGAGGTGAGAGGAAAGAAAAGAAGCCCCCCTGCAGATAAACTACAGCAATCAGGATAATGATGGCAAAGGATCATCAGTCTTCAGGACATGACCTGAGCATCACCGAGGGCTAGAAGAGCATTTTTCATCTCTCCCTTCCTTCCCTGCCTCCTAGTTTGTCACTGCAGAAATGCAGGGTAGCAGGGAAGCAGAGATGCTGTTTCTGATTCTTAGGCAAGACACAAGATAAAATGTACAGGTCAGCCCTCTTGGGTGAAAACCAAAGGAAAAGGAGAAAAGAATCCCTGAGAAAAGGATTAAGCAGGAATCCTCCAAATCCCTGCCTTCATTCACTTGTTCCCAGAAACGAAAAGAAGCCAACTGAGCTTGCAATTGCCTTTCCCAGATGGGAGATAGGGACTTTCCAAATTCTTCATCTGTCATCAGCCAGGGATAGAAAACCCTTGTCATCATCCCAAAGAAAAGAAGAGGGTAAACATTTGTCAGGGAGATGCTCTGTATCTCATTTGTTAAGCACCTGAAGTGTAAATAATTACAGCTCAGGCCCTGCTATATGTTATTTGTCGTCCTATTACAGAATTACTATAAGGTTACATTTCAAAGGATTTGTTTACAGGAAAACCGTAACCAGGTTACATAAACTCCCAAAGCAGGGTCAGCAAACTTACTTAATATACTTTGTTGATATGTATCTTTTATTCCTAAAGGACAGCAATGAAGAAAACTGACAATGGTAGAGAGTGCACTGAATGCTATATGAAAATCTGTAACGCAGTTTAAACAGATGATCACAAAAACATTTATCTGTTATTGTCACAAACCGCGTTAATTAAGCAAATCACATATATCTGTCCCATGAGGGCACTAACTACAATTCTTCAAAGTTTTAGCACAGATCGGATCCTACAAGATCTTACTGATACCATGATAGAGGTCTTTTTCAACCTTAATAATTCTTTAAGTCTATGATGTGGTGCTGCTCAAAAGGGTTTAATATGCTATTAGGAAAGGAAATTAATTCATCTGTGGGAGATGAGAATGTGATCAGCTCAACCAGACAGAACAAATTCAGTGTACAAATGGAGAATCACAGGTTTCAAACTCTCTCTGCCCTGATTAATTTAAAACATATTTAAAGAAGCAAGACAAATGGGAGAAGGGAAGCCCGCCCAATCATCAGCAGTGCCAGCTGTTTTACAGCAGGTTTATAGGGAATACCCAGGGGACATGAAAGGGGCACATCAAGCACCTGAATACAATATTGATCCCCTCCTAAGGGCTGGAATATATTAGAGTGAGCAGGGAGTGAGCATCAGTGCCATAGGGCTTACAGAGATTGGCATCCCCCTGGCTGGAATGCAGAAAGGACAGACTCAGACAGGTGATGGACAAGATCCAGTCACTTTTGCCACTCCTGAACTCACGTATACAATGTATTCACAGAGAAGCAATTTACCCTGCTCACGTGTTACTGAAATGTATGGGTAAACAGCACCTTCACTGAACAGCTCATCTGTAGTGTTCTGCTGACCTCTTTCATCCTATGAAATAGCATGGAACACTGTATATATTTTTCTATTATCAAACAGCTTTGCATTAGGTTATTCTTCAGAACCATTGGGAAAGAAGTTTGTCTCATGTCTGAGACTTACCTTATTCTCCTGAAAACTGAATGACAGAAGGGAAGTAACAACAGAAAAATAAACCTCAACAAAACCGCCAAAATGAACATGCTCTTTTCACTGTATTGAGAGTCTCCCAGAGGTGAGAGCAAAACAAGGTCTTTGGCATTTTGGATGTATTGACAAGTTGCTGTCAGACTACATAGACATTTATTACACCACACTTGCATTCTTCAGTGCACACTGTATTTGGATAGTAATGTTTTCAAAATACACGGACCTCTGAAATTATTGTACAAGACTCTTTCAGAGAAGTTAAAATGCTTCACTGAACCTAAAAATACGTAGTGACAACACAGCAATCTGAGGCATATTGCCACAGGTATCAGAAATACCTGCAACGGGAAGATTTAAAGGATAAAAGATGCTAAATCCCATTCCTCTACTTAAATGACTACAAAAAGAATATGGTTTACAGTAATTCATTGCAAGTTCTCCAGCACCACCACATCAGAGCACCTCTCAGCCTTCATGTACTAACCTTAGAAATTTACCTAAAGTGAGGTCATATTCCTATTTCTGCTCTAGCAACAATCAGTGTTGAACAGATGAAAACTCAGGAAAAAGAAAAAGCTAATTTCCTGACTGCCATGGTGCCACCTCCTTTCCAGATGAAGTCTTTTATTCATTTTGACCTCTGTGTCATGCTCAAGATCACCTTCAGATCAACATTTCCTGTTATGTAAAATTCAATATGCCAGTATAGGAGAATAAATGGATGTGAAGAGGATTGAAAAGAATAAAGCAAAGTACTCTCACAGAAACACTAATTTTAACCTATAATTAAGGAGCAGATAATTTCAAAAAGTTGTAAATAAAGTTACTAGATTATTTATGGGCTTTATTGCACTTTCCAAAAACTAAGGTTAATATAGTTTATATAACCAAATAGATGCCTGGAAATTCTCATTTTATCATAGAACTCAGTCAAGAAATACAAGAAAACTCAGGAGGTCACCCTGGAAAAATGCAGCTAAAAGTTTGCAGCATGTCCTTTGAAGTTGCTTACTCAAAGGACAAAATCTGGCATTAAAAAACTCACTTTCTTGATGTGATTTTGAAGTCTAGTGCCACCAGTAAAACAATCTATGTTTTGTTCCTTATTATTTGTTATATGAATATTTTACTCTATCCCAAGTGAGAAAAAAAGCACATTTCCTACGTAGGCAATGCCAAGGAGCTTTTTGTTTCCCCCTGCCTAGAAATCACAGAGCAGCAGTGTCACAGGAAAGAGTGGCACCTTAACTATCTCAACTAACATTGGTACTCCTCAATAATAAATAATTTACACTTGATGATCCATTGAAAGTAGATCTTAATTGAGTGCAATACAGTTGCACTTATTGATCCACAGACCTACTGGATCTGCACAGATCAAATCCTTATCGATCTGTAGAAATAACCTTTTTCAAGAGGCTTAATCTAAATTAAATTAAATGCCACATTAGATGCTTAGGCCTTAGTCTTTTTAGATTGATGTGTGCTCTCCTGGCTTCAGAAACCTACTGCTAAAAATATTCAGCTACAGAGTTTATCCAGATTTATAAATAATGTGACTGGGGCAGCTGTTCTCCTAATGGCTGCGTGCTAAGCAGACTTGTAAGGCCTGGCACGGCAAAAAAGGGATCCTGCAGATCCCGCAGGCTACAAGAGGAAGATCTAGGAAAGTCTTGAGGTTCCACTGCAACCTAAAAGGTCTCATGCTACAGCCACAGAGCTGGTGTTGGTCACACATCTCCAGTGTAGAAGCAGCTACCAACTCACAGCTGCAATTGATACAACAGAAGGTTCACAGAGCTTGTCTACAGTTTCCTCCAAATAACTGCTAAGTCAACACTGTCAGGGAGCAGAGGAGTATTGCTGGAGGCTGTTTCTCTCCTTCACTTTCACAGAAATAAAAGGGGGAAAAGTTGAATTGCTGTGGTAATTTTAGAAACAATGATTCTATAACATTAAGAGGAAGAACATGTCACACATATGAAGATTTAATCCTTCAAAAAGGCAAGTTGAAATTTTCTATTAATTTTGGAAATCTTTATTGTATAGTGCTTTGTGTGCAAATATGTATCTAGGAAACAAAGTAATAGAGCTAAAATAGGTTGTTAGCAGTACAGGAACTACTCATAGTTTCTAGGAATTCCTTTTCTTTTTTTTGTATTTAACTGAACTAAAATTTTTGTATCTCAGGAAACTTCATTTCAAAGTAATGTTTCATTATGTTCAAGGGATTTTGCAAACACAAACCAAGTCCAAATGTATAAAAATTTGATTAAATCTTAGATCCAGTGAGGATATTTTATGATATAAGATATTTCTTCACAAGAAAATAAACATTAACATAGGGAACTTTTTGCTTGTTCCATTAAATGGTGAGATTTATTTCCCTTAAAAGGTTTAATTACTTCCTGTTCACTGATCTGCTCCAGTGTATTTGCAGAAGCTGATGTCACCTGGACCTTTGTACAAATTTACTTTTCAGCTTAGTGAGGTTGTTCATTATAAATAGGTTAAAGCAAATTCTAAATAAGCTATTTGCTACCACTGCTAACACCAAGAGTAAGGAAAAGAAGAGAGCAAGAAGGATACTAAGCAAAAAAAACCCCAAGACCTTCACAGCTCTAGTCTTCTTATTGCTGCCTGCAGCAGCTGAATTCAAATACTTAAATTATGTCAGCGATTAGACAAGCCTATTGTGCTTAAGATATTTCAGCTAGTCCTAAAACTTTGAATCAGTTTCAGTGAGGAACACTTATTTTGTTGAATTTGATGCTTTTTTTTTCTGAAGTATGCCAGAGGGATGGTTTGAGAGCTGCTTACCCTGCCTCAGTACTGGGGAACTGAAGAGGCTGCATTCCTCTCTGGTTTTTGTGACCACTGCAGTATCACTTGTTCACAGCTTCTTTCCCAAAGACTTACTTGCAGAAGTGAAAACTGAAAATCCATCCTCTATGCTGACAGGTTTACCAGCACATTAAAAGCAGTAAAATCACAAAAGCTAAAGAAGCCAAGTGTCCCATGATTTTCCTGTTTGTGGCTCTGGACCAGTCTTACAGATGCACATGTCCCATGTCCCTGTGACCTCGTGCAGGGGAGCAGCTCCAGGCCAGTCCTCACTACAGAGCTCTAAGTGTGCAGGCCTGCAGCTCCTCCTCCTCAAGGGTTTCCACAGCTAGATACTCTGATAAGCAAGTTCATTTAATTTGGATGTGTGACACCAGTGCTCTTGTAGCCCTGTGCATTTCCTTCACTTCGTTAATGGCTACGGAAGGTGTCAAGATAATAAAAAGCCACTCTGTGTCCATTGTTAACTCCTGCTTTAATTAACATTTTTCTTTCCAGTCCCCTTGGGTAGAAATTCTAGGCTTGCCTATTTTACAAAAGACAGGTTCATTTTAAAATAGCTTAAAAGAGAAGAAAATGCCTATTATCTAACCCAGAAAAAACAATGTTTTACTTACTATATAACACGGTCTGAAAGACTTCTGTAAATGTTCACCAAAATTTGGATTCATTGCCTTATAAAATGAAGTAAGGCTAAAAAAGGTGCACTTTTTATTTGCTCTCCCTGATGAATGCTCTTGAAAAAAATTCTAAAGAAATAGATAAGTATTTTTCACAGTGAGGTACAGGCAAGGCTTGCCTGTATTATCTATACCAATTGAGATGGAATTCAACAAACTTGAGGGGCATAGGCCAAAAAATTCTCTTATATTTCGCAAAACTAAATGAAGTCACCAGAGTAGTGCCATTAAAAGCAACCAAGACATGGAGTCATTTAAATGGCTTTCCCTAGATGGTTAGGTTAAGCTCTGTTAAAATTAATCCTTTTTCATGCTGGCAGGTGTAACAAAGAAAACCTTTTTGTATGGAGTGCAAAGAGGGTATTTTACCCTCTCAAAGGAAAGCTGCTTGATATTTCCATGGAGAAAACAGCACAAGTGATTAACAATTTAGATTTCCCATTCCTAAGCTTTGTTTATATAAATATATGGGGGATCATTTCTGAATCTGTAAGAGGATTTTCTACAGTCCAATGTAAAGAACTTAAAACTGCCATAAATGAGATGTTAAAAAAAAATAAACAGATTGCCTTGATAAATGCCAGTTATTGCAGGCTGAGCTCCACTGTAGTAACACACAGAGCAGCTGACATTTAAAAGGAACCTGACTAGAATGCTAGGTCCCTAGGTAGAATTTTTTCTTCTCTAAAATAATCTCAAGCCTTTGTATGGTTCCCACAAGACAGGATCTCTGTAGTGGTGCTCAGCCCTTCCTGACTCACAGTTATGACCTACTTCAGGACAGCCTTTTACACACACACAAGTGGCAAATGAGCATCTTCTTGAGCTGGGTCCAATAATGGGCATGTCATTGCTGGGACAGAAGGGACTCCAGAGACCAGGTCTTTGACATAAACATGGAGAGCAAAATGAGCTTCACTCGACTCCACTTCCCTGCTGACTTTCATCCCTCTTCTCTGCAGGATTAATTCTTCCTCAGTTTTTCCCAACTAGTATTTCCCATCCCCAACTTGATTTCTGTTAAGGAGTGAACCCATTTTCATTGAGAAGAAATAATGCTGGGTTTTTTCCAAATGCAGAAACAGATGAAAACAGCAAGCAACAGTAGTTTCCATCTTCATGCTGCTTTCTTGCTCCCTGGGGCTTTCCCCTCAGCACAGAGGAGAGGATCAATATGCTTTGTCCTCCAGCTCTCAGCTTGTGAGAATTTCACTGACCTGCTTCTTGCCTGCTCTTCACAGGTCTCTCCCACCAGTTTTAAAGAGCAGGACCCTAGTCTCTGACTGTCAGAAGGGCTGCCCCCATTTACAGAGAGGCAGCCTTGGTGCTGCTTGATGGCTGCAAGGTTTTTGGGGGTCTTTTTAACCTTTTTTTTTTTTTTTGCTTTGTCCAAATAAACAAATCTCTTCACTTCCATAACTCTCCTTTCTTGTTGATTAGCAAACCTTGAACTGCCTCAGCTACTCCTGCTAAGTAGTGAATGTGTCACACATGTTAGTACAAAATTTACATAACTGACCCCTCTCAGTTCCTGGCAAAGATGCATAAAATCTATTTCTTACTTGATGTAAGTATACCTGTTAATATCATTTCTCTCTGGCCCAAAGGAGGCAAATCAAGAATAGGCAATAGAGCATTTAAAGAACAGAAGCAATAGCCAGGTTCAAGACTCAGAAAGGACCCACTCTTTGCTCAGTAAAAGCCCAAACGAGTGCTATAGGATATCTGTGCACTTCCACACTGAAAGCCATGTATGAAAGTACAGGGAAGGATATGCCTACAAAGCCAACCTTTGCTCCCATGTCCTTGCCATGACAAGCTGTCTGCAGCAGCCATGCAAGATGTGCAGGGTGAGTTCACCAGCAGAAACAGATCAGCTTCTGACTTCTACCCCTACTGCTGACCAAATATTTTCCACATCCTGATCTCCCTGACTGTAGAGGGTTACATGCTGGACATAGTCATAACTTCTGAAAACTGTGATGAAAGAAAATATAAACTGACTCTGAACAGCCCCTGGGACTCTCCTCAGTGCGCCTGAGAATGTCAGGACCATCACTGCATAAAACCCACAAACAGAGGTAGCCAAAATGTCTCTGTTCTATTCTTATCTGTTGAATTCAGAACAAGTTTTAAACTTTGAACTAAATTTCTAGACTTTGGAAAGTTTACCCTTTACACAGAGATGAAGAACTAATAAAGCTGGAAGGAAACAATACATTTTTAAAGCTGACTGAGACTCAGAACATCGGGTAAGGACTGTTCAAAATGCGCTCACTGCCACATCATTTTGACAGTACAGCAGTGTCTCAGCAGGTTGTAATGCAACTCCTTGGTATTTCTAAGTGCACTGGGCCTCTAGGATCACTCTCTGGGAAGAGACGTCAAGGTTGTTATTAGAAAGTTGTTTACATTTAATTGAAACGCTCAACTTATCTGAGCTTCCATAAGGTTAATAAACCCATCAGATTTCTAGAGGGATTATAATCAGAACATATATGTTCCAGTAACTTTCCTCTGTTTCTGCCAGATTTCTATAAAATATTTAAGTCCATCAAATATTGAACGTGCACACTTAATGATCTAAACTTTTATTTTTGAATGAGGTTTTTGAGTTTGAGAAGTTATCTGTAATTACTTAAACTCAAAAGAAAACTTGGCAGAAGCACTCTTTAGCTAGCAGAGCTTGTGAAAATCTGATGACCTTTCATTCAGCCTGACCAGTTTACAAAGAAACTCTGCAGCCTTTACAGGTTTAACCTCTTAATACTTTCAGGTTTTTGAATCCTACACTTTCATTGCCTAGAGGTGTACTTTTTTGTGACCCTGCACAATTTCTAGGTGATTTGTTAGCCTCTATTCCAGTAAGGACAGCAGTAATATTTCTGCACTCATCGGCCAACTCTTCTGTAGTCATTGTGAACCCACCCAGTGCCCACCTCAGTTCATTAGGATGCATTTCTGAAATGTTGCCTATACTGACAAGCCAAGCACACTGTCCAGGTGCTTCCTTCTGGCATGGAGATGTCCTGATCCTGCAGCTGAGAGCTGCTGTGAGAAGGACTCAGTTAAGGAAGCTGGAGCAGGGCTGGGAGCAGCCAGACGCCAAGTGGATCAGGTCCCCGGGGCACGGCAGGGAGTGCACTGCCTGCTTGGCCCCGAGACAACCTGTGCTATTTTCCACAAAGTAGCACTTGCTGATGATATCGGCAAGGCAAGGCCCACAGCCAACTCATGCATTATGTTGCTGATGTTACAGAATCAAATTTTATAGGAGAAGGCAGCTGGAAGAGGCCTCCAGAGAAATCTAGCTCACCTCTGTCCAAACACAAGATCAGCAATGCTTGCGTCATTTTGACAGATGCTCACCCAACTTGTTTGTAAAGCCTTCCAATACCAAAGGCTCCCTAATCTTCCCAGCAAGTCTTGACTATTCTTACCATTTTGAAGTCAGGGTTTTTCTAATGACTAGCCTCTCTTTAAAATCCAAGCCTATTACTTTGCCTTATGCAAGACAAACAGTTTATTTGCTTCCTTTTATGTATTTAAAAATTACTTTTTCTTCCCTCAATCCTGTCTTCTACAGACAAAACTTTCATTCATTCTTCTTTTCTGTATCATGGTTTCTATATCTGTGACCATTCTGCCCAGTTTCCCCTGGTCCCTCCAATCTACAGTTACAGTTTTCCAAAGTAGCACCCTGTTCACAGTGTTTTCATCAGAAATACACTTCTGTAGTTTACTTATAAGAAAACACTGTGGAACGGCATCTAACCCTAACTCAACAGACACAATGAATATAATTTCTCTCCTGTTCAAAAAGGTGGATTGTTCTGTTACAGAAGGAAGTTGGACATATGTGATATTATTTGTTGATAAGTCTGTGCTTGCTTCCATGTGCTTATACATTATCACCTTAACTTCTTGTTCTAGTATTTTCTGAAGAAATTAAGCTGCACTGTCTCAATTATCCCTTCTTTAAATGTATACACCAGGTTTCCTTTTTCTAGCAGTCCAGTACTTTTCCCACCATCTGCAAATGAAAGTATCCATAAGCAGTCCCTATTTAAGAATTCTCCAGATTTTATTTACTGTAAGATGAGGTCTTGCCCTTGTGTCCCTGGATTACTTATGGCAACACAGACCAAGTTGGCACTTTAGTGAAAATGTGGCTTTCTGCCAGACAGCAGTAAGCACTGTAATCTTTGCAACTTCATCTGCCAGTAACTTGCCTCTTTTATGTAACAGGAAGTGATTTTTGGCCATCTTCTTACTGTTCTGGTCATCTGAGGTCCATTAGGTCACTGTTACTGTTCATCATGGGGAGGCTTCCTATTTTTAGTCTTTGCATGTAGTGTTTTGGGGTTTTTTTCTTACTTTGTGTTTAAAAACTGCTTCCCTGTATTTTCCACTATACTTGCTATCTGGGCCTGATACCTCAGATGCAGAAATTGCCCAGAATGCCTCCTTACAGATCAAAAATCTTAAATAAAAGAAATAAACTTAATTTGTCCTTTTTTTTTTTTCTTCTGAGTATCTTCATAACTGTGCCACTTGAGTTGAAAAATATGGGATTAGATTTAGTTGACAGGGTTCATATATTAAAACCAGAATCTTCCTGAAGAGGAACTGTATTTCTGCTCCTACCCAGCAATGGCAATATATCAGATAAACTGAGTGTTCAATCAGACAGCTGCATCTGGATGTTTCACATGTGTTACAGTGCTGGTTTTTGAGATACATAGAAATCCAGCAAAACAAGAAGTAGTAACTCTCATTGGCTTTCCATGTGGGACATGGGACTTGCCCTGCCACAGGGGACAGCCAGTAGCATAAAAGTCAGAGCCCTGCAGAGCCTGCCCATTTCTACAGCAATCCTGGTAGGGCAACACTGGGGGCGTGGACCCTACTGTTGTGTGGGCCACACAGCAGGTACAGATAGAGAATTGTTGGTGTCAGAGACCTAAGCTGGAATTCCCTTTACCCTGCATTTTGGGGTATCAGAAGACTTCTGTAACACTTGTTGAAAATATCTCCTGCATACGTCTTTTAAAGTCTCTGAAATTTTATCTTTAAGTTTCCCTCTTTCCATGTACTTAGTAGATGTTAAAGGCATTTTTTTCCCTCCTCAGTATATTTTCAGGCCACACTGAAGGATAAACCTATCATGTTTCTGACCCACTAGAAAAGCTGCTTTAGTGTTACAGGAAATGTAATCTGTATGACCGACATGAAAGTGTTATAAGATGTGAGCTGCAGAGATTTTGGAAGGTTATGTCTGAGCCACAACATCCATTCTTCATTGCTAGGCTTTGCAAGCTAATATCCTCTTAGCCTAATTTAAAATCATTAATTAAAACTGAGTTGAAACTGATGTGTAATGTAATAAGGACAAGAGGTCCCATGCCAAAAAAGAAGAGGAAGTTTTAAGAGATGTCCATGTATTTATATTTGCTCTGCTTTTCTTGAATCAGATTTTACTGTACAACATGACCCTAATTTAGTAAAGTCCTCAGATCCGTGAAGTTTACACACACATTTTGATGAAAAATTAGTAATTACTATGATGAAACTAGGAACCAGGCAGGCGGCTAGCAGGTTTTTTTTGAGGAAATTATAAACACAATCCCTCTATTTCTTGGTCCTCCAAGGCACTGGGTATATCACATCAACGCAGTAAGGAAAATCTGTTGAAATCAGTTGGAAATCCTGACTAGCACAATATGAGCTGTTGCTGCAGTGTAAGAAGTTCTTCATCTCAGCAAGTGATATGCTACAACAGGTTTTGTGAAGCGAATTCATTTTCTCTCCCGTGCGTGCTGGGGTGGAGGCGGGGAGGAGGATGGGGAGCGGGAAGTAGAAAAGATGGCGGGGTAAAGAAGTTAACTTTTTTTTTTATTAAACCTTTCCTAATTTTCAGTGGGTGTAAAAAATAGTTAAATTCCATAATTAAATTATAATTCCAATCTTAAACAATAAAAAGAAATCCTGTAATAATCTATGTGCAGTGCCTGACAGCTGGGCCGTCTGATCCTTGCAGTCTGCTTACAAATTGGTATTAGTGGCACTAATAAAGCTGATTAATGTTGTGACTAGAGACCCACTAACCTGACACTGCCAGCTGGGCGCACAAAGGCTGTCAATCTACATGGCAGCTGTTAAACTATGAGCGCCGTAGCCTTTAATTTACATTTCAGCAACCTCCTCACTGTAATGCATTTTAATGGGCACGAATAAAAACCGCTGGTGACGTGCAGGAATTTCACAGGATATCGGTGTGTACACATTATATTAGTAAAATACCACTTATCAAAAGACCAGAGATAAAGCCAATTCTTTCCTCAGTTACTTTTCTTGAGACCTGTAACAACTCTGTCATAAGTGATGCTCTTACTGCAAATTGCCACCAGTATGGCTGAGGGCACATTTGTAGCCAGTTTGCCCATCCTGAAGAATTATGATAGCTCACTAATTTCCATGATGCAAATAGCCAGGAAGATACTATCTGCATCTTAATGGCATTTTCTCACAACTGCTTTGCTTACAAGTACTTTGGAGGGTCCCAGAACAGGTCCTGTCCATCATTCAGTGGTCCTTAGCAAATCACCCTTCTGACACTTTTTGGAAAGCCCATGGCTGGACTAGGAACCCAAGTAACTCATTGCCTTCACCATGTTATGTTCTGGTGAGAGGCTTACTGCATTGCCTGTGCTCTAACAGTACTGTGTGTAAACTATATGTAAACAGAGGTTTATAAGCTTTTAAGACTATCAATCCAGGACCTTCCATGAATATTCAGTCCAATTGATCCACTTACTACTCAAATGAAAAGAATTTACAGTAATGATACATGAGTTGCTATATCAAAACAAAAAAGGGGAGATGAACAAATGTTCCAAGGCTAGTCCATAGAAAATATGGTCTACTTTCTTTGGCCCTAATAAAAGCATGGTTTTTTATGGCACATACTTTCCTGCTTTGCAAACTGTATCATATATGCAGAAATTCTGGTCAGTATTTCCTTAAGGCAGATATCCTGGTAGATTTTTTGTAGATTTTTAAAAAATTATTATTTTTAATTCTTTAATCTTTGACTGTTTGGTTGCCAAAATGCCCAAGAAATGTCCTTTCACTGTTACATTGTGTTGCCCTGGCAACATCCATAAGCTAAACATTTTTCAATTTTTTTTTTTTTTGGAGGGAGGGAGTTATATAGGAGGTAAGTGACAGAGGAGAATATGATGTGAAAAAAGAAAAGAATACAATCCCAGAGTACTTATGTTACTCATTCTAAAAAACATATAAAAATCTGAGGACATCACAGATACTCAAACATATATTAAAATCTGAAATAGGTTATTGACTACAAACTGAGTGTGTCTATCTGAGAAATGCAATCTATTGTTACTGAGTCTTTGCTATCAAGGATAGATTTGCTTCTCTCTCAGTTCCCAGACAATAGGTGAGCATGTACATATTTCTGGAAAAAAAATCAGGATTAACTAACTTGGAAAAAAAACTCATGCTACAATTCATTGAGTGAACTAAGATTTAAACTCAAGTCTATTAGCTCTTGTTCCTGGAGGTTTTTTATAACTTGACAAATCTTCTGTTCTCAACGAGGCACAGTATTTTTTTTTTTTTTTTTAATGCAGCCTTTTGAGGACAGGGACAAAGAGCAGAGAATTGAGGACATGGTGAGAGTTGGGTTAACATTTATCTGCATAGTCCAGGTCATGCATCTTGGTTTGCTGTTACTTCCGACTCACACAGTATCAAGTTCAAAGGCAAGTGAAGAGGCCATGAAAGGAACAGTGTTTGTACACTACTCTGAGTACAAAAATGAAGGTACCCTCTTGTCACATCACCAGTCAGCTCTTGTGCCTTTTGTCTTTTCTTTTGACATTTCACAGAAAACATTGTGAAGGGGGAATCTGATGACTTCCTAACCCTGGAATCTAGCTGATTTAAAATACTTTCTTATCTAGTATAATATGAATAAAAACTGGGGAGTAAAAGGCTACCAGAAATGGTGCTGAAGAGTCAGCAGAATAAGGCAAATTGTACCAAACTAGCAGGGTGAGCTTCATTAATATGCAAGTTTCAAAGTCTTGTAGCTTATTTGGGTTTCCGTCACTAGGGCATCTACTGCACCTCATGTTCTCAGGCATCAGCTCTCAATGATTTTGGCCAAAATGCTGCATTACTGACCTGCCCTCAGCTGCCTCCCCCCAGGGCTAACAGACCTTCCTTTTGTCATGAGAAAAGAATCCTTTTGTCATGAGACTCTCATTAAAACCAAGGCAGAACTCTGTGCTCTGAAGATGCAAGGTGTGATGCATTTGCAATACTGGTTCATTGTCACTGCTCAGTATCATGAGACCATTTCAACCCCAGGAATGATCAAACCTTTCTATCAGTCCAACTCTGATTCCCAAGACAGTATCATGTGGAAAAGCAGAACAAGTGTTTAACTCCAAGAATCCCCTCTCCCTTTTTCTTCTGCAAACTAAACCCGGAGTAAGATGACAAATAACATACTTTATAACTATCCCAGTGTCAATAAGTCCCATGATTATTTACATCCCCTGGGGAGGGGGAAGGGAGGACATACACAAAATCTGTTAACACAGTTGAAATGCAAGGCCAGAAGAAGAAAATCCAATCCTAACATCTCAAACAGGATCTATTAGAAGTGGAGAGAACCATGAAATCACTTATTTTTCTAACTTCCATCAGAAAACAGGATTCAATGGATTGTATAAATGCCAAGATAGATTAGATACAATAGACAGAACCAATTGTTTGTTCAGGCCATGCTACAAATATGCCAGTCAAATGCATATATAGTCTTATAGGACTGCATGCAGAGATGTAAATGTTTAACTTGAATAGACTGGGGCTGATGACATTCTTAGCCTGCAATCTTTACATGACATTTCCTTTCCCTTTTCCCTATTTCATAACAGAAGTTAGAATTACTAAGGAACAATATCTCTCTGGATTTTTTTAGTATAGCAAGAAGAAAAGTTCTGCTTTTTAATACAAAACTAAATGTAGTTACTTTTCATCATCTCTAACAATTAATAGAAGCATTAACTATTGAAATGAATGGCTTCAATTTGGTCTAGAAAACTTCTTTAACAAGTATTTTCTGCATGTGAAAGGAAACTTTTAAGTGGGGACTGACTCTTGCAGTAGAAGTTAAAGCAGTGAGCTTCACCTTATCAAATCAAACTGTGTTCTGCTTTTAATGGAAACATCTTGTCTTCACATACCCACTCAAAGGTTTCACTGAGAGAAGAGCTTACATACAGTATTTCTCCTTCCCCAGTTTAATTTTCATGAGTTCCTACTGATAGGGGTCAAGTGAAATAACATTTCATAAGCAGAAGTTTATGACTAGGTTTTCTTGCCAGAACAGAATGGCATCTGTTCCCATGCATGTTTAATTTAAATATTTTTCATGAATGTGGGATGATGGTATAAATATTTGAAATCATCAATATAGTAGACTGCACTATAGCATGGAAAGGCTGCTGCACAGCTGCTGTTAAATTATAGATTTCTTATGCAATGAATACATTTAACTTGTCTTTTGAAGAATTAAAAAATTATGTCTTCTGTCTAAAATACTTTGTCAGACCTTTAAGAGATGTTCTTCATATGACCTACAGCTTACAGACAACTGAAAGCATAACTCTGTGACCCCATCATGAGTGACACTTACATAGGCTGAACTGATGGAGCCAGGGCAAAAGCACACTGCTTGTTGGCAATGAGTGAGTTTCTTCTCTCTGTCATTTTTAATCTCCCCTTCTTCCACTCACGAACCTGTTCTCAGTAAAAATAGCTTCCAGTTCCCATACGTTGGGCTGTGGTCTGATTCTCCAGTTTGCATTCTAGAGAACACTCATCTCCCCAGTGCTGACTTGAAAAAAAACTATAAAACCAAGCACCACTACAACAAAAAACTACTTTTGCCTTTGTCTCCAGCCCAGGAACATGATGATGTGCCAGTTTACATTATCTGTAAAAATACTGACAACCAAGTCTCAGAGGCAGATGAAGCTCTCCCTTATGTACAGGTCACTTAAAAAAGCCTGGAGAAGTTTTTGTTAAAGGCAACCAAATCCAGGATGTGAGGGAAAGGAGGTACTGGAATGTTTCATGGCATTGTTTATGCTGATACCTGAAACATAGGATGATTTGTAGTGAAACAAACATTGGCAATTTTCACAACTTAACAGACAGAAAAATGACCATTTTGTTATGGTCCAACTCACCAGCTACATCATTTTCAAAAGAAAAAAACCCCTTATTTTTAAAACGTTTCTCGCAGAAAAAGTCTTCTCATTGCAGAGGATGTTTACATGCTGTTGCTGTAGTCTAAAAATGAATTTCTTGACAGAAAAGTATCTTTGGAGTCTTGGCATTACAATGTCTGCTTCTGGATGTTTTAATTGTTAAAGCTAATTACAAGTTATATAATTTTGCTGTGCTATTCATTTTGGTGATTATCTGTAAACACAAACCAGGTAAGTGCCATAGCAATGAAGAAGGCAAGACATGTAGTGAAATATTATATGTGTGGTGGCATAAAGCTTTATTGGCATGAGCTAGGAATGGATGCATTACTCATGAATGAAGCCAGCAGTAAATTAAGAAGGTGGCCCCAAGTGAGTATTAGTCACCTAAATACAACCATATGCCACCAGATTTTGCGTTACGTTTTCACAGAAATGTTATTTCTAAGATTTGCAGAGAATTTCTAAATGGACTCCAACTTCAAAGCCTCACAAATGAAGACCTAAGAACCAACATGTGTGCAACCCACCTCACCCCTTCCAAACTTTAAATCATTAATGAACTCACCTATAAATCAAGGTATTTACCGCAAATAGGGCTTTTTTACCAACTATTTCTGGGGAGTAGAAACAGCCTGCATCGAATGCCATGAAGTCACCCTGCTTGTTTCTCTTTGCAAAGCTTAGATCACAAACCACTTCCCACCTACTGAGGGGAGGCTTGTGTGGCAGGAGCATCTAAAAAACAGTATGAAAACTGCTGATCTTGATACAGTGCATCATGCCTGCAAACTAAACGCTACATCTTTGACAAAGTTGCAGAATTCAGGGAGTAACTATGAATATTACCCATCTTGCAAAAGATAAGCTTGTAAGAGGCTGTTATGGCCCATTTATAGCATAATACAGGAATTGTCACTTACTACCATTTGCTCAGAGCAGCTTTTGAGCCACAACAGCAATATAGAGCGAGCTCTATGTTGCCTTAGCTGTGTTATTTTAACAGTAATTCAATTTGCTGGGTACATCGGGTCACATTTTGGTTGCTTGTGAGTGATCTGCACAGTAAGCAAACACAGGAGCACCATCAGGGCAAGGACTGTACCCGGGGGTTGTACAGAGCACAGCCAGAGGCACTGGGGACTGCGCTGGGCACTCTGCTGTTGCTTCGGCTGCCTTCTGCTGGATCTCATGCTTAACCCATAGCTCGGTGGGAATTTTTGCATTCAGTGACAGTTTCTACAGTCCTTTATGTGAAAAGGGGATTGCAATACAGGTCCTGAGCATGCAGCCACATGTCTCTGAGCTGTCTTGTG
Source organism: Eopsaltria australis (assembly GCA_034509425.1). NCBI lineage: Eukaryota > Metazoa > Chordata > Aves > Passeriformes > Petroicidae > Eopsaltria > Eopsaltria australis. The sequence goes on along the minus strand of JAVTVJ010000067.1, from coordinate 614,192 downwards.
CCCAGAGGGAAGGAAGCTTGAAGTCAGTTCAAGGAAGCTTGAAGCAACTGGGCAAAGCAGGTACTTAATGCACAAGCACAGCCTGGGAGAGTCTAAGAAAGAACGTAAGCCAAGAGCTGAGCAAGACTTGGTATTTTACACTTTACATGTGCAGATCTTATAAATTGTAAAGCTATTAATTACACGCATGTTTGGCTAATGCATACACACAGAATAAGAACTGTTTACAGACCAAAAGAAAACAACAGATCACTTTCCAATAGGGTTATTTTTTCAACTAAAAGAGAGAGGTACTGCAAGCCAGCTCTTCCTTTCCCCCTTCTTCATGGCTATTTCTATACATACTTCAACAATCCCAAACTAAACCATTCTCAAACGGTGGGGGGGGAAGGAAAAGAAAGAAAGGATGGAGCCCTCAGAAAACTGGCAAAGAGCTATTTTGTAAGGAGGGAACCAACGAAAACATTGGCATAAGGCACAGTTGGAGGGTGTCAAATCCGATGTGGCAGCCCTTTCTTGTGCTGCTATGTGGAATTTGCTTCAAAAGATCAGCAAAATGAAACTCTTCATACCTGAACTAATACAGATCCATGTAAATTTGAGCTCTGATCTTATGGAGCCAGTCACAATGCTAGGGGCTCAAAAGGACTTGTCTTTGTTTGTTTTTGAAGTCTATGTGAAACCGGATCTCACATACTAATATCTTGATCCAAACAATATAATAGAATCTTTTTCTGTTCTCCTCACCCTCTCAATAGAGCTTTCCTCTTGTCTCCTTCCGAAGAAAGGCAAAAGTGGTGAAAGTAGTTTTCCTTTTGCCTCCACAAGACACTCAGGAGTGAGATGGAGTGTAGTGTAGGGATAAATAAATAAATAAATAAATATTTAAGGTTTGAATTAAAGGTCTCTTGCTATATTGCAGAACTGCAAATTAAGCATTGCAAATAGTGGTAGAATCTGTATCACTGCAAACCAAAGCAGCAGAACTGTTTAAACATGCAAGACCACGAGTAATATGAATAATAAGTTAAGGGCTCAACTTCTTTCACATCATTTATTGAAAATGAACCTATTTGTCTTTCAGAGGACACAGAAATCCATCCTGTACACTGACTTTTAATTGTCTTGCCACATGTAATCTAAGGCAATAACCACTCTGGAAAGAGGACACAAATTCCCTTTGTTAACCCTTTCCTACCCAATTAGCCAATGAAATACACTTAGGTAAAAGTGGTCTGTGGTCAGACACTGGTTAAATTAGCCAAATGCATTTATTTTCCTTAAATTTAGTTATTTAATTGATTCCAGAATTAGGGTGCTTTGTATGTTTTGTGCACATTGTTCACATGCAAATACAACTTGAACAGACTTACAGCTTCATCACAACACTGGAAGTCTCCAGTCAGTCAACAGATTTTGTAAGTTTAACAAAATGAAATCCAAGTTCCAAAGCTTTAGGTAATTATTCACCAAGACTTAGAATTATTTACATTTTTAAAAAATGTTATTTTTTCTTTTTATGACTGAATAAACCAAAACAATTTGTTAGGATTTCCTATGAAGCTCTTCTCAATTTCAGCTGAATTTATGAATCAATGCCCATTCATAATAAAGTTGCATTAAACCATTTCTTTCTATTGTGCTAATAGGATCAAACACACAAAAGGACAATCCAAAGAGAGAAAACTATTCTGTTCAACACAATAGTTAAGGTTAAAGCACGTGTTTTTTACAAACCTGACCAGCAGCAAAATCTACCTATAACTGCCTTGTAAAATAAACAGCTATGACTACAACTGTACTTTTGTTACATTTAAGCAAGTAAGAGTTTAAGGGCACTAAAATCTTTGTAAGGATGGCTATAAAAGCAATTATCCTTAGATCACTTCTACTGTAAAGTTTGACCTGAGCAGACCTTTATATGCCCCATACTGTTATCATCCTTATAAATCAGTGCTCACCCCACACACCAGGGACTCGGCAGGTGCTCACCCCCGTTATTGGTAGTTTCCAGCGTGTTCAGGAATGCAGGATCTGAAGGTTTGTATGGCCCTAAAATGCTGCATTCAGCATCCACAGCACTTGCAAGGAGGAAAGAGGCTAAAGATCAACAGAAGGGGCAGAACCCAGCCAAAGATATGAGCTGACCCCTTGGTGAATCAGATTCCCACCGTGTGACTGCAGAGGCCATCAGACACAGCCCTGCCTGAAGCTCAGGCTGCCTCCCCTCAGGCACTGCTCAGGCAGACGCTCAGGCCACTGCTCCACATCAGGCCTCAAGCCAAAATCTTGTGAAGTCAGCTGGAGAATTTCCATGTTCCATCAGTGATATTGGAAAAGACTCAGCCAAATATAAGTAATGATGTTTTAAATATACAGTGCTGCCGGAAGTGGAAAGATTAAGTATTTGTTTCAGTTCAGATTTGAGCTTTATTGTTGTTCGGTTGGTTTTGGTTTGATTGGGATTTTTTTCCTTCTCTTTGTAAATCAATTTAGAGCCAGCAAGAAAAATGATCTGGCACCATGTCTTACAGCTTTGCCCCAAGATATGCAAAAATCATCACCCTAAACAGCTCAGGTAGCATACATGGGAAAAACATTTGCCTTTGTCTGGAGAAAACTGGAACCTGGCACATTTATTTCAATTTTTTTTCCAACTACCAAACTTAAAATTCTTAAAAGCTACTTTTACAATGTTCAAAATTCCTAGGAGAAACTTTGAGGTGTTCATAAAACTTACCTTAGCAAATACTTTGTAACAAGTGAGAACATGGCAATAATATGCAAGAACTATTCTTTAAAATAAAACAGAATTTGAGGTCTTTTGGGAAAACAGGCATTTTCTATTATAAAGCATCATGCAACACTGAACCATAGAAAATATAGTGAGAAGGTTGTTTAAAGGATGACTCATGCCTCTGCTCAAGCACAGAATAAACTCCAGTGGGTTTGGGGTTTTTTTTAATCTTTTTGGTTTGCTGATCCCTATGTAGCAAACATAAGCCTATTGATTATTAACTTGCTTTACTCCAGGATTTTCAACAGCCCTATGAGCTAGTCCACAGATTGCTGTGGATCACTGTGGTCTGCCACTGAATTTATGTCGTTCTCATTCTAATCTGGCAAATTTGCATTTTGGCAATTATTTCTACATGTGTTGAAAGACTCAGGGCTAAAAATTCTAGATTTAAAAACAACAACAACAAAGAATTAGATTGAAAGGGAAAGCAAAATATTGTTATATTTCTGTTTTCTTATTAAGTTATATTTTGGCAATCCTTGAGGAAATTAAAGCTTTGGAAACATTCCATGTGGCAACACATTTTCCAAGAGTGAAGAATTTCAGGGAATACACAGACATCATTTCATGATTAACAGGCAATGATCCTGTGGGTAGAAATGAGAAACAGAAGGAAAAATCTATATATTAAGATCAAATAGAATGGAAATTGGAGTCAGTGGACAGCCTTCCCTGGGGTGACCACCGAGTCACTATGACCAATGTTATCCTTAACAGCTTAGCACACCCCTTAGCAAGGCTTCCATTTGTTGGCTTCTTGTCTCTGGTCATGGGATGGATTCAAGGTAAAAAGAAGCAACTATTTCTATCCCACATAAAGAGCTTGGAAAGGAGCCAGCTGCTCCTTGATGCACAGGTTGTAATGTTAAATCAGTGCTCAGAAAACATGAGACACCTCTCTCTCTCCCCCTTGTAATGTCATAGGGGAGAAGTGGAAGGTATGGTCACTGTAGTATTTCAGAGCTGAGCCCGCATCTGACGGGATTTCAAAGGCAGGTCATGGTGTATGAACTTGCGGGCTATTACAAGAACCATAAGCAGGTTGTTACTCTTGTCATAAATTCTCCTTATGTCACAAGTGCCCGTTATGCTTACACTACAATCGCTGCTCCCAGAGAGACCGACTTTGTTAAAACCAAGTAACCACAGGCATAAAATTCACAAATCCCTCTGCAGCAAAGCAACCATTACCATGTACTGTTCCTAGAGAGCTGCCCATTTCTCATTCAGCATCAGACTCTGAGAAAAGGCCAGGGAACAAAAATAACTTTATTAAGCACATTTTAAAAATACTTGTACTTAAGAGAGAAAATACTTCTAACTCTAGATGAGGAGAGGAAGAAATAGAGTTCATAACTGTTCTAAATTTATGGCCACATTAATTGAGCTCTTTGTTACCCTGGCCTGCTAATGCAAGTTCTAGAAATCAACATCTAACACCTCTGAGAAGGCTTGCACAGAAGCTAAGAGCATCCATTGGTAGGAAACTTCATTTTTAGATACATAGAAAAGAACAATTTGAGTCTAGCAACTTGAGAATGGGGGAGGTAGGAGAGAAAATCCAAACAGAAATATGTGAATTTCCTATTGAAATGTTTTGGCTTGGGATTTTTCCAATGAAATTAACAGCCTTTCCAGGAAAGTAGCAGCTCTCTGAATTTTTTTCTTTTAGTTAAGAAAAGGAAAAACAAAATCTATCAAAGCTTTTGAAGATACTTTCTATTTTTTTTTTTTTACCCTTCAGCCCTAGAGTGATGTTTGCAGTTTTTGGCCAATGCTGATCTATTAGAAGCTGAAGAAGATTAACGAACTCATTTAGTTCAGTTACCCACATCACATTTCTTAAATGGACAGGGAAATAGAATTTGTGAAATACCACAGGGGAGAAAAATGCTATTGTTATCAGAAAAAGAGGTTACTCTATCACACCTTAGGCAATCTAACATTTCACGCTTGATTTTTGAGTAAGAGCCAAGAGTTTAGCTTCAGCATAGGAGCTTGCTCAAGACCCTTTTACCCTGCCAAGTTGGTTTTGCTCCACCAGACTTTCCTCATATATGGAACCAGGCCACAGTAAAAGTCTCAATATTAATAATCATAATAAAAGTATTCCACAAGCAGAACCTGTTCATCTGTTTTACAGCAAAACAAAGTTCAGCAAACAACCAAGTTTATCTCGAGAAACAGAAGGATAACTGTGAAGAAACAGCCAAATCTACTGGCTCCATTGATCAATTTTGTATTATTCTGCTTCAAGTGGAGATTAGATAACAGCAAGTCAGCTTCCACTTGTAAAAACTGATATCCAAGACTTTTTCATTATAGAACTCTTTCCTCCTACAATAGTTTAAGAAATAGTTCTATGTGCCATTCATCAGTGCTTCGATATTCCAGGAGATACTGCCTGGCCAATTGGGAATTGTGCAGAGTAGCCCCAGGACCCCAGCCCTCTTCTACATCATAGCTGGAGATTAAGGGACTGGGAAGCCTGACAACCATCCAGGCTCAGAGCAATGGTTTCAGCCCCATCTCTTGAGGTACACAATTGCCACAGATCTTTAATCATGTTGGCCCAAATCACAGTGTTGGGACACTGGCACATCAGAGCCAGGATCAGATCTGAAGTGCAACATTGGCAGTAGCAGATGTGGGCTCAGTTTTTAAAATCTACCCTAAATTTCCCAAGATTTGGGTAAATCACTTAATCTTTATACCTCAGAGACAAAGGTAAAGATAATTCTTCATTTTTCTGACTTCTGATTTATTTAGACAAGGCAATTTTGTGTGCATACTATAAGGAAATTATTTGTGCAGCATCTTCAGAGCCTCTGGGCTTGTATGGCACCACACAACTGGGACTAAGTCAAACATTTCTGCCTAAAGAAACTTTGTCCCAGAGGGAACATTTTCTGAGGATGGCTTTAATGGAGCTTTGGGCAGAGAGAGGGGAAGGTTCAATGCTCTCTGGTCATTGCATGGCAAAGGCGACCCAAGTTCAAGTCCTTGTCCTGATCTGCTCAGGTGGGCACCTGAAGACCTGTGCAACATCTTACCCTTCTCCTGCAATCTGTGAAAGAAACTCCTCTGGCCTCTTTCACAAGTCATCAGTTTCTTAATCAAATGGAGTTTTCCTTTTGTATTTTGCAAGGCTACAACCCTGAAGGTTCAAATTTTGCCACAGAACTGTCTTCTAGGAGCTCTGTGAAGAAGTTAAGTAGCTATTAGCCTTTCCCACGCAATCCAGTGGATACATATGCAAACACAACATGAATTTTTCTAGGCATGAATTTTTAACACCACTTGCAAAATACGAAAACTAAATGGAAGCAATGCACATAGCAATACTTGTGCAGTCACTGCACTGAACTTCTTACTAAAGGCACTCTGTAAACTTAATATGACATCCCTTGGTAATGTAGAGACAGACAGACACTGAAAATTTCACTCGGGACCACCTCCAACAGGCAACACTTTGTCTCAAGCAATCACTTCACCCCTAACACATTCCCCTCTGGTTTTCAATGTAATTTGGTTCAATCCTAAAGACCACCAGAAAGATTTTCACAGGTCTAATTGGCAGACACTTAATTCCCATTTATTTTTAATAGGAGTTAGGTGTTTGACATTTTTGTCTTTGAAAACTTCCCATCATCTCGGTTCTAGTAAGGGAAACATTTTTTCTAATCCTTTACAAAAATAATGAAGCAACAGTGACTGTACTCATTTCTCACACAAGCATGCACATAATGCAGGCTGAGGCCTCCAAGTGTAAAACAGATTTATACATGATGGTGCACAAAGAACAGCAGTAGGGATGGTGTAGTATGGAATGATTGCAAAAGCAAATGCTCCTGAAAGGGTGGGAAGTGGGAGGTATCTGTTTCAGCAACCAGCTTCTGACACAGATGTCAGAAATGGAAGCATGACATACCTATGGAGCAATTTGACACTCATTTTTTCCCATGTATGCTTTCCACTGAAGTATTTACATTTCCCAAGTGCCCTCCTTATCTTAAGTAAATCACTCGATTGGATACTTCTTTTGGGTTGAGTTAATTACATGAAAGAGCACAACAACTTTGATCCAGTTCCTGCAGTAAACACAAACCCGTGTTTGAGACACAGCTGCCAGCAAGCCCAACTCCATACGTATGACACCATGTTGGCAGAAAACTTTCAAAAAGAGCAGCACATATCAGAGATTAGGGTCCATCCCTGAGCCAACATCCCCCACCCACACTGCACAGAATGTTCACCATGAAGGCATCCCCCAGGTGGACTTGCTCACAGGGCAATGTATTTATGGCCATTATGCAAATAGTGTGTGAAACATCCTTCCCTTTCTCCAATTTTCATGCAATTAAACCCAAATTCCATAAAACTAAATGAAGACGTGTACTTTCCCTGCCCCCTAAAACTATTCTGTCTTGGACGCCCTTAACCTTGATGCTGATGAAAAGCTAGAGTGCTGACTTCTCCAGTCCCAAACTGCAGGCAGCAAATGTGCATGGCTGATGTTTAAGTGATAAGTGAGGTATATTTTTAAAAAGGGAAGTGCAGCTGTCCCTCTCTGCCGCAAGGTATTTTTCAATTTATGTGGCAAATCCAATATAAAGGTTTATTGTACGGAAGGCAAAAGATCTTAATCAGGAATTAGCCTCTTCTAATGAGGAGAAATAAGCACCAAGGCTGTACGAATTATTTCTAAGAGATAAGAATGTAATTGCCTAATGTGACTAATAATCTGATAAGAGCCCGTTTTATCTGATTTAACCCACGGAACTGCTGCTAATGTACAGAATTTAAAGTAATCCCCAAGGAATTCCTCTTATCACAAATGGGATTGCAGAATGATAAAAAGATTCATTGTTACAGTATTTGCTCTGGACACTTCTGTTCAAAGGAAGCAGAGTTTCGACAGCTTGAAGTAATTGCAACATTTGCTCAAAGATGGGATCATTTCTACAACGCTTGAATTTTTGACGACAGAGTGCATATTCTTATTATGAGCAGACAGTAAATTATACAATCCTATTTCATTTATAGCCTGGATATCATCTGAATACTATTACCAGGAAACAAACACATGTCCCAGTCACTGTGAAAATGTTTTCTAGTGTGAAAAGATTTTCTAATGTATTTTTGCATATTGACAGAAATTAATATAATTTAAAATCTATAGTGACACTAACACTGTTATTATCCAAATTCAGGCTCCATTCTAATCCTACCATATAATGACTTTAATCCTAATGGGCATAATCATTTCTGATGTAAAACTAGATACATGACAATCACAGAATTGAGTGATATTATTATACCAAAGAATAGCAGCTGTTGATTTGCCAATATTAACAAGTAGCAATCTTGTGATAACTCATTGTTCCAACAACTAATCAGAAGAGGAATGAAAATTTGGCATTTTGGTCCTGTAATTACATCTTTATGATGCTACAGTTGGTAATTTGCATGATTTTGACTGTTGCACTTCCCAGGAATTTTCTCTGTGTTCAGTACAAAGGCTCACGGATGGCTTTACAGACCAATGTTGTTATTGCCTGTGTATACCTAACAGTACCCAGCAAAATACTGAGAAGCACAAAAATGTAAATATACAGATTAAATTGGTAGGACATAAACCAGTGGTAAACCTGAAAAAAAAAATTAAAATTGAAGTTGCTTGCCTTATGGCTGTGTGCCCACACAACTATGTAAGAAAACAAAAAACAAACAACTGTCCTACCCCAAATCCATAGAGACTCCTCCTGCGCGTGTTTTCATGATCGTAAAGCAAGTGAAAGATGAGAGAAGGGAGGAGTCTGTGAGGTCCATGGATGGGATAAAAACACTTTCTTTCTGTTTCATAAATTAAATACATATATTACATATATATTTATACCTCTGTGTGTATATATATGTGTATATACATTATATAGGTTTCTTTGGATAGTAGTCTGGGCGGTTTCATTCTTCTCTTCTTTATACAGGATTCTGAGAAAAAGTTTTTGAAAGATACTTCTGTGTGAGCACACACACCTTCACAAAGAAAAGCAGGGCAAAAAAAAGCAGCCCCCCCTCACCCCTCTCATAGAGCAGGTGCCTGTGGGAGGGGGCTGCATCACAGTCTCCATCACTTCCAGGCAAGTTTGCTCTCCTGCACAGGGCCCAGACAGGAATAAGGCAAATGGAGTTACTCTTCAGGTTTATGGCAGCTTCACCCTTTGTCCATATTCCTCTGCATTCTCTAAGCTTTGTACCCTTTTCTTCACTGAGCCGTGGATATGAGGTGTTGCAGAGTTAGCAGAGCAGTGCAAGAGTAAGAGGCAATGCAAGCAGCAAGACACCAACAGAAAATGCCAGAACTCCAGCAAAAGCTTGTTCACACACAGTGCAAAAGTATGAACCCGGCCGAGTCTCTCCCTCATAAAGAATGTAAATATCAAAGAGATGAAAGGGTAACTTTCCATGATTCAGTACTATTATTGTTTGTATTCCCGGTGTCCTCAGAGATCTCAGCAAGCAGAATTTCCACTACAGTAAGCATTGTAACACAAAGTAATAAACAAGCCATTCCCTGAAAAGTTCTCATTTTAATTTAAATGTACACACTAAGTGGGTGTAAAAACTAGAGAGACAATGTTGAGGAACAATGATAGGAGAGATCAGAGCAATGTCTCTTTTGGGAATGGGTTTTATGCTGTTTGGCCAAGAACCACAGGGCCCCAACCTTGGAAAATCCTCAAATATTACTGTAGTAGATAAGTTAGTTAATTGTGTAGTATGTGCACAATCAGTTGATCTCCAGTCATTTAAATTTAATCACAATATTAAGATAAGAAACACATCAACAATTTCTGTTACTATTCTGCACACCACCATAGAAAGAGTACACAGAATAAACCACATAAACCATCAGGCTGGGTGAGACACCACAACCTCACCCAAAGCTGCAATGCCCATGACCACGAAGTACCTTCTCAACATCTGGCACAAGGCTGTCATAGCAGTTAAACTGATAACAAATAAACCTCTCCATAGATGTACACTTCTGCACAGAGAAGCTACCCCAAAAAACAGAAGTATATGTGACATTAAAGAATATTTTCTTTAAACCAATCATATATCCAAGATTTCTTTCATAGCCAGGATAAAGCAACTTCTGGACATTTCTTCCCTTTCCTACCTTCATCACTTTTAGAGTTTCTAGAATTCTTATGATTCAGTCAAAGAGCAGGAAAAGATAAGGTATAAGCTATCATGTTAACCTGCAAAGATTGCATGAATAAGACTAGCAGACCTACTGTAAGGGACTTAACAAAGCCTTTATAGTCCCTCATTCATTTAAGAGCTTAGATCAATACCACTGGATCCACCTCCTGACAACTGCTAGAAAAGATGGTACTCTAATTTCTCATTCTCATCCCCAACCTTGTCACATGGTCCTCATGATGCATAATCGAGGATGTCTGGAGACCTATAGGTACCTTTGATATCCTTGTTAAGAGTGTAGCAAAATTCACAGAAACATCTACAGCCTTACATACAGCCGGGATTTTTCAGTGATTTCATCCTCTATCTACCTCCCTGTGACAGCAGACTCCTGAGCAGTCAGAAGGCAACACCCAACCACCAGACTTCAAACCCAAATATATTAACAAATTTACATTTTAACTTCCCAAACTGACTTTGCCTGACCCTAGGAAACCAGCACTGAAATCATCATGTAACCTCAACTCTTTCATATCCCACTACAATGAACAGGTTCTAGTAAATGCAGCAACCATGGGTTGACACTAACACACACACAGGGCTAAAAGTTTTTGTTCTCTTCTTTGTTCCCACCATAAATTCAGTAAGAACAATTCCTTCATCAAATTATATCTGGAATCACTCCTATAAAAATACAGTTCACAAGAATCTACTTTCTAGAGAGTATCAGACCCATAATATCATTGCAGATCTACAATTAGATCAACCTAAGAAATGGCAGCCTACAAACTACCATTAGTAAAAATCTCTAGACCTACATTATGGAGTCAGAAATCATCCAGAACACATTTTACAAAGGCAAAATAGACACCCAAACCCTGAGGCACCATCATACTTGCAATGAGAAGAATAATCACGAGACTCAATCTCACCAAACTATACCTAATCTTTATTCACCAGGAATACTCTGCAGGGAACAGATCATCACCCTGAATAAGCAGTGTTAATACTATTGTAACTCATTACAGTACAAAGTGAACACCCTATATACAGCTAATCCTACCCTACCCTAGAAGTCATTAAACAGTTATAGCCCATCTTCCCAGTATTAAAAATAAATGCTCATGAGCCAGAGAAACACCATTTCCAGCATCCTATACATGTGCACCTCAGAACAGGGTAAAGCCATCCCATAAAGCTGCACAGCAGCTACAGAGGTGAGGACAAACAGCCAGCATACACTGGAAGAAGCTTGATAATGATCAGACACATCCAGTTACCAGAAGGGAAGTGTCTGTCATAAAGCGATGGCTCCATCTAAAATTTCTCAACCCTGATTATCCAGGAAGGCCCACAATTACATGGAAATGAGGCAAGACAAGTTTGTAGTTAGAGGCAATGTCCCTTGTTAAACCAACTGGTGCAGTTAGAGAGAACCGAGCTTTTGGGGATACGAGTCCTCTTCTATTTCTTGTCTGAAATAGAAGCAACAGACTTCAAAGCTAAAAACAAGTTGAGAACAGTTGCTTAGAGTGTAATTAAGACGAGTATTTATAAGACCATTTCTGAAATAAAAGGTAGTTAGCACCAGTGAAACAGAGAGGATGTTTGCAAAGGAGGGGGGGAAAGAAAGGGAAAGGAGGAGAGAGATAGTAATGTGGTTCTCCCTCAGCAGAAGCAAAGAAGCAGGTAGTTTATAGCCCATGAAATGCAGAATTAGGTTAATGAAGGAAGTTATAGCATGCCATATATCAAGTGTTATCTATTGAGCCCGTGCTGCTTGGTACCCAGTCAGGTCAGGAATTTCAGTTTGTATCCTCATCTTCAAAGAGTGTATTGTAGTTGGTCTGATGGTCACAATCCACACTGTGTATTTTGATTTAAAATGTTAATTCTTACTCCTTCAGAGGGCTGGACTGTAGCTACCTGTAGATTAAGAGGTGTGATGCCTAGGTCTATCACTGCTGCAGCAGCACCCTGAAGCCCTGGGAGTATGCACTAACCAGAAAAATTGATGAACTCAATACAAGTACTCATTCTATGGTATTTCATGATTTTAAACTTTGCTGTTCTACAGGTGCTGGCCTCTGTTCTCACAGATCACTGAGGATATTGCATCTCCCTCAGCAATACTGCAGCTCTCCTCCACAGGTGCTAACTATGCCTACAAGTTTTCTTAGAGAGGAGTATGAAATTAAATTAGAACAACTCTTTCCAAAGTGTTCTTTGGCAGAAGTTTTCTGTTTCTCTTTCAGACTGGCCTTTTTTTTCCGCCAGCTATTTTCCTTGTTCTAATAAAAGATACTTTCTACAAACCTTGCTATACAAAGCTAACACATACATATTTGTTAAAGCAATTTGGATAAAAGTACACCATTCTACCTTCAGTTTCAGGGTGATTGATATAATATTTTACTAGCAAATTTCTGAGGGCTAAAAATGGTTTGGTTAAAAAAAAATAATAAAACCAACAAAAACCATATCCCAAGAGAAAGTATTACCTAAGCTATACTTAATGTAAAAAGAGATTACATGCTATAGCATCCTTTGAATTCAAGTGTATCTATATTAAGAAGTTATTACGTTAGTACATGGATTTCTATATGCAGGCTGATGCAAGTTCTCATGAAAAAAACTTCTTTAATCGGAAATTATCTTCTTAAAAGCTCTCCTTCCAATTACATGCTGATATTTGCAGAGAATGGGCAGATTTTAAAGGCATAATAAAAAAATCCTAGCTGCAGTGGATAATAAACGTAGAACTCCTAAAATCCTAGAGCCAATTTAGAGCTGGCATAAATTAAATATAGATGTAATAGATATATATATAAATATATGTTAATAATCCTCTCTGGAATCAGTTTGAATTCCATTGATCTATGCCATGATTCTTAGATCACCTATAAACCAATACATTCTGTTTATATTTGCAATTTTAACATTGTGATAAGCCAAGAAGACATTTTCCCAGGACCCATAAAAATCATGATGGTGCATCATTATCTGAGTTATTAATGTATCAACATAGGAAAAATAAGGCATAAAGCAAACGAATATCTAGAAAAACCCTTCTTTAATTTCAGCAGAAGGTATAGGAGTTATCAATGTAAATTAGAGCTTTTCATAGCACAGGCACACTTCACTTGCTCACAGTAACCTGTGCTATATGCAAAAGAAAGTGCTCGACTCTTAGGAATAATTTCTTTATGAGTAAGTTACAGCTCTTTTTTTCCCCAAAAATCTTTTGCAAATTAGCAACTTTCATTAATTCAAGCCATTGATTTGTCTTCCTCTGCTGAAAATTGACACCCACTGAAGTCATATTCCTTCCAGAATAAACTCCACTCATTCAATGAGTGCACTAAAAATGACACAAAAAGCAGTGCCTTTAGCAAAAGTAAAAAAAAAAAAAAAAAAAAAGGAAACCAGCAGTATTTCTGTGATTTTCTAATTATCTGTGCTTTTGTAATATTGTCACAAATCCTTCACTCATTCCTAGGAGAGATCAGTAACAGATTTTACAGTGGGAAGAGCACAAAATGCAATATTTAAGAAGGATATGCAAGAGATTAAGTTTTGACGGGTTTTAGTGTATCTCTTCTCTGTGAAAGTGCAGGACTAAGGAGCAGCAGGGAATGCAGACTTAGAAAGTTTGTCTATTTACTCTACCCTTCCAATGCAGTTAGTTTTTTCCTGGATGAAACCAGAGAGAAGTTCTCAGAAGACTACTGCACATGAATAGAATTAGATACATATATATTTAATTGAGCTTTCATGTTGCTTAAACACAAATGTCTTAGCATGAGTAACAGGGAAGCTCAGAAATCATGTAGGATTTATTATTATCATTATTATTATTTCACTCATTAAGGATGGTTTATTAGAGTGGACTGGATAAGTCAAACCCACATGTTAATTACACAGTAAAAAAACCACAAGAGACCACATTACATAATGTAGCAATAATCCAGACAGGACTGACGGGTAGACGGAATCTGGATTGCAACATAAGTACCAGCTTTTAAATGCTATAGCAGCTTACAAAGACATTATCCCTATATAATGTTATTAATGTGTGAATCCTTTGACTATGGTAGGTAATTGTCCCCCATAATTAAACCCCAGCATCAGTAGGAGAGATGTATTGTGTGTTTATCATTTGTATTCTTTCTAGCTTTTATTTATTTATTTTGAAGCACAGACGGCCATCATGTCACCTGAGGATTATCTCATGGTGGTTGAACTCATTAACTAACAAATGTACATAATTTCACACTCGAACAATAAGGGCTCTATAGCACTTGCTTGAGAGAAGTGGAAAAACACATTCATTGGAAAGCAGTGACATATCCCATGCAATTCTCAAGATGAAAGGTTTTTCCCAAAGGTATTTAACCTGACAATAAAAGCTTATATTTCACCATTGGTTAAATAAATGTTTCTGTGCTTGGATTCGATAGCTTAAAAAAAACCCAAAACCATTGCATTCATCACCTGTGTCAGGAATATAGATTCTTCATTTTATAGCTCTGGAGGAATCTGAACACAAAGTCAAAAGACCATCACATATTTCATTAGAGATTCTGTCTGGCATCATTTATAAAGCCATAGGATGAAAAAGTCCCTCATGAACTAACCAAGATGCACCCTATGCTTCAGAACCTCAGAGATCCTCCTACCCCAAAACTGATGGCAAATCAAATCAAATTACTGGGAAAAAATTTATTTGGATTCTCATATGCTAAAGAAATCATATGCCTGTGTAGCCATTGCAGCTGTCTTCAAACAAGTGTATTTGCTGGGTTCTCATGCATCTCAGCTGCTTGAGAATTTGAAGAACTTTGGTAATATAATTATTTATAATCAAAATATTTACAGTTTATATTTTTGTAAATCCTAAGAAACAACACACACACATACTTTAAACCAGTTCTCAGAATGGCCTAGACTTACCCTAGCAAAGTTTTAATAAATGTTTATTAATAGCCAAGCTGGGAGCTTTTTCAGCCAGGGTTTATGCCTTGTCACAGCACCAACAGACTTAAAAAAATAGAGAGAGAGGGAAGATATATAGATATATTCCTTTCACTGTATTTGAATATCAGCTCTGCAGATCAGTAATCTGTAATTCATTGAGTTAAATACTGCAGAAAACATACCACGGAGACAGACCCTGCACTAAGCATTGTACAACTCAAGGTCCTAATTCTACAAATACTTAATTTTTTTGCTCATATGAACAATTTTAATTCATTCCTAGAACAACATCACTGCAGTAAAGCTCATATCACTGTTTTTATGTGATTAAGTGCTAAAAAACTGAACATGATTAAGGCCAAACTGTAATAGCAAAATATACTCTTAAATTAAGAACTGTAATATAATTTAGGCAAAATAAAAGCCTCCAGAAAAAAAATACAGAAGTGCTTTTCCTTCACATTTTTTTGCTATTTGCTTACTTTGCAGTAATAAAAAAACTGAAATGCACAAAGTTTCCATGAAGTTTTCCTCCAAATACCAGGTGCAGCCTCTGCTCTGGAACATTTAACACATGCAGAGCTTCTCCCACAGCTGAGTCAAACAGAACAGGGAGCGGATCAGGTCTCTTGTGCTCCTAACTTCAAGGTTATTCATTGCTGCTGAGGCTGTGTGGTCATTCCTGTTTTCCCAATTAATTTTCATTCAGCTAAGATCTGTGCTTAGTTAGATGCAAACTCACTAGCAAGGCATTTTTATAATTTTATAGAATTCAGATCTTCTGCATATTTTTAAGTACTTCCAGCACACACTTGCTGAAAACTAAACTCCAGCATCTTGGAAGTCTTCCCTAGTATACCAAGCAAAAGTTGGTATCTTTGTGTAGGTTAGCAATTGAAATCTACAAACCAAAAATAGCCCAGCAAGTAGGTAAGACTTCTGAGCCAACTGCAATATAGCGCTAATGTTGCCAGAAGCCAAATGAAACAATAATTAGATTTGAAGAGAATTTCAATCAAGTCTGTACATAATTTACCACAGGTCAAGATATTTCAACATTCCCCTTGAAAGGACCAGGAAGTAGCTGGTGGGAAGATGAATGCGCAGCCCTTACCTTTTAACAATGATCAGGGTCACATGGCTAATTAAAATACCTTTGTTTACATCGGGTAAGAGTCCTGCTGTTAGACCATCTGCACCTGCAGTCTGTTCCATCAAAACCCCTTCCACAAATTGCATGCTCCTAATAGGTATTGCTGTGCCAATGACAATTACCTAATTAGACATTAGAATGTCAATGCCGGTTTTAAAATCCATGTTAATTATTTTACTGTTTGACAGAATATTTCCCAATGAGGGAAGGAGTCTGGATAGCATAATTATGTCACGAGGAACACTTCTGTATATGATTAAAAGGTTTGGCCAGCTCTGATTGGAAGGGCTCCAGTTATTTATGTATTTAACAAAGTTGCAATCAGCACATACAGTTTTCAGCCCAAAAAACCCATTCTGAACCCTGCTTATTCACTTGCCTGCTATGGCACAGCATATAATGAAGCTTGTGATTAGGTTCCTCTTCCATAAAGTTTGCCTTTGAGTAAGGTGAGTTTGGAAACAGAGTGAAAACATGTCTAGAAGGCAGATGATGTGATGGGTCCCTTATCTGGTTAGAGTCTGAAGGCACAACATTGGCTTCTGTGTGTGTGACTGATTTTGCATCTTCAGCCATAGAAGGGTGAATATCTCTGCACCTAATGCTGAGCATTTCTGGGAGCAATTGCTGCATTTACTGGTCACAAGGTGGTCCTTATACTTGGCATCACTACACGGGTTT
Source organism: Eopsaltria australis (assembly GCA_034509425.1). Taxonomy (NCBI): domain Eukaryota; kingdom Metazoa; phylum Chordata; class Aves; order Passeriformes; family Petroicidae; genus Eopsaltria; species Eopsaltria australis. Next base: position 597,372 of record JAVTVJ010000067.1, on the reverse strand, counting down.
TGAAAGATCAGCAACGTTTTCCTAGGCCACAGGGCTTTGGCATTTAAAACAAAACAGCTTAAACCATAACCACAACAATAAAAAAGATGCATTTAGAATTTTAAAGTGTTTGATTTAGCTTTCACTGGCTGCAAGTGAAAAATCTTGAAGTAAAGCACAATCAAAGAATCTAACTTCTGTAAGCTCGTCACAGAGGACACAAATTCAGCAAATAAAAGGAAACACTGCAAAAGAAAAGCATAACCCACAACAGGGGAAATGCTTACAAGGCTTTCTAAACAAATTTAGTCATTTTTATCTGTTTGTCTCACCCAGAAAGAACACTGCAAAGAATCCTAGCTAAAGCTGTGATACAAGCAATAACACTACATAGCTTAAAACTTCAAGGTATATGATTTTTAGTTGAGAACCTTCAACTAGGAAAAGAATCTGCCTTCTTCTTTTAAAAATGTTGTGATGATTGTAACAAAGACAAATGATTTATTGTTAATGTTATAATTTTCACAGAAGCAATAACATTAAAATAACACAGTATCTAACTCAGCTAAACCCAAATATCTGTACAGTTACATGCAGTGTTCACAGAGCTCTTGCCTCACTGTGGGGATTTAGTGGCATATCCAACATATAATAATCTCATTTAAATTCATATCCATAGACTACTACTGACCAGCATAAATATCAAGTTACACTGTATAATACATATCTGTATAACACTCAAAACCAGAGTCATGCCTCTGGTTTTAAAAAAATTCTAATCTGAACCTCTTGTGAGCACAAAGCATTAGAAGTCACAGGTCAAGTAACAGAAAATTTGACCAACCAGTTGCCAAATGTTTCAAATCCGTCTTTAAATCTTCCCCCAAATCCCTTCTCAAGACTTATTTCTGCTACAGACACTGTAGAAAATTAGCTGGTTGATGAGCAGGTTAAAGGATAAATCAGGATGTCTGATCTTTGCTTGAGTAGTGTATAACACAAAAACATATACATGTAAGAACTGCACTGAATGCTGCTGTCCCTCCTCTATCGTGCTTTCAGCAGCAGCTTTCTAAGCATACATATCTTAGATTTCTGAGTCTGTCTGCAAGTACTTTATAATGCCTAATGAAATAGGGCTGTAATTCTCATTTTGCAAATCATTCTGATATACTAAACAAATACCAAATTAATACCTCTCACAGAATGCCTCTGACAGAGAGTATTGTGGCCTGAAGGTCTTTTTTTATATTTATATTTAAATGTGTTTGTTTTATGTTCTGAATGCTCCCGGGTGCATTTACAGCTTCTTTAATGACTTAAATTTGAGGATTACATGTCTCAGTGCTACTCACCATTGCAGTAATTGGAATTCTGTAGCTGTCCCATGCAACACACACTGAACTGCTTAGCTGTGAGTTTTGGGAAAGTTTCAGCTCCAGCAGAGCAGTAGCCAAAAAGACACATCCTTTAATGCCTGAAGAAGACAGAACAGAAACACACACTGGAGGTTTGTACTAGGTTTACATCTTACATTTTACCAAGCACTATAACTTCAGAACATATAAACTAGCATTAAAGTATCATAAAGACTTAGACAGCAAGTCATCAAAAGTAAAGGCATTGGAAAAGTTAAGGGATAAAATCCTGACCCCACGTCAATTGGTGGCAAAACTCCAATTGACTTTCTGAGGACTAAAATTTCACTCACAATTTTCCCCTTAAAGACACTTTGGTTTTGCTGTGTGTCTTACCTATTTCCCAGTGCTCGCTGACCAAGCACAATCAAACCTTTCTAAAACTCACAGCTAACCAGAAGGACAAAAACAAGTTTGGGATACAATGCTCAGCTGGGGTAACAGAGTTAACTCTCAAAGAAATTAATCTTAGTCTTCCAGCTGGAGATGAGACCCAAAATAGGCAGGCTTCACATGGAAATTTAATTTCAAACAGCTATTTTGGGGCCATATTTTCCAGGTGGGGCATATGTTATGGATTTAACTATCAGCTGAATATCTTAAGACTTGTTGTAAACACTCAGACACTATTCTAAGACTATATGCAATGACTTAACTGTATAGTTAGGCATTTAAGAAATGAATTTGAAAAGACTGTTTGTTTTAAATTATTATATGTTAAAGCTTTGGTGCAATAAGCTCTTTGTAAGATGCATAAGACATATTCCTTACCATAAAGAGGTTCAAGATTTCTTTTTTTTTTTAAATTCCATTACTCTTAAGGGAAGTATCAGACTCATTTGAAAAAACCGATCCACTTTAGAATAATATGCATCTATCAGGAGTATATCAGAAATATACTAAAAGTATGCACTTATCAATTTAGAGTGTGATTTCAGAAGCTTTCTCTATCAGAGTAATTTTCTTTCTACTGACACAAGGCATAAAATTTCCACTGACTTTGAAGATCCCAGAGTTACGTCAACATTAAGTGTTTTTGAAAATTGCAAGCTTAAGTTAACTTTAAACTCTAAATTTATGTTTACTTGGTCACAATTTTCATTGTTCTGTCCGGAATCATTACAGGAATATGTAAGTCTGTTAATAAATATCTCATTCCTTTAAGAATAGCATACCCCAGACTAGCTTTAAATAACTCATCCCTCTAAGAATGACATATTCCATCCATCTCTATATATTTCCCTAGACTCAACAGTTTCGACAACTGCTTGGAAAGAATTTATTTCCTTCAAAATCTGTAGTCCCACTGTGTGTTGTATTAGCCGGAAATGGGACACGGACCTGGATCTGCTGCAGGAAAGCATCTCCTGACGGATATGATTTTACTGAATGTCATGTAAAGCCCTGAAAGATTCTTGGTCTAGGGGTTCTCTTCTGACAGGTAATATTGTAGCAAAGCATGATCTCTCCAACAGCCATAAATGATCTCCAAGTGGATGCTGCTGCATTTAAGATTAACCCAACTTTTTCAGAAAAGTAATTGTCATTTATCAAGGTAGCATCTACACCCTCAGGTCAGAGCTGGGGCCCCAGTCTGATAGGTGTGTCCATACACATAATGAAAACACATTTCCTGTTTCAAGAAGTTCTTCATTTGTGTGCAGTCAAGTGTAATGAAAAATAGGTACTAAAGCATTTTTCATGGATTTGAGACACTTTTGACATACTAAGGATTCCACTTAGCAGCAGATTCCATCTCCACCTCGAAACTCCAGCAGTTTCCTTGTCCAGGCTTTACTGGCCACACTTCATTTCTCCCAAGCACTAAGTCTCCACATAAAGATAGGAAAAATTTATGAAGGGGAAAAGAAGCAGGCCATTACTTTCCAAACAAGTTACTGCCCTTCACCACAGCAATTCATGTCATAAACCTTTGCTTCAGTTTCCTGAAGCAGTGTAACATCCTACAAACAAGCGCTTCTTTGAGATCTCTTTCATTGTTCGTTGTTTAGCATCAGAGGTTAGTGAGGCATAGAGGTGTGAAAGCACAGAGCCCTTTTCAGCTGCCAAGAGCTTTGGAGAGGAGATATTTTACCACCGAAAATATGTTGTTCTCTTATCTAGTCCTGTTGTGTCCCTTCTCTGCAGTCTTTGCATCCCCAAACCCCTGCCCATACCAGCAGCTGGGGATGCAGCTCTCACCAGTCTGGACCTACAGGACAAAATTCCTCTGCAGAGTCTTCAGCCTCCTCCCCAAAAAAGGCTTTACTGCCCTGACATTAACAATTTTAGACACATCACAGCCACATGCCCTGTTGGTCATCCTGTTCTCTCCCCAGATGCTGTGAGGCAGCACTGTCACTGGGCTGCAGGAGCAATGCTGTGGTGTGGGGGACCACTGAGATCTCCCTGTTGGAGAAAGGATCCCTTTCCCTTTGCTTTCAGGGGTAGGTGCCAGCTGCACCGCCTCTCTCTTCAAGGCTGGCATTTTGAATAGTGTGTGTCTTCACTAACCCAGTTGCACTTGGCAAACTGCAGCTCTTCTTCAGGCACACAGCAAAGAAAACAATGTTTTATTATCCTCCACCTACAGCTAATGACATCAGAGGGTCAGGCAAACAAAATCTGCTCCTTGCCCTTGCATTCCTCTTTCTCCAGTTTCAGTAAATGACAGCATAAGAGGCTGTCTTCCCCCCCACACCTCTCTTAAGTGATATTCAGCCTATGTGGCTTCATACCTGTTTGAAAAGGTTTTCCAAACGCCAGCAATAGATCTACAGCTCTGCCACAGGCATCCCTGAAAAGTTATTTATTCCTCTTCCATAGAAAATGGTAGTACTCTGTGACTTCCTTTCTCTCACTCCTTGTTCTCTGCCTAGTGTATATGTGCAAAATCTTTGGTCATACATTGACTAGCAAATGAGAGCATGATGTGATCGGAGCCTCTCTTATCATTTATATCACTCTAAGTATCCATAGGTGGATAAAACAGATGGGACAGAACTGTGAGAAGACTGTGATTAGCATAATTGCTAGTGATCACATCAGACAATCTGCGTAACCACAGTCAAGCATTTTTATAAGTATTGCTAGGGAGATTAATAAGAAAATCAGTGTTGGGAGAGCCACTAAAGCAGAAGCTGCATTTTTATGGGGGTTATTTTAGGGCCTTATACAGGACTGAAATGTAACAAAACTCTCAAGGCTATTTGTTTGAAAGATCTTTGTATAAGAGAAGAAGCAAGTCCAAACACCTTCATTGTCTCCTCACATTTTACTGTGGCCTGTGACCACTTTACAGGTGGTGCTTCCAGAATTTTCCTGTTTAAGTGTCCAGTCCAGACCCGAAGACATGCAGCAAGAAAAATCAGAGAAAATAGGAAAGACAAGGAGAAATTCTATAAATGACACTGCAATACCGATTAGGGGCTTTCCTTTGAGGAAAAAGAAAAAAAAAGAAAAAAAAAAATCCAAAACACTGAAGAAAATAGGAGTAAATTGTATCAGTCTTAAGGCCTAAGAAAGGATTTCGTGCAACTAAGCCAGCATCTGCCAAAGCAGCCTGCAAAGGGCTGCCCCGAAGGAGGAAGGTGTTGGGATAGACCATGGGGTGGCCCTTGCCAAGTGGAGGAGGCTGAGCTTGTCGTGACTTGCCTCTCTCATACCATATGTAGAGGTGCACAACAGGGCACCAGCAGCAGGCTGGGGGAAGTATGCATGATAAAGTCCAAAGATGTGCTTAAAACCCCACAAGATACAAATAGAAAATCCCCAGTAATCAGGTGTGCTGTAATTCCCTGGAATTCCCACTGGCTTGCTCTTTGAATTAGGACATGTCAGAACCACACTTGCTCATTCCATGCTGTCTGCAGTGTGTCACGAGAAGCTTTTGTTTCTCACCCTGCATGACAAGTGCTGGGAGCAACAAGGTCCCAGGATGAGTTGGGCTACTGGGTATTAGTGCATTATTAGTACTTATGATGCTGGCTTTAGAGTAGAGCTCAGCAACAATTCCAGTACACAAAACTTTATTTTTTTGTGAGAAGCTGTCATACTTGCACTTATACACAACCCCTGAAATTCAGCTGGACCAAAGTCCCAACTTTGCATATGTGTCTTTTTACTTGCTCCACAAAATTCCTTCTTGATTTTGGTAAGATATCAATTCTGGCTTTGGTACTATCTGGCTGTATCCAAAATGTTTCCAGCTTATACTCCTAAGAAAAATTTGGCAGAAAAATTTCACAGTAAAAAAAATAAAGTATACAAATGATTATTAGGTATGAGTTTTCTATGGCAGAGTCTTGCAGACTAGAAGCAGATACTACAGGAAATGCAGCTGTACTGGGTCAAGTTCCCCCTCAGATGTTTTGCTCCTTGAAGTTAACTTCTCAGGCCCTAACCAGGACAGAAATCCTATGGACAGGACAGGCATGGCTGCTCCCTGAGCCTGCACACAGCATCCCCAAATCACCACCCATGCTTGGGGGAGCAGGATTTTTTACTTCCATGGACCAATCTGTTCCATTCTGCAATCACATGGCTATGGTGGGCAATGGTCAAGCACCTGAAGTCAAGCAGCATCCATTTTGCATGCAAGTGCTGACAGCTCTGGCTTCAGGTTTTCCCAGTTATCCACAATAGGGGAATTATCACAGTAGTTCCCAGCAGCATCTGTATTATCCTCTTTACTTCCTCTACACCTTGTTATTTCTTAATCTCAGGCAGAAATACAAATCACTGCCCTCTGTGTGCAGGTTGCTTAATATCCACTTCAGCCCATGGCAACACCTCTGTTTCTGTTTTGCTTCATCAACACCCACCAAGAACTTTCTAACGGTGTTTCCTTCATGCCTTGGTGGACTGTGCCAGTTTTCCCTTTACATTTCCCCATCAGCTCCCTTTTCTTCAGATTACTAAGCATGTAATGTCTCGTCACTTCCCTTTGCTTTTTTAAACTTTTCACTCCAGAACTGCCCTCTTACAACCACTGCACTTCATTTGGCTCATGGTGACTGACCTCAGCCCCTTCCTGCTGTTAGATTTACAAACACATACCCTCATGACCTCCCCATGCTGTCCACCATCTCATCTTCTTCAAAATTATTAGCCTTCAGGAAATAAACACAAAAAATATTAAAACAAAACCAATACAAATGCAACTGTAACTACCAGCGAAGCTTGTATGTGAATTCACTGCACACATCTAAAGTACTTGAGGGAGGACATTTTGTTTCACCACCTTTTCCCAGGACTTAGCTCTCCACCACTGTGTAACAAAGCTGAAGAAATAAGTCAGAAAATTAAATATTTACAGTTCTGCAGCTAGAGCTGACCCCACTTTTCAGTGGGGTCACTTGTTAAGTAATCTTAATTATAAGTTCACATACTAGTTTTTTTTTCCCTTAAGCAGAATGTTTCCTTACAGGGTGCACAGAACCAGTGCATAAAGACATGGCAGCTTAGAAAGTGTCATCTGTACACGTGCCCTGGCTTCTCAGCTCAGCAAAGTTATTAGCAAATGAAAGTGGACCTTTTCTAGTGGGAACATCAAGCAGCTACTCCCATGTCTATATACCATCTAATTAATAAAAGTGTACCCTACAAGACTTTTTCAAGCTTTTCGTCCGTTATCCTGCAGGCACCCCTGAGGGACAATGTACAAACCTCTGAAGTGCCACAGAGGCAGGAAATCTGCCACTGACTTTCCTGCAGTGCTCTCCCACACCAGCCTGGCCCCTGGCCCCTCTGCCACCATGGCAGCACTGGTCCAACAACCACCTGCGTCTCAGGGGTGGGAATCACAGAGCAGAAGAGAGGCAGCTCCGATGAGATTCCCAAACTCAAAAAAGCCCTGCTAAGCGGCACACTCCCACTCTCCCTATGTGCATCTTAGCACTGCAACCTCTTCACATCTCACGAGCTAGCGTGGAACAGATGCGTCCCCCCGTCAGGAGGCAGCGACACCCCTCCCTCCTCACATGACTCATGATGTCAGAGTTGTCCTTGTCACCGACCCCAATTCAGGCTCACACGTCAAGGACACGCTTGCTTGGTGGATCCTCAGCATGATGAATAATCCATCCCCTCTCATTTGGGTTTCCTACATCCCAGCTAGCCACAGAACAGAGAGGACTTTTTCTAGTTGAGGAAACTTGGCTCCTCTGGCAGTTCCAGTGGCACAGCCCGGCCGAGAAATGCTGGCACAGGCTGCAAGGTTTTGAAGCTTTGAAAGCTAGGTCAGCATCTCCCTGTACAAAACCAATGCCACCCTCAATCAATGTCCAATACAGAGAAGCAAACGATTTTTATAGAACAGTCATGTACTTTCATGTGATCTAATATTAGCTGTGCTGTATGTAATTATTTTATGTAGTACTCTGCGTTCTGCTTGCACTCCCATCGATATGTCTAGTAGATATTTGTAGTTCCCTAGTAATTTAATAGCTAGTTTGTGCCCTAAAGCATAAAAACATTTCTACCCTATCTAAAGTAACCGTGGGTGGTGTTATCCATATAAAATCTTTGAGTCCTAATGAGCTTTTGTTCTCAAGTTATAACCCAAAAATATATCACCCGGCTGTTCCGTTCTCTGCTAAAGATCCTCACTATGATGTGAAAGGAAAAGAAATTAAAACCTTAGATAAATGTGTTTGATCTGCCACAGAGAAGGAAAAGACATCCCCTCTGTATTGTATCTTGTATTGTATTTTCTGTTCATCGCTAAGTGTTTAAAGGCTGAAGATGAGCTGCATTTTCGCAAACCCTGATCTGGAGACAGCTGTGGTCTGGGCTGTGCAGGAAAGAGCAGCACACAGGTACTGCTGCCCTGGGCTGAGGAGGCAGTAGCTGCTAGAGCCTGGACATGATGCTAGAAAGCAGTACAGTGTTTGGGGTACTTAAGGGGTAAAAGGCAGAAAGTTCCCATGTCCTTGAAGGAATGTTGTTAGGAGAGCTCTCACCCTTCTGCCTGGGGAGGAGGAGGCTCTGAGATGTGCAGGGAGACACTGGGGAGAGCAGGTCTCCCGGGCTTTCCACTCTGTGGCAAGAAAAGCCCGTCCCTTGCCCGCAGCGAGGCTTTGTTTCACCCTCACAACAATCTCGTTACTGTGAGTAACGGGGAGCACGGCGATGCCAGCATGTTCCCTTTGCCTCTTCCTTAACTTGTCTTTATTCACAGCCATGGAGGCAGTCCAGAGCCAGGCTCACCAGGAGCCAGGCTCAAGTCTTCCTTGGCGTGCCCACCTCTGCTCTTTCGCAGAGGGTACAGGCTGTACAATACATCATCTGTTATGCAATGATACCCGGCGCATGGTTCCGCTTTGCTTCCCGGCGGCAGGAATATATCACTCCCCTCTTCCCTTCCCTTGCCACCCCATCCCCCAGCCCCATTCATCCCCACCGCTCTGTTTACTACCAGAGCCCTGCACGGTCCGTCAGGAGCACCCCAGTTCGCAGCCCAGCGGCCGCACGAATTGCGGTATTTTGGCCAGGGCAGGAGGCGTGCCAGGGAGCCAACTTGTAAAAGGGATTTTTTTGGGGCCCGTTTCAGTTCTGCCACTGCTCTCCAGTAAATAGTCGCACTTTACTGCTTACAACAGCTCTGAATATGCCTGGTCCTACTTACTCCCCATTTGGTTATCTTATATTTTAAATAAAGTTAAAAGTGTTAGAAATAACACAGAGAGAGTTTATCATCCCAAAGGAAACAAAAAGTGTTCTGTCAGTTAGGTCGCAAAAAAGCCCAAGATAAAATCCCTGGATGAACATCTTCTGAAATCCCAAAGAAATTTTGACCTTAAAGGTAACATCCATCTCCAAACACACAAGGGAAAGTGCCTCTGATGGTAAAACCTGGCTGCTTTATTAAGAGAGAAGAGCAAGTCAAAGATATTCAGCTAGAAAGAAAATAATTCCCTGTACCATCAAAGCAACAGGTAAAAAGTGCCAGCAAATCCTGTCTGCTCTGTTCTAAAGAGATTTCTTAGTATCTATGCTTTGAAACAATGAAATCTAGATACAGTGTTAACTGTCACTAGAAAGTAAATGAAGACACTGGAAATTAATTCGTCCACACACAGTTAAGAAAGATTCTGGCATTCAGCATTATCAGTAAATCCCAGAAGCAGCAATCAGCAGGTAATCTGTTCAGTGTGACTAGATAGTGCCATCACACACAAGGATTTAAGAAATGAATCACTCCAGAGAGATACCAATTACAAGATAATCAACTTCTGCCTTCTGTGATTGTGGGGAAAACTGTAATAAAATCGTAATCACGTCCTTGCCATGCCACACCTTATAGCGCCTTTCCTTATTGCTTGAGCCAAACAGAGATATGGGAATTAGGCACTGGTGAGGAAACAACTGGTTTGCAAAATAAACAAAACAAAATAAAAAGCACAAATATTTGACTATGCAAAATCTGGACATTTCACTGTTTTTGTAGCAAAAAGCCCCAAGATACTGTGTCACAGATAAAAGTCAAGTGATTATCAGACTCCTTTGATTAGCTCAAGGAATAAGGACTAAGATTTTGTGAGTTTAGAAGAATACTGTCTTAAACCATCTCCAGCATCTCAGGTGAAAGCAGAGTAAAAATAACCTCGTTCTCTCAGAAAAAGCCATTCTAACCACTGAATCTTACAGCAAAAATTCATCAAAATTGTTGAGATTATAGAAATAAATTCCTATCTCAACAAACTGTATTTTTCTATCATTACAATTATGTGCACCCTGCTTTATGAGCGTATTTCCAGCACAGGCTTTGCTGGAGCACAGAGGCTGCTGAGCTCTTTGGAAAAGTTCTTTGAGGAAATAGCTCAGCAGCAGACATCTGCACCAGCAAGGAGGATCTACCCTCTCTGAATTTATAATGTTAATCCAGGATATAAAAAACAAACAAACAAAATAAAATAAAATAAAATTGTAAAAAACAAAATGGAATTTAAAATAAAATAAAATTTAGAAATAAAATAAAATTTTAAAATAAAATAAAATACAAACAAAAACAAAACAAAACCAAAACAAAATGAAACCAAAAAACTGGGATACTCAGGAGCAGAAAAAAGTTGACTATTCATCTCAAATGTAAAAAACAAACAACAAAAAAAAAAAGAACAGAGTAAGAGTGACTAATTTAACTGCACATGACTATAATACACCTGTTTCTACAGAACCTTCCTCTGAGGATGCTGGGGAAAAGACCCTGCAGCCTCTCTTTTCAGTGTCAGCCACTCAACTCTTTCTGATGACCTGCCAGATACTTGCCAGGGCCCTTCTCAGCTCCAGGACCTGTACTTGAAGCATGCCCTCCAGCACCCAGGTATGCATACCCAGCTCCATTAAAAAGGAGAAAGACCAAAAAAATACCTTTCCCTCACCTCCCACCCTTTCCCCCCATCCCAGTTCTCTCCCTTACTGTATTTTAGCTGGGAAGTTGAAGAAAGCATAGCAGCTGAGCCACTGACAGCCATACAGGCACAGTCCTATAATGATAAAGGGGGGGGAATAAACAAGTTGTATTCATCCTCTGTATCCTGAAACTTCACTGTCTGCTACTCTTGGTCCTTTTTAATTTCTTGCTATCTTATTCACCTCCTTTTTTCTCTTGGTGTTTCTCTCTCTCTCCTTTGGCTTTGCAGCTTTAGTGTCTTTCATATTTGGGGGAATGCATTCCTTCTTTCTCAAATGCACTCTACTCCTTTCTCAAATCTTTTCCAAACACCCACCCTCTACAAATATAAGCATCATCTCTCTTCATTCTTATTACAATGAAACTGCCCTGCTTTGTTGTGCCTTGCTCACACTGCATATCTCTATTTTATAGAGCATTTATGCCACCGTGCACATAATACATAACTAAGCATTGCAGCATGGAAGCAATTGCCTCTTACACTGAAGTAAATCTGGAATTGACAGTTCTAAAATGCTTATAACTGCAGGACTGTCTTTCATAGACTCACAGATTTTAAGGCCAGATGGGACCATTAGATCATCTAGTCTGAGCTCATCTGAAAACCTGCTCTGGTTCTTCCCTAATAATGGGTGTCCATGCGATGCCATCAGGACCTACCAGCACAGCATCCCAGGATTCGTGTTTCAGTTGTCACTATGCACAGTGCAGCCAGCGTATCAGCTGCATGAAGCATCCTTCCAACTCCAAACCGCCGAGGCACCCAGCAACCACCACCTTCCTCCGGCAATCCTACTTGCACAAAGGAAGCAGGTAGGTAAGAAGGGAGATAAAAGGGAAATCGGCCTTTATAGGGGGAAAAAAAGCCTCCAAAGCAGTTCTCAGAAAAATCACATATACCATTTTTGCAACACAGCTGAAATTTCAGGCACAAGCCTGAATCAAAACCACGAACAGTTCCTGCACAAAGAAGCTAACTGAAACACAACAAAATAAAAGTGCACATGCAGTATCATCTGTGTTCACACTCCATAATCCTGGCTGATTATTTGTCATATTTTACATTTCCTTAAAATCTATATCCCATTTTTATTTTTATTTTTCAACTTTTAATACTCACTAGCATTAGGCTTTTCCATTATCATGTGACTCTGAAAACCTAAATAATTTATTTACATGAGGTTCTCTAGTTATATTTTAGAAGCTAGCAGATTCTTGCATTTGGATTTCTGGTACATAAACAGGGTTTTGCCTTCAATAAATCCATGTACCTTGCATGTACAAAATAAAACACACTGAAAAAGTCTACGATCAGTGAAAACCCTGGAATTTACACTGACTTAAAGAATGTAGTACATTATCTAATTTGGCTGCACATAATGGGAACTTACCAGTAATTTATCTATATGTCCCCATAATTTCAATATCTCCCAAGAAGATACAGCAATTTTCTTGTTTGCCTCCAATCCACGTTTTTTTTGTGTGTAGGTGTGTTTTAAATGCCTTTTCCCCATTTCTGGTGTGTGTATCTGCATGAGAATATGCACAATTATCATCTTTAAAAGACAAACTTAAGCATCCAAGTTTTAAAAGGAGTTCTCAAAGGAAAAGCTAATTTATACTTCATTCCTTGACTATTAACTGCATTGGGAAAGTAGAAGTAGAATCAAATTCTTTTTGCCAACTGATTGCTTTCAGAAATTTTTCCACTAGCCAATATGCAAATTTCTTAATGAAAACCATCCTGGGAATTTATTAAACTGTTCCTACTGAAGAAAATTACTTTCATTTACATTGAAAAGTGAAATAATCTATCCTGACCTATATATGTGCTTGCCAAGATTCTATCTCCACTATACTTGGGGTCTTTACCATGCTATCACCGTGAAGAAGAGCAATTTCTCCTCTTTGTTTTGTTTTGTTGTTTTTTTTTTTAATAAAAAGGCAAATAATAGGCACTGCCAATAGCCATTGTTGACCCAAGTCAAAAGTGTTTGAAATTAATTTATCCGCTTTGGATGGTGTATAAATTTCTCATTACGAGTGTCAGTGATGGACAAGAAACCATTCCAAAAAATGTATTGGGTATCATGCCAAACTCTGTAATCAAGGTCTCTTGCAGAGACTCTGGAGTATACAAAGGGTTTCACACAGTCAGGAGCGTTAGCTATGCATGCTTTCCCGTTGCCCGGGCTCAGCCAAATACTCTGTGAGAACAACACGTATATACACTTTGTTTTATTATGCCTCGCAGATGCTTTTTTTGTTTTATATTTCAAGCTTTGTCAGGTCTAATGTTTGTTTCTTCTTCATCCTTCAGCCCTCACTCTTCTTCCTGTTTCCCCCCCGCCCCCCAAATTTCAGAACAGCTTCCTAGACAGACCCGGTATCGATTACATAAACTGTCTTTCTTGGAAAGTAAAGAGGGGGGGTGGGGGGTTGTATTTGGGGTTTCTTCTACTTGCAACTGAAAATGGCAGCCATTGAACAGATCTGGTCAATGACAGTAAGAGAATAAGCCCAGCAGAAAGTGGTAATATATTGTGTTACACTTATGCCAACTTGCCAAGTCAAGTTCTTTTTCTCAAGCGCATGTACAGTTTGTTCTTGCTATCCTCAGTTAACTCTGCTTTCTGAATAGAGGAGATGGGAACTGCTCAAAGGCCACAATAGCATGTTCTACTTAAGGTTTCCTCTCCACACTAACCATTGTGGATAGCACTCTTTACAGTCAAGCGCTCTTGAATAAGAAAGCTCTCATTAGGGAGATGAAGCTATGTTTTCTTTACCTTGCAAGAATTCTGTAAAATGAGATTTTCCTCATTACAGGCAAAGTACCTGCTGCTAAAAAGCAGCACAAAGTTGGCTCTATTTCCTTGAATGGATTTGAAGCTGCCTTCAAAACTAGCAGCAAAAGAGCATCAAAATGACAATATTGTACAAGAAATGCATCAGGAATGAGCGATTAATCTAAGTTTCTATGGGAACGTGAAAAATGACATATTGGATCAGATGAGTGGCCTGCTTAGTCCAAGATACTCTGTCAGCTAATACTGTGTACCGTGGCAAGCAAAGGCTTAGTGCCCCACAGCAAACAACAATCCCCAAAATCCTAGAAAAAACAGGTAGGATGGCTTAGCTTGAGAGCAAAGATCAGTTGATGCTCTGAGGCAGAAGGGCTGAGATGCATTTTGTAACTGGTGTACATGGAAAAAGATTACAGGCAACGTTGTTAAAGAAAATACCATTTTATTCTGATTTTTTCCATCACTCAACCTTGGTAGCACTCCCTGTCTCAAGCAGAGTTTTTCAGGCAAGGGAGCCTGCCAAAGGGTGGGTGGCTTAAATCACAATTGGATCAAAATTTTTATAGGGCTTTCGGGTTGATTTTCTTGTTTAATAAGGAATATAAAACCCACACACTCTTCAATATTGTGCATTAGAACTGTCATGATAAAGCCTGATGTAGCAGGTACTAATTTTTTTTGGCTTTACAAAATACTGCTTAAAAAGAAGACACATGTAAAAAATTTTTGCCAGTGCAAGGAAGGACAAGGATGGATCTTTGATTCAACTAGCTATTCAAAGAGGACAGCAATAAATTCTGCCAGTGCAGTGTGTTTACTGCACAGAAATCTTCAAATCTAAAACCAGCCACAAAATGCAGGTTACAAAATATTATGGAACACAGTAAAAAAAAAAAAATAATATGAGGTAAAACAGTAGCAATAACAATGTCCATGGATAAAAGGTGGTTGAGTCATTACCAGCATCATCCATTGTGACTACATAAGAAAAAAAGTCGCAATTTGCATGTTTCCCTACCAAATTTTAGTTTTTCCCTCATGATTCTTCTCCCCAAAGGAGCTTATTCCTAAAAACTGCTCACTGCAAGAGTCCACTCCCATGTCTAGTTGTGCAAGAAAGTAGGGAAATTATTTGATGCCATTTTAATCTCCAGGTTTGAGTGTTTACCCAGTATTTCAAGGCAATTTTTTTCTCGTGAAAATTACAGAAATTAATTATAATATCTCTAAATTTGTGGAAAAAAATTGAACAGGGAAAATCTCTTCACCTAGAAAAATACAGAATATTTTACTATAAAATATCTGTGGTCAATTCCTGCTGCTACATATGTCTCTGGCAGTCCTTCTGCTTTTGTTCTTTTTCATCCATAGAAGTGAAAAGGAAGCTAGAAAATTCTATTAGAAGTTCTTTTAAAAGCCCCACAGATAAAGACATGTAAAACTGAGACTGGAAGTTATTTTCAGTAGCAACCTTAACCTCTACAGAGACAAGCTTTTAATTCCACCACCATATACCATAAGAACATATTAAACAGCACTAAGCATTAGGAATAACATAGAATAATGATAATGAAGTGGCTGGCACAGTTTGCCCATCCACATTTGCAATTAAATTAACTTTCTAGTTAAGCTAATTGTTTCTGGCATGACAATATGGAGCAGTCAGTTAAAACACAATTTTTTTAATCACGCTCTGTTTTCCTGTGTCGAACAAGAAATTGGTAGAATTAAAGGCTGTATTCTGTGCAATGTGGCATTTTGTGCTGGCACAAACACTGTAGTGCTTGCTTTGGTTCTCCATTGAGTCCAGAAGCTCTGACTACCCTGGTTTGAGCCCCTCTGCTCTGCACCCAGAAGCACAGGGAAGCAGGATGATTTCATGGGGTGCCCTTGGTAAGGTTGCCTTTTGGCAAGCATGAGAGCAGGGGAAGATGGGCAAGACACAGGAAGCCAAGAATTTACAACCCAACATTTTCACCTATCAAACTTGCACTTTCAGGACACTGGCTGCTGGCACCTGGTCACAGTCATTTACATCCTCTACTGCATGCCTGGAGATTGTGAAAAAGCTCAAAACAGCATTGTTGCCTCATCCCACATGCCTGGTCATCCCTGCATTCACAGAGTCCATGCCAAATACTTATCTCACTTTATTGTGATTATTATAGCTCCATGCAATATAACCTGGTGGATTAGTCACTTCTAACCCCAGGGACCTCAGGTCCACAGGTTTTGATCAGGTATTAAAACGCAAGTGAATGAGTAGATTAACTCAGTTAAGAATTATGATGAGAACATTAAAGCTTGCCTTTAGTCAGTAGGGAACTGGCATCTGTGCAAACTTGTAGTGATCACTCACCATGCAGCATCTCTGAACTTTATCAAAGAGAGCAAGTCCCAGTCTCCTGTGGTCTGTGTGAAGGGCTGGTGTGTTACACAATTCCCAGATCCCCCAGGGAAACACCACCACTGAACTATGTTATGCCTTGTGTTGTGTGCAATTGTTCCCATAAGAATCCTTGGGAGTTCAGATTTTAGCAATTTTGCTAGAAGTAAAATATTCACACACTCATATTTTCTGAGAGTAAATTTGGAGTTTGACTTCAGAGTTGACCTAAGTCATGGGAACAACGGTCTGATGCAAAGTCCTCAAAGTGAACATATTCTCCAAAACTCTTTTTGCATAAATTATTTACCAAATGAAATCAAGTTGATTCCTCTTTTCCCTGCTTATTCAGTACCAAAGAAAATGAAACAAAGAATCTTGAATTTTCCTGAACTACTGTCTTTTATTAAAAACATAAACAAACTAAAGATCTTTTCACTCCTGTAGTCCACAAAGCATTTTCAGAGAGGAAAAAAAATCTTTAAACTATTAATTTAAGAAATGTAATGTTCTCCAACCAAATCTCACTATCAGTCCTTTTGGACACAGCTGAAGGGACAACCAGCAGCAAAGAGGCCAATTGCAGAGGTCAGACAAGAATTCATGCACCATGCAGCTGCCCTCCACTCTCTACAGTGTGTATGTACCTCTGTGGCATTTATCCAAAGTGCAGTAAGAAAGCATCACAACAGGATTGACCAAAACCCCCTGAAATCATCGAGTGGAAGAACTGTTTTTCATTTGTACTAAATACAAATAAACATTAAGCTCATTTATGGAGCAAAATAATCAAAACAATGGGAGAACAACCAAAGCATAAACATATGGGAAGTTTGGAATGAAAATAAGCCCTGGAGTCTAGATGTTTAGGACTTTGGTAGCAGAATGCTTGTTTTGGATGGTTGTGGGAGAATCTCCAATCAAAAGCCAAAAGGAAGCATCAAAAAGAGCCACAAAAGCATCAACAGCATGACTTCAAGATAAACCTTAAGAAAGCTATTGAGGCAAGTGCTGACTGAAAGAGATTGGGAATTTCAAGCAAGGGAATTATCTCTTGCTTGATTCTACCTGCAGAAACAGAAATCAGGACTTTGTAAATAAACAGGATTGCATCAAAGATAAGTGACTCAATCATCAATTGCACTTCTTAACATTCAAACTCTGGGCTTCCTACAACAGGGTGAAAGAGAGAAAACCCCCATGTTCTGGTTTCCAAGAACAAAGCTTGTGAGCTGGTATCTCTCCTGTATCAGGGCAGAACAAAAGGCAGTACACAGTTCAAACATGTAAAGAACTGGAGGAGTTAAAACAGCACCTGAAAACTTACTGGTAAAGATGAACCCTTATTAGAAAGCCAATGGCAAAATGCCCAAAGAAACTAAGAGTTGCAGCTGCAACAGTTGTGGTTTGAAATAAGATTGGAAAGGGCTACAAAAGCTTTGACCAACCTGGAAGTTGCTATCTGATAAACTGCAGAAAGGGCTCGGGGAATTGAAAAGTGTCCTAGAGAATGAAAATTAACCAGTATCAACAACCGTGACATGCTGAAAGGAAGGGAAACGAAAAAAACCCCAAAACTTCATTTGAATTGGGTGGGAACAAACCTTTTCCCTGATATACTCAAATATCAGCAAGGACCTCAAGGGCAAATTGGCTATACACCAGTTTGCAGACACTCAGGTAAGAGCCGGAAATAAAGATCAGCAAAAGACAAAAAGATATTGTACTGACTGCACAATTTGCTACAGATCCTGAACTTTTTTCACAGCTGCATACCACAAAAGGAAACAGCTGCTGCAAACAGAAGATGCCAGGAATTTGCCAAAATCTCTACAGTGCTGTTTCTCTATCTCAAATTCAGTTCAGTAATTTTAATATGGCTCATACCATCATTATGTTTTGTGGAAGGAGTGATGACCAATCTGCGTTTATAAAGCAAAAGAAATTGGCAACAATGGCAAAAATGAAGGAATGCAGATGAGGTCAATACTGATCCTGGAGGAAAAAAATGCCTTTAAAGGAGAATAGTTATAAACATGGGCCTAGTGAGAATGGAGCATAGCATGTTCCAAACCAGACTCCCAACACCAAGATGCAGAACAGGCTGGAGGGGGAGCATGAAGCTGAACCAAGCCAGGAGTTCAGACACCAGTCACACACCAGTTTGTAGTTTCTGTAGGGAGCTTAACAGTTACTTTTTTTTTTCTTTTAAGAAGAAATAAACAGAGAGGGCTATTTAATGTGTAATAACTACATGAAATGCACAAGAATCACTAACTCTGAGTCAGACTTTGGTTGTGACACCAGGAACAGAAGAAAGGTAGGGGAATGGGCGATTCAACCTACAGATCTCTTTTGCAATGGTGGAGTCCCACCTTTAGGGGCAGAAATACCACTAGAAATTACAGGCAGTGGCATCTTTCCAGCAAATGAAAGATGAGGGGTGCTGGAAACTTGCTTTTAGATCCTGGATCCCTGGGGATCTTTAGCTGCTGAAGTCCTTCTGGATCTGAAACAGGAATAAATCTCTATATATTTACTGAATGCTTCTGACAATAGTCAGAAAGAGATGGGGAAAGGGGGACTGTGGTGGCAAAAAATGGAACTGGTAAATTAATATGAACTATAGGAAGATTGGGTGTGAGCATGTGAACACTCAGAAAATGTATTAACTTTTAATCTGACACCCTACAAAGCATTCAAAGAGAAACAAGAAAGTATTTTTGAGATTGTTTGGTTAAAAATTATTCTCACACTGACAAACACCTAAGTTGTACTTGACTGCTTCCACACAACAGTGATCCTGGATACCAACATCCTTCTTTTCAGCAGGGAAGAAGTGAAGAAGCCTTATAAGCCCATGGAAAACGTGTGTCAGGAAGCTAGAACAGACCCCTCAGCCAAATCTCCGTCCAAGTCCAGTTAAGGAAAAAAAGGTGACAGCATCAGATTACGGCAAACAACACGAAGTCATTTAGCATGTGCTCCTTTATTACCGTAAATAGTACCCTAGATGCTGGTGAAAGCTTGGTCTGGTTTTCTACCCTGAATCTTAAAAGTAGCTATTGGCAAGTGGAAGTGGATCCAGAGGGACAGGGGGAAAAAACCACATTCACAGCAGGACAAGGACTGTGGCAATTTAAAATGATGGGTTTTGGCTAGTGCAAGACATCAGCTACATTCAGAAGTCTAATGAAGAGGGTATTACGTGGCATGCCTCTCTCAGCCTGTTTGTTATACCTAGATGATATGCTGGTGCATAGTAAAATGTTGGAACAAGAACTGATACATTTGTAAATGGCCTGTAATTAGCTTAAAGCTGCTAGTCTTAAACTGTCTAAATAGAAAGCTAGGAGTTTGATACAAAAAGAGGTAATTTACCTTCGGCAAATCAAGTAAGGAAGGGAGCAAGATTTCCTTGGACCAGGAGAAGCTGCCCAGAGCTTGCCAGCTGCCCCCACACAGGGATAAGCACCACCTCTGGGAGGAATCTGTTTCTTGTTTTCAGGACTATCAGCACATTTTTCAGCACGGCAAAACCAACAAACTGATTAGGGAAACCATCCCAGTAGTCAGTCAGTGTAAAGTTAATGTCTCCAGACTTGAAAAGGGCTTTTGCAATTGTTCCTTTCTTAGCTACCTGCACCCTAAGGCTTCTTCATCCTGTCCACTAATTAGTGCTTGGGGGCAAGTGCAACTGCACACACAACTTGGAAAGTGGATTACTGAACAAAAGTCCAACTTTTCTGAAGGGATTTATTCCCCCCACAATAAGAAGATGCCCCAACAAAACAGTTTCCCCATTCTGGACCTGCAAGGAAGTTCATGGTCAGCACAGAAGAAGCTTCTGCAAAAATGCCTCATATTATGGGAATCCTAAGATGACTGAACCAGCAATGAATGCTTTCATAGCCACACTGGTTATGAAACTGTGTCTGGTTCAGTAGATCATTACAGTTAATAATCTCTGGGGAAACACAGTCATCTTCTCAAGTCCCATGATTCCCAGAAGCACAAATATTCCTGCTTCATCCAATGAAAGATTTGTCATCTTCCTAAGAAGAGGATCTCCATACTTATGGCGCAACACATGACATAAAACTAATTTGGTAAATGCAATTTCTCTCCCATGGGAGAGAAATCCCCCAAAATACCCCTCTGAGTCAGATGAGCTACTGTGCAGGCAATGGCAAGCTAATCAGGAAAAAACATCCAGGACAAAATCCGTGTACCAGGAGTGCTTTTGTCTGCCATGGTGGCCATAATCAGATGCTGGAGATGAGGAAGGACAGAGCAATCCTATTTCTGACTTACAGCCTCTCAGCTTCCAACTATTTTCAGCTCTGAGACTTCCTGACCTGTGTATAGTTTACATGCAGTTAGCAATTCTCCCTGATTTTGTCTTTCATGAACTTAAACATGTAAACGTGTCACATTCACAATGTCTTTTGGCAGTGAGCTCCGCTGGTCTACCACCCACTTTGTAAAGCCATTCAATGCTTTGGAACATCCTTGTCTCCCTTTGAAGTTTTCACCCTGTCCACAAAAGCATTCAAAAATGAAAGGTCCAAAACATGAGTGCATTCAAGGTGAACCTTGATATTCTTTGTGTTGCTCTCAGTGATTTCCTTGGTAACTATTAACTTTTTTTTTTTTTTTTTTAATCATTGTGGAGCACTCAAGAATTCACAGAGCTGTCAACATTCCCAGCACCTTGCTCCTTCATTGTAACAGTCAGTGTAGATCCTGGGAATCGGGGTAGTTTGCAAGCGTTCTACATAACCTGCACTGGTGATAAAGGTGATGAATAGCATGCAGATGTATGACAATGTGCTGACAGCGAGCACTGATCTCGTATCCTTAAGCAAAGATAAAGTTGCTAACAGTATTTGCAGCTGATTATCACTCTGTTTTTGCTTTAATCTTTTTTTTTTCCCCTCATCAAATCAATATCAGTGCAACCACTTGTCTCTCAGCTATTTCTTCATTTTGGAGCTCTCCCTATACCAATCACTTCTTATTTGCTCCCTTCTCAGCTACCCAGGTCAATCTCTAGTCCTACTCCATTTCTAGTTTCCTCACACCCTTTCACTCTGATTTTCTCCAAACATCTGCCAGCCAAGCATCTGCATTGGGTGCTTTATCCTTCAGCAATACACTGAAAGAAAAGCTGAAACTCCCTCTTGGCTCTAGCATTTGGTACTGCTCTGCCTCAGACCAGCTGTGATCAGACCGGGTCAGTGTGATTTTACTTTTGCAGATTTGGTCTTGGGCATCTCATGGTGAGACAGCAGAAGACAACAATTCAAGAGCTTACAAAGAAGGGCAGATGTTCGTTGGAACAAAAAAGGTCTGAAGCAGGGGAGCTCCTTCCTACCACTTTTTGGGAAAAAGATAATTACTAGCCCAAACACAAACCCAATCTCAACAGGTATTCGTAACACCGACCTATCCAGGGAAAATGTTGAGTTTTGTTTTTTTTCTATGCAGGACCACATTTGCTTTTCTCAAGCTTAAAACACCCTCTCTTTCTCTGCTGCAAATCTCGGAGCATATTTGGCAACTTCAGTGGTCCTTAGGTTGGCAGTTATTTATGAAGGAAAAAACCCCAACAACTATTTATTATAGATAGCAAAACTAGCCAAAACTTGGGAGAGAGGCTTGACCAATGCAACAGCAAAACTTGTCAACAGCAATGAGAACAGAAAATGTGTTTACCAGAACAGTGGCATTGCCTACACACATGCAACACTGAACAATGAGTGATGTTTAATACTCAGTGCACCTGCCAGTGTGTGTGCAAGTCCTGAAACACAAAATGGGTGAATCGACAGAGTGAGAGTTTCAAACATAACAAGAGAATAGTATGGATAAAGGGAAGTGAATTCTAGTTAACCCAGCTGATAAACTAGAACACAGTAACAGGACAGGGTATATGTGAGAACTCTTTCACAAGAAAAGAGCATATAGAGCATAAAATTAATGCTCAGCTTTCTCCCAACAGAAAAAAAATCCTCCTGAAATCCGGCTACTTGAGTTTCCTCTCTCAAGTGTGATCATGCTTCTTTTGATAAATTCTGACCATAAGTAGCACTGCATGCAGCAAACAAGAAAGCTTTTCAAAATCCAGACCTTGCTTGAATGTTGTGCTTCAGTCAGAGGTGTAAAAACACCCAAGGACATAATTTAACTAATGTAAGCACTTCAGGACTCCTAGTGAAACTGCTTGGAGTGGTGTATTCAGTTGTTTAATGCTTTTTTTTTTTTTTTTTTTGTCACAGGCAAGATATATGTTTACATGGCAGACTTAATTGCTGTTTTCAGAGGACTAATGCTGTGTAAAATCATAGTCATCAATACAGCCATTTATTTTGACTATAATTAACAAATCAAGTCACAGCACGTTTTACTTATTTGCCAATCTGTTGAATATTCACACTGGCCCCAAGTCGCCTATTCATTTAGCAGTAAACATGTAGCCTAGCAACTGACTGTCAATATCAACAGTAGCTGATGAAGTTGTTAATCTCTGGAAGACTGACAGGTTAAGCCAAATTCTCCTATGCAAAACTCTTATTGTTCAAGCCTTACATTAGCCCACAAGGATATCTATGTTCAAAAGATACCACATCTCCTTCTACTATTAAAATTAAATGAAGTGTGCTAGAGGCAGGAAAAGGCTATGTGCTCTGCCTGCCATGCATGTTTTGCATGCACCACAGCATCCAGCATTGTGTTTGCAGGATGTATTGACCATTGCTAATTTCCAGAGACAATTGAAGACACTTTTGCATCTGTTCATCATCCCGGAATAAACTATCATATAAGTACACGCTGTGCACCAGAATATAGATGAGGTCAGGAGAAACACAAATATCTCCTTTGCTATGCAAATCTGCTCTGGAACTGAAAAGGAGAAAGCATGAAGGTATGGATAAAGAGCTTTAATCTGGGGTATTGAGAATCAAAATCAGAGTGAAGGAATTTAAAAGGAGTATGAGCAGTTTGACTGGGATAACAAAAAAAGAATATGATTTAGCCTGATTTAAAACTCGATACACCTGCACTGAACTAAACAATTTTCTAATCATTTAGGTGTACTGTTCAGAAGTTCCATCAACATGGTATGTGAAAGACAGAGACAGACAGAATAATTATCTGGAAATATACAGTGAAAAGTTTCAGAACAGCAGGAAAAAGCTACTGCTTTGTGCTGTCTGTTACAGGCCGGAGCTGGATCAAACTGCCTGCCCAAAGTCCTTTCTATCTCACTTTGATATTGACAGCCATGGCTGTTGCAGCAGATATTTTCAAGGGTAAAGTCCTAGAACAACAGCAATTCCACAATGATTTAATCCCTTCTAAGCACTCACAGAAGATGGATGGTTATCATTAGCAGAGAAACTGTGGAATTGAGGAAAGCAGGACTGTCTGCAGGACTTCTTGCTCCAAGACAGAATCAGCTCTACATTTTGTCATTTTCTCTTCCTAACAGCCTCCAGCCACAAAGGGGACATTCTGTTCCAGAACTTCCCTGCATGAATTATCAGAAAACTGCCTTTTTTTTTCTCCTAATAACCAATTCTTCCTAACAACAGTTTCATCCCACTTCCTCTTATGCAAAATGCATAAATCCTCTCTGCACCATATTTTTGCATGTTTGAAGACTACTGGTAGGACCCCACAAGAGTTTTCCCTGACCTAGAGCAAACAGCATCCATCCACACACATCTCCATAACATCTTGACAGGACATAGTGACCTTGTCTAGATTGTCCCCAAGTATTCAACATCCTTCTAAGAAGGACAAAGGTATCCCCAAAGCAGACATTATTTTGGGAAGACATTGCCTGTGCTAAGCATGGCAGAGGAGTTACTCAACACACCTTTCAGATTATACTGCCATTTATGAATTCCTAGATGATGTTTGCCATTTTCGCAACATGACATTGCTTCATACTCGGTTTGTAATTTTTCCAAAGAACTGCTGTAAAAACAGGTGTTCCCTTCTCATATTCCTGCAGTTTATTGTTTCTGCTGAACTACTATTCTTCTGTACTCAGTTTACAAAGTTTCAACCTATTCTTATAGACCCTCTTCCCCATTGTCAAGGTCATTCTCTATTCAAAAGCTTTCCACTCTCAGTTTTCTGTAAATTTAACATGTATAACATGTATTGCATCACTCAGGTCATGGTCTAATGAAAGCTGGGCACAGCTCTTTAGAGCACTCCTCAATACACACTTCTGTTTTGATACTACTTCATCCTCCAAAATTCGTTCTCCAAAGCAGTTTCTTCCAGCTAGTTTTGATTCTACATACCAGCATTTTCATCTAGCCCAGGTTTCCCTTGCTTCAGAGAATGTCATGCAAGCCAACTTTAAAGAACTCACTATACTCAAGAGACTATGTCAATTCTTTCATCTCTTTCCATGAAGGCTGTTACCATGCTGCACAAGGAAATCCAAGTGGTTTGACAATTCATTCTTGACAAATCTATGCTGGCAGCTTTTCACTTTCTTGTTATTCTTCAGCTGCTTTCAAGTGTTTGGTTTGATTTTTTTTCTTTTCCCTCTCCAGAACTTTTTGGTGGAGTTAGCACTGGTTGGTCTGTAATCCTCCAGCAACTCTTTTCCCCCCTTTTTCAAAATGAAAGACATTATGTTTTCTCTTTTTCTAGTCTCTGGTACATCATCTATCTCAGATGAGCTCTCAAAGAAAACACTAATGGCTCTGAGATTTCTTTAGACAATCCCTGGAACAAAGTCCATCACAAGCAGGCCAATTGAAAACATCTGAATCATCTGTAAATCCCTAACTTGGTCTTTACTATTTTTGGCTAAGATTGTATCCCTTTTCTATTGATTTTAATGCTATTATTAATATGAAAGCAAAAACATTTCTTAATGAGGTCTCAATTAAAAAGAAAAAAATGAAAAGATCAAAAATATTCAGAGCGTTCCATTAGCAGTTTGCTTTCTCCTGTAAGCAAAGCAGCAATCCTTGTCTAGATTGTCCTCCTACTAACATACGTTCCTCCTCATTTCAACATGTCTAATTAGCTAGCTAGCATTGCAACCTAGTGCCTGGACCTTCCTTTCATCCCTTCATCCTTGTGCCATCTTTGGGGTACTCATTCTTCCCCTTCAATGTATTTCTTTCTTGTGCCCTGTGCAGAGTCCAGCTCTTTAGCCAAGTTAATCTCCATATTGAGCTTTTCTGTGCTTGTACCATAATGCCACATCTTTGAGGATCTGGCAGCTTATTCACCTTTGCTTTCAACTACTAAATTTTTCTCTGGAGAAATCTTAGCTATCATTCTCTCAAGTCCATTTTTGTTACATTGTTGTTCCTCCTCATCTCTTCACAAAGATTGTGAAATCTCATTTCATGCTCAATTTCACCCAACTTGCCCATTGTCTTTGTACTCTCAGCTACTTCACCTTCATTGTCTAAAATATAAAATAGCCTTTGCTCTTCACACATTTCTCCATTCTGCAAAACAAACAAACATAAAAAAAATCCAGACTAAGCCCCACTACCTTTCTAGAACTTGTTGAAACATTCATTTCCCACTATGGTTTTTCCCTCAGGAGATGTCTGCAAGCATTTCAAATTTCAGATGAACATAAAATTTTCATTAATTTCACAAAAATCCTAACCCATCTGACCTTCCTGGCTTAGTGTTTTGCAATAGATCATAGCCCCTTTTATCTCTATACATAATTTTCATGAGATCTCTTCCTCATCCCTACAGTCTGGGCCTCAGGATATGTCCTCACCTTTCTATTATCTATTCAACACTCTTCATCAATCCCCCTTCTCTTTCACACCCCCTTGTTAGGCTGTATCAAATTCAAGACACTTGGTCAAAAATCTGTGGGCTTTGAATTCTCAGTCATTCTTGCTTAGCAGGTGCTTCCCCACTGACCTTCCCTATCAAGTGCAAGAGTTACGAAGCAGGCTCCCAAGCAGGAACTCAGCAAGTCTCCAGCTTGCACACAGGGAGCACAATATGATCCTGGTCAGGGCAGGCTCAAGCATTGCTTGTCCCTTTGGCCTGAGCCTAAGGCTCAACTCATTTTGTTGTGTCAAGTTCCTGCCAGCAGTTTCAGTTTTATGCTCCAAACATCCCCCAAGAAATAACTGGAGCATGTGAGCTAGGTGGTGGAGGAAATGTAAAGGTTGGTGTAATTTTTGCACTTAGCGCATCCCACACTGTTCCTCAGTAATCCCGTGCCAGTGTAATGTGTGTCAGTGGAGCAGCCTGAAACCTTGCAGGACCCCAGGAGAGTCAACCTCTGGGAAGGAAAGCAGTTGCCTAACATGACCCTGGATATTTCCTCAAAGAGATCTAGACTAAAACCACCAAAGAACATTCCATTCCCCCTGCCACAGGAGAGGCAGCTCACCCCCTGGCTCCTCCCTGGCATTGCCTGATCTGTCCTGGGCTCTGTACACAACAGGGAAGTGTTTACATCTCCCTTTTATTGCATCCCAACACAGGTGAACCAGTCAGCTGCAATAAAAAGTCTAAGCTAGAGAAACATGAACAAGTTCCTTCTTATTCATGTACTTATTACTTTATTGCAACTTGTTTATGTATATTGTCCCTGTTTTAAAAGTTTTCTATCGAGTAGCCAACAAAACACAGGTCTATCAGACTTTTATTCACACAAGGATTTAGTGCATTTATTAGATATTAATTTACTCATTTAGAAGTTGTTCCGTCTAAAAACAATATCCCACCAATATCGTCGCTGCCTGCATTTATTCCTTTTATATAGGTTATTCTTGTATGAAATATTCATTCAAGTGGGAGCTGCTATATTTAGAATGCAGAGAAGTGGTTTTTGCACGTAGTTGCTTTTGTATTCTTGCTATGCAGGCAATATTAAAAAAAAATACCAAACTGCACTTCCATTTGTACTTCAATGTTAAGTCACTCATTTTGTGAGGTTCAGGCAGGATTAGACATTTTGCTTCAGGGTAAATGGCTTCTATAGAAGTCACTGTTAAAGTTTAGATGGCAAGCTATCGATAGGTTCTGGATTGCATGGACATGTGTTTTTCAATTCTTTTTCTCCTTTCAAATTTGGTGTTTAAATTGTTTTAACTACTTAACTGAGGAAAAAAAAGGCCTACAGTTTTTTTCTGTATAAACCTCACCCTCTTCAATTGAATCGTTGGTAACCTTACACAATTTCACTCTTCCCTTAGTTCTTTTTATGGTACACAAGTCATATCAGCTTCAAGTACATGGTATCTTTCTAACAGAACCACTTTAAGCTGCTAATAAATTCTTAACATAACTTTTTAGCCATGTGAAGCTTTAACAGCTGAATTACTACTTGACTCACATGGTAGATGATTAAAAAAACTTCGTGGGAGAAGTATGGACAGTAAAAACCTTAAGCAAACATGAGATCAATATTTTATTTAATAAACAAATTATTTGAGGATGACTGCAAGTCCTGAGGTGGTAAACTTTTGTTCTATTTGTGTACACTTCAAGGAATGGCAAGAATAAACTTTCTGAAGTCTTTTATTACTTCGCATTGTGTTACCCTTTTAAATAATATCTAAGAAAAAATTATATTAAAAAAAGGGGTGGGGGGAAGCAGCAGCATACCACACTCCCATACATGCAGCTGGAAGGCAAATAAAATTTGGGAGCAACTGTCATTTCCATGAAATGGTAATTTTTCCCCCACCCAAAAACTATCAAGTCCTCTCCATGACCAGGAAATTCAATATGGCAATAAAGATACAGCACCTGAGCACTGGAAACCATAATAGCTACATGAAAGACACCTTGATCATCACCTCCATCTTAGTTCAGGAATTATCTTCTGAACCCTTATTCAGCATTCTCACCAACCAGAGATCAGTGCATTGGAACAGCTCTCAGAGTTTCCTGTTTCCAAAAGATGCAGCTATATGAAAAATAGTGTAATTGTTTTTGACTTTGTATTACAATAAGGAAATCCACTTAAGGTACAAATTCATGTCAACACAAAGGTTATAATAGCTTGGTTTTTATCCTCAAATTACAAAAATTCAAGTTAAACTAGTGAGGTAGGTGTAAAGGCAGAAGAGCATCAATGACACGACAGAAAGAATCATTATTAGGTACCCCATGGTCTACCCCCTCTGGAAAATGAGTTCATTAAAACGGCCAGAAAGAAAAACAATTTAAAAAAGCTTTTATTTACTGTTTTCAAAAATTGTGATCAGGAGCCCAGAAAGAAGAGGAAGAAGTAAAAACATTTATGAACTACTGTACTCATAGCTTTCCTTCCAGAGCTCAGAAAATGAAGCTGCCAAGCCCAAGACAATGAAAGGTCCTTTGCATTCTTGATGGGCTTTCCTTCTAGATTTTATTCTAAATACATGCACACTAAAAATCTCTCAGGATCTGAAAATAAGAGTGCCATTTGACTAAGCCAATCCATTCCCCTAATTTATTGAGACAGACACAAGATGCTCCAGCACAGAGCACTTTAAAGACACAGAACTTCGTGCTAGCTATCTAAACACTGATACTCATACAGCAAACGTTGTCACAGTATTATGTGCATCTTGAAACTGAGCAAGAACGAAACGGATGTGGTAATATCAGGGCTTTTCCTTTGACTTAAGAAAACAAATACAAGTCTTACACAGAAAGTTGATTTCAAAAGGATAAAATTGATTATATGTTACAAAACGTAAGCACATACAGGGATGTGTGTAATATCTGCTATTCAGCACTCGCAGGTTAAGCACCCAAGGCCAGCTCATGAAAATCAATACCTGCTCTCCAAGTTTCCCACCACATGTCTTGGGGAGAATCATTCAAAGTTTTTAGCCCCCTGCTCCTCCACCACTACAGGATCGTCATTTTCACTTAACAACTTCCCAGTTCATCAGGGGATTGACTTGATAATCCCCAGACTTTGAAAAAGCATCTGCATTGGATTAGAAAACCTGATATGGAGTCCAATGAAGTCAGCTGAGTCTTCCTGCAGATGATGAGAAATCACAGTTATTGTAAACAACAGTAACCTCAAAATGTACATGGTAGCCCGTAATCTAAAGTGCATATGAGTATCACAGATTATCTAGGGGTTTTTAATACATAGACATATATAATATGCATTTGGCTAATGTATTCATAACTGCTAAAAATAAGTGCCAGATATGTGTCACCTCTACAGTTTTGTACATAGTGATAATAGCAAGTTTACAAGGGACCTTGAAAGAGGCTAATAAAAAGTCAGCTTGAAATGGAATCATGTCTCATTCGGCAAAACCAAAGCAATTCAAGAGTAATTGTATTAGAACACAAACTCAGACAAAGCTTTCCAAGGAGATTAAACCATACCAACCGATGCAACAGGATTTAACAAACAGGCAAAGAGCATCAAAGACCTTGGAGAGAAGAAATCTCCTGTGCTGGAAAGGAAATTAAATACTTCTAGTACATTTTCAAGTGTATATCCCATCTGTTTTAGCATTCGAAGTGACAAGACTCTACAACATCTGTTATAAGACAAATTGCAGCCTAATGGCCTCGCTGCCATGACGGTTTGGTCTTTTGGAATTGATACTCAAGTTCACCTTTTTTTAAAGGAAAAGCTATTATTTATCATAAGGATCATCTCTTTCCAAATGCAGGAGAACCTCTGTTGGTTTAAAATTTTTGAACAATGAATAAATGCCGAGCCAAGACAATTTTGTGCATTTGTTTAATGGGCTGTCTCTCTGCAAACTATTGAATCAGACTGTGAACATGTGAGACGTTTTCCTGAAGTTTGGACAGTCTTTGGATATAAGCCCTCTAGGAAAAAAAATAAAAAAGGCATCAGATTGTTGTAGAGGTAATTTGGTCAGAATGAATTTTTCTTCCTGAGTGAACATTGAGCCATTACCCAGGAAGGTGTCAGGATGAACATTATCTCATTAAGTGCTGTCTTTCAGGCAATGGTCATTTAAGGAGGCAATGGTCATTTAAGGTAAGCGATATCACAAGAAAAATCTATAACTGTAACATAAACTGCATAAGGTGCTCTCAGCATGAACCACGAGGCTTGGCCAAATTCCGCTTCCGGCAATTACTCTGTGTCAGTCTAATAACTCTTCTGCTCCTCCTGCCCAGCCCCCGCAGCTTCAAAGAAACACAATTTTCCTCTTTGTGTCAGCTGGCATCGAACTGATCCTTACTACAGGTTTGCTACCTGAAACTGCAAAGGGATCCTCTGGCAGAAAGGACAGCAGCTGTGCCCTGGTCCAAAGGCACCCACGGGGCTGTGGCCCCTCCAGGTGACATGCAGACCTTGCTCACCACACAGGACAGGAAACACAACCCTCGAGCACCCGAGTGAACTCATGCCTGGATACCGAGTGAAACGGGAGTTGCAACATAAATGGGAATATCCCGTAGTCATGGTGTTCTGCAATACTTTCCAAGAAATTATTTGCATTATCTGCTTGCACAAATGATTTTTTTTCCCTTTAAATGGCATAAAGACGGCTATACTCACCAGACAAGGTAAGGTACATGCTTCATGTCTAAAGTGCAAAAGAGGTCAAAGCATTGCTCACCACCCCATGAATAAGAACACAAAAGGGCATTGTAAATTCCAAGGCAGAGAACAAAAAAGGAAGGGAGGCAGGTGAAACCGTAGAAATATTACACGTATTAAGTTTAATACCCAGATGAGAATTAAGTTACTACAGTGCCTTTCACAAACTGCTACTTTTTTATGTTGCAAATAACTTCTCCATGATAGATGCAAATAAATTAATGCTGTCATTAATCTTTCCATTTATATCTTTCTCACTCCTTATGTCTGCTTTCATCGTTGCACTTACCATACTTAAGTATATGTTAAAGAGACTGTCATTTTCCCTTCTGTAACTACTATTTCTTCAAACAAGCATTACTGGATTCTAAAGCAGAAAATGTTGATTTCTGAAGATTATCTTTTGTTCCTCATCAAAGTTGGGGAATATTCTGGGTGAAGACATCCCATTGAAATTCTTATCAAAGTTAAGAACATTGAATAAATATATAACTAGGCCCTCTTTAAACATGCTTTTATTTTAGATTATTAAGCAAAAGGGTATGAGCAGTCTATGTAAAACACATCTCAATAGAAATTTTTTTCATTAAGGCTTTCCTAATGAAATCTTAGAACTCCAATTAGTTACACAGACAAATTTTAGAGTATTTCTGTGACTAAGGACAACTCACATGTTGCTTGCAAATGTTACAGGTCTGAGACCTCATCCTATTGAGTAAGGCTGCACTGAAGAGATAAGTAGTCTCATTTCAAGCAATAACTCATCCATCCAAAATTGTGAAGTCACAAAACCACAAAGTAGGGGATATCCCAGATGCTCTGCAGTTCTCAGTATAGTGCAAATCATGACAAAAGGGATTTCTCACTCCAACCTTCATGCTTTCCTGCATGCAATGCCACTGGACACTGCAGCTCTCTACTACCATCCAGTCAGTACCTGCACAAACAGGCTACAGCTCAGCATCCCACAAAAAATTCTCACACGAAAACCACAAAGAAAAGAAAATTAAAAAAAAAAAAGGCAGGGTCACAACTCAAATGCAGAGTCATTGCTCAAGTGTGGAATTGCCCAGCTTCCTATACCACATTTCTGATATAATTACTTATCTTGCACAAACAGTCTAAGCAGTAAAAGAAGTGGAATTAGAATTGTTTCCAGAATTATCATTTAATCACTGTTCAACCCTACTCTAACCACTTTGACTAAAGCTTTCCAAAAGCTATTGGAGAGGAAGTGTGCTTCCAACACATGCCTGTGACATTACTGGTCGTCATCATCCAAAACTCCCACAGTCTTGTCAGATGCCAAAGGAAGTTAAATACCCTCAGACTCTCACAAGATCAGCAAGTACCTCCTTCATTTCCTTCCAAAGCCTCCAGTTTCTAGCAAAATTATGAGTACCCATTATTTCACATTGGAGGAGAAGATTATAATGACAACAAAACATGATGCTGGGGTCTTCACCTCTTCATACCTACAGCTCTTGTGCAGCACTTAAGCACTGAAGATGCATAAACATCTTCACTTATCTAGACTGGAACAACT
This sequence comes from Eopsaltria australis, assembly GCA_034509425.1. NCBI lineage: Eukaryota > Metazoa > Chordata > Aves > Passeriformes > Petroicidae > Eopsaltria > Eopsaltria australis. The sequence continues at coordinate 565,255 of JAVTVJ010000067.1, read as the reverse complement.
TGTGACTTATAACTGCATTTCCCAGAGTAAAACCTACAGTTACCTAAACCCCAACCCCAAAGAAATAGCCTATGCCACATAAAAATGTAGAGAAGCAATTTATGTAAATATCTCTCAGAAGAGCCCTTACATGCAAAGTACTTGGGATCCCCTTTGACTCCATGCTCTACTCAGGATTACTCTACCTTTCATTTGACTCATGTCAGAAGCACTGGAGGGACTATCAGTATCCTCAAATTGATTTACAATATTTTTGTACCCAGCAGATTGCAAAGGTTCTTGATTTTTAACAAGTTTGTAACTACTTAAAGTTGGGAAATTACTGCAAGTTTATTTAACAAACTTTTTACCAGAGCCCAATTTAACTGGGCTCCCACTCTTGGACAGTAAGGAAAGAGCCTTATAATGAATGAGGCACACAGAAGGCAAATGCTCACTACAATCCTCTACACAAAGCATCAAGAAAAGAATCCTGCAAGACCCTTCTGATTAACAGTTGTGGGGAACCTGCAGCACCACTGTTGCTTCACACTTCTGGTAGTACACGAAGGAGCCTATTCATGCTGCATACATCAGATATCCAAATTGCTCTGCAAGGCTGATTTACTGTTTCCTTCCCTGAATTATATTTATTTACACTGTTTACAGAGGCAGAAAGGCATTTTTCCTTCCAGCCTCCAGTGCACTGATTTCTTGTCCTGCCACCCCCCAGGAACAAAATAAATTCCAGCTCGTCTCAGAACAAGCTTTTGGTAGACAAACTGAGGTGGCACAAACATAGGAAGGAAGGATTAGTTGCATAAAAAGCAACACAAAAAGTTAATTGCCCTTTCATGTCAATACCCATATTGGCAAAACAAAGTCTCATTTTTTATTTGAACGCCACGTGCAAGCAAGTCGTCAGACACATACAGTACCAAACTCCCTAAAGCAACGGATAAAGATAAGGCTTATGCAGACAAGTTTACCAGCTTTGGGGAAAGGAACTAAAACTTTCAGTGTACGGTCATTAAAATTTTTGAAATCTAGGTCCATATTTTCAGCTGCAGCCTGTGGTTGTATGCTGACAGAGGGAAAAAACAACACATTCATATGCACAAATGCAAATTCGGCACGAACACAGCTGGGCCCATGAATAAAATTTACATGCACAAATTTAGAAGCGAGTTTGAGTCCAGATGAATGATTTGATCGTAAGAGCTTTAAATAAGCGTTTATGTAAGCAAAGATTGGAGCCGGCAGCTATTAGAGAAGTGTATTAGCTGAAATAAATTACCAGAGAAAACAGAGCTCTCTTGGATAGCACCGGCAGCTCCTCTTCTCCTTTCTCTGCCAGTTTTTGTGAATACATTTGAAGGGTTGATAGGGGGGTTGCAAGGATGTCTTGCACAAAGCCAGAGCCTGAGTGCTGTGGTGGTCCTGGGGAAGAGGCTGCAGGGTACTCAGAGCACCGGTGCTGCTCAGGGTTCGGAAACTTTCTGACATCTCAGCCTGGACAGAGGGACGGGTGCTCGCTCCTGCTCTACACTTTGCCAAAGCAAACAGCTCAACTCTCTGTGCTGACATTTTTTCACAAGAACAAATTTGCATCCCAGCAGTGTGCGGCGGGGTGAGAAGCGGGCTTGCTCCGCACCCATAGGTACGCGCCTCACAACGCGAAGCTGCGGCAAAGCGCCTCACTGGCATCACACAGGCACCATAAGGGCGCGCAGGATTTGCATTCAAGCATATTTCAGCCATCAACCTGGAACTATAGGGGCAACTGAAACCTGTAGAAGCAATGAATATAAGGCTGGCTCCCTTGCCTACTCCTTAGACGGCATATTAGGGATGCCTAGGGTTAGGTTAAACAGTCGGTTTCTTTAAAAACATGTCACAAAGAAAGCATGGAGTTTGTGAGGCTGTGGAGGGACACTGACTTTGTTCTGCAGTATCCCAAGGGGCAGGATAAAACACAATTTTCTGGATTTTTTTTCTTTTGACTAATAAAGAGATGTATTGCTAAATTTCCCTACACACCCCAAAGGTAATGAAAGAAATATTTGGCTACAACATCAATGTCAAGCAGGGTCACTGTCACTGACCAAGAAGAATGCCAAATCCCGGGAAACCCTGGGGAAAGATCTCAGTACAAGGAGCAAGCTGGAATGTCTGGGATAAGAGAGGCTCCCCTGCATGAACCCCACCCAGCCCCACAGTCTTGGGCATGTCATACCTACCAGCAGCAGGTTGAAGTGCTTTAAGGCAGCTTCCTACAGTGTCTTTTCCACATGTACAGTCTGGCCAGGGCAAGAATAACTGGAAATCCCAGCACACAGGCTCTGCTCAGGTGGCAACAGTGGTGGCTGTGGCCACCATGACTGCAAAGGTTGACCGTAACACCTCCATCAGAGCCGTACATGAGCTATGAAAGCAGCGATAGCCCTGGGAAGGAACGCATCCTACCACCTGGTAGCCACATCGAGACTGCGCATCCCACTTGGCGGGTCGGATGCGCTCCTCGCCAGCCGTTGCCTCTCCTCCCAGCGCCTCCACTCAGAGTTACACCCAGACACTCGTCCTGCTCCAGCGTGAATATTTCTCTTCTCCCCTAGGAGCAAAGCTCCTTCAACATGTGCCGTCTGCTGTGCCAGCGAGACCTGGCATAGCAGCAGGGTACAAAAGAACATCCCTGACACGCTATGAATATTCATGATTTATGAATATTCATTAAATTAGCATCTTTATGACTGGGCCACCAGATTCACAACTGGCGTCTCTGGAAAGGGGTTATTGTATTTTAATTAAATACCAGACAATTACTAAACAGTTATATTCGCTGGGATTTAACTGATATGAAAGGGATAGGTACTGAGCTACAAACGTTAAGAGCAACTCTCCCTCCACACACATTTAATGCTAATGAAAGTCATGTGTAAGCATTGAAAAGGGAAAAAAAAATCCTCTATATGAGAAACCAAAATAGCTTCAGATTATCTTTTTAATAGATTCATACTGTGTGGGAACCTTCAGCATTTCCCTGGTGCCTAAGCAGACCAGAATAGCAAAGTAGTTATTATATCTGTCTTCAGTGAAGAGACCACATGTTCACAGATATTTGTACAGCACCTAGCGCAACAGGGCTCTGATCCCTGCATCTGGCATTGCTGTAGTATTTAAATAGCAATAATAATGATATAAAGCAATCTTTGTCGATATCATGAGAGAACAATCTAATCTAGTTATCAGATTATAGCTCATTAAATGCCACACAGAAAAGGCTATCAACACTTCTACACATTTACTGGCCTAAAAAGAATTTTAAGCCATTAATTGCTTCCATAACGTGGGGTGAATTTTCAGCATGGTGCCTGGAAAATTAGGCACGCAGGCTGTGTAATTGTTAATGGGAATTGTGACCCAATTTTCACGCCTGGCACTGAAAGTTTGCCCCTTGCAAAATATTTACATAATTTGCTAGTAGATTTGCCATATCTTTTGCATGTTAATTTTACTTCAGTGACAATTCCTTGAAAAAGTACCACCACCAGTGTATAGTACCACCACCAGTATATTAAGAGTAGCTTGACATTTATATAGTACTTCCTCTGAGTTATCTCAGGCTACAACTTGCAAATCATTACATGCTGAATCTTCAAGGATATGTCTTTAACCAGAATATTCATTGCAGGGCACAGCCCTTGCCTGTCAGGGAAGGGAATTGATGACCACTTGGTCAGACTCTTTTCCATTTGAGCTCTCATTCTGCAGCACAGTGGATGCTTTGTAGCCTTCACACCTGACCCCAGAGCTTTTAACATTACCAGACTCACTTGCAATTGCCACGTTTGATGTTTCAGTGCAAAATCTACCATATTTTCTTCCCTATAACAGACATAAGAGTCAGGATTTTACATCTCTAGACCCTCAGCACTCCTCCAAGCTGCCACGAACTGTCTGTAGCAGGGAGGTGGGATCACGTTAAAGGTTCACAATTTCACACAGCTGCGTCTTTGCCTGGGAGTGCGATGATATTTTGCAGGCAGCTTAAGATTTTGAGTACCAGCATCTGTCCTCTTAGCAGCACTTACTGGTTGGTTGGGTGGCCAGGAGGCTACCAAGGCTGTGGGGAAGATAGGGACATTTTGTTTCATCCTCCCCTTCCAGACAGACATCCTTTCTTTTGCTCCAGAGGGAAAGTAGCAGCATGCAGAAGCACATCAAGCCATTTTCAGCTGCTCTGTAGCACTGACACCAGAGTGACTATGAAACAGCAATGAGCTGGAAAAGCATTCTGGGTATAGAGATGCAAATGAGCACACTAAGCCCTTTCCCAAAGGACACTACACAAGAACCTTTCATAACATAAGGTTTCACTCCAAAAGTTAGGGCCTGGTTTCAAAGGGCTCGCTCAGGTAGAGCTCCCACATGTCTAAATGCAAGAGATGCACAGGTGTCCCAAATCTCACCTGCAGATCATGTGGCCCCTTCTCTGCACACAGGCAGCAAGACATGCTGTGTCTTTTCCTAATAGAACGTTCCTAACCCCCACTTCAAAACCACAGATTTATGACTGAAGTTGCAACCAAATGATATTTCTGATTCAGCAAAATAAAGGCAGGAATGAATGCAGGGCTGCAGATAAGACTGTGTTTTCCCCAGTCTTTGGCTAAAACTAGCGGTGGTGCTCATGCAAACACATGCCAGAGGTTTTACCTCTGCTAAACCCCCTCTACTGCAGCTCTCTGTCCTCCTGCATCGCTGCACTTTGTCCCAGGGAAAAGGAAACCCTGCAGTAACTTTGGGGCAGGGCATGGTCACCTGAGAGTGAATCATTTAGCCAATCTTTCTGCTCAAACAGGTAGAAGCTTTTTCCAAACAATATGCCCTGCATATTGTTTGCAGCTCCTGTAAATGCTTATCCATACAGTGGTTTTAAATGAATTTGTTTACATATTGGATGCATTGCTGAACAGCAGGTGATTCAGAGCATATTCTTCAAAATAGCTAGAAGCAGATATTTATTAGATATTACCAGGACTCCACCTGAATGAAATGGGAGTATGCATCATGCAACAGAAATGCAGTTCATGCACAGGCTTGGGTGTGCACATGACTAAGCTGGAAAGTAATATATATCCTTGGGAAAAGATTCTGTTTCCCTAAGCAGAGTATATACAGTTAACAATCATTTTTTCCTAGTGTTACCCACACAAGAGGAAGATGGTGCCAACTAGAACCTGATTTCCAAACTGATGGGGAGAGAAGGAAAAAAAGAAAGTGCTACTATATGCTAAGACAAGCCTGGGTATCATGGATCCTAAGAGAAAGCAGTAAAGCAGGACACTTGATAGAACTGATTGCCAAGCTGGGAATTAATTGGGATTTTTTTTCCCAGCAAGTTGTAGCAGATCAGATCTGCTTGACTTCAGCAGAGCACAATCCAGCCCAGCTACATCATAGATATATCATACAGTGTCTATAATTTCCTATCAAGTACTCTTTTCTGATATCAGATAATCTTTTCTATTTTATTTAGGAGTCTAAAGTGCCTTCTTAAATTTGATCTAGCCTTTTAGGAATAGCATTGCCTTCCAATGACACAAACTCCTAGGGGTGCCTAAATCACTTAAAAATGAGAGTACAGCACCTCTGCAAATACTGCCCTCTGTTCAGAGATGAATTAGTGGTTCAGCCTAGGCCTGGGAAAGAGAATTAATTTTTTTTAATTATGATGTTCCTTCTGTGGCCTTGGGAAAATCATTAGTCTCCCTGCCTTGGTTTCTTCATCAGTGAAACAATTATGTATGAATTCCACAAGCTGTTCTCAGGATTTGACAGTATTTATTAGACTGAATAAAAATGAATGCCCTGAAGTGTCAACCAGTTTTATTTAGTCAACAGATAAAACCAAGAGACCACACTAGGCCCGCCACTATGCTGCATCCCATCTCCTAAGAGAGCCTCCACTCCCTCAGCCCTTGCCTTGTCCTCCCACAAGGTTCTCCCTGACACCCTTGAGCTCTCCCTCTTGCTGCCCTTGATCCACAACATGAAAAATCCGTTTTTTCCTCCTCCCTCTTTAAAAATCCCTCCAAGTAGGGTTTTTCCTCTGGACCTTTTCCCTGTTCAAGACTCCTACTTGTGCACAGTTGTTCTGGGTCTTGTCTTACTTCACTCCAAGCTGCTCAGGGCAGGAAATGGGCCTTACCTACAGTCCGTATCACACATGATACTCCCTTTGGAGTCAGCGTAAAGTTAAACATACGCGATATAAGCCTCTGTTGGACCAGGGCCTACGCTTATAAACTGCTGCGTAAGCCTGTGTTGCCACAGCGTAGAACTGTTGAGCAAATAAAATATTATAAAATATTTTTTGTTTTAAAAATGGACCTGCCGCTCCATTCACACTGCTCCTCCGAGTTTCAGGCAGGAGCAATATTAGATACAAAGCTTCCAGATAGAAGGACTGCAATGGGAAAAACGCTAGCAATTATTCAAAGCAAATGTAATTTTCACACTGCCGCTATTTAAAACACTTAGAGGAGAAAACAGTTCATCACACTTGGAAAAAAAAAGAAAAAAAGCGCAATATCTTTTTTCCGCCTCCTCCCCCGCACCTCACACCCCCCCTTTTAACTTTTACTTGAAGTGTTTGAGGATCAAGAGATCTTCCCTGTTCATCGTGAAATAAATCTGACATCACACTCAGAGCTTTTCAGCACTTATCCTGATTAGCCAGATAGTAAGATGTTCTGCAATGGGATCTGCCTGGGATTAGCCGTTTTCCTGTTCTCCCTGTGTGCTACATGCTGCCCTGTGGTGCCTTTTGTTGCTCAGCGACGTCAAGAGTCTTGTTCCCCCATCCCCAAAGAGAAGCTTTACCATGTGAAGTTATCATGGTTGCTTTCCATGACAGAGAATGGAGGGACCCATTCACTAGCTGTTAAAATTGTCATTTCCATAACAAAACTGAACACCCAAACCATGCTAAAGTTGGATGCAAAATAATGTTTTAGTAGCAGCAAGTGATTTCCTGGGGGCATCAGTCAACTGCTATATGACAAACCTGTCTAGCTGGTGGGGACATATAAGGTGTGAAAAATATCTGGATTGTTTAATCAGATTCAGCCAGGTTGCTTGGTGGGAGCCAGCTCTGCCATGTGGCACTGACTCTAAATGTAGATATGGCCCACAGACCTACAATGCATGCTGACTTTAAACAGCTCTGTAGTCCAATGACATACACCCACACATGGCCACAACTCAGAGTGTCCTGAAGTAAAAACTAAGGAGGAAAAAAAGTAAAAGGAAAGAAAATACAGAAAAAACCCTACTTGCACAAGTAATTCCACTCATCCCTGGAGCATAAGATCACATGCATTTAACCTTATTTGAAAGTTTTCAGGGTCTTACGTATTTGTTCAAGCCAGGTCCCAAAGGAAGCACAAACAGAAGAAAAGCACCATTCCAAGGCTCTGTCTGTACATAATGCTCCTTTCAAATCTACCCCAAAACCTGGGATTTACCTTTCCCTGTCACACACACCTGCACCTGGCACATCCCAAACTCAGGAAAACTGTTTTAAATCACACCCCTTTTTATGTCAAGCACAAATATTCTTATTTCATCTTCCTTTAAATAACAAATAAAGCACAGTACCCACAAACAGATTAAATGTATGCTTTAGGAAGTTGCATTGTTTTCCTTCTAGAGAAGGAAAAAAAAAAGTAAAATTGCACAAAACTAACAGTTGCACCTCCCAGTGAGTGTCTGCAAGTGTTCTGGATGCTGCATTGACAAGGGGAAATGAGGATTGAACCTAAAGACAAAGAGGAGAAAAGGGACTTAAACATCTGAAACAGCTTTCAGACACACATTTGTAACAAATGCCAAGTGGCTGGGAAGCATTTGTGCATACAGAAAAACTCACGTTCCCTTGTCAGTGCATTGTCTCCCCACACCAGCTCTGCCAGGGGCAGAGGGCCTTCCCCTGGCTCAGTCTGCAGCAATGCCAAGCTTGCTCCTTCCTTGTGCAAGACTTCAAACAACAGATATTGTCCCAAAACATCAGTGTAAAACACATCTCCTTGCTTTCAATAACATCAAGTTTAAGCATTTTTCCAAAACTGGCATTCTAATTCATCTAGTTATTGAACTAGATGCCCTCCCACAGACTTTGCATGGAAAGAGTCAGATCACACTGCAACAGTGACCTTCTGCAGTCATAAAAATCTCTGAACATTAAATCTTAGGCTGTCACCTGCTACACTTTGAGCTACAAACAACAGGAAAAGAATTTTAGGATTGTAGTAAGATACCTCAGCTGAGACACTTACAGTAAGCACCTCCCTTTGAAGAGTCATAGAAACCTGACATTTCTAATTCAGCAACTTCTAGATTAAGTAGAAGTAGCTGCAGCTATTCTGCTCACAGACATTAAGGTTTTCTATATGTAAAAATGGGCACCTAGCATCATATTCATGTATGTGGTCAAACTATCAGTTAGTTGGTTGATTTATTCATGCTCAATTGCTACTCCTACAGCCTTCAGAAATGGGTTCCAATGCACTTTTTTTCTTGCTGAAAGATGTGCAGGGGATTCTGGGATGGAAGAGATAAAACAATGGAATACAAAGTCAAAGACCCAGTTTTTTGGAAGGTTTAGAAACACTAACAAGTGGAGGACTGCACATAATTCTTCATGAAGGCACAAAATTACTAAAATAAGATGCACAAATTGCTAAAAAAATATGGAAGGTTAAAATAAATCAGAAATCGAAGAAAACCTGAGGAACAACAGAATTTTGCTACTGTTGCCACTGTTTACAGACAGCATTTTTAAAAGAAGTTTATTCAATCTCTCCACTGACTTGTCTCCAGGGTTTAGGAGTTTGCTTAGTGCCAGGTCGATGTTTGGTCAGGCTATAACGCTTCATGGTTCTTGACACAGCTCTGAAATAGAAGCTTTTACTCTGGAGACAGCAAACAGCATTGAAAGAAGTGGCAGGAATTCGTAGTTCTGTACCATAGGCATTCATTTCTCTATAGTGCTGTCTTTTGCAAATAGTTCAAGACTTTGAACCCACATTAGGCAAGTGCCTGGGGTAAGGAAAGAGATGCACATAGGCAGGTTTTAATTCTGAGGCTAATTCGATCTCTAATATTTTAATCTCCCCATATTTGCACCAACCTGAAGTTCTGTTTCCAGAATGTGTATTAAAATACCAGTTTAACCAAAATATATTACTTCCCAAAACCTTCCTCTGCTTGCATACGCTCTACAGCTGAATATCCCGGGAAAGCTTCAGAAAAATATTGTTGGGTCTTTTTGAGTAATACAAGATGACAAGCACTCTTTTTGCTGCATTTACTCTTTTGGGTATTTCTGTGTTTCTGTTTTATCTGTAAAATTGTGTGGTGCAACCACAACAGGCAGCATTGCAGGAAGAAGAGAATGAGCCTCTCATGCCTTATGTGGGCACCATTGCGAGCAGGGAAAGGGACACAGAGAGACTGCTGGTGTCCATGAAAGCATCAGAAAGGGAAAAAGAGGTAGGCTGGAAATATAGGTTTTGGAAATTCTTCCAATTCTCTGAGCAAGAGACATCAAAAAATAACCCTGAACCACTACCCATGCCAGGAGATCAAGGAAAGATTTGGGAAACACATGAGAGAGATGGACCTGACTGCCAAATGCTACAGAAGGTTCCTGCAGCCTCCATCTCCATCACCTGAGCGACAGACTAGCAGGGATAGCCAGGACTATTTTTAGCTAACAAGAAAAGGGAAGCTGATAATGTGTTAATCACAGCACAAATCACGGATGCATACACCAGTTCCAAGGTGTCATGCATATGACGAATGCAAGCACAGGGGGAAGTGGAAGGAATCAGTACACTGCTGTGAGGAGCCTCAATAATAAATGAGAGGAATTGGAAGTGCCTGTGGATGCCAGTTTGGAAATATCAGTGTATAAGTGCTTTGTAAGTACCTTGCTTAATTAGAGTAGTATTTGTCACTTGTACTTCTGGGGCGCAAACTGGGGCCCTTCTCTTCCACTGGTGCTGCCGCTTATTCGCACACCAGCAAACACCTCACTTGTGGAGCAACCAGAAATATTGCACAGACACCTCCTTTTCTGTGCAAATATTGCGGCCTTCTCCAGCTACCATCAGACTTTCTGTGAATGGCAGCAGGTGAGTCACTAATTTAATTGAGATCAGGTGTATACATCACAGACTAAAGAAATGACATCTTCCATTCCAACGTGCCTTTAACAGTCTTACCCAGAGATGGGGGCGGGGGAAAGGGCCAGATGTGTTATTCTGTGCAACAGATAAAAGATTGAGCCTTAAGTGATGGGTTTATTAAAAACTGCACCCTTCACCTAGGAATCCAATAGGATTGATTGTACAATCACAATGACTGTCCAATTACAGTGGAATTATCCATATATAATACCTGAGGGGAAAACATATCTTTCACACTTCCTGTCTCCAGCGTCCCAGCTTTAATATTCCACTGAAATTTGTCAAGATTCCCCTTCAGCATATTGCATCCCCTGTGAGGGAGTGTTCGCTTTGGATTTTCTTAAGGCCTTTGTTCTCCAGAAGGCAAGATACATTTGAGATGAGCATTGCTTTATTTGATAAGTATTAAATAGCTTTTTTTTTTTTCTCCCTTTCTTTTTTTTTTCTTTTTTTTTTCTTTTTTTTTCTTTTCTTTTTTTTTCTTTTTTTTTTTTTTTAATTTTTTTTTTTTTAATTTTGTGGTCATCATTTTGGGAAGATGTCTCCATGCAAAAATTATCTTTTTCCTAATTTGTAGAACACTCACCTTTATCCACTCTGGGATGAAGTAGCTGAAAGAGAATTTCCTCTCTGGACACAGAAATGTTGCCTCTTTCCAAGTTCCATTTTCTCAGTTGTTGAGTGATTATCAATTATGTAACAGTGACATTTTGTAAAGTGTCATCTGTGGGTGGTAGTGAATTGGAAGTAAGAGAATGTCTTCCACAGAAATGAACTTGTCAAGACTGGTCATTAGTAGGGTTTTGGGGCCATGGGAAATGCAGAAGTGGTGATAACAATATTTCCTTTTTTTGCGCACCTCTAGAAAATGAAACAAAGATGATTATGTAAAAGCCTCTGAACCCATTAGCAAAATATTCTAAAGCACGGTATAAAAATTTTTGTTGCTAATATATCATCAAGTTACTCAGCAACTAATTTTGTATGTTTTTCTCAAATACACAGTGAATAGTTCAATTTTGTACTGGAATGCCCAAGTAGACATCAAGTTTCAAATTCCTTTTCTAACCCTTATCCAGCAAAGAACTGCATCAGAGTATCTTAAATCCTGGATTTATGCCCTAGTCACTGGGATGTTTAGTCTTCACAGACACAGGGGACAAGAAGTAAAGATGTGATCTCTGTCCTTGTTTCATTCCTTCCCCAACTCCTTCTTCCATAAATTCCTGAAAATTATTATTTTCAACTTTTCATTGGCATAAAAAGCTACTTCAAAAAACTCCACATCTCAAAATGTTTGACACTCAGCCCTGTAAGTGTCAGACAACTTCAGTCTAGAAAAGCAGTGCCACTTTTAAACCATTGGAACAACTTACAACTGCCACGATTGATGTCTCTCTGAAAGATGTGCTCCAACGTCACCATGACTCCTCAACTGGTACCAGTAGCACACTAGACTAATGCAGAATATAATTATTACAGTGACACCCGACAGCTTGTGCCATGCAGAAATTCAGATTAGCTGATCACCCTTTCCCAAGAAAGACTTTGCATATGTGCTATTCATGACTGAATGAATAGAATTCTTTCCCGTTGTATGAAGCAATTACATAGATTTAGCTGAATGCTCAACCATAAGATGGTGGCACTTGCAAAGCATCCACTGCATGAACCTGTTGCTGGAATGAATCAGGCCTTCAGGAGGTAAAGCACCTTTGGATACTCTCATAGGACGGCACACAAAGTATATCTAATAATAAGCTGTTATGTTTCAGTTCTGCATCTATTCAAATTACTTAACCATAAGCTCTAAATGAGGCCAAAATTTAATTCTTCAGTTAAAACTTCCCTTATCTTTGCAAGACTTGAAACATCCAAAAAGAATATAAAAAAAAAAAAAGTAACAACCAACACCACTCCCCAACCCCCCCACTCCAGTTCACACTGTAATGCCAAATTGAGCTGAGGATTCATGAAAAAAAAATAAAATCCTGTCTGTTTTGTCTTTAAGTAACAAGCTGCTGTCTCTCTATTGTAGCCAAGATTGACACGTCACCATTTCCCACAACAGTCTCTCTATTCTCATTATTTTATCTGTTGTAATTGCTCACCCATTTCTGCTTTCTGTCATCCTGGCTCTACACAATATTTCAGCTACCTGCAACTCACTATTCTCAAGAAGTCTTCCCCTATGAAGAGTCTGCCTAAGAAATTCCTACACGGCATTTAATGCACCTTGATAAGGTCTATTCACATTTCTGACACCAGAGATTGCTCTTCAGTTAAAATCTATTATTGTCACATTACAAGCCTCTCCCATTTGAGAGCTCAGAATACTCTAAAACGAATTCCCCAGCTAGATAAGGAAGTATTATGATTTTTCTTCCATCTGTGCAGAGAGGGTATCTTCACCATCACCCTACTCCTCCAATGAGCTCCATTTGAATAGGAGCCTCTGTTAGAATCAGAAAGGCACAGAAGCAGTGTTTGTTCAGAGGATTACCCATAAAGCACCTATTCCAGGATCAAGGCCAGTGTCTTTTTCAAAAACTTTCCCATGGTGATATATCAAATCAGAGGCAGGATAAGAAACAGAACTAGCATCTCCTGACCCCTGCTGCTGGGCTCTAAATGCAGGAGGCTACCTTTCCTCTTCTGAAGCAATTCATCACTTCTGCAATGCGATGCCTGTGTAAGGCTGGTGTTACATAACAATCTCGTGTCATAAAGTTGAATTGTCATTGTGTAAAACTTACACATTTTCATTTTGAATTCATGCTTTAAAACAATATAAATTATCATGCCTCAAGCTCTTGCCATTTTCTGATAAATAAGTTTGGCAATCATGATAGAACTGCTGAACAGAAATAAAGAATTCATTCCTTAAGCTGATTACTTTTCTGGGGAAGCATGTGTGCCAGACAGTTTAAGAACTTCAGTGTTTAGTTTATACAACACTGGCTCATCTCTATCATCTTTGTCAAAGACATCTACAATTTATAGCTTACCACAGGTTACCCAGCTGGTTCAAGTTGTTTTGTCTTTTATTAAAAAAAAAAAAAAAAAAATCAAACAAAAACCAAAAAAACACCACCTCTGAACTTTTACACTCCTGTGTGTTTTAGCTGTGAGTCCTAAATGGAGTCTCCCATGAATAATTCAAGTTCCTCAGTTTCTTATTTTAGCATCAAAACTGTAGCAATACGTGACTAAAGGAAGTCTAGCCAAGATACTATGGAGCTCTAAATCAATGCACAAATGAGATTAAAGATAGATATTTCTATTATAACAGTGAATGAAAATATTGTTATATTGCTTGTTGAAACAATCTTTTAAACAGTAGTGCTTTATTTAAAAGCAGGAGGAAAAAAATAAAATAAAAATAAGCCAGTTTAACCTATAATTAAGTAGGTAAACTATGAAGAAGGCTACAGCCGATTTTGGAATGCTACTTACTTGGAAGGGCTCCAACATCAGCAATGGTGAAAGGATATAAAAGGTGATGACTATATTTGTATTACGTAGCAATGATTTTTTTCAAGAGCAGTATCAAGAGACAAACAACAGGTTTTTTCCTCATTACATCATTCTCCAGATTGTACCAGTTTAGCAAGTTTAGTCTGAGGAGGAAATGATTCAGATTTCATCACTGCAGCCTAATGCAGCTTTTGTTACTTGTTTGAAAGAAGAAGAAAAAGCATACATGCAATTTCTAACCACATCAATTGAGTTAAAAGGTGACTAATAAAAGGTCTTGAACCTGTTGCTGTTGTGATTGAAGGAAATTTTGCCTCAACTTCACTGGTGCAAGAATAGATCCCCATACAATTTAGATTTCATAGAAATATTTAACCCACTTGGGACCTCCTGTTCCAGTAGAATATAAAAATATTTTAAGCAATATTTCCTAGCCTAAGAAAATTAAACAATAAATATAACCTATCCAGCACCAAAACAAATCAATATAAGCCTTCCACCAGTAAGCACTGTGCTTCACCACGGTAGGAGAAAACCCAGTGTTGTTCTGCAGAAGCTCCTGTGTAAAATCTAGGTGCAAAGCAGAAAAACTGCAGAGAGATCCATGTGTAAACATTGCTGCCCACCTTCCCCACCTCACTACTTTAAAGAAAGCACTCACCACATTTGCGTCAGCTGGGAAATGCTGCTGCCTCCCTCTTTCCCCACACATTCTGCAGACCACTAGCACGTTAAGTAACACAGGAGCTAAATCAAACTTGATACTTTCTTCTGATGAAATGAGCCCTCAAATCCAATTCTTTTCTTTTTCTCACCTAACTGACCCTGGAGCCAAGAAAACAACACATGTCTTTTGAAACATGTTTTGAAGCATTTTCCATAGCACCTGAAAAGATTTTATTCCCTTTGTTTTAAGGCAGAGTTTTGTCTCAACTACTACATTTAACTGGTACGGTTTTTCCTCAATTTTTGCATCACTCTGCATCTCCCTACTTTGCCTTTATGCACTAAAGGTAATTTAGAAGGGTTCTGATATTTCTTGTTCAGTTATCATCACTCTGTGACTAAAATGCTACATTTCTCATAACATTGACTGAATCACTTAGATCCATTAAAATGTGCTGCTTTAAAAACTTATATACAATACCAAGAAACTGCTTCCATAAAGTAGAGACTCTTGCAGCTTTAATTACTCTGTATGGGAGCAGAGAAAATATCCTTTTGTTTAACTGTCTTGGACTAACTTTTTGTAGCCCTCTTTTACCTAGTAGTGCCCAGTACATAAAAAATTAAGTTTATACGCAAAGGTTCAGGTTATGATTATGTCTGTATATAATCCAGTGTTTTGTGCTCCTTCTAAACATTTTCTCTTATTAAGGTTTGTAGAAGACTATCAAGCACAATTTTACTTTCCAACCTCTCTGGTCATGCCTGGTTTTCACTTACTTTAACTTAACCTCACATGCCACTGACTTCACATAATGTATTGCCACATCCCTTTTCCCCCCTAATTTGATTAAAATTTGTATCCCACCCTCTATTGTAATTCTTTGCTTTACCCACATCTTTACCAGATGTCTCCGATTTTCAAGTCCTTCATTTCCCATCAGTTTCTCGAGATTAACTACTATCCTGAATTTTTTTCCACTATGCCCTGAAGTAGGTTGTTTTGATTGATGCATCACCCAGCTTTCCTACAGTCTCTTCTCTTCCTCGAGATGTCTACAAACGCCTGACCAAGCTTAGCTTCTCTCTGCTCTGACACACCTGTTTGGCTACCCTTTGGAGAACCTGAGATTACTTTGACCTCCCTGCACCACATAGCACTGGGAAATATCCAGAGAAAATTATCAGAGACTCTTCTGTTGAAGCATTCAGAAGTTTACTCTCTAAAATTCTCTCCTATACCAATGTCAACATACACCACGACCAAAAGTTTCTTCTCAGCTTTTATCAATTACTCTGTACCGAACCAAAAGTCACCAAGCAGTTTTGAGGTCATCCCATATCCAACTGTAACTACATAGCTGATGATCAAATCTCCCATTCCTTTGTAATTACAGTGTCTGTGATGAACTTTATACCACATTAATAGCTCTTCTAACCAGACAAGTCCCTTCACTCCAGCTTCCAGCCATCCAGGATCGAGGTGATAAGCAGTGAAGTGTTCCCTTTTACCACGTCTCATTCTCAGATTACTGGAAAAGCTTTAAAGAACAACTCTACAGAAGGCTGTGCAGGACTCTCAAACAGTGTGGTAAGGCAAGCCTACCAAAACATTGGCTAGTAAGGTTAGGACTGCTCTTTATAGATGGATCACAGAGATAAGCATCATGGAGGAAGAAGAGTTAGTCAAATGAAAAACTGGTACTTGAAAACAGGGTGTGAACTTGTCATGAGTTAATGTATGCTGTGAGTTGAAGGTAATGACCCACCAGGTGTGATGGCCCATCACTACAGGGCAGAAAGAAAGGACTTTTTTTTTTCTTACAGTGTGATAAACAGATGTGGTTATCTCTAAAACAGGAAACCAAATTCAGAGATGCAATAGATAGCTCTTCCAGTCCTCCAGTCATATTCTTTGAAAGACAAAAGAAGGGACCTTCAGTCATATTACAGAATGTCCCTTGCTGAACATACACCCAACCCTTCACTGATTACATAGCCTATCTACTGAATATACTTTCTCCCCATTAATCTTTCTAGAATGCTTACTCCCTCTGGTATAGCTACTGTCCCTTTCTTTGCACGTGAGAGCACTAAATGGTTTAGAGTTTAATTTGGCCACATCCAAATTCATTTTATTTGACCCCTCTAGCAAGCATAGTTCAGATGGCTTCGTTCAAGTAATATCCTCTGAAGTCAATCAGGGAGCTCCAATGCAAGGAGCAATTTTGAGGTCAATGTTTCCCAACAGGCAAGAAAGAAATATCTAGACTGTGAAGTCAATAAGACAATGGAAACACTTAAGCAAAGCCTGTATTTAAATGCTTTTCATTTTTGAAGCTGTAACTACTGGAACCCACATAGAAATTTCTGCTTTGTTTGGTTGTGTGTTTTAAAAAGAAACAAAGCTTTTCTCCCTTTAAGAGGTCAGGCCAGGATCAAGCTTAATAGGCCACAGACCATATATCAAAGATTTCAGTATACTTTTGAAGTGGAATTAAATCATATTTCTTAGGTTAAATGTAGCTCATCACAAGAGTTGAAGTCATCTCAGACATCAGAGATCTGCAGGCTATTGAGCTTCTGTTATTAAATATTTTTTCCATTTCAGCTGACTAGTGCCTAAAGGCTGATTGCACAGAATAGTATAACTTGCTGGGGAAAGAAGGGGCAAACCTGGTCTTCTCCCCAGTTGGATTAATGAACTCATCATATATTACATATTTATGGGCATTATCTAAGGACAGACAACATGAATCTAAAAAATGGCCAGTATAAAACTCTAGAAAATTTGAAGGAAGGTTATATGAGTCAAAAAATAAAAATTTGATTATTATTTTAGACTCTGAATATTTATTGCCTATATTTGTACAGAAAGTACTATCAGCTTTTCCTTTATACAAATCTATTCTTAATAGGTACTGCCCCCCCAAAAAACTTGATAAGACAGGACAGCACATGTAAAAAAAATCAGCCTTCCTTCAATAAAAAATAATTACAGTTGTAGTATTTGGCTTTCTAATGTAATTAAAAGCTAATTTAATTTAAAAGAGGATGCTTTGATTTCCCTTGTTGCATTTTTCTACTGCAACCTGAATCTCACATAATTAATTTAAAAGGGACAATTAAATTCTAACTAGCTTGAAATATTTTTTTATAGACTACAAGTGCAAATCTAACAGTTAAACTGATAATTGGGGATAGCAACTGATCACTTGAACTATGCAGTATTCAGCAAGTGTAATTTTGTGCATTTAGGTGAAGACCTGCCCAACAGTCAAACACAAAAAAAAAGGTAGAAAACATAAAAGCATATTTTAAAAGGACTGTATAGTTACTTCTCTATTAGATTGGCAAGAGACAGAGTAAAACGAAGTGACTATGTTTTCATTCAAACATTCTTTAAATGATGCCCCACTAGAAGCATTACATAACCAGTCACAAAGTTTTTGCCTTTAGATCACACACTTAAAGTGTCTCATCAAAATTGCATCTTGAAGGAAAGAAAATCACGACTTATTAAATATAAATATATGATGTTAAAAACTGCTTTTAGTGTGGTTATGTAATATTTATTGTTCTGTGGCTAAGGTCATATAAAGATCACATGTGACAGGTGATGTATTTTTATTGCTCTCTTTATGTTAAATGCCTTTCTACTAAGCTAATTTAAATGTTCTTGTCTCCTTGTTCTGGAAAGTATTTAAATCATGAAGTTCATAGGCACTGTTATACTCCAAATAATTCAGAAGCCAAACCAGAACTATTTCAGAAGTTACCTTTTAGAGATACCATAGTTTGGGTTCAGGTGGCAGAATTATGTTATGTTTCACGTACCAGACTATTATGAAACTGTTACATTTACTCAGTTCTAGCAGGTCCTGACAGGATTTCACACTTACACTGGGACACACCAAAACTGCTATTTTCAAGGCTGTATTTACCCACATTGGAAAGCCACTGCCCAGTGTGGTACAACAGCCAAAATATTGCTCAAGAGAGAGCAGGGCAGCGCAGTAGGTCAGTACAGGATACAACTCCTCCTTGCCTGCTCCTGGTTCTACCTGGCCATGCATGACCCGCTCTTTCAAAGCCATGACATTCATCAGTGAGTTTAATTACCCCAGCTGACACCCAAGGAGAGCTCTGCTTGTTCACAGAGCAGGTAGGACAGAAACATGCTGTGAAAGCACAACAAACTCCCTACCCCTGCACCACTAATGAGCTTCAACCCTGACCTAAAAGCAGCAGCAAATATTGAACTCCAGGTCCATACAGCCATGGCTTCTGGGGCTGCAGAGGAGAACCACCGTTTGTGACGGGGATTTATAATTACCATTTCTGACCATTGTAGTAGAGGACTCCATAGGATAACAAAAGCTACTTGCTTCATTCTTTGCCAGGAATATTTTCTTGCATCACTAGAGAACAAGTACCAGCTTTTACAAAAGAGAGGATACCTTTGTTCATATCCGACCAAGTGATTTCTGTTTTCAGGGAAGGCAAGCCACTCCTTTGATAACACCTTCGCGTGGCCAGTACAAATGACTGTGTACCTATATTTGCAAAGTGCTGCCTCTGTTTTGATAAATTAAACATAGTCCAGAGTACTTTTATGTATTCTAAATGAAGAGAGGAACAGATCTTCCTTCCTTTGAAGTTGTGGCTAGCTTCCAAGTTACTTCAAAAGGGAAAAAGTTTGGGTACTTGTTCAGAGTTAACAAAGGTGTAACAGTGGAATTTAGCTTAAGGTATAGGAAAACATTCCCATTAATTAGCAAGATAAGAAAATGCCATGTTCAACCCCAAACCACTCCACTGCTTTTGAAAGAAGACAAAATTAGGCTAGCCCCACTGATACATTTGCTGCAGTAGAGTTTTATGGTCCTACATCCAAGTTTGGGACTGTAATTCAATGGGGTCAAAGCTTTTTTCATTGAGATAGACTAATATGACTTTTAATATTCTTTCATAAGTGTCCAAGGTACCAGTTACTTATACGCATCAGTATTATTGTATTGTACAGTATCACATGCTGAAAACTCAGTCAAAAAATGTAAATGGGCTGTAAGTGTCAATGCAAATTCTCCCGTTCTGAGAATGTGCAATATGCAAGCATGGGTTATTTATTAATTTTTGTCACCACTGATTGATATCTTGATTAATTGCCAGAAGGCATTGGACCAGGTGTTAACTATGTGCAGATTGGATGCAGTGTTCTGTGAACTTCACGCTGTATTAAAGGCACAGACATGCCCAGTTGGAGCAATAAGCCTTTGTTTGCTTTGGCAGGGCTTGCAGCTCCCCGGGGCCAATGCCATAAAGAGGTTTCTGTTAGAAGCCGCAGTGCTCATTGTAGAAAAATTGCTCCTCAAAAAATTAGCATGGTACAATGAAGGATGCATAATGTTACGCAAATGACAGCTGCTTAGCTGAAACAATAGCTAGGAGATGGCATTTGCCAGGGTGCACATCTCATGTAAATTAACTTACTAACTGTTTCAGGAAAAATAAAAGAAGTGAAGCCTGAACCTGTACGACCACTTCATGGATCCATCCTGAGGGCACAGAAGAACTGCAAACTCCCACTAATATCAAAGAAAGTTGGACGGGGCCCTCAGCCTCTGCCCCTCAGATGCCGCCAGGAGCCGAGCAGGCACGGGCTGCCAGAAGCAAAGTTTGCCTTGTCAGGGCAGAACAAAGCCCTGGAATCTGCTTTACAGGTGGAAATCCAGAGTCATTTCCCCCAAAGCAGCAAATCTGCAGCTGCTGAGCCAGCACCAAAAGGAGACCACCAGAGCCCTGTCCAAAGCAAAGAGCAGAGCCCAGGCTGGAGGTGTACGTGGGCTTCTCTGCTTTGCCCCCCTTGGGGAATCGGAGCTCCCCTACGGCTGCAGCTCTAATCTCCAACCCCAGGGATGGGTGGAATTTCCCCTGATTTACAGCAACGGGGAAAGGGCCCAGTGGAGCCAAAATGCTTCAAGGGGGAGCAGAATCAGTGCCTGGGCCTTTGTGTCCTCTGCGCAGCAGAAGGGACATTGTCCTTGTTCAACCGATTAGAAATACTAATCATTGACATCAAAATCTAGCCTCAGAGTGCAGGCTAAACCAGAAAAGGCTATGCAGCACAAAAACAGAAACAGCATTAGGGGAAAGGGAAAAAAAAGAAAAAAAGAAAAGAAAAAAAATATAGTTGCAATCTGCTCTGGGTTGAGTTGCATTAGTTTTTGCATCTTTAAATCAAGGAAAGGCCTTGGTTTATTCTGAGCATGTTGGTGGAAAATAAATTCACATGAATGTATGGCATAATATGAGGGAATAGAAACAGAACAGAACAGAAAGAAGCATGATTTAACCCCAGAATTCTGGGCCTTAAAGAAAATATGTTGAAAGCCAAGAGTAAAGCAACCAATCATTTGTCATTTCTAAGGGAGGAGAACAATCACTTAATATATGGGAGCTGGAAGGGGGAAGAAGGAGAGCACTGAGCACTGGTTTGATTTACATAGGAGTTTCCCTTCATAGTGCAAGGATTAACGCAGCCCCTACTGAAAAGGCGCGAGGGCTCTAAAAGCAAACAAGGTGGTGTTTGGGATTTTTTTTTTTTTCTTTTTTTTTCTTCTTCAGAGAGGGCCCCGTGATACTGCAACTGTTGCTCATCACATTAGCAGTGTGGGAACAGGAAAAAACCCATACCAACGAAGGGGGGGAGAGGGGAGGAGGGCTCCAGGCATGGGGGAGGGGGACATCAGTTGACAGCAAAGACAAGCAATTAAAACCTAAAATAAGAGGTGGTTGTGAAATGGTCTTTGCAATAGGACTCAGCCAACAAAAATGTTTACTTTGTAACAGAACTACTATGGTCTGAATGATAAATCAAGACCAAGTAATTACTCATCACCTATTTGGGGATGGAAAAAAGCGATGACGCCAGGGAGGCAGGGCTCAGCCCCAACAGCCACGTTGAGAATTAATGCGGCTGCTACTGCTGGAATTGGGGAATTGCACTGGCATTGTGGAGATCCCCAGCTCTCACCCCCAACCCTCCAAACCACCTCCAGCTGGGAACAACGGGAAGCCAGCATGGCTGGATCAGGGTAATAAAGCCCATTTCAGAGGCCACATCTGGCATTATGAGGTCCAAATTTTAAGGTGAGTCTTCCAAACAATACTGATGTTGAAAGACAACACATTTTCTGTGGAACTGCTCTTAAACAGCCCATAGACCATACCTAGTGCAATATAAAAAGCAAAATTCAACTTGTTAAACTAACACAGAAGCTATGACACAGAAGCTATGATTAAGCACAAAAGCAGATGCTTTAAGCTCTTAAAAATAAGATGCCCTTGTAAAAATGTTACGCTTTGGGGACCAAAAGATTTTAAAACAAAACAGAACAACCACAATCCCCTCAAATTTGTTGACACTGTGAAAATTAGCAGCAAGCATATACAGATATGGACACAAAGAGACACGTGCTAAGAAAACTCCTTTTGGACATAGGTTTTTTGGCCATAGGTTGCCATACCAACAAGCTTAAAACAAGGGATCTGATCTAACTTCCTTATGGATTTAAGTCTGCTGATATGTACCAGCCTATAACCTGGTCATGTATTACCAAAAAAGCCAACTAATTTTATGCAATTTAGACTATTATTCTTGTCACTGGACTAGACTATTTTTCATAGTAATAAAACATTGTTAAAGGACATGTTTCTACATTCATAGCTGCAATCATAATTCCTTTAGAGTGTGCTGGGGCTACACATAAGAGCAGTCCAGCTTCATGGTAGAGCCATGACACAAGCATTGTGCATAGGAATACCAGAGTCATCTACTACAACCCTTCACAACTGGGCAACCATGACATATAATCTTGCTCATAGTCTTTTTTACTGCGTCTTAAAAGTTGGGTCTGTTGTCCTTTTAGAAAGGTTTTCCAGAATTTCACAGTTTTGTTGATGAATAGAAATCTTTCATTTAATCTTAACCATATTCGTGACCAACTTAATGTTTTGCTTTGCTACCAACACTGTTCTTTGAGTTAATTTCCCCCCTCCTTTATTATTTATCCATGTGATTTGCTTATAGACAGCAATTATTTCCTTTCTGTGCTTTCATTTTACTGAAAGAGCCAAACATTTTCAGCTCTACTCATAGACTCTCCATTTTCCCAGTCCTCTATGCTAACCTTTCTTTGAAGCTGCTCCAGTAAACCGCTCTCTGTTGAATATGGGTGACTAAAAGTTACATCTTATTTTGTGTATACAAAGCCTTATTTACAAGCATTAAGAGCTCATACCTCAACTATAAATAGTTGCCTGCACTCTGCCTTTTTCATGGCTGGATCAGAAGGTAGCTCACAATGATCCTCTGTACAACTGCTGTGCCCTGCAGTAGCTGTACACCCTAAATGTGTAACTATTACTACTTCTACACTCGATTTCTGGCTGATAAGCTCACATTTTATAACAAGAACTAATGCTGGTGTTCTCAAAGTCACGAAAACCATACAACATGAAAGTCCTGGTCATTCAAAACCTAGGCAGTTCCAGATATCACAGTTGCTTAATGCAACTTTGCCTCCAACGTTGTTGACAGCAATGTATTTCATTAACACTTTGCCTTTTTTTCTCTCTTTTTTTGCCCCACAAGCCTTTAAATTGAATATTACTCATCTCCCTGGAACCAATAATGAGGTTTTCTTCCCATCACAACTTTTACCATACCTGCCTTACAGTACCAAATCCTACTTTCTTCTCAACCAATACTTTCCTATGGAACACCTCACTAAATGCTTCACTGAAAAACAAATACATGAGACCTAGCAGAGTTGGCTTGCCTATAAGATCAGTAATCACATCAAAGAACACTATAGGATTAGTCTGGCACGATTGTCTTTTGTTAAAAGTACGCTACATTTTTATCACATTCTCCACTATCTTGTCTGATAATACTTCCCCTCAGAATTTGTTCCAAAAAGTTGCATACTTCTCAGGCCAGACTAACAAGTTTGTAGTTGCCTGGATAATTTTTCCACATTTCCTTAATGTCTGTGGATAATACATTTGCTGTACAGTCACAACATCAGCTTGACAAATGCATTAAAGATCCTCACTGGTGGAATTCCACTGCACACTGCCAGATTTAAAATTTTTTTTTTTTTTTTTTTTTTTTTTTGGAATGTAGACTATCTCCTGCCTGCATCTTGAGTGCATTAAGTTTTTCAGTCATAATTCCACCTCAGTGTGCCTGTTTTTACTATACACACTCATTGTCATTGAAAGTCTTGATTTTACCTTCATCCTCCAACTTATCATATTTATTTAAAAACTAGAGGCAAAGTATCAACTTACTTATTGGGAGACGACTAAATTTTTGATTGCATCATTGCTGAGCAACATCATTTCCTCGTTCCTTGTTCTCTTATTTGTATGACTAAAGAAAGTTTTACTATTTAACTTCCTTTGTAAGGATACAGGTCAACTTGACCTTTGGCAATTCTGGAAGTAGTACAGAGGCTCAAGAAAGTTTTTAGCAATCTGTTTTATTCATCTGTATGTTGACTGAGCTGCAGGACTTTCAGGTTTGGCAGGACATGTGGAAGAAATAGGGATTTATAATGCACTGCAAAATCAGAAAGATACTTCTAGCTCTCTTAAATTGCCCAACTATTCTGCAGAATAAAGATGACAATTTTTGCATCTAAAAGGGCATTACAAATCTAATGAAAATCAAGTATAAAAAGGATTCACTACTGAAATAATCTGAGTACAGCCAAGACCCAAATTATCATTATAACCTTATTTTCTCTCTTGAAATCATGCTTTGACAGCATGCACATATGCTCCCAAGCACTGTGAGCTTGCAGGAAGGAAAGTAATCTGTGAGGGAGGTAGCTTAAGGTCAGCTCCCTTAATGTACAACACTCATGATTATAGCATTGCTCAGGGAATACAAGGTAAATTTATATCCAGGACTGGTCATTTTTGCTTGTGCAACTTAAGAGGGTAAGGGTGATAGAGGTTACTCCATCCCATCCACTTCTTCTCTCACCTTCAGTAAAACTCATTTAGAACAAACAAACTTCAGTTTTATCGTATCACTGAAGAAATGCCTTGAATGATAGGGGAAATTATTTTGGAGAATTTAGAATAATATTGGTTGACTATTAAAAGTAATTGCACTAATTTCTCACCTTATACAACCTACAATCAAGTTCTAATATACTGCAGCATCTGATGTCTTCTGGTAAAGTGCTGGACGGGTAACTTCCCCTGCCTTAGCCTAACCAGAGTCAAGTCTTTGAGAAAAGACACTTCATAAGGATTTGACTTTGGATTTGGACAAAGATTTCTGAAAGAAGTTTTATCTGTGTGCTCTTTATTAGCAAATTTGTTCCATGCTACCTGAACAGGATACAAGCAAATGCAGGACTATAAAACAATGCTACAATCTGGTAAGAGGCTCAACACAAGACCCAGCTGGTATGACTGACACATGTAATATGTGATGACAGAAGAGGATGCTTTCCCACTTGAGGGAAACAGGACTGTTTGATTCCAGTATTGTTAGCAACAGCAAACATGTGGGTTGTGTGTCTTTCTGGAAGCACCCAGAATTGCTGAGAGTGTGAAGACTTCAGCAGGGGAGAAGGGAAGAGGAAAGCAGCTGTTCCCCCTACCTTCCCATTACCCAAGCGGAAAAGTGAATTGCTGTACTCCAGCCTCAAGGATCATAATTATGAATCAAGGACTTGGATGGTGATATTCCAAAATAAGAACCAGCCATTTTCAGTCTCAACATTTATCAGCAGCTTGGACACAGTCCAATTCTTCTAATTGAAGAAGGCAACATCTGTGGTCACAACATCCAGGTCTTTCCTTGTACAGCCATCAGCACAGGTGCGTTAACACAAGTACAGGACTGCCCTTCACATTTCTTACTCTCAGCTTCTCTCTCACCCTGGGTGAAGTCCTCAGGTTGAGAGCCCTGACTGAAACAGCCTTCCTGCAGATTTGGGATTGTGCCACAGTGCTGCCAAACTACTAAATGAAAAGTAAAGGGAGCTTCGCAAGGACCCTGTTTCAAATTAATGACAACATGGTCATTTCAGTGAACATGCAACTTCTAGAGGCTTTCCTCACCCTCCAGCATCCTGGCTGCACATCTCAGCCTGACATGCCAAATCTGAACACGTTCGTCTGAACATGTTAAGGGATATGTGACAGCCTCAGTCGAATCACAACATTACTGAAGAATGAGGTACATCAACACGAAAATACTATGAGGGTGAGATCACCTTCTCCTCAGTCACTTCAGCATGGATCCTGCCAAATTCTGTGCCAGGCAGCTGCAAAAAACCCAGAAGCTTCATGTAAAAAGTGGCTACTGAACATGTCCACATGCTGTCAGTATTTTAGGTGTTGCCTACCCCCAATTACAAAAGCATCAGATCATGCTAGCTACAGAAGGGCTATGCCCAGGTACCCAGCTACAAAATCAATGTCCTTCTTCATCTGTGTTGAGTTGCTAGTACAGACATGCCCCAAGTTCAGTATAACCATCACCAGTAATCAAACGGAAGTTGTGAGAAGAAGACATAACAGTAGCTGCCTTTGCCTTGGTATGATCACACACACAGTTAGATTCCCACCGTACTGGAAAAGTTAAACCAAGATAAGTGTGTGTCTCACTGCACCCAAGTGCCTCTAACACAGCCACACTTTAACTCAAACCACCAGCCTGGGCAGATTTTACTATATTTAAAATACTTTATGCCATTTCCCCCCAAGAAAATCCTTCAGAACAGACAGCAATGTTTTTATACCAGCATATGAGGATTTCTAGCTCAGGTGATAGCTGTGCAGCATGGCTGACATGGCAATCCTATTTCCTCACTTCATACAGAAACATTGAAACTGCTTTCTTGGTTTCAACCCCAAGATAAATTGGTCTGGAAAGTCTGCAGAAGATCTGTTTAAGTGTTTTAAGATTATGGGAGAACAAGGAAAATATTTTTCAATGAAAAAAAATTTTAAAGAGCAGACTAGAGGGGTGAAGCCTCCAAATTTACCACATGCTTCAACTGCTGAAAAGAAAAATCACAGGGTGAAGGAGAAGGAAAGAAAGAAAAAGTGTAAGCAGTTGTGGTGGAAAAGACACTTGAACAACCTGAGAAAATTATATCCTGAGCACCACAGCTATTGAGAGAGCTGGCCTGTCCTTCCTTTCCAGGCTTAGAGCAACTGTTGAGGGAATATGTGTGTAAAAGGTTGCAATAGCTTTGAAATATGCAGAGTTTTAACCTGCAAACTGCAGAATCAGAAGCATTCTGTCCTAATATCAGCAACACAGAAGTACTGCTAAAGTTCCAAAAAAAAAAAAAAAAAAAAAAAAAAAAAAAAGTAGATTCCATCATTGGTGGTTCTGTGCATTTGTTTTGTATCTGTACACTGCAATTGTCCAGTAGCTCACAACATCACAAGTGTAGTCATTGCTACCATATGGGTAAGAGTCGCAAAACCAGGAGTTAAGAGAAGAAAATACATTTATGGCATTAAGAAAAAAATTATATATGCTATGCTAAAAGGGCTGTTCACTAAGCATTAGACAGACACTTCATTCACTGTCAAAGAATTTGAAATACAAAGAATGGATGTATATGAAATGTAAAATACTGGAGGGGAGGAGGGAGGGTGAGGGATATATCCACATCTTTCTAAGTAAGAATAGTATCTTAGCCTCAAATTTCTGAGTGCAGGGTTTATGAAAAGAGGTTGTTAGAGGGCTTTAAGTTAGCCCCACTGCTCCCTGCAAAGTGTGAAAATTAAAATCAGCTAGACTGCAAATAACCAACCCTTTTCAATAATTACTACCACGCTACTGCATCTGGAGATATCTGAATGACATACCTCTCCATTACCAAAAGCTAACTGCATTCTCATTTTGACTAATATAATTTTTAAAACCATCATACCAGGTGCCTTATATTTGGAAAATCTTGAAAGCTTTTAGATGTACAAACACCCTTCCCACCGCTCTTGGCTTATCTTTTATTTACCCTACTGGGTATACAACAATTGATGCTTCTTCAAAGCAAGGACTTCCCAGCTGATTAGCTGTGCTGAGCTGGCTAAGCTTATTAAAGGTGATTAATGCATTCAAGTATTTTTCCCCTCGCTTGTTAGTTCAATTTCTTGCTCATTATGCTACTGGTCTTTTTATATTAAAACAGACCACCTGGATAGCAAAGAACTTCATAATCTTGGTCCAACAAGATCAACACCTGTTGTACATTTAATTAATCGTAAGGCAGTGCATGGCTGTATTCAGTTAAAAAGCTAAGATTATCTAACAACAGAAGCAATACACCACGTTGGCAATCAGCATTTGAATCCTTAAAATGCAGTTAAAAAAAAAAAAATCAGAGAAGTGAGTCAGTACAAAGGGGCTCATAATTATTCTCTCTCCATATTTAGGA
Source organism: Eopsaltria australis (assembly GCA_034509425.1). Taxonomy (NCBI): domain Eukaryota; kingdom Metazoa; phylum Chordata; class Aves; order Passeriformes; family Petroicidae; genus Eopsaltria; species Eopsaltria australis. Next base: position 537,396 of record JAVTVJ010000067.1, on the reverse strand, counting down.
GTCCATATGGGATTTGTGACGTATAAAAGTCAGCATACAATTTTCTGATGAAAAATTCAGTTCTAAAAAAAATCATATTCTTCTCAAGGCTCAGAAAAATCAAATGGTCTTTCTGTCAATAACATTTTCACTCTAGGCAAATCAAAGAGGTTTTGGATATTGTATTACAGGAAGAACCCAGAGGTTCAATATACTTTACTAGTCTGAACACAGATTGAGAACCACAAAGTCCAATCACAACCCTGTCTTTAACTCACTGTGTGGTTTGGCAAGTAGCTTAACTACTTTGACTGCATTTCTTCATCTGTACAATGTGGGAAAAATACTTACTAACTTGATTAGAATTTTACAGGATTTAATGTATGTAGCATGCTTCCAAATGCTAAAGCCTCATATGAGTATTATTAACTTAGCTACAGTGCATTAAAGTGGAAAAGACAGGTCCTTTTTAACAGTGAAAATCCACAAGGAGGAGATTCACTGTAAAAGATAAGACCGGAAAAATTACAACTGTTTGTTTGTTTTAAAGAATTACAACAGCACAATACATACAGGAAAAATATAAGCCATATAAATACCATCAAATGAATAAAGCACCTTGTACAATTACACAGACAGAAAAAAAAAAGTGCATCCTAATCCTAAAGCGCAGGCCATCAGCTAATACATTTTATATGCCTTTGACTGAATTTTCATACTGGAAGATTCAATGCACTGTTAAGGCAGAGTGAATGAACAAGAACAAAAGGTAAATTAGAAACCTAGATCTTATTAGCACTGTGAAGGTGGTAAAGACTCACCAAACCCAATTGTACTATGTACAATCTATAGTCAGCGGTGGGAACTGAATGGTGAATTAAACTGAATACAGAGAAAAAGCACACATTAACAGCAGCAGTAGCAGTTGTGCCTTTTCCCTACAGGTTCCACAGGGATCAGGAGCTTTGTGGGGTTTATCACTTGTGACCTTCAACTGAGCAGGTGCTGAGGGATTCATACCAGGGTTGCTGGCTCCTTTAGAGCTAATGGCACACAGGTCTACCACCTGCATGAGTTAAGTTCACCAATCTCTCCTGTTGAATGTGCAGCCCACACTGCCAAGATGAACAACCCAACTGAAAATTCATTCAAACTTAATAGGAAAATACAATATTTAGTGCAAATCAGAAAAGTCCCAAGACAAAAATGCTCTTCTTGTTTGCTTGTTCTCATCCATCCCCCATCCTGCCAATTTTCTGATCTCTAAACTCTTCACCCATTTCAATTACTTTCCTTAAGATTTTATTTGCCACCACTAGATAAGCAGAAATGGATACAAATTATCTTTTAAAAATGCATAATATATGTATGTATCTGCTGTGAACTTTTTTTTCCCTTCTCTTTTACTTTGTGTGTTTTCTGTTCAAGAAACCTAAATATGCACAAATACATACTTGTCTAAAAGCAAGTAGCTGATTTCAAATGGTTTGATTTCTCTCTTCCAGACTGAGAGAAAGCCTTTAGGTAATATAATAGTATAGGACATATAATCATACAAGCTGAGGCAGGCAGAAGGTCCCACCCATTCTTCCTGAACAATCCTCATTGTTATCACCTGCTCAGCACCGAGCTGCAACCGGCTCATTACCACCTCTGCCAAGAGTTAAGGAAGCAGAGGAACCACTGCACACAGGTCCAATGAGAAGACAATTAGATATACAAGTATACAAGTATCAACCAAGCTTCAGTGATACTGCAACCCACATCATTTTCATAACCTTCCATCTTGGATGCAGGGAAGGGACTGAGGAACTTACAATCAGTCTTCAGGATTTACACACAGCCAGACTAAACTCCATCCTTTCCACATTGTCCTGTTAAAACTGAAAAAAAAAAAAAAAAAATAATCCTCCTAATGACTGACATCAGCAGAGACCCTAGTGCAGATGTAATGAAGACGGCTTCTGATGATCATGCTGTGCCAGACACTCATAGCAAAGATCACATGTGCAGACAGACACACTCCCAAAATTCGACTGATGCAAAAAGTGTCTGGGAATCTAGACAATTCACATCAGTTTCTGCAGATGTCTCACTTGTTATCTTAAACAAAACCATATCAAAAACCTTGGTGTGTTTAATTTGCAGTTGCCGATTTCAGCTTTTTCACTCTCAGCAAGTTATGGCTACGCTGCCAGTGCCGTCTGCTTAATTCAATCCACTACCAGTTCAGCACAAACTCACCCTTCTGTGTTTGTGAGAAATAAGTAACGTACATAACACGACAGTGCCCTGACAGTGCCTGCACATCCTTATTTCTCTGGCCTTCTGAGGGATCAAAAATAACATTGCCATTCAACTCCCCTCATTCCAAGGTTTTTATTATTTTTTAAAAGGCACACTGTTACTCAATGGTTACTTTTCCGCCCTTCCTGGATATTGTCTTGTTCACCTACGCAGTATTTCTATCTCGAAGGGACTCGGGCCCTCCAGTCACCTTTGACTGCAAGCATTGCCAAGCATGCCAGGAAGCGTGGGTGGACCATGCACAGATAACACTCAGTTCTGGAAAGGGACACATGAGCAATTCACACACAGCAATGAATCAATTGCACATCAAACTCCTCCTGGTAAAACTAAACAAGACATTTGTGATATATTACATTAATATACTATCCCTTTAAAATACTCCCATAACATTACATATGTTAAGTGTGATGATACAAGAAAGGGATATGCCATTTGAAGTTTTTCAAAGAGAAATTGTTTCTTTTTACAGATGGAACAAGAGTTTAGATCTTCTCTGCATCTTTTCCCAAACAGATTTTTCACTGTTACTGATAAACAAGGGGACAGACAAGGGGAAAAGACAAAAGATTTGTAAGAGTTTTTTATATTTTCTGCAGAAGTGTAATTTAGAAAATTTCCAGCAGATAGACTTTATAGCATAAATATAGATCTAATAAACAATAATAATAAAACCCCCTTTGCTTTAAGAGAGGAACTTTTGGAATAATAACTGTTTAATTCTTCTGTCCAAGCCAGCCTCCCTGTGTTTACACTCTGCCTCTGGATAGCACATTCCCACCTTTGATTTCAAATTTGATACGGTATTTCCCTTTATTTCCTAAACTGCTCTAAACCAGAAAATAAAATCCACACAAATTTTCCTGCCCTGTTAACTAGCCTGAAGACTCTCTCCCAATTACCATCTCATCTAACCTTCCCACTGAACAACTCCCATCTGCCTCTCACAAAACACGCCAGCTTCTAACTTTCATGCACCTGAAGCTACAAGAATCTTCTCCCAAGCTGCAGATTGAATGCCAGACAAAATGATGTGGTTGTAATGATGCAATTGCCTGTACAGAAGGATGTCAGAGGAGAATGATGAAGAGGTGGAACACCTCACAGCTGGGGAGCACAGCTCCAAAGCAGACCAGCCTTGCAGTACTGTAATTCCGCCATCCATGGGATGATTGCTTGGGTGGGTCGGAGGAGAAGGCAGAGCTGCCAGCACAACCAACTCGGGCATGGCCCTGCAAGCCACCAGCCACCACAGTTGCCATTATGGCCTGAGGATTAAGCACAGACATCAAGGACTGAGCTACTCCTTCATTTTACAGATGGTTCATTAACTGGGTGGAAGCACATGAGAGCACTTGGAGAGCAATAGGAAGAGGCAAGGGGCAGGAGAATTAGACAAAAGTTGTTTGGCAGCAGCTTCCAGATGAACTAAAAATCACACACAGCAAAAATAGCAAGGGTGTATTTGCCAGCTGAGAGTGGCCACATGCCAAGTTTGAGGTCTTAAAAATTAACTGCTTTTGAACTATACAAGAACAACAACAACAAAGATCTCTTATTTAAGCTCAAAAGATTTTTCATGCCTATCTAAGCTACTAATGAGGAAAAAGGAGGAAAGAAAGAGACAATATCTTCAGGCTGAGGCTGAGAATCAGAAGAGTCAACCCCTAAGCAATATGTTTGATTATATATTAATATTAGTGTCTTAATTACACTAAACAAAAATGAAGCATCCATTTCAACTTCCCTGATAAATAATTCACAAACATACATACAGAAACCTAAGGAGTTCTCACATATCCCTACTCAAACCACCCCTCAAAACCAGTTTTTAGGCAGATCCTCTCAGGTTCAAGAATACCAAGGATCAATGAGAGCATTCCCCAACAATTTAGTGTCTGAAAACCCGCTTGGAAATCAGCCCTCACAAAACTTCACATTTGCCAATTTTTTTGTACTGCTTATTACACACCTCTATTTAAACACAAAAAAGTACCTGTACAACATTCAGTGCATTTTTTCCAATGACTTAGGGCGGTGTCAAAAGCTGATACTTTTCCAACGTAGGAACTTGTACAGTCACACAGGAATTCCAAAACCAGCTTAGGAACCAGGAGCTGGGCTTTCTTTTTACTGCTCCTTCTCCCCACCTTTTTTTTCTTCTTTTATAGCTACAAATTACTTATGTATATTTTTACATTTATATCATAGAATTATGACACTATGTTTATACATGTGCCCATCAGAAGCCTAAACTTCAGATAATGGATATTATAGATGCTCAAATTGAGGCAGAAGTATGGCTTGAAATATGGAAAGCTACTGAAAATTTTCATTGTGAGATTTTTTTTTTGCCCTTATAAGCAAACACACAATTTAGCTATCATATATAAATAAAAAAAAATTATTTATAATAAAAACATCTGGAATTGCTGACCCAGTATGAGAATTCCTAGCAGTTTCTCTTATAAAGAACGCTGCAGAGCCCTTTCCATTTCTCCTTTCAGTAAATTTTTCAAGCATTCAAGACAACATTTTGGATGCTCAGCTGTGATTACTTTGCTAAAATGTAATGCTACATACATTAACGAGTTTAATTCTTGGAATGCAAAAATGGTTTCTCTTTCTTTTTAGCCATAATTTGACAGCGAAAATTGAGAATTTACCTCTCTGCCAAAATAAGTTTACCTCCCAACCAAACAGGGCGTTTCTTCCACAGAAAACCATGAATGACTAAACTATGAAAAATGAAAGTTGGCAGGTAGCCTTTCTGAACTTATGTGTTTCCTGACCCTGCCAGAGAGAGTTAAGCTAGGTCAATATGCAAGTGGGAGAATAAGGAAAGGATGGGGTGGTTCCAGAAGTGCAGTCTCCTTTCTCCACAGCCAGCGGAAAAGCAGTGCTCCTACAACACATTTTTGAAGATCACTGTGTTGGAGCTGTTTGCGATAGTCAAATATTTCATTTTTCACTTTCATGAGCCCAGAGATGCAAGCGCGGGTGCCCAAGCCAGCTTCCACTCTGCCTGGATTTCTCTAGCACGTAGTTGATATTCTGTTCAAAAATGATGTGCATGTTGCAACTGCACGACCTACCCCAGCACTGGCTGCATTTCAAAACTAAGCAACAGGAGACATCTCAAAAAACCCTGTAAAGTGAAGCTTCAGCAGTCCTTGACAGCTCCTGGTTTTGGACGGCTTTCAAATGCAAGGTTCCTGGTCATACCTTGGAAAAGAGAGTGGTTGAACTCTGGAAATAAAATTCTTCCTTTTCTTTAACCTTCTCCCCTTGTTACAGCATATACAGGGTGTCTTCTCCCTTCCTATTTAAATTGAGATTTCTATCCCTTAAATATCTACTTCACAAACACACATGACTTTTCAGCACATCCCTGCCTCCTCCAGCTCTGACACCCACTTCATCGCAAGCATGACACAGACGTTTAAGGCAAGAGTATACGGGTGCGGTGGGGACAAGAGGCGCACCCTGAATCTCACAAGCAGGATGGAGACCTGCTCCTGAGATCCTTTTTCCCCTAACCATGAAGGACTACATCCCAGAAAGCTTTCAGAGCCTTTCAGAAATGGCAGAGGGCTGCCCACCTCTCAGAAGTCAAAGGAACGTTTTGATTTCCCGCATAATTGACTTGACCCACGTTGCCCACAATCACAGATTTTGTCAGCTGATTTGGTTGTCGCTTTTAATTATGTATTTGCTGTGGAGAAGGAAAACAAGACTTTGTTCTCACACATCTCTGGTCCTATCATATCAGAACACTTATCTCTTACCCTGTGCTTGCCTAGGCTGCAAGCTAAATATTCAGAGGAATGTTTTCTTCAGGGTTGTACCTCCTCAAAAGCTCAGTATCTCCTAGAAGCATACATGTCTAATGAAATTAATGAGATGGTTTGGAAGTTGCCTGTGAAAAGCTAGAATCTCACCAATTAAAACTTGCTGAACTAGGACTGTGGTGAGTTACGATCAATGTGGAAACTGCCACTACATGCAATGCAACCTTATTTCATTAGTGTAAATACACAGACCTGAACCATAGGTTTTATTACCAAGAACAATTGCATAAGCAGAACATTTCACTCTTATTCACTGCCTCAACTGAAACTACCTAAAGAAGTAAGAAATTTCTCACAGCAGGTCAGCATCTAGAGAAGCTCCATACCTTCTTTATGCAATTTAATAAATGTTAGGGAAGAAGAAATAAGTAACATGAAGATATAATTCATGGAAGAGGATTATAATCTTTTCACTATTTTCTCAAAGAGTGTTTCCATGTATCTAAGAGCCACGGACCTCAAAGTACTGTAGCACTTGCAGGTCACCATCTCCAAGGCTTGGCCACCTCAGTCAGAAGTTTAACCTTCTAAAAATGCACCACTACACTTGTTCTGTGTTTAGCAAGTCCCCAGAAAGCCATCCTTGCTATAACATGGAATAGCCATGAATATGGTTTTGAGATGAATTTAGGACATGTTTCCCAATATTTTTCCCCAACTCCACTCCTGAGCAGGGTGAAAGAGATGTATGTATATTATCTTCAGCTTGGTTCTGCCAATATGGTGACTCTTGCCTCCTCTACAGCTCCTAGAATAATTTTGAAATATAAGAAATTTGGGAGTTTCCCTTTCCCCACAGCCACTTCTGACACAAATATTCTGAGAAGACCTACCACTGGGACAAAGGATCGGCCACCCAGAAGTGACACACAGCAAGTAGCATTGCCTGGATGAGGGGAGAACAAGATGGGCTGAAGCACAGCTTCATGGACACCTTGGATGACAGCAGGGGAATCCCCCAGACTGCCATTATTTTAAAGAGTGGCAACCTCTGAAAACATCTCAGCAACCACCTGATGAAGAAATGTTCACATCTTGAGACTGTAGCTGCTCTCTGCCACCACTTAAATGCACTTGTCCAAGCATTAACCTGATGACCAATTCCCCTTCTTGCAAGGAAAGGAAACTAACAAACGCACTTCCCACCTATGGAAGGAGTTTTCTGGTACATCCTCAAGATTTGCAAGCTTCTTTTTTGCATTTTTCTTTCTCTTATCTTAATCATGTAGCATCCATTAGTTGGAGGCTGTTTTCTGGAGTGAAACACATAATTTGCTGAGGGAGTTTCAGTCCATTGCAAGTTGTCCACAGTCACGTTTGTGGTTTTCTCAGCAAATTCTTTACGTGAAAAATAATCACGCCCGTAGGCAGCTTGTGCGCAGATTGTTCAGCAACTGATACTTAAGTCTTGTTGGTCAGTTTGAGCAGACCGATTTTTGCCTTTTTTTTGGAAGGGAAATGTTTCTCAAAAAAAAAAAACAGATTAAAGGGGAATCATGCATATTCACAAGTTCACAGTTTGTTCATAATGAATATTTTATACCAAAAAATTCCGCTCCAACCATTCATCCAATCTTAATGATAAAATGAGCCCTTCTTTGAACGAACAGACAAGGGCATTCTCCAAGAGCAGGTGAGAATTTAAGCAGCAGGTCAGTTACATGGCAAAGGTAAATTTATTCTCCAAGCGACAAGAAGCCAAACTTCCAGAGGAACTTCAGTTTCCTCTGAACAACCTCATTTTATTTGCTATCAGCTTGCAGCTACAAGGTTAGGCCAAAGAGATGCACTCAGATTTTGAGATCACTTTGAAAGCTTGTTTTATTTTCCTAGCCCCACTTTTCATCTCAGTTCCGACCTCAAATATGTGAATGTGCTCCCATATGCTCTGCATTCCATTTCTATAAAGCAGGTATTTCAATTGTGGATTAAATGTTAATACTACATGATCATTCATGTAGAGTATGCACATATAAAAAATATGCTGTTGTTCATTTATCAGCAGTCAGTTAAGTCCGTAAAATATGAGGCAATCCCTTAAGGCTCCAGGAAAGTTCTGCTGTGCTCTGATATGGCAACATAATGTTTTTGTTGTATCCTGGTAGACAGGGAAGATGTTTCATTGACAGCAAAAGGCTGGTGGTGGTTACACCTTTCAGCCGAAGGCTGATCAGAACTGAGTATCTGCTCTTATCTGGAATCATCAGTTGTAAAGATTTCAAGTATACTTGTAATTTTTAAGCAATTTGAGCCTTAGCTTGTAGCTATTTTAGCATTGAAAAAATATCCTTTCAAGTGGATTATTGGCAAGGTGGCAGCTGATCAGAAAGCTACATGCATCCCACAAAAAACAAAACAAAACAAAACAAACAAAAAACAGCGACAAATAGCTCCCAGCAAAGGTCAGCTTTCTGACCACATGAATGAGATACCCCACCACAGAGCAATTCCTATTGCATAAGTCAGTTTTAAGAAGATTGCCTCGCTGTTGTCAGGGGATGTGCGACAGATTCACGATTTTCTGCGCTTGACAGCCAGAGTACTTGTCACTTAGTTCCATCTGGTAGAGAGATAACATTTCATTAATGTTCATGCTTAACCTTATAGCTCAGAGCTTTGACTCTGCAAAGTCCTGAGCATCACTGAAAAGGTGCTGAACACTCAGCACCCAACTAATTTGGCACGTTTCAGCTGCCTGCAGGATCAAACCCTGACTTTTCTTGGGAAAGAGATGGTATTTCCTCCCCCTGCCTCACTCCTGGACTCTTTCCATTTTAAAACTCTCTCACAGAAGAGAGTTAAAATCCATTGTAATTGGCCAGGTTGCCATTTTCAATACAGATGGTGCAAAATAACTTTACAAAAATATGACTTGCTGAGCCAACTGGACAGGAGATGTCAGTGAATATTAAATAAATGCTTACAGGTCTCTTGGGCAGCAGGTTATATATTTTTGTGGCTTCAGCAAATCAAACCCTTCAGTCCTGTCACCGCATTTAGTATGGATTATCCTAGGCCTGGACATTTGGAAACAAATGAAGAAAACAGAGCCAGGATTCCCTGGTTCCCTCCCCATTCTGCCATGGGCTTTGGCTCTGCCTCTATGCACAGACCCCAGGTTGTCACAGAAACCCGATGCAAGACTCACTGATCCACCCACGTACAAACTATCCCCCAAACAGGCTTCCCTCACAGGAATATGGTCTGAGCCTGACCTTGGTCAAGTCACTTAACCTCTGCTAATCCACCTGTGAAATGGAACTAATGAAATACAGGGGTATTGTCAGGCTTAATTATTTAATACTCTTTCAGGTACCTAGAGATCCTTGTGGGAGAGACAGTGTACAGCTGCACAGCATTATTATTTTATTAAATGAAGTACCTATCAGTATTTCACCCTTAGCAGAATGACTGCTGAGACTGAATTGCCTCTTCACATTAGTTGTACGCCTTGATGAACAAAAATGCATTAAGAAGTGGTGCTGAGGGAAATGAACTTATGCTTCACCCAGCACTTCTGCAAAATGATGTCACCAAATCTTCGAAATGAAGCTTATTTGAGTTTCTGGGGAAGGGGCTGCAGTTAACCCCCAATTTGGGGGACAGCCTGGGTAGAGGAGGCTCACTGTTTCCTGTAAGCAAAGAGCAGATGAGCAGGCAAGAGTTTCTGGTAGTGTCTTGGCTGTGCTCAGGTTTTCCAATCTGATAGTGGTCCAAATAAACTCCTGATGCATTAAAAGGAAGAATACACACAGTCTAAAACTCAAACGTCATTAATGCACAGCATCTGAGAAAACAAAGACTTCTTGGACAATAAGTTACCCAAATTACAGCCACACATGCTGCAGGGGGAAGGACAGATGGTACAAGAACTGGAGATACAAGAAACAGATTTGTGACCACAAGGAAAAAGAATCAGGAGACATTTTTACCCAGCTAGAAATATCCAATATTTAGCAAAGCAAATACCAAGGAATCCTTCTTGAGGGGAACAGAAAAGAAAGATTGAGGGGTCAGAGTGAAAAAAAAAAAATCTTTATGATAGGAATTAAGCAGCTATGAAAGGAGGCCTTTCAGCTTTCCTAAAAGGGCAAGTAATCCTCAAGGACTCCACAGTAGGAAATATGGAAAGAAAATTTAGCGACGCACACAAGGACAACAGGCTGGTATGCTCCCTCCCCGAAACACAACCATGAGACAGAGGCAAAACTGAGTGGGAGGATGAAGTCACCTGGCAAATCTCCACTGGTGATGATACCTTTGGAATAAGTGACACAGCATCCCGTTGTATTACACGGCTTATATAAGACTTCAGGGAAATGTAAAGCCCAGATGGGGGAATCTTAGTCCACATTGTTTTAGACCACCAAAACACATCAGGGAGCAGGATGATTTAATCCTTGAACACTTGTTAAACGTGCAGAATTAAAAACTGCATTACACATGACTCCAGTTTGCTGGAAGCCCTCACAGATTGTAATGAGACATTTCTGAAAATCACAGGTAATATTTAACACAACATTCATGCATGAAAACCTTTACACATGGATTTTCTGTTTTGTATTTGCTATGATTTTAAGGGTTCAAAATAAACTAGTTGTCAAACCACGTATCAGCAGTCACCAAAAGGAGTATTTGGACCCAAACTCATTCAGCATCAGTGCAAGCAGCCCACAGCCAGTAGTACTAATAAAAGTTTTGTTTCAAAAGACAGGGATCATGCTTAGTAGACGCAAAGACACAACGTAAAGTTTGAATTTTTTAATAAGGAGTGAATTAGGAGACCATAAGCCATTGCTGCTTCCTCAAAGAAATCAAAACTATTTCTGATGTTTCTGCAGTGTTACTGACAGTTTAACCACCTCCCTGTAGCAACCAGCCTTCAATGTTATTACAGTTTATTCTTGTGTATGTAAACTACAAAGATGAAGTACTTCCCATCAGAAATGAGGATTTCCAACTTTTTCTATTGATGGGGAAGAATTTTCGTTATCAAAAACTGTTAAACAATGTTTGTTAGTGAACAGGTCCAGATAATTTATAACTAAAACAACAAAGACAGTCAGCTGAAAAATATGTCTTACTGATATTTTTTAGAGTGGAACATCAGACCAGAAGATCCCAAAGACAAGGGTAAGTAGGTGCACAAAGTGATAAATATTCAAGTAGAGTAGTCTAAAAACCTGTAAATTTTTCAGAGTAATGTGGGCCGAGTGAAAACAAACAAAAAGCGCAATAAACCTGCTAATAAAAAAATTTCAGATTATTCTTTTAATCAACACCTGTCAATATTATTTTAGTGAAAACAATTACATAGAACACGCAAATATAAAATTTTACACATACATACACACATATATATAAAATAAATAAATTTGTTGCAGAAGTGACAAGATCAGTATAGGTACTTGCAGAGAAAAACAGGGACTGCAGGATTTGGTCCAGTGTGATATTTTGACATAGAATGTTGCACCAGTATGAGTAGCACACATTTCCCAACTAATGTATAATTAGCTATGGTACAGAAAGCAATCACAGAGGGAAATTCTAAGCAGCTCTCCACATCTGAATGCACATCCAGCTTTGAAACTTTCACTGACATAAAATTATCATGTACAAGACAAACCATCATAAAATGCATGAGACATCCCCCTAGGATTGACAGATAGTAAATAACAGTAAATGCAGGGCTGCTGTACAAAATAATTCACATCAGTTGATAACTTGGACTCACTCAAACAGTGCATTTCATTACAGATATATAAAACTACAGGAACAAGGAAAATCAGATAGAATAGAGAATCAGGTACTTCTGCAGGTCTAAAAGCTGATGTTAGAGAAGTCATCCATGAGTAGATCGTGCTGCTCTTGAGTTTGCGGGGGACTAGCTTTGCATCTGTAATATTATGATATGTCAAGTCAAAAAACACGGACAAAAATGGGAGTGGGATAAGATCAGATTTTCAGATGGTGTCAGCATAACACTGCTATACCAGCTGAAGATAGCCCTTGAAGTCTGTAAAGGCCTTTGAGCCACTTGGACAGACAATACCATACAAATTCAAAGTGAGGTATCCCTTCGTATTGGTGATGAATCACTCCATTGTTCCTCCTAAGAACAAAGATAAACAAAGTGTGGGACCTAAGTCAATACAAAAGCAAGAAAAAATACATGAAGATACAGTAATGTCCTACTGCAATATACTTAAATGATCATTTTCGTCTTTTGCTTCTGAACAAAGTTTCTCCCTCACCCCAAAAGTCTGCAATACTGATGTTGATCTCACTTGCAGTGGTAGGGAAGTCACGCACTTAGACATATTTTTCCACAAGGCGGCAAAAATCAGTCATCAGTTATTTGCTTAGTTGTTCCTTTCAGCAAATCAACAGTGCCATAAATGCAGAAACATTTTCAAGCTTTATCAAGTATAATCTGACAACCCCCTCTGGTAAAACCACAGATATAAATAAGTATATTCTTCACACGCATTAGTCTGCTCCTCATGACAAGGCAGGGGTGACCTACAGGCTAAGACATCCTATATATCCTTTCTCCTTGGGCCATCTCAAGGTTTCCACTACAACAGAAGTTGCACTTTCCTCCCCTTTTATACCCATAGCTAACCTCTACTTTCAGTGTAACATTGGGTATCCTGAAGGCTTCCCTTAGTGCATATAGAATGTTTTCTGGTTCTATTTTCTTTTACCCATAAAAAAAAAAAAAGGCTGTTATTAAACTGAGTGCCACATAATATTTTCCCATCCCCTAGTAATACTTCTCCAAGATAGGAGAGAATCAATTCCTTAGCTGTATGTCAAGGATAAGTCACACAAGTAATGACACCTACAGTGCTAAAGGAGGCCAGAGACCAAGCTCAAGCATAAGAATGCCAATTCCCCACTGTAGTCTGCTGTTAAATTCAGTCCATTTCTGGCCACCTCCACTCTTTCCAAGGCAAGCCAGTAAAGAGAGGACTACTTCTACAGCTGGAGGGGATCAGCTGCTTTAGCAGTACAGGCAGTAAGGCAGTGACCAACCCACATCAGGTCAGCCACGACACTTAGACACATTGCACCCCACTCAGAACAAGAACCAGAAGTGGAAATACTTTTTTTTCATCAAGTTGAATGATACAAAGAACTTGGGAAGGGGGAAGGGAGAGTCAGTGAAATCTGTCTGCTGCTACCAGTCCAGTCATACTTATTCCCTTTTTGGATTGCCTGGGTCACTGCCTATGAAAGCAGTCCCAAACCCAAAGATTTCATGACTTTAATATAAATCATCAAATCACGCAGTTTAAAGTGTGTGTGGCTCCATTATTCCTCTGTGCTCAAAAAGTTTAAGCCATTTACTCAGAAAGAATGAGAATGCAGCCAGTCAAGCACATCATGAACAAATACCAGCTAGTTACAGAGCAAAGCCCTCATGAGCAACTCATCAGCTGAAAAATGTTCAGAAGCAATTTGGCAAACACTAAGAAGTTGAAAATAGAAGAGAGGACTGGATTATGAAGGATTTAAAAATGGAAAAAAAACAAAGATAGGTTTTGCCATTAGTTATTTGATCATCTTCAGCAATATGTGAAAAGATTTATCCATTTTGATGTCTGTTTATTCTTCTATTGTTCCAGAAAAGACAGCTACGTGTTGCTACATGGTATTCAGTAATAGCATTACTCCTGTCTTAATGCGTGTTTTTCAGCCAAACTGTACCTTAATTAAGTTATGTTATCTAATCCCAACAGCTGATGAATTATCTGACATAATTTATACCCTCTGGTATTGAATCTGACAGGACAGGATCTATTACCCTACAAACTCCTGAACTCACATTTAAACTTTCCATTGTCCTGAAAACAAGTTCCTTGCATTTATTGCTTGAAACTCCATGAAAAATGATAACAGAGCAGTGTTCATTTCAGGTCAGGAGCTATCAGGAAAGGATAACATACAGCCCAGTATGCACTAACCCATACAAACCCCAGCAGTAGTAAAGCAGTCAGCAGAAGAAGCAGTTTTTTTCATGGATGCAAGAATTTGAAATTATTTTTAACTCTGTGCCTTCATGGGCAACACAATATATATTCCTGGTCAAACGTTATTTGAGTTTTGATCTATATGGATCCAGGGCTGCTGTATGTGAGATTCTTCCAGTTAGTACTAAACTTGCATTACTTGGGAAACTCCTTCTTCTGTGGAGCAGTTATCCACAATATCTGAAGTGTCCAGGTGCTATGAGGAGCAGAGAGCTGGGGGAGGGGGGTGCAATCTACGTGGCTGCCACTACAAATGGATCTTGAAGTGTATAGATAGCGTATCTTCCCTTTTCTCAAAGGGCTGTAAGACACTCCACGGCACATGATAACACATTTTCACAGGCTACTTTAACCCCTCAAGGAGGTACTTAATGAAGTAGAATAATACAATAACTGGTCTTCTGCTGAGATTTTGGCCTCCAGATGCGGATAGAAAGCCTGGTTTCTTATAGCTCCTTGACTTTGGCAGGATTTCTAAAAGCATCCAAAAGAACGAACAGCACAAACCCAAATGCATACCCAGATCCAGGCTTAGCTGTGTTTACTCTGGACATCTCTGTTATCAACTGTGAGTTACCACAGGAGCCAAGGATATTGCATTACCATCTCCACTTTACAGCAGTAAAGCTTAAGCACAGAGCAGTTAATGGATTTGCCCACGGTCCTGCATGTGACCCGACCCACCCCCCAGCGAGTCCTGCAGCACTGACCTTGCATTCCCCTTCATTCCCTCATCACAGAGGCATTTCTGCACCATCTCCCACACCTTCTCTCATGCTTGGAACAGCTTTCTGAGCTCTAGTCAGCACACATCAGCCCCTCACCTCATTCAAACTGCTCCTGAGAAATCCCTTTGCCTACAAACATCAAAGAGCAGACCCTGCACTGAGCTCGTCGTTCACACGGCATGAGAATCTGGCCTCCCGTGTTGGTATAAACAGAGGACCCAATAAAATATAGGTGCATCTAAATTCAAACCACAAACCCACAAGCTGCAGTATGCTGCTCCCTCCTTTTCTGATCTCTGTTATATCTTCATTTGTCACATTTGTCATTTAGACCAGTAAGTATTTCATGACAGGGACCGCAGTCTCTGACTATTTCCTAAAATATATCTAGAGCAAGCACGGAGATTATACAGAATGAGAGTCCCAACTCTCATGCTGTAACAGCACAGTTACAGCTTCAGACAGCCTGATCAAAACGTCATGAATGCATGAAAGAAATGGAAACTTACTTTTGAAAATGTGTTGTCTGGGCACTTTCCCCTGGCTGAACTTATTTTTCTAAGGAGTGTGTGTTGAGAGAGAAGCTAAATTTGCTGAACTTTCTTCAAGACTAAAGAAAACACATCAATCCAGACTTGAGTTGTCCCAGTGAACAACTTTTCTCACTCTGTCCCCAGGCTTTCTGACCTCTCCCCTCAACCAGCAGAGCCATTCTGGGCTGAAGCTGTTACAGCACCCTGGTCTGTAGAGGTCAGAGGTACCACACAATCAAAGCTGCTATCGTGAACACCTCCCTGGGATTACAGCATACTGAGAGAGCTGGGAAGCTTCCTGCTACTCTCAGAGCTGCTACGTATGCAAGGAATAATGCAAAGTCTCTCTTTCATTGCTCTTGGGATACACTACAGCATGCAGGAATCCTTCACTTCCAGCTCCTGTGGATGGCCTCAGAGCTCCTGTTTGCTTTTCACAAAGTGAAGCCAACAGCACAAATTAATCCCAGGTGTAATTCATTGGAATAACTAACAAGTTGGGGAACCTGTTTGTTTATCAATGGGAAGGGAGAAAAAGGAAGAAGCAGCCCCCTCTTTGCAAATGGGACCCTGAATCTTCCCAAAGCCAGCTGTGCCTCACCCTGCCTCCAGCTGTGTCCCACCTTCTCTCCAGCTCAGCCAGATGATCTGCTTGCACCAGCATCACTGGTTCATTCACTGACTGCTCAAGTAAATGCTTTTGTCTAACACAGTTTGCCTGGACTGAAATAGGTTTGGTTGCAACCACACCAGCAGGTTGTTCCTCCATGCAGTCACCACTAGGCCACAAAGGAAGTCCAGGGCAGAGCTGGAAGTGAGTGACCTGCAAGCCAGCCCTGCTTTAATCCCAAGGCAGTTGTCTCTTATTCAAAGGAGAGGAGAGCAGGGCTGTCTGCATTCAGCTCACCAGCAGAACTGACAGCACCTGAGCTCTGCCTTCAGTGCAAAGGGCATTAGTTACTGACACACAAATCACCCTATTTGCAAGTCTCTAAAGTATAGCTGTAAAAATACTTTGGGGAATTATCACGGGGTGAAAGGAATTATTTTGGCAAGGCTGATGAAAAATGTGATCTCTTTAACTAGAGGTATCTTTGCTGCCAGGCCATCTCAGCCCAACCGTGACCTGCAGGGCTAAGTTTCTCACAAGATATGAGAGCAGAAGTTGGTATCTGCAGCCTTGATCTCTTCTGAGTTGTCAGCTCACAGCAGTGAGTTTTGTTTGCAGCATTGAAGCCACAACAGAGGTTCCTGCAGTGAGGAGCCACCAGGTACACATTGGCTTAATTTACTTTCTTACAGCTGCTGTAAGCTGGGCTGTAGTCATACATAAAAAAAAAAATAGAAAAAGAAAAAAGAAAAAAAAAAAAGCTTATTGGAACACCATCAGCTATCCAGGCCAAAAAAAAAAACAAAACAAAACAAAACCATTGTGTTTTGGACAGAGATTTGTCTTTGGAAGGACATGCCAGTATCAAGAAAACTCCAATATTCTGGAGGTCACTTGAGTTTGCAATGCTGCACTCTCATGTCTCCTCAACCACCATTTCCACCTCTCTCCACTTTCAGAGGTGGATCTAATTAACTATTGCAATTAATCAGGCATCTCAACTCCACCCAGCCTCAAATGTCACCTTGCAGCACCTGCTTCACTCTAAAATGATCTTCCTAATAGCAATTATTCCAGGACCTCACAGGACTTTTGGCACACATGCTCCCAAGTGGACCATCCCATTGAAAATGCCAAACCATTACATCCACAGAATAAGTCTCCCCCACTGCAGCTCATGACAGGCTTGTATCTCCAGGTACATCAACCAACACTGGCAGACCACAGAAATCCAGTTGTTTGGAAACTACTGCACTATCACTGAATGCCAAGTAACCCCTCTATTGGCTTCTTCTTGGATCTTGGCACATACAATAATCAGCTGTAAAAGGAGGACAGCCAGGTATAATAAAGCTCCACCTTTAGGGATCACATTTAGAGGGCCTCCCAAAGAGTGGAAGCACTGTCCATAGCAAAAGGGTTGTTGTTGCCTGTTTGTCAATAAGAATATATTAAACCTTTTGCTGTGGTAAAGTCACCACAGACACTTTGCTTCCTGAAAATAATGTGGAAAAGTGATGAAAATATAGGTTTACCATAGCAGACACTTGGATCCCCAGTCCAGTCCTTCCCAATCTTATCTGCTATGATTATATGCAGAAGGATTAGTCTGAAAAGTCTTGAAGTGCACAGAAAGGTTATGAACAGTCAGTAAGGGAGCAGAGATTAGATCCCATGGGTTGTTAGGCACTAGTAGAGTGCATTTGCCTAAGGCTATTCTGTGTAGAAAAGGCTGTGTTGTGCATGACATTTTGCTAGTTGGGCAGGAACACAACGGGATATCTGACAGGAATATGACAGCAGGGTCTTTATATGGCTCAGCAATCTTCACACGGATCAATGAAGCAGCACTGGTCCAACTCAGACTGAAAAAAAATGCCAAAAAAAATTTAATTACAAAGGCGGGGAGGGAGTGTCCCCTTTTTTGTTTCTAAGATTCTTTAAATCCACAAAGAGCTGCATACTCTATTTTCAAACTCTTCCACGGCCCTTGAAGGTGATATTGCAGACAGGCTAGAAGCTGTCCCTAGTGTTTTGCTTCCTACCCAGTAAGGAAGGATAAGCACAACCTGAACCCATGGCCAAACAGCTAAGGGATACTCAGAAAATTATGATCTGGTAGGCTCAGAAGGTGGACAGAGAGAGCAGCCCCCAGCTGGCTGCCCCACAGATCAGCTCTGCTGCAGCCAACTATGAGCAGCTTCCTTCAGTATCCACAGCAGAGTGCTGACATACCCCGACTGTAGCACCAGCTCCCCTCTGAGCTCCCTGCAGCGGAAGAGAATGTGCTGGAAAAATATTCATCATTCTGTGGGTGGCTACAGGTGCCAGTACAGCTTCCAAAGACAATCACACCTGCTTAATCAAGGTCAGGGTTCCAGAAACAATTCATAGTATACATTCAGCAAATGCTTTTCTGTCCAAACTAGCCAAACACTGCCAATGGTATTTCCTCTTGCACTCCTTTTCACCTGAAACCATAAGGCATAGCTCGCGTGGTCTGATCAGAAGATGGCATACCTTATGCCATGGTGCAAGTCTTGAAGGTAAAATGCACTGCCACACTCTCAAGCATTTCTCCAAGTAGAGGCAGTAGGACCCAAACACAACAAAACTGAAAGCACAGCTCATGGGTCTTTGCTCTGGCGGCAAAACCAGAGTACTCCCCCAACCTGGTCCGCTGCGGGGGGACTGTGAATGTGCAAAGAGCCCCACCATGACAGCCCCTGCTCTAAAGGAAGATTATCTACCCACCACAGGCACCAAACACAGTGTAAGGTTCAGCTGGTAAGGTGACCTGCAATAGCTTAGAAGTGAAATGCTGACAATTAAACAAAATTCTGGTGGCCCACTTAACCTCTCACTAGGAAAACCAGAGCATCCTTGAAAATTTGGTTTGCTTAAGTTAATTAAAATCAATTGCAGAATTTTTATTATTCAAACACAGGGAAATTAATTGTTACATAAGTCAGAGATCTTGCAACTCCTGTCTTTAGGCCTAAGCTTACAAGAGATGATGATGTTGGTCTTGAAGATGTCAGTCCTCATTTTGGGGACTTAAACCTGTTACAATATGGAGAAATCCTAAAAATAAGAAGCAAATGCAGCTGGCACACAGAAGTCTACACGAGAAAGGCTTGGCAACATTCTTGACAACTATTTTATTTATCAATTTATTTAAAATCAACAGGGTTTGATATTGCATGTCAAACTTGGATCTGTCTATTGAAAGAACTGAGAACAACTTCTACCAGTCAAAATGCTTCCCTCAGGCTTTTAAATGAGCTCTGGGTTTGGGGGGAAGAGTTAAAATACAAAATGGGGTTTAATTTGATTTTTTTTTAATAACACTTAATGAAGGTTCAGATAACTAGAAATTAAACACATTGGTTTGGCCAGAAGCAACTTTTGCTTGTGATGAATTTTCACTCAGAAGAATTAAGTCCATTTCAATTGACCCAAAGCGGACTTTTACAGGGAGACAGTAAATGGAGGAGTCAGGGGATCTTTGCTGCATTTAAACTGTCAGCATTGCTATCTACTTAGTTTCATATATTAAAAAGGGAATAAGGAAAAAATAATTAAAATAACAAAGCGACTGAGCAAAACCGGACAGTCCCCAGAGACACCAGCAGAGACTGGTTGGACACAGCCTGAGGCCAAACCCCACTATAGCATGTGGAGAACTGTGGACCCCACAGCAACCAAAGCCTGTCCTCACCATCTGTTCCTGCACCATCCTGGACACCCATGGCTGCACCAAGCCACTGCTGCAGGCAAAGGCTGGACCCCACCACCCACCAGTCCCTGCCAGGGGCCCATGGGAACATCAGTGTCATGAGAAACCAGCCAGCTCAGAGAACCTGTGGAGCGAGCATGGCCACGTCCCACAGCTTCTCCTCAGGAAAGCATGAGAGCAGGGCACAGAGCCCTTCACTTATTTAAAGACCACGCGCTTTGCGCAACAGAAACCACCTTGCTCCAGCACTGCTCCCCGGCACGGAGGCTGATTTCCGCATCTGCAGCTACACCCCTGATCTTGCCCAAGAGCAGCTGCTCCGTTTCTCCGCTACAGAGAGCGGTGGTTTATTTTGGCATGTTGTTCTTATTTTGTAAGAAGTATTTTGTATTTGTATAACCATACAATTTTGCAGCTGGAACTTTCCCTTCCTTACTTAGCAGGTGATGCCGTACAAGGGCAAATGGCAGTCGTTGGTTTGACGTGTTGGGGCTCATCAGCTCTTTGCTGGGGAACAGTCTGTTTCCAAGGTCTAGACCAGAGAAAGACCCTCGTGGCAATGTTAACTCAAGCCTCACTAAACAACAATGCAGAAAAAACCCCAATCTTCTGTGGGTTAAAACTGTATCTCAGGTACCTGCTTAGCCTCTAGGTTCTTTTGGGCTCAGAGGCATGGAGCAAAATCTTTCTGATTCCCTCTGCTCTCAATAAAAAAAAAAAAAAAAAAAAAATATATATAAAATTAAAAAAAAAGCCATATTTACAGACAGTCTGCAGCACATCGTGATGCCAAGGCCATTTCAGCTGATAAAAAGTTTCTAAGTGCACGCACATAAAGGCAGGCAAGAAGGTGGCAGATATTTACGGAAAGTATGAAGACAAGGAAACAAACCATGCCCAGTTTTGAGAGCTAAAGCCATGTCAAAACTCAATCCAGGAATAAACCTAAAGTGTCCTGCAGTCCCAGTGGAAACAACCACCAGCAAAAGATGTCTGTTCAGATAAATCAGGAGAAAATGTTCTCTTTATAGGTCTCTGCTCTATTCACTCAGCTTCAAGCTCTTCTTAGGAGAGGCCATAGTTACAGGTCTCTGATTTTTCAGGCAACAGAAAGGCACATGAACTTGGTGCAGTGACTCAGCCCATGTCAGAAGGAGCCCTGAGTCATGCCACTCTCACCCACACCTGACCTTCCCTAGGAGTCAACAGCTCCAGAGCCAGTTATGGCACTGCAGGCTCACTCTACTTCCAGTTTCTTCAAGTAAGAGGACAGTTTCGATAAAATCAAATAAGCCTGCACCTGACACTAGCTTCTTTCATCATAGCTTTCAACCAATGCTCAGTTCAAAACAGTCTCATTTGTACTTGTTGCATAAAGCCATATATTTTACCTACATGCCACTGTGCTATGGTGCAGATACAGTTGCACCCAAGGCACATCAAGGAATCTCAGTTTCTGTCCAGCGCACAGATGTTGGAGACTAAGCAGACATTATCGCTGCAAAAACACATTAAATCGGCTGACAAAGGAATGACTTAAATCACTCAAAGACCAAGGGGGAGAGTGACAGTCTTTCTAAATTTACATTTTTTACTCTTTAGCAGGAAACGAAACAAAATCTACATTAAGGACGCGATTGAGATTTACAAAGTGTAAGCACTTGGAGTTACAAACTGCCAGAATTTCAGATGTCAGTGTAATCTCAGTTCAACACTCTTGTGAATGCGCACTACGAGACAGGTTTTACTTATTCGTATCACCCACCAATGAATGCAGGCACCTCATGAGTGGAAAGCCGAGCTGCATTACCATAACACATTGACAGAAGTTTAGGAAGGGGAGAGAGGAGAAGAAAAAAAAGACACCACTGAAAATAAACTGGGTAACATAATACTGGAAAGAAATAAACTGAAAATGCATGAGGAGTTACTAGCACAATAGCCCGTACCAGACAGACACAGTTAGAAGTCACACTTCTGCAGCCTACTAAGGCTGATCTTTAGTAGTCAAAAGTAGAGTGGACCTTGGATATTTTTACAGAGGTTTTTTGTGTGCCTAAAATAAAAACAACCCCAAAAAAACTCAACTAACAATATTTTCAGCATCACTGCTCCCTAAATACCAAGGAGCATTTCTGTCTCAGCACATACTTCAAAGTAAATTACTTCACAGATAAAAAACCATATTCAAAGCTGAGCAAAAATGTAAGTAGCCCACAAGCATCTCCTATACAACTGCTTATCTTCATTTTGATCATCTACATTGATGCAGATATGTTTGGAAGTAAAAGAGGACATGCTGTGTATTTCTGAAGCTCCAGACAAAACGACATTCAATTATTTAATATATTATCCATCTAGTATGGCATTGCTTTTTACTTCTAGGACTGAGAAACAGAACTTCTTCCCTAATTAGAACTGCAGCTTGGTTTAATTTCTGGGGCCACTCCTGGACAGTCTTCTAAAACATATTCAAGAAAATGACTGGTCTCAGACACGACTGGCTACAGGCACAGGTGAAGGAAAAGTCCTGAACCGACCAAAAAAATAGAATGTGTCTCTAGGGAATAACTGTATATTCTTAGAACAGAAAAATTAAACACAAATGCAAAAATGCCATTTCAGGCTTTTTTTTTATTACATATTTTCTCTGTAACAGAAAAGAAAAACCCTACAAGATGCAGAGGTAAAATAGATTCTGTGGAGTTGCCCAGAAATGCACCCTCATTAAATGTCATTTTAAGTAGTGCTAGCTCTGCCAGCTCAAAGCGTTTAAGCACCATCATGACTTTTCAAGCCCTGAGAATCTTGTTATTTGCCTTATGGCTTTTTCACACATTAAATGAAATCAGATCACAATTTAAGCCTGACTCCATAACCATCTCAGTAATATTTAGACTTGATATCATTTCAGCAGAAACTTAAGAGTCAAAAATATAAAAAAGCAAAGGATTTTAATGTAACTATGATTTGAGGAACCAGGGGGTGTGAACACAAAATATTGTAGGATAATAATTAAAATCACAGGAAAGTGCTTAGGCAGCCTTGAGAAATTTATTGCATTTTCTAGAATGTATTGAATCAAGGCCACATACCTTCAAGAGCAAGGGTATCACAGTTTTCATCAAGGGGTGTTGCTGTCATCATCAAGATTCTGGTTTAGGCCTATTTTTTTCCCCACAATTCTCGCTCACACATCTTTTTGTTTACTTCCCTCCTCCAGCTTTGCAGCCATTCAGATATTAAAAGAGGGGCTTCCTAACTCGCACTCCCTCTGCTGACTCTCCAGTGGTGCAGTGTATTTCTTTTTTTTTTATTATTTTATTTTTAATGGTCTCTACACAACACTCTTCATTCTAAAAGCATCCTGGCACACTCACACATTTTTCAAGCTGGAAATGGGAATACAACACACTGATCTTTAAAAGTTTCCAGTCAGATATGTCTGTGGATTTTTTTGGTGATTTGATGCAACTGGACAGTGCCACTGATTTGTCCCTGTGTTTAATTATGTGTTCTGAGCAAACCAGAGACCATTCACAGTTCCTGTAGTATCAGCATAACACATAAAAGCAGACAGCTGCTTGTTCTTCCCAGAGACCTTGATATCATCAGTAGCCCTGGATTGCACACACCACAGCCTTATTATATATACATGGTGTTGCATATAGTGCTTGACCTAATATTATACTGATGAGCTCACTCTGTATCTAAAAGATGCTGTAGAGAAGGAAAGGATGAGAGGAGACTTTGGGTTTTGTGCCTAAAACACCTGCAAGGTTGCAGGCTTTGTGGACCTCAGATTCAGATATGGAAGAGGACCAGGAGGTTACCTGCTCCATCCTTGTCACATGGTATGTGTGCACATATATAGAGAGGTATAGACATAGATGATGCATATGGACAGCTAACCTTCAGCAAGATCCTTTGTCCTCCCCAGTTCACCATCACATATCCCACCTTCTTAGGTGGCTGTAGTGGGGTCTTAAAAGAAATGCAGCACCTGGAGTTTTTTCTTTTCTGATACACCCCAAACCCCCACCACTTCATGGTGCAACACCTCTCCTTGCTACACTCCTCTTATACCACACTGGTCACAGCCTCTCCACTTGGTCACTGGGTTTGTGCCACTCTTGTTTACTTGTGGCCACAGTCTAACCTCTCCTGATAACTTCCATCCATTCTGAATTCAACCTTTTCCAATTACTATATCTTTCTGTTTTCAACCTCCTCCCCCCTATCCTCCCCAAGTTAATTTACAATTAAAATCATAATTTGACATTGCACCATAAATTCTGCACCATAAATTCGGTGAACAAAGGAATCACCCGATACTTTACAAAACATGCACAGGCCCATTCCTTAGTACAACAAAATTCTGATTCAGTAAGTGCTGTCAAGAGGATTTTACAAGAAGCTGAGCCAATATCAGGGAAAGAAAAGAGGGGCTTTTTTCTTAGTAACATACCATGAACATTTGTTAAAATTGAAAGGCAAATTTCTGATTAACCAGATTTATGACCTCTTTAACGTTCAAGCATTTGCAAAAAGTGAGTGCAAAGTTCTGCGCTCATGAATATTCTCCTACATCACATGAGCAAACTGTCACCCAAGGTAAATTCCAAATTGTTTGTGTTTGTAAAATTGGGAATGCTAATTAGTTATATAAGTCATAATGTATTGTTTCTGTTCGTTAACTTGATGACAAAACTACTTAACACATCTTAAATTGCTAAGTGTGAAAATTACCGATATACAATTTATCACTCATTTTGGATTGGTTAATTACACAAGTTCCCACACAGATTGCCTATGGCATATTTGTCTAATGATCTAATTATTCCCTGAAGAAATTAGTGAATAACTTTACATGACAAACCTGACAATTTCACAATCTGCTCCTGGACAATTTGTAAATAGATAAGTTTGATGATATTTTGATTTTTATCTATTGGTGAACTAGTCAATCAGAATTGCGGGTCTTCATCACCTCCAGAAAAATCAGACTGTTTTTATTTAAAACAACTATTTCTCCCACAGGCGAACTGGGTCTGCCCCAAGCATTACACATTTGTCTGTTTGTTAAATGGGTTGAGAATATGATTAAAGTAAATGGAAAATAACCTACATCGAGTGTGCTTTAGAGAGCCAATGTCTACGGTTTCTCTGTGGAGAAAGCTAAGCAGTGTGTGCAAAAATAATGTATCTAGAGACTCACAAGGACAGTACAGAGGTCAGCTGGAGTTTCTCTGGCTAGAAACTCAGTCCACTACAACTTCTGCAAGTGTGGTTTTTTAAGTCCCAGACCAGCAAAGAATTGAGCATCAGTGTAATTTGCAAACAGCAAAAGATCCAAATCCTTGTGCTCTCAGAGCCCAACCGTACCAAGGCTGATGCCTGGTATCAGGGGCTGTATTCAGCACTGCTGCTCACAAGGTCTTTATGGGTGGAGCACTGTGATGCTCACTGTGGTTCTGCAATGCAAGATGTTGTAAAAAGGGGTCCTGTAAAACCTTCCAAAAGCTGATCCCTTCCCCCTTGGATGGACTGGGCTGAGACAATCAATGTTACTGCCACCAGGTAAGCTCGGAGCTACCAGCACAGGACAGCCTTGCTATTACAGTCAGCTGACCAAGAAGCTATCCAGAATTTTAAAGACACTGAGGCTGCATATCTCACAGTGTTACAAATGAACATCTTAAGAGGCACTTATGAAAGTCAGTCAGAATTCAAAGTCTTCAGGGAAGGACAAGAGCTATTTTATACCAGTCACCAAAAAAACCCCAAAACTAAAACAACCCCTGTGAGAGAACCACTGAGGCTTCTTTGCAGCACAAACAAACCACAGACCACATCAACTGCCAAAAGGACATGAAAAACTGGCCTTTTGGAGCAAAATGAGCCTAGTTTGCTTAGTATAGCTAGAAAGAGAATGGTTTTCCCTGAGTTAGCACTGGGGCACTGACTTTGCATATAAAACCTATTTTTACCAAATATCATACACTTTACATAACGAAGTCTGACAACAGTCCATTTCAGTGGCTAGGGGCATAAACAGCTGGCAATGGAATACACATCTAGACACGTAATCTATAGTCTACATTATCTCCACTCTGCTAAATAGATGAAAAATAGTGTCAGAATACTAAAGGTCACCCTGAAATAAATCAAGGAAAGCATATTCTACCCATATGTAGCCCTGCTCAGTCATGGAACAGATCCTGGCAGTCACCACTGCTGCATGGAAGTTGTGCATCCTGAGAGTGGAAAAGAAGGATCACATCTGTGACCCAAGGGGCTGTGATCCCTTACCTATTGCTTCCTGAGGCCTTGTGAGAAGGGGATCATTAAATTATAAGGAAAAGAAATAGGAGACAATCTTACTAGAGAAAGACCACAGAAAAGCTATGGTGACAACAGAGTGACCTCCTGGTGCTCTTGGACGCAAAGAGGAGTGAAGTAGCTATGCTGCTTTCTCATTGCAATAGTGCTGCTAACCATGAAATAGCAGAAAGTAACTCACAGGCTAATTCCATCTTGGCAGTAAGGTTAAATATTTTGCTGTGTGTAAGTGCTTGTCAATTTTTTAACTAAATTTTGGATTAGAAAGAAAAACATGCTATCAGAACCTGCATCTTTAAGGACTGAAACCCCGGGGGAGGAGAAGGCTGGAAAGCCTTGTTGTTATGCACTGCCAGTTGGAACCAGACCCAGATTAAAGCAGATTTCTCACAAGAATGTGAAGCATTGAGTGATGGCTGAATACCACATGTATCGCACCTTCACCACCAGATCCTTGCTTCTGTCAGTACCTCCACGGGCTACCATGCTGCAGTCCCCACTGCACCCAGCGCCATTAGAAACCGAAAAATCACTCGAACGCACCAGACAAGTCACTCAGCTGCACTTACCACGTGGTTATGCAAAGGCCCTCTCTGCCTTCCAATTTCAACACTTCATCTTTCATACTGAAAACAGAGTCCAAGCTCTAACGTTCCTGTATGTACAACACCTACTTTTTTCCGCGCTATCAAACCTGCCTGGCAGATCAATCACAAAAGACATATTCTATTCTTCAGCTCAGCACTCCCCTCCAAGCACACGAACAGGTAGCACTCAGGCAGCAGCAGATTTCTCAAAGTGCATCCAGCTGTGCATGACATAGCTCTGTTTTTATAAGAAGGATCAGATAAAACAGGAGAAAAAAAAAACATGCAGGATATTCTGAGTTGGAAGGGACTCACAAGAATCACCAAGTCCAACTCTTAAGTGCACGGCCCATAGAGGGATTGAACCCACAACCCTGGTGATATTAGCACCATACTCTTACCAACTGAGCTAATCTCAGGATCATGGCAAAAAAAACATTGAGCAAACTACCAAAGGGGTGTGCTTACTCATATCAGCAAAAGCTGAGGATAAGGTGCTAACAGAACCTAAAAGGATACACTTTGAGTGGCATGAACTCCATTTCCAATGCACAGGAGCACAACACAGCCTCTGCTACCTGTCCTTCATCTGATGCAGTTATCCACAGTGATGAGTCAGGGGCTTAAGGGAGAAGTGACAATTCTTTTGAAGACCAGATTTTTAGTATCTGCATCTGTAGCTTTGCTCTAATGAAAACCTTCATGGCTGCGGCAGGCATAGCAAGCTGCTTGCACCATGCACAGGTGTACTGTGAAAAATGGAGCCACCTTCACCTGAAAAGTACTGCAGCCCAGGAGATCAGGCAGACAGCTGTTCCCAATATTGATATATCGGCCTTGGAAAGATAGCAAATTACATGAGGCTAGGGCACATACCCATCCTAAGGGAGTTTTTTGACTTTGATGGACTGAAGTGAGATGAATCAAACAGTATTTGAGAATTACGCATTAACTACCTGTGTTCAAAACTGTAGATAATAAAAAAAATCACCATGCTTTCAGATGCAAAAAAAAAAAAAAAGCTACAACTTTACCTTCTCATATAATAGCACATGAAGCATGTCTGCAAGGAGAGAAAATAGGAAAATAATTAATGCTTTCTAAGGAAGCACACAGTTAACCAGTGGAACTCTCTCCCACAAGACGTTATCTTCCAATTGCTTGACTGTCATTGGATGAAAGGTTTTTAAATGGAAACTAATTGTTGGGGCTATGAAGACCCAACTGGTTTGTGTCTTCTGTCTCCTCAAAGGCCTTTTTAAACTGGGTCTTGCTGCAAATGGGAAACTGGAACAAGTGAACCTCTAGTTTAAGTCATCACAGCAGTTGCATTTATGAGTTTGTGCTACTCTACACTGTAACAGTATCTCTGGAAAAAAAAAACCAAAGTGCATTAAAAGAAGAGATATCTTGGAATAAGATCTCAATGCAAACATCTTAGCCTCTTTCTAGCTAATTCAACAGTTACCTATAGCATATACGAGTACTTCTAACCACATGGTTATTTTCATAATTGCAAAGGTTGGAAGTTTAATTAGACAATCAGAAGGAAGCCCTCAAGCCAGCCCATTTTCTTAAACAGCTTTACCTAGGCAATGGGAGCAGCATTGTGTAATGCGGCGATTTACTCTGAATAGCATAATGCTTCCTTATCTTTTTTGCCCGATTAATTTCCTGACTGAAGTAGCACATAAAACCAAGCTGGTTAGACAACATGTGTCAGGAGCCACGTGTCCTGTTCAAATTGAAACGGAGAGAGGGAACTGAGAGAGACCAGGTCTCTTCCCCTTTCCTTGCACATCTGTTCCAGGTACACTGCTCTCCCACCATGACACCACCGACACCATCACCAAATCAGAGCTCCGGCAACCACTGACTATGCGTGATACTTTTTTTTTTTTTTTTTTTTTTTGGAAGGTGGGGGGGTGGTGTTAAAAGTTTGCGGTCCTCAGGGATGTGGACTGTGGCTCAAAACCAGGAATGAAGTCGAACTGGGTTTTGCAATGCAACTCCACAAAGCCTTGATGGCCTCACAAGAGCCACTGGTGCAAGTTGGAGACCATCGTGGCAGACCCTGGGCTGCCTCCCTTCACCACTTGCTTCTCAGCTTTAGTTGCCTCCCTCCCTTAACACACTTGCATGCCAGTACATGCTCACACCTTTTCAGGAATTTCACTATTGTTTTCAGGATGGAAAAGAGAAAAAAGCAATCCTGAACTCTGCCAGGGCCTCCTCTCGAGCAGAGCAAGGACGGATGAGGGCTGAGCTGCTGAGGAGTAGCAGCAAGTCCCAAGTGACACGACACCCCTGGCCCAGCACCACAGCCTTACCACGGCCCGGGCAGAGCGAGCGGGCCCGGCGCGAAGGCTCCGGGCCGCCCCTGGCCCCTGCGGTCTCCCCACGGACAGCAGCCCACGGCTGAGTCCCGGCAAGCCGCAGCCGCGCTGTGAGTGCCTCCCTGCCGCGGAGCATAAACAGAAGCAGCTGGGCCCCGCTCGGCTCCGGCCCACATGTCGCCTCGCCACGGGCACCCACGCGCCGCGCGGGCCCGGCACACCGGCGGTGCTCGCCACGCACGTGAGCGAGGTGACAACGACAACCCGAGCGCTGCCACAGCCCCCGAGCGCTGCCACAGCCCCCGAGCGCTGCCACAGCCCCCGCCCGCCGCGCTCGGCCCCTCACCCCGCCGCCCCCGGCCTCTCTCCTGCCCGTCCCCACACGGGGAACAGCCTCCTTTGCAGGGGGTTGTCTCCTCCTCAGCAGCGGGCGATCGTCCCCCCCTCCCCTCTCACACCAGCTCGGGAGCAGAGCTCACTTCCCGCCTTCGTTACCTGTTTTGCTCCCTCTGGAGTCCCCCCCACCATTTCCCAGGGAATTTCCAGCAACAGTGTTTAATCTCAACGTTTAAAATCCCTGGTGGCAGAGCCTGACTTTCAGTGCACAGAAGTTTGCCCGATCTCAGCACCAGGCTGCCCAGCATCCCTAACTCGTTGTACCCATGAGGGTCTCTGCCCCAGACGGTCCCAGCAAAAGCAGCTTCAGGGCTGAATTCAGTAGGGTTTCACATCTTTTTCTTTTGCGGAGGTGATACTACATTGCCAGCTACGCTTTTTTACCATATGCAACACCAACACACTGGCAGTTAACAAGCTACAACACAGAACCACTTGGCAACACAGAGAAAATGGGCAGAAAATCCCCAAGCAAGAGGGAAGGGAAAAAAAATGCGATGAATTGACGGCATTAAGCATGCAAGAGAGAACTGTAAAGGAGAGGCTGCCAGGGAGCAAAGGTGCCCTCCCAGGCTTGTGCACAGCACCAAGTGGGGAGCCTCAGCAGGGGAGGCAGCCGCTGCTTAACCATCAGAGAGATGAAGCACCTGAATACTTTCCGGAGAGCAACAGAAGTGAGAAACCAAATCAATCGTAATGTCAGCTCCCCTCTTGAAGTCTACTGATTTGGTTGCCTGCCATAGCTAGGGATCCACGAGGTGCCACCCAGTCCTGCAGGACCTCTGAATTTCTCTGTCCCGTATGTTAGAGTACAAGCAATAGTAATTTGTGAAAATGGTGGTGTGACTGTACCAAACGCATCTGCTCTGGGCAGCAATGGCCTGGAAGGCAGGGTCTCAGGAAGCCTGGCTCCACTTTGGAGAGCACGTTGGGCCAATGAAGATGAGCTCAGGCAGTGGTGGATTCAAGGTGGGGGAATGGAGTTTTGTTCCCAGTGCAGGAATGAAGTTTGGAGCTGTCTTCACTTGTAACACCACATAATTCTAGGTGGCTGCAGATTTATTACTGTATTTTCCCAAATTTGGAAGGCTTCCACTTTTGACCACATAAAAGAAAGAAAAGTTTTCCTTTTCTCAGTATGACCTCCATTTTCTATTCTGAGACAAAATCCATTATAGCAGTGCCTGGAAAAGCTACACATCTAATCATTTTCCCTGGGAATTCCTCTGAATTTTGAGATGGGTTTAGCTTGGCCAGAGCTTTTTCCACCCCCCCAGCAAGAGAAACTGCTTGTGCAATTCTCAATTTTTAAAAGATAATGATGGCTGTGTTCACTGCAGGATTTTTCCTGTTATCAGTTTGATTTGCAATCACAGCTGAAGGCCTATATCATGAATTATTTGCCAATTAAGCAGTGCTTGCATGGAGGCTGTGTATTTTACACCTTGACAGCTATTACAGGCAGAAGGTAACCAGAGCTTTGACTTAAATGTGAGCTATCAAACACCAAACAGTCTGAAGCAGAGACCCGAGTTGACTTGGACAGAAGACACAACAGAGATAAATTTGCTACTGACGTTTTATCTTGGGTGAGAATAACAATGGTAAAGACAAAATCAAAATGTCTATATCTTCCTTGCTCTTTAACAGCAGACTTTTTAATCCTTCCTGAAGACACACAGAAAAATTATGTCGTGGAACAAATATTGGAAAAGATAGCTGCCCTCTGTTACAACTAATATGATTAGTATCCTTGCATAATCTTTTTTCTTAGGGAGAAGAGAGAGTGATCTCACTACTCCAATCACATTGCATTATTATGTACCTTGGAAACAGAAAAGCAGATATTAAAAAAAGTGAAAATGAGATTTTATTATTTATTACAGATTTGTACCTCAAATTCAGTTCAGGATCCCCAGAGTATCCCATGGGTACTGTCCATAAGCACATTTAGGACCCAAGATACTCTTCTCCACCCCAGCAGAGACAAAGCACTTGAACTATTTGTTTTGCTGCAGTTAAACCCTTTAACAAGCATAATGTCACTGCACTCAGCCAAGCACTGGGAAATGTTTCATTTTTCACTTGTTTCCAAAAGTAGAAGTAGAAAAGGTCTTTAAACCATTTAATAGATTCCCTTTGCTTGTTTCATTTACTTCAGTTATAATATATGCAGATTTAGTTATTTCATCAGCGACATAAAGCCTATTATCTATTGAATTTCAAGTCTGAGGTAACTCCCAGCAACCAAATACATGATTTGATAGTAATTCTGTCATCAAGTGGAATCTTTCCCTTAGATAGATACTGAAAGCAGCCTGCCCACATAGCAAGATATTTATTTTTTCTCAGAGGCTTTTCAGCAGAGTCAGACCTGAAAATGGTTAATCACATTCCTTTTATTTCACCTGAAGCTTCAAGCAAGATTGATTACAGCAGAGAACTCTGTCCAGCTTCCTATTTTGTTTGTGCTCTTGCCCATGCAGGATCATTGAACAGTGTTTCTGTAATCCCCACCTAGAGAACAACATGAAAATATCAGCTTTTCCCAAAATGAGTAGCAGGAGTTGTTGACCAGATGATAAAGATTTTAATATTCATAAAACCAGAATGTCAAAGAAGAACATCTTGTATGAGAATTAATGTTTCCAAGTCATAATCGTCATTCTCCAAATGCATGCAATGCTGCTAGGAAAAGTCTTACTCTCTCTCCTTCTGACATGTGGAAGTTTAATTAAGCACCCACCAAAGACTGGGAATTGCCTGCTAGAATTGTTCACCTGTTCTTTTTTTATTCGTGTCTATGTTGGCCAGCAAGCCAAACCAGTTTTGATTTCCATATCTTTTATTTGTACATTGTTCAATGAGGCACGGGCCAATTCCACATTAAAAATAACTATCCTTTGTCACCATCATAAACTGCACTGGCCAAAACCATAGCATGCTGCTGATTAAGGCTGTGCAAATAGAGCATCCCCTAAAGCAAGAAGAATGGGCACCTGTGCTCATGGGAAAAGAGGGAGCAGCCAAAGTCTGACAGCTCAGCAGCTCAGATGACCCTGCAGAGGATTATCAGCTCTTCACTTTGCAGTGGAAAGATCTGGGCCTCCACAGCCTGCAAGGGAGGGGAAAAAAGCATTTCACAGATCCAGGTGATGTTTCTAACCATGGTTTTCCACACTGTGGGGAGGGGAAAGGAAAGAATGACAGGGAAATTTATAAATTCTTAGACTAACAGTCTATAAAGTGAGGTGGCAGAGGATGGATCCAAGCTCTTCTTGGTGGAGCCAAGCAATAGGACAAGGGGCAATGGGCGGAAACTGATGCACAGGAAGTTCCACCTGAATAAAAGGAAGAACTTCTTTACTGTGCAATGACTGGAACAGGTTGCCCAGAGAGGCTGTGGAGTTCCCCTTACTGGAGATATTCCAGAACTGTCTGGACCCAGTCCTGTGCCATGTGCTCTGGCATGGCCCATGTGACTCCCTTCCAACCTCTCCCATCCTGTAAATGCTCAGTTCCTCAACACTACAATATAAATACTTCACCCCTAAACCTTCTGCTCTCCAGAGGCTAGAGAGAGCCTTCTCTTGGCTCCCCTCATCTGCAGTTCTTACAGTAGGATATTGCATGAGAAAGACCAAAACATTACCATCCTATGCTGCTATGCTCTGCATCTGCCCCTCTTGCTCTGATTTTCATACCATAAGCAGTGGGCTTGTGGTGTATGAGCTCAATTAGAAGACCAGAAATCAGAGTTCAGTTTCTACTCTAACATGCATCTTTTGTTTATAACTAAAAGCTGCACTAATTTAAGTTGAAATTATTTTTTAAACTCTGGCAAGAGGTTTTGTACAGATTCGTATTTCTATTTAGGCTAAGCTTTTTCAGGTGCAGTTCAAGCTTGGGATAAAATCTTGAAATAAACCCTATTTACACTGCAGTAGATTGCAGTTGCAGATTGCACATCTGAATCCATTTGATTCATATTGAATCTATTTAATCTGCATTTTTAGTATGCATTCCGTGCTTTCTGTGCCTCCAAGTGTTAAGCTCTGTCCTGTTCATACAAAGTATTTCACATATTCATGCTAAAACAAGAAATGCAGGTTAAGGATTTACAACTGTTCCCCAAATTTTGCCATAAAACAAATAGTTAAAATCATCACCAAATATATTGAACTATTTCTTTGCCTATCGAAATTACTACTTTTTCCAACAATGTCTTTCAAAATACTTTACAGTCCTTACAAAAGCTGTGTGCAAAATCTGGGAGAGAAAAAAAAATGCAAGATACAAAATATTTGTTTTAATTTAGTCACAAGCTGTGCTTTCTACTTTAACTCAATTTCTTTGGTCTGGTAATACCTTCACTGCATTCCTTTCCTTAGGTGCTGGCCACCTGCACCACATGTTCTCCAAAGGCCTCCTGTTCACATTATTGTGACTGGGATTTTAATTTTTGTCCTGGTACTTGCTCTCTTGCTTTGCCATTTTTTCTAGGGCCATTTTTGCTCCTGCAAGGCAAATGAACCTTACTTCCTGCACTTTCATCCCTTTTCTGTTAGTTTTTGATACTACTTCAACCTTATCTCCACGTATTTCTTTCCATGCCATTGCATAATTTTTTCCCCCTCAAAAAAAGCAAGCAAAGATGCAGTATGGTTTCATCGTCTTGCAACACTCTCCTACACTCTGCTGGTCTAAAAGGTAGAAGTTTGAGGCTTGGAGCACTTTCCCTCGGGAAACATCCTCAGCCTTGAGCAGTCATCAACACCTGCACAGCAGCAGATCTGTTTTCTTCTGAAAGCCTTGTCCTCCCATAGTGGCCGTGACACCAGACCTCATTAACAACTTCCAGTTCATTATCCCTTTCTTGCTACCCTGCCTCTCCACAGTACCAGTGACTAAGAAGGATTGCCTGGGCCTTCGCTGCCTCTCCTTGTGTGCCACAGGGCAATGGCACAACAGGTACACCCAGGCCTACCAAGGCAGCTTCTCTAGCAGCCTCTGCCTGGTTCAGCAGAGAAGTGTCAGCCTCTGGCTGGCTTGTCTTCGTGTGTAAAGAACCTTAGCATGGGTAGAAGTACCCTTTTAGCCTTCTCTGAGGCGATTCTTGCAAACTCTCACATTTTCAGTCATCCCTTCTGCCTGATCCATTGGCCTTTAGCCAGGCCTTAACTTCATCCTCCTATTCACACGAAGTAGTGCTTGCGGGTTCGTCCCAAGGAATCTGACATACAGCCCTCCCTGAGCCTCTGCACAAGCATAGCATGTCAGTGAGATAAACATGTGCCATTGTGTCACTGCTTTATGCAGCTTTGATCCAGTGGTGTTCTGCAGCATTCTGCGGTGAAGATCAATCGATCATTAACCACATTTTGTTCATAAGCTCTTTGGGGAGGCACCATATTTTGTTGTCTGCCTGTGTAATGCTTGGAGCATTAAGGTCCCTTCACACCACAGCGATGTCGATAATATATACTCCCAACTGTGATAGGTGCTATACATAAATAGTGACACCTCATAGATTGGCACTACCATTTTTTTCTTTGTAGTCTGCTAGTCTAGGTAACAGATGATCACGAGACAGAAGAATAAGTGACCCTGCATGACATAGTTTCATGTCCCAAACACAGTTAAAAATCAAGAAGGGATATGACACTCCTAAAGGAGGTAATCTGAGCCACAATAGAAAGTATAGTCATGATATCATCAAATTAATATCTAGAGTAATTTGAAATATTTCCCAATAAAACAGAGAACTAGCTAACCTGTAGAGTCCTGGCATCAAGATATGGTAGGACATCCAAGATACAGAGTCAAAATAAGTGCTTTTCATTAGGGCATATGATAGCAACAGTAGCAGTCATGCAGTATGAAAAAAATTGACCTTCAGTTTAGCATCACTGGGAGATCAATCATCAGGGCTGGAGTATCTATTCCTACCTAGGTTCTCTTCTTGGGCCTCTCCACAATGGACTATGAAAATAATGCAGACACATCTCTTTGCCTTCTTACAGAACAATGATTCAACTGCTTTGGGTTCTGCTGTGGAATAAACTTTAATGAAGTGTGCAACCAGAGGTGCCATCCCAGCAGCACACATGGGTACCCACAAATTAATGCTGCCTTTTTAGTGATAGCACACCGTTTAGGGATCAAACCCAATCAAACCTCAGCCCTCTTACAGGTTCCTGTAACGCAGTCCGTGCAGAGCCCATGCAGAGAGGCTCAGAGCTAGGCTCACCGCTATGCACACAGCCTGAGAGACCAGGAGCACTCCCAGTGTGCCCAGCATCACCTGCTGGAGGGACTGGCCAGCCGTGCCTGAAGCACAGCCAAGTGGCATATACTAGCTGTTCCCAAGCTCCTCCCAAGCATGACATCAACTTTTTAGTCTTACCCAATGAATAGGTGTTTGCCAGAGGTTAAAATAAACATTTGCTGTGGTTTCTGTTAGCATCAGATCAGAATTGTCACGTGTTACTGCCCAGTGTGGAAGCCCCTCTGCAGAGCTACCTTTCATCTAAACTTCATTTTAGAGTATTCTTCTCAGGGTCCTTCCTATTTTTGTGCTGCTGTTGCTTCCATGGTGCCT
Source organism: Eopsaltria australis (assembly GCA_034509425.1). Classification (NCBI taxonomy): domain Eukaryota; kingdom Metazoa; phylum Chordata; class Aves; order Passeriformes; family Petroicidae; genus Eopsaltria; species Eopsaltria australis. The sequence continues at coordinate 501,351 of JAVTVJ010000067.1, read as the reverse complement.
CTCACCCAAAAGCATTACATTGCAGTCAAAGAAGCAGATACCAAAAAACTCCTCAATTCCATAGTTCCTGTGCTTCAGGACAGAGGTTAAAAGCAAACTCTCCAGGCACCCAACCCTTCTTAGCTGGCTGCATGACACCTCCCACGCTGTAGCAGACACAGACCTGGGATTAACTGTGTCACCAGAGCTCCCACAGGTTTATTACATCAGCCCCCCCCCCTCCCCCCCCATCTGGGAAGGAGGTACATGACAGGTCTCACACACTAGCAAATCCAGCTCCCCATCTCCAGCAGCCTGGGGTAGAGGGTGTGAGAGCACACCTCTGCCATCGTCAGCTCTCAGGGAGCATCCCCATGAGAAAGGCACCTGAGAAAATGCAATTCTCTACTTGATATCCTGATCACAGAAACAAAGCATTCTCTCTTCTTCACACCACACTAGCCTTTCACTGTATGAGGGGGAAAAAAAACTGAACTGAAGCAAATGCCAATTCCAGGATGCTGCTTTCCTCAAAATACCCTTGTAACACACCTCTTTTAGGCAGGCAAAGATGTTTCACAAACACACAGAGGTCTTCTTCTAAACATATTACATCGTTAAAGAGGAATTACTCCAGCAGAGGGAAAACCAGTGTAAAACAAGCACAAGTGGAATAAGAATCACACCCTTCATTTTATTCTGTGTAGCTTTTTCCCCCGTTATATAAGCTTCAACACTCCAAGTTCAAGGCAAATGCTTGCAATATTTCTACGTTATCCTCAGTAATGTGACAAGAGCAATTACAGCGTCCAGGGAAGCTAAGTAACACTGCTAAAACAGTGGGTGGTCTGAAGACTTGAATAGCTCCTGTGCACTAACACTGCAGTGGAGTCCCCCAGACTCCCACTTTGTACCCTAGGCAATTCAGCCACGCTCTGCAACACTGGCCTTTTTGTCCAGGACATTCTGGCACCAGCATTGCTTAGCTGACTTGAGACATACCCAAGTTCTTTCAGGTGGTCTGCAAAGTTAACTCACCCTTAAAAAGTTTGTCCTTGGTACCCACCACATCTCCTTCATTCTCCGTTTCTGTTGAAAGCTCTAGGCAGAAGCATGCTGAACATTTTGCAAGGAAAATCTGCTCAGAGGCAGCTATTCCAGGTGCACAGGCCTTTGCTGAGTACAGCATTATTTGGGGTATTCACTAAAAAAAAATAAAAATCTACTTTTACAGTAAAAGAGCCATTTGCCATGTGCAATGTGCTGAAATACTTTGCCACAGCGAAGTCTGGTCTAAACATGTTGTTGGCCAATAAAAGGGGGGAAACATGCTGCCAGTAAACATTTGCGTGGTATGTCTTTGAAGGCTTCAAGGCAGACTAAGTGGAATAATTGTGAAGATGTATTATTTATAATACAACAAATCTTCCCCACAAGATATAGGTCTCCATTAACCTAGTACCCAACTGCTTTTAAGTGCATTTTTTAATGTGTTTACCCTGCTAAGGGAGTTATGTTTTATTATCTCCATTTTGCATTTGGGGAATTGAGGTACTGGGAGATTAATAGATTTGCTCGAGGTTACATAGCAAATCTCCAGCAAAGCACAAATGCAGACCAAGTGTCCCAGATTGTTCTTCTCCACTGGATGTATCCATCGATATGCCAGGACACATTAAAACATCAAAGGTCTCTTGTGAGGTGACTTTTTCCTTTGTAATAAAAAAGGCCGATGTCATGCGAGCAAGCAACATTGTATTGGAGTCAACAGAAGTTCATCTATTTACACAAAAACTGAAGCAAGGTCTGGAGCTATTGTTGGAATATTCTCATTTTTCTAGCTATCCACTGCATTCAACTCAGATTCACAAATACCTTTTCACTGATGAAACCTGCTGCATCTGACAAACTACCTATTCACTCATCAAGATTCACTGATAGCCTTTACATTTCACATACTGCCATTTAAAGTCAAACACTGCTTCATGTCTCCCTCAAGCCAAGTAGAGCTGCAAAGGGGTTCAGCTTTTTCAAATCTTCTTACCCAGTGAAGATGCTGAACGTGGATATGGAACCCTTGCTGTGGTACAATGGTGTTATGGATTGTTTGGTTTGATTTTCATCTTGACTTATGGGAAGAAGTGGTGGAAGACAGAATCTTAATCTTTTACAGTACCTTACACCAGCAAGCCTTTTGGGGAATGGTCTTATGGGATTTAGTAGAAGACCACCTTTCTCCTTGCATCCTCTTCACCGGCCCTCCACTAAGTCAGCCTCCCTGAAGGTGAAACCTATGCTGCTCTCCAGCCATGGTAGAGTCTGTGGAACTGGGAATCTCACAGGATCTTCTGAGTTGGATTTTGCAAACCCTTTTCTCCTACTCCCCAAACACCAGCTTAGTACCCTCTCCCAATCCTCCTTAGGAGGAATAGATCCCAATGAGTGCAACTACAGCATTGTATCTTTCAAGTGGATGATATTTCCATTAATTTCCAAGCTCCTGTTTTAAATATAAATCTGAATAGAATTTGAATGAATAATAGGGCTGGTAACAATGCAAGCAGAATACTTTGTGCCACGTGTGCCCTTGTCAACACACAGATGTCATAAAGCATCCAGGTCCCACCATAAAAATGTAAAAGAACCAAGGGCTTTCCCTAAAATATCTTGGCTAGGGAAGGCAGTTATAAGAGTTTAATCACTTCTAAGATTAAAAAAAAATCCCTTTGGTGCAGCAAAGTGAGTTGCACAAAAGGAGTTCTACAGAGAGCATGTGAGACTGGTGACCTGTTTCTCATCAGCATGGAGAGTGGGCCCACTTTAGCCCACAAAACAGTGGCAGAGTCCAGTAAGTTTACTCCATGAGACATCACATCTAAACCAGCCTCATGAGTGGAGCAAATGAGATTTAGTCCTCACTGCAAAGCTGCCACCAAAAAACCTGCAAGCTAGTTTCATTTAGCGAATGGGCAGTACCTTCTCACAGCAGGGACAGATTTTATTTTCTGTTGAAGATCAGGGACACACACAGGTAAACAGCAGTAATGCACCTCCAGGCTGCTCCATGCCTCAGCTCACTTTAAATAAAGCTACCCCAGGGAGGGGAGGTGGTTTTAAGGTGAAATATAAAATTGAGGAACTTGGATATCTTTATTCTTCTTCATGAAGGTAAGCGCGACATGCAGAACACGATACTCCGCCTCCAGCACAGTCTGGGCTGCTCAAGACATGTTTGACATCCCCCAACAAAGATTTAAAGATTATTCAGTATCAAATGTTCACCAGTGTTTTGAACAGCTAAACAATGAATTTTCCCACTGCCTCTCCTGCTAATGATGAGCGAATAAAGAATCCCCTAGGGAATTTCCCTTCATCTGCTCACGAGTGCCACTTCGCTAGTCACATTTATCTGACAAATCTTACAGATGGCTTGGCACGAGCTTGCAACAAGCACACCATCTTTGGAGCTGGGATTGGCCGCCCGAGCCACGCGACGCTTTCTGTGGCAAACTGGGCAAGCCCACAGCAGAGCCCCACACCAGCTACTGGAGAAATATCCCAAGGAAATGGGCAGCTTCACCCAGCACTGGTTCAGCGGAAGGCACTGATGGTGGCATTTCCGACACTGCAGCCGCCCTGTGAGGAGTGGAGTCTCTTGGCACAGAAGAAGTTGTTCTCTGACCCAGACAGAAAGATATCCTGCAAAATGACTCCCATTGAGTCCTTTTCCTGCTGTTTTTGTGCTGAATGCCTTTCTGTTAAAGATGAATTTTCCCTGTTAAAATAATGGGGAAGAGACTATAAAGACCCATCTGCAGACCACATTTTCAGAGGGGTTTTTGTTTGTTTTCCAACATTGTCTGTGAAACATTGGTTGAGTCTTTCAAGCTCTTTCCAGATGTGTACTCTCCTCGTGCTATGTACCAACTCTAATTCTAGTTGGAAAGCTGTTTGACTCAGGCAAATGAATAGCAGGATTTTAAAACAGATACAAATAGTAAAACTAGGGCTTTGTACAATCCCATAGGTACTATAGATGGGACCGTCCAAACACAGATCCTTCTAATCCACCAAGAAAATGCCCTTAAGACCTGTTCAGAGTCAGACTTAAACCCATAAAATCCAGGAAATTCAGAGATAAGCCTGGATATCTGGACTGATATTCTGTCCTCAGTTCACCTTACTGGGTAAATGTTAATGAATGCATTTGTTTATTCCCTACAGTTCTATGCAGGGAATATCAACAATCTGATATTATGGGAGGAGGTGAAATTTTTTCTTCCGTATGTGTGTGTAGGAGTTGCTCAATATAATTTATTCTCTTTCACAATAAGACTATATAGATCCTTTCAGAATTACACAGGGTTTGTCTTGTAAAGTTTTGGTGAAGAAGCTTCAAAGGAAAATCAGTTATTACAGGAAACAGGACTGATTTTCAGTGCTCCACAGTGTTGCCTTACCATTCATACTAAGCAGGTATTCCAACATAAAACATCATCCAGATGCATTTCATAGGGGATCTGAACCCAGACCTTCACAGGCAACATGAGACCAAGTTCACCAATCACAAATGGAGGAGAACTGGAGCATACAACACCTCTAGAGCACTGACCCACATGTGCCTGCTGCAACAACCTGCAGGGCAGAGCTGTCACATCAAGTACAAACAGAATGGTCATACCAGTCCATCTAGCCCAGCATCAAGTCTCCTGTAGCTGGCTCCTGGAGCAAGCCAGAAAGCAGCAGAAGCAAGGGAACTACTTATGCTATTTCCCTCACATTTCTGCTAGCCTCCAGCTATTTTCAGATCAAGGTATTTCCTAAGCCAGATGTGGTTTCTAGCTACTTAGTAATCCTCCGTGCATTTCTTTACACAAACTTGTCCAGTCATCCTTTGAACTCTAATAAGCTTTTAGCCTCCACAACCACCCTTGGCAGTGAATTCCTTGTGTCCACTACCAGTTGCATAGAGAATATCTCTTTTTGTTTGCTTTGAGCCTGGCTGCTTCTAGTTTCATTTAATGACTTTAATTGATACACTGCCACAGAACAAACAATCCCTGCCCACCGTCTGACTTGAAGGATTTACTCCTACCCCACCAACATCTCATCTTCAAGCTGAAGAGTTTCAGCCTAATCAAATTTTTCTTACATGGAAGGCTGTAGCAAATACAACTGAAATATTAGCCAACTATTTTTCTTTGCTTCTGAGCTCCTAGTACATCCTTTTACTTTGCACTCGGGAAACACTGTCTTTCCCATGTTAGAGGGAAGTAGATGACAGGTTTGTCATTACTTTCATCTGCAAACTGGCAGAGAAGTAGACCAAGATGTCCAGGGCCTATTCTGACACTGGGGAATTCAGTGAATTGAGCCTTAGCCCCTGTGACTTCACCAGGTATTGGACAAAGTTCACTTACAATTTTTTAAAAATTGTACATAGCAGTCACTTCATCAGTGATGGATACCATGACCAATACATAATTCAGGTCCTGCTACAGTCACAGGACCATGTGTTTGAGCTCTAGGAGTGCTCTGAGCAACACGAGTCCCAAAGCCCTGATATTCTCAATCCAGAAACTACAACTTGTGAATTCAGCTTACTGCAGAAACATTGAATGAAACCCATGGTCACATTACCCACCAAAAGAGCATAGTATATCTTCACTACCATCAGCTGTTCTTCTCTCTCAGTCCCCAAAAGACACAAAATACAAGTTTAGCCCAAGAAAAGATTTCTTCAGGATAAGAAGGCAGATGTGGCAGAGACTTTGTAAAGTCTGCTAAAGGTTTTGCTATTGCCAGCTAATTTGATGTAAAAGATATGCAGATACTATTGTGATGGGCAGCCCTACAAGCCCCTAAGATAAAACTTCCATTTATGACAGAATTCATTCCTGGTAAAAATGGCACTATTCCATTGAAATCAATAAGGTTGCACCTGTGAATGCCAGCTGTGAATTGAGTCCATGGTTCTCAAATGATGTAAAGTGCTTCAGGAGGAAAGATGCTATATTTAGGTGCCATATTATTGCTATGTAGACATTTTCATAACCCCTAATTATGGGGCTTTTTTTGCAAGCTCTGTAGTATTAACTGGATTGGATAAATATATAATTAGAGAGTGTTTCAACATGCACACTCTTGATGCTAGAAGCTTTATCAGCTCTTTCTTTTCTTCATGATCTGTTTTGCTTTTCTTTTAAAGCTGTTTCTATCAATTATGGCAAGATTTACTCAGAGCCCCAATAAAGGGTCAGTGCAGACATCCCAGCAGAATTGAAAAGAGCTACATTTATGTTCCAGAACCTCTCTGTTTTCCAGAAAGGCACCTCTGAGTTGTCATTGTATGGCAACATTGCCAGAAGCTAAGCCAATCAGACAGAAAAAATAAAAAAGCCAAAACAACAACAGAACAACAGCAACAAAGAACTTTTCAGAAGTTCCCTGACCCCAAACTGTTTATAGGCTAAGCATTTCTACTCCAACAGCTTCAACAGAAGATCTGCTGCCCAAATATTTGCTGGATCTTGCTCCTTTCTTTTCCCAGTGGACAGAAAGGAAGGACCCAAGGAGGTTCTTCACATTCTGCACAGTGCCAGGGATGCACAAACAGCTTCAAAGATCTATAGATAGGATGTAGATACAGCCCTATCTGAAAAAGCCACCACCACCCTAACAAATTAGTAATTTGGTTCACTGGAAAAAGGCAAGCTACCTTTTTTACAGCATCTGCTTTGTCAAATTAAAAGACACCATTAACAATTAAAAGACACCATTAACAATTAAAATCCAGCTAGTCCCACAGGAGTAAAAAACCAAAAACAACAAAGAAGTAGCACCTGCATTTTCCTTTCTAGGTGCTGAAGAAACCTACATTGCCATTTATTGCAAACCAAAAAAAAGTCCTAAACAAATGCACTTCTTGGTTTTCTGATCAGGTATGGCAAATAAAGTTTCAGATACTTTCAGATGTGTTTATGAAAGTTTTCCTCTTGCACCAGCTTCTATCCAGTGAGAATTTGAAAAGCTAAATTACAAGTATAAACACTTCAAAACAGATGTTAATAATAGAAAGAATTAAGAACATTGCTAGAGTGACACAACACGGATGCTGTATTATTAAACAAACGGCTCACAATGGTGTTATGACATGAGTCATAATGCCTGATGCTGTGAACATACTGCAGAAGAGAACAATAGCTATCACCAGCTACAGAAATACACAGAGCACAATACCAGGAGCCCGACTGCTGACTGATCTAAAGCAAGGGGTTTGTCTACAAGCCAGCAGGATAAACTCACACCTGGTGCACATGGGTGCAACTGAACAGAAGCTCATGGAGTAACAGCACCTTCAGCTAAGGCTCTGATATTGCACCAAAAGTACTACAGGCTTTGCTCTGTACAGTCTTGCAGTCTGCTTTTGACTGTAATTGACTGGGGAATTCCAATTTGGTAGGATTTTGAACCTGCTTTCCACAGGTGTGAATAACTGAGTCTGGCCCCATATTAAGATCAACAGATTTTTAAACCCAGCAAATCACAGAGCACATCTGAATTGTTTTAACATTCAATATCACCTCAAGAAAGTCTAACAGAGGCAGAAAACTGGTAGCCATCAGCACAAGGACTGGTTTGCCATTCCTCTTATTACTTTATCTGGTAACTGGATGGCAACTAGTGATGCTGAAGAAAAAGATTACTCTAAGAGCTGGCACATCCACAAGCTTAACAGACAAAGGATGGAATCAAACCCTGGAGTGCACTTACAGCATGTGCTCACCATAATTAAAAGTCTATTTGCAGCATGCAAAGTAGAAAAAGCCTTCATTTAGGGTAGAATTTAAACACAGCATTACTTTCCCTACTTGATGCAGTAACCCCATTCAAGGGGATATGGTCTGGAAGCAATGTTCTCCAAGATGCACATGTCTAAATTGTCAAAAGGAGGGGAGGAGAAAATGAGAACAAAGTAAGTGGAACCCACCCATAAAATGAAATATAGGGCTTGATTCATTGACACGCACTGTTAACGTAGTGATTCAACCACTGTGGTGCACAGCTAACAGAAACAGAGCTGGTTTAAATCCTGCATTTCTGTCTCTATCACAAACTTAATAAGAAACACTCAGCACAGAGACTTAGATGGGTTCCACTCCACCCAAGTGCCACCCAAAAGCTCCCAGTTTAGGAAGCATTGCCAAATGCAAGGCATGTGGTCAGGGCACTATGGTATCCCAGCCCTTTCTCAGCTGTTACACTGGGGACCCCTGGCAGCTGTCCTAAAGGAGACCTCAAGGTTGCTCCAAACTGTGCTAAAGACCAAACCAGTTTCTGAACAGTTTCAAAACACGAGTTGAGCAAAAGTGGTTTGCTGCACTCTCTTGGATGTGGAGCAGGCTGGAGCAGAGCCACATCTGAGAACAGGCTGCCTCTCTTCAGCCATCACAAGGGCACCTACATGGCACACACTGAATGCAAGACAACTTACCAAGGATGAGGCACACAGGAGACAAGAAATCTACTCAAAAGAGTCCGTAGCTACACTGTATTACCTCAAATCTCTCATCAGGCTCCCCCAAAATAAATTTTATTGCAGGGGCATTAAGATGGCAGAAGACAATTTGCTTAGATAAAGCCTTGTGTTTCTTGTCTGTGTGTTTACATGTGAAACGGTGCTCACCCATGCAAACATGCCACCCTGATCAAGCCAAACATACACAATGCATATAAGACATAAATAAATACTTATGAGTCACTGATAACCACCTCATAAATTACATGGTCTTATGAAGTATCACTGCTAAAGATAATACATACAATTGGATACAAAATACACATACACGACTGTCATTAAGACAGATAACATTGTTTGTTTCCTTTCACAAGAGCCCAGGGCCTTAATTTGTAAGGTCCTGAATTACTTTTGATAACCTTGGAGTCCCAAAAGCTGAGGATCAGTTCCAAAACCTGACCCAAAACCAGGCCATAAGAGACCAAATGTGATGACAGAGGATGTAGTGAATAGGATAGGGCACACAGAGGTCCAAAAGTCCAAGAGCCAAGTCTGCTCCAGCTCACAAGAGCCAGATGCACTATTATTTATAACCCTTTATCCTCAAATGGATGCAGCCTTCAGCACCCAGCTCTCCTACCTCGCTCCTGCCATGCTGCCCAGGACCGGCTCCCCCATGCCCGGGTGAGGAGCTCAGCTCCGGCTGCTGCAGCTCCTCCTCAGCTCCTCACAAACTCCTCTGTGGGAATGGGCAGAGCCTCTCCAGCCAACAAAGTGAAGAGGGGCGAGAGCAGCCCAGCAGCCTCCACTTGGGCAAAACCTAAATGCCACTTTGGTACCACTTGACTGACACAGCCCAAACACAGCGTGTTTGTTTTGCTGACACGTAGGTTTAAGTTTGCTCCCCAGCCACATCTTCTTTCCCCTTGGATACAATAGGCATCTTCATAGCACTTATTATAACATATTGCAGCAATAATGTGTAATTATCCTCAAAAACAAAGCAAAAGCTCAAGATAAAAATAACAGGCACTGAGCACACTTACCAGCTGGAGGAAGGCAGTGAGGCAGCATGAGCTGCAGCCCTAAAATGGCTGTGCTGTAGTCTGATTCAAAGGCCAGACTGCAGGGGAGAACACAGAGAGGTGAACCCTCTCCAAAAGCAGATCCAAAATGAGAAAGAGCAGTAGCACACAGACTCTAGGTAAGGAGATGTCCTTAGGTAGGGCAGTGCCCTGCCAGTGCCCTGGGGTCTGTGCACTGGCAGTTGGGTTCAATGGTTGCATTTGGGCCAGGGCAGAACTCCAAATGCACAGCACCTGGGAGGGCTGATTATTTCTGAGGAGAGGTCCATCAGGTGGTTATCAATCATAGCTCTCAGCCTGGGTCTTTCTTGGTCTGACTTAGGGAAATCAAATCAGTTTCCTTCTTACCTTTTTTTTCTGTTTTGCTGGATGTGCTTACTTTGACGTTCACAGACTCATAGAATGGTTTGATTTGGAAGGAACCTTAAGGATCATTTAGTTCCAACCTCTATGATATGGGCAGGGACATCTTCCCCTAGAACAGGTTGCTCAAAGTCCCATCAACCTGACCTAGAACACTTCCAGAGATGGGGCATCCATATCATCACTGCAACCAGTGCCTCACCACCCTCACAATAAAGAATTTCTGCCTTACAGCTAATCTAAACCTATCCTCATTCAGTTTAAACAAAACAGTTTCAATGACCAAAAAGTGGGAGTCTATGAATTTAATTAAATATCGGTTTAAAATTCTCAATGGCAGATCGCAAAGACAGTAAATCTGTATAAAAAAGCTGTACACATATCTCAGGATTCTGATTGCTTCGAGATCTCTCAGGTCATATGGTGTGTGTGTGTAAAGGCTTGACGTCTCTTCTTTGTACAAGGAAGGCTGGTTAGAGCTGCACACATTCCAGGAGGGCCTCTGTTGAATAGAATTGGCCAAATCAGATTAAAAATGCAGTATCTATGGTGGAGGCTGCAAGCTGCCTGCTCAGAGATTCCACTGATGTGAACCAGAAGTTCCTTGCATGTGGTGAGGCCCTAAATTTGATACTGGAATTTAAAAACAAATTAAGATTCCCATGTAATATTGACTGCTTTTTTTTTTTTTTTTTTTATTTCAGAGTAAAAGATTTTACAGCATGGAATGCTATATGCAGTGGTTACATGAGTCCAAGTAATTGTACCAATTATATAATTTGATATAATTGCACTAATTACATAAACACATAATAATGAAATATAAGTTATTCCAAGAGCTAAACTGGAAGAACATTAAAGAACCTAAATCTGCTCCCACTTATTCTAGTACAAATCAGAAACAATTCCCTTGAAATCGATGAAGTTACCCAAGTAAAATTGGCCCCTACTGTTACAAGCAGGCATGTAAATCCAGCTTTTAGTTCAAGGTTACTGACTGGGTGAGCAAATGAAAGCTACTGGGGTATTTTGTACTGGTGCAGATTGCTAATTCCTGGCCAAATTCCAGTGTATGTAGGGAGATTCATGACAAAGTTAGATGTCTTCTACTCTTGTTCAGATCTGTCACCCAGCACGTGTGGGTTTTGCTAAATCTTTTAGCTGCTGATTTGAAAGGAAAAATTACTTTTTTTAGAAATACTGGGACCTGAGAATGAACTGGGCCCAATCAGGAATTCCAGAAAACTGGATTCAGGTGTGTCTTTACTTATATTGGTGCTAGTCTGAATTACATCTGCAGACTTTAGGGGAGTTGCTGTAGACTGACATGAGCATTAACTGAAACAGACTCCACTCTTAGGCAGAAATTTGTATTTCTGATCCGTTTTGCAAAATGTTCTCCCACCGTTCCCAGCAGAAACCACCCCATACAAAAATTATCCTTACAAAGGATGCGTTTGGTGAGGGGTTTCCCTCTTCTCCCGTGGCAGGGCAAGTGCAGCAATTAATTTTCAGCTGCTGACTTCATCCCTCACAAGTGACAAAGCAAAAGAAGGTGAGAGCTGGCAATTCTGGAGCAGGTGTCTATTATGTGTGGAAATACGTGATGTATGCAGAGTTAATCCGACAAGTGCTCTGTTGCACCACATCGTGACAGTCACCCTGTTCACACCATCCTCATTTACAGCAGTGGGAGGTCCGGGATGGGGTTGTGCCTGTGATAGAATATTTTAAAGAATGAAGATTCTCCAGCTCCAGAGATTGATTCTGGCACATGATAGAAGACACTGAATTTTTACAGAATCGAGTTCAAAGCCTATCAAAGATAAGAGAGAGTCACCACCTTTGGGGGGGAGGGGGGGGGTGTGGATGTGACCCAGCTGTTTTTTGAGGTAGAGTACCTAACCTGGCATAAAACAATGAAACTGGATGCTCACTTTTATAAGGATGGGAATGACAGATGGGAAAACCCCAAAATTTTTGAAAAGCAGCCATCAGGCTTGGGCATCTCATTTTTCATTTTCCCTGATTTCAAAAATGCAGGAGGTGGAAGCTGCACAAAGTGGAATTCCTGCACTCCCCTGTAAAAAGCTGGCAAGAGCAGTAGCTTTGTCACATCTCTGAAAAATCAAGCCCAAACTGTCTCAGATTGGTCCCACAAAATTAAAGATGATTTTATTTCATTTTAGCCTTAGAAATCTGTGTGACAGGTTGCTGTCAGCACCAGGATACAAGAACATCTCATTATCTGTAGAATTCCCAGAGCAGCAAGTGACTCCATGCTGCAGAAAACTCCAAGCATGTTCAGTTCACATCAATTTCTAGTCTCTTTCACACAAAATAAAAGGACCTGGAAGCCTGGACAATGATCCAGCTCTTCCCACTCCCAGATGATGCCACTCACACTATCCTGATATTCGTGCTCTTCCTTGCATTTCTGTTTCTGTCATCATGACTCTAGCTACAAATCGGGGGGCAGAGAAGGCAGGGACAGGGGAAGAAAGCTGGGAAAGGCTTTTACCAAGAAAAGGGGTGCTTTTTGATGGCCTCTCTGGAAGAGTTCAGGATCCTGAGCTTGCCTGTGGGTTTGCAGCAGGATGCAGAGCACAGCCAGTTCCTACCCCTCACTCCTGGCCAGCCCCAGCTCGAAGCATCCTGGCTGCCAGCAGTTCCCTGTTCCCCAGGCTGCAGGTCCAAATCCCTCACCGAGACATCCCGCTCTCCTCCTGAGCACAGGAGTCCCAGTGCCCAATGCAGGGCTTGGCTTTGACCCCAGGAACCAAACACTTGCAATTAAGAACGAAACTTAACTGGAGCCAGCCTCCAGGGCCTTGCATTTCAATGGGCAAGATTTCTTAATATATCCCATTTTTTAAAGTGCAGCCCAGTCTTATTTATAATGATGGTGTCATATTAGGGCAAACATGCCTTCAGAGTGAAGGGATGGGTATTGGCCACTGATTTCAGGGGGAATTTACTGAACTCATCGGTAGCACTGTTGACCCAGGGAATGAAAAGCCAGAGAGAAGGCTGCTGAGAGATGGAGCAGCAACAGTGAGTGGTTGGTGGCTTTGACAATCAATGTGCAGCTCAAGGTGGTGAGAAAGCTGTGAGATATTCAAAAAATTTGATCTGGAGTTCAAAGTTCTGAGAAGCAGATTGTTGACACAGTCACAGCAAATTACTCTTCCAGGTCTCCCGTTTAACCCCAGTGCATGGCTGTGAGGAGAGCTGGGCAGAGCTACACCTGAATGTGAATTGTAACTAGAACCCATCATTAGTTGCATGATCTTGCCTCTTCAACACTTTTTGGGTTTCAGGGTCAGATCTAACATTTGCTAAGTCAACAGAGATCCTTCTGTCAGCTTTAGCTGGCATTTGCTCAGGTCTCCAGGAGGAAGAATTTATCTGTGAAGATCAATTAAATCAATATCTGGATATACATGCAGCTGAGTGCTTGAGTATTTCTCAACATTTTTGAGGGTTCATTCGTAAAAGGGAGATATTTTACTAAAAAGAAAAAAAAAAACCTCTCTTGGTGTCAGCTAGTTTTGAAACAGAAAAACCCCAAACTTACTATTGGTCTTTTATTCCTGGAAGTGCTTTCCACATGATTTTTTTTTACTTCTTCTAAGCAGTCAGGGAGTGACCCAGAGAAGAAGTTACATTCTTACACAGCAGGTGAACCAGGAACTTGCTGTAAATGACCTGCAGGTATGCGGAACAGCGCTGTTCCTGCGCCCAGAGCCCCTGCACTGCTGCAGAGAGAGAGAAGCAGATGCTTACATGTATAGACAGCAATAAAACTGGAGTGTAACATTTTTAGGATCGCAGCTGAGCTCTCAGACAAGGCTTTCTGCAATGACTAATATGACTACGGTCTAATGCGACACTTCACCGTCTGCAGCCTATTCAGTCCCGAAAGTAAGCGAGTTCCTCCAGATGTTACACACTGAAAAAAAAAAAAAAGCACATCCAGTTTTCAATCTTTTTTATTTATTTAAACTGTACACAAATGTAAAATACTTCAACAGCAAATCTAAGTGAAAATTGTTTGGTTTAAATTATTATGGAACAGAACCTAAAAGGAACTTTATTAAATAAACATAAAAATTGGATTTAAAGGATGCACATATTGTAATGTATTCTACAATAGTCACTTTTTTTTTCACTCTACATTCCATGTGCGTATGGTATAGAAAAGACACTGAATAGAACAAACAGAATCCATTTTGTACCCTGAAACAATTGGTAGGCCTCGTGAGGGATTGCTCAGTATGACTACATGATATATGATGGCTTTGCCATCTCATAAAAATTATAACTAATATGTTGGCCTCTTTGGTTCCAAAATTTATGTATAATACATTTAACTGTATTCATTTTTTGCTGCTATAAAAATAACATTTTTTTTCAAATGGCAGTTTTTGACTAATCATGCAACTAAATCAGTGCAAACATTAAAAGCAATCATTCGCTTTAAAAAAGAAGCAAAAGATTTAATTTCAAGTATAAAAAAATATAAAAAAGTCATATCATAAGTCCAGTTTTGTCTAGTATGGGTCAACACTTTAAATTGCATAGCTCATGCGGCACCTGTTTACCTAGATAGTGAGCAAAGATAAGTGCACTATCAAGTACCACTTTTCAAGGCATTGAAATTTGCAAGTGCTATTATACGTGCATTCAAGCAGTTTGCAAGTGCTATGCTGTATCATTATTTTCTGATCTTTATGGCCATCCTTGACACCTCCTGGTAAGGAAATTGAAAGCACTCTCCTCTCTCCTCCTTTCCAAGACTTGTAAAAATGTTCCTCGCCTGTTATTAAACGCACTGCATTTCCCAGAACGTCTCCACTCTGTCGCTGTCACTCCTCTCTAGGGTTCATTGGTTTAGCCGCAGTGGCCACTTCTTCTTTGCTCGTCCCCCACGTGACGTAGCCTTGCTGAGTCGCCCACTGAAGAACACAGATTGCAACTTTGACGTTTTGTTCTTCGAACAGTGAGAGATGCCAACAGTCAGCACAGTCCAGATACGGTATCGATTCCCTTTTCCAAGACACGGCGGGTGTAGCCAACCATGGGTTGCCTGTGGGCAGTGAAAGCATCGGATCACGCCAGCCCAGCTTGTGACTCTGCAACGGCCAGGTGTTAGAAATACAGCAGTTTCTTACATGTCTGTTCCCTTTTCTCTCTCTATCTCTCTCTCTCCCCCTGATGGAACCACACGATTCCTTGCTGGAAGTGCTGTAGGAAGAAGCGGGTATCTGTGATATTTATGTTTAGATAAATTTAAATTAAGAGGAAGTGATCGCCTCCCAAGGCAGGTGTCCTGCAGCTTCCTGTTAGACCTAAGAGGTGACAGTCGACTTTTTTTTTTTTTTTTTATTTTCTAAGTTTGGTCATTTTGACACCTGCGTGCAAGAATACGTTGTGTTCTCACAGTCTGTGCTTTTGCCTGAGCAAAGGGAGCTCATTTCGGTCTGGCTTCGCCGGCAGGCGGGGAAACAGCTGCTCAGCCGTTCACTCGTACTGGCAGGCATTTAGGTCCATCGTCACTGGTCACTGACTTTCTGTGCTCATGTCCCTTTTCCGAGCTGCCTCGTGTGTGTGTGTGTCTGTGTCTGTGTGTATGAGCGCGTGTTTGTGTGCGTGCCCACGTTTCATGTGTCTCTGTGTGTGTGTGTGTGTGTGTCTTTAAGATATTTCATAGCATTAACTTATAAGTGGTAGAATATATAAGTGTCCATGATCCACAAACTGCCACTGTCCTGACACCAAAGTGAAATGATTATTTTTTTTCTTTTTTTTTTTTTTTTTGTCAAACTTTTCCACAGTGACTTTCCAACACTGATGCCTGGATACACAGTGAAACTTCCTC
The DNA here is from genome assembly GCA_034509425.1 of Eopsaltria australis. Lineage (NCBI taxonomy): Eukaryota > Metazoa > Chordata > Aves > Passeriformes > Petroicidae > Eopsaltria > Eopsaltria australis. Next base: position 485,525 of record JAVTVJ010000067.1, on the reverse strand, counting down.
CAACACCATCTTGTACGGGAATGTTTCTCTCTCTCTCTCCCTCTCTCTCTCCCCCCCCAAAACACACCTTAAATCAAGCACAACCACATTCTTCCACAATCATATTGGGAACGTCCCTTTTCACAATGTTGTATTCATCATCAAAGTACAGCATTGACATTGTGCTAAGTTTGGTTGGAATGCAACAGGAGTTCACGGTGCCCGGGTTCAGCCCCCGCATTCGGTACTGATTCACGACAGCGGTGTGAAAGGAGGAAGCCGACCCCGGGACACCGGCCAAGTAGGCCGGGCAGCTCCCTTCACAGTAATTCCCATAGTAACCTGATGGTGCTATGATCCAGTCATTCCACCCAATGAGTCTAAAGTCAATGTAAAACTGTTGCCTGCAACATAGATTGGTCCTGCCATCGCACTCCAGGCCTCTTTTCCGGATCCTGTGTTTGTTATCGGCGAGGCGGGCTTGCACCACTAAAAAAGGCCGGTGGGATTCCTCCCCGGGGTCCACATAAATTGGCAGCACTGAATACTCTTCACAGCCCTCACATTGAACATCCAAGTTCAGTCTCCTTTCTCCTCTCTCAAACAGAGCCTGGATCGCCTCTGTCATGGGAAAAGTGTGCCAACCACTTCTTTTGAGATCAACTTTCTTTTCAACCACATTCCACTTGTTGCTAGTGTCCGGGTCTTGGAAATAGACTTTGACTCTTACTTTTCGCCTGCTGCCTTTCTCTAAGACATATGGAAGCAGCTTCAAGTAAAGCCACAGGCTGGCTTGAACGACAAACAAGTTCTGGTTCCCTTCATTCGAGATGAAGAAATAGAGGCGGACTCTAGATGAGGCCAGATCGTCTGCAAGATAAGGAGAGATCAGCAAGATTAAGTCAAAAAGGAAATGTTAGCTTGTGTGCCTTTCTGGATTCAGGGACAACGCTAGAGCACAGCAGATCGAGCGAACGGCGACGGGGCTGTGCCAGCCAGAAGGCATGCACTGCATCAGATATCCCCAATTTGCAATCAGAATTAATTGAAAAGGGGACTTCCCACAGCGACCTTCAACATCGGGCTGTAGTCGGATGTGTCAGATCCGCAGACATCAGTAAGAGCTTTCCAGAATTATATGTTTTTTCCAGCCAGCCAGATTTAAAGATGCTACACCAGCACCTTGAAAAAGACCGGCTATAGGACTAGGACTCTGCTATCTCATCAGTTTAAGAATAGTTTTAACTTTCAGCTACCTGCCAGTTCTCATGGGGAGAGCTCTTTCAATAACCACTAAAACGCCAATGCCAAACCAGGGATTTTGTTTCGATTTGCACATATTCTTGTCGCGGTTTAAAGGAGAGGATTCACGAGACAGAACGGAAAATATTTCAGTAATGTGCCTGCTTGTCCAACAGATCAAGCTAACCCCCAGTTAGTCTGGTAGAATATCTGCTATTATTAATCATTTCAATCTCTGCCTTTTCTCCCTGAAACTATGAACTCCCATACGAGGCAAGGCAATGAAGCGGTTGTTCCCGCTGTAACGCCGTTATTGGCTGTTCTCAATACGCTTTTCAGCAACACCAGAATTAAAGGAGAAAAATTGTCACAGAAAACCAAATGTCACCAAATGTCTGACATAACCCCTTATTTGTAAACAGAAGAGCCTGCTGCATGAAATATTTCAGAAATACCAGCGGCCTTCCTGCAATTTTGTCCTGTAAGTCCTAACTAAATTTGGCGTAGGTGATAAATGTGCCGGCCTTTATGGCGGAGACCGTAATGCTGGTCCCCGAATCAGAGCATCCCAATCGCTATTCAAAATTATTGCTAGAAAGGCATTTTCTCATCTGCCCTTATCGGTTTTGCTTCCGTCTGTACAGAGCTAAATGTAGATTTTTTTTTTTTTCTGCCTTTTCCTTCCCTAAGAATCTCTAGCATTTTTGTCAATCTCTGAATGGGATTTTTTGCGTAGTCGGTGTCTTCATTTGTTACCCTAGATGCCTTTCAAATGTGCCTCCAGAGCCCATTCAGTACCTTGTAATAGTTCAGTGACAAAAATTTTCACTGTGTTTGTCTACGTTCTACACAAAGTCAATTTTGGAAGTGTTACAAAAGACAGCGATTGACTGAATACCAAATGGAAGTACAAGCCCACCCCCGATCTCCCAACAACATCCTATTAAAAAATAATAACCCCCAAAATGTACGCTAAGAAAGCCTTTTGCATGTTAGTAAATACACAACTTTTTCATAAACTGTGGTGACAGTGACAGAAAAAGAACAGTACGGTGTTGCTGCACCGATCCACATCACTTGTGTTGTGTGAGATTGTGTGCGCTCATAAATTTTGTATGTGAATATAACAAGCATATGTATAATGCAACAGATCCCATAGATACTGTAAATGTATATGCCTTTGGTAAGTGGGAGGGTAGATAAAGAAGATGAGTGGGCAGCATACAGGATAGAAAGAGATTTATTTTGTGGACAAATGATATATAGATGCCACAGGAAGATAGAGAGAGAAAAATGAACAGAGCGATAGAGCGATGAAGGAAAGGAGAGATGGGCAGATAGACGGGAGAGAGGTAATTTGCAGAGTGATGGTGTTACAGCCAGATGTGCAAAGTTCACGGGGACGGTGGTTAAACTACTGGAAAGCTGTGCTGAAGGGATTCGGTGACACATAACTGCAATGGCTGGACAGGACCGACATGGCTGGTACCGTGGGGATGGAGGGCAGTCAGTGAATGGACTGACGGACAGAGAGGAGACAGACACACTTGGTAGGACACCGCATGCAGTGGACAAACAGACAAGGCCAATACTGCAAATGAAAGCTCAATAAATGGGAAACAAATGGAAAGAGAGGATGGGCAAATGCAAGCCTCAACAGACAGATGCAGGCAGTGAACCAGATGAATGTGCAGGGCAGACAGGCAAGGCAAGGGATGCAAGAGATGGAGCGGGACAGGCAGAGGAGGGACAGTGGGACACGCAGGGACGGAGAGAAGCCGCGATGCAGCCTGGAAGGACCGCCGGAGGGGAGCCGAGGGCACAGAGGCTGCGGAGGGATGGAGGGACAAGAGAGGGGAGTTGCAGGGCTCAGCCCGAGGAGAATCCCGGGTACAGGGGCACAAGCAGGGAGGACGGGAACGCGCGGGCAGGGCCAGGGCGAGACAGTGCGGGGCAGAGGGGACAGCGAATGAGGCGGAGGGCAAGCGGGTGAGCTCGGCAGCCAGGTGCCTGTACCAGGCAGAAGGACAGACAGCAGGACAGGCAGGGTGCGCAGGGGGCCAGGCAAGGGCAGCCGGGGAACTGCCAGGGGTCAGGCAGGCGGAAAGCGAAGGTGGGCAGGAGGACAGGCAGGACGAGAGGGAAGACTGACAGGGGTCAAGCAGGGGGACTGACAGGGGTCGAGCAGGGGGAATGACAGACGGGGCGAGACAGGACAGGCGGGGAGCGCGGCAGGGCAGGGGCCGCGGCGGGTCGGGCAGGGGGACGCGGGCGGCGGGGGCGCGCGGCCGGGCGGCGCCCACCTGTCTCGGCGAAGCTGATGATCTCGGAGACCGGGTCGTGGGCCGGGGGCCCGGCGCTCGCCTGCCCGTCCAGGCTGGGGATCTCCACGCGGCCGTCCTCCCGCACCTTGCCGGCGTGCAGCTTGCGCAGCGCCGTGACCATGGCCGCCTTGGGCACGGCGTGCGTGATGTTGGGCCGGTCCCGCATCTGCAGCCGGCTCAGGATGTGCCTCTTCACCGCCTCCAGGAAATCCCCGTCCACCTTGCCCGGCTCCTCGGGCCGCCGGAAGCCGCAGGAGGTGCATGTGTCCTGCGGGGAGCCGCCGGCGGGGGCCGGCGGGGTCGGGGTGGCCGCGGCGCCCAGCAGGAGCAGCCCGCAGGCCAGCAGCGCGGCCAGCACCCCCCGGCGAGCCGCCCCGTCCATGGCGGAGGAGCGGGGGGCCGAGCTGGGGGCCGCCCCGGAGCGCCGCAGGGAGCCCGTCTGCAGGCAGCGCCGCTCCGAGCGCTCCGCGGCGCGGAGGGGGCGGTGGCAGCCAAGCTGGGGGGCCGCAACCGCTCCGCGCAGGGGGGGAGCCGCGGCGGAGGGAGGGGGCGCCCGGGGAAGCGGCGTGTGCCGCCGGGGAGGCGGAGGGGGGAGGCTGCACGCGCAGGCACCGAGGGCGAAGTTGGCGGCGGGGGGGGAACAGGCTTGGCGTGCACGGAGAGAGCCCGGCTCCACGGGGGAGGGGGACGGCAGCAGGTGAGGGGGTGGCTGCGGAGCCCGGGGAGGAGGGAGGGGGAGCGGGGAGCGAGCCGGAGGTGCGAGGGGATCCGGGGAGCAGGGGAGAGGCGGCGCCGCTCTGCCCCGGTGCCCCGCGTCGCTTCAGAGGGGCATCCCCGGGCGCAGTCGCTCGTGGTCCATCGCTCGCTTCGGCAGGTCCGGGCGGGCCGCGGAGAGGAGCTCTCTAGTCCAGCGTCATTGAGGGGGGTCAGGGAGATAAACGAAGCAGATTTATATACAATCCAATTTATAGCCTGGAAGGAAGGGGGGGGGAGAAATGCCACTTGTACCCCCCCGCCCACTCCGCCCCCGCAAGACAATCCGTGGGTGCAGGTCTCTGAGCAGGTCGGCTCCGCGCCTCTCGGTTGTCCCCCTTCAGCGCCCGCTGCTTCTCAACGTGCCATCAAAGTTGACCCGGAGCATAGCTGGGGAGGGAGCCGGGGGCGGCGGGCAGGGGGTGCGCGGCTGGCAGCTCCACTGTTGTGAGTCTTCTCCCTCCACCGCCCCGCTTATTATTAGAGAGATGCTTTTATTTTCAAAGCAGCGCGGAGGGTCCGGAGTCCGGCGCGGATGCGGTGGCGGCGCCCGGGGACCCCCGCCGCGGGCAGGGCACCGCACGCTGCGCGGCGCGGAGCGGGGAAGCTGCGCGATCCCGGCGATCCCAGGAGAAGCTGCACGGATCCGCTCGGTCAGACCAGCTCTTCGGCTCGCTCCCTCGCTTGCTCTTTTAAACAATATCTCCCTTGTTGGTGGTTTGGGTTTTATTATTATTATTGTTATTATTATTTAAAGTGTGATTTTTGTTGTTGTTGCTGCTGCCGCTGCTCCAGTTAATCTGTCTCCCTCTCTGCGTCTTTTTGATCTTTCGCTCGCCTTGTGCTGGCTTGAACGCTGTGTTTTGTTTTGTTTGGGGTTTTTTGTTTTGTTTGGTTTTTTTGGTTTTTGTTTTTGTTTTTTGTTTTTCTTTTTTTACGCGTCTGATGTTCCCTCTCGGATCCGCAGTGAAAGCTCTCGGGGAAGCTGCTTGCTCCTCGCTTATCCTCTGTGATCTCCTCCTGCTAATTTTTCCCCCCTGCAAAATCACGACATTGTGGCACTTTCTACTGAAACTTTTATACAGGAGTTAAAACCACGTGGGAACTCCAACCTATAACAGAGACGCCATGGGTTCCTCACTATTTAGGAGATTAAGTTAAGTCTTTTGCCCCCTGGGCTATTACAGTAACTTCCTGATGTGGAAATATTAACTATGCTGTTTCTTTAACTCCCCCCGTCCCCTCCCTCCCTCCCGGTTCCTGCAAACACACCCACCGCACACCGGCTCGCGTCCCTGTCCCGCCGTCCGGCAGGACGGACGGACGGACGGACAGACCCCGAGCGGCGGCAGCTCTGGCCCCCCTCCCGCCCCGGCCGGGAGATGGATGCCCCCTTCTTCCCCTCCCCCGGTGCTCCTTGCCTTTTAAGCACTTGAAAGAAGTCATTAGAAAGTTTACCGTCGGGTTGGCTTTGCGACGGGGCGGGTTTCTGTTTGTTTGTTTGAATGGGCCGGGTAGCCGGGGCGGGTGCCGGGGCCTGTGTGTGTTTTCTGTGGGGCAGGAGGGACGCAGAGCCTATCGGAGGCAGCGGGGGGAGGGGGACCGGGGCGGCGGCCGAGGGGAGCCGGGAGGGGAAATAACGGGACCGCCGCGCTCCTGCAGCCGTGGCAGGGAGCCGGCAGCAGCGCCGGCCCTGCCCGCGCCCGGGGAACGGCTTATATTCCGCGCCTTCGCGGGACAGCGCCGGGCTTTGCCGGGGGGATGGGGGGAGCGGGCACCGAGGCAAAGGGGATGGCTGCGACACCCCTCGCAGGGGTCAGCAGAGATTCCCACCCGGCTTCCGCCAGAAGCCCTGCCCGGGGGCGAGCTGCCAGGGACGGGGTGCGAGGGGGCGGGGGCAGAAGCCCGGCGCACAGCGGTGGCCGCAGCAGCACCGAGGCGCCACCAGCGAGGCGTCCCCGCGGCCGCTCCGCGCCCGGGCCGGGCCGGGCCCCGCGGGGTCGCGCTCACCTGCGCGGGGCCCGCGCGCCGCCGCCGCCGCGGGGGAAGCCTGGGCCGAGGGCGCCCCCTCTGGGCCGCGCGGGGAAGCGGCGGCGGGGCCGGGCGGGGTCACCGGGACAGCGGCACCGGGACAGGCGGCACCCCGAGCGCACCCACCGACGCGCGGGAGGACCCGGCCGTGGGGGCGCTGGGAAGGTTTCCGCGGGCCGGGCCGGGGTGTCAGGTCCCGCAGAGGCGAGGGGGCTGGGGCCGGGCAGCGGGCGGTGCGCGCTGGAGCAGGATCTCTGCGCCGGGCGAAGGAGCACCTTGGGCTGAGCCTCCTGCCCAGGCAGCAGGGCTGCCGGCCCTTCTAATCGCATCTATTTTTTTTTTTTTTTTTAATTTAAATAACAAAGAAAAATCTACCTTCAAGAGTGAAGACAACTCTCAAGACCTTCATCTTTTTCACCGAGCCAGATGGTGCTTTTCAAGGGGCAGATGCAGGACACACAAATTTCAAGCATGACAGCAAAGAAGTGCCTTCTGCTCGTTTCATTTTGTAGAAGAAGAAAAGAATAAAACTTCTCATAGATCCCTGGACTGCACTGGCGTGAGTGCTGTTAGCTGTCACTAATGCAAGCAATTCAGAAGTGTGAAGAGGGTCAAGTGGAGGATCAGCTTATTACTGTGATTTAAGAATGGAGGGGACAAATTCTATTCTCATCATAAATACTTTCTTTCTTGTTCTATACTGGAAAAGAAAAGACATTTAATGCTGCGCTTCAAAGTCACATTGCAATCCCAGTCTAATCGTTCATGTTGCATTTAATATAAACGTAGTCTAATTGCATGTACAGCTTTGTAAATGCTCAGCATCACTGGAGCTACCCTGATGAGAAATCAGAATTAGGTACCGTATTTCCTCCCTGCCAGTAACAGGTTTTGAATGGAAAGCCTGGAAAGTAAAAAAAGAAATAATGCTAAAAATCCAATCACTCTGACATCCTGTGAGCTAATAAGAGCACGTGAATGCAACAAGCTTAGTACTTCACAGTAATTAATTTGACAGCAAAGAGCTAACAAGAAAACAACAGGCAGAGCAGTGATGACTGGTTCATAGAGGTCACTGTCAAACAAGAAATAGGTGCAAACACAGTCCGTCTCCCTTTGGAAACAACTATTTCATTGCCCCAGCGAGAATGAAATGCCAAAGAGGGAAAATATCATAGTTTTGGTGGGGATAACAGATCTGGGAAGGTATTTCTAGTAGTAAAACAAGGTAGAGGTTTTCTTTTTTGCATATGGGGATTTTTAATCATCCCTGTTACTCACTGTAGTGGCACGTTTTGGCTTTTGCTTCTTTTTTTCCCCCCACTCTTTCTCAGTTAGCCAAAGCCATTTTGCATATTCAAATATTGGGAAGACTTATCTTCTCTCACAATTACTAACAAACTAATACTCTAATAAACACTATTGTTATTTAAAGTGTGTCCAACACAGCATTCTGGAGGCAATTCTCACACAATGGACTTTCTCTGGCTTCTTCCTAGAGAAGAACTTAATCAAACCTCAGATGCTTTCAGGCAGAAGAGCCTTCGGGGAGAGCAAATAGGGTTAACAGAAAGAAATGTGCCATCTGATTTCTAATCTTGCTCAGGGAGCATGGCCTATTGATTGAGCCATAAAGCTCTGTTAATTTTAAGATTTCCTCAGCTTTCAGTTCTTTCCCTTGGGCATAAACTTGTTGCTTACACACAGTGGCTGAACTATCAGGGAAAGGGTAGCTTCACACTCCCCCCACTCTGCTCTCTTCCCCTCCTCCCCTCTATTCTATTTGTTCTGAGCTCATCTGCGTGAGGATACATTTTCACACACACCTTCTCAAACCGGCTGCTATTCATCTGATTCAGGGTCATGCTTTTCCATACATTAAATGCAGGGGAAAACTGGGAAGGAAATGGCTGGGATTTGTGCTTGACGGGCAAGCACACGATTAGCCAGGGAGCCCTGCTGTGAGAAAGTACAGCGTCGGAGGGTATTTTCTGTAGAATCATCAAGTCTCATGACTGGAATCTGACGCCTATAAAAAGCTACTAGTATAATGAAAACAGTATAAACTGAGATCCTCAGGCAGTGTAAATCGGTATGTTCCTGGGACATCCAACCGCTACAGAATTACAGAACAGGTCAGGTTGGAAGGGACCACCCGTGGGGTCATCGGATCCAACCTCCCTGCTCAAACAGGGTCTTCCTAGATACAGCTCTTTCTTCCTTTATAACCTAGATATTTGCTTATGCACATTTTTCTCAGGGATAGGGATGCAGAACTCACACTCAGAGAGGCCAGTCAGTCCAGCCCTGAGCTAGAAACTGAGCAGGCAGCAATAGCACGAGGAAGCTCCCTCAGTGTTCTGTGTCTCCTCCATGCCCTCAGTGGGACCATGAACAATTCATGTTAACAAAGGATCTAGCCCCTCACCTTTAGCTAAAGCACCTTTTATGCTCTTAAACTATTAATAATATCTATTAGGTAACCTTACTAATCCCTCTGAGGTAGGATTTTCTCTACTGTACTGATGGCTGAACTGAATAAAAGCTTCACTTATGAGAGGCCTGGTTTGCACTAGAAATGCTTCTCCTTTGATAGCCAGCAAATACAAGTTTTACTAGCACAAGCATCTTTTTCTGCAAGCGTTTCCCAAATAAAATAGGCTATACTGGCAAAAGCACTTTTTTTTTGCTCATATAGCTGCATCTATATGGGGGATTTTTGCACGTAGTGAAACGCAATCTGTTTTAAATGGCACTTCAGAAGAGCATTGCTATCCCACAGAAGTTTCAAGGCTAGACCTTGAAGTATATACTTCTGCCTCATATCTGAAAGAACATTTTACAAGGTGGCCATTGTCATCTTGCAGGAAATACAGAGCAACTGAGACACGCGGGTACAGGGGCAGGCTGGGAGTGCTGCGCTCTATCTGGAATTTGTATTCATTACATTCTTTAGCTTCAGATGAAATTATGTATCCGTTATCAGGCTCATTCCTCACTACACAAAATTACTTCTTGAACAACTGTGACAAAAACAGTGGCTGTTTCAAAAGCAGCATAATTCTGTGTGAAGAAGTCCTGTTGAAAATCAGGTAGGTAAATGCCATTCTGAATGACCAAGACATTTTCCGAACTGTCAAAGGCAGACATAACTCATGAAAAAATAAAAACACTAAGATGTTAATCTGGCTTCTTTGCTCCTGCCCATGCTTCTTTAATTGAAAACTGTTTGTTAACAGAATTTGCTCTAAAAGAAAGGGTCCTACTTTGAACAGCACTAGAAAAAAGAGGGGTTTAGCAGACAGAAACAAAAGACCCGACCAAACTGGGAACTCTTCGTCTAAAGCAGGTACAATGAGAATCTGAAAGATGAGTCACAGAGAAATACAGTAGAGCCCTCAACAGGTTTTGAAGAGCACCTATTGAATGCCAGCTCTCAGCATGAGTGTCAGGCAGGATGGGGGACATGGGGGAGACAGCAGGACAGGGTGGCAGGGATATACTCACAGCCTCAGCCTCCTGCTCCCACTGCACCTGCTTCAGGACAGCTGGAGTCCCGCTCCCCTCACCTCAGCTACCTCGCCGTGCTTCATGGGACATGTGTTGCCTGATTGATCCTCTTCAGTGACCCTTCATGCTCTGGGAAGGTTTGCAGCCGAGCCCCAGGCTCACTGTGGGGAACGAAGCGTGGCTGAATCTCGTGCCCGTGGTGCAGTGCAGTTAGGTGCCTGCCTCTCTGCACACAGCAGTGTCCCTTTGCCAGAGGGACTGGGTTCAGGAATCTGCTCCAGTCTCCAGAGTAAAGGGACTAAACACCATTGGGTGGATATCCTGTGTGATATTCAAGAACTATCCGCTGCTTGTTGACGGCCCAGAGCGTTCTTGTTTTCCTCACACAGTCTGTCCTCTGCAGTCCAAAGCCGTAGCCTTATAACCAGGCAGTGACTTCCTCTGAAGTTGCTTGTATTGACCTAAATAGGTTGGGGCGGGTGAGGACACACAGAGAACATGAAAAAGCTGTGCTGGTTGCCCAACAAAGAAGTGTCTGCTTTGTGGTGAGCACTTTTAACATATAAGCACTTTTAACATACTGTTAAAGAACATGATTTTCATGTTTGTTTAAGTTCACACCAAAAGGCTTGCAAAGTAGCAAAGTGGGTAAAAATAAAATCTGCATTTAAGTGGTAAACAAAATAGTTAAAAATTGACTTCTTGTAATTTGAACGCTACTTACTGAGGCAGTGCGTTTAGAAGTCCAGGGGTGCTTTTCTTCTGTACATCCACCCGTGATTGATGTATCTGATAGATCTAGAAAATTAACTTTAGGATGGGGCAATGTTAAAATCAGCTGTCCTGAGAAAACAAGTGATTATCAGGGAGTGGTGACAAGGTGGAGATGTTTCCCTCCAGGTTTAAATGGAGCTCAGAAGCAAAAAAAGACTGGTAGCTTTGCAGTGCCATAGGAGAAATGGAGTACAAAAGCTCAAGTCATGTCACAATGGACAATCGGTAGCACTCCAAGAGTATTTGAACATATGCTACTTTATTTTTTTCCACAAGCAAGTAGCACAATGTAAAGGAAGTGTCTACACCTACTTCCTGTGGACAGGCTGCAGCCAGAAGTCCTGGCTTAGACCTGAATTTCTCTCTTTACCTCATTTTCACTAGATGTAAGTTAGGATGACAGCATTCAGCCCTCTATAAGCTGCTTTGAAATGAAGAAAAGAGGCATACAAGAATTCATCTTTTGCATGGAGCTTGACACAAACAGCATGGCCTTGGTACTGCATGTCAAAAGTAATTTTCAATCTGTTCATAGTTAAATTGCACAGTTTTGTTTCCATGAATCTTATTATATTAAACCAAAGCTGTTGTGCAGTTCTACTGTTTGCAAAAGCATGTCAGAGTGAGATTTGAAAGATGATTGAGATATGGTTGACTCTCTTCTAGGGCCAGGATCAAGGCACTCCTATAAGAGCACCAAAGTGCCCCAGCTCATGTAAGGAGGATCTTCCACTGGGGCAGAGCAGCAGCACTGTCAGTTAGTGGAGCTCTACAGATTTATCCCAGCTGAGAGCTGCCCCACACAACTCACGGTCATCTGCCCAGTGCTATTTAGCCATTGCAGGCCTCTAGCCAGAATGTTCAGACTGCCTCACCCACTACATTTGCTGCATGGACACTGGCTCCAAGCAAGGTCCTCTGCTACCACCCTAAATCACAGGAGAAGGTTATTAACAAAAATTTCTGTATCACCTTTTGCCCTGCTCAGTATCTATCAGTCATAAGTCAGTGCCTGAGTATGCTGTGGGACTAAAACAAAATGGATTGCAAACTCTGTATGACTTGGGTGCTAACATCTGCCATTTCTTCCAAAACACCTGAAAAAGCACTTACACTGTGACAGCTTGTTCACTCTCCAGGCTACAAGCAGGTCTTCTTGTTTTGTTATTTCCCTGCCATAATCTTCTCAGAAGTGGGGGAGCTTATTAACGAAGAATAACCCTAAAACTTCTCCACAGCCTTTTGCCATTTCTGAGTAATAGTCTTGCCCCCTCAGTGTTTACAGCTGTGGTTGAGATCCTTACCAAGAACGTTATTAAGAATAAATTATAATATGTGGAAATATTGCTGTGAAATGTACTGATACTATTATAGCAGGATAAGAAAACAAACCACTGCTCCAGAGATGGCAAGAGCAGAGGATCATGTTAAGCAGACACTGGGTCTAACAAACCTACACAGGTACCGAAGTGTTAGCAGGGTGCAGAGCTGCTACAGGAAAGTGTGTTGTTCTAGGGTTTTTTTGCTTAAAAGATGAGAGAGAGGGCCTAGGGGAGGGGAATGCATGAAAAAGAAAAGGATGAACTTTCTTTTTTTTTTTTTTTTTTTGGCTACTCCACATGGGGTTTTCCTCTGTTTAAATGCTGAAGGACAGAAAGATTTTAAATTAAAATCTTAATAAATATAGCCCTGAGGCTAGTAACATTATTACATCCAAGATGATTACAGCAACCAAGCCACAAAATACATATATATATTTATTTGAAGCATAATAAGCCTCAGTATTTAGTTAGAAGAAGGCTAGGCAGCTAACTGACTTCCAAACTAGTGAATTTTCCATTCCGCTCTACCAAAAGTAAAAACCAACACAGCACCTGGTTTGCAGAGTTTGTTTCATTTCTGTACAAGATAACATTATTACTGCTTATATTTTAGATATACATACATATTTTTCAGATCATATGCATGAGAGTTGGGAGGAAGAAACCCAATTTGCAATAGGAGGTATGGATAATTATTCAGCTTCATTGTGAAAGAGGAATCTAGGCTCCCCAGATTGCTCGAGTGAGGCATGTTTTCCTTGAGACATTTGCCTTTTTCAGTCGATCCTAGTCTCAATGCAAGATTCTGCACTCCACGTGTTTGTGTAGAGCGTTGGGTTTTTTTTTAATTATGGAAATTTTTTAATAAAGGATACAAGGAAAATATGGGATACAAAGAAAAGGATACAAGCTGATAAAGATGATTAAATCATAGAGCGACTGCGGAGTGGGTCATGAAGTGTTATAATCCCCAACTCCCCTCTGCTTTCTGCCTCAATGTGTTAATGCATCACACTTTAGTACAGTGACACTTTCAGCCCTAGGTGGAAATTCACACATGATGAAGAGGTGGAGGAGGATTTCCAGATGGTCAGACCTCAGGGAGTGCGAAAAGGTGGGGGGAGGAAGGGAGAAACTGCTGAAAGGAATCGGACTTTGGTCACATCAGTAATTTCCAGCTGAAAATGGAATATTAAAAAAGCCACCCAAACCCCAAAAAACAATCACTAAGGATCCCATACCGGGGCCAGGTGCATCCAGGTTTGGACATTATGTGCGATAAATCCTCACCAATACTGGTTGTCAAAGATCCCTTGGAAATATTGGTTTATTTGTGTGCAACAGAAAGGTGTGAACTTCATTTCTCTGGCCAAATTTTATCATTGGTACTAAAGCACCCTGACACAGACCCAATTAGTTGTTTTATTCTCCACAATCCCTCTTTTCTAGAGGTTATTGTAAACTGGTACTTGCTCTGAATTGCGCACAGATTTTCATTCCATCAGATGCTCTACATGGCTGCTGCATCCTTTGGGACCCTCTTCTGCAGGGCCACCTCTACAAGAACAGTGAAGGGCACTGAGCGAAAATGCAAGGCCTGCATCGTTGGTCCCATCACACCCCGAAACAGGCCCCACTTTCCCTTTAGGGGAGCATAAGGCAGCAGCTGCTATCACACAGCTGGACTTCTCTAAGACGACCTCATTTACTGTGGTCTTTCGGGGCGAATGGGAAGGTAGTCACAGGCCAGAGTTCAAGGGGTCTGGTCCTTCAGGGTGAGAGATACTAGAGCTGTGTAAAGAATTAGCAATAGATGGTATTTTGTACAACCACAGCTTTTTCCAGATGTCAGGGTTAGAGAAAATTTAAGATAACCAGTTGTTTAGGCATCACAGTACCCCTATATTTTGTGTGTGTGTTAAAGATAGTCTCTTCATAATGACATAAAAACTGAGCATTAGGTGTGATGGCTCAGACTGCATTGCTAAGGGCTCTTGCTTCATTCAGCTTCAGGTGCTCCTGAGGTCACAGGCATTTACCCTACCACAAAATGTGCACTTGAGCTGCCAGTGGTGTGCAGTCACAGTGGAAAGGAGCGCTTTGTTTAATATCATCAGTATGATTTCATGCTATTTACCTGTATTTCCTGGACAGCAACTAAGTAAATTGACCACAGCCTGGTGAACGACTAGAACAAATATCATAAGAAATAAGGCTGTTGCACAGATTTCACTTTGGGGAAACGTCTGTTGGATGTCCATTCACTGTCACTCTCAGTACAAATCATGTTGTGCATGCAGGTCAGGACAAAGTTCAAGGAGACAGAAGACACTTACCCAACTTCTACTAGAGTAACTTCAAATTTGTAAAATGTGTGGTTTTAACTGATGCTGAATTCCTTCCCCCATTAATTGACTTACTATGTTAAAATCACTTGTGTCACAGCAAAATGCAAAGAAACCTCTAGCATCTGATGTGGCAGTGACTTCCACGATTATATATTTGAGATGCTCAGGTGCCTGTTGCTGGCTTTAGTGGCAAACCAAAGGCCTCCGAGCCTTGTAAATCCTGCAGCATCCATCTCGGACTTCAGTCCCTGACAATGCCTAGATGAACATCTCTGACTTTCTTCCCTAAGGACTCAGTGCAGCAGGTGTTTTCAGTCTGCCCACCTTCCAGATCAGGTGTCCAAAAATGCAGCAATAAGTATAATTTTTTTTTCTTCCCTGTTTCTAAAAGAGCTCAAGGTGGGTGGAGGATATGGGCATAGGCTATTTTTATTCATACCTTAATTTAGTCAGCAGTCCAACGGTTCATGAAGAAGAGCTGGGCTCAGTCTTCTTTCCTGCCTGACAGGAGTCCCAGGGAGCAGGAGAGGCAGCTCAGGTCCTCTTAGAAGAAGCAGGCCATGGGGTGGTGCTGGGACAGGAGCACTCCCTAAGCCTCCAGTTGAGTCAGTGCGTGACCAAAGGGAGCAGGAACCCACAACTCTGTAAATAGACATTTCAGAGAGCCACAAGCCCAGGCCTCCCTTCTTCCCACCCTGCTAGCCAAAATATTTGGAACTAGCTAACTCACATGAGACCAACTTTAGGAGGATGGAGACAGTCCCCTCCCTGGCACAAAGCATATCCTGGTAAGCGCACTCTGCTGGGAGAGGAGACATCCACATTCCCCGGGGCAGGAGGGAATTGAGCCATGTGAAATTCCCCATGTTCGGCACTAGCCTTTTGAGCGCCGAGCACAGTGTATACAAAACACTGCTGTGCTGCCAACCACCCTGCCTTTCCCTTGCAAGGACGGACCCACGCTGTGTTCCTGGAAAAAAGCCAAGAGAGAGCTTAAATTGTGAAGCCCAAGGGATTCTCAGCCCCCAAGCAAGGTGGATTTAAGAGGCTGTGTTGCCCATGGCTTGCTCAGGCAGAGAAGCAGCCTCTTGGTTTTGGTGGCTGCCATTTTGAGGTAAAGCATGGCTCAGGAAACATCACTACAAAAGGCACAAAGATTTGTGGTGGGTGCCAAGAACTGGCATTGCAACACTCCTCAGTGATGCCCAAGACCTTTTCTAAGCCTGCTTCACCCAAACCAAAACATCACTGTCGTTGCCATGCTAGCACTTCACAAAGCAAGAGCAGAGGCAGCTCTCTCAGAGTCCAAACCACGGCACAATAAATTCTGTACAGACCCAGGTCTGCCCGCAAAACAGGCACTACAGGAGAGCAGAGAGATCACGAGGTAAATTTGCCAAGTGACTCTCTTCCCCTCTCGAAGTGACAAGGCACGAACTTGCAGGATTAATCCTGTAGCAAAATTAGTCCTGCTGGAACTTATTTTCTGTCTAGATAGCAAGGCTGAGTTTGTTTAACAGTAGTGGTTAAAGGACAATAAAAGAATACAGGAGTAAGTAAGGGTGGATTTAGACAAGGCAAACCATTAACTGTCTGTATTAAAACTTGAAAGTAACCAGGTGGTTGGTAGCTTCAATGAAGACAGCACTTAGAGCAGAAGTGGAAGAGCTGAATGAATAGAACACTAAATTGGTGGAGTATTTGCCCATAACAAGGGACTGCTGCTGTGAACGATTACAGGCATGCAACAAGGCAGGAGTAAACAGCTCCCCTGCCCTATGGCTGGGATGTTTTGTTGTTTAGCAGAGACCACCTGGTGCACATCAGAGAAAACCTCATCTTCTCACTATGGACTCCCAGACTTTAGAGGTTATGTTCTGTTTTTGGGCTCTCACACAAATGCAAAAGGCCTTCCCAGCAGGAAGTGCCTAACTCCTTTAACTGGGAAGCCAAAATTAACAGTCTTGCTAAGACACCTTTCCTACCCTCACCCCTTGGTTATCTCCCAAAACAAGAGGAACCGCAAAGGAGCCTGTGACGACTGAAAGGGAGACTCTGCCAACAGCAGAGTTCCCTCTGTGCATGCGTCACTTGCTGCAGCCTGTCTGGGGTGATGGTGCTGTCAGCAGGAAGGGGTTACCAGGAGAGGTGGGGCTGCAGAGCTTTTCATCTTTCACCTCCCTAGCTTTTCTGCAGCTAGAAACAGGCTACAAGTCCATTTCAATTTCTACATTTAGGATATGTGTTCATCAACTTTTTAAATTTTAAGTCCTGGGATAGGCTTTTTAGGAAAAAGAAAGAAAACAAAATAAAGTACACTTCCCTTTGTCATAGACTTGCATTTCAAAAACTCCAAACCTATTTAATACCTTTGACTTTACCCAATTTTTGTCTCAAAGGGAAGACTGTTTCCCTGGAATCTATATCCTCATTTCTTTCCAAAAAAGAAGAACAAAAGATAAGTTTTAACTTGGTGTTGATGCAATATTCACCCCACCCAGAACCAACTTTGAAAGCTCATGTAAAAAACATGAAGAGTAATTTTTACTTAGCTCTTGTTATGAACAATTCAGAGATAAGAAACAAGGCAAGACACGTCTCAGCTGCAAGTGTGAACATGATCTCAACACTGCAACATTTTCCTTGCCTGGCTAGAGATGGGTTGGCAGCATGAGGTATATGAAGGTAGGTTACAGGTGACAAGAATGTAAAAAGCCTGTTATTAAACTGGGTGTAAGCGGTCTTGGAAGTTCATTAGGGCCAGGGAATTCAGCCCTGGACATTGCACCTGCTTGATTATTCACTATTAAACAAATGTTGTAAACTTAGTTTCAAGTTGGAGAGGATTCAGACACAGCTCTTCCTGCCCTCTGACTGGGCAGCGGATGGAAAGCAGTTTGTGTCATGGACAAACTCCATGTGCTCACCCCTTTCAGGAGAGAAGCGTAGTCTTCATCACAAGTTTTCACCAGGTGCAGAGTACAAGTCATTTGCTGTCCTCCAACTGCAACTATAGAAGAGGAGTGAACTGCAGTGTGTTAAAGGTACATTTGGGCACTGACCTATTTTTGTTCATCTGCCATGGGAGAGACATGTGGAAACATTGTGGTTTGATGGATTTGATTAAAAATATGCTAATGAATAAAGAAAATTAAGTGCATCCCTTGGGCTCCTGGCAAGCTGCCAAGGCAGACACTGGGACCACCAACAGGGGATCCTTATGCTCTGGGTTTTGCAATCCTTCAGATTCCTACTGCAAAGGATGGTGACCCAGCAGAAACAGGGCTTAAAGTTGAGTGGTTTGCGTGTCCTGCCTCCACTTCTCTCCAAATGCCACAATATTTTAGAATTTATGCCCCAGGTGCTGGAATCAGCAAGCATAAGAACATCTTTGTTTTCATTGAAAAAAGTACTTCTGCCATCATTGTTGAAGAAAGAAAGCTTGCAAACATGAAGCAAGGGTACTCAAAATGCTTGGAAACAAAAAGACTGTGAAAGAGAACTCCAAGTTCATTTTCTAAAGCATCTCATTATTTCTAAACCAAATGCAGTTTTGGAGGCCTGACTTATGGTTTTTCAAGCTCCTGAGGCAAAGCTGCAAATGTGGCCTTTATTCCCACGCAGGAGAAGCTCTGCCTGCCCTCCTCCCTCCATACTACTCAGGGAGGGAAAGGGGGAAAAAAAGGCAAATCAAAACAACTTGAGCAGGCACAGTGTTACTCTCTGCTCCACAAGTGTTTAGTGCACCACTAAACACTCAAGCAGATTTACTCAAGGTACCACATTAGAAAGCTCTGACCTGGCTGCAGAAGTAGTGAATCACACATTCTGCTGCTGTTCTTCAGGTAGGAAGCAGCTTTCATTAGCAAAGTCTGAAGCGTCCAGCTCTCCTAGTGCTCATAATCCTTCTGTGAGTCGTTGTTCTTCCCACAGTGTGACTCATTCTGTTGTCCTGCAGTCTTCAGAGCTGGAATGGGGCAGCCAGCCACAGCTGGGGATGCAAGTACCTGTCACACAGTGGCACTGCTCAGCACCTAACTGGGGTGCAGCCACCAGGAGTGAAAGGCAAAGAAGAGCTCACGTTTTATTAAGCTGCCTGAACCCAAGCAGAGCTGAACCCTCTGAACCCCACAAGAAGCCCTATGGAGAAATGAAAACAGAGATCCCTGAGTGAAAGAGGTTCTTCCACACCCATGACCAGGGCACAAACTAGAAAAATAAAATCAAACACCTAGTCCCATCCTTCAGGTATTTTTTCAGCAACCTAATAGGTTTGGGTTTTCATAGCACCAGCTTCCAAGCAAAAACCAATTTTAATTTCTGAAGCCTGTCAGCTCTGTGTCTGACCAGGACTATCTCGCTCTGGTTCTCAGCAGCCTTTTTAAAACTGAAGGGCCAAATTTCTAGGAGTAAAACTGCAGGGTATCTTGGACAATGTTGCCATGATGGTTTTCATTTAGAAGCAAGGAAGAATTGGGCTATTTTTTCAGATAATTACTCCTTCCCACAGTCCACAGTTGTTTTCCTTGTTTACAGGTATAGAATTGTAATGCCATCATTTTGTGGGGAGAGTAATCATGTTACAGAGCACTCTTACCGACCACAGGTTGAAACACTCATCCAAACAGCAGGTTCAGTTTGTTGTATGTGTTTTCCTTTTTAAAGCAAAACCAGAGCACTATTAAACAGTAGGGAGTAACTTTCCTTGTCTCTCAATGCTACATGTGTGCACAAGTTTGTCCTTGAATTCTGGTATTTAGCCTATGAAGCCAACATGCATAAAATCTCTGATACCCCAAATGCTAGGCTTTAAAAACAAACTCTATAAACTCTGATTATATCAAAAACATCATTTTTCCTCAAAGCCAAGTAACAAAGCTCATTGAAGGGAACTTACTGTAAACTCTGGAGATTAATCAACTCTATCAGGAAGGCAAGTGCAGAGCATGTGATCCCAGTCTCACCTCAACTTTTTACTTCCAAACCCCTTTGGAGTTACAATGCTTAAGCGGCCAGTTGCTGCTGTATCCCTCGCAGATCCTATTCCCATAACAGACACTAAGTAGTTTGGGGGAGGAAAGACCAAGGGCCAGGAAAAAAAAAAAAAATTAAATAGGATATTCTCTGCCCCGCCCCCAAATTAAGGCTTTATATTTCAAAGAAAGCCCAGCATCTTTAGTCACCCTTAGAAGAAAATGCTTAGTGAAGTACTGCACAGTCTCAGGGAACAATAAGTATTCTTTCTGGCATGCAAATCAGTGTTCAGCAAGCAGAACACAAGGCAAACTGGTTTAATGCCAGAGAAAACGTAAATCCACCATCCTCATGAGAAACTGGGTGTTCTGCTGCACAGAAGAATGTTTAGGCAAGATTTAACATCAGCATTTGCATGCAAAAGGAAAATTTAATTTTAGAACAAGGTCTCACACCGCATGAGAGAATCATACAGCCAAGCAAAAAAAAACCAGAACAATCTAGCTAGCGTGGATTTCTAGATGTAATTCAGGTGGCAGATAAATAGCAGCAACTTGTCTGCTCGTCTGAGCATGCTGAACAGCCCCTCTCCACGGCAGAGCTTCTAACTCCTAAATCCACAAGATGGAGCCAGCAGTTCTCAGGAAGAGGTGCCTGTACCATCCCAGGAATTGTCAGCTCACAGAACCACACTAAAATGTTCTGGCTGGGGCAGAACACAGGCAAACACAAAGGCAGAAGCCAAGCAATGTACGAGTCATCATCCTCCCGTATCATCCTGCTGCAACCAAAGGCAAGCCTGCTCCTCACAAGCATCCACAAACTATCTGAAGCAAAAGGTGCCAATCTGGGCTTTGGGTACAGCTGTGTAACACAACTCTGCTCAGAACCTTCTCCTGCCTCCTACACAACACTTTCCATTCTGCCCCAGAATATTTTAAAAGTTACTTCACTGGGAAGGAGAGCAACATAAACCACCGTGGCAATCAGAAACACAGGGCAAACACCAGGCAAGCAGCATGTAAACAAGATTATGTAAATTGCTGTAGTCCTTGGCCAGAAGTCATCAGCTAGAGAATGTTCCACTTTCAACTTGTACAGCAGTGGTGGCAGAAACTGCTTGAAAGTTTACTGTGAATCCCATTACTCTGCCACTCCAAATTAATTGGCATTAGAGAGCAGTAAGTCTGTCCTGAGCCATCCTGCCTCAGACGCATCTCAGCTTCTCTCCTGCAGTTCATTCACCACAAACCTACAGAGAATGGAGTCTGGCACACTCAAAAGACTAAGAACTAGTTTTTCCACAGAGTGTTGCTTAATCTGTTATTCAATCCATAAGACTATCTGAAGAAAAGACAAAGCAATTCTGTCATTTATGCAGTTGATACAAGCTGTCTGATCCAATTAGGTTCTGGAAAATTAACTGTGAATGAACCAAACTACTGCATCAATTCAGTCCTGAAAAACATGCATACCATTTCCAGAAAGCCAATGAGGGTCTCAGTCACCTCCTCCCCTCCCATAGTCTGCAATATAATCTTGTTACATATTTGACAGAAACGTTAGTTCCAGACACTGAAAATCAGTGGCTGGCTTGTTCAAGAATTTGAGGATTAGGCATGCTTTTAGAATGCTGTAAAAATCAATAACAAACAAATATGAAGCTCATTTTTTCTTTTTATTATCAATAGTAATACAAATCAGTTGTATTAGCATGATAATGAAAAGTGACCAGTTTTACAGACATTAAAAATGTTTGTGCAAGTTAGAGACAAAGCTCTGAAGCTATGTAAGGAAAAAAATAAGAATTTACATTGTATAGTATAGCATACATAGTTTAGAGGCAGTTTCATTAAGTCTTGCAATCACAATCACTTCCTCTACACTAAACCTCTCACTTGGTGTTAGAGATAACACCTTCCCCTCCCAAGAGGAACACCTGCCATTTCCATGAAGTGTGGAGATTACGGTGAAAATCATAGCTTTTTTTTTTTTGTTCCTCTTCCCTCCTTCTCCCAACTATAAAGTCAACAGGAGGTGAACACTGCAACATATGCTTATAGCAATTATGGAAAGCTTCTGTCTACATAAACTCTGAGCTGAACTGATAAAGAGTATCTTCTTTTTGAGCAGGAATTGATAGACCTGTCAGGCCTAAGAACTGGGTTAATGCTTTGGAAAGCTTTAAAAAAATATCTGGGTGAGCATTTAGGTAGATGCATTTCCCCCCTACACACCTCTTACTACATTCCAGACTGTAGTTTTGTACCTTAGACCTGAAGTATTCTTGAGCATTATACTTAAGTCAGATAGGATTCAACTGGAACTTTGGGTAGTTATTAACATCTTATTGAAATTTAATGCCCAGTAAATGTATACATCTTTCTCCTCATCAAGTCAAGTGCTCCCCTAGAAATTGCAGTAGAGGTGTATCAGTCTGTATAAGAACACATATGGCACAAGTAACAGAAAACACACTTCATGTTGCATCTGTACTCCCACCTGGAGAGATGCTCCTCTATAAGAGTCAAGTTGGCCTTTGCAGTCCTGGAGTTTAACCTGCTTTTTTTCATAGAATAACTTAGCCCTTGTTATAACACGGGCTTGTTTGCTCTGCTCAAACCAGAAGGAAAACTGGAGCACTTGAAGCTAAACCACATATGGAAGATTGCATGTAGCAGTAAACAGTTCCCTGACTTCATATTAAGCCATTACGCAAGAATAATACTTGAATGCTTAAGTGCAAGTGCATAGTCAAGTCTTGCATGACCTCCAGCTGCAAATATCCAGTTACCTGCCTACAGCCATGCTCCAGAATGATTTAAGAGCACACTATACCAACAAAGAGAAGTCTTGGTTTTTAATTACCCAACATGCAAAGGCTGATAGAATACATCAGCTTCAATTCAGCCTTCAGTCTCCTCAGCTACACAGCGGGGCCAGCAGGCAGCCAAACACCCCCCCCCCCGCCGAAGCTGTCCCTTATTTGATGTACCTGAGCTCCAGTTACTCAAAGCTCCATTCACACTGCTCACAGGATGCTGTGCCATTTTATATTCACTCCGCTCAACCCACCTGATGCTGATGTCCATTGATGTCCAGTGAAGCACACCTGGAAGCCATTCAAGAACTCCCAAATCATATTGCCCCTATTCAGAAGGGCATACATTCAGGCACTTCCACCATGAGGTGGAGGCAACAGGATTCCAAGTCCAGGGGACCAGTTTTATTGCCTTCCTAGTACAAGTCAGAAAGCTTGCTGCCCACTGGTCCAAGGTAGGCAAGGTAGCTGCTTTGTTTATTATGTTTTCAGCTGTAACTGGCAAGTTAAACTGAGTTTGTCACAAGTACGTAAGAGGAACACTGAAAAGTTGTTTTACTTAGTCTCAGGCCTAGTCTTTCTGGAGCAGGTGACAAGCACAGAACACTGAAGAGATGCAGCATCAAGCCATGAAGCAGCAAGCACCTTCTTCCAAGTAAGCCCACCGCCGTGGCGTAGCTTTATCAGTTGGAAAAAAAATAACCTGAGTGAAAACAGCACATGGACTGTAAGAATGCCAGTGAGAGACCTGCTGTTCTGAGAAGAAAATCATCTGACCTATCAAATACTGTCAGGTACTTTAAGACTAGAGAGATCAAAGGTCAAGGCATGCAAGTCTCTTGAGCCAATACAGCTGAGCTGCTCATTGTGAGCTTTGCTGAATTCATTATTCACACAGCAAGGACAGTTTATTCAGTTTTGTTAGACACATTTTACAACCCACTTGGAGGGGCCTGACCTAGATAAGCTTGTAGTGTGAACTCAACTGTTGTTTATCCTTCAGGTTAATTAAGGACTTAACCTTTAAGTCTCAACTAAAACCAAACCTAACTGAACTGCCTTCCTCCAGAAGGGGACATTCATTTGCTGTATGCACAATATACAGTCAGACATGGACTTCTATCCATGGAAGTTCAAGAGGAAACTTTGTTAGATGTATTACAGTTCCCAGTGTCCTATTAGGTGCTTAGGCTTCAGACACAGGTGACACAGCTCAAGTGACAAGTTCTGTAAGCCAGC
This sequence comes from Eopsaltria australis, assembly GCA_034509425.1. Taxonomy (NCBI): domain Eukaryota; kingdom Metazoa; phylum Chordata; class Aves; order Passeriformes; family Petroicidae; genus Eopsaltria; species Eopsaltria australis. The sequence continues at coordinate 462,208 of JAVTVJ010000067.1, read as the reverse complement.
AGGCTTCCAGCTTCTGCTTCAAAACAGTATTGGGTATTACAAAGCCAACTTCACAATTAACTGCACTGTTCACAGAGAAGCATTTCCAGAGCTGGTTAACCGTTCTTTCTGCCCATACAAGATAAGAGTAACAAAGAAGGAATTTAATTTGACAATGATGAAGATTACAGCACCTTTTATTTAGTACAGTTGCCCCAATCCAATGAGTTGCCTGACAAGATGAACTGGTTATGGAAGACAATGAGTTTGTGATAAGTCCCTGTGAAACCTCAGGTCAACAGAGGTTCTGATATAGATCACATCTTACTTTTTTCAATGTTCAGAGATGGAATGCACAAAAGCAATCTAGTACATGTGAAAAAATATTTTTCAGCCTCAAATTACAACACTAAGTACTGAACAGTATTCACAACTCCATCTCAGGAATTAATTTAGTGCTGCAGTGAGCTTCACTGAACAACCACTTAGATTACTTTTCACCAAGCAACTGTGTTTTAAGCACCCAGTTACCAGCAAGATACAGTTACTCTTCAAATTTCTCTACTCCTTGGAGGCAGGAGATAGCCATAATTCATTGACAAACTCCACAACCTGAAGAGAGTTCTTTTCCACAGTGACACAAGTGATTTTTGGCAACTGCACTTAATTTAAACTGCATCAAAAAGTTCATTTCAGTCAGCTGACAACAGAACCTGCTAAGTACTGACTTTTCACTTCTAGACTGTTTTTGTTGAATGGACATGACCACCACTATGTAACTGACAGCAAAACTCACCATGTGCTAGGTTGCTGTGCATCAGAAACAGTACATATAAAATTAACAGTGTGTAACAGATGTGGCAACTGCTTAACTTCATTTGCTTTTTGACACCATACAGCTCACTAGCCAGCTAATCATTGAGAGGTAGCATATATGCCTCACCTATGCCAAGTCATGATTGTGTGATGGGACCCACCCTTATTCAACATTTTCATCTTCAGCAAGACAAGAGACAGATGCAGATGTTCTCACTTTCCAACATTATCATCACAAGTGTTCCAATATAAACATAACTGTATAAATCAACACCTATTTCCACTATTCCAGTACAAGGGAAAGGAAGGATGATAGATGTAGAGTGTAACTGAGTTGAGACAATACATGGAAGAAACCCAGGACAGCATTTCAGGGAGATGGTGATAATACTATTCCTTTTGAAGAAAGGCTTACAGTCATTTTCTCACCCCATACCACTAATTTACGGATGAGAAGACAGACCCCAGCAGGGAATGCATCTAGCCTGTATTTAAATATCAATTTCTGCATTGCCTAAATTAGTCTGAATTGAGTCCATAGGCTTGATTCATGAATGCTGTATTGACTAAACAGAACACAGAAGAACGTTTTGAGTTGACTCTCAACTGTCAGTTGCTATTTCTTACAAGGAGTGTGGGGAGGAAGTCAGCAGATTTCAGTGTAAGAAATACCAGTGACAACTAAGAGAAGATGGAGACTCAAACCCTTTACCAGGTGTCATCTAGCCTTTCTGCAGTTTGCACCAACAGCGGGGAAAAAGTGTTTGAACCAGAACACCTGTGCTTGTTAAGGCCAATAGAGGTTCAAGAGAAACCTAGAGAAACATTAGAAGCAAGTTAATACAAAAGTACATTGTGTAACCAAGCAGAAGGATTGTAGTTCTGAAATTGTTTCTAGTTTTGAAAGTTGGAAGATGGAGCCCATTTCACTTTAAGTAGGCAACGGTTTTGGTGGATACCAGAAATGGTTGCAAAGTTGTTTTCACATTTTGAAGGTGTGATATGCAAAGCAAAAGATAAGGGAGTCAATACAGACTTCCTTTCATGAATCCAGCCCTATATTCCTTAGTGGTATTTTATCCATGCCACCTGTAGATAGATATTTACAGTTCCAAAGCATCACAGTAAGCAACATCTTTCTTTAAAGCTTTTCTTGTTCTTGCCACTTTTCTTGCCATTCTTGTCTTTGTTTTCAGACATTTTCTTTGCTCTTATTTCTCTCATTAAATCAAAGAATACCTAGGAGAGAAAAATAAAAGAAAGCTTGAATAAGATCAGCCACCAGAAAGCAGATAAAAACTACTGTATTCAGCAGCAAATAAAGATGTAGAACCACACTGTACTCTGTACTCAGCACAGCAGAAGTAAGTCTAGAAAAAGATCCCCATGACCAAACTCAACATCAGAATTATGTAATGTGTCAGACAGTGACAAAAAGCTGCACAAGCTTACCTGGCTATCAAAAAATTCAACAGCCCTGTTTTAAGAGTGTTTTCTTGAATACCATTCTTGCACAAAAGCAGCATTCGGAGCTCCTAAGACCATCTGTCTGTGCCTCACAAACATTTCCACTACTGTTAACTGTGGAAAGCATTTAGTCCAGTCCTTTACAGGTAGTTACAGGTACACTCTGCTTGGTAGTATTCTGCTTGGTTTATAATTACAAAGGTGCAGCATTCAAGTGACAGGGCAGAAAAAATTCTCAAAACTATGTGGAAGAAAGATTCAGGGAAAATCATGCTTTCTTTCATGTTTCTCTGGGTTTTTTGGTCCAAAATTTAGGCAATTTCACCCCTGTATTCCTGATGTCTAAATACATACCACTTAAGATGCAAGAGCTGTTTTGCTCTGTACAGTTATTGGGGAAAATTATTTTTAGGATTACAGAACAAGAGTTTAACTACACTCTGTAGAACTTGAGCGTGTTTTTTTCCATACGGGGAACTCTGAAGCCTTCGATACTTGGAAACAAGACCATGCTGCTGATCAAAAGTAGATTCGTTTATCATTCAAAACCCTCCTAAGTTTTTTTTTTTATTCTGCCACGGTATTAACAAATAATCACCACAAAATGAGTAACTTCTTGTACAATGCACCAAACAGTGCTTATATAGAGGATAACCAGTATGCCACACGAGGTAGCCAGTGACAACCTGTAACAGCACCACAGCTCCATTGCTGTTAATCCCAACTGATCAGAAACTAGTCTAAATATAAAACAGGCTAGCCATTCATTAGTAATAGGAGATGCTTACAGGCAAAAGCAAGTCTAAATATTTATGTTTCACTACATCACCCAGTTTATGCAACTGACAGTGACTTTATAGTAACATTGTGCAAGTCAGAATCGTTCTTTACCAAACTGAGAGTATGCCACGTCCTTTAAACCAAAAGGTCTCAATTCAGGAGTTTCATATATAGTGGTTTTAATGAGAGAAGGAGCTCCTACCAGTAACAGCATTTACAGTAGTGAACTAATATTGGAGAACAGGTAGCTGTCTAAAGAACTTAAGAGTACAACTAGCTGCAAGTGTTCTTTATCCAAAGAGAAAACTGCTTAAAATTTGTAATCTTTAAACAGATGCATATTAGCAAGAACACATTTGGAGCCCTTAGGGTGCAAAACAGTAATTTCAGATCATCTTCTGTGAACTGGTTAAGTAAAAAGGCACCCTTTTCTTCAAGAAGTCCTCACTACAAACAAAACAAAGGGGATATTGAAATTGATTTGTCCTCTATACTGGACAAACACTCCATAGTCATAATTCATTTCTCCTCTGGAATATCCCATCACCCCAGTTTATGCAAGAAACCAGTAGCAAAATAACAACAGATGAAGTGTCCTATACCACCAAGGACAAGTCAAAACAGGACAGGGACACAACAAAAAGTTCTCACAATTCAAAGTAGTCTTGGCAGAAAACAAGAATAAAATCTTTAAGATTAATCACAGTACATGTAGATTTATAGGGAAGGGGGAACAATTGGTAAGTGTCCATAGTTTATTTTTTAGTGTTATAAGAAGGACACTCCCTACAAACAAAATAACATACTTAGGGAATCCTTAGAACCATTCACCCAAAGTATTATTTAAAAACTATTGGTTCAGGTACAAACAGTTAAAACAGGACAACAGCATTAACTTATTCCAGATCTCGGGTTCCCCTGTTTTAGGTATGTGTGTAAGTGTACACATTTCAGTAAGTTCATTTTTTGGGGTTTTTTTTTAAATAAACTAGGATTTCAGAAGCCAAATTGTGGACTTGCTTTTGTCCCAGCAGGAGTCAGCTACTAAACAAGTAGCGATGAAGTAATTGAGCAGATGTCATTTATCTTACCTTATCTACATTCGCTCTAGTTTTGGCAGAGGTTTCTACATACTGCACCCCCCATTCTTCTGCCTTACTCCGAGCCTCTTCTACAGGCACTTGTCTGCGCTCCTCCAGATCAGATTTGTTTCCCACTACCAGCAAAGGGATTTTATCCTCTTCGGCCTTCACACGCAGGATCTGTTCCCTAATGCATTAGGTATTCAAAATAAAAATATCTGTATTAGTAGTAGCAACAAAACTCCCACACTTATGTGGAGTGGATCAAGCGGTCTGCACATTACTGGTGTTTACAACTGGGTATTTCCCAAGAGTTGGACACACACTTTAAAATTATTCCAAGATTAGCATAGTAATGCTATGGGCTTTACACTACTGAAACTGAACTGCCTTCCAGGAAGGCAGTTTTACCATTTAGTTAGTGAGTAATCAGGCTCTAGGAAAGAACAGTGTGGCAGAAGAGCAACTGGCAGCAGGAGTTCACATTTGAATGAGGAAAAGAGTACAAGTGTCACATTTGCCAAGTTCCACCTTGGCATTCAGTCACCATCTTCAATTCACAGTCTGCATCACATCTCAATATAGGTCTGGGCAACATCAAGTCTTTGCCAAGGCAATAGATTGGAAATAGCCCAAGTAGCTGGCAGAGATCATTCCCAATGGCTATCTAAACTTTACCAAAGGACAGAGTTACTACACGATTCTGAACTAAATGCTAGCAACCTTCCTCCTTCAAAGGCTTCAGGAAGATATATATTTGAACTGGTAGCATTAACCTGTCATGCTAAGAGGATGTACTGGCATCCAGGAAAGGAGATGGAGAGAAGTTGCATACCAGTCTCAGTCTGTGCTCCTACTGGGGTAAAACACAAGTTGAAACCAGACTGACACATGCTGTTGTCCATCTAGGATGCTGGAAGAACTCTACCACTCGGAACTATTTTTAGATTGCTTCATTTTGTTATGAAGAGCTCAATGAGGCATAAGCACCGGGCTACACCCTCTCAATCTCACTGAGTTACCACACTACTTCAGATGCCTGCATTTTCCATCTACAAAATAACAATGTATGGAGAGTACATGAGTCTCTAAAATAGCATTAACACTGGAGCAGACAATCTGCTGTTGCATTTAACTGCACCTTCACACATTTTCAGATTACAGAGGCACTGAAAGCAAATACTGAATGCATAGCATCAGCAGGAGAGCTAGGGTTTAAAGATAAGCCTATAGTTTGTTCACTGTTCAACTTTTTCATAGTGTTAGACTTCTGGAACTTAGAGGATCAATTACCCTAATCTGTAGTTTGGCCTAGGATGGTGGTGACTCACACTATCCATTTACCACTCCTTCCTGGTTCTTGCATGTCAGCCTAAATATTCCATTTAACTAATTTCACTATTTTACTTCTGAACCATAAAGCTCCTAGGCCCTTCTTGCCCATCTTCAGAACTAGCACTGCTTTTCCATTGTTTTGCTGTGCTGGAATCTTGAACCAACACACAGTTAACCTAGTTACAGAAGTCTGACAAAAAACCAAACTGCCAAGATAAACACTCCTACTCTTTTTCATTCAAAGCCTTAAGCCTTGGGTTTAACATTATATTTCACTTAGGCACATAAGCCAAAACCAAGTGCTTCCACTTGTCTCATTTTCTTTGTGTTCTTCGAGTGTCACCAAATCTTTTCCTTCATCTTACATTAGGAAAAGTCCTAGTACTCAGTTTTGCAGTCCTACAACAGTTGAACTACTGGCTCCTTTCAGAGCTCCAGTTGGAGCAAACTGAGCTCTGCTTGTGTGTCCCATGGCTGTCTGCCTTCTGAGGCAGAACAAAGTCACTTAAGTATTATGTGACAAAGGAACAATATTTTTATACCTCATAAAAGATTTTGTGGTCTTCCACTACTGTTGAAACAGTATGATATGTTAAGAATTCTGGAGTGCAAAGGGAGTTTGCCTTAGCTTTAAGAAAAACCTAGAAATAAGTGTCCTTAGCTACAGCGCTTCCATTACCAGTCAGTATCTGTTAACCTTGTACCACTGAAGCAAAGGGAACATAAGGCAGACTGATAAACAGCTTTTACTCTGACAAGCATAAGGAACTCCTAAACTTCCCCTATGCTTTGGGAGGTTTTCCTTGAAGTTTTACAGCTATTCCAGGCAATCTCCAGTTTACCTTCTACTGAGGCAACAGGTATTATCAAAAAAGAGTTGAACACTTGCCCTGAAGAATGCAGCTACATGAATTCTAAAACCAGAACAGTGGTTTAAATCCTTTTTTATTTACCCCACACACTACACAAGCAGTTTCTGTGGTCAATCTGGTGCTGATTTTTACATCAGAACTGCTAATACCAAAAATGAAAATGGAAGTGCTTACCACTACTGTGTGTCTTTCTAGGAATACGTCTGCCTACAATAGCAATGCTTGGCTGCCAACCCTTGTTTGGCACCAATCCATACCTGAGAGTGGAGGCTAATCCTGCCTTTCCTTAAAGCACCTGCTTCTAGCAGTAACCAATACTGTGTCTGAAACCTGGCCAAAAGGCAGACTTAATTCCAGAAGTACTGTTCTAAGATAATTAAACTTCACATCCATGAAGACTGAAAATTGGCTGGAATATGCCTGTTTTAAGAGTCCAAGAATCTGTTACTTGCCTGAAGTTGCTGCTGGCATAATGTATTTGTAAGTTGCAGGCATGAAGAAAGCTAAAGCCAGAGGCTGAACACTGTGCTTTAGGTTATCAGTTACTAAGAGAAAATCATCAGGTGTCACTTTTACTGATCAAATGGTAACAGACAAAGAATAAAGAGCTGTAGCTTTTAAGCAGAGTTGTCAGAGCAACACAGGAACTGGCTATCTTCCCCTGCCCAGGAGAGAAACTACTCACCGAAACTCTGCTGTTGCTGTGAAGGATTCGTGCTCTGTTATTGAAAAGACAAGAAGAAACCCTTCCCCACTGCGGAAATAGTTATCTCTGATAGCTGCATAATCCTCCTGTCCTGCTGTGTCCAGAATGTCTATCTGAACTTCTTCACCATCCAGAACTACTTTCTTTCTGTAGCTGTCAGCCTTGGTAGGTTCATAGTCTTCTACAAACTGACAAGAAAGGGATTAGTGTTTAGACTTACTGTCAGACAGTCCCAGTATTCGTTCATCTTCCTTCTTTCACTTCAGTGACATTTAAATTTTTTTCCACCCTTTTTTTTATATTTTTACTATTTAAAGCAAATTATTTAAGCACTTAATACATCAAAGAGCCAGTCTGCCTCGTCAAGAGAAACTTGCTACAAAAAACACTGTTCAGCAACTTCAGTACAATTTAAGAAAAGAGCTGCAGTGTAAGTTACCAGCAGTCTGCTGGCATTATCTAGATCTCCCACTTTAAGAAAATGCATTTGAATATACTTCAGATACAGGTATCTGAAGTTTTAACAGGTGTAGATGACACATCCAGCAGCTGAACATGAAAGCCTGCTCCATAATTACCACAAGCATATACTTTAGTCCATTCAGTATTGATCAGACCCACAAAGCCACTGCCAGTTCAACTTAGTTCTGTGGTGACAGCCCACATCCAGCATAGAAGTAGAGAGGTAAGGAGCCTCTCAGCCTCAGAACACAACAATTAAACCCAATTAAGCTGGCTGGATTTCATTAATGACTACATCACCTGTTCAGACACTTACACCACGACAGGATCATGTATTCCTTCACATACTAGTGTGGACTGCCTATCTAGCTTCCTGTATACCAGTATGGAAGAACCCATGTTATGAACATGCCTACTTCATCACCTGGCACCTTCATCAGAATGAGCTATAATGTTTGCTTCTGAGTTCAGCATTAATTGACCTAAATTACAAAATTAAAGTTCAACTCTAAGTAGTAACAGCTTCTGTACACAAGCACCCGTACATTATGCATGACTTCTGAAGACTGTTTTTTCACAAATAAGCACCAATTCTGTCACCTTTAGCTAGAGATATTGCCAGAGGGCATGTCTCCCAGCTTTCTACATTCTGCTCCTGCCAGTTGGGTCAGCAGGTCTTTTGCTCATGACATTAGTTCCCCTGTCCCACAAAAAAAAAGTTTAGCAAGCTGTATGAATTTGTGCTTTAGAGAAGCTGAATCAGTTACTTACCTCATCATACATAAACTGAAGTGTGAGTGCAGATTTGCCCACACCTCCACTGCCAACCATAATTACTTTATGGAGGGCCAAGGAACTCTGGTTCTTGCTCTTGCTGGCAGCCATTGTCCTGCTTGCCACAGACGAAGTGCCAGGCAACCAATTAGATCTGCAGAGAGAAGCACAGTCACCCATTTGTGACATTGGTGACATCAGGGTAGCATATAGGTAAAGTGTCTCTCAAGTACTGAAAGACCAGATTAAAACCCTGCCCCGCAAGCCTAAAGAATGGGCCACTCCAGTGCACTGGCATGCAAACCGTGCCTGAAGTATGAGTAGAACAAGGCATTAAAACAAACACCTTCTATTTGTGACAACAGTATGATTAATAAAAGTGCCAAAGGTTTCTAACAAGCTACTCTTATTTGTAAACCCAGCCTACAAAGACTTCTGTTTAGAACAGTTTCTAAAGAAAATCCCACTCTTTCTCAAACAACATGAAATTAAGTGGTTTTTATTGTTCTTGTTATAAGGCTTTACACCTTTCTAAAATATTTCTTTCATGTTGATACAGCTATAACGTAGATCTGCTAATGGGCAGAAACCTGGCTTTTGATCTTCTCCCTATGTAGGCTAAGAAAACAGCAGAGATGCACAGTAAATTGGCAGGAACAAGTTGCAAAAGCTTCTAGTAGAAAGTCTTATGACATGGCATTAGCATTTATTTTACACTCTTCCTGCCTTTTGATGCTGCAAATCTAATTTGCTTAGAAAAAAAAAAAATCCTGCTTTACTAAATAAAAAAAAATCTCAGTTCCTATTCTTCTCCTGATGCTGCTAAGCCATAAAGGAGTAAGCTTCAATAAACAAGCCCTAGCTAACAAGCCTCTGTTTGTGTGTTATGCAAGCCTAGTAATTAAATGCTGGAGGCTTCTTAAAAATAAAACTGCCTCTTTTTTTGGTTGGTTGGTTTTTTTTAAGAGTAGCTGGACACAGTAGTTATACCAGAAGCACAAGCAGCAGCTGCCACACTGATTAGCACAGAGCAGTTCTAAGGACAGCACACTGAAGATAAAAACAGAAACAGGTGAAACAAAGATGTGTCACCAGTCAGGATTCCCATACAGAAAAAAAACCAAATACGAATATTTCAGACACATGATGTGTGTATGGGAGATGGCAGGATAGCACCACAAAGGACCCCAGCTGTTCATATCCTGGCAGAGCTGCAAGGAGACCAGCAGACCATTCATAAAACACTGCTACAGGAAGTGGCTGTACCAGCCTTGGTTTATAGCAGCACACTTTATTCCAGAAGCACAGAAGCAATGGGCCTTCCAGGAGGCTCAAATTTACCTGGACACAATAACCCTAGAAAAACACTGCAACTGCCACATCATCAAGTGCTACTGTATGGAAACACAAGGCCAACAGTAGAAGTTACTGAGTAGAATATTAGAAAAAGCTTTAGGACAACCAGCTGCCCCGAACACAATTAACAAGAGACTAAGGGATCATCAGCCTACAAACACGCCATAGGATTATTCAGCCTGGAAAGGGACCTTTGCATACTGTCCACTCCAAATCTCTCCCTGAAAGAAGTTTGGGCCAAGCAATCCAGTTTACCTGCCCTGAGTTTTGAGACTGACAATTCCATGACCAGTCTGGACAACTGCCCTTGGAGTACACTGATAGTGACTATTTTTTTCCTCTTGTCATGACTTGATGTTCTGAAAAGCAACAAATCAAACTAAGTTCTCATTGACTCATGCATACAAGAACAAACATGCCAACAATCAAGAGGTGCCCTCAGGACAGCACTTTCAAACATGTGAGCAGCAGTATTTTTCCATGCAGTTTTTTTACTCACACCTGCTTGCTACAATACATTTAGGACAGTAATGCAAATTAATCATCTTTAAGTGCTCATTCTGGGATAAACACTGGTAAGTGAAGACAGATATTTTCCTCTGGTAATCTTCTCTATTATATTATACATCAGCTCCCTCATCCAGGACACTCCTTAGTACAGCAATGGGGTGTGACTATTCCTACTTCTTCATAGGTTCTCCCTGTACAGCACAAACATGCATTTGCTGGGGACAGTGAATTCAGCCATTGACACAGACATTCTAAACCAGAAGAGAATTGCAAGATGGATTTCTAACTCTTAGTTACCAGAGAGCCAAGAGAGGAAGAGAACATTTCCCTGCCAAGGGAATGTGAAAAAACACAACAGGTAGCACCTGAACTCCAGAAATTGTTGCTTTGCCTATTGTCCACATGGTCTACAGATGGTAAACTAGAATTCAGCTCCCTTGGACATAAACACCCAAGGAACAAAAGCTACAGATTGGCCACACAATGAGATAGTTCAGGGATTTTAAGTGTTCCAGAAATAACACAGCTTACTCTTAAATTGTAAAGAATGCTGTTTTGTCCCAGTTCAAGAGTAGTCTGGCTTTCACAGTAGTAGATAAGCTGCTTTCTGGAGTGTGACCCTTAGCTACTTTTCAGTATAACTGTGACTGGTTTTAATCTGTGAGTATTCTTTTATCAGGCATCCTAACATTGTTGTAACTCTTATCTAACACAAAGCTTTCAAGTTAGACATTTTTCTGGCATCACAAACTTAGGAATATGCAATAGGCCGCAGCACCAAGTCCACTGTCCTACGCAACAGCAATAAAGGCATAATTTAACAATGGCCAAGAGAAAAGATTTTTTTGTCCTGTCAATACAAATCCCACCTCTTTAAGTGGTCATGGTAAATGAATTGCTGTCTTTTAGGAAAAATACTGAGAAACCTGAATCAGTTCATCATAGAGGTAAGCAGAAAGAACATTTAAATACTTCCTTCTCTATTCCACGCCAAAAATGGCCTGTAGAAACTGCAAGGTCAGCCTCACAGTATTACCCTATTCGTAATCAAAATATAGTATTAAACTAAACACACTCAATAGCATAAAAATTTACAGTTTGATTGAATCTCAAGCTCTTCATAGCCAAGGTACTTGATCTTTCCTGCAGAGTTGTTCAAAGTGCCACTTGAATATTTCAGAGGATCAGGACCACATGAACCCTGTGAGTGCAGCAGCATGCTTACAACACAGCCCCAGCGCAGTGTGCACTCAGTGAGGTCCCAGAAGCTTCACACAAAGCATCTCTTCTTTGGTGGCACCAGAGAAGCCCAGAACAGCCAGGCAGCGCAGAGACAAGAACAGAGGACAAGGCAAGGCTGAAGCAGTGTGACGCAGGATGAACACAGTCAGTATCAGTGCAGAAGTACCAGTGCTTACAGAATAACAGGCTAACAGCACATCACTGCTTCAAAAAGGGGCATGGTGAGATTATGATAGGAATATTCTAATAAAACAACAAGAGAAGACATCGGAGCCAACTGTTTGTTTATTTTTATCTCCACCTCTGCAGCCCAAGAAACAGTTTACACAACATGGTTCAAAGCTCATATATAATAGTTCCTTGAGGTTAAAAAAAGTAAAAAAAAATTAAAAATCTATTAATGCAAGTGGAAGCTCTCTCCTCTGTTATCTCTGAGTAGGCAAGGATGAATTTTCTTCCTGTTCTGTACATTATGTATCCTTGAGGCAGTCAAGACACTGACATTAACTCATCTATTCACAGAAAAACAAGTCTTGGGAAATCCAGCCACTTCTCAAAAAAGCAGCAGTGTCTAGAAGAACCTGTGACAACTGCAGTTCCTTTAAAACATAACTCAATTCCCTTCAGTTTAAGGGGCATAGATTTAAGCCAAAGGATCTTAGTGCATCTGCTGAAGAACTCAGTCTGAGTAAGTCTCCGGACAAGACACATAATGCAGTGGTAAAATGCCTCCTCTCTCCTATCACTCTTTACTTGTTTGGGCACAGTTTACTTTCCAGCAAGATTTACCCTCCTCTGACAGGACAAGAAGCAATCCATTGGGCAGTCAGTCAATCTGCTTAATTTCCATCTGTCATTTTGCCCTCAGGTTTAATGACACCATGTTGAACCACATATGCTAAGTGTCATAAGCTGTAAAAAGCCAAAACCAAACAAAAACCACACCCCAAACCTTCTGAAAGTTTATTTGGGGGGAGTGAGGTAGGGGTGGTGGTTTCTTCTGGTTACTATTCATCCTGCTTTGAAATAAACTGCTAGACAGAGACCATGTCAGAGAAGAACTTTTTCTGGCAGTCCTTAATCTTTAAGAAATTAGAACTAATTACCTGCTTCATCTGTTTTAAAAGATAAGGATTAAGCCATTGACTTGATAACTCTACATTTATTCTAAAATAGGTAACACACAGCCCTGTGCCCAATAGATCAAGAAAGCAAGGTTACTCTAGCCACAGGCTGCGCACATGAAGCATGGAATCTACAACTCAAACCATAGGAGTTACTAATCAGCTGTTTTGATTTAGACTTCTGAAAATCTCCACTTGGCCACAGGACTAATCAAACCATGCCACCTCCAATGTAAGATATCTAACACTAAACTTACCAACTATTTCAGCCTTCCCTTGTCTTATTTCTTTAGATTACAATTTCTGCAGGTTAACTAAGGCCCCCTGCATAACGCTGTGTCATTCTGACCCCTTGAAACTGAGCACTTCAAGTCAATTGTTTATAAACATCTTAGTAAACTGCTTTTTCTCCACCCTCTCTTCAACCTAAACAGTTAAACTGTTCAGAACACAGTTTACAAACAGGAATGGTTTTACCAATACCAAGATTCAAAGACTATGACTGAATAACTACATGTATTTCAAACCAGACCACACTTTCACATCTCTTTTTACTGTATGCTCATTAAGACACAGCTGCACAACACTTAAAGGAAAAAGCTCTTGTCACTTCACAAGAAAGAAGCTTACTTTGCTAAAGTTCATCCAAGCACATAAGAAAAAAAAAAAAAGAGAAGCTTCACTAAGTCTACCTGTTTGCCAATAAATATTCTGCGACTGTAATAAAAGCAACTGAGACCCTCCAAAGGCTTTAATTGGAATTGCTGATAGTTCTTCCATTCAGTTTGAGATTTAAAACTGAAATAAAGCTCTAAGCTCAAAATTGCTGAGATCAGCCCTTGTTCTCTTGCTGTGCAGCTGATATCTTTGGACATTTCTTTTCATTGCTATCCCAGCACTGAAAGCAGCCATTCTTTGGATTTTAAAACAGGATTCTAGAAACCCTAGCCCAAAAGCTTGACAGAGGAGCTTTGTTAAACCCTTCAGATACCTACTTTTAAAGGAAAATCTGGGTATTCAACCTATTATAAAGACTTAAATATGATGTCATCAAAAGCAAGCACAGAAAGAACAAGGTTTTGCAACAGTATTTTAGTGATCCTCATTTATCAGAATATGAATTAGAGGCTTTGAAGTGTTTGGTTCTGTGATATGCCCACAAGAATGCAGTCACAGAAATTCCCTGGATCACAAAACTAATTAACAATCTCACTGAGCTATGAACTGTAAGAGCTCCTCAGCCACTCTGAGGTTACCCAGAAAATATTTAAGTACTGAAATTCCATTAGCTTTCAATGGACTGTAAATGCTCCAACTAGTAATTCAACTAAAAAGAACTCATTTGAGATTAAGTGGCATAATTAATGCCACTGAAAATTTTAGGATATGCAGGCTGAAAAATTACAAATGCTACTCTGTCCTCTTCTGCTGTGCTAATATCGTACCTCTTGGCATATAATCCAGTTAATGGTTTCCAAGCTAACCAGAAATCATTATGTGTTTGGTAGAAATTCCTCCTTGGGATATCCTCATATCCTTCCCCATGTAATGCTGGGCATTTCTACCTTCTCAGTTGTGGTTATAGATTTTTCTGGGCCACGTTTAATTGGATCAAGGAATTCATTCAGCTTGAGATGTCTCGCAGAGCACATTGGGGAAGTTTCACAGTCCCCATTTATATCATCCAATGCTGCTATCACCATCCCCTGTCCCTCAGTCCCCTCTCCCTTGCCCCTGGCTGTTCCAGCCCATCTCCTCCTGCAGCAGTCATTCAGCACAGCCCACTGGGCCTGCCAGTCACATCTGCAAGGCCACACATGCCTCAGTGCTGATGTGAAGGGAGAAAAACAGTTTGTACAGCTACGGCCAAAGAAGGTGGAACTGCAGCAGCCAAGCAGTTCCTTTCATTGCTGCAGGAACAGGGCAGCTCCCTGACCCCGTTCACAAATCACTCCTTAGAAAAGGGGCTGCTGCAGCCACCACCCTGATGCAGGGTCCAGGCTGAGCACTGGAGTGAAACCCAAGCCTCAGATTTGCTTTTGATAATCAGGCATTTTCTCTCCCCAAGATCTACTAGTAGACTTGCAGTCGCAAAGATAAGGGCAGTGGACAGGAAACTCAAAATGGATTTTGAAAACTTAATACCAGGATGAAAAGTAAGAATTTAAGGCAAGGAACTACTTTACTCTGTACACATGAAGGGATCTAACTTCTTGATATAGGTTAGATTCTTGTTCAAAGTGGCAACAGCCATAACCCCTAAATGTTACAGGAAAAAACACAGAATAAATACATTTACTTGATACACTGAAAGTTACATTACACCAGTTTCAGTCAATTATTATCAATTACTAATCCTGCCTAAACCCCCCAGAATTGTGTATACACTTACAGACATTGGCTGTCACAAATTTGCTCTGGCAGGAGCTACATACACACTGCTAACTAACAGACACATGAAGCAAGACTAGGACTAGCAAATTCAATGTGTTACAGCAGTTAAAGGTTAAACCAGAACCTGAAGTCAGGTCAATTATTATTCTCCATCTCCTACAAGGCTGGGGAAATGATAGGCACAGACTGAGGAACCACTTCAATTCAGAACTGTATGTCATCAAACGAATCAGATTGGAGTATTAGCTTTCATAGTAAGAAAGACTGCAGACTGTGAGATGAACCCCTCATGCAGGAGAGTCCCTAAGATTTGCTCATCTGGAAAATATCACAGGCAGTATAAAAGCAGTATTTTTAATATAGCTGTGACCAGGAAACCTCTTCGCATGAAGAGGACCGAGAAATCACACTAAAATATTCTAAAAGTACCAATAGCATCAGATATCCAACCACTGGATAACAGCCAATTAGGATTAAGAATCCCTACTAGTGACCCTGGTCTCCATACCATATCTTACGTTCCACACAGCTGCATGCAAAGCCATCTCCAGCTCTTCACTTAGACTAAAAAAGTTTAATAAGACCAAATGCTTTTTAGAAGAGTGGACTTAGTACACAAAATAATTTTTGGCACCTGCAGTTACAGAGAACAAGAACAGCAGACTGCCAGGTGCATTGCTCCTTTAACTGATCATTGTCCTTGCAGCCTACAAAGTCTAACACACTGCTCTTTCCAACAGGTTATAGCTAGACTTGGACAATTCCATCTTTTAAGGCTCTGTTCACCACAATAGTTTAAAGACCAAATGCCTGTTACACACCTGGTATATACACTCACATTCCCCACAATCCCCCCCACCCTTGCCAAGCACTGCCCAGCTCTTCTTACAAGTTTTCAGAGATGCATCAGTGCAGCTTGGAAAGCAAATCTGACAACATTTAATTTACATTTACTTACTAGGTGAAATTCTTAAATATATGCCCTCTCACATCATTCATACAGGACCATTCTAGATTACTCTTTAGAAACAGACAGACATTACCTTACACATTAGCAGTAATCTCAAGCCAATAACCTTGCTAAGAATAATCTTGATGTCTAAGGAAAACTGGAACTAAATCCTGTCCCAATCTGCAGTGAGGTTGCAACCTCCAAAGATTTAGTCACATGAAAGAATCACTCTGGTCAGTTGGTGCATCAGAAAAGCAACACTTTAAAGCAATGCTTTAAAACTGAGCTCAGATCTAATGCTGAAGTGAAATATAAGCAAATATATATATCCCTGTTCCTAAGGAACTTAACTATCTGAATTTATTTGTTTGGGGTTTTTTGGGGGGGGTTTTGTTTGCTTGGTTTTCGTTGGTTATTTTTAGAATCCATCAGAGTGGAAGAAAAATAGCCAAGTAACTAGTTTCTCAGCAGTAACTCAGAGAAGAAAAAGGACTTCCCTCAAACAGTGCTTTTAAGGCACTGGAGCACTCCCTCCCTTCCCAACCCTAACCCCCCCCAAAAAAAATCATATACATCTATATTTAAGTAAGTACGGTTTCAATGTCATCCTATAAAGCTAATGCTCTTAACAGCCTGGTATCAAGAGAGTGTCATTGCATGTAGGCAGTACAGTTATAATTGCCTCGTTGCACAAATAGCATGCAAGCATCATAGTTACATAGAGCTTTATGGGAAAAAAAGTAAGAAACCACTCTCCATATTCTTTTCCATATTACTCAATGCAGAGCAACTAGTAGAGCGTATGTAGCACCAGGTAGAATATACTCTTTATTTTAGCAAGATAGTATTACCCAAAGTGAAAGTCATAAGACAGTAGTGCCATTACAGCTAAAACCACTTCTTCTGTAGGTACATATCTAGCCAGACCTCTCCAAGTACTTTCAGAAAGCCTCCAAGTCTAATATTAACACCCAGAAAACATATTGCAGACAGACTACAGAAGAGAGGGATCTACAACGCTGCTCTTACCCTGCACAATCTTGCTAGAAAACCTAATAGAAATCTTCTACAAGCACAAAGACTGAGTTAATTCCATTAATCAGTACTACTATGCTAAGAGTTTGCCACTGTGGTGATAACAGTCTAGTTGCCTAATTACTTAGGGTGAATTATGACACCACTGCTCACACCAGTTGATTTGGCTCATACCAAAAAAGTGACACTCAGGCAACAGACTTGTTCAACAGCCTCACTCCCATTGACTTGCAAAGTGTATTTCAACTCTACTTCCTCTGAAAGCTCACCCATGCAGAAACATGTTCATCTTTGACACATAGCATACATGAAGTCCACTAAACTACTAAGAGACAGTGACATACTTCAGATAGTCAATCCCAAACCAATTTTTTAACTGGATCTCCAGGAGCCCAACAAATACAACAGCCAGGTCAAACATCTCATATCACACAACCAGTGTCTTAAGTGGCACATCAGAGCTCAAAATAACCAAAATCTTACCTCAGCACCAGGTTACAACATGGTTTCAGTTATTTGAGTGAAAAAGCTGCAACTATATAATCCACAAGAAATTTATCACTACCACTGATTTCGCAAATTCCAACAAATGCCACGTCAACCAGAAGTGTGCTACAGAGTTGCAGAAGCTCTCACTACTGTTAGCCAGTCCTGGGGCTGTCAGAGCCAGCCCACTGGTTTCACAAACATAGCATCAGACACTGCAGGCAGGCCACAAGCTGCTCCTGTTGCTCCTCCAAAGGATGTATCTTATAGATCATGCTACCCTAGTGAACTGGATGTCTGGGGTAAATCAGAAGTCCAAGCACTATTTAGGTAATACCAGCAGAATTGCCCACACAATTACATTCCTTGCTCGCAAACTGAAGTTAATGTCTCATGCTCACATCTTCATTTGGGGAAGTGTAAGCCAGTGTTGAGACCACATTTGAAACAGATAGGCAAGTAATAAACCCCCATCCTGAGTTCACTCTTAACCACAGAATCCCAGCTCCCTAGGGGCACTCAGAGATCATCTTCCTATAGCCTATGAAAGTACTTCCAGCACTTCACTGAGCGGTCCACAGATGTGTACCTTAAGCCACTAAGCTCCCTCACTCAGGTAACATCACCCAAGTGCCGAGCACTGAACCTTTCCCTCCATCTTTCAGTCAATTAATTTACATCACACAAAGCAACAATAGTGACATTTAGTACCCATAATTCAGCTGCTGTGTTAGGTCACCTTTAAATAGATTTCTTTACTCCAGTTTCCCCAGTCAGTTAGAATGAATACTATACCAAGGTATTCTGCACATGCAAGAAACTGCCTTTCTACTGGACTAGGAGCAGATGTTTTCAATAACAAACAGTTTTCCAGAC
Organism: Eopsaltria australis; assembly: GCA_034509425.1. Taxonomy (NCBI): domain Eukaryota; kingdom Metazoa; phylum Chordata; class Aves; order Passeriformes; family Petroicidae; genus Eopsaltria; species Eopsaltria australis. The sequence continues at coordinate 443,960 of JAVTVJ010000067.1, read as the reverse complement.
TACTGTATTCACATACTTCATACCAAAGCAAAAAGCAGTATTTCTATCTTCAAATGGGAACTGGATTATTGCACCAGCACAGGGGTTTTATGCAACTTCAGTATCCCTCTAGTTAAGAAGACTAAAAGGCTGTGGAGAGCTTTACTTATGCAAGAAGTGTTATTCTTGGTCTCCCTCAAGGAGTATGCTGTGCCTACCACTATAAAAGCATTTACAGCCAAATGTGTGCTCTCCAACACAATCTCCAGAGTGCTGTAGAATGAAGAGTGGCACAATACAACATGCTTGGTAACTCTGGGTTTGGGTGGCAAACTATTAACTCAGAACCACTTTACTTCAACATAGAGAACTGGGACACATTTAGGTCAGGACACTTCCCTTTATGACCTAGCAAATGACAGGTCACATGAACATACAGAACCAGTGCAGAATATAAACTGTGCATTTATTCTTGTGTGCTCCTGGAGACATTTCCTATCTCTGCAGAGCACTTTACCAGAATAAAGAAAACTACTATTCTGATACACAGCCAGCTCATCTCACAGCTCATGCCCTTCCTGGGAAATCAGCACAACAGGGTGCTTCCATACACTAATGCACTCAGCACGGGGAACGAGCTGGAGATGCTGGGGGTCTGTGTGTAACTGCAGGGGTTACAACCTCATTGGGATCACACAGACAAGCTGGGATAGCTCTCATGGTTACAGTGCTGCTGTGGGGATGGCTACAGGCTCTTTAGGACAAACCGGCATGGCAGGAGAGTTGTCTTTCTCATGAGAAAAGCTGGAGTGCACAAAGCTCTGCCTAGAGATGATAATGAGCCAGTTTATGGGTCAGAAGTAGCACAGTCAGCAGGAGGACTGGACTAGGCAGTCTCCACAGTCTTCCAGCCTCAGCAACTCTAAGTTAAGTCTGTGCCCAGCAATGCAGTTGCTACAAATCTTATCTGTGGGAAGGCCCATTTTTCAACTAGTACAAGAAGTACAGCAGAGCTAGAAAACTTAAAGCCAATCCATCATGACTAACACTTAATTAGAAACCTTATCTAATGCTTATTTACAAGAGTACAACAGGTTCATGTTCTGCTATGGCCCCTGTTATACTGTTATACTAGATGATATTAGAAGACAGTCGTGAATACTTAAGGAAAGGAGTTGGACAAGAGCACTGCTTGATCACTGTTTTACAAGCTAAATGAAGGTAAAGATGCACAGTATCACCATCAATTGGTCTGCCTAATAATTTTTTAATTAGTTCCCTTCCATTAAAACCTTACAACAGATTCAACCAATAAAGCCTACTTTGAATTTAGTTTGCCTTATAAGAAAAACTTAAAAGTAAATTTCCAACGCCTGCAGAATTGTTTAAAAATCAAATTGATTCCTAAACTGTGTTTTGAAACATGATAAAGTGGAAAGAGAGATAGGAATGTATGCTTGAAACTGGTGCTGTATTTTGAAACACCATTTTCTTAAATTTCTTTATTTTACCATACAGTAGATAAAAGCAGAAAGCTGCCATAAAAGTCAATCAGTGAGACTTCTTGGTGAGTACACTAATGAGAATTCTCTACCACCCAAAATGAGATCTCACAGTAAGTCAAGAACACTAAATAGCAGAAGAGTACCATCATGGAGAGGAGTTTCTTACTGCAGCAGCAGTTTGGTGGAAAGGCTGTATCACAGATCACTACATACTTTACAATTAATTCAGTTTAATCAGGGAGCAGCTTGCCCAGTTAGCAAAACTACCTCTTTTCTGGAAAGCTGAGGCAACTGGCATGCAACTTGATTTAAAACTACTTCCCTTGTTAAATGTCTGCTTTCGAGTGGTGCCCAAGACAGCACCCTCTGGAGCAGGGTAGCACTAACATTATAAAACACCTACTTAAAAAAAAAAAAAAAAGCCACTTTAGTTTGTGTTCTGCTGCATGAAGTCCAGAGTTCAGATAGCTCCTACAAATAATCTTTTAAAGTGCTTTGTCATGTTAAATATAATCCTGTAATGCAGTACTCTCTAATAGTGTTGTCTATAAAAGGAGATTCTTTTCTCTGTTAAACCTGTGATTCAAACCACCAACTTGCAAAAAAAAAAAAAAAAAAAAAAGTCATCAATATTAAATCTAAGTTGGAAATATTCTTTAATATGTCCATTTACCATGCCCAAAATAGGGGCTAAGTCTAGGTCTCCAGTACTGTTTTGAAGAATAATCTTTCACTACAGGTAAAACTATATATAGAAAGAGCTAGAAACCAGAGAAATCACAGCATCTGCTTAACTCAGCATGTTCTCAGCTTTCCAGCTCTATGCTTTGACTTCAGATTAGGTTTGACACATTCCAAATTTAAGAAAACCATATTAAAAACTCGAGTTTCACTGCATTATTAGTAGCCTAAAACATTTCACGCTAATCTCTTCAACTGACAGCAACACTAATTCACAAAGTAACAGCTGACAGGATTAAGACTTTAACAAATGCTTATAATCCCAGAACTGATTTTTTCGGTCTTTGACTTGTGATTCAGCAAAGATTCCTAGTCAGAAATGCATTTCCATTAAGTTCCATTCGTGTAATCAACCATTATTCCTTTGTCAACAACCTCAGTAAGGAAGGCTATGGGCTTAAGGTTCCATAGAAAACAGCTGAAGTTCTAAGCAAGCACTGTGTTACCATAAAGATTCAAGCAGCTACTTACACATCAGCCTAAATAACATCCTCACATTACATGACTCCATGACTTTCATTTTGACAGGTCTTGAAAAACACATTTGCACATCTCAGGCACAAGAGACAAAACAGACCCTCTAATGTCACTATTAAAGCAGTATTTGGAAAAACAAGAGATAAAGCATGAGTTACACAGACTTATCTTCCTTAAATGACAAGACAACTTGATCTTTCTGGGGCAGGCACAGAACAAAGTTGGTTAGTCCTGTTTAATGGGCTAAAAGAGCTACCAACAAAATGATTGCTCCTTAGCTGCTATTAAAAAAGGCTTCTAAAATACATGTTCTTTAGCCTCTTATCTAGAGGAAAGCATCAACAGTATCATACAACAAAAGCCACAAAACTGACTATTACCACTAGGAGAGTGGAACAGCCAAGACTGTTTGATGACCTTGCTGCTCCAAGCAATAGAAGGCAACAATTAAATGGAACCTCATCATCACTGCTTGACAGTGATGCAGAACAGTTAGCAGAGACATGGGGCTCAAAGGTGGATGAAGAGAGAAAATATAAAAAACACAGGTTTTTATCAGCAGGATAGTATTTCCAACTCAAGACAGAATGTGTTTGAGAATATAAGTTGCTATATAACCTGGCTGATAATTAGGATCAGCACCTCTGCTAAGTCAGTCATGCAAAGCTACTTGAAGTCAGGCACACAGGGAGCAAAAAGAAGCAAGCACCTACATTTATCTACTTCCGTGGCCTCCCCAGCCACTGCCTTTCACTCAAACCCTCAGAGACCACTGCTGCCATCCCAAGTTGCTCACTACAGCAACAGGCACAGGACACCTCCTGACCTCAGGCACTGTTTGTCTTGATATCACTGCACCCTTGCACTCCCATGGCTGCTTACTGCCTGCACAGCTGTCAGGAGAAACAGGCTCCTTCAGTAGCCCTGCTAAGAGAGGCTATTAATTCTCATGAATTCGTTGTGTAATAGAGAGCAATTCATTTAATCAGTCACATGGAGCTTGAATTCAGTTAGTAAGAAATGATTGAGTTAACGTGCAATTATCCACTGCATGGAAAGTGAACAGGTTTACAGGACAAGAACAAACTATGAACCAGATTCCCAAATCATGATGCTTGGGCTTGTTCTGGGGCTTCATGTGGCCATTTCTGCTCTGTTCACAGGACAGGTTTGTTCCATGCAAAATTTGGACCCCAACACTTCCTACAGAAGCATGTAATTTTATCCAGAATTTTGTAAAATAACAGTAGGTGCTCAATCAATTAAGCAACCGAAAAACTAATGAGGCATTACAAATGAGATCACAGAAACCATAAACCACCCAGGATTTCAGTGCACACATCCACGTTGTCCAAGCAGTGTCCCATCATTACTGACTTGATTTGATCAAAATGCCTCAACTGTTTTTCTACCCAGATTTCCAGTACTACTGCACTGACAATTAGAGACAAGTTTGAGAGTTTTAAAGGATGCCCAAGAAAGGATATTGTCTGGTCAAATTAAGCTTTCAGTTAAGAGCTTTTGTAAAGCATTTCAGCTAAATCTTTAGACTAGAAATTCCTCTGCAGTATATACATAACACTGGCAAAAATAGGTCAGCTTCACTTTCTTCCAGGCATGCAAAACAGAATCAAGTTGGCTCACTCCAAAAGAAGTGAAAATAAACAATTTACTACTTAAAGTCTAACATAGGAAACTTGTTTACAAGATTAGTCTGAAGGCTATTCTATTTTTAAATGAAGTATTTAACAGAGGAAATAAATGCAAAATATTTTACCATGGTAAGTTATCATCTGATCTTAAGCAAAAATCCAAGCAGTTAAAATTATTCTAGCAAGTCTATTATACGTGAATAAGTACGAAGATGCTATTGTCAAGTAAGATTGAGCTGTTACTATTAAATTCTCTGTAATAAATTTAGTTTCATTCTTCAAGCAAATCACTTCCAAGAACCACAAGTCTGATTAGCAGTTGTTAGTTCCTACTCTCACTTGGACAACTTTAATTGGGGGGGTGGGGAGTGTTTGAGACATTAAAAAAAAAAAAAAAAACGACAGCTTTTCCTCAAAATCATGTACCTCTGAGGATGAGAGCAGACAGGCACTTCCCTGTCCCTCAGAAGAGAAACAAAGATCTTGGAACTAGAGAAATAACGTAACCTTAGAACAGTTAAAAAGAAAAGGCAAAACCCAAAACTACTCAGACTGCGCACTTTAGCTTTGAAAATGGCAAGGCTGCTCCTTGTGCAGTCTCCTTTTTCCCTTCCACCATGAAAATATCCAGGCACAGTCAAGGCTAAGTCTGCTGTTCTCCGAACAGAATCGATTCAACAGGGCTCCAGCAGAACGACCGGGTTAGGCCTCCAGCAGCTGTTCAGGCAACATGACTGGGCTGCTTTGTCTCACCTCACTCCCTGCCCTTCTCCAGGTAAAGTCACGCTCAGGCACCACCCTTCTCTTCCTACAAGATCTACACCGGTAAGGCTGCAGGGAGGATAAAGACAGGCACAAAGAGAACCTATCCAGATAAAACAAGATCCCCCAGGAACTTCTGGCTCAGCTGAGACCGAAAGCATCCCAAACCCTGTGTTTATCTCGCACAGACGAAACGCTATCACTTATCCGAGGGCGCCAAGGGAAGGCAGGGCAGCCTTACACTAACGCTCAAGGCCAGCTCCTCCTCGCCCTTTCCCTCCCCCAGGTCCCACTTGTAGATAGGAGCCACAGCGGTCCCCGGCTCCACCTCAGCCCAGCGCCACCGGGAGCCGCAGGAGCGGTCGAATCCACAGCGGCGCCTCTCGCCTCCCACTGCGGCTCCCGCGCAGGCCCGGCGGTCACCGGCGGCCCCCGCTCTCCCCTCGCCCACCCCCGGTGCTCTCCCACGGCCGAGGAAGCCCCAGGTAGGAGCCGCCGGGCTCTCCTCGCCCCACGCACCCGAGAGAGAGGGGCTGCCCCGCACGGCCGGTGACACCTTCCTGGCCTCCCTTCCCGCAGAGCGCGGACACGGAGGGCTCAGCCACATCCCCAGGCTGCGGCCAGGACACGGCGGCTCCCGCCTGCCCTCAGCGTGGGCGCGGGGCCGGGCCGGCTGAGGCCCCCACAAGTCCGGGGCTGGGGTGGGGGGATCCCGAGGTCGCTGCTCGCTCTCACCTGGGGGCTAAGGCCCGACTCCGCACGGCGGCTCCAGCCCGGCTCCCGTCTCGGCTGTGCCCCCCGGCCCCGCTGCTCCCGCTGCCGCCGCGCCCCGGCTCTCATTGAGGGGGCAGCGCCGCCGCCCGCGCGCCCCCGCCGCGCACTTCCGCCCTCGCCGGCGCCGCTCCCGCCGGGCCCGGCTCCTCGCGAGCGCGCGCCCGCCCGCCCGCCGGTCACGTGGCGCTCACGAACCAATCAGCGTTGGGGGCGTGGCGGGGCCGGCGGGCGGGACGTGAGGGGCGGCCTCGCTGTGGGAGGGGCCGGGCCCGCCCTGCCCTGCCCTGCGAGGGGCCGAGCCCCCGGTGCGAGGGGCCGAGCCCTCCCTGCCCTGTGAGGGGCCGAGCCCCCGGTGCGAGGGGCCGAGCCCTCCTTGCCCTGTGAGGGGCCGAGCCCCCGGTGCGAGGGGCCGAGCCCTCCTTGCCCTGCGAGGGGCCGAGCCCCCGGTGCGAGGGGCCGAGCCCCCGGTGCGAGGGGCCGGGCCTGCCAACGCAGTAGCCCGGATCGGGCTGCCGTCCTCACCGCTGCTCCGTCTGTCCCCGAGCTCTCTGCAGAGCCCCGCAGGGTCGGTTTGACCCAAAAGAATCACAGAATCAATTAGGTTGGAAAAGACCGCTGAGATTATCGAGTCCAACCTATGACTAAACACCACTATGTCAATTAGACCCTGGCACTGAGTACCACGTTTAGTCTTTCCTTAAACACCTCAAGAGACGAGTTCACCAGCTCCCTAGGCAGCCCATTCCAATGTCTAATCATCCTTTCTGTGAAGAATTTCTCCCTGATGTCCCACCCAAACCTCACCTGGCGAACTTGAAGCTGTGTCCTCCTCATCCCGTTCCTGGTTGGCTGGAAGAAGAGGCTACAGTCTACTGTGAGGGAGCTGTAGAGGGCGAGAAGGTACCCCTTGAGCCTCCTTTTCTCCAGGCTAAACATCCCCACCTCCCACAGCCGCTTCTCATAAAACTTGTGCTCCAGACCCTTCCCCTTCTCTAGATTCACTCCAGCACCTCAATGTCTTCCCTGAACTGAGGGACAGAATGGGACAGACGATTTGAGGTGTGGCCTCACCAGTGCTGAATGCAGGGAGAAGAGAAGAAGTTAGGAAGGACTCTGTCTTAAGTACATCACATATTTTAGTGCGAATTCTACCAATGGATGCAGAAATTTAGTCTGAAGTCAGAATGCGAAGGAGTGGAAGTGTCCCTGATATGACTTATAAGGGTTGGGAGTGCTGAGTGCTTTATTAAATCATTGAGCTGCAATACTGTCACGTGTGTGCAGTATAGAGCAGTTTTCACTGCTCGGGAGAGAAAATAATGGCTATTCCTACATTTACTGTGATTATTTCTTCTAGTCTTTATCGGTTCCCAAATCCAAATTCTCTCTGGCCATCTCTAGTGTTTCCAATCACATGGTCAGGCACAGCAATCTTGCCAATTACAAAAGAAAACATACCTTTTCTCATTGCTTTAATTTGCTGAATTTTTCTAGGCTTCAATGGTGACCTATTTGAATTCCACTCACTAAATTTAAGAGTGAATACGTTGGGTAAAATTATTCCTTCTAGAAAAACATGCTTTGCATGATAACACCCACTTTGGTAAATTATGATTACCACTGATCTCTGGGGGTTCAGCTCCTCTGGGACAGAAGTAATATGTTAAGTACCTGTGTTAACTCCTGCTTTCACACTGGCCTTCTATGTGGCCTTCTGCCGAAAAGAAAGAATTAATTACATTCTAGCTCTATCCGCTGATGGCTGGGTGAAACTGCATTTTCAAGTTAGAGAGCATAAAAAAGGCCTGTCACTTAAAATAAATGCAAAAAAAATCATCCTTAAAAAAGTGATAGGTGAAACAATGGCCTATTGCCAAAGCTAAATAACATGGAGGAGGAATTTGAAAGAGATTTACTAAAATCTCTAATTTCAGGGTTGGGAAAAAATGCCAGGAATTGGAAAAAAAGAAGTTGCAGAGGAAGAAAGAAAAAGCAGTTGTGTGGCTCTGAGAAACAGCTGAGTTCTTCAGGACTGCATAAAAAGGAAGTATCTTCTGAATTTTTCCTCTTTTCAAATAAACAATATTTTCTATGTTGTTTGTAAGTAAATAGGATTTACATCATCCTTACGTCATCATCAATTTCTCTTCCTATCTCAAACTGCAAACCACCAGATTTTAGTTAACTCCTTAGGAGGAAAAGTGAAATTATGAAATTAAGGTATTATGAAAGGTCCTGATTGCAGCAGTGCTTTCCCTCTGCCTTATAGATTGTATCAAAACTGCATCAATATTCATCTTGCACTAGAAGCTGGCAGACTGAGAGCTATTTGCTATTTGATGCCATCCACGCAGAGAAAGAATAAGCAGAGAAAAAATATTGCCAAATGTAAAAGAATCCTGTTTTACAGCTAACACTTAAATTAGCCAGTTTGTGGTATTTCTAGGATTAAAAAGGAATGGTTTTTAATATAGATTTTGTACATTTGTATGTGGTCCTAAAAACAAATTAACAAACCCAAGAAGACCCAAGCACAAATTAATTAGCACCGTTTACTGTTTATCCTGTAACTGTGTCTCCATGGCCATCTTTCATGCCATGCAGGCAGTGTGGTGGATTCATTGCTCTGATGTGACGATTCACAGAAGATAAACATTTCCAGCAAATTATATCTATCATTAAAAACTACCAAGAACCTGGGAAGCTGAGTCTTTTCAAACTGAAAATACAACTCTCCTGCACATACTGCAGTGCTGACACTTCCCCTTTCCCCTTGCAAAAACGAGGGTCGAGAAATGAACCACATCTACTCTGCTTCTAAAAATTGTTTAGGGGAAGCCTACTTCTTTGTAGTAATCCAGTCATGACAAAGAACATTTGTGTGATGCCACATTTTGAATTATTATGCATGTTGCCTGGTATAATCTCCATGGTTACAGATATATTTTTTGCTTCAGTACTTTAGGAAGAAAAATTCTATAGAACAATTTAGGGGAGAAAATTCCTTTTCATTGTCATTTATGTTGTGTTTATTTTATTCTATGTTCTTTCACTTTCTAAACAACTAAAAATTCAGTAGAGATGGAAAAAATTGTCCCTGGCTGTTGCATTATCCTGCCATAATGTGTTTTAAACTGCAAATTCCTGGAGATAGGGATGGTATTTTTCATGCATATCTTTAGTTTCTAACCCACTAAGAATGTAACAGGGCACTGTGTGTCACTGCCAGAGTCATAAACAACAGTAAGTGTGGTGGGATGACTGAACAGTAAATATTTTTTCTTTGCAAAGATTAGAACTCATGCTCCTCTTCTGAGCAGTTCTGAGTAGAAATTAGCTGAAGTTAGTTCCAGAAACTGGTGATGGGAAAAATGTAAATCCCAGATATTTAGCTCTTTTCCCACCATTTGCACACCTGGCTCTTCTTTGATAGTATTCATAGCATCTCTGGCCACATAAATTACTACAAGAAGAACCATGTAAGGAGCCAAGTAATGAAAAACATTATTTGAGGAACTGGAAGGCCTAGCAGGCTGCAAGTGATGGACAGAAGGAATATTCCCCCAAACCACTGTTCCTGCAGGGAACAAGTAATAGTAGTCTCAGGGGTAAAAAAACCTGTATATACAGTGACGAGGAACTTGGAAGGAGGATCTTGAATTGGAAGGGAATCAGTGCTACCTATGAAGTCAGTCTGCAGATTTAGTGATGTAATTTGCAATCTTGAGAAATACAAGAGATCAGAGGCAGAGAATGCTGACTGCTGAATGCTGTTGAGGGACTATGGCAGGACAGGTACCTGATTCACAGCTCCTACCCCAGTCTCAGTTTACAGAGACTGAGACAGGAACTGTTGCCAGTGATAACCACAAAGAAATTAGGGGTCAGTGGAGAGAGAAGAGGTCCTGCCTCATGTCCTGCACTGAGGCTGTGCCAGTAGCATAAGAACAGGCTAAAGCAGCAGGGAGGTTTTGTCCCTCTCTGCAGGAATTCTTAGTTACATTTGGCCAGTCCTTATAGCACCTGTGCAGCACAAAGCAAGGGTTCAGTGAAGGTGACCAGATCCATAAATTTTTATTAACTTATTCAATCAATCCAAAGCCGCTCTAATTTTTTTATCCTACTTTTAAAACCATTTTTCAATCCAAATGAATGCTAGTGTAAGACTGGGAAGAACAGGAGAAAGCTTGGGGAAACAAAAGAATGCTTGGGGAACAGAAAAAAACCCAACTCTACTGTGTATCAAGACTGCTGTGATGTCCTGTTTGTTCCCAAAATATACAGTTTTTGTATGAGCAGAGTTGAGGTGCCAGAGTAAGTCTAGGCTCAGATAACTTGTAAGAGGAGGTACATGTACATAGTGTGCACTCAGAGTTTGTTCTAAATTAAAAATTATATAGTCAAAGATGATCTTCTCTTTGGGCATGGATAGCCTAACAAGAAGTACATTTTATGGATTATTTGTATACACTTAAGAGAATCCAGCTGACCTCACCATGATTTATGAACTTCAGCATTCAAAAGCCAGAAAGCAATACACTAAAATATATCTGAAACAAGCAATGGTAAATGAAATATGACTCTGGTTTTGTTCTTGTAGGAGATTATGGTGTTTTGACTGTACCATTCACTTTATTTTTGTTACGAACAGCCGGAAGTCACCACACTAAAATAAAGTTCACTGTCAAATAACCTCTCCATTTCAGATACAGCTGGGATTTGTCAGGATCATATCACAAGGTCATTTTTAAGGAGATTCTCACTGACATTTTGTGAGGTAAGGGATTTCACATTCCAGTTTTACAAGTGTTACACTTCTGATCGTCATGATTATCAACACCATGACAGATTTAGGGCCTGATCTTGGAACTTTTACAGAAGGAGCTAAGTTTATTGTAAATAACTTGATAGCCAAGAATCAAAAGAAAATAAAGGGTCTACAAAGAGTTAGAAGAGGTCATTCCATGGCCCAAAGCCAAGATCAGTTACACATATATAATTTTTGGCATGAAATTTTTTAAAATGCAGTTAACATTGTGGTATTATGATAGCAGCTTATTTAAAGTACTGGACTACTTTATCATAAGAAGAAAAACCAACAACATTTACCTTAAGTGTCACTTTCTGCAGATTAAGCATATTAATTAATTGCCTACTGGACATAACCATGAAATTTTTTTTTCCCCTTTTTTGCATCCATATGATAAATATTCAAAAATCATTATTTTTTTCACTCTTTATAGTTCTTTTCCTCCTTCAAATAACACCTGGTTTTGCAGTTGTTTTTTGTAGGTCATATTTCCTAATTGCCAGGCACTCTCCTTCCCCTTTGGACTCCCTCCAGCTGGTCCATGTTTCCTGAAGTGTACAGCTGAAGCAGATACATCCACTAAAGCTTTACCCGTTAAATGCAGAGTAGAAAGTGTGCCTAAGTGTCTTACAGATCACACTGAAGCCAGTTTGGTAAAAATGTGAATTATTACAAAAATGGATAAGGCAGGAGATTTTTTTCAGAATAATAAGCAGCTAACACAGTTGAGGATTTGCCTCCCTGAGTTGAAAAGTGCTGCCCTATTGAACAGCTGCTGTTGGAAGGTGATGTGAGCATATTTGAAAAAAAAAAAGTAATGCTAACATATCTTGTCCCTCTTATTTTTAAATCAAATTCTCCAGATTAAATTACTGACAAATGTATGACATTAATAATGAAAATTACTGGCTTTTATAGCAGCCAGCATTCTAGCAGTGTGGAAGCAATACTTCAGAAAGAAAATGATTTTTCATTTAAAACTATATTATTTTTAAGTACCTACTTCTGTTTACAATCTCTAATTAAGTTGATGTAAATTAGAATGAGGTTAAAATGTCCTTCTGAAAATTAAATCAGGTAATTTTTTTATGTAAACATATTCTGATCATGAAAGCCTTTACTTTTTAGTTTACTATCTTCATCACTATCAGTGCAGTTTTCCCTTTTCCATGTTTAAGCACATCTTTTGCAAATGTTTGGAAGCTTTGATGCCCCTTCACCATTTAAGTGGCAACAGAATTTTATTTTTCCTAAAGCACCTCACAGTTTAGCAGAGAGATCCTGGCAACTGAATGTTGTAACATAGTTTTTGTTATGACAGTATTTTACTTACTCATGAACGGCACACCCTCTAGAACAAACTCTGACACAACTCGGCTAAAAAATATCAATCCAAAAATATGCATCGACAATGTAACTTTGCACTATTGTGTTGGGAAATGTCTAATTAAAGGTTTAAATGGGAACTTGAATGGAAAATCTTTCTGGAAGTTCTGTATGAAGTTGTTTGGGTGGTGAAACAAGTGGCTACAAAGTTTGTCTACAAAAATTCCTCCACAGCTGCACTTTGCTACAGATACTACTCCCTAAATTTACACCATATAACACTTCATTGTTTGTTAGTTCCTGTATTTAAATACAGAGGTGAAAGCCTTAAAAAGTGGGTAAACTGAGTACTGTAGGAAAGATGTAGGAACTTATTCTACCAGTGAAGTTTATGAGGAAGTTTGTCTTCCTGTGAATACATTATTGTAAGTGTCATATTGTTATGGGATTACATTGCCCTCAATTACAGAGCTTGTTAAGCACATAATACAGTCCTGTGATAATATTGCCATGTTAGAGAAATTTTCACTACTGAGCTGAGTGTTCATGTGTTAGTTTACACAGTGTTCTTATCTAGAAAAGACACATTACTTGTGGTTGATAACCTAATACAGTCTACAAAGAGCCCCTCCTTTTTTTCCATGTTAAATGGATAACAGTACAATATGCTTTACATTAGAGGATTAAGGAAAGCAATTTCAAAATGAGTGTGCATTGTATCCCATAACATTGAAGCTTTTGCATTGTTTTTTATCTTTTCAGTGAACAGGTACACAGACTCAGGATCTGTCAGAAGAGTCAGAGATTAACTTTTTAAAAAAGACTATTTGCTAGAAGCTAATTATGTCATTAGTAGCAAACTATGATTCAATATATTAATAGGTTTAATCAGTACTCAATCTGCTAACTCATTAATAAATACACTGTAAATAAAAAAAAACCCACTACATTCTGTCTTCTGATGCAATTTACAGTAAACATCCTATTCCTATGGAAAAGCTTGGGAGGAGCTGTATTGATTTGTGGGGTCCTCAGTCTACAAAAGTAATGTACCTTGGCCAAAATAAAAGTACAGGACTCTCTCAGACAGTTCACAACCACAACATAAACTTCTCTTCAATCCTCAAGTTCTGTTATTTCATTACGATGTATAGTATTTCTGGAATACTATAAAAAAATAAAACAGGAGCACTGCAGTGAAATGAAGATTAAATAATTGCCAAGAGCCAGGAAGTTCTGAGTTGAGACTTCTGATACTGTGAGTAATGTGAGCAAGCAAAGGGAAAATATACAGAGTAAGGAATCTGGGAGGGGAGAGAGATGCATATCTACGTGAGTATATATACATTTCTAATTTAAAAGTTGAAGCTATTGTGATTTTGCACAACTAAAACAGTGTTTAAGAGTCAGAAATTCTGCTTGTCCCCAAAATTCATTGAAGCTACACTGGATTTGTAGCACAAGAGAACTGCATTATGTAGTCACAAATAAATCCACCCGCTATTCTGCCTAGGCTAATCTCCTCAAAACAAATAACTGAAATCCCAAATTCACATAATATTTGCAGCCTAAAAGAAATTGTTTACTGGGAAAAAAATGAATATTTACTTTAATTTAGTTTGGCTTTTCCCTTCCATTGCAGGACTGTGTTTTAAGACCTTGGAAGATTTGCCTAGAGCAAAATGGCCAAAGAATGGCTGCTTTGGACATATTTTGGTAAACTACGGTTTATTGAACAGTGTCATAGCTCAGCTTTCTCAAATCTTGTTTTCTTGTTTTGACATTTTAATAGATGAGAGCATAATCTGTGTATATCATATACTGCAAATCTGCACCTGTACTACTGCTGAATCAGTGGGTGTCTGTAATGCAAATGTTGAACAAATTAATGCAAGAAGTTCCATCTATTCAGAATGAAAACCTAAAATTTACACTGAGAAATAAACCTATGTCTGCATCTTCTAAAAGTCCTTGAGAACTATGCTTGCCTTTAATCATACAAAACACCTTTGTGTAACTTTGAGATCCTTAGTAAGAAGCTTTACACAACCTTTCAGAGAACAATAAATCAAAGTTTGACTTTTCAGAATTGCTTCGCTGCACTCAGGTATGAATTTCACCTTAAAGCTGGATTTCTTGAAGGGCAACAACAGACCTTTAGCCTATTTTTCCTGATCAGATTTTCAGGAGCAGAAATGAATTAGTTTGATCTGGCTCACATAACTACAGTTATTCCCTTTATAACTCTTGCCAAAACTCTTTTTTTTAGGCTTTCCATTTTCTATGCAGTAGTTCACAAACATTTTAAATGGGATTATAACCAGGTCATAAGACGTACAACGCCTACTTTTCCCCTGCTTTTTTTCCTTCCGTACCAATTCCTGTCTGTGAAAACATCTGCAAAATGCTAAATGTCAATTGATACAGATTTAATCACAAGACAAATGGTCACATAAAGGAGAAGTGGCCCATAATCTTATTTTTCCATTTTCTGGAAGCAGTGTACAATGCATTGAAATTAATGTGGAAACTTCCTTCAGTTCCTTCCAAAAAAAGAGCAGTCCTTCATGCTCTTTGGAAAGCTAGAGTGCCACAGATTTGGCCATTGTGGCTGCAGATATCCATCATGTCAGATGCAAAATGCAACAGTCATGTCACGTCCATGCTAGATTCAGCTTGATGCAGTTCTGCCTTTTCAGTTTCCTTTCACAGAGCCTAAGCAATGTGACCACCTGCTGAATCCCTCTTTTTAGCATGTAAAGAATCCTTTGTTTGCATCAGCTGGGCTTCTTTGACTTCTTAGCTCAGAAACAGTTTCCTTGTGGCTTTTCTTATACCTCTCCAAGGGTTTTCTGGGGATAATTTGGGAAAGTTAAAATTCAGGAAAACTCAATTCCTTTTCCACTTATCTGATTTGCACTTTCTTGCTTTGTTTTATATTAATGGAGATAGGTCTAAGCTAGATATTTCTAAATACAGTATAAATCATGGCAGGAGTTTCAGCACTATTCTGCTTGCAGTTAAAATTTCCTTAAATTTTGGGAGTCACCTTTAATGTCATCCTGGGAGTATCTTTGATACTTTCCTAAAATTGAGCTCACCTTTGCAATTCTTATCATTTTGTGCCCAGAGACAGCTGTGATTTTACAAAAATTTTCAGTTTCACTAAGCCATAGCTAGCTTTTCTGTCATTAAGGTTCCATGTGTCTTATGAAAGTTTCATTTATTAGTTCTTGTCATGAAAATAAGGCAACTAAAAAGTAGAAGCAGTAAAGATTTCAGCATGAAAAAAAAATCAAAACTTCTGTTGGGGAACTATTTTGCAAACAGAAGTAACAGATTCATTTAGTACTTTTACCTGTGTTAGAATAATTGATTATCTGTATTAAAAGTTTGGAATCATTGTAATATGATTCCAGAGGGCCTTAGGAGACCTCAGATACAGGAGTCTATTCTAGTTAAAAGCAAATGAGATTTATTCAACAGCTTGATGACAGTGTGGGAAACACTCTGTCTCATCCCCAGAATTTTCCAGCTTGGTTTAAGGCTGTCCTCATGGGGTGACTCCACACAAGTTCCTTATGACATGTAGTTTAACTGTTGGCTTTTGGCACAGCTGTTGCATGACAGAGGTGAACTACCTGATAATTATCAGGTCTGCTTCTCAGAAACGGGTATAAATCAAAAATAATCTTTCCTGTCAGTTCCCAAAAGCCACAAGTGTAAAAACAAGGTGTGATTGCCATGTTTTGTCCTTGGTCACTGCATCTACAGCATCAATTTCACCATCAACTTTCATCTCCTCCCTTCTAAAAGCTTTTGAAAAAAGGGCTGCTCTCTTACCATGTTAGTTGTTATAAATGCAGCTGTCCTTAAAGAGGATACTGCCTGATTTTATAGATCTCAAGGTCACAAATCAACAATGAAAAAGGCTATAAAATTTATTTCTCTAAAAAGATGGTTTCCATCTCCCTTAAGCTAAATATAAGTTTATTTTGGCTACAAAAGAAATAAGGCTTTTTGTGCTTTTCCAGACAGGTATTGGAGGACCATGCTCACCTATCCCTTTAGAGATTTCTTTCAGTATATAGCCATAATTAACAGGAAGACCAGCCTTTAAAGCTGACCAGTAAAACATCTGTCATCTTTTTAAGATGTACATTCCTTCTCCATCTAGCAAATTTCAGAAATGTGTCACAGGTTTGGATCATGGAGAGTCTCTAAAGTCGCCTTTAGAAGAGGTGTGAAAACACGCTAGTTCAGATTAGAAAGTGCTGAGCAGCAGACAGAGCTATGATAGATTAGAAGGCACCACAACTGTGGCTACTCCTGATCTTATTTTAGATCCACACCACAGAACTATTTCCTATTTGTATTTTGATCCATGTGCACTTTTAGCTCTCTGAGAAGCATGCTTTGTGTTCCAGCAGGAGAATTTGAGTCAGTTTTTATTCTTATTGACCAATATTAATTCTAACTCTGTTTTTGTTAATTCCAAACTTTTGACTGTTCATTTTTCAGGAGAGTGTCAATGGCTCATTGCTCCAGGACATAACTCATTTGTATTCTCAACTCACCGAAGCAGACTTTTCCAGCCTGCTGGAGACACAGCTCCAGTTATTTGGGCAGCCAGAGTTCTCATTCAAACTGTAGGTTTCGAGCTGAATCTTTTTCTCATATGCTCCTGATGTTTTCCAAATCTACCAAACCAGTCTGCTGGCAGCCTTGTTTTAGTTATATAAAAAATGTTTTAGTTCCAGCTCTTACTCTGTTCCACATACAACCATTTCATTCTCATTCTGCCAAAACTTTGCCATTCTTGTTCTAGTTCCTATTAATAAAATGCAGTGTTTCCTGCTCTACATCCTGTTAGTGCTGACAGTCTCCTCATATCCAATGTGGGTTCATCCCACCAAGGACAGGAAATGTTCTGCTTTGCTGATTCAAATCTGACCAGAAATAATGTGGACAAAGAAACTTTTAGGAGGGAAAGTTTAGGTAAGAACATAACAGTTGAGAATGCAACGGTCCAAGTTACAAACTCAAGGGAAGAAATACCAGAATTTACTTGAAAGTCCTTGATAAATGGTAACAGTAATAGTAATGAAACATAGTCTGAGAATTTAGCTTTATATCACCTTTCTTCTTTGTGTGTTTTTCCTTTCTAAGGTTTTAGTTGTGGGTTTTTTTGGTTTGTTTTGTTTTCTGTGTTTTTTTAAAAAATGTATTCTAGTCTGTATAACTTGTTATTTACACTGGTTTGAGCATATACCAGTTTCAATTTATATTATTTAACAAAGGTTTTACAAGGCTTTTTGAAATTTAATGTTGCTAATGATAACCTTGTGTGGAATCACCTCATGAGGTTGACAGCTTTAAATCTACCATTCAAGCTGCCATTTGTGACCAATTGTCTTAAAAGACAACCAAATCCACTACTAAACAGTCAAAACAATAAACTATGTGATTAACTCTGGTGGCTTCTTGAAACACTAATATTACCAAAACTGCCTGTGGAACTGGCAATTGCTAGACATGAAGTGAAGGACTATTAAGGCACAAGAGGCTGAACTCTGAGGAATCACCTTGACCTAGGGGATATGGCAATTCTGTGTATAAAGACAAACCATTGCTTTTCAAACTCTGCCACTTAGTCACTCCAAATATATTTGAAATTCACAACTTATCAAATGGTGTGCAGTAGTTGTGCAACTGAAAGGAGAGTTCTCAGCTGAGAATTTAAATGGAACATGCCATAAATATTTAAGTCAAAACATAGCACAAAAAGGTGGAAACTGACCAAATGTGCTTGATAAAGGGAGGCAAAACAAAGATAGGTAAGTCCTCAGGTTCTTCATTTCATAGTTCCCTTGAGCAAATTAGAAAGTCACAATGTAGGAGAGTAAAGTTTAATGGGTATTTTGCACAGTCACATCCAAAGTCATGGCTTCTTTTTCCTAACCAAATCTGAATATCCTTCTGCTTCAACGAGGATGTGTAAGGGATCTGCTGTGTTAGTAGGGACTCTTTAGCTGATTTAGCATGACTAGGCAGGATGCTCTCCTTCCTCTGAGATTGCTAACGAGTGTCAGGAAGTACTGCCTTCCTTCCTGGCTCCAAGCTTGCTGCCTCTACAACATCCTATGCCTCTTCTGCCAGGGCTTCCTTGCCAGAGTACAGAGCAGACACATATCCACACACTGCTAAAAAATAGAGGGCCCATACATTTCTGGTGGATGTAGTAATCTCACTTCTTTCTTCTCTTCTGTTGTATAAAGAACCCTCATGTTTTATCTAATAGTGAGTATTTTGGTTGTGAAGGACCAATCTGTAATTAACTTTGTTATGATAATTATTATAGTAATGTAATATTTTGGACACAGAGATTAATTACAATTTTGGAAAGCAATGGTTTTCACACCTTTGGGTTTGAAATATGCTGTATCAATAGATTTGGGTATGTTCAATATACCTACAAAAATTTGAGTATGTTCAGAATATCTACAGTTGTAGTTATTTTCTTTCAATTCCAGCTGTCACAATTACATGTTTCACCTCTGTAATAATGGATTTTTCATAGTGATGACTCAGAAGAAATAGTCTCTCCACACAGTTTTTCATAGAGTAAATCACAGAATTTTGCCAAAGTTTTCACTGCAAAAAATGCTACTGTAGAGCAAGAATTTAATGCAACCCCTAATAAATACTAGCCTAAACACGTGACCAAATGTAATTTCATGAAGTTCTGACCTCAATAGAATAGTGCCTGGTTTGAGAACCTTTTTATACTGTTACATATCAGATGTGCATTTCTGAGCTATATTAGCAGCCTACAGCACAAGGCAGCATAGACTCAGCCTTAAAGTTGGCATAGTCTAAGATACTGGGGGTGAATCTATTAGCTGCAGCATTACTGGCCTCCTCTCCCTTTCAGTCCTTTCTGTTTCAAGAGCCATGACCATATTCCATTCCAGTGACTTTAGCACCAAATCTGGATATACATTGACATAGCAGAGTAGAATTTGACACCTATTCAAGATGGAGCTAATTTGTATTATAAAATTACCTCTTGTTTCCTTCTTGATCTTCACTGTTAGCTCAGCTGGTCAGATTATGGTGCTAATAACAACAAGGTTGGCCATATGGGCCATTCACTTAAAAGCTGGACTCAGTGACACTTAGGGGTCCCTTCCAACTCAGAATATTCTGTGATTACAGAAAGTTACAGACATAAATGATGCCTTAAAAGGCATAAATGATGCTTAAAGACAAATGCCCCTTCCTTTTAGAGATTATAATCAACAATAAGTAATAAAAGCACAATATAAAGAACTACTGCCAGGAGGCAATAGATTCTTCCCAGGGACTATGCTTTCCTATGGGATATGCATGCACTTAGTCATTCTTAATCTACAATCAGTCCAGGTTAAGCTCTCTGTTTCTTTTAAAAATGTAAATAGCAACGCCTAGTGGATTAGCATAGAAACACGTTATGGAAGAAATGCATCTTAGGAAGGATTTGAATGAAGATAGCATTGTGAGTTCTTCCAGAAATCTTATCAGAAAAGATTTTACATTCAGAGAAGAATAGTTGCTGCCTTTTCATCACAGTTACTTTCTGAAAAACAAGCATTGAAGAGAGATAAGGAAACTTTCTAGCAGACTATTCCTATTATCAAATAGCAACTTCGCTCCACCCTTCCCTTGTATTTGGCTTCTTACAGAGTGCCTGGAGCTGCTGTTTTGTTCCAAGATTACCTTCAGAAAAATCCCCTGCCATTATCAGACATGTTAACAAAAGAAAGAAGTGTATGCTGCTTCCAAAGAGGAAAAACATAATTAACTACCATTGATCAAAATCTGGAGAGGTACCCCATAGCTTGACAGAGATGACAATCAATCGCAGTTCAGGACTGTGATTTCGTACCTCCTACCATTCACACTGTCATACTTGGGCAGTGAATCAGGCTTGAGGGGAAGGCTGGGGAAGATTACTGTCCCTTGCTCCATACTCTACCTCCCATCCCTCCTCCCCACCCCCCAACAAGTAGCAAATGAGAACAGCAGTGGTGGAGAGGTGCTGCTGTTCTTACCTGCCCAGCAAAGAGATGAGGCAGCAGGCTATCTAGAAGTGTTTTTTTTGTGTGTCCAAGCACTCAAAATCATTCAGACAAGCACAGTAACAACTTCTCTGTATCAGGGTGCTATCCTTGCCCACATTTCCTTCTCTTTGGGATGAGGCAGCAGTTTGCTAGCTGGAATTTCCATAGAAGAGGTGTTTCAGACAAGACAGAACGTCCTGCGGACCAGATTGGGCCAGAGACCTGCATTTTGAACCATGCTGGTCACAAATCTCTAAAATTCATCTGGGTCAGCCTGACTGCATCCACTAACTGTGCTCTGAGTTAGGTCAGTGTCAAGAGCTTTTGGAGATCACTGTTTATATCTGGATATAAAGACTCTATTCCATCCTCAGTCTTTGTGCAAACCTTCTCTTTGCAATAGGACATAGCAACACAACCCTATCAGGATGGTCTCAGACACTGGGCAACATTACAAAGGAAATTCTCATCACCCAAAAATTTCACACAGTTTGTGGCTTTTCGAGTCATCAGTCCTTACTAGAAACAGAGACCAGTATGAACAGGCTGAAGAATTATATTGAACTCATAATCCTGACAGTTGTAGCCAGTTTTATTTTTCCTTGGTTACCTCATTCGTTGTCACAACACTTCATTCTGGAACAGAAACCCAGTGGACAAACATGGAATTAGTAAGTTAGTAATTCAACTGCACCCTTAGCACTAGTCCTTATGCACTGTGACTATGTGGAGATTTTTGCACAGTATTATGAAGGAAAGAGTTGTGTCACAGTGCTGAGGTGGGAAAAATACTATTTATGATTGTGATTGATACTGTGTTGCTGCAGCATAGTTTTAGTAAGAATAATGCTGCAACATAAATATTTCTTCCAGTTGGGAAAACACCTTGTTTTTTAGACTGCAAGAGTAGAAGGAATTTCCAACATTCAAGCTCATAAGATGCCTTTAAAGTGAAAAGAGAGACGTGGCTGACTGAGACTGAGATGACCAGGACTGAAGAAGTTTGGCATTTAGATCAGAATAGCAGCAAAACCAGATGACACAGCAGAGCTTTAAAAAGCCTCTCAGATGGAAAGGTTTGGGATGGAAAGGAAGTGAGAGGAATGGAGGGTGTGGCTTACTAAGGGGAGGAGATAGGAAACAACGATGCTATTGTGGCAGCAGAGCTGATGAAGGTCAGAGACGATAAGCTCTGATTTGCATTCTTTCAAAACACTCATACAAAGTTGGTGATTTTTTTAGTGAAAGATTAGGGCCAAGGGACATTGTGGCCAGGGAGTTTGCTGTGCTTGTATGACTGTAATCTACAGTGCTTTAGTTTTTCAAGCATAAAACAGTACTTCAGCAATTTCATGCAAAGGATATCTGCTTTGCATTAGGCTTGCCATAAGCCTTCTGAAGAATTAGCTATAAACCTTAAGATCTGCACTTTACAGGAAGCTCTGGGAAGGGTCAGTCCAAGATCTGGTATCTGGAGGAGTCACTGGAGGACTTGGAACAAGCAATGAGGCTGTCAGGTCTAACTCCATCCAAGAGATATTAAGCAGAATATTTCCACCTAAATACATGCTTTTGTGACCACCAGTTGAAGAACTGTGCCAGACACAAGAGACAAGTGTCCCAAGGGCATGGGACTATAGCTGGATCTTGTGAAATTAATGAGGGGTAGTCCTGCAGGGGGATCCATGGTAAATTTCTTTTACAAAAATTGCTTATACAAATCTGTCTCCTAGGAAACCGTATTTATCTACATTAACATTTTTTATCTAGTTCTAGATAGATAGAATATGCCTGATTCAGTGCAGTTTAGATTTCGCTTCTTTAGCATTCCTACAGCTTGCCAGAATGTCTGCTTCTGCAGAAACAAAGGTTAATTAAACACATCCGCCCATTAGATCAAGGAGTGAACATTATTACAATCTGGCCTCGAGCTACCTTCCTCAGCTGTCAGCACTGAAAGACACTTGGAACCACAAATTAGTCCTCAAGCAAGACTAGTTTCAGCAGAAACCACTTGTTTTATTGAACAGAGAAGGTCTTCCCCATATTTGCCGTTTCTGCTTGTACTTGTCTTGCTGTACCTAGATCCAGCAAGAAACATTCTAGGGGTATTTTGCAAGTTGTGTGATCCAAGGCTCTTGGATCTTTACAGTGCCATGTTAACACATAATAAGGAATGTTAGAAAAAAATCTACCTTGTCTACATTGCTAACACCATATTTTATAATTAATAGAGTTTAAGGTAACTCATATTGGATTTTTTTTTTACTTGCATTGCTTAGTTTTGCCTCTTTCACTGTGCTTAGGCCAGTGAAAGAGCTTGGGAAATAAACTGGCCAACTCCCTCATTATGCATTTCTTTTCACTTTCTTTTCCCTTTCATTTTGTGGCTCTTATGTACAAACACATATTACCACAAATGCTTTCTCAATTCTGTGAATCAAATCTAAAGAATAACACATTAACTACATGAACTCTTCAGAGTAGCATTATGGCTGTACCTTAGTTTCCCTCTTGCTGTCACAGGGAATGAAGTCTGGCAGCATATACGTTTCACAAACATGTACTGTTACCATGCCTATAATCCCCACTACTTGAAGAACTGACATTCCTAAAATGTTTTCCTTCTGTGCTGAATCAACAGAACAAGGCTGCAATAGACCTGCCAGAGAGCAGTGACCAATATTCCAATTATTTAAGGTAGGCAGGACACATTGAGGTCCTCTCTGGAAGTAGAATCTTAAATAATATTAATTATGTTAAAAAGCACAATATCTACTTAATCATAGAAGCTGGATTGTATCTATTCTCTTCACTAATAGATGAAGCAAGTATAACTCTCTGCATCCAAAATTCAAGGCCCCTATTTTGTCAAAGCTCTTCTCAAATGTGATAGTGTATTATGCATCTCACATTCTCATTCAGATTATCCACAAATAATTTCTGGTTTTCTCAAGCTGATTCATTCTTCATATTTATTAGCTAAATTGTTAATGAAATGGAATCTCTACCCATGAACTGAAAGTTCATGTATTTAATTTCTACTGGTTTGGCTAGTTTTGATCAGACACAGAGACCACAAATTCTTCTTCCTATTCCCAATCTGGAAGAGAACACCTGGGCATCTTATTTTGAACCCTGTTTTTCACAAATATTGTCTAATGTTTGATTAAAATTTTCAGCTTCTCAAACACTATTACCACTACACTTAATGGGTTAATAATAGGAGCTACAGCAACAAGGAGACATAAATGAAGAGCTACAAAAAAATTCAGTTATTTGCATTGCTTTCTTCGGTTTGGTTTCAAAGTCTATAAAAATCACAAAATTGTCTTCTTTGCCTAATTTGTACTGGACAACTCCTGCCTGCTTTTCAAAAACCCTTTGAAAGGCAGCATCTCTGTCCCTGGTAGTGGTATACAGACACAGTGCTGTCTGCAAAACTGCTCATCACTTGGCATCAGGATATTTTCTGGGGTCTCTGAGAAAAACCTCTTACTCTCTAGCAAAAACAGAAAGCAAAGTTGGAGTGATACTCTGATGTGTCTTGGACAGCTGATCACTGATGACATAGCCCTAGTGGCAAAGTGCAAAATATGCTCATAGTTAACATTTTAAGAAGGAGATAAACCTGAAAGGAAAACAACATGGTAAACTAGAAGTATTGACCCCAAAGAGGAAACAGAATGTCCTTCTTGGAACATCTCTCCTTGGCATCTTACCTGAAACAATCTGTCTAGCCTGTAATTCAGTAGGCAAGATGTGACAATCTTCTTTACAAGTACAACATGTTAAATTACTTCAGAGTTGTTTCTATAAATATAGCATGCCAATGCTTACTGACTGATTCTGCCACCTAGGAACTTTATTTGCATTCATCAATGAAGCAGTTGAATTTTTAAGGTATTTTATTGTTAAATTTCAATTAAGTTGTAAGGTCTACACCACAATGCTCTATTCATTACATGTGGTAAAAGTCTTTATAAAAATCTCGGAGCTGACCACAGCCTTTGCTGCTTGTCTCACTCACACTAAAAATATTGTATGATACAGAGTATTGTATGAGGCTGTGTAACAGACAGCTGTGTCTGTACTCAGGTTTAATAGGGAGCAAGCCCTGCTAATATTTCTTCATTCCCCTTTCCTGAGCCTCTTTAAGTATTATGCCTATGTATATATTTTCTGGGCCATTTATTCTATCCTGTGCTGAAGAAAACTATCCAACAGGTAAGATGGCAAGGACTGGAAAAATTTATGTATGTCCTATCGGCATAAACAAATCTGTGGACTGTGCTCAGGAAAGCTCTAAAGCTGCTGGAGCATTTCATTAGCCTGGACACTGTTCATTTAAACAGGTCTGCAGGGATTGCATCTCTTTCTCTACCAGTTTATTCAGAGATGACCCCGCATGTAGTTCAGAAGTGCACTTCTAAGCACATATTTCTTAAGATGCTGTTGCTCTTTTGTGCTTCAGGAGACATTTTCATTTAGTCATGACAGCATAACCAGCAGTCTATCTTTTGCTTTCTGTGGGCCAATAACTTTAGTGTGCTCCATTAATTAAAGCTATGGGTATTACTAAATGGAACGGCCCTACACTCATGAGAGTATAAGAAAAGGTTACATTGACAGAAGGAGATTGCTGTGAGTTTTACGTGCATTTTTAAAGTGCATTCCTTTTTTTTTTTGGTGGAGATATGCTAGATTATATTTTTGAAGTTCAGGATCACTGCAAACAAAACATTGAGCTGATAACATGAAGCAATATCTGAACAAGAAAGACAAGAAGGTCCTAAGCAATGAAAACTTTTGTAAATATTTCAGTATTGTTTAGGTGATTGAAACATAATATTCCAATATGAAATTGAGAGCAATTATTTTAGTAGACTAAGGAGTTCATTCAGCTTTAGAGTTAAGTCTAGTTTGATAATTAAAATACAAGAAAAAGAACCAGAAGACATAAAGTCTATTTTCAGCATTAGCACTGACTCACTGTGTGATATTAAGCAAGTCACTTAATTTACTGCCTCACTCCCTGTCTCACCTGTAAAATGAGGGAGGCTGCTTCACAAGTGCTGTGTGGGATTACTTAATTAAATATTTGCTATGCACCCAACATTTCTTGAATGCAAGGTGCTGGAAAATTTATTTTTGAAGATGTATATAAACAGGACACAAGAGCAGAATTAGGTAGTTTCTATAAAGTAAATTCACATCTCTTTTATCTTTGGTTTTCTTAAGCATGACAACAAAATAATTAACTACAGGACCTGTTGGTCACCAGCACAAGTGAGCTAATTGGTGACATCAGTATTGGCAGCAGCCTGGGCTGCTGTGATCACGCACTGATGGAGTTTGCAGTCCCCAGGAATATGGGTTGGGTGGAGAGTAAAGTCAGGCCCTTGAATTTTAGTGAAGCAAAATTCCAGCTCTTCAAGAACTTCGCAATCAGAGCCCCTGATAAACTGCCCTCAGAGAAAAGGGAACAGAACAGAGCTGGAAGGCCTGGACATCTTCCATAGAGAGCAAGAGCTCTCAATAGCCAGGTGTAAGAAATAAAGAAAGGACATGTGGGACAGGGAGAAAGTTTGAGATATTGAGCATGGCTTCATCTAGGGCAAGTGACCAACCTAGTGGCCTGACTACATCACAAATTCTAGAATTCTAAAACTGTGAGTCAAGCCCTTGAAATAAGTTTATAAATGGAAAAAAAAACAGAGCCACAAACTAGACAGACCAAACTATAAGTAGCACTAAAAACATATCATTATTCTTAAGTAGATCACACAATTGAAATACTAAGGTGAGTTTTTTCCGTGATGTATAAGCAAGTTTACATCTAATGGAAGCGAATGGCAGTGATTTAAATCCAGAGAAAGGAAATAATGTTTTTCTAAACCAGAGTTTTTACTGAACTCATGGTCACATGGCTGATCAAAACCACAGTGAGCAAATTAAAAACACAAAGTAATGTGATCAATGACATATGCAAAGGTTATGTGTTTCCTGCATAGTTGCTCACGTCACCAAAGGCTTTTTTGAAGACAGTAATTGTTATCTTAAGTATTCACAAAAATATCACTGCTGCTATCTATGGGTTCCATCTAATCCTAGATTGAGGCCTTTATGTAAAGGTCCATAAGTCCTTTCATTCCTTGGAATGAAGTAGTGTTTGGTATTCTACAAGGACAACAGACACAGGAAAATTCAGATGCTCTATCCTTTCAAAAGCAACTTTCTAGGTTAACAAGTAAGCTCTACAATATCATTTGGTAAATATAAATGCATGTCATTTATTTACTTTCACTATAACATTTATTATGCTGTGAAACGTGGATCATACTACCTTACTCATACATATATTAAATATAATCATAAATCATAATCATATTATTGATATATTTACCTAGTTTCTACTAAATTAGCACGTCAGAGACTTCTAGACAAAACCTTAGGCTCTCCACCAAGACTAGCAGAGCCTTTAGCTCTGCATTTCAGGCCAGGATGGAAAAATGCAGCAGTAACATCACCACAGATTATAGTTACACTAAAAAGAGTCAATGACTCACTGTGAATGTGTACTTGGCCTGCATGCTTTAGGGGTGAGTGAATATTACTGAAGACAACTCTTTCTTTTATTCTCCTTTTATTTTGCTTATTACTAGCTAGTACTACTACATTCCTTATATGAAACCAGATTAAGAATAAACAAGTGCTTGTCACCCAGCATTAATACAATAGCATGTGCTTGTGCACAGCTGCTGGTATATACATTTCAGCAGCTGTTTTTTTCCTGTCTGTCTGTCCATCCACAGCAAATAGGTATGTTGCCTGGCACAGTACTTGTACCTTGGCCCCAGTCTACACCTAGCCTACACCTTTAATCTGCTCTCTGCACCCCGAGAGCCTCCCATGTTGCTGCTGTTCCTTTTGTCACCCCAGCTAGGCCAGGGAACTCCCTTCTTTTCTCCACTTCAGTGTCAAATACTGACTGCAAGTTTTCCTTTTACTTTTGTGTCCCAAACTGCACCTAAATGTAAACACACAGAGCAGTGATCGTTTTCTGATGCAGCTTTACAAGCTGGATGAATTGGTTGCTTTCTCAGGTGATACTCACTGTGCTTAAAGGGTCGTTTATCCAGAGCAGCAGTTTCTTAAGGAGTATGAATTAGGCAGGCAGGAGGTGGCAGAAGGAGCTCCACTACAGTTTTAAAGACCAATTCACATGATGACTGTAGCTGGACTCCTCCTAGTGCCTCAGAAAGCTACAAGAAAAGGGAAGGGCTCAGGATATGATATCATGCACTCATTCTAAAAACAAGGAAACTGTTGTAGATAATTAAAAAAAGTAACAGCTTCAAAATCCTGAATGGCCAATAAGAAAAAATTACTTCTCTAATTCATCTTTCCTACCCTTTTCAGTGAAAAGTTTCAATAAATAAAAATTAAAAACTTAGAAAACTACGTTTGCATCATTAGTAGGACTAGCCTAAGAGACCTATAACAACTGAGTCACCTGAGAGCAATGCCTGCTGCTGCCTGCATCAGATCTCAAGCTCGAGCTTGTTACCAGCTCTGTTGAGGGAAATGTACCCAGCCCAACACAGCTGGGTCTGTGTGAGCAACAGGGACCCACGTGTTTCCACTCCTTTGCTTTATCCTGACTTTTTATTGCCTTTCTCAGCAAGACTAAATCTTCTAAAGCATCTAAAGTGATTCAGGAATACAATTAATATTTTCAAAAGCAACGTAAGCAAACAGGTTTTTAAATCTCATGGAAAGTCGAAGTGATTTTGTGCAGATTGGCAGGGTTAAGTTTGACTCCTTAGATCCTTTTCTAATTGCAAGTCTGCTTCAGAAATAATAATCCATTTACAGGGATATATTACTATAAATTTATTTACCAGGTCATTGTCTACAGCCTTTAAAAAAGAATTTATAAACATCTGAAGCAAAGCAGATGTCCTAACTTAGCACAATTGTTCTTTACCTGGATTTAGCTTTGAAGTTTTCTGTTTTTATTTAATATCCAAAGCAGCATTTGCATGCCTGGAAGCTTCTCTGCCCTTTCCAGCTTTATCAATTGGTCTAATAAGCCACTCATTTTTCTTTCAAGATTGGGATACTTTTGTTTCTGTTGTAATCCCACACAACACACTCAGAGGAAAATTTGGCCCAGATTTCATGCATGTAACATTTTTATGCTGTGTTAGGAATTGCTGCATTCTCTGTTATGGCAGTCATTGTGCTTGCCTTTCAAATTTCTTCTTTTTGTATTAAAAATTTCCAGTGATTTGTTTATGCAATTCATCCCAGACTCAGCATTAAGGCCACCCATGAGTGATGTATTATCGTTTATCATAATTTTCAAGATCGTGCATTGGCTTTTAGTTTAATGGCTTGGATTTGAAGGAACCTTCTCATATTAAATCAGTTTAGGGATCAGGCATTTTATGTTTCAGTATTTGTCAGTACCCTTCTACTGAGCTGCACAACGGGGTGTTGCTCTTGCAGCTCTATTGTTAAAGAAGAAATATTTTGCTGCCAGATTTCTTGTTCTATTTGTGCCTTTTGTTACTGGACTTTCAATTTCAGGAACTTGTTCTATTTAAGAGGAGAGGGGAAGAACAATACTTTCTAATATAATATTTATTAAACAGATGCTGGTATTATCAATGCACATTTATCCAGTGATGATGCATCTCCCAAATAAACCAGCAGTAGTAGTAAAATAAACCAGAGCACAGAACTGTTTTCTTCATAAAAATTCTGGGGATTTTTTAGCTACTTGAATGAAGGATCTAGAGTTGTTTTGTTTAGTAAGGGGCAGCAACTTCTCAAATTGTTTATGAGTTGGAGGAGTGTGACTTAGGATCACTAATACATTAATTTTTGTAGAATTGGGGAAATCCTTCTAAAAAGTATGTGATACAGTTTATCTGTATATTTCTGTTTCTCTGCTCTCAGCTTGATCTTTAGTAGTACTATAAAACCTATACAGGTGATTGCCTGGATTTGAGAAGATTTCCTAAAACAGCAAAGGCTTGTCACAGCTCTGGATTTGATTTGAACATTTCATGTATTCATACACTGGGCTGCAAACCATACTTTTAAGCATTCATAAGATGAGGGAGCTGGAACTGCTGCTTGCCATGAAGGGGGCAGGGGCACCTCTGGTGTGCTCCTGCTCCTCTGTGGCCCTTAAGAGGGTCCATCTGCAGTGAACATCTGGCTGCAGCACCTGGGTCACTGCTCAGCCCAAGCTCTGAGGAGCTGGGTACTGCCTGCATCATGCTCCTATCTCAATCTGCAGGAAATCAAACAGATGGTGCCTTGGAATATTCCAGAGAAGGATATTCTGAAGACAACACACACATTTCTAATCAGGCTTTGAGGTCAAACAGATGAAGTAAGCCTTGGTTAACAACAGACACGCTGGTGTTCATTCTCTTCTTGGTTCTCTCTGATTTTAACATCTCTGATTGCATCCTGAGTTACTTCAGTGTGAGCATGAAAAGCAGGATAACTACACAGCTGTTTTGTTTTGTTGTATTCCTTTTGCTTCTTGCCAGAAAATCAAATTTTTCTTAGATTCTTGTGTTCTCCCTCTTCCTTTTTTCTTCAAGATTTAATTAGAATTATGAAATTATTTTTATTAAAAGAAATCATTGGAGATTACTTCATCCTTTACCCACTCAAAACAGAGCTTCAAAGTTAGGTCAGGTTGCTTAGCACTTTGCCTGGTCCAGGTGTGAATATCTCCAAGGGTGGACATTCCAGTCCCCCTGGGCATCCTACTTAAGGGTTTGACCACCCTCACTGTGAAGCCCATATGAAGTGTAATCCATGTTGCTCTGTACATATATACGGCTGGGAGGTTTCCTTACACTAACATACAGCATCTGGTAGAAAACCTGTATAGGGAAGTAATTTCAAGCTTGGGAAAGAGGTGGAAGGGATTTATAGCATGGGGAAATGAGGAAAAGCCAAGATTTTACATTTATAGTAGGAGAGACAGTGATGAGCAGGAGTAAAAGGAATCATGGCAGTGAGGGAGAAAAGCAAGGACTGCTTCACAGGTCAGGCAAGGTTGTGTGTGGGAGGAGAACTTGGATGATGACAAGGCAGGACCGAACTGAAGTGGTCACCACCCCCAGATTTGGGTACCTCTTACAACCCTAAATAAATCTTCAAGAGTGTGTCATAGCTAAAAATATCTTGCCAGTTCTGGCATGAAGTTGATTGCAGGAGCTTCCAGAGCATTTTGCTCTCTTGGCTCCCTGTGCAATTCCAGTTGGATAGTACACTTCACATTTAAAACATTGCTGGTCTTTTGGTCTGCTGCAGTTCTGTTCCAGAGAAAGTTGCCTTTCTGAAGAAAGACATACAGGTCCTGCAGCATGCAGACATAGACAACACATAATATTTTTACAGGAGATTGTTTATAGATAATTCCAGTTTCAATCAGGTAATCTCTTAAATTAACTGGACTAAAAATGCTTTGTAAATACATGCAGATATTCTTCTTCATAACAATACTAAGGAGCTGGAGCAGTGATGAGAAATTTTAGTAGTGAGCAATATGAGGGAGAAAATATTTTCCAACACTGACAAAAAGGAGAACAGAAATTGAGGAAGAATTATTTTCTTTTGCAGATTATTTAATTGTTCAAGAAAATACAGTGTGATTGTTAAAACTGCTCTCGGGTGTATAAAAGCAATGCTAGCAGCAATTGCACTTTGCAATAGCAGAATGCAAAGAAGAATATAGATGTGTGAAAAGAGGGAGAAGATCTTTAAGAAGGGTGAGATGAGTTTGTGTTCGTAAGAACCAAAGCCTAGGTGATTTATAATAGGAAATCACTTTTAGTGATGTAAACATGTTAACTGATGATGCCTCCCAAGACTGTTGTGAAGCAGGGAAGGATTATGCCTTGTTTTGACAGATGGAGAAAAGGCTAAGTTCTTACCAGGAACTTTGCCAGCTCCTTTCAAAGTAGTTTCCAAGGAAGATCTTTCCCTCCAGAAAGCTTGAAGCTACAGACATCTCTCAAAGCTTTCCTCCATTACTGTGAGAGAGCAGACATGGTCATAGGTGTTGAAGGTACTGGCATGGCCTTTCTGGAGCTCTGGCTGGATTCAATCTGAACAAAGAACAAGCAGAAACAACCTTTCCTATATGATGACTCACCCTGCCAGAGGAAGATTAGTCAATGGAAATTTGTGTGTGCCTGTACTAGTCAGTAAATATGTACCCATCCCTGCACAGGGCCAGGGGCAAAGCACCAGGGCAGCAGGACTGGAAGCCTGAGTGGAGGAGTCACAGCTTTTTTGCTGTTGGCACTCCAGCATCAACAGAAGTAAGAGCAGAGGAGTCCTAGGCTGATTTCCAGCATTGTAACAGACCTTACGTGTGAAGGATGTCAGGTGCTGAGTCTCGGCTCTCCCATTTACCCTTTCTGCTCACAATCCGTCCAAGGCATACTCCAGTCTTTCCCCAAAACATGCTCTTTTCACCTAATCTGGGGTCAGTACAGGCCTGTTAATTTTTCCTAGATCTTTTCACCAGGAAAATTATTCACTCTAAAACTCATGTAACTCTAGGTTCATTTTGTATTGCCCTATTAATCAGTAAAGCAGTAATGTGGTAACCAGAATCTCACAGTGGTAAAGGTAAGTAGAGA
Source organism: Eopsaltria australis (assembly GCA_034509425.1). Lineage (NCBI taxonomy): Eukaryota > Metazoa > Chordata > Aves > Passeriformes > Petroicidae > Eopsaltria > Eopsaltria australis. Next base: position 412,148 of record JAVTVJ010000067.1, on the reverse strand, counting down.
TTTAAGAAGTTCGCATTGAATAAATATTCATTAAAAAGCAAGTCTGCTTCTTTTTCTTCATTCTGGTCATTGACCACACTTGCATCAGGATAGTTCATGTATATGGTCAGGTGTACATTGGCTTTGCCATTCCTTCCCAGAAGTTTCTGAAATAAAAATAATTATTTGCCAGCTAAACCAACTTCAGCTCACATTTTCCTAATACTAGTTTGAATGTTGCCAGCAACATGGTATGTCCATGTTCGTATCCTAAATGTAGCCTTCACTAGAGATCCAAACAGAAAGCTCCTTTCACAGCTCTCTTCACAGCAACTTTTCTCTGCAATGAACTATTGTTGAAACAAATCCGGAGATAAATGGGACATCAACAACATAACCTCGTGCCTCTTGGTTCACCTAAAATCTCAAGAGTTTAAAACCTGCAAATTCAATCACATAAATAAAGGCTGCTAATACCTTACTATAAAGAAAAATGTTAATAATCTTAATAAGATAATTCTGCTGCCATATTCTCTCCACTACTTATTAATTGTAGGACATTAATAAAGTTCCTGCTTCCAGCATATCTTGATGAAACAATAACCAATAATAACCTCCAGCAACACCAGTCTGACCCACTGGACTCAGTTTCTGTGTTCCAAGCTCCTAATGCAATCTGAGAAACTTTTAAATAACTGTTCCTATATCATTTTAATGGCAAACATGTGGGCTGAGAATCCCTCCCTGACCCCCAGCAGAGGCTCTTCAGAGGGGCTCCACATGGAGCTGGGCTGGGTGAGCCCTTTGCTCATTTATTCATGATTTCCTTAGCTTAACTATCAAGGCCTACAAGCTTGTAGTTTAGCCTGTTTAGAGGGGAAAGGGAAGACAAAATCCTCTTGGTTAGCAAAGTATTTTCTTTATCAACACTCCTTACTCTTAAAAAAAGTTCCCATGTTACACATCTTCGCAAAATAACAAGTGATTCGTCTTTTCTCAGTCTGCTCTCACTCCCGTGGCTTCCAGGTTTTATCAGCATTTCAGGTGAGACAGAATGCCTCCTGTTGCTCTCTGAAAATTATCTGTCTTAATATTTGGCAATGATTTGCTCTCATTTGCAGAGAAGCCTCCCTCTTTACATGTAGGCTGCCTTCTTTAGTCATATGCTCCAGCTCTGCCTGCATCAATTGAATTTGTTTTTTCGTGGGGTTAGGATAGGAATGAGACACATTCAGAGATGACACCCTTGACTGCCTGACATTGGTCCCCCAGTTTTAGTTATTGCAGGTTGAGGGGTCAAGCACTGCGCTGGTCTGAACATCAAAATAGACTTCGTCCATCCAGATTTTTAGTACACACTAGAAAAAGACAGAATGGCAAATCTAGCACAAATGGGCTCTCAATACAAAACCAGTGTATAATTCAATGCAGATACTTTTTGCTTCTCTTAAGTGCACCTCATCTCTTGTAATAAAAGCTATTGGGATGACAAGCAGTTACTGGGTAGGATAAGAACAAAAGGGAGGGAGGAAAACATGACTCAAAGTGGGTTACTTGTTAAAGAAACTCATTATTTGAGTATTAAAATACGAAACACATTGCAGAGAAAGAAAAGGTTCCATTTAACTGCTCTTCACATTTATTCCTTGTCACTGAAAGCTATCAGGTATCACCTAGTCTAATTAATCACATCCTGAATTGCCATGAATAAAATAAATTTCTTCATTTGGGGGATCAAAAAAATGTATATGTCTGTGTTGTGTGATTTGCTTCTGTTTCTTATCCACATATCCTGTATCCCAGCTTCTCCAATGCAAGAGGATGTTCTGTCCTCCTGAAATAAGGTACTGAATACATTTAACCTGTGTAAGTTTCAAAGCCAGCTCACCTTTTCAAAGAAGATACAAACACAAAAATAAAATTCATGGCAGATTATTTGACTCTTAGCTAAAGCAATTACCTATATTAAAATTACATGTCAACCATTGAGACAGTCTTCAGCTGAATTGCTGAATTTTCACTGAACTCTCTCCTTTGCCCAGCAATGTGCCTTTGGGCAGAACATCTTCCTTTGCTATGTCCTGTGGAGCCACTAGATGTCCCTCGTTCCTACGTAAACCTCCAGGTGGGAGACAATCCATGAGGAAAAGCGGGACTGAGGTGGGACTCAAGCAGTGCAGAAGCACGTTTGTGTTCATATCACGCAGATTTCTGTAACAGGGGCTGGTCGTTTGAATTACCACTGAGTGTGATTCTGTAAGTCACAGCACTCCCAGATATTGGTGTTCCAAACAGACAACAACACTAACTGTGTTTAGACAATTTACAAAGTCAAGAGTTATCAAGGCTGGAAAAAGCCTCCAAGATCATAAAGTTCAGCCTTTGAACAAGCGTGACCATGCCCACTAAACCACATCAAAAAGTGCCATGCCTACCTGTTTTTTGAACATTTCTAGGTATGGTGACTCCACCACTTCCCTGGGCAGACTGCTCCAATTTAACTACTCATTCAGTGAAGAAATTCCTAATATTCAATCTGAGCCTCCCCTTGCACAAGGAAGTGCATATACGGAAAACACAAAAATCTGATGAGACTGAAGAAAGCAGATGAAGATAGCATTGAGGAAAATAGACTGGAAACCCAGGGATCACAGAGTAAACTGCATAATTCCATTCCAAACTATACATTGACATCAGTATTTTCCATATACACCTGTTATTTTTTACTTTTTTTGTCATTCATGAAGTAGAATGGCAGAGTCTCTCTTGGCAGTCAGACCAGATCTTATTTAATGAAAGCATACATTCGGCTGTGGTCTAGTTGGGATTTGGAAGGATCATATCACCACGTAGATTTAGGTGACTCCAGTCTAGCCGGGGAATGGTCACATCAGTATCAGACTGAATGCTGGGCAATGTAAGCCAGACATGACACAAATAACAGCATTTGACTCACACTGGCAATGATGAAAGCAAAGTCAAGCACCGCTCTGGAGGAAACAAAATGTTTCACCAAGTAAATAGTGTCAGGAAGCTGCTTGCAACTGCCTACAAGTTGTACAACTCCCTTTTCCCTTCCTGCACCCTATCTGCCTTTCGCAAGTTTCCTGATCCCCATCAATTAGTTCATACCATCAGCACTTTGCAAGACCCTGACACAGAAAGTGCTGCATCTCCAATTCTGTTTTGGAAACTCTTCCTCAGATTAGGACTCACTTCCTCGGTATTTTAAATTCACAAAGTGGAAGGGAAAGGTCATATCTATGGAAAAAAAACGAAGAAACCATTTCTCTGGATTAGTTTTGCTTTTTAAGTCATGTGAGTGATGGCAAATTATATCCATATAAGAAACAGGATTCCAATGGCCTGTTGGCTTTTTTATATCACCAAAGTATTCATGACAGAAGGTCACAACATGTCCTTTTCCAGTTGTTTTCAAAACAGGGGTGCTGTTAGTTTTCAGTAAGGATACATATAGAGGGTTCTGCCAACTCAGTGTATTTGTTACCTAATTTTAATGCCACTGACTGATACAGATTTTCATTGCTAATTAAATATCAGATCATGGTGCACGATCTCAATGTTATTCATGCTTTTAACGCCTAATGATTTCAGGGAGAGCATAAGCAACTAAATGCCTTTGTGAGTCTTGATCCTGTTCTTAAAAGATGAAGGGAAAAAATATGCAGTTCTCAAGAATGTATTTGTTTGTCCAAGGCATTGTCAAAGCACAGAGAGCTGGGAGTGTAAGAATGAAAACCTATATGATATGCTTTTGGTCGTCTCTAGAGGAGACCTCTGAACTCTTCTTCTGATTCTCCCTCCCAGCTGTTCTCAGATTGACTCCAATGGAGAGAGTGATGGTGGAAAAGGTAGTTGAATACAACCATTGCTGGCCCTTCGATTGCTGCACCCGGTCTGGAGCTGTTCAGAGTTAACAACAGTCTTGCAACCAATATATTGTGTACTGGTGACCAGTTTCCACGGGGCCATCTATCAGCAATACCAGAGAGGGTCAAATCCAGAGCCCAGTGGCCATCAATGTGAAATGTTGTTTTGTTTTCAGTGGGATTTGTATCAGGTTGTTATTTCCACTGATGAAAGATAAACTATTTGGGGACTAATAAATCTTACAGCTCTACATAATCCCTGGTGTTCTTTCCAATGCTTAATAGCTCTGCTCTCACCAGTTATCTAACTCAGTCTGAAGCTAAGTGAATTTTTTTTCACAGGCCAATACACACATTACATAGAGTCTCCTTTCCCCTCCTGCTTACTCATGATGTTGGCCATCTTTTCAATAGGAAACTGAGCACTAAGAAATGGAGAGAACAGAATGACCTATTGAACCAATTTTGTTCCACAGCAGAGCTGACAGGAAAACGGCTGCCTCAGCTCAGGGTTCCAGGAATGGAAAAACAGATGTTTCTTAACTACATTTAACAGATGCTATTCCAGCTTGAAACAACATTTTAAAATGCAGATCTCAAGAGTTTATCTATTTCCAAAGTATTCAAAGAATGGGAAAGCAGAAATTTCTTGCAAGTCTTCAAGTAGTGCCAAGCATGCCTCTTATTCTTTTTTTTTTTCTCCTTTATTTTCCCAAACTAGCTTCTCTAGTTTAGCATTCCTGTGGCTGATACATGCACCTAAATATGCATTGGTGCCTATATGCCTTAGATATAATCACATCAGGTAGATTAACACTGCCACAAAACTTGCATGTGACCTTGGGCAAATCACTTGATTTCCCTGGATCTTGGCTCTCCACCTGTGCTACCCAGAGCTTATAACTTTTCCTTGAGAAAAGCTCTCTCAACTACCAATATCTGCAATAGTTAGTACATAGAAACCACAAACAAGAACATAGCCCTGGGGAATTGCCATAAAATAGATTTAAAAATTTAACTATCAGCTGTTCTGTGAATGGCAAGAGTACATAAACCAAAGTGGGTGAGACACAGGTTCTGTACAGGGGAATTGCAGACTATCCTGTCAACTGGGAATGCTCTAAGTCCCAGCATCAAGTGTAAAGATGGAAGGGCAGAAATGTGAGAAGACAATAGTTTCCATCCTATTTCCTGTGTTATTCAGCCATTACAGTCAATTCTTAATTTAGAATTAAAAAACAGGGAGGGAAGGAAAGGTGTGCTGAAACACTCTTACCCTGAGCCTGTCAGATTTGCCTCTGAGTACGTTTAGCACATGTAAGCATCTCTTCTGTCAAGCATCACAGAATTTGTGGGTTATTATTCTTATACTACAAATAGTATGTCACTGAAGTGACAGCAAGTGATAACCAAAAATATTCATTAAAGATCCCAAGTCCATGGAACTGTGCATTTCCCAAGAATAAGCTTTAGCCCATATTTACAGTTTCCTTCTTCCAGTTCTGCCAAGTAAATCACAAGAGCTGGCTGTGATAAAACACTCTGAGCACTTCCTTCCCTGGCTGAAACCAGAGATATGCTCCCAGCCCCAAAATAGAAAACCTCAGCTTAAATTGGTTACCAGCTCTCGTGATAGTTTTGGTGAAAGTGGAGGTACAGAAGACGACTTTACTGAAGGAGCTCTTGAACTTGTCAGATATTCCTAATGTTTAGAGTACTGTGCAGTTTGGGGCTGGGGAACTGAAACTCTTAATGGGAGAGAGGTGTCACCACCTGCACCAACAGAAAAGGAGCAGAAACACAAATTTAAGGAAGGTATTTCCCTAATGTTCAAATATACTTGCAGAAATTTCCCATACACCCCATTGTTGATTCACAAGTATAGAGAACATTAAACCAAGTGGGTTATCTTTACTAAAGAGTTATTGTGAATAGGATTCTATGCCACTAGACAGCTGAAACAATTACCACTTTTTAACAATGCAGATTTAGTCCAAAACTGATTCCTTTTCAAAAAACCTAAATACTTTCTGAAAAAAAATGTTGCCTTTTACAGAATTATTATTCTATGTGAAAAAAATGAGCCATTTTTCAAATATTGCAAAACAAAAGCATAATATTTGGGATTAGAGAGGATTGAAACACTCTCAAAACATTTAAAATCTATAGACTGGAAACCTTAAAACAGAGATTTCAAATGTTGACTTTCAGAACTAAGGTAACTTCTTGTTTTAAGGCAACCATAGTAGAACTTCCTTGTACCTTTAAAGAATACTGTGTATAATATAGCAGCCTTAAGGGTGAAACTACTGGCATGTAATAAGGCATTAAAGGTCAGTGATTAGAATTTAGTGTAGATTGTAACAACACAGAAGAACTGATGCTAGGTGCTCTTGATCTTTCATGGCCAGAGCCTCTATTCCTGCTCCTTGTATTTAAGTCTCATAAATTGTCCAAAACTTTATCGATTGAATTAACAGTCAAAATATCACTTCTCAACATCTGGTTCATATTCTTGTCCCAGCTATGCTGGTGCAACTCTAAATTAAACTAAATGCCTTACATGGAGTCACTCTAAATTTATGATGGTATTCGGAAGAAGTGGACTTGGTTCTCAGTCTTTTAAAGATGTCTACGTTTGCAGCCAAATAAAATCACACGTGGTTACAGCCTCTGTGGCACAAGATTGCCATCCAGTGGCAACTCCAAACCTGTATTCGCTGAAAGCATTCCCGGAGAGTTGACCAGCAGCCGGTGCTGCTTACACCCACCAACCTGTCAGCTGCAAATTCAAACTCCTGAGTAGCTATTGCTAGGCTGAGAGGAACATTTCTGTTAAAAATTAGTAACTTACCTCTTTAAAAAAAAAAAAAAATCAGCTTTCCATACTAAAGTAGTTTAGACACGAATGTAGATTTTTGCTTCCTTACGAGCAGGAATGTGCTGAAGGGGGAGGTCCCTGGCACAGCTGTTCTCAGAGGTACCACCACCATCCTAACGCTGCACCTCAGCCACTTGTCAGACCCCTCTGCTGGCACGGCATCAGTCAGATCTGAGAGGAACACATCAATGCTCATTTAAGTATCCTTGTACAGAGCTTCACCTGCTCTGGAGTGCCCCGTGCAGGGGACGGAGCTGAGACTGTGAGTGATGAAGCTTTGAGGCTGATTTCTTGTGAACACTTACACACCCAGACATCAATAGGGCTACTGGTGTCTGATCTGCAAAGAACAGGCCCTGAACTCAGACCTCCCACTTCCTGCATAAACGCTTTACCTGCTCTAGATCACAGAAATGTCTTTTAGAGGAAATAGGATCAGCTGCAGTTGTGAAGACTCGGCCTGACTGGCATCTGTTAGAGGGGTTTGAAGATCACCTCTTGAACTGAGCCTCTCTGGGGAACTGAGTGAAGCAACATGAAGTTTGTAGTTCCTGATTGAGCTGAGATATGAAAGAGTGCCAAGCTGCTTATCCCTGTAGAACTGGTGCAGATCTGGGCACACAGAGAGGCTCTATACAGCAGAATATAACTTATGTATAAACAGGAAACGTGGTTTGGGAATCTAGATGTGATGCAAGGTCAGACACAGCTCACTGGGGTTTTCCACCATCTCTGTTTCAGATTTAGGAGCTCAAATTCTGCTCTAAACACTTATTTTTTGGACTTGGCCTGTAGCCAATAAAATAAATTCTGGTTAAAACCCCATGTATTTCATGCCAGTTGTACTGATCTACCTTATTTTCTGTTTCACCCTCCCCCCATCTGTAATGTTTGCCTTTGTAGTTAGCTGTATCTCTGGCAATGCAGATGTGTGTGAATGATTATGAATGATTCATGGATTTGTTTGGCCTGATTGCTCACAGATTAAATAATTTCATACAATGTTCCCATTACCATAACAGGCATCTCCCTTCTAAACAGGAATTGAGTTATCTGGGGTTGTGGAGGCACTATTTGTTAATACTTGCACAGCAGAGCTCATCCCAATGAGCAGCCATTTCTGCCAGGGCTCTTTAGGAGATGCAGAAACAGGAAAAGCAATACTTTTCTTCTTAGGTGAAATTCCATTTTGATATATCTTTTGCAATAACCTGTGAAATGAGATGCTGAAGGTTCAGGCTGCTCCTAAGAGTGAAACAACAATGAAGTTTCTCCCTCTAACTTCTGAAAGAGATCAGTGGGGTGCACACAAAACTGAGAATTTCCCATTATTTTTACAGTCATTTACTTCTACTTCACATTTCATTCTGTTCAAGAATGACAAAGTATACACTAAATTAGTACAAAAAACTATTTTACCTAGAATTAGTCCAGCCAAAGTAGTAATTTTCAAAATTATATGAAATATTAACAAGTGTGGAAAAGAAAATATGCACAAACATTTTGCATTGAAGGATAAAGACTCAAATGCTGAAAATGAGACTCATTCTCCAGGACTAAAATTAATGTGATTTGAATTATGAATTTAGTGTAGTACAATTGCTTTGAGACAAGGAAAGTGAGAGACTGGTAAATCAGCTCTTTGTGTGCTTTGTAGCAATCATCACATTATAGATATGTGGTGGAATGAAACAATGAGTCATTTATGTGTCTTAGTTCCACAGCAGGTAAGTCAAGAACAAAAAATAGTATCCTCAGACATTTTCAAAGCAGTTTGATTCGTTTTCTGCTTATGAAACCCATGCTGCAATCCACAGTTCATTCAAAATAAAAAAAAATCTGAAAAAAATGCAAAAAGAAAAATAGTTCAGAAAAAGTAAGTCCTCCCTTCAAAACAAAGCAGGATCCAAATGCCTATTATCAGAAACACAGATATTACATGGTGTCTATGGGATCGATACAGTTTCCTCACATTTGTCCAATAAAACAAATATTTAGCCAGTCTTTGCTTAGGTAAACTGCTTCCTCTTAGATAAAATTTCACTGCTGGCTCCTGTGCAAAGGGAAAGGAAGTTCTCTTCTTGGAATGCAAGTGCTCTATCAGTGCAAAAGGCTGCAGTGGGCAGTTGCAGCAAAAGGATTAATAATGACTTGCCGGCAAGAGAAGCTTTGGAGCAAAGGTGGGATACGGACACAATCACAATTTATATTTTCTGACACCTCTGCTGAGGCTTTCTACTCAGGAAAAAAAAAATTGATTGGGGGGGGGTGTCTAAATTTAGTGAAACCTTCCTACTGTTCATATTTGATCAGACTAGAAATGAAAAGACAAATGGCAAAATCTCACCCTTCCAGGGTGCAGACCCCAAAGGAAGAGCCAAAGACAAGTGCAGATCTGCCACCTCCTGTCTGTAGTGTGGACAATACAACGACGGAAATAATTAGCTAATCTTTCATTTAAATAAAGCGTTTTGGGGGTAAGGCTAAAAATAAACACTGATTCATTCCTTGTCAGGGAAGTTTCTTCTGTCAATTATCACATTGTTACTGCTGTTTTTAATCTAGTCAGATGGTGAGATTGGCAATCCTTTCTGCAGGGGCTTCTGGGTGTTATTTTGTGGAGAATCTTACTTGAAGGACTGATTACTGCTTTTATGGGAGCCAGTGGGAGTTTGGCCACAGTCCTTCACGCATGTTAATTTGAGGGACTTCCAAATGTTAGCTAATGATCTCAGAGTTCTTTTTATGAAATATGTGTGGGTTTGTTTTGGGGTTTGGGTTTTGTTGTTGGGTTGTTGGTGTTTTTTTTAATTCCTAGGAGAACACAATTAAGGCTGGAGAAAGTGCTGCACTGTAGCTCTGGACTGGCCTCTCAATAACACCCGATTTCTAGCATTGAAAAAATTCAGAAGCACACATCAGTACTACACTTGGATATGTTACACGTAATATATTAAAATCAAATGTATTAATATTATTTATATAGTCCAGACCACATGCTTTGCATTGCTATGGACTGGGTCTGTCTGTTGGCTTTCACTTGCAGCTACCTAAAAAGTAATTATGCTCTTTCTCTTTTTAAGGAACAACACTAAGGGGAAAGCAGTAGCCTCCGCCCCAAAGCAGGGAAATATGTCAGCGTGGAAAATAGAGGCACGTGTGGGTGGGGGAGTTTCATTTCTGTTTTCTGAAACCTTATGTAGCTGTAAACGAGAAACGGGGGAAAAAGCGAGCCGGTGGCAGCTGAACAGAAAGCCAAGGACACAAGTCCAAGCAAGCGCTGGGGCTGCGGCTCAGTGAAAAGCGTGCAGAGCGATCTTTGGGCTAAACGCTGACTTAAAAGGGCTTGGAACGGAGTACATCAACAAACACCGCTCTCCGTCCTCCCCCTTCTCACCGCCGCTACCACCGAAAAACCCCCAAAAGTTATAGAGATGTTTGTTTTTGGCTGCGTTCAGGCCAGAAACGAGATACTGCACTTTCCCCATGGCTAACAGGGCAGTGAACGACTGAGAGGCGTTCCTCCCGCAAGGAACACAGCCCGCAGCACCCCGCGCATCCCCGGCTCAGCCCCCCGGCCGTGCCCCGGGCAGGGACACGAACCAGAGCCGGCCCCGCCCGCCGGGCCCCGAGCGCGTCCCCACCCGGGGCGAGCGGCCCCTGAGCCCCGAGGGCCCCGGCGGCGCCGCGCAGGCTCCGGGCAGCGGCCGCGCCTCCGCCCGCCCCGGGCTCGCCGCCGGCCCCGCCGCCCGCGGCAGGGGAGGGGAGGGTAAGGCCGGGGGAGGGCGGGGGCGGCTGCCCCAGGGAGGGGGGGTCGCTGCCGGGGGCTCCCGGCCGTGCGGGACGGGCGCGGGGCTCTTCCTCCGGCCCCGCTGCGCTGGGTGCCTGGGGCGGGGGTGCCCGGGCGGGCGGACCGAGGGGCGGCTGCGGCCGGGCTGGGGGCACCCCTGGCCCCATGCCGGCTCATGAGACTGTCTTTCCTTCTTTTCTTTCCCTTCCCCCCTCTGTCTCTGTGGGGACAAGCTCAGCCGTGGTGGGGATCAGAGGAGAGGTGGGGCCTGCCCGCGGGCGGGGGCACCTGCAGCGGCCGGAGCCAGCCCGGGGCCCGCCGAGGGGCAGCGCCGCAGCTCCGGGCGGGGAAGGGGCGCGGAGGGAAGGCGGTGAGGGCGCTGAGCAGCGCTCCTGAACATCCAGCATCCCGGGGAACAGCGGCACGGCCGGGCCGTGCACGCCGCGGTACCGCCGGACAGCTGTGGTACAGCTGTGGTACCGCTGTGTGCACCTGTGCACGGAGTCGCTTTCACCCAAAGGTTCGAAAGGAAACAAAGCGCATGAAAGGAAGGAAGCGCCGCCAGCGCTCAGCAGCCAGGAGACCGCTGAGGACGGAGACCTGCCGCTTCCGCGATGCTGCGCAGGAGGTCTGTGGTAGGGATTGCCAGAGCTCTTGATGCCTGCTTCCAGTTTAGGAGATTCACCACATTCCTCTTGCTCATTCGCTTTTCCACAGTCAAAGAGAATAAAGCACAAAGTGCCTTCTACCGAGCAAAAGACAAAGAAATGCAACCATCCAAAACCCAAGTCAAAGTGCATCTGGCTTGGGATGAATACTGGACCATGTCAGCTGGGAGTGAGAATTTTTCAGAAGGCTGGACTCCAGTCCAAAATGGACCCTGTCATTTGAAGTCTGAATATGAAAACAGCTTGCAAAACATTTTTTCAGGCTTCTGACAAAAGAGTTGGTCCTTCTTTTGCTTGGTATCTAGGCTACATTGTGCAGGCTCATGCATATCACTGGTTTTATTCACATGAGTAATTCCATTTGAATTTGGAGCGACTACGTGTATGTGTAAAGATACTCATATGCTTTCTGTCTCCTTTATATATTGAAATGATGTGGGTTTGGTTTTTTTCCATTTGATGGTGCAGCCCAGTAACTGTTGGCATCACGGTCATAGTGAACCATCACAGTTATTATTACTGTTTGTCAGTTGACACCTTTGTTTTCCTTGCCAGACTAAAATCCAGCTATTCCTCTCTATGCAATCTATCCCCTCTATGCAATTATATAATGTTTTTATGCAACCATCTTTCACCTGAAAGTGAATTAATCTTCCCTATAAAAGATCTTTTTGTACTCAGTTTCTCCTTCAGTCATGACTGGCTGTCATTCCAGTTGTGCCATCCGAGTCTTTCTCACACAAGTCTCTCATGACTTCTCCCATACAATATAATATAAATTCATATCAATTCTAACAGGATATCTGGATGTTTTAGTATTTGCCAGCTGGAATTTTTTATTATTCTCATTGCCAAATGCTCTCTCTTTCCTCCTTCATATGTCTTCAAGCTACAGCTTCTGCTGTTTTCATAACCTTGTATGTCTTCTCTATCTCATTGCTGCATGTTTGTCTAAGGGCAAAATGTCATGGGGACAAGAAAACCACAATGTCTATCTTCCATGAAGTGTGGCATTAAGTTTTAGGTGTGACTGAGTGTTTTATTAGATGCTTCTTTTCCTCAGTCAGGGAATATAAAGAACAAACAACTAAAATTCAGTGCAGTCTTTTTGTTTTTAATGGAAGATAATAGCTTTTCACTGATATACTCTCAGCTGTCAGGTTATACTCTAGTACCTTAATTTGTGCCTGAGGAGAGTAGACAGACTGAGCAGCCACTGACTCCTTTGTCAACCAGAGTCTTTCTTCCTAACCTAGAAAATTTTGTGAATTAGTGCAAGTAGAGTCTCCCTTAGGAAATTAAGTATTTTGAAGTTACTTCAGCAGCAGGTCACAATCTGTCAAGAAGATGCATTCATTCATACCTAAGGACAGATTTATTACATTCAATCTCCAGGGCACCTGCCTACTGTATCTTGAAAGAATCCAGCTAGTTAGTTTTTGTGAAATCCCCCAATGATGCCCTCTAGGAACACTGGAAACTGCTATTTCTGGGGGAAGGGTGATGACCCGTGCATTGAAATGACCTGCTCCAGTGGTGACAGTACAAATTACTTCCAAGGAAAGGGTAAAAGGCCAAATATATCTTAAGACTGCCCTGTGAACATGGTGGGAATTTCTCATTTCTTTTATCAGAAAGTCTGAGGAGCAGGAACTGTATTTCCTCCCTCTGTCACATCTAGAAGATGAAAAATCACCTGTTTGTCTCTGGTAGTTTCTGAGGAGCCGCCTTGCTGCAGCAACACTTCACAGCCAGGGTGTCCATTCCATCTGGGTGCTGAGACACTGAGTTCACCTATGGGTGGAGTCACCAACAGGACCCTAAATAAAATTTGAAAAGCAGATTAGGTTCCTGAAGTAAATAACCTGTTTAGGACCATAAATATGTAAAACCCATACACACACTGATTATGAGCATTAACTTTTGATCAGACGTGGCTGATGCCTTGCATTTATATATCCATAACATGCTGTACTTGTGCCACCCATGGATGGGCATTGAGGGAAGCTCTTTCTCAGAAACTTCATCCAAAATTGAGATGCAGTCAAATGATTAATTGCAAATGTAAATTGTAATTAACAAATTACCTGGGGAGATCTAATAATCAAAACTATATATTCTAATTTTTAGTTTATAAAAAAACCTCATTCTTAAAAAAAACTATCAAATAACTAACAAACAAAAACCAAATAAAAAATCCCCAGTAAATGAAATTTTAATTTACTAAGGAAACTAAGGTGGTAAAAATGTATTAACTTTAATCTGTACCATAAGACATATTTTAATGCAGTGGAAAAGACAATTTTGTGATTCATATGCTAGAAGTGTATATAAAAATCTAACAACCCCAGAAATATTTTAAATACTGAATTTCTTTTTTTGAGATACTTCCTCCTCCACCATATTTGGGAAATAGATTAAATATTTACTGTATTATTCTAAACAAAGTTTGTATTTTTGTATTTGTTTACTTAAAAATAAGAAATATACCTAGCATATAGAAAATACAACTGCATATATTTATATTTAATAAGTTAATTTATTACTACTTAAGAGTTGACTTTGTAACAAAGATAAAATGGTGCTACAAAACACTGAGGACTAAAGGATTTTCATTTCTGGGTGAGAGCTTCTAGAAAAAACAAAAGACAATACATTAATAATGTCAATTTGCAAAATTTAATTTTGGAATTATATGCAAACATAAATTTATTATGAACTTCTAAAATTAGAGATTTAATATTAATGTGATCTGAATTAAAGAAAAGCAATATCTTGCCTGCAGAGCTCCAGAAAGAGGCAGTGAGCTTTTCTCTGGGAGAGATCGATGGTGTTCTCTCTGTTTGGCAGTGAAGGTGCCAATGCCCTCGATGCTGAAGCACGGCTCTCTCCAGAAGGAGCAGTCACATACAGAGCCTTCCAGCAAACAGAAACTGTAATTATATGTGGCTGTTTCAGAAGAGTTACTTACCCCCTTTAAAATACCTGTTCATGTCAGAAAGCATTTTGAAGTACTGAGATATAGCAGTGATAATGTTTACAAATACTGCCCTGAACTTGTTAAAATTCAACTAAGAGTTACTCAAATAAAAGCCTCTCAGTTTTTCTGTCAGTTTTTAGTGTGTCTGCTCTAAGCTTTATATAGACAACAGGGTTGTTATTGTTTTGCTTGAAAGTACCTGTCATTCTTCTGAACCCTGAAATCAGGATGGAGCCGTGTCTTCTGCTTTGATTTTGTCATTTTACAAACCTTCTTTCTGTCCTTCTCCCTGTAAGAAGCAATACCTCTTTCTGTTCCTTTCCTTTTGTCTCGACTCCTGCACTGTAAGCTCAGTCATGTGGTAACTGCATGTTTTACAGCACATGGCAAAGCCAGGCCCTTATTTCAGTTCAGAATTCTGATATTACAGAACTGTCAATGGTCCGAGAGCCATTCACACTTTCAGGTTGAAACTCTGAAGCTGAGCACCTCTGAAAATTACTTCCTGTATTTTGAAAAAAAAAACCAAACCAAACCAAACCCAAAAAACCCACCACAGAAACAGTTCAGGTTATCTTGAGTTTAAGAAAAAAAATAAAATAGCAAACCAGAGGATACTAAATTTATCACACATAGTGAAGCATTGCAAGTAAACACGATACACTGAAAAAAAAAGGCCTTTTCCTCTATTCTGAACAAGGTGGGTTTGTTTTCAAAACTTTGTAAGGGCCTTGCAAGTCTCCAGAGTTTCCTCATTCATGCAGACAGTCCCATTAGAACAAGACTTACAATAAAACCACCTCTAGAGCCAAGGTTTCTAGGATAAATGCAAATGGGAAGATCTGTTATTATTTTTGAAGAGCAGTAAAACATCAAGTTGCCTAGTGAGAAAATGCAGTGTTCTGCCTGGAAGGGTTCAAGGCTTGAGTTCAGAAAACTGGGTCATTAACAAAAAAGCCCCAAAACAGAACAAGATTTCGTACTTGGGCCCCCCCATATGAGTGGTTTCATATCTCATTATATTCCAAAAAGCTTGATATTTTCAAAATGAAACTTTTCTGAGTATATTGAAAACAGATGGAAATGAATCAAGGGGCCGAGATAGGAAAAAAGCTTTAATGAAGATCTATTTAAGCAAAACTTTAAATAAATAAATCATTTGTCTGAGAAACCACATCTATCAGAAGTATAAATAATTATATAATGAACATATAAACTACATTTCCTGAAGTAATTTCTGTCTTGCTACATTTCCTGAATTATTTGTATTATGAAACAGTGGTGGGGCGCCATTAATTGATACACACTCAGTGCTATAGTTACTGCACTAATTGCAGCTCTTCAGGCCCTCGACTCAGCTCCTCCAGCCCTCTAACAATTGGGATTGATTGCACAGGAGCTATTTTTAGAATGGAATGGCAGAAGACTTTGGAGAGCAGCAGACATTTCTGTGTGTGCTACAGCTGTTTTGGGGGAAAAAAAAGTAGAATAAAAATATTCAGAGTTGTCTTTCTGGATTCTTTTTTCCCTGAAGTCAGAGCTTCCTATTGGATAGCTAATGTTGTATCAAGTTGAAACTGAGGTCAGTGGTGCACGACACAGAGGACAAGACTCGGTGACATTGTTCTCAGAAGAGGAGCAGCTTTTCTTTGGAAAGGGGACTGCTAAGGATGACAGCAGATGAACTCTGATGGGTTGGGTTCTATAGACAGGCAATCCCGGAGTTAGGTTTGCAGTTCAAAATGTCAATGATGAAAGGCAAGGCAAGATTCGTGATTGACTTGGTGGGGATTTTTCTCCAACCCTGAAGTGGAGCAGATAACTGATTGTTAGGGATTGTAGGTCTGCTTCCAAGAATGCTTTAGCTGAGAGTAAATGGCCGAGATTCACAAGTGTCAGCAGGTGCTCAAAAGGTGTGACTGGGAGGAGACACCCATTCAGTTCATTCCAGCTTTTGTTATCCTACCCTGCTCCCTGCCTTGCAAGAGTTCCCCTGGGAGAGATAAACAACTGGACAGGACTTTGTTGCTAATCTGTTACATGAAATCAGTGCTGTCATCGTCTCTGAATGTTTGTACAATGGGAGGCAAGGCTTGGAGGAAGAAAAACAAGCAGAAATATGTAGGAAGAAGGATAACCAGCTTTATAACAGAGATAAAAACCCAAACCACAAGGGGACAAGCCTGTTCACCTTTGCAAAGTATTAGTAACCTATCACCCTTTTCAGAGTAAATGATACCAATTGCAGTAATACCTTGGCACTGTTACACAGCACTGCATCAGCAGATCTGAAGTGTTGTACTAAGGAAGTGACTGTCCCCATTTAGCTGTGGAAGCGGATGATTTGGCTGTGGTTGCTCAGGAGCTTGGCAGAGTTAGGGAGATAATCCCTGCTTCATGCCTTCAGCTGCTTTTCCCTTTTCAGTGGGATGCCAGAAAGCATTATAGACTTACACACCTATAATGTGTCATTACTTCGTATCTGCTAATTCCCCTAGACATGAGAAATGCACACCTTAGTAAGTGCCACCCATCTTTGTATTCTTTCAGAGAAAACATACAAAGAATACACTTCAGTTTCTACAGTAGTAGCTTACAATACTGTTTTGCATTAAAAAAACCCAACAAAATTGAAGTACTCAATCTTGCCTGAATATGCTGCAAGAGATTCTCTAGCATCTTTTTGTCACTGAATAGATCCCAGTCTTTAAAAGGGTAAATTTTTGAGATTAATTGGATGATAAGTTAGATACAAAAATTTCACATTAATACGAAATATAACTAACTTTTGTATCTAGCTTGTTTTACTGTAATCTTTATTCTTCCTCAAATTATGTGCAGCTTGCCCAGGACTTACACACTACCATTTGGTAAATGACTCTTCCCTATTGATTTCCATCCTGTCTCAATGCAGCTGGGATCTGGCTTCCACTGAAAAAAGTCTTGAAATTGGGAGACTTTGTCACCTCATTTGGTGACATGCCACCTCAGTCACATTATCAACACAAATTCCAAAATTTGGTCTAGTGTTGGGGGTTCTTTTGGGTGTGCTTTGTAAAATAATCTATGTTAAAATAAGCCTCTGTTTTGAAGAGGATTAATAGAAGAATGTTTTCCTGATACTTGTGTCTTCACAGAACACAGTGACATCTTGTGGCATGGGAAGGGCTGGTGTTATTTTTTTCCAGATGCATCCTCATTTCAGCAGGTTTACAGGTAAAAGTCTAAATTCTGGACAACTGCTAATGCATTACTTCCATCTGTAATATTTACTCTTTCAAAAGCTTTTTTTTTTTTTTTTTTAAGTCCAGGTTTGTCTAAAGTACTCTTTTAGTAGTGAAAAAGGACCAAACCTTGGTGTTGCAAATGTAGGGTGTTGGAGCTTCATTTCAGTTCACTGATATTCCTTGGAAACCTTCCAGCTCCAGGAATGTTCCTGTCCCAGCCTCACTGATACAAGAACCTGAGTCAGAATTTCAGGATTCACTCAAGTCAGTGTATTATCACAGATGGACAAAGTTGCCCAATGTTGCTTTAGATGGGATTGAAAAGAAAACACGGCAACATTTTATTGTAAGGTAGAGACTTTTCTTTTTCCCTTTTTTGTCTTGTTGCAGACTAAACAGGTTTTAGGCCCTATCCCTGATATTTTGGGGCCCTCCTGTGACATGGCTGCCCTTTGCAAGTTGATCCTTGGATAAGATCTGGGTTATCAGTATGAAAGGAAGAGCAGCCCAGGGTGCAGGTCCCTGTGACCGGTACAAACACGCCTGTGCTGCTTGCAGAGGGTTCCTGTATCTCTACGGAGGGAGGGGCAGCACCACGCTCAGGGACTTCTGGAGATACCACACGGGTGAGTCGGCCCCTTCTCTTGTGTGCCAGGATTAAAGCCATTCCACATCATGAAACTGAGGATGCACTGTACTTATCACATCATCCTCATATAAAGTCTTTCCATCACAGGGATGGATAAATTGTTTTTTGTTCATTAGGGACATGAGGGGTGTTTGCTCCGCTTGCAGGTGTACCACAATGTTTTGTTTTCAGTTCAGTTCCTTTTGTTTTTGTTTTTTTTTTCTCGACCAGAAATACTGAGTCATTTAAAATATCCTGGTTCTAGCAAGGGATATCAAAGAGCTTTCCTAACTATCTAACACAGCAATAATTCATGCATATAATACCTACAAGGAGGTTTGCATTATCAATTCACTATACAATATAAATACTTTGCATTTTTTTACTTGATGTATGGTTTTCCCTGTTCAGTTGTTACTGGAATAAACCAGAATTGTGCTGAGGTTCATGCTTATGGAATTGTCAATTTTTGATGTAGGTAACAATTAAAATATAAGCAGTAACAGTTATTACATTTAAATTTAATTATTACTATTATATTTAAATTTGCTAAATAGAAAAAGGCAAATATTTAGTTTTTGGGAGAGTATCTTCTGAACTAACAGAGAGCAAAGATGACAAAACACTTCATTTTCAGCAGCACAGCCACATCCAAAACCCACCTTTTCACCTTTTCCCTATTGTTTATGTGTTGAGTGCACCACTTTCTTAACTTCAGCTTTGGTTTGTAGTGAAAAATGAATGGGAAATGTTGGATTGCTCAAGAGATGGTCCAGAAGAACTGGAAGAACATTCAATGGTGGCCTATAAGGTAGTAAACCAAGATTTGTATTGTCCATATCCTAACATTTTATTTCCTATAATACAGTGCATAAAATGCCATAGATGATTATGTGCTGAAATACTATGCCCAGAAAGCATTTTTGTGCTGGAGCAGTTCCGGGTGTAGCTGTAGCAATGTTTGGGAATCTTTCTGAACCGAGCGACAGTAATTCAGCTCTGCAGCAACCCCCTGGTTTCCTCAGCCAGTGCTCAGTGCTGCAGCAGTAATAGCAGATAAAGACCCTGGCAGCACATTCCCTGACTTATCTGTGCAGTTGTAACAGTTGCTCTGAATTCATTTGCATGATCAGCGATGGCATAAAAACATCCACTAAAGAACTCGCGTAGAAGAGGGATGGGGGAGTGAAGGAGAGTAAGAATTACAGCCCTGCCTGTGAGAGGAAAGCAGAATTTAGGCTATCAGGAGCTACAGGACAATGAAATATTTCTATAAACATGCATAATCCAATATTACCTGAGCAATGCCTCAGAGAGCTCCAGATTCCCAGCCCTGAAGCTGCCCCAGGCTGACAAGGAGTGAGCGGTTCTGAAAAGCCGTCCCCGTTAAGCAGCAGAATGTTCATCAGGGCTTCCCACTGGGAGAGAATAAAGAGAGAATAATTAAAATTTGGTGGCTTTTTGGGATTAATTGTTAAAAGACCAACATGTTGTTAACTATATTTTGCTGATAGCAGCCTTTGCATTTAAGGATTGTTTTTAAAATGACTTTCATGCTATGTGCCTTCCTGTAAGTGACAAATATTTTTGCATTTTGCAGGGCAGCTTGTATATTTTTGGTGGGATGGTGGATTCTGCTTTCACACAAGCAAAAACTCCTCTCTGGATATATGACATTGGTATGATATACAATAACCAGTCTTTTCCATGGGACATCCAAGTCCACAGGCAGTAATAAATAGTAACAACCACTGTTTCCTGCTGCTTGTAACAGAGCCTTCCATAAGCTTTGCAAAAAGTAAGGTCTGTAAAACTGTGTGCATATTTTCCCCCCAAAAATTAGGCTGTTCAGCTATCAGAGAGTCAGCTCTTACTTCAATTAGAGAGTATTTTAAGGGAATATTTTATGTGTTTTAAGGTCTCAGAATTGCCTCCCTCTCTCCTTCTTAAGTTTACTATTTGATCATTAGACCTGATAATTCATGTATTATTTAATTTTTTATTTTTATGCTACATACATTTTAAAAACCAAGCTCATATGGAAGAAAGTAGATCAGTAAAGTATATCTCATTTTGTACTTCTACTGAAGAAACACATAAACTGGAGCAGGAGAAATGTATAATTAAATAAGAAGGTGGGAAATTAACACCAATATTTTACAACACAGATTTTTTTTTTCTCCTAAGAACAAACATTAGGGATCTCCTAAGTGTGCATTTTAATAAAAACAGTGCAGCATTTGAATTTAATAGCAATGTCATACACCATGGATTCTCCCTTTGGAAATCCTGTGTACAGTAATGGCTGTTATTTTGCTGTCAGATTGGGAGGGGAGAGAGAGAGAGGCTCAGTTCTTTTTGAGCCAGTAAATCTTGTGTCCAGACCAAGACTTAAGTTCCTGCTTCTTTTGCTACTTCACTATGTAACCTTAAGTCAATGGGGTTTTTTCAGTCCTTCCTTTGTGTTTTCCATCAGTTGTCTAAGATAAATTTCTGGAAGAAAGAAAAGCCTCAGAACTTATTTTAAAGGAGACAGAATCTTATTACTCACAGTACTTATCAGTGGAAATTGGAAATTAGTTATTCAACATTGGTTGTGTGTCTGGCTGTTTCATAGTTATTATTTAAAATCTTTTGGCAAGAATAGCTTTAAGTAATGCAAGCTTGCACTGATTTCTCATTGTACCTCTGGTGCTGGGTATCTGATATTTCCTCTCCCTCATGGTGATCCCAAATCTGGGATTGCTGGCTGTTATTTAAGGGCTATTTAAGGGACCTATGAAAAAGAACAAGAAAGAATTAAGTCTGCCATAATAAGGTGCATGTGGTAAGTAGAAGGAGTCATACATCCATCGGGAAATCTGGGAGTCCTACAAGTTCAGAAAATGATGAAAATCACAGGCAGCTTCTGCATTATGAAATTTAGCTTTCAGAAACAGGAACACTGTGGTACCTGTGTGATTCTGTATCAGATAAGGACAGAGGAAAACTGTTCAAACTGTGTCAGCTGCAAGTCTCTTGTGCTGCTGTCTTAGCGGGATTTCTTCAGCCTTGTCAGTAGAAAACACCAGGATGAGACTCCCTTGAAAATGAGCTGTGTAATTTGAGCAGTTACTGCGGGAGGAGTGTCCTCTTGTGGTGCGGGATCTAAACTGCGCTTTATTAACTCAATCCCCAGATTCCGCAAGATGGACACAGAGCTGCAACGAACCAGCAGAGACGGAGGTAAGGAGCCAGGAAGTGGGGAATGTGTGAATCAAATGCCTGTTGCTTTGTTGATTAAACAGATTGCTTTGAAATATGTTCCCCCAAACAGTTCCAATCTCATCTCTTCAGAGACATGTGGCTATACTTTATTTCTTTGCACTTTCAATAACTTAAGGCTTTTTCCTTCTTCAAAACAGTGTTTAAAAATACTGCTCTTAAATTTTTAAGTCCTGTATAAGAAGTTAAGTCCTCTCCTCTGCTGCTGCTTCTGTTTTTCTGAAATCCTTATCAAGAAAACTAATTTTAAATGAAATATTGCAGCCATACGTGTAGCCTGTGCTTTTAAAAGTAGGGTTGTGAAAACAGATTGGCAGCCACGCTAATACGTTTTGGAACGTGAAGTGCTGCAGCATTTTTCATTTCTTCAGTGTGAACACGTGGACTCACCAAGTTACTGCCACTTCTAATTGAAACCTGAGTGGAAGCATTTATGACTTGGTCTTTTGCGATTGGTTTTGTGTCACTACACATAAAGAATCACCCATTTTTTGTTACTGAAACTTCATCATCACAGTGCTTCTAAACCTTGAAATTACACCCAAAAAAATTTTAAGATGTGCCACAGTTACCACTCTGGTTACCTGTGCTTGATGGAGGAGTCAAGAGAAAGTTTGGGACTGCAGGGTCATTTGGGGAGGAAAAAAAAAAAAAAGGTGTATTTCCAAGACAGACATTGCTGCTGATATGACTTAATAGCTTTTTGTCTTATTTTTGAACTGTTCTAGAGCTCTGCACCAGCTAACAGAAAAGGTCACAGTGCAGTTGTGTACCATTCCAGCATGTACATCTATGGGGGATACTTTGGCATCAAAGGCATTTCTCAGGAATTTTGGGAATTCCAGTTTGGTAAGTTAAAAAAGCAGGATAAGGTTTTGATCCAGTATAAAATAACAACTGCAGCAGGAGAGCACAGCTTGCTCTGCCAAGAAAATCTTTATCAGTAGAAATGCTCTAAGTTAGTTTTGGCTTCCCTTCTACAACATTTAGTGACAAATTCTGTCAATTCAATTAATTGCTGGCTGAAATTAATTAGAGTATTACACTGGAATAAGTTTTGCCAGTTTTACAGCTGAAAATCAGGGAGAATGGTTGTTTACTATTTACTAAAATTCTTCAAGGATTACCAAAAACTTTCAGATACAGTAGAGACCCTGATTTCAGCCTATTAATGCCATCTTTTGATCGCAAATCTCCAGCTGACCACAGGAAGCCAAACCTGACAGGAGCTCATTTATTAGCTTATTTATTACCAGTCTGATTATTGCAGATGATTCCCAGAGATTTCCTAAATGCATAACTTGTTATCTGATGGCCATTCTGTCACTATTTTGAAACAAATGATAGGTTTATCTCATCCTTCCTTCCCTCACAGGGAGAAAAAGCATAGGCATTAATGAATTAATGTTTTTGTTGACTGATTTTCCCCCTCTAACAGCCAGGAAAGTATCTTTCTGTGTCAGAGTAAATGAACTGACAAAGCTGTAGGAAAAACTGCTCTGTAAATAAAATTTCCATGGCATCTGTCACACAGCATCTGACATTTTCATTAAAAGTTTATTTCAAAACTGATTTTTTTAAATGTACTTTTTCAGTGTCAGAATTTAAGCTGTTAACTCATAATAGGCTTAGAGCAGAAACCCTTATTCTCCAGCTCAACAGTTGCCTCCTCCAGGAAATAAATCCTTTCTCAAATAGTCAGGGTAAATGTGATCCATCTATAAATGAGTATTTTTGTTTCAGACACGAGGAAGTGGGTGTGTGTCTCCAGCCCCTGCCCCAGCAGCAGCCCCGGAGCTCGGCACGGCCACTCGGCCGTGGTTTATCACACAGCCATGTACCTCTTTGGGGGGCTGATGGGGCTCACTGAACAGAAGGACTTGTGGAAGTGGGACTTTGGAAGCAGCAGCTGGTCCAGCATCAGAACAAGGTAAACTGTTTTATTTGTTACTCTAAAAGAGCAGAGAAACAGAATCAATCTTACTCTTTGATACTGCGTGCAGGCGGAGAGGGAGACAATGCCCTCTTGGTAATTGTGGGGATTGTTCAGATCAGGATCCGGTGCTGCTGCCATCCCCGGGGCTCCAGTTGGCTTTGCTCAGGAGAGCTGTTGGCAAGGCGTTGATGCAGCTGTCAGCAGTGTAATTTTGATGTCCCAATGCAGCTGTTCAGCAGGCATCCTTCTGAGTCAAAAGGAAAACAGAAGCTGAAATCAGCGCTAAGTTTCTTGTTGGTCTCCCCTTAACTGCTGGTTTCTCTTACCTTCAGCCAAGGACCTCCTCCGGTAGTAGGTCATGCTTCGATAGTCTGCAAAGACTTCATGCTGATTTTTGGTGGAGGGATTTCAAATTCCAGCCCTAATGATGACCTCTGGAAGTACCATTTCCATACGCAGATGTGGAAGAAGCTTAGTAGTACTACAAAGGGAAACTTTTCTCCTAAAATGTATCACTGCATCTTAGGAATTGGTGCTGATTTCCAAACTACCTCAGATTCCACTGATGCATTCCCCAGCCCCTGGAAGAGTGAGCAGAAGGACCATCCCCAGCTGGTGCCCATCCCGAGGCACTCTGGCTTTTGTAGCTACTTCTGCCCACAGCCCATGGAGCGGAGCAATGCCATCGAAATGAAAACCTTCAGCCTGCCCCTGAAGCCAGCAGAATTCCCTGCCTTCCAGACCACTTCAGAGGCAGGACTGGCAAGACTAGAACCAAACAGAGACAGGAGCTGTTTGTCCAAGGACAAGTCTCTCCATCTGCTGGCCTGTTCGGGAGAGGCTGTGGGTGAAGAGGAGGGAACCGACTGTGGTTGTGCGGCCGCGGGGGGTGAGGTCAGCAGTACCAACACCCTGCTGCTCATCGGGGGCAAACCTTTGTCCAGCTTCTCTGAGATCTCCTTCAGGCAAATGGAGTTCAATTGCTTGTGATCGCTTTGCTTGCAAAGTGAAAGAATAAATTTCCACCACCGTGGCAGTAGGTGGAAAACCAACTGCTTGCAACTGTCTTCAGCTTCCTATCAGCACGCTGGGGAAAAAAATAATTAAACCTCCTCATACTTGCTGCGAACAGATTTTTTGCAATGTTAACAAAACGCAACATATATTTAAGTCACAACTTGCATGTAAGTTGTGATTTCTGAGAGGAGCTTGTTGGAATGCTGCTCTTTTTGTTACTTTCTTCCTGGTCACTTCATACCCTTTCAAATTGCAATGGCTGATGCTGCCTTGAAAATCAGAACTGCAGTAACCCCTACTGGCTCCACAAGATGCCATTTCCAGGGCAAAGCTTGCTCATTTTGCACTGGCATAAGAGAGAAATGCAATCACATCTGAGGGATTCAATCTTAATAGGAGCATTCTCTAAGATTTTTAAGATTTCTTTTTCTTGAGTGTTCTTTGGACAATATATTTGCAACATGAGATGGCCTATGACAAAGGAACCTGGCAGACAAATCAGCAACTGAATTCTAGAAGATACTCAACGATTGTACAAAACCTTGAGGAAGTGAAACAATGAGTGCCCCCTGCAAATCATCAGCAAGGAGCAGCGGAAGGGCATTGTACCTGTAAGAATAAAGGATTTGCCAAGTGAGTGTTGGATTTAACGACTGAACACAGAATCAAAAGGGTTTGATTTCCTATGGCAGAGTGGGGAGGGAACAGAAAGAGGAGGGCTTGACAGAGTGGCACAAAGATTGGGCTGTTTTGACTGGTAACTCATGTTTTAGCCACAAAGGGATTTCTGCTTTTCCAACTCTGTCTGTTTTATCAGCCTAGGTAGTATTTGTTACACATTTCCCCTCTATACTAGTAAATTCTGAGTTCATGTATGGTTTTTCTTTGCTGAAAAGAAAAAGTACTTGTTGTCCAGTGTTCAAAGCATTTATTTCCATAGAAGTTACTGAATACTGGCCTTCTGACAGAACTTCAGCTGTCTGTAAGAGCTGCTGGTGTCTGAAATTACCTGAAAGTGTAAGGTAATACTTCCAAATATTTGAAAAGATCACTTTTCAAAACTTTCATAGGAATAATGACTTTCAAGTAATTTCCAGATTTCAAGAATATTTACAGATACTTTCATCATCTCTTCACAAGCAGCTGTCACATGAATTCAATAGGAAAATTATAAATGGATTTGCAAAAAGCTACTTAAGAGTTATTTGGACCATCCATGACCCTTATCAGGAAACAGAGAGCATTATACACTGCCATGTGAATAAAGCCTGCTCCATTTCCTATCACTGTGTGTTCATTTTCACCTTTGTGAGTCTCAAATACATGTTTGTATTTTCAAACTGAACAAAGAACTTTCTTTTCTGACCAAGGAACATGATCCTCTGCAAGCCCCAGTCATTTCCTTGCACTTGAGCCGGCTTCGAGAGCGCCCAGGCTTTGAATTTCTCCTCCAAGAACAAGAATTTCCCAGTTTGAGGAGGTTGGTTTGGAAGGGACATCAATACAGTGACTGAGCTGAGCATGTACTCAGCACTGCAATCTGAAATCAGCAGCTTGTTTTCCTTTTGCTGACTGACATGTCTGTTTTGGCATTATCCTGAGAGCTGCCGTAACATACAGCCTTTTATCTGGGATTGACAAGGCAAGGAAATTTAACTGGAAAGGGCAACAATAAACCAGTGATTTTTCCAAGTCACGCGAAGGCCTCCTGGCAGGTAGTGGTATCCTGGGGATGTGCAAGAGCCCCAGGAAAATGCCATCCAGCCTCTGCCATTCCTTTCTTCCTGCCCCCTCAAACTCTCTTCCCTTTGGCAGCCCCATGAAGGGTTTAACATTTACTCAGAGCCAACGCAGGCGGGACACGAGCCAGCCCAAAGGCAATGGCTTGGCACGGGCAGCAAAAAGCAGCTTGGAGTGTGCCCATCTCCCCTGTTCCCTCCCCTGGGCTCTGCCCGTGTGCCAGCTCAGGTGGGGGCACCAGCACTGGCAGCACCACACCTACTCCATCACCTAATGATCCCAAAGCTCTCTAGCTGGCCCTAAGGGCCCCGCTGTTCCCTGCCCCTGCCCAGGACACGAGGAGAGCAGGGGCTTGGAAAGGCCTGGCTGGGGAGATGGGGGCTCAGGGCTGGCTTGTGGGAGGCTGAGCTGCATCTGGCCCCAGTAGTGCTGTGGAAGGGGAGAGAGTCCTGATCCTGAAGTGGGGCTCTGTGCTACAGCAACTTTGCTGAACCCACTGGAGGCTTCCTCCCTTTGTGGCCCATTCCCAGGTCTTTAAAAAACAAGGGTGAGCTCAAGCTGGAAGGGAAGGGGGTTGGGATTTCAGGTGACCGAATCCCAGAGATGCCCACAGGAGTGCCTGGCACCTCAGTCCACTCTGGGCATGCACAACCTGTATTTCAGGTACTCTCTAGTGTCAACACCTAGGGACACAATCCTTGCTCACACCACTGTGACACTTCCTGGCTCATGCCCCCTTTCAAAACCCCACCACTGCTATCAGCTACACCAGCAGGGTTCTCAGAGCACCTCACTCTTTTCCCACTGCAGTCACCTTTTTAGAGAGGGAGAAAAGAACCTTTCTGGATGTGCTTATGATATTTCTCCATAACTGCAGCAGTTAATGAGAATTCATCCCAGACCCAAGCTGCTGCCATCTGAAAGCTCGGTGGTGGCCTGCATGAAATAATGAATGGAATTACTCCAGCTAGTGGCAAATATTTAGAAACAGAACAAAACACACCACTTTTGGCTGTGACTGAAGGGGCTGCCACTGAAGT
Source organism: Eopsaltria australis (assembly GCA_034509425.1). NCBI lineage: Eukaryota > Metazoa > Chordata > Aves > Passeriformes > Petroicidae > Eopsaltria > Eopsaltria australis. The sequence goes on along the minus strand of JAVTVJ010000067.1, from coordinate 385,108 downwards.
TGGCTGTTTAGAACGCCTCTGAAAATCAGGGAACCTTACACACATCTGATATGTCCACAGAAATTCAATCCATAGAACAAAAGCAAAAGGATGCAGCATTCTTGGCAATCATCTGAGACACAAGATGTGCTGTTGTATCATAAATTGTATATAAGGGAACAAACTGATCAGCGCTAAACAGCTCAACACACTGTCTTTAATTAACATTTGAGTTCTGAACATTAAAATGTATGAATAGCAGAAATATTTTCTTCTAAAATGCAGATATTCAAAGAGGGTTTTTTCAGTTAATAATTGAAGAACCTAAAGATTTCATTGTTCTGAGTTGTAAGTGGATTTGAAGAACAATTCAGTGATTTATCACTGGGATCATAGTTTGACCTGCACAACAAATTATGACACAAGAGAAATAATTTCCTATGAGCTTAGTTGTTAGGATGGAATAATTTCTCTTCCTTTTGATACTTTCCAAATAGTTTTTGAGAAATGAAGATGCTCAAAGGGTTTAGTTGCCCTTTGCTGCCTTCTCTAACATTTCACCAAAGTCAGGTCTTGGGATTAAACAGTTTCCTTTAAACAATCATTAGTGTTGCTGTGCTTGAAGACACAGCTGAGACAGGAATGAAGGTGCTCAGTGAACTGGCCTGCACTGGAACACACCGGGCAGCTCGGGCTCCCCTTCTGGGCACACACCTCAGGACTCTGGTTCTCAAAGGCACTGGACACCTGACAGCCCTCCTGGCCAATCTCTGCCTGTTGGAAAAAAGGCATTTCATTCTTTAGCATCTACCTAAGCAAGCTTAGGTGCTGTCCTAAGTTATGCTTTAACTGACAACAGACTGAGTTTAGAGCAGCAGTCCAGTGTCCCAAGCCCACCCACCTCTGACTGCTTGCTGGGGTAATGCAACTGGGCTTAAAATGACTCTGCAAGACTTTTGCACTGACATGGTGTATTTTAGACAAAACTACAGTATAAACATTCCAAGACTGGGTTGAGTAGACTACAGATCTACTTCTTCCCATGTACAGTTTCAATACAGATCTCAGTGCAGTGCCTAAGACAGTTCATACATCACCAGTGTTGTGAAACAGAAGCAAGAAGGTGTACTTTGTTTTATAAAAAAACAACAAATAAATTATACATTGAGAGCTATTGCCAAGCTTTACATATAAAAAGTAAAAATACAGTAGTTAGTGTGGCTTTAACAAAACAAATCTAGCTAAAAAAATAGACTTATATACTTTAAAAATAAGTTTGTCCAGTTATTTAGGTAGGGGGTGTGTGTGTGTTTACAGAGCAGAGTGCTCAAGCCAAGCAGTCAAAAGGAGTTGATTTCTGCAGGAGAATCCTGTGGCTCCTGGCTCTGTGGGTGTGGCAGCAGTGCTGGGCAGTGTCTGCTCCCCAGGCCAGCAGCAACACGGAGCCACTCCCCACACCAGGCCCTGGCTTTAGGGGCTGTGCTGAGCACCTGCATCTCCCCCAGCACTGCCAGGAGCCCCTGCAGCCCTCGGCAGGGTCCCATGAGCTCTGCCTCTGCACTGTGGGGAGGGCCCTGCACTGCTGTCTGTGGTGCCAACACCTGGAGCAAACACACCTGGATCACACCTGTGTCACTGAAAGGCCATTAGCATGGATTGGTCCTATTTTTGGTTGAAAAGTTCTGATTGTCCAGCTGCATTTGAAAGCTGTGACGTTACAGTGTCTAACAGCTACATATATATATGTATATAGATATTACAACTTCCTAAACTCAGAAACACTATGTGCCCAGAGAGAGCTTTAAATGCTAGCTGGCTGTGGAACAGAGCTGCTAACACTTCACCAGTAGATTTGGGTTGTACCAGAGTATGTTCACAATGTGAAAAATACATCCAGTGCTGTTTTTGAAGGACACGCTCATCCCAACAGTACATCTTTGCTTCATGAAATGAGAAGGAACAGGGTGCAGACAAAGGGAGAGCAGGCAAGGACCACAAACAGTTTGTACAAGAGACCCACACATAGCTGGGCTGTTCACCTGAGCTGCTCTAACAGGGCTGCAGATTTTCTTGCTGAAGTTGTGTCCAAAAAACTGTCCAAAATTGTCTTACATAGCTGTCTGTATTTGACAAAGTATGAGTAAAACTTAAGTTTAAAATCAAATACATTCAAGCTAATTCATTAACCATGACTGATTAACAGGTAAGTAGGTAATTTATGTCCTATAACTTACCTAATATTAAACTCTATCGCCACTGAACTAAAGAAGAGATTCCCTTAATTCTGGTGTAAGAAAGTCTCAACTCCCACATTTTAATGCCCATTTCCTAAGCCTGTAAATGCACACAGGATATGCAGACTCTGATGGTCTTAAATGGGTGAGACTGAAATGCATCTCCCTCAGGTTAATCAGTCTGAGATAAGGGCTGGGATGCTGTTGTTATTATAAACATCAAGATTTCTATAAAACCTTTTACTCCAATCACAAAATGTGACTAGAGTAAAAACACTTTTAGATCAAATCACTTAGCATTCATTCATTCATTCATTCCTGTCAACTCTTACAGCTTTTAAGTGGTTGGCAGACCTGCCAACATCCTGACACCAGATTCACACAAAAGTTTTATTTATAAATCTCTTTAAACAAATACAAAAAAAAAGACTAAGAAAATGCTTGGGCCCTACAACCAGTCAATCAAATAGTACAGCAATGGTAAGAAAATCCTTTTTTCTCAGTAGAACACAGGCATTAATTAATACTTTACAACACTAACTGTAGGAACTATTATCCCTACTTGTGTTTGATAAAATGCAGGTGATGAGTAATGCTATGTTACCTGTTAGTCAGTCATGTTGTAACACTGTACCTCTAGCTGCAAAGCAGAACAGTGATGCCAAACTGCAGGACGTTCAGATCACAAACTGTGTCACCTTGTTCTTGCCAGGCTCCCTATATAAGCAATTATTTGGGTTAGCTAAGTAAGCTACATCAAGATAAATTGAGTGAATATTTGCTCCAAGTAGCAGACACTGCTGGGAAGACTTGTGTTTGTAGCCCCAAAACTGTTAGGAATTGCAAGTTCCCAATTTACCAGTTGAAATGTTTGCATTTTTATATAAAGTTTCAAATATTAATCCTCTGAAAATTCAGGAAAGCCTCGCCCCTTTGAAGTTTGTGTGTGCATGTGTGTAATTACAACATTCCCCTCCAACCACTGCCATCCTGACCATGCTGAAATAACAGTTGGTTATTTGGAACCATTTAGATTTTAGGGGACACACTCACCACACGTTATTTACTTGTTATTTGCTGTGATGGCTTGTGAGGAATCTAAGGATGGTATTCAACATGCAGTGCTGGAAAACTGCAAACTTCTGTTATTCCAGTTTTGGGAGGGATTCAAGCTGACAGTTCGCAGAGCTCCTGAACCCAACGGAAAGAGTCAAATATCAAACATGCCTAAGAAAATGCTACTGCATTCTGTCTATTTACAAACCCAACACATGTAGCTGGCGAATGCCAGCTCAGCTGCTGAGCAAACAGATGAATAGCAAGTGCCAAGTTTCCACACACAGTCCTGGCTTTGTGCAGGAAGCAGACTGTTGCAGCCATTGCTTCCCTTTTCCTGCAGGAACTTTTCTGGCAACTGCATTATTAATCCAGACTAAGACATTTGATACTCGAATCAGGAATCTTCTACATTTTAATAAGCAGTAAGGCTCAGACTTAAAAGTATAAAAAAAGCCAATACTCAACTGGAAGTAGCAATGAGAGTGCTGAAGGGCTGGCAGCAGGACCTGCCCATGTGCTGCTCTGGGTGCTGGCTGGAGGGGCACCTGCAGCACCTGCCACCAGTCCTGAAATCCTGGCTCTGGAGGCAACGGCTACAAATCGCTGCCTGCAGAGCCACTCTGCCATGTCAGTCCTACAAGCTTTCCCTGCTCCCTGCATTTCTCTGTTAAGGCCTCGGGGGTTTTGAGAAGTGGCAGTGGGCCACATAAAATCCACTGGCTTCTCCCTTAGCATGCATTCAGCATCTTGCAAAGAAGAGCACGAGACCAACAGCAGCACCAACACCTTGGTCTGAATGCAGCAGCCTCACTGGGCCCAGCTCACTTGCACAACCCAGCGTGGTTTGGTCCAAACCTTTGTTTACACTGAGACACGTGCATGCAGCCAATGGGCAGAAATGAAGTTGTGCATACAGGTTCCAGAACCAATTTTCACATTTGTTTCTAAGAACCACATGCATATAAGTATCAACAAACAGCAGCACTATGCAGAAAACACCCTCCAACCCCAGTCATATGTACAAACCTCTTCCTCAGAAAGAAAGATCACAGTTGTTTCATCTGTGCTTCCCTGTTAGATGTGGGATTCATCATCTTTGTTTCTCCTCCCTCTGACTCTGCATTACTTTTTTCACAGGCTGTATCCCCCATGTGATGATACTGCTGCCCAGGGCTCAAATGATCTCTGAACTGTACCCCAAACTTCATCTGAGCACCCAAAGGCCTTCACCTGCTCTGTGGAGAGTGTGCTCTTACCTTCCTTCTACAGAGAAGTGAATTGCTTACAGGACTTTTTCATCTTTTTCTCCTGTTTTCACGCTAGTCTTTCTATTATAGATTGTTCCACATCCAACTATTAGATGACACTTGGAACAGGACTCAAAGTGGTGTTAAGAACTGATCTAGTTGTACCCTGATGCTGCAAAAATACCTGGTAAGCATTCCTGAAGCACAGCATCTGGAAAAAACACCCAGAAACAGCATGAAGAGAAACAAGAAAATTCTTTTCCTTTCTAGTCCAAGAAGACAACAACACTAATCAATAAGCAGTTCCTGAAGTAAGCTGCACTCACACCTTCACTGCTTTGGCTTTTAAAACATACAGATCTCTAGTCTAAAATTCATATATTTGAGTCACGTAGGGAATGATATGATCAGTGTCAAACGTGGGACCTCTGCTGTATTCTGTATTCAGCTACAAGCTGTTTGGCAGGTAATTTGCATTTTCCTGGTTGCAATGAGCAGCAGTTCAAATCCATCTATGTAGCTGGTCACTGATGGACTAGATTTTCATGCTTTCCAGGTACTGTAATAGGGTGTGCAGCTATTATTAAGGGGGTTAAGGCCAAAAAGGAGAGCATGTGTTGGTAAAACAAAGGAAAACCAGAGGGAATAATCACACAGGAGAAAATGTCCTTGGCTGTACGGGACAGTGACCACCATGGAGAGCCCTGTGCACGGCACGGCCACGAGGTGGCCCTGCGGGTTCTCCTCATCGCTGCGATGTTCATTATCTCGCAGCCATCAGGGCTCCGTGCTCACATCCCACAGCTCCGAGACACCTTCCCGCAGCATCAGAGCCAGCTCAGGGTAAGGAACAATTAACCCAGCATGAGCAGAACACAACTGCTTTCTTTTCCCCAGTTCAGAACCAGCTCCAATGTGATATTTCGCCTCTCCCAAGGGCGAAGATCAAATGTGCATGTGATTTTACATCCCGGTTCAGGCTGCAATTCCAGTTAGATTGTGATAAATATGGAAGTCTCCTCCTGGATCCTGGCAAACCAGCCGGCTGTCTGACTCCCATTCAGCACGAGTTTGATCCCAAGCAAGACTTTTGGAAGGATCCCTTGGAGATACATCAGAAGATTTGAGTTTTTGCAAGGTGGGAGTTTCAGAAACTCCTTCCTCTAGAGTTCAGTGGTGAGTAAACATTTCATTTTTACTGTAGCATCTTCAGTAGCTGGGCTAAAAGGAGGGAAAAAAATAAGGCTCTGTAAATACACTCCTCCAAAAAGGTTTGCCATGAGGGATTACAAGAGATGAGTATTGCTTCAAAGAGCATTCATGGCTGTTCCCCTTGTACCTTAACAAGACTGACAGACAAATCTTTCTAATGGACAACTGCAGAAGAGCAAACAGAATGAAATTCAAACAATGCAGCAGTACCACCACTGCCATTCTGTTAAGATGGTCACTGCAAGGCCTGATCATCTCTGCCAACATTCTGCCTCACCAGCATGGCAGAATGGAATAGCAAAGGAAAAGGCTTCTACCAGTTTGGTTTTCTGACACCCTTACAGCTTGGAAATAACTGGGGGGCATCCCTCTCCTCCCCCACCAATCCTCTGGTAGGTACTGAAACACTGTAAAGAGATTGCTCAGAAAATTTTTCTGTACCATAACTTTAGTCCAGCATTAGAACATGTGAGCAGATAAGGAAAGGAACTGAAGTGAAATGATAATATACACACATCAGCCCATTTGTAATACTGCAAATGCTATAAACTGAGCCAGAACTACAGTTTATTAGCACAGCGAAACAAGGCACTGTGTCTAAATGGCCACTGTAATTAGGTCAGTGGAAGAAATAAGAGTGCCCACACAGACTTGTGGACTGAGCTGAGGAGACCTCACCTCGGAAGGACTTCGGGTGCCTGCTGGGAGGGTGTCAATCCAGCTGAGGATATCAGGGTCTCCGTGCTGCCTTTCACTGCCTTCAAAGATAAGGCAACATTATTTCCCAAAGGCCCGTTGGAAATCAGTCCTGTCTGAATGGGGGAGAATGAAACAAGAAACTCAAACACTTGCCAGGACCAGAAAAGCTAACTTTTCAATATGATTTACTTATAACTGCCAAAAATAGGAGTCATTAAAGTCCAGCCTGAGCGTTACTAAATACAAATTCTTTAAGAAATTTTATGGCATTTATCTGCAGTGCAATACAGCAAAAATGAAGTATAACTATTAACTGGGTATGTTGTCTGATTTACTCCAGCTGAATTAGTTTGCTTTATTTTTGGCCTGGTACATTACTTTATAGACCTTCAAATTATTAAAAATTAGTGTATTTTATTATTTAACTTGAACTCCTGTTTCTTAATCATGACAAAAGTTGTCATTTGTTTCTTTGATAATAAATGGTCAAGTAACTCACTGGCACTATCCACCTCGGTGTTACAATGGGCTGAGAAGACACCTACAAAAGGCAAACAAAAACTTTTAATTAAAAGGTTGAAAGTAGCTGAGAACATTGTCAAAATAGCATTGCCTCCCAAAACAACACCTCCCCCAAAACAATCTCGGATATTTGCCCCTCGTTAGCCTTTGAATCACGATAGTAATTACACAGAGATGTGGCACCCACTGAGCACAGAGCCAGACACTCACTGGGAGCAGTTTCAACTCAGTGCTCCCTTCCAAAGGAAAGAATCCATCATCTTTTAGTGCTTTGTGGACAGCCTTAACCCAGAGTACACTACTGTGAAAAGTTTAAACGTCCTCCTTCTTCCCCCTTTCTATTGGTGCACACAATGTAACTCCATTCTGCCAGCATAGATTATAAAAGACTTCTTTTTATCTAAATAGAAAGGTTGATTTGTATTACAAGTTTACTTTTCGAGTATTTGTGTGTATATCTATATATATATACAAACATATACACGTGTACATACATCTTCCCATGTAATCTCTGAATTATGTATTGAAGCCTTATGTACCCCCAAAAGCAGGCTGGCACTTGCAGGTCTACTAGAACAGTACTAGAGGTTCCTGTGGCACACATACAGGTTCACTCTTCAGGTTCTTCATTCCCCCTACAAAGCTGTAAAGTCTACACCCCTACAGCAGCCACCCTGCAGGTGGGGGCCCTATGAGCAGTGATCCCTGGCCATCACTTCATTCCACTGCTGCAGATCCAAGCCTGGCAGACAGACACCAAAGCCAGAGCAGAGTTCGTAAGTAAAAATCACTGTTATGTGCAAAGGAGTAAGTTTGGGTTTGAAATACATTTACCCGAGGTGTGGCTTCTGTAAAGTCAATTAGATTCTCTGTCAGTGATGTTAAGGAAACGTCCTGGTCATCTGGAGTGCTCTATGGAATAAATCAGTTTTGAATTGAATTCCCAGTAGTAACCACATAGGTCTACTGAATACTCTAGTGGCTTCCTGCGTTATAGACCAGTATCTTTAACGAACACCACTTTTTATCAGGCCTATTTTTTCAAGTTTTTCCATTTGATCCTTTTCTAATAGCCTATTAATTTCCCTTATTCTCATCAATGTACTGGAAACAACATCATTGCTACTGTAAGCAAGCAGTGAAACTGCCCCTCCCCTTCTGTAAAGGTGGGGTACTGCACCACTCCAAAGTGCAGCAAGGTCTGGAGTGGGGTGTTCGAACTCGGTGAAATTTATGACTTTTCAGTGGGATCAACTATGTAATACTGGTTTAGAGGCACAATAGCTGCAGGGCAGGGTGTTTTAGTCATCCAGAACAACTTGCCAGTCTGCTCAAGTAAAGGCAGCACGGGTCCAATGCTATTGGGCTCTGCTTTTCTTTTGGAGAGGAACAAAAGAAAGTTTAATCACCGAATTTGTGCTCTTCATGGAGTCCAGCTAAAAATTACCTTAAGGTAACTAGAATATAACAAAGGAAGATCTAAATTTAAACTTTTCCTTCTGTGGTTCTTTTGATGGGAACTGCCTATGTCAGAGTTTCAGCCCTACAGTCTCCTTACTGGAGCATTAAATCGTTGGGATGTAAGAAAAACAATCAGTTTAGAAAAATAAGAGTCAGGCCAAGAACCGGAAAGGACACACAGAAATGGCCTTTAGAAAGATCTGTGCAGCGTCCCTGCCTGCTTCAGAAAGCACTCTGGCATTTCCCAGCGCCTGGCATTCACAGAGTTATGAGAGGCATGCAGCAAGGTCTGCTGGGCTTGCCTGGAGGCATCGGGAGCTCAGAATGTGACACAGAAACCTTCCAGGCTGGCAGGTGGTGATACCTTTGAAACAGCAGCCTCCTCAGCTGGAGCCAGATTAGCTGGAATTAGCAGGTCCTCGTGGTTAGAGTCAGCATTGTCCTCATTCAACGTATTACTGAAAGGAGAAAACATTCTCATTAACACCCTGCCTGGATAGCAAGGAACAGGGCTGCTTCCCAGATAGCTCAAAACCTTGACACCAGTCCCACTGAGGCAGACAAAAGTCTGATGTTTGTATGTTAATATAAATGCCTTTCAACTACCTCCACAGATTACTGCTTTCTCATAGCTCCAGCTACAGCTGGGTACAGACCCAAGAGTATAGATGTCTTCTGTCTCAAAGGAGTTTCTTCAGCCCTTGTGTCTAATTTGCCTGAAGCCTTTCCTGTCATCTTCTTATCTTCCTCTTTAGAGCCAGGGGCAACAGGATGTCAGGTATCTCAGTCCTTCCAGAAGATGAGAGATTCACTTACTGCTTGCAAGAATACTCACCCTGAGGCCTGGCCTACACTGATTAATTGCTGCAACAGTAATTAAAAATGCATCCGTAAACCTGCTTAGTTACATGTAGCCTAAATGCTCAGCAACAGTTCCTCATCTTTTCAGACCTTTTCATGATGGTGCCCCTAGCCCAGAAAGATGTTCCTCCAGAATCACTTACGGAACAAAGGTGTTTGAAGCAGGGATTGCTCTCAGCAGCTCTCTTGGATCTTGAAATACCGGACTGGTTGCTGGGGGACTGCTCTGTGATTTGCCTGACAGCAGAATGTTCCTGGCACAAACCAACAAAAAACAAACAAAGCAGAAAACAGGTATAACATTCCATGGAAAGCCCTTTATGAGTCACTTGTTACAGTACAGTTTTGGGACTGCTAATGTTTATTTTATTTACAGTATCACCCTTTGCTCTTTGGGGTCTGCCGCATGTGCATCTTCACAAATGGTCAAGAAATTTGATGTTGTAACCTTTTAAACTTTTTCAATGCCTGCAATCCCACTGAACCCTGCAATCATTTAATGTTTAGTAATTCTGAGGAAAACAACTGTCACTGTCAGGGGTTTGTATACAATTTTTTTTCTCCACTAGAAAACAGCTACTATGAAGAGACTCATCCCCTCTCCCCACACTGAAGATGTTCACATTTCAGAAATAACTAGTGATTGAAATTGCTGTTGCAACAATGGTCATTAAGTATGGGAGAATAAAGAGCATCTGTACTACCTTGTATATAATAAAACTTAGCAATTCTAATCCTGGTTTTCATTTCAAAACCACTTCACACTCACAAGGTTAAGGTACCCTATGCAAGGTAAAATGCAATGATGACTGGGCCACTGGCAGACCACACTGAACTGCAGGTTCTCAGTTCTGCACTGGGGTAATCACACCACATGTTCCTTATAAATCTATTCAGTACCTGGCAGCAGCTTCCTGAATATTGGAATTCTTGACACCTGTCATGCTGTCATCTTTTCCAACCTGAGAGGAAGAAATGAACAGAGACATACATTTCTGATACATGTTTCCATCTTCTGAGATTCACAGCAGAACTGAGTGTCTCTATCCCAGCACAAAAACGAGCTCTTCATCTACAGCTCAGGGACTTAAAGCATCAATTCCATGCAACAACTTCAGTGCAGAAATAAAAATAATACACCAGCATAGCCAAATAAAATACTGTTATTTGCTAAAGAATTTACTGCAACATGAAAGAAGCCCAGTCTTAGTGACAGAATAATTGCTTGATTAGAAGGCAACCTTTGGAGGTTACCACTCAAACCAGGGCTTGCACAGGGTCTTGTCTTGTTACCTGCTGAGTATCATCAGGGACAGAAATTCCTCCTTGGGCAACCATTCCAGTACAGGACCATTATCACTGTGCAGAAAGGCTGAAAAGCTTTCTGACTCTGCCTCTGAACAAGGCTCTTGGAACACCCTCATCTGTAAGGCACCTTCTCCAACATCAGGCAATTGAAGAGAAATAGAACATTTGAGAGCGTCACAGACCTGTTCAGTGGAGTATTTACCTTGTGTCCTGCTTCTGCCTGGGCCTTCAGGATATTGCTTTTGAGATCTGCTGGAAGCCACTTTGCTGTTACAATTGGGCTCTCGATTGCATTGTTAAGACATTTATCTGTCAACTTCACCACTTCATCCTAGACATGAAAACATCTTTATCAGAAGCAGTTTCCACATGGACAAGTCTGGGCTGAAGTTTATCAACATCTTGAAATAACAACAAGGCTCTGAAGCAAAGGGAAAATCAGCAGATTTATATTGAAATGAAAAGGCAATTTTCCCCATTATTTTGGAACTCAGTTGTATTGTCACAGCAGCACCTAAAGTAAATAAGGCACAATGCTTAAATGTGGATATGCAAAATGCTGTCCTAAAAACACAGTGTGCAAGAAGTGAAGAGCATCCTAGATCTGCAGCCTAGTTTACTGATAGGAGATCAATATAACAGCCATTATATCATGTCAGTATAGCCTAAGCAGAAGTGGGTAATTTACTCCCAAATGCAAGTTGGGAAGATTTTTAATTTAAAATCCACTTATAAATTAGAACAAGAGTTTAATTAATGTGCTACTATCTACGTCTCCCACCACTGATTATATCAGAGCAAACTGGCAGCCAGATAGATAATGAAGAGAAGTAAGAATGAGATACCTTTCACTACAGTATATTTCATTATGAGAATTGCATTTCTTAATTATAAACTGTTAATTAAGCATTCAATCTACTAATTGCTATTTGATTAGTGCAGAAGTTAATTAGCTGAGTGAAAACTAAAGCCTGTGACCTTCCTTCTGAGGGTATGACTCAGCAGGGGGAGACAGAGTCCTGCTTTCCTCACCATATGCCCCGGTCTCTTCCCAAGAGGCAAATGCTGCAGGACTGCCCTGGGCAGGGACACTCCTCCTGCTGCACTCCTGCCTGCACCACCTGCAGCGTGCCCAGCAGGAATGAAGACCATTGTAGAGAGAGAGAGCAGCACAGAGGAGATAAAAGAGGTGAATACCTGTCCCCCCATAGCTCTCCATCCATTTTCAGCTTTTTACGTTCCCTGGAAACACTGGTGAGAACTTGTAGTTATTTGGTCTTTGGAGAGGGGAAGAATATTTCCTTTTTTGGTCTCTCTCTAAATCACCTTTGGGGATATCCAAATAGGATCTTAGGAGACTATCTAAAGGAGAATCCATTTTCAAATTTTGACCCAGTCAGCAATGAATTTCACAAAATATTCAAGGGTCACTGTCAACACAAAAAGCCATGAGGACCAACAGCCAACTGCTGCTAATGACTACTGCCAGCAGAAATTAAGAGGTGCACCTTCACATAATTAATGAAGATTAACAATTATTAGACATTTAAGTACTTTTATTTTAGAGAAGCTGCTGGAATTGCCAAAAGGAATAATTACAACCTAATTAATATTATTTGCACATCTGCAGCACCCAACTGTGATAATCTTTAAGTCTTTACGCTGGACCTCACTGAAGCAGATGCTGTGTGTGACAGTACCTGCACAGCATTTTGAATGCATTATTCCACTAATATAGTAAATCTGATCATTTTAAGAGAGCACATCAGTACACTGGTGCTTTTAGTACCATTTTATTGTTTAATTTCCTCTCAGCTTCCTCCACCTGAACAATCAATTTAATTAGGTCACTCTAGTCTATTAATGATTAGACTCCCTATTTTTGAAAAGCTTAGTACTATTACAGAATATTTTAATTTGATAGAGTATAAATTTTATACCACCAAGGAAATACTTCCCTCAACATTAATGATCCATTTTTCTCAACCCTGTCTATTTTGCACTTGAAAAAAGCACAGGTGTTTTACAGGTTTTTTTTAATGAAAAAACATGTAGCTAGAGGAAAAAGCATCCAGCACCTGCTAATGCCTCAAGATGTCTAATTTACAAGACATTTCATTTGTTCACACAGAATAGTAAAGGTGCTGGGGTTTGTCATTATTGTAGCTCATTATGAATGTTTGTTGTTTCCATGGGCTAGACAAACTACACTTGTACTGTGTTCTTCAATCAAAACACTGAACTGGGCAGCGATGCAAAAAGGTAAGGAAAGGAAAGATTAAAGCAGTAACAAGGCATGTGATCCCAATCCTTTGTGCTTTTCAGCTGTGTTCCTGGTGCTACTAAAAATGACTTTGTGCAGGAAGATGGAGCCTAATACAGGCACATTTTGGAGCAACTTTCATGTATTTACAGATCACAACAAATTAAGAAATAAGCCCTCATGTCCTTGCATTTCTGACTCGGGAGCAGATTTTGAACATGGGCAAACAGGGTGAACCTTTATTGTTCATTTCCCTTCAGAAGCTGATGAAAGCAGAGCGTTGGTGTATTTAAAGCTATTTGCTCTCTTTGTCAGATCTGGTCACTGCACTAGAGAAAGCTGGGAAAGGACAAAGTCGCATTCTTCCATCCCAACAGATTTTGGCAGAGAGCAGGAGGGAAGAATGAAGCCATTCATTCCCTCGCTTCCTCTTTTTCTCTAGAAGAAGAGGGGTAGCTAGATAAATATTTCCCTATCAAAGAAATCAATCAGGATTGATTGATTGCAAGCATAGAATTACATAAAGATGACTGTCAGGCCATCTCTGTCCCCTGATGGAAAACAGTTAAAGATTTTTAATTAACAAAGCTGAAGTGAGTTGGCATATAACAGTGTCATGAAGTTCAGGATGTAGCTCTGCCTTCATAAGTAGAAAGATAACGCTTTTCTCTAATCCATTTTACCAACCCTCTTATGTACTGTAACAGTTTGTACATAGGTAAGTATGTTATGCACTGGTAAATCTTAAGTGAGATGAGATGTGCTGAAATTTGTGATCACACACATTCAGAGAGAAAGCTGCAATACTCCATTCCCTCTGAAATAACAGCAAGCTCCAGGATCTAAACTTATTACAAGGTTTTAGTGGATATATTGCAGTCCCATGCCATTCTGCCAGAAGAGAATACCACAAACACTTTTTTTACTAATAGATTAAGAAGAAAGGTAAGTACAGGAGAAGAGCCTACAGGTATATTTTATAACAAACAACATAAATGAAAGCTTCTGTTTTTTCTAAAGCAGCCTTCAAAGGCAGGAAACCAAGTATTCTTAATAATGACTTTTAGGTCACTCTTTTCAGGACTGGTTTCCAAACCACTAACCTTCCTCTCTGAAGGGTGTGCTCACTTGGTGCTACTGTAACCTACAAGTCTTTGCAATCTGAAGCATAGGGAATTTAAAGTATGCAGAGAGTCTCTAATCTTTGTCTGTCTTTTTTAAACAAACACTCTGAAGTGACTTCTTGGTAAGCTACATCATAGGTAGAAAATTTTTATTCTATCTTCTACCCAAAAACCTCCAATGATCTACTCTTACATTTTCCTAATATAATTTGCACTTCCTTCTTGAAAGCTGAGCTCTTTTTTATCCATCTGTTGGCATACTGTTAATTCATAATTCTTCACTATGCAAATGTTCTTGCTCTCTAATCAGGTTACTGTCCCCCAGTATCTACAGCCTCTAAAGTTACTCAGCAGCTGGATGACTGTGACTGTACTGTATTGGCAGCTGTTTGTTAGATTAGCTCATTACAGGAATCTTAGCTTGCTTATTATAAATCAGCCATGATTTAAAAACCACTGAAACACTTTTAGTCTATTCTCTTCAATGAATCAATTAAATGTTTTTCCCCTCTCTGTCTGAACTAAAGTGGAGCTCAACAGGCTAAGATATTCTTAAATAAACTGTGTTCATTTGCTTTAGTTTATGTAGAAGTAGTGTTTCAGCATAACAGGACCTACAGGCCACCGACTAATCTTCTTAGAGATCTGATAATCTTTGTAATGCACTCACCAAGCAGAGAGGTGCACAAGGCAGCCCTGACAGTAGCCCTTAAAGGGGACATGAGCCAAGCAGCCTGCAGCACCCTCCACAGCAGCAGCCTTCTCTCACATAGGGGTGGAAAACAAACATTTGAGAGCGGGCTTAGCTCAAGCACACACTACTGAACACCTCTCCTGGCACCTGGTTCTTGTTACTATTGAGGGAGGAAGAAAAATCATAGCTGCTTCACTCAAAGTTAGATAAATCCTTGGGCCTCCCTGCAAGGGAGGGTAGCCTAAACAGAGATAACACCGCCAGGTGTTTCACTCTCTCTGCTTGCCCAAAACACAAAAATCTCCCAAAGCTTTTGCATCAGAGAAAGCAGAGTAATAGAAAACATTTTTAAAGCTCTTTAAAAACCCAGAAGAATATCCTGTGTGTGGGCAGTTGTCTCATAGCCAGTGAATCTATCAAAGTCCACCGCTGTTGTGAGGGAGGATCCTGGCCTCTCCATCCCTTCTAGCAACACTACTTATTTTCACTATGGCTCTGGCATTTCTTTGACCCCTTCCATGAACCCATTAAACTCACTATTTACCAACTTAAAGAGCAAACTAAAAACCTAAAGAAACCCAGCACATCAACAAAAACTTGAAAACAAAGGCAGGGAAAAAAATGGTTTGCCAGTTTGTAGATACATTCGTTCACTGAAATCTGCAATGATTCCTAGACAGAGGAGAGGGAAGCTGGGGAAGGAAGGGTGAAGAGGAAGGAGGGAGAAGAGAGCCCTCGCTCTGTTCAGGGCACTCAGGCTTGTACGTTGGCTCAGCTGCCCATGAAGTGCAGCCTGACTTGCTCAGAGGGTTTTGAGAGCAGTAAATCAAACCACATCGCTCCTCTCTGTGTAAACAGAGCACAAGCACCTACATCAGAGAGCAGGTACAAACTGTTACTTAACAGGAGGGACGGATCATTAGCCAACCTGACTCAAAACAAAATGTCAGAGCAACCTTCTCAGAACTGAAAAATGAAAGGAAAGCAGCTCAGCCCTTCCAAGAAGAGGGTGAACTACCCAACACCATGCAGGCAGTAACCTACAGATAAAGACAACTGAGAAACATTTCAAGTGTTTATGTCTTTTACTTCCACAGATTTTAGACAATTTCACCAGGCTGCAGTCTGCACACATGCACCTCTGCTCCCATCTCCACCTCCCTGCTCTGTCACACACAGCTTTATACATCATAAAGCATTTGTACTTCCTTTACTATCCCCCAGTATTACTCACTCATAGTCTTAGAAGTCTTGCAAACAGACCAAGTCAAGTGGAAGACTTCAGAATGATCTGAACAAAATTCAAGATTGTGCCAGGGGGAATGAAGGCCAAGTACCTGTATGTTTATGTTTACATCGGGACGCTCAGTTGGCACGGGGCTGCTGCGCTCTGCCTCCAGCTGTTTCAGTTTTAGGAATGTGTCTTCAAATGCTGAAAAAGACAAAAAAGATATCATCTTCCTAATGTTACCGTGGAGTTATTTGACTTTTAACTTGCATTATTCCTGAATACTAATTACAGAAAAAGCACAGGGCTGGGGGAATCTACTCGCTCAAGCTTCGGTGCAAATGTCAAGCCTGAAGACTGCACCAAATCACAGCACTCTGCAGTCCTGGGAGCTCATTTACCCAGCCATCCTCACAGTGAGTGAGTGAACACAGAGTTAATTGCTTAGATGGTTGCACTTCACTATATTTGTGGACAAAGTCACATCCAATGAAGAACTGACTTTTCCCTTGTATCTCTGTCCTTGTTGCAGTAATGGGTAAAATTATCTTTATGCATATAATCTAAGGGAGCTTCCTAAAATAGTTCTGCATTTTTCATAAGGAAACAATCCCATATCAACCTAATTATTTAATCTTGATCTCACACATCATAGTAGGGAAAAATCTGCCAGTTTGCTTACGATCAGAGTCTGCTTTTTCCACAGCAGTTTCCTTTGCACCAGCAGGAGGGCAGCTAACAGCCTCTTCTGAATCTCCTGTTGCCAAGCCAACAACTGGACGGCCCACGGCATCATCCACACAAGTTTCTGGCAACTCTGTGCTGTCTAGCAAATCAACAAGAGGTATGCTGCAAAGGCAGAGAGATGGGCAGAGAAATGCACAGTCATGTTACCACTCTTCCTGTAACAAGAAAAAGCTTTAACACATGCAATCTCTTTTTTCAAGCTGTCTTCTCCTGACCAGCCACAATCTAGAAAAACTGTTTCAAGTAATTAACAGACACTGGTTTTCAGCAAGCTTAAAAACATGAAAAAGCGAACATTTCATTTCTGTATAAGTGACTTCATAACAGAACAGGTCCATGTTGCCTGCTGTGTCATCAGATAGCAGTGGAAAAAGTGAAGAGAGAAGGAGGGAAGTTTTTATCCATTAAATACACTTTTTGGAACAAACATTTGAAGTTTTTTTAACAAACTCAAGGTACCCTTTAGGATTTTTACAAGAGAAAAAAAGTTAGGGGGAGGGAAGTTGGTACCACAAAAACCTGTTTGTGCAGCACTTCACCCAAGACTGGTAAGCAGTGCAGAGGGCAGAAGGGTGCAGTGCACAGGACTGCACTGACACTTATGGTCAGGCATACCTAGAACCAGTTTCAGTTTTGTTAACTCAGGCAGAGCTGTGAATGAAACCTTAGCAGTTACAGTGTTTTAAGTGAAGAACAGCATGTACTCTGTACCCTGTCAGGATCACTTCTTTCACCTCCTTTGGTTTCTGATGGAAATGTCTCCTTTTTATTTTGCCTATGAGCTATATTTGCAATGAACAAGGAAAAACAATTATAAAAACAACGATATTATGATGCTTACGTTGTGCAAGCAGTCAGGAATCTCATATATCTCTCCAAAGCTTGGGAACAGCTAAAGCCATCCTAACAGCAAACTACCAACCTTGAAACCACTGCTGCACAATGCAATGATTAATCAGACAGCCTGTGCACAACAACTGCAGCTTCACTGCTGCCCAGTTCAATCAACAATCACCCTCACAGTTTGGCTGCAATATTGATTTAAGAAGAAAAATCTATCAATCCCTTTTGCAAGTCCTGTCCCAAATATGACAGCAATGATACCAGGCCCATACCCACCACAACAGAACAGAACCTACCCTTAAGCACTGACAATGGAAGTTTCCTACTTGACAGTTTTGACCAGCTTACCACTACCAGGTTAGTGCCTCATGCCTCTCTCCAGCCTCTGGAACCTGGAAGCAGTGCCCTGTTGTCACTAGAGGCTCCAGGAAAAAACTCCTTCCCCTCCAGGTCAAGCACACAAAAGAATCTTTTCAATCTTAAATATATACCTCTGAAACATATTACAGGATATCACTGTTGCAGTGCTAATAATGCATGAATCGTTGTAAGTCAATTAATTGCTGTGAGAAAAATTGAGGCCACTGGCTTGATTCTCTTTAAACAGTGGAATAAGAAGCCACTAGCAAAGTGAAAAATAGGAAAGTTTTTCAACCTCCTGTGCAGCCTCTCTCTGCATCACTAATGGGAAAAGGCAAACAGCACACAGTCTTGCAGAGAGGGAATGACTGATACAGAGACTTAATTGTTAGAGCTAACAGACAGGAAGAGATGCTCTTCCAATTAAGGCAACAAGGAAAGTGAGACTGAATCCCATACCTTACTCTGCTGATACACAAGTCAAAATGTTTTATAATCTTCACATGGAGACAACAATTTTCTTCCTATTTTCTGACAGTTTTCTGTAAATAGTCTCCAAAATCTTTAGTATGACCACCATTGTAAGAAGTTCAGATTTTACCTGCAGCATATATTTGCTGACACCATGATGTTTTGAAGGAACTTGGCATAAGCTGCTATGAACTCCACATCAGAGAGGTGGTGTAGAGCACCAGTAACACTGTGCAAGTATAGAATTACATAAAGATGACTGTCAGGCCATCTCTGCCCCTTGATAGAAAATAGAGCTGTCACCCACCCTAATAGAGACTAGGATAATAATTCTTCCCAAGTCATGAAGTCTTACCAAAATAATCCCAAGACAGAGGAAAATGGACCCTCAGGATGTATGCAAGAGTCAAAGCCACGTGGCAAAAGCAAGCAACATATATCATACTGAAAGAAACCAGTTCTAGAGACAGGTGGGTTTCAGGCTGCTTCCCCTATCCTGAATCTGTCATGGAAAAAATCTGCTCCAAAAACTTGAGCCAGCTTTGATGACCAAACTTGCCATGAATCCCAGGGCAGTCCATAGCCATCAGCAGGGGTTCCACCCCTGGTGAGACAACCTGGATGCTGTGCCCAGCTCTGGGTTTCCTAGGACAAGAGACACATGGAGATACTGGAGGGAGTGCCACAAGGACAACCAAGGATCTGGAGCACCTGAGCTAGGAGGTGAGCCTGACAGCTGGGACTGTTCAGCCTGGAGAGGAGAAAGCTCAGGAGGATCTCACCAATGTGTATAAAAAGCTGATGGAAGGAGTAAAGAGAACAGTCAAACTCTTCTCAAGGGAGCCCAGAGAAAGGACAAGAGGCAATGAGCACAGACTGAAATAAAGAAAATTCCACTCTGAACCCTAACAAAAAAAAACAAAACCCAGACTTTTCTTCCTGTGAGGTTGGTGAAACAGATCTCTGGAGGGTGTGAAGACTCTATCCTTGGAGATGCTCAAAACCTGGCTGGCACAGTCCTGCTCTATTCAACCCTGCTCTTACCATGGGGGTGGACTGCATGATCCAGAGGCATCCACCAGCCTCAACTACTCTTTAATTCTGTGACAGCTACACAAAACTTCTCTGACACCCAAGGACTCAGCCACTACTTGCAGTGGCCTGACCTTGACAAAAGCACGTCTGAACTTAAAACTCTGCAATAAAACAGTGACTTGTTACTGCACCAGTGTTCTTGCATTTTAAATACAAAACTATCCCAAATTCCTCCATTCAAATTAGTAGCAGCTTCTTCCTCAACTACACAGACATTATACAATATTGTGAAGTTAAGCAACTTATTTTCATTTGCATATTCTCATGCAACTTTAAAAATAAGAAACAAATGCGTTTGCTTCACTCCAGAAGTTCACAACATCCACCCTTCAAAATCTTAAAAAGAGCACAAGAGGTTGTTCCTATCAACTTGGTAGGTGTCACAGATCTTTAGTTTACAGCTTGCTCATACTTTTTTTTAAGCAGAGTTGTAAAACAGAGACTCATATTTCATTAGCAAACTCTTTCCCCCCATCAGATGTGGGGGTGAGGAGACCAAAATATCTCAGGCAATATTAAGTGCTGTCCTAGCTGACAGTTACTTTCTTGGCTCTTCAGGTCTGGATATCTGAAAACAATGGTTTTTTATTTCTGGGCTCTGTGCCAATTTGAAACATAGTGAAACAATTTGAAAATCATCCAAACAACTCCTTTATCCTAAAAGCTAAATTTCCTCTTTTTTTTTTTTAATAGGAAAAGAATATTGCAACTTAAAAGCAACAAACTTGAGACAACACAAGAAGACACAGTGTGTTCAAGGGTAAAGGTTTGTTCTTCATGTTGTTAAAGGCCCCCAAGAATACCAATGAGCCATGAAGCTGGAGTCTTAACCTCTGACTTAACAATTAACCTCGTGAATCATATGGTAGAACTGGTGTTTGTCAGGAAATATTTCTGTTTCTTTTCAACTGGACAAGAGAAGCAAAAAAGAAAGAAAAGTTTGTAAAAAGCAAAAAATAATAAAAAAATTACTCTTTGCCTTTTTGACAATTCTGATAAAATTTATTCTTAAAAAATTGAAAATAATTCTATTCCATTTCCAAACAATATTTTTCAGAAGAGGTCTTATTGAGAAAAAAAAAGGTTAGTTTTTAGATCAACCATGTATCTCAGATATATTTCCATGATCATGGTTCAAAAGCTGGGGCAGTTACATCCTCTATTTCTCTTAGATTTCTGAAACCATATTATAATTCTCTAGTTGCATACATAGTTTTGTAACAAATGTGACTTCCTGCGTGGCTCTCAAAAGATAAACCCAGCTAAAAAAAAAGAATCTTTGGGTCATTAAGAAAAACCTTAATACAATTTAAAAGATATATCTATCTATATGAACACATAGATAGATATATACTGTTTTTAATATAAAAATGATGTGTGGCTTCTGGTCTATGCGTTGTTTTTGTTTAAAGACTCAATACCAACAGCACAATCTGCAGAGCCTTTGCAATAAAAGCCTTTTCCCCTCTCTAGTCAGCTTCGGGTCCGTAGTCCTTATCCCAGAGGGAGCTCAGGAGGTGATTCCCCAGGCTCTGGAGCTCAGCAGGGCTCACTCTCAGAGACTGGTCATGGTGGCTTGCAGAGCACGGGCGGCGGCGGCGCCGTGCAGCCCCGCGTTCCTGGCGTTGCGCTCGTGGACGAACGCGGGGCACGGTCCCTCCGCGGGGCTCCTCGGCGCGGCCCACGCCTCCCACGCGGCTCCACCACGGTGACAGCGGCTTGCAGCGTCAGGGGGCCTGGAGCGTTGGGGAGCGGGAGGGGAAAATTAGTCCATGGGCATGGAGGAGGAAGAGGGTGGAAAAGCAAAGCAAAGGTGAGGATAAGAAGATTGATGCAAAAAGAGAAGGAAAAGGGGCATTCCTGGAAGGTGAATAGTGAAGGGAAGAGGCATGCAGGTACACGTGTACATGACACTGCCAGATAAACCCCTTTCTGCACAAGTCTGAATTGACAAGTTAAGCTCTCTCATGTATACGTTGCTTACACTTCCCAAATGTAAAGCACTTCATATTTCAAAACACTTGACAAAACGAAGCAAGAATCATGTGCATTTTACAGATGGGAGAAAATAATGTGATGGAGGAACAGACCTCTGTAGTATACTGCACATTTTATTTGCAGAAAACAAGTTTAAGTGGCAGCTCTAAATGTACACCTGAAACAAACATCTATAAGCAATACCAGTTTTCAAAGTGATTGGAAAGTGCAGATTCTAAAGCAAATTTTTTTACAAGGAGAAGAAAATAGAAACTCAGAAAAAATGAACATTACTGTGCAGGAGCAAACAGTAGAGCAAACAAATCATCCACAACTTAGGTGACTAAGGGACTAATACTACTGAAGAAGCTGCCTGCAACTATAACTTACATTAACTTAAAAAATTTAGCTGGAAAAGAGCTATTTTACTAAAGGTCATAACACAAACTAAGACCTCACTTCCTAATTTTGCATATGAAGGCATAATGGTTTGCAAATTTTAAATTTAGAATTCCAGAAATCAAACCTGCAGAAATGCCGTGCACAGTTATGGCCAGCCTTTGCCACAGGTGGAATAAAGTCCTCCAACAGCTAGAAGGAGGAGCAAGGGAGAACACTCATAACTTTAAACAGTGTTTAGAAAAATATTATTATGCAGGAGCCCCTAGCCAAGAAACTGGAAGGGTTCAGGCACAAGCACCTCCAAAGCAGCAGGGATAAGCAATTAACTGAAAACAGCAGAAATTTAAAATACTTTAAAAATGGACAATGATCTGTTAACTGTTGTCTGTGTAGCACTAGGATCCTTCACTGGTATGTTTGAGGAGAGGCTGATACAAGGTACAGTCACATATGAAAAAAGTGCTTGGAAAAAAGCACTTCATAAACTACTGAAGTAAGGAAAATCCTAAAACAAAGGTAATTCCTTCAGTTTAATGTAAAAGATTCGACTTAATGAGCCAAATCTAAACAAAGTGGAAGGATTGTTGCTGTTCACATAGAGGGGTCAGACGGCCTTCAGCTCAAATTCCACCTTCTCATGTTCCAGAACAGCCAAGCAGACAGCTGATTTGGAAGATCACACTTGTTAAGGCAGGCAAGCAGAAAAGCATGCAGGATCACAACAGTGGTAAATGATTAACATTCAGGGATAGTCCTCCTTTAGAAAAGAGACAGGATTTATGCAGAGGTCACTCATGTGTAAATTCAGAATTTTGGTTTTTGTGAAATACACTGAGGAAGTGACCCATGAATACTGAGGGCTCCAATCCCCAACAGTTTCTTCCTTTATTTTACCATTTCTCTCATATATGTGGTTAAGGGAAAACTACATCCACTAGCAAAAAAAAAAAACTCCCTACTTATCTCACAGTAAGGAAGTAAATATTAAATCTTTGTCTCCTGTCCTATCTTAGCACAAAATTAGCTTCTTGGGGAAAGACTAAACTTAGAAAGACACTGATCATGGTTTAGGTTTTCCGGACTCACAGCTAGTATTCCAAGATCATTTTCAGATCCTCAGGTCCTGCAGACCAGTACAGCTTTCCTACACCAACAATTTTACAGGAATGAAGCAAAATTAAAAAAAAAACAAAAACCCAGAAATACTAAAATCCTTCCTATCTGGCAAAGTACTTTCTACAATCTGGCACAATTGCTGTTGGCAGCTGCAGCATTAACGTTTTAAATTAAAGGAAACATTGACATTAGGAAGGGATCTAAGCTGCAAGGTAGCCAATACAGGCATCTGCCAAGCAGAGTACAGAAACCCAGGAGGTCAGGACCTTACTTCTAAACCCCTTCAATCTAACTATCTACAAAATCCACAGTCCAGAAGATTTTGGTGCTCTCAACGATCTTTGGCAAGCTCTCTCTAAAAGAAGACTATTTTTCTGACAGAAAGCAAAGATAATTCATGCAGAAACAGGCCAATTAAAGACAGTAGCAGTTGAAAGGAGATCTTGTTAGCAGCACCAAGACACCCTTGCAGGCACAATAGCCAAGTCACAGCCCCCAGCAATAAATATGTATGTTCTGGCAACTACATTAACCTAACCCCACTTCCCATCTAGGATGCCAGAATGTAGCTCAACTCCTGACTCAGCTCCAAACTGTTGTCTTTTTCCTACAACTGGATTGGCCCTTTATTACAGGCAGTACTGTTTCCAGTGAACACACTAAAACCAGAAGACAACTACTTTCAGTAACAATGTCTCAAAGAAA
The DNA here is from genome assembly GCA_034509425.1 of Eopsaltria australis. Taxonomy (NCBI): domain Eukaryota; kingdom Metazoa; phylum Chordata; class Aves; order Passeriformes; family Petroicidae; genus Eopsaltria; species Eopsaltria australis. The sequence goes on along the minus strand of JAVTVJ010000067.1, from coordinate 361,501 downwards.
CATAACACAGACACAGTACAAGCACTGCACTCTCAATTAAAATGCATCAGTTGCCAAGAAGCTTGTTTTCTTTAGGACAGGCTGTTTTGGGTTACATGCAGGTGTATTTTGTATTCACTCCCACTCTTCTATACAAACACTACACCCTGCAGCAACTAGTATGTAAACTGAGATTCCTGGACAATGTTAAGACAGACAGGCTCAAGTTCTCAATCCTACAAACAGGCATAACAAACCCAAAACTGAAACAGAGTGGCTACAGAGCCCTCTCTGCTTCAGAACCAAAGCAGTGAGATTTCAGTCAGCAACAGCAGCCTGGCAGACATGAGCAGGAATATCAGCACAAATCAGGTACCCAAGGAGAGCTGTCTGGAGCCTAGTCAAACATTTCCATCAAAGGAAATGCAGGTGTCTAGTACTCATCTTGCAATTAGGCCAAAAGAATAAAAATAAAACCATATTGAGAATGCTGAAGAATAAAGAAGCCACCACCTTTCACCCACCACCGCGGAAGGAATCGAGCGATCAACAGGATCCCACCATAGACAAGCACAGATTTCAGATACTAGATAAATCAAGGGCAAAAGAAAGAAAAACAGCATTGATCACATGTTCTGATTGAAATGCCAGTAAAATGCAACTCAAAGCAGAATTACCATCCCCTTTATCATTCAAAATTGATAGTATTAAAAGTCTTTAAATGAATACAAATTACAAAATTAAAGTACATTTGTCACAGCACTGTTAGAAACAGATTATCATCTACTTGTAAGAGATACTGAAGCAAAGCAGGTTCATATGCCTGATAATGGTAGAGAGCCCCTTTCTCTTGAGGGCTGAAACTGCTTAGGATAAGAGCTTTGGTGTCACTCCATCCCACCAGTACTGCTCCTGATGAGTCTGGCAGAAGCCAGAATTTCCCTTCTTGGATAATTCATAGGCACGAGAAGTCAAAGAAGTTAAGATGACCTGTGCACAAGTACTGGATTGATATATGCCAGTTTTGGTTTGAAAATAGCTTTGCAATATAGAATTAGTTTAAGAAAAGATAAATGACACGTACATTTATCTGTCTTCAAACATCCTCTTCATTTTGAGATGCATCTAATCCATGAAACAAACACTCTGATTACATGAAATCAAAGCTCTTATCTTCAGTTTGTGTCATTTTCCTCAAGCTCCCATTCCACCAAAGCTCATAAGAAAAGTCAGCCTGCCTATTTCAGAAGGTTCAAAAGACAATTCACAAGGATACCAGTTTACAAGGTTCTGTATTATGCTAAGGATCAAGTCCTTGGGCCCCATGATACCAAGCAAAGGGTTACAAGGCTATGGTAAATGAGAAGGACCCAACTCTCTCCAAGACTTGAAAATGCTACTCCTCACTTAATGCCTTTAGCCCCTGAAGAAATATTCTTTTGGTTGGCAGTGACTAAGCCTGTTGTCCTCACCTCTCCACCCACAATTCATAGGAAAAAATCAACTGCATCATCATTAACTTGACTGTCAACTTACATTACAGATACAAGGATGGCAGCTTATTTAACTATAGATAAAGGAAAAGCTACTTGAATCGTGCATAAGCAAGCAAAATTCATTTCCCAGCAAAGCTGAACATACCACTTCTTATCTTGCTGGCTGGCTCCTGGGCTCCTTGGGAGGTTTTCTATTTCCACTAAGACTGGCGCAGAAGGAACTGCTGTTAGGACAGGTAGGCTTGGCTTTGCATTCCAGCTCTTTGGAGACAGAAGATAAACAAGTTATTATACACACATTAATGAAGTAATGACACATTACAGAGAACAAAACATATCAACACTTCTTCTTAAGAACAAAGCTAAAGCAAGGCCATTTTCTTCCCTTATTTCCCTAACACTGGATACCTATGCCCAGTCTTTTCCAGCACTGTACACAGTTAATAGATAACTGTAACATTCAACTCGTCAATCACTGGATTTCAAGAGCAGATAACAAAATCTTCAGATCTGTTGAGACACATGGAAACTGCCTTTAGAAAGAATGAAGGAGAGTCCTTACTTGTGATCCATTAGTTTGGCTGACAACAGCATTGTTTGCAGCACTGAAAGACAAGGAGAATTTAAAACTGAATCAGATCAACAAAATGCTTTTGCAGGCAGGTAAAACTGTAAGGACTTTAAGAAAGAAAGAGAGTCTAAGATATTTCCAAAGCATTCATCTCTTCTCAAAAAAACAATAAAAACTTCTGCTTTAGGTCAGTTGTCTCATTCTAGGTAACTAAAGGTATCAAGTTATTTTTTCTTAGTTCAAGCTGTAGTTTATCTGTAATTCATCTGTTTTTAACTCTTCCTTTCCTAAGTCAGTTTGGTTTAAAAAGTCTTCCTGATTCAGCAGTAAGATGTGGCACTTCTAAAGCAAAAATTATATAATTTTAGTTAAAACATCCAGCAAAATGTGACATTGTCAAGAGCTCATCTACATGCTGTAGATACTATGTTTGTTCCATAACTAGAACCCTCCTGATTTGAAGTTTCACATCACAAATGTTTATCAGAAAAATTAATGAGTTTCTTCTGCATACAACCTCTAATGGACTTGAAAGCAGCTATTAAATTTACATGCACAGCAACTCAGCACAGCATTAATAATAATTTTATATTATTAAATATTTACTGTATTTGATAAATTAAATAAGACCCATATCCCTATTCTTGATGATTTCTGAACCTGCAAGAGACATTTCATATTTTTGAGAGCCTTAAAAGCAGTAATTATGCATTACAGATTTCATGCAAAGCAAACTTCCCCCCCAGACTTCTAACCTTTTAAAAGAAAGTTCCCATCTCCTACGACCCATTAATTTTCTGTTTTATGGTCTGGACAACAGCTATCCAATCTGGCAAGCTGACAATTCAAATAGATTTCTGTATTTACTTCAGTGACTCTTTAGAATTATTTTATTTAAAACACCATAATGTCAACACTAAACAAGCTGTTCTTCGCCTGTTTCTCCCTTCACCCCTTCTCTATTGAGAATGTGGAGACTACCACAGAATTAACAGAATATTAAGGACTGCTTTCTGAGTAGCAGTTTCCCCTGTACTGGCTTAACACAAAAGGGAACAACATCCATCTTTCATGATGCATTTCAATTAGCAACACTGGAGTGTAGAGTTTCAGAAGTGGCATAGCTTGCTGGTGGAGACACTACAGTGCCACACCTAAGTGCAGATCGGGAGACCGCAGTCTTATCAGGAGGAGAAACTGCACATGAAGTTTCTCTTCCCACTCTCAGAATGACCTAAGCAGCCTGAAACTCACAGAAGAGCAAGGCAACACAGCATGACAAGAGCAACAATTAATCAAACAGTCGTTTTGCATGCACAGGATCTTAATGACACCCAGTTTTCAAGAGTACTTTTCCATTGTATGAACAGAAAAAACAGTACACAAAGCCAAAGACAGAAACTGCAGCCTTGTCCACACACTTCCTAGACTTCTCCCCCTCTCATGCAATAATCAGCCCTGCTACTACAGACAGAAAGTGTTGGGTTGTATTAAGTCTGTTGTTTTGATATGTTATTTTGGCAATCCTTACCCACCTCACCATGGTGCTTAATACCTATGAATATCTATTCTTTAAAAAATAATTTGGTTGCAAGTGATCATTGCAACGTTCACAGGTTATTAGGGCAAAGGACAGAAACCACAACTGAGTGACCTAAGCTGCTTCACTACCAGGCAGTTCCTTTTAACCTGGTTTCCTCTCTTCCCTAAGGAAGGGTATGAAAATGGTATGATTCAGACACATGAGTAATTTACATTGCAACAGACAGTAAGAACCTACACATGCAGGAAGACTTTTGGTATAGAAACAAAGAACCAAAAGGCTTCCCTTTCAATGTTGATCATGCATAAAAATAAAAGCAAGTGTAATACAGAATATAAAACCATCAGCTTATTTAAAAAATATTCATTTTACTGTCTTTTTCCTGTTGTTGACCTTCACTTGATGATGTATTTCAGTCACATAGCCAGAGCAGGCAAATTTGAGGAAGACTTCCTCACACATTTTTACCTGATCTCTTTACATGGCAGCCCATGAACTACAGCTCATATCCAGCAAGAATCACAGCTAGTAATAAACAAACTTCTTTGCTAGTTAGTAAGCAAGTCTGGCAAAACTGCCTATGTGACAGCAACACAGGAGCTGACCTTTGAACACTAACTTTATGTAAAGCACACAAACACAATACCCACAGCAAAACCACAGTTTAGAGGCCAACACTCTGTATCCTCCATCTGCAGACATGTGCTCAAGTACAGGTGCCAAACATCCAAGACAGAAATTCAAATATTGGAATGTATCTTACCTTGTTTCTTCCAGTTTAGCAGTGTATGCTGCAAAAACATAAAGCATTGATTAAAATTTAATTTATAATTAGGTTAGCCGTTAAATATTAATTATATGATTAATAAAAATAGCCTAGCACTGCCTAAACGTAGGCAACCAAAACTGCAAAAGTTGCACACATCTCATGTATAAAGCATGAAAAGCAAAATCTAAATTGGAAAATAAAATAAAAAATCTGAAGAGCAAACCAAAGCCAGATTTAAGCAAGTATCTGAAGACAGACATGGCTGTCACACTAGACCTATGCAAGACTGGAAGTCAGAAACAAGGTATCACATGCTGTCAGAGTGTGACAATGAAGTGCAACTCCTAACAACAACAAAAATCTCAATGACAAAAATTTTTAACTCAATTAATAAATTTCAAATACTATCAATATATCACTGTTTCCCAGGCCCAAGTTTTCATCTTCTTATCAAGACCTACTGTGCAATTTTCATGGGTGTTTTACCTGCTAGGAAAGCTGGTTTGGACATGCCTTGGACACAAGCGTTTTCTGATAAATACATTATGTCTCCTAAATAAGTCAAAGAAAAGCTAATTTTGAAAATTTGAGAGAAGGGCAAACAACCACAGGAGAATTCAGGATTTTTAAAGATGATTACCTGATTCTCACATTGGATTATACTTCTCAGAATGGAAGTTCTTTTACCTTTCATTTGCAGTGTTCGTCTTGAGTATCTCTTGCTGGGCCTTCTTTCAAAGGATGCTGATCTCCTGGCTTTGTTGGTCTTTGTGGTTTGATATTCTGTTTTCCCACTAAAAATGCCATGTAAAAGTACAAAGTAGTAAAATAAATCGCTTATTTTTAATGACGGAATAAAGACAATGCTCATCAAAATATCACACCTCTATTTTAAATTCATAGCTTACTATCTGATGTCAATTCTAATTAAACATCCCAAACTTCACACCTCAAAAGACCTTTCACAAAAGAGGGTAAGAGTTGTAGAAACATTCTCTTCTTCACCCCAATTCCCCAAGACAAATGGCAGAAGCAATGACTTTTAAAACATTAAGTTGCTGATAAAAGCACGCTTGCCCTTTGCATATTTCTGTGGTGCCAGTGCATGAGGTTTGGGAGAAACTGAAAATTCTAGAAGAGAATAAAACTTAAATAACATTGCCAGAAGTCACAGAGAGAGCTGATAACATGACTAAAATCCAGCCTCCAGGAAAAGCAAGGAACGACAGCGGACACTGACCTGTATCGGAAGCGAGATCCCAAGCGAATGAAGCCGGAGCGACTGGAGCTTTTCTGGACAGGGCCTCGGAGCCGGAAGAAGGCGTGGTGCTCCACTGCACATTTCCACAAGTGCTTGCAGGCTTTGGGATGATCCAGTCTAAAGACAAAAGTGTGCTCCTGCTCCTTTCCCTTAAAGCACACAAAGCACACCGACAACTTACAAGAGGCTTGAATAAGTCAAAGCTAAAATTCCATGCAAGCCAAGTAAAATTTGGTTTTTATGATTCCTAATATATATATATTTTAAAAAATGTTTTAGGCAGAAAAATCAACCTTTTCAGAAGCAATAACAAACAACTGCTATATTGTCTAAAGTAGGAAAGGTCTGGAGTCCATACATTTAACAAGCCAAACCTCTGAATAACTACAAATTAAAGATACCATTACAACAGGAAGGTACTTGTTGATGAGGCTAACACGGTTTCACTTCCAAATCTAATCTCCTCAAATTACCACTGCTCACTTTTTAATTGTCTCAGCTGTGTGCAATTTCTTCCCCACAGGAATAATTCTAAAGCCTGTTTAAGTAATTCGTTCTACTAAATGTGGTATGTGGAGTTTTTTTCTAAATTTTCTTGCAAAATGCACACTGTTTCCAAAGTATCTGCTCTAGTGTCACCAGGCATTCTCTTTTTTAAAAATGAGTGATGAAAAAAAATCATCTTTTACTGAAGTCCCTTCATTTCCCTCCTCTCCCCACAAGTCATAATCAAAAATCTTTCAGGCACCCACATTAATTCTCAAAACTTAAACACAACGAAAGAGATCAGGAGTATGTAAACTAGTGCTGTATAATCAAGACTGAGATTTAACTACACAGATATTTATCTACCTGTTCATCATCTTCAACAACAACCAGAGTGAGTTTGTTCTTCTTGAAGTCAAGCCTTGTTATCTTTGGCCTGCCAGATGAACACAAAGTGCATGTTACATCTAACTTTTAGTAGTAACATAGTAACTTAGTAACTTACTGAAAAGGCACCTCATATTCATGGTGCTCTCATAACCCAAACAGATTTTTTTCTATCACAAAAGAAACAAAATCAAAAATAGATTTTAATGTACAATCAAGAGAACTTACCAGAAAAACAAACCAATCTTTGTATCTCCTTCAAAGACAAGAACTCCTGTAGGTGTTAGTCCCAGGCTGTAATCATTGCCATCTCTTGCCTAATTGCCGCAAAATAAAAATTACATTAATTTTGGTGCTTGACACTCTATCCAATTTACTAGAGTGATTAATGTACTTTGTTTGTTGTCCAGTGTTATAACCACACACATATCTGCTATCTTATACAACAAAACTCATGTGTTCTAATGATCTTATGCAATGGATTTTTCTTGTTTGCAACTCTTCAATAAGGCTGACTAAAGAGGAAAATTGAAGTTTCTTGATTTGTCTGTAATAAAGACATCCTTATGCATTTGCTGCACTTGCTTCTCCACAGGAGATCGATGCTTATTTGTACTTCTTCAACTGGCAGATGGGTACACCCCAGCAAATTTGAATTATTATGCTTTTTCTCAAAACTCCTAAGTCTAAATATAAACTGTAGTACATACTTCCACATCAATCACACATTTAACACAGAGCAGATATGCCTGGACTCAAGTTATATCTTCTAGAAATATGTATCAAAGAGTGGAATGTTGACACAAAGCCAGATCACTTATTACATAAATTGCATGAGAACAATATTCCTTTTCTTTCCCCCCCTCAAAGTAGAACCAGTGTTGAAATGCAGCACAAAACTAACATCACCATTTCCAAAGGTCATCATGCTGTGTTTAAACATACCTTGACTATGTGCATGTCTACACCATACATTTCCAGCCACTTAGCTTTGTTTAAGTAGTTAGTTTCAGCCTGTGCTGGTGTTTGGCCCCTGAAATAAAGTTTTTGCTGTTAGGTAAATGCCTGAAAAAGCACAGAAAGGAAAAACTGGTACATGAGGAAAGAGGAAAAGAACTTCCTGAAGGTTTGTGAAAAACCCAAACACTGGTGATCCTTGTTCATTTTCATGAACATTGAGATCACTTTTTAAAGTTTAAATCTGAAAACGATGCTGCAAAAATTATTGTGTTCAAGATTTTTTACCTCACCATTTTACTCAGACCTTTGAAAAGCTTCATTATTCACATTATATTCTCTTACAAATATGACAGAACGTATTATAATTTTATTTCCGAACAAGACCACAGAAGAAGCGTCAGCAGTATCTTTTTAACAGATTCTCTTCACAGAAAAATCAGTGCAAATAGCTGGGTAACATTCACTGGAAGATCTAGTACCTGCATTCCTTCCACTTCTCAAAAACAGCTAATTCCATCTCTTCAGTCTGAGTGGGAACAAACCTGAACTCAGACACCAGCTCAGGGACATGTTCAGCAGGGTCATAGTCTCCAAGTTCAGCTACAAAAGAACAACACTCTTAGGCACTGTTCTCAACGAACACAGAGGGTAATTTTGCATAACAGAGGAACTTCTGCACACTTTTCTAGTTAGTTTAAAATACTAAATTTCTTTTTGTGTTCCTTCTTCTCCTCCAGTTCTCCCTATTTTTGAAGTGTCACTTTTTTTGACAGGGAAATTACAGACATTGAACAAATGGTTGTGTTGTCTGCACAAAAACTTTGTATTAATGTTTACAAAGTATTATTGACATATTTAAAAAGCTTCCTATAAAGGGAATTTATCACCACTCTTGAAACTCACCTTTTTTTCTTTTTTGCAGTGTTTTCAACATTTTTTTCACAGAACTATCTACTGAGATGACAGCCAACTAAAGTTACAAAGGAATTTTGCCTTAAAGAATAGAAACAGTATCTCTTGAGATTTATCAAAAGCAAAACCAATTCTGATACTTTTTATGAAACTATTTGTCCATTTTACAAATCACTTTCTGGTTTTGTGATTCTGTACGGCCCTGTCCTGCTAAAAGTACTCTGTGTCAGGGCACAATCATGCAGCTGTTATTTGTTGCTCTCTTTTTCATCTAAGGACATAATAAATGCCCTCCTGGGTCAGTCAAATGGTTTATCGAGTCCACTGCTGCATGCTCAGAGGGACAGTAAGAGATGCTATTTAGAAAACATACTGGAACATACCAGTCAAGGGGTGTGCCACGTCAAAAGCACAACTCCATCTCCCACAGATGCTAACAAGTCCGGTTTTAAAGACAGATAAATATCTAAAATGCTGAAACTGACAATTAGAAACCTTTACAAAAATGTCCTGATTTTCAGAGTCACTAAGCGCTGGCTCCTCCCACTGATTTCAAGTTGCTTCTTAATGTTCATCTCATAGTCAAAAAATTAAGAATAATTCTGTTACTTGGACTTTGGAAGTCTGATGCAGGCCAATAATTGCTCTGTCTGAAAAATCAAACAGAAGTTTGTGTAGAGAAAAATAGACCTATCTTTGGGAAGACCTGGAGAAGTCAAATAAATGCCAGTATTCCACAGGTACAGATATGACACATGATACAAAACCCCATTTCTTGAATTTCTGAATGCTGCAAGCATAATAATAGTCTTCTCACCCCCTTCTTTTTTTTTTTTTTTTTCTTTTTCTTTAAATGCTGACTGAGGAAGTCCATGGTTCTATAATAATTTACTCCCACTAAAACGCCTGCCTCTGTTGAAAGGAATGCTGTCAAAGCCAGCTTAGGTTCCAGCTGATTTAAATAAAAGTACACAGCTGTCAGACAGTAAGATTAAAGCCCTGCTACAGGCCTCATCATGGAGAGAGCAAAGAAAAGACCACCACAAAAAGTAGTGGATATATGGCCTAATTAGATCACTTTGTTCTTCCAAAATCTTATTTACTGAACCTGTATCTTAAGGCTCTAACAATGCTAATATTTTTAACTATGGAATGTATTCTGTTTCCTTCCACACAAAAGAGCAGGTTAAAAAGGCAGGCGTCTTCACAGTTTAATCCCAATTCTTATGCTTACACGTGATTTAGGGCTGTTAGCACTTCCTGCATGAAAAGAAGAAAGTGTTTTGAAAAATATTTGCAAGAGACCAAATTTCAGTGACTTAATCCTGCCTCATGCAGAGTAAGTACAACAGATTTCTAAGATGAATGTTGTGCAGACAAATTGTGTAGCTCAAACACATGGCACATCAATTGGCTTGAGTAAGGCCATATATCTATATCCTCCAATAAGGACTCAAAAGCCTACTCTAGCAGGCATTTTTAAAACTTCAAGCCTCCCCTCTTTCTTTTGTGGGCTTCTCTGCTTGAAATCATGGGAAACTTCACATTTGTTAACAATACACCCTCATCCAAACAACACATTCTCATCTGGAATCAAAAGTTAAAGATAACTGATTAATACTGTCTCAGATGACTCAAGCATAGTACTGTATAGCTGAGAAAAAAAGATAGTATGTCACATCTTGTGGCTGAAGAAGGATATGAAATACCAACAAGTGCAGTTCAACCAGGAATGCTCAAGTACAAGCATGAGACACTGGGCATTAAGATGTTCCCACAAATAAGATGAAGTCAAAATCTGGTATTTTATACACAGTGCAAACAAAACAAATTTTGTACCTGATTTGGACAACAAAGACAACACTTGGCAGAAACTATACGATGAAAAAGAATTGAGCTGTGCTACTACATCAAGTGATTCAGGAAGGCTGCAGACCTTGTATCTTTTTGTGAAAGGGGACAGATTTGCTGTTGAGAACACAACTTCAGGGCAAAGCTGTTTATGTTCAGAATCTCCTTGTTCTGTTTCCTGAGGAACTGAGTAATTTTCTGTACATGCTCTCAGCACAAGTACAATCTAAAAGATCTGCATTTCACACTGGATCACTAATGTCTGGGTAGAATCTATTTTATGGACATAACAAGGACAGACTTTTTTAAACAGTTAATGAGAGTCTACACAAAGCTGCTTGTGCACCTTCACCCTTCCCTCCTTGCACCCACTCACCTTGCATGTTATAAGCTGCCAGCTGGACAGCAGTGTCAAAGGGACATTCCAATCTGTCAAAAGAGAAATGCTTTGTTAAAACCTGAACTGACACCATTAGCAGACAACTTATGTAACTGACAGTAAGAAACTTCAAACCTTTGGGGTAAAAAAAAGGAAAAAGTTTTAGTAGATTTTCAGAAAATTAACAGCAGATAAGCACTCCATTATTTAAGCATTCCTCTCCTGAATGCATAGAAAAGTACTCTTTTAGAGAAAAAAACCCCAAAACTTATAAATTATCCAAATATAAATGCAATAAACTCTATGCTAAACACACTTTAATAGTTTAAAAGGCTGCTTACTTTCCACTAAGAATATCCAGTTTCAGCTGCAGAACAAATAAATACCTGTAGGATTAAATAAGAAAAAAGTCATTGACTAATAGTACTAATGTGTCACTCAGTCAACAGGAGTAAGTTAGAGCTTGACAAATAATGTTTTCTACTCTTTACATGGGTTTTCAAGACAAAAGAAACTGCATTGTGACCTTCCAAGGCTTTATCAGTTGGGTTTGTGTGCTTTGCAGACATTACAAATGGGTTTGTGTGCTTTGCAGACATTACAAATGAAGCAAACCCAAAAGAACAAGTTGCCAAAAGCTGAACTACAGTGTTGCATGGAAAAATAAACAAGATACCCAAGTAATTAATTTTTTTTCTCTTGAGATCCTACTTGAGCAAAGAGCAACTTTAATCTTCCACATTTCCTTCATTATCATACACATACTAATGTCATAAAAGAATGGTTATTTTTAAGTCTTGCAAAAAAACCTGTTTCTACTATGGATTGCTTAGTTAAAATCTAACCTAGAAAGCTGACTGCAAAGTGACAAAAAATAAACAGCAGGTTGCAGCCTTTTAAACTTGTTTTCTCTTCAGAGCCAGCTTTCCTTCACTGTTTTGCTTATTCTACACTCTTCTTGCTTGGAAATTGGGCAAATGTTGAATACAAATCTCTTTGGTGTGCAATACCAATTCCTCCAATCCAATATCCCTGAAGAGCAGCCCCCTTGCTCCATTATGGTACACAGCTTTCCTTTAACAGGAGAAGTCTCATAAGTATAAAACACTGGCATCCACCATGGTATCCAGTCTGAATTCTAGCACAGATTCCCAGAAGCCTTACACACAACTTCTGCTTCAACGTGTGCCTGTGTCTCCTCACACTTTCATACACAGACACAAAACACATGTAGGTGTTTTTCCTACAGGTTCCACAAAAATCCACAAATACTTTACCAAACCATTTATTATCCAAAACCTTCTGAACACTAGCCTCCACATGGGGAATAAATGTGGTTCGTACTGACCCCAGACATGAAAATGAACACAGGCCTCCAGTGTGGAGTGGGTGTGCCCAGTCTGTGTTTATCAGCCACATAAGGCTCCCAAGCAGTTCAAGCACTTCCCCTGCTGTGTTATGTGACCACTGGCTGAGAACATGAGCAGGCTGCACCTGTGGCAGCTGAAAAGTAGCTCCAGCTGGGTGCCCTGCTGTTTAAAGGTGGAACCCTCAGGAAGCCCCTGCTGGTGACACCTATAACCCACAGCAAAGATCCCCTTCCCATCCTTCTGCTACTTTAATGTATCACACTGTTTCAAGACAGAAGGACAACTTGCTGCTCCCCTGTTCTGGGGGATTAGTTAAGCAGGCAGACAGTTTAAAAGCCCTCAGGTTTCAGGTCTGCCCTGCTAAAACCTGCACAGCAAGGTCTGACTGGCAGAACTCAGTGAAAATGGATGAAAATGTTCCACAGTGGTAGATACAGATTTAGGTCTGAATTTTGTGTATGGTTACTGGTTTTAAAGGTAGTTAAATTTTTATTCAGGAACATGAACAGGGAAGTAAAACATTCTTCCCAGATCAGCAGGAAAGCATTAAAAAGCAGCAGTTACCAGATGATGTTACAACATGTAAATATGAAGCTGCACAGGGTACATATGGCTGGAAGGGGTAATGCTACTATAATCTTCCTGGTAGCACTCCAAAGGATTTGGCTAAAGTGCAGATTGAAGATCCACACAGACATAAACCTGAACAACAAACAAATGCACTTCACACCCTTACAAATGGCTGAGGTATGAAATGTCTACAGCTATCATGAAAACATAACTGTTTACTCTCCAAAAGGGACCAGCAACAGCGGTAACAATGCAAAGAAACGTTGCCTTTTACAACAGATTTATACTCCTGACAGATGGCAGGTTGTGTTCTTTTTCAAAGCACCTCTAGTAGTCTCAGTCCAATAAGAAATGCAGTTCTAGGAATGGATCTGTGAAATGCTTTAATCAAGAGGATACTACAAACCTACACCTATGGTACTGTCAACTCAGCCCAACACGACAGTAAACACTACTTTCCCTTTCCATAAGGTCTGTGAAGACCACACCTGCAATGAAATGCTAACTTCTTGCCAAAGAGAACCTCTAACTTGTAATTCAATGTTTTTCTGCCCTGGAGACAGGACTGCATGCAGTTGAAACTAACAGTTTTAGAAAAATAGAGGAATTATGTCTGTTCTCTTCAGTGAAAATCTCTGTCCATCCCGTATAAGCTACTCAGATCAGTTGCCAAAATTGCCTAATGAAAAATGGTCCACTAAGTAATATATAAATATTTAGAATCTTTCTGTGTCACAGCACATTTATTTCCACACACAAAATAGCCACACCACAGAAAGAAAACGACATTTACAAAAAGCCAAGTAAGCCAGCAGCTCTAAAGAATTCACCGAAACATCAGAATTATTAAAATAAATACCACAGAAAACATTTCCCTGGCCCTGTTTGGATCTCCCTCTCACACACAAAATCCCTCTTACCTTGTTAGCTCTTCACGTAGATTGTTAGGCTCTGATGAGTAAAACTTTACACGAAAATGCAGACAATACGGGGGGCCAACTGCAAAGCAGAATTCATTCAAGACAGCAGTAACAGTTACTAGTGAGACAGGTTATTTATTTATTACACAGAATCACATCACAAAACTTGACTGAAATTGGTTGGCTGTGTTCTACCTCGAGCACTTAAGGAAGGAGTTCCTTTATGCCAGGGAAATCCGTGAGGAACATCAGGGTGAAAGGACACTTAAATATGCACACGAAATAGTTTTATGTGTTACAAGTCAACCCAATGGTCATATCACATTAACTTGATTCTTCCTGCCAAGAGCACATGAATCTAGGTTAATCCCTATATTTAAGGGCTCTATCCATCATCAAGAAAGCTGTGCTTCTTGGCTTTGCAGTTGATTAAACCTTCAGGCACACTGTTGGTCTCTGCAACACCTTTCCAGGGCTCTGGGAAATACTGCTGACATCTCAGGCCCTTCTACTCCACAGACATTTAGACATACTTTATGGGAATTTAAGAGACCCTCCTACAGAAGAATCATCTCTTCTGGAAACCAAAGAGTTAATTCAGCAAAAGGGTGGATTAACAGTTCTTTAAAAATGTGCATCGCTCTGCTGATTCTTGCATTTGACAGGAGGAATTTTCTCCCTCTCACTGCTTCCAAAACCTCTCTTGTATTAAAACAACACCACAAATCCCTGAAGACTTCCCACAGTGCAGAGCAAGGAAGCTGCTGAACAACATCTTACCCAAGCACACACCACTGCAACAACCAGGCCGTGCTAAACCCTTGTGCAGCAGGGGAGGACTTGGGGGACTGGACACAGATTCAGGCATGCAGGACAGCCCCATGCATGAGACTCCAAGACAAGCTTTCCTATAGCCAGGATAAAGCTCTACAACACTAAAACATCTTCAGCTGCCTTGACTCCACCTTAAGTATAATTAATGAGCCCACAACATGTTTAATTAAGAACATTAGCATAAAGTAATATGAGCTACAGAGGGAAGATGTCATTAAACAATCAGTAACATCATGCAGGGCTTTTGTCACTTGCCACCCTCACCCCCTCACAGGACACTGCTCCCCACCACCCTTCTCAACTCACTGTGCTTTCTGTATGTTAAATACAATGTCCCAAGAGAAAATGGAAAGGACACTTACTTTTAACTTGCTTTTTAATGCTTTTTGTGTTGTCCAGCCAATGCTGAAAAATAAATTAATTTCATTGAGTTATCAATAAAGAAATCTCCCAGAAAGAACAAAACAGGAAGTGTTAGTGAATACCATCTTGGAATAACAAGTAGTTTGTTATAACAATCTAATTCAAATCTTTCACAATTCATAGCTCTGCGTACGCTGAAGATCCTTTTGCTCGAAGTTTGTAATGCAAAATGTCAGTTTTGAACAACATCCTGTAGTACCTTATTTAAACCAAATCTTCAAGACAGCACTATCTACTTGAAAGAAAAAAACGTACTAACAAGCCACTTCACTAGATTTTCATCTTGTCCAGACAAGCACTCAATTCACACATTAGTAGGTCAGCCAGTGACAATGTGCCAGAGAAGCATAAATCATAGCTGGAGACTCTGGCACTCGGCTGTGTGTGATGTTTACTTGGGGCAGGAAGGGGAGAGACAAAATAAATATTGCTGGCTTTCAGGCATTTGCTTTAGATGACTCAAATGCAGTAACAGCAGAGCTGTCTGTGTCCCAACATCAGAGCCAGCTCTACCTAATTCTCAAAAATCTATTCACAGGTGACATTTTAGCAATTGTCACGTGGGAGGACAAGTTACTGCCTCACCTACTAATGCTAATTACAAGCTATATACTAGACAAGAAGCCAAAATAATGGCTTGACTTACACTGTGTACAACAGCATGTGAAAAAGTGATTCTTAGCAGATTGAAACACCTACACACATACACTATGCTCCCCTAAGTAATTGCACATAATGGCACTGCTGAAGAGTTTGTACCAGAAGTTAAAGCTGGAAATCCAGCACACATCTAGCGGGACAGATCCCTTCCTAGTGCTGTGCATGGCCAACAGCTCCCTCCTCCAAAGCAGGTGACTCACCTAAACAGGAAACATGGCACCCTGACCAACATCATTGCATTGACTCAACAGCCAGAGCCAGCTACCTGACACACCATGTCCTGCATGGTTCACCATGCCCACGGAACACCACCTCATCAGATCAATCCCAAATGTCACCTTGCAACAAACACAGGTGAATTATATACTTAGCAACACTCCTTTTGTTAAACTGTGACATGAAGTTCATAGCCAGCCCCAGGGAGGAGAGAAAAGCAACAGGGGTATGAAAAAGAACCGGTATTTTCAGGTTGCACTGCCAAGAGCAAACACATTCCTGCCTCCAGAACAGCCCTGCCTTGTGCAGAGAGCTGAAGTCAGCCTGTGACACAGCCAGGCTGTGACTGACTGCTGTAATAGCTGCAGAGAGAACGCCTCAACCATCTGCTGCTGCTGTGCACACAACTGAGAATGCTCTCATTGCCTATTCAAACTAAGTAGCTACAGAGAGCTATCAGAAATGTATCTAATACAAAAATAAAGCAGGAAGCTTAAGGAGGAATGAAGCAAATATTTACGTAAGTTTTCATTACACTACCAGTGAAACGGGAGTTGAGCTATTTTTTTTCTTCAAGGAAATAATATAATCTTTTTTCCTAGTCCATAAACTCCCTTGCTGTAAGAGAGAGTTCACTTACTCCTTCCTCTACCAAAAAATATACAGACTACCCAGCTGGAGGCTTGCAGGTGGTTTAGATACAGGAATGGCAAGGAGAGCCCTTTCTAGGCTGCAGGACTGGCTGTGCCCCTCTGTTTCATCTCCCTCCTGTTTTCTCTCATCTCCTCCACATTCCATGGGAAGGCAAGAGAGAGGCAGGCCCATGACAGGCACCTATAGTGTTTCACTCTGCTCGGCTCTGACTGCTGCTGCCCACAAGAGCTCTGCTCAGTGGTCAGGGTGTGCATGGGAGAAGGGAAACAGAACTGCTTTTAAGTCAGGGTGGGAATAAAACAAAAAAAAAAAAACTGGCTCCAAAACCAACATATGAATGGACAGATACAAATGTCAAGAAACTTGAGATTTATTACAAGTGATTAAAATGGAATTCAAGGGGACCTGGAAAAGAAGTTTACTTTTGATGAGGGTTTGCACAGCACAGTCTACTGCTGAAATAGGAGATAAAGTTTGCTAAACAGAAGGCAATACAAAAAACAGACTGCGCAGAGTACTGGAAGTCCTTTCTAAAATAATTTGCTGCTGCAGAAATTAAAAACAAAACACATACAAAAACCCCTCAAGTCCTGACCCAGCAACATTTCAATAAGTTTGGGCAAATGACGTTTGTTTAATAAGATATTGAGGCTAAAACTGATCCTTTCCTAAACAGCAGACTACAGTGAACACAAAAATCACATGAAAACAACAATTCTTTCACTTTACTAATTGTTTCAAGAATGTCTTTAAAGAAATTGTTACTTGAATACTAAAATCCAAAACGTCAGGAAGAGTTTCCACTACCTGGGTTCCCCCCACTCCCCAGTAAATCTTTAATACCCAACTAGTGAAACTAGCAGCAGAAAATAATGAAAAAAAGCAATCCTTCAGTTGTTCACAATGAATCTACTGAAAACTTACTTGTAGTTAAAACAAGCGTGGGATTTCTAAAACTTTTGTATAAGTACATGTCACTAGTTTGTATCAGTAAGTAACTAGCAGGTATGGTAACATTCTTAGATTGAAGTTGAGTAGCAGAAAGATTATCTCCTTCAGAGCCAGTGGACAATTCTGTCCACAGTAAGGGACTGGATTCTTATACTGTTTATTTAACAGGACTCCTGAATAATCTTGGACAAGTCACTTGATTAGTCTCTGTTCTTTGTTTCCAGCTGCAGATTGGGTTTCTGCTAGAACTTGCCAGCTCCTTTTGCAGGAATGGCTGCTATCGCAACAGTTCATTTCTTAAAACAATTAATTATCTCTGGCTGTTGCATTCAGCTCTTCTGGCAAACTGCAATCTTTTCTGCTTCATTATACGCAGTCCATCATTAAGGTCCAGTTTAAACAGATTGTTATCTCTACTCTGTTGCTTTTCAGTCACACATAGTCAAGAAAAGGAAGCAAACAGAGTTTGAAATCCCCTGTACGTGGTAGATTGTGCAGTATCAAATATTCAATCAGATGCTCTCTGGACTGGCAGTAATAATTTGCTAGACAAAAGCAAGGCATTAGCCATTGCTGTGGCAGAAAAGATTAACTCTTATTAACACATTTCAAGAAGAAATGGCTTTATTTGCTAACAGATCAGGAAGAGAAAAAAATTTATCATGCAGATAATTCCACCAGTTAAAACTAACCCACTGTGAACTCTTACAAGATCCTAGAGACAGGGAAATACATCAGAAGCCACATGGCATAAACTGAGTTAGGATACCTTCACCATATAGATCATTGTTTTTCTGAAGCAAAAAGACAAATACAACAGAGTCCTTCACTATCAATACTCAGCATCCTGGACTGCATGTGCTGAGCACAGCTAACATGATTTTGAGAAATATAAAATGGTATGCAACAGGCTGTTTACCCATTTCTGTTGGTATGCATAGTTCTGAATGCCATC
The DNA here is from genome assembly GCA_034509425.1 of Eopsaltria australis. NCBI lineage: Eukaryota > Metazoa > Chordata > Aves > Passeriformes > Petroicidae > Eopsaltria > Eopsaltria australis. Next base: position 343,354 of record JAVTVJ010000067.1, on the reverse strand, counting down.
CATCCGTTAGTGTAATGGTCTTTTTCTCCTTAGTGTTAAATGTCTCTGTTCTGCAAGAGGGTTAAGATCACTTTCACTACTGGGAACTAGAGCAGCAGCAGCTAATCCCACCAGCCAAGAAGTTTGCTTCAGATGCTAAACATCAACGATTTTCTCTGAGGAGCACGTTCTCTATAATTACAAGCTAAGCATAGAATTTGATCACAATAATTTTGAAAACAATCCATCAGGTTATAAGCGCTTTGGGGTAGAGCACTGTGTCCAAAGCTGCCAGCTTCTCTCAAAGGTTCAAGTTTGTGGAATTTTTTTTTGCCATTGCACAAAGCTGCAACAATTAAGAGATCACCTTAAAATTGCTCCAGACACAGACCTTCACGGAAGTAAAGGAATATAAGTGACTGTCTCTATTTTGTATGCTGTCCTTGAACAACTCAGATATTTAGCTTGGCAACAACTCTCTGTGCTTCCCCTCTGCCATCCTAACCATGAAATAATTCTGAAGTGGCCTTGAAACACAAAACCAGTTAGATTACACATCTAACAATTAAGACTGACAAATGCAGCAGGAAAACTCAGATCTCATTCTACCTGCGGATGCTGGGCTAAGTGAATACAAGTTTAAGTTACAGGGATGCAGGGCAGAGAAAAAAAACATTCCTTGCCTAAAGACTCACTTAACTTGCAGCTACCCTTGGGGGCAGGATTAAATACTTGACTCTAAGAAGTATCTATATAAAACTGCATAGCCCACAAATGAAAGAACTGTGGTTGCTTCTGACAATGCTCTGCTTCTGATTTCAAAACCTGTTACAATTTTAGAACCACACAATGAAACACCAACAAACTTGGGCTTGGAAGAACCCTCTACTCAAACTGATACATAAAAGTACACCCATATCCTCCTAAAAACTTAGAGTAGCAGGTCTGAGGCACAAGTGATTTGAACAAATCAAAGGTATACCCCTCTTGCAAGCAGACATTAACAAGGTGACTGTTGCTGACAAGAAAGCTGACAGCATTTGCAAAGGAAAACTTTCTCCTCCCTGTGTAGCATACAACAAAGGGCCAAGCACACACTCTAGTTTTGCCCCTTCCTCTCTGCATCATCAGCACCAAGAGTTTCTACGTGAGACACCAGGCTCTGGGGTCCTACTGGACCAGCCTGCCCCGTGACAACAGGAGGTGTGACAGGCACATATGAAAACAAGAAAGGAAGAGACAACAGCATGGTAATATGTTAGAGTGCTGGAGGTGGAATTAAACTTGGGGACGCGGCAAATCACACACCACAGAGCTTCTGCACAAAATTTAATTCACAAAAGGCAGTTTTCTGATAGCATTTTTGTCAATATTAAGATTTAACTTTTAGACTGTTGCTTAAAAAAGAGCATAACTACTCACTGCCACTTGTGCCGAATCCATGAACCTTAGTCCGAAGTAGTCGCTTTCTATAAGGTCCAGATGATACATGATCTGTTCAAACAGGAGCTGGCCTTTGGCTTTTTTCTGAAAAGATAACAGGATTTAGTACACAGCAGGCAGATTTATTGTAGCATCTACCTTTTTCTAGGCACACATTATATTATAATTCCAAAAATTTAGTTTCCAAAAATATAATGTGGACACCTTTATTTTTCCCCCTCATATTTTTTGATGGCTGTTTTTCTCAAAGGCAAATGTTCACCCCACAGGAAACACATATAATACCCATAAAGAACATGCATAGTCTCCTTTTTTGGAAAATGTCAACACTGACTTGCCCAACAGAGTGTTAAAATGTCATTTTATCATTTTTCCTTTTAGGCTTTTCTTACTGACATTCAATAGAACTGGAAACACAGCCAGTACAATTGCAATAACCAATGTACTGGAAAACTTCTGGAGCCAAGTAGAGCAAATTGCCTATGAATTTACTACTGTTTGGTATCTAGGTGTTTCACCAGTTTAGAAGCAGGTAGCAAAGCCTATTGAATTAGGAGATAGCATTCCATTAGCAAGTGCTTTTAACAACTACTAGGAAACAGTCTGGGGCAAGCAACTTGAATAAACAGTACTTAGATATCACATTTACAAAACTAAGTTCATAAAACTAACTTCTAGGTGCAAAAGCCAGTTCATATGCTCATATATAATTTATGAAAAAAACAGCTCTGGCCCCAAGGACACATCCTTTTACAGTGATGACCTAAAAAATTAAACAGTTGTTTTTAAAGAGAAGGCACACAAATAGCACAGAGCAGTTTCCACACAACACGTATTTATCATGCTAAGAGCTCCTTTGTAACAATAAATGGAAAGATTAGTTTAATAGTTATTATACCTAAGATACTTAAATGTAATAAAATACATTAATAAATTATTAGATGAGAGTAAAAGTTACAGTGTTGAAAAAAATTAAACGCAAAGAAATGCAAACATTATTTATACTTAGTCTGCAGGCAGCTTACGGGTTTCTCTATTTCTGTAAAGCCATCATCTTACAATCTTTTCTATCAATGTTTATTCATTCACAACATGAGAAATGGGATAACTTTCTAAGCATATTTTTAGTAAGCTACTAATTAGCTGGTTTAGTACACCTCTCAAAATTCTAGGCCAGCCGAATTTTTATTCTCAGAAACCATCTGGTTTCATCAGTAAGTAATAGCTAAGTAACTAAAGTTGCATGCCATGATTTTTGCCACCTTCCTCAACCGTGATCTTCAGATATTTTATATTCAACTTTGCAATCACCATCATTGGTTTACTCGATGTATCAGTTAAATCCAACACAACCTATCACAGCTCAAAGCAAAATCTCAAACAAGGTCTGTAAACTGAGCCTGTCTAAGTAAATTCTCACAGTTATTTACTTCCAGGTACTGAGGAGAATAGCAGGAATGGAAGGCATTTGGGGCAGCAGGCAACTTCACAAACACACAGCATCTACAAAATGTTGTATAATGCAAATACTAAATGTCAACTTCATCAAATTCATTCAGACAAAGTGTTTTCTGTTGGCCTCAGGAAAAAAATTATTTCTCAGGCAATAGCAGATTTATTAAACACCAGCTCTAACTGCAGCTTTAGGGCAAACCCATCTATACATACAAACCTACACTTTTCTTACACTAAACTGAGTCTGTAGCCTCAGTCTTGAAAGACCAAGGCATTGAACTGTTATTTTTTCTCAATGCAGGATATCTTCTACTTAAACATTAATATAACAATACAAATGAAATCAATTCAGCACCTGCAACAGCAAAACTAGAAAAACACTCTGTGTTGCAGGAAACTTTTGGCAGCTTGCGTAAAAGTAGTGGAAAATCTCCCCTTGTTGAGCAGAACATTTGAAATCCTTCTCAATTCCTCTGTAGGTCATCTTTAAAAAGTGCAATTTACCAGTTATCTCAGCCAAATTCTCTGCTGGTGGCAGGAGCACTTTGACTCCAGCCTGGAATACTACACATACTATCTCAGACTACCCACCAGCAAAACTTCAATTTCTGCAGTGTCAAATCAGTTTCACAGTGTGTTCACCATTCTGGAAATCTCAGCGGAGGACTCAAAGATTAATTCGACCCAGAATGACTAACATGGGATAAAGTCCCTGAAGAAGCAGTGGAGTGGCTGTGGAAAGATTTGCAGGAGTTCTGGTTGTTTTCTAACTTAAATCACCAGGGCTGTCAACATGTAATTAATTATGCACTACTTTGCATAAGACTTAAACCATCAGCAGCTGTATTTGGTGCAAGTCAGCAGATGTGTCACACATGCTTTACTTACTAAAGTCCTTCCTCCTTAAACAAACAGCAACCAAAAATATTAATGCTTTGTAACTAGTCAACTTTTATGAATCAAAATTAATTTCTTTGTATTCCAGAAAACTGCAATCGCAGGAGTTTTCAAAGAGCAGAGATACACTTCTATTACATTTTCTTGTGAAAAACTGCCCTACCTTTCTAATGGCAACATTAGTGTTAATAACATCCAGATTGTGTGTTCAATCCCTGTATGGGTCATTAAGAGGTGGACTCAACCATCCATGTGGGTTCCTTCCAACTCAGAATATTCTGTGATTCTGTGAAAGTGACATTTTTATCCTGCTGCTGTTCCATGCTTTCTCACCCCCTCTCCTTTCTTTCCCTTGCAGCAGAGCTCAGGTTACACTCAAAGGACAAATATTTTCAAATTGTTTAATGGTTACTGATGAACGATTAACAACTCCACTCACAAGCAGTCCAGTCTGGCCCTCCCTTCAGGGCACAAATTAAACTCCTCATGGGTTTGCAGTTCAGTAAAACCTGACTACTTGATTTACAGAGTTTGCTATTCTCTCTGGGAAGCAACAGCAAACATCTCATAGCAGGAGAATCAACAACAGGAAAACATAAATAAAATATACCATATATACAGGGTAGGACATCTCCTGGTTTTGCCACACTGGATACAAGAATCTTCTGATCACTTCGGCATGAATCACATGGCCCCCGCCCCCCTCCCCCCCTTTCCCCAATGAAAGGGATGCTCCCAACTAATGACATCTCCTGCTGCTCTTAATAACTGCAATTGCTGGCTGAGTGGGTGTTACAAAGGCTGGGCTTAACCCCGGCAGCGCAGCAACAAGGCTGGGTGTTCACCTCGGCGCGCTGGTTTGTCCCTTCACTGCCGGGTAAGGTGATCCCTTACATTCCCCTCGGCTCAGGCATCTCGGTCACTGCCTAAAACTTGAAAGGCAGCATTTATACCCTGTTCTCATGGCCTCCGAGTATCAGCTATTTCATGGACACGATCCATGAGGGTAAGCCAGCCAGGTGTTCCAAACCTGCCTGCTGTCAAAGCCACCTTCACTACTGGAGCAGCCAGTACAGACCAGCACTGGAGAAGCAACACAAGCTCACAGGAACTGGAGGAGAGCTTGTGCTGGGGGAGCACCACCTGAATGGCTCACTTAAATGTTTTATTCACAACAAAGTAGTTTTTTTTTTTTTTTTTGCGAAACTTGGAAAAAAAATCCAAGACCAAAATACCCTCCTAATAAATTTACTAATTAAAATACTTCTCAGAAAAGATTCTTCCTCCTGTTTATTTCTTTCTTTGTGATGAAATGGAGGGCCCTACACAAGATGAACTTTGAAAAAAATAGATGAATAAGCATTACCTTTAAGGGACTTACAATCTCTTGCATCTATGCAGCTGTACTTTTTGTTCAGATTTCTTCAAATGATCATGTTAATATTTTTATTAACAATAACTAACTGTAGCTATTGTCTTCAATAGTTATCAAGTGGCAAAAATTTCTCTTCCTGGTTTTTGTCAGCTCATCAGGAGGGTTACCATTCATATGCATACCAGTTTCCTTAGAAAGATACCATGTACACACACAGAGAAGGTATGGATCTCTACCCAGGATTTACAGCTACCCAGTTGCTAGGATGTCACCTATGCATGTTTGCAGACCACAGCAGTGCGGAAGCAGCAGATGAGCCTGTCCATTTTTTAAATGAAGTAAATCCTCTTCTCCGAAACCACAGATTTCAAACAACTAAGCCATGAGAAAGCTCCAACAGTGAGCTTTAAAGAAAAAAGATTTCATCTCAATAGCATGCAAATGGTATCTGTAGTTAACACCTTTAAGGTTTGCTGGAGAATTGGAGGGTTAAAACCCCTTATCTTTACAAAGGCAATAGTAGAAGTACACATTATTTGTATCACCCTGATCTTCTTACGGCTTTAAGTACTGACCTACAAATGGAGCTGCTCCTCTCCTGAAACTCCAAGCATCACTCGGACAAATAACTTCTCCAAACTCTCCAGCCAATCTTCTCGTTCATCTAAAGATGCCACTGGCAGCAAAACACTAGTTCTGCTTCCCTCTCTGGATTATCCTCAGTTTTTGACAACACTGCCATACACACTTGGGAATATAAAGGCCTTCAGGCTGGAAGACTGGGGAGAATTTCTACCTCCAGAGACACAGCTTATCAACTCTTCTACTTATTCAGTGTCTCACAAATATAGGAAGGTAAGTATTTGGGATTAAGTATTTTCTTCTTTTATTCTCTTGAGAAAGAAAAAGGCATTTCCCAAAAATCTTCATAATAAAGAATTGATTTCAATACCCATCCTAACTGTACATTTATTAGAGTGCTATGTAGAAAGATTTTAATGTACTGTGCTCAGGCTTATCAACCCTATTACATAAAAAGACAAAGACTCAAAACATTCATACCTGTCAGTTTGTTTTGTGGAAGTCTCTGTTTCAACTTCCTGAAAGTTTTTATCTTCTAACTACAAATTTGATTTAACCAATTTTTTAATTCTTTCTGATACAGAATATATCCAAACTGCTTGTTCAGCATTAAGGTTTACAGGTTAAATGCCTCCTCCCATTATACTGTCAAACATTTCAGTTTTATTTAGTGTTCCAGCTGCAGGTTTCTCACAAGCACTCTGATTAAGAGCACCAGAGAGTCCCAAGCCTTTGAGCTCTTTGCAGAGGCAGTTCAGCAGGAAAGCAGGACTTTAGACAAAATTCACTGTTATGCTGTGCGTTAAGAATGCAAAACTTTCAGGCAACTAAACCAGCCTGCAGCACCAGCCCCAGAAACACTCTGGCAGCACACTGCAGGCCAAACAATTTACTCTGCAAGCACCACAGATTGCTGCCAGCTGCTCCCTTCCTCCCTCCTCTCCAACAGTGCCAGGGCATGGAGCACTGCACCAAGGCTGAAATGCTGGCCTGCCATGGCCCTGAAGCGGTGGGGCTGCGAGCAGGACTCGGTGCAGGCAGCCTTCATTTGATGACTGATTTTCCAAAATTTTTAGCAGTATTAGATTTTCTTGTTAATCAGCATCCATGCCAGGAACAGCTTAATGTATTTCATATCTACATCCACAAATATTCAGCAAGTGGCCATAAATATTCTACAAGTTTTTAATAAACCAGAGTGGATAACTGAGTAAAATCAACTATCACAATGCATCTCCAATCTTGTAGTCAGATCAACACAAATCATCTCTCTCCAAACAAAAAGTCATTGGCACTCCTTAATGATTGTGGTATTCCAGGTAGATTTCTTAATTTTATTTAAAATAATCACTACAAATACAGCCCTTTTAAAATTTATTTTATACTTCAAAAGTCTAAACAGCTTATTTCAATCCCACTATTACACACAGCCCTTGGACTGGTTTATATAGGACCTTGTTTTAATGATACTTCATTATAATAAGGACAAAACCATCTCATTTTGCAACCTCCATATCAAATTTCATGCATGCGTAAGTAAGGAATATTCCAAGATAAAAAACTACTCAGAGAGCATCCATTCTCATAATTTCTGTCTTTCATCTTACACCACCAGGAAGCTTTTACCTAAAACTTTGCACGTACAGAAACTGGAATACAATTAACATTCCATTATCCATGAGAAGATTATGTAAATGGTGGGTTAGACAGGGTCAGGTTTTTTACTGAAACACCGCTCACTTCCACAATGTACAGTTCTGCTTCCATAAGACCCTATACTTAATATGTGTCTCTCCTGTAAGGCTGACCTTGCTCCTCCATAGAAAGCAATCCAAAAATTTTAAAAAAGGTGCATATTCCAAGTATTTACATTATTTACATTATGATTTCTCCCCCATCTATGTTATCTTTTCCCTCTCCCAATTAGTACCATGCATAGCATAGAACTGACTAAACAAATACTCAATTTTAAAATATTTTGATTTTAAAATCCTCTGGAGCTCTCTATTACTCAAAGCACCACTTCATTTCAAATTTTTGACAAACATTTTTGTTCCCAATTATTTAGTAAGTTGTTGGTGACCCCCGGATAAAACAGCTTTCAAGTTCCCCCCCACCAACCTGTCTTTCCTCAAAAACCACGAGCACCAGGAGAGCCAGTATTCCAGCTGCTGAGGGGTTCCCTTGCCAGACCAGATTGGTATGACTGAGCTGATGGAATCTTTAGGTAATAAACCAGGGCTGTTCATGGCTTTTGAGCCTTGGGAATTCCAGAGGTGCAGTGGGGGAAGATGCAGTTTAGTTTTGCATGGGAACAGGATGAAAAGTAAGATAAGGGATGTCAGCAAAACAGAGTCTTGTCCTCTCACCGCTCATACTATTCAGCAAGCATTCCACCTACGGATCTTAAACAATTGCAAGAAAAAAGCATAACCTGACTTTTTTCCAAGTTGAACTCAAGTTAACAGTAAAGCAGAATGTATAATGAACAACATCAACAGCAGGATTTACAGACATGTATTTTATAAAAACATTTTAATGATAAACAAAGTAACAAGCTTCTTAGTGTTTCACTAAGCACATAAATCTGTGAAAATGGCTGAAAGCATTTGGAGAAACACAAAGCTTCAAAGGAGTGTGGTAAGAGATGAGGAAAACTACCAGGTCAAAACACAACTTTAAATCTGAGATGAAGCTGTGGGAAAAAACCTCACACCTTTCAATCTGCCCCAAAAGAACACTGATAACTCGCATTAAGTTCATGCCTCCCATTTTGAACATACCAAGGTGTCAGTAAATAGTATGCATGACACTGACATTCTTCAGTCATTGACATAGCTACAAAAGCAGTAGATTCTTGCAAAGAATCCAGTCTGTGTACTGTGTATGACTTCAGCTTTGATGAAAAGTTCAAGTCAGGCATTTTTCTAATTAAAAACAACAGAAGACATAGAAAAGCAGAAAGATTAAGTGGCTTGACAGACACCAAAGATAAGATCAGTGGACAAAAAGCAGAGTTACTGCTCAAATCCCAGCTCTGTATTTAATAAATTAAATCTCTACTACATCATTTACAACCTGTCCCTTCTGTCTCATTGTCAATACTGGTAAAATATCAAGTCTTTGCTGCTTAATGACTCTGAAATGTGTTGGGCTTACATGGCAACATCCTTTGTGGTTGCTTCTTGCAGTTGTTTTTGCCTTTCCTTTTTTTTTTTTTTTTTAATTAAGGAGAAATTCAGCAATCTCAGGTTCAATTATATCAACTACTGTAAATCCAGAATACTCTTCTGTGTAGCAAATTCACTGGAAGGATACAGCTCAACAGCATTTTGAGCTAACTTAAGCCTGGTATCACCTCTAAATGCTTCTTCACCACATTTGGGGAGGCACATGGGGAACCAGATTGGAGAATCGCTCCAGCTGGAAACTACATAATGAAATTATACTGATTATTTTCAGCCACAGCATTTTCTTGACTTAGCTTACTGCCTGGCTGCTAAAAAACTGTTTCTTCTGCCAAGGGGTATGAGAAAACAAGGACAAACGCAATAACGAAAGCAACATCTTTTCTTCCTGTGGCAGCAACAACTTATGCCACTGTAAAGTATTTGTGTAGCCATGGACTTAAAAAGGTATGGCATTCATTCCTGCCAAGACAACCCCTTCTCTGGCTGTGAACTAACCTGTTTGCTAGATGATTCATTCTTAAGAAAATCTTTGTTATTTATTTAATAGAACAATTTCACAGTGCTTAGGTAGACTGCACAATGTGACTGCACAACTGAACTGGCAGACCAGGGGGCACCTCTTTGCAAGAAAGAGTTCATTTTAAAGCAAATTCAGTGCCAACAATGTAACAGTACCAGTCTTAGAAAAGAGCTCAAAGAGCACAAAGATTCTCAAAGAAAGGTTTTGTAAAAGAAAGAAAAATATACACATGTATTTTTAATTTAAGCTTTACATTTTAGAAAACGATGTTGTTTCGCCAGGATTTTGTACTCCCCTCTTCATCCCCTGTCTCCCCTACCCTTTTTTGCTTTCCTTTTTTCGAGTCAACTCCAAAATATGAACGATGCAAGCAGAGAAACAAGAATAAACACTTCAGGGAGTTTGAAATGAAGCATTTAATTTACTTTTAATTTATTATATTTTAATCACTGAAGAAACTGGTACATGTCAGCCACTGACAATGTGCTATAACTACCGCATCTGGCTATGTCGATTTAGCATATTTGGTTACTGTTACTCACAACTTAGATGTCCACAGTCAGGGATCTATATTGGCTTTTAATGAAAAAATCTGGAGTGAGAAGAGTTTCTTGTAGAAGCAAACAGCTACTACTGCACTCTGGTCTGAGATTTATAGGCCAGGTGGCAGGTCGTGACACCTCTTCAGGTTCAATTTATGCTCCTCAAAGCCTTAGAAATGTTGCTAGAGCCGTCAGGAATTTGCCTACAGAGCGGACTCCAGCTCCAAAGATTACTGCTCTGGTCATGTAGAGACACCAATTTGAACTTGAGTATTTTTTAAGTGTTAACTCTCACTATAAAGTGTTTGTGGGCATTCCTGGCCTCAAATCAAACATCCTAGGCACTAAGCAGCACTGGATATGTTCACTACATTGCTTCAGAGATTCACAAATTAATTTTATCACCCTCTATAAACACCCATCTGTACAGTCATTTTGCAAATAAAGACGCCAAAGGGTTTCTCTAACTCTAGATTATTCAGGGTTTTGGATATCACAAGAGTTATTTCTGCTCACTACATCAACACACTGCTCAGTCAAGCTGACTTCCTTGCACTACCTAAACACTCGATTAAAAAAGAAAGGGAAGAAAGAGCTGTGGGGAGCAGCCAGTCTTGAAATGACTTTTCTTTCTAGTCAGTAGTTCCAACATCAGCACAACTGTGATTGCACCCAAAATCCTCTGGAACTAGTCAGGTCTCGCAGATCCACACCTTCCTTAACTTCCTAATGCTCAGCTCTGTGAACTTAAAACAAGTCACTAACAACTATAACACATGGTAATGGAAAACCAGAGCACATCACTTCTGGTGCTACTGTTCATCCTGTTGGCCAAAAACAGGTATATAATTAGGCAAGCAGAACAGGCACGTGCATATTAAGGAAGCTTTAGAAATGTAAAACAGTGGCTAACACCTCACTCCGAATAAAGCACCATGCTATGAGACAATCCCTACTATATAATCTGCCCTGAGGAGGGGAAGGAAGTAGATTTTTCCTCTTCCCCTCCCCTTTCAAGTTAGCGTTTAAAATTGCATCCATCTCTGACACAAAACCAGATCAAACCCAGCCCACACAGAAATTCCTTGCTAGCACTTCTGCTCATCCCTCCTCTTCAACAAGTTACACCAAGAGATTCACCTTCTTTGTCAAGATAGATAGCTCATCAAAAAGAAAACCCAATTCACCCAACAGGTTACCCTCTCTAAGTTAAGCCTTGGCACAATTACATTAAAACATTAGAAAGCGTACAGTGTGTAAGGCATGATGACATCCAGCAAAACACTCTCAGGTTTCAGTGAATGCCAAAGTTAACCCTTCTTTCAAAATCTTTTAATGAGCAGTAACTTAGTGGACTTCAAGTCACAGGGTCGGTTGCCAATAGCACAGAGCAATGCCTTTATCTAACCTAAAAACAGCAATCCACATCAGAATAACACAAGCCAAGTGTATTTCAAAAGCACTCTTGGATTGCTCGTACCGGTAAGTCCACGCTGACATCCGTCCCGTCCAGCAGCGCCACTCGGCAGGTGATGATGGATTTGGCGTCCCCCGCCGCAGGGATGTGGGTTGCAGCCCTCTGGGCCTCTCTCAGCCTTTCCCTCTCCGCATGCTTACGCATGGACCGGCGTCCCAGCGTGCGGCGGAAAAAGCTCAGCATCTTTGCTACAAAATCCAAGAGAGAAAATGAACAGGTTAAGTTTTTTACAGAAGAAAAAACCCCAGAAACAAACCAAGCAACCAATCAACCAAAAAAACCCCAAACCCCCCCAAAAAAAAAGAAAAAAAAAAAGCCTGCAATTAAGTTCTTGGAAAATCCCAGACTTTGATAAAGAAATGTCAAAGAATCGAACAGATTTTTCACTTTGATTTAAACACCCACCGCCTTTGGCTGTGAAAGCCTTTGAAAAAAACCCAGCTCAGAACTTTGACGACGGTTGGGTCACTTTTTGGGACTACACAAAAGTACGTTTAAGGAAAAGAACAGCGATCGTGCAGATCGCCTACTATCCTCTGCAATCTTTCATTAATACAAACGCCACCGCGCGCTTCTCCAGACGGTGATCTCCCACAGCTGGGAAGGAACTGAGCACTACATACCGTCGGCTCCTTTCCTGGCTCGCACACTTCACCTCTCCCATGGAAAACAAGCGATAAGCGACCCTTCCCGCCCCGGAGCCGCGCTCGCAGCTTTCCGTGCAGGAACGGCTCTGCCAGCACCGGCGAGCGCCCCTCGGGCACGGCGCTGCCCGTCGCACCGCCCGGCAAACACCCGGGACTGTGCCGGGAGTCAGCCCCGAGCCCGCGGCTCGACCCCAGCCGAGACCCGGCTCCGCCCGGCGCCTTCCCCGCCCGCTCCGACCCCCGCCCGGGCGCCGCTGCCCTTACATAACGCCCCGGCCCCGCGGCCCCGCTCCGGCCCCGCCCGGGGACCGCGGCGGCCTCACCTGCCGGGCTCACCTGCGGGGCGGCGGGAGCGTCCCCGCGGCGGCTCCTCCAGGCCCCGGGGGCGGGCGGGGGGCGGTGAGGGAGTCCCGGGAGGGGCCGGGCAGCCGGACATGGCGGAGCGTCGTGGGAGGCCCTTAAACGGGCAGCGACGCGCCGGCCATTTCCTCCCCCCGCGCTCACTCACCTGGCGGCCCCCGCGGCCGCGCTCTCCTGCTCGGTGGCGGCGCGGAGATGGAGGCGGAGGGCTGCGGGAAGGGAGGGCGGCAGCCGGACGGGACAAGGAGCGCTCTGCTTCCCGCTGCGCCGGGAGCCCATCGCCCCTTTAACGGGGCGGAGCCCGGTGGAGAAGGGACGCCCCCCCTCCCGTGCCAGGTGGTTTCGCCCGGCGGAGGGGCCGCCGCGGGGGGTGGGGGGGCGCGGCGCGGACCACGTGCTGCCCGGGGGGGGCGGCAGCGCGGAGCCTGGAGCGGCCCAAGGAGCTGCGGTGAGAGCGGGGGCCATAGGGCAGGCCCGGGGACGGGGCACCCCTGGGGACTGAGCCTTCAGGTTATTTCCCAAAAGTTCTGGAGTTTTTGCTAATGCGGCGTGGAGGTTTCCCCTCAGCGGCTCGGCCAGCACTGTGACCAGCCCTCGGCTGCCCAGCGGGAACTGGAACCTTCAGGCAAACGCGCGCTTAAACCATTAAATTTATTAGAAAATCGTATTTTTAAACACTGCCTGAAAGGGCGGCGGTAGCAGTGTGTTAAATGATGCAGAGCCGTCTACAAACGAACCCTGTTAGTATTCATCCACTGAAATAAGGCTGCGGCTATTAATGCGGTTTGTATTTGAAAGTCCCTCAAACGCAGACGCACAGCCCGTGCCGGTGCTCCGCGCTTCCTTCGCTTTTCTGACGTGTTACTCCAGCTCCGGGGGACAAGCCCCGCTCCTCGGCAGCAACTACAGAGGGCTGCACTTTGCTTTGGTTTTTTTATAACATAAATATTTGTGTCCACGCCAGCATTTGAGACGTCCAAACGGAAAATCTCAGGAAAGGCAATATAAACGCTCCATGCGTAGTGCTAGCTGAGTGACAGAGGTCTGAGTAAAGGAGCTCCAGACTCCCTCAAAACACCAGGATAACCGGGAATCCAGCCTACCCAAGTATCTGGGAAAGCAGATACTTGGGCTAAAGATAACACCGCATTTTCTATGCTGAACTCAGAATCGCGGGCTGAGACATCCGGTCAGTCCCTACCAGGCAGAGGAATTCGCATAATGAAGCCCACATTAATAACTCAGCTCCGGTGCCTGAACATACATCGAGTTACCTTGATGGCATTTACTGAAATGGGGAAAAATTTAAAAAGCTGCCAGGTAATCGCCCAGCATTTGCTGACGAAGCAACAGGCACATTGTACTACGTGTGTGTGTTGACAACAGAGCACTCTCCTGCCGCTGGGAGGAGCAGGGCGAGCTTTGAGGAAAGGTGAGATTCCCGTTCCTGTGCCTGTTTTTATATTCAGAAAAGTGAATCATAAAATGGGGGGGAATTTAGATATCTACTTTTTATCAGAGGAGCAGGGACTATGCTTGCTCTCAGAAGCCTGTCATGAAATAGCTGTGGGAGCTTGTTATAAAGTCCCCAAGGAAACCACAGAAAATCTTACTATATTTAAAAGGGAAAAATAATGTATCTTGAGGGTTTGCAGGTATCTGATAAATTCTCAGTGCAGATCAACTAACCTATCGTTTGCATATCAAAGATGCTTAGTTTGTAGTGGAGATCTGTCAGGTAAATGGGAGTCTCCTTCCAATTTACTTACACCAATTAACATTCTTCTACAGGACAAAGAATTCTGGGGAATTCCCTGATTATTCGACGTTGTTTGCAAATTTTCTAACCATCTTCAACTATTCCTCAAATTGAGCTTCTTTCCATTCCGTCATTCACAAACTCCCATGTTGGCGCCAAGATTATTTCCTCCCTATGGCTTCAGTAACACAAAGACTTAGTTGCTCATTTTTGCAATTTCTACTTCACACCACTCTCTTGCTACTCTTCCTGTAATTACAGTCTACTCCTTCCTCACTCTTTGCTACTCAGATACAGTCCAAGTACATACAGTACACATTCAACTGTGTTATCTGACACTTGTCTTGTACCCAGTCTTCCTATTCCAGTTTAAACAAATATCCTCCTACTGGAATGCCTCTTCTTACGTCTGCTTTTCTCCTTAAAGTGCTTTCCCACTAGTTTATCATTTTGTACTTCAAATCCAAACACCTTGTCCTCACTTTAAAGTCCTGTATTTATCAGTGGAATTAAGACCATACGGGGGTCTCAGATTCTCATCCCTCCTGAGATTTTTGTCTTGCCTCCAAAGTCCTTTCATCATCTTTACCCGCTTCTGTTTTGAACACCCCTTCACTTTTTGGCAGCAAACATTTATCACAAGTTTCCATCTGGAATTTTTGTTCTTCACATCAGTGTTCATCATATCCTCAGTTTTTTGATCAGATTATAATCTCCACTGAGCACCATCTCCAATACACTAACTGTATAAAAGATAATTTAGAAGTTATTATTCCACTAGAGCAAATCTTGCAGTACTTATGTATTTTCAGGCAAACCTTAGGCTGGTGCTTTAACCAAGCAATCTAATTCCTTATAATTTAGCATCCTCTTCTAGTGCACAGTGCATAGGGGTGTATTTATGTCATACAATATCAAGAAGGAAATACAAGGTGAACATTATCTGGCATCAGACACATATAAATGTGGCACAGCAAAACGTGTGTACAGTACCAAGAAAATCGCAAAAAGAATATTAAACTTTAAATTACTAAAGCACATCTTTATTTTGCAATTAAACAATTAAGATCCACAAGTAAACTATATATATATTTTCAAGTCTGTACCTAGACAACTATTTGTCAACTGAAATTAAATATATCCACAAAATATGCATAACAGCATTTTTTTCACATAATAGAATGAAATTTTACTTAAGACTAAAACAAGACTTGTTAAATGTTAATTAGCATATTTATCCTGGGAACTGCTGGTTTTCGGTAGAAGTTAGTGTATAATTTTAATGGCAAGAAATTTCATTTTATCAAAATGAGGACAAATACATAAGGCCCTTTAAAGCATACAGTAGCTGCAGTGACAAAAGCTGAATTTATTTTCACATTGTCCAGTGTTGACCGATTTCCAAGTTTCCATCGTTTTCCATCAACCACCCTGGCTGCTTTAGCCAAGATGGAGCATTTAGGTTGTTGGTTTGTTTTTTCTTCCTCCCCCTCATGTGCTTTTAAACAAATTTATAGGCAGAAGTTCTACTTTTGGGAAGAGCCTTTGCATCCCCCCAATATTAATAAAGATACACAAGAATTAGTCTAAACAATGAAAGAGCTGTTCAACTCTGAGATGATTTACTTCACACTTGCAGTCCATCATTCAGCAGTATGAAACTGAGATGAAATTTGACAACTGAAAGCCACAGCTGGAAATGCAAATTAATTACCAGAAGTAACTGGCAAAAATATTGCCATCATCTGGTCGTTAATAATGGATCTAAATAATACTCTTCCCTTTGTATTTACACATAATATAGCACCTGTTACAGAAAAAAAACCCCAAACTTTACACAAACAGCCCTGCCAAACTGACTGGTTAAAATGGGATCACTGGTAAATGAAGCAAACCAAATGGAAAACAAATCTGGATACACTGGATAAGATAAAACCTTGACTCTCTTACCTTAATGTTCTGGTAAGATTGTTATGGGTTGTTACTGTGGTGCCCCAATGTACTGAGATAATTGCACTGGATCATTTATAGTCTAGTCTTTGTGGATATATTCCAGTTAAAGAACAAAACAGCTTAACGTAAACTGTTTAACCCTTTCACTCATGTCTCAGGCCCCTGGCCTAGGCGCAAAAGGGTGACAACTTCCTTAAACTTTGTTGTGCATTATCTTTAGTTATCAAAATTCAAATAAGTTAAGTAAAAAAAAAAATACTGATTTCCAGGTAATTGATCTAATGTTAAACATAATGCTTAGCAGAAACATTTACAGTAAACATAGCTAATTTGCAGCTAGCTGAGAGAGATCACAGAGATAAATTTACAAGTACCCTGTAAGTTTCTATTTGCACCTTTTTTTTTTCCTTTTTTTTTTTTTTCCTTCCCAAATGCAGGCTTCATATTCATTTTAAGACAGGAAAATTGAGATGATAGAATTATCTTATTAATATCTATTTTCCGAAAATCCCTCAGAAACACATGAAAAACCAACAAGAAATGGTTGGAACAACAGAAAGCATTCGTACCAGGGTGTAATCCAAATCATCTCTGCACAGAAATCCATTAAGCATCTCTCTCCAAACCCAATTTATTTTATCCAATAGTTCAGTCAGTAGTAAGCATGAGATAAAGTGCTACTATTCAAACATCAAAACACTTAGAAAAAAATTATACTTTAAAACGTGTAAGCTTGCTAAATATGAAATACCACAACCAACAAGCTGCCAGCCAGTCCATTCCTGCTACAGCAGACTACAATCAGATGTTTCAGTGGCTTTTTACAATGAGGCTACGAATCAAAATGTCTAATTTTTAAAAATGGAATATTTCAGCATTTTTTAAAAGTAAGTGGATTATCTCTCCTTTTTACCGTTGAGATCTCAATGAGCAAAACATGCCAAAGCCAACAGCCAGAACTTAGAGCTTATGCACCAGATCAAAACTTGTAGCAGAAGAAGCCCCATGAACAGATAGACACCTGTGGGAGTAACAAGCACAGAGGTAAAATCCAGTGATAAGGAACTGGCCTTCTTTGTTTAGACTTCTAAACAAACAACTGAGTTTCAATGTCTAAGTGCAGTGGGATAACAGAGACTGGACAGAGCAGTTACACTGAAACAAACCAACCATTTCCTCCTTCTAACAGCTTCCCAATCACCACTAATCATAAATCCCTGCATATTCATGCAAGATCCACAGTTAATCAATGAATATGTTTTTACCAGATCTTAATACTGGATCCCAGCACTAGAAGTAGCAATGGAAAAGAACATTTTCAGTCTCAAGACAAAAGATGGGTACTAAAATTGGCAAATATACCCAACCCAGCCAACTGGGGATCTGAGATGTGAACTACAAAAAGACTGAACTGACATTAGAGGACACCATTCCTGTGCTTGGTGGAAATCCAAATATGCAGAATTTTCATTTGGACCATAATCAAATCACTCCCTCTATCCCCAGGGCTGAGGAGCTCACTGACTGCCTGCACAGTGGCTCTACACTCAAAACTACAGCCTATGTCCAGAAGAACCTGCTTTTGCTTGGAAATGGGTGGATCTGTAGAGCTTTTCATGCTCATGCTAATTCCCTGAGCCATCAAACATCACCCACACACCTGCACACACACTGCATAAGCATAAAAATATCACATAATTCAGCTCCACAGCATACCTGGAGCTCCAACATCTCTATGTCAGACCTTCCCTGCTTCCCGTTTCCATGGGCAGGGCAACTGCAGCACGTCCGCTGCATTCTGGCCCTTCCATGGGTACCATGAGACTTCTTGGAAGGGCTCCACGGAAAGTTGCTAGCTACACAAGTTCCATAACAAACTCTTCACGTTCCTTAATGTCCCAACTGCTTTCTCATCCTTTCTTTAATAGATGGTGTGCCAGACTGTAATCAGATATTCTAGAAGAAGTGTTATTGCTTTATCTATATGGCATATAGGCTTTTGAGATTTCACAGAGAAACGTGGAAGAAATGTCAGCTAGCATTAAATCCAGTGAGAAAAAAAAAAATTAGGTGTCCTCTTTTTCATAACTGGGAGAGAATAGATAAAAATAAAATGCATAAAAAGCAGTATTTTACTGCTTAAGACCTACAAGTGATTGAAAATACCAAATTCCTCCAAATTCAGGATAAATTAATTTTTCAGTTTCTGGCATATCTAATGTAATATTTCACAAAGTGGACTGGCTGACAATCTGTAGGTGGTTTATTAAACAATACCTACATCTTATTTCATATTCAGCAAAAGTAAAAAATGCTCCCAAAAACACTCAAAGTCCCCACTAGAGCCCCATGTCTTTCTACTAAAAAAACCCCTTCAAATCCATTTTAAGCAAGAGATGGTAGTGGCAGTTTCCAATCTGAACCTAAAAGTAAAAACAAAAATCTTAACATTTTACATTGGCACAAAATTGTCATAATATTGCTCTTATTTACAATGAAAACTACTTTTTTTTGTTCCTTAACTGGATTTGTATCATGGAAGTGTTACAAACATAATCTTTCCCATACCCACCCAACATTTTTCCTAATCAAATGGTATGAAAATAATTATTCATAAAATCCAACAGTCATAACACCAATCACATATAGGTCTATAAGTCATTATGTCTGAAAGATACATTCATGTTTTGTACAGCATGAAACATACAAAAACTTCTTTAAAAAACTCTTAAGGATGATACAGATCTTCATAACCCAAAGTAAAATATTAAGCAGTTTTGCTTTTTTTGGCCATATAAAAATATTTTAAAGGCCATTTATACCACAATAGGTAGAAAAATTTAAATGACTGATTCATGGTGCAGAAAGGCTTCAGTGCTATTCTCTTTCCCAAGCAGTTTTTGGTTATCTATATCCTGGCTTCGGAGAAGCCAAAAGCTGATGAGTCGCTGATGGCCAATTAACTGAGAATAGGTACTTTGTTCCAATTTTTGCAACCAGTTAATAAACTACAAGTCAGTGCAGAGGAAAATTTTGAAGATACCTATTATTCCTGCCTGTGTTTGTAATCAAAACAGTAATGACAGATTACCAATACATATCCCACACTTAATTGTGGTATAAATGGGACTTTTGAACTCGAGCTGCTTTGGCAATTTTACATAAGAATATTTAAATATGTGACATACCAATGCTATATAATGCTGCTATAACCTCCATTTCTGATGTCCCTCAGAATGACAGGGCAAATAAAAAGTTGTTTTGTTTACAACTTAACTATGAAGAAAATTTCTTTCAGTATAATGGATGAATTATTTTACTTTTTGGACATTAAGTGCTGAGTTCAATATAACCTAACTAGCTTCTAACTAGCCAGCAACTCAGCTAATGACCTCATCACATGGAAGTTAAAGAATTATAAAAAAGATTTTTTATATGTTGCAAATGGCTCAAAATATAAGTGAGATTAAAGCTACCATATTACTCTTTTTCAGTTCAGTTCAGATCCATAGATTCTTGTAAAATTTATTTTTCACTGAGGGATAATATTGACTTAAGCATCAAATCTAGAAATACAAGTAACAGGGCCACAGCCCTCCTATTATTATTGTGTTTTCTAAAAATATTTAGAACTCTATCTTCCATTTGGCATTGTGGTTCATGTTCATTATTAAGTCATAAGCCAGGATTTCACTTTGCCTGAATCCCTTTTCATTTAATAGTTCATAGCTGATCTGTTTCAAATGTCCATAGAACACAGTATATTATACAATATAATTCTTCAATAATTAAAAATTATTTAGCGTAGAACTTTTCATTTTACTTCTATGCTATATATAGAGATTACAACAAAATTTAATGGATAAACATTTTCAGGAAACCAATAAAATAAATTAAAACTTTTAAATAGAGGGCACAAAGTTATGCTGTCACAGGGCAGTCAAAGAAGTGACTGTTTTTTTCTTACAGTATATTACACTGGGTACCTTGCTTCTGACTTGGTTTCTCCCATACTATAAAAATATTTAAAAATGGGGACATTTATGCATCTTTAGAGTGAGCTCAGATACTGTATCAGACAGACATTTCTTACAAATCTTCTACCTACTTAAATAAGAAGCAACCCATACCAACTGGAACAATTTTGCACAAGCATAACAGAAGGTGACTGGGGTCATTATGAAATTTAAATTAAGTTTGGGGATAACTTCATAGTGTTCTCCTCCCTTCTCCCCTCCAAACAAATAAAAGAAAATAAAAGGCAGACCTGTACGAACATGGCTTGAAATCAACTATGAGGACTTAACAAGTTAGTTAGAAGGTAATGGAATTAAATCACATCTGATTGTAAGTTCAACTTAATTATCAGTGCTATTAAAGAGTTATGTCTAATCGAGTAAAACAGCTATTGTCAATAAAAGGATAAAACAAGGTATCAGCTTCTAATGACCTACCAGCATTTCATAATAAGATGCTAGTAAGTTACTAGTTGGAAGGAATGTGTCAGATTTTTCACGTAATTACAACACAGCAGCATACAATGCTCATTCATTAAGTTGGCAGAGGTGCTTTTGCTACACAGAGTAGCACACAGGTACTTGTATAAGGAAAGAGGGAATGGTATTTCCATGACCCCTTGTGGTAACACATTCCAAGCACCAAGGGCCATTTTAAAAATCTGAACCCATTAAGATAAATATGACAGGACAATACCACCCCCATGGAATCATGAGTGCCTTTCACTGGATGTACGCTGTAAGTCTCAAGGCACTTAAGGGGTTAAGACATAATGCATGCACTAGTTCCCATCACATAATCTGAAGTCACATGAATCAGAATACACCAGTGTATGACACACAAGCTGTGCCAAAGAAATGCTGTTTATTTATATGTTGGTTTTTGAAAATTTTTATTGTTATTATTTTGTACAAGATGCTGGTAAGTGGGCATTATGCAGCTACTGCTGGGTTAACAGACGCCAGCTCTCCTCTAACAACCAGCTGGTCTCTAGTAAGGGTGTAGGACAGAGTGTGCTGCATCAGTAGGCAGTGTGTATCTATCTAGTATTGGCAATATTGCTAATGTTGTAAAAAACAAAACTGTGAGAGTCTGTACATAGTAAATAAACCTAGCACTGGAAAAAGACCATGGCTTAGTGTATTTTTTCATTTGTTTTTCATTTTAAGAGACATGGGTGTAAAACAGAGTGAAATAATTCCAAGCCTTGTTTGTAGCAATTCAACCAGAAGCGCAGTATATGGCACTACAATGAAATATCGTAGATTACCCTGAACACAATTAGTTCTTTCAGTTTATGGTTTGTTCGGAGCAAATCACGAAAATAAAGTCTTCAAACACATGAAGGTTAGAAGAGTTTCAGAGACTGATTTTGTTTCAACATAAAGTGCAACAGTGCTGAAGTTTTCAAAGTCCTTTGTCAATTCTTTGCTGTACTTCACTATCATTTCCTGCAAGCAGTATTATGGCACAAAGAATGTTGCCAGTTCATTAGAGAGGACAGGCTTCCTCAACTGATATCATAGGTTTTTT
Organism: Eopsaltria australis; assembly: GCA_034509425.1. Taxonomy (NCBI): domain Eukaryota; kingdom Metazoa; phylum Chordata; class Aves; order Passeriformes; family Petroicidae; genus Eopsaltria; species Eopsaltria australis. Next base: position 321,624 of record JAVTVJ010000067.1, on the reverse strand, counting down.
GCTCTTTACTTATGCAGTGATGCTTGTAAAGGTTTAATAAATCCTTCTTCATACACCTTCAAAATAGCTTCACATACAAATCTGTACTGACTCTGAAAAGAAAAGTAGATTCAGTAAATTGATAAGAAATGTGATTGAACAATGTCATTTGGAAACAGAAAAGGTCTCTAAGATTTCCCCATCCCATTTTCTTGACAGGCCAAGAAATGTGCTTCAAAGTTAGTTTAGGAAACACAATACCAAAGCAACTTTAGATGAGAGCATTTTGTTTCTCAACAGAATAATTGGATGAATGGCACTTTGAAATATATACCTAAAGTCACAGCCACAAACCCAGTATTATTATTACATCATCACCTATTTAGTAATTCTGTGCTCTTTATTTCCTTGCTGAAGTTTCACTGACCTGAGGTCTCCATACCTTTAGATTTAGAAGCCATAGTTTCAAAGCACTTTTTCATACTTATATTAACTCTGGCATGTTACTGGACCTCCCTCTCAGAATTTTATATAAAAGAAAACGGTTTCATGTTTTAAAAACCCAGACCTCCTGTTTCCTAACATTATATAATGTCCAACTCCTCAATGCATCCAAGTCTAGCACATGCATATACAGAGGCAACTAACAGTTTGTTTTAAACAAATCATAGTTAAAAAACCCAACAGTAATCAAATTAGAATATAATACAAACAAACCAAAATAAATGCAAAGCATCACAGCTCGCGCTGCATCCTGCTCAGTGTGTCTATGCTGGTTAGAACTGCAGCACACCTGCACTGTCAGTGCTGTGGAACAGCCCTCTCTATGCAGCAGTTAGTGATGTCAGATCTTAGAAGGGAACAGTAACTTGTCTAGCACTAGGATCACTATTTGCTGTCCTGTGGCGTGTCTATGAAATAATTAATTTCTCTGCATTTGTTTAAAATCTGTTTGTCCCCAGCGCTCCGCCTGAGCCGGCCGCGCACAGCGCCCCCCTGCGGACAGCGGGCTGCAGAAGGAGGAACGGGAACGGCTGGAGTTCGGGAAACCTTGAAAAACCCAATTCCTTTATCAGACCTTCTCCCTCTCGTGCACTAAACATCTGCTTTTCACTGGATCTTGAACATTTGGGTATATAAGAAAAATTAGGAGAGCAGATGATATTGAACACATACTGTGAAAAAATTAAGTTAAAACCCTTACCGCTGCAACTCCTACCTTTGCTAATAACACTTTCTACCCCCTACATATGATAGAGGGATAGCTATTCATCCTGGAGAACTGCCACAAAGAGCAGGAGCCATCCTTTGCTATTTTTCATGTACCATCACCTTTCTTATCCTTCCTGTGCTACCTGAATACAACTTTTTAGTGAAACATGAATACTGGAACATGAATTCAGCAGCACTGAATGACTGATGACCTAGAAATGGAGACACATACATACTTTTTGTCAGCCTTAATACTCTCTGAAGAACACCAAAGGTTTATTCAGATTTGATTAGAGGAATGGCAGCAGGAACATGAAAATTACTGCGGTGAGTAACTGCCTTCAGGTAACTGAGATTTGATACTGGATCTAATGCCTTTTTCTCCTTCAAGATGCTTTCTCTCTAAATGCTGTATACTACAAGTAAAACTACATCAATTACTCATGATTACTCCATTAAAAAAACCAAAAAACAACCTGGAACTATCCAAAGTTTGGAAAAACTAAAATCCAAGTCTTTTTTTTTTTTTTTTTCTGAAAGACAACACAACTCATCAACCTTTTCACCCTTTTTAGGTACTTCCTAAAAATGTAAACACAAACTGCTCTTCGAGATAAGCAATACTTCACTGATATAATAAGTTTCTAAATCTGTTCTAAAACTCTTACAAAACAGAAATATATTACATGAATTATCTCACAAAACCCAAACATTACAGGTACATCAAACATCATGAAAGCCCCAAAAGAATCCTTGTATTAAGTTACTTTTCTTAGACTAAATGTACTTATGATTGCTTTGATGCATCTTGCATCAGATTTAATTACACTGATTTTTGAAAATACTATTTCTCTGATAATTTCCCTTTAAGTTACTACAGGGCATAGTTAAGGCTTGTTTCCATTAAAACTAAGGCAACATAAAATCACTGAATTTCATCACTGAAGTTTTTTCTTGCATGTTAAGGCTTGTTTCTGTGTTTATCTTTTAAACTGCTCCCACTCTTACCACCTGGAATTAGGCTCCTGCTTTCTCCTCTGAGCAATTTTTACACTGTGGAAAATTGACCCTTTTTGTCATTTGCCAGTAGCCCTGAAACAGCAGCTGCTTTTTTTTCAAGTTTTCTCTGTAGAAATTTAAAGAATTGCTCCTTTCCAATAGCCTTAGGAATTTATTCTTGCCTGGAGCCAAGGCTACAGCTACACTGGGTAAAGCTGATCTCTGCAATAAGATCAACAACAAGTATATTAAAAATCCATCCAGTATGACTAGATTATGGGAAATGATTGTTCTGCAACACAGAACTGCAGGGATGATACTCACAGGTGTTTGGATCATCATGGCTCTTTGATCTCTCATGGTTCTTACAATATCTAGAGGATAAACAGGCTGATTGCACTCAATGAGACACATCGCTGTCTCCATCGTGATCAGAACTCCCGTCCGTCCAATCCCAGCACTGCAACAGACACAACAAAACAAAGGGGAAAATGAAATCAAGTGTCTGGAGTACAGTTCATACTTAAAGACCTTCCTTCTCGTGGATTCTCAGGGCCGATCATTGTGACTCCTGTACTGCTGGGGCAGGAGTTGGGCTGGTTGTGTCTGTGTCTGGAAGCAGCCTCTGTCCTGCCCAAACAGAGCAAAACCCATCAGTACAGAACTGCCACTCCTTGGAACAGGAACTGCCTCACCCAACCTTTCCACTGAGCAGAACTTACAGAGATGTTTATTAAGATCCCATTATAAAGCACACTAACATCTACAGGATAACAAAACATGAGCATCTGTTGGGCACGTTGTGTCAGTTTGACCATTACTGAAATAATGATTTCTGGAATGCTGGGCCAATAAAATCATATTTGTGTCCTTCAAGGGATCCATACCTTCCTATTTCCAAATAAGGAAAAGAACAATTACTAGATACCTCTGTAGGGTGACAATAAGGATCGTTTTCTTGTTATTAAAAAGTGCAATATAGATCTAGATTCTATAGATAGAAAAGGAATACATAATAGGAATCCCTTTCAAGACAAGGAAGTACTGTAGCATACACATCTCAGAGTGGCAAAATTACAAAGAGAGCTGACAAACTTTTTTCCCTTAAAAATAGAACAAAATTCTAAAGATTTATCGACCTTATTTTATACACACATACGCTTTTCCAGAAGTAGCAAGCCTTAAAGACTGAATATTTAACCTTGAATTCAATGAAGTTTCAAATTTTAATATTGCACTTCTGAAATAGAAAACAAATGTTTCCCTATATTGGAATATAGGGCCAAATACATATTTTGAAATGCCAGCATTATCCCAACTCATACAACAAATCCAAGTATTTGGATCTAAAGTGATTAATATAAACATTTCAAACTCTGAAAGTTACTTGTTCTGAGTTTATACAGTTACTTCAAGTTAAGTCTGGCTAAACTACTATTTAAATTTTTGTCCAGGAGGTGGCATTAAAGCTACTCTATATTTCAATGATGTCATAAGAAGATGTAAATGTGCTGGTTATATAAAATGATTCAGTATTATTTCATATTTCTAGAATTTATACATATAGAATTGAAATGCAGAATGATTTATCAAATCCAAGCAGGAACAAACAGTAACTGTTAAAGAAGCTAATGACTCATTTACAATTTCAGAAGGTTCAGAGGACAACAAAGATGGAAAATGTGATAATTTCCCTATGATAAAGTAGGATAGGACTCTTCAGCTTGGAGAAAGAAATCACTGACTGATGGAGTAGAACCCTGAGACAGGGCATGAAAATCATGAAGGGCATGGACAAGATGGGTGGTTCACCATCTCATCCAGAACAAGAATTAGAAACTGTTCAACAAAATTAGTAAGACCTTGTAAAGATAAAAACAACCACATGACACATCATCAGAAATGAGTGGTTTATGTAGCTCAATATAAGAAAAATCTTTCCAATTCCTTAAGGTCTCTGTTGCCTTATAATCTCTGTGGGTTTGGATCATTTTGTTTTTAAATTATTATTACTGTACAAAAAAAATTAATTTTCTATTAGCTGCTTGAATTCCTCACACTAAAGCTTGTGGCTTAGTCCTGAAAACAAATTTTGTTGCACTAATGCCCTGTCCTGTTATACTGAAGAGATGTTAAAAATAGAATGCATGCACCATATGGAGGAACACCTGGGCTCCTTCTGCTTGACTCCCTGCTGGAATTTGGTTGTACTTCCCAACAGCCACCAAGTTGGGCCAATTAAGTAAATTATGTTCAACTGTGATATTCCATCTCTTTTCTTCTGTGAAACATAAATTTTTCATACGAGCTTCAATTACACATTGAAATGATCAGTTTGGACCTGAATTGGTGTCTCCTTGAGATGAATGAAACTGTTCCTACTCTCCAGTGTTGTTGTTCCAGTGTTTCTGCAGACTTGCACACTTTGTATCATAGAGGGTGTATTTGGCTGCCATTTTCAGCATTTTTTCACAACCACATTAACCAAAACTATATCAATAATGGAAGCTGAGAAAGAGTACCAGGTAAGACAGGGGCATTCTGGTACTTGATTCCCTAGTCAGAAAGATTCACCCTGACCTCCATAAAAAAGAATGTGATGGCAGAACTAATGAAATACAATTTCTGATACACAAGGTGTATTTTTCTGTTTCTTTTATCTCCTTCAATAGATGTCTAGTTTACTTATAGTCTTTACATTTATTTTATCCCTTACACTTCTCAGCTTCTCTCTGAAAGGAACAATACATGCCTGACTCAGGAACACTGACTGTCTGGGGAGTATTCAGAATTGAGAGGTCAAATATTATTCACAGAACTGTTCCCCAAGAATTGTGATAGCACACGTTGATTTGAAAACAACTGGCATTATTCTAGTTTGCTAACTAGGTATTTTAAAATGATTAAGATTTTGAAATTCACAACAGGAATGGAGAATGCTATTAAAAATTATTGCACAAGAAAAAGAGAAATCGCATTTCAGGTGTATGTAAAGATCTAAAAAACATTAATTCATGACAAAGGTAAATTGTTGAGAAAAATGTCTCATCCTAATGTATGTATCAAAATACCACGAAGCATAAGACTAATGACTTGAGAGACAATGTCTTTTAATTGATCTTTTAATAAACCACCCGTATTTTCCACTGTGGATCATTTACACAGCTATTCTAGAGCTTTGTAGAAAAGGAACCTAGTCCTCATGGTTACCAAGTATCTTCTGCCATTTCCCTGAATTATTATGTAGATTGTTAACACAAGCATTTAAATTGCAAACAAAAGAAAACATCCCAGCAAAATCCTTGTACATGTTGCTATTCAAAATTTTACTTATTGAAACATGACTTCTGTGTTAAGTATTTGTTTTATTTCAATGTTGAGTTTTCCTGTCATCCCCAAAGCAGATACTATTAAATATTTATTTCAAGAACAAAGCACAGAATAGCTGTTTGATGATAGAAAGTTCACTTTGATGATTTAATAAAGTTGGGAAAAAGATTGATACCTGCAGTGAACCACAACAGGTTCTTCTCTGCCAGCCCTCTTCTTTCGCACAAGACACACAAAATCGAGGAAATCACTGGAATCATCAGGAACCCCATGATCAGGCCAAGCTATGTACTGGATTTGGGTCAGCTGGCGGCTTTCCTCTTTCTAATCAGAAACATGAAATTTAATCAAAGGTAATTCAAGTCCCATTTTTAAAAAGTGCCAAAAATAATGAAAAAAAAAATCAATAGTACATTTATAGCAACTTGTACCCATAATCAAAGTGGCTTCAGGGAATTAGCAGTGCTTTATTAGCGCTAGCCATCGGTCATCCTGGATTTTAGAACTACTTTTTCCTTTTTTTTTCTTTCCTTAAAAGCTTACATCTTCAACAAGGAAAAAAAATTACACAGTACATTAATGGCAAAGCAGTTCAAGGATACCAACAATCTAACTGAACACTAGATGTACAAGAAGGTGGTCATATTCTTTGCAAACCCAATTTAACAAAACAAGATGGCATCTTACAAGATCAAATGACAGAAGTGGGGTAGGGAGGGAGATCAGACATAAAAGCTTTCGTTCAGACCCCCGTGAGAACAGCAGCAGCTTTTGGCTTTATCTGCACCTCCTACACCTACAAGGCACAACGACTTTGTTTTCCACTCCCTCCTGGCCCTTGCTCTGATATCACAAATATAATCAATTGACCTCTGGTTAGGGGAGGGGACAGCCCAGGCAACCAGAGTCGCATTTCAAAAGAAGAGGAGCTACTGCACTTTAAATAGCCTTTAGGCACTGAATCATTTACAGAGATTGCACAGCTGATAGCAGATGAGCAATTGTCTCAGCAGGACACAGGGCAGGAATTTTAACTGCAAATTGACTAAAAGGCAGCTCTATAAAACTGGCTTCTCAACTGGTAATCCAAGCAGTGAGAAATAAGTATGTGAACTAAATTCCAGATACTCATTTCCAAACATTTCTGAGACTGCAATGTTGGCTGGAGAGGCTCTCAAAACTACACATGCCCTGAAAATCATGCAATGCATGTTCAATAAGGTCCTTGTTTACATGTAGTCGCCACTCCAGATTCATCTTTCTCTCAACAGGATTTATCTTCCATCTTATTGCACATATTGTTCAAGACGGAATTATTAAGGACTGTTTGCCTCTACAAAGACTTTCAGTTGTGATGATGAACACCTCTAATGTCTCATGTTCTAAAAACACCAAGGGAATAACAAATTTCTCAACTTCTTTTATTACACTTTTTCTTTGGCCAGGTTATGAAAGACACCAGTAAAAACTTTTAGGATAAATAATATGTCCCTCATGTGATCCAATTAGTATGATTATGAAAAATGAATCTCTGTGATAATTTTGCTTATGAAAGGTTTGTTATCATTCTATGTACAGAATTTCTCCTAAGTAAGTACCTGACAATGAGTAGTTTTCTAGAGGGTTCTAGAAATTAACAGTTCCATTTACATGGATATGCCACCAAATTGAAAAGAAAGTCTAAGTATGTTTTAGGTAGTATCCAAGGATTCTGCAGATCAATACATGAAAATACATTATGATTTTACCTCCAGATTAGTCAATGTCATTTCTCGAAAGACATAAGCAGGATTTCCTTCTTCTGAATGGCAGGTAATCTGGAAATTCCCATATGATGAGCTTCCTGATGGCTCTGGCCAGTACTGATGGCATTTAACCTAAGGTCAACACATTTTTAAAGATGCCTGTGTTTAAATTCAGAGGTTTGTTACAGATAATTTTGATCATTTTGTAATCACTATTTATTTACTTACCAAACAGACTTTGTTACCTAATTACTCTTTATAAAATAAGGTATCACAGAGATTTCCTGTTTCTCTTTTCAAAAGGACAAATGCACCAGCTCTTGCAGTTAGTTTAACCGAAGATGGAGGCCTTTAACTTCCATTATAATTTTTTAAAGAGTTTATCTATAAATATTCCATCTTAACACTTGAGTGACAAAGATGCTGCTTTTTAAACATTTCTGACCGCCAAAATCCTAATCTGACCTTCTCAAAGTACATTTATATGGGAAAAGAAAAAATGAAAAAAAAGGGAGATATGCAACAAAAAAGTTGCTAAGCTAATGCAGAAAATAGGGGGATGAAGATGGTGGATTTAAAAAACTCCCAAACAAGTCCTCAAACGTGAATGAAAACTTCAAACACTATGATTTTCTGATATATGGCTCAAATGCCTAATGACAGAGGTCATTTCAGCTCAAGTGTACTTTTGCATTTCCAACCCACCTGGCGAATCTTTAAGAGCAGCCAGATTTGCAGACTTCCTGCTCCACTGAGACATCCCGGCATGCAGTGGGATAGTGATGTCAGAAGCCTCATGATCAGCTTTAGAGCAGGGAGTCTGCCTATGGGTATAAGACAGATAAGTCCTTTTATTTCATTATTAAGCAGCTCTCCAAAGAACTCCACAAATATCATTATTGAAGGGGTGGGGGAACCTCAGAGAACTGCTATTGCAAGTCTGTTCTTAGCAGATCTGCAAAGACAACTCAAAGTAAAAGGGCACTTGTACTGAAATTCCCTCTAATCATGTTTATTTGGGAGCAGGCAGCATCATGCAAACACTGACTCACTGAAAAATGGTTTAAAAACAATGCAACTCCCCTTCAGTTATTTTAATTCTATTTAGAGTCCTCACCTCCCAGCAAATACATGGTTATTAAAAAGTCAGAATATATACAGACAGCTGAAGTACAGCTCAAGTTGATCAGAACAGCCACAACGCACTATAAATCCATCTTCAAAAGAAATCCTGATACGGAGGAATTCCACTACACTATTATCCCAGACTGTCATTTCTGTCCACACACTTAACCAGCCAGTGCTACTGTGAATGCTCCAGACTAAACCAAATGACTATGGAATTACCCTGTGTGTATGAACACACTTGATTGTTTTGCCTATCTCCAAAGGATAAAACTGCATAAAATCCAAAGCTATTAAGGAGAAACTACAGCTTAAACCAAAACCAAACAAGCCACAAAATACACTTGAGGCCTTTTACAGCACCATACACAATTATTTTTATGAATTTTAACTCTAATTACTTTATTACTAGTATTTTATTTTTACACATTTTATACACAAATTAAAGGACAATGATTATTTCATACGATTAAACAAATCTTTATAGCCCCAGAATAACATTTAATGGGAAATTTTAGATTTCAAGTTTTAAGAAAATCCTTGATAAGACAGCCATCCAGGCATAGGATATTAACACTCCAAACCTGTTTTAGGCTACCTTAAAAATTAAACTCACTAAATATCAAGGAAATACCCAATTAAAACTGATGCAACTTCTTGGAGTTCCTTCATTTGAAGTTTAGAGAAAAAAAATTCTATGAAGGTAAATTCTAAATGCTTTTTACTTTACAGTAAAGAATCGAACAAAACAGACTGAAAGTATTTTAAGAAATACATGAAGACTTAAATGCATTTCAGGACCGAACAAAGTTTAAATATTAGCTGCATTAAAAACACCAGAAGGTTTAAAATCTAAGACTCATCACTGCAACTAGGAATGCACTGCTCTTATGAAAAACAGTTACAGAACCATAGAACAGTTCGGGTTGGAAGGGACTTTAAAGGTCATCCAGTCCAACCCCCTGCAATGGAGCAGGGGTATCTCCAACTAGATTGAGTTGCACTGAGCCGCATCCAACATGACTTTCAATGTCTCCAGAGATGGACATTCACCACCTCTCTGGGCAACTTGTGCCAGTATTTCACCACTCACATTGTAAAAGATTTCTTCCTTATATCTACTCTACCTACACTCTCCTAGTTTAAAACCACCTCCTCCTATCCCCTTGTCTCGTATTATATATCATAATAGTATTTTCCTCTAATCTTTCAAAGGCTAATCACCAACAGGTTCTTAGATTATGGAAGTGGTATTTAAGGAAATGTTTTACTTACTCTGCCCCGTTCAACTTGAGTTGTTAACATTACAACCATAGAAGAGCCTTGCTCCCAAGTCATCTGCCAAAAGTCAGGACAAGTGTTTGGTAATGGACCTTGACAAGCAATGTACTGGTTTATTATTGTGGAAGAAGGGATTTCCATCTAAGAGAAAACAAAGTCATTATTTCAATTCCTACAGCAAATGGAAGTCAGGCATCAGACATTTACAGTTCAGTAACTAATTTTTAAAAAAGCATCTATGACATTAATTCTATTTCTGAAAGGCTAGCAAATACGAATTGGCACAGATAAAAATTCTGTGTTTCACATGCAAAATTACTACAAAGGTTCAAATACACTTTACATAAGAACTTACAGCCGTGTAGTTGCCACATGAGGATTAATGCTTGAAAAAAGAAATGACAGAGCAGCTGGAAAATAATTCAGGTGCAAATATTTCTTGCTCTGTGAGTTTTTGACAGGAGCTTTTAAAACGCTGATCTCAGAATTTAATATCTGGGTTTTTTAAATAAAGTAAGTAGCTGTAATTTTGCTACAATACAAAAAACAAGACGCAAAAGAAACTGATGCTAAATTAAACTTCACTGTTGCTCAACACAACTGTCAGAAAAGTAATCAGAAAAGAAGAATTAATTTTTCTGAAGAGGGCTGGCTTCCGTTAGCATTTTTTCACATTAAAAGCGGAGCTAGACTTTTAACATTGATGAAAAGACATGCCACAAAACATCAGGAACTAAGTATATCTACAGGAAATTTCAAAACACCTGATTAGAGGTTTAGTAGCCATTCTAGCTTCAACTAGATTTATAAAAAATAGATTTTTTAAATCAATTTTTTTCATCGAAAGACTGTAGAATTACTTGATGTTAGAAGCACTTCTGAAAAATACTACTCACATTTATATAATTTGCATTGATGTAATCTTCATTACTTTTTAAAATAACCCGTGTAGCGTCATCTGAAAAAAATTTTATAAAGATATTACTTATTTACTAACCACAGTAAAATACTTTAGAGCACATTTACAAACAAAAATACTTACAAGGCGAAATGTCTCTGTATCTATTTTTGGAAATGTTTTGAGGTAATCTGGCACAAGACATTGTCATTCCAGGCTTTTTCCTATACAATTGCTAAAAGACAAAACTGATGGTCAGAACATAATAGATGCAATAGACTCATTATTATATTATTTGCCTGAATAGAATTTGTTCTAAAAAGAGGTGCTTTTGAAAACATAAATTACTGAGCAATAGTAGCTTCAACAAACATGAAAACACTTTTAAAAATAAAGTACTCTGAATTTAGTTATGCTCTGGGATCACTGAAAAAGACCAAGATGGAACCAAAATTTGATTAAAGACAAAGTGAACATGAAATTTCAAGCTTCCATTAGAATACTGATCCAGAGAAAAAGTAGTATTATATACTGGTAATTGAATTCATTGATACTGACATCTTACTTGGTCATTTGGGGCGAGCAGGTTATGTTGTATATAGGCATCTACCTACACTGCACTTGTTTCAGTTGGAGATTTTTGGGTTTTTTTCCCAGATGTCCTTCTGTATTCCAGTAACTGTAGAGCAAATCCTGGTTACCTTGCACTTTTCCTGCACAAAACTGCCTATGAGAAGTTCCTGCCTTTTCATACCTTTGCCTTGCTTTGCCACAACAAAAAATACCAGTGAAATGATCCAAGTTCAAAAAAGGCACTTTAAAAAACTTTTACACATTGAACCTGCTAGAGAGAATGAAAACTTACATTAAGCAGAATTTTAAATAACTTAGAAAAAATTCTGCTCTTTCTAAATATAAAAGGACATTTTACCAAAGTTCTTAAAGAATAGTATATAAATATAATTTGTAAATATATGTTGCAAAATATAATGCTAGGACTCAATTTGGTGAGGAATTGACAGAATTTGCACTGTTGTGTTTTACAAACCTACTGTTTCCTGCTTTAAGCCACTTGATCCCATGCATTTAAGATGGATATCACCAAGGCACAAGTCAGTGCTGAAGAAAGACCATGGCTGTCAACAGCTTAAGGCCCCACAGAGAGTTAACTACAGTTCTGAAATATGTCAATAAAAATCAACTATTTATAAAATACAGAGTTACATTAACCTTTAGCATTAGGGCAGAATTTTCCATTGGTTGTTTTACCTTCCCTCATTGAGAATGGCCATAAAATGTCAACAGTTCAGGTGTCATTCAGTTTCTACACCAACTTAGGTATGGAATGAAGGTCTGAGTACAGAACACGTATTTTGGTAGATATTCTTCAGCCTTCACCTTTTTTAAAGTATTTTTTAGCATGTCCCTGATAACCACAAAAAGTGTAAGTAATCAATATAGCTATTTATAAAATTAAAACCTAGGATTAGGTATTCTTAAGTTTGCACATACAATACAGGTTTGATTTTTTCCTTTGGTTATTTTTCTTTTGAGAGTATAAGACAATTGTTTTGCTAGAAGATGCTGACTGTACTGAAATTTAACTGAAATCTGTTCTGTTTAAAATAATGAGTACCCCAAAAGACTTGGAAGTAACACCCAGCTCCAGGCAATACAATACTTACATCAAACTGAGCCAAGACAGTTCCAGTGATAAGCCCCTCTGCTAACTGAATCATGGATTCCCTCAGAGCGTTATCATCTTGATGGACACCATCAAGTGGAGATTTCTCAGGTATGTACTGAAAATCAGGCTCACTCTCCAGCTTCTCTTCCACAACATCATAGACAGCTGGAACAAGCAAAGGTATGAATGCTCTGACTGAAGATGCTGTTGGACTAAAGTTAGCTCTAAATCATTTATTTAAAATAGCAAAACCACCATGTTTCTCCCGTAGAAAAATCCACATTTATTAGCACATTGATTTTAGCCCCCACCAGCAAGGACAGATAGCTTTTACTGATCATTATAATTCATGATGAAACTTTTCTTTTTGGTGTAATAGTAATTTTAAGTGAAAACCCATCACTGATAGCTAAAATTTTGATCAAAACTCCCATTATACTGTCTTGTCTGATGTAACTCCCTAATCTCAGATTCTCACATCATGCCTCTGATATCATTACAGCTCCCTTTACATTTTATTTATAATTCACTTAGAACTCATTTTAGGCTTCAGTAATTAGGGCAAGATGTGCAGACCACCTGAGAAAAGTGCATTAATACATGGCATTATAAAGCTATCAATGTTCCCTGTGTGCCTTGCCTATAAACTCAGAAATAATATGCATCTTCTCCTACACATAACAGACATATGCTGTTCAAAAGCCTGTTTTTAAATTATATCACATCATTACAAAGGAGGAAACTGTCAACTCCTCACTTCTACAACTCACATGTTTTTATCCAAAATACAAAGATAATCAATGTGCAAGGGGAAAGATAGATTGTTTTAGTAAATTTGCAAACAAAGCTCATAATTTTGTCTGATAAAGAAAGTAAGCACATAAAAGCTGCAAGAGAACTTACACACAGAATGACAGCACATACAAGTGGGGAGTGCAAATGAGTGAATAAGGGGAAAATTTTTATGAGGTGGATGAGGTACTCTGCAAATATAATTTCAATTATTCCAATTAAACAGCAATATTTTTCATTTTGCTTTTTCCTCTCCAACTCTATTATAGTTAGGAGGTGCAGCAGAACTGAATCCAGGGCCCATCTGCTGGCTATGATGTAATGGTGTATTTTGTGAATACATTGCAAAAGCTTTTATTTTGACTGCATTTTAGCACTTCTACTAAACCTCCTTAAACAGAAGTGTTACCTGTGGTATTGGATTGTTTTAAAAATGTATGGAAGGATTTTGTATATATCAACCTCTAAAGTCACCCAAGCACTGAATATTTGGTGAGGGGTTTTTGGTTCATGTTTGGTTTAAATTTTCCTTAAGGGAATAACAATAATCTCATGAAATACATTCAATATCCATGTAGCTTTCTGGTCATTTTTATATATGAGAGTGAGAACAAAGTTTAAATTAGCTCTCTGTTAGAAATATTTCATCTCTGTTTTTTAATTAGTTTTCAGCACTTAGTTATACACAGCTCCTTAGAGTATGGGATCAATACACTATGTTGTTGCAATTCCTTTTCAGGGAAGGCATTTCTTTCTTACAGGTTGAACATTCCATCCCAGAACACCAAATGGAGGTTAGAAAATGAGAGCAGGGTGTGGATTTTTATTTTTAATTATGAGGTACAAGCCACTCACCATTGGGTCGAACTAGGAGCACAAGTTCCCCTGAGTGTCTCTCACAGCTGGCTTTAATGAACATCACAACCTGGTCATGGGTGTGCTCTGCGATATCCCTGCCGTTAATCAGCACAACCTGGTCCCCTTCATTCAAACGAGGGACACACAGATCAGCCTGCAAGGTTGGGGGAAAAAGCAAAACCATCTGTAACACAAACCATTATTACCAATTTCTTACCTTAAAATAACAACTTAAAGTAATTATAGCTGGGCTCTTGAACCCTAACAGCCCCATTGCTATGGCTGCTGCACTGTATTCAAATAAATCCAAGTGTTACACAATACACGGCAGTGCCATTCCCATGAAGGAATCCATGTGCAGCTGGGAGCTGACTGGCACTGTAACAAGTCTCTCAGCAGCTGTTACTCTGCCCCTCAGCTGATGCAGAAAGCTCCTCTGTTTGAATCACACTTTGTATACGCAATTTAAAAGCAGGATTGTTTTATTTTTGAAGGGAGGGGTGTAACATGGCAAAACTGTGTCCAAATCAATTTCACAGGCTTAAATGCTTCAGGTCTGAAATACTGCAATGGTAATGGCAAAAAACAATGTCCAACTCCCAGTAATCCCAGAGAGAGGAATCAGGTAATAAAAATTGTTATTATAATCACAGTCTAAAAACTGTTGCAGAAAAGAAAGAGCACAAGCCATCACCAACTATCTTCTCCCTACAGAGTGAACATTTCAAACCAAAATTATTCATGATATTAAATACTTCAGGGATGATAATTAATGAGATATAAGAACATTTCAATAGTTTCAAAGAGTTAAGAAAAATACCCAAAAACAAAACCCAAAAATACCCAACCTCCTCAAAAAAGAACCCTGTACATCTTAAATAAGCAAATAAATGGTTAACTCCACTCTAACTCTAAAAGGTATTGACAGAGCTGACTCCAGTCAGCTGAATACCAGGTCATTATTTCTGGCAATAAATTGACAAATATTGTGCCTAGTTTGAAGACACTCTTATAGTCACTAAACATGAGTAACAACGCACAATCAGACCTGATGAATGATTCATAATGTCTGGTTTTAATCTACGTCTTGGCTTTACTCAGCTTCATCTGTCACTAAAGTAAGACATTTGCTATTTTAGTTATTTTTAACACTCTTTCAATATGTAATTTATGTGAAATTACTGAATGTCTATATCTAAAAAAAGCAATAAAGTAAAAGTATTTTTAGGATGGCACAGCTCAAGTACCAGTGCATACTGAGCATCTGTAATGCCCTGTAATTTTCAGAAATTAAACTTTGTTTCAGTAGAAAAAAAATACTTTGGAGGATTGAAGAACTTTAAAAAAATATGTTATACAGCCCCACCAAACTCTTACTGCATGTAATTTGCTTTGTTCTGATAATGTTATAGCAAAAACTAATTTTCATAGGCAGCTATGAAATAATTTATCATTTTCAATACATCCTTCAAGATACACAGATATTGCTACCAAGTTTGCTGTTTTGATAACTTACAGGTGTTCCTGGAGCTACCCTGGACACTATTACTGGCATCTTCTGATCATATCCACCCTTTAAAAACAAATTAAATTAGTAAGAAATCCAAAATGTCAGAAAATAACCTTAATAAATGTGAAAGGAATAGATGAACTGTTACCTTCACATTGAAGCCAAACCTTCCATTTTCATCTGGTTTCATCCTGATCATAACAAGATTGTCATGGGGGACACCACCATTGGGCTAGTAGACAAAAGTGATAATTATATTAGTTTGTACTTTGTTCGCAGTTCGACTTTGAGGATATTGTATCTAATAATTCTCCAGTTTCCTCATCAAGTAATTGCTCCTGGGCACTTGAGAAAACATGAAGCAATAACATAAACATCATGGGTTTGCATAAAAGGGAAAAATTACACATTTAAGAGTCTTGGACATAACTAGGTTAAAGATGTATTCAGTCAAAGCAAGCTTAAAGTAAGAAAGAATATTAGAAAACACTAACCGGCTTCAAAATTCTAATAAAAACAGCTTACTAAATGGAGAGGTCTTAAATTCATTTTCATTAAGAACATGGTGAAGAGCTGCAAAAAGAATGTAATACAATGAAAAGGAAGATAATTGAAGGTGTCTTTTTGTTTCTGTTAACAGCAATATATCAGGAGTAAGCAAGGAAATCTTGGTTCCCTATCCCTTACTCCATTTCCAGTGTAGGGGAGTGTGAGGTGTGACATATGCTCTGCACTGATTCAACTCTGAAAATTTTAGCTGCTTTCTTCTTGGTTTTATTTGGATGACAACAGCATTATTAAAGGAAATGCCAGTAAACTGAGGAATACTAGGTACATTTTTCATCTGAAAAATACCAACTTAGTGCCACTAAAGTGATTTTTAGTTGATTCCCATCTACATCTATTTCAGACAGAACATTAGCAAGTATTTCTATAGTTCCTACAGTGAGGATGCAAAGTAATAAAGAAATGTGTTTCAAGGAAGTTTTCAATGTTACCACTTACAGCAAAGCGTAAGACTTATCCTCAGAAAAAAAACAAAAAAACTTAGAAAAGCAAATATTTTTATATGTAAGCAAGTTCAGAAGCTGGAGTTTTGCTAGGCTAAAGAAGTCTGCACAACTTGGCTCATTAGAAGTTAACTCAATTGCAGGTATCTTCTGTTCTTGGTTAAAACAAAACAAAATTTGCCAAATGAACTCATAGTCATGAAAAAGTGAAAAATTTGGGGAAGGAAAGTAATGGCACAAGAAATCTTAATGAAAAGGAAGGGTCTTAGGAAGCCTGATCATATGCCAGTCATCTCAGCCTATGCTCACTGGCATGGGAAATCAGACAGAATGAACATCAACCAAGTGCTCACCTGCAGTGTTTGGCAGCTTTTGTGCCACTGCACTCCCCAGACAGAAAGGAAATACTGACTTCCTGCTTTCAGATGTTATTTTGAGCAGAAGTTTATAATGAAAAATGTTCAGAGAGCACTGTATGCCATCATTAATGTGTTTGACTGAAGGGACTTTGGCCACACCTGTTTTCAAATATTTCTGATATTCTCAGACTGGATACTTAGGGATTGCAGGTGGAGAAAAAAGTTTCATTCCTATATGTGTCCTACTACCTATCTACACAGACTCTCCATACATACAGCAGACAAAAGAAATTCAATAGTTTTCTTTACAATATTTGAGATGGAACAGCTGAAGACTTCAGTGGTGCAAGCACCTGAATTCTGGTTAGAAAAGCAACTTTGAAACAAAACAACATTCCAAAAATTTCAATTTCCTTCTTCTGCAATCCCCAAAATAAAAAGTCATGAGCAGACCAAATTAGATGTTCAATTACAACAGTGTACTGCCTTCTGTGAGACTGTATGTGTCCCACTGGAGCACAGCAAACAATCACACTGACAATGCACAGAGAAAAAACAATCTCATTCACACAGCTGTGTTGGTTTTGCAGAACAAAAAGGAGTTAAAAAAACAACTGAAAGTTATTTTTGTCAATTTGGTAAAGATAACAATACAGGGCAGAAAAACTTGATTATTAAAGTAGTGTTATCTCTCAAAACAGAACAGTACTTTAATGTGACTCAGGTAAGCACTGGCTGAAGACCAAGCTGTTACAAATTCTGTTTCATTATTTAATTAAAACAAAAAGATTTACAACATTCCCAAAACACTCAAAAATTTAAGTTTCACTTTTGAGTCTTTTATTAAAACCCCAGCTATGAAATTAAACAGGGGTTTTATGGGAATCTTAACTTTGTTATAGGGCCTGAATGAAGACCCTAGATTTACAGTTTAGAATGCAAATAAAATAAACTAAGGTAATTATAAATATCTAGGGGGGGGGGGTGACTCATAACTTTGAATGCCTGGGGTTGACAAAAGTGTTTACACAGTATTTGCTTCATCTGTATGTTAAGCAGTTTTCCCATCCTGCGACACGTTTCTTGTCCTGCTTACTGTTCACATCACTATAAAACCAAGAATCACTGGAAAACTTCTGGACGGACAAAAATTACAAAAATGGTCAGGGAAATCTCTCCTCAGTCAGACAATCAACTGACTAGCTCACTCATCTCACACATGTTTGATTATGGAAAAAGAGCTTCTGCTCATATTTTTATATTTGCTGCCACAGGCCTCTGATAGTCCCTTTCTTGGAAATTCTGATGAGAAATGCAACCACAGGCTCAAGAACCCTCTCCTGATAAAACCACTCTAGAAGCTGCTAGGCATTTTCAGGTTTAGCTTTTTAGCTAGAGCTAGACTAAACTCCTGAAATGCCTTCTTTAAAATTGATGGCAAATGACTTCTCAAAGAAGAGGTTAGGTAGAAATTTCTGCATGTACTGAAAAGCATGGTTATGTTTGCATAACCATCCCACTGTAGTGATTTGTAGTGATTTGACAAAGCACTACTCCAGCAGGTGGAATAACCAGTAGGAGCCAGTGAAGGGATGGTATGGACAGGATGGAAAACAGAAATGCTGCAAGATAATGCACAAACACAGCAGCTCTGAAATGCTTCAGAACCAAGCTGATGTAAAACAGGACCATCACTCTGATAAAAAGCAGAATGGTTCAAATGGATCAAAAAACTTACAGTGGATTTTTCAGGTGATGCAGGAACATCAAATGTTTCATTAATGTGGTTATCCAGTTCTTGCTGTGAGTGTGAATGATGAATTTGGTTCCAACTGTTCTTTTTAAATTGTTTGGGTGGTAACGCTGGAGGCTGCCCATCTATAGGAGTCTCTTGAGACCTAAATACCAAAATAGAAGTATGAAGTGGAACAATCATGAGATATTGACAGTTCTTTCAGGGCTGCAAATAAACTGAAAACGTTAGAAGAAACTCAAGAGTTTGAGAGATGAATATCTGTATGTATTTTTAGAATACATTGGCAGTCTATGTTTGCACAAATGTTGCAGCATTTTTCTTGACAAGCAACTGTACACAGAACAACCAAGTTAATCTTTTACCTATGACCTTTTAGAGAATGTTTTTAGCATGCTTAACCCACTACTTCTGATCTGCAAGCACTCCACTGTGGATTAATAAAGATGTTCTCTGTGGTTTTGTATGCTATGGAGATTTCCTTTTGTTAGTCCTCTTGCAAGAAAAGCTTAACTGTGTAATTTGTATCACATAAATATATGACTCATCTTTCATTATATGGATTTATATTTAAGAATTAAGAACATTTGGAAAGGCTCAAAAGGGCAGCTAGCTCACAGTTCCCATTAACTTGGTTTGAATGCCAGTTTCTAAATACCAGCAGGATACGTCGTCCTCCACAGGCACCCCATTAAAAGGTTCTATTAAGTCATTTAACGATTTCAGACAGCAGCCTACTGATACCAGATCCATGAACCATCAAGAATGAAGTTACAGCTTATAGCTAAATCTAAAGAGAATGCTACCACCAAAAATGGGGGTGTCTATTCTTTTACCCACATCCCTGGCTGCTTCCTTGATGAACTGGTGCTCCTCCCTTGGCTAAGGCAGCTGACACCAAGCAACCAAAAATACTCTTTGGACAAGGCTGGGTCCTCTGGTTTATCTCAGGGCTAGCCACCCTGCAGGGAGGGAAGGACACACGCAGAGGCAAAAGCAGGACACTGCACCTTTGGTAAGCAGCAAGCTGCAGTGGTTACTCATGACATAATTCACCCCAAAATGCACAGGTAGCCATGTGAGCAGCTCTGCTGTATTGAGTGGTCTCACCTCAGTGAACTGTCAGCAGGGCAAGGCTCTCAGTGTGAGACTACACAACATTTCATGTTGCTGCAAATCTAAAAACCTAAAGCACACATCCAACTCCATACCATATAATTTGTCTCTATGCAATTCAAGCAAGTCAGTTCCCAGATACATGTTCAAAAATTTAAAAAAATCTGAGCAAAACTGAGTATAGTGATTTCAAAAATAAGGATGAACCTCTTTCAAGAAGCATAAAAACTGGGAAATAGAACACTTCACTTTGAAATGCCAAACATTTTCTGCTTCAGTTTAAAAAAAAATTAGTCAATATTCTTAGAAAACAAAACTGGTAACATTTTTGTCAGTGTATGATAGAAAACGGCACATTTGAAAAGATCCCAACAATATTTTTCTCTATTTTTCTGCTTTATTTCAACTTTCAGAAAATATTTTTTTCATGAAGTGTTAAAAAAAAAAGTACTAATTATTCAGTCTGATGTCTGAAGAACCTCATGTTCAAAAGACACTTGGGAAGAAAAATAGTATTTCTTAACACTTTTCAATGCAAGTAACAGAAAAAAGAGCACATTTCATTTTTCAAGATAAGCAGCTTTTCTAAATTCATTTTTGTGGAGAGAAGAATATGATGATTGTCAACATTTGCAAAACAAATCTGCAAAGCAGCTATAAACTATTTAGACATCAACTCACAAAGGTCACCCAGAGATTTTTAGCTGCCTATGCATTCATTCATTCAAGTCTGGCCAGCACAGATTACTCAGTCTTTTAAGTTATGTATTTTCCTGAAAACAATTAAACCAAGTTTTAAACCAAGAAAAAAAGGAACAGAAAACATGAATAGAAACACAAAAGAAGTTATTCTGACAAAAGTAGAAGATGGATCTTATGTTTGACTAAATGTCTGTACATACATGTCAACAAACACATATAAATTCTGACCAAGCACACAAACTTACAGAAAAGATTTGAAAAGTTACTTAAATGAGCATTTTACAAGCAGCAATGCAAGTACTGTAATATATTAGCATAATGAGTTGTGAGAACTAACAATCAAGCCTTGGGCATAAACTTCACTGCTTTGTATTTGCCCAGTCAGCTTTGAATTTCCTTATGAATGCTCAGACAATGGCAGTGAAAGCAGCCTATTTTGCAGGCAAAGCAGCTCTCTGTTACTGAATTCAGCAATTTACATAATAATAAAATAACACACAAACCCTGGCACTGGCAAGCTTTGGGTATTTTTGTTACAGATATCCGGTCTGATCTTCTTAATATATTTAGAAAAAGTTTCATACACACCCCCATAAATTTATTAAACTAAACACTCATCACGTGCTTTTGGAATTTGAGGTTATAATTACCTCAGGGATCTACAAACACAATCTCTCAATTTAGTGTTGAATAGGATGTGCAGATGGAGAAAAGATGTGCAATTAAAGCTTATATTAGCTAAGTTATAACAGCCTCCTGAACTGCATGGAAACTGTTAATTTATTTTGCTATGTTGATTCCAAACTCAAAAAGATCACTAAACTTATTGCCAGTCAGGTTAGCTCACATATATAAATTTGATCAATAAATAAAAGTTTCTGACAAATTAGCATGGACTACTCAAACCTTTTCAGCCAGAAAGGTCAAATTGGTTAAGAAACAGCTTTTTGGACTGTAAGAACAGTATAATTTAAAATTTATATAGCTAATATGAACTTCAATGTCTACTATTCTCCTTCCTAAATGTCAAACCTTGAATCAATAACATTGCCTTAAACCTCCAAAAGACCTTAATGGGGTTCATATAATTTTGAAAGTCATCATCCTCATTCTTAAAAGTATCTTATACTAGAGGCCTATACTGGGATATTAAATTTCAGTTTTAGGCTTCCAACAAGAGGAAAAAAACCCCAAAAACTGAACCCCTAACACTTAGTGATGGAAGAGCAATACTTTTTCTACTTGGGCATAAAGAGTGCAAAAATATGAAAAAGAACAGTCAGAGTTAAACAACTAATGTACAAAACCACTTCCTTTCTTTTTAAGACTCATTTCTATGGTGACTTACTCAAGAAATCAAATACTAAATAAACAAATCCTAAGAACACTCAGGAAGATCTTTTACAACTTTGAGTAAAGGCATATGAATAAAAGAGAGTATTTAAAACTTGTGCTTTCTTCACTGTATCACTGACATTCAGAAAGGGCTTCTCATAACTGACTTCAGTTGGAAGCCTTGGAACAGAAGGAACCTGACCTTGTGTGGCCTTTCGACAACAAAACTCTAATGTGAGAAAAGATTCATGACTGTTCCAGTTCTGAGAGTCCTTTGACATGTGAATAGGTTAAAAAGTCCACCAAAACCAGGAAAATTCACATTATTAGGTCAAATTAATATTACATAACCCTGAAAGCTAAGTAACTAGCTGAGGGTCAAATTGTAACTATTGTAGCCTATTGTAAAAAGCATCATGTGCTATTTTACAAAACTTTAAAAATTTTATATCCTATTTCCCTCCTAAAAATTACACATAGTTGTTGAAACTGAAAGTATAGTCCAAGCAAGGTTTTAAAACTGTTTAAATCGCTTCCCAGAATAATTTTTCGTGAGACAAACCATTTGTTTATAAACATGTAATTAGGTATGCTCTCAATTGGTTTTGAAACCGTTTGCACAATTTCCCTGCTATCAGAGATTATTAGACAAAATTATGAGGGCATGTACGGCATTACATGTACAGCTATACTAAGAGGGTACAGTGGCAGTGATAAAATGGTATATAATGCAATATTTTTCCCAATTCATCTGTACTCTGAACACAATTTATTGAGTATTTCAGTATCTTTGAATAACTCAATGGGTTTTTTTTGTTTGTCTTCCTTCTTGACCCAATACACAATAACAGTTTTTATTTTGCCCACTGTATCTTACAGTAAAAGTAAGCTTAGAGTATAAAGAATACTGGGCATAACTGGAAAAAAGAAGGCAGCCTGACAGCGTCATCTTAAAAAAATAAACTCTGCAACAATATATCAAATACACTAGCAACGTCCAAATGATGGAGTGACAAAAAGGTATTTTGGCTACATAGTTTGTAAAGCTCCATCATATTTCTGTGCCTTGACAAAAAGCAACATTTCCAAACTCATGGGAATTAAAATTCTTCTTCAGCTTCATCAAAAACCCAACTTTTGGTTCCACACCCAGACACTGATGGTCACATTACAGCAAACCCACAGCTTGGGTCAGTGGGGATGGTATTGTAATCCTGAACTGGAATATGTCAGATCCAGGTCTTCAGTTCTGTATCATCAAGTTCTTTCTCACAGTAAGACCTATACTAACACTCCCTAAATAACAGCTACCTTTTTATTAGATTGCCTGGCTCTCCCTGACCCCACATATAACAATGAATTCTTCAAGGCCAAGATTTCTGACTTCTCCTCAGAAGCCCTGCACGCTACAGTGGCGTGCTAAGAGCAGAACTTACGGGGATGATTCCAGTATGATGCTGTTGGCCTGGGTGGAGGATGGAGATCTGTGATTTACAAATACTTCACTCGGGGAGGTGTGAACCACATGATCCACTAAATGTCCAACTGATGAGGGTCGTAACCGGGCTCCTTCTTGAGTGAAGGCAGAGTTGCGACTAAGAGGAAAAGCAGAGCAGTGCAACGTGACAAGAATATTATTGTTAATCTATATTTCTGATACCACCCACTAAAATGGGATGCTAAAAAAATTATTTCCTCTCAGTGCAAGAACATGTTCATACACATATTATTATTAAAATTTCAAAAATCATTGAAACAATTATGTTGTCAGACCAACATATATTTCATTATTTTATAAGTTTTCAAAAATTATTTCAATAAACACTAAGGGCTATTTAAAAAAATTATTTACTTTTAATTAAAGAAGCCTGAAATCATTATGGTCCAATGAACAAGCTGACAGCCCAATCAAGAAGAAAAATGGATTCCCAGGAAGACAAATCTTCTCTGTTCATGGCAGAATTTAACCTGAATTCATTAAGATGAACAATTTATCCCCTGCATCTTCCCCTAGAGGAATCATAAGCTTTGTACTGAGAGAACTATGATTTCTGGAATTCAGTATTTTCCCATTTGAAAACTAGCATGACAGTAATAAAATTCTTTTAAACATGCACAATTAAGTTTGCTATGCTTTAAGTATCATTTTTACACAATTTTTCTTTTTTAATTTTAATATCCTACAGGTATTTACAACATTAATCTCGTGAATAATGTGCTGCAGAATCTTAAAATCTTGTCGTTTATGTAATACAAAATTGAGTAATACTGATTCTTAAGCAAGTTTCACCAAGCTGAGAAAATTGGTCACCTTCCAAAAGAAATCAGGAATGTTTTTTCACTAACTTAAAACAGAAGGCTCTATCATGTGAAAAGACTGAAAATTCAAAGGAAAGGCAGAAGAACTGAGAGGAGTAAACCCACAAGGATTTCCAAATAACTAACTTTCCCCAATGTTTTAAAAAGTGGTATTAACCAAAATTAATTATTTTTCAAATATCTCATAGATTTTACCATCAGGGCCTTTTTTTAACCAAATTAATAACTTATTTTCAACTGTGGTTGAGAAAACTCAAACTCTCAAATTTAGGGTAGTATGATACATCTTACACTTTTTATACATCAAATGAAAAGCACCTAAAAATCACCCCTAAATACTTTTTTGAATCTGAAGCTGAGTATTACACAGAGAATGATTTGGAACAGAATTTTTGAAGCTATTTGTCTACATAACACATTAATTCTTTTATTACACAAGTGGGTCACTCACATTGTAGGGAGAGAAGCTACTCACTGATTTGGGGTTCCAGGTGGAGACCGTGACGGGAGGCTCTGGGTTTCCAATCTATCATCAGACAGAGAGTTCCTACTCACTACTTCCCAATCCATCCCACTCATTACTTTCCGTGCCAAGGGTTTACTGGGGGATCTAGAAGAAGAAAGTAAAATGACTAACCAAAAATTAAATTATGTAAGAACAAAATTACATAAAACTCACCACAATGAAACTGATGTTCTATCATAGGAAACCAAATGATATGTAAGAAAGGAAACATAATAATGCAAAGCTATATTTTCATGAGCATTTCTGTATTTTCTCTATCTACTGTACTTCATTTACTGTACTTTGAAAAGAATGCCATTGAAATAGTAATAAACTACTGCTGGCTGTGAGGGAGACAGGCAAGACAGAATCTAAACTCACTAAACTTCTAATGCCTCAAAGACAATCTGACTCAAATATCACAATCATTGAGATATCAGAACTTTAAAAATGTAGAACAAAATCAAACAAATAAACAAGCAAAAAAACTCCCCAAAAACCCCAAAAAAACCCCTCTAAATAACACAACTGTTTAGCCACCTCAGGAAAAATAAAGCAGTGAAAACATTACGCCAAAACAACTTTGAAGAACTGAAAGTGGGGTAATCAACAACATGGCAACAGAATTACAAAGTTTTGTTTAGACATCAGGGATTTCCATCAAGATGACATGCTTTCTCCCAGAACGTGCCTTGTCACTTGTCAGGCGGATGCAATAATATTATTTAATGATTTAAACTTCTTTGTAGGTAACAGAACTTCACTGGTTTTGTGCCAGAAATGTCCTTCAGGTCATTCTCACCAGTGCTTTTATACAAAAGGAATTCTATTTTCTACTTGTTGCCCTTTCTTGACATTAACAAAACTTTTTCTTCCCATTCTCCTGCTGTTTCATTCACCTATTTCTTAAGCACATATGAAACCACACTTGTAATCTCTTATGAAATACGGTAATTCCCTTTTATATTGGAAAGCATCAAATGAATCATCTGAGGCTGCATTTTTCTTAGCACTGCACTGGATGGTTCAGTCATCTTGCAACTAAACATAACCAGGCTTTCGTGGTTTGTTGTTTTCAACTGAAAATTCTTCAGCTAACAACAAAAATACGTTTAAACAATCCGTACATGTCCTGTAAATTTTGTGTTACTGGGTTTTTACTTTACTTCTACTGCTTGGATGGTGCTGTACAGTTCATAGTAGTTCATAGTTCAGATTTCGCCTCTATCATTACCCAACTCTCTTTTGTTCCACTGATACCTCAGTCTTTGGTGACATAATTTCATTTCCATTTGCCTTCATATTCCATCACTAAACTCTCCAGCTTTGCACAATGACAACATATTACTGTATCAGCAGTACAGCTCCATATACCCATATCACAAAATAATTTCTGCTTTTACTGTCCCTGTGACACATGGTAACTCTTCTTTATCTTCGTCATTATTACTGATTTACTGAAAGAACAACTCCAGAAAGAAGGAACTTTGAGAAATTAAGGAACTACCTGCACACAAACTACATCCTCTGAAAACAAGAAACTTGGTTACAAATGTATTTTTGCTTCTCAGAGAACTTAAAACTCAATGCAAGTCACCCGCTTGAGCAGATAATATTGTCCTCAATATTATCAAAGTAGTCTACAAACAACCAATCAAGCATTATATTGAGTAAGCTTCACATACAGAAATAAGTAAGATGTCAATACTGATACTAAAGGAGTGATGGTCTGCATGTGGAAGGTTTATTTTTATTTTTACCCCACCCAGCAGTTCTGAACATGTACTGAATAACAGCTGACAAATTTCAGACAGCTGAGCGAGATGGGCTATTCTAAATAATACTGTTTCAGGTGTTACTCCACCTGGGGGAAAAAAATCTAATAGTATATTGATATTTGAAAACAGGGAAAATATCAATTAATTCCTCAGGAGAAGCACATTCAGTTTCTTAGCATGCTTCACTGTATTAAAGGAGCATTAATTTGATTTGAAAAATAATTAGCTTAGTATGTATCAATTAAACCAAAATTCCAATTTCTGTAATTTGCTTCAAATGTGAGTAACTCAAACCACTTAGGTATGTTTCTTCGCAAACATGTAAATGTAAATGTGAGCAGTTCTGAACAGGTAAAATAACACGAAACTGAAATAGCAGAACTGATATACATGTCTAATTCTAGCCTTCTGTTATTCTTTTATTTATCAGGGTTATGATTAGCTGGACCCTGCTGACAGCTGTTTGCAGCAGATGAGCACCAAGTGCCAGCTCTGCCAAGAGGTGGATTGTACTACCAACCGAAGAACAGTGAGAGGGAAAAATGCAGAAGAACACAACTAGTGCTGAAATAGGACTGCAGATACAGTATTTGCTGACAGACAGGTAAAGGCAACTACTGAACCTCATTTACCTTCAGTGAAAAAGCAAAAAAATGGAATATAGGAAAGCTGGGGTGGGGGACTTTTCTTTATTTAACATGCAACAGTAAAAGTGCACCATCCATGCCTGTGTGAAACTACATAAACTACAAAGAAAGACACAGCAGCATATAGGGTGGGGGAAAAAAACCAAGCTTTTCCAAAAATTACATTTTTGACTGCTTCAAAACCCCTCACTGCTCTGTACCTCCAGTCACAGTCTGTAACTATGTTTATGTAAACTTCCTCAATCTATACAACAAACGAACACAACTCCAAAATGAGCAAAGCATCACCTTCTTCCCTATCAAAACATCCAATATCAAGAAAACACTCACCTTTTACTGTGGATAGGGTCTGATCTTTCAGAAGCAATACCTTACTACCATGATAAACAGCTGCAGCATTTATCACCAAAGCTTCGTTTCAATTATTTTATTAACAGCTCTAACCTCAGAGTCCCCACCCACTCATGTTTGTTGCCCCAATTTCCTGTCTTTGCAGAAATTTCAAAGAAAAAATTACCACACTGCAGAACTGAACTTCTGAGTGCTGTGCCTTTTTTAGTTCCCCTGTCAACACTTCTAAATCCAACAATAGGTTATTTTTTAATTAACATTCAAGATTTGTTGTGAAATATACCTACAAATTTGTCCTGTATCTCTGACTTCTAACAATATTAAAATAATCTTCTCATGCCAGAGTGCAGCTGAGGAGATGGGAGAGGGGAATTAAGATGTATAAAACTTTGAAATTTTGGAATTCTAAATTCCACCTCTGTCTGCTCAGTCTGGATGCTTCTATTGCAACCAGCACCGGGCACTGATAGTTAACAGAATAAGCCATTTTCAGATTTAATTTTGGTGTACCTGCAGAGACATTCCTAAGAAAGTTGGAAGCAGTCCTATCTATTTGAGTAGCAAAAGAAACTGAAAACTTTACCTGCCCCCAAGTCTTATGAGCTGCAATGTTTCAGCAAATACAAAAAAAACCCCAAGCACCCAAAACCAAGTAGCAGGGATGAAATTACAAAATGCAACTCAAAACACCCATGACATTATATTAGCTAGCACTAATATAATGTGCTAGCTAATATAAGACAGAATTTATTTGGCATCCCACAGCTGAAGGGCTAAAATCTTGCAGAAGCTGGGAAAGAACAAAGGTGTTGTTTGGGAATAGAGGTGGGAATTTTTAAAATAATTTCTGTCCCAAAAAGAAACATAACCTGGAGCCACAGCTTTGCTTTGTATTTTGACAAGGTCTACAGGGAACACATTTCCCAGCAAAACTGACAAATACTGCTGCAGACCAAGAGACTAAAACTATACACAAATCTGCAAGGTACACCACACAAATGACATACGCAATTTAAAGCACCTGAGAAATTATTTAATTGACCTGAATAAGTGCATAGGTGAAGGAAGATTGAATTTTGGAAACAGAGACTCCAATTTAATGATAGGGAGTTTGCAGATACAAATGACTGACACCCACTCACTCAAACTCCCTTCTCTCAGCTCCTGTGCATACCAGAACTGAACAGCACTAGAATATTTTGTAAGGACTCTAAGGAAAAGCAATACCCTTTAAGAATTCTACCAATTCATTACTTGATTGAACCTTTTTTACTCTTATTATCTACTTTTACTAAGTTTCTGGGAATTCTTACAGGGTTTTGTAGATTGTGAATATCCCGCAATAAATGAGGTCAAGAGAACAGCTGTAATGAAAATGATAAAAAAACCCCAAACCACCAAAAAACCTAAACAACTGCAGCAACAGTCCTTAGAATGCTGAACTTAGTGCCGCACAAAGATTAAGAAAACAACACCTATATAATGTATGCCATTTATTACAGAATATATCCTTCACAGTAATAATTCCATTTTTAAAAATTAAATGTAAACGTTTCTATGATTTGGAAAAAAAATCTTTCAGCTAATTTGAAAGTAAAATCCTGTGAACAAATAGCTAAGCCTGCTTCCTGTAGGTTAAAATTGCTTGTTTTATTCAAATGGTTGTTAAAGAATTTTTTTCCCTGCCTTGTGCTCTGCACCTATGTTCCACTCAGCATGCAAAGGCCAGGCGAGCTGGTCATTACTAGTGGCAATCACCATTTCCCAACTTACAGATCACTCAAGTAACACCTCAGTGTAATTCTCTGTGTTCATTTTCTTACTATGAGATGATGCAAAGGTTTGCTTAGATGTGTTAGTTAAAATAAGGCAGTTTCTAATTAGATATTTTTAAGAAATCCAACTGTAAATCTGGATAACTCTACAAAACCAATTATTTAACTGATCTTGAATAAGTCTTCTTATGTAATAGTAATAAAAGTAACAGCAATTATTTATACTTATGTGCCCACTTAGTTCTCAAGAAAGACCTTGAAAAGCAGCCAAAAGAAGCCCACTGCTTGAGAGCTTAAAAAGCTGTTAAACACCACCATGACTTTGTCTGATAAAGATCCACCATGAAAGAGAAAGGCAGGTACCAGGAATAAAACCCACATTGTACCTGGAAAAATCTTAGAAAACAAACTTTGTCCTCTGTATGAATACAGAAGGGCTGACATCTACTCAGTATGTCAACTTGAAATGTAAATGCTTACAAGACAAAGAATTAATGTTCTTAGATTAAGTTTCTTGAATAACACTGTGTTCTAGAAATGTCTTCTATTTCAAGCTTTTTTCACTCTTGAAAATATTAAAGGTCTTTAAAATTGAAAATACATTACTTGCACAGTCATGAGGAAGACAGCAGAAGAAGCAATTGATTTACTAAAAGCCTTTTGAGATGTATTTGCTACAATACACCATTATTTAATTTGATTGATACAAACATATATGCCTCCAGACATCAGTCATCATTTCTAAGAAACTCAGAATGTGTGAATAAATGCTCTATTTCTTAATAAAAAAGCAGTAGTGGAAAATAAAATTCCTCAGGATGGAAGAGCCAAGCATTTTATTAACTAAAAAAAGCCAAGATTTATTAAAATAAGAGCAGTTCCAGCCATGGCTTTTGACTTTATCAACTTCATTGATTTTATCCAACTATATATTATAAACTAGAAGTGACCCCCAGCAGCACTTGCTGGGTTTTGCTGCAAAGGGAAGAGTGCCATCTACTGCATAAGTTTCTGAAATGATAAAAATACTCCTCAAAACAAAGTATCAGCTCTCCTCCACTCTGCTGACTTTGAAAACATATAAAGGGGGAAATACTAAAGAATGTAAATTACTTACCTTGCAAATACCCTGTCTTTATTTGCTCTTTCTTTGCCATACTGCACAGATTGGACCTCTGTTCTCCCACTGGAAAGCAAAACAAAATCAAACCACTAAATCCAACATAATGAAATAACAATTCCTTGTTTAAAATTGAGCCATCTCAACAAAATGCCTAAACTCTGTTTTCAGTCATGCTCAACCAATTGCCCTAGCTTCAGTACAGCATAACCTTAGAAAGCATTTAGTAGAAATGTAGGTCTTCCTTCCAATTAATTTTAGATGTAACAAAAATTTTCTCTTCTGCTTGCTTTTTTATCCAAAGCAATAAGAAATTTCTGCCTGGATCTTTGGGTCACACTAAATATTTCCTCTTACAGCCACAGTCAAAAAACTTACAGCATCTCTTCCATACTCTTCCTAAACTACTCCCCGAATTGCTAATAACTTAGTTGCTACTTAGTTTAGCAAAATACCACCAAAAAATTACATGATAAGCACATCAGGATTGTATTCTTCAATGCTACTTGTTTAGATCTTGGAATTTGCTGACATTTTATATAAGACCAGATGTCTTGTGTCAAATCAAAGATTCTTTATAATATTTCATAACTTCTAGGAAAAAAAAAAAGATTTTTGAGTATCTATCAGCACTTAAGAATTGGTGACAAGATACAAGCAACACTCGTTCTTGCAGCCACTTCCGCATTAATAAGTTCAGAACAAGCACAGAGTCTCCTACAGGGATATTTACATTACAAAACCAAAGAATCAGCTATTTCCACGTTCATATTACAGAACTGCTGGATGTATGAAGACCTGAGAAATGGGCCAGCTGGAATCTCATTAAATTCAGTGAAGAAGAATGCAACTGAGGAGGAATAACCCCATGCACAGGCTGAGCATCAACTGGCTGGGGAGCAGCTTTGCCCAGCACAGGTGAGAGCACATCTGGAATGCCTGGTGGAGTTCCAGAGCTCCGCAAATGAAGCGAAGGGCCACAGAGACAACTAAGGGTCTGCAGCATCTGATGGATGGGGAATGGCTGAGAGAGCTGGGACTGTTCAGCATCAGGAAGAGAAGGCTCAGGAGCATCAAATGCCAGAAAGGGAAAGTAAAAAATACAGCCAGACACTTCTTAAGGGAGCCCAGAGATGGGACAAGAGGCACAAACAGAAATATGAGATATCCTAATCAGGGCAGGCAGCAAGGACAGGGCTACAAAACGACAGCCTCATCACCCACCAAAACAAACCAATTTTTTCCTGTGAAGACAGTTTAACACTGAACCAGGCTGCTCAGAGATGGTGCAGTTTTTCTCCTTGGAGACATTCAAAACTTGGCTGCATACTCTCCTAGGCAACCTGTCACAGTGGACCCTGTAAGAACAGGGCACTGGACTTAACAGTGTCCAGAGCTGCCTTCCAGCCTCTGCCATGCTGTGATTCCAGGAAATTTCTCTTTCCAAACCTGCTGCCGGCTAAATTGCTGGGGTTACACATTTTTAATTCCATCAAGCAGTACATTGGCTATATTTGGCTCTATTCCTTTCCAATAACTCTATCATTGCATTTGTCCTTCTATAACTGCTACTAATAACTGATTTAAGGTTTTCAGAGAATTGATGTTCCTGCTCTTTTCTCTCTCTGTATAATTTATTTTGGGCACTGAACTTGATCTACTATTTTACTGTCTACTCACCCCTCATTGTGAAAAACCACCAAAACCTTCTACTGTTGACTTCTGATTTTACTATAAAACCCTGTATCACTCCAGTGGTAACTTCCCTCCATTGTGAAGAAGGAGCCTACTTGTTTCCTATCTGGTTAAAAGAGATGTTAATATACAGTAAAACTCTTAATGTTTTTTCATGAGTATTTGGTGAGAAATACTATTAGAACCACTTTGAAAAATCCAGTGACAGGGTACAGAAGTCGCCTTTTCTCACTAACAGTCTTCTAGATTCCTTTTGGATGCTTTTAAAAAAACCCAAAACACAACCAAACCAAATTCACTCTAAAATTTGAGGCATAGAAGTACTTTAGACCAATGGAAATAGCTTATGTAACAATTTAAGAGTTCAACAATTTCATATCCCCAATTCCTTTCAGAAATGGAGATAATTCTGTCTAGACCTGTCAGTTCCATATTTTATTGGCTCCTTTTGATCATACAAATGTTGGATAGAAATGTCTAGTCCAATCTCCTGCTAACAGTAGGTCACCTCTGACCATGGCTTTTTCTGGCTGACTTTTGAAAGCCTCCACTAACAGACATCCCACAGCCAGTCCAGGTAACTTGTTCCAGCAACACAGTGCTCTAAAAAAAAACAATCATTTTCCCTCATGTCCGTCCAGAATCTTCAAGGTGAAGTCTCACCTGCCCGTTATCAGCACCTTTGGGTCCATCAGCACTGACATTACCCTTGAAGTAACTCTAGTCTTGCTACTGAATTCCCTCTTAGCTTCCTCTTCACCAGACTGAACAAGCCCCGTGCCCTCAACCTCTCTTTGTGTGCCATGTTATTCCTGTTATGCTGCCTCTCAATGAGCTCTCAAACTACTTGCAGAAATCCCAGCCTTTTGGCTGTTTCAGCAACTTAATGACCTTCTTAATTTTTATGCAGTTTCCCTTTTTATCTTATGTTAACTTAAGTTGAATGTCATCATCAAAGAGCTATTCTGTAGTAGCAACCACAATGATTCAGATTCAAAATCCTCACAGAAATGAAATACCTCCCTGAAACTCTCTACAGCAACATTGAGTCAAGTCTCAAACACTGTTCAGGATCATAAAATGCTATTTCTCAAATGAGTACTCTGCATGCTGGTCAAAAAACAGATGCTATAAACAGTTAGCCACTGAATTACTTTCCTCTTTATACATTTATGCAATTCACAAGTGTGACAGAAATAGCCTGTTATTGTGTTTTCTAGCTTTTCATCATGTCCCTTTGTATGTCACAGACACTACTGCCATTCTAGATAGACGATCAGTAGTAGCTCTGTTATTCTCTGTTTCAGGCATGATTAAAACCACTGGCATTCTGCATTACTTGCAAAGACAGTTAATTCAGTCACTGAACAGAGATATTTCTTTTTAAACAAAAATTATAAACCAGCAAAACCCAACACCACCCACTCCAGCATTATAGGGATTATAGTTACTGCACAGTCATTCTGTGCACCTCCAAGCTTTTTGCCTATTATTTTAAGTTCATCCTTAAAGATTATGGATTTAATTTCCTCTTATTGTCTAAAGTTCTAGTTTTGATACAGAACATGTATGTTCTTTGTTTTCACCTAATTCCTATTTGTATAGATGTAGTAAGTGGGCTTTACTTGTATAAGCTTCTTTTCAGTGATTTGTATTTGGTATTTATTCAGGTCTGTGCTGTTGCTGCCTGCAGTATTTGAGACTCGACAGTTTTCAAAAATACCAAGTCAAAAACTGTGAAGTTTTGAGACAACATTTCAAGATAAACATAACCCAGCAGGAAAACAGGCCAATAAATGCAGCTTGGAAGACAATCTCAGAGCACTAGTGTAATAACAACCCCTAATAATACAATAATTGTATTTTCAAGCCATCTTAAAAAATTAGTGACATTTGAAACTTAGGCCAACAAGGAAGTGGAACAGTTGCAGGATTCAAAACCTACTTGAATTACATTTTAATATAGATTCTAGATAATTCCCTGTGTTTACTTATGAGCTGCCTACTCACTCATATTCTTTCTCATATATTTCAAATGAGCACTCACCAGTACCGGAACTTGGAACCCAAAGTGAAATAATGTGCAAAAAAGTTCTTCTGAGGCGGGAGTGGTCTGTCCAAACGGAAGAAGGTGTGATGCTCAACGCAAGCTTTCCACAAATTCTTACATGCTCGGTAATTCACCATATTGAATCCCAGTAATGTTTCTCTAGATTCATGCTAAAAATGAGAAGAATGTATTTCAGATAAGAATTATTCCAAGTTACTTTTGAAATGAATATAAATATTGTTGGCTTTGGGGTATTTTTTTAAAAATCATGTTTTTTGAAGCGGTTCTCTAATTTTCTATTAATTTTATGTACAACAAACCCTTTTAAAATACCTTTACAATTTCTTTAAAGAATTTTTTTTGGTTCCCCTGGGTTGTATTTTTTTTTAAAAAGCCTGCTCAAAGTTTAACAGTCTGTTTAATCATACAGAAACAAGTCTAAAAGGTATGACCCAAACTACATGAAAAGAATTCCATGATTTGAGAGCTCAGACAATGCACCTCTCAGTTCAAAAGTACAGTTAATATGAGCAATTGCTACACACATGTGGCAGCTGGAGATTGGGAACAGGTATCAATCTCAAGAGCAACTGACTTCTAAATGATTCCTTAGATTCCTGAGAAATGCAAGAAACAAAATCCCAAAGCAAGCTAAGCTATTCTGCCTGTTGAGAGAAGTTGATAACAACCTCTGCAGGTCCAGAAACACCAGAAGCATTCTTCTTTCTCTTCACCGTACTACATTCTCCCTAGCATTTTGCACACTTTAACTGGTTTCACTTAGCAGTAAAGTCCTTTTCCAAGATAAGCTTTTGCTGGTCTGCTCATCTTTAGATCTTCTGAGAAACCAATGCAAAGACCTACAATTCTTCCCCCAGTGTTGTATTCAGAACAAGAACAAAACTGTATTTTCAGCCACATGATAAATTTAGGGCAAAATAAAATGGATTTTAAAAGCACACAGCAAATTCTAGGTATTTATTGATGAAATTTAAGAAATCATATTCAAGAAAGTAAACCCCAATATTTTAATTCAGTTACTAAGATTAATTATACCACTGTTTTTAATTTCCAAGTATTGCCAACTGTTCCCTTTATTTTCTAGACATGTGAACAGAAGATTTTAAAACTGGAAGTCAGAAACAAGAGAACAGAAATCAAGTCCATTACCTATGCAGTTATAAAAGGCTTTATCAACAATGCAGAAGTCAAACAATATAAACAAAGTAGATTACTGTTCTGCAAGAGAGCAACTATGGAAAATTATGGAGTGCCTTCATCTGGATCCAGTAAAGGATGCATGAGCTAAGATTTTAGATTCTAACAAAAAGTAATCATGATGTAGCAAATTTTCATGTTCTGTGAGCCTTTAAAACATTTGAAAAAGAAAATCTGACAAGTTATATGAGCTGGTGATCATGCGTTTTAATGTCATTCAAAATATTATAATTGTGGGTTAGGGAAAAAAATATAACCTGCTGCTTCCCCTAGTTTATATTCCAGAAAATGAGCTGATCTGAACCTCATGCCACCATCCGATCAGTAGATCAGACATAAAGCATGAAGCAGGAGCTGGTGTGGCAGGATGAGAAGGAGCTGCAGCAAGAACAACTTAATTGTAATGCGAGACAGCACTTTCACAGGAACTTGGTGTGCTAGAGCTTTAAAGGTACCTTAACAATAGTTCTATTCATAGCTTTTAAAGCTTTCCCTGCAGTACAGGGAGAAGTGATTCTCAATTCCTACCCCTTCATCTCAATTACATCTAGGAAACATTGTTTAAGGTAAAGAATAATAAATGATACTGGCTCCTTAAGTGCACTTATCCTTCCCCTATTCACTTTTGCAGGATCTGTAATATTCTAATGTAACTTGGGCACTTGAAATTCATCTTTGCTGATGATTCTGGGGTGTGAGATCTGGTTCTACTGCTGGATTTAGAGTAAGGTTTCCCTTGTATTCCCCAAAAACAGCAGTCTTGAATTAATGTGGGCTCAGCATGAGACCCCAAGTTGACATTTGTGATGTCCATGGTACTTCTGCCAAAAGCACATAAAGTAACAGGACAGTTATACTGCAGCCCACGGAATGCTTTTACAGCACAAGGCTCCAGCATGATGCAGAATGCTCTATGCTCTGATAATGACATGCATTTCAGGAGGTTATGTCTGTTGAGATCATTGTTAGAAGACTACCTCAGACAGTCACAGCAGGATTCTGCTCCAAAATTATTATCTTACTAATTGTGTCTGTGGTTTTCATTAAAGAGAGGAAAACAGTCTCCTTGCTATGCAATAGTGGTAACGAAGCTCTGGGCCTCAGCACGAAACTACAGTAGGACAAGTAGAGGTAGGGTATAGCGAAGTCCGAGTCATCCTTGTGGTTCCTATTATTAAAAATGCAAACCAAACGAAAAACCCAGACTGGATATTGGTGCTCCTCTCAGACAAAACAGCTCAGTACTTGAACAAACACCTTGAGTGGGGCCATTCATTCAAACCCACCTTTGCCTGCCTCGAAACACTGACTCCAGAGCAGAACTCTTGCTGCTCAAGAGAGAAATGGGGTTGAAAACTCACTCTCTAATGAGACCCTTTTACTTTGGCTAAACAAGGAAAAATCCCAGAAAAAAGCATAAGTTCCCTACTCCATCTCAGAGAGACAAAAATACTTGTGCTTTATAATGGCAGATGCTCCCCATACTCAACGTATTCCAGAAAGCTTAAATGCAGCACAGATACTTCTGTCAGCAGCATTTGCCCTTCACAAAAAAATGCCGCACAGAAACTTTGAGAGGATTAGGCAGCAATCAAGTAGGCATCTAATGAATGCCAGTGCTACTTAAGATCAAGTATGTACTTGGGCAGATAAGCCCATGCATCACTTTGTGATTTCAGACCAGACTCTTTTTAAAAGTCAGTCAAAAAAAGTCTGACAAAATTCAAAGCACAAACTTCAGATACATAATCTATAATTAAAAAAAAAATCAATTATCTTGGCCACTCATTGAAATAGGTTTCAGTTACGGCCAGAAACCTATAATATTGTTTAGTTCCACACTCAAGTCCTTTTTCAATGGACATCTGATCTCTAAAAGAGCAAAAGAAAATGATGAACAGCTTCTTTGGCTGTCAAAAAAATCAAGATCACAAAAACATGCTGGATGGCATTAAGAGCTTGATGCTGGCTATTGATATTACTACAGCCGAGGGTGCAACTAAATAGAACTAGAGAATTTTAGGGAAACATCTAGAAAAAGGAAACTACTAAATTATTCTCAAACAGCTTCAAAGCATGTAAGGGAAGCAGCATACAGAGCAGGCAGAACAAAGTAAGATACGGTGGAAAAACCTGCTATTGAAGTAATGGCTCAGGGGGCTTCTGTTTGTTGGATGAAGAAGTCCTACATGTAACATACTTTCCCCCACAAAATCATTTAAAAAATGAAAAAAAAAATCTACTCCATTGGATATATGCTCAAGTCATATGATTGTCAAAATACTCCATCAGCTTTCACTCAAGATTGTATTATACTACCACTGGAAACGACTGTGACATTCAACTGCTTCATCTCACTTCATTTAAGTGATTTATTTAAACACAGATATAATCTAATAAAAGTAGGCAAATAATACTTTACTTATGTTGATGCCTTTAAGCTATGCCAAGTCAGCGAATAAATTTAATAGGCGATTACAAGATAAGGCACTTGCACTTTTGAGGACAGTTGCAATTAAAATCTCTCAACACTCATTAGCAGCATTTGAAAAATATCTTTTTAGGATTATATAGAAGTGTATGTAGCCCAGTTGGGAAAAAAAAAACCAATGGAAAATTCCTTTCCCAAGTCCACTAACTTAATATTCTACAGCATCTGAGCTTTGCATTCAAATAAATGTTGTTTCTCAAATGCACAATTTGTTATATATTTACACGTAAGTTTGAAACACATCATCAGCATACCATGAATGTATTTCCCCTGCCATATTGTCAATAGGTGATTTAAAATATGCACTCCAAGCACTAGACCAGAGATATTTTACATACCAAATGTGCAAGCACTGCGTCACTTCACCTAGTTTCTGCTGCCTAAAAGACAGTCATTTAGGCTTGCTTTATTGTTAATGGGAGCAAAGACAAAAACAAAAGCAAAAGGAAGAATATACCACCAGAGAGCAATTTAATCCACCCTAAAATATACTTCCAGTTCGTGCAAGATGTTTCAATCTTTGCACCTTTGTGTGTGATTATTACAGAGGAAGTCTAATGATGAGCTTTGGTGAGCCAAGCATCACGAAACAGAAAATACGTTATTTTAACCTAACTGAAGCTGAATATAAGTGAGATGAACCTTATCATACGAATCTAGTCAGGAAAAGTAACTCTGGAAACAATCATTTTAATATTAGCTGTGATTAAAAAATTAGTTTTAGCATGACTTCTTTGGAAGCCAAATTTGAGCTTTGATCTTATGATATTCATGACTTGGAGTGAATGAAAATTAAATTCTTGCCACCAGTTTTCATCTGATACACAGAGTTTAAAGAAAAACACTACAAGGCTTTTTAATTTGTTGGCTTGGATAAGATGCCTCAGAAGAGAAATTACATTAATTATATAAACTACATTCTCATGCAAGTAACAATATGTAGAGTATTGAAAAGCAACAGAGAAACAAGATGAGAAAGCTATCTTTGTATTGCCTTCTATTATAAGCAGTTTTTTTCTGCAGAAAATATAGGAAACACTCAAGTACACGGTACCTAATCCTAGTTTATATCTAGGTGTTTTAATCTTCGAGGTCCTGAATTCTGCTGCCATAGCACTTTCATCGAATTCTGATTTAAAAAACAACTGCAGTTCATAATTTCTGAATTCCAAATAAAACCCCAAATTCTCAACTCACATGCAAGCACAACGTTCCTCCAACTGTAATGGAAGCTACACACATTGGTGTCAAGACAAAATTTGACCTCTGAGCTGTCAGAGGTCAGCCTGCCTTTGACAACAAGCCTGTAGGTCCAGCGGGATTTTACAAAAATGCTGTGTCACCCCAAAACAACACTCCCCCTGCACCTTTTTTGTATCACCCTTTTTCTGCTCACGTTGCATGATGCCTGCTCACATTGACACACACTCCTGCTCACTTCATGATTTTAAAGGATCTGTTTTTAAGATACACCTGCTGTACACCTGTACGACCCCTGCCTTCAGCACTAGTACCAATCACCAGACACTGGCCTGACCTGACAGAACAGGTGTCTCCTCCTTGTATTTCTCTTGTTTAACCATATTGTCTCAAAACCCAGAATAGCCCTATAGTACTCAAGGTGCATTTCTGCCTAGAGTAATCTTTTATATCTAGTCTGTAACTCTGCATTTCAAATATGGAATCATAGAACATTAAGGGTCGGAAGAGACCTTAAAGATCACCTAATCCCAACCCACCTGGCATGGGCAGGGACACCTCCCACCAGACCAGGTTGTTCAAAGCCTTGACCAAGCTGGCCTTGAACACTGCCAGGGCTGGAGCATCCACAACCTGCTGCAGTGTCCCATCACCCTCACAATAAATCCTTTCAGATGTAAGAATTGCAGAAAACCTCTTAACTAATCTGACGAGTTAATCACATAGTCATATTTTTAATAAATGTCTCCATCTTTCCCCACTTCTATGTGTGTGATGAAAGCTCATTTCTCAGGAGCACAGAACAATCCATTTCTTGTTGAATTAAATGCACAGTGGTCCTGTGATGCTTCATCAAGTAGCAAACACACAACTCAAGCAGTGACACATTCAGCTTCAATCTTTTCCACAAGAAATTCAGAAGTAGGTATAAAAATTTACCATATGCAATTTAGAACTACAAAGAAATTCTTATCTCTTCTGTTTAAATGTAAATAACAAAGTAATCATGTATTACCAAATCTGAATAATATAAATCAACATGTTTATCAAACATTAATTTACAAGCAAATATACAACTGAAGCAGCATTAAGCACTTGAGTTTTAATTTGGTTTCTTATGAAATTTAAATTTAATATTGATTTGCTTTCAACCTTTTCCACATTTATCTTGCATAAACAAATTACATTTCCTGCATGCAAATGTAAAAGAAAAAGTATCTAAAATATAAGGCAAATAAATATTAAAAAAAAAATCTTATCAAGAATTATAATGTTCCATTTGAAACATGAAACAGTCAGAATGTTGGTGAAACTGGACTTTTAATTGCAGACAAAGCCTAAAATTGACATAGTATCAGTCAGTACAATGCAGATATGCAGTAGAAGAAATTTTATTGCTTTCAGATCAAATTTAAGACAATACTCACCAATTCTTTCCTAAGTTGGATAAAAAACTGCTTGCACTTAAAAGAAATTTTTACAATCTTCAACCTAAATGAAAAATAAAACCACAATATTTAAACATCTGGTATACTGAATCATGGTTAAAGGCTTAAATACACCTACTGAAAATACATTTTGTAGAGAGAACATATTTCATATCCATAGACAAAAAATAAGATTATAGAAAATGGTTTGTATAATTTGAAATCTATGAGCTGTGTATTTATGTTATCCATCAAATTCACTTGTTTACATCCCAAACTCAAGGCAATTGCTAATTTTGATATCTTTTTCCCATTCCAAAGCACAAAGAGCTTTTCTATCCCCAGGTCATTCCAGGCAGATGTTCTCTTTTCTGAGGGCACTTTCATTATCCCTGAGAATATGAAAAAATCCTTTGAACTTCACCTGATCTCTGAAAGACATTCTTTCTCTATGTTCTTACATGTCTTTAAATATAACCAGAACTTGTTTTAGTAAAAGAGCTAAGATAAGTAAAGCACAGAGATAGGACTCACAACCTCGGTTTTTTAAAGTTAAAAAACAATGATCCCACTATCAGAAGGAAAAAACATTTACAGTGTCACATGACAGAGAAAAACCAGCCTACAGATCTGTTCACCTTTCAGGTTGTCTATAAACATATGAAAACATACGAAAGACTGACCGTAATTCCAGACTGCTTTGGATAATCACTCTAATATTAATTATACAAAAGGGGAAGAGCCAGGCTGTATTTTCATCACAATCTAATGATATACTTTTTCAAAGAAACGTAATATTAGGACAGTCCACATATTTTATTAAATATACAGGAGTATCACTTTGGTCAAAGAAAAGTGAGATTCAAATTGTAAAAGTAAAACACAGTAACTTTTGTTACTTGAAAAATGAACAACTGATACAATGCTGCAAACTGACTGGAATTACTACTTGCTTATTTATCACTTGCTGAATAAAAAATCCTTTACACCAGGAAGGATGAGAAGCAAAACATTAACAGACACCTAAGTTGGATATCTATATATAGAAATTATCTTCTTAACTAAATTAAATAAAGACATTTTTCTTCAGGGGATTATTCAGAGCAGGAACCTAAGTGGGATGTCCTAATTTGTTGGGAGAGTCTTTATCTGCAGTAACATAACTCTGTGAACATTTGTGTTTAAATTACGTTTATTTACATCTTTTCCCATTTCTTTTTTCTTTCCCAACCCTGCCATTAGTTTAACAGTAAACAATAACAGAAAAAAAAAGCAGCAGCAATAACTGTCCTATTTGTTAGTTTGGGGTTTTTTTATATTCTTAACAAATTACTGCTATCAGAGTTAGTTTCTCAAGGATTTAGGATCAGGGGAGTTACACCTTATCTACTGTAATCAATTTATTCCCTTGGCAATACATCAGTCTTCTTAGAACCTCCTGTGACAAAAAACTGCTTAAGGGTAATGTAGGATGGGTCTTACATTTGCTGGGTAGGACATACACTAGCGATTATTAACAGTCTGAATGTGGGAAAAACAGAAAATTATTAGACTATTCACATTGCAGTTAATCAACAAATATGTTATCACTAATTTTCTAAAATATTGGTGTACAGTGCAATTAAAAGAACATTTTAATATGTACCTTTTCCAAAAAATGAGCTCTTTATACTTTGCAACATACCAGATTTGCTTTGCAATTATTCAGTTTATAAAAGCATTTACTATCTTTTATTCTTTGGGGTTTCCTCTTCTACTAAAGAAATTACGGCCTTTGGTGATTTACAAACTCAAAGAGAATAATACATATGGGGTTTTAATCTCATCCCATAATTTAGGCTCAGAGAGTGAGGTCAGCTGACTTCTAAGCCTGAAACCATTTGGAACAAGTTCAAAGCTGTAACATTAGTCAATAAGGTCTAACTCAACTCAAAAGAGCCCTCATTCAAGTACAAAGAAATGACTCAGCAAAGCTGGTTCTCAGTTATTTCAAAAAAATACAGCAGATAAGAGAGTTGATATGCACTGCTAATACCCTGCTAGGCACTGAAAGAGCATATCCATACTGAGCCCACAGAAAAGGCAGGGCTGCCTATGCTTCCTTTTCTGACTGTTGGCAATGCTGCATATCCAAGGAAAAGCATAAGAACAGGCAGGCATCAATACTATTTTCCCAGTATGATTTTCCCTTCTACAGTCACCTCAGACATCCTACATAACAAAATACATATTTTTAAATGAAGAGATATTGGAAATCCTAGTCTAAAATGCAGATTGTATTCAAACACGTGGAAGCAGTCTCATGATACCAAGCCCTGATTCTCACTAAGGGCTTTGCCAAGCTGCCCTTGGGAGGGTGATAAGGCAGGACATGAGCAATCCAGCAAACTTCTTGAGCAAGACCTATTTGACACAGGTTCTGAACCGGTCACCCTGGGAAGATGCTCTTGGTAGCCCAACTCACAAACAAGAAAGGATTGTCCAGATTTAGTAGCCAAAGAACACTACAGGAACAGAGGACAGGTAGCCAGTTTTAAAGGACAATCTTCTCAATCCAGAACAATCCTGATGCACTGGAAAACATGC
Organism: Eopsaltria australis; assembly: GCA_034509425.1. Classification (NCBI taxonomy): domain Eukaryota; kingdom Metazoa; phylum Chordata; class Aves; order Passeriformes; family Petroicidae; genus Eopsaltria; species Eopsaltria australis. Next base: position 278,771 of record JAVTVJ010000067.1, on the reverse strand, counting down.
AAGTGTGAGAAGAGGGCAGCCAAGAAGCACTCAGAGCTGCTGACCAGGCTCAAACACAAACGGAAGTGTACAAGATGTGTAAGCAGGATCAGATGACCAAGGAGGAACACAGTATCACCTAATCATTCAGGGATAAAACTACAAAATCCACAGCACAACTGCAGTTCAACTGGCACTGGATGCAAAAGGCAATAAAGCTTTCCAGAGACATGTCAACCACAAACAACAGGCTAAGGGAAGCACATTTCCAACTGCTGAACTAGTAACAAAGGAAAGGCTGATGTAGTCCATGACCTTCTCCTTAGGTCTTCAATCTCCTTGGATTCCCAGGTCTCTGTGCCTGGTAGCAAAGTCTGGGGAAAGGAGGAATTATCTACAATACAGGAAGATCAAGTTAGGACACATGCTATAAAAGGCAGTGTCCTTTGTTTTCCCCTATTCCTCACTTGTCTCCCTCCCATTTCATTTCTCCCCATGATCAAAAGGCTCATAATAAGCAATTTGGACATAATATCAAATTAAGTAGGAGAGGGAAAAGACATTTTACTTGATTCTTCTCTATGCAATACAGTTAAATCTCTATTTCCTCCGACATACATGCATGTCTATCCTCTCACTTGTCTCAAAACTCAGGAGTACTGAAAACAGGTATCCAAATATCTACTATACATAAAGCACTGGGCAGACATTACACAGCCCCAGCTGCATAGGAGCAAGAATAACAGGAAGAAAAAAGAAGTAGTATCAGGACTAGTGGCACAGGAGCAGCAGCATGATTATGGATAGAAAGAAAGGGTAATAGGTTTATTATTGAGCCATATTGTGGAAACTGGTATTTCAGATTATTACTCATAGCAAAAGAAAGACTCTAACAGGGTGAAATGGGGAAGGGTGTTTTTTTTTTCTTCTTTGTAAAGACCAATTATGTTGGTAACTATAGTCTTCACAGGAAGAAATTAATATCCCTGATGTCAGCTGATATGGTTAAATACAAAGAAGAACTATTTAGGTAATTACACACACAAAAAAACCACACTAAGCATTTAGATCAGCATCCCTGGCATGCAAACAATATGAAGCAAAACTCACAGAAACCTCCAACTTCCATCAGGGACGTATAGCTTAATTATGACTTAGACTGTACATACTCAGTAATTTACCAGTGTGCTTTACAGAACCTATTTCTACTATTGCTGTTTTCCCAAAAATAACAGCAGTAAAATCAGACTAAAATAAAACCTTCCTGATTTTTACAGCATTCCATTCATAAAGCAGCCTTAGCCCAGAAACGGCTCCAGCTTTTCAAAACTCTCACCGCATGAAGGAAATCTTTCCTCGAATGTGTCATTATTACAAGGGCAGGTCTGACTGACCGGTACAGTAGTTTCAGGCTCATCATTGCAAGATCCAGTTTTAATTTACCCAATAACCATGAAGACTGCAAATTTACAAGCTTTGTAATTATCTCAGATTTACTTTTCTTCAAATGCATAAATGGTAAAATGTTCACCATGTTCAGTTGTACTGGCTGCAGATAACACTTTGATATAGCTTCGTTCTTGCTTTCTCTATGAAAATCTACTAAAATTCAACCACTCACACTGTTCCTCAGTTTGGTAAACCACAAAATATGTAACATCCTAGAATGAACCTTGAAACTAAGCTTAGCACAGAAAACCAGAATATATCAGAAATTCATTCATGGGTTGCAGAAAAGATCAAGCACACATCAGCAGCAAACAAAAAGGCAAAATCAGTAGCAAACGAACAGTTCTGATCATTTCTCTAGAGCGAGTGGCTTTTGTGCCTGGTGAACTGATGTCTGTTATGATAATCTTGTATGACTGACTTCACCCACTCAGAATGCAGCTATAGCAACTCAGCGACACCAGTAATAAGGCTGTCAAAGTGGATTCCAAACAGCCAAAGGAAACCAAGGGAAGGTTGCTTCTGTAGGAACTAAGAAAGACATTTCCAGGAAGGTGACACAACTTCTACACAGCACCACAGAAGTTACAGAGCACTTCTAAAGAGCACTACAGAAGTCACAGTGCAGATTAGGATTTCTCATAAATCTTTCCTTGTATGAATAAAGAACAGGATCCCAAATTAAGTAGACTGATAAGTAAGAGTAGGATATTTAACGGGGATAACTTCATCTTTACAGAACAACTTTAAAACTATTTCAGTAAAGAGAAGGAATAAATGACAGCATTTTCTGCAGTACATGTACTTTTTTTATCCTATCATGAAAATGGTTATTTACAGATGAAGAGATGACAATATCCTGACTCAGTTATTCCCAAATACCATAACGACATTAAATTTCAAACACACAGTACAATTAATTCATAGGTCACAGAACAGGTAAGAGCAGTCAATCTCCAATATTTTTCAATTCAAGTGTCTCTTTAAAGACTGTAAGTAAGCTAGACCATGACACTGGCCCTGGCTATATAGTTCATTAAATGTAAAGTATGCTTACAAACTCCTGAAGAAAAGGTGTATTAAAATTCATTACAGTTTCATTAGAGTATCAATGTTGTTTAACAGCACAGCATGCAGACCAGGACAAAACCCCACCATAAAATTCCTCATAGCACAACAAAGGAAATAATTTCAACATGATAATGATACAACTTAAGTTTTAGTCTTTTTCAGAGAGGTAAAAATATTTTGAAATAGCAAATAAAAACATTAAACAGCTGTCCTTACCACTGAAAGGTGTTAATTCGTACTCTGTTCTTAAAAATTAGTATTCCACCTGACATCACTCCAATAGTTATTTCATTGTTACTCTGATCCTTTAAAAGAAAAGAGAAAATTACTTGAGAACAATATAAATATCTTTCGAAACCTCATATATATTCATTCTCATCTCTCTCTAAATACACAAATAATTATGGAAGGAAACGTGTTGTAATAAGATAAATAAGAAAATAAATTATTCACTCCTATTCAGGTCAAACCCAGATGTTTGCTCTGAGTTCCTTGTAAGTTACCACAAAGTTTTAATTTCTCAGGTTAATCTGTCTTTCACCAACTTCTAAGAAATAAATACGAGTGTATTCTGGTTTATTAAGAATAGCAGCACTAATAGACTGGCTTGGCATTTGCTACACTAAAAGCAACCAGCAACTTCAATTCCTACCTGAAAGGAAATTGCAATCTCAGAACACAGAGAAGAGAGATTCTAAAACAAACAATATTGTAAGCATATTTAAACAGCACATCTCCCTTGAAATATCTTTGCACTCTAATCAAGTACCTGCTATAGAACTCTCAATATGTGTGCAACAGCAGTAGGTACAGTGAGCAGTTAAATGGGGTACATTTCAAATTATATTCCAACTTTCTAGTAGAAACCAAATTAAATATTGTCAAAGCTGACAGATCCTTAATTATCAAATGCACATTCAAGAAGCAAATTTTTCTTATTCATCAGTAAGCCAGCTGAACTGGCATTCAAGGCAACAAAGCTCAACCTGATTAACACTTCGCAGACAACTAAGTACAGATTTAAGAAAAGAAATACCCTCACTAGAGTGAAATAGTGGATATCAATCAGTAAATCCCAGTTATGCACCTAATAAGCTAATATTTTTTGCTTTTATTTTCTCTTGTAAGCAAAAGCCAGGAAGGTTCACAAGAAAGAAAAGCATATTTTTCCATAAAGCTCAGAGAAATCCATTTTTACACTGCAACACTAATTAATCCAAACTTACCCTTGCATAGTGCAATTCAACTCCATAAAGTTCTAAGGTACGTGCTGTATTGAGATAATTGAACTCTGCTTCTGCAGGAGACAACCCTCTGAAAGAAAGCAGCTAAATCAGAAATGTCCTAACACAACTTCCCACATCAGGCTCCCTAGTGAGTGCAGACACAAAATCTGCATTCATTTTACTGCTTCTATTCCCACCCTGAAATCTGAATTTCCTTTCTCATGACAAAGAGACTGTAACCCAAAAATTTTAACAGGAAAGAACTTATGTTTTCATAAGAACAAAGTCTTGACAAGAGCCTGCAACACATTTTGTTTTAATGCACTTTATCATTAAAATGTTTGTGGAGCCCTAAAATCTGGAAATTAGCTTTATAATCCAGTATTTGGCATTGGTAATTTAAAGTTAAATTACCATCAACTCGCTCAAATGTCTTTACCCTAGCTAAGAGAATTTTCTAGGCCTTTATTGGAAATTTAACATAACATTCAGTAGTTTCAAAAGCAAACAACATGACCCCATCAAGCAAATGTTTTATAAATATTGCTTACATTTTGTTAAATTTAACTGTAACAAAAGGCACTTAAGTTCAAAAATATGAAGGAACCATCACTGGAAATTACCACAATGTTACATACTGAAAAAAAATATTTTCCATTGCTTCATTGCCTTTTCCTCTTTCTGAAAGGTCACAGACTCACACACAGGAAAGAGCAGATACTGAAGAAAAGGACTTTGTTATTTCTAAAGCAACCCTTTTACTGGTGAGAGCATCATGAAAACAAAGCCCTTATGCTCAGAACATTCACAAAGACTGAAAAACCTCTTAAAGAAAATATATCCGGCTAAGTTAATATCCTACATAATACACACAAACACTGCATTCAGAGTATCCTTAACTTAACATGTCCATTATTGCACTAATTTAGACACAGATATTCTGTGTAGACCATCAATGGTATTCATTACACAGGTATTTAATCTACAAAAAAAAATCACATCATCTTAAAAAAACCAACCAAAACCAACCAACCAATGAAAAAACCCAACAACCCATCCACCCCCAAAACCTTTAAAAAAAACCAGTATTTTGTTTTATATAATAGCACAGCATCAGCAGTCAGGATTTGACAAAGTCAGTATCTTCTGATGTAAATCCTTACATGTGCTGCTGATGTAATTTTGCTATTTCTTTTTCAAAGTCTTGAGGCTGGCTAGGGATGAAAGAATATTCTGAGAGGTAGCCTGGCAAGTTTTCTGAATGGTTGTAGTCTCCCAGCTCGGCTAAAATATTAAAAAGAGAGGTTATTGTTTATCGACGATGCACTTGGCATTGTGCAATGCCCCCAAATTCACACGAGTCTCCTCCCACATAATTTATGATCCACAGCAAACAAAAACAGAGAAGACATTTGAACTCCCCTTTTCCCTTTTGAATAAACAGTCACATTCCCAGCGAATACCAAGGAGATTATTTAGAGAGCTTTGATTATGCACTTATGAAGGAAGTATTTAATTTTTAATAGACAATCCATAAATGCTGTCAATTACAGCTAGCACTAAGTAGGATATATATATATATATATATATATATGTAGGATAGCATTCACTTTTTCTCTTATTATTTTACCTTTGCTTGTTTTCATGTGATTACACAATTTTATTCTTTTAACACTACAACTGCTATTTCATCACGAAGATCTGCAAAAACCACCCACTCATTCTGCACCAATATACATTCAGAAGCATTAGAAAAATATTTTTCGCACATTCAATTGTGTGTATGGAAAAAAGTACACATACATACACCTACATTGAAACTGCTCTACTTGAAACTACTAAAAAGTGCATTTACATAATACTTTCCTGAAATTATAAGAAATAAATTACAGTCACATTTGTCAGAAAACATATAAACAACATTTGCTAAAATTCAGTCTTCGAGGCTTTCTACCTGTAGTAAAAAAATTCAGTTTTAAATATCTGCAATCCATGTAACAGATCTACAGTGATAGATAAGAAACATAAAATGGAAAGTGGAAAGACAAGAGTAATACATTATGATATGGGGTCCTGGGCAGGCCTAGTGGCACTGACAAGGTGGATGAAGGCACTTATGGAGCAGGAGGATGAGGAAAGGAAGGGAATGTAGGAAAGAACTCTGGGTCACTTGCATCACCACAAACAGATCCTATTTTAAATAATTTATAAACTAGAAAATTGGACCAGGTTTTATAACAGAATGCATTCCTTGCTGAAATCCAAGAGTACAGGACTGAGATCTGCTATTTACATGTATTTATAAAGAATCCAGGAAGTTGATTACCAGGCAGATACAGAAATCATTAGATAGAGCTCTGCACACTGAAGAACTTAATGGCAGCAGGATCTCATGGATGAATGTCAATACAATGCACTGTGCATACCCACCACTTGTACAATATTTGAAAAGAAAATCCCATACTGCGTTCTTAGTACCCTAAAATGTTATCAAATTTTCACAGTTCCTGTTGCATTATCAAACACTTTCTCTCTTCTAAGACAAATCCCTATGGCACGACAGCATTTGCAGTACATTTTTCAGGCAGCTGAAGTGTGGGAATTTTGTTTCAGAGAAACTATTCTATTGATAAACCTAGAAAGAGGTGACCACTTAGCAAAACCATGCATAAAACATATTACCATTACTATATATTTTTTATGAAAATACTGACACGGACACTATTACTCTGACATGTACAAAGTATACCAAGTACTAATGTGGATGCAAGTGTCTTCAATGGTAGAAAAACACATGAATATGAATGAATATATTGGGATTGCTTAATTTAAGTTTATGAAGAAACACTGAGTGAGGAAGAAAACTAAACCTCAGTTTTAAAGACTCATCTTCTCACTGGAAGGCTTAAAATTGCCAAGATAGGTATTGAACTTTTTGGCCAGATGTGACCAGAATTCCCTTTTCCGTATCTATTTGGAGGTTCACTGTATGCTATGTTAAAAATGTTTTAGTGTCTTAACAAATACTTTTTAGTATCATTCTCAAGGCAAAAGCCACAACTCCATGCCTCAGAGCACACAGGAATAAAAGAGTATTGATTTGGGGTTTTTCTAACAGCATGGCTTTAAATATCTTTTCCATATCCAATTCAGCAAAACATGCTGGGTGAGGACAACCAATCAATTTCCTTAATCATGAGAAAATGAGCACCATGCCCACAAACACCACAGTATAATGCTATACAAAGTACATTCTTTAGAAACTAATCAATAAGACTTCTTATATATTTCAGTCCTAACAAGTACATGAACACTAATTATACTTACATTGAACAGCATAGGAAGCCAGAAGAGCAGCAGTATTATAAGGACAGGGCAATCTGTTTTGTGTTTAAAATGAGAAATAAATAAAATTACGTATTTCATATTACATTTGGATGTTTTGAAAACCCTAGTCTTTTACAGCCTATGGACAAATTTGACAGGTAATTATTATAAACACTTCCACTTGCATAGACAGTGATTTATTCTTAATATGTTTTTATTTTTACAGGCAAAGTCTCTCATTATTAACTTTTTCTTGAACAGATTTGCATTTAATGTTTAACACAAGAAAAATGTCTTACCTTCCAGTAAGAATGTCCTGCTTAATTTGCAAAAAGTACTGGTACCTTATTTAGAAAAGAAAATAAAAAACACTATAATTAAAAACAATTTTTCATCAATTTAATGTATTTTGCATTCAGTTAGTGCAAAACTAAAACTTGACTTAAAAACTCCAACAAGCCAGAAAGCACAAACAAACTTTCCTCTTAAGTCTTTCTTTTGTTTCTCCAACAAAACCTAAATATTTTGTTAATGCCTCAGAATGAATCTTTTGGTCATTCAATTTAGTTCCTTCATATGTCACTCAGAGGTTTTAGAAAATTTCAGGAAAGTGCAATGTTTACTTCAAGTGGCAAATCACACCTGCTACAAAGCTCCACTGAACTAGAGCTTGCAGTGGGGTACCAAACAAGACTTATCAAGGTGGCAGGATGTCAGCAAAAGCTTAAACTTTCAGAAGAAAAATCCCTGTAACAGAGCATAAAAGCTGCTGCAGAATTTGTCTCTACTGTCTTTTAAATTTTTTAATAAAAGTTTCACTTAGTGGCAAATTTAAACATTCCTGCTTTCTTATAAATTTATTTTGGCTTGGAACCTCCTACGTTATTACTATTATAATAATCACCTGGTTCCCTTCCTGTAGTTCTGATTCAAGAGCTGGGCTATATCTATTCATTATACCCTCCAACATTACTTATGAAAAGCACTAAATATTAACTATTTCCCAATAATAACTTCAACTAAGAAATTAAAGCCAAAATAAATCACTTTATCGCACATAATATGACTTCTCATAACTGTGTAGTCTTCAGAAAGTGTATTAACTACCACTTTAAGGTTTCCACAAACATTTATAAATACACACAGAGAAATCCAATTATTTACAAGCTATGTAACAGCAGAAAGGTAAAACATCCCATGTTTGAAAGAAAATGAGGGAAAACATTTGTGAACTGACAAGCAAACATGGGTCCATGTGCTCAGCTCCTACAAAACCATCTAGAGATTCTTTAACTGACCAGAAAGGCAAGAAGCTTAGTTTAAAAGGTCTAAAAAGGTTTAAAAGGTATTAACCTCATGAAGTTAAAACTTAGACATTAGCCACGCTTTAGAGAACTCAAAACACTTCAAATACTTAAAATGCATATTGAAACAAAAAAACGTAGATGAAGCAAAATTTCTTTGCTGATTAATAAATGACATAAATTACAAGTTAAACTTAGATATTAAATGGATATGCTTTACATGCTTTGTTTGAGCATCTGTTCACAAATACACAGCTGCACCTCCATTTTATTTTCCTTTTTTTGGTATAAAGCTTTATTAGAAATATTTCATGGTACTTAAAGGACATCTTGATTAAGAGACGCCAAGCAGAGTTCATCTTCTGTCCGCTGTTTTCAGGGAACAGTGAGGTTAATGGCTTATTAGCCAACCACCCCAGTTAGAACACTGAAGCCTCACGTATTATTGAGTAAATGGGAAATCAATAGAAGCTTTAGCAAAGCAGATCAACAAAAGCCTGAACAACAGACTCCACTAAAACAACAAAGGCAGCACCACATTACCGTGTTTTCATCTTGCTTATATAGCTACAGCTAGAAAAGGGCAGCGCAGAATTATTGCTAATGGAGTCAACGTTAATAAGCAATTCTTGCTGCCATGAGGAGAACTAATGAAGCTTCATTCCCTCCCCAGACAAGCTCCTGAAGCAAAGCTCTCTGACACACACTGAGCTCCTGCTGACCTCTCCTGACCTGGGGCATTCAAACCTGCCTCGCTCACGTGAATGCACAGAGGTCTAATGAGACACGAGCTTACACTGAACTTTTCCCTGACATCCCTTCATCCTGCTCCATGTGTTGAGCCATTCCTCTGTTCTCATGGAATTTGTAAAAACTGAGCATTTTGGAACAGTCTCAGCTTGAGCTGGAATTGTCCGAAGTTTGCACTTTTTCTTTTCTCGAGGTGGGAATACTGATTACGTGAAAGAACCCATATTTGTGACATGGCATCCTAACTTCACTCCAAAAAAGCCCATGGATAATATCTCTCTCATTATAATAATTCCAAATACAAATGAGTTTTCTCAGGGGCAATTAGGCCTATTAGCAAAAAAGGCAGAGCTGACCTAGATACAGAAATCATACATTATTTCTCATTTAAAAGAAAGCTGTATTTATAGCTTTCTATTCAGAGAATAGAACTTAAACAATTTCTCCTTCATGGATTACTTCACACTGATCAACATTTACCCTTTTTTCATCTTCACAGGTATATTACGTATTTTCCTTTAATTCAAAGAACGTGTTTCTCATTATTTTGATTGCCAAATTTTCCTGGAGTAAATATTTCAGTAAAACAAAGTTTTATCCAGGATCTCTGGGACTCATTTTAGTGAATTCTGTCTGCATAGATATGTGCAAAATTTTGTCCAAAATTTGACAAATCAAAGAAAATGATAAACAAATGTGGACTCAAATTTTCACAGTTTTGGTACTTAGGTTTCAAAAGCTATCCTCAATAATTTTTTGAATGGGGCTGACCTGTTTTCAGAATGGCCGACATCCAAAAATTCCAATCTGTCAAATCATGCCATTTATGTAGAGGGCCAGAAGTAATTAAAAATATGGAAAATTTGAGGCATTTCTTCAGGGACTAATTGCAATTCACAAGCCTCCTATTTTGATTCACATTGAGCATTTTCTTTAACAGATTTCAACATATTGCTATCAAAATAAGCTTACATGATTCAAACCAGGACTACAACCCTACGGAGATTAATTTTATTAGTGCTAAGCAGAAAACTGGGGGGAGGGTGTAAAAAAGATGCAGAACACTCAGCAATTTTTTAGTAACAAAGGAGAACACAAGTAAGGATAGAATTAAATCTGGACTTATTGGTAAATACTGGGATTAAGATTTTCTTCTGTTCTCTCTTTTCCCTTTTCTGTTTCTACTTGGTAACATTTGCTTCATGCAGTTACTTTGCATATAAATTAATGAATTTATTCACAGAGGCTTTTTGTTATATTGATTTGGTACACTGCGTAGTTCATATCTGTAATTATTAGACAAAAATTAGAATCTTGTACATACAAGAAGAATGAGTTAAAAGAATTTCCATGTTACACCTTAGAGAAATTAATGATTGTTCCAGAAAATCATTTTATTGACAAAGCAACCACACCTACCTTGTATATTCTTCTTGGAGCTTGTTTGGGTCACTTACAAAAAACTTAACTCTGAAGTTCAGACTGTGAGGAGATCCTCCTATGGTCAAGAAAAGTTATTTCTAATTAATCAGGGCACCCTGGAAAAATAGCATAATAACAATAGATGAATTGACGAAATACATACATTACTCACTTTTTAATTGTTTCCTGATAGGTTTGTTTGGATCCAACCACCTCTGGAAAAAGAAATCATAACACCAACTTCAGAGAAACGAAGCACAAATCACAGCCCTATACATCAAGAAACTGGTGCTTTTCTATTACTTTTTACTTAGTCTTTTACCAAAATGCTTCACTGGCATACACAGGCTTATTACTGATTCTGGACATATCACCACTATCATCAAGAATTGCAACTGCTCTTCTTTCCCCAAGATTAACCTATGTTGTCCAGCTATCTGTTTTACAGCAATAATTCTACTCTGAGTGTCTTCTATGATTGCTACAGGAGCCTGAGAGAGGTCACAACCCAACCATGCTAAGTTTAACTCTTTCAGAATAACTACCTGTGGCAGCGAAGAGCTGTAAGCAGGCTCATTTTCTCAGCTCAGAAGTTAATTTGTTTATCTACATCCAGTACTTCTGACTCTGGATTTTGCAGGTCTGGCACATCCAGGGAGTGATCCCAGTGGTTCACAGGTTCTCTTCAAATTGTCAGCCTGAGTGTCAGCACTGGTACATCACTACCTGGGATCTTGGAAACCAGAGACTCAGCACTCAGACTACTGGATTAAGGACTACAGAATAATTTTACTAAACAGCACCAAACCTTGATCATTTCTACAGGAGAACACTGCTTTGTACAGGCAGAGCTTTGTAAAAATCAACGTGGTAAATTTCAGATAAAAGTATGGCTGCCTGGAAAGTTCTGCAAGTTGTTTAAAACACTGCCCATCAGCAACCCAGCAGTATCTGTATAGACCAACATAGTCCAGGTACCTCCTAAGTCTATGTTTGGTATAAATACTGTTCAATTCCTCATGCTGCCTTGCAAGGCAAGTCCACAAGCCTCAGGAAGTCGTTACATGGGCACAGTTCCTATGGAGTGACACACACCTAACCTAGTACAGCGTACAACTCCCCCACCCTATCACAGGGCTTTTCATTGTTTTCAGGTGAGGGAGGAGGAAGCAAACACACAGGTACCTGAGCTACGTGACACACACTACGGATCTTAACTATGAAGTTACTCCTGTGTCATTTTATTCATGAGGAGTAACAAATAATGATGACTAGATCCACATGCTGTATCCTTGTAGTAACTAACTCAAGAGCAACTAAAGAGACAGCTTGACACAACCTCAAAGGCATGGCTATCTAAAAGAATAAAGCTTCATACAGGATCAATTAACTTTTAACACTAAATATAAAGGCTTAAAGAACACTCTAGCTAGGGATATATATGAACTTCATGTAAGAATCTTTCAAAACATGTTGAAAGATACTTGATTTTTACTTTGATTTAATAAAAAACACATAAGGCTTCTGCAATTCATGAAATCCATGTTTAAACACAATGCTGGAGGTTCCACGCTCAATTAGCAGAATCCCCTTTTTCCTATATATTATATATATATTATATATTCTCATCTGTATGTGCTGCTGCATTAACTATATCTTCGCAATATTCTGCTGTGTTATTACAACAGTAACTAGAATATTTGTCAATCCAATAAGATTTCTTTGTCCGGATGAACCAAATGTAATAGTAAATGTGTATTAAAAACTGAAATGAGTCAAACCCATACATTCTTCAAGCTTGCCTGACTAATATTGGTAACATTTTGGCTCTGACACATTGTTTTCATGGCAACTAGATAGGTGCTGAAGAGACAAAATATTTAGAAACCAAAAAAAATACAAAATCTTCAAAGTATGTGCTTGTATCAAATACCTGTTAAGTTATTCTTTCAGACTAACCCTTAACCAGATCCTTGTATTACAGTGTTGTATTCACCTGATCCCAGACAGATAAACTAGAAGAAAGAGAGCTTAGAGGTCTACCCTTTGAAAAGCCAGATAAATTTCTGAATCTCAAGTAAAATATTGAGCAATATTCAGTTAAATACGTCTTAAACAAAGCCAAAAAATAATTCAGCCTTTTCTTCTGCTTGCCTATGTTTTTTTAGCCTGGAACAAAGTTTAGAATAAAAAAACTATAGAGGCAGCCCATCAAAGTCTTAACAGAACTGTCAACAAGAGAATGTGGCTGACTTTTGATACATAAGTTGGGAGCTAAGTTTAGACCCCATCACTGTGCTGCACATATAATAAGAATTAGGTAAAGAACTTCCTTATAAGGAATAATAGTTAGCTAAACTGCACTTTGCAAAACAAGTATTGACCATTTGATACTTATAAAAGAAAATATCCAGGAAGTGTTCTTTCGGCAATCAATAACCCAGTAGCATCACTGTAACTACTGCAGTGAATGTTACATTTGCATCTCTTGGTTTCTACTGGTGATTTACAAAATTTCAATTGTGTAGAATTTCCTTTCAATTAAGCCCATGAACTATTGTAAATACTCATTTTCAAGGAGTCTCTCCTTCGTTAAGGTGATGAGGTGACTGCCCTTGTTAGATAGTGGACTGTATGAAGAACTATTGAAAGATCACCAGGTATTTGGGCTAGAAACAGAAACTCAATATACAAGAATCTAAACCCATCTCATTATTTTGTAAGTCCTAATGACAAAAACAACCACAAAACAAGTTTAAAACATATTTACTGTTTTTGACAATGATAATGCAATCTAGTAAACAGATACAATAAAACAAGCAGTATTATTTTAAGATATTAATTCATAAGCACAGAACTCAATATTTTACTCCAAACCTGTGACTATTAATATGCAATTTTATCATAACTACAAGATGATACAGGGCCTTGCAAATGACACAGTTGGAGAAGATGGCACAATCTTGTAGTGGTTGCTATTTACCTCTCTTTAAATAACACGGAGTATAGTGATGAACATGATCATGATTTTTAAAACTGTACTTATAAAACAGAGTCCACTTACAGGGTTATCAGTAGATTCATCAGCCAACTGTAAACCAAAGTAATCTCTCTCTGTCAAATCGAGATGCTTGAAGACTACGTCCAACAGAACTTGGCCCTGATCATGTTTCTGCAGAGAACAAATACAGACCTTTTCTTTAATGAACAAATATATATAACTGGACACACAGATTTCAGGCAGGTAGAGCACATTTAAATTCTTTCAGATGTACTCTAGCAGCACTGTTTTAAATATCACAAAGTGTATCCCAGCAGCACTATTTTTAAATTAGCTTCATCTCTTTCTGAAACATATGTAAGGAAATCATTTTTCTTCTCTGTCATTTTCTGACAGTAAGAACTTCTCACTTCTCAGCTAGCTACATGATTATTTCTGAAAGCCTTTCATTAGCCAAATTTAATATTTAAAAGGAGTACAGAAAAACAGAAAGGAAAAAAAAAGTTCAGGAATTAATAAAAAACTTGGTGCAAACAAGAATCCTGTTTGGGTCACTGAATTCAAATGTACAGGTCTATAAAAATTATCCTTCCTTATCCAAAAATCTATTCCTGACTTTAAATGAAACAGCATACTGAAAATGTTTCCAAAGCTTAATGGCAGAGACAGCTGAAACAGCCAGATATCTAACCAAGAAGTGTAATTTACATACATTCTAAGATAGCACTTCACTGTAAATGAATTAATTCAAATTAACTGAGTAACAGTAAAACTACTTTTCAGAGTCAAGTGAACAAACTTGATTTCTACTACAGGGACAAATGCTACCCACAAAATGATATAAAAAGTATCTGTAGTTGTTAGCACCCAGCAATTTTTTGCCTAACCTGAAAATAGTGTCAACACAGTAATTGAAACTCTGAGTGTGTCATTAGGACGGGACTCAATAAATACATTTGGTGAAATCTGAAGGGAGTTTCCCAAAGAAGTTAAAGTGTCATAGTGTCTTGAAATACAAAAGACAAGCAAAATTCTGCAAGAACTGTCAAACAAGAAGAAATATGAAAGAGATGATTGATGCATTTTCCACCCAGATTTTCTACTTTTCTGTCACCAAGGAGAGAAGCTTCTAATAATCTTCTGGGTGCCAAGTATTATTGCTGCTACAGTGGATTTGATACATCTTGCCTTGTTTACTGTAAGCAGTAAGATATTTTAGAGTTTTAATACAAAAAACCCCTGCTGTTCTGCTCCCAAAGGATCCTGCTTTGCATAGAGGTTATATAACAGTTTACCTTTACAGCTGTTAAAATAGAAGTATGTAACTAAAGGATCAAGATAAGGTTGCAAGAATTTAATTAATAGCCATAAAAGAGAAAAACCTACAAATCTGCCTTCATACACCTGTTAACATCTAAGAGCATCCCATCAAAACTGATGTTTTTGTTCAGATGAAATTACACCAAAGTTGAATTAACTGTCAGAGGCAGTCATTTGGGCCTAAAAACTCCAAGAAGCATGATAATTTATTCCATAATAATTAAAAAAGTAGAGACTAGTTAACCAGAAATTATGCTTCAAACAATCCCAGGAGGACAATCATACCCATAACTCTGCACATAACTTTAGGTTGAAATTACATACAGGATTTATTTCAGGTCCCATATAAATCTGGCTAAATTGAAATGACCTAAGAATCACTGTTTTTAGTTCATAAAAGACCTTATTTTTTTTTTTTTTAATGCTACAGAGAAAATTTCTTGATCTTTAACGAAACGTAGGAGCACTATTGTTAAAAAGTCCACCACTGAAAAATTTATAAATTACTAAAAGCAAGCAAAGAAAAAACCAGATGTTAACACAATAAATGTACAACAGCATAAATGCATAAGGCATTTTTTATATACAATCCAAATATAGTCACTTTAATTTTTACTAAATTAAGAGTTTCTGTTATATTTTTAAATAGACCAATAATCAGTACATTTTTTACAGCAAATAAAACTAATTTTAAAATTACATAGCAACACTAATTGCCTCTTGGCATTTGACCAATGTAGATCTAAATAAGAACACAAACTAAGAACGTGTAACAGTAACTACCAGAAAATGGGAGACGTCTGGAATGCAAGTTTAGCCTTGCAGTTACCACAGCTGACACGTTACTTCCCCAAACAACATGCAGATACCATCTCTGTAGCTTTTTTCCAGTCTAATCCTGCCAATGTATACTGTTTCTTAAACACCTGAATAGATGCTTCCTAATGAAAAAGCTTAGAAACTGGCTGATCAGTTTGAATTAAGAAATACAGAACATCATTCCACAACCGCAAGGAAGGTATTTTTCCTGCAACTGAGCAGCAAATTTGGTAAGAGAAGACAGGTTTCAACATGAAGCATTTGTTTGGATCACCATGTTTTACTCAGTGCAAAACAGAGATAACATCTAGCAAAACCAGACCTCAGCTTAACCCATCTCTGATATTTATGTAATGATGCTGCAGCTTGCCAAAGCAGGTGAAGGTCACAATCCTGCTTGTTGAGAAAGATCCAAAATATTTGTGATACTATCATAACATTGAATAGCTGCTCAAAATTATAAGTATTATAGCAAGTTTATATATCTGATTTTTTATATAAAAAAGCAAACCAAATAAATGTAGATGAGCATAAAGAGAAACTTGTTTTATTGCTACAAGTTAAATATTATTTCCTCACAAAACAAGAAATAATGAAAACATATGAAAAATGGGAACTATACAAAACAGAACTGCAAGAGTTAGACACAAAAACATTAATATTTTTCTGAATTGAAGAATTAGAGGCCTCCAGTCATTGCTGGAGGCAGAATGTCACACAAATTCTGGCTTTTTAGGACAAATTTGACATAAACACTAGACATCAATACATTAACTGCATTTTATGAACTATTTATCATCTAGTACCACTAGATACATATAGATTAATTTTAAGTTGCAAAATGATTGCCACTTGTTCACTAACACCAGGTGTAAAAATTTAAGCAGACACCTGCAATTCCATAGGTTTGATGCCTGCTTACCAACTAGCACCCTCTTCTCAGTCTGCTTTACTGACATTCTGGATTTGCTGCTGCCAACAGAACTGGCTGCATCCACAGAAAACACCATGAGACATTTCCGCCGTGTCAGCCCAAACAGATTTGGACTTCTGATGACAGAGGAGTGGGATGACAGGTTCTGGGCTTTCCTGGAGCGGATCAGAGCTCTGCTGCTCACATGTTTGTGGGAGGCTGTGCTGCTCCTTCACTACTGACAACACAGAAACCCTTCCCCTCACAGCTCACCACAATGCCTGGGCTGCTGCTCCAGGAGTTGCATTCCCTAACACTGCACAACAGTCTCCTTTCCTTCTACAGCTGATGCTATTCTTTTTTAAATTTGTTTTTGTCAAAGAAAAAAGAGCTAATGAGTAAGTAATGCTGAAGATTCAATTACTAAAAGTTTTAACTTCTAAAACTATGGTAGAGGTGGCATGGGGTTTTTTTGTTTGGTTCTTTTCTTGTTTGGTTTGAGTTATTTTACAGGTTTTTAGATTTTACTTCCATTAAAGTATAAATCCGTTAAGTTTGAAGAGAATTCTGGGATAGTAAAGGCTCCAAATTGACACATTTGTCCATGACTGCTAACCTTGCTCACCCATTCCATCTACCTTGACTTAGTTTTCCCTCAAGTTTAGTGTTGTCCCCACATCGACACAGTGGCTTTCAGGGAACACAAGTATGTCAGACTGCATGGAAAATATATAATTTTAGGTATTTAAACAAGTAATTAAAACAAATTAAAGTAATTTGATCTCAAAGAAACAGTGTTACGGTAATGCATCCTAATCATGTCATTAATTGAAGTCAGCCTCCTTTTTTCCAGCTATGTGCTCTATTGAAGTCTGCTTTTCAGGATTGAAGGAGGATTTCTTTATTTGGTAAGCAGAGCACTTTAGAGAAAGGATTTGTACTCCTCAAACACATGCACAGGTTAATTCCAGCTGATTCTTCTGCCTGGAACCAATGCAGCCTTTGTCTGGCTACAATCCATGGGGATTATCTGGTTTGATTTGTTACGCTCTCTACAAGGTAAGACTTAGCACAAAGGTGCCTTTTTTAGCCGATCAATGGAAAGGGCTGGTTGAAATGTGAACTTAGAACATCACATAATTATCAAGAGACACTGTGTGTGATCAGCACTTTGCTGTTGGAAAAGAAACAGCATTTGAGTACATTTTTATTAATACACCACTGCATCCTCCAGATGATTAAGTTCTACAATCATTAGCATACAGAATACCTATAGCAATCACCAGGAGAAAAAAAAAGCACTAATTTATTTGATGTTATCTTTGTTCTTCCTATTTTGAAAACAATTCCGTAAATATTTATGGCTAAGTATAGTGTCAACCACAACAAAGTAAAACAGAGCTATAAAACCTGAGAACCTCTATAGCATGTAAGTTACATTCGCTACGAACAAATACTTTAATACTTCCTATTTGTGAAAAAACAGATTGAAGCTAAGACATGAGATTAAGATGTTCAGCACCAAGGAACTTTTTAGTCCCTTGACTCAGTTTTAAGAAAAAAACTTGCAGGCTGATGTGTATAAGCAGTAAAGCATGATCCATGCAACTAAAATATTTAGTACACTAGGGAGGTGGTAAGAACACATTACATAATTTCTTCTTGGGAATGACAGAACAGGCATTTGAGGATTTATACCTGGTGATTCTGCTTTTCTGAGAGGCACTATTATCCTCTAAAAACATAGAGTTTTTGAACATCCAGATCAAAAAGAAGCACACCTCCCATACTTACTGCCCAACAATTACTCCTTATTTCACTCAATTCTTATTTTCTTCACAAGAAAGAACTGCAAGACAGATACTTTAATGGAGAACTCATGTACCTGAAAGCAAAGACATCAACATTTACAATTTCTTACGCACTTCTAATGCTTTATATCCAACTACATTTTGCACATACTGCTTTTTGTCAGGCAGTATATACTGGGAACCGTTAGCAAGGATGAGTGATACAGAAAAGGGGAAAGGATATAGGGAAAATTAACCCAGAAGGGAAATGAGGCTTGATGTTGATAAATTAAAGTCTTTAAAAATCCATCTGTCAGCTCCATCATCCAAAATTCCCACACTTTACTACTAACAAGTCCTGAAAAATTAAGTATTTTTTGAATGAACTACAAAAATACCTCAAGAGAATATTCTAAACCTTTCCATCTTGACTGATATATCTGTAACAAATAACCATCAGATCTGCCTCTGAACCTTAAGCCTCTGGACGCTGGATCCCTGCAAGTTTTTGCCAGGTTACAGATTTCACTTCTGATCAGCAGCTGCAGGCTCTAACCACTGATTACAGAGCAGAAAAATGCAATCCCTCTCACAAATCTTCCCTGAAACATTCAAATATATCAATATCCTTGCTGAATACTGGGTATCAGAATTCAATATAATTACTGAACATTAGAACTTTTTCAAATAGTCTGAATTAGATTAGTCCACATAGATTTGACAACTGCTTCACTTTCTCCCTCACTTCCCATCTGAAGTCCCACAGCCTTATCTGATACTCCTACATTCCATTTGCTGAAGTGCAATTTCTTTCTGAAAAATTTTAATAATTTTATCACCTGCTAACTTTCACCATCACATTATTCAACTCTTCTCCATATAAGTAATCAATTCTATAGCTTATAAAGTAAAAGCTGAATTCTACTACCACACGAAAACCTACAGGCTCTTTTCTGTTCAGTTCTGGTTCTTGTCACACAAAGATGATTTCAAATGCTTTAATATTTTCTTGTGAGGTCCTTGCCTGTTTTTCACATTTTTTTTTCCCCTCAGGAAGCTGAAAGAAAGGGTTGCACTTGTGTAACATATACACAACACCATGAACATTTTAATAGAAAATGGGATGAATAACCTATTTTAAATTCGAGGTTCATGTGTAAAAGTTGTTGACTTTTTTCCATTAACAGCTCTCAGTATTCAGCAACCGGCTTTTCATTTTCCTTCCTGTTATTCTCATTAGTGTAGTAGAAGGTGGTCAGCTTAAGTGAGGGAAATCACAGAACAAGAATATTATCTGAGAAAAGCAAAGAGCAGGGAGATACTCTATGATGGCAGCTGTGACCAAGTGTAACCATACAGGTAACTGAACAAAGTCAGCTACACAGATATGGGAAGAGCTTCCACTCCACCTTACTTGTGCTCAAAATACAAAAACCAGATTCAACTCAATGGCAGAACTGTCCTCCATTCTCACTGGACAACTTTAATCCATGGAGAGAATTACTAGAAATAAATTCTGCTTTGCACACTGGATTTTGAAATGAAGATGTGTCAGTACTACAGAGGATCCAGAATGACTAAGTTCACGGTAACACTGTGCACATGTACAAGCTTGCCTGACTGAACACAACTTCCCCTTTTATTCTCCTCTTAACACTGTTTGAAAGTCAAACTCCAGCCACATAAATGAAACAAAGGAAAGCAAGCTTATTGATCTGCAATAAGCCAGATATTGATTTGCAATAATGCCATTACTTACATTAACTCTGAAAGCTTGTACAGTGTTATCCAGGAGAAGAATGTTGCAGACCACCTCTGTATGCTGTCTGTCTCGTGCCAGCTCAGATGCTCGTACATTGTAGGTTCTGCCAGCAGGCAATCGGAAACGTGCGGTCATTACTGTCCACACAGGGTCTGCGGGCAAAACACACAGAAAACTTAAAAAGAGCCAAAAAATGCAAATGCAAGAATGTATCATATCAAAGAAAGATGAAAACATAGCAAATACATTATTTAAAAGCTCCATTAGAGACAAAAGAAAAACGAATACTAAATTCACAGTAGCCAATAACAAAGCAATGCCTTAAAAGTTATAATGCAACCTTATACCAAAATACTCAGTCCTTTACTTTCTGCCCATTGTCCACACCCTCCCTATTTTAAGGCTGTTTTGTGGGTTTGCTATTTTTTTTGTTCAGTTTTTTGGTTTGTTTTTAAAGATCCACAACATTTTCAATTCAAAAAGCATTCTAATTGTTGGGCATCATGGCTACCAGCTTCCTGATACTAGATGCAATTAAGTAACTAATTTCAGTGCAAAACAGCAAAAAAAATGCTTTCATAGAAATCTTCATAGAGAAGTAGAAAACAGCAAACACACAAGACTTTGACGCATTATTCTGCAAGACCTGTGCACTCACTGTAAAATCATTAAACATGAGAATACACAGTGGTAACAAAAATATCAGCATTGTTTCTTTTCCCCTTTTTAAAAATTATAACATGAATAGTTTAATGTTTGTCAAACTACTGAATCTTCTGTCTATGTCAATTTGATTGGATTTACACATCTTGTTCGGGAGCACAAACAATTCTCATCCTCTCAGAAAGCAATCATTACCATCACAAGTCTACACCCTGTGCTGAGAGCTGATAAATAAAATGCAAGAATTGACTCTCACTTTTCAAATCTAAGATTCTGATGATTATCATCCAGCTCCAGTCCAGCAAAGTTCTTATGTGCCCATCTGAAGCTATCAGCTCTACCCAATGATACCAGCTACTTTCTCAAGTGCCTCACAGGAGCAGGGCCTGTGATTCACTTAATTACACACTCAGCAAACTATTTCTACATCCTTTGACAAGGGCATAAGCAAACAAAGTTTCATAACTTAAGTAGAGAATATATTGAGACATAAAATTAAAATACCCTAAGAGCAGCAAAAGAACACAGGTATTCTCAAAACAGAATATAAAATGATTGATTTTCCTTATCTTGCATAAGATTATGAAGACTTCAAATACATCTACACATTAGCTTCACATTTGAGGAGGGGGAAGGGAGCATATCATAATAAAAAGAAAAGAAGAAATTACCAGAGGACAGCAAACATTCCAGCAGCGTTTAGAGAGCTTGCATGGATCGTAAGAGGTACCTGTACTCCAATATACATAAACAAAGAGGGAGGGGTCAGAACTGAAAGATCAATCCCTCCTAAATAACTGGTAATTTAGACACATAGGCCCTCATGGGAAAGTGGAAGACCAAGATCCAAGCTGGGACTTTGTGGTTCAACTTTCTTTACACTGCCTGCAGACAACCTCGTGAACAACTGCCCTAAAAATCCCTGAGGTATTCTGCTTTTCCAAATCACACTTTCAGCTCTTTAAGTATGACCACACATCTCAGACAAAAAAAACTGCTTGATGATAATCCATTCTTGCAAAATGCTTCAGTTTTGACTAACCCAGCATTTTCATATTAACAAGCACTTGCTTCCTCAACAGACAGCATTTTTATTTTGGCTACTCAGTCATTGGCTTCAGAACTGCAATGCTGTATTCATGTAGAACTACAGCAAGTTAATTTTAGTTTTGCTAAACCAACAATACAGACACCAGATAAAGCCTCCAGATGCTAAATTTATGACTATGTCTTAATGACAAATTTATGAGAAATTGTGTCGCAAACATTAAAACTCTCAAGTAAAGCCTAAAAACAAAGTCCATCTGACAGCTCCTCATGGAGAGGCTGCTTCTGCTATACCTTCTACAAATCTCAAAAAGAAAAAGCTGGAGAAAAACCTTCAACACAGAAGAGGAATTAATCTCCATACTAGTGATCTGAGTCAACCAGGTAACATTTCACAAACAGTGTTTTGCCACAATCTATAAGCGAAGCTCCTTTCTAGTCATAATGGAATAAAGGTTGGCATTATCAGTGCAGCTACAGCCAAAATTTTAGGATGGTATTTGCTTCTCAGTTGAAACTAAGGTTTCAGAAAAGCACACAATTTAATTAAAACCAGTTTCTCCATACCACAGAAACAAACCCTTGACAGGTTTATTTTACAAGGATTTGAAAAAGAAAGAAATCAACCAAGGAACAGTGAATGTAATTTTCACAGCACTTTTCCACCAATACAAACACTGGAGCACAAAGGACTGTTCAGCTTTCAAGTAAGTACTGCAGTCCCCACAAATACACTTGGTAGTGAACTAGGAGAGTCTAACTCAACAATACACAGTTTTGCAGCAGAGGGAAAAAAAGACTTGTTAAAAGCTAGAAACCATCATATTTTAAGAGGAGAAAAGGGCAAGTCTCACATTTTCTCCTGTTCTTTCCTCTATTTTTGTCTTATTTGCTGATCAAGACAAGACCAGCAATATTTTTTCCTTCCTCATTACTGCCTTAAACTAGACAGAAAACTGGGTTTCAGACACAGCAACAAATCCATAATAGTGAGCAAAGAGAAAATCATTCCTCGTGACCCTCAAAATCCTTTGACACCATGAAACCATTCACTGTGTCCCTTCAATAGACCCAACCTGCACATCTATCAGGGTTCTTGCTGTAACACAGATCATCTTTGCTCCAGCCAAACAAAAAACATTGCATAGTTACAGACCATGACTGGATTTTTCTCAATGTACATACATGAAATGATCAGATTCAAGAAAGAAGGCACTGTAATATGAGTTTGCTATGGAAACAGGAGCAGCTATATTGGGCCAGGAGAACAGTTCGTGTAGCTTGCAGACTGGAAGGGCAACGCCTACTCCACTCTCTTTAAGGAAGAAACAAACAAATAGGACACACACACTTCTTGTGCTGTTCCACAGTCTGGAGTTCAGCATCTTTCTGGTGTGAAGCTCATAGTCCCACCATGCTGGATATCAGTCATTCAGCAATTTTTTTTCTTCATGGACTTAAGAAACTGTGCTTTGTGCTTTCAGATTATGCAATGAAACATTCTATTCCATGTCCCACATGAAATTCACAGTAGTTGGAACCACCATCTCACAGCAGACAAGTTTCTTGCATGAAACTAAGAGGTTTTTGCAACTAAAGAACACAGTTTTAGAAGTATAGTGACTAAAATAATGAAATGCATCTACCAAATGGTAATAAAACAGCCATGAAAGTAAGAGAGGAAGGTGACAAAAGACTGTCTTCTGCAAGCCACAGTCAAAGTTACTCTTTCCCTATATGTCAGCAAAGAAACCATGGAAGTATGTAGGGAATACGTTAAAACACCTTCTCCATCACATGCACTTTCAAAAATACTCCTCCTCCTAAGATCTGCCAGGGTTATTACACGGAACTGCTTTGTGGCCAATCATGTGCACACAACCCACATTTAAACCTCCATCAGCACACGTACACTTAACAAAAAGGACGCAGTTGTTAAGCACAGATATACCCTGCAATTGCTGGTTTACTGATACACTTCTTTTACAAAGTAATTGGCCCCAAACTGTATCCATATCATCTTTACTACTTCTTTCTTCCAGAAATACATGCACCAAGATCATAGACAGTATTATGTCTCCCAAACACATATTGCCATGCTTGCTAAATATTTTGAAAACTTACTAATAGTGAGATGGCTAGCTATTGCTTATAAGGTTATAAATTACAGCTGATTTCCTAACAAATATTGATTTATAAAATGAAAAATCTGATAGAAATTCAGCTGCACTCATTGCATGCTTCTGCAATAAAAATATTATTGCTAATGTTAGCATGGAACAGAGGACTGCTTTAGAGCGCCGAAGTAAAATCTGCATCCCCAAAAGAAATAGGAATAAAAACAAAAGCTGAGACTTAATCAAAAAAACAGTTTGAAAACAACTAGCTTAAACAGCAGGTTAATTTATGCAAAGTACTACTGTGTGTGCACACCCATGTCATGGGCAGTGCCATGGCCACTTACGCTAAAATATTTTTATACATGCAAGTGGATTATTTAAACTGGACTTAATCTTTGCATATGATGAAGGTTTTCTGCTTGTAATTTTTCAGCGTCTTCTGCTAAGCATGTAATATTCAGATACGTGAATTTACAATCTAAAGAACATGCTGCTACAGCAACTGGAGAAGGACAAAGCTCGTGCAGAGTAGCTCCACTTACCTCTCAGGTCTGTGGAGGGAGTAAGTTGTACATTTCCTGCCTGAGCTCAGGTTTCAAGTAGTGAAGCAATTCCAGGGAGTGTTCCCTATCAAAGGGCAGAACATTCCTGCAATACTGGCTTGGTTAGGGCACTAAAGAGCATACAGAAGCTTCACAAGTGAATTTTCAGCATCCTTTACTCTTTTATGCAAATGTATACAGTATAATGACAATTTGCTTGGGCTTACAATAAACTAACTGATTTTAAGCAGCTTAATAAATAAGCAGTTGGTTAAGCAGGTAATTAACTGAAATTTAATTTAGCCAAGAGTGCAGCCAATTTGCTGACTTGATGCAAACTTTCTTTAAAAGAACTCTTGATGTAATGTACAGAAAAACAACCACCTTAACACATTACTGTATGCACATGTGCATGCAAGGACATGAGAACTTTCATTTTTCATCGCTCATCTAAAGCAGCTAAAGAAGCTCACGCATTGCCAGATTTCCATTTGTTTAGGAGCTCGTATTTTAGCAACCCAGAAGGCATTGATTTGCACTGTGGCCCACCTGTTCATCTGGGTCCAACACAGTACATGAATTTCCTACAAGAAGTATAAAAGTAGGTCAGACTCACAGAAGACCCACATCCTTATAACATGATGCAGCTCGAATATATTAAGTAAAATGCAGACCCCATTGCTACTAAAATTATCCAGATGATTTAATTTTATATATATATATAACAAAAAAACCCCCAAACTTTTAAAAGTACAAAGACAATTTTGAAGATTTAAACAGTGTAATACAATATACTGCAATTGAGAAAAACACTGGGGTACACCTAGAGCCCATCTTCATATAGGTTTATTGAAAATACATTAGTGACACTGCATTAAATGCTTTAATCCAAACTAGTTCGAAAACGCTGAACATCAGCTGCTCGTGCCCTTTTCTGAGGGAATTCCACATTAAGTCCAAAGAAAAGGTTCAAATTTTAATCTTTGAAAAATTTGTTTTGAAAGCTTTCAGCAATTCTGATGCAGTACACAGCTTCAGGACATTGCTTATAAATAAAAGCAGAGTAGAAATGCATTTTCATTTAAGTGAATCAAGCCATGCACTACAATCCTGAAATTGTTCCAATGAGAACTGGACTCGATGATCCTTGTGGGTCCCTCCCAACTCAGGATATTCTATGATTGTGTGATTCCTTCCTGCTTTATGCTGACCAAATAATGGAAAGAATCCATCATTCATTAAAGCTGATATGTAAACATTGGCTTATTTCACTTTGCAGTCACCAGGTGCAAGGCTTCCCAACAAGACTTCCTGCCAGGCAACAGCACCATTAATGATTCCAGGCTCTATGAAACCCTTTTGTTTTATTTCTAAGTTTCTTTAATATCAGTTATAGATAAATTGACCACATTCATTCTACTTAAGGAAGAAAATATACTCCTGAAAAGTCATAATCTGGCCACTTATTAAACCTTTCTTAAAACTTCACTGAAAAAGAGGGATATCACATTTTTACTGTTGACCAGTTGGGACAGTTCCTGTGACTGTGCAATGTAACTACAGCCACTGGTTCTTCAGTGCTACTACATCCCCAGACAGCTGTGGAAAGAGAGCACTGGATACAAGGAGACACTGGCTATGGAAGTTAGGAAGTTAGCGAGGTGAAGTTCCCAAAACCTGTGCAACTTCTCTCCACTGGTGGGTAACCACACTGTGCTCTCTTTAGCATGGTACCTGTATGGGGCTGGCAGCTCCAAGACTCCAAATTAGCCTGCCTGGGTCAGGGATTCCTGTATCCTTCCTTACAGCCTGGCCCTGAGCAGTCTCCACTTTTCCTGTCTGAAAACAGTACACAAATTTAGCTGATCTGCAGCTGCTTCTATACATTCCTTCAAGATTTCTACTATCTGCAGACACACTGATCAAATCTTTCATGGATGCCAGAAGTACAGAACAACAAAGGAAAATCCTACTTCACTTCTGAAAGCCATAAAGAGAAATACACTCGCGTTCTCTTCAAAACATCCATTATTTCACCTGCATTTCAATGAATAAGCTATTCTTACATCCTCCTTTTCCACATCCTCAATCATAGGAAGAGACGAATCTAACAAAAAAGCATTAGTTCTTAATGTATATATGACAGTTTCTGAAAATTTTGGACCCAAAGTTCAACAGCTAAAAGAAAAGAAGTTGAATTTAGCTCCTCTCCTTCACCATCAGCTTCTCCTATACATG
This sequence comes from Eopsaltria australis, assembly GCA_034509425.1. NCBI lineage: Eukaryota > Metazoa > Chordata > Aves > Passeriformes > Petroicidae > Eopsaltria > Eopsaltria australis. Next base: position 252,028 of record JAVTVJ010000067.1, on the reverse strand, counting down.
AACCAATAGCAAAGAATTAATTTAATATTCAAGGCACTTACACAGATAAATTTCTAAGACTGTCAATGCATCTCATTTTATGAACACAAGGATTTCATGGGGTTGGCCGTGGATTTCAGCGTAGTCTTGATGCCTAAATTAATAAGTATACTCAGTTAAAAATTTACTTGAGGATTTTTTTAAACTAAGACCTCCTTGAATGATGCGTTTCATCTACTTCTCTGAAAAGGGGTTTCAAATTTGAACAATTGCTGTGTGATATCAAGCAAGATTTTCATTGTTATAATCACATAATTACTGATAGAGACAAAGGTTAAAGATGAAACTCCTTGCTCTGTCACTCCCAGATTTTCATACTTTCTAACATAAAAATAATAATTAATGAGTGTTCAGTCACTCTACATGGGATCTGTTAGAGACAGCTGGAGGTCATACACCAGAACACAGCAAATTAGTGGGATAGCACTGTAGCATGCTACTGTTTTCTCTGAAAAATAAACTATTTGGATAATTTGACAATTCCCTCCCTTGCTCCCCCCTGCCCCCAAGAAGGGCACAGCTAACAGAAAAGCCTATTACAAATGACACTTCTATCTAATTAATGTCAATACTCATTACGCTTGAACTACATGCACCACACTCACAAAAAAGCCTCTAAAATTCAGCTGATCCCTTCCTCTGTTTTGAGTCTGAAGTAGGACACTACAGAAGACTGGTATCTGCTTTGCTTCACTCCTGTATGCAACATTTCAGGTAACACAGAACAGCAAGATAAAATTCTTCAGTTTGAGATTACAATATGTACTGGTAGTTTAGGAGCAATACTAATAAAAAAAAGAATTCTTAGAAACCATGCCACCAACACTGACAATTATTTTGAACCTAAAACCTTTATGTCCTCCCTTTCTGTGCTCAGTCATGTTTCACATGCAGACAGTAACCTTTCCATCTTCACTATCCAGGACTCCAGATGAGGTAACAGCCTGAGAAGATATCAAAATTTCTTCGGCAATGAAAGAAGAAGGAGGGGGGGGGGGGAAGCAAATAGACTTATAAATTCCAAACAGCTCAATATGGTTCATTTAAAATCCATTTTTAAGCTTCAAATTTAGTCTTAGTGAACACCTGTCCAAACCGCAATACAGTTTCAGAGTGTCAGAGAGGCTGAAGAAACTCAACCAACACACTAAAACTGTGCAGCTAAGAAAGAGCTAGAACTAAAACAGACCCTTTCCCCCCCACCCCTCCATCCTATTTCATCAGGGCCCCCATTTCCCTTTTCACTGCATCAGTATTATAGGCCAGAGTGTGAACAAATGCAAACAGAAAGCCTCCTTCCAGCTAGCTCCTGCCAGCTCCTGGCTCAGTACTCACTGACCTGATGATAACAATACTGCAGAAGAGACAGGACCTTTCCATCACTTCCACATGATGCAAGAAAAACGTCCAGAGTGCAAGTGCCTTTAGGCAAAGCTTCACAGAAAGCATCTATGGTTATTCACCACCAACACAAAGCCATCTGTCCTGCAGGTGACACACTGGAAACACCACATGAATTTGTGCAGCTGTTTTGTGTCTGACCTGGAGACTTTTCATTTCTAGGCGCTACTCAGAGGTTAGGGAAGTTTTATGGAACAAGTCACACATACGTTTGAACAAGGTGTGTGAAGAACCTCACATGAGGTTTCAGTGATTACTTTGAGCCAAAGTGTAGAAAATTTCTCTATAACATGCAATACACCTATACACACCTTAAAGAACCAGAAAAAACAGCACACCTATCCCTCTATTAAGCAATGGACTATATCTGATTTTCAAGAATCACCTGATCATAGCGTGTCTGCTTTACAGAATGGTTTAGGGAAGCCATACCATGGTGTGAAGAAACAGAGAGAAGGCAGCCGAGGCTAGAAACATCTTTAAATAATGATATTGGTACCATGTAAAGCCTGTTACATGAAAACACAAGTTGGTGGCAAGCACCAGCCAGAGCAGTGCCAGCCTGTGAGGCAGCAAGGCCACTTCAGCCGGGGGCAGGCAGTGAACTCGCACAGGCACTGTGGAAGCAGCAGCAGCAGCCCACACTCCTGCATCAAGCCACTGAGGACGGAAATGGCAAAGCTAGCAAGGAAAAAATTAAATCTAACTTTATTTTTAAAAAAGCTAACCAATCCGTGTAGAAGGGCAGATAGCTGAAGCAGTCAGTAAAGGATATGTCTGCCAGGAAAAACAAGAATAGGAAGAGAAGCACTGTTTAAATATCACTAAATGGTGAGACTTCAACTATTCTCCTATATTTAAAAAATATTATAAACTAAACAAATATGCAAATACCTTTTTAAGACATAAAACCTCCTTCTCTAGTATGCAGCTGTCAGTTCATGATATTTGGAGGTGTTTATCATGTGTAAAGATTACTAGGAATAAATAGAAAAGTTTTCCAAGTGAGTTCCATCTCCTTTATTTTAAACTCTATTCTATCCACAACCTGCCCTGGTTTGAAAATACCATTAAAAATGGTAATCCATGACCTTCACACAGATGATTACTACATCTAACTCTTCCCATTCCTGGAGCTGGATCTCTTATTCTTACTTTTATGACTCAATGCTATAATAAGATGTAATAAATGAAGACTATAACGAAACACTACTAAAATATCTTGATAGAGACTTCTCAAAATAAATCTGCAGTACTTTTTAAAATGTGTTCTTAAACCGGGTTAAAGAGATTTAAATAGATCTTTCATTAAAGGGAAATCTGGCTCTGATACAACTCTAAGATCAGGAAACCTAAATATTTACCTATCAAAAGAAAAAAGGGCTGAAATCAGTGCAAGTTCAGACAAAGTACAATCAGAAACACCAGGTGATAACAACTTAGTATTTGATATCTTGCTTAAGAAGCAGGGAACATACACCCCCCACCTCAAAATCCCCCAAACCCAAACTTCTTCCCACAGTTTTCCTCAAAAGTATCAAAGCATAACTAAATTTGTTTCCCTCTGCAATATGACTTAAACATTTCTTCACCTATTAAAAAAAGGACTTTACCGTTTTCTACAGACTCAGTAGAAAACAAAAGCTCCTCAGTATATAAAAGGAGTCTTTTAAATTTTTGAGCTTCTAATGACAATGCACAACTGCCTGTAGCCAGAATAAGCAAGTACAGACCTTTCATGACACTAATTATTAACAGCTCTAAACTTGAGCAACACACGCTGAATAGAGGAAATGTAGCATGTGAAAATTAGGTTTTGATTTCAGATTTTCCATCAACACATAAGAGGGTTTTTTAACACAATTTAAGAAATAAAAAAGAGAAAAGTTACACACAAATAACTACTGATCTTCAACAGTTGTACACAATTAAGCAGATAAAAGGGGTAAAACACCAAATGATGCAAAGTTACACATTCTAATTTGGTGTGACTCTAAATGAACACAAGTCCCACATCCTGTATGTGGTACAGGCCTCAAGCGCAATTATCTGAAAACAACACTGACAGAAAACATATGATAGAGAAAATCTGTGGGCTCACCATTAGCCACTTGAGCACCCACAGATCAATAGTGCTGCACACTGAAGGACCCGCAAGTCCAGAGCAGCCGTTGAACTGGCAGCTGTAGCTCCAGCCATGGCATCTGTGCTATGATGCCTTTGAAGTTAAAGGCAGTTTGAACTGAAAACAAACTGGCAAAATTCAGAAAAATCTTTTACTCTACTCATAATAAACTTCAAGTTGAATTTTGGCTGGTACTAAAACTGAGGTATTAGACAGGGGGAGTAAAAGTTGTCTGTGTATATTTTGTTCAGAATTGCTAAACCTAAGCCAAATTATCTTCAACAGATTTAAACACAGCAGATGCTAATTCTATGGCTCAGTGTAACCAATTGGACACTCTCCATCAAAATCAGTTTTTAATCAGAAATGCCACTTCCATAAAATAGAAATTTTCACATGGAAAATTTCAGTTTTGCCAAAACCCACTGATTTGCCACTGGAAACATTAAAATAATGCCTATCTGGCTACCTGCCTGGAAAACGCTTGTCAACTCCGCTTCTTCCTCCAGCAGAAAACAAACCAAGGGATGTCTTCTGGCAGTGCTGCCCAGAAAAGTGACCTCACTCCATCCGTGCCCCTGGCTTACAGCCACCCTGCCTTGCACTCCGGGCACTCGGCCTCTGCACAGCACTGTGGCCATGGGCTGTGAAAGGGAGCAGGACACGTTTTGGTTGGTCATGGGAGGCGCACTTGAGAGACCCCAAAGCACACCAGGGAACTGCAACAAGGAGCTCCCTGTATGAGGCAAGATCAGTTTTGCTGGTGCACCTGCCCAGTTGCAAAAGAATCATCCTGTTTTACATGATCCCAAATTTTAAGGCCTCCTTTTCTTTATTTCTTTATTTACTATATTTTACAACTTCACCTCAGCTTAAGTAAGTATTCTTCAAATTTACCTCTGCCCCCTCTCACAGACTTCCTTTATAGGAAGCAATTTCCATTTTCAAGCCAGTTCAAGACTAGAAATTCAAAATTATCTGAGTGAATCTGACACTGAAAATACCACACATGTTCAATCAAATCTCATAATCATTCACATGCAATGGAATTTTTAAAAGGAAAAATAAAATCACAGTTTTGTGGATTTAGTTTCTTTAGCAAAGTATCTTAAAGATGTCTATACTCCCCAGATCTGTAAACTGTACAAACCCACTTTATAGGAAATGTATCTGTACTTCTTACAAAATGAAACTCTGAGCCAAACCAAAAGTTTTCCAAAATTGTGGCATACTGACCTCAACAGTCACACCCTGTCAGGGGTCATGACATGCTTAAAAGTTAAGGGCAGACTGCAGGCCCCCTGCACTCATCTTTGTGCATTCAGAGTTTTGTAAACTGTTAAACTATACTAAAGTTTGGACATAAATGAGTAAGAAGACAAATGATCTTCATCCATATTTCTAAGAGTATCTAAAAATACTTTTCCTTTTAGAATGTATTTCCTTCTCTCAAATAAATTGACAAATTCACAGAAGCATCCGTAAAAAAAACAAAAACCTGGGAAGAAAATACAATGCAAGAGGAAAGACAAGATCAAAAATTACACAGAAGTGTATAATTCTTACCCGGGTTCATTAAACCAGACTTCCAAAAAACCCTTAAAAGTTTTTTTTGTTTCTAAATATGACTTTTCTCCCTTTTAGCTTTAATTTATAGAATTACACAGTAATACTTGAACGTTTCCACAAAATTAACTTAACAAAAATAGCAGACACTAGTAATGGTGTGAAAAGCAACATAACACTGTCAAGGCCAACTATGAATATACTGTGGGGGGAGGTGGGGAGCAGAAATCCCAACATTCCTACATCCAAAAAGTAAAGGCACAAAGTTGAAGGTACACAATTGGAAAAGGTGGAAGAGCTAAAAAGCTAGTAATACGGAGTTCTTTAATGCACTATGGCTCCAGAATGAAGATACCATGTTACCCAACTGAAACTAAAATTCACAGACAAACTGTATTTCTGTATTATATATCTCATCTATTCAATCTCAGACCTTTAATTAGAAGTTAAATTTCTTTTACTAATATATTAGCAAATCACTTTCCAGGTATAGGGTATACATTTTCTATAAAGAAAAAATTCATCTAGTGTATTTGTATTTAATAAAATATCTACTGCCAAAAATTACCTGACCATTTTGCTTGGAGCTGGAAACTTCTACAATCAGCTGCCATTCAGAACCAGCAAGAAACTTTCAATTCGACTGGTCTGAGATTAATTAAATTGAATTATTCTATTATTTACTGAGTTTATTTTTAGAAGGAAAACAACTTCTACCATCTCCTCTAAGGCATTCATGTTCAGGAAGGCACAGAGGCTTTAATGCTTGTTTATCGTATTGGCTCAGTTCAGTATCAAGTTTCACATCCGCTGAAAAAACCGGCATATAAGCATGGTGCAAACCAGTTATTCAACTAAAAGCAAAGCAATAAAAGAAACATCACAACTCCAGTGGAATAAAACATTGCCAAGAAGTGCAAATGAACCCACACATGCAGAGTTTGTATGCTGAAGTTAAAGAGCAAAAGGCTATTAAAAGGAAAAAGTACTACAAAATTATAAAAGGCTATTTATAGGCTTCATGTCATGCTACTATTTAATCACACTGCTATTTATGCTTTCTCTCACGCATTTACCACCTCTAAGCAAGAGCAAAACCTCAGATGCAGTTATATCACCTGCATGTCACAGGGCCTTCAATCGCATTTACTCGGTTCTCTGCTGCTCCCAAGAACCTCCTTTCATCCGGCCAAACTGATTCCCTGCTAGGACACAGCACACACCTCCTGCCACAAACCAATATGGGAAGAGCCTGACGATGCCTTGACAGTAATCAGATGACCTCTCACTCTTCCTTGTAAGACAAACAGAGGTCTGGAAGGACCCTGTAAAAATATATTCTCTGCTACTAAAACTGCAGCATGGTTCAAATCCTCACCCCATGCCTTTTCACTGTGCTGCAGCTGAGAGCACACAGAAGAGAGGCTTGGGGGCAAGTTCAGGTTTTGATTTTTTCCCCTACCACAGCTCCAAATGCCAACTTGATTGGAACCACAGCCCAACACAGAAGTCCACACGTCATCACTGTAAATCTTCTCCAGACCGGACAAATTTTTTTTCTTCTTTCTCTCAATAAAGCCTAATCCTAAGAAAACCATGCTGTCAGAGATGATTACTAATCTAGTCACTGAACGCTGAGTAAGTGTAACACAAATGAACTTTTCTACTATGTTGCCTATAACTGACATTTACTTCTTCATAATAAAATAATCCAACCACAGTAGTTGCTCTCAGAAGAAGTCTTAATCCAGTCATTAATTTAGTTTTCTATGCCAGAGAATCATACTACTTGCACAGAAAATTACTGTCAAAAATGAACTTATGGTACTTTACTTTTCAACTGTATACAGGAGAGACTGCCATGTTCTAGCCTTTAACAATCTTTTCCCACTATAATAAAACTACGGACATAACATTCTTTTCCTGTTTGAAGACAAAGGACTAAAGCTGTAGACTTGATTTAGGAGCCTTGTATGCAAACTAATTCACCTTTCAACACACAGCAGCTTTACAAAACGCTTAGCAAAAAACCCATTTGGATAGCCTCTTCCACTATATTGCAGGTAAGAGAGATTATTGTAAGAGAACAGAAGCAGTTATAGCTCCCATGCTGTTAGAAACCAGAAGTTTGCAGGGCTGTCCCATTTTCCCTGCAGTGAGTTCTCTGCTGCCTCAGGCAAGCGCTCAACTCCCAGCCCCACCTCTGCTGAGCCAGGGGCTATGCAAGGCAGCAGGTCTGAATGACACATTTGAACCAATTCCCTCAGTGCACTCAGTTCTTTCATTCTACTGAAAAAGTACTTTACGTAATAATGTGTAATTACGTTGGATGTCTCTCTGTTTCAAATTCCTAACGAACACTGGAAGCATGTGGTAGCCCTATGAAAACCTGACAGCAGAGACCCAACAAAAGGCTTAGTGAGCTTGCCTGCAGCAAAGCTGGCATACTACAAATACCAGAAAGGAGTTTCATAGTCAAAACAAAAAGGTAATGTAAATCTGCAAGAAAAACCAAACATATCATGATTTCCAAAGGCATGCAAGGAACACACACTTCAAGTAGCCGATCTGAAATGGCAGCATAAGAAACAGTCTCAGTGTAAAACTCACCCTGATACCGTATTTGTTATTTTTATACATGGGGCAACATTCTGACTCCAAAGCTACTTGAGAAGCGTCTCAGTTACACAAGTCAATGTACTTTTATGATAGCAGACCTTCAACACTTGGAATTCATACAAGCTTTATGTAGACATGCTGACGTTAAACCGCTGTGAAAGACAGCAAAAACTCCTCGGCCAGAACTAAGCACAGAAACTGTGCTGCAGTCCTTAAATCTAGGACATACCCACATCCTCAGGTGTAATTACAGCTCAAGCCAAGCACGGCAGAGGACTTCGTCAATAGACAAGTTTCTGTCCAGCATTTCAGTTCTCAGGGAACTGTGTGACCCTTACCTGCAGTGTGAACTGCTTTCTGGAGATGCAAATCTCTGACAAATGAACTCTGAAATTCCTCCAACCCTTAAGAGCCAAAAAAACTTCAAAGTTTCTTGACAGAAATCATAAATGTAAGTGTCCCTACAGAGAAAAAGATAAGCAGAACGTACCCAAGCTTCCCAGCTTCTTATCCTTTTGGTAAAGGTGAGAATAAAGATTTTTGGCTGCTGTCTATAAAAGCAGTGGAAGGGAAGCTGCCAGCAAGTACAATCACCACTTCCTTAAATACCTTCCCTTTAATTCCATCATTAAACACGTTCTCTCTGCTCAACTGTCAAGCAGTCAACATTCTGGGATAGATTCATTTCTCTTTTCTAAAAGGGAACAGAAGCTACAGTGGGAGAAAAAGAAAAAAAAAGCCACAACCTCTCAAAAGTACAGAGCACAAATGACTATCTGTCCAGCACTGCCCTCTGAATCATGCCATGTGCAGAGGCTGTTGATGGTCAAAGGAAGGAACATCTTGAATCCAAGCTGGGGTCAGCCTGGGCCAGCCACAAATTACCAGCAATCCTTAGAAGAAATTTCACCATAAGATCAGGTGTGATTATTCACCACTAGTGCTACCTTGAAGAAACGAGAAATCTTACCTGCAAGAAAATTCAGTAAGCAAACCTCAAAAATAATGAATGAAGCAAGCTTTGAGAAAATTCTGCTTAGTTTTCCAAAAGCTCTAAAAGAGCTTCCTCAAGATGCTCTGTTTTATATAAAGGAAAGTGCGGTTCTAAAATTTCCCATTACAATTTCTGCTTACATTCAGAGTTCAATAAGTCACAATAAAAAGCTCAAAGGTATCAACACAGACTTGTACAGAAATGAAAACAATTTATAATACTGAATATTTGAGTTATTTTTATGAATATCATTATGGCCAAAAACAAGCCCATTAAGTTGATAATGAAGAAAATACAATTCTTTTCAATATACCTTCTTATTTTATAAACACACATGGTCTCCCCTGGGAGAACCATTCTTCTATAAATATTTAAAACTAAAACCAACTTTTTTTGTCTTAGCAAGTATGTTGTGATTCCTGACAGAAATAGATAACAATGGACAGTGGAGAAAGCATACTGTTAAGCTGAACATAAAACTGTTAAGTTTATATTTAAATGGGGTCCTTTAAAAGTTATTAGGCATCATTAGGCAATTTAAATAATATATTAATTAAGTAATCTTAAAATAGCCTGGTTCTTGCTCGTGTTGTTTTCCCTGGAAAGGCAGGTACAAACATGGGTCAGATTCATAGGCTGATGGTTACAGATTCACAGGTTGATGAGGCAGTCGTGATGAAACTACAGAGGTAATAATACATTACTGAAAACATCAGTCCTGTACCATTCACTTCCTGCAAATACTCCAGATTTCTTTCATGTATGTTCTTTCCTTCTCAAGGCTCTAACAGTCCCACCTTCTAACTGTTTGATTTCCTTCGTCACTCAAATCCTTCCCTACATTTTGTCCATTTCTCCAATCACATTTCAACTTTCCTCTGACTTACTCGATGCCCTACTCCTTTGGGGTGAGTACAGAAGATGGAACAACATCAGAAATCACAAGAATGTCCCCAAAATGTACAGAAAATAAAACAGGTTCCATCTGGAGGCAAGGAGAAAAACTGTAGCCAAGAGACAAGAACCATAACTGTATCTGCTCCCAAAGTTAATACAGAGATGTCAGGTGAATCCATAGTCAGAATTACAGCACAGGTGTTTCTGATGCCTTCTGCTGAAATGTTTTCCATGTGGTTATGAATGGAAGGGAAGGATGGCAATATAATCACCTACGAAGCATTACCAAAAATCATTAAAAGCCTTTTAAACTTCACACATTTTAACATGCAGTACAGAAAGATTTCCTCACCATTACAAAAATCCATGAAGGACCTGCAGAGTCAAGTTATTTCATTCTAACAGTCTCCTATATACACACATTTTGACTTAAATCTATGGTTTAGAACTTCTCCCTGCTTCTTTTTTCTATCATCTTCACTGACAATATTAATTCAAGCTTGTAATGCTTGGGGACAACCTCCTTAAAAAAAAAAAAAAAAAAAAAAAAAAAAGACTTTCAGAACAGAAGACCCAGAAGGAAAACTGAGTAAGTACAAGTTTATTCTTGACATGCACAAACATGTTGACAGTGACATGAGTAAGTCCAGAAGGTAAGTTTTCTGATATGTGAAAAGAGAAGAAAGCTTTGTCTCTATCAAGCTGGACTTGGATATCTAATTGTTGGACTCAACGATCTTTAGACATCTTTCCCAACCTAAACAATTCTGCGATTCTTAAGTGTGAAGAGACACTCCGATGATAAAAGATTACACTCATCTTTTCTTTACAGTGAAAATATTGTACAAAGTGCACTGAGAAGGAACAGTTTACCAATATACAAATGAAGATGGCATTAAAAGGCAACAAGCTGTTTGAGTCAGCACATCTGCACGGCTCCTCTTGAGAACTGTGCTTAAAAACTCTGTTCATTCATGTGCCCCTGCAGTCAGGCCCAAATGGCTTTCTTACACCTGCTTCTTTAGGCACTCTTTTGTAATTAAATCCAGCTTCCCCAAACTCTTTACATCTATAGCATCCTAGAATTAAAAGGCTACAGAAAAGGGACATATGGCACGATATGGAACGTGCACATTAACAAAGAAAACCAAGCAACTGGCTTCTGCTGTTTTCCAAGTCTATTCACAGGCACTTTTCCCTGCTGGCAGCTCTGCAGCCCAGACAGGTCCCCTAGAAGCAGTTGCAGGAGCCACAGGTGGAATCAACAGGAGTGTTGGTCTGCAGGGAGGGTCTCTCTCAACAGAAGTACTATGCTTAGCTGAGGACACAAAGCTCTTCCCCATGCTCCCATAAATGCTCAGAAGAGATATTTTCCAAAAATGAAGACACTAGTATCACACAAGCAATAGCCACCACACTCACCAATGAGACACAGTCACTTTCTCTCTAAACAGCAAGACAGACTCATTAAAGTATATCACACATCAGACTTAGCTCTTCTGGGGATCCAGCTCTTCACTACAATAAGTACTTTACATCAGAACTTCAGGAAATTCAGTACTTTCAAACCTGCATTGGTAAACTCAGTTAGCAACAAGCTTCCTCTTAACAACGATGTACAAGACAGCCCAGAATAGCAAGGCTCACCAAGCACCAAACCAAAACCAGTGGCTTCTTAGTTCACTTTTCCCAGTTATGGCTTTTCTGAAACGATCAGTGGATCAGTGACAGAGATGAACAAGCTTGCCATATTATGAAGAGGCAAAAAACTTCAACACACAAAAAGGAAAGTATTCTTTTCCCATTACTGGTTAAACTTAGGAACAGATATGGAAACTACATTTTTAACAGAATAAAAAATGAGTTCTGAAGCCATGACACTTGCATTATGAGCATGCAGAGCCCTCTGTCTGACAAAGTCCAGATTGAATTGATCCTTCTGAACTCCAGACACAACACCAGCAGCATTAGCAATACTGACTTCAGAACAAGTACACTTGAGCTGTGTGTCTGTTGCCATGGATAGACACATATGGAGTAGTCACCAACTACATGGGTACACCCATGCAGTTGTTGAAATGGGATGACAGAAAGAGAATTCAAATCTCAGAGCTGTCAGCACACTAACATCAATGATAACATACCATGAAATTGTTAATACCTTCTGTGGAAAGATGTGACAACAACATACAATTTGTTCCTTAGATCACAGGAAGCAGATCCTCGTGACCCATGACTGAAAATGTTTTGGTACCTCCAGGAAGTTGCAGAGAGTAAAAATGAACAGATGAATAAGCCCCTTGACAGTCCAGTAAAGGTTTGCCAAGTTTCAGCTTCGTTTAGTGCTGTAAGCGGTCCTCTCCTCTGAAGTCAGTGTCAGCGGGTCCAAAACTGGAGTCTGTGAAACCACAGAAAAAGTGCTGCAGCTCCAGATGGATCGCACAATTACTGAACTGAGGCTGCCAGGAATATGCACTGCCCATGAACACTGGGTGGCCAGTATCATACACCATGACACTCCTTCAGCGTTAGTTGATGGCAGGGTGTCTCAAGCTGAAGAGTATCTGAAGGGTTCTTCAGTCCTGACTATTCAGACGAGAAAAATGTGTCAAGCCTTGTCCTTTCCAGATGCAGAAACTGGTGTCAGGATGCTCTGGCAACTTCTTAAGAATGATGAGCATGTACATCAGAGAGAGGCAATGGTAAAGAGATTTATAACACCACCACCACATTAACCTCATGAAAAGTAGCTCCCAATCTCCACAGCATGCTTATTTACCAGGTCATGCAAAAATCTCTGAGGGAGCTTCTCAGCAGCTAAGAGTATGAACAATCTACAATGCCCATCTGAGACTTTGCTGTTCTCAAATTCTTAAAGCTAGAGCCCAGAGAGCAGAAATCCCTGTTATTTAACACAAAATCAGCAAGAAGCTTGTGTCTGCTACTGACAGGCAGGCAGACTGCTACGAGCTATTCTGATTCTTCACGAAGGATGTAACATAAGCATTATTAAATAACAGACGTGTCCATCTGTCCTCTGGAAGTATATAAAGAGAAACACAAATTAGAATTTCTTCACAGTCTTAGATCATCCGCCTTTCTGTAAGAAAATCTGCTGAAAAAAACAGAGAGAAATGAAAAGGTGCCAACTAGACTGAACAAGTGCTGACAGAGCTCATGAAAGTGCAGAAAAATCTCATCTAGCTCTCAAGAAATCCAAAATAAGTAACTCAAGAGCACATACACCCAAACCTACAGCTCATGCATACTTTGTGGTAGGCTTTGTTTTTTAACAGATATATAGGCTACACTATATGTACAGCTCTATCACATGGTGGTCACAATGGCAAAACAACTCAAAAAACCTATGACCGACCACTAATATTTTTGCCATTATATATTCTATTAAGCCACTTTGTAAGATTATTGTAATACTCCTCTGAACCATGATATGGGAAGATGTTGGTAGCTGGAGTAGGAGTAGCCATGTCACCATTACATAGCAAGTTTTAATACCACGACAAATCTGGTTCTTACATCTCATCTTAGAATTCCATGGACTGATGAATTTTTAGTCTCAACCACAAGGGATGAGAAAAGTGTTAAAATTGTAGGTGTTTGAACATTTATCTAAAACTCACTTTTGTAGTTAGCTTGTTTTCCTGTTTTGTTGGTTTCACTAAGGATTTTTTTTTCAATTTTCTATTGAATATGACTGAGAGTTTAAGAGAATAAAAAATTGCTTTCCAGAGTAACTATATTAGAATTAAAGATGATCAGAGAGCTATTACTTAAATGCCTGTTTTCAGAACATTTCCAGATAAAAACATAACATCTACGGAAAGTATATGAAATCTAGGTAACACAACAGGAGAAAAATAGCTGAAAATTTGTCAGCAATATTTCGGTAAAGAGAACACAACCAATTGTCTCCACTGGCAGCAATTCCAGAAAAATATTACCTGAGAAATCAGAGAGCAACTCCTGAATAAAGATCATGTCTTCCTTTCAGCCGGGAAAAAAGAACAGTGTTCAAGGGCGTATGGAAAAGAGCAGGCAGTAGGATCCACGTTATCAGTGGGCACCAGCAATACAGCACTGATACAGGGTAAAAAGACACTATACAACTACTGAGAACAGGAGGAAGGTGATGGAAAGAGCTCCCAGAGGAATGCTGCCAGCCTGATGACACAGGCATCAGATCCCCATGTGTACACATAACAAGGCCGTAGGATATTTTGGGAGAAGATCTGGAGAGGAACCCACAAAACATCATATTTATTTACACCTTATGTGCCACAGGCAGTTTACTTTCCACTTCCAATTTGGGATTATACTTCAAGACATTGGAATTTGGTGGTTCACTTTCATCAGGGCAGTGCACCAATTCCTAGTATTAAACTATGTAAAATTACCTATTTACTGAAAAAGTCCAATACTGAATGATCATGTGTAGCCTGAGTGAGCTCAGGCTTGTTTCAGTGCATTAAGCTCCGATTCTTGTTTTACTTCATAGCTTAATCTTTGAAAGAACCAAACACTAACTCTTTTATGCTAGAAACAAATGGAAACTTGGAGTCAGTAATTGGTATTATGATAGCCAGAAAGAAGGCATGGACAAGACAATGAACTACAGCTCATATGACTGACCCGAGGTTAACTAATACCATTCCTTTCTGAAAGGAAGTACACACCAAGCTGCAGAAATTGTCTCCATGGTGTGCATCACACTGTTAAACAATGCCACTTTTTCTTTTATGTTTTTCTGAGTAAGTACAGGAATAGAGGGAACATAATACATACGAATTTTTAAGAACAAAAAGATGTTCTTACATTAGCTGAGACATTTGGAGACTTCAACACATGCAGATAAACCATTACATACAGGCTTGGAACAAATCTATATGGGAGCATGCCGAATTGGATTTAGAAGGGAATTAGTATTTTTTGTGCACTTTAACCTAAGCTCAGGTTTGAAAATTAACGTATTTTCAGGTAACTTAAATTAAAACGTATAATTCATCATTTCAGTATCAGTAGACACCAAATAGACTCCATCTGTAGAGTAAAACAAATATCCCCCAAGAAAGAAAGAAACAAGAAAAAAAACACCCAACACTATTATGCTGCTTGTTAATAACTTGACTGCAAAATAATGAAGTGCATCTCTGCAGACTTAGGAAAAGGAAGGGATTATTTAGTGCATTTGTTTGCCAAGAGCATCTTGTGATTGATTTCGAGGACATGAAATATCTTGTTATTAAGATATCCAGTCACTGCTGGAAAGACAGCATGAAAGCAGGTTAGGTTGTATTACATTTTTTTTGTTATCAATGATTCTACCCAAACGGCTGAAGTTTTACTAATTTCACAATAAGCAGGTACCATACTGTACTGATTAGGACAACTACAGATTTAAATAATTTTTTTAAACTTACACATATCTAACCCAAACAGTTTATCAGTCTAAACCTCACTGTAATTATTTTATGGGTATGTACAAATGAGTACAGGTTTAACTAATGATGTCCACACCAATGATTCAAATAGGAGGTTTTCAGCCTATCCCAAGGACAACAGGCTCCACCTCCTGTGCACACTGAGAAATGGAGGTTTTCTATTGATGTTGTTATTGATCACTTATTAAAAGAAAGAGATAAACAAGGAGCTTTGGAAAATATGTTAAACAGTAAGGGGGAGAGGAAGAGAGGTTAAGGAAAAAAGCAGCAGAGACCAGGATTTCCAGAAGTAGGATGTCACAATGTCACAGACAACTATACTTTACTCTGACAAACTCTTTTTATTTTGACATAACCTGGCCGTGTTAGCTAACACAGCATCCCTGACCCACCCCTGAGTCCGGCCTCTCACTTCCAGCCTTGCATCATCCTCTCCCTACTGCTGACACAGCCATTTGTACAGCCATATGGTAAACCAGAGTGGGGAAATAAGAAGCAACACAATTTTGGCAAAATTATTCTTCAGTCAGACCAATTCCCCAACATGACTCACTGTGCAGCGGCAAAAGCACTACAGCAGCACAAGGAGGGCAGCAGGTGGCTATGAGGAGAGGAAGGTTTCCTTCATGGTCAAAACAAGGAAAAGAGTAAAGGTATTAGAATCCAGCCAAGTGAATAGCATTCATTCATTCATTCATTCATTTATTCATTCATTTTGTTAAAAGCCATTTCAAGAAAAGAACGAAAGAGTGGAAAATGGTGAAAAGGTGAGGAAAATGTGAACATAAATTCAAAAGTGAAGCTTTCAACTGCATATTTATTGAATTAGGGGCAGAACACAATCAGATAAAATGGGGTGATAACTAGAATCATCGAAAGGATTTTTTTTTAATTATGGAAGTGTTTAATGTGAAGAAAAAATATAAAAGTGAGCAAATTAAAAAGGGATTAAGAATGATGACAAGTGGAACGGAAGGAGATGAAGGTGCAAAAACAGAGGTGCAATCACAAAAAGAGACAACAGTACATTCTTCCTTGAAGCAATGGAGACCAGAAATTTCATGTACTCCCCACCATTTCCATAGCTACTTACGGACTATCACAATAAAAGTATGATTTTATTTAAAAAAAAAAAAAAAAAAAAAAGCACACATCAAACCTGTTAACTTCCATATGTCAGTGCTGAAATAATGCCCTTCTTTTTATGTTTATCCAAATCATCTTATATATATATATACCTGAAACTGTTGCATCATTTCCATACTTATCTGCTACAGACCTCCCTCAAAATTTCCTGCATTATTTAGATCCCTTCACCACAGAACACACAAGGACTTGAATACAATACAGCAAACAACGACAATGAAGAATCACTGGGAAGAAACAAGTGGCGTGTGATTTGTTTTGTGATGTCTGAATCATTAATTTGTATTTTGTTTCAGGAGGTGCCAGGGGAAAGATTAAGACTACAGTGTTAATGCAGACAATTCTGAAAAGGTCAGGTTCCCCAAAACATTATGAAAGTTCAGTGATAAAATGCAGCCAATGACATAATGTGGCAGAGGTGATGGAGATTGACAGAAAACTACTCTAAAGGGCTCCCTGTACTATTTCATCTGAAGGCGGTGCAACGTCTGGCGTACCAAACAAAACAGAATGGTGGTTACCAATGCAGACACCAGAGAAGTTTTATTGAAGCTGTACTTGAATACAGAAAGAAACTCAACAGAATACAAACTGAAGTGCTAAATCTGACCTAAACCCTTATTTTTGTTTGTGCATTAAGAGGTCTTCAAAAGTACAACATGGCTTAATAGAATCCATAATCAGCAGCAAGACTCATCCTACTGTGTCTGTACTGGTAAAAGACTTGCACAGAACCTGGTATTTGCTGCACTTTCTATCTTCAAATTTATATACTCAGTAGGCGTACAAAAAAAAAATCTCCTTTTATCCAATGATCTCAGAGCTTTACTGGGAAACTATTTCTCATTTATAAAGGAGTAGAATAAGATGCAGAAAACCAAGTAATTTGCCTGTCATTACACAGTGAGTCAGTGGCAGCAGCCCACACTGGTCATACATCTCTTGCTGTTCTTATCAGGTACTGGCATTAGAATAAGGTCTTTTATAATAGTTACATCCATATGTATCAACAACATGATCCTCACAATTTGAAATTTATGCTCGTTCTTTCTTTTGCTCAGAAAATGAACACTAAGCTTATACAATGCACTCTATTTAAAAAGATAACACATTAGTGCTTTCCTTTTTCAGCCCAGTATTTCTTTGACTGAAAGATACCAGAAATGCTTTTACATTTGGATTTACCATGAACATTTAAAATAGTTAAATATTCTACAGAATAAAAGTTATAGGTACCAATACCATATAGGTACCATGTTAAAACCACACAAACTTAGGAATGGATTTATAATCAGTTTGTATGTGGCTACATCAAGGAAGGTTCACTGTATACAGGACATGAGTATTACATGCTATTCATCACTGTCAGGATTACTGAGTTCCAGATCTTTTATCTGATCCAAGAGCACACTCCCATTCTTATCTGCAGCACGTGCTGTGCCAGCCCTTTTGATGAAAAATTTTTCTCACTGTGGTATGAAAAGTGACTGGTGCATGAGGGGTGGGGGGAGAATGACGATGACAATACAAATGAACAAGGAACAGTAACACATAAACAAAAGATGAATTGTTAGAAAAAAGGTTAATTTATGCAACTCAAAGAAAAAAATTTCCTCTAGTTAACAAGCAATTCTTAAAACCCACAGAACTTGGCGTAAATTCTCTGATCCCTTTAGCGTATCATCTTTGGCACACAATCACAGGAAAGATTGGATTTTATCTTCATCAATGACTTTGGCAGACCTTTCCAAAAGGAAAGACTGCTGTAATTGGTGCTAACACATTTTCCTACAACTAATCTCTGCAGCAGAACTTTCACTTAGGTTTCTTACTGTGTGCTCAGTTTTACCACTTGCCAGAATATTGATGGAGCCTAGACTTTTAATTCAGAATTACTTTTCTTATCCTGCAGATATCCAAGTTCAAATAGATAAACTTACATCGGAAATAATCATTGCCACTTTTGCCAGTGAAAGACAAAGAATGCTATTCTGATGTATGGAAATACACAGGTTGTGCTATGAAGAGTTTCATCCCAGTTCACCCAAAGTAACTGGCTTAAAGTTTTCAGCTCAGGCAGCAGGGGGTGCGTAGGCAGGGCCAAATTGATTATGCAGCTGCTTGATACATCTTCTCCCACCTAAATGCCACATAACTCTATAGGGACAGACTCCAAAGACCTGTTGTGGGTAAACAGAAAAGCACCAGCAGCTGAAGGAAGAGAGAAAGCAGGATCTGCTCCTTCCTTTCCAAACGTGTCATCATTGGCTCTTTCCAACACGTACTTGAATGTAGCATCCTGGATCTTGACCCCCTGTGTGACTGCTTCTGCTGCACCACGCCAATCAAAATCCTATCGATCCACACCAGCAATGATCACATACCCCCATTACACCCTGGTGACAGGAGATCATGACATGCACTGATATGGTGGTCCTGGACTTTCAAAGGCAAAGGCAGCTGGATGAAACAAGCTCCCTCCAGGAACGCTGCAGGCTCCCACAGGTGTGGGGAGCAGCCCCACCTGTACACATGCTCTTCAGCTTCTCATGTATGAATACAGCTCTTAAGTAGCCAGTGAATGTATACATTCCCTTGAAAAGGCAAAGTATGCATAACATTCAGAATGATTATATTTTTCAAATGCACTTTGGAATCTGCCTAGCCATAGATAACCTTATTTCACAGGGTTTGCAGTGCTCAAGTGACATACTCCTGCTATAGTCAATAGCAGTCAATATAGCAGTGAGAAGAGCTGAGGGGACATGGCCTTGACCATGTGTGACTAAGCTAACATCTTCTGGAAAATGACCACCAGGCATCTGCACAGGTCTTGGAACAGTAATTGCTGCAGAAGAAAAATACTTACACACAGTAGCCAATGTTAAATTGGGTATTGGGAAAGGAGAAAGAAGATTCCTATATATTTTTAGCTGTACCTGACTATTAGACAGCTTAGTTAGCTTCAGGTTACAAATTGAAAGACTTCCAGAGAGCAAATTAACTCTTCAGAAACAATAGGAACCAATGTTTTCTCGCTAAAACAGAGACTGACACTGAAATAATATTTTAAATTTACTTTTCATAACATAAGTTGTAAGTGCTTAGGAGTCCAAGTCATCTAAGTTTTTAACTATCACATGACATGCATTCATTTCTTACCTGTTCAAGTATTATTTTCCATACATACTGGTATTTTCTGCTTCCCTCTATTTCGATGCATGAGATGTTTAAGATGCATGAAATGACTCCACAAAATCTTTTTCCTCCAGAAATAAAAATAAAAATGCCTCCTCCAAAAGATCAAGGCAAGCGGCTTCAGACGTTCAGCTTTCAATCCAGATTAATAAAATATAACACAACTTTTTCATCCTCTCTCTTTTCTTCTTTCCTTCTCTAGCAACATCCAAAACAACTCCCTTTTTCTCAACTGTAAGGCTGCCTTTATTTCACTTCAGAACAGAATTCAACCACAAGTTCATACTGAATTGTCTTTCCTTCAGAACTTCTGTTTCTGCTTGTGTTCAGTCTCATCTGAGCTTACTCAGATCAAATCCATTACAACCAAAAACAAACAAACAACAAAAATCCACCCCCAAATAAACCATGATTTGTCTACATAGACATTTCTTGCAAAATAAAATTCTGCTAACAAGTAAAATCATTATGGTGTAACACTCTTCCCTGGCTGTAATTACTTCTGTGCTATAACTTCTTAAATGTTATCACAGAGGTGTTCCCACCATCTCTGATGGGCGCAGCCTTGGCCAGCGGCACAGCCCTCTGGGAGGTGCCAGGGATTGGTTGTGCCGGACAGGCAGGACACTTCCAGCAGCTTCTCCCAGGAGCTGCCCCTGCTACCAAAACCTGTCCATACAAACCAATCTATCAGCTCACCGTGGCACTGAAAAAAATGCTTAAGACAGACAGGAGATAGAATAGATGTATTAACGCCTCTAACGCACATTACCTACACCTCATAATTAATAAATTACATCAGTAGCACAGAAACAAAGGGTTTTCCCCCAATTTTCCCCCCAATTTATATTTAAATATAAATATATATATAGCATAACAGACTGATAATCTTATTGTAAATGCTGTAAATCTGAAGGACAGAAATGTTAAGAGTGAGCTGTAATTAGTGGTATTGCCACACTGGTTCATTTGACAGACAGATCCAGATGTTCCTGTTGATCAGCCTTTTGTCTGTCCTAATAGGGCACCAGTAGCAGCATTCTTTACCAGAGAAACCCAGCTCAGCTGGTTTCAGCACAAACCTCTCCAAGAGGCCATTATTTCAGTTTGTTGTTGTATGGCCAGTAAATCAAGATACAATATAGATTGCTGTTAAAACTGAGTTTCTAACATTGACACTAAAACCGTAAATGTATCTTATCAGCTGAAATCCAATTCATGCAATTACTTTTTAAAATTAAGACCTTTCAAAGCTCTCACAGAATGCTTTTTCTTTTCAGCTTGTATTCACATACAAAAACCAAAGTCTGGAAAGAATTGACAAGAGAAACTGTCTTAAAAGACTGAAGTATTTCTTAGAAAATAGTTTTATAAACACATTTTTAAAACACAATCTATATTCTATAGGCACTAACAAATT
The DNA here is from genome assembly GCA_034509425.1 of Eopsaltria australis. Lineage (NCBI taxonomy): Eukaryota > Metazoa > Chordata > Aves > Passeriformes > Petroicidae > Eopsaltria > Eopsaltria australis. The sequence continues at coordinate 231,164 of JAVTVJ010000067.1, read as the reverse complement.
TGACTCTACCTTGACAAGTTTACCAAACAAAAAAATTTTAAGTTCTCACTGAAACTTTTTTCCCCAATATAGTCACAGTCACGCCTAATTTATGCTGTGAGACTTTCAGAGCTGCTATCCTCAATTCTCTTGTTATCCAAGCCAGCAATAAAGATCACTGGCCAATGCAAGAGCAGGTGCAGAAACTGCTCCAATACACTTTGCTCCAACAGTGAACCACAGATAACTTTTAGGTGGGTTATCCTTGCTTGTACTTTCCATCAGGAGCTACTACTTACATCCCTATCAGTATTCCCAAATTCCTTTCCTACTCCCCAATTCATGACTCCTAAATTCAAGAAGTTCTTTCACCTAAAATACTTGATTTTGTATTATTAAATTGTATTAATTTTCTGAATACTCAAATCTTGAGTTTATCTTATTTTCCTTATGGGGTAATCCAGTCCTCTGATATACTAAATTTTTTTCTGAACTCTGTGTTATCTACAGCTTTTAATAAAAAAGAGACACAAATGAGATAGGATTAATTTCAAGACTCATCTTTGAAGAGCATGACTAATAATGCTTTTAGAGTATAACAGTTTGCAGGGTTCTCTTTATTATGGTTCTGATCCAATTTATGCTTTCTCTACTGATCCCTGTAGTTTTCACAATCCCTCATGGACACTGTACCCAGTCATTTATGGAAATTTACATTTGATCTACTTCATTCCCAGTAACTCATAGTTAAATTTAGCAAAAAATTCCACATTCTTAAAGTGTCATCAGTGTCTTCAGAACATAAGAACAACATTTTTTCTTAAAAATTAAGGTAGAAAACTATTTTCTGAAAACAAATTTCCTTTGTAAGTTCAGACAATTTCTTTACTCTATCAAGCAAGCACAATTCACTGCAAACATACTGCAATTCCATACAAGGTGGTTATACACCAATTCTGCTGAAAAGGATCTTGGGAGGTAAGTGGGAAGGAAAAAGAATATTTTTAGTGGGTCATAAGATACAAACATAAACCAACTATGTCATGCTGTTGTAGAGAGGGAATTCCTCATATGAAGATACTGAGTCAGGCACAGCCCACGGGACAGATGAAGGTCCTCTCTCATGATTCTCAGTATTGCAAAACCTTGAATGAATTTGGTTTTAAGCTTCCTAAACCAGATGCAGGTCAAACAAGAACAGTCAAGAGACTGTTCCAATACCAAAGAGAACCAAAATGAAACATCTGAAAAGGCACAATAATAAATGAGACAGAATTCCGGTTACTTCATACAATACTGCAGAAACTGAGTGCAACACCATTTACAAGCACTTTGAAACACAATTTTTATCCATATATAGTTGATGGAATGCTTATTAAAACAGTCAATGTTACACCTATTAGATATCAGATTCAGTTTTTTTACAATGGTATGGAGGAGTGCAACACGCAGACCCTGCCCTGGCAGAAGAAAGCACTTCTGTAAAAGGGATGACAAGTACAAAACACAGTAAAGTGGTCAGGGAAGGATTTAGTTCAAATTTAGGACTATATTTTTGTCCCTGAGACAAATTTTTAACTACCTGTTCTACAGACAGGGTATATACTTGTATTTACTTTGAAACAACATTCAACAGGAGGGATTATTTGACAGTGTGGAGCTACAAAACACAGTGTGCTCTATCAAACAGTAACTTCTTTCCTGCTCCATACCAATACTGTATTTCAGGTTTTCTGTTTCAGGTTTTCTGGCACCTACTTGCATGAGCTGGATAGACTGCTGCTTTCCCAATCTTCCCCATCTCCTACCCTTTTTGGTTTCTTCTGGGGAATTTTTCTTCTTTTATTTCTCCTTGCATTCAAAACAAATTACAAACATTTGATGCAAAATGTATCAAAACGTTTCTGATGTATTTGAGGTTGGCTGTGTAAAAGCAGCAGTGCAAAAGAGGATTGGTAATACCCACAATGGTTTCAAATAAAACATGAGGCACTGGGTTTGTCTTGCTTACTGTCATAAACAGTTTTTCATAAAGAAGCAGAAGACAGACAAACCTAAAATACAGAGGGATACTTGCTTTCAGAAAGATCTAACATTATTTTTTGCATTTTAGCAAAACCAAGTTTCTCCAACTTAACTATTTTTAGGTGCCCATTATTATTTCTTCCAGCTAATAAATTTCCTATATTCAAAGCACCTACAAGAACAGAGGACGGGCAAGAATGTGTTTTAGGGGGGAAAAAAAGTCATGTTTAATAAACTTCAAACATTAGGCTTACACATTGTGCCAGCAACGTTCCATTATCTTGTTTCGATAAATGCTGAACAGCTTAGGAAATTAAAAGAAGCTTCATGTTGCAGTGACAAAATTAAGATAGGTTTTGGTGTACCTATCAGTCAGTTGAAATGCAGACATTAACATACTAACTTTGTGGATCCTTGAATGACATAAGTGTCAAGATGAAAGCAGCTGACTCAACTGCAATCTGAATTAGACAGAAGTGGAAAAGGAAATGGGGAAGAACTTTGAGGAACCAACAGAAGATTAACTTCTTCACTTCCTTTATTATTTATTTTCAAGATAACACCATGACAGGATTCAAATCCTGAATGCATATAATTCCAAATGATAACACTGAACACTAATGGCTCTGCAGTTATGATATTGTCTGTGTTACCAATCTTGCTCGCCACCACACTCTACCTTGCCTCTACTTCCCCTCATCACCAGCAAAATACTTCTCAGGGTGCACTGTAAGTTTCAACTGAGGAGTCTTTCCACTCCATGTGTTAGGACACGGAAGGACTAGAGACAGGCCATGCTTCCCTACATCTCCACTGAGCTGAAATGTTTCTCAAGTGCCAAAATATGCACCTGCTTAAGCAGCAAGGGAGGTGAGGAGGGGACTTGGGTCAGCATCTCAAGGTGACTGGACTGGTGACACCAAGTCTCAACATCAGTTGGTTCTCAAGACAAAATTCCACAAAGAAGCTCCTAACACCTCCTTCTCCTCAGACAGACCCAAACTATCTGGTGAACAGGAATTAGGAGGTTGGGAGGGTGGGGAAAAGCTACTGTCATCTAAAAGGCCCTGGTGGTAGCTTGACTTGGTTTTCTGAATTACCAGCAACAGTGAAAAGTAAAACTAGAATACAGAAAAATCCATTCATCTGAGTATCCTGCTGACTACCAGAACAAAACTCTCCCCTTCACCTGACAGCAACTGCATGAGCTGCCCAAAAGTAGCACCACTCAAAGGGTTCATTTATAAGGCAGTAAAGCATTACTGAACACAGAGTGCTGTATTTCATATCACATCATCTTTGGGCCACTTCAAAAGAAAAACACCAGTTTTCTAAAGCTTCTGTTGTGCTCAAACCACCTCCTTGGAGATAATCTCACTTCCTAGAACCCACCTAAAATCTTCAGGATCAAAAGGACTGTTGCAGATGATACGGCCTGAGTGCACACTAAAGGCTGGAAGTACTTCCAGCATAACCCTGCACAATCACAGGTTGGTCACTTCTGTGGTAGTTAGCATCAGAAAATTAAGCATTTTGGAGGAGAGGATATGCTTTACATTGTATGAGTTGAACAGATGAAAATTAACCAAACTCCATTCTTTGAAGACTTTTTTTTATATTTTCATCACAATATAAGAATAGGAGACCATGCTTAACATTTGGTTGACCTCTGAGGAAAAATCCACCAGTGAATATTTCACTAACAAGCTTTGCACAGAGCTCAAAATGCAAATTAACATGAATAGGGCTTGAAAATAAAAGATAAAAATCACACTGTTTTGGAATGCCGAATGTAAATACATCATTTTCAAATGAAACTGTCAAACATCTTGTTGTGGTGGTAAAAACCAAATCACTATGCAAAATGATAATACAAGAAAAGTCAATTGTATGTTTCTAATAATAAATGCTCTTGTGGCTTTTGAAGTCACAAAAAACCCTTGGCTGAATTGAAGCATTGATTTCTGTAGTTATTTATGTGCAGTTCCTATTAGAATTCTATTGAATTCCTTGAATGGTGAATGGAAGTGCTTTTGAAAACACACACAAAAACTGTTAAACAAGGGACAAAATAAATGGAGAGCGTCATGTTGCCAAAAAAAGTTTCAAAAAGTCAACAGAACATTTCAACAATTTTTTGAAGTGCAAGGGTGTATGACATGGTTTGACAGAAAATAAGACTAATACAAAAACAATATACAAAATGCATTTCCCCATCACTCCTGAAGACGAAGCATAAACACTGGTATTTGCTTTGCAGACATCATTCCTGAATAAGTTGCAATACTCTTCAAATACAATCTATAGTAAAACGTAGTTTCATTGTTACAGAATTTTAAAATGCTATCACTCCATCTTTTTGTCCACTATACACCCAATATGATGATATTTTACTTACTTTGTACACAGATATATCTGAACTGTACAATATATGTTAATTATGTTAAGAAAATAAGGATATTTATACACTGCCAAAAGAAAAGGTTTCACTGTGGGTTCTTCTGAGTACTAACAAGAGACATTTAAGTCTGGAAAGCAGATTTTTAGAATGCAGCTTTCTGTTTACAGCAGAAAAAGAATAACATTAATAAGTTTATCTTCAGAACTTCTCTATCAGCCTATTTTCATTTTAACTGAAACCACATTTGTTTTCTCATGGAAAATAACAAACACTTGTTAAAAAATCTTACATAGAGCAGTCTTCAATAACTTAAGTAGTATCTTATTTAGAAGCAATTTCAAATTATTATTATAGTACTACTCAATACATACATTTTTTCCCCCTATTTTTCCTAATTACTAATGGCACACTCATTCTGCTGAACTACAGCAATTCCTTTGAACCTGCAGTTACACATCTTTGCCCCTAGCACAATGACATGATTTGCTATTACACACTGCTCTCCAGGGATGGACCTCTGGTCATATAACACATCCCAGCCAATCGTACACAACTGCTGGAGCACACACAATTATCATGGCACACCACAACACAAAGTATATTCAAATGAATACGAAAGACTTCAGTGGAAAATGCCTTTTGCAGATACTAGAGTAGCTACAATAATTTCACACAACAGTTAGAATTAATGTTTATCTGGAAAACAAAGGAAAAAAAATACTATAAAGAGGTGGACTGGAAAATGCTCCCATCAATGTAACTTAGAAATAGAAAACAGATTTGACAAAGTAGCTTCACTGGCAACATAAGTTCTATTCAAAGGTGGCTGAACATGAGCTGATGTTTCAGATGTTAATCAGGTTTCTCTTTCAAGCTACTCTCTCACATACATTTCATTAGTATAATTTCTACAAAGCACTTTTATTTCTGTTTTCTCAGGACTGTCTATGTGTTTCCAATGCCAAAGAAGTTATTACCTACATCACCCTTATTCAGAGAAGCATGCTTTTTATGAAAATCCTGCAGAAAGCATCCAGCATTAATGAGCTCCCATATAGCTTTCCTGTAAAAGGAGAGAGAACATATGTAACTGGGGAGGGGACAGCACCAGGATCGTTAAAAGGAGGCAATGCTTCTGCTGGTAACTACAACAGAGTCTTTTAATTGCTTACTTCGGTTTTATTAAATAGCTTACAGCTATCTAGAGAATTTCTAATCTTTCATTTAATTAATCTCAAGAATGAAGTTCTCCTGCAGGAATTTCCTCTTGGAGGACTTTCTGTCAGATGTTCATTTTCAATCTATTTTCTAGTCCTCTACTGAGGAATTCTGTTCTAAGTGTAACTGTATATATACATCCTTAGTGGTTACTCACACCTCATTTTCTTACTGTATGTCTCTCAATCTTTCAAGTGACACGTTTTTGAAAGCAGTGATATTTTATTTAATATCTTTATTATGTCTGTTATTCAATTCTATAAAATTTATGTAGCTAGTACAAAGCTTGAAAATAATCCAGAGTTTCTGCAACCATGGGTATTGTGGAAAGTCAAAAACAGCTTTACCAGAGGAACCCAGGGAACATCCATCACACTGCATCCCTCCCCAGGCATACACTCACACAGTCACTTCCCCATACAGACCGAGGAACCATAAACAAAATACTCAAATCTATACTAAGAGATATGGGAAGAGACAGTATCATCAATACATTAAGTCTCCTAAGTAATAGCAAACCTGTAAGTAAAGATGTCAAAGAATTGTAACTACATCACATCACCCAAGAAAGCAAAGCAAAAATAACATTTTCCCAAAAACAAACTCCAGAATTTATTTCCTTAGTCCAAATCTGAATATCTGAAGGTTTAAAAAATTCAAGCCACTTCCAGCCTGAGCAGTTTACAAATCTGACTTACATGATATATGTTAATATATCACAATGAACAGAGAAGCAAAATATTAATTAGTGAAGGGTTAAGAAGGTAAGAAACTTTTGCCCCCATTAATGTTCTGCTCCTCCTCACCTAGCTGCATGTATAGCAAACTTGAGAAGAGATGACAGAACCTCAACCAGAAGTAACTGTATCAGCTCTTAATACTGAAGGATCTAAATCAGTAGTCTCATTTAAGCCCACAGGAAACACGTAAACCAAAAAAATATTCAAATCATTTGGAGGTAAGACCCCATAATACAACCATCTGCTCTGTTTGTTCCATTGTAATACCACTTCTGCATTTCAGTTTCTCCCTCCTGTGGTTGTGTGTACCACGATTATTTCAGCACCAACTTCCCAACAGGTCATAAAATTTGCTGACATCAAAAAAAAAAATAAAAAATTTACCTTTCCTTTTTCATTATGTTTACCAAAACCCTATGCATTTTAAATTCATTGCAGAGCAGCTGTCCTTTTCCTCTTTCCCCTCTTCTCTATCGTGACTTAGACAAAGATGATACACCCCTTCAGTTTTAGAGGCAGACACATTTCAGTCTTTCAAAACCTTTTTTTTATAGGCATTACATCTTTCCAAATATTAAAGAGATCTGCTCCATGAAAACCAGGTGCACCGGGATGAGCTAACAGGATGCACCGTCTTCTTACAGAGTCAACACACAAGCCTAAAACATAGTAAGTGGGGAATTACTTGTAGATTAGAATTCCCAAGACTCATCCATAGCCTCATTTGCACTCAAGTACTAAAAACAGACTGTGGCATCAATCCTAACTGCAGCCTGCCTCCCAAAAAAAAGGCAAGAGCCTCTTCCAAGGGAAGTCTTAACAGCAGCTCACAGTTTGGAGGTTACAGGCCACAGATTTAAAACTCAAAAGCCAAGTTCCATAAAATTTTATTTTTAAGTCAAACAAATTGTACACATCCCTTCTCCAAAAGTAAAGTTTTTCTAAATAGGGACACTATAAACTCAGGAAAACATTTTAAGAGCAGTACTGAGGCTATATGCAGTTTAGAGACACAATACAAAACTGGCATATGCAGTGCACATACACAATTTGTATGGGAAAAAACAACTTACAATGCAAACCATCACTGGACATCAGCATTGGTCATCTTTAACCCTATTTACACATCAAAAGACAAAAATATGTCTCACTTTTTCAGATGACACTAACAGCTTGTTGCATGTATCAAGACAGACAAATGCAAAGTGACATATGCTAATTTTAACTCTCTCCAAAGCCAATTTTTCATGGGAAGACTGCAGGTTTTTCCCCCAAAACATCTCTGAATTCACTGACAAGGTTAATGGAAACAAAACAAACCCAGTTTTATTATGTGATCTTCCTCCTAAATAGTCTTTTTTTAAGCAAAAGCATTGAATCATAGCTGTAAAACCTGAGAAGCGTTTTTTCTGTACCAAGAGAAATACATCACATTTTGAATTATTTTTTGTTCAAAACAGTTACAAGAGCTTTAATTATAATTAACATATTTTGCAACTTAAAACTATTTGACATGGCTTAGGAAAATATATGGGAAAACACCATCAAGAAATTATCTCTTGGCCCAGATAAAAAAACTGCTACCTTGGAAGTTCAGAGAGCATTAATAGCAATAACTGTTCTTCCACTGACTGGTGTGTTTTCCATGAGCTCTTACTGACCATGTGACAATTTCTCTACCTGAAGAACAGGAATTAACAAATTTCTAGTTCTATTCAAGTCTGAACTAAGTATGAAGTTACTTCAGCACTGCATATCTCTGTTGGCACATATGAGAGAGCACAAGTTCTGGTGTGTCACATTTTAATCTCTCCTTTTAAAAACACAGCTCTGCAGTGTTATCAAATCCATTTGCTGACTCTTTTGCAAATAGCACCTTCCACTGTGACCAGAAAACACAGGAATCTCGCTTGTTAGCCTCCTCCAAGACAAAGTATGCCAGCACATCTCTGAGACAAAGAAGCCACAGCAGGCTCTTTTACCAGCTGCCACTCTGGTTTACATGGACAGCGATCTGCTGAGGATACAGTTTCAATTTCTGGTTTTAAAGTTGATCAACGCCATAAAAAAAAAACAAACTACTTAAGTACGAATCGTTTTCTCATCTAAGAAAACACCACTTACGTAACTTCATTGCACTCAATAATTGACACAAGTTTCAGAGCAGTACTGATATAATTAATTTTTTCTTTCTGTCTTTTGCAGCGGACACAAAACATAGGTTGGAGGGTTGTTGATTGGGTTTTGGGGGGGTGGGTGGCTTGTAGGTCACAGAGATGTTGGTACACAAATGCAAAAAAAAAAACTGGCCAAAGGACTCAGGAAAAGCTAAAGTATACTCAACTGTCTTAAAAGTTAATATCCTTTTGGAGACAAAATGAGGATCATTTGCTTAAACCAAGCACAGTTAACAGCACAAAACTAATCAATTAAAATTGTTACTCCTAGCAAACACCAAAAAAGAGCTTACCTTTATTTTTCTTTCAATTAGTTTATTAAAATTATCAAACAAAACAGCAAAATCTCATAGAACTTAATACCTTCAGACTTAAACTGATGTTTCCCAAGAAAAAGCAGCAGTCAGAATGAGGTTTTGAGTAGCAGATATTTAGCGATTTTTAATTTAAAGTCCAAAACCCAGATTAATAAGAGAACTGAATACATCCTCCTTAAATGTAATCTACCTCATTCTAATTAAAAAAAATTCCAAGTATGAAAATGTTAATCTCTAGCAGCACTACATCTGATTGCCATTTGAAGATCTAGGCTTTTGGTCATGCAGAATAATTCAGTTATTATTCTCTAATCTAGTTACCCTGAAAAAGATAAGAAATCCCCAGCAAGGCAATGTAAGAATGCACATGCCATGGGAAGAGGATTGCCTATTTCTTCCTCATCAATCTTAGGGCCAGACTGTAAACTGTGAAGTGGCAATGAAGAGCTCACTTCACACCCCAATCAGTGAAAATATTTCCCAGAGCATTCTTCATTACAGCTCATAAGTACTCATAATTAAAAGGCTGTTTATTTTTAAATGGGTATTAGCCATTTCCCCCTTCCTCATGTAACTGTAGAGATGGCAGTGGCTCATAAACCACACAAACAGAATTGAATTTATCATCCAATAGTCACAGTAAACTTGTCCAAGAAGTAATTGCAGTGTAAGACAAAGTAGTGTGCCAAGAGATGTCTCATTGCATCACCCTACCAAGAATTTTTTTGAAGGTGCATAAACTGAGAAAGGAGGAGCTGGTTCAGTTCTCACATTTCAGGGAGAAATCCATCGAGTTATGTTTGTCTGATCTACCTGAGAATCTCTGTGACCATCAGCTGGAACATTCTGTGGCATGTACTGGGACACTGCATACAACCAGCACAGACTTCAGCGTGCTGTTAACCAGATTCTTTTAACCTGCACATCTGGACATCAAATTCTGATACAGCAGTACATCGATAAAACTTCTGTCAACCCTTTAACTGCTACAAACCTGAAGTAATTTCTTTGTAAGTGACAAACAGCAATAGTTTTCTAATAATTCTGAAATTCTCTGAAATAAGGATAGCGATTTTGAATATATACCTGCATATATAATAATATAATAATTATATATATAAAAATATAGACTTCAAAGGAAAATTTTAGAAATTAAAGGTTTGCAAAAGCCTAGAGAAAATTGGTTTTGTGCTACTTCAGTGGATTACAAGTCCTCAAGGAAAAACAGCCTCTGTTCCCAAACAAGCACATATGAACAGCTGGTCCAGACAGCAAAGACCTGCTGTTGTATTACCAGCTCACTGCTGAGCTCCTTGGGTTTTGTCTCCTGCTCGGGCCATTCTCCCCTCCCTTTGCTCTTCCACCTCCACAGCTCCTTCTTTCCCCCATGAACAATTCCGTGTTATATAATACACAAACCGTTTTCACACTTATTTAGGTTGGAGCACATTAAAACCCATGAGAATTTTGTCTGGCCATTTTATGAAAAGTGACAGCACCAGAGTGAAAGTGCAGTATTATAAAAAAAAAAAACAAAAAGCACAGTCAACCATCTGCTGAAAGATTCTCTTGTTTGACCATTTTATAATTGGTGAGAATAGAAGTGAGGTGACACAGAAACAGGATGTGAAGGCATGGGATTCATATGATCTTGCACCAAATTTAAACCCAAACTGGGGGAGGGGGAAGAGCAAAGGATAATCATGATGAATCAGAGGATCAAACTATTGGTAGTAAGAAGACCCAAGAAGACAAAACACAAAAGTGTGCTATTTATCAGTTTAAGGAAAATAGTCAAACATCAATTCCAATACCAAAAAAATTGCACATGCCTACTGTTTGTTTTAAATAAAGTTTTGACCAGTTGAAAAGTTAAAACAGAATATTCAATCCATTGTCTTTTTCAGAAGACATTTACCCAACCCACTGACTACGTCCAAAGTCTAAACTGCCCTGAGCAAGCTATTGTGTTTCCCACACACAGGTGAGCTTATGGCTGACCCATCCTGGCTCCTTTCCCCTCACAGCTCTCCAGAACACAGTTGCAGAGCCTGCATCCCACTTTTCTGTATGTGCACATAAACCAATGCACAAAACTCCCATGAATTCCTTATCAAGTCACAATCATAAATAATGACCAGTGGAAGGGAACCCCCAGACGCTGCTCAGGACCTTTCAGCAGTGCTGTTACAATATGAAAACAATCTTTTAAAAGTGCCTTTATCCCTCAGTAATCGTGTCACACACTACTGTATTGGGCTGCAAGCCCTGGAGCTCTGCATGCTCAGAAGCCCCTGTGACATCACACAAACACAACCAAACACACCCAGCAAATGACCAGGACAAACACAGGCCTGATGTCTCCTGAATCAGAACCAATGTTTGAGCTCCAGCTCCTGCAGCAACTTTTGTGAAGGTGGATCTGTCTGCCCAAACAGGGCCCACTGCAGGATCTGAGCAGAAACAATGTGTCCTGAGTATTAACTTACCATATATTTCAAATATGCTAATGGCAGTGACATGTAAATAGTACTACATGAACTCTGCTCATTAACAGAACTCATCCACTCCGCAGAGCCATTAGCATTACTTCTAAGATTACAGAATTTTGATTTTAATTCATGCTTTACAAATATATCTGCTCATAATAAACTAATTCTAGTCACAGAAAAACAGTATAGGCTGAACTTTCCTGCTGCTATAGTGCAAGTGTACCCAACCCTGACAGTATTTTTAGCAAGGGTGTTCAATCAATATTGCTATGTAGAACCTAAATTAGACATTAACAGGACATGAGAGTTGTAAGGCATGGCAACAAACAATACATTTCATCAACAATTTTGCTGAGCAAGAAGTAACCATCGAAATAAACTTTAAAAAAGGTAAATCTGATTCCTAACAAATTTAACTGCAAACATAAGAAACATATACTGAAAGGTAAAATATTTATATATTTCTGCTTGTGAGGAAAATGCATTTGTATTTAAATGCTTAATCTGACTTTATAAAACCACAATTAAAAACACACACATCATCTAAAAATACAAAGAAACTGTAATGACAACAAAATTATAGCAAAAAAATCAGACCAACAGCACATTTTTGAGTTTATAAACTTGCCTGGGAAACATACTGACACACGTGTACATATTTGTAAGCTTATCATCCAGAATCATATTTTATCAACATGGTGCAAGCCAGAGTCATGCCAACATGTAAAAACAACTTTTTAGGTCAGTGAAGCAAGAAATCCATTGTCAAGAAAATGGCATCCATAAGATTACAATACTGAATATATTATGTTCAAGCAATGAACTGGAAAACTTCCCTACAATATACATATCTAATAAAAAATGGGTTTACCAATTCTAATGTAACTCATTCCTGTATTCCTGCAACGCACATTTACAATGTGACGAGCACACAATGTCTGCATGCGTGTGAACACGTCGGTGGCTCCCAACATTACAGGGCACTTATTTGCCGAAACAAGCAGGCAAACGTGCACTCACAAAACCCCCTCACCACTGAACTCTGAGTTTAGCTCGGGGCAAGAGAAATGCCCCGTGGGTGAACAAATGTATGTGCACACTGCAGTCTAACAATTATTCTTCAGCTGAGATCCATTAGCACTTCTGTAACACGCAAGTATTTTCTATGCACAATTAAAATATTGTAACAGCTACACTAAAGTCTTGGATGGGTGTAAATAGCAGCATAAAGTTCATTCACGTGTATTTTACATATGAACGACGTATACCCTTTGAACAGACCAGAGGTGGGAACATTTCACGTACACTGGCAGCTATCTAGTTTTAGCTACTAGCTCTTGGAGATTTTTGAAAGGGAAAAGACGTTATTCCTCTTCCAGCCGGTGCTGCAACAGCATGCACGAGTTAACCCATCACCAGGTACACGGAAAGCCTCTGTCGCATACAGACACAGCGATTATACAAGCCTTCTGCTCGAGGGAGACACTAAAAATGTACCAGAGGAATGCAAAGACAGCACTCAAACCTATTTCCCCTGCCCATAACCAGGGCAACGAGCACATGTGCCTAGAAAGCACAGGATCGCAAAGTTTTTTTATTAAACACGCAAAAATAAAAATCCGTTTCAGGCGTTCGGCAGAGTTCACCGCATTTGAGAGACCCCGACCTGCCCCCGCAGCTCGCTCCCCTCGAGGCTGTTTACGCGGCCCCCCCTCAGTTCCACACAGCCCCCACACCCCCTCCGCCAGAGGAGAGCCGGCTCTCCTGCTTTTTTCGGAGGGGGAAGCGGAGGGAGAGCGCACACACACGCTCCCCCCTCACCAAAAGGGCTCGGGGTAGAGCCGCTCTCCGCCCGCGGCGACCTGAGCGCGAAGTTGCGGGCGGGGGAGCGGCGCGGGGGGGTTGGTCACAGCACAGAGACGCGGCTCGCAGCACCCCTCGTCCCCCCAGCCCGGAGCCCCGAGCGCGCCGGCGGCCGCCTTTACCTTCATGTAACATCCACGTCCTGGTTCCAGATGGAGCGGGGAGCGCGGAGGGAAGAGGCGCGGGGGCTGCGCGCTCGCGCCGCTGCCGCCCCGCGCGACCCCCAACCCGCCTCCGCGGGCGCGCGCACGGGCACGCGCGCCGCAGCCGCTCGGGCACGCGCAGCGCCCGCACCCCCGCGGGATCGGGATCGAGAGCGGAGGCGCCGCTCGCCGCCCCCCCCTCAGTCTTCCCGCAGCGCCCGCCCGAGCCGCAGCCTCGGGAGCAGCGACAGCAGCCGCCCCGCGCCCCGCCGCAGCGGCGAGCGCCGCATCGTACTGCGGCGGCTGGGGCGAGCGAGCGGGGGGAGGAAGGGGGAAAGGAGCTGGGGGAGAAGGGGACGGAGGAGCCCTGGGGGGAAGGCGGAGGACACCCCCACCCTCCGGCCTCTCCTTCCCCCCTCTCCTCACAGCGACCGGCCGGAGCGGCCGCACGGGCCGGGGCTCTCCCTCACGGGGCGCAGCACTGCCTCGCACGGACCGGCGGCTGCCCCGCGCGCGGCCCCGGCCGGGAGGCAAAGAGCACCGGGGGGAGCTGGAGCGGCGGGGCGCTGCGGAGGCACCTTCCCTGCCGGCGAGCGAGCGAGCGCCCGTGGGGGAGGAGGAGGGAGGACCCGCAGCCTCCTCCCCTCATCGCCGCCCTCCCGCCCGCCTCACGCGGGCAGCATAGCAACCAACATGGCGGCTGCGCAGTCACCGCCGGCGGGCGGGAGGCGGCCCCCGAGAGCTCGCGAGAGCCGAACAGGGCGGGCGCTCTCCTCTCCTTTCTATTGGTTCCATTGTGTGTCCGTAAAAGGGAGGGGGCAGGACCGAGAGTGCACCTGGCGCGCTGATTGGTTGGGCCTGCCATGGATGAAGGCGGCGGTGAGCACGGATTGGCCAGCTGGGCCGTCATTCACGCCGGTAGCGGTGCGCTCACCGCGCGGCCCTCAGCGGCGGAGCTGCCCGTGCTCGGTGTGGGCGCTCTCCTGCCGCCTTCACCTCGCCCTGGGCCGGGGTCCCGCTGAGAGACGGTGTGCCCGGGGGAGCCGCAGGCTGCTCTTTCGGCCCGCTCCTTCGAAGGGAAAAAATGAGCCACAGAAGAGTCGTGGGGTGTCTTAATGTCGTAACCCTCCGTGTTGGTCACATGGCCACCCAGCCTCATCCTGCGAACGTCCCAGAGGGTCATTACTGCCCGTAGGTCCTTGCCGGAGCTTTCCAGGGTGTGAGATGTGTTGTGCCTCTTGGCCACATTAAGATTTTCATATGTGGCCCATGGGAAGGTTTGCGTTCAAAGACGTGGTTTAACACAACTCGGTCCTTTGATGTACTTAACACCATGTGTGAAAGGGTTCGGTTAAAAATGTCTTTAATGTCCCCTTATTAAAATACAACCTCTCACAACAAGCTCGTTACCTAATAACAGACACATAGAATATATAGAATCATTTAGGCTGGGAAAGACCCTTAAGATTACTGAGTCCAGCGTTTGGGAATGAATTCTTGGATTTCACAATTAAACTCCTAACCATAGCAAGATGTGGAGTAATACTGAAGGAGTTTGCATGTTCTCCTCTAATTAGGAAGCTTTCTAAAATCTCATTCGTTTGATGTTTGCAAACCTTATATACATTTCCAGCCTAAATTGTTCTTGTGCCAGTTTTGTTCTTTTGCTTCAACAGTCCTTCCCTCTTAGCAGTGTTTTCCCCCAATTACTTTTAATAAAGCAATTGTACCCATTCCATTTTAATAGGCTAAATAATCCAACGACTTGTAACCTCTCCCATTTCCAGAATGAGTATCAAGATATACAGGATACTCCACATGTCTTCTTTTAGGAACAATTCAAATCAGGGGTGAGGATGAATTTGGGGAAGGCAGTCAAGCAAAAATTTCAGATCACAATCTCTGGAGCACTTTTAAATAATAAACTTCTTAATGAGCAGAAAACAGTTCTAAATTGCTGAGATTTACATTTTATTAACAAAAGTCTGTAAGATGACAAAGCTTGAAATGTGAATGATTCCCCTGTATTGAACAATTCCTAGACTGATGATTTCATAAAGCCTCAAAATAATACACACAGCATCAGTAATGCCATTCCTTATTGCATCCATGTTTCTCCAGCTCTTCCTGAACATCTCTGTAGTTCTATTGACAGACTTGGGGCACGTAGAGACATCCAGCAACTGCATCCTGCATTTGTGAGCTGCTGCCAGCCTCTTGAGCAGGGCATATGTTCTTCTGTGCATTAAAGGCATCCTTAGCTGCAGAGTTGTCTTGGTTTCCTGATAATTCTCTTTGAGATCATGTCAAATTTAGTCACAAATTGCATACATACATTTTAATCCATTTGCACTTAAGCTTCCAATTCTGCCTCTCACATTTTCATATCATTTTCTTGTGCATGGTTTGTGTTAAACATACAGTTATGTTCAATTTGAGGAGAACAAAAAATACATTCAATACATTACTTCCAACAGTATGTGATGGAGGAGCAACCCAAACCACTCAATGTGGTGACTATAGAACTACACAATATTGTTTTGGCAAATGTAACTTTGCAGTGTTACAAAGGGATTTGTTTTGCTGATCTAACACAATTGGTGACACATACAGATATTATATACATTCTAAAATTATTTCCTTGCAATATATCGTCCTTTCTGCATTTTGTTTACAGAAGACTTGATTCAAAGCCCTAAATCAAGGCTGTGGAAGATTCCCACCATGTGCAGAGTACTTCAGATCAGGCCAACATTGCAAGAGCACTAAACAGATATTGAGACAAAGTTCTCCAGCTCATGCTCTTACAACAGCAATGGAGCAAAACTGCACTGCAGGATATTTGAGTGCAGACATTGCTCAGACCTTGCAATGCAGAGTTCAGCAAAACACTTATTTGCAGAATTCTGAGTTACATGTTATATACCCTGAGCAATCACATCCCAAAATCATGAATGAAAGAGAGAAAGCAAACTGAAATGTCACTTTGTCATTATTTACTTGAAATAGGACATTCCTTTCTCATGTAAAAAGTGCATTCAGCTCAATTCTCTTCCAGGGGCATGGCTCTTTCATATAACAGCAAATTTCTGGCTGTTGTACGGCTGTGTACATAAGCAATGAAAGCAGTGTTTTGTGATGATATTTTGCATAGCGAGAGTTTAATTTTCAAACCAGTGCATGGGGATTTATCTGTACTCGGTTGATGCATTTTGGGGAGGATGTGTTATCTCATGACTCCTCGTGTCCTGCTAGTAAAACATCAGTATCTTGAACCGTTTTGTACAAGTAAAACCTCTTGTGTAAATATAGAAGCAAACAAAAGCTTCTCCTTTACCTAACAGATCCGTGGTATGTGTTTGTGCCAACAACCTTATTACTCATGCAAGACCTGCCAACCAAGCTGTGATAATTTATGTGAGAAAAATGTATATTAAAAATGTGAATGGGATTTTAAGCCTCTCACTGAAATACATGCAAACTGCTTTGTGGTGAAGAAGACATACTCAAACACTGCATTAAAGCAATTCAAGATAAATTACTCTCGCCACAGGTGGAGTTTAGCTGTAAAAAGAGGAGACAAGGCACTTAATCTTAACGCTGAACTTGATCAAGCATAATGTATGTTTATTAGCAGATACATTTTCTATAAAGTAAGGTCCTAATTCAGCAAAGCCCTTAGAACATACACACATTACTCAGGGAACAACCTTAAAGTTGGCCAAATCCCATATGGGAAACGCCACTGCTCAGCATAAATGGCAGAGAAGTTTGTGCTGGAACATGGCTTTGGGACCATTGTTAATATATCCATAGTGCCTTGTATGGACACAAATACTAAATGTGGATGTTCAGCAGCGTCCTAAGCTATGGGGACAGGAATTTTGCTGCTTGGGACAGAGACTCACTTTCTCTTTAAGTTTGTGCAATACCTGGTGCCATAGGGCTCCACAGTACTAATTTTTACAATACTGCGAAATAGTAATTTGTGGTAATAGGCTTGTTGTAGCTATCATCCAGTCTGGAGGCTGGCTCTATTTCTTTTATAAATACCTTTAACAGATAATGCTCAGAAATACACTGAAACTGAAAGATAATGGAAACATCAGTACTTACAGTTTCTGGACCATATTTCACTAAGTCCTTTTTTCTCCAGCCAGCCTTGGATAAAATCCTTTGCCTTTAGCACACATCAAAGTACCACAACGTTGAACTTCTAGATACCCAACTGCAAACAGCCAAGCAGTTTTGTGAAGTCCACTTGTGCATTCACTTGTGGAATACTGTTATTTTCTGCTTCTGTCCAAAAGGACTAGCATGAACTCTGGCAAGTAGCATAAACTCTGGCAAAAAAACCGTAAGAAACCAGCTAAAAATATATTTTGAAGCATAATTTTTTTCCAAACACATCAAGAACAGATCTGTCAGAGAATGTGAGGAACTAGCAGGCAACAGAGCTGTAACAGGAGCATTCAGGGAAAACAGGAGAAAACTAAGTACTTTTTTTCTGTCACTGTTCTTTATGGCAGATTTTGAGGTGATTGCTGCAACAAAACCTTTTTTAGGGGCATGAGCAGAAAAATCCTATTTGCAAAACTGGGCAGCTGTGGTTTTGGAGACAGTCAATAAACTGTACAGTACCTGACTGCCAGGACAATGTGTTTTTAACCCCAGGGTTTAAAAGGAACTTGAATCTGAAATCACCAAACTATTAAATGTGCTTTGTAATTTATGGTTTGGAGTGAACTCAGTTCTGGAGGAGCAGAACTTTTTAGACAAGACTTCACAGAAAACAGAAATGACAAACCAGTCAGTCTAACACATGGCTCATCGCCACGTAATGAGAAGAACTGGAAACTGCAAACCTGGTAGTGTTTTAAAAATGTCAGTGAAGTCAGCAAATATTGATAAAGAGGAGCTGGCTTATGTAGACTTTGTATAAAGACTGGGACACTGGAGTGCTCAGCCATAATCAACTCCCTGCTGGAAGAAGACCAAGTTTGTACCATCTTCTGCTATCTTCTTCCTCCTCTCCTCTTCCCAGCTTGCTTTTACTCCCAGTCTAATTTCCACAGAAAGAAAATCAAAATGTATGGGACTCAGGGAGACAGAGCATGTTCAGGGTATCTTCCCAGTCTGACCAATACAGGAGCTGCAGGCATGATGTGAAGAACATTGAACATGCAGCCTGGATGAAGCAATCACGTATAAAGATTTCCCCAAACACTTTTACAGGAGGGGAGCTCTCTTTGTGATTGGTAACTGCTCCAAAGGGAAGATGGATGGGTAAATGATCACAAAGGGAGCAACCAGTGAGATTCCAAACGCACGTGAGATTTACAGCCTGTTCACAAGTGGTAAGTGAAAACATAGGATTGGACAGTGTTTGCTAGGGATTCACAATTATTCAGGAAAATCAAAACCAAAACTGCTGACACAAAGTAGCCAAAAGAAAAAACATCATTATAAAGATGGAATAGGTGATAAAAT
The DNA here is from genome assembly GCA_034509425.1 of Eopsaltria australis. Classification (NCBI taxonomy): domain Eukaryota; kingdom Metazoa; phylum Chordata; class Aves; order Passeriformes; family Petroicidae; genus Eopsaltria; species Eopsaltria australis. The sequence continues at coordinate 212,319 of JAVTVJ010000067.1, read as the reverse complement.
AGCAGCTAAAGTGCAATGATCACGTCAATGAAAGAGAAACAAAATATCTACTTGTGCAACATAGTAGACTCCAATTAGTTCATGTCAGCCAGCAAAGATATTTTTAAGTCACTATGGACAGTTTTCTGATATTGTTATCTCAGTGCACAGAGAGGCAGTTAGGACTGACAAGAACAGAAGAGACTGAAAAAGCAATAATAAAATAAAATAAAATAAAATAAAATAAAATAAAATAAAATAAAATGCTACTGGATAAATCTTCAGGAATCAAGTTCTCTCCTTCAATACAAGACAAAATTCTGCTTACAGAATCTTGACATGTGGTAGCATCTTAAGCCTTGGAAAAACATGAAAAAATAGGAAAAAGATTGATCAGAAAGATGGAATGCCTTCTAAGACAGGTCAAGTACTCTGGAACTACTTAGAAAGTAGATGAGAAACAGGAGTTGTAATGCAGGTGTCAAAAATCAAGTCGGAAATGGGAAAGGTGAATGGGAACCATTACTCATTTCTTATGAGAACAACGATGAATCTAATAATATTTTTTCAGATGGAAGTGTAAAACAAGCAAAAGGAAGTACTATTTAAACAACATCTGCTTAATTTGGATAATTCATCATCATGAGATCTTTTAGATGCCAAAAATACTTAGAGCTGCAAGAAGTTCCTAGACAAATTAACAGAAAAACAGGCTGCTTTGCAGAGAAATGGATAGAGCCTCCAGTTCAGTCCTTAGATAGTCAGAGATTGAACTGGTAAACAGGAGGAGAAATTAGTTGTAACTGCTGTTACATTTCTGCTATAGAGAACTGCAGGGTACCAGGTTACTTGGACCTTTGGTGTGACTCAGGTCAGCCTTTCTTATATTAGAGCTGCAGCAGAAAGACGTCCCCACCTCAGACTTCCTGCTTCTTGGCATGTCCTGTGGGGACTGAACTTGTGAAATCCCAGTAAAACATTTAAATCAATAATGAAGCATCTAATGAACATTTTTTAAACCTTAAGAGGGATTTAATCAACATTTTGAGATGAGATCCAGTGATCTTAATTTAGCAAACCAGTTGCATAGATACAAAGCCAAAAATGACATTTTAGTTAGACCTTCATTTTGACTTAGCCCAAAGAACCTCACCCAATAATTTCTGCAACAGGCCTATAACTTTGGTTTGAGCTGTTTTGCATGTTTTAAAATACTTTTTTTCTCAGTCCATCATTAAGCAACCCAGCACTAAAAACTGCCACTAAAGCCTTCTGGATTTGGAACTTTTCAGAAAATTTCTGGAGTATTCAGGAGGAGAGACAGATACATGAAAAAGTAAAGACAGTATCAGTGGGCTCCATTTGTGAGGATTAGTTCAATGCTACTATGGATTTCTTTCTACAGTGATAAAAAAATTCAAGTAATTTTTGAAATTAGCAGCTCAGGCATACATGTTTCGCCTCCATAGGTTTTATTTTATTTTTCCCTAACTTTACCTTGACCTGTATTTGGCTGAATTGTAGGTAACTACCAAGAAAGAAGACAATTTTCTTTCAAAGCTGAAAGTCAGATAGCACTGGTTCTAATAAGAATGATGTAAGTGCACAGGTTGCTGTGTTTTGTACTCAATGCTATTTACATTTCTGTTGCTAAGATCCCTGAGTGAAGGCCACAGCACTTTATTCTCTTAAGGTGACAGCAGCTTGTGTAGACAAGCAGGGCACGCTGTACATCAGTAAAGAAGCTGCTTGAGTTGGTTTTGCTTCCTTGATCTACAAGGCAAACACTGGAACGAGCTCAGGCTTTCAGATGGCCAGTTTCATATTTCAGGCCTGTTTCCAGTAGAACATCAGGAAGCCTTTTGAAAAATACCAATACATGTAGAAGAAGAGAGGAGAAAATGGCCTCTCTGTCATCCCTTCCCATTTTTATTTTTTGCTGTGGATTTAAAAAAAGCCCAAAACTTTAGTGCTTGCTTACTTCAGCCTTTCCCAGGCTTCTTTACAAAAGTTTGCACAGAACTCCTCACTCATGTGAGACAGGGGGGAAACCATGTGTCACCTCTCAGTGCGCCGCAGTTTCACAGTTGCGGTTTTGAGGTTGGCATTGTCTGCCAACAGCCAGCAGCAGTGCAGGGCTTTTCCCCTGCTGGTAAAACATAGCCAGAAATACAATCCCAGTCCTGAAAAAGTCTGTCTCCATTGCAGCTTAACATGACATATTTCCAAAGTAAGTGTTCTTTACAAATATCTCTGAAGAGAAAAATAAAAGAGCGTTTATTGACTGTTGTGGTTTCTCTGACCTTGGTACAGAAAACTGCCAAATTTGGCCAGTCCTAAAAAAAAGACAAAGATGGCACAGCAGCAACTCAGCTAAACAAAACATGTGCAAATACTTCCTGGTGCACCCACATTCTGGCCTCCCTGCAAAAAAATTGCCAAGAGAGATGTCATAAGGAGCAAAAGGTATTAGAAAGCTTGGGCTGATCATATAGAAATTAGCCAGACTAATTATAATAAAAAACATCACCATTTACAGAAAATTCAGCTCCCTGCATTTTCTAATAGGGCAGTAAAATATTATCAGATCAAGAGTGCAAAATGTTGTATGTGTTCCTTTTTATTTAAAAATATTTGTATCCTAAAAATAGTATGGATGGAGTGTACCAGACGACATCTGAAACTTCCAGCAAAGATGAGAGGCCAGAGAGCCAGTGGAAGTTTTCAAACTATTTGCCACTTGGTGAATAGAGCCCTGGAAAGATGCTTTCACAGACACAGAATTGGCTTCTGGGTTACCAGGGAATAGAAGAAGACAGATGCCAGTAAAGGGTGAGTTGCCAGCCCCATGGGACAACATTGAAACCAACAAGGCACAGTATTGCACTTACACCACTGCTCTACCTGCACCTTTCTTACTCAATCCCAAAGGGACCACACACTGAGGACAGGATGTCTCAGTGCTTCATGGCTCTGGTGACACCACCACCAAGGCTAGCATTTAGTGGTACATTTAATGTGGCTTCTATCTGATCTTTAGCAGGTCTGTAATGTTACCCACAGCTTGTAAAATTTGCTTGTTATCTAAGAATCTTAGCTTTCATGTACTAGTGTTACAAACAGCCATGGTACTGATGATAAGAGTGATAAAGATGATGTTTCTAGTCATAAAAGTTGTGGAGACTTGGAAGCATGGAAGTTGAAAAAGTCAGAAAAAAACCCAAAGAATGACAGAATGAAAATTAAAATGCACCTGAGATTAGGACAGACCTGAAAGGCACTTTAGGACATGACCTGGCAGGCATTTTGGAAGACAAAATGGGCAGTCCCAGTGCTTGCAGGCAGCACTGTCAGCTCTACTCTTAGCACCAAGGTAGGAAAATGGGAATCCCCCTTAGTTTACACGTTCCAATGTGTTAATGGGGGACGAAGAAGTGAGCAGACCTGACCTATCTGGCTTCAAGGATTTAGCAAGGACAAATACAAAACAGGGAACCCTTGAGTCTGCTGCTACATATTGGTTAGTGCTACAAGGCTAATGCAGATTCTTCTGTAATTGCTTGCTACACATATGTGGCAACATACAGAGTCCTCATGAATTGCAAAAAAATTGCATCTCAGATAATTTTGGATTAATCACAGTGTTCTCTGGAGGTGCTGTTAATGAGGGACATACCCTCTACTTTGTATTCCTGCCCAAGGCAGCACATTTCCATGCCATATCGTGAGTAACTGGCTCTACAAACCTATCATTAATTTCATAGCTGTCTCCCCCCTCTAACAGTGGAGACCTCTCCACTATGAACTGTGCCTAGTGGGAGACTCTGGTGTATGGACTTGTGCTTCTTTGTTCACCTCCCCATAAAATACTAAAAACATTATGCACTTGAAAGGTCACAATAAAGTTTAAAGAAAATAATTACAAAACAAGCCTTCTATTCTTTACTCTGTTAAGGTCATGATTATTGAAAATTAAGCTTTCTTTTCTTTTACCATGGATATGCTACACTGATTTGTTTATAAACAGGATATAATAATGACATTCAGAAAAAAATATTAAAAATGTTACACTAAGCTTTTTTTGCTGCTGTTAAATAATTACACAGAAGACCCCATTTTTCAGGACCTGCTGAGATTTGGTATGTCTCGAAAGCTAAGCCCTTGAATCCCAGATTAAATATGCAAAGGCAGTGGGAACAATTCCTGCTTTGCTTGTGCATTCACAACTTCCCTGAGCCCTGCAAGATCTGGCTGCACCACGGGTCCTGGACTAGTCCTGAGCCAAGTCCCCTCTGAGCCAGATCTGGCTGTGGTGTTTCCAGTGTGACCAGCTGCTGCAGCAACACCGACATTGTTTGGGTTGTGCAGGGGCTAAGTCAGGACAAAATTTGGGGAACAGCAGCTCTGGCTCTGTAGTTAAATTGGGGACAGTATTAGCATGAACTCAAGAAACACAAAACTGACTAAACCAGGATGGAAACATTACTGCTACAGCAAAAGCATATTTAAACTAAGGGAAATTTCTAAAGGGCAATTTGCCTTCATAGCAATTGTGTACCTCAGTCACAGAGACTTTCCTGAGCTGAATTCAGGCCAGTGATACTATCCTGCTCTGCCAGGATTAGAAGCCCTGCATTGTACCCAGTTAACTGCAGCCACTTTGCAGAAACCCTTGAAGTGTTCCACTGAATGAGGGAGTATTCCCAGTATTCACCCTCCCCAACAGGGAACACTTTCATCCCCACTGTGCACCAGGGTTAATGGCACTGTTCTGCTTTGCATTTTTTTCTGTTATTTACCCTTTCTCCACTAGATGCTACACTGAGACCATCAAACATTTATTGAGTCAAATAACATAAATTTGAAGACTCAGCCCAGAATAGTGTGTTTAAAACAAAACAGTCACAGCATCGCTCTGTGTGGTGTGAGGGTGAGACTCGTGCATTTCATATTGGAGTAACTGCTCTGACTTCATCAGAGCTTCTTACTTGGCACTGCATGAAAGAGGGATAAAGCAAGTTTGTGTTTCCTGGCATTATTACTCATATGCAGTTGTATCAAGAAATTACCTAAATGTGTGAAATGGTTTGCTGAGAGTGCCACAAAAATCTAAAATTAACCAAACAATATATGTCAATACAATGAGCTACTCGTTTTTTTCTCTTTATATCTTAGAAATTCAAAATCGCATGCTGAGCTGGAAAATTACACGAGATTATATTTTTAATGAAGCTTCTTCAAATAATATCACAGATACACATTCCTTTTCTTGATGTTATGCAAGCCTTTGACCCAGGCAGCTGGGGAAGTGCTGTGCAGTGTGGCTCCCACAGAGCCTGCCAGCCTGCTTTTAACTTGTGCATTGTGCAACACCTTCTGGTAAACAACCTGAGATCCTCTTACCTTTCAGTGCAGGCAGGCCCAACCAAGCACTGCTGCACAGCCTTTCTCATGTGACAAGTTTACTGGATAAATGTGTTACAGCCTGTCTTGGAGGCTCTACTTGGACAAAGCAAAGTGAAGGTTGGAGACTGCTTCAGCTAATCAAGGTCTTCAGGGCCGTGTCTCTATCAGGTCTTTGGTTACCCCCTGCTCCTAGAGGTCTGCTTATTATGTACCACACTATTCAGAACTGTGCTGTGTGTTATGGCCCAATTAGCAGCACCATTATTGTTTTAGGAAAGGGGTAAATATAATTTGGGGAGACTGCAATACAACCTGGTTAAGGTACAGCATTAGTGACATACTTCCTTTCCAGCAAAAATCAAAACACAGCTTCAAAATCCTGCTATATTGGCCTGTCTTGCTGTGACATGCTTTAATTTGCTTATCTGGACTTAATCTGGGAAAAGAGCTAGAATAGAAAAGAATGGTTTGTTGAAGCTCAATAGGGCCTCATAGCAGTCAATATATACTGTTCAGGAACACAATCTGCTGCTGGTGTGATGAGGTTGAAAACATAAATTATATACATCAGCTGAGGATCTAGGCCAGATGCTCAGCAAACTGGGCCCTGGCCTCCTTATTGACCATTCACAAGCTCATCTTCAGATTAGTATAGAGAAAGGTGGATTAAGAGCATGGCGAGGGGAAATCTCCTGTTTTGTTTTCCTTTCTTCCTGTAGACATGGTTAGGCTTAGATCAGTTTAGCCAGTGGCAACATGCAGCATTATTCTAAGCTATGGACTCTTTACCGTGCTTCAGGCCACGGCTTTCATTTTGGCAGAATTTCATGTAATACTCTGCAGTGAGGTATAAGACATTTCATCAAGGTTAGAAGTAAAAGCAACAATAAAGTAAAAGAACTAATAGTTGTTAGAATTACAAAGAAGGGCCCTAAATATTTTTATGTTACACTGGTTACACTGAGAAGCTATTAAAAATATTAAAAATAAATTATTAAAAGTATTAAAAATAAATGCTTGTCCTCTAGTAATTAACTTACTATTTACTTCATCTGAAGAGTTCAAAACAAGCACAAAGCCCAGCCACAAAGTAGGTCATAATTCTCTGAAAAATCAAACGTAAGGTCATGACCTTAATGAAACAGAGTTTGCTTCATAATGATCCTGGGAAAGAAGGGATCGGCCAGTGGTAGGGAATCAGCATGTCAAAGGGAATTGTAAATGGGAGCTTTGCAGAGCTTCTCATCTCTTCCAGATGGGTTCATCTCCAGCTCAGGTCAGTATTGATTGAAAACTGTTACTCTGCGCAGTCTGTTCAGTGCCCAATGACTCTGGGAATTGAATCCATGTGCCCAGCAGACAAGCAGTTGCATCATGTAAACCACCGCTAGACCTGAAATTAATTTCTAATTTTGCTGGCAGCCTTCCAGGAGAGAGGTCAGGTCAAGGAGTAATCGTAAGGATGAGAATTCCTCCTGGCAAAGCTGGAGGCATGTGGGGGGCACAGACCATGGGGAAGGGCGGACATGGCAGGGCAGCAGGAGGTTTGCATGTCTGCTGTTCAGGCAGGGACTTCAATCTTCTGAATGCTGGTGGGGCAGCAAGCTCAAGGGCTGCTCCCAGGTCTCCCTTGTGAGAGGTAATTCATGGGAAGAGAACAGGCTGGACAGAGACCATCACAGACAGGCATGAGAACCAGCAGGGCCGGGCAGCCTCTCCCACAGCCCTGCCAAGCACCTGTGTGAAGCTGCTGGAGGCAGGACCACACAGGTGACTCCAGGGAGTCAGACCAACAGAGGCAGCGTGACAAGGGGTGATGTACAGAACTTATTTTGTGGCACATTATTACCAGTGGGGGAGGTAGGAGGAACACAAATTCGATAGGGTACTACAAAAGTTTAAATTATCTCGTGTGTGCAGATAAATATTGCTCTTTATCTGTGTGTACTAGGAAAGAAAGCAAAAATACTCCTGTGTTTCTTTTCCGTTTCTGCCGGCTTCTGTGATTCGACAGTGTCAGACTATTTTTGGGTAACGAAAATTTTGCTTGCTAAGGAACACCAGGGAGGAAGCATTTAGGAGCTTATTCTTGCCATTTGTAAGAAAAAACCCAAAGATTATGTGGACCTTTGTTGTTCCAGTTAACCATACAAGGAACAGCAACAAAGTCAGGAAGTGTTGCAGTCTGCAGTATTAGAAAGCCTGCTTAAAAATATATAGTAACTGGAGTTACTGAAAGCAAGGAAGTAAATTTGGGGGACAAATTTCTTCAACACATTTATATTCCTATAAGATTAGTTAATATTCTTGTAGGAGATTCTTGCATGTGATGAGTCACACTGCCCCAAACCATGTAGAATGATGCACTGCTGATACTGAATAAATTTAACTTATCTTCAAATCACAATTGTTGAGTGCCTGACTGTCATTTTATAATAAAACTAATCCCAGAAAAGTCTGGATGAGTGATACCAACTTTTAGGTATCAAGCATTGGAAAATGCATGCTCAAATAAACTGACTCTGTAATATAAAATCTGAACAGGTCACCACTTTTCTATTTAGCACATTAGAGAAATAGTGCACTGCTTTTGCACTGTGCTGGCTTGGGCTGGGGTAGAGCTCAGTTTCTCCACAGTAGCTACTTTGGGGCTGTGGTTTGGATTTGTGCTGCAAGCAGCGTTCATAATTCATGGTGTTTTCATTACTGCTGAGCAGTGCATCCACACAGTCAATGCTTTCCTGAACCACCCACCAGTGAGGAGGCTGGGGGTGCATGAGGAGCTAGGAGGGGACAGAGCCAGGACAGCTGATCCCAAGTGACCCCAGGGATATCCCATCCCATATGGCATCATGCTCAGCACATAGAGCTGGGGGAAGGTTGGTGAGGGGCCGCTGCTCAGGAACAGGCTGAGTGTTGGTCTGTTGGTGGTGAGCAATTGGGGGTCACCTGTCTTTCTGGAGTTCTAATTCTCTTTTTCATGATTTTGTTTCCATTACAAATTCGTATTAATATTATTTTATTTCAATTATTAAACTGTACTTATCTCAACCTAAGAGGTTTCTCACTGTTATCCTTCCAGCTCTCTTCCCCCATCCCACCATGGGCAGTGAGCGAGCTGCTGTGTGGGGCTGAGTTGCTGGCTGGGGTTAAACCACAATGCACAACTTATCCCCTCTCCCTCTTCCAGTCCTCCCTGCTTCTCTCCCAGTTCCACGCTATGTTTTGCTAACTATCTTCCTGACTGTAACCTGTTGAACTCAAGCAAGTTTTTTCCAGACTGATCACATGTTGGGCTGGAACAAGACCATTATTTCTGGATTCATCCAAATGCTGGCTAGATCCTGATGCACTCCCCCACCTCTTCTTACCAGCCCTCTAACCACAGCATCTGACAGCATGTCCTTGACTCTGGTCACACTTTGTTCCTTCCAAAAACTTCCACCTTTTGCTGTCCTTTTTTGTGGATCTGAGGATCCTAGTGAGACATCTCAAATGCATTTTAGGGAAAGAAAGAACCTCTGAAGGTGGGGCACAGGAAACATTACAACTTTGTACAGGACGGCTAAGCCACATTTACCAAGAGTGTTTCAAAAGTGGATTTGCTGGCAGGTGGACCAAGTGGTTAACACAGAAGTTATATCTGAGGGATTCAGAAAATGTCCTTACATAGAACCAGGAAATGTGGGAATGCTCTTTTTCATGTATTCCTTGGATCAATGCTTTCATATGAGGATGAGACAAAGGGCTTCACCCAACCCCAAGCCCAGCAGGTCACACGCCACCTGCACCGGGGGATGAATTACTCATTTAATTCCTACCCACTTTGCTACCCCATGACTCCCTTGCCTGCACCATTCAGGGTTCTGTGGCAGATACAATCTTGCAGATGGGATGTGCAGCTACGTCCCCTCTCGCTATCTGGTTTCTCATGTGTCAAAGTGCTCGTTTGTCACACCACTGAAATAACCCCTGGCGGGGCACAGCACAGGTTTTGAGGCTGTTGGACGGCAGGCACTGAGGCAGCTGTAACAAGTGACAGATTTTTATATTCACCCACTGAAGTGCTGTTAATGCATCATACATGGAGTTTGATGCTGTAATGGAAAAATCAATGCTAGGATCACACTTCCACCACAAATGAAATGGCTTGTTGTGCACATCAGTAATTACACTTCTTGGCATTTTACCTAAGGCTCACAGTATTTTTTGTGGAGCTTTTTGTCACTGTATATTAGCGATTTTGCCAAAGCTGAGCCACAAATAAAGAGGGAAATACAGTGCTCAATTAAAAGCAGCCCAGGTGCAGTAAGCTAATTTGTATGAGGCAAATTTACCAACTGCAGTGGGTATAGTTCTCTGATGGATGGTCAGTCAGATTGACAGGTCCCTGTAGTCTCATCTGGAAAAGACTGCAAGTCTTTGCCCCAAATGTTGGAACTAACCCTGGAATAAAGTCCACACAGGGACATGCTCTGAGTCCACCTGAAGGTTCATCACTTGTGATTTCTACCTTTACTCCCCACCTGAGGAGGAGAATACAGCAGCCCAGCTATGGGCTATCAGCTCCAACATGCCACCAGTAGTGCTAAGGGGCTGCATGTCTCAGAGTAGCCTGGGGGACTGCCCTGCCAAACGAAGGGTAGAAGTTTGGCCAAACGTGCCTCAAGTCTATTAACTTAATTTCACAACTGAAGGTCAGTTTTGCTAATACTTATAAATACACCATGCTATATCTGGTGAGAGTAATGAAGTCTTGGTTAATGCATCATTTAATGCTGTTAAAATTTTGCTGAAACAGCCAGGCTGGGGTTTTTTGTTGTTGTTGTTGTTTGTTTTTAGCAGCATGAACATCTTGGGTTTACTTGAGTGAAATAAAGAATAAGATCCTGCTAGAATAAAATTCAAACATATTTTCTGAAGCTGGAAAACGGCATTGTTAGGTCTTTTCAGTACAAACCAATTCAGGTTATTATTGCACGAATAGCCTCTCAAGAGAAAATATAAATGGAAAATATATATTTAGGATACAACTGCTCAGACATTCAGCAAAATAGATGCCTTTCTACTTTTGCATCACACAGCCTGTCAAAGCTGAGGTGACTAAACCATCCCGCAGAACCGTGACTTGGCCAAAATAACCTCGTGTCAGAGCCTGCTCAGATCCACAGTATGAGCTACCCTGGAGCTTGGTCTGAAGGCACTCTCTGTCCTGTCTCAGCATGGAGGCAGCTATTTATTCCTGAGGTTGCCAATAGCACCTCATTTTTTCCTAAGGGGGTCTTCAGAGGAAGCCAGGTACTTACCAAGCAGAGCTTTCCAGAATGAAGGGTGCTGAGGGAAGGGAGGCAGCATGAGGAGCCAGAGGTCAGATAGCAAGGATATAAAGGAAAATAGAGAAGTGGAGAGGATTTTGTCTGTTTGAAACAGGTCCTTAATGAACATGCTAAGATTTGATACAGCAAAGATCAATGACTTCCTAAAAATGCAGACCACTTGTGTAGATAACATCGGGTATAACACAGGAGAAAAAAAACCCAAACACCTGAGAAGGCATGTCTCAGAGTGTTTGAGGGGAACTCTCATTTAGAACAGCATGTAACACTAGCTCTCAAAAAGAAAAGAAAAAGAAAAAGCAGGTCGAATCTGGAAAAGCAGTAAGGTCTCAAAATGAGAGTAATGCCTCTAGCAATGAGGTGTCAATAAGAGCTGAAGCGTGAAGTTCTGCTGTTTCTGCACATTGAAACTTCTGTCTCAAGGGAGGGGGAAAGCAGATTTGCCTTTAATGCAGAGTCCTGTGTGATCCCAAGGGAGGTTGGCTGCCCCTTACCCACAGCTGACATGCACTGTCAACTTCTGGTGGATCAGAATCCCGCTCACATTATTTCCTAGTCAAATCCTTTATTATTACTTTCAGAAAAAGGCGGTCCTGGAGTTGTAATGCCAGCCCTATACCAAATGTCTGCACTAAGGAATCATTTCACAGATACTGTTTTTCAGAACTGTCTACAGATAAAAAGTGTGGGCTCAAAATGAATCCTTACAGGATATCCACTAAGTGGATTCATGGCTGATCATTCACATTTACTGCTGTCTCCTGAGGGGATGCTGCTTAACAAGCTCACCGGATGGCACGGCTAATTTGTAAGTCAGTGTTTCAGCTTTGTCACTTACAGCATGCAGCATCTTTTTATACAGCAAGAACATCTTTAATTTACGTACTCAATATCATCAAGCTATTCAGGTGTGACCACGGTATAAAACCTACATGATTCTAGTACAGCTTTGTGTAAACATTATTTATTTATTTGCTCTATCAGCCTACGTTAGCACAAAATAAAAGCAGGCAGAAAAGGCACATGAGTTTTCTTTAGCTTAAAAATCAGTCACAAGAATCTTGTTACTACAAAGATCATATAGGCTGTAAACCCATATTTTATGTCTAAACATATCTGCTTCTTGCAGTCTTTTCAAGTGATTTACAATGCCAATTATGCTAGAATTGGACGTATGGAATGGCATCATTGGGGATGATGGAGGTCTCAAGCTTTATATAAAACAAAGGTGTTTTAAGCAACACAGCAGTTAGTGTCGATGTTTGTTTTCCAAGAAAAACCAAAATGTATAGCTTTCTGCACCCAAATTAAACTAAAGCCTCAAACCAAACACAAGCAATACATCACTAGAGCAAATATAATGATGATATAATTTTACATATGCATCTGTAGAGGATATCAGAGTGATCAATTTGCATACCCTATTCTGAAATAAAATTCCTGTGTGACTAGTTGGTTTTGTTGCAATCTTTTGTTCCATCTAAAGGAGCCTCCACCTGTGCTGCCAGCCAGCTGCAATAGGCTGTTACACAACTCAACACATGTCCCAGTTAGGCCCTAAAACTGGTTTCACTCAGCTCTCAAGATTTCATTTCTCTTGTGAAGAGTAATTTACTACTTGTGATGTGTACTTAAGGCTTCTGGTAATGTCCTGTGCCTTCAAGGCCCTGCTGACATCGTGTTCCTGTGCTCCTGGTGGCCTGCACTGTATTGCCCTGCTTTTCTTCAGTGAACTTCAAGGCATGGCTTCCTGATAAAATAACTCGTGTCATTAGCACAATGTGCACATCCCCACTCTAGGGTCATTGGATAGTTCAATGTACAGAAATAATTGTCTGTTAGGATGTGCATAAAGATAAGCAGAGAGATATAAATAGATACAAGCTTTCTTAATGTTCTATTATTAATATATCTTCGTTTTGGCAATATGACTGCTGTGTTATCAAAACTGCTCTACAACAGATGCAAACTTTTAACCAGGCATATGGGTTGATACAGTCTAGAGAGCTCTTTGAAGTCAGAGGGTGAATAATTGAACCAGCTTAACTTTAAATCCTCTCAGAAGCCACACAGTTTTTGGAATCATACAACTGCAGTTTTCTTTAGAATGACGAGTTTTTAAAAATCTAAATCTAAAGGAAATGTTATTACTGTTTCACAATCTATTTTTCTTCTTTTTCTTACGCATACCTCATATACACCTCTGTGGGTTGGAACTCGGGTTTGTTCACTGCCTGTCCAGGGTTTAACAACAGGATGCCAGATTCACAGCTATTTACATTGCTTGATTCCCACTGCCTGCCTAAATGTCAATTATAATGAAACAGAACTAGAAACAGGGTGGGGAGATCTTTTTGAGCGAGCTTTCTAGATCATTATGTCTTGTTTTTCACAAAGGTTTGTCATCGTTCATCACAGTGCCCAGTAATCAGTCTTATCCATCTTTTGGTATTTCCCATCAGCAATCTCTTCAGATTCTAATCAGCTTTTAAACACTTAATTGTATCCATTTTAAAAATGCCTTTTGTATTGATAAGAAAAGGATGTTTAGGGTGAAATGAATACTCGCAGAGCCCTACAGAACACATCCCTAGTTTGGACTGCTGCATTATCCCTCCATGCCAGTCCCAAACAGCCTCCCTGTGATTAACATTGCCATGGCCTGATTTACACACAGATTTAGTATCTGCAACTCATTATCATATTTAAACTTCTGGGTGGCTCAACTCCTTTGAGAAATTGGACCTAACAGCATTCTACACAGAAAAAGATATAAGTACCTATTAACCTGTAGCAATTTACCATAGCATTTATAAAGAGATGAATAATGTGCAGAGTCATGCACATCTTACTAATGCAGACTGAATTATTCATTGCAAAGATGGGCAATATTTTTATCAGATACTTATTATGGATAAATGCTTTCCTTATTCAGTACCTTGATATATGTTTGAATAACACTTTGCAAATAATTCTTCATGCAAATGTTGCACTGAAATATTAACACTTTCCTCCTTTGAATAGTTATTACCACATCTATTTCCTTTGTGTTATTTATTCATTACAAATTAATAAATGGTATTCATGGAGCTTGGTTCTCTCTAGGCTAATAAACAGACCTGGTGTTAGCCCCCAAGTACTTGTAATCTCAGCTTTAAACATGGAAGCTTTTGCACACGAGTGGATTTCTATGCTATCACAATATTTCTGTCATCAATGTGTAGATAAAAGAAACACAGGAAACCAAGGAAAAGTGACTCAGAAGTTCAAAAGATTAAGTCATTGCCTATATATTGGTTGATATGTCCTTATTCCATTGACTGTCATTCTTTATGTTGGTTTTGATCTGTCCTTTTCTTCCTCTGATGTCTGAATACACTCAATCTTGTATTTTCTTGTCTATTTGTTTAAGATTGACCAATTTATATTTGCTTGCAATTAGTCCCCGATTTCTGATCAAATGCTGCTCTTGCAGGACTGTAAATGCACAAACTCTGTAATTCTCCAGCCATACAAATATTCTCCAGGCATGCAGGTGCTACTTTTGTCTCCTTTCCTTTGATTTTCAAATATAAACACACCATCATCACGAACAAAATTCACCTTTGTCATCAGTGGCCAAAACAGGACAACCCTGGCATTTTGTAGTGCAAAGCCTTGAGGACAGCCTGTACTTCCTAAGTTTCAGGGAAAGTATTTCTTATGAAGTAGAGACAAGATGTGCATACCAGCAAGTAAAATGGGGCCAGTGATTCCCAGCTCCTGGAGGCACAGGCTGGCTTGTGTCCATAATTTCAGGGCTCCCTCCCTCTTAGAAAGGCCATGCACACATTACAGGTGTCTTCTTGTGAGACACCATCATTACTATCATTATTACTGTTTCTATAGTAATGCCAACAGCAAGGAGCTGGCTTTTTCCAAATGCACAGAGTGAAATAACGTGGTGGCTGTGCTGCAGCCCTCTAGAGCAAGGCTTTTACAGGTCATGCTGTTGGCCTGGCCTGGGGTGTGCAGGAACATGGAGGCTGGCACTGGTGATGGGGAGTCACACCTGGCAGAGTTAGGAGAGACATTTCAAAATCATGCTCCTGAGCCAAACTGAAATGCTGGTGCAGGTGCATCCTACAGTGTGTGCACAGATGTTACTCTCCTGCAGCAGATCAAGCTCCCTTCTGCTAGAATGAAATGCTACTTAAACAGTGCTTCTAGCTGCAAATTGGCATTGCTACTTCCTCCCAGTAATGAGGCTTTGGCAAACCATTTACTAGCATTGCAATTTACCTGTACTCAGCTTTGCACTGGCATTTGCTGATCACTGCAGCTGAAGCAAAAGAAAATAAACACATCAAACACATGCACACATTACTTAAATATAATGCACATTACTCTGTTGTCCTCAAAATAAATGAGAAAAACAGAAAGCAAATTCACAGAACAGGGTCTCTGTCTACTCTGCCAGCTACTTAGAAGTCTGTTGTGGTCTCTGATCAGCCAGATCAGAGTCAGATATTTATGACTTTGTAATTTTTGAACATAGAAAAATCTAATTCGTAGCTACTTTTAAAAGAAAATATTGGTATGTTGAAAAGGAAAAGATAATAGCAGCACAGGTTCTGGCCAGATCTAAATCCCAGGTAACGGAGAGAGTGGATTAGGATAGGATCCTGTGGTCCAGTAACAGCCAAGGTGAATGGTGATTATCCAGCTCTAGTTTAGGCAATTTTCCATTCATCTATGTCATGTCTTTTAGAACAATAACCATAGGAATTGTTTAACATTTTTATTTACTGCCACTCTGCTGCTGTTGCCTTACAGATGAAGGCTGCAGTAGTTACTATCATGAAACAGGACCATATGGCTTCAAGATCAGAAACAAATTTACTAAACCCTGACTTTATTATTTTAATTCCTATCTTGATAATGAAATACCAAATGGGAACAGAATTCAGCCTAAGAGTTGGGGTGTCAGAATAATTTTATATCTTGTCACTAGGTAATGACTGTAATGGTATCTGTTTCTTAGGTACCTTCATTAACAACTTAATGGTGAGAGCATGTTTTAGCAATTGTGAACATGTGGAATACTCCATGTTCTGGGGCAAAACATTAGCTTAATGAGGAGAGAGCCAATTTCCTGAAGAAGTGTCTTATATAGTTCCTGCTTTTAAAAGAAGAACAGTAACATGGACAATTTATCATTATGAGGTATAAAAACACTTTACTTCATGGTTTGGTGCATTTGTAGCACCTCTGCAGAGAGGAGAGAGATTAATAGATTTTTCTCATGTGATAAAATAGGTGGAAATCTATTCTTCCAAATCCTTTTGCTCAGTAGAGAAAGATTCATTACCAGGAGACTGGGTTCAAAGAGCAAACTACTATTTCATTTCACAGTCACTTCATGTTTTGCTAGATGTTTAGTATGTTTTTAGGTACCTTTGAAAATGTGGCTCACAGACACTCAAACCCTGTGAATACAGCTTTGATAAATGCTCATATCTTTCAACTACAATGTACTTAATTTTGTTACAAGCAAGTAGCTTTAACTTCAGTAGTCAAAGAACAATATCAATAACAAAACCTCAGAACAACAGTGCTGCAATCTTTAGCAGAAGTAAAGAAGCTGCAGCAAAGAACCACGAACATTATGTCATCCAGTCCATCTTGCCAACAAATGATGTTTCTCTACAGCCTTGGCAAGCAAAATATTTATTTTGGCTTGCCAAAATAAAAACTGGCAAGAGCCTTGATACCTGATGTGCAAAGAAAAGAAATTAGTACAAACCTAGTATTTACTTTGTCTGCATCTTTTTCAGAATTGAAGCAGAAAGGCTTCAGTGTCCTTGAATGTTCATCCCCAGGAAAAAGCTGTACTAAATTTGCTGTGTCTTGGTACTTGACAGTTCATGCCATCTTGCATTTTTCCAGTAAGTTTAAGTAGAAAAAATTCTACAGGGAAGGTTTAATTTTCTTTTCCTATTTACTAAATATAAGACACACTATTTACCAGCCTACATCTGCAAGTTATGACAAGCTTACCATAATATAAAAAGACTGTGAGTTTAGGGAACTGAGATTTAGCACATTAAAAGATTATCGTTTTAGACAGTCTCAAGCTCTCTTACTGTTCTACAGCAAAACCCTTCTGTCTCTGAGCTCTCAAGCTAGCAACCCTTTTCCAGTGCAACCATTCTACTTCTTGTTGACTCAGAATAACATACCTGCATAAACAAAGTGGATTCTGTCTCTCTAGAAAACTATGATGTTAGTGCACCTCTAAAAAGAAAGGTTAAATAAGCTGGACGGACATCAGACAAACATCCCCAAATGGAAGATATTCTCATCCTCACATAGGGGTGAAGTTACATGAGAAATCTGGATGGCAGCAACCAGTTTGGTGATGAATACTTAATGGGGGCAAAATGCTTTTCCCTATAATATTAATTTTTGTTATCATCAGTCATCAAACAAATCAGATCAAATACCAGGGATCTTCAGGGTGATGGTGCACAAAACCCATTCTGCTCTGAGGTCAGGGGGAATGGAATGGTGACTGCCACTCTCCCCAGCCCATGCTGGGCTGGCACACACAGCACTCTGAAAATCCAGGGAGGAGCTATGGCCAGGATGTGAAACTGCTCCCCTGCTGCCTGGGTGCCAGTGCCATGCTGCTTTGAGAAGACAAAACGACATCCCTGGAAGGGCTCCTGTATTGGAGAGAAACCTGCCAGGTATCTTATGACCAAATACAAAGAATAGGAGGAGAGGTATAAAATAGGCATTATTTGATCCTTGTCAACTAGTAGACCTTTCTGTCTCGATGAGCTTAGCTTTCAGGACAGTCAGACTGTTTGGGGCTCTATGTGTAACAGTAATTTACTATTGACCAAACAGAAATTTTTAGGGACAGAACATGGTAGGCACCTTGGAACTACCCTATTTTTTGAGTGGCAAATTTGTCACAAACAAAAATTGTTCCTCTTAGAAAAGAGTCATTCAGCTCTTTCTGAGGGACCAACATGCAGCTAAAGGGCCATAGCTTCATGGGAAGAAGAAAATGGCCCAGTTGGCAAGACAAGACACCTGCTGCATATGCCTTACACCAGGCTTTAAGCAAAGCCAGATCTCTGTCAGCAGTTTCTGGCCAAACCCTCTTAACTCAAATGGCATCCTGTCCATCTCTGGTTTTTGCTGCAGTGTGGAGACTTCATTTTGGTCTTATTAACAGATGACAGCAACCTTGGGCCAGCCTCCCTTCTCCTTGGTTTAACTCTCATTAATCAAGCCCTCAAGCTAGATACCAGTTTTCCTACCAGCATGGCCTTGGCACTTAAAAAGCCAGTATTATGTATGGCAGATGTAATGTTAGGTGAACCAAAGAATCTCAGCCTGCAACTCAATTCAGGCTGCTAATTCCAGGAAAAGCAGTCATGTCCTCAAAGTCTTTTTGCTTTGTTGGATTACTGAAAAAAGTTCTCTTTCAGACTGAATGTCAAGTGTTATCCCCCCTGGGCAGGAGTTACTCAAGCACATGTGCTCACTGATTTGCTGCCAGTGCTCGTGTGAGTGCCTGCCTGCCAGGAGGGACACAAAGCTTACATCTGACACACACGAGCTTACCCTGGATGTTCTCTGCCTGGCAGACCACTGCTCTTTGGTCCACAGTATTATTTATTATCATCAGAAACAGAGCAGGGGAAAACTTCTGGATTTGTGATTTTCCTTGAATTATTTATAGGGACACTGAGCAGAACAGAGTAATTTTTAAGCTAGGGAATCACTGTTTCATAGCTGACAGCCCGTGAACCCATTCACCAACTGCAGGGTGGAAAACTTTTAACAGCTGAGTTACAAAACGCGCGATGAGTTTATGATGGCATGATGGATGCACACTTTAAATGCCAAGGAAATAAAACAGCTACAACATGATCTGTATTTTACACACTGCTTTTCATGAAACCTGTTCATGCAATAAGAAATTTATATTGCATGCTCTTTGATAGCCTGGATTGAAACTAACTTGAAGGAAATTACAAAGTGCTAACAAATACTGTAAAGATGGAAAATTGTAAAAGACACATGAGGTGATAATATTTCTGTCCCGAAGTCTACAGAAAGGGAGTTTTTTGATCATAATGAAAACATTTTTGCTCTCCATAACCTATTTAGTTAGGAATGAAAGTGTTGGTTTGTTTGGTTTTTTTTCTTTTCTAGGAAGCCAACATAGAAAGAAAACCAAAAGCAAAATAAGACTTGAGAAGTCTTATTCCACATTGTTGAAAATAATCTGTCCAAGGAAAACCCGATTAGTGCTTTGTGGTTAGGTCATCCACCTTGTGGGATTACTTGCTTTCAGTCCCTTATTTCCCAAGGAATGAAACACTTTCCACATTAGCTATAATGAATGTGATGCAAATGTTCCTTGGATTGCATGGTACAAGCAGCCCACTCTCCATCCTGTTTACCTACCATAATACTCCCTCTATCTCTTCCTCTTCCACAGCCACAATTCCTAAATTTCCTCATTCACCATGACACAGGGATCCCCTTCATCCATTCGTGCCTGCAACACCCTCTTTCATATAATCTCCAGGAGATTATGTTTTAAATCTACAAATCATAAGCCTGAAGAGATGATTTAGCAGAGGTCTATATCCTCAACATGCACGCTAGCATGTTACACAACACAGTGGGCACAATGTCACCTCCTCCAGCCATGTGTTAAAGGGCATCCCAGATCTCAAGGGTAATGGGTTTGATCCTAGCACCTCTGTTGGATTTGGCCACCAATATTGGCTCTATCTATACCATTCAAAGCAAAACTCAGTAGAAAATCTTTAAGATTAAAACCAGAGCAACACCATGAAACAAAACTAGTGCACAGTAGCTCTGTTCTTTTCCAGAGGCTTTCATAGTTTCAGCTGAAGCCAGTATGCATCCAACATCCGTAAAAAATCAGCTAAGGAACAATTATTTCACACCAGAGATCAGACTGTCCAAGGTGATGATATTCAGTGAAAGGAAAAAAAATTTTGACGTATCTGATCCTGGAACCATCCACATACACATTTTGCAGAGTTCAAATCTGCTTCCAGCCTCAGAATAAAATAAACTTCAGAGACAACCATAGTAAAATTTGGGAAATCTGTGCTACAGGTAAACTTCCTTTGGTATCTCCACATAACGCTTCTTCAATGCAAGTAAATTTTTTTCATCTGGATCAAGGAAATAATAAATGTGTGTGCCAGCTGAACTGCTTGTTCAGAACATGACACCATGTTTGGTTTCTTTTTTTCCACTTACTGCATAAGCAGAAATAAAAGATCTGATCATCACGTGACTCTAGAAGAAAATGTACCTTTTTTGATCCATCTATTGTGAGGTTTCAGCAGAGATTTTTTTCTTTAATGCTAAGTGAAAGAAATCCCTAATATGTAGAAAATCCCAATTACTCCTCTTCTTATTCCGCTCTCAGATAATTTTCATGGCTCAACATATCCAGTTCTGCTGCTGGAAAGCAAGAAAAAAATTTGAAAGAAATGTTTTTATAGTTCAATTTGCAATTGCTAAAGCATGACTTCAATTTGCCACACATAAATTATGTTGTGGCCAGAAAAGCAAGAAAAGCATTTTCACCTACTTCACAGGTGTAAAGCCATCATACACACGCCAAGTTTTCAGCCAGCCACCTGCAACTGTGCCACAGCTGTCTTCAAATATGATACAAGGAAACACTATTAGGGTCTCTAAATTGTGATTGCAAAAAACTACCTGAATTTATAACTTCCATAAAATAATGGATTCAGCATTTCCTTTTATAAGGTGCTGCCATGCTTAATGAAAACTTCAATAAAAAGTTTTTCTAGTTTCTGATTTGACTTTTTCAATATTCAGTATGATATCTTTAGGTTAAGATGAAGAATGTGGAAATCAAAGGGAAATAACTGTTAGGGGATGAACACAATTTTCCAAACTGCTCAAAAGAATATATAAAAATAATAATCTTTGGGATCACTGGCTTTTATTTTCCTATGGCAACTTCTAACCATCACAGGCATATAATGAATGTCTGAACATTAAGAATTTATGTGTGCTGCCTTAGATGAGCATAATTCTCAACTATTATTAATGAGGAACTATAAAACACACTTCAAGTTTTATGCCTAAATTACATGAAGTTTCCAAAAACCATAAATACATCTGTCTATGGGTATCTACAGAGAATTATATAACACGCTTTTAAAACACGGTCACTGAGGCAGTGAAACTCATCCCAAATGAGAAAAGATCATACAAGGAAAACTTTCTACAGAGTAATTCTTACCCTGCTCTGTTGTCTGAAATATTTATACAGATGCCTCCAGTCTAGTCAGAAAATGAAGAATAAAAAAAATGGGGAAAAAAGGATTTTTTTTTCAAAACCAGGCTTGTTATTTACAATATGGCTTGATCTTAATTTTCAATCTTCCCTGAGAAATTGATCCAGTATTTCATTGTATAGTAATTAAGAATCAATGTAGCTTTAAAATAGTAATGCAGATTATAGTTTTACCTTTGCTTCCACATAAGTTAAATCTCTTAGTAGCTACAGTGGTGTAATTTACTCATTTTCACTTCTAAAATTCCACTTCCAATTTTTATATCACAAACTATGGCTTCTGTCTTAGCCAATTCACATTGATATGGGTAATTATATTTGTGGTAACAGAACTCTGCAAAATTCCCTTTTCTCTGGCAGGAAATAAGCAGTAGCATGAACTTCTTGAATCAGCATACCTGGTAGAGCCAGTGTGGTATCAAACTGCCACATGCTGCTTAGTGCAAGTTGAGGAGGGAATCATCACATTGAGTTTTCAACTCCTCTGAACTGGGTGAAATCTGCAGTGGCAATGCAGCAACTGCTCAATGGCAAAGGAGCGCTGAGGAGGAATTGGTTTGGGTAAGGGGGCTGAAGCAGCAGCTTTGTGTTACCTGGAATACCTGGAACAGGCCTGCATTCAAAGAGCTGGGAAGGGATGGAAAAGGTGCTACTTAGATGCACTGAGCAGATAACCCAGAAATCAGATTACAGCAATTGGTTACAGCAATTCTTGTGCAGCGTACATCTCTGTAGCAACATCAAGACTTTGACGAGGTAAGGAACATGGGATTATTTTCCTTGGTTTCGCCTACACTTTTCTTCCTCATTCCAAACCCCTCATCCTTGCAAGAATCATTCAAAATCTTTTGTCAAAATTAAGTGTTCTTTTCAGCAGACAAAACCCAGTAGACCCCTCTGCTGCTGCTCAGTGGCAGGTGATTAAAACCCATCTATAAAGTCCTCAGTGTAACTGACAGTATAAGCAACGTAGTAAGTCACAATTCTCAAAGCCAGCACATGGATGTGCCTGAGCTAAGTCAACACCAGTACAAGCAGCTAACAGCACTACATTATTTATCATTTCTCAATTCACAATACCTCACCTAGCCAGAAGTATATGAAACACCCTGCCATTTTCAGAAACAGGAAGCAAAGTTTCTAAGGGCTTAAAGGGAATAGCAGCATCATAAAAGTGACAGAGGCAAATTAAGACCAAAAGTGAACTGGGTGCAATAGACAGTGAATAAGAAACACATCTTTTAAAAAGTAATGCTAAATGGAAAATACAAAAGTAACATTAAATTATTTTCTTGTGGCAAAATAATAAGGGTTTTAACTACAATGCCTATTTTTCATGTAGTCAAAAGCATTTTTCCCTGAAAAAACATGAAGGCTAAATATAGTAAAACACAGGAGAGTTGAAGCTGCTGTGGTCTTTGGCAGGTAAGTACTGCAGGAAAAAGGAGGAGGTGCAAATGAAAGTGCAAGCAGCAAGTGAGCACTTAAAAGTTCCCAAATCTTGCTTGAGCAAGCTAAAGCAGCTTGTAAGATGAGTCAGCAGGCAGAAGATGCAATTAGAGTAACAGAGCAAGGGGAAATGAAAAAGAAACAGAGAATGAAGAAACAACAACATTCCCACTGGAAAATTTCCAGCATATGATAGAAACAAAGCTTCCAGAGGTCAGCAGATCTGCACTAAACCACTAAACAGTTACTGGATAAAAGTTGTTTGGATACAGCATTTCCTTTCTTCATGTTCACTCTGCAAGAACTGCTGGAACTGTGAACCTGGGATCAGGCTCACCATGTTTCACGTTTCCTAAATACCATAATGAGATCCGCTGTTTTGCAAGACTTCTACAGGAGTAGTTTTGCCACACACAAAGGAGGACACAGCTTCACCTGTTACTCATTTATATTGAAAGAATCTGTTAACACCTTGACTACATTAACAAGGTAATGCTCCTGCAGACAAAAGTAGAAAGTGATTCTGAGAAACCAGGTCAGGACTGGAAAAGGGACCAACTTTACAGAGGATGAAAGTTCAACCATGGAGGAAAAAAAAATAGGAGTAAGTTCTCCAGTAAGCATGATTTAGGGGACAATTATTTCTTCAAAACAAGCACAGAGCACCACAAATTCTTCCTGCAGTATGTTTTTCCTACAGAAAAACTAAGGTAGTGGTCAAAAAACATATACCTGGGCTGGCTGTGTTTTTCAAAGTGCATTTTTGGATGAAAACTGAGTTTTTAAGAGCACGCTTTCTCTCAAAACTGGAAACCTGGATAGATTTTGGCTAACTTGGTCTTACTGAGGAGAGTAAAAATTTCCAACTGCAGAGACATTTCAGTGTTCATTTCTGGCTATGAAGCTTAAGAGTTTGGCTTGTACTTTTCCAGATGGGAAAAACAGACTGGTTTCTGGCCAAACTTTAGTAATTTTCTCCACTTTATGAATTTGGCAGTTTGAGCAGCCTGAATACACTCACTTCAGCAATATATTCTCAGTGAAAAAGATGCCCAGCAAAACATCCATAAGCCATTTTTCAGTACCTTCAGTTTAATTTGTCTAACATACTAATTCCTGGAGAATAATGACATTGTTTTTCTGTTCTTAAGTCTGGTTTTGACAACAACTAAATTTCTCTCTTCCTGAAGGTGTCCTCCTTATTTCAAGATCTTAAATATGTCTTCCCACACTAGCGTTCTTCTGCTTGAAAGGCATTCTGCTTTTAAATAATAAACAGCTGAGATGAGTCAGACCAAGGAGGGACTGGATGCATGGATAGCAGATTGTCAGCAACTTATTAATTTTTATATTAATGTAATCACACCTGCTACATGCAGCTTTTAATGAACAGGAGCAGATAACAGTTGCAGGATATGGCTCACACATTGCACATAGCAGTACTCACTCCTTGATGGATTCTCTGCATTTGTTCCTCTGGTGAAAGCCACCTGTGTGTCAGTCATGGTGATTTGATTCATACATTCGAATTCACTCCCACGCAAGCCACACTTTGTCACTGTGGTTGTTTCACAACTGCTACAGCCAAAGGCAAAACGACAGCACCAGGCTCTTCCCAGTATCACCTCTCCTAACACCAGCAGCTTTCCCTGCAGGGCAAGAAGCTCCACAGCTCTGCAGTCAGCTCTCTCACCATCTTATCCATCAAATTCTGGAAACCACTTTAATGTGAAAAGGGGTGATAGCAGCGCTCTACTGTAATAAAAAAAGACTGTTTTCTAAAGGACCACTACACTTCAACTGAACCCCTCTGAGCAAGTCCACGTACTTGACTCACATGCCACCTGGCTGGAGATTTCCCTCTCTCTGTACCTCCTGCTTCCTGTAAACTGCAAGAGAAGTCAGATACCCATAGCAACTGATTCAGGGATTGCTGTAATCAGACGACTTCCACAGCTTGTTTGTCTTCCAGAAAACTATCTAGCTCTCAATCTTGCTCCTTCTGACAACTTTACGGTTTTGACCATTAAACAAGCTGAAGGCATCTCCACAATGAGAAACCACAATTTTTAAGATAAAGAAATCTGTGAGCCAGGCCCTGGAGTACATTTTTTGCACTTCAGTGAGAATTCTGAGCAAAGCACCTAGGTGACCCTTATCTCTTGCAGCATCACCCACTAAAGCTTTATGTAGCAGCAAGAATTATGTTTATATATAAAAAAAGTTACAAGGATCATTTTCTTTTCAGTTATCTAGAGCGTTCAGGATAATAACACAAATAAACCAGTCAAGCAAATCTCTCTTTAAACTAGATTTTATCTAAATTTAAACTAGCAAGTAATTTTGGTCATTTGCTACTCATACTTCTTCACCCTTTAATCACTTTACCAGACAGAGAGTTTCATTTCTGTAGATAGTATCCATTTTTATAGGAGCTCATTATTTCACTGACACCTCTGCTTTTACGGTTTCTAGACCTAGGGACTTTTTTTATCCACATCTCCTAGCAATTCCTTTTAACTTAACATTTTTTGTTGCTTTTCTACACAAAAATTTGTACAAAGTCTGCCTTGTGTGAGCAGCAAAAGACAAGCCAGTTAATACTAAAACAAGTTCTTCAAATTCCTCAGATTTTCAGCTTCAGAGCTGGGGGAGGCTGTTCACTGATACTATTTACAAACTGATTTATTTGGACTTTTCTGGGCCACTGAATGAACTTGCTTTTCTACAAGTTCTACATGTTCTTAGTATGGAACATTTCCACCTTTAATTCTGGGGTGCTTGCTCCTAGTGATCTCTCAAAACCCGACCATTTCTATCACCAGTATGCAGAGTTCATGTTTGATTTCAGTGATAGTTCTACCTACAGAAAAACATTTGCAGTATAATAAAAGACTTTGCACAAGTATTGTCATGGCCGTGTATTGGAGTTGTGCTATTCTTACTTGCCAAATAGCACAGGTGATCTTGCCAGCCACAATTATCTGACAACAAACACACAACAAATCTTTTCCAGGACAACCTGCACATTTCCCAAGTTCAGGGAAATCTTACTTAGCAGTTGTGATTGCAATTCCCATTTCCCCTATATTGACAGTATGACACTATGCTCGACTGTACAGAGAAGGAGGGGTGTAAGCCCTCGGCAAGAATCTCTCTGGAGAGAAAGGGCACATGTCTTAATGGCAGTCAGACCTTCCTTACCAACACCAGTGTGCCACAGCAAGTTCAAAGAAGGGTAAATGGGACACAGCATTTACAGGGATGTGGAGCTGCTTGGAGAATCCCACTGCAAGAGTCAAGTGAAGTGCACAACTGCAAAACCCATTAGCATCACTGGGGCTTTACACCCTGAGCATGTCAAATAACCACACTAGCTGCAGGCATCTTGATGAAAAGCACAGTAAGGAGTGGTAAAAGACAAGTGAATTACTTTAATTGAATTTAGTTTTAGCTGCTACTTGCTGTAAATCTCCAAGAAGGCCTTGATTTCTTCTCTGCACTCTTTATGTAGCAGCAGCTCCTTCAGTCACATAAACCAAGTGGGC
This sequence comes from Eopsaltria australis, assembly GCA_034509425.1. Classification (NCBI taxonomy): domain Eukaryota; kingdom Metazoa; phylum Chordata; class Aves; order Passeriformes; family Petroicidae; genus Eopsaltria; species Eopsaltria australis. The sequence goes on along the minus strand of JAVTVJ010000067.1, from coordinate 186,223 downwards.
TAAGTTCTCTCTAAGAATATTTAATGGAGTTTGGACTTGTCTGAAGGAGTAACAGAAGGATGAACTGAACTCACAGGCTATATAAAACCAGGAATTATATTCCAGTCTTGAGTCACTATGTCACTCTACCAATAAACTTCTGTGATGTTTTATATTGGATTTACCTGGAAGACAAGTCAAATAAAATTTAACCCATAGCATTTAAAGACCCCTGACTAGAGGTAAAGTCTCTTTTTATTCCACAGACCAGAAAGTTTTATCAAACTCTTCAACAAAGGACACAAAACTAATAGCTTTATGCTTTACAGTCAGAAAAGCACCAGAGAGGCATCTCATGACTTGATGAGAAGATGACAAGGGCAAGCAATAAATGATGTTTCAGAAGCACATGGCACAGATTACTTCAGCAAAATCTCAAACATCCCACACGCATGGCTTCAGCAATGGAAAGCAGCAGCAGTGTTTCAGCAGCCAGAATATCAATTTTATGTCACTGTGTGATTCAAAAGGAAAACACAACTCAATAATGCTTTGAGCAAACACAGGCATGATAGTCCTTATTGTAGCAGATGAAGAAAGGACAAAGCCAGGAAAGAAAGGACACTCAGCACATCTCTGAGAAGACACAAAAGAACAGAAGTTGCTGGTAAGAATGATGACAGAGGTGATAAGAGGAGAACTACTCTGATGTCATCAGGAAGAGCTACTGGAACACTAGTGGAAACACAGAAAAGAGGGAACCACAAAGCTTGAGAACTATCACCTTGAAAATCAAGGTGAGGCTATAGTGGAAAGTTTACTGACCATGCACTAAAGACCTCTCCAGAAGATTAGCAATCCTGGGCAAAGCTTGGCCTGCCAGAAAAAATCTTCTTAAGCCAGCTGGATACAGGAAACTAATTTCCTTTGGAAACTCTTCATGAAAGATCTCACCGGTTTCTGCACCAAATGCCAGACTTACGCCTCGTATCTTGCCATCATTGACATAAGGAGTGACATACATCTACATGTATTTTTAAATGAAACAAAGAACAATACTAAAGCAAGCAGAAAAACCTTTTCTCAACATGCTTATTTCACTTGTGAGAAAACAACCAACCCAAGACAATCCTGTTACATCCTACCACTCATGGGAAACATTCACAGTGACACTGCAGCCACCATGTCCTGGAGAGAACAGAACTAGTCAAGCAAATGATGCAGGTGCTGGTAATAATCTGTCTGTACTGGTAGGAATTGCAGCATAACTAATCTCTTCTACTGAAGAACGGTGATTGCAGCATAAGAATATACACGGTGCAAGAACTTACACAGAACAGAAACACTCTGTGTCTTCATATTTATGTAACCACCCAATAAAAACTGCCCATTTTTTTTTAACATCTTTGTATTATTGTTCCATAGGAGAAACAGCAAACTCCCCAGTTTGAATGTTAATGATCCCAAAACTCTCTGCTGGACTTGCCCACTCAATTTGCCAGACTGAAATGGCAAGAAGGCAAAGCAGCACAGCAGAACTTCCACACCAGTGTCTGAGAAGTTTCTCTCCTCAGCAGTCTTGTGATTTGAGATGCACATGGAACTGAGCACTTTGGAAGCAAGTCTTTAATATTTTAAGAGAGAACTCTTTATTCAGGAAACGTGCAATAACTCTTCCCGAACTATATGCAAAAATAAACTCCAAAATTCTAATGAAGATACAGAAGGAAAAAAAAAAAAAAAGCAGCACAGCCGTGTTCCAAAATACATAATTCACAAGTCTAAAATTCAAGCACTCCCATCTGATGCCTGGAGCTCTCTTAAAATATTAACAATCAAAGTTCTCCGGTAAGTGTATGGGGTATATTTTATTCTGAACCAGTGCCTTGGGAAAAGGTTACCACTCGGGGCATATATTTTCACCCCTTGTTTGCCCATCAGACCACGAAAAATCCTGTTGCGGGACAAATTTTATCATAGAATTCCAGGCCACCTCTGGCGTAGTCCTCAGAAAGCCTGGCTGCCTTCCTGTCAGCCCTGCAGTCCAGGTGATAGGTGACAGCGTCGGAAGCGACGCCGTAGCAGAGCAGCCCTCCCATGGCAGTGACGAGGTTACAGAGGCCACGCAGGATCACAGGGCCCCTGGATAACCCCAGAAGCAGCTTCAGAGCTCTCCCACAGACAAACGTCCCAGCCAAGCACGTCGGAGCCACAACTGCACTTGCCAAAGGGCTGCCATTCTGCAAATATACAACTTCTCTGGCAATGGCAAACTTCTGAGCTTGAAGGGAAAATGTGAGAGCTTCCTTCAAAGCCACGCCTTCACTGCTCTCCCAGTCTACTTCCTTGCCATTTATTACAACAACGTGGTTGACTATTCCTTTTTTATTCTCAGCTGTGCTATCAAAGTTAGGCGGGATGCCCACCAAACAGCCTGCGGGCAGCCAGGGAATTCCAGCGCTCACAGGGTGGAAGCCAGAAGCTGCAAAGGCTCTGTAGGAGTCAGTGGACTTCACACCAGTGTCTTGAAGGACATCCTGAAACACACCACAGAGCTTCTCTGAAAGCTCAGCTGGCTGCCCCTCTGACCAGCACTCGTGCAACAGTTTGAACGTCTGCTCAGGAAACACGTGATAGGAAAGGTTAGTGCCAAGCAGTCCCACGCAAGAAACAGCCAACACAGTGATCTTGTGCTTCTTTAACCACACAGATGCCTTCCGCAGGAACCGCGCTGCCATAGCCAAATCCTAACCTGTCCATAACACAAAATCAGGAATTAAAGTGTGCACAGATAGGTTTGTCATCTCTCTAGCACTAAAAAAAACCAAAACCAAACAGCCAAAGCAAAAAACACAAGAAGCAGAGCACAATAACCAAAGAAACATTCTTTTACATTAACAAAACATCCTTACAGAGGAAGAGATATGCAATAATTGTTGGGCCTTGCAACACAGGATGATTGATATGAAGAATTAACTTCTCCCTTTCCTCCAGTAAATCAATTTACCACAATAAAGACAATACTAAAGCCACCACACTTCCTCCTCCCCCAGCAATCAATACACACCCTGTATTTACCCAACACACTTGTCCTGTCCTTGCTAGCACAGTCCTACTCTTGCCTTCCACTATATAGATATTGAGGTCAGAAAGATCTAATAATTAGATCAGTCTATGCCAACCTCCTCTACAGTACAGCTGCAAAAATTTTAATTAGTAACCTGAATACTAAATTCAGTAAGCTGAGTTTCACTACAACTTTTAAACCAGGATCACATTCTGATTTGAAAAATTTCAGGAGACAGAATTTTCCTTTAGGAGTTTGTTATAATGGATAGTCAAACTCACTATTAAAAAAAAAATAAAGCCCAAACAACAACAACAAAAAAAACAAAACCAACCAACCAAAAACTAACAAAAACAAGTATGTGGTTTTTTTATGTTGGTTTTTTTCTTTTTCTTTCAGATTTCAACTTCCAGGCCGTGGTTCTAGCTTACTCAGCAAAAAGCTATTTTCAGAAAGCAGCATGCTTTCAGTAGCTACTTTTAAAAATTTGTCTCTGAAATAATTTTCTGACAAATACTATGTTCAATCTAGAGCAGAAACTGGAACATATATCTTTTCAGGGCCTACGACTGTGCTATGACTCTTTAAATAGGCAAATAAAAACTTTCAAACCTGCCAACTTGGGCAGCATCAGTTCTTTTAATGATCCAAACCATACTATGTGCTCTACCCAGGAAAGTTACAATCTCTTTTTAAAAAAAATTCCATTAGCTACAAAATTCCCCCCTTGAATGATGCTACTATGTAGAGACGAAAGTGAATTAGGCACCTAAATCCAACAGAAATCAGTGAAAACTGGATGCCCCTCTTTCCTTGTGCAGTCTTCTCTCAGGGCTTTAACACACAAGCTTCACAGAATCTTGCTGCAGCTGTTAAAGACATGAGTGTTTCCAGCTGTCCTCACAGGAAGCCGAGGTGGCAGAAGGAAACTGTGCTTTGATACAACAACCAAAGTCTTAGTGAGGAGTACCATCAAAGGTGGGTCTCAGTTATGCTGCTGGGCTTTGGATAGCAGCAGCTGAAGCAGGAGCATGTGTTCTCCTTCCACATGCACTGAACAAGAACTTCTCTCAGAGGGGTAGAGTGGACAACTGGGGTCTGTAACATCATCAAACAGCACTACAGGACATGCCAGGATACACCAGTCATGATCAACAGCAAAATGAGTATTAGCCACAGGGAAACAAAAAGGGATTAATTTAAAGGTGGTGTGTTAATGATATGTTACTACTACTCCTTCCTATGAAGATCTTTCAGACTATAAATTCGCCAGGAGAATAATCTTGTTTAATGTTTACGCCTCACTGAACACACACTGAGTGCTTAATAAAAATGATGTATGTAAGCATACAGTAATTTAATATGTATTTCTTAGTGTAATAACTGATGGTATTCTTACATTCTGCTAAAGACAGAGGTAGTGAGTTGTCTAACAATATTATTTAAGAAAAACATGCTAAAGAGCCAAGAGCTTGGATGAAACCCAATTTCAAGAGAAAATCTCCTTAATAATAGAGCTAAAAACCAGAAAATGGTAATACTAAACTCAAATGACCACTTTGAAGTTTATGATCTCTTGGCAAATCTGGTAGTCTGGATCTGATTGAAAAGGTCATGTCACTTACAGTGCAGGGAGCAGCACTTCTAAGGGGTGATTGTAGGGAGCCTATCACTTGATCCTCATGTGAAGCTGAGGCTGCAAAATACTCTCATTGAAGCTGGCTAACATCTTTTTAAGATTAGAAATGCTGCCAGGAGAAAAGTCCCTCTTCAGTTTACATCCACACCCATGTGGGGAAGGACAGACCACACTGAGAACTCTACTCTCCTTTACTGCATTACCAAACGAAAACTCCATTCTCCTTTCTTACGTGATCAAATGTGATCTTGCACATCGAATGCAAGAGTAAGCAGGAAATGCCACAGCATTTGTTTTCTCATAATAGTAAATACTCAGGAAAATAAAAGGAAAACTGCCCCCAATACATTTCAGCATTTATGCTTCCAAACCTTCCCCAAGGGTCAGTGCAGATGCTCAGCTCCCGCAGATATCCCAGTTCAAGTCTAACTACATACGGCATCTTTATTTTTATTCATAAACTTTGTGCAATTTATGTATGAGGAAAGCAACCGGAAACTACAAGGCGATTTATATGGCCCATATCCTGCAAATTTAATCGTTTAGGAACCATGAAGCCACCACCATGACTGCTCACACGGCGGCCTCCCCCAGCTGCTGAAGTACCTTCTGGATCTGTGGTGTCATGGGCACTTAATTCTCACTGAACTCAGAAAACTGTAACAGCTAAAGGTCAGATGGGGGTATCAAGACAGGTTTGGCCGTAACATGCGTGTGTTACTGAAATTATTGCTTTATAATCGCACGTAGTCGAGGGGAAAGCCCAGCTCAAAGCACGCTCAATCAGGAAACAGGGCGCGGGGCACACCCACCTCCAGCGCTCGGGCTGCCACGAAAAATAAAAACATAGAAGAGAAAGGTGGCAGAAATCACCCGCCCCCCCCTCCCCTCTCCGCGCCCGCCCAGCACCTACCGCGCGTCCCGGGCCCAGGCGGGGCTGCGGGCGGAAGGGGCGGCGCGGGCCGGGCTGCGCGCCATGGCGGGCGGGGCCGCTGCCCCTCAGCGGGGCCGGGGGGCTGCGGCACTGACGCGGCCCGAACCTGGCCTGGGCCGGGACCGGTGTCCCTCAGAGCGGCCCGGGTGGTTGCACACTGACACAGCCCGAACGTGGCCTCGGGCGGACGGACCGAGGAGCAGATCCGACCCGCTGCCCGTGCAGGCCAAGAGCAAGAGACACCCACCCCCACCCCTCACAGGGCAGCCGCGGCCTGAGGCGGGGACTGCCGCGTTCTCGCCGCGTCATAAATTAATGCTGTGCGCTCGCATTCTGTGCTCTAACTCCCAGTGTTCTTCCTGCAAAATGCTTTACATCTGTGTTATTAATACAGCCCTCTCCACTGCAGGGCAGGAGTGCTTGCCGGGAAGGCAGCAAGTGGCATAGCTGGCATCCGTCATGTAGGATTTGCTTTCTCTGTCATTCCTAATGGGAAAATAACACATGCAGGGATTTTTTATTTGCTTTACAGTTACTGTTTGCTCAAAGCAGATGGCCAGTGTAGTTTCTCAATAGGCCCGTGTGGGTTTGTTCCACAGCCTGGGCATTTCACTGGATGTGAAATGCAAGGAGGTGGGTGGCAGAGCAGCACCCTTTGGAAGCACTGGCATCCGAGGGCAGAGCTCTGCGAAGTCCAGCCTTGCCCCTGGGATGTGCAGTCCTTGCAAAACAAGAGCACACAATAGCTTTTGGCCAGGTTAGTGTTTTATTTAGGTAGGGGATGGTAAAAAGTTGGGTTTGTCTCATTTATAGGAAGTTTGCACTGATGCTGGATGATTGTTTTAAAGTGGCCCTTCACACCAGGCAGTCGTAAGGTAATAATTTTGCACTGTCCAAATGGAAGTTAGCTGGGTAGTGGGTTGAGAGTCAAGAGAATAGAAATAAAAGCAAGCTGTCCTTACTTTCTACTTATGATTAATTTTGACAGATCTTGCTTTCTTTATAGCAACCCCTGATTGAAGCATTTCTTACTGGTAAAGGTTTAGTTCCCAGACATTTTAGCATGACATTTGAGTTCACATGAAAGGATTAAGATCATAAACTGGATACTTAGGAGTTCTCATTCAAATTCATAGGGGTTTGTAGGACTTTCATGAAAGTATCCTAATGAAGATATTTATCCTATCTTTTTCCTACTAGATGATCTGATTTTTTAGAAATGCTAGTGCTAAACAGGCCTGGCTAGGCATAGCCTGTTCTGAACAGAAGCTAGTAATGACAACCTTGGTTTCAACTTCAATAAATGGGTTGCTATGTGCTAAGAAAACACTCCTTCATGACAGGGCACAGTTCTACCCTTAGGTTATGGTTTTATGCAGTATGTCAAGGCAGATGAATAGTTTGCTGCCACCCAAAGGGAGAAGTCAGAGGAAAGATCCCACCTTTTTCACCTGTCTCCCTCCAAGCCACTTACTTTTTGCCAGTTCTGTCATCCATCAGACCCTCTTATGCACCACATTTGCCTCACTGGTGACAGAAAACATAGGAACAGACAAATAGGCATTGTTTTCTGCTAGATTATCAAGCTGAATGGGAGCACTGAAAACTCTGAGAAGTGCCAAGGCTTTAACAAGGTATGAGGCAGCCAGAAAAAAAAAAAAAAAAGAGCTTCACCTCCCTCTTCATGAAAGCAGAGAGCTGATACAGTCTTCAGCCTCAGCATGGAGCTTCATCATCTGCCAAAACTTACAGTTTGTGAGTTGGTATTGATATTTGTGCTTCATGTAGATGTACAAAGAAAAGTGTATGTAGCTGATGATGGACAACAGATCCCACTTAACTGAAACACACAGACACTTCTCAGGCTTTTAAAAGCCCTCATGAGACTAAGAATTATCCTACTGGTGAATACAGAGAGAGGGTTGGGTGGGTTTGTGAAATCTGACTTTCTGGGAGGTGCTTCTGCACCAGCTGGAGAGATCTAGAGAACAAGGATTTCTTACACTAAACCTGAAAAATCTGGCATTGCGTTTTTACTACGGTTTCTCTTAAGAGATTTATACGATTACGATTGGGAAAAACAGACACACGCTAGCCTAATCACCATGTTGGCACAGTTCTGGTTTCAAGAAGCAGCTGTTATAGCAAGGAAGGTGAAACAAGACCGAAGTGCACCGTGTTTCTGGTGCTCATACACATCGTTGTAGTCAGGGATCCAGGGGTATGGACTACTTTTAAATTAGCCTGCTAGGTGGTGCTATAGGACACGCTCTGCCTTATTCAGGAACATGTTCCAGTTCTCTCGCATATTTGCCATAAGACAGAGGTACCTACCATCATCTGCCTCTCTAACTTGCAGTCTGTATGTATGAAGTCTTGTTGCTATATTAGGAAAAAGACTGACATTTAAATACAGAACTGAAAATCATTGATTTTGCTCAATGATATGTGTGGTCTTGCAGTATATTTTGCTCATGTGATTTCGAAAGTGGAAATGTGAATGTGGTCAGTCAATGAGTGTCCAGCAGTCTAAGATATATACATGTCTCCTCTCGACATCTTCTTCCTCTATGGAGTCTATTTATCTGATTTATCTGCCCTTTATGCAAGTTTTTTTCATAATCCATCCTCTAGGTATGAGCTTAAATGGAGGGTGGTATATTGCTATACACTATATATATTAATATATATATCAATATTGCTGAGTGTAGTGCTTCAGTAATGAACGTGCAGAAGCAGCGCAATGCTCTGAAGCAAAACATGTGCCTAGAAAGTACCTGTACTAAGGTGACTTACAATGTCCCGTGCTGGAACCACTTCCAACTCAGCAGAAGGCAGCAGGAAATGCATTGAAAACTGCTGTATTAAGTGACCTTGAACGTTCTTGACAGGTGCTAAAAGGTTGAGCCTATTTTTACTTAAATGGTCCATCTTACTGCACTGAAAGGGGAGAAGAGCTTGTGGCAAAATTGACTGTCCAGCCTGTCATTCTGAGCAAGTTGCCCATCTCCTAACAGCAGCAAATAGCACAGTGACAGTAGGATTGAAGTACACAGAATTGAGCAAAAGCATAAAGGTGCAGCTCTTCAGATCTCAGCAGTTTCTGTTGCTGGAAAGGGAAGATAGCAGCCAATACTGATAATCTATCATTGCACATCCCATTCCCACTGCTCCTTTTAAAGTCTCGTGTGTTCCATCCGTGGTACAGTCACACTCACCAGCTGATGGGGAATACAACTGCAGATTTTGCCTGTATGCCAGGATTTTGCTACAGGCTCAGTTAGCAGAGGGTAGAAACCACATTTCCTTTGTGTATTGGGTTTACTGACAAGGTTGGCTGAAATGGCATTCTTATGCTGATAATCAAAGCCATGCGTAAGAAATAGTAAAAAAAAAAAAAAAAAAAAAAAAAGTTCCTCTCTCCTTGTTAAGCCTCTTTTGTTGAAAAAGATGAACTATTCCCAACCATTTTTCTTATTTTGGGGGTGTGCGCATGTTCTTAAAGATAGATACCCTTGTGCTGCCCTCTCAAGATGGGTGATGTAGACAAGCATAATAAAGGATAAACATTCATAAACACAGCCATGAGAAGAGAAGAGGGAGTTCTATTTCTGGTCTCAAATGAAACCTTCAAACCCCAGCATCCAAGAAGGATTTAAAAGATGACTGATTTTGTTGTTGGTTTTGGCAGGTGTATAGATCACAGCAAAGCAGAGAGTCTTTGAAGGAGCTGGGAAGATATTTTCTTCCTAATGTATCACAGCTTGGAATGGATCACGGATGAAAAACCAGTGTTTTAGAAGCCATAAAGAGGCTGCAAGTCATTTGGATGGCTACACAACTCTGGAACTGAATTCTCTTTCCAGAGTCTTTGAAATATTGATCTGCTGATCCATACCTGTCTAAACCTCAGGCTCTTTGTGGCAGCAGACATAGAAAAGGTAAAATATGCAAGTTTTTATCTCTTTCCCGCTGCATTTTCAGATCTGGGAGCTAACTGTACAAGCTCCCTCACCTCTATCTGGATGTACCAGAAGTTGATAAAGAGTGAGCACCCTGTGAAGTAAAAGAGAAAATCCTTCCATCAAGCAGGACTCCTTTGAGTATAATCATCAAAAAATCCTTGATGTGAATGTGCTTTGCAGTCTCTGATGGGGCTAATGGACACACCTGCACTTTGGGGGCATGGCTTAGGGGTGTCTATGGTGGTGCTACATTGATGGTTGGACTAGATGATCTTGAAGATCTCTTCCAACCTTGATGATTCTATGATATCCAGGTGAACACGGGTGCTAGTGGAAAATCAGGATACCTGCAGTAGAGAGCTGAGAAGCAAAACCACTTGCAGATCCTGGTCAAATCAATTCATGCTGAAGTCCATGGTTCTGCAAGTAGTCTACTGCTATTTAAAACTGCTTCAGGTGTATCCACATTGTGTAGACAGATCCTATGCCACATTGCATTAGTTGTATTACACTGTCTGGTTGTATTACAGACACCATTGGGATGTCATTTGGTGAAATCAAAAGAAAACTCAGAAACATAAGTTCATTGTCTAGCCTGGGATTTCTTGGCAGCACACATGAGCCAAGCTTTTAACCAGGATGATTGTTCACTATCTAAACTAATATAGCCTTCATTTTTAAGAGCTCTGGTCTTGCAGTAAGCTAGCTTTCCTAAATTGAAGGTACTATAGTGAATTAAGATGTCGCATCTTCATAATACAGCTAATTAGCACCGTTTCCCTTCAGAATTGGAAGAAGTGTGTCTTGGGAAGGGGAGGATGCCAATTCTTAGAGGCAATGCTGTGATATTTAACAGATTTAATCATACTGTCTAAACTTGGGAATATTTAAAGTTACTGCAAAGGCAGTGATATTTGACAGCAAATAAAAACTGGGGCCATTTCACTGAGTCAATCAGCCTCGGTGGTCACTGAACACTGTCCATGGTGGGAGCACTTCACAAATCCTGTGACCTTCTGAGGTGGTCCGTATCACTGCAGATAATGATAATTTTTCCTGTCTCATTGAAAGCTGTGAAAGCTACAAACAGAATACACGTTATTCTAAAAAACAATGCATCCTACTGTAGCAACAGACCAGAGACTGCACTCTGCCTCAAATCAGTTTAAAAGACATCCCGGTTCTAGGGAAGAGCTATCACTAGGAATAACAGAATTAAATTATGAGAAAATGCAAGATGAATGTTAAAGTGAGATCTATTTGGAACACTGGATTCCTGTTAATTCCATCTAAGATTTGCCTTGTTCAGTGTTATTACCAAAGCTCAGATCCACGTCTTTACTGTCTAGGAAAAGGAGACTCATGCTAATAATAGCAACAAAAGACACATTCTGTTAATACAGGAATCATTTTCTTTGCCATTGGAAATCTGGCATTTTCTTTATGTAACTCTACTGATCATCAGTTTGCCCAGAGCTTTGCTGGGAGCTGGAGACTCAGGCCCAACCTGTTGAGTTTCTAATTAAAAGATAAAAGATACCTGGCTACAGGTTTTTTTCCCCACTCTCAAGTGGCGTCCAGTTTTTTTCTCAGTCAATGATCGTACTTAAAAATACTTAAGAAAAGTTCATCATGAGAAGATGGGATCATGCATAGCTGTAACACACAGCTTTTTTCTTGGGCAGCATGTTTAAGAGGAGAAAAATAACAGCTTCTGAGTGGGAGCTGATCAAGTCTTACACAGAGTGTGTGAAGCAGAGAGCACCGACAGTAAACCAAAGCCTGTTCTCTATAAACCAACTGCTCTGCCAAACCAGGTGAAATCTGTCTGTTTTGGCACTGTGGTATGTCTGTGTGTAGGAAGGAAGGGGTCTGATCCCACGCTCTCTTCTTGGGAAACGTGTTAGGCTACTGAACAGGCCATGTTTCTATTGCATCAGTCACTTAAGGATCTTCCAGTTGTTTAAGAAACGTTTTTGAACTGTTCTTCAGACTGCACAATCTCTGAGACTGCATAGCCTTATATATGACTGGATCAACTCGTGTGCTTGCAAATGAATTAAGTTTTGAAGAGATCACCTCTCAGCTAAAAAGTTTAAAGAAAGCAGTATCACGCAGAGAGACTCATTCCTGTTTAGGTAGGTCTGTTTACATGATTTATGAGCATCTCTTTAATCACATACTAGCTTTCCAGATCAATAGATTTTTCAGGATAGTTGCCAAAGTGAAATCTGGATACCATAACATCAAGTTCTTTTATACATCTACTGCCACTCCTATTGTATGTTGCTCGTGATGCCCAATGAAGTTGAGGCTACATACTATTTCCTATAGCTGGCTTGACACATAAGTATCCCAATCTGTGAAGGTAAGCTCTAAAGAAAGGTGTTGTGAGTACCTTTTAAAATAAGCATTGAAAACCCGCACAGTTGATGCAATTGCCACCTACAGTTACACCAGAATCAATTTTTATGTTGTCTTCCAAGAGTTGCCCAAAACTAAAATCATACTCTAGATCTCAGTACTGAAAAGTGAAGGACCACAGGTTCAGTGTCACGTAAAGTGACAAAGCATGTTCAGAGTATGAAACAATAAACCCTTCTGGATTTTTTCACATTCTACAAATAATTCTACATGAGGAGAAACAACCATGAAAACCCAGAGACAAACTTCGACTCAACCAGCGTCCTACAAATGGGAATGTACATTGGTTTACAGAAACCAGTTTTGTTTCAGGGAGTCTGTTGTTTGTATCAGAGGTGTTACACCCACTTCAAGCTTCCTCACATCTCGTTAATAAAACCCAAAGTAGAAACCATTGTTTTTCCCCAACTAAAGTTATTTTCCATGTTAAAATATAAACAAGGGGCTGAGAAAGTCTGTGGACTAGCGTGAGGATAAAATGCTAGGTGCAGATAAAGAAGTATAAAACTCTGTGACAAAAATATGCAAGGCAGGCACCTGTGATTGTTAGGCCACACCTGCAAAAGGCTATTAGCACCAGAGTTTACATTTGTATGTCACAAGTGACAAGGGAAAAGACACAGGGATAACTGATAATCCACATTCTGAAACAGAAGTTGTTAAATGCCAGGAATACTTCTGATGAATGCAAACCAATCTCCCTGCTAATCTGGAGCTGATAACAGTGACTGATCTCACAGTTGCATCTGGAGAATCACATGGGACCCGACAAACTGGAGAGTCAATCCAAAAGCTGGAAGCTGCATTTGAAGGAGCAGTCCACGTTACCCATAAAAACAAAGGAAAACTTAACATGTATTATGACAACTACTTACTGGTTAGCTTGTCATAGATAATTTAGTGCTAAAAACAAAGTCAGGAGCATCCATATCAAGTGCTGCAGATAGCCAAAGTGGTTTTCAGAGAGCAGCTTCACAGATGAGGGACAACGTTTAAGAGCCAAGTGAGAACGAGTCATGGTGTCCACAGCTCAAAAACAGAAAACATTTTAAATAAACGTATCTATTTCTGTCACACGATTTCCTCATGCAAAGTTAACAGATTTAAGCTTAGGAGAACTTTCAAAGTGACACTGTAACCAGCAAGAGCTGACTGTAGCTTACAGATCCCTCTGATACAATGATTTTCTGCATAGATGTCGACATTCCATCCACTGACGAGTTACGGGCACAGGAAGGCTATTCCTGAGTACTCCTGGAGACCATTCAGGTACTTGCTTTTGCTTCATGCAAAGGAGGAGCTGGAATGAACAATTTGCATAGAAACACACATACCAACAGAAACCATAGTGCAAGCAAAAGAAATTTTAAAAATAAAAAAAGGTTAACAAACCTGTTTGTCCTCCAAGCCTATCCTCAGTAACACAGTAAGTCAGGAGCACTGTGAAAAGCTTCATTTACACAACAACCAGCAACATAGGGAAAAAAAAAAACCAATGAAAACAAAACCAAACAAAACCACCCTTTCTTCTAAACCAGATGTAATTCACTAGCAACTTCTCTCCCCCTTAAATGTACCCCAGGTTAATTGATTCATCTCATGATCCAGGCCACCTGAGTCTTGTTTCCTTTCTAACCTTCAAATTCATAAACATTAAGGACAATTTCTAAAGATGTGAGCAGTGCTAGTCATTTTACACAAAAATCAAGATCTCAGTTGAGTGTATACTGTTGTTAGTGTTGGGGTAAGTCTAATAAAAACTCTAAACCTAAAAACCTTGTTCTGTTAATGCCCATAAGAACAATGTGGCATTACCTTCTAGCCAAAAAAAACCCAGGTTCAACCTGCTCCTTTCATCTTTTATTTGGCGACTATATATCTTTCTTTACTCTGTAAAGCTGTCTATGTTGCAAAATGTAGGCTATGTGCAATCTGATATAAAGCTGCTTATTGCACAGAGGATGCCAAAATTATTAGCTCTGAATTTTAATGAGGAGATGCTTGATTTTTCCACTGGGATTGCAGGAAGTAAGATAATATGCATGAAAACAAGGCAGGGGGAAATAAATAGAATAACCAACTTAATCTATATATGAGTTAATCCATTTAAATGGCTTAACAAAGCCTGCATGCCGGTTTCTGTTTTTCAGAGACTACATGTTTAAGCTCTAACAATCTGCATTCCCAAGTTACTGTAGGTCCAGGCAAGGAATATCAGAATCAGGGTTTGTTAGGGAGAAGTTTGCTGCATTCAGGTCATTGAAGAATCAATCTGTCTGGCAAAATTGTGCCAGATGGACAACACCGTTTGAGCATTCATGCTACTACTCTTTATCCTGCCAAAGTACATCGGGAGTGACCTAGAGAGCCTCTTTCTCCAGCCTGAAAGTCCGTGCTGAGCCCCTGCTGTCCACAAATACTGTTTAGTATCTCGTTGTAAGCCTTGTTTTGATTACATATGCTGGTAGTCAGGCTGTGACTAAATGGCTATTGGCAAAGGTGTTGAACTAAAACCTACAGAAATGGAAACTTTCATCCGAACTCCAGCAGGCTTTGGATCAAGCATAAAAATAATAAATGCTCTAAAGCAAATAAAGCATAACTTCAGGTTTCCCACCCCACCTAGTCTCTTGTAATCAGAGGTGCCAGTCAGGGTAGTTCAGCTGTTAGATGCTATCAAATGCTATCTCAAATCAAGGTCATCATAAGAGATCTTCAGAAAAGCAGCAGAGAAAAGTAAGTGCATTTTTGTTGACATCATCACTTCTGGATAAACAACACACAGCTGAGTCTCCATTCACAATCTTTCCCAGGAGGTCACTAGGGCTGCATGTGCTCTTTGGTGGTTTAACCCGGGATTTGCTCTTTTTCTAAGCAGAAGAATGATCTGCTTAGAGATTTTTCCTTTAGAAAAACAGACTGTTTCCAGTTTTTCCTCATGCTGGTCTTGAATTAAAACTAGTTTAAAGTAGCTGGGGACTTCATGCAACAACCAAATGTTTTCAGAGCCCTAAACACTATTTAGATAACATTGGACACGGCTCCAAGAAGTCAATATGCCAAGTAAGATCACCATGGGGGGCAAGCACACAAGAAATAGGATTATTGGGTATTGTTGCATTATTATGGATAAGAATGGTTTCAAAACTCATCCTGACTTCCATCTCCATTTCCTCTGCTTAATGAGGAACTTATGTTCAAGGGGAAAAGCCTTGTGATGATTTAAAAAGTTCTCCCACTTCACTCACCCTTAATGCACATGTTGCCACCTCACTCTTCCAGCCTGGGCATTTTTCCTGTCCCCTAAACAAGTGGCCCCTTCCCTGCAGCACCTTCTGCTGGGCTCTGTGCCACTCATGCTTATTTCCACCAGCTGCCAGCCAGCCTTGGGCACCACTCTTCCAAAAACAGGCCGAAGTTGCAAGAAGTCGTTCTTACCTTCCACCTCTTGGAGGGTTTCATATGGCATTGCTGGAAAAAGCACCAGCAGAGCAGGTCATCCTTGGCACATTTCCCATTGCTTTATGGTCCAGACAACCGGAAAAGGTGTTCCAGCACTTTCCAGCTAGTGAGTGAGAGGCTTTTGTCTGCTTTGGCATGGCCATTGACTGGTGCATGTGATGAGAGAGCAGAGTGGAGCACGAGCTGGCAGAAACCAGCATAGGCTGAGCCCTGTCAGCTCTCCAGGGATGGTTTCATCTTGTCACCCCCAGTGACAGCACCTCATGCACTGAAAGAATTAAAGAATTTGGAGGAGTCCATAGGGTTTTCTACCTGGTAATTATTCGTAGGAGAAAGGCTTAAGTTTGGTAGCAGGGAATCCCCTGATGGCAGGGAGGGAGAGAGGGCAGCTGACAGAACACCTATCTCTTGCTATTTTTCATCCTCCAAAGCTGAATATGATCCAGCTCCCTGTGAAGGGCTGTTGGATAGGCAGTCTTGACTAATTTTCACTTACCTCTTCCCAAATGACCTTCTCTTTCCAAAGATGATGATGAGGAGATTTTCTCAGCTGCATTCTCTGGGAAATACTACCTTTTGCAAACTTTAATTTATCGTTATTGAAATGAATTGCTTTTCATTTGAATTTAGCTTCAGACTTGGCTGTGTGACTGGGAAGAGACTCACTGCAGTGCACAATAAACATTGTATCCTATGCCTCTTCCATCTTTTAATATCTGCACTATAGCAAGACCTGGAAAGCAGAAACACTGAATCATCTTGATCCAGGAGTGTCACTTGCTAAGAGCAGCCTGAGGCATCACACATTTCATGTAAGAAGTGAGCCCATTCTTGAATGCACAGATCACACAACATGGCTCATTTAACTTGCAAGCTCAATGCTTCATAAATGATACTTTCCTCCAGGGGCTGTTGCAGGAAGACATTAGAGCAGAGAGCTGTGTTTCAGGCCTCTGTTTTCTAAAGCTTTGTGCTAACTCAGAAAGTTGCCTCTCCTCCCAAATACAAACAATAGTTCACTATAAATGTGTTCTTTACAGTTTTGTATCCCCTCAGATTTTATGGTAAATACCTCTGTTTGACAGATGATGAATTCTTCTTCATTTGCACAGTACTCTGGGAGACATTGCCTTTACTCTGGGATAATGACTAGAAACCAAAAGAACACAGATTTAGATTAGATACAAGGAAGAAATTCTTCACTGTGAGGCACTGGAACAGGCTGTCCAGAGAAGCTGTGGATGCCCCATCCCTAGAAGTATTCAAGGCCAGGTTGGATGGAACTCTGAGCAACCTGGTCTAGTAGGAGGTGGAGGGGTTGGAAACAGATGATCTTGAAGGTCTCTTCCAACCCAAACCATTCCATGATTCTGTGATTCTATGATCAAGAAGTTCATTCAAGAACTGGTATTGAAAGCATTGAAACAGTGTATCAGACATCCTAAAAATGCCCTATGGGTTTAAGAGAGCAAAAGATCAACACATTCTGTCTAAACACAATTATACAAACCATTTAAATTAGCTGCACGGGTCATGAACAAGTAGAATTTAAAAACCCCTCCTCCTTATGCCATCCTGCTGCTCTGTGTTACAGTTCCTTGATTGCACAGTAAGCCTGCATAGCTGAGAGCAGGTAACATTATCCACTTTGAAGGACATTCGGTAACTATGAGTAGGAGCAGAGTTAAACACAGGCATGAAGCCCCAGTTCTCTTTGTTTGAAGGCACTGTACATTTTCAGGACAAATTCTGAAGCAGAGAGTGCCACGTTCTCTCACAGAGGTCACGACATCATGCTTTTTTATGTACTTTCCAGGGAAGTCTAATTGTTATTCAGAGGAAGTCCTGGGTATAGGAGGTCCTTGTACAAACTACCATGCTGGGAGTTGCTTGTGAAACACCACGGTGCTTCTGAGCTGTAGTGTCTGTCCCCTTAGGTCCTCCAGCCTACTGCCCTCCAAGGGAAAGACTGACAAAAATGTGGGTTTCAGGAATATACTTGGAAGTGCACGCTGTGTGCATCTCACTCTGATTGCCACCATCCCAAAAGATTCTTGATCCTGAAAAACTTGCATTGCTATAACCTGAGTAGTGCACACAGGATGTGCTCTGTCTCTAGTATGTAGGATCACGACAACTCTGCTGTCTTCTTGGCCTTAATTTCAGATCCTTCTGGGCTTCTTTAGTACCTTTTGAGTGTTACTTGAGAAATAACTGAACTGGACTTAGCTCTCATGAAAAAAATTAAGAAACTGTATAACCCTATAAGTGTAGCTCTCTCTATTTAATAATTCCTCGGTTTCATCAAGAGTCCAAGATAGACTACAGATAATTTTTTAATAGAGAAGGGTTCTGCACTTCTGATAAAATAGCAGCTAAACATTGCTAAGAGAGAACAAAGTGACCTCCCTTCTGTTTTTCCTTGCAGCTTGGAGAGTAACATATCTCATTCCACTTACTGCTGAGATCCTCCCCCATGGACTAGCCACTTGATCACACCACATCCCACATGCACCTTCTTACAGCACTGACAGAGGAGGAGGAGGAGAAACACACCCAACATTTCTTTACCAGCCTGTTTCCAATCCCAAATTAATCCTGCTTGGACATTCCGACAACTAATCGGGTTTACTGACTCAGCTTCAACAAAACCTCGAGTGGATGAGTATCCACTTCATTAATCCTCTGCCTGATCTCCCCCGTGCACAGTCCTTATAAGCGGGAAGGGGCAGACACACTTTGAAGACATTAAGCTACAAGCCGTTTGCAAACAGATTTTTTTCTCTTCCCCTAAACAGACAAGTGCTCAGTGCCGCTCAGCATCCAAATTCAGGATAATTATAGTGACCTCCCAGCTGTCACTGACAGAAGTGCGGGAAGGCGGATTATGCACATGAAGTCCTCTGCAGCTAAAGCTACCATATGTCCAGGTTTCTTTGGGCATGTTTCACAAAGCCAGCTTTCTCCAGGCTGAAAAAAGACTTTGGCCATTTGTCCTGAACTTGTTTGTGGCTGGAACTCCTCCCAGGCTGGCTGGCACTTGGACTGGAGCTGTGAAGCAAACTCAAATCCCCTGCATATGCTGGCTTCATATATGCTGGAATCACCACGTTTGTGCTGCCCATCTGCTGAGACAGAGCCTAGGGGGCCTCAAAAAGCCAAAGGGAAAGGGAGCTTAAATCTTAGTGATGACAATTTTCGCCAAGAGAGGGAAGTGAGAGCTCTCTCCTGCCTGTAGCTCCTGTGGGCAGCTCCCAGCATGGGCAGGGGTGATTTGGGGCAAGAGGTAGAGCCTGAGGTCTTTGGCAGGAGGCTGCTTCTCCAGACAGGAGCTATGTCCTAAATCACTGCTGTGAGCAGTGCTTGTGGCAAGGCAGGGGAGGCAGCCCTGCCTGCACAGCCTCTCTGCACAGCTGCTGCTCTGCTGAATGCCCCATGCCAGGGCCTGGCAGCCACACAGACCTCGTGAACCACAGTTTATTACAGCATCAGTCTTGATTAGAAAATGCCTTCTGCAATACATTGCCTGTAGCTCAGCTACAGACTCAAAAAGGTTTTTGACTATAAGTCTTGGGATTTAAAAGGTCAGCTGTATTCTTCCACTTCCAGAGATTTGTAGATGTCCTGCAGACATCTTACCATGAAATGAAATCATCTTCCCTTGTCGTGTCTGTATTGAAAGATTCAGGTTGGTGAGTCTCAACTGGTTTAATTCACCAGGAACTTTTTGAATGCTGAGTCTGGAGAAATGTTTGCTTAAGCTTATATAAAAAAAAAGAAACCTATGCCAAGGAAACTGAGAAGAAAACAAACAATTAGAGCACGCAGAGCTTGACTTCTTCCCTCCAGTGAAACAACTCAGACATTTTAATAATTAAGCAGTTTCAAAATGTTTGTAGGGGGAAACGAAAGTTTATTGCTTTTGCTATTTGTATAAAGGCACAGGGCAAATTGTCGGGGCTTGCGAAAGAGAAGACTCAGGGAAGGAAGAAAAGTGATGGTGCTATAGGGGTGAAAGAACAACTCTCTAACTCCCTAGGTAATATTTACAGTACTGCAGGGGGAGTTCAGTAAAAGAACATGTTGAGTTGGAGTTTGGGGCCTCTTTTGGTAAATCAGTGTTTTTGCACATGAGGAACTTGAGTGAGTACATGGTTTAAGAGAGATTCTTTAAGCCTGGCCCAATGAAAATTGGGTTGTGCAATTCTGACTCATATTTTAGGATCACTCATACTCTAATTTAAACCAAAGGGAATTTTTTTATTGACTTGAATGAGAACAAGATTAAGCCTTTACTCCATTGTGCTTCCCTCAGAGGATGTGGGACTAAGGTGAAATCAGCTGATGGTCACTAGAAGCATCAAAATCAAGTGATTACACCTTCCCCCTTCCTCAGAAAATATATGAGTTGGGAGAAACACATTTATTTAATTACTTTAGACAGATGCACACTTTAATTAAACTCCCTCAAAGCTAGGAACATTATTCTGCCTTTGTGTCTATACAGAAGAAAGACAGAGTTGATTCAAGACATACAAAGCTAAGGGATTTAAACCCTGCCAGTTCCTACATAGTGCTAAAATTGATGCAGTATGTCTGAAATTGATTTTTCCTTGGATGCTTGCAGACAGATCTCAGAGATGTGTTGGTGCCTGCTCTGTAAATGAGGGAATGGCAGTAAGTTTACAGATACCTGGTTTGTACTAGCACCATGTGGGAACAAAGAGAGGGAAAGAAATCCAAAGTATGAGCAGTGGATAATATAAAATCAGCAAAAACACAGAGCAGCGACTGACAATTATATAGCAAATGTAAGGGCCTGGTCCTACCCTTTAGTGGGAATACCACACTGCTCAACATCAAATTGACTGAAATAATACATAACATGGTTGGGGAAGATGAAGGAAATAAAATCAGCTAGATCCCAAGAGAGATTGGTAATGGTGGAAATTTAAAATTTACCTAGCTTTGTTTTTCTGATATAATTTCAAGGTTTTGTTTTTTGTTAGTTTTTTTTTTCATACAATATGATAGAGCAGCTATTGATGAAATATTTTTTTCATTTTCAACAAAAAGGATGACAGATCCAAACAAATCACTTTTTAGATACAGAACTGCTTTACACATGTCCTCATTCCCCCACTGACCTTCTTGTACTTCTGTGAAGAATTTGTCTTGTTTTGGGGGCATTGACCACAGAGCTCCTGGTGCAGGGTCAGGTGTGAAAGTGCTGATGGACAACTGTGTCTTGTGACTGAGTGCCACTGAATGCAGTTATGGACAGGTACAGTGGGAAGAGATGAGCTGAGTCCTTCTTAGATCCTCTCATGTCCCTCTCGTTCACTCTCTGCTTGGCAGAGTAAGTTTCTGTGTGCACATTCTGGTCTGGAAATAAATATACTTTATTATAGAATAGGAAGCATAGGACTAAACCCTAATTTAGTAGCAGCATAGGAATAAACCCTAATTAATAGAAACTTGATCAGCCTCTCTTCCATCCAAAACATACAAAATGGCATCAAATTTCTTTTTGTTTTTTGCAGTAGTAGTGGTGGTGGTAATTATTTTTAAAGTCCAGGCTTCACTGTGTGTGCATTAGTATTTTATAGTGTAGTGTAAGAGGAACTCTTATTTGCTTGGCAAGAGTAGTTGAATCTCTGTTACATGCTACATTACAGTTTCCCAGAAGCAAATCCACTTAAAAAATGTTTGAGGGCATAACCACAGGAAAAAGTTAAGTTAGCACACCTGAATGGGGTAAAGCACCTGTAGATGGGGGCTTGAACTCAGACAAACTTCTTGGACAGGCTTTACCACCAGAGCAATCTTGATGGGAACCCATACCCTCAGTAGCAGGAGAGCCTTGTCACAGGGGCAGCAATGAACTTTCTGCTGTGAAACATGATGAGGCGACAAAGCTGCAGGGAAACACAGATGTGCTTGCCTTGCAGCCTGGTAAGTGAGGTTCTGCTTTGATTGCAGTGCCAGATGTCAAAGCAATGGTGAATTACTAACTTGAGCTAACTAATGCGGGGGTTGTGGGGGGGAGTGTGAAGTGCTGACATCTATAAGCATCATATAAAATGCACTTACTCTGTAAAGGATAGGTCTCCAAAGGCCCATAGCAAATGCATGTACCTGCTTGGACAACATGGACTGTGCAGGGATGCACACGCTTGTTCAGATACTTTATCTGGTAGGAGGGGACCTGCAGTGAAAGAGCATTTGAAGTATTTTTGCTGTGAGCATAGAAATATATTTGGGATTGGAGTGAACAGAGGTGGTAAATGAGGGCTGCTCACAATGTTCACAGTGTTTATGCTTTTCTGGGGTAGGAAAAGGAGGAGAGAGTTATTACTGCTGACAGGGGAGGAAAGTGGAGGAACAGAAACCCAAATGAATCCACTCACTTGTTCATGGTCCCATGGGTGATCTGTGGAAATAATAGAGATTATATCCCACATTAGAAAGATGCCTTCTCAACTAAAATGTTAAATGGGGTGGGAAGAAAGTCATGCACAAAGCTTGAGTGATGAAACCACAGACATGTTGTTCCTGTGGGTTCATGTACAGGCAGAGTTCCAGCATGGACCCTCCTAGATCTAGGAAGGATCACCTCCATCCCAGGCTTCCCTTCACCCTGTGCATCTAGCTGAGGTCCTTAATAGCATTTGTCTTCTCCCCTCGTTTAATGAAATATGTGGGCACTCAATACATTTCAGATTCTATTTTCCTGTCCTATCAATTGGTTTAAATTTGGGTGATATAGCTGATGGTGATAGGACTGGGAGAAGAAGGATGTGGGTGACAGTGTTGTTGCATAAGCCTGTTTTCAAATGGTAACATGGCTAAAAACTGAGCAGTCTGATGCTTTTTGTAGTCAGTTATAAAAAGGCACCATCAAATCTCTGCCAATGAGGAGCACTACAAGGTGTTGAAATAGACGCTGATTTTATCATCACAAATATCAGTGAAACGAAGTAGCCACTCTAAGATTGACTTTTGTTTGTTTAATTTTGATATCAGCATAGTTTTTACGTAGGGGAGGGTTGAGTTAATTATTAAAGCAGGTTCCCCTGCTGCATGTTCACCTTTGCAGAGAGATTGTTGCAAAAATATTGGAAAAAAATTTTGAAGCCTCATGACCATCTTATTTTTCATGCCCTAATTATCTGGTCAAAAATCCTACTTTCCACTGAGTCAGTCTTTGCTGAGATTAGTGGAAATGCTTTTGGTTTACAGTGAGATATGAATTATCCAGAATGTACCCCGAGGAGAGAGAGTAAATGCTATTTAATATCATTAAAAAATGAGAGAAGCTCAAATAGCTTTTGTCAGTGGCATAATACTGTTCCCAAAGAGTTGTGACATCTCTCTATTTCCCAGGGCTAGAAAGGCACACTGTTTTGATATTTTGTCCTTCAACTCCCCTTCCCTGCTAACAACCTTTTTTCTGGGCTATAATAGCTCCTTATCCACTTCAAATTAGTTGAGACCTACTGGAAGGCAAAGCACCCAGTAGGAACATGGAATCTTTAAAGCTCCTCCTTCATCAGCAGTCTAGGAATCCTGGCAGTGCAGGGGTTAACCTGAGGCCAGGGAAGGTGCTGGGAAGAGACAAACTGGGGGAGTCTTGAACACATGGAAAAGCCACAGCACAGAGCAGAGGAAAGCAGCAGCAGTGTGGGCAGGGTAAGACTGCCTCAGCACGAAGCAGCAGTACACCAGCTCCTGCAGGAGGGTCCTGCAGCTCTGATTCTTCCCAGACTCCCACCTTACCTGCAGCTGGGTCAGCTGCTCAGTGCTCAGCAGCCCCTAGGAAGAGGCCATGTCACATTCCTGTAATGCCCTGGCCTGCCCTGATAGCCCAGATCAGGAGCAGGTTGCCAGCAGACAGGACTACAGGTGTGCTGGAGGATCTCAAAGCCCCAGACCTGACCCTCCACCCCAGCATACACACTTTGTCCCTCACACAGCTCACCATGCACAGTTTGTGCAGCTGTGAGCAGAGCAGCAACTGCTGGAACTGCATTCCCAGGATGGAATGAGAGTCCTGCAATATACTGAGCTGCACCCATTTGCTTGCCCAGAAGTAGGAGGCAGTGAAGAACTGGTGCCAGAACCTCTTTCTCAGATGAGTGTACAATCTGGTGCCTCAATCAAAGACAGTATTGATTTCAGCAAGAGCTGCTCTCTCAATGCTTGGCCTGAATGTGGGAGTTGTAGACATCATGCATGGCCACCCCCTATTCTCTATAAAAACATACTCCAGCAAAGGGTGCATTCCTAGACAAATCCGTGATGGAGTGTGGTGGTGTGCATGGAGGATGTTACAAGAAAACTGGCAAGCGTGGATATCAGGGTATTGAAACTCTGTGAAATGTGTGAGAGAGAGCTGGGGAGAAAAGTTGGATAAGCATGTGGAGGAAGAGCTTCTGAAGCGGTGGGGCCTCATGCCCTTCCTCTGCTCTGCCATCCCTCCCTCATCCAGTTGGATTTACCTTCAGAATGATGGAGGTGGAGGAAGACGGCTGGTGCACAGAGTATTTGCTGGAGACCTGCACGGAGGCCTTTTCTGGCCAGTAGCCATGGAGCCTGTTAGCAGGAGTACAGATTCATCAGGGAGCACAACTGTTACTTACAGAGGGAGCAGGTCGGTGCTACTGGCCCTGACAATGTAGTTACTGTCCAGCCTCTAGCAAAGGTTTGTAAATGTCACTTCATGGGGACATCACAACTACCACAGCCTGCCTCAACCCCCTGCCTTCTGCTTTGTGTGTGAGACTGGGAAGGTGGGGTGGCACCAGGTTTGTTCCCCTTTGCACTGGCACATGCAGCTGTTTCTCCCACCTGCACTTCTTAAAGATATTGGCACTGTGATGCTGTTCCAGGGCCACGCCCTGGGCATCTAACAGAGTTACCAGTGTTCCTGGAATTAAACAGTGCAAAACTCAAGCACAGAGACAAGGTCTCCCCATTTCAGTGCCAGTTGCTGGGACATGCTTACTCCCATCAACCAAATGGCAAATGAAGAAATAAGAAATCTGAATGCCATGGCTGAAAGAGAAACACTGATTCCTAGAAAAATTCCCAAGACTATTCTGATTCTCATTTGCTTGGGTCTGCTCCCCTCATAAATTGGGCAACAGCTGTGCAATTGGAGAAGAGAATGGAAACCTAGATTACACAAAAATTGGCCTTGAGGACTCTGATTTGAGATCTATTTTAACCTAACCCTTCCCTTTACTTCATTTGCTTTCCATGGTTTGTTTAAGCACGTTGCCTTACCAATGCAGCCAGAACAAGGGACTTGCAGTGGGTTGAGAGGCTCCTGTTTTGCCCTCTTTTGGAAATATCTCAGAGCAACCATCTGTCAGTTCCTACCAGCCCGGAGAGCTGCTCTGACAGCAGATATACACAGCATCTCCCTGCTCAGCACTGGCACTGTGAGAGGAGGGGATGAGGGAAGGGTTGTGCAGGGCTGGGTAGCAGAGCTGAGGGTTGTGGCTGGTGTGAACGCTTTTTGCTGAAGTGAAAACCCACCAAATGGCTTTTCTCTTCCACACACACCTGAAATGGCTTGTTTGCTACAGTCAATAAGAAGAGATGTCATTTACTGCTTTCTGTGAAGAAGGGAAGGCAGTGTGGCTGTCTGACAGCTGCCTATGCAGATTGGTGAGATCTCCAGGGTTAGCTGGAAAGCCTCTCAAGTGAGCAGCATGCTGTAGGAGAGGGGCTGCTGGTGGCTGTCTCAGTGGTGAACTGACAAGAGATGAGAATCACAACTTAATAATTTCCTGCATCTTAATGGGTTTTAGGTGAGAGTTTGCCAGAGCAATGGATAAATAACATAACAGCAAAAAGCCAGTACCAAACCAAATAATTACTAAAACATAATGGGTTATTGCTGCATTTATAAGGCACATGAACAGTGAGTCTTCTGTGCAGGAGTGAATGTCATTGCTGCACATGAAATGCCAGAAATCAAATCCTTTATCCATCTATGCAAGTATTTGTTCTGGAGGAGCTGTTGTAGATTTCCCTTTCGTGAGTGAATAGCTATCTTGCACTTTCTCCCTACCCCATAAAACTGCTTTTGAAGAGTTTGTAGCAATATGCTAATGGAATACAATACTTCCAAAATTTGGTTACCAATAATGTACCAACAGCTTTACCTAATGACAACATCAGGTTGGACATAAAAAACCCCTCATGTTTCATTTTTCTAAGTTTCTTCCCTAAAGTTTTAGCCAAACCCTAGACTCCAATGCTTACACCAAGCCTTTATGCATTTTCCCTCCTGCCTGAGAGGTGATACCCATTTCCCTCCTTGGCTTCACATTCCCTGCTCCAACTGCTGTGTGAACAAATGCAGACTACAGTCACTCATTTAACATATTCCAAGTCCTGCATCCAGACTAACAAAATTATCCTGAATTATCTTTGGCATAGGCTGCAAACAGTCAGCTGATGCTGGCTGCCAGTTGCTGGTGCTTTTGATCTAGGGCTCACACAGGTAGAGCCAAAGTGGATATTGCTGTGCCCCAGTGCTATAGATAGCACAGCTGAAGCCCAGATAGCTTTTTTTATCCAATAGGAGCTGAGAATACACATGCATTTTATGTGGCAATATTGCTGCATATGGTCAGAAGCTCTAGGTAAATGCAATTTTTAAATCACTTTCTTTTTAATGAAATATTAATGCTATGGAAATCCATGGAGGAAATAGAGGAAAAAGATCATGCTATATACAAGAAAAACTCATTCATGTTTGATCTGTCTCTTGTACCCTTTGGAAGCAGATATATTTATTTGCAGCATAATCTCAGCTCCACTGAAGTCAGCAGGAAGTCTGCCACCATCTTCACAGGCAGCAGGCTGGTGCCTTGGAGGGCAGATCAGCTGAGCACACTCTCCTCTGCTGCAGAAGGAGCCACTAATGCGTGCCCTGGGCTGCTTGCTGTGCTAAACCCATTTATCTGAATCGTGGCAGCATAAGAAGCAGTTTTAGTGATTAACCCACTTTTACTGCTATAAAACTAATCAAGCTGCTTCTTTTTATTTACTAAGGGAGTCCGTTTTAAGTTCCCAAATGCTCAGTTGCAGTGAGGGAAGGTAAGTTTTGCACATTTAAAATGCAGTACTGTATTCAATTAAGGAACAGGAGGGGAAGGGAACAGCGAGCAATCCTTTCCCTGCCCAAAGACTGAGAGCCTGGCAGCCCCTAAAACAGAAAAGCCTTTGTTTGTTCCTTCATGGCCACAGTGCCCAGAGCTGCCAGCTCCCATACTGCCAGCTCCTCATATTAGGAAGAACCACTGTATCCGAGCCATCAGGGACAAGCTGAGCAGATCCATCAAAGCAGAGTACGGGAGACAAGCCAACAGGTCAGGCTGTGTTTCAGGCAGCTGATTTCTTAAGATGGGAGACCCTGAAAATCCAGCAGGGTTAAGATGCTCAGCACATCTATAAGGCTATAGAACAAATCTCCAGGGGAAATAGTGCAGGAAAGCTGTCAGATGTTATGGAGGAGGGTGGTTGGAAGGTACTGCTTTTTGAAGTGGGTTAGCACATTGAATGTGCACTTTAAAAATCAATTATAATCTGAAACTGTGACCTCACCTCCAACTGTCCTTTGCTGGCTGGGGGGCATGAGCAGTGGCTCCCTCCAGCAAACCGTATGTGGATGGAAGGAGAGGTTGGGAGGTGAGGAAGTCCTAAACCATGTGCTTAATGTTCATGTGACAAAGTCCCAAGAGGTGCCAAGATGAGTTATCCCTGCTGCACTGACAAATAAGAAGCACAGAAGAGCACTGGTGATTCCTCCTGCATGTAGGTGGTGGCCTGCCGGAGGGGTTAAAGCTCCTTCCTCAACTCTGGTCCAGGCAGACTTTGAGCCAGCATCTAAACAAAAGAGCTTTGCCTGCAGCTTCTCTCAGCCAACTTCAGACTGCAACTTACACAAACAGTCAGTCCCTGGCAGTGCCTGGAGCAGCGCTGCTCCCGGGCACGCAACCAGGACCTGCCCTGCGCCTTGCCAGCTGCCACTTCAGCTAGCTATGAACTCCTCCTGCTTGCTTCTCATGTTTTCTAAAACATAGGGCACTTCTCCTGCCTCCTTTACTCCCTAGGAACCATGACAAACATCTGCTAGAAATATCAGTGAGATTTAACTCGTCAGAGCCACGCCACTGCACTTGCTGCCCCTTTCACCACAGCATTTGTACCAGCCCTGCTGCTCCTGTATTCCAGCTGGGGAACTGTGGGCAAAACTAGTCTGTCAAATACTGTCTTGAAAGCTTTAAGGTTATTCCTAAGATTGGGACCTTTCAGAGACACTGCAGCAAGCAAGGTGAGGGCAAAGGTTTGCCTTGCAAGGGGCCAGTTGGCAAGAGCTCAGGCAGTAAGGCAAGCCTTGACCACAATGTCTGGCCCAGAGTGAGCCATTTGGAGTGCTTGCTAATAAAATATAATGAAATAGAATGAAATAAAGTGAAATAAAATAATCATTAAAGTGGCAGTTAATAGCCCTATATTTTAAACTGAAAAATATGGAAGACAGCTGATTTAGACCCTCTGTTGTTCTGTCCCTATTAGCTGCAAATGTCAGCAAAACTGATGAAGACTGCAGTGGGAAAGCAGCTTTGTGTGTAACAGTAATTGGTTCTGAATTGCTTGACAATTCTAATAGCTTTCAGCTGGTTTGGACAAAGGGGCTAGCTATGGACACTACAGCAACACTGAAGTGAGATAAGGCAGTATGAAAAGGTGACAAATATATTCTAAACCTTCTGAATGCAAAAAAACCCCACCATCATTTTCACAGCCTTTTTCAGATGTCAAGCAGGTGCCCACAGCAGTGGAGAGGAGTCTGAGGAGCACTGGTAGCATTCAGAATTCCTTCCAGGAGCCACAGGGTTTCAGAAACAGTTTGCCTAAAAGCAGCTGGCACATTGCTTGCTTTTGGGCTTTGAACCCAGGTAGAGGCTAATGAGGCAATGGAAATAGGGGTGCACCACCACTGCAATGTCTTCCACAAGAAGCAAACCCACTGGGAGTTCATGGTCCATGCCCCTGCACTGTCCTCCTGCAGAAGTCCATCTCTTTGTTGCTGCTCCCTGGCACATCACAAAGAGCACACTCTGCTCCTCACACCCCTCTGTGATATTTTTCCTATGTTTTTCTCTCCCCTTTCCCGTTT
The DNA here is from genome assembly GCA_034509425.1 of Eopsaltria australis. Lineage (NCBI taxonomy): Eukaryota > Metazoa > Chordata > Aves > Passeriformes > Petroicidae > Eopsaltria > Eopsaltria australis. The sequence goes on along the minus strand of JAVTVJ010000067.1, from coordinate 157,552 downwards.
ATTCAGGTCTTTCACTCTATGATATGGCTTCCAAGCCACCCTCCCAGCTGCCTCTTTGGCCTCCATCATCTTTTTTGCCTCTTGCCATGTCAAAGGCATTATGGGATTTGGCTGATCTGAAGCTACACAGGGCTAGATGGCACTCAGCCACCAGCAAGCAGAGGGGTGGCCCTCAATTTTCCCTCAGCAGAGGCATTAATAATTTTATCTTCTCTCCAGGCATGGATTTTTACATTGAGCTTATAGAAACTTCTTCTCTTGGAAGCCTCCATTTGTCTGCCTAATATGTTTATATGGACAAAAAATTCAGATTACCACGGGCAGACAGAGAAACAGGCAGAGGGACTGCATGGATACAGTTGTCTTAGGGAGCTACGTTAAAAAGCTGGAATGTTATAGTTACGTATGACTGAAAGAAAAAAAGAAGAACTTTATAATGAAATAAAGAGGTCTTTACTGGCTTCAAAAGAAAGGTTTCTGGGGCACTGTCAGGTAGCAAATAGCTTTATATGCATCATCTGATGTCTGGCAGGTGCCCCTAGAGAAACAAAGTCCATATTTCTACATGCTCTGTTCAGTCTTTGGGAAACACTGCTTTCTCAGACTGACATTTTGGTTACATTCATTCCCTGAGGCATTTTACAGGAAAACACAGGAACGCATTTGATTGTTCAGGAGGTACTGAACTTTACACAGATGACATTTGGAAACACAGAGAGCTCACGCCTGGGAGCTCCAACTGCTCTGAAAGAAGCAACACTGCTGGGCTCAATTATTTAGAAATGTAAATTTGGGATGGCAGCATTACCAAAACAGGGAGAGAAGTTAGCACTGCTGGATTGCACTAACCTCAGCTGCAAAGCATACTGGAATTTCACAATAAAGTGCTAAAAATTAAGGTTAGAGAAGACTTTTGTGGCAAAAGCCTGTGTGAGGAAGGCCACCTTCCTTTGGCTGTCTGAAGCCAAACTCCAGGAATGCATTGGGAAAACATCCTAATGAATGTGAAATGTAAATTTCACAGGACATGTCCAAAGTCCCAGTCCCAACAATGAAAATTAAATAATCAGTTGTGCATTTTAGATCATGCCTGGGTTTAACTGGCTGAGCTGAAGCAGAAAGAGCACAGACACAGACACTTTACCCCTTGTCAGCACCTGCAGAGACATTGGTGCGAAGGAGACCAGGTCCAAATAACAACATCCACAGATGAGAAAATGTGCCCAGTCAGCCTCTGCCCCGTGCTCAGCATTGTCAAACCACAGAAGAGCACCAGGCAAATAACCTGCCTCATGCTGCCAACAGAAAGGACAAGTACATGCACTGCCAAATGCAGTCACGGGAGAGCTCCGGCGACACGAGGCGAGCCAAAACCCCAAACCTGCCATGCTGGGAGCAGCCCCGGGAGATGTTTCATGCTGTGGGTGCAATGGTGAGTGGCCTCAAGGGGGCCCAGGCGTTACCGACAAGAGGCAGCTCTATGGTCAGAGGAAGGTGGAGGTTCCAGGGGAGATGCATCCTCCAATGCCCAGAGAAGGAGGAGATGGACAAGTTTGCCAACTTTGTCCAGAAGATGGGTCATGATCTAGGAAAGATGCTGGATCATCATCACCCTGCACTCTTAAATGCTCACTTGGCTTTCACCTGCTTCAGGCAAAACTGCAGCCTGAAAAAAGGCACAGGCTCCTGGCCAGCAGGAAAGGTTTCATTTGAGCCCAGTTTGTTCCAATGAACAGCAAATGCTGAGCGTTTGGCCCCATCACCTGCATTTACCCTGTCAGACCTGGAGTGAATGGGAAGGCATAACACAGTGCCATGAATTTACTGAAACTGGGGACAGAGGAGGGAGTCTCAAATGCAAAGTCAAGATATGGCAAGTCTGTGTAAAAGACACATTTCTCACTTGCACACATCCCCACCCCCACCCCTAATATGTTCTCTCTCATTGCATCTTTCAATATATTCTCTTCCCCAGTAAAATCTCACCTCCCTTCTTCCCAGCCAGGTAGTGCAAATGGGTTTGTGAACCTTAGTACATCATTTACAGCTGCTGTAAATCTGTACCAATGTACACTATCAGATGTGCAAGTTTCATTTATAAAGCAGGATTTATGGCTTCACCCCTTAGATCTGCAGATGGGTTTTATTGTGATTTATGCCTGTGTCATGGAGGACCATATATAAACATTACCTGATATTATCGAGGGACCTATTCTTTTTAGCCCTTATCTTTCTTCTGAAAGCAGGGACTACTTAATCACTGTTAGCTATATACTGAGTACAGTGTCCTTTGTGAATTACCCAGATCCCTGTTTTCAGTATTATTAGCTTGTGATGTTAGGACTAACCCAATGAAATAGTCACAGCACATGCTGAATGGCAACTGTATATACCATTTATAAATGGCTCTTTGGTGACTGTGTTGGTAAATTTAATTACAGTCTTTTTAAAAAAGGCATTACATCAACCTTAACTGAATGCCAGCCTCAGACTGAGGCATGAAAAAGGCTCTTTGGGTCCTCTGAGTAAAATATTTAGGTTTCTACTATTATTGTTAGATGCTGCACCTCAATAGCATAAATCATGGGGAAAATTCTTGAGAAAGGTGGAGACCAGATTTCTGAAAGCATTCAGCCATCTAACCACCACTGATTTTAAAAGGCATTGTAACACTCCAGAGGATCTTGCCTGAAGAAGGAGAGTGACACCTAAGAGAGTTTCACAATGTCCCATTCATTAGGCTCCCATGGTTTTCACCAGGCCTGGATACCCAAGGGCACCTTGTCAGAATGTCACTTAGGTTTCCACACATTGCTTCCAGTGCTAACACACCCCCAGAAATCAGACTGAGAACCTGTTTTTCTTTGAAAGCTAGTAAGTCACAGGGTCCTGGAGATATTTTGGTATCTTATACTCACTAGAATCACCTTTGATGGCCTGGGTCTACTGGCATAGAAAACCTATGCCCCTTAGGGGGGTTTGAAACATTCACAGCAATTGCCAGGAGATGCTGCAGTATTTCAACAGATCTGTTAACTCTCAATTATACTAACAGCCAGGTAAAGGCCCAAAACCTTCTCCAGCATTGTGTCCTATTCTGTAAGTGCTCCTTGGCCATATAGTCCTGATTGTCCTTTTCTCTGCTTTTGGTCCAGGAGAGATGGGAAATTTCTCCACTCAAAACTCCTATAAGCCTGGAGCAAGGCACTGTCTTGATGAAAGAGGTCTTTGAATCCGGCTTCTTGCTGATCCCAGCATTAGGAAACTACACAGAATGTGGCATTGCTGTTGCCTTTCTGGCAACTGTACCTGTGTGTTGTAAGGAAAGGGCCCAGGCGTGGTTGTGGCCCCAGCAGCACAAGCAGGTCTCAGCAGGGACTGCGCTTGAGCTCAGTCTTGGTCTCAAGCCCCACAGACCCACCATAAGGTCAAACCCTAATCACACATTCATCTAGAAGAGAGGATAACTGGAGCAACAGTCCTCTTCCCCCTTCCATTTCTACCTCAGCAGTGAGAAGTGCTCCCTGGGAATAGGCTGGGGCAGTCAAAGGAGCAATCCCTCAGAAAGCACCAGGCTGTGGGGTGTGACTGATGAAACTCCTCCCACGTGCTCTCTGTTGGCCCAAACTGCTGAGAGCAGCAGCTCTTTGCACTGCTGCCCCATTTCAGGGGAGGTGTTAAAGTGTTTTCAAGGAGCATTTTTCCTCCCTTTGTCCCCCAGGATGTTTGTGAGAGCAGTGAGGTAAGGACTGTAGGGAGCACCTTCTTATCCCAGGCTCCCCAAAGCTTTGTGCCTTGCAGGAAAAGAATTTACCAGGCATCCATCCCTGTTCTTGCCTTGCCTGCCATGATGGTAGCTTCTTCCTTACCCATGCAGGAAAAGCCCCAGATTTCTGGAAACAAAGCTGGGAATTTGGATCAGTCTAAAAGACGGCAGAGAGGATGTCAGGGTCTGATGGAATGATTCATTTAAATGTTTTTGGCTTTAGGAAATGACTCTCATTATTTGAGTCCTGAGTGGTTTTTTTACATCCACGTGAAGGTAAGGGATGAGCCAAGACTTTGATCTCACGTTCTGGCACAGAACCCAGAGAGGGTGAGACATCAGGCACTGGGCTTCACTTGCTGTGGTCCATGTGTGGATGCAACCTCTAGGAAGTCTTTGTAGGAGCTCAAGAATGGCTGAAGCTGCTGGGATAGGCACAGCCCCTTTGTCTGAGGAATTCTTAGTACACGCCTAGCAGGCTGAGCCTGTGCAGGGAATCAGGGAAAGAAATGCTAAATTCCTTGATCCAAAGAGCTGTAGATGCACATGGCATTCCTGAGCAGCTCAGCCTGGATGGGGTGGGAGCACTTTTGAGACCCAGAGATCAAAATTACTGTAAACATCTGGGAAGCTTTAAATGGGGAGGTACCTTTGGAGTTCATACACACTGAAAGTCTGGCAAAGGCTGAATAGGGTTTTTTCAACATCACGGTATTAGATTTAGGCACCTGCATCCCCCTTCAGGTTTAAATCCTTAAGAAGCTCTAGTTCATAGCACTCATATTTGCTTCAAGAATTTTCTTATTCTGTGTGCAGCTCCCACTGACTGTTCCATTTGCTTTCAGGTTGACAGCCTAAAGCACCCCAGTTTAGATACTTAGCTGCTAAGTAATAGATATTTGTCATCAAAGCAAGTACAAAACTTAAATGAGGGATATAGATTCTTACCAGAAATTCAGCTTTCAGCAGTTCTTCTTACATCCATTAAAAAAAAAGTGTAGGCAAAAGTTTTTTAAAAGTGCAGAAACTAATTTCTTCTGCAGATTCAAACAGCAGTTTTAGAACTACATGACCCATTTTTGTGCTTTCTATTACATCTCCCTATTTTTTCCTCACACACAAAAATTTAAGAACTAAAGTCTCAGCCTCAAAGGAGCATCCCACATAGCACAAGCATATGAAAAGACTGTGATGCTCAGTGTTTTGTAGCTTTCTAAATGGGCCTAGAAACATTTACAGCCTTAGCTAATCACATTACATTTGCTTAATTAATGGGAAGAGCCTATGCTCTCAAGCTGACAGCCTTTGATAGAGGAGTACAGCTGCCCTGGCCTTCAGCAGCATGTGTGACTGCTTAATGGGAATAGGGTGGGGAACAGCAGGGGGGCAAAGCAATGAAATAAATGTTCTGTGTGCACACGATTCATGCTTACTCTGCACCTGAGGTGGAGAGGTAGCTCCAGTCCTGGTTTGGGTTAGCTGTACCTGAGCCCCACCATCCCTGCCTGAGGAGGCAGCCCATGCCCTGGCACAGCCCAGACCCATCATCATGTCCTGGGTCATCAGTCCCTGAAGGTGCTCCCACCTAATTAGCAGTGTTTTAGGCAGCTTGGGGCAACCTCACTGAAAGAAAGAGATTTTATAAATGAGAGCTAGAGGATGGGGAGAACATCAGTGGTTTCCTAAGCAGAGAAAGTGCAATCCTGCTCTATATGGCACAGGAAATCACCTGCATTTTTCAGAGCTTCTCCTGTACTTAAATCAGAAATACAGCCTTGTCTCCTGAATTATCTACTCCATTCCTGTCCAAATGACTCCTCGTGTGCTTGCGTTGCAGTACACGAGTCTAAAACACATGATACAAGCAGCTGCCAGGCCAACTGCTCTGATGATAATCGAGCCAGTTGTACACACTTTTGTACATCATACCCCATCGCATCCGACTCTTACTCACCCTGCTGCCAACTGCTTCTTGTCTATTTTCTCCAGGAAACAGACTTTATCAGTGTAATTTGCAGGAAACCCTCCCAATTCCAGCTGGAAAGTCACACTCTCTCCCACCTCCCTTCCACCACTTTCTTCAGGGCTCTAAGTTGCTCAGCAGGGCCAATTAGGAATTCAAACCAGGTAGAAAGTGAATATAGAGTAGTGATAAGAGTCAGTGGCATGATTGATGATGCTTATACATATGCTTTTGGCTTGAAAAGCAGTGTCTGGGTTGATACCAGGAGTTGGGTCTAATTTCAAAAGGATTTTCTGACAGAAAAAAAAAAAAGAGGGTTAGCAGCACATGCTACAGAAAGTAACTTCCACAGATTATTCCATCCCTAAAATATCAACCAATTACTAAGAGCAAAGCATGAGAGAACTAACAATGTGCTGATCCTCCTGCACATTTACTGAAATAGCACTGAGACTGTTTAATCCTGTGGGTTTCCCAACATTCAGAGCTGAAGTGGTCTAAGATTTTAAACTTACTTTGTTACATATGGTAGGAATAAAGGCTTAAAATTTGGAAAACCTGAGTAGCTATTAACCACAGCAAAAAAGCAAACACTGAATTTCCCACTGGATTCAAAAGAATCTGTGCAATTTTTGGAGACAAGAGATTTTCATACCTCAGCCTTTGATTTTTACTGACATTTGTTTGCAATGCCTGTTTGTGGGTCTCTGTTTGTGCACAGCTCTGACATAGTTAAACCAAAAACCCTCCTTCCCTGCTTGTCCTTCCTCATCAATCAATGGCTCTTCAGTACTGTCCTGGCCCCTTCTGCCAGCCATGGCAGGAAGGGAACAGAAATCCTATGGAAAGATGTTGACCCAGATTTACCCTGGGAGCTGCCAAGCCCAAGAGCAACAGAAAATGAATGCAGGGCGGACGTCGAGGAAGTGTGTGGACCTGGCAGCTCCACAGTGGCACAGGCAGTGAGCTAGTAGATATCTGGGAACATGCCAGCCAGGCTGCTGGGCATCCGGAAATCCTGGGAAAATGCAGAGGGACTCTGTGTTCCATGCACAGCAAGCCTGATGCATTGGGATGTATCAGCCTTCTACATGTGCAGAGGCTGTTCAGAGCAATCTAGTCTGGGATCCTTTTGGCCCCAAAGGACTGGTTAGGGCTGTACAGGCTGTAACAGGACTGGGAGAGCCCCAGAGGGCCGGTGCACAGGCATTGGAAAAGTGGTTAAAGATGGACAAGGAAGCTGGAGGTCTGCACTAATACTTGGTGCTGTGATGTGTATTTGCACAGCCCAAGCGGAGGTATTTAAGTGAGGTGTCTGATTTTGGACTGTGATCTCCAGAGCTCCTGTGCATTCCCTGGAGAGAGGCAGATTTTCATGCAGCGTGATCTGCAGCAGAGCCTGTGTTACATGGGAGAGGAGCCCATCTCACCCAGCAACTGCAGAGGGAGCCATGGTAGCTTGGACTCTTCCATTGCACACCTAAGACAAAGGCAGAGTTAAATGCTGTGACCAGCATGTCTGTGCAAGAGGGAAAAGCCATAGTGTTTACGTGTTTAAGCAGATATCTGGATGGGACAGGACATCCTTAGTCCAGGTGTAAGACCTGTAACCCTCACTGGACTGTATCCTCCTGGTCCAACAAGAACCACTTCCCTCTGGGTCACACCTGCAGGACTGCTGCTCCTGGCCTTGTTCTAGCTCTTGGCAGAAGTGTAAAACATTATTTTTGTTTAGTCAGGTGTCTGAATCATCCTGGGATCTGACTGGCACTTACTGCCCTCAGTCTGTGTGTGGTGCAGCAGGTCCGTGGCTCAGAGGTGGGAGTTTCATCCTGCTGAGAAATGTTAACCATGGTAGGATGTCCCACCTCTCTAAAGGTTTTTGCTCCTTTGGTGACCTCTGCTTCTTTGCCTTTAAAATGGGACTATCCTTAGCATCAGTAGAGCTCTTCAAGTAGGTTTAGGGTCTTCAGGGTGTTGCCTGTTCTTTTATTTTGTAATCACTGAGCCCCAGTCAGCTGGATAATCACCAATGCTTCATTTAAGGCATTGTTGCATGTGGCAATTCATTAAAAAGCCCCAGGGAACAAGAATGAGGTTTTTATTTTAAAAGCTATAATCTCTGGGACACACACAATGTTCTCTCCCAACCCAGATTTGTCACAGCCGGCTGCTATGAAGTGCCATTCACTGCTGTAAGCCATCTTCAATGCATTGTCATTATAATTCACTACAGATTTTTTTCTTCAAGTGACACTCACGGAGGATTGGAGGATGACAGCACATGGCAGAGTAAATATAGTAAGGGAAACATAGGAAGAGCCGACTTTTCCCAGAGAGCTTGTGGCTGTCAGGCAGGAGTTTCTTTTTTGTGTCTGAAATGAGATTAAGCCAAAAGGCTCATGGGTTTACTGCCATTCGTGCTCTGTTTTTTTGTAAAAACAAGTAAAACACTGTCTATTTTCAATACAGTAGATTAAGATTTGAGCTCACATTTTGCAGGGTTTGAGCATCAGAGCAAGTCCCTGGCAGGGCCTGGTGTGCACAAAGGGGTTTGGGAGGCTGGGGAGAGCTGCCCACCCTGCTGCCCTGGGCTTTCTGGTATGGTCATTAATGACCCCTTTGGCCCTTTCCAGGCTGCTGCATTATATGAAAAGGGGGGGGGTCTCCAAATTTGGTTTTGGGATTTAAATAATCTCCCTCTGCCACTTATATTTCAGGCAAGAAGTATTAAGTTTTTCTGTGTAATTACTGCCTGCCCTCCATGTGAAAGGCCTATCTAACTCATCCAGCTGACTGAGACCCCTCCTGTCTTCAGAAAAAGCCCCTGCTGCCACCTTAGAGGCACAGCCTTGAGCTGCAGGGCTGCAGTTTAGATACTACATTCAAAAGGCTTCAGCAAAGAAAAAACACTAAATGCCAGTAAGTCTTAAACAAATGGAGACTCAGTGGCAAAAACTACAACAGAGTACTCCAAAGTACTCCAGAAATGTGATGTAGTGAAGAAAGGCTCTTTTACCCACCATGATGAATAATTTGGATGGAAGATGGAAAGGTAACAGCTGGAGGAGTAAAAGCAACAGCTAAGAGAAAGGCAGATAAAGAGAAGGAAAGTATGAAAGGAAAATTATCTGAGTGCTGATTTGTGTAGGCTTTTCTCTGCTTGAAAGTACCCTACACCAGCAATGCCAAGCATTTTTTGTGTGATGCATGCATTGGTGAGCACTCTGGATTATGCTGTACTTGCCTGCCATAAGTCTCTTAAGTGTAACTGTAAATGTTTTATGAGTGCTGCAGGTAGGGTGGGCTACAGCCCCTCTGCAAACCAAGCCTCTTACTGTACTCAGCAGATACTACTTGTCCTGACATTGCTGTGGTCCTAGAGATTAAATACATCTCTGTTCAGTTTTGGATGGCACAAATGCAGAAAACTCTTGTTACAGGCTACCTCTGCATGTCATTGTCATATGTGTGTGGTCTGGTATTGCTAACCCCAGTGAAGACAGGCTCCTTGAGTGGGCAGGGCACTGTGCAAAGCAAACAGAAAGGTGATCCTCGAAGCACAAGAAAGATCAAGATTCAGAGTACAGGCAAATAATAATATTATTAAAACCCCCTTTTGCTTAAAAAACCTCACACACATAAATAGATAAGTGATTAATTTACCTGCATAAGTGTCTTCCTGCTTTTCAGGAAGATGTCACCACATGAAGACAGGAATAAATGTTGTAGCAGAATGGAATGTTTTATGGAGAGGTCATTTCTTAATTGAAATTGTCCAGAAAGAAGAATGGCTATGAGTTAAGGTGTAATTGCAGGGTCACATGCCTTTTGTATGAATAAAGAAGCTGGTCACAGCTTTTCTGTCAAAATGATTACTGACTTGAAAATTATTGGTGAAGCTGGCATTCTTTTGTGGAATGTGTCTCCTTATACAGAAGCATTCTCCATTTCTGTTGCTAGAAGCCTAAACCAGTGCAAGGTCTCAGCCACTTCTTTCCCTTATGATGTCTAACTGAATCATATCTGATTTATATTTTGTCTTGTTTGTTGAAAAGTCAATATTTTTTCTGCATTTCCCTCCATTGCTCTTGCCTGCCCACTGCTTATGAAGGGAGAAGCTGAGAAATAAAGCAGCTACAGAATAGAGCCTCCCAGTACCTCTGAATGGACAATGTGCTTTAGCAGTGACTGAGGGCTCCTTTGAAACCAACAATAAAAGCATCTTTTCTGTCGAGGAGTACAAGGCTCACAGGGGCAAGAGACTTTAATGACACCATTATCTTTCAGGCAATTAGGGCTCAATGGCACACTCCAGCACTGGTACAGGCACTGTTTTGATTGCACTGCAATGGCTTAGTGAAATGCAGACTGCTGAGACTTAGCAACACCATAAATCGCTTTTAATCTCAAACCACCGTGGATCAAAATGTACTAACACAGGCATAATCAGAATTCACAGGCATATTTTCTCTTTTAAAAACATATGCCTGGGAACAGAAGCCTCCCCTCCTCCTGTCAGCTCCCCACACACACGGGCTGTGATGCTGATCCTTGCGCTTCTCTCCTGCCACGCTTGCCGCAGGGACAGGTCTGAGCCTGCTGGCTGTGGGCATGTTTGTTGTCCTCTGTGGATTATATTTTAATGACATACCCTAAGCCTCTTACACTGCAACAAATGTGCATTTAACTGTCTGTGCATTTGTGCCCGTTTATAAGGTAGAGGGTCAGCCAGCTTATCCCCTAGCTTCTCTGTGAGGGCATTGTCCAAGAATTTTAATGGAGCTTTCAAAAGCCTCCCTTATGCAAGGTGCCTTAATGGAGAGTCCTCCTGCCTCTGAAAGTTCCCTCTTGTTGCTAGACACAATGAAAGGCAAGCCATAATCTCTGTGGAGAGTGCCCAGATTTTTTCCTGTCGCAGCGTGTAGCTAGGATGCAAAGCACAGCTCGCTCTGCTCCCCTGCCACAACCAGGGGGATTCATTTCATTAGTTTGGAAAGCTATTTTAGAGAGAAGGGAGGTTATGTAGGTCATCAATTCATCCCTGCTGCCTTGAAAAAAGAATTCATTATGAAATTTCACTTTAATTAATGCAATGCACCATCTTGTAATAGTATTTCATCAGGACATCTGGTAAAAGCACATTAGCTACAGTTTAATGTTAAGACATAATTGAACAGGACTCCTGTTGGAGCTTGGCTTTTGCAATATGTTTTACTTCTGCTTCTCCTGCAAGCTGCCAAATAAAGGAATTGTGGGACTCTCTCATCAGAAGGTGATGGACCCTAACCCAAAGCCTATTTGACATAAAAGACAGGTTCCAGTTAACATTCAAAGGCTCAAAAGTGGGTTCCTGAGGAACAGACCCAGCATCCATCCTGTATTTACACACCAGGTACTACTGGTACCTCCACTGAGCTACAATCCTGAATAGAAAGTAACAGCCTTGGTGTTTTGTTCCAGTTCTGGTTGAAAGGCTGTGAACAAATGGTCTTTGTAAACCATTTTCTATTGGCTTAAGTTAGAACCTTTTCCTGTTCTAATTCTATGTCTGCATAATTGTTTGTTTTAATACTTATTTGATTATCTGCTCAAATTAATGTCAGTGCAGCAGCTTTCCAAATGCTGTATTAAATATTCACATCCAAACAGGATTTCTTTCTGCCCTTTGTTTTACAGTGATCTGGACTATAAATGTGAACTCTCAAAAGATTTTAGTTATTTAGTAAGTACTAGGTCATGATTATTTAAATCTAACTAACAGGGTAAAGAGTCTTTGGAAGATTAATATATTTAGAAAAAGTTTGTGAACTGTTTGAAATCTGTTTGATTTGAGGCTGCTGTCTCCACTTCTCCTTTTCTTTTTTTGGGTAAGTGTTTGAATAGCCAATAACAGTAATAAAAAACATCCACCACCAGCACAAGTGCACATTGTAGTTTCCCTTTTACACTCTCCCCCTTCAGCACTTTTTAACCATTGTTTCTGGGACAGTTTTACTCCCAGCTCTCACTGAGAAGGGACACAAAGACTAAGATGTTAGAGAAGCTTTATCTGCTGTTTAGTTGCTCTTTGGGTTATTTTCTGCACCAATAGGCAAGGCAGGGGGGAGGAATGATCTGGAAAAGCACAGTGTGCCCTGACTAAAAACCCCAGTGCATTCCCAGTGGTGCTGAGCATTCCTGCTGCCAGCATCTGCACTGCACACATATGAAGGGATCCTGGGCTGTACTGGATCCTGGGCTGTACTGGCTTCCCTGCTCATGCCAGATGCCACCCACCCCGTGTGTGTGTGTGTGTGTGTGTGTGTGTGTGTTTGCGGCTGGACATTTTTGCCAGGGGCAGGTGGGACTGACAGAGACTGGGCTGGGACAAGGCTGGTCACATGGCAGGTAAGGCCATCTCTCCTCACAGATACTGTCCTGGGGTTTAATCTATACATAAACCACCTAATTCTGATACCACCTGAAAACATGGATAATTTGTTCCTGACCTCAGCTGGTCAATGCAGATAATTCATTTCCTGGAAACAGCCAAATTGCCCCAAAGAGATGCTAAGACCCCCTTAATGACAGAGACATGCAGCAGACACAAGCCCAGGCCCACACAATCAAATTCAAGGCACTTACCTCTCTCCAGGGAGCAGCAGCAGCTCTGTCCCACCTTTACAGAGCCTGTGGTAAAAGGCTGTTGCAGACAAGAGGCTGTTGCAGACAAGGGCAGTAATAAAATGTTGTGCTGTGGCCAGGCTGACTTTCCAGTGATTTTTCAATGCTACAAGTCCCATACTGGTCACAGTAAGAGAAAATCCAACTTAGACTGTTAGTAGACCTGACTAAGCCTGCAGTTGAGCATTAGTTGGCAATAAAACTTAAGAAACATACAGGCAGTAGCCTGGAGTATTGGTCAGGCTGGTGCAGGCTCCTGTCCCAAGAAGCGGAGGTAGTTTATTCCTCACAGGCATCAGTACCATTATTTACATGGCCAGGTCTGGTGGTCCCCTGGATGCTGAGAGGAGCAGTCACTGGCATCAGATAGTGCCATTTCTTTGTTGTTGTCTTAGGACAACATTGCCAAAGGACCATTGTCCTTTTAAAATGAAACACTAGCCTCCAACCCCTGGAAACTTAAAACAGCAACTTATCTGTGGGCTCACATGGCTTACACTTGGTGCTCACAGGTTTGATTTCCTCAGGCAGCCCATCCCTGATCCAGTCACTGGTACTAAGGGCTCCATGGGACAAGCAGAAGTCAAGCTTTTGTTCTCTAAGAAAAATAAAGGCAGTCATGTAAATAAGTTCAAAGGCATTTTACAAACAGCATTATTTTTTCCTTAAATAAAGTAGAACTTGTGACCTTTTCCATTTTTACTTTATCTTTATCATGTGATAAGATGAATCCTAAATTTGGAAGGAGATAGATTGCTTAGGGGAAAAATCAATTGAAAACACTGACAAAATGCCACTTATGGAAGCAGCCTCTATCTAGTAGGTATTTACAGTTTTTATCAGGGACTGAACCTCTTGGGATAGCTGGCCTTAGACCTCTTCTTTTTGCATTTAATATTTATCTTCAGCTAAGTCTATGTTAATTATAGTTTCACAGCTTGAAGCAAATTGGTCACAAATCCCAGCAGTGTTTGATGTTCGAGCATCTCACCAACTCGTTCTTTGTCTACATTTTAGTTCTTTTGTTTCTTCAGCCTATGGAACAGGATCTGCCACTTCTGAGTGTCCTGACTATGAGAAGTTGGATTGTTTCTTGAAAGCTTTAAGATCCTGAAGTGAAAAATCATTAATTCTCTACTTCTTTCACTAGTTCTAGTTCTCTATTCTTTATTCTATTATGGTAGCAGGTGTCACGTGAATTTTCCCAGAACAATTTTTATGTGCTAAAGCAAAACCAACAAAAACCTAGCAGAGTGCCACCTCTGCCTTTCAGTGTTTTATGCTGATGGTGTGACTGCTTTGCTTTCCCCATCTCCTGCTGAACCTCCTCTTCCCACGAAGCACCTTCTGCCAAAGGCTTCCCAGACACCCCTATCACCACACTAACCCTGCTGCCCAAAGGGTGCTGGGGGACACAAAGAGACTTCACCAAGCCAAGCAAAAAAACCATGGGAACGGAACTTTGTGACCAGCTCTGTGGGAAACTCAATGCCAAAAACCAGCACAAGCTCTTATGAAAGTTTGGAGACTGGGATGAGACAGGGCAAGGCAGGAAGCTCCCAGGGGAGGGTGAGTAGCACCCTGTCCCCAGCTCACATCATTTTGCTTTGTTCGACCTCAACAATTGTGTGAGCAAAGCCCGGAGCATCAGCCTTAACTTCGAATTTCCTGCTCTCTGTCGGCTCCATCCCAGGGACTGTTGTTTGAAATACAGCTCTTATTCTGGAGCTTGCAAAAAAGAACTCCCTGCTTTATGGGGACATGGGCTATTGAGTGCAAAGAGGCATGGCCAGTATCTGTCTGGCTCTGGACTGTTTGGGCTTGACTGCTGCAGTGAGAGGAGCTGCTGTCACAGAACCCACATGATAACCACCTCTGTGTGTGGCAGCCCAAGGAGCAGCTCGTGACTTGTTCAGCTGGGCTGACTTCTCAGCAGAGGTTGTCTTAATCACGAGCTGTGCAATGTCTCTTGCCCAGATTTCCAGAGGATTTGGCTTTACAGAACAGGGTCCTGATTCACAAAGCTCCTCCCTCCACCTCTTACTCCTGCTCTCTTATTGACCAAATCCAGGATGTTGCCTGAGTCCCTCCTCTTTCGCTCCTGGGTCTGAGCACATGGCCAGTCTGAGCTCTCAGGCAATGTTGTACACATCCTGGTCTGCAAGAGAGAGACCTGGGAGGAGGGATGGAAACCAGGGAAGTGGCAACACTTGTGGAAAGTCAGACTGCTGTGTTTGGCTTGGCATGATGTTGCTGGTCCCCCAGGATTTGGCAAAGGGATCCCTGAATTCAAAAGAAATAAAAAAGCTATCCCAGAACTGCCAGGATTAGGGGATTTTGGCTGTCTCTACTCTGCACTCAGCACTGCTGATCATCCCCCTCCCTGCTGCTGGCACTGACCCTGCACTCACCTACCTGGCAAGTCTCATGTGCTGGGTGTGAGCCTTCCTTCCCTGGCCCCTCCCTTTGGCACAGCAGTGACACAGTGCCCTCATGTTTCTCCTGTCTCGGGAAGTCTTGACCTGCCTGACCTGCTGGCCACTTGTGAGTGACCTCTTGGAGCTGGAGGGAAGCAGCACTGTTATGCCACAGTGGTGGGAAACCCCCTCAGAGCAGAGCTAGCTCTGTGCTGTAACTCCTTGTGTCCCCCCATCATGGGATCCAGCCCACGGTCATCTCTCTCCCTGTTCTCTTCTGCTGCAAGTATGTCCTGTGTCATTCCAGAAACCATCTGTGAGATCATCTATGAAATATTTATTCCCCTTGCATGCAAGAGAAAAGGAAGCAAAAGGCCTGCATAATATTGATGGAATGTGTGATAGCCAAATATTGAACTATTTACAGCCTAATTGTGCAAGTGATACTCATGAGATTGCCTAGGCTGCAAAATGCAATTAATACATTTCACAAAATTGGTGACTTCTACTTCAGACTTTGTCTAGATGCATCAGTGAGTCCCTAAAACACAGGTGACATCACTTTGCAGGAGAAGAACTGGGGTATCCACAGACACTTGAAATATCCAGGCTGTTCTCAGACTGCTGCTGTGAATTAGAAAAGGGTTTTCACAGCACCTCCTGGCTGCCCCAAGGTACACATCTGGAGCTGTTTCAGGTGCTCAGGTGAATCCTTGCCTGGCTTGTGGCTGCTGCTCCAGAAGACCAGAGATTTCCCATAGGTCTCGTGTTACAGCTGGAACTCACAGGGTAAATGCCCTGCATACCCCCAGGCATCTTCAGATGGCATTAAATACATAAATGCAAGACACTCAGTTAACCTGTGTGACTGTTGGAGACCTCCCAGCACAGGGAGCAGTGACCAAGAACAGCAACACTTCCCATGCCACAGCATCCTTCCTCTCCTTTTCACTGTCACATTTGCTGTGCGCTCTAATGCAGTCCTCAATAAACGCACTAAAGCTCCTCCTTCCTGCCCAGGCTACAGCAAATGGAGTAGATTGGCCACTGAACCCAGCTCACAGAAAGCAGATTTCCAGACAGAGCTGTTCTGTCCATTCCAAGGTACACGGGTTGATGTGGCAGTTGTCACAGGGCCCTGGCTATTTCCCTAATGCTAAACTTCTCTCAAACCCTTTCCCTCATTAATAAATAAGTATCTGAACCCTGACATCTGGAGCAGACCATAAATTGTGCCTCTTAAAGTATCTTCTGTATTCCTCATTATATTCTACGCTTAGCAGGGCTTTGGGGGGATCACCTCCTTTCCAAGAACTTCAGCAGCATTTAGGGACCATCCCTTGAAATCAGTGGAGCTGAGTAAGGCTCTGGGAGTCCATTTTGCCCTGAGGATGGTAACAAGCCACAACAAAAAATCTGAACCAGCATTACAATGCTGTCCTCTCTGTGCCCAATAATGCTCATTTCCTCTCCAGACGAGACACACCGTGTATGTCTAAACCCCTCAGCCTGTCCTAATTTACAAATTCTAGTACAGCTGTAGGTTAAAAGAGCCAGCCAAAATTAATTATTGCAGATTAAGGAACCGAGTAACATACGGCAATGGCCTCTTGTTAAACTGAAACATCTGATCCAAACCAAGCAATTTCAGCCCCTTGTAAAATTCTTGCTTCTCTTGTTCACCATCCTCGGTGTTTTGCTGCTGAGCACCATCATGTGAACATGATTTATTTAAATGTAACCCAGGCTATCACAGAGCAGCTTTGCCAGTGACAGCACTGGCCTTGGCTGAGGCAGCCAAGAAAGCAGGTTTGTGGGTGGCCAGCACCTGCAGGCCTGCTCAGGTGTGGGGTGGTGTTGTTTGGTTTGGCTCTTATCAGGCTTTTGTGCCATTTAGAGCTGGCACAGCTCTAGAGAGGGAC
Source organism: Eopsaltria australis (assembly GCA_034509425.1). Taxonomy (NCBI): domain Eukaryota; kingdom Metazoa; phylum Chordata; class Aves; order Passeriformes; family Petroicidae; genus Eopsaltria; species Eopsaltria australis. Next base: position 140,818 of record JAVTVJ010000067.1, on the reverse strand, counting down.
AATTAAATTCTGCTCATGCCAAAGGAACATGTATTTATTTCAACCAGGTACTTTTCCTTCTCTTCTTTCCCACCCCTCTTTTCCTTAAATGAGAGACAAAGGTCAACAGACACACAGGTGACTTGGCTTGTACAATAAATGTCATGCACCTCTGAAGTTGGTAAGAAAACAAAGCCAGTGGCTGCCTTATAGGCAGGAGAACCTGAGAGAGGAAACAGCAACGTGATTTACCTGAAGGCAGTGGTACAGCTGCGATGGGATCCCAGGTCAGGGAGGTGATGACACCTTTGCAAAGCCAAAACTTAGGTGGCTTAATGCTTTTTGTTTGTTGTTCTACAAATACTATTCAGTGTCTAAAATAGGAAAAGGATGTTACTTGGTTATTAAATACCAAGAAATCTGTAAGGTTTTGCCCCTCATTTAATTTTGTTTGAAAATGTGTGTTGAAAGCAAGGGAAGGCTATGGCCAGCTCTACCTTGCCAATTCCTGTTTAACAGAAGAGAAACCAGATTGCTCTGAGACACAGGAATGCTGATTTGCCCAGAGGCTGAAGATGATGTTAGGTCACTTGCACCATCCACTCTTTGGAAATGAGCCCCGTGTGTGCCCCTACAGGATCCTTCTCCCTGATGCCCCTGACCACAACAAAAATGTCCCTATCCACTGGATGCTGCACGGAAAAATACAAGCCACCCACAGCACAGCTGCTGCTCTCTGTAGTGTAAGTGTCACCAACTGGTGTCTCTCTACCCAGGTCTGTAGGTGCTGTGCATGGCAGGGAAGGTGCTCCCCAGTTCCCAACAGCCCTGAATGTGACAGGGTGGGTTAGGTGGCAGAAGGCTTTGCATACCTCACTATTTCCAGCACCCTAGGATTGCAGAGATGCAATCCCTGCTGGAAAACACTCCTTGCTATAAACAAGTTGATGAACGTAGAAAACCATGCTTTCCTCATTTGCTACTATCCCACATTCCATTGTTAATCTGCTCCTTTCCCTTCCTCCTCCCCTCCATTATTCTGAAATAGCTGTTAGTTGCTAAAGAAACTGAAGAAACAATTAAGAAGCTTTAGAGAAAGCAGATAATTTCTCACATGCAGCGCTGAGTATGCAGCAGATGTGACTCAAGAGACACACATGCTGTTTTCAGGCAAGCATTCCCAAGGGTTTAGATAAAAATAATAAGGATGAGGTGTTTCAGCAGAAATCAAGTTATTTTTAAGTGGAAGAGCTCTAGGGGGTATTAAGAGCTCCCTGAAAATGCCATCATCTTCTTGTGTGTGGGATCCCACAGCATTAGCTGTGTATAATTAAAGCTATTAAGCCAGCAGTCAGGCTAGACAGGGATTCTGGCAGGGAAGTGGTTACAGGGGTGATGGTGAAATGAGCTGGTCACAAAGATCAGACAATTTCTGATTTACTAGAGGTTTTCAAAGCAGAACAAATGAAATGCCTATAGGGAGATCTTCCTCCAGAAGGCAGAGGCAAGTCTCAAGGACCAGAATTTGAAGGGAATGATTTCAGTTGCTGCAGTTCTGTTCAGCCAGCACTGGGAGAAATGCTGCGATGTTCGGGAGCCACATCTCAGCTGACACAGCACGTTGCCACTTCACTGAAGTGTGTGGCCCACATCCAACCTAAGAATCCATGAGAGACATTTCTTTCCAATATCCTCCTGCTTAATCCATCCCCAGCACCTGTCACCACACCAAAGGCAGCAGAGCCAGCACTACCCTAAGCAGCTTGCTGAGCCAGTCGCAGGCTTTTGCCATCTTCTGGCTGTGATGAAGACTGGACAAATTAAGAACCTGTTTCCATTAGCCCCGTTCACCTGAAAAATAATCAGCAGCCAACTCACTTCCAACAAGGGGCCTGGCAAAGGGTCAAGAAATGAAATCAGATGGCAAATAGACAAGCATGGACAGCTAAGTTTGTGATGATCCATCATCTTGGATGGATCTTCAATATCCAATACCAGGATTTTCTGTGCTCAGACACATAAATCTCTGGCATTCATACTCTGCCAATATTTTAAGTCATGCCCATAAAGCATATTTGAATAGGATTCAAGCAGATGAAAAGCAAGTTGCTACTTTTAAACGGGTTTGGTGACCATGGGAATGGAGCCAACGGATTCAATCCAGCAGATGACATTCCATTAAAGACAAATTTGCCACTGCAGTTCTTACTGACAGGAAAGGTGTGAAAGAACACGTGGCCCCTCCAGGATGTGCACATTTCTGCTGCTACAGATGGCAGTTTGAACGCTTGCAGGTTTTTGCCTCGTCTTTTCATAAGGCATTTTTAGTCCTTGCTGTTTTCAGGGAGACATTTCAGATACAGTCAGCTTATGCAGAGACACATCCCACTTGAATCATTTCAACAACACCTCTTCCTTTCAAGTCACCAACTTGGCAAAGGAGGGAGAAGAAGAAACATTGAGCCAAAGTCCATAAACAGATTTTTTTCCTGTGTGTGTGAGATGAGCCTGGGAAAAGCAAAACAATTAATCTACCCATGAGTGGCTTTGCAGGAAAAGGTTAAGGAATAATAGAGAGGGATTCAGATCACACCACTTTACATGCATTTATGAGGGAGAAATTCAACACCCAAATAACAAATTCAGTTCAGATTTTACTTCCTTTCTCCCTTCCCCTCCACCCCCCTCCCCAAAAATGACATACCCTTCCATTTGTAAATTACTTTAATTTAAATACTTCCAGGTTAACAAAATGTCTTAAGTTTGACATGTCCAAAGTTACAAAACAGAAACAAAACCTCTTGACAAAGGGTAAGAAAAAAAAAATATATAATCCAAGCCCAAACCTCCTTTCCTAAGCTGGAGTTTATGGTCTGTGAGCTGGCGACCCTCCAGAGTCTGACACAATGTCTGGAGCACCCAGAGCAGCTGGAATTAATTTTCTTTCTCCAAATCTATGCACTTTCATATGAAGTTGTGTTTTGGCACTGCCGCCCAAGAGAGAGTTCAGTGCAAAAAATCTAAGCCTGGCCGTTGTTTCTTTGCAACCCAACACTCGCTGAGCAAACAACAAAAAGGAAGAAGAGGACAAAAAAAAAACTTAAGAGAAAGAAAAACCCTTTCCCTTCCCCCACACATACACAGACAACTGTACCAAACAGGGGGGCTATTCAAGGCTATTCAGAAATGGGTCACAAAGAGAAATGTTTGCAGATAAAACCAACACTTTTTTTTAAAACTTCTTCCTTTTTTTGTTTTAATAAACATCATGGAGGCCCCTGGAAGGTGCTGGAGGTGTTTGAGAGTTGAGGTCCTGCTGATCCCTTCCACCTCCCATTTGCACAGCTCCCACACTGGCCCTGATGAGCAGCCCCTGTCCTGGGGGGTCCGGACCCTCTGAGCCGCCTCCTCCGAGTCTGAGCCACCGTGGGGAGCCCGAGGGGCCACGGGGCCATGTGGGCATCAGCATCGAGCTGCAGCTCCTGGCCTGGGCTGGCCGTGGGGCAAGAGGGGAGGAGGGAGGCGTCCAAGGCACTCCCAGGGTGTCCCGTCACAAAATCACACACTGCAGTTTATGGGAGCCTGTGGCTCTGTCCCCTCGCCATTTGGTCTTTTTCTTCTTCTTCTGGCTTTTCTCTGGGATCTGTTGCCTGTTTTGGGAGACAGAGAAGAAAGCAGGCAGGTGAGACATAAGGCTGGGCTGGATCCAGAGCCCTGGGCAGCCTGCAGAGCAGCAGCTTGGTGTGCATGTGCATATTTGCATACATATCTCCATCTACCCTTCCAGCACTGCATGGCTTTTCATGCCACAGAGCTGAGAATTGCCTGCATTCCTCAGGAAGGAGGAGAGAAGCCATTAAGGCTAATGGCAGGGATGTATGAATGCCTCCAGCTGCCCAGGGTGAGCTGCTGCCTCCTCCCCTGCCACAGGGAAACAGGGGGGCTCTAAGCAACGCAATGTCATCCATTCCACTGCTGCTGACAGAGTTGGGAAGAGGATGAGAGAGATACAGAGAGCACAGACAAATACACATTTCTGCCTTTCAGCTGGCATTGCCCTTAGCCAGTTGCACTGATATAGACTTGGTGATGGAGGGGGGCTAAAGAATAATAAACCAAAAACTGAGTTTGCTGCTGATGGGGTTCTGGCTTCCCCTGGCAGTTGTGAAGAGCACCTGAGCACAGAGAATGAGCTGACCCCAGAAAGATGTCCCTGGCTGTCTGAAGTCACAGCCACCAGGAACACATAGCTGAGAGCTCTCCTGCACTGTGCCACGGAGCTGTGAGCAGCCTCTGAAGTGTTCTGTTGAGGGCTTCTCCCTGCCCAGTGAGATGAGGCATTGCCCAAATGCCTGTTTGCAACTGAACCCAACTGCAGCAGCTGCTCTGCCAGCCCAGCAGTGCACATCCAGCAGAAGGCTCTCCAGCTCAAACACCCTATTGCAGCCTGTAGATGTAGATTTTAGTGCAAGATAAAACATACAAACACCGGCAGCTTCCGTAGATTCAAACCTGAGAGTCTGAACAGTTCAAAAGCAGCCTGTTTGTGATATAATATGCCAGGCATTAAACCAAGTGTTCATACCAAATAATCCAGATCAGGATGAGGCACCACTGGGGCATAAATCACTATGGCTTTAGCTCGTGTTTCTGTTACAACGTCAGCTTCCAAATTCTTGCAACCACCTGAAAAACTCAGCTTTGACTAGTAAGACTTTTTTTCAGTGAATACAAAGGCTGGAGGCATGAAAAACATAAAACTTTAAAGCTCAAAACTAGAAAGATGAAATTCAGAAAATACCTTAAATCTGGATAAACACTAAGTGACCACAAGCTGTTCACACTGTTCAGGATGGATCTGTTTTAGATATCCAGAAACCACACCCTGGGCCTGCTCAGGGCTTCTGCTGTGACAGTCCCTGTGTGTGCACTACTGTAGCAGGAAAAGGGCATCAGGAAATTTAAAACATCTATTGAGTGGACTCAATCACCCCAACTCCTTTCTGGATTACTTCCAGACAACAGTTTCTTGCATGAAGCTAAATTAGCTGGGAATCAGCCAAGTGCAAGGAGCACAAACAGAGCAACCCTGAACAGGCATCCTCACCCTGAGAGCTCACAAGGGCTCTGAGGAAGCCCTTCATTTGCAAAGCACTCCATCAATGACAGTTATCCGGGAGCTGAAATTTACATTTTATTTGAAAAAGCTCACTTGAAAACCAGAAAAACAATACTTGATGGGTGATGCTACCCTTGACTGCAGACAGTTTGTAACATCCAAAAACCAAGCAAAGCTGCTTTGTGGCCAATGACCAGCCAGATCACACTGCATCTCCCTACTCTCTGACTTAACCTAAGTTCCAGCTCTTGGGAACATTTCTGGTGCCCCTGACATCACAGAGGATTTCACCTGGCTGGCAGGGACTTTCACAGTAGCTACTCAGGAAACTGAGGTGTACCACTTATTTTTGAGGTTATGAAGTGCATTTTCAGGGCTTGAAATTAGCGATGCCTCATTACAATACTCCTTTCAGCCTGCCCAGAGTTGTGTTATGTAGAGAAAGCAAACAAAGCCTTCCCATCTTATTTTGGCTGTTTTCCTTTCCTGCAGAGCAGAATAGATGGTGGCAAGAGCTCTCTGCAACACAAAAGTAATATCTAGCCAGCTAATACTGAGTTACAGAACAGTTGGGAAAGAGCTTGGGACACTTCCAACTCAGTTCTCCAAAGACTTTCTGCCCTCTGCTTTTGAGACATGTGGGAAGAGTGGGCAGTACCATCTGCTTTTGATGGAGGCTGGCTTGAGGCTGTGCTGGGATATTCACAAGTACAGATATGCTGTGAATAAATGCCTTGTGGTTTAATTGCCGAGCAAGGCACTTTGCACGGCAGGGAGGAGCATGATTTCAGCTCAGCGCCCTCCCAGAACATGAAAAATGAGGGCCCAGAAAATCTGGCAGACAACTAGTGCCAGAAAAACAAATCTTCTCAGAGAGAGCTGAGGTTATCAGCTGGGATGTGCGTGCAGCTCTTTTCCTGCAGGGGAGCTGGGCTTTGGGAAGGCAGTCCCTCCCTGCTGGCAGCCCGAGCAGGGGTTCGCCCGGAGAGCGTGCGTGTGCCAGAACGAGCAAAGGCAGCTCATGCCAAAACTGGGAACAAACCTCTGCAGTCTGAGGAAACCTGGGGCTTAGCCATTAGGTCATGCAGTTTCTCATACAAAATGGCTTAATTTTTTCCATTTAGTGAGGAGAAAATGTTAGAAGTCACCTACAACATTTGAATTTTGTAGAATTTTTTGCCGGTCCTTTTTAACTTCTGGCAACACAAGACCCTGAGAGGACAAAACTATGAAAACCCAGATTACTGGTCCAGAACTTTCAATGCCAGCCTTTTAGAGCTGATCATTGTAGTAGGCTTTGCACTGTCCATTGAATAAAAGATCTTCATTATGGCCACAGCCACTTCTTACTGTGCGTGGTACTGATGTCCTGCACGGGTAACTAAGTGCTAGTAACATACCTAAGCAGATACAGGACACAAAAGTTAATAAACACCAGAAATATCCCACCCCCAAGAAAACCTGGGTTCCCAGAAACTGGCTCCTGACTCTCTGGGCCATGACTCCTGCATGTCCCATTCATGGGCAATAAGGAAGGGAGCTTACCTTATTACCCTCACCAGGTCATGGAAGGCCTTGTCCACATTCAGAGGTGGGTCCTTGGCACTCGTTTCTATGTAGGGAATCTGGAGGAGAGAAGTGTATCATGAAAGACATCAGTAACAGCCTACGTGCTGGGAGCGAACCAGTTTCAAAATGAAAAGCCTAAAGGCTGGAGAAATCAGATGCTAATACCACAGAAATACAGGTAAACAAAATGTTGCCATGACACTGCTATCAACACCCTCACGCTTGCAGCAAGGTCAGCAAGTGCTTAGAAAAGGTCTGGAATAAGCACCAGGCTAAACAGCTGCTATCAGAGCTCTGGGTTTGGGGGAGAATAATCCCAGACTTCATGTTGTCAGATGTTCTCTCCCCCTGAGCTGTGCTCACAGACATGAAAATAGCCGAAGGTTGTTGAAAGACCAGCACTTGCCAAAAATTCTTGCTTGCCACATTTTATTGGGACTACTGCATGAATATTTCATGACTACAATTCCCCTTCAGTGTAAAATGATCTTCCCCTTCAAAGTCTGACAGCCAGATGGGGCCTCCTAGAGTGCTTGTCCAGCACATTGGCAGATTTATAAAACTGCCTCTGATAAGGTATTTTCATGCATGGCCTTTTCCAAAGCGTGTGCACACAGATGGATACAACATGCTGTGCTGCAGTTTAGGTGTCCTGGCTCTGACAGAAACCAGATTCCTTGGGGAGAGGGGGAGTGAACCTGCCCTGCCAAACTCCCATCGTGATTTGCTCAGAAACCACCACACAGCTTATCCTTTAGGCACAGCAAGCTGCCAAGAGGCCTCAGGCTTGTTTGCCTTTAACCTTTCCATTCAGTTCCACCTCCTAAGGGAGTTGTTGTCTCCCTCTGGGTATTCAGGGCTGCTGGCATTTAGAGGTGATTAGTGGGGCAGCATGTGATCTACACCCATCTAAGACCAATTTCTTAAGCTAAACTAACAGCATGAATAATGAAGAGCTAAGATGGTGGGCCAGATTTATATAGGCTTAACAGCCCTGTTAACTTCATTATCTTTAACAAGCTCAGGCACCTGGATATACCTCCTAATGCCTGACTCTGCCTTTTCACTCCAGGAGAGTGCACTTTCTTCCCTCACCCTGAACACTTCTCACCACTTTCAGACACCTTGTACATAAGTGTTAGTGATGGCCACAGCTCTGGTGCACAGCAGAGGTTCTGGTTTCAGCGATGAATTGGCCCTACTGAAAGGAAACTGCATAGCTGCTGCTTTGTAGTAGTCAAAAATGTATTTACAAATGTTTAATTGTAAGCTTTAATTCAGCTCCTAACGAGCACAGACTTCAATTCTCAACTGTAATAGGACTTTCAGTAACCCATTAAGTAATCCCATGAACTTACGTTATGTTTTGTTGCCATTTCTCTCCCTTGTTCTCTTGTAATTTTCCGTAAGTGCATTAGATCAACTTTGTTTGCCACTAAAATCATTGGAAAAGACTCCCTGGAAAAAATCAAAATCACCACCCAATTATTAGCAGATTACAACAAAAATTATGAGCATAAATTCCACTTTTTGATGCTGACATCATTTAACATTTTCAGTTAGGCATACCACATATGTGTAAAGAAATATAAAGAAAACCCCCAGGCTGTGCTGCACATATGTTCATATTGTAAAAATTTATTTGACAAGTTGCATGCATGCACACATTCACTGTTATTTGTAGGGACTTCAGGAACTTATTGTCACCATTTTTCCAATGCCTGATAATAGCTAAGCCTGAAGATCCAACTAGGTGAAGAAAGATCTAGAGAATTAGCCAGAAAATCAACTGAGACATAAAGACAGATCTTGGACAGGAGACTGGGACTCTTCTGTAGCAGTTAAGGCATCTCAGTAACTGCATATCTTGGCAAGATACCGAGGGATGATGGAACAATTGGAGTAATTTCATTCCTGGTCATCCACTGACAGCAACTGTGGGGGAAGGAAAGATGGACTCTGGGAGCTGGTGGTTAGAGGGGCATCAAATGGTGGAGAAAATGACTGGGAGCAAAAAGATGCCCATCAGCTGTTACCCCAAGGCAAACTGAGCTTGGCAGTGGTAGCTGGAAGGGGGCTGGAGAGAACCAAAGAGATTTGCTAAGCTTCCAATGCTATTACCTACCATCCCCTGTTTCTAGTCCCTGAGAAAAATACCAAACCCATCCCCCTCTGTCATAACACCCAGTATTTCCTTAACTACCAGGCATGTAAGTGCCCATCTTCAGTCACCATGTGAGAAGAGATCCATCTATCCCATGGCATGTCCTGTGCAAGGCTCTCCCCCTCTCCCCCTGCATAAAGCTCCACAGCTCCAGTGATAAACAGAACCAAGGCTGGGAGCCATGGGAGGTGTTGGCAGTGCCATTCTTTCCTCTGGCTTCATGAAACAGAGCAATCAGCTGCTGCAGGGTCTCTGAGCCATTGCTGGGAGGGAGGAGGTCTCTTCTGATCACTGACAGTTACTGCACCATTGATGTCTTGTATTTAACTTTAAACCCTTCTAGGAGATCCCAGTGTTCTCTGCTGTACAGAGCTAATTTTACTGGGGTAAGGAGCAGCTGGCCATACTCATTTCTGCATAAAACACTTTCCTGGGTAACTGGATTTTAAAACAGCATTTCTGGGTCCTTTTTCATCAAGATGGTAAGAGCTCCATCTTCCCTCTGGCATGTTGCCCCATTGCTCTGGCTGGAAAAATACCGTACTGCACTCTGCATTTTAAATGAGTCTTAGAGTTATTAATTCTGATAATGTGACTGAGATTTAATGTTAATACCTGAGCATTGATATATCTTGACTCTGATCCTTCTGGAGCAAAATATTTGCTTGTCTGGATTATCTGACTGCTTTTTGGCTCACAGCACATTGATTAGAAAGGGATTACTTTTGGATGGTATCTCATTTGCCTTGTTTACATCAGGCATAAAACTCTATGGGGACTTTGTTCCCTATTGTAAGCTGTACAATTGATAGCTGGACAAAGCTGCTACAGTTGGGAATTTTACTATAATGAAAGTTGCGGAAAGAAATGGGAGGAAGGCTTTGAACAGCCCTGCTAACACAGCAGCCTGCAGTTCTTTTGGATTTTAAGTTGCCAAAACTGCCTGCTAGCCTGAAAACCAGGCTGATGCTCTGCTCCCAGCTACCTGTGGGTTTGGCAGGAGGGTTTTTTTACACACTCTGGTCCCACTGCTGCAATTTTCTGACCAAGCTCAGGTTTTGGATGAAGCATTAGCACGCTCCTCACGCTCAGAGTGGCGCTGAGCAGAGAAACACAAACAACCTCACCAGCCTGTTTCACTTCCTGCCTCTCACACGCTGTGCAGCATTTGCACGGCTATGGAGGGTAAAAGTTTCAGTCCAGAGCAAACAGTGAACACGGCATTTTATTTTCACAAAGTTAAATTAGATAAAATCAGTATCGGATTGGGGTGGGTTACAGGAAATTCTGTCCCATCTCCTTCAGCTTTCAGATTTACTTTGCCCCAAGCTAAGCCAGCAGTGCTTAGACTGCTGTGATCTGAGAGGCTGACTAGTGACTGACATTTTTCTTCATTTAAATGAAATCAAAGGGTGGCTTTTCCTTTGGTTCTCACTCTTGTGGGCTACGCTTTGGATGCTTTACTGGAAGAGCTGTCAGCTGTGAACCTCACATGATACGAGTCCACCCTTCCTGTGGGGAAGTTATTCAGAGCTGTGAAAGGAAGCCAGCAACTAGGTCCAAACCCTCTGGTGACTTTTCTTGATGACTTCCATAATTAAAAGCCATTATGAACGGAAAAACTAAGTGTTTCAAAGCTGCAGACATATAAGGGCTTAATTCACACCCCACCCAGTGAGAATGGATCCACTGCCTCTTGAACAAGGATGGGGAGAGGGAGTTATCTTGGAGATAAACCAAGCTTCCCGTCACTCTGCCAGGACACATTTATTTACCATGATTAAACTCCCAGTGCTACCTTCTCCCCTGCACATGTAAGGAGGAGAGAGGCAACCTCTCTTGCTGTCTCCCCAGGCAGATGTTTTATTCTGTGCAATTGTTTGCTGCAGAGCACAGTGCATTAACTACATTACACCCCTGCTAAGAAATATAGTTCCTTCCAGCACGAGTTTTTCCCCTTCAAGACACTTGTTTATACCCCCCAATTATGCAGGGCCTTCGAAGGTGTGTTTGGCACAAGCCAGGGAAAGGAAGATGGTGCCAGGACACACAAAATAATTAGGGCTGAATGCTTGCTGACTCCCTGCTGGTGATCCCAAAGTGCCTGCACTGTGCACAGAGCACCCTTCCCCCTCTCCAGAGCTGAGCTTCAATGGTTACCTTCAAAGGTGTCTGATCTCTCTTTCTCACACTGCTCTGCCAGACCATTCTGGCAGAAGCCTCTGCCTTCCAGATGCATTTTCACTCCATTATAACACTACTGACCCTTTCCACATTGAAAGCACTTCATGCTTATCAGAAGAAGTAAAACACTTCTTATTCACCACACTGAGGTCCACAAATCCCTCCTAAGGATTTGTCTCAGCACACCCAGCAGGCAGAAGTTGAGGTGGGATGTGCAGCCATGCCCCCAGGATGGTCTGCAGGGTCAGGCAGTGCCCAGCCAGTGGCACTCACCTGTCCTTGACTCTGAGGATCAGCTGGTGGAACCGGTCCACGTGCTCGAAGCTGGCCTTGTCTGTCACCGAGTAGACGATGAGGAAACCATCTCCAGTCCTCATGTACTGCTCCCGCATTGCACTGAACTCCTCCTGGCCTGCAGTATCCAGAACTAGGACACAAGAGACAAAGGTTTTTAGTTACTGAGAGGGACCTGTAGCTGCTGGCACCACCATCTGTCCTGTGGCCTTTCTGTCCCTGCTGGGCTTGCTCAAAGACTGTAAGATCTGATGAAATCAAGCTGGATGGACAAGGGGGTTTCTGTCCCAGACCTCACTCACCCTGGTGTGTCTAAATTGGGAGCAGATGGAGGGGAAGATTACTATGTGCATTTCATTTTCCTTTTGCTGTACCAGATACTGATCACTGAATTTCGGGAGTTGCTCCTCTGGCAAGATACGGCTCAAAGTATCTCACAGCCCTCCCAACTTTTCCCTCTCCCAGCAAAGAAAGCCCAAGACTGGAAGATTAGGTAAAAGCCAGTTTAAATGTCAGGGATAACCTACAAAATGCATGGTGAAGCAGAGCTGGGAGACAACCCAAAGTAATAGCTACAAGCATTTTGCTTTTCTCAACACCTGGATATTATTTCTAGACAATTTTGTCATTTCAGAGTGAGCCTTGGGGAATTCCCCTTAAATATTTAGTCCCAAATGGTGTACTAATACTAAGGAGGTAACTAAAACAGATGGAAAAGCTTTAAGTGCCTTGCATATCCCATACAGTGAATAAATCCAATACTGTGAATAAATCCATGCTCAAATCTCCTAAAACACCTCAGTTGTGACAGCCACCCAGATGCTGTTCCCCACTAGATCAAACTTAATGGAATCTTAACTCACTGGTTCTCCATGGATCTGTCTCACAGAGTGTCCCATCACCTGTGGAGCAAGCTACCCCAGCCTTCTGAGTAAATACCACATACTGAAACACACATCAGTGCTAGCTCTGAGCCCCAGCTTTGTGCACAGCCAGGATTTTGGCTGGCAGGAGGGACAAGAAAAGTTCATCAGTTTAGGCTATGCCAGTACAAACATGGGGTGCACTCAAAGTGCATCAGCTGCTCAGAAGTACTAATTCTAATGCATCGTTACACCCCAGAGCTAAATGTGGGACCTTCATGATGACTGGGAACATTTTCACATCCCAGGCAACTGGGCTGGGTGGGAAATGTTTCACCTCCACCACACAGCCGTGGCGTAAGCATCTGCTGCCCACAAGTGATGGGGAAAGCCCAGGGCAGCCGTGGATGGGGCCTGTGGCAGGAGCAAACTGCTGACAGAACAGCAGGGCTTGATACAGGTTTGTCTGGTTTGAACGGGCCCACAGTCCCAGCAAGGTGCTCCCTGTAGGGGTGAGTGCTCAGGCTGCCCCAGATGGGGCCATGGTAAAGACCACTTTGCTGCATCAGCACAGGTGGGCACAGGCGGACACGCTGCAGCTCACAAGCCAGGCACACACCTCCACTGCATGTCTGGAGGAGAGACAGCTACACTGGAAGGTCTGGAGACCTTCCTTGGTGTTGGCAGGCCCTCTAAAGCCTTCAGCCTCATTTGTTCTCCTGCCTTAACTGGTGTTAAATGTCTGTTTGCATGAGCTCTTAAGGTAAAAAGAGCTTCCAGGCTCTTGCAAAGATCCTGAGATTTAGGCTTATTTGCCAAGATTGCTGGAAAGTCACCTGACTCTCTTCGTAGCCTTTTATCCTGCCCCTCTCCTCTAAATCTAGGAAACAAGGGTCTCAGCTCAAAGGCATTTAGACTATTCTTAAGGACTGTACCAAAAAAAAAAAAATGGAAAAAAAGGAAACAGAAAAACAACCCAAAGAGACTGCATATGCTGGTAAATTTCTATGCCCTGGGCAGAATTGCTATCATGGAATAAGGCCAGGACTCTGGAGCTGGGACAGAAGAGGAAATTAATCTTTCCTACCTGCCCAACCTGTATGGAGAGGCTGGGCTGCCCTCATCTGACTCCTGCAGCAGCCAGACATGGTGTCAGGGCAGGGCTGAGAGCTGACAACCAGCACACAAACCCAGCTTGTGGTGGAGTGGGAGAGCTCTCCACGGACAGCCTAGCCCTCCTGCCCTCCCTCCCTCCCCCTGAGACAGGGCAGGTGCCCCAGCACAAGCTGTGGGCAGGAAGGTGGAGATGGATGTGCTGTATCCTGCATGGTAATTTGCTTAGGGACTTCCCCTTGCTCTGGCACATTTTCAAACTTCCCATGAAACACCTAAGAAGCATCCAGCTCTGCCTTTGCACCCATCAGCCCATCCCCAGCTGCTGCCCTCCAAAGCTCTGCATCCCCTGGCAGAGGGGACAGAGGGGGCAAGCCCTGGTGGGGGCTCTGGGGACACCCCACTGCATGGGGCTCTCCTACCTTGCCTGGATCTTGGCCATCACACTAAACACAGGCAGAGCTGCTGTGTCAGCAGCTGCTATTTAAAGGGAATTCATTGCAGCATTGATAAAAAGGTGAGCAAGTCCAGGCAGCATTTAAAATGGCACTTTGAAAGTGCAAGTAAAAGACACACAGCAGTGAAGGTTAAGGTTAATCTCAGATGGGTTATTCATACAAAGTTAAGCATCATGTAGATGTCCAGAGAAAATCCTTGTCTTAATCTTAAACGTGCTCTTCATCAAGGCAAACCCCCAGCCTAACACTTCTGTGCTTTGTGAATTGTAAACAACAGAGGAGAGTGATCCTGTGTAGACAGGACAGGATCACATCCTAAAAAGCATCAGCATCGAAAAAGGGCCAGATGTAAGTGACTTTGCCTGTGGTATCTTGTGGCATAAAAGCTTCAAGAAGATTCCTACCTATGGAAATGGGAAAGTAGCAATGAGAAACCTTGGGAAGGGGCAACCCAGAAGGTGATTGGCTTTCCAAAGGGATGAGGAGATTTAACATGTTAGCCAGCATTCACCTTCTTTTAAAATTCCTGTCTTTACAGACAGGATACCAGAAGACAGAAATAACCATGAGTGGAGAACTGTGAGCTAGTAGACTTTAAACCTGCAGTTGCCCCACTGGCAGCACATAAATGTCAGCATGGAAACAAGGCTGGACCAAAGCGCAGTGGGTTTCTCCCACCTCATTCTTCCAAGAACTGAAAACAGACTCATAGGCTGCACAGTGCATTATCAGGGACTTCCAACAGAAAACTTGGTGAAGTTCTCACAAACTTGACCAAAGAGGCAAGAAGGAGCATTAATGGAAGCATCTGGATAAGCTGAAGGAGAGACAAGCAGGGGACAACGGCTATGTAGGAACAGACATCCAAAGAGGGCAAAGCCATTTACAGCTATCACAAGACCAGCTGGAGACTAAACTAAGAGCAATTAGGCTGTGAGAGCCCAGCAGGGAGGGCTCCTGCTTTGCAGGTAAGAGGTTGCTGAGTGAAGAGATGGCCTTTTCCACTTTCCAGTGGATGTGACCCCCAGCTGCTGTGATGAACTCCTTGCTAATTGAATCCTGTCCCTTTAGAGCTCTCCACACCATTTTCCTGTGAATCCTGATGGGTTATGCAAGAGTGCAGCTGCCTAGAGAGCACTTCTGAGCAGGCACAGGAGCCCAGGAATACACGGGAATTTGTGGTCCAAAATAGAAGCACTTGGTGCTTCAAGGTGCATCATGTGGCAATGTCTCTGCAACCAACAGTGCTCCAAGTGCCCAGCCAGAGACAAAGGCACATGAATCTAAACCAAGGGCACACTGTGAACTCTAACTCAACAATAGCATTGCTTTTTCTGGAGCCTAGGCTGGAGTCAGTTCAAACACAGCATTCCCAGCCTTCAAGTAGCTCAGATCTGGTTGTGCAGGTGAGTTCTTCTCCTTTCATAACTAGGCAAAATTTCCTCCTACATCTCTACCTTTACATTGCCAGGCAGCTGGGTATATAGGTCACCTCAAGAGAGCTTCTCCACTGTCCATGGCATCTAGAGGGGATAAAGATGAACTGACAGACATTAGCTGTCCTTCAGCCTTTGGGTCTCACTGCCCTGCGGCTTGGTACCTGAGCTCATGGGAAAATTTAACTGGAATTGCCAAGTCAAACTAACGAGCCTCAGGCTGAGGAAAGCCACCTCCACAGTCTCTGTCTGCTTCCATCAGCAGCACTGTGGGAGACAGCATTCCCATCAGCCATGGCTTCATCTGAGGAATTGCTATTTTGGGCACTGCTCACAGCTCCTTCTTTGTATCCCCACACCCCCAGTCACCTTGAAGAGGTATGAAGTACCCTTGCCATGCACAAGGCAAGGGAGATGCTTCACTTGGTCACTCTGATGCTTCTGCTCCTTCACAGACACAGCCACGCTGCCCCTGCCACGACAGCTTTCCTCAGCAAAAAACACATGATAGGGAAACATTGGGGCTTTTCTTCTGTGCCTTAGCTAAATACACAGATGGTATAACATGGAAAACCCAAGTACTTGAATTCTTGCCCTTTCTTTAAGCAAAAAGAAGAGAGGAGTCTTCAGGAGAAAGGCTTCCACATCAGTAAACAGAATAAAGATGCAAGCCCTTAAAGGAGCTCTTTCTCTAACAAAGGGCAAGTATTCAAAACCTTGTGTTTTCCATGTTGCAACACCAAAATTTTCCTGGCAGGAAAAAAATCCCCACAACTCACGACAAAACCCCCTCTTTCATGGTTGCAAAATCCCAGCAATTCAGGGAGGGGAAATACTGTACACACAAATAAAAGAATGAAAGTACAAATTTAACTTGAATTTTAATGCTGTCAGTGATGCTACTTAAAGTCTAAATTAACAAAAACGAGAAGAAAACCAAACCAACCCTCCTGCCTGCAAGTCTGAAGTGACCTTTGATCTCCCTCTGGCCTCATGGCCAAGTTGATCCCAAGTTTCCTGAGAAGAAAAGCAGAGAGTGTGCCCAGGGACGACTAGCAGCAAAAACCTTTAACAAAAAGGGATGCAAAGGACAGACAGGTGGGAAGGGCAGAAAGAATGTGAGGGCAGGAATGGAGCTTGGTGTGAATGCACAGGGGTGCACACCAGGCTCTGCAGGTCCAGGCCAGCACAAGGGCACCCAGGGATTGGGAGGAGGTCCTGGGAAGAGAACTAGAAGGGAAACTGAAGCCAAGGAGCAGAGAGACAACTTCTAGGCTGTGAGAGTTTCATCAAAATCATACCAGGGAAAGAAAAGGGAAGAGAACGGAGACCACAGCTTCCTTCCATCCAGCACAATTCCTTGTTTGGCTGGTACCAATTGGCACAGCCCTACTGACAGCCAAGAGTTCAGCCCAATTCCCCAACAAGCCCAAGCCATGTGCTTGTGGTCATCTCTTCATCTCCCTTTGCTTGCTACCTTTTTATCTCTGAGTGGCATGTGAACCATAGGGAATTTTTTGCCATATTATGGTATTCCACTTTTGGCTTCATGCCCAGATTAACAATTCCAGACTGGCATTTTGCAGCCATGCCAAAAGAAATCCTCAGCTACTTGCTAAATTAGCCTGCACACAGAAAGGAGCGTACAAAATTAATCATAGCAACGTAATTGGAGCAAGAGCTAATCAAAGCAGATTAACCCTGGCCCCCACTTAATTCTGACCTCATGTGTCTGTACAGCACCTGCGTGTGAGTGCATTTCACTGAGCACAGCCCTGTGCTGATTTCAGCAAGGAATAAACCAAGATAACATATGCAGAGAAAATTGGAGGCTGATCCTAAAGCCTCATTAGAGTGGCAGCAACCAAAAAATGGGCTAGCCACAAATTGCCTTTGAGCCTTTGATTCAGGTTAAGTGCCCTCTTCCACTCTACAACACTTGTCCTCCAAACACTGCATCAATGGTCTTCTAAAGCTGGCATAAGGTCAATAATAAAGTGGTTTTGTGTAGTGTTGGACTTGAACACAACAAACACAGGTCCCACAGTCTTCTGGGAGGTAGGGAACTATCACAGACAACTCTTTGGTGAGAAAAACAGAGAGATATGCCCAAGCCAAAGAACAAATATGTAAAAAGAAGATTTTAAATGTAGCTTTTGCTCCAAGATCTAAAATGTGAAATAAAACTCTATTCCATTTCAGTCTACTTTCAGTGAGAGATTTCAGCAAAAGAAAAAAATGCAAGTCAAACATTTCATTGTGCAGCCAGTTTGTGCTGTTGAATAAATGTGGGTGAAGGTCTTCATGGAGGGAAGCCAAATGCTTTATGCAAGCTGCCTAGCAGAAGAGTTTTTTTTACAACATAATGCTGGTGCAGTTACAAAATGCTTGAAATGCTTTGTACAGAACTGCTCAGGCAACAGCCTGGAAAAGGGTGGGCTGTTTCCCTTTTTTTAAAAGTTGTTGGATGTCTATGTATTTGGCTTTTTAAAAATAATTACTGTTTCTGAAAACTTCAAAAGTTATAGCGCTATATCCTCACTTGGTTGTTCATGTTCCAAAACTGGTTCCTATTTTGGGGGTGGGCAGCTGCTTCTTCCCACCAAGCACTGCATGAAACCTCAGCTTGTAAAGGCTTTGGTCATAAAGAACAACTGGAAAGTCTAGGATTTATCATGATGCATCTTCACCCTCCCTATCATGTTTGCCCCTAATTTTATACCGTAAGTGATTCATGTAGCCACAACAAGAGCAGCTGTCCCAGTGTATGGTGACCTCTGAGAACGGCCCAGATCCAAAGCCCATGACAGAGAGCTGAGGCAAATGACACAAGTGTTAGTCAGTCTTGGTGCCCTGTTTCTGCTGGCAGATGGAAAAGGGTCACATCCTTTTTCAGGCAAAAATATTGCCTTTCTTCCAAAATTCTGATTGTTCAAAATCTCAAGTGGTAGGAAAGAGAAGCAGCTGCAGTTTCACTTCTCTGGCTGTGAA
Source organism: Eopsaltria australis (assembly GCA_034509425.1). NCBI lineage: Eukaryota > Metazoa > Chordata > Aves > Passeriformes > Petroicidae > Eopsaltria > Eopsaltria australis. The sequence continues at coordinate 122,648 of JAVTVJ010000067.1, read as the reverse complement.
GCATCTGTGGGCACACAAACCCTGGAAGTCAGGGATTCCCAACATGCCATTCAAGGCCACAGCTGAATTCAGTTCAGCCCAAGTGCAGCCACTAAACTCCATCTGAGCAAAAGAAAGGCTCTTCTGTCAAAACAAAGGGTTAATTTTCTGTTTGTTGGAAAACAATTTCTTTCACCACTCCCACTCAGATCAGTTTTGTTTGGGTTTTTTGTTGTTATTTTGTTGGTTTTGGTTTTTTGTCTAAACAAAAATTCCAAATATTCAGTAAAAGATGCCTTTTCTACTCTTCAATAATTTGCAAAACCCAGGCTGTTTCAGCCAACACCAACATGCACAGCAGCTGGTACAGTTATATCAGAACACAGGGCATACTAGTGAAGATAAAGGTTGCTCATTTTAGAGGACTGGATTCTGGACTAAAAATAATGAATTTAATTTACAGCAGGACTGGATTTTTCTTTTATACAGGTCTGGCATTTTAAAAATAAAGGTGCATGTATACATTATGAGATGGTTAATTACGAGCAGACATCTCTGATGCAGATGACAAGAAGAGACATTTCAGCACCAATTTCACAAATACTCCCTCATATCAACTATTAACATATTCAAATGAACAAATGTTGGCAAAATTAACTTGTGTTGTTTGCTGGTTTTGGTTTTTAATACTGAATAAAAGCTGTTCTTTTAAGGACTTTGTGGCCATTTGTACCCACTAAATTATATCTGATAAATCCTTAAGAGTGCAACTAAGATCAAGTTTCCAGACCAAGCTAAGTCTTCACAGCAAACCCCACCAGCATCCACATTGCACCACTCATGACAAACTCCCAGCTCTCTGTCCCCACACACCAATGACACTTGCAGAGACACCAAAGATCTTGAGCACCTTCTTGACAAGAGGGTGGAGGATGAACTTGGCACACATGAGGCTAAATTTAGCTCAGTTATGTTAGTGGCCACATACATGAGCATGGGTAATTAAGGCACAGAATACTTGCTGGCTTTTATGTACTACCTAATTACTGTATAAAGCAAAACAAAACTTACAACATTTCAGAGCAAGATTCCCTTTATAGCTGTGGTTAGTCTGCCTCATGCAGCACAAATGGACAAGCTGCAGCTTTACGTAATACAAGGCTTTCTCCTCACCTGCTAATCAGGTTTGGGGATTTGGTTTTTTTTTGGGGGGGGGTTTTGTTTTTTTGGGGGTTTTTTTTGTCTATGTGTTTCACTGTTGTTGCTTTGTTAAGAAAAAAAGGCAGTTTTTCTTTTTTTTCTTCAAAGAACTGAAAAGTCTTGGATACAACAGTTCTCCAGGCTGGTACTCTACCCCTATTTAAATGAAACAGGTAGTTAAATATGAAAACATCACACCTCAATGACTGGAGTGAAGAGCTGTAACAATTCTTCACTGTCAGTGGACAGCAGTTTTGATTAAATGTTCTTTCTGGTTACAGCCCTCACTCAGTTACCCACTCACTGTTATTTCCCAGGGGATGAGCCCAACCACAATGAAGTAGCATTAGCAACAGCCACCTGGCAGTGCTGTAATTCACCCACTACAGAAAGCCTACTCTAAATGTCAGTGAGGATCTGTAGGTTTCCACAGGCCTGCAAGAAACATTTCTCTGCAGAACTGGAACCAATGCAACTGGAAGCAGAAGCTTTGCTGGAGACCAGCTGCAGCTCATGCACTGCAGCTCCAGTTCCTGCCAGCCCACAGCAGAGCAGGAGGGACACAGGGACATGAGGTGTTGTGGGAGACACTGAGATCTATTTGCAGTTATGCTCAGCTAGAAGGGAAGGGGATTGTGAGAGCAGCTTGCTTACCATCGAGAATTGCCCATTGCCCATCTATTTCCGTGTGCTTCAGGTAGGAGTCTTCAATAGTTGGGTCGTAGTCTGGCACAAAAATCTTCTGGAAAAACTGAATGGTGAGAGCACTCTTCCCCACACCACCATCTCCAACAACCACCAGCTTGTACGTGGGGAGGTTTTCGCTGGGAACAGCACTTGTAGCCATGCTTCCAGGGTGCTGAACCTGCTGGACAAAGAGAGATCTGCAATCACTCAGCAGCAATGACAAGAGGGCAATGTGCACAAGGCAGCTTTAACCTGCTGCCTAAGAAGTAAAAATGAAGGCAGCTCTGACCTACAAAATCCTTTTGGACAGGAACAGCAGCACCAACCCTTCCCAACAGCTGTACTCCAACTCAGATCCAGCACTCACAAGTGCAGACAACTCCACCCCTGTGTATTTTCTCCTGCTTTGTCTACAAGGATTGCTGATTGTCACTAAATGCACATGCAACACCTATGTCATTGAATACCTTTCCTGCAAGGGGCCGGGTCCACATGGCAATGACCAAAACTGACCTGCTCAGTACACCTGTCAAATTCTTCAGTTTCCTGTTGCCAGTGATGAAATCCCATTGATAAATCAGAGTTGTGCTATTGCTCACTGCTTAACCCAAGGTATAGCAAACATCAAATGGTGTGTTGCATCCCAGGGCCAGATATGCAGGCAGAGCTGGCGGTGATGGATGAAACTGGAGTTAAAGTTCCAGTCCTGGCTCCACCAGCAGACAAAAATGCACTTAGCTGCTTTCTTCTCTCTCACTTTCAAGTTTGAGAAATAAAAACAAGAAGGCAGCAGGCCAGGAACAACAGGTGGTTTTTGTTTTCCCTTATTTTTTTTTTAAACCCTCAACGCTGCTGTGGCAGGAAGGCTGGTGGCTGTGGCTGTGACACAGCCAGGAAAGCAGCTTCCCAGCAGCATGGTCACACTGCTTCCCTCTCCTCAGAGCTGCCTCTTACAAGAAAGATTAAAAAATTCCCTGGCTGAAACTGGGCAATGGCACAGGTATGTGGAGAAAGGAGAAGAGGCAGCCATTGCTGACTGGCCCATTTCAGCACTCAGCAGCAGAGACTGCTCTTTGAAGGAGAAGCCAGGCAGGAGGGTCTGTACATGTGAGTGCTCCCCACCCAGCCATGGGCAGCAGTGATGCTGACTCAGATCACAGAGGAAACAGGTGGCCATCTCCCAGATCTGAATGACCATTGCATTTTCTGGGAGGTCTTTCACACACTTAAAGAGAAAATAATAAAAAAAAATCCATCATAATGATAATGTTGAAGACAAGGCAGTTGATTTTCTTGGTATCAGTTTTCTTGAAAAAACTGTTCAGGGCAGCAGCAGCTGTGGTGACACTTTCTGCAGGCATCTGCTCCCAGACATTCTGTTTTTGCTGGTGCCCTTTGAGCTGCAGGTGCTGCCTGGGCTCAGCACTGAGGTGCGACCAGGGCTGCTCTGAGGGAACCTCCATAAAATGTTGGCTCCCAACCTGTATCCCCACCAACCCACGCAAGCTTTTGGAGGCTTTCCCAGTAACCCTAGGGATTTCTTTTTCATTAAAATGACAAATTTTTCATTCCCAGAAACCACCAGCAAGGGTGAGGTGCTCCATGCCACAGCAGGGCCACAAGCTGACTGTGTTCTTGTCAGAAGACAAGAATGTAATCCCCTAATCCAGGTTAATTTCTGGTTTCTTTAGTCCCTTTCTCCAAAATCATTACTTCAGTTTAATCCAAAATATTGAGCCATAAAAGCACTTTTGACCTGGCAAACTTGGGGGTCTCATGTTCTTTCAGTACACTGGAGACCCCATACCACCTGTAAAAAGAAAAACCCATAAGGAGGAGAAAGAGGATGAGATTGCTGAGTCTAAGAACAGCAAAGGCCTCTTGTCCAAGTTGAGACAAGCCAACATTTTCAGAGCAAGAAGCTTGATCAAGTCTACTTGTTTCTAAACCACCTTTGGAGGGAATTCTTGAGAATATCAAGAATTCCCACTGCAAGCAACAGCTGCTGGATGGGGAGAAGACCAAGCCAGGTGAGATTTCAAATAGTCTTGCTGCATTTCCTCAGAACAACCCCAAAGAAAAGTTTTTTAGCCCCATTTTTGAGTAAGCCACTTTCTCATATTTACAAGACCACACATAAAACACAGCACACTGGGCTGCAGAAAAAAACTATGAATGTCAACTAAATGCCTCATTTTTGCTTGAAAGACCATGTTTTATTTCTGTGTAATCCTTCTTGGGTCAAATAATCCTCACAGGCTTTTTGAGACACAGACCCTGGCTAAAGCTCTGCCCCTCCTTCCAACACATTTAATGACAATTTTTTGCTTTGCCCATGGCCAAGATTTCACCCCATCCTTCTTTACACGGAGGAGCAGCTCCAGCCAGGCAGAATGAAAGACTGATTGTTACTGACATGGTGGGGGACAGTCTGTGGATGTGAAAAACATACTCCATTTGTGCACGATTTTTGACCTCCTCACAAAACCACAAGCTGCTGCTTGGCAACAAGCATTACATTTTCACTGACATTTTGTGCCAGCCCTTTAACTCGCTCCTAAGAAGCCTCAAGCTTATCTTGCATGAAATGCTCCCCAAAGTACTAGGATAATGTTTAGCCCATTGTACAAACTGTGTCTCTGCCCAGCATGCTTATCGGCTCAATCGGGGCATTTGCTTCCCGTTGTTCCCAGAAGTTTGGTCATGCTGTGTGTCTGAACCACCAGGCTGAGTGTTATGTAGCCTGGGGAAAACAGCAAGAACTGAACTGAAAAAGAATAGAAATTGAAAAAAAAAAGTCAAGAACTGTAGGCTGGTTTGTTGAGCACAATTCCCTGTATTTTAGGTGATGCCAGCACAACAGATGAAAGGTTCTACGGACTGTCAAAAGACAGCAAGTTGAGATGCTTCTGCAGGATTGTTTCTACTACTCATGAGACACTCCTCTTTCTACTGAGATGGCAGGTCCCATGCTCCAGCCAGGCATGTATGTAACCAAAATCTCAAGCACTTCAGTCCCTCTACCCCTCCACCTGCCCTGATAACCAAAGCAGGAAGACAACTCATGCCTTGACAAAATTATAAACTTAACCAGCTCATGATTCAAACCTTTAAAACAACATATATCATTTCCTGGAAAAGACTAAACACTCCCAAAGATGTACAGAGCTACAGGCAAGTGCAAAAGACTTGGGCTGATTTTCATGTGTTTTTGGCAACAGTACTGACACAGCCCTCCTCAAATGGGAGCAAGAATAAGTGTGTTTGCTGTAGATCTGACTGGGAAAAGTGAAGCACAAATGTTTTTATCTATTGTCTGAATACAAAGCAGCATGTGGTAATACACTAATAAGCTCTGATGATAATCATCTTACAATTTATATAGTTGTTTATTTTGAGGGAGCCAAGAGAAGGATACATACCCTATGCTGACAAATGCCGTCAGGGCTCTGGCTTAGTCACTGAAAGGAAGCTGATTTATACAACCATCTTCATAGGCACTGGCAAGACTGGTGGCCTGACAGCACAAGCCAGTAATGCTGAGGCAGTCAGAAGTGTGGCTACTTCTGGGCTAGTGGATGGAAAGAAAGAAGAAACACTGATCCAAGGGTGTCATTGAGGCTGAGCCTCTTCAGCAAAAAGTATTTTTTTAGGAGGCAGAATAAACTGCATAAAGCTCCATTTACCTGTCTGGACATGGTGATGGAGTGGAAGGGCTGAGCTATCCCCTTGGAGCAGCCAAGTAACAGAAAAACACCAAATTCAGCTTAATTTGTGTGACTGGCCCACAAAAGGGAGGTAGTGTATCTAATCCCCACCCTCATTACAAAACTCGCCCTGAATGCAAGTGGGTCTGAGCACAGCTTCTGACAAGAGTTGTGGCCACATAAGACAATAATAAAAAATAAAATGGACTCCAGATAGTTGATATTTGATGTGCTGGCACCCCTTTCCCTGGTTCCTGTTCTGCTGTCCTGGAGGCTGAGCTCCCAGGGCAAGGCCTTTACAGAAGGTCAGCAAGCTCAGAAACAAGTCCTGGATTTGTAGGGGAGGTTAGTGCAATTAAAGACACCAGCTCCCTGACTGAGAAGACCAGCATGACAGTGATTTACAGTCTCCATGGCAACATGCAACACAAATTGCTTAATTCTGTTATGAATCCTCCAGAAAAAGCTACAGCAGGGCCTGTGTGGGAACTACCAAACTCCCTCCTCCTCTGCTGCAGCTCTCCAAATCAGACAACTTTGGGGAGCCCATGTCTACTTCAGCAATAGGCTATGATTTAGCGCATATTAATGCAGAAGCATCAAAGCTGATGATTCCATCAGCCCATGGCCAAGGCAATTTTCCTCTCATCAGCTTGTTTTGGTCCATGGCTCCTCACCCATGGCCTGCCAGAGCTCTGCATACCTGAGGACGCCAATCTCACCTGAGGCTGAGGAAGACTATCAGTCACTGAGGCTGCCAACTACTCCTACTGTTGCAATTAAGAGCTCTTCCTCTACCCACAGCTCACTCGATTACACCCTTTTACCCGGCCACTTTGTAAGCATTAGCAGCTTCACGCAGTGCCTGCAGGGCTGAAACTCTGCAAAATATGAACACTTCCCTCTCTGTTCCTCTTGCAGACTGCTGGCTGCAGCCACACAACCACCACGACACACCCAGAGACGCTAGCCAGGTACCAAAATAGTTCAGCCTGATGTGTTGTAGGCAATCCCTTGGGCTGGGAACTACTAAGAATCCTTGAAAGACAGGACATGCCCTTTTCAGAGGCTGCTGCTTCCCTTGAGTCATGCTGATGAGGACTGAATGAACTTCAGGAATTTCTCCCTCAAGTAGGCATGACCATGCCTCAAGCCTTCAAGAGCCTAAGGACTTGTAGGTGCATGAAAAACCACTGCCAATTATTATTAAATAAAGATGATTAACTCTTAGCCAAGTTTTCTCCAGTCTGTCAGATTTCCTTCCCAGTCAATTCCTCAAAAAGGGCACACTGAACAAAAACTGGACCATGTTCCACTCTTCAGCAGGAAATCAGCATGGAACAGATCTGTCATGTGGGAAGCCGGAGTCTGATGCCCTTTGTAGTTCTGGCACTAAGTTTTTCAAAACCCAAGTGAAATTTAAACTCTCAGAGGTTTTCTAAGAAGGGGGATTCTAACAGGTGCTCTCAACTCCCATCAGCTTCCAGATCTGATGGAGCCCAGCACCTGGTAAGACCTGCACAGGAAATTACAGGCATTTCCTTTTGGAGCAGTGATCAAAGCACTATCAGATTGCTACTAAAAGGGAGAAAAAACCAGAAAGCCTTAAACCAACTGTTGTTTGAAAATAAAATCCTCTACCAAGCAATAAAGAGCTGCAATTGGCCTGGCTTTGAATGTAGAGGGATGCAACTGTGGGTCCTGGAAGTGACCTCATCAATTCTCCTCCTGTGCAAAAAGATGCTGTACTCTGAGAGCTGTGTTCCCTGAACTCCTCACTGGCTTCCTGTGCCAGCCAGACCCTTTCTCCCTTTCAACCCAAAACTGCCTCACCTCCCCCACCACACAGATGCTGCTCAGATTTACTGTAAGAGAAAGAAAACGCACCGGGGGAGTAATGAAGCACTTGAGATTCACACAAAAGGCAGCTAAAGGCAGTAGCTGCCTGATGACTGCTTGGTAGTTATTTCAGGAAACATGGAATTATAGCCTGAACAAATAATAATAATAAAAAGCCACGTCACTGGAAATGGCTTAGGTTGTAGGCGGGCCCCCCACCTTCCCCCTAAGTGATGTAAGGAGAAGCCCTTGCTGTAGAACTGAGCAGCAGCTTTGCCGTGGCCAGGCTGGGTTCAGGGGCTCACTTGTTTTTCCTGGGAAGCACGTGCTTGTCGGTGTCCCAATCTGTATGTGAATGCAGCACAGCATGAGTCAATCATACTGACAAATGTCATCCAAAACCAACTCTGCTTCCCTCTCCCAACTCCTCCTCCACCTCCCACGGCAACTCCATTAATCTTCAGCCTGTTTCCCTCAGTGATGTAGTGCCCTTTTCAAAATACGTAAGAAGAGTTCTGTCACTCTGACAAGCCAACAGTCAGGTGCAGAAGCCAGATTATTTTGTTTGCATTATTATTGTTATTGAAAAAATCAGTCAGATTTGGGTCATTTGTAATTACAGCTCTGCCACTACCATTTCTATAGAAGAATCCAGTTATGCGACCAGGAAGCAGCTACACAAGATCCACTCCTGTATCTCTCAGACCTCAAATAAAACTGTATGGTTGCCAGTTTAGGGGTGTCCACTGGAGGCTGATCCAAGCCTTTTGCCAAGGTATGAACTGAGAGCATCCTGCTCAGTGACTGGGGCCTGGCTCAGCTACTCCTACTTCCATTACTTCTTGTTTGTTTAAATCCACCATCCCTCTCCTTACTCATTTATTTCCGAAGCTCTCAGGAGACATCAGGGGATGACAGATTCCTCTATTACCCTTGCAAATTCTTTGCTAGTGAGGCCAGGAATGCCTCTCCTATGTTATCATGGAACCAATGAAGCTGACCTAAACATACTGTAGCAAAAAAGCAGATAGCCAAGATGTTCCCCTGCCCTGCCCAGGCAGAGATAACACAGCAAGAACAAATTTACAGTGGAGGAAGCGGCTTCGAATTCCAATAACTGCCCTTCCTGCTCGCACAATCCCTGGAAATGGGCAGCTTCCCTCCTACACATCCCAGCCTGCTGACACACCAATAGAAAAGACCCCAAATTCACTGCCCTGGGTGGTTTTGCTGCTCTTAACACTGCTCAGTGAGGTTTCTGAAGCAATAGCCCAGCACTTCAGCAATGCCCTGTTTGCAGCCCAGATGTTCTGCTGCCTGCATGCGGCCCTGATGCTGGCGATGCAGCCAGATGTGCATGGCACAGCCAGATGTGCATGGCACAGCCTTCCCAGCCTCAACCAGCATCACCTTGGGCAGGTGGAAATGGTCCAGGCAATGAATTCCTGTGCTTCAGCATGGAGCTGTGAGGGGATTCTAAGCAGCACCAAGGACTGCCCAGCATGGACCTCCCCACAGCTCCACCCTGCCTTCCCCACATCAGTCTGAAAGGCCCTGCCAAAACAAGGGGTGCATCCACCCCTCTGCCCAGCTCCTTGCTGGGTCACTGCCCTGCAGCCTTATGGGCACCATGCTGTCCCCACAAGGCTGAGCCAGACTTCATGGCACCTATGGATGCTTTGGAGATGATTAATGGATAGAAAGGGTACAGGGCCATCTCATTCCAGTCACCCTCCTGCAAATCAATCAATGCATTTGGCTCCAAGCTTGTCCTCCAGTCAGGCTCAATTCAGTATTTAATGCTTTTTACATCTCCAGTGTTGCTACCGGATGTCTTTCAGGATGTAAATGGCTTTTTAAAGACTCCCTTCCCTCCTGGCAAACACACTTTCCATCTCTTAGACAGCTGTGAAGAGCTAAAGGCTGTGAAGTTCCCTGGTAATGGCATTTCCACTAGGGGATGGGTGAATCCTATCAAGTCCAAGGGACAGATGAAGGAAGGTGAGGAGAGTGGGGATCTCAAGGATATTTCCAAAATCTGTCCTCTACCTGCAAATCTTTTCCTAAACTTGACTCATGTCTATGTCCTTCCTAGGCAAAAAGACTATTGTTGTACATATCCTATGGAAAAACAGACACATTGCTTGCTCACCCTGCATCACAGCCTTCTCTGAAATTATCTGTGAGCTATGGGGCAGCACTGATGTTTCTGCAATACTTCTACACCCCGAGGCACAGGGCAGGCTTGTAGGGCTCACTGTAAATGTTCCCAGGGTCTTGGATCAAGGAAAGTCCTCCAGGTTCCCCACAACACATCCAATACTCACTTACAGGTACAGAAGAACAGAGAGCATGCTGGTCTCTAATGCTGGAGATTTAGTAGAGCTTCACCAGCATGGATTTCAGAAGATGAAGGAACAGCTATCTCCCAAATGTACCCAAACAGGCACTTGGCCTATTTTACTTAGAATTTAATGACGTTAAATCCCAGAACTGTGTGGAAGGCTATTCCAGGCATTTCCCAGGTCCATGTCATTACTCTGTCACTTGGAAGACTCCAAGATCTCATCACTGGGCCAGGACCCATAACAGTAATTTTTTCCAGGCTTGTTACAGTGTCTGCCAAGAGCATAAGCCTCTTATTTATGTACAGCATGCTGGGGAGGTGACTCCATACTTGGCAAATTCAACTGCTTGTCTCAAAGAGGAAGGTGGGCAGAACTTGGGGCTGGGTACAGGGACGAGGAGTGGGATGAGGGGTGGATGCACAGGCCCCTCCTCTGCCTCACACATGGTGATGCTGGGTTTTGCAAAGCCACAGCATTCCACTGAACCTGCCTGAGGAGAGAGTACAGGTACACTGCCAGCATCCCAGCCACGTGCCAGGCCAGCCCTGCTGCCTCCTCCTAGCCCCTCTCTTTGGCAAACCCCTTGGCTGTCAGCCCTTTCCCTTGCTATTCTACTTCCACTCTGTGCCAGCCTGGACAAGCCATCCACGAACACACACCTTGACACTCAAACCAGTGGGCAACTGGCCAAGCCACCCCTGAAGAAAAAAGTTTACACCCTTGTATGTCTCAAGTCCACTCTCCTGTCAGGTGCATTCACCCTGCCAGCACGGGAGAGACACATCCCATGAGAATCCCCCTTTGGAAGAGAGGTACCAGGGCCCCAGCTGGTGCTGCTCAAAACCTGCACTTTGTTGTTGAATGCCCAAGTTATGTCTCAGATGTCATGAATGGATGATTCCATAGAGCAGCAAATGAAAATCAACATATCTTTGAAAGCACCCTATAAGTCAGCTGACCCAACTTTAGACCCCTGTGGCCACCCCTCACCCCCCAGTTTCAGCAGAGATCTGCATCAGGATACCCTAATTCTGGTTCCTTCTATACTCAGCCTAAATTCTCTGCCTCGACTCTTAAGTCATTCAACTTGCAGCCGTGTGGGAGGGTATATATGTACATTCATTAACACTTCCATTATGCCCTGTGGTTTGGCAGGTGGTGCTGCATTATGGATTTAAACAGTGCCAGCAAGCGAATCTACAGCACTTCACTGGATTAGCATGCTATGGGAAATCATACCTCAAAAGTGTTTTGCACTCTTGTGAAGCAGCTCCGATGAACAAGGCAACAGCAGGGCTCCAACCACCACTGCACTGTGCAATCACATCAGAAATTCACCCACAACTTCAGGGAAAGATAAACCTCCTCAAAACTCAATTACCATTTGGAGGGAGAAAAAAAAAAGAAAAAGAAAAGAAAAAAGCAACAGCAGATTCTCTTGCCAGTTAAAGGAAGAGAGTCACACCCGCTTCTGCCACAAAGCATCTTTCACACACACCAAACAATAACATCTGCTTTTGCTCTATAAACTGTTTTCACATGGGAGAAACACACCACACTTGGTTATACTCATTTCAGAAGTCAGCTTTCAAGGTACTCAGCCTCCCAATGCCCCACGCCCAATGTAATGCCTCCATCTGTCTTATCATCAGATAAGATCATGGCAGATGACAGATTTGCAGAAATTGCACAGTCAGATTCCTTGAGAGGATGATGTCCCAGAGGGATGAGAAGATGTGCTGGGCTACAGAGCAATACTGACAGTGAACACACCACTGAGTCTTGGCAAAGGGGCAGGTAAGGACCTTTGATGGGACAAGAGGATAAAGAATCAGTTAAACACTGGTATCACCACACTGTTTGTCATTTTCTGGAGCTGGACCATTCACCTTTCCTTAGCTGTGAGTGGTACTACACTGCCACTGTACACTGCAGCTGTACCTGAGTAGTACAGAGCTCCTACAGGTGTACAGCACCTGTGCTTTACCTGAGCAGTGGGAAGGGTCACTTCACAGGTAATGAAATGACACATGAACCAAATAAAGCAAAGTAACTGGACAAAGTTTCTGAGTCTAGACTATTGAGGTAAATCAAGAGCTATCTTCAAAGAAGAATCACTGGTCCTTGATTAGCTCTTTCAGATCATTGCTTTGGCTCAATTACTCTGCTCTCCCTCTCCTGTTTGAGCATGTTTCCTTGCTCAGATTCTTCTGAGTTTCAATGTCCTACAGACCTTGGCTGAGAAGTTCCAAAGAAATGTTTAGGTTCTGCCATAAGATCCATTTTTAACTTCCATCCACCACACAGCCCTGAAGTACAGCTACCCTGCTGCAAAGCTGTAACCAAGTCAAGACACCAAGGTCTCCTCTTAAAAACAGTGGGACACAGCATTATGTTGCTCTAGCCTTAGGGCAGATCTCATATGCCATTCCTATGCCTGTGCAGTGGCTTTATTTTCAAGCACCAAGCAAAGCGATTATGGATTAGCCTTAATCTTGGCAATTCAGGTAAACCTCTCATATCATACTTTGCATACCAGACTCACAAAACTGGCAAAAAATTTGTATTTGACCCTTCTTTGTACTGCAGGGCTCTCTGCAAGGGACATAGACCCTTACATGGAGTTATTCTCTTATGCTTCAGCACCTTCAATGACACTTCAGACTTAAAATTTTAAATAAAACACAACTACAGATATTGGTTTTTTATATCGACCTAGTGAGTGATAATATAACATGGGATGATTTAACCTGATGGCATCTTGACACATCTCTGCATATAAAAATATCTCTATTAAAAGCGCAGATAGAGACAGCATGGATGGCAGCCACTTAAAAAAAATAAAATAAATAATACCCCAAAGCATTAAGGCCTTGTAAGGGACAAGATTACTTTCATCCTGCCACAGCATGTTTCAATTTAACCACTGCATCTCTCAGCACTTTTGGTTCATATTCTTTTACCACACAGGGACACAAGTTTGGTATACGCCCAGCCTTAGGAAGGGGAAATGGTATTTTGGGTCACCAGTTCCACCCACGGTGTCCACCCACCCCTCCACTCAACACGGCTTTTGAAGTGCACCAGTCCCAAACAGGAGCCAGAATACATAAGCCTGGGGTCAGGAGGGCTTGGAGAGCCTGAGGTTGGGAGATATTTAAGGAGTTTTTTGGGGCCAAGTGGCTTTGTCAGCAGTCCCTCGCCTCCTGCTGCCCACGAAGACACCCTGCCCAGGGCTGCTGGCATGTCTGCCCCAGCCATGGACACAGACAGGCATTTCCTCAGCCCTTTTGTCATTGCCTTGAAGGTGGCAGACCTCCAATCACTGCTCAAGTCCAGCAGTTCTTCACTGCTCTGGCTGAGACAACTCCTTATTTTCTCTTTCCACCTCTCAGCTATGCCACTCCACCTTCATGAGTCTTCCTAAGCCCACATGAACTGCAGCTTCTGTTACTTTGCTCTATTCTCTTTTACCCCAAACCAGAGAGCTGCTCCCAGTGTTCTGTGCAGCAGAAGAATTCATTCTTATGCTGCATAAAACCAAACAGATGCTTCGACACAGGATATGCCTGAAAACACAATTTTTCTGCTTTGCTTCGACAGCCTAGCATTTATTTCCATATTCCTGTGAGGCTGGTATGTAAACAACAGAGGGTAACTTGCTGTGCTCAGGAGACCTTAAAATAAGAGTCCTATTTCTCTGTCCTCCTGGATCCAGTAAGTCATCCTCCTGAGGTTCAAAGAGTTTCTGGAACTCATAATTTAAAAATCCACGGAATAAAAATGGGGTTGCTGGAGATCTTTGCCAACAGAAAAGTAGATTGAAACTTTTCTGTTATTTAATAATTCAAATCCCAATTGCCTAATTAAACAGGCTTGCTACATTGCAAAAAGAATAAGGAATTATATATTCTCTTAGCTAACTTTGCTGATTGACACGAAAGCCTTTTCATGCTCCACAGCATGGTCCAAGTCAAACTTTTGAAGACAGACTTAATACCCCACAAGTAAATCTCATGTAACAAAACCCTTGCTGCTCACAGGACTAGGGTGATGCAGCAGCTTGTCAGCATCTTTGTGCTTCATGGAGCTATTCTGCAGGATGCACAGAGGAAGCCATGCTCAGCAGAGCATCTTTACAGAGTATTCAGTATCCCTTCAGACTTGGCCAAACCTCAAGAAAAGCAAATGGTCTGCACAGTGCCTCGTGCCTGACATATTCCCTGTTTGCAGATTAGATCTGAAAGCATCCACAGCATGTGGAGGAAACAGGAGTCTCTCTCAAAGCACTCTGCCCTTGAGCTAGAGAATATTTTCTTAGGGAAGTGCTGCAAGTACTCATTCAAGTCCACCTCATCACTACAGCTGATCACAACCGCTGGACCTTCTAATTCTGGGCCATGATCCTTCCCCAGCTGCCACCAAGTTCTCTTCAGGTGGCACTGAAGTGCACAGAGTGGGCTCAGGCAACACCTGCCTTGTTCTCCAAGGGCAGCAGTGTCAGATGCAGGCAGGTACCTTAACAGCGAGATCATGCACTATTGTGAGAGCGACAACGGCAGTGTTTGACCTTGCACTGTTGCACAAAAACAATTCACAACAGCTGAAGGTTTTTCCAGAGCACTGGGGCATGTCTCCTCCTGTTCCAAGGTTAGTTAGGGATTCTTGTCCCCACGAAACACCAGCAGCCACCAAACCAGCCTCAGCCTGCAACTGCAGCTCAGCAGCAAGCACTGCTGAGCCAAAGGGATTCTTTCAGTGAACTCTCCCCTCCCAGTGCATCACCCCACAGCACAAGCTCTGTGAATGCCCTTCAGGACTCTTTTTGGGATTGAGTGCTTGGTACTGAGTAACTTCTTTCAAAGAGTCCTGCTTTATAGAAAGAGGTTCCCCACCCAGCAAGTGCTGCACTTAGGCTGGTGACACCAATACTTCCACAGCAAGTATTACACAAGACATCAGCTACATATTTTCTGAAGATCACAATCTCTACTAAACTGCCAGCTGTCTATGCAGACCACTCAAGAGCTATCTGGGTATGCTAAGTACAGATGACAGACCCGATAACAGTGTCTGGATGTGTCCAAGAGATTAAATTCCATCTGCATCCTGTTACTTTTGCTATTTGGTACCCCTTCAAAGTCTGTGTTTCAACAGCCAACTGGTAAAGAGCTTGTATCATAGGGTCACAAATTTACAGAAAAAAATCCTTTAAATGCTTTTTTGGAGTCACCAGGTACCTGAAGACATGCTACAGTGGGTGTTTTAGTAGCTCTTTAAGTGGGAAGACCAGTTCAAGAAAAAAGTGGCTGTGATTCTCACTACACTGATGTCCATTAACATCCTTTTAATCTGGGTTGGGTGGGTCTTTGTTCCAGCTATTCCCTATCAGACTCACTATGAGGCTTAGTGTTTCCAGCAATGCAAAGAGCAGATCCCTATTCAAAAGCTTTTCAACCCCTCTTATATTTGCAAGGTGAACAAGTATTTGTTTCCATAAACCAGAGCATGCCTTCCACTGGAAAACAGAACAGGCTGCAATAGTGTACCACTCAAAATTATAACGAAGGAAGCTCAAAGACATTCATTTTCATACTGATATGACCAATTCTTAAAAAAATAAAAACAACAAATCACAAAAAACAAAATAAAAAAAAAGATCAATAAACATGAAGATTTCACTTTAATAATTATTTTTTGCTCACTTCAAAAACTCCTCCTTCCAATAAGTGGATAAAACAGAGGAACTGCAGAGCCTCTTGCTGTTGCCAAATTTGCATTTTTTTGGACACATGGCACTGTCAAGACTTGTTCACAGAGTTCATCTCCATACTCCATTGTTGGCTCACCCAGCAGTGAAATCCTGATCCCTGTCCTTCCTATAGCTGTGACAGGAGCTGAGGCAAGCTGGCAAGCAGACACTTGGAAAGCTGAATTCACCAGCGCTCTCAATCAGATCGCAATTTCATTAAAGAACTTCTAAATAAAACAAACTCCAACATTTGCACTTCAAAATTAAGTGGAAGCCAACTGAACTAGTGTCAAGACATGCCATAAGTGAAAGTATCTGAACTCTGGCATGCCAGTGTCCCTGTGCAGCTCTGGAAGGAAAGCTCCAGCAACTCGTACCATAGCAGACCCTGACACTACATCTCCCTGGGACTGCAGCTCCTGTGGAGGAGCAGGAGAAGCTGAGACACGCCAGGCTCTGCCTGCTCCCACTCAGGGTGCAGGTACCCTTTCCTGTGGTGCTGCAGGCACAGTAACATCCCTGCCCTGGCAGCGACCCAGGAGTGACTTCCCAGTGGCAGAGCAATAACCGCTGGGAGCAAGTCAAGCTCCTGCCCGAGCCCAGGGGAGTCGGCAGCACTGAGCACTCCCGGGTTTCCCAAGAGGAATATTTCTCTGTAACCCACACACAGTACCTGCCATGGGCCCCGAGCGAGGCACAGCATGACTTACAGCTGACTTCAGCAGGCTTTAGTTTGATCTGTAAATCCTCTAGACACTTCACAAGAATGTTGCTCAACTCCCACTGCCTTCAGCCTCACAAGAGGTAGACATAAATACTTAGCATTAGCATAGCTCCTCATGACTCACTTTTTCTCCTTTTTAAATATAGCATCCTATAAACGTGGATACATTCTGAGCAATAAAACTCACATTGTTACGGTTCATCATGCAACCATAACAAAAAATTCCTCCTGTCAGCTTTGGACAGCTTCCTCCACCAAACCCCAAACACTGGAGACCCTCACAAGGCTGAGATGGAGTAGTGGAGGCTCTGCTCCATCAGGGAACTCAGACAGCACAGGGACTCAGCACTCTGGCAGCAGATGTGGAGCTGGGCAGAAAGGTCCATCATCAACCCAGCCACTCATACCAACTTTATTCAGAAGAGCAAAGCTGGCTCTGGGTACAGGAAGAGCAGAGATTTGCCCAGAGGAACAGTTTCAGTAGCTGAGAAGCAGCCTGTGCCAGCCTTGGGGAAGCCACTCACTGAATAAGTGGTGGTGGAGGCATCTCTAGCTGAGGGATGCTCCCCACTCTTCATCTTCCCACAGACATTTATCACCTCCCTTCCTCCATCACAAGGCTTAGCATTCTTCCCTGGAAAAGCCAAACCCACCCCAAGCAAATGCCACCAGCTGCTTCAGAAGTACCAAGGAAGAACCAGTAGGAAAAGCATGGACCAGAGCTCATGGATTTTCACGATAATTGAGACCCAGTTTCAGCACCCTCCTGTCTGTCCTGCCACAGACTTTCTCGTGTGATCAATCCTCCATGCTGTGTTTAGCTCTACTGAACACTTCAGCTCCCTAGCTGTACAAATGAGATAAACAGTAGGTCCCTATCTCACAGGTATGTTGCAAAATAAATACATTTTGCATTACAAGTGTTACAGGAATGCTTTAACACTTGCACAAGTATCAAGACTAATCCATCACTGCTCAAAAAGAACCCTAGGACTGATAGCAAATTAAAATCTTACCTACACAAACATTAGAGTATGCAAGACTGTTTTCTTAGTTTATCTGTTCCTTCTGATAACCATGTTTGCCCCGGTGACTTGAACTGTTCCAGTCACAAACTGTTTGAATTAAGTGCACCAAATCCTGTCTGGAGAAATATATGCTTTGCTCTGTCTACAACAACAGCTGAGACATCAGTCATCCTCTCAGCTGTCCTAAAGGCATAGCTGAAAATGCATGCTCATATCCATCCTGTCAGGTGACTGAGAAGTACATTTTTACCTCCTGGACCTCTCCAGTAAGATTACCCATGAGAATTTATTTACCACAGTCTTTTTCTAATTGCTTCTCCAACATTCTTATTTAATATCTGAAATGAGTGGAGTGTCAGAGCTGCCACTCTTATCCTAGAAACTGGCATTTCAAAGACAAGATAAACAGAAGCCTCTGCTTAAAATTTCCAGGAGTATGTGTAGCTTAAAAAGCTAATTCCTATTTAAAATAATGACTAAGACTCTGAGGAATCTAACTCCCAAAGTCACACAGGTAGTTTTGAATATGTTACCCTTTCAGAGTAATTATGCCATCAAAGTTCCAGTCAGAAGCTGATGAGCGTAACTAATATATGCTGATGAGAGAGCCTGAAGTGAAAGACCTTCTTGGTTTATTTACACTCCAGTAAATCAGAAAGAACACCAAGACTTATTTTCACATACAAGCGTAACAGACCTGACCACAAGGGACACTTAAGGAGGTTAACCCACAGCCCAGGGAGCAGGTTTACTGTAAACTGGCTGCAAGCTGATGCTGTTGGACTTGTTTTCACTGGAGATGATGGTAACTTGGAGCAGCTGCTTGGACTTCAGTTGACTGGCACCAGTCACTACATAAACCACTGGTCTGGCCCTTTACCTGAATCATTACAGGTCACCATTCAGATGCAAAATAGGCATCCTCAGAGACATTCATCTCTAGACCAAGAACTAGGTAGATGCAGTCAAGAGCTGGGATGAAGAAAGAATAAACCATTTTTGCCACCCTGCATAAAGTTATATATTTGGTACAACATTCTTTCCAGAAGCAGATCTTCTCAAAGAGAAGGCAAAACAGGCACTGTGTTATTTGGGAGGAGGCAAAGCAATGCCAGGAATGTTTTAAGCTGCTCTATAGTAGAAGAAGAAACTACAAGAAAGTAGTTAAGATTTTAATCTTGAGCCTATCAATGTCAGACAAATTCTGAGGTTAACAAAATTTAGCCAAAAATTAATAAGTTGTACAAGCACTGAACTTTTCAACTTCTGCTGGTCAGTCCTGGTCAGAAGAGAAACAGCAGGAAGGGGAATCCCATCCAAGACTGTCTCAGATATTCAGATGCCTTCTGAAGTATCTCAGCTATATTTATGCTCCCAACACATCCCACAAAGAAATAACTTCCACTACCCCATTTTAGAAAGAAGAAAAGTGGACTCAGATACATTGGTACCTGTAAGAGTTGCTGAGCTTCACCTACCCACCTTTGGCCAGTCTGTGACAGAGAAAGTACTTGAGGACAGTTTCGCATCCCTTCACCTAGCTCCAACAATTGGGCTGGTCTCTCAGATGAAACCTATCTGCCTGTGCCACACTAAGCACCACTCACTGGAAAAGCAGTATCTGAAGCAGTATAATTTCAGGACAGTCACCAATGAGTACCACAAGTACTGTAAGTAGAGCAAACTACCTAAAAATATTGTTAACCTCCTCCAATCCAGTCCCTACCCCTTTCCTCAATGATTATTTCAGAAGACATATTTTTGTACAATTATTTCATTATCTAATGGCAAACTGGCTGCCTGTCCTATCTATGTGCAAGGTTTCCATGCATAATACTCCTCTGCTGAGATTTTCTCACACATATACTTGCACAGAGCAGCAATTGCTCCACTACATTCTCAAACAGAGACTAAAAGTCATAAATCTCAAAAAAATGAGTGTGCCAAAAAATTCAGCATCTGAAGTTACAGCTGTTCATTTCTCCTCTGTTCAGAAAGAGCCAGTTGTGGCTTATTGCAGATGTTATTGAAGTAGATGGAGTTGCTCTAGATTTACTTTGGATACAAACACTCAGGATGTGACCCACTGGAGCACTGGAACTTTGTTTCTCCATGGAGAAAAATACAGCCAGTGACAATCAAGTAGAACAGGAAGGTTATTCTCCCCTCCCCAATAAGTATCTTCTCTCAAGCACCCCTGCAAGCAACAACAGGAGAAAGAGGCAACAACTCCACCAAGGAGTGGGCTAATGTTCCTCCCATCTGCCAGTCCCACGCTCATTCTGTTTGCACTTGGACCAAATCCTCCCAACCCCTTCTGCTTTATACTTCATTAAACTTGGGTGCCTCACACAACAAAAATAATGTCATCCATCTTTGAAAGGTCACTTTCAAGCCACATTTCCATACCTTTTAACACCACTTCTCTTCCTCAGCCCTGCCTCGGAAGCCTGAAAATTAATTCCCTATTTTTCACATCAAATCTGTCCCCTGAATCCTAATCTACTTATTTATGACAGTAAAAGCTTATGCAAACATCACCACCATGCAAAAAAACTCCCCTCTTCATTCCTGTGGATTCACATTAATATTCTCCACCTCCAGAGTCTGAAGTACTCCCTGCACTGAGAGCTGCACATCCCCATGCTGAGGTTCAATCCCTCCTAACTCCAGCTGTGCAGGTAAGAGAGGTAAAGGGATGAGCAGTCACGGAGAAGTTGCAATGCTGAGACAAAAGCAGCTCCACAAAGTGTAGGGGCACTGAACTGCACTGGAGGCCCTGCACAGCTCCAAAAACTGAGCAAGTCTGAAACGAGGAGCCACCAGAAGTGACAGCTTAGCTGAAGCAGTGACAGACAAATAAACCAGGCAAAACCAAATTATTAAGAATGGTCAAGCTGAAGTCTGGAGCCTAAAACTTTTACAGGGCACACTGATTCATCCTACTGAACTGACTCACCTGGAGCCAGCAGGTCAGTAGGGATGCCAGCCTTGGCAGCTGTGGGTAGAGATTTTTGGTTTGAGTCCAGCTACAAAAAATACTTCACACCCAAGGAAGGAAGATAAAAATGAAAGGGCATAAATAAATGAAGCTGAACAGTTTTGCTCAAGGAGCCTTCCAGAATTAAGAGAAGGGAGCAGAGTTCCTGCCCAAATGTTGTCAGCTCTGAAACACCACCAGGAGCACATGGTGCAGCTCATGGGCCAGGGAGGACATGGGCACAGGACCCTGCAGTTAAAGAAGAGCCTAAGAAACCACAGCACAAAGTGAACAATAATGAATGATCACATCCATTTTTCCTATGCCCACCTGCCTTACATTGCCTTTGCCAATGACAACACCAGCTCATGTGCAGGACTCCTCCTCCTCCTTCCAGTCCCCAAATGCGGTGTCTCCACCAGTGCCAAAAAATTGTATGAGGAAAAGGAATAAAGTCCTTTCTAACCTCCATGTGACACAATGTTATTCCTCCCCGGTGTTAGCCTCAGTCCCTGGTTAAGAAGAAACCACCTAATGTGACACATACCAAAAGCTTCCCCCCATGAAGAAGGCAAATTTAGGTTCTGCAATTCTTAGTTCCTCTGCAAAAAATTTTGAGCTTGTGAAAATACCCACCAAAAACTTCAATAAATAGAACTGCCTCTCACATCATTTCTGAAAGGAGGTGCTGGGCCAGCTCTGACCCTAGTGCAGCTGCTCTGGTTCAGGAGTGATGCTGCTGGGGTGTTTGGCCCTCTGCAATCTGTGCTATCATATGGGATATCTCCTGGAATGGAGGAGCAAAATCAATGAAAGACAAACAAATTAATGCAGAGCTATAATATGAAGTTATTCATACCTATTTTCTACATACACTATTATTTTTAAGGAGATGCTGTCAGCTTTGTATTTTCAGACTCAAGTATCTAGAAAGAAATCTCACCTTTCTTAGGCAGTCCAGAGCTCTACGACAGAGAAGTGTTTTTTCTTTAAAGCCATTACTTCATAATTTCCTTGCCACACCCCTTGTTCTTTCTCTTATCTTTCTCCCTAACCTTTCTTAAATTAATAGACCCTGGTTTTGCAAATCTGTTTTAACAGATTCAGAACAACAGACAAGTACCTTTCATAAAGAAAAATGACAGTTTTAGGCCTTTGAAATGCATCTCTCTTGCACAGAAGGAGCCTGAGTTAACCAGATAATTTCAGAGTGAAAGCTCAGAAAGCACATCTATAGCTGGTAGGACTATAAAGTTGATTCACTTTTCTTAATACCAACTTTTGCATGAACAACAGTTTCCAGGTAAGACATACATAAACTTTTCCAGTAAACAGCATCCCTTTAAGCCTGCCAACAAAATCTGAACTTAGATGACTTAAGCTACCTGAGGAGCTGGTGACTTAGATTTTCATATTTCCGTGACATTACTGGAGAACTGTGCCAGCTGACAGCACTGAATGGCTGCAGTCCCCTGTGCTGGGAAAAAGCCTCAGACCAGGGTCCCCTGTGTGCTTTGCTCTTCCAAGAAAAGCCCTGTCTCCACTCCGACCTGCCAGTGTGAAGTCAGTTTGTTGTACGATGTGATCAGCTCGACAGGGAGGGTCACTGGAGCAGAGGAGTGCAGGATGCTTGAGACTGATCCACCCGAGGTCTAACACTTCACTTGCTCCTCAGCTTGCAGCCAGCGTGGCTTTATCTTAGTTCCGCTGTCTAGGAAGCAGGGCTTTATACGTTGTTTCAAGGGCTCTTGAGCCATTGATTGAAATAAATAAACAAACAAAAAACCTACAAGTTTTCTTCCTAATCCCCAGCAATTCCAATCACAAGATCTGAAAAAACCTTGTCCTGTCTGTGGTTCAGTTTGTTTTCTTAAAGCAGAGCATAAAAAAACAAAGTAAAAGAAAAGTAAAACCAGGAAAGAAACCCCAACAAACCCGTACCTCCTCCTCTCCTTGTTTCTTCGTAATTGAAGATAGCATCTCTATCCTTCTAAAAGTTATGGAAGCTTATACAAAGTACTCCGTGATCCAAGAGCAATTTTAATGCAAGATAAGAAACCTCGCCATACCCAGATCACATCAGAACACACCCAGGGTAGGAAAGTAAAACATTACCGTGGCTCTGAATCTGATGGGGGGGGGGGGGGGTAACCACTGACAGAAGCAAAATCCAACAAACCCTCAGTTTACAAAGATCTTCCATTACACCGCGTAACTCAGAGCGACCCCTCTCCTCGGCGCACACCCAGGAGAGGACACGGACCGCACGGTTCCGACCATTGCGCCACACATCCCCTTCTGCCGAGGCTCGGCAGAGCACGGACCCCGCGCCCCCCGCAGCCCACCCGCCGCACGGAGTCCCCGTACCGTCCGTCCCGCGCCCTGCGTCCGGCGCTGCTGCGAGCGGCGGCTCCGCGGCGACAATCGGCGACAGCGCTTTCTTCCCGACACCGAGCTGCGGCCAGGGAAAGCGGCGGTGCCCGGGGCGCGCTGCTCCCGACGGGGGGGCTCATGCCAGCGTGGGGCGCCGCATTTCAGCAGGAATCGCTGTGGGGAGAGGAAAGAAGCAGAGGGGGAAGCCCCGCCGCGGTTACCGCCGGGTGTCACGGCGGTCCCGCCCCTCCCGTGGGCTTGTCACGGAGCGCCCCGAAAGTGCGCGGCGCTGTCCCGCGCCCCGCGGGGGACGGGCACAACACACCCGGGTTATTGTTCGTGTGTCCGTGTCCCCCCGCCCCGCCCGCGGAGCGGATCGGCACCGCTCCGAGCCCGCTCGCCGCCCGCTCACCCGGGCGGCGGAGCCGCGCCCTCAGCGCCCGCCCAGAGGCGCCCGCGGCCGGGCAGCGCCGGCGGCCCCCGCGCTCCCGCCCCGGCGGCCGCGGCAGCGCAGCCCGCGCCCCGCCATCCCTTATATCGCCGCCGCGGCTGCTATAAATAGCCCGGCCCCGCCGCCGGGGGCCGGCCCGGGCGCCGCCGGAGGGGGATTCGCGGCGGAGCGGGGACCTGCCGTCACCTGCGGCTCGGCGGCTCGGCCGCGTTCCCCGCTCCGGCCGCGCGTGGGTGCCGCTGTCCGGCGGGCGCGGCGGCGGAGCGGCTCCCGGGGGCCCGGGCCCGCCGACCCCCGGCGCGGCAATGGGCCCGTCCGCCGCCGCCGCGCGTTAAGGTGGAGCGGGGCGGCAGCGGCAGCGGCGGCGGCGGCGGCACCTTAAACCGCGCGGGCCGGCTCTCCCCGCCCGGCACCCCGGGCCCCACGGGGCCGTGACTGAAGGGAGCGGGACCGACCCTCCGGCCGCGGGGTTTGTGCAGCCGCCAGCAAGCGAGGAGGAGGAGAGTAAACAGCCGGTTCTGTGTGATGGACGGGGCTGCAGCCGGAGGGCACGGACTGGTACAAGCGCCGTTCACGCCACATGAACACGGCACACACCGAGCCTTTGAGAGCCAGCTACTGTGCGCACACAATCCCCTTTCTCCCCCTCCCCATATATATATATATATATATATATACAATATATATATATATATATATATATATATATATATATACATACTTAATACGAGGAAGCCTCATCAACTTCAATCCCGATAAGAGAATTCGTGTTTAATACATCAAAGCTCATCCTATGTAGCACTCGGGGAGCACATGGGAAGTGATTACTTTTCTTACCTCTCATTTGTGCCCTTGGCTGGCACTGGGAGACAGAATCAAAGCAATGCTTCTCATGTCACCTGGAGGCTCCTTTGCCACCTCACACCTTGTGCCTGACACCAGCAAAAGGTCTGCTCCCACCCCTCACTCACTCAGTGACACATGCCGCCCTCACAGAGGATGCTGGCAATGGCGGTGAGAGAATAATCCATGGCAGGAAGGATGTGTCCCACCACAGGAGCACCTTGGGCACAACCCTGCAGGGTGCTCAGGGACATACCGAGTGCATCTCGGGGCTACATTTGGGCACCTGCTGGTTTACCCTGCTGGGTCAGGGCTTACCTCCCTGGCAGTGTGCAAAGCAGAGGTACGGGAACTCTACATAGTTTTTAAACGCAAGTGAATGGTCCCAGCTCTCCTCCTGTGCTGAATTAACATTATGTACACTCCAGTAGTCCCCAGAAGGATCTACCCAAGGAGTCTGGCACAGCTCTGCAGCATGCACGGAACAAGAGAGCCTCCGTGCTGTCTTTCCCACATGTGTAAGAGGCAGAGAGAAGCGTGCTGCCATTTTACAAACAAGAATCATGAGTATCTGCCTCAAAATCTGCATTGGTCCAGCAACATAAAGGAGGTGAGAGGGATCAGACCAGGCTTTCCCAACCAAACTGCGGGACAGATGTGTTTGTTCACATGAATCGACAGCTGGGTTTGGAAGACATGCATTCGTCAAAAGGAGTCACAAGTTTGCATCTGAATTTGGTGTGAAACAGCTTCTCTGTTGGTTACAAAATTTCCTTCTATGACAAAACAGTCTCCTCATATTCCCAGGGCAGACTGCAGTGCAGTGATGGAGGCGACTGGCTATGAGGAATCTGGTTTTTGCACACATCTTGCTCCCAGCGAGGGCAGAATTGGCCAAGCTGCACACAGCAGGTCATTTATACACCCTCAGAGGTGTGGAAATGCTGTCAGTAAATTCTGGGGACACAGCAGTCCTGGGACTAATGGCCCAAAGATTTCAGGTTTAGATCTTTAAATCTGAGCATCTTAAACAGATCACCCTTCAGAGCTGCACATTTCTGCTTCTGTGGAGATAGCAGAATTTGCCAACCAAGCCCAATATTCAGACACCTAAACCTGAAAATCTCTGATGCATTTCATACCAAAATCAGTAACATTTGACAGGAAAAGCCTGTATGTCAGGTATCTGGGCTATTGCTCAGTTCTCAATAGCCTTCCTACCCATAAAAATACTAAAATTTTGGACCAAGGAAAGCCAAAAAGTCCTCTTTCAATTCCAGCCAGTGTCTGGAGCAGCATTAAATTTCTTGTAGCGTGTGTTAGTTAGCAACATTGCTAAAGGGGAATTGCTGCTGTGGTTGAGCGCTTATACAATACAACTCCTATTTAAGTGCATTTTTGTATCGTGCTGAGTCACCCCAAGGAGCCCTCAAACAAAACATCACGTTCAGTTTGACAGCAGAGGCAGTGGCATGCAGAGCCTCCCCTTCACCAGCCCTCCCTGGGGGGATGTGAGTGCAGGACGGGTGACACTTCAAACCCTGGAACGAAATACAAAGCTAAAAGAAAAGAGTGCCTTAAAATTTCAGCCAACATTTTCCCCCATACAGATTTAAGCACATGACATTTCCAGTCTGTTTCAGCTTCAGTGAATAGATTAAAGTGACCATACAGCCTGTGAACTCCTCAAGTCAGATTATACTTCAGGCAAGCTCTCACTAAATCAGAGGATGCATTATATATGTAGCATAATATTTCACTATTAGGTCTAGATGAATGTGGCTGTTTATTATCCCATATTAAAGCTGAGTGGGTTAGTGCAGCATGAGCCTCTTGGCTTGTTTTGTTGGCAGCCGCCTTTTGGGCTGCTGGAGACACTTCCCTTGCCCAAGCTCTGCAGCAGGAGGCTGCAAACACGAGGGTTTGCACAGCACCATGGCAAGGCAGGGAATGTTTGCACAAAAAAATACAAAATGTTTTCCCTGCAGAAACAGTGCAATGGGTTTTTGTCAATACAAAAATGGGTTTTTGTCCTGCTGGTGTCACATAGCCAGGGATAAGACGTCACTTCAGGGAAGTCACGGGATGGAGATGGGGTTTGAGGGGATGCAATGGCCCTCCCAAGAACTAACCCAAGGTGCTGCTGGCATCACTGTCTGGAGAACAGGCAGGTTGTGCTGGAGCAGGGAGCTGTACCTGCCTGCACCCTGCAGAGATGAATGCACCATCCTGTACTACATCAGATCTTGCTAGAGCAGAGCCTTGTGGGCTTGACCCTCAGTGGTGAATTTGGAGACGAGCACAAGGAGACCACAACCTGATCTGATGGCTCAATCTCAAATGACCTGCAAAGAAAAAAGTTGAGGTTTTCGTACACTGCCAATTGACTCCAAATCTGCATGAAACCAACACAGTAACTTTGCTGCCACTGTGAGTCCAGTTGGTCAGAGATAGCAGATCACTCCTTTGGGCTATGGATGGGCAGTATTGCTGTGCTTCTACGGGCTAGGAATAATGAAGCTATAACACAGCTTAAACAACTGAGACTGATTTCACGCAATTTCTCTGGTGCTTGGCACAGACCACAGTGAAGCTACTTAGCAGTAGAGGACATCTAGTGATATTCACATGCAACTACATAAACGTGATAAAAGTTCACTTGTGAGTGCCTCAGAGCCAGCGTGGCTGGAGTTGGGACATGGTGAGGCTGTGACAGCTGCATGAGGGCTGGGACAGGCTGACCATGAGCACCTTCTATGAATGGGTCATGAAGGAAAAACCTCCTGAAAGGCTTAGGGAACATACAGTGAGGGCACAGGTAGGAAGCTCAGGGGAACTGGTGGTGCTGCACCTTTTAAGGAGACATCACAGGAAAGTGCAGAGCTTTTATTTCTACAGCAAAGACCATGTAAGCCGGGATACAGAGATTAAAATCAGTCATTTTCTTTCAGGAGTCTTTGCTCTTATCTCAATTTGCCTTTCATGTGACTCATCCTCAGCACACGCTGCAAACATCAGCCTCAAGATCAAGATTTTTTTCTCTAGTACAAGAGATCAGCCCTTTCTCCATGCCCTTTTACAGCCTACTGCTCTTTGTTCTAGGAAGGATACAAAGAATATTCCCTCCTCCGGGTTATTTGTAACAGGGGATTCTCTAGAAATGTTTTTCCAGACATACTCCAGGCCTAGGATATGGAATTTGGCTATGAAACAAAGAGACTGCCAATTTAGTTTCTCAAAAGGCAAGGATTGGCAGAGCTTTATAAAAGAACACACTTCCCTAAGGAAATAGACTCATTTTATCTGACACTTCCTTTGAATGGAATTATTCCCATTAAGATCACCATTAATTTAGGAGTAAGGGCTTCACATTTGAGGTCTCACCATTTTGCACTTATTTCCATGTCAGATCCACTCAGTTTACAAGTATTGAGGAGAGGTGGGACTTAATAAAACACAAGAAAAGTAAGTTTCTGCTGGCCAGATTAGATCCTTGGAAATAGCTGTGCAATGCTACAATACCTACTCAAAATGCAAGGGGTGATGTTGAAAGGCATCAGTGATACGGGTGAAAGAACAGAGGAAAAGGCTGCATTAGCAACTACAACAACTGTTGATTCTTGTGCCCTTCATGCATTTATGTTATTTATCAATGGACTATATTTAGCAATCATAAGACCAGAGCATGGAGCAGCCCCAGGTCTTTTCTCTGCTCTCCAGAGGGCATCTGGTGGCTAGCAGAGACTGGCACAGCTCTGAGAGATCCACAGTAGCTGCTCGTACGAGGCAGGAGTAATTTCTGCAGCACACTGAGTCATTGTAGGAAGGAGACTGAATCTTACCCAATTTCCGAAAGCAGAAGAGCTCCAAGCTCTCTTGTGATGAAACAAAAGCTGGCAGAGCACATGTTGATATGTGGCAGGCAGGGAGGCCACTTGAGACACATTCAGGAGGTCTTCATGTGAGCAGCAGTGAAGGACACTTCAGAGGCTGAAAGCTGCTGGTGCTGAGCAGTGAAGGCACAGTGCAGCTGCTTCAGTACTGGAGAGCCACAAATTAACGTATGATGTGAGTTTCAAGGCAGAGATGAGGAAATCAATGACCCAGACAGAAGGGGAGATAGTGCCAGATGAAGCCTGATGACGACATTTCCAGGCAATTTGTTCACACTGCTGGGTGAGCTGCTTGGGGAGAGATGGAACAGATTAGAGATGACTGCATATACTTTGCCCAAGAGCAAGACTGTGAGATTCACAGTT
The DNA here is from genome assembly GCA_034509425.1 of Eopsaltria australis. NCBI lineage: Eukaryota > Metazoa > Chordata > Aves > Passeriformes > Petroicidae > Eopsaltria > Eopsaltria australis. The sequence continues at coordinate 94,478 of JAVTVJ010000067.1, read as the reverse complement.
GCAAGAGCCTTGGTGGCTGTTTTGCCTCCACGCAGAAATATTAATAACTGCTTCTCTGAACTATCAGAGCATTAGCTCCAGCTGATTTTACCATTTGTGCATGTAAAAAAGCAATTACTTTTCCTCTTAGGGATTTCATCTGAGGGATGTACAATGTTAGTCAATTATGTGTTCACTCACAAATATATATAGTTTGGTGAAAAAGGCAGGCTCTCAGGGGAATTTGAACCTGACAGGACACATGTCAATCAGAACTCTAGCAAAATTTAGCTATGAAAATCATATTCTAAGGAATGTAGTAAATTCCATTTTACTGGGTAAAAAGTGACCAGGATGTCTTATGTTGCACTGGCTGTTCCAGGGCATTAACCTGCAGAAATCTGACCTTGAACAGGAAGAAAAACTAGCTAATCTGTCTAATGAATATATTTGGTTATTGCTCAGGTTTCTGGCCGGACATTTATCACACATCAGGGGCTCAGGCAACAGAGTTAAGTGCAGGGGAAAGACAAATGGCCACACAGACTGGCTGTGTGCTGCAAGGCATGAAGACAGGACATGGCAAGTGGAAAGTGGGGTGACTTTTAGCAGTTTCTATTTCAATGGTCTCAGTCCCACACATAGAAGTGAGTTTATCTTCTGGGACTGCTTGAGCAGTTCATCACCACATCTGAAATGCAGCAGCATGGTGCTCTGGAACACACTGTGTCTTAGCCTGTGACTCCAAATACAAAGCAGGGAGCATACTGAGAAATATTATACTGGGAGAGCTGTAGCAGCTGCAGTTGGTGGTGGCTCTGTCCTGCTCTTCTCTAGCCCCTTCCCACAAGTTATTTTTTATTCCTAAGCTCATTTCAGTCATCCAGTGATCTTATGCATCTTTTGGGCTGCTTCTATGTGGTTAGAACACAGGACAGATGATCCCCCAAAAGAAGACAGAGGACAGGCTTAGCATGGAGACTAAGAAACACAGGCCTGGGGTTTCCCAGATCTCTGTCCTTGCACCTGGAGCTGATTTCTGCTTGTGCTGCAGACAGACCATAACTGCATGCACAAGTGCTGTGTGTGGGTGACTCTCTGCCCACGTGCTCTGGAATTGGCAGGGCTAATCTGCCCTGCCAGTTACTGAGGGCAATACCTTAATAAAGCAGTTGAGCTTGTAGTGGCTGTCAAACCTACACTGGGACAGGGAACCTGCTCTTGACTTGTCCCTGTTCGTTGTATACAGAGCAGAGTGCTGTAAACAGAGCTATAAATACTCCTGTGCCCACTGAATGCTCGAGGTCGGAGCAGATCAGCATAGCAATTCCTTCTGGCTTTGAAAATAAGCTATGAATCAATGCATTCATTGCAGGCTGAGTATCCCTGGAAGGAGGCTGATAGTGCTGCTCCAAAACATTGGCATTCTGGGCAAGAGCACTGCAGAGAACAAGATACATGTCGGAGAACCACACAAAGGGCACAAAGCAGCCAGGTCCCTAAAACCTCCATTTGGCAAGGACTAATTCATCAGGACACCTGGATGCCAAACCTGGAAATACCTGGTGGCTCAAGGAAATATTTATGAATGGCAGTGACTTTTATTTGCAAATTACATGTTTATGACCCTCTGAATGGCAGACAGGTTACATTTTGGATCTCCCTGCTACATCTCAGCCTCCATGCTCTCCACATGAAACTCACTTTATCAGCTTGTAGGTGAGGAAGCAGGACAGGTGAGAGGATGGGAATTGACCTGGAGGTGGAAAGCCAAACCTCAGCCCTAGGCAGGACAGCACATCAGTTACCAGCCTGCCAGCCCGGAGAACACACTTAGGAAGGCAGGACACACCCTGCTCAATATTGCCAACAGCAAAACCTAATGCTCTTCAAATTCCTTCAAGCCTGAACTCCCTTCACTGGGAAAAGGCTTTAGATCCAGAACCCAGCTTGAGCCATGAGCATGTGAATGAGGGTCCAGCCTCACTATATCCTTTATGGGAAATCCCTGTAGTTACAGCTAGAAGAGATGCACCTTCTGAAACCACCTTGGATGTCTCCTGCAGGGACACTGTTCTCTGATTTCTGAGACAGTTTTATGTGAAAAGGACAAATATGTCCAGTAAATGCTTGATGCTACTGGCCCAAAGACTGCAGTAGCCATGGAAGCTGGTGAAGGGTCTGGAGCACAAGAACTATGAAAAGCATTTCAGGGAGCTGGGGGTGTTTAGCCTGGAGAAAAAGGAGGCTTGGGGCTGACCTTACTGCCCTCTACAGCTCCCTGAAAGGAGGTTGAAGCCAGGTGGGAGTTGGTCTGTGCTCCCTGTCAGCCAGGGACAGGATGAGAGAAAATACCCTCAAGCTGCTCCAGGGAGGATTAAGATTGGATGTTTGTTAGAAAAAAAGTTATTCACTGTTAGGGTGGTCAGGCCTTGGAACTGGCTGCCCACAAAATGGTGGAGCCATCAGCTCTGGAGGTATTTAAAAGAGGTATAGCTGTGGCACTGAGGAACATGGTTTAGTGGTGGCCTTGGCAGTGCTGGGTTAATGGCTGGACATTATGATCTTAGAGATCTTTTCCAAAATAAATACTTCCATTATTTTTGTGGAAAAACATTTCAGAAACACTCTCTCTTGAATTCTCTTTCTGATTAATATTGTTCTTCTCCCCCTCCTTGCCAACTTAACAAACATTTCTGTGTCTAAATAGCATTTTTGGTCCACTGCCTGTTGCAATCAAAAGAACCTTCTTATTGACTTCTGGGACAGTCAGGCCCAGCTATTAGTGGAACATAAAAGCATTCGAACCCCACACTACTGGGACTGTGTGTGTAAATGGCATTACTTGCCTCCTCCTGTGGTTGTTCATGAGATCAGGACACAAAGCCTGTCTTTTGGGAGCCGTCTTCCCTTCAGAAGCCTGTTTGCCTTTCTATCTCATAATGACAGTGAGAAATCCTTAAGGGTTTTCTAACTCCCATTCCCCAGCAGAGAGCCCCAGCAGGCAAAGGCTTTGTCAGGCAGCATATTAATGAAACAGAAAACATGACCTGAATTTTTATAGCTTGTACTTAGCAGGTCATTTACTTGTCATGAAAAGGGACATTTTGCATTGGTTGCCAATAATAGCTTCAGAAAAGCGAGCACTTAGCTCTCATGTTTAATTCCCATGAGGATGAAGGGTGAGAGGAGGAGCCCCCCAGCTGCTCCCTTACCCCCACCCCACGCTGGGATATTCAAACTATGCTGAGCACTCTTCTAAAATTTTGTTGCAGGAGCAGGGGTCTTGTGTGACCCTGGCAGTGAATCCCACACACAGGGCTGAGCTGTGTCCCAGATCTCATCCTGGAAGGGTTTCTTATCCTCACATCCCACGCAGCAGCAGCAGCAGCCCAGCTGAGCAGCTCTGTGCAGAACTGAGCCTGCCAATTTCCTGTCGGCCCAGCACTGTTCTGGCTGGTCAAGCTCTCTCTCCCAGTCAGGGCTGGGTCACCAGACCCAGGCAAAAATTTGGATGCAAAAGTGGGGTAATTTTCACAAGCTGTAAAAAAGTGGGGTGATTTTCACAAGCTGGAGGGTCATGTGCAGGGGGAAGAGTGAGGCATGCAAATCCCCTCAGAGATAAGGAAGATGTTCGTAAATGGGCTCTGAACCCAAACTAGCCTATGTATCAGCTACGAGATACATGAACTGGGCTCAAGAGCAGTCTAGACCCGTGCCAAACTTGAATCATTAGCTGGACTGTTGATAAGTGCTGTAAGTCTCTACAGAAGGGACAAAAAGGGTCATTTCTCTCCTCACCCCGTCCACAGGACAGAGGAAATGGCTTCAAATTGCAATAGGGAGAGTTTAGATGGGATATTAGGAAAAATTTCTTCACTGGAGGGATTGTTAAGCATTGGAACAGGCTGCCCAAGGAAGTGGTTGAATCACCGTCCCTGGAGGTATTTAAAAGATGTGTAGATGTGGCACTTGGGGACACTGTTTAGTGGTGGCCTTGGTAGTGCTGGGTTAATGGTTTGACTCAATGATCTTAAAGCTCTTTTTCAACCTAAACAATTCTGTGATGACTAAACTTCCAATAAAAAAAGGGTTGGCATGGGCCTCTTCACAGGACCTTTGAGCACCTTTAGGGGTCCAAGAGCTGACACTTTCTCAGTGATTTCACATACTGCATTTTGAGCTGTGCAATATTCTTTGTGTCTCGTGGAGAAGCCTTAAGTCTGAGGACAAAAATCTTTGTAAGTTCCATGATTTAAATGGGAAAAACCAGATTTTCACAAAAAGCTTGAGGGATTAGGGCTTTGCTAGCCCTAGTCTAGCAAATCTGTGACTTTGCTCTCCACCCAGTATCTCAGTGTTTTGTCTCAGCCTTGCACTGCTTGTTGCCCCTGTTGCCATAAGCCTCTTCAGCACCTTCTTGATGTCTACAATTAGCTGAGTCCCTTCCAAAGAAGAAGACTAAAGACTGATGAAGTAAAAGAAACCAACGCTATAACATTGTTTCCAGCTCTCTGATGATTCCCTGTGTGTATATCCAATAGCTCCTCCCCATCCTTAGACCCCTTTCTTTGTCATTAGAGTGTAAACATTTGTGTGCAACAGAAGAGGACTCTGGGCAGGGTCACAGACTCCTGGAGAGGCTTGTTGGGAGGGACTTGTGGAGGACTGCAGTCCAACCTCCTCCCCACGCTGGCCAGCACTAGCCCAGCCAGCTGTGGATTTGAGCCTGCTGGCTCCTGCACTCTCACACACATGAGCTCTGTGACTCTTGGTCAATGGCAACTGAATTGGCTCAGGATGTTGCTCCATTCATTCCTTCTGTTCCGAAGCTTACTTGTAAGTCCTGCTATTATCTGTGCTATTAATAAACTAAGATCACTTTTCTGGAGGGCAGTGAAGCTAAAGGCCGGTGATTCATGCCCTAATCAATTAGTAGCACTAATCACTAACTAGTGGTTCATCTCTGATTGCTGAATAGCCCTTCCCTCTGAAAGAGCCAGATGTCAGGAAACCATCCTTGCCAAGAGGTGGATCCTGTCCTTAAGAGCTGAAGCAGACCAAGCATTGGTGAGTACTCATGGCTGCATGAGGTAGGAGCCAGGAGTGCTGACACTGTTCTGTCTTGCGTAGTTCCACAACTTCATCACACATTTATGTGTCTGAGGAACAAATTCACAAATCTGTCAGCTTGTTCTGACTGATTCTCTTCATACATGAGCCATCAGGCTGCCAAACGTGCCCCTGTGCAGGGTCTCTAAGAACCTGATGTTCAACTCTGTTCACCAGCCAAAATCACCAAATTACTGAATGCACTCAGTACGGGAGATTTAATAATGATATGAAAAAGCTACTGAGAAACAGAGATCATGACCCTGCTTCTGCTAGGCCAGTTTAATTTTAAAATAAAATTCTCTAAAGAAAAATTTGAAGGGACTTGTAAACAAGGCTAGCATGGCTCATCAGATTAGTTGCAGGACAGAGTGCATTTCAGATATTGATCTGGGTCTGGAAAGGACTTAATAAGATTAGTTAGGAGTTACTGGCACAAGATGGAAATACTTGCCTGGTTCATAGCTTTGCTGAAGTCAGGGTACTTAGACTAGGCATGAATAAGGATCTTTGGAATCCCCAAGCAGAAACTACCATGTGCTTTACAAACATCAGTAAAACAAGCCTCACTGGGAAATGGGAAAACAGGCTCTTTGCCCCACTGTTTTACAGGTAGTTGATGGAAAACCTTCAAGCAAAGCAAATTTGAGGAGACAACCTTGCAGCTCAGTGAATGTGGCAGGCATTAGATCAGGTCACAAACAAACTGAAACTCCCTACTCAAAAAAGGCCTGTCTTGGTATGGAAAGTCACTAGAATTGCCATCATGGTTGGTACAAGTTTGCTTTCTTTCAGTGCTTCCTGAAGGGGAGTTGAGTTTGGGACAGCTTCAAAGGCAGAGTAATGATTGCAGCCTGAAGAGTCACTGCTTGCCCAGCATCCATGCCCCACATGGAGACCTCATGGGGATGCTGCTGGGATTGCGCTGCTCTTCAGACTTCTGCTTGCTGCCAAGTTTTAGAAAAGTGAACTATTTCTTTTCAGAAGGAAATTAATGATATGTTGCCTGAGTGAAGAAGGACTAAGCCCTTCAGCCCCCCCATCCCCTCACTCACCAGGGCTGGGTGGTCCTTATGGAAGGCCAGACATTTCCACAGCTGTCTCTTTGCAAGAAGCAAAGCTGATCTCAGGCTTTCAGTGGAAGTCTCCTGATGAAGGTCCCTAATGCTCTAAGAGCCTCTGCTTGAATAAAGCTGGGTAGACACATGCAAAGCTGCTTGCAGTGTTGAGGTTCCACCTCACCATCAGTGTATTGCCACTCCAAAGTCCATCTGGATCAAGGATGCTGTTGCTTGCACTGGTCTTTATATGCGAGGACATAAACTTTTGAATTCTGCAACAGTCCAGGTTCCAAAGGAATCATCCAACAGTTTGAATACATGGGGGTGGTTTGCACTGACAAGAGGTTAATTTTATCTAAAAAGATGTTTCATCGTGGTACCATAGTTCAGATTGCATGCTAATTCCATCCTTGGCTTCTTCTTTGTAAAGAACATGTCACCAAAATTTCCAGTGTTCCGTATCAACCACATACATTTACAAAACAGAAACCAGTTCATTTCAAAACCAGCTATCAAGTAATGTCAGTTTTTTTACTCAGACCTCAGCCAAGATGCAAATCAGTGAGATTAGGAATAAAAGGTTCTGATGTGGGCTACTAGCTGGGAACTATCCCTTCTCCCTCAGCTGTGCAAAGATCATGAACAGTTAAATAACTTGAGTGCCTGAGAACTGTTTCTAAAGCAGAGAAGCCACAGAGGAGTCCAAGTGCCATGACTTGAGACACTTAAGGAATTATCACAAAAGTGTATGAGGACAATTCAGTGACTTACAGAAAGAATTCCAGGGGAATTCCAGGCCACAGGCCATGGATTGTGAAAACTGGTCTGGGCCATTCATGAGAGGTTTTCCATTCTTCCACCACTGGTAGATGGCACGAGCAATCAAATGCATTGATCATTGCCTAGAAGTAGAGTAGAAAATCTAAAACTTAAGAGAAGATGGTGTGGCTGTGTGATGGTATGTGGGTTGTGAGTTTTAAAATGCTGCAGTTAAAAGGAGAACCTCTGAGGAAAGTGGGAAGCGACACAGCAGACTGAAAATAAAATACTTGAAAGAGTGCAGACTCAGACACAGAATAAAGGGATTGAAGGGGCTGACATATCACATGCACTTAAGTGATCAGAAAAAAGCTACGAATAAAAGTAAACATTGCTTTGTAACTTTTACTTTTCTTTGGGAGTAATGACAGAAAACAAGCCTGACTCTCAACTGCACTGGGAGGAAAAAAACCATCTGATTGTGTTCCCCTCTTAAGAAATTCAGCTAACAAGGGATTTAGATTTGAAGGGAAGAAGGACTGTCCTCTTTACTTTCAGATTAAATACCTAACAATGGCATTTCTGCCCATAGTGCTTAATATCTATGGAAGGACTCACATGTACACTAAATCTGAAGGAGTTGGGTCTTAGAGGGTAAGACCTGGTGAACACCAGCAGTCAGATTCCCCCTCCTCCTCCTCCTCCAAATCTCTCTCCTCCCCTTGCCTTTTCAGCTTTGATGTGAAATCACCATTTTCAGGATGTGTTCTTGGAAGCTCACAATCTGATTTTGGGGGAAATCCTCCCTCCATGATAAGCTGTTTCCATGGGGATTAAATATTTCTTTTTCAGTTTTGTGCTGGGAGTTTCTCTAGAAGATTTACTTGCCAGTTTTCATGCTGCTAAAAAGATAAGGAAAATATCACCATGACAGAGGTCAATCTATACTCCCCTTACATAGAAGATACTGGCTGGGGTAAAGCATGGCATATCAAAGCTGCTTGGTTCTGTATGAAAAATCCAAACATTTTCTCATTATGGAAGAATCTCAATACATAAATGAATGAGCAATATCAAGAGATCAATCTGAATAGGTTCAAGTTTCCCAGTCCCTGCTAGCATTCTAGAAGAGCCAGTAGAAAAAACAACCCCCTAAACCCAGTCTGGAGAGCAATCTGTGAAAACAGATACTAATAACATACCTGACCAGAGATTTCTAGTCTTTGGGATTGCTTTTTATTGTATTAATGATGAGTAGCTCCAACCTGAATTTTGCAAGTATGCAATCTCCAGCGGAGCTACCAAGTGTTAACCAGGGCAGGGGAAGTGGAGCCTATCAGTTGCACCTTTGATATCTGGAGCCACTCCACCTCTGCCTGGAAAGGCTGAAGAGCCTGGGCCACATCCTTTCATACTGACAGAAAAGCCCCTAAGTTGTACATAATTTTACACTGTCACTTTACTGTCAAAAAATACATCTTTGATGCAGTTTTTCCTCTGCTTACTAGGATACAAGACCACTTATAAAAGCAGTGTGTCCCACAGACTACTTCGCCATATCTCCTGACTGCCAAAGAGGTATTTGTCTGGCTTTGTGTCTGCCTGTTTACTCAAGCCTGAATTGAGATTAAATTCTTATATCTTGGGTATCTTCTTCACATGTTTCCAAACCTGGTCACTGAAAACAGCTGTGAGGTCTGTGGGGTAACCTCTCCTTTGCTCTTGTCTCCCCAGATGGGCCATCTGAGAAGTCTGATTAGCATCCCACTCTTGGGGCAGTGTCCTGTGGGGATGAGGATCCAAACAGTTCAACAGCAGAGACAGAGCAGACACAAGCCAGCACAGTGAGAGCAGGCAACTGAGCCCTGCCACAACCTGAAACAGAACAGTTTTGGTACAAGTGATGCCCAAATGTGTCCTTTCTCATGATAACTGTGCTATGCAACTGCTGTTGTTTGTGAAATATCTGGATGGACCCCAGGTAAAAATGATGATGTGGGACTCCCTCAGACTGTAATCAGAACCTGAAGGATTTGTCATCATCCTGGAGATGATCAAACAGTGGTCAGAAAAGTTTGGGTTCTTTCCTCCAGAAGTACCATTTTCTGTTGAAAAAGTGTGTGTGTGTTTGGGCAGGAACCCTCAAAGCAAGTTCCAAGAATTCTCCTGCTTTCGCTAGATACCTCTAGCAATTTCAACCTCAACATTTTCCAGGGGTAAAAACCCACAAAAACCAACAACAGCAACATCTAAAGAGATTCCCCCTGGCTGTCTTTCTCCCCTCTTTCACATTAAGAATGGGAAAATATTGAAAGGTGCTTCCCAGACAGCTGTGATGGTGAAAAACATGCAAGGAGTATGGGACTTGAACAGAGAAAATGCTTTTTATCTTATCCCCTCCCTGCATCTGCCTCTCTGGGCAGCACAGCAGTGCCTGTCCACCTTTCTGCTGTCAGATGACAGGAGCTTCAAGGTAGTCAGTGAGATGCTGGGATTGGACATCGAAGAGTAAATAAGCACTGCATGAGCTAATTGGAGTGTGGAGGAGAATGGAAGGGAAGATCCTTGCATCCAGCTGTTTTGTTGTGTGTTGTCTCATTCATTTCGTGATTTATAATTTGTTGCTGGTGAAGCAAACCAGAGCCACTGCCCATTGCTGCCACATGAAAAGCAATGGGGAAACAATCCCTCTGTAGTCTGACTGTGACACAAACCTTTCCATGGCTGCTTCTTGGGTTCAAGAACATTTGCAACACACTGCTTAAAGGCTGAATTAGACACTGTCTTTCCTTTTAAAGAAGCTTTAAAGCCAATTCTTTCTATCTAGCAAGTATTACTACTTTGAAGAATTTGGTTCTCAAACTGTAAAATGAATCTCACCATTTCCCTCAATCCCTGTTACCAGCTGGAGTAAAATATCCACACTGTTTTCTTGATTAAAAGATTGTTGCAATCAGCAATGAATAAGCAACTGTTCATGAGGGTAAAATTGAAACGATCCCTGATGTGAGCACATGAGCTGTTACAAGTTTTTCCGTGCTGAGCTTTCAAAATAATTATAGTAACCCTGCATAATTTGGCCTAGTTTTTATTGTATTTCACATCAAACTAAAACCAATAACAGTTATTTTTAAAATAGCAGTATTCCTCCAGTACAACTCACCCAAATAGAATCAGTTCCTGCAAAGAAAGCCCATTTTCTGCAAAGAAATACAGTGTGATTTTCAGCTGCACAGAAAATTGGCCCATGGATGCAATTCTCTCTGGTGCCATGAATAAAAGGCTTTGCTGTCAGAGATTTACCTTGTTAAATATAGTGGGTATTTCACACCTAATACATCAGTGACAGTCCAAACATTCCAGTTACTCTAGGTCTACACCTTGGAGAAATAAATGCTTCTGTTTTTTCATCTCTGTTCTTGATCTTGCAAACAAAACCAGCTCTGCCATCTACCTCCCTATAGCCTCAAGGTGGATCCTAACAATTCACAAAAAAAAAAAAGGATCAAGTTAGAAGCCTGTGTCCTGGTATTTGTCAGGACAAAGAAGAGGAAAAAAGAATTATATAGCAAAGGAGAATTATGCTGGATTTAAGTAGACATAAAATATTGCCAGATACAATTGTTCAAGTTGATGCTGACAAAAGTCAGAAGCCCTAGAAAATAATTAAAAGACTGATGAGCATTGAGTTTGGGGAACAGGAATGGGAACTGAAGGAGATAATCCTCTTATTATGCTACTAAACTGTTGATGGAATTATTGGGTGAAAGTCCAACTCATAAATTGATGCCATGAATATTTACCATTAACAAGAAATTTTATCCCTCTGAAGTTGACCCTAGTAGCAGTTGACAGTACTTGAACAACCTGCTGCAAACTTAAGCTAGAAATGTTTCACAAAAGAAATAGGGCAAGGTAGTTTTTATCATTGGAGCAAATCCCTGGTGGAAGAGCTGGATTGTCTCACCTTTGTGCTTTTGTATGGAGAAATGGTCTGAAAAAAACCCACAGGTTTTGACCTTAAAATAGGAGAACATGGTAAAAGGAGGATAATATGTAATAAAATGTTATTCCTTCATGAAAGACTTCAGTTTTGGAATAGGTTTTTGTCTTCTACCAGCTACAGAATTAAAGCTTTTGGGGCTACAGACTCCCAAGAAGAGAAAGATTCCTGAAACAATTATTACGGCAAAGCCCAGGGCTGCTCAGCAACGTGGCTCAATCCTTCTCTGTCCAAGCTGGTGAAAACTTTTGGATCAGGTGCATTTGTGCTGTGCACTCCTTGTCGTCATAATACAAAAGCTGCAAAGACATTTCTTTAAGCTGAGCAATAGTTATCATACTAAAGTTATCAAATTAGTTATAAATTCTTTAATTAAATTTACTAAAATAATTTCCAGTATGAAGAGATCCATTTCAAGTTTGAGGAACTGGGCAAAGAGGAAGTGTGAAGAGATTCCCCTGCAATTCCGTGTGTCCTGTGATGTGCAGGTGATTGCAATACATGAGCTGGTCAGCACAGACCTTATTCTCCCCAGCTTAAGACATCCAGGGAATGAGATTTTATTAATGAATGAGCTGAACTTTAAAGGTAGCAATATGAGCTAAACAGGGACAGTTGTGAAAACTCAGGTTTTTCCTATGGTCTGAAACACACACACAGAGATCTATGGGATGTTTCCCAGTTGGATTGTTTAGTTATCGGTGAACATGCAAAGGAAGAATTACCTTCAGCATGAAGCACAGAATGATGCTTTACAGAGTCAGGACTCAAAATGAGACCAATGCAGCCTGTCCAGTGACTCATTAGCAGACACGGTGTGAAAGCGTTCACACTCTCTTATCCGTGATGAGGCAGACACGCTCTCCGGAACAGAACGGATTCCCGGGAATTTTCAGCTCCATATCAGACCCTACAGGTCAGTCTGCCATACTCCACAAGCATCGAGGAGCTAAGACAAGCCCCTGAATGTGGATTACAATGTCTGCACAGTGTGGGTCCATCCTGAAGCCGTTCAAACCCAAGAGGCATCAGGAGAGACGCTGCAACCTCAAAGTGCTCGGTCAGAGCCTGGAGAGGGCGGAAATTTTCAGATTAATTCTTGTCGTAAAAAAATGCGGGTAAACTCAGGTCTTCTTGCTTTTCAGCCTCTGTCCTTCCTGAAACGAGAGCCCTCCCTTTACCAGTTGATCCAAAAGCAGGCGAGCGAGGACACGAAGTGGAGAGTCCCGAAACAGCAGCTGCTGCCTGCGGCCGCTTGCAGCCGGCTCCCGGCACAAGGGAGCTCCTGGGGAGGCCAGGGCAAAACCGAGGTTTTAGTGGTCACTGGAGCTGTCTGTGGCCAGATCAAACAGCAGAATGTTCACACACGCAGCAGTGGCACCACTGGCCTCCAGACGTGCACACTGAGATACTGCTCAAGTTCTGTACAGAATAAATGACACAGTCTGGTCCCTGTGCCAGGCAGTGTGAGCATTACAGCCCTCGTTCTTCCATGCTCTCAGATTTCTTTCTTCATGCCAGCTTGGCACTCTGGACAGTTTAATATTTTAGTTTTTTCAGTGTGACTCTGCTGGTTTAGGCTGAGATAGTTAATTTTTTTCAGAGTAGGTGGTATGGAGCTATTGATTTGATTTGTGCTGCCAGTAGTGTTGATAATTAAGAGATGTTTTCCTAGAGTAATAGAATCATTAAGGTTGGAGGAGACCTTTAGATCAAGTTCAACCATCAACCCAGCACTGTCACTGTAACCCCTACACCACTAAACCACATCTCCCAGATCCAGATGCCTCTTAAGCACCTTTCAACACCTCTTCTGTTACTATTGAGCAGTGCTTACACAGAGTCAAGGCCTTTTCTGCTCCCCACCCCACCACTGAGGAGGCTGGGGTGGGGGTACAAGAAATTGGAAAAGGACATTGCTGGGAGAGAGGACACCAGTTAGCCACAGGGATAACCTGTATGGAGACATGCTCAGAATAAAACTGGGGGGAGAAGAAAAGGGGGATGTTCAGCCTGATGGTGTTTGTTTTCTTCAGTCACTGTTACACTGGTGATGGATGAACACCTACTTGACCATGAAAAGTGGCGAATGAATTTTTTGGTTTGCTTTGCTTGTGGGGTGTCATCATTTATGAGTGGTGAGGACCACTATGCTGTTGCCAGGGGAAATTTTTTTTTGACGCCTTTGTGTAGTGGGACTACGAAAGTATCTTGGCACTTGCAACAGTCAGGGGGGTAAAGATTGTTCCCTGGTAACTGGAGCAAAGGGATTTTGTAGAGGAATGTGGAGTAGTTTACATAGTTACTTTGAAAAAACCCACCTGACATCTCTATTTGATACCAGAAAGCTGATGCCTGACATTTTTTAAAGAAGTGGCCAAAGTATCTTAGATAATAACATATATATAATCTAATCTAATAACATAATCTATTTTCTTATCCCTGTTTTTTTACTCCTTTGTTGCACCATCTGTTTTCACTGCAAGCTGTAACAAATTCCCTGCGATCCTTTTGCCATAGGAGAGAGATAGCATAAAAGATAGAATAATAACAGTCTCAGACTAAACCAAAGGTTCTTCTCTCACAGAAACAATTTTTCCCAAGGCTATTATTGTGTTTGCAAACTCTGCTAACCATGTTGAAATTAGATTGCAAATGACATTCTTTTTGCAGAAAGAGATCTCGGTAGCACATAGGGCATTTGCAACAATGCTACTAAAAATAAGAGCATGGTCTGACAGAGCATTCAATTATTCATGCGCTCACAAGTACAGGGCAGGCAGGCTGACAGCCCTCAGAGCTGCATCAAACACATCCCCAGCGCTGCCTGGCTCTGATGGCCAGTGCAGTGTGTGCTGGAAGCATGGCACCCTTCTGCTAAGAAAGGGCCCAAGTTTTATTTAACAAAAAGCAGTGGAAGTCCAAGGGGGAAGATCCTCTAAGAAAGCTGCCTCAATTACCAGAGACTTCATGGCTTGCTCCTGCAGGCCCTGGGGCTGCCACCACCATGTCAGCTCCTTCCTCTCAGGGAGGAGTCTCTTAGGAGACTCATGAAACATTTATTCTGCATCCATGCCATACTGTGCACTTTTCTGTCCCAAGCTATAAAAAATGCAGCATGCCTCCCTGCCTTCAGTTAAAGGGAATGGTTTTGCAGGCATCTGGTTAACCTTTTCTTCCCCATCCTTCACTTGGAGATATCTCCCTGCAACTTTACCTTAGCTCAGAAGGAACCCAAGTGTTTAATGCCGCTTGCAGCATGAAAGCATTTCTGTTGGGTGATCTTCCTTCAGAAATGACTGGGATAGTGGGATTTCTGTGAGCAGTGAAGCAGTGGCAGGGATATTAAAGTCTGTGGCATACCTGAGTCTTTCGAAATGTGTTTGGGAGAATCTGAGGGAAGGTGGAGATGTCTTCTCTTGGGCCTCTGAAATGCTGTTCATCCTGAGTCCATCTTGCCATCAGTAAGATGAGGCACCAAGTTTTGTCATTCTGCATTTCCCCCCTAAAAGGGAGATTAGTTGAAGGACCCAACAGGACCTACAGGGAGCTGCCAGGTGGGAGGTGGACAGGTCTCCTGGGACCCACTAGGTGAGCAGAACGAATCTTTGCAGACAGAAAGCAGGTTCTGGTGGTTTGAAAGGCTGTAGTTAACGAACTGAAGGCTGTGTGATTGTGCAGTAGAGTGCAAGAAGAGGTTATAGACCATCCAGTGTTTGAAAGGTCATTTTTATGGTTAAGAAAGTTTACATAAATTGTGCTTTGCCAATTACTCATCTATCTGGAAGTTCCTATCCTGATGTTTTAGGTCTTGTCTTTGAATGGAATAAAATGTAATTTAGTGAGCCTCAATAGCAAGGTAATTACCAGGTGCTGCAAACGTGCAGAGCATAGAAGCCATCCCTGTCAGGGATACTTTTGAAATAGAACTGCCCTGGTCAAGGACAATCTTGTATTGCATGACTGCAAGCTAATAAAGACCACCCATGTCTCTGTCACAGTTACTGACTCATAACGGCAGCAAAGAATAAGAAACATTTTAAGATTAAAATGTAATAGTCCCTGGGTGACCATAACCAGCTACTTCCCTTGGTGCCCTGCCATCGAGCAGTTCTGAAACTGCAGAAGAGAAACTGAGTGTCTGTAAAGTAGGAGCCAAGCAGTGAGCAAACACTCCCTGACTGCCAGAATCAGCCAGGACAAAGTGGTGCTGTCCTTCAGGTATGAGCTAGAAAGTCAAGGGATCCAACCTCCTTGTGTTATATGTTTAAAAATGAAAGTAAGACTGATATGATTTGTAGCACTCAGACTTGTTCATCTTTAGGAATTACGTGGTTTTTTGTCCAACCAGTTTCCAACCAATAGTTCATTAACTGTCTGAAACTATCGAGTGCTAACTTACATGTTAATATAACATAACTCTTAATTTACTGCTAATGATTATGATACTTTTGCAGCTCTCTCAACCCGTGAACACAAATTATAGGCAAAACCCTAAAACCTAAAGAGCTTAGGACTGCTTGAGAAACATCCTCCCCCAACCCCACCCAATAGTATATAACACCTTTAAAATAGCCACAGCAAAACTTCCTGAGAGCTGTAGCGGTGAAACAGCAGATTTCAGCTCCTATTTTGAAAAACAATGTCTGCAGTAGAGATTACAGCTGGTTGAACTCTTTTGGTGGAGTGGTGCTCAGGAGGGCTGGGTGCTAAGGTGGAATGAGAACTTAGACTCCTCGGGTGGATTTTTTGAGGTGGAAGTGATCCAGCCATGTTTTGTGTTAAGGAATCTGCAATTCAAACAGGAAGGAAAATTCTCTTTCATCACAAACTTCAAAGTCATTTCCACTAGTCCCATTGACTGGCTTATTGATTCTGCCTTTTGTTCTCATCGAGGAAAAGAAGTCCAAGAGACACAGCTTGCCTTAAGAAACAAAAGGCTGTACTGTGAGTCTCATTTAAGTTCCCTGTGATTATTCATTACTTGGCAGCTTGTTTCAAAGCACCTCTTCAGCTATTTTACATGCCTTCATTTCTAATATTGCCCATGATTATCCTGTAAGGTCCTGATCTCCTAATGCAAAGCTTCCCCCATGCAACAGAACAAAAAGGAACCTTTCTGTGTGTCTTAAACATTTTACAAGCAAACTCTGAGAGGAGTCTGCAAGTTCCATGTACTCCAAGCCAATTCTTGCTGCATCCCATGACCTTTCATGCAGCCTGGAGGTGTGTGCAGAGCATGAAAAAATTGTGCTTAGCAGTGTGCAGGGAAGACCACAGACATCCTTCTCCCCTCGTACTCTGCAGAATGCCTCGAGCTCTACCAGATACCCAACTGCAGATTCACTATTATGTTGCCCCTCAAATGCAACAGTTGTAGCTAGGAGCAGAAAAGTCCCAAACCACTAAATTCAGGCTCCTAAGCTTGGTAATATTTGGTGTAATTTTTTGGGGAAAAAAAAGTACTCAGGAAAGTTTTAATCTCGAATTATTTGATGGCAAGTTTAGCAACAAACTGGCAAGCTTCTGAACTGGCAGTGGGTTCTGTGCAGGGCAGCATTCAGAGCACGAGGATGAGTGCAGAGCCTTGCCAAGTGGCAGCAAGAGAGATGGGGAACAGCTCCAGAAATCACTGCCCGCATTTATTGGAGTTTAGCACCACCTAATGTGAGAGTGCTTCACGTTCAAGCACTTCCCAGCACGGCCAGGATGAAACAGCCTAAAAGGAGCTGGAGAAAGCCTCTGGCATCAGAAAGCATTAAGTTTTAATCCCTTGTCTGCTCGGTTTCTTGTTGTTCCCTTACTAGGGGAGAAGAATTTAGGAGCAGGCAGCTCTGCTGTGAGCACACCTGGGACAGTGAGAGGCAGAAGAGCCAGGAGAACAGGGAGACCAGGGACATCAATGGTGACCATCCAAAGATGAGATGAACAGGAAAAGGCCATTTTCACTCAGATGGCAGATACAGCTGGGAAGAGTTTGCAGCCTTCTCCTGGTTGTTTTCATCCTGGCTACTTGACATTTGTAGGCATAAAATTGACAGATGGCCACTCCAGCTGTTTTGGGAGCAGATGTCAAGGGACCTGTAAAGGATTTCAGGACTGCTCTGAGTCTGGGATCAATTTTGACTGTCCAAAAGTTTCAGGAGTTGCCTTAAAAACAGCTTTGCAGGGATAGAGAGATGAAAAAAGTACTTATAAATTAAAGCTGCAAGTGTAATGATTCACAATGCCCTGCAGGAGCATGGGGCTATTTTAGCACAAGTAATGCAGTTGAGCTCTAGTGGTATTTCGATGCTTCTAACCTCTTTAGCCTCCAAAGAGCTATGATTGGGAGAATATTGTCTACAGTAATACTTGGGAAATCAAAACAAATGAGCTCATAAACTATGTCCTCCTTCCTCCTATTTTAAAAAATTGCAGTTACAATTAAGATACACAGACTATGGGGCTAAACGATATATTCAGCGAAAGACAATAAAAGAAAGAGTTTGGGTTTCTGACACATTTGGATCTAAATAAACAGAAGAAGAGAGGGGCTGAAGTGCTGCCAGGTTTGCCAAGGGTCCCTGTGGAGTACCTGTGGAGAAACAAACACTGAAGAGCCACCTACAGCAGCCACTTCCTCTTACACACAGCACTTACCTGCAGCTGGAACATCTCATCACATCTGTCTTACAGAGCACAAACTCCTCATATACCCATACTTTGAGCTGCTGGACAGGCCTTGAAGCTTAGCACTTGGGCCACATATGGTGCAAACAAATGTTTTGTCCTCTGGCCTGGCTTGGAGCCACTCTTGGCTACAGCAGCCATTATGTTCTTAACATGCTGTATCTAAAAAGAGAAGAAGCCCAAAGCTTCCATCTGCTTCTCCCCTGAGACTGAGAGAGGACACAAAATAGGCCAAGATGACAGCTGTTTTCCAAAAGACCCTACAAGGAATGATGTCAGGATCAGGAAATAAGTCCTTCAGGTGAAAATCTACCAGGGTGTCAGGAAAGTGGTGAGACCATGTCCTGTCCAGCCTGTGTTGATTTTTCAGAACAACCCATTCAGAAGGCATGTCTAGGAATATCCAGGCATGCTCTCAGTTTTACCCTGGGTAGGCATCCCTCAGGACATCAGAATGCTGTTTTAATTGCAAAAACTAAATTTTGAAAGCTCATAAACCTGAGCATCCTTGTTGCCCAGAGTCATTTGTCTTCACTCATTGCCTGTGTTTCACACAGGGGCCTGGGCAGCTCAACACAGCCAAGAAAAAACATCTGGAGCACGTGGACATGGTGTCCTACCTGGAGCCTCTTCCAGAAAGAGGGATTCCCCAGCTCCACTGGAAAAGTGATCTCCTTTGGGCTCCCCACAGTGGCACATCAGCCTTGTTATGTAATAGTAAGGAGTAGGCTCTGGGTTTAATGGGGGTTGAACCAGAATAAAGAATGGGGTTTCAAATAAATATTGCAAGTCTCAGCCATACCAGGGTCATTCTAAGTCAGCTTAACAAACAGAGCCTGAATAACCCCCCTGAGAGCACCATCCTCCCTCCACCAAGTGCACTTGCTAGCAAGGTGACTCAGACAAAATGTGTGCTTCAAAAGAATTGTAAATTAAGAGCTTACAAGTCTGTGACTTGTAGCATCTACATTACTTGGTAAGACTCAGTGAAGCAAACTTGAGAGATTTTTCTCCCCAGAATCATTAAGTTTGGAGTAATCAGAAACTTTAAAATTACATGACCTCCTAGACTATTCGCTGAAAAAATAAAACATGTCTATTATATTAGTGCTAATGCTGCAGAATATATGGTGCTGTAACAAATGAAAGGAAAGTTTCATCTTTGTTAAGTCCAAAGTCAAGTGATTTTTAGCAGGCAGAAATTAATTAACATCCCTGGAGATAATTATCTGTGTGCAGTTATGGTTCCGTGTATTCCTACTCCTTAAAAAAGTTTGATCCAATTGAATAGTAGACAATTCAGAAGTTCCTCAGCCCTTTAGATCTTGACAGCTCATGATTTTCAGCTAGATTCTTATAAATATTTTGGTGTTTAAAGCAGCTAATCAATTATGATTCACAGCAAGGTTGTAAGTGACTTTGTAAACCACTTTCAGGGACAGGGCTCTCCTGCAATGCAATGGTCTGGACATTTTAAGTCATTGATTTTGATCACCTTACCAAAGTACATGAAAAAAATTACTTTGTCTATGTAGAGCTCATCCTAACCATAAATAATTTTGTTGAGGGACTAGTAATACATGGGAGAAGGCTTCAGCATTTCTTGTTTATGTGACAGGGAAACCATCATGAAGTTTCATCCTGGCTGATTTTTTCCCCCTTTGTAAAACAAAAAACAAACTACAAGTGATCCTACTTATTGAAAAAGCCCCTTTTCTAGCCTACATCCTTTACAGAATTTTGGTTGCCCATAAACAAACCACTGTCCTTTTTTTAGTCTTTTCAATAAACTCTTAAGCTACTATTCTTAAAAGCCAGGACTGTAGAACACCACTCACCAAGTCAGTATTACAGCCAGAACCAAATAAACTAATGGATTTATAATACAGTACTAGAAAAGCAGTTAATAAAACTATCAGACTGAAAAACACTGGGAAAATTCAGGGAGCCCAAGACTGGTTTTCACAAATCACCGGAGCATCTCAGAGCACATTCTGCTCACCAGACTATGACAGCAGATGAGTCTTTCTGAAATTTACTGAAGCTTCACCTTGTCAAAGCCTTTAGTGAAATATTAAACCAGCTCTGAAGAAGTACATTAAAACTAAGGTGTTACAGGGCACATGAATAATTTGGGGCTCAGGGTTTGCATACCAGCTCTGCCTGCATTTCCCAGCTGGCAGGCTCCTAACTACTCTGGTTCAAAGCCCTGTAAAACACCTCCATCTGTGCATCGTTCCCTGGTCACACAGTCTGCAACTTTTTAAAACTTACTATAAAAAGGGGCACCCATCCTTGTGCAGGAGTATGTGCACTCCCTGCAGATGCCATTTTAAGTCTCTTTTTTTCACCTCAGCCATCACAGTCCCAAGAGCAGTGTCACAGTGATCAATGCCTCTTGCTCCAACAGCATCTTCTGAAGCCCAGGACCTTCCAGCACGTTCTGCCAAGACCCTCTCCCAACAAAGCTAAAAACAAAGAGGGAATAACAGTAAGATAATCTACATACTGTAGACCATGCAGCACACACCCTTGTCCTCAAACACTGTCTCTTATAGATACACAGAACCATTTGCCTCCAGAAGATGTTTGCCCCCATGGGGCTCCTTTCTGTTCAGTCCTCCCTGTGTATGACACCTTCCAAGAGGAACACAAGGTGATGTTAATGGAGATGTAATGGTCTATTAAGCGCTCTTTAATTAGTGTGGGATTACACAACTCGTGAAAAGAATTTCATTAAATGGTGCAAATGAGACGATCATTATGGAGAAGCATATGACCTCACTATATTGCTGCTTTGAGGAAAAAAAAAGAGTGGAACAGTATAAGAAGTGGATTAATATCTTCTTCACCCAGAGCATATGTCAGTTCCTTTAGAATGAGACAGAGCTCTCCAAAGCCCAGAGTGAAGGGGAAGCTCATGCCAGATGTAATGCAGCTGTACAGGAACAGGACTTTCATTGGTTATCTTCTCCTCCAATTTAAATGTACTCCAGACCAACTTTCCAAAAAGTTGGACATTCTGGCTTCAACACACTGAAACCCAAGTATTCTCCTTAAAGAAAAAAACTCAAGGGATTCTTTTTTTGTAAGCCTTTTGTAATTCTCATCTTGCATCAAAATACAGCCTGAACTGGAGATGCTTCAAAGAGACACTTCCCATTTAGGCAGTGGCTGTAGATGCATTTGGAGATGGAATTATGCAGGTACAGAACTGTGCTCGTTTCAGTCTGTGTACAAGAGAATGGGATGTAAAATGAGGTTAACAATCTCTAAGACCAGCTACTGTGAATGCTGTTCAACTCAACTGATCTTTGAAATAGGTTTTTTTTCTGCAGGAACTATCAAATCAGAAGGAATTGAAACTTCAGAATAATCCTAAGGAAATTGCAGCAGTGTGTTGCAGAACATCATAGCCTTTAATAACAGCTTGGTGGGTTTGCTTATTGCTGCCAGTGGCTGGAAATCTTGGTTCTCTGCATTTCTACAACCTGGTTTGTCCTAAGAGAGACCTGCCCGTTGCTGCCCCTTTGGTCTGATTGGGTGGCATGCAAATGCTGATGGCTCTGGCAATTATTTCCTTGGCATTATGGCTCATGTTACCTGTAATTGTTATTAATATATTTGGCATATGGAAAATGGTACCAGAATAAACCTATCCTAGTACTGCCTTTGGTCAAACCTTGCACCACTTTGATTTTTGGGGCTTGATGGTTTAACTGCAGGCTTTGTTTCTAAGTGAAATGCTTCAAGGGTGTATTTTTCCCTCCAGGCTTTTTTTGTTTGCTTGTTTGTTTTTTTCTTCTGCTTGCACTTCTATATTTAAAGAAACCAGTTAATGGAGGATTTTTTTTCATTGTTAATTCTGTATTCAAAACTCATAATTCCAGTAAAATATAAACTTCCCCTGCTCAGGAAGATCATGAACTCTAATCCTGTATAAACACAAGGCATTTTAAGTCATTGATATCCAAAGGTTTTTTTTTTTTTTTCTTTTTAATGCACTTCTCACATAACACACTTTTTAATTCTGATTTAGTAACTCCATTGCTGCACCTCCAGTAATGAGGCAGAACCACACTATGCCAGATGCTGTGTAAAGAGCAAATAATTCCTAGTTTAAATAAGTATGAAGTGCAGTTTAGGTAAAATATTTCATGTCCCCTTCCCTGATGGTGGCTGGAAGATGCCAGGAGTCGGCAGCAGAGGCTGGAGCAGCCCCCGCAGCCCCCGCTCTCCCTCTGCCAACTGCTGCAGCAAATGCTCCTCTTGCCTGAAAGGGCTCTTGTCTTGCAGGGCTGCTGCTCTCTCCCTGCTCAACAGTGACAACCACGGTGCATTTCACAGCATAAACCAGGGAATTGTTCTGTGCTGAATATTGACAAATGATGATGGTGCATTTTAAAGCGTAAACCAGAGGATTGTTCTGTGCTGAGCATTAGCATATGGCTTTTGACATCTGGTCCTCTAAGAGCAGTAAACTGCCAATCAGGAGGCACGTTGGGTACAAGCATATTTTTTATCACTACCCTTACTAATCACCAAGATTAGTCCCAGCTTGGCAATTGTGACTGACAAACACACTGAACCTATTCAAATATCCTCATCCATATTCATTTCCTTTTAAACAAATTAAATTCTCATGTAAAATAATCCTCAAATTCTCAAAAAAGATGTTTGTTTTTTACGTAGGTGGCATGAGTTCAAAGACATCTGGTTAAATATGCATAATTTCTTAAGAGCAAAAATTACAGCTTTTAATGGTGTTTGCATTTCACTTCATGAAAATCTCTTTTAATGTCACTAGAGATCTTTGTAGCCTGGACAGAAGTTTCCTTTTCTAGCCCAGGGGGGTAGAAATGTCATCATTTTCAGAGCACAGCTGCTTAGTCAAGACAGTGGCACAGGCAATTTGAATAACAAACACTGAATTCCTGCAAGCATTTCTAAATCTCCTTTGGTTGAAAAAAAAACCCCAAACCCTCAAATCTAAAACAACTAGCTATAAAGGAAGAGGACAGGATATGGATTATCATCCATCCATCCATCCATCCATCCATCCATCCATCCATCCATAATCTTCAGATTTTTGGGGAAGGAAATGGGTTTTTCAGAAAGTGACCTTCAACAGCCAGTAAATACACATCAGAGGAGGTCACTTTTCAGGGGTTCTCTCTCAGAGGTGAGAGACAAGGACATGAATTTTAAGTGGAGATTAATCTAATGAGCCATTGTATTAATACGAAAAAAATCTTCAAGCTAAACTGAATTGTTTCAGGGAGTCAAAGGCAGATGAAATTGAGAAGATGAAGTAAAGCCAAAAGTGAAAAGTAGTTAAGATAGACTTGACTGAATTGCTATTTGTCATGGGCTCCTGAGCCCCTCATCACTTGGAAAAAATAAAGAGAGAACAGAAATTCAAAGAAAAACTTCATGAAGACAATTAGTGCAGGAAGGAAGAGTTGAAAGGAGCCAAGGGGAACAGGTACAGCTCTATGGGTGTAACTTAGTCTGGCTTGAAGATAGCATGGGCACTTGCTTCCTGTCATAGCATGGGTCTCAAACCTGTGATCCAAAAGGGCTGAATAGAAAAAGGAGTAATCAAAGCAGTGCAGAATGGTTTGATACAGTTGGCTCCTTTTCCATCTTCTGGTACCATGTCACCTCTTTCTGGTGTTGGTTTTGTTCATGCCCTTTTTTTGGAACCCCTTCTTCTGAATTGATTTAAGGATTTCCCTACTACTCATAGGTAAATGGAATTTTTATTCTAAAATTGTTTTGTTGGCTTTACTGTGACAACTCACTCAGAAGATTGCACTTCATTAGGAACACATATATTGGTATTTGGCCTTACCAGAAATAATTTTAGAGTACAAATTATTTATCTGGAAGAGTTCTTTCTTTGTATATTTAGAAGAATATAAGTATTCATGAGAAACAAATATTGGATTATAGATTTTCAGTGTCTGTGCTTTCTTGCTACAGTAAACTGTAAAAAAGGAATGATAATGGAATCCTCTGGATCAAAAGGCAGCCCAGGTGCCATTTCAACAGAGTATTGCCATGACCTTATAAAACGACTCATTAGGAAATTGCAGCAGTGTGAGAACCAGTTGTGATGTTCACTTCATGTTGCTTTGTCTCTGCATGCATAGGGGAGAAGAACATGTCATTTTGCAAGTTGCACATCAAAAGGAGATGGTGATCCTGTGGACTTATGTCTTCCAGCTCCTCTCCCAAGTGCAGACTTTGATGTATAATCAAGGGTCGGTTTATGCTCCACTCTTTATTCTGGGTAAAAGCTCTACTAGAGTCCCTCTGATCTTTTCTTATTTTTGCAAAATGTATGGGAATTTCAGGTCTTTGAAACTTCCACTGTGTCAAACAAATTCAAACTGAAGGAAAGAATGGTAGAGATACTTGCAGTCCTGCAAACTTTGCTGCTACAGAAAATGAGGATAATGTCAGAACCTACTGCAAAACATAATGTAATTTGGAAAATATACTTGAATGCCATTAGACACATATTTTCTAGAGTTTTTAACCTCACTAATATTGCCATTACCTACAGAGCAAGAAGCACTAGAAAAAGTTGTTCAGAATGCAGCACAAGCCAGCCAATACACAGTGCAGGAGACAACTGTGTGCCCTACATCCCTGATGTCAGTGGCCCTGGCAGGAGCTGATCACTTGATAAAGAATGCTTAAAAACCAATACAGTTTCCTTGTGTCTTTCCCAAATCCAAGTGAAGACAGCTCTACAGAACAAGACTGAACCCCCATTTTGCTTCCTCTGGGACTCAGGACAGGCACTGGTGCTCCTTCAGGCAGATCCCATCGCCTTCTTCCTTGGCCACTCACTAATTTCTCTGTAGGTGCTTTTAACGCGCTGGTGTGTGGGAACCTTGGAGCAGCAGGCGTTCGCAGGGAGGAAGGCAGGCTCGGAGGCAGCACTGATGGGGATTATCTGATTATCTGTGTAGCCGGGCGGGCTCAGGGCAGGTCCCAGGGATGCTGGCGGCAGTGCGGCAGCAGCACCGCGCGATGGCACAAGGCGCACACGGATGCGGCTGCAGCCTCCTGCAAAGCAGCAAAGGCAGAGAGGGAAACCCGCCCGCTCCCTCCCCTCCCCTGCTGCAGCTGCACAGTTTATTAGACTGCTGAGGGGATAAGACTAGCGAAAACCAGAAAGAAATCCAATCTCCCTAACTGGGAAAGGAAGAATGCCACTAAGCCTGGTGGAGAGGTGGGGAGCATCGGCTGCTATGTACTGCACATCACAAGTGGCTAACATGGATATTCTGGATTAAAAAAAAAAATCTGAAATCAGAAGAAGCAATTTTGTCCCCTCTTTTATAAGGACAAATCTTGGGAGGATAAATTGAGCCCTCCCTCCATTACACCTCCTATTTATGAGAGAATTTGCTAACCCAAATGACTGTTTGGTTGTTAAGGCAGAGAGGCTTGATTGACAACAAGCAGTCAATCAAGCATTACACTAATCCTGACAGTCTATTAATAGGTAGACAGACAAAAAGACAGAAAGAAGAAGGGAGAAAACTGCAGGTATTTGTCATGGTTTAACCCCTGTCAGCAATCAAGCACCACAGTGGGGTGGGGGACAGAAATGGAAGAATAAGAGTGAGGAAACTCCAGGGTCGAAGCAAAGACAGCTTAATAGGTAAAGCAAAAGCCATGCACACAAGCACACCAAACCAAGGAATTCATCCACCACTTCCCATGGGCAGGGAGGTGTTCAGCCATTCCCAGGAGAGCCAGGCTCCATCACATTTAATGATGACTTGGGAATACAAATTCCATCACTCTGGACATCTCCCTGTCCTTCTTCCTGCAGTTCTATGTGCTGAGCATGATGCCATATGGGATCGAATATCCCTGGGGTCAGCTGGGATCAGCTGTCCTGGCTCTGTCCCCTCCCAGCTCCTCGAGCACCCCCAGCCTCCTCACAGGTGGGGTGGGGTGAGGAGCAGAAAAGGCCTTGACTCTGTGCAAGTGCTGCTCAGCAAGAACAAGAACATCCCTGAAATATCAAAACTGTTACCAGCACAGATCAAAAAGGCCCAGAGTATTTATTATGAGGAAAAGTAGTGATTGCAAAATAACTAGAAAGAGTTGTAGAGCATTCAACAAGGAAGTCTTGAAATGCTCTTGCTTTTACTCATGGATTTTTTTTTTGTTACCTTGTGGAGAGCAAGGGCAGAGGGCA
This sequence comes from Eopsaltria australis, assembly GCA_034509425.1. Classification (NCBI taxonomy): domain Eukaryota; kingdom Metazoa; phylum Chordata; class Aves; order Passeriformes; family Petroicidae; genus Eopsaltria; species Eopsaltria australis. The sequence goes on along the minus strand of JAVTVJ010000067.1, from coordinate 68,665 downwards.
TCTGTCATCAACTAGATTTATATCTGGGCACCAGGCAACAACACAAGAAGAGTAATTTCACCCCACTAATCCTAGAATGATCAAATCACCTTCAGTGTTCCTGATTTCTTAGAGACAAGTTCTGCACATTGAAGATGGCCTTACTGGCTAATTGTTAGCAAGGTATCAATTATTACAAGATGCTCAAGGTGAAATATTTAATGCTAAGTAAAATTCAGGATTGTTTGCTCTGCCTAGTGTAGAATGCATTCCTGAAACTTCTAAACATTTATTGAAGTGCATTTTTTTCTTCATGCTTTAATTGTTGTGGAGGATTCATCTTCCATCAGGAAGTTAAACTGGGACTCAGAACCAATGGTTTCCTGATAATTTCAGTCTAATTAAATATATACAAGGGATTGAGGCAAATTCTGAAGAAAACAGGAGCTCTAATGACTTTATAACTTCAGAAGCTCTCCTAGCCCCCAAGAAAAGCCAATACTATTTTTGATCCTATAGCCTACTATTTTTGAATTTTCAAAGCACTCCGAAGTGACACAGCAAGGGTTCCTGTTTGTAGCATGCATAATTTTTCAGACTGCAGTTTTCCTTCCATGTTCCTGAAGATTTACTGAGAGATCAGTTAGGAACAGCATGAAACTTCTGCAGCTGGCACTGTGACAGCAGGGAAGTCAGCTCTGTTGTTGCTGCTGATCTCGAAGCCTGTGTGTGTACCCAGCTCACTGCTCCACTACCACTTTCCATATGTGAGGAGCCGTGGTGCTGCATGCTCTCTCCGTGGGAAATGAGACTTGTTACTCATGGTAACCTTTATCTCAGTGTGACATTTGAGCTGCGAGGAGAGGATGGCAACCCTCTCATTCCTGCGCTTGCGCCTTTCCTTGGCAGAGTGTCAGTCAGTTCTGGATTGTGCTGCTGCAGTTCTGGCATACTTCACAGGAGGCACAGAATTACAAGGTTTACAGGCTGCTTTATCACTGCAGACAGTCTTTTCCTATGCCACTGCCTGTATTGCTCTCCAGTTAGAATAAAAGAGAGCAGAAGCTCCTATCTGCTTCTGCTGGGCATGCGACTGATCCTCTCACCTTGCACTCCTTAAATCCTTCAGTGACCTTGATTTCACACAGATCACTAAGGCTGTTGTTTTCTGTTTTAAGACTTGTCTACCTATTTGTGACCGGACTGAAAAACTTTCAGTCTTTTCCTTTTTACTAAGTACAAATCTATTTTTTTTTAAACAGAAGTCCATTTAAAATAAACCCTTTTATTTTTCTTAAGGGATTATATCATGCAGGTATTAGCAGGAGAACTAAACTTTGCCATCCAGGAAGTTCTTTTACTCCTACACTTCTGTTCAAATGATAAATCTTTGTCAAACTGTATTGGACTTGTGGCTTCATCCTGAATCTGAAATTTGCTTCATCCAAAGTACTATGAACTAATTTTCAGTTCTTGAGCCCCTCATATTATACTCAGGTTTTCATTCCAATAAACAGGATGAAAACTCATCTGAACCTGTCTGAGAGTTAATATGGCTGGCTCAGATTCTGAAATGGGAATACACCCTGAAACTCTGCGTTGATAAGAAGGCTTTAAATAAAGTCACAAGAAATGGATGGCATGCTTCTTTTACACTGCATCCCTTTAATGTGTGTTTATACATGACTGAAAGGGTTTTGGAAGGAAAGGCAAGAATTTTTTCCTTCACAGAAAGTCCTGAGAAGAGTAAATGTGGTAAAAATATACACATTCTGGTTTGTCCTTCCTGACACGTGCCAGACTGGGGACCTGTCCCTGGAAATTATATTTCACTAAGAGATTCAGATTTCCTTGAAGGGGGAACTCAGACGCAAGTAGTTGATACAATGAATGTTCCTGAGCAAATCTATGGTGAGAAAAAAAGAGCATTAACAATCCAGTTCAGCTGGTACTAATCACATTCTGGATTTTGAGTCTTGAAATACTTTTATTTTCAGGACCCCACTCTTGAGCCCAATGAGCTCCAGTCTTCACTTGTTTTTAAAGTTCATTTTTACAGCTCTAAAGAAAAGCTGTAAGAATGTGATCAGATACAATCTTAAAGTTACAAATCAAAGTAAAATGCAGTCCTGGAGACTGTGAGATGTGGCAAAGGTCTGCAATGTCAGTTTTAAAAGTTTAAATGAGTAGGTGTCTCCATTGCAGGTTGTGGCAGCCCAGCACCAGGTCAGAGCAGGAGCAAGGGGTGCAAGTAGGGCTGAGAACAGCCCCCAGACACTGGTGCACATTGAATCTATGAGTTGTTGTACCTGGAAAACTTTCAGGCCATTGCTGTAACAATCTGCCTCCTTCCCACCTCCTACAGTGTGAAATATCTCTGCAGAGCTGTAGTGGCAATGAATATTGCCATGTTGTTCTGAGCCTCAGGCCAGTGTTGGAAAGGTCAATGTAAATAGCTCCTTAGTTACCCCTCAAAGACTTCGATAAAGCACTGCAATAATGAAGTTGTACCAGACTGCCCTAGAACAGAAATGCCACTGACAGCTGGCAAAACTGATGATCTTCATAATTCTAAACAAATTCTAGGTCATTCCAGTGACCTGCACTCATGGCCTCAGCCTTGATCCCCCTTCCATCCAAACAAAAGGGAAATAGAATTTGGCTTTAGATATTATAACCTCTGGATTTCTTGAGGAAATAACCACCATTTTCACATAGGGGAAGTGCAGCAAGGTCAGGAAAGGCTCTCTTGGTAAGGGAAAGTCAACAGTTGCATACTATATTGGGTTGCTGTGCTGAGTTTTACTTTCCTCTTGAATAGCTTTCAGGGTTTTACAAGCTTCAGTGGTGGGATTTCTGTATTTATGATCCAATCAGTAACTATGACCCATTAAACTAATATCCAGCATTAGTCACTGAAAGAAATCTGGGAAGTTAACCACAGAGCAGCTAAAGGGAGCTGATGGAAAGGCTCAGACAATTCACTAGTTAGAGCTCTAAAGTACCTTCCCCCTGCTTTTTTCCCTGAATCTTTCTGTCTGGTAATTATGTAGGAATAAAAACGTCTTATTTTGTGAAGCATGAGGAGCAGGGAAGGGATTTAAGGCTGCCTGACTGAGGGAATGCCACACTGGAGATACTTCAGGCTTTGATTCTTAAAAAATTCAAACTGATTGACCTCAAGCCCAAAACAGACATTTAACATTTTATAACTGGAGACTGAAATATAGAAACTATGTTTATTTAGGATTAGCACTTTTGAAATGAGCAACTGATCTGTTTTCACGCTGTGGGAATGGGAAAAGCTCTCAGGAAAGGCTGTTGTGCTTGAGATAGGTTTGGGTGCCTCATATAGAAGGCTGGTATGTATTAATGTGAATAGATACTTATCAAGTCTAACTGCAAAACCAGCTCTTTTATATCACCAGTTATTCCTACTTTCAACTGCAAAGATTTATTGGAAGACATATTTTTCAAGGTATTTTAGATACTGCCAATTCTAATCCATGCCAGAAAACAGAATGGGAGATATACGGGGAAAAAAATAGCGTCAAAAGTGGAAAATAGTATTAGTATAACATTAGAGGTGTTGCTTTAAATTTTAAAATGCTCAGGAGATGTAACATATTGGTTTTGTCAACATTTCGCCAAAAAAAGGAGCAACATTTTGGTGAAAATAAAATCATCTTTTCTGTGGCTCTATATAGAATTAACTGTATCATGTCAGGCCTGTACAACTTGCTAAATAAAAAACTCTTTAAGTGCAGCCTATAAATAGACTAATACATTAGTCTGCTAAAACCCTCCTGCAGCCCCCCAGATGTGGAGATCCAAGTGCTGGAATGTATTGAAGACAACCTGTGAGGGAATAGTGAGGTGAAGTCCATGTGCATTGGAGACCATTGGAGTGGCTTTTGTGCCTCTGAGTCAATATCTCTGTGTCAGGCTTGGCTCCTGGATTGGGGTCCTGTTTGGGATTTGGGACATTGCTGCTCAGGTGACACCTCTGTCGCATGGGGGGTGGAGTGTAGCAAGTGAAGAAAAGAAGTTTTATTCTGTGTAGCTTCCCTTTCAATTTCCAGTCCTCCTCACTTTCTAATTCTTGGGCCCTTTTGCCATCAGACTCAAATCCTTTCAAAATGCTTCCAAAATCAATGTTTTCCATTGAATTTATGTTTCAAAATCTCATAGGAAAATGTCGACCTCACATAAAATTTGATAGCACTGAGGGAAAAATTTGAAGAGGATTGTAATTTCACAAAAGTTAATAATGAGATCAATTAGTCCTAAATCTCTGACAGTGGCACTAAAATAGGATTCATTGACGTTATTAACCGTGATTAATGGAATTAATAAAGCTAATGAGGTTTATTTACTTCAATGCATATAATATTATTTGTAGACATCCCAAGCAGAAGTATGATGGTGGTATCTAACAGCATTTGATATGTGCAAAGTTATTAAAAAAACCCTGAAATATCTTTAAAGAGGGAAAGGAAGATGAATGATCTACTTTAAGTAAAAAAGAAGGAAATGAGAACAAGTGGAGCTGAGTAAATAATTCAGAATTAATACTTTATTTCATATATACAGCCCTAATTTTTTTGCTCATGGGATCCACTGAAATGAAGAGATTTCCTCAAACCTATTTATCATATGAACTTGATATTTTAAAGAAAGCCTACACAGCAATGGGACCAGGAGCATTAGAAGCTCAGACTTCATTGTAAAGGTGTAAATGGCTGGGGAAATCAGATTGTGTTTTCTGTTCTCTCCTTAGCTAAACAGACAAAGATTCCAGCACCAGTAATTCTCAACTTGGCAGGTAAATGCCAAGTACTATCAATATGTATTGTCAACCCTAAAAAAAACTTCTGGCTGTGACTGGAGCCTGCTGCTCCAGGGTATTTGCAAATACATGACAGAAACTCCGTGTTTGTCCTCAAGGCTGTCTACAGTGCTGGGGTCAATCCTAGGATGCCATCAAATCCTATATCCTGGTCCAGTGAAATACATCCAGTAAATCCCTTTTCTCCCAAGCTCAATCCCTCTTTTGAATTCTCATTCTGCTAAGTTGTTTCCCTGATGTATGTGGCAACATATCTGCAGCTCTCACCCATTCTTCAAGCCTCCAGCTCAAGCAGGACACTGCTGGCAATGCCAGAACTCCCTATTTTGATTTCTGCTTTACACTTCATTTTCTAAATCTGCTAAAACTAAATTATGAGCTTCTAGAAGAAAAATCTAATAAATATGCAGGGTGTTCCTTTAAACAGCTCTTCAAGCCAACGTATTTTGCAGTACTTAAGGGAAGGAAAAAAAAAAGAATCCCTAAAACCCTTCAGAGACTAACCTATAAATCAATCCTAAATAAGAATACAAATTCAGAGTCTACCTGATAAAGTGCTAACCCTCTGCTTTAGGGTTATAGTCCTTATGACTATGCCAGTTTTCTTGAGTGAAATATGTTATAGAAACAAATACCGACAAATAGGGCACCAGGCTCAATAGATGTACAAAGAGTGAGGGCAAACAAGGAAGTTCCTATAAATACTCATCCACACAAACTTTGGAAATTTGCTTGTTAAAATGCATGTGGGCATAAAACTGGACACATATGGCATGAGGATGTAAGAAGTACACAGGGAGAGTGAAAGTGAGGAGTGGAAAAGGAATAGTGTTTGCTGCAAGGACTGCACTTACAGCTAACTCGTGATTACCAGCAAAGGGTGAAGTGGTCTCTTTAGAAAAAAGGAACTAGAACAAATGCAAATTGAAAACAACAACGACAACAATCATCAAGACTTAGTTGTATCAAAAATTTGCCTGTTTAAACTCACTCCATTCCAAACTATTATCTTCCAATCAAATATTTAAGCAGTCAGAGATGTTTTACTTTGGTCTGAATTGAGCAACTGCACTCAGCTACCTGAGATGGGTATTTGCTTTATAATATAAATCAGAACACTTTGAAAACAATTCCCTCAGCTTCAAAGAAAGTAGGGCTGATTTCCTGTTATAAAGAAACTGCTTAATTTGCTCTGCACCCCATCTCTGCACTATGGGGTCACTGGTCAATTGACCTCAGATGCCTAGCTGCTTCTTTCCTTCTACATGACACATCTTCCTTGTCAAGGGATAGTGCAAATCAATCAATTCTTCAGGTCATATCACAAACTTCTGAAATTGCCCTGGTAGCTACCAGTTCCCTCTAAATCCTATTAGGTCTTGCCTGGAGCACAATCAGCCTAATAACAAAAGAGGTGGGAAAAATCTCAATTTCTCCTCCCTATGGACAATTGAGTTTTAAATCAAATTCAGTCACAGTGAAAAGTGTTTTTTGTGTGAAAATCAAAAATATTTCCTATAGGGAATGCAAAACATCTCCATCCCCATCCATAGCCTGTGACTCTCAGACGAACATGGGTGATGGAAGAGAAGTGGTTGGCAAGGCTTATGAAGAATCCACGTCTGGAGCCTCACTGTGAGATTTCTACAGTAATCCAGGATTGCAGTGGCCCAATCTGTAATAAACCAATTAGAGTATGGTGGTACACAAAGAAAAGAAAGACAAAAAGCCCCAAAGCACAGAGATATTAATCATGGTTTTCCTCCCAGTTTGGACACTTTGGGATGCATTCCCTGCTAAGCCAAAGCATTATTAAATCTCCTGCAGTCCTGGGCCACACCTGCACTGTCTGGAGGCCCTGCCATCCTCTATAGCAATGCATTTTTTAAGGATCCCTGGCCTAAACCCATTCTCCTTTTATAGCTTCTCCAACAAAACAATGTAGGAGGTCATTGTGAAAGGAATTGGTCAGAACAGGGCATGTTTAATAAAAGATTTCAGAAAAACAGGCTGAAGTTTTTATAAAACAATCCAAGATCTGATTGATTTATCAGGGCCTGTCAGCAAGCTTCTGCCTTTCATGAATCTTTGCTAAAACAGGCCCCTCACAATTTAAGGGACATAGGCTGTAGGCAGCTCTTGAGATAGTAATGAGAAATTTCTTGGTCAGTATGGGCAGGAGTTTTTTTCTTGTTTGTTTTGTGGGGGTTTGGTTTTGTTTTTTGAGGCTGAATTAGGAGTTTCCTGCTCTGTGCTGATGGCAAAAATCGACAGCAAAACCCCTCGTGGCCCAGCCTTTCAGAACACCCATGCCATGGGCACTGAGGCTTCCCACAGTAATTCCTCAACAGGAAACCTGGCTCTCCCAGCACTGTCAGCTGTGCTGTTTTCATGGTACTTGAATGAGGGTTAACTCTGAAATGCAGAATTTCATCTGGTGAAATGTGCAGCAAAACCAGCCTCATTGTGGGGTACTCAGATACTCCCCAAGTAATTTACATTAATTTAATCTTGCTAAACTCTTAGAAGATCCTACAAACTGCACCATGGGGGACTTCTCTGCTGTCAGCCTTTTATATTAAAAATGCATCTTTACAGAAAGCCTTTCATTTGAATCCTTAATCCCATTTTAATTCTTTTTTCTTTAGCAGCACTGTGAGACAGTATAGAAGCCTCTTGTCCATACCTAATCTTGCAGCTCAACAGAGGCTCAGGGCAGCCTGTGCATCTGTGTGGTTCTTGTTAGAGGATGGGTTCCATGTCATGATAGTTCATTTTCAGGAATCAAAGGCAGAGCCCAGATTTCAGGAGCTAGCAAAATTCTTCAAATTTTCAAACAGAAACAGAAAGGTTTCTTTCAAACAGAAAGGTAAAAGCTGGCTTAGTATTTGTAGTAGAAACTTTCTAATTGAACAGGAAAACGATGTCTTATTATGGTAAGTGAAGCCCTTCTAGCTGGGTACAACCTTTTGCTAATTTTGGAAAGGGAGAAATGAATCCTCCAGGTGCACTAAGTACTACAGTGGAGCCTTGAAAGGTCTGGTACCTCCACCTGCATGTGGATTTTCAGAGACTCAGATAAGCACCCTTGTGGTGCTTTTAGGCAAATACTCAAAATAGCAGGTTGCTGGGCTGCATCCAAACCATGTTAATTCGGCAGTATGAATGGATGATACATTTTGATCTGGCTGTAGTGGTTGATACTGAGCTCTTGAATACTTGGCCTTCTGGGACTTGCCCAAGGTCACAGCAGAGGTCAGTGCCAGAGTTGAAAACCAGACTCAAATTTTGAAACTATTTGATTCTGACTATTAACTCAAAAATAGATCCTCTCTCATTAGGCACACAGTACTGAGTCCACAGGAGGCACTAGAGATAGAAAACCCTATTTGGAGCTGGTGAGCTCTACTAGAAAATGAAATGGACACATATGAAGAGCATCTCCTATTTCCTCTTAAGGTTTCAGCTGATTAAATGAAAGCTGTGTGAGAAAAGCTGCCGTAGGCCACAACGTCTTTTAGGGCTGTGGAAGGAAAAAACCCTTACAGCTTTTAATGAGCTCATGAGATTTTACCCTCTGTAACCACTAAATCCATCACTTTGCAACAATGAAGGTAATTTATGATTGCCTCAATTGTTTCTTTTATTTATGGGACATTTTTAGTATGGAATTTAATCAAAGAGATTAAATGTCACACTACCTATTACCTTGCTGTTAAGATATTAATCCTATAGAAAGACATATCAAACTCTGGATTAATCATAAAAGAAAAGTAGCATGATGGCAATGCAATTGCTTTAGGATTCATGATTTTTTAACTTATTTAATGGGGGCAGAAGTTGAGATTTCACTGCCTCTTGTAACATACTTGTTGTTTTTCAGAACTAGAAAGGAATATGAAAATAACCAGAGTTAGGCCTTGATTTAACAAAGTGCTTAGCACACACTTAGCTTTAATGTGCTTGCCTTGACTCCAGGGAGACTTATGCCTGTGTTTAAGAACTGTATAAGGCAGGATTAAATCACATGCTTAATTTTAAGCATTCACTTAAGCGCCTCTTGGTAGATAGGGCTTCAGTAAGTTAAGTTACATATTTGACAGGTTTGCCAGCTTAATAGGATCATTTCAAAACTAAGAAAAGGGAATGAATATGCTGCCTCTATTTATGTTACACTTTCTATACAAAATGGTTTCTCAAACTCCTTTATGAACCATAAACTGAACTACATTTCAGCAATTGATTTCAAAGCCTCTTCTACTGCAAAAGCACCAAGAAACCTGGTGAGAGAGCACAAAGACAGAAAGTTCAATACACACTTGCAGGAGCTATTGTATATTGAGGGAGACATCTGAGACCACAGGAATACAGCAACATGGTGTTAATTTGTAGTTTTAATCTGTTGATGCACTTTTGAAAAGACCTTTATCGAGTTAAGCACTGTTTCTGCAGAAGCTATTTACCATCACAGAAAGTAATGGTCACCTCTGTGTTGTCAGGAATGAAAACTCACTTCCATGATAAGCACAATGTTCTCTTCACTGAGTAAACACTGTGCTGCTCAAGCCAGTCATGAGTTAACCCAGTTCATAGGAATTCACTGTTTTCTGCACCAGTGATATACTTTCTGTGTAGGCCTGGTTTTCAGTACTCAGATCAGCCAACTCACTGCGGTGTCCCACAGCTGGCCAGACCTTTTCAGAAGCAGTTGGGTGGGTTAGTTTTCACCAGAACTCCCCTCAGTTCTATGCTTTGCTTCTCCCCACATGAACCCTTTTCATCCATGCTGACCTAGACTCAGCCAGTGTGGCCACTCAGGGACCATGCACAGAGAGCTTTCAGTAGCACCTTCAGGCAGCAAGCAATCTGACAACTACTGGAGCTGTAACCTATGGCTTAATATTTGCCTGAAGGAATAGGTATCTAAAGTAAGCTTTGTATGTATATAAATTGGATTTATAAAACCAATTAGTCACTCCTGACATCAGCGAGGTTGAGCCTGGCTGGACTGGAATCAAACAAGCAGTGCACAGGGGCTCCCTGTTTGCAGCTACCTTTGTTCCTCCCTTCACAGACTACAAAGAAAAGGTTTCTAGGACACAGCCACAGCCACTGCCTGGCTTTACCTTGGCCTTCCAGCTTCATTAGGGCAAGAAGCACAAGGATTATATTGCTATGTCATCCAGAAAATACACAAAAAAACCTCAACAAAAAGCATCATCTGGTAATAATGAAATATTCAAACAGGTTTGCAGATGACAGTGCCTGTTTCTGACAGGAGAATATTGTTTGGGAGAAGTTATTTGCACAAACCAGTGAATGATTGATGCAAGGCCAATGAAAGATTGATGTGTGAAAACACAAAACACATCTGCCCTAATTGAAAGTCCTGGGTTCCCCAGGATTATGGGAGGGGAGAAAAACTCCTGCCTATGAGATTCACCCTGTCATCCCATCCTCCAGAAATTTCCTAATCACTCATCCTACCTCTTTCTTTCATGCTGATTTCTCCTTGATGCCTCCATCAAAATTATCATGGAATGACAAACTGTGCATACATAGAGGACTTGGTAGGAAGTCAGGTTGGAAGTAGAGTAGTTGTAGAGAAGGAAATCAGCAAAGTGAGGGGAACTGACAGGGAAAACCAGAGCTTCTGCTCTGTCCTTTAGCACCCAACTTACCAGACAGTGTCACAGATGTCATAAGCTCCATTCTGGTGCTTTGGTTTACGACCAAAAATAAATTACATAGAGTCAGGAGAAACTTTTATTATAACTATGTATAGTCCTTGCTTCCCCTGTAGCTAATGCTTAGAAAACTTAGAAAATTCTAAGAAATACCTTGAAAATCATGCGTGTGCACATGCAATTCAAACAAGACAAAATGGCATCAGAAAGTTTATTCCTGGGAAATACTTTGCAAGGGCAAAAAGATATAATGCATGGACTTTTCAAATAGTAAAAGGCCAGTCCGGGTATCCATTTGCAAATCAGAAGACTGAATGTTTTGGAGGTTTAGTTACACAGAGTTTGTAAGCTTCACAGTCAAATCTCACTGGCAATATGGCCAGGACATGGCAAATTGAACCTTGCTCTGAATGTTGTGCCCCGGATGTGCTTTCTGGTACACACTGGCACATAACAGATTATTAAACAAGGGTATGTTTTCAGTCTCCTTCACTTGCAACAGTCTGAGCTTCTCCCTTCAGTGCTTCCACTCTCTGATCTCCTCAAAAAGACACCATCACTGCCCTTTTCAGTGCATGGATTATCCAGCACCTTCAAGGCCAGGAGCACCATTAGGAAACACCAGGGAAGCTGCCCAAAAGCATGAAATGACAAGCATTAACTCAGCCAGGGTTCACTGGTAGTTCACAGCATTTCTTGCAGCCAGGAGCTAACTAAAAAGAGTAGAAGGCACTTGGTACATTTTAAATCTCATTGTTTTCCTGCTAACCTTGCTGGTGGCACAGAGCACTAGCAGCTGTGTAGGTAGTGATACCTCAACAATGGGCACGAGGTGAATCCTTAGAAAGCTTCAGTCTTACCCAAGAATTTCCTTGCTAATATTACCAACATGGCCCTCTCCTCAGAGCTATAAGATGGTAGATGACAAGAGATGTAGTTCTGAAGCCTGGAAAGGATCCATGCAGTGACAAAGAGGTGGTGCAGGGAGGCTGGTCTTCCCTCAGCCTTGCAGACTTTAAGACAACAACAAAAAATAAAGACACAATTAATCACGTATGTGATTTTCTGCAGTCAGTAATCTCACATAATCAGTTTTCAGAAAATTGCTGGGAGACATTCCTGATATCATTATTTGATTTCCAGTAATGCCTGGGAGTTCTGTATTCAAATTCTTGCTTCCCAAAGCAGAATCTGCACAAGCACAGAACAAAAAGCTATCTGGTCCCAGTGAACTTTCACTGGACAAGCTCTGCCAGATTGGATCAAAACTATAATATTTGCTAGTTTTCTCCAAAGAACAGTACCCAACATCCAAAACAGTGTTTTTATAACTATTGAATGCCTTAAAGCTACTGTTAATTTCTGTTCTATTAGCAAATAAAAAGAAAATGTGTGGGGGGTTGCAAGGGTACAAGGGAAGGCTTAAACATTTCTAGTTTATCTGTTCCATGCACATTGTACTGTGATCCAGGGAGAAAGTCTCTATTCAGGTAGTGTTAGGGTGACATATCTGGCACTGAACTGGTTGATTTGGGCACTGAGCAAGCACTGCAAAATTCTTGCAGTTCAACAGAGGTATACCTTGTTTGCATGGACCAATAATAAAAAATGACTTTATTCCTTCTGCTGGCCCTCCTTTGAGCAGGTGTTGTCCAGAGTACTTCCTTTCCAGCCTTAATGATTCCACTCATAGCAAATACCCTGACTCTCATCTTTAAAATAGGCTTTCCTTTCCCAACTCCTTCTGGAGCCCCTATAGCCTGATCTTTGTCTCAAGAAAGCTCAGCCTTTGATTTTCCTGTGCTTCTAGTCTCTAATTTCACAGGTCAAAACCAGAGATTTTATCTTTAATGTCCCTGTATTTGGAGGGACTTGGGAGTATCTGAGGGGCTGCTGTTGCAAAGGCTATGCTTGTAAAAATACTTCTGGGAAACATGAGCTACCCTGCTTTCCCATTAAGAAAACAGCAGTTCTGTTTTAGGACTATATTGTGTTGTTTTTACACAGCAGCAAAAAAAAGCAGGACTGTCATTGTAACATCTGCTCCTGATATTGTGCTGTGATGAAGTGTAAATCCAAGCTGAGCAGGCTATAAATTGCATTATACCATTGCTCCTCCTGACCCTCTAGTCAGGCAAGTTTTCTATTATGAACGCCCCATATTCAGGAGTTTATATCCTGGCCATAAAAGTTTAGTTTAAGCTGAAAGTTGGTGTAAAATACCGTAACTCCAGAGTGAACCTCTTTTGTAAACTTAATAACAGCTTGTAATACACTTCAGTAACCTCTTTCACAGAAAGAGGATGGCCTGTTTAAAATTCACTGCACCCCCCATGGAAGCATTTACCAGTGGAATAGGCAGAATAAAATATTGCTTCTAGTTTAATCTGCACAGGGAAAGGCTGAGTTTTGATGCCTATTTTGGTAAACTGGGGAGGAAAACAGCAGATATTTTTTTTTCTCTGTGAAAGACTAGCACAGTTATTATAAAGTACTTTTAAAGATTTTTTAAGTTCTAAGCTAGCTCTAACTTTAGTTATCAATACTGTAAAAACTCAAAGCTTCAAAACTAGAAAAAATCTATTTCTATTTTTAAAACTCACTGGGTAAGAAATAAAGATTGTACTTGAATATTTTCCCTTCTTACTTACCCACAAGTTTTCAGCCTTTGAGTTTTATCTTAGTTCAAACATTTGAGTCAAATCTCTTTCCTCTACAATCTTGATTTTTACTTCAGTTGATTTGATCCCTTAAATCCCATATTATTGTCCCTGTTCTCTGCACAGATTAGCATCACTTGAAGCACCAGCAGATGAATGCAAGAATTCAACTGTTAACCCATAAAGAGCAGACACAATCCAATCTCTTCTGGACAGAAATAGATGCTCAGGAGCATTTGGCATGAAAAAAGATCAAAATCTGATCAATATATGACTGAGGGTGAATCACAGCTGTTGCTTTGCATGGGAATGTCCAGTTCCCCACAGTTTCACAATAAATAACTCCAGGCACGAAGTGGGCTCAGACTGGAGTAAATCCAATCCAAGACTGTCTCGGGGGCTTTGCATTTGAGTGAGACATTATTTCAGCACTAAACAGAGGAGTTTTGATTAATGCATTTTGAGGTTTTCACCCCAAAACTCCTGTGATGGAAAGCTTCCCTGGAGGAAGCAGTCTGGGACATAAAGCTGTGATCACTTAGGTGAGAAGGATGGCAAGGGACACCAGTATTCCCTGTATCCTGCTTACATAGGTGGAAGGGAGGAAGGACTGTATGTACAGTTGTCAAGATAATCCCCCATAAAAGCCTCCTGACTTGATAAATATCCTCCTCTCCCAGTAGGATGCGTTGTTTCTTTGCTGATTTGGACTAATGAGTGTTGATTGTGATACAGATCTTAACGTGACCTAGTCTGCAGTCAGGTGAAACTCTTGTCAATTTTTCCATGTACATGCAGAATTAAAACCTTCCTGAGACCTAATGATCCACGAGGTAAGTGGGAGGAAAGGGGAGGAGGAGTGATTAATCTGCCACTGTTTAACATTGCTTCATTCTTTACAGAGAAACACCTCTTTGCATGAGAGTTTTATAGATTATATCATCATCCAACACATCAGCATGCACATCCCTGGTCCCTATGGGGAAATCTAAGGGTTTTTGTTCAGTAAAAAATCTCCTAAAGTTTTCCTCCCCACAGCATGCAGAGCTGTTTCACACAATATTCCACCTGGGCTGACACAGCTCCGTGCAGGCTTTGGGCTGGCAGCACAGCAAGATGAGCTTAACAAACCCCCACGAGGGATTTGAGCTCCCTTCTTTGAACTGGGGGGGTCCCAGCTCAGCTTTCATCACCCTGCTATTGGTGCTGGAGGTATAGAAGGCTCAGCAGCACTGATGAGAGGCACTGCCTTATGGGGCAGCCCAGCTGGCTCTCTTTATGTCTGGAACACTCCCTGATACTCTGCAAGGCTGACAAGCACTGGTAGCCATTTGGCATACAAAGCATGGGAAGGGAGGAGATCTCACTGTTTCCTGACTCCTCAGTGTCTGTAGACACTTATTTTACTGAGTACTTCTGTCTTTAGTCCCTTCCCAAGATAAAAAAAAATTAAAAAATTTGCAGCAAGTGGCATCTCCTTTCAGCAGCACCATCTTTAAAACACACAGAGAGCAAACTTCTTCCAAAGATTAGAGTATTTTGTTATTTGCTCTTTGCTCTGGTGTTTTTTCTCCTCCATTAATCTGAATTCTTTCTGTATGTCATCACGAACTTAAGGGCATAGTTGTACTGCTAAAGAGAGCATGGTGCAGCTTTGTATCAGGTGGGAATAACTAAGGAAACCAGCAGCATGTACTCAGGCTGGGCAGAGGGGGAGATGAAATAAGCTAAACCTCTGTTAGCATTCCCACTGCAGAGGTGGCTCTGGGTACACTCAGAGATGGGTTCCCAGCCCAGGTGTTTCAGAACTGCCTGGGATCCCCCTGCATCTTTAGACAAGAATCACAGATTGATCCACAGCAGGCACAACCCACTGCTGTCCTTGGCTACCTATCCTGGCTGCATCCACTGACTGCTGGAGTGAGAGGTGGTGTGGACACCCTTTCTCCTCCTTGAATGCTTACCTGAGGGATAAGGAGACACAGGTAGTCCCACAATTTCCTTCTGTCCATCCTGAGGGATGAAGACTACCGAATACACCTCTTTCTCACTGCAGCACACAAGGATAGGTTTTCTTCCTTGCCCACTCACTCTTCAGTGGCAGCTCCTCTAGCATTCCCTGTGCTGCTGTAGTCACTCCTTCCTCCCCACTTCTCTCTGTCTTGTTATCAGGGAGCAGCAAGAGCAGAAGGCAGCAGAAGGGAAGCTGGGAGCTGAGGGAGATCACAGCATTGGAAGCAACAGGGACTATCAACAGTCCCAGATAAAGAAAGGTGACACATCAAGCCCAGAGTCCATGCAAAGAATGTACACAGGAGCAAAAGAAGACAGAGACAACGCTGCTGCCTTGATCCAAGCACCATCCGTGAGACAGGGTTGGATAAAAGCTATCTACAGCCCTGGGCCAAGCCTGAAAAGAGCTTCTGCAGCAGGGCTGAGAACAGATACCTGCACAGCTCAGCTTGGGGAAGGGTTAAACGTCCTGGCCTTTGCTTAAATGGAATCCTCAGACCTGGGGGAAGGGTGTGGATGTTGGTCCCAGCTGAGGCTGGTTAGGGTCATTTGAGGCCTATTAATGCCCTCACACATAATTACATTTTCTACACTGCTGGGAGCCCTTCTCTCTCTCCTGTGGCCTGGGGTCCCAGCCCTACCTGGGACCTGATGGTGTTTTTGCAATGCAAATAACAGAGCAGTTAATCCGTGATGCGAATTAAATTCATGTCAAGTGCTACTTGAAGGGTGCCCACACAACCTGCCAGGAGGATTGTAGCTGCTAATTAGCACCCATGTTGGCTGTCGGGGTGAGGACATGAAATGTGTGAATGGAATACAGAGAATAAACTACCCACGCTGGGAAACTGCAAGTTGACACAGTCTTTTCTATGCCAGATTTTCTGTGCTCTAATAACAGATATCATCAAAAGGGAAGGGAACTCACAGGGCTGTAGCATTTCAGATACAGGAGACCGAGAACCAAGATTTTGGATGCAAATAATATTGAACTTTACAGGCACAGGTACTTTAAGAAATAGGTGCAAACTACAGTGAATCACTTAGAATTGTTTTAAAAAGGTAACATAAGCAAAAAAAAGGAAACGAAACTGTTTTGGTTATTGATATTGGTTTCTCTGTGTCTCTGCAGCCTCACTCTGCTGGTAATGTGGGTAGTTTCCCAGCTTCTAACCATATTGATTTTCTTAGCAGAAAAAGCCTAAGGTTATCTAAACAGTTTAGTTTCTTGTTCTTTTGTGTTGAATTCATTATTTTCTTTCTGCCTGGATATGCTGCTCTGTGTTGCGCATGATGCATCGATCTATAACCTGTGCGGAAATTGTCCAACAGAGCTGGCCAACAATGGAGGTGAGTGTGTGTTCTGGTGATTAACACATCAACACTCCCATCACCGGCCAAGATTTCCATTTGAGCTCCTCAAAGGGACAATGGGCCAATTACTGGTGGTGTCAGTGGATGCAGTTCCCAAATTCAGCTGAGTTTCCTTATTTCCTGAGTTGTGTTCAGCCTTGCAGCACCAGCAAAAGGGACCCTTTGAAGGTATTTCCCACCAGGGCTGCTGGTACTGACTTTGCTGAAATGCTTTCATTGATTTCATCCCAAATGCTGAACAAAGGAGAAACAAGAGGAGTTTCCAGGTCAGGAACGTAATCATTTGCATACTAGGTCACCCCATCCCTTGTCGAATCCCTCTTGTACCTGAGATTTCAGAGGCAGGTGAAAATCTCTTGCTAGGGCTGGTACACACAGAAAACCTGGCACATAACACAGGAATGAGATGTGATTCCTCTCCAGCTCAAGGCCACCATAAATCATTGGCCAAACTCCTGCCTTGGAGAAGTCACTCAGGGCAGAATCCATTTCTCTGGGTAGGAGTTGTGCTGGAGTAGCAGAGGATGGGACACTCCTGCATAGAGGTGTTTCAGAGTCCTTGACCCCTGTGCAACAGCTCCATCCCTGCATCCCTTTGTTGTCTGAGCTGGAACCAGGACCATTGACAAAGCAGGTTTTAGAACTGAAGGCCTCGTGGTACAGAGCACAGGTGGGATTTGGCTGCTGAGCAATGCACAGAGACATGAGAAGCTCCTCTTCCTTGACTTAGGAGGAAGCTGAAGTCTCTTCAACTCACTCCCAACACTCCATCTAGGTTCCCTATCCACTGTAAACCCCTCTGCTCCTCCCACTGACCAGCCAGACTGTTGCATGGCTTCTGCCAAAGTATGAATGGAAGGGACTGATCATGCTTGGGGGCTGCTTGTCACCCCACTTCATGACCTGTGACCTGTGCCTGATTAAACACTAGCAAGCAGCCCCTCCATCTTAACATGCCTCAGCAACCTCTCCAGTGCTGCTAGTGCCAGCTGTAATTGTCATGGAAAAGGCCCTTGGAAGCAGTGTTTTATGGACTGACAAACAGATTCTAGATTAATGTCCTGCAAGGCTGGGGAAGAATTACCACAGGTTGTACATGGTGTGCTGGGACAGGCTGTACCGTGGCTGCTGCTGGGCAGGTGACTCTTCTTTTTTTGGTGTGTTATATTGAAGGAGATATTAAACCAGCTCTCTTCTAGCATTGTAACGGATGCTGCTTTGATCTGCTGCATTAAGTAATTTGTGCTTCTCCCCCAGAAAAGGATTTATTTCCTCTCTGTGCTGGTGTCAATGCTAATATTAGCGGGTGTTACTGAACCATTTTACATCTGCTCTAACAGCAGCTGCTCTGCAGGAGGGTGACTTGACAAGGGGACAGGGCAGAGGAGAAAAGTCACGCTGGGTGCTCAACAGAGGGGGCAGGAGGGAAGGGCTGGAGACTGTGGGCAGCTGGAGAGGGGCATGCAACACTCAGCAGCTCAGGGATGCAAAGGATATAAATACAATATAAACAGACCTCTTCCCATATGCGTGTTTGAGTGGTGTGAAATGCCCCACATGAGAGTGGTCTGTTGCATAATTGTCACCGGGGAGGCCTGTGGGGATGCAGCAAATTAGCTCTGCTCAAAAACTGCCTGGGAAGCAGTCTGGCAAAGAAAAGAACAATTTGTAAATTTTCTTTTCTCTTGTGTTAGCAAAAAACAGGCTCAGACCATCCTGATTCTGAGGCAAACGTTGAAGTTCATGTTTGCACTTGAGCAAAGTGAAGGGGCTCACTGGCAGCCAACACATCTGCAATCTGGTGGTCCTTCTTCTAGAGGGGGACAAACCAAGGTGGGGAGCATCTCTGATGGACAACAGGGTGAGACAGAGCCCTGGTGGCATGAAGCAGTGCAGCTCCGTACTCTTACCGAGTTACAGATTTTGCAGCTGGGACAGTCCCCACGCTGATGTTTCCCTGCACAGGGTACCTGGTGCTGTGTGGCTGACTGTGGGAACTCAGCTTCTAACTCATTTCAGTGAATTTAAAGGGATATGATCCCTGTCTTATGTTCTTACTGCATTTCAATAGGTAAGCAGATTGGTGCTGGATCTCTGGAGATGAAATGGAAAGCCATTTCATCAACATATCAAGGACTAAATTGGAAAATTCAAGTAATTAAGAGTGTAACTATATTTTTTTGGTCCACCCTATAGAGTCAGTCAGGGCTGGGGGCTGGAATGCGTCTCTAGTGCAGGGAGAAGGCAGACCGACGGAAAGCAATGTGGCAGTCTACATCCAGCCTCGGGATGAGCTTCAGGTTTCTTAAATAATCAAGATTTTTTTTTCTTCTCAAATATTAGGGGTTTGCAAGCCTTCCCTCTCCTCGCAGAGTTATGAGCCCTTCCACGGGTCGCTCTCGCTGGGAGCAGAACGGCCCCGCTGGGAACAGGGGCTCCCACAGAAAACGCATTTCCCACTCCACAGATCCCCGTGATTCCGAAACAAGTGATCCTTCTGTGCAGCGCTGAGACCGGGAAACAGTGAGAAACTGGTAGTATTAAACCCTGCACGTAGGTGCGTTTCAGCGTTTTAAATCCCGGCAGGATTCCAGCCCCGAGCTGGGTCGGAGCCGCTGTCGGGATGCTCCATCCTTTGGAGCTCCGTCCTTTAGCCCGGCTGCTGCAGGGGGTGCTGGAGATCGCGGATTGCCGCACACCCATCGCGGCTCCATCCCTGTGAGCTGCAGATTTGTTTACATCTGAAAAGATTTATTTATGTTGTAAAACTATCTGCCGCTGAATAGATGAAAAGAAATATGCGAGAGAAACCATAATCATTTAATACTTATTCCGTTTATTTTCTATTCATTTAAAAATGGTGGCATTCTCATTATAATTAAAGGGAGCTGGGTGGCCTTCTAATGCTTTTCCACATGTGTTTCTTCCTTCCCTTTGAAGGTGCTTGGCAGATTTAGGTCATATATTTTCTTCCTATCGTGCAGCAAGGGGAAGAGGGGAAAAAAATTCCCAGCACCAATCTTTTCTAATACTTCTACATTATTTCAATCCAGCAGAGGTTTGCTCTGCCTCAAGCTAAAGAAAATCTATTAGGCTCTTTAAAGAAGTAAGTCAAAGGGGATGCGTCCGGGATAAGGTCAGGCAAAGATGTGTACAGCAGAGAATGATCGTGCTCAATATCATTGCTTTGGCTGCCAGGAAAAGTTCACCCCACGGGATGCCAAACTCCACTTAAACTTGGCTGTTGTCTTCAAATGCCTCTGCAAGCTGGAGGCAAGCACTTTACACTTTTTCCTGGCACTTGCCTGAGGTAGGTGGGAAACAAAAATTCAGAGGGCGGGACCAGATGCCCTTGTCCCAGCAGTACCAACTGAGGAGGGATTGAAGCTGGAACAGTCCAAAAGTCATGTGGCTGCTGTCTTCTGGGCATTTTAAAGCATGCTTAATAATGCTCACATTTAACAGCTAGTGTTTGTTAAAATTATTACTGGTAGCTTTTTACTTAAAAAACAGCACATGCAGCTCATCAGGGCACATATTTAAGCAGATGATTTATGGTTAAGGTAGGTGGTTAAACCTGTATCTTTGCACCCACTGCTACAGATTTTTTAGTTCTGGGTCTGAGACAGGGACAGAGTTGCTGGAGGTTTCTGCTACATTCCCAGACTGTTGCATCCAGAACAGTTTCAGAAATTAGGATTTTTTGGAGTGTGACTCAGCCTGCACAAGACATCGCATCTCTTTGGAAGGTCCCATCTGTGGTGCTGATTGTAGCAGGGCATGAGGGTGACAGCTCAGTTAGACAGCTCATGTCAGAGGGAATGAATACAGAAAGTGCTGCTGAACTGCATCTTGCCTGCTTTTTTTGGAGTTTGGCAGTTGATGCGGGTTCAGCACGAACCTCAGCACATCTCTGATGCTGTGACAGTCAGGTACCAGTAGCTGCTCCTGCCTCAGTTTTGGTAGATCCCCAAGCAAAGAAACAAACAGTCTTATTTTCTATCTGGAGGATGAAGACAAAGAGAAGGGGGAGATGGGAATGTGTAACTTTCTGCCATTTCTTCTTCTGATCCAGCTCCACAGCAGTTTCAAAACACCCTCAGCTTTGGCGAGCAGTGCCTTTGCTCCTACTGCTTTCCTTTGGCTGTCTCTTCCCTTTCCAAATCCTGGAACCTCACAGAGTTTTCTTGTTGAATCTTTAACCTCCTCTGTATTGCAGGTGTTGTCCATGCACTTCTAAAGCACCACAGCCAGAGAGGAAAGGGGAAAATTAGTTTCATTTTGAAATGCTGGTCTGTAAAACGTTTTATATAGTAGCATGCCAGGAGAGAAAATATAACTCTGAAGAGGCAGGATGTTTTAGAAGCAATTTCTCTTTCCCCACTTCAGCAGCTCTGGAGTGCTGGAGCAAGAGGATGCTGCAGGAAGGAGGATAACCCTGGGTGCTGCCTGGCATTTTACCATCAGCATCAGGTTGAACACAAGCTTGGAGTGTACACTGAACTCTGAATGGACCAACAAATTAAAGGCAGTTGCCAAGAATACCATAAGCAGTGGTGACTGAGGGGCCTGGCACCAGTAATTTAAAATATCACAAATTGGAATTTCCACATCCTTGATCTCTGAAGTACTGAAGTTGCCAGGAAGGGTTTGCAGTGGCTGTTGGTTGGGCAGCCCTGACAGCTGCCTCTAAACACCCTGCCAACCTCCTGCCAGCAGCATCCCCAGCCGTGGCCTGGGGAGCTGAGGAGAGCAGCTCTGAGATGTACACGGGGTCTGTTCCTGCACAGCCTGAGCGTGGCCCAACTGCCAGCGCCCTGCTGTCATTGCTGCTGCTGCTGATTGTTCTCCAGAGGAGTCTCACAGCAATGGGGTGTGCTCTGCTAAGATTAGGCAATCACACTAGCTGGGAGTAAGCAGCAAGGGCTATCAATCCTCACGCTTCAGGGCTCAAACTGAACACAATTTCGTGCTAGGGATGAGCCTGAGAGAACTGTTCTCCACAAAAACAGGGGTGTGCAAAATTAATTTGCTTGCTTACAAATTCTCAAGCCCAGATTTGGCCTGTTAAATTGCTTGGGTTTTGGGGCGCAGGAAGGAGGTTAAGCCAAATCCCACCACAGCAGAACCCCTAGAGTTCCCACTTTCCCTGTGTTTCCTCTGCTGGGGCTTCAGGAATGGTTGTAGTGTTGAATGGGTTTTGGTTTGCAAGCCTGGTCTTGCCTGGGAGTGAAGTGCAAGTGAGAGAGGAGCTCTCTGCAGACAGAAATGGAAGAGTCAAAATGTCAACTGGCAACACTTCTGCCCCTCTCACCTCTCCAGTTTGGCTCATAAAATAAAAATTTTCCATTGAATCATGTCAACAGCAGAGGGTATCCTAATTGCCTCTGCTTCCATCCAGCAGTTCTTATTCCAACCTGACATCTCCCAGCAGCTAATTCCTGTGTTGCTTTATCTAATAAACTACAGAGAAATCCCAGTACCTTTTAAAAATCCTTTCTTTAGAGATAGCTGTATCTGATTCTCTAATAAGGATTCTATTAAGAGAAGCCTCTGCTGTGCTTTGTTAAGGAATTGATGCAATTTGATTTTTATTACATGAACAGACTAACATGGGTACTAGCTGTCTCTGATACAAAGAGTCACTGCAAAAAGTATTGTGCTTCCTCATACACACCAAGATAAAGTAATTAACTTTATATTAAAAAAAAAATCTCTGTTGAGATCTGTTCTGCATAATTCAACACCTTGTGCCAATTAAAGCGAACTTCTTTGGAAAATGGTTTAGGCTGTAATTTTATAAGTCTTTAGATTTGTGTGCAAATATACACAGCTTTATGAATGTTTTGATGAGTGTAATTTTTCTAGTAGAGTTTACACATTTGTTTCCTTTATTCATAAAGTGAGACCTTATAGAAAAGCTCTTGGATCAGGCCTAAATCTCAAACTTGATGCCACTGTCAGGGGCAGAAGAATCCTGCCCAAGATAAGAAAACTCACCCAAGTATCCCCTCCTCTGCCCTCCTCCCACCTCTCCTTCCCTTCCCAGCCCCTCAACTGGCTGACCTGTGGTTTGGATGGCAAGAGCAGGGTGGGTGAATTGGCACAGGGACTCCAGTGATTCGCCAGTGCGTTCCATGGTGCCTTTCTGAGTTGCAGGGAAAATTTTATGACAAATTTGGAAACATCAAAATGAACTGAGGACCACTGGGAACTGACTGAGAATGACCAAGGACCACAGAGCCCCTCTCTCTGGTGGACAGTCCCTGTGTGCTGCTGCCTTTGGGGAGGTGGTTTCCTCAGTCCCACATTGGGGGCATTAGGGTGAATCCTGCAGTGTGTGTGTCTGGCCAACCTCCTCTCCACCCCTGTGGGGAACAGGGCCTGGGTGGCTGAGAAAAATCCTGAGAGAAATGTTTAGGGCAGGGAGAAGTTACCACTGAAAGCCCATCCTAAACTGTGAACAGCTCGTGCTGCTCCTCCATGACACAGAGAACCATCCCAGTTAGTGCTCCTCTGACTTTAATTTGTGGGAGGGCTCAAAATAGCTTAAAAATATACAGTCAGAACAAAGCATTTCTTGTTACCCTGGGATGCAGCAAATCAGAACGGCTGCCTGATTGATGTGGCTTTCTCAGAAGATGTAGTGAGAGTGACTGTGATAAATAAAGACAGTCCAATATTGGCAACAGTAACAAAAATCCATCTCTCCAACATCAAGAGATTAGGTGGTGTGCAATCAGCTATTGAATAGGATAAATACCATAAACATTAGGGCTACATTTTAAAGAAGAAACTGCTTAATGAAGGTCAAACTGAGATGCAGAGTTTCTTGTCTCAACATCCTGTCTACTTACCTGGACTGATAAGCTCCACATGAGGATGATTCAGTTAAGAGGATAATAATTAACAATCCCCCAAAGCAGACAAACTCTGTCACTGAGCCAGTCAAGAGTCTCATTCCCACTTTCATATCCTCAGCTGTGCAAGTCATTTATGCCAGGGTTAGGAAGTTAAGGCAGAAGAGCAGCCAATATGTTCTAGCTGACATTTCTTGAAGCAGCTTGAATTGACTCAATTAACATCTGCAGGCTGCCCTACTGGACTTCAGTGTGATGGTTCCCTGTGCCACAGATAGACACCCTGAGACTCAGAACTTTATCCCAACATTTGGGCTTCCAACACTTAGAAAAATGCCCCCCATTCTATCTATATATCCATCATCTAAACTATATTTATATCCACATCTCTTTGCACCTATATCTGCCCAGATACAGCTAGTCTATGGTTAAGGTTTTTCCTGGTATTCATTTTTCTTTTATCATAATATTGGTAAGCAGCCCTAATTAAATAAGATACAAATAATACACTAGTTTCCATTAGAGTTATCTACTATTTCTTCAGGTGTTTATCAGACATTCATTTTTCACTCAGTAAATTTTACTTTGAACCCATGACCACTGATTCATCCAGGGTGCATCTTTTGTGTTTACATCCAAACTACTCTAAAGATGTTAAATGGGGTGGAGGCCAGTACATCCCTTCACCAGCTTCTCCCAGGCAGTTATCACTGTGCCCAGGCTGCTCAGCACAAAGCATATGTAGATACCTACATGCTCACTTTAAGTAAAAGACTCTGACCTAAAGAAATTAATATATTTAGACAACTAAGACATGCAGTGGGTGGAAGGATATTAAACTCTTCTTCCCTCTGAGTGGGAGAAAAGAGGGAGAGATCTGAAGCACAAGTATTAAATAATATTAGATTATGAAGTTGTTTTCAAAATTCTAGTATAAATATGGCATAGCACCATAAGCATAGAGTCATGTATATCTGTATTAGGGTACCTGTAGTGATAGATCTTACATCTGTCCAGAAAGGGCAATATACTACCCAGCTACTAAGAACTTTTACACTGATATAATTTATAAAATGGCATTGATTTACTCTTGCAGTAGGAAGGCATGTTCCCTGCAAGTGAACAATGCACTGGTAAAAATATTCTGGGTAGTGGTCTGTAGGAAAGATTGAAACTACATTTAGCTCTTCCACACATACAGGAAAGGCATAATTTGACACTTTTTTTTTTGTTTTTCTTTCTCTAGATTTTAATATTTAGGAAGGAATCTGCAGAAAATTCAACCCACCAGTGAGTTCATTTGGGAAAAAATAGAGATTGTTTAAACTGTTATGTTCTTTTAAGCCATCTATATGATCCAAATACAACTGCAAATCTCATGCACAGAGGCTTCTTATCAGAATGTCATTATATTCTCTTCCTCTTATTCAGTTTAGTAGCTCCACAAAATGAACATGTTTCAGTTAGACCAGAGTCAATAACAGAAAAATCACCAGTAAAACAGATGCAACTTCTCCTCTACCCCACCAGGTTGTCTGGTTCTTTTTATCTAATATTTTCTGTTTGTATTAGGCCCAATAGTTTTGTTACATATTTTTTTTTCTGTTTTCCAAACCAGCCTGTTTTGTCCCCATTAGACAAGAGGGTAAAATTCTGTTTACAGCTACAGCTTGCAAGTCAATAAAACTAAATGCTGCCTCTGACCCTGCAAGAATCTGTTTGCACCTTGATTTTTTTTTATCGTATTTGTTAAATACTTTTATTTTTCTTAATACAGAATAATCCCTGTGCTGCAGTGTTTAGAGAGAATTAAGATAAAGGTACAATCACTTCAATGTTATTGTATTATTAGTCCTACATATTTCTCCCTGTCTCTGTTGGAATTTGAATTGCTTTATCTGTCCCAGTGTAATAGCCTGGTCCATGAGCATCCTGGCTAATGAGGAGAGTCTGTTGTGGATTTGTGTCTTATATCCCTAGAGCTCTACCACAGTAATAGATTGAGTACTGAGACCTATAATTTTTTCCCCCATAAAATTACTGGACCATCTGTGAGGTCTCTTTTGCTATGTCAAAATTGCTTAGAATTCTTCATAGATTGAGAGCTGTGGGTTGCAAGGACACACCATGGAGTGTATAGAGAGTGTGATCACATTGCCTTTTCCTCCTCTGAGATCTAAGCAAAGACACAACAACATCTGCATACAAATGAATGCAGAAAGGCTGAATCTTGGGGCCATATCCATGGGATTAAGAGCTTAGAGATTCACTGGGCACAACCCTTCATTTTTGTGAAGGTCAGTCGGTGTGCCCATGGAAGGTCCTTCAGCCCTAACAATACCAAGCAATCTATCAAATCCATCAGTCATCTATCAAAAAACCCTCCACATGAGTAGGAATCCAAGCTCTGAATTGATTGCCTTTGGGTGCCAGCTTTGTGACCTCTTCTTGAGAGAACGAGGTGTAAAGAGTTCTGTACTGCAGAGGGATGTTTCTAGGGACACATACTGGAGTTATGTTAATCATCCAAAGCACCTGGAGCTCCTAGGAGAGAAACTGCTGGAGAAATGTAAAGCATCAATTTTATACTGAGAATTAGGGAACTGCCAAGGTTTTCTTGTCAAGCAGGAATAGCAAGGTTTTGATTCTGAACTTTTTAAAGTAGCCTTTAATAAGGAAATACTTTAAAATGCGAAGGCTATTGACTTAGGAACATTTGTAATCCTCTCTCTGTCTGGGGAGAGCTGTAAGCCTCTTCATGCAAATGATATGATGAATAGTCTAAAGCCATCGATAGAATGCACCAGGGTAAGCTTTTTAATGCGAGAAGCACCAATGAGCTTTTGAAACACATCTTCAATCTTTTTTTTTTTTTTTTTCAAAAAATGGATTAGTTGTCTTTTGTTATTTTTAAGCCTTTTCTAGAGATCAGCTGGTGGCACTGATAAATTATCCATGGAGCTAGACAATCTCTGCTTATTCAAAGCACCCTTTTCCATCAGGGAGATTGGTCTGAATGGAATGTGTTACTTTCCATTGACATGATTTCATGAAAGATTTCCTTATGGCAACACTTGCTTCACTTACAATGCATTACTTTAACATAGCATGTCATGGTGATGGAAAAGAGCATATCCAGGGATGTCAGTCTGGGATGTAATGCAGTGAGAAAAAAAGAAATACATGAGGCTTCCTACCTAATGTACACCCCTCTATGGTGCACTCTCCATACTCCTGTAAATATGGGAACTGGAGTATTTTGAATGCTGACACTGAGACAGGACTGAGTCTACCTTCTGTCCTGTTACAGGAGTCAGCTGGATTACCTCAAGTATTGCAATTTAGCAAGCAAACCTAGCACAAAATATTAAGAGAGTTATCAAACCCTCATGATTATCTTAAGCATATTAGAATTAATTTTGACATCTCAATTAAAGTATACCTCTACTTTTATGAAATGTGTCAATTTCTAATGTAAAAATTAGTACTGCCTGAGCAGACTTTAATCCCAGTCTGTTCATAAATTCTGTCTCTAGCAATGGTTGATACAACCTGCAAACACAGTGCAAGAAACCCCACAGTATTTAATTATGGAGAAGGTTGCCCACAAAATCTGCTTTAACCTCTGGAATTTAGAGGCTGTGTTAAAGCCTGAGGCATGTGGGTTTGTGGGTTTATATCCCTTTCAAGAATTCCGTGTTTAGTAAAATACTTCTTGAAGGGTTTTCTGTAGACTGATGGTTTTCTTACCCAATGAATGTCCATTCTATCCTGATACACTGACATTATTAACTTCTGGGAAAAAGCTTCCCAGGATACCCATGCATGAATAAGAAAATTCCTTCCTTCATGTAAATGGTTAAAACTGTCTTGCTTCCTGAGAAAAAGCCCATGAATATATATATGGTATATATATAGAGCACTCATGAAATGTTTATATTTAAGTTGAGAGAACATTAAAGATAACTTGCTTTCATTTAATTTTACATGTGTCAGAAAGTGTGATATATTATATCATGATCAATGAAATAATTTTTTTTGATGGTAAAAGGTTCTAGATTATTTTGGCTGACGTCTTTATTATCTGATATCCTCTTCAGGGAAAGTCTTGAGCTCTGAGCAACCTTGGATTTTTGTTTTTCTCTTAGGGAGTTCAGCTGAGCTGAAGCAGTAAACATGAGTACTGACTCAAGAAGTAATTTTGCAGGGCTGTACAGCAGAAAAGGTAAGCCATATTTCCTGTACTCTGAACTCAGATAACTCTGATTTGGCTTTGGATTCTCATCAACCACTTCACAGCCGAGTTGTATATTGGTTTAACTAGCCAGGAAATCAGTTACATATGAACATTTTTGTCAGTATAACCAAGTTTCAAACTAAATATCCTGCTACAAAAAAGGGGATGATTTATGGCAAGTTGTGGGGAAGGGCAGCAGCTCTGCATCTTACTTTTCCTTGTAAGGAAAGGTAGAAACAAAAATCAGTGCAAAAGATAGAGGTGCAAGCACGTTCCCATGAACATGCTATGTTCCTTCTGCCTATAGGCTTCAAAACAAACAACAACAAAAAAAAAACATTTCAAAAATGGGAAAAGAAGTCTAGATAGATTTCTGCTACCAGTTTCTTGATCTGTATTTCCACTTCTCAGACTTAACACTTCCCATAATTCTTGAAAAAAGCAAAATATTGCATAGGTACAGCAAATGATTTCATGGCAACTTGAAACTACAAACACGTAGGGAATCCAGCAAGTAGAGGAAAGAGTTAAACCTGCAAAGTTTTGATATTACAGCAAAACAGCAGGAGGAAATTGCACCTGGATTTTCTTTCACTGTTCTGAACCCTTTAACCTGAAGGGCTGTAATACACCAGTCTGATAAAGCACAACGTGCATGACTTTAACACCACTGTTATTCTGTTATCCACAAAGTGCATTGCCAATGTAAAACAAGGTATGAGTGCTAATTACTTTTGTTAAGGCTTATATTTTCATGGTAACTTAATGCAGCTAATATCCAGGGTTCCAAATACTTAGGGCCAGATTTTACATTTTTCTTTATAGTGCTAAAGCTACTGGAATTATGTAAGGACAAACAATACCCACTATGGCATTTAGACTCTTTCTCAAATGACTTACACGGTGTCTATTTGAAGTCCATAATAAAGTGTCTGAGTGAGCTGCAAGTTTTGCTCCCTGGTGCACACAACTCTCACTAAGACCTGGCACAATAGCCACTTCTTCTGTATTTTCCTGATTTTTTACAGTTGCAATGACTATAAAATAGGATTTTCCCTCCTCTTTATGGTAGAATTCTTGGCATCTCAGGGATCAATGAAGCAACATCTTTCAAATCATGAAGCATCATTTTGCAGGATGGTGCTTAGGAGTTGCAATTCACACCCATCATGTTCCTCCTCGTGTCTCCTAGCCAGGCTCCCAAGTGGGATTTCATTTTCCAGGGTGACTGGACCCACTGTGGCAGGCACTTCACCATGGGAGACACATTGCTGTGGTAATGTGGATTCAGCTCCTTCCATAAATACCATTTAAAGGGATCCCAGGAAAGTGGACAGAGAATGACCAAAGCTTTTAAGGGTGTGAGCTGTGGGGACATAACCTGACTTGTGTAGTCATAAAGAAAAGAGAATGAAGATGAAGGCACAAGAATAGCTGCAGTATTTCAATTAGATTTTTTTTCTGTATGTGCATAAAGCAAAAAATATCAGGCTGACAAGACCACCAGGGATACATTTCAGTTAGACCTCAAGGGACTAAAATTTATTATAGTACTAACAAGTGGGGAAGGTCTCACAGTCTGTACTGCTGGAGTCTCTTAACAACTTAGTTGAATATTGGCTGGTTCAAAGCAAAAATGTACTGAAACTGTTTTAGGGTACATGAATAGGTTTCCATTTGAGAAAAATGGACAGTTTAACATGCAACTGCCTAGGAAATACCTGGGCCAGTAGACCCAGGTATGCAAAAAAAATAAAAAAAAAATAAAAGAAAAGAAAAAAAAGAAAAAAAAGAAAAAAAAGAAAAAAAAAGAAAAAAAGAAAAAAAAGAAAAAAAAGAAAAAAAAGAAAAAAAAGAAAAAAAAGAAAAAAAAAGAAAAAAAAGAAAAAAAAAGAAAAAAAAGAGGAGCTGGTTTCTGTCCTGTTTGGGTGGCAGAAGCAGTCCCATTATGTAGCATGCCTGAGCAGACTTTATGAAATCTATGTACATTTGTACCACTTTATATTTAGTTTAATAATTTATCAACGGTTAATATTTCAAAAGAGTAAAGTAGAAAATCAGATAAAATTTTTATACCTGCTATTAAAAGTTGAATGGGGCATTGAGAGATAATCCAAGCAATCATTCCCCCAAATCTACCTACTGAATCAGCCTGGCTTGGAGGAAAAGGGAGCCCTGACACTTTATTGTGTGCTGGGCATGAGGATGTGTGTGTTTGTGTGTGTGCTGTCCCCACAGTGATGATGACCTCTCCCACACATACATGTCCAGCTGGTCACCAGCTCCTGCCAGGTCACTGTTAAAAGACCCCCAAACCTGTCACCTGGTTGCTCACTGGCTCTTTTTCCTGCTGTGGTACCTGATATATGCAAGGTGTGATCTTTCAGCCAGTGGAATGCTGACTCATGCATTAAAGTCTCTGCTGCTACTAATATCAATGGCACTGAATTGATCTGTAATATTTTTGCTTCTTTGATCTGTCATTCCACAACTGACTGAGAAATCAATAAGTTATGTGGCCATCACCTTGTATGGAAACTGTTGCTCCTAACATGCAACGTAGTAATATAAAAATAAATATAAAAGAAAGGAAGAAAAACATAGAGAATAAAACAACTGCTTAAATGTTAACTCTGGTGGTATTAAAATAGATTTTAAGAAGTTTTAGAGGCTTTTGTTTGGGAGTTTTTTTTGCTTACTCAATAAAAATGGCAGGAGTAATATAATAAGCTGTATGGTATTTTATAGCAGCTTTAATGCAGTCTAAGTCCATTAAGGGACCTTTCCTCCACTTTTTTGAAAAAGGTCTTTCAATTTTCTATTTCAAGGGAAACACAGTTCACTTTTTTTCAGGTTTAGAGCCTAATGCACTGAGTCAAGCACAAGGTGGAGAGTACCTTTCTTGGGAAGTCAATAGGCTCTTACTGCAATGAGTCAAAGCACATTTGTCAATTTTGGTGGTAAGAGAAGCTGGGCAAAGACAAAACTACTGCTGCATGTACTTGTGGCTGAAGAGGAGGGCAGATCTGTGATCTGATAAACAGCTCACAGTCATGGTCAGACTTTTCAGACCAGGAAGCAACAAATAGTAATCTAAGAAGATAATAGAGGGAATTTTATCAAAGAAACTGCACCAAAGCTAAAAGGTGTTTGGGTTTTATTCTCAATAGTGAGTGCTTTTATACTGTGCAGGGCTTTTGAGAACCTTTCTGTGGGGTGCTGAAGCAAACTTGCAGTGATGTGGATGGATGTACGTGTAAGTGGGCATTCACAGCCTCTGACTCCAGGCATGTTTGCTGTGTCTCTCGTGGAGCCTGGCACTGCAACTCAGCACACCCAAGTCAGCTTCCTCCAGAAGCAGCAGGAGGAGCCCTGTTCTGTCACTTGGAAATGAAATCTAGATGGCTGTGGCCTGCTCATACACTCTGTGCATGGTGGAGAAACATCTTTTCTTCCATCCAAAGAAATTTTGTACATCTACATTTCTGGAGTTAAACTGCCATTTGGGGCTTTTTCCTAGATAGCAGACAAGAAAACACTTGGCCTTGTTACATCACAGGAGAGTATGCTCCTTCATTTTCATGGGAAGGAAAAGAAAAGAAACCAAAAATTGCCTGTCCTGAGTCTTTGAGAAGCCCTTGTGCCTCTCAGTGCCCATCTAGCCAAAGGCAATGCATCCTGCACGAATGACAAAAGAGATGGCTGAATTGCTGTCCTATCAGTAACAATTAATTCCCTTTGTCCCTGACCACTCTAATAATACAAACACTTATTCAATAAAGAGATAACCTAAACCCCTTTGATGTTAATAGGTCTGTTTCTATTGACTGCAGCAAGTTTTGCAATAGGCTGTGAAGATTTTATTTCTGCTTCCTTATCTGGTCAAACAGGGTTTCTTACTATGTGCCTTTGAGGGAAAATGTGCCATCTTCTCACTAGAGCATTTACTCAGTTCAATTTTTCATGTTTAATTATTTACTAGTCATGTGTTTAAATAGTCAAAACCCAAGGCTATCAAAAAGCTCCATCTGAAATATTATATCACTTGGAGAATATTTGCTTGAAAGAATCAGATTGTATATACTTTAGAATAGCAACCAAAACTTTTAGCTATCAGAAAGAAAACAAGAATTATAAGCACACCTAATTCATATTGATTTAACATTCATCATTATTATGTATTGTTAACTTCTCTAAAAATACTTGAAAAATAATAGGAACTCATTTTTTTGTTAATGCCCATTATGCCATATTTTTTATTTGCGTGAATTATTTTTTTACTTAAAGTTTACAGTTATTTTTTTCAGTCTACTTACTTAAAATATTTATGCATTACAGACTATGGAGAAAAAGAGGTTCTCATATTCTTTTAGGATTAAGAAATTTTTCACAAATGAACAATAAGAAAGGCTTAATTTTTTTCTAGACTTAGCCAAGAATAATATAAAATGTTACAGTGTCAAATCCCCAAGTGATAAAGTAATATGAGGTTATAGTGGTGTCATTAAGAAATGGGATTAGTGCCTAGGATATTGTTTAGTTTGGACAAGATAGAGTAGCATTTCTTATTCCCCAGAAAGGAAAAGAGAATGTGTGCTGCCCACAGCAGCTGATATCTATTGATTCCCCTGGACTCAATATCTTAACCCTGGGGTAAGAAACTCAGTGAGGTCTCATACTGATGTACCAAAGGGTGGAAAGGTGAAATGGAAGGATCCTGGGGGTTTTATCAGCATTAAAAGGGGGAGTGCAACTCCATCCACCTGAAGATGAAAGGGCTCCCTTCACTGGGAAAAGCTACCCAAGAAAGGTCTCAGCCATGGCAGAGGACCCCTACAACCTCCCTGTGGAAATTCCTGGAGGTATGAGGTCCCCAAAGGTCTGATGAGGAGAAGGTGTGGCAGGGAGGTCACCCCAAGGGCAGAGTGCAGGTTTGCTAGGGTCTCTTGTTGCTGGCTCCTGTCACAGCACACAGCTGATGTGGCTTAGAGCCTGTCCTTGCCTGGAGGCTTTGCAGCAGTGGATAAAAGGCATCATCAACCTGAGGAACCCTGCCTGAGGATGCAAGTGTCACTGGAGCTGGTGATGTTTGGGGTCCATATAAGAGCCTCTTCCTCACCCATGTCAGTAAGTAACTCAGGGTGGGCTATCAGTCTTGGCATAGAGTCCAGGCAAAAAGATAAAACCAGGCCCAAAATAACTCCTCTCTGGGATTTTCTTTTGCCTGTTGGGTACATTTGACTTCTTGACACGCATAGTTTAACTTACTTGTAGTTAAAGATTAATTGTTTTTTCTCTTGATAACACTCCCAGTTCAATTCTCCATTTAGACATTTTGTATAATTAATGATTTTGCTGCTGGGTTTAAAATTTTTTTCAATAGACTCTCCAACTGTTGACATAATTTAGCTATGCACAAATTGTATGTAACAAATTGTCATAGGATGGATGTATGACAGAGGACCTCTTTTGAAGGAATGACCTTTCTGCAGTAAATAACATTTTCTTTCCTAGCCTTAGCACTAATTTACTGTTTATGTAGCAACAAGTTGCAATTATAAATGTCTGGATGTTTTAGGGAGCAGCTCTGGAATGATGAAAAGTTGGGCTGCTGGCGGTTCTGTGTGTATTGATCACTATTACTTGAGGTGTACAGGACCATTCAATCATGCTATTTACAGTGATACCAAAGGCCAAGACTATTCAATGTGTAAATGTGTAACAAGCAAAACTTTGTGGTGTTCACAGGATATTAAATCCCACAACTTTGGGAAGAGGAGAGCAGCAAACCTTTTCCCTTCCTGGTGTTTTTGTCTCATGTTCTTTTGCCTATGGCATTTATTTCTCCCTAGTGATACTAAGCCACAGCTAGAAACACTCTCTCACAATACTTATTCTCAGGCAGGTGCTTGAAATACCTGACTTTATTCTCATTTATATATTGAAGCTGTGTTGCACTGCCAGAAACATGTAAATCACAGCAACCCATCTTTGACTACTGGTTTTGATATAAATTGCTGCACAATAAGCAAGAAATGAACTAAAGGCTACAAAGCAGGTTCAAAGAAAATCCTCCGAGAGACATTTTAAATTTTATGTTATCCAGAAAACACATGTCCCTTTTACCAAATCCCCAGCTGTGACAGCTGATATGGTAATCTGGGAAAAAAGGAAGACAGATTCTATGCCATTAATATCTTTAAGTATTTAGAAGCTGGCAAACAACTTCGCATAATTTGGCATCACCTACACCTCAGGCTGTATGTCTGTATGAACATTTGATTTCACCACATTGCCAGGGCTGGAGAAGACAATGGGGGAGATTGTGCTTGGACTGTAGAACCTAAATTTCTTCTTCTCCTTTTGGTCACTGTTTTATTGGAGGAGGGTGTGGAAAGGCACTTCAGTAGAGGATGGGCTCTCCAGAGCTCTGCATACTTGGGTTCATCCCCTGCATGCAATACTGGTAGCAATTTCTCTGTAGTTTCTTCCATTGTTGCCAGTGGAAAAAAAAATGACAGGCTTTCCATGGAGCTGGGGAAGCTATTAGTGCAGTTTGGAAGAGTCTGCTAGGACACACTGCTCAGAGCCAATTTAGTCCTTGATATCTTCACAGCACAGGCTGGGAAGAAAAAGAAGCCACATGTGTAGTGGTTTCCTCATAAGGGAGAAGGAAGTGTTAGCTGTAAGCTAAAGGGAAAGAGACAGAAATATTCTTCCAAGCAGTGAAAGAAAATGCAGTAGCAAGAAGGAAAACTTGTCTGTTGGCTGCTCCGTGACAATGGGAGGAGGCAAAGATGAGGCCATACAAATTCATCCATTACACACAGAGATTCTTTGTTGCTGCCAGTGTGCATTCAGCTAATTCTGTGTTTCCTATGCACAAATGAAAACTTTCTCTGTCCTAGGCTCATGAATACAGCATTCTTCTCCTTTACCTTCTAGCTGTTATGCCTTCTCCCTTGATGCCTTTGCACAGGCTCCAAGCATCCTTCCCTCTGGCCTTATAATGGTGATTTCTTGCTGCTGGCCTCATGCCAGCTGGGTTTCCTTCTGTCTCTTCACAGCCCTCTGCACTTTATAAGAAGGGATTATTATCACTACACATGATTAGAAACTAATAGCGATATTCTTAACCTGTGTCACTGTCAAACATAAAGACAGCTAAACCCCACAGAAGACACTGTCTGGCTAAGAGTAGACACAGTGTTTACATTGTGAATGAAATCAGTTCTGAACAGTGACAAAAACGTTAGGCATTAATGCTCTTACACTGTGCAAACCCTGGTCAGCAAGCTCAGAAGAACAGGAGAGGTTCAGGGCAATGTATTTTAGGAGTCTGGGACAGTGTAATTTAGTGTCTTAAGCAATGCGTTTATCCCGTTATCTAAAACTGTGACTACAACTCCAGTCATATTAACAGAGCCAACATCTCCACTACCAGAATTTTCCTTGGGTAAAAAAAGTCTGAACCTTTCAATCCAGAACTACCCTAATTGCCAGAGTAATCAGGCTTGAGTTCAGTATAAATCTCAGGTACAATTAATTTTTGCACCTAGTCTGAACTTTCTGGCAGCTGTACAGCTAACCTGGCAGGTCCCTTGGCTTGAACTTGCCCACTTTTGGTTTATCTGGAGGTATCAAATGGTTCATGTGAATATCCACTAAACCTATGCTTGGTCTGACCTGGTTTACCAAGATCCTAAGTTAGGTTCTTCTCCTCCTCCTCCATTTTCTGCAATGCTGAGATGGTGTAGCTATTTAATATTAAACGTAAAGGCAAACAATTTGTATTCATCTCTCAAAGGAGAAGGAAGAATAAGCAAATGCTCTATTATGATTGTGTGCATTTATATTTGATAAAAATGGTTGCAATTTATATGCAAATTAAGCGTGACTCAGCCTCCTGGCAATTTGTCAGTGGGACCCTCGGCATCACAAACCATTTATGTCCCTACCTAAGCAGCCCTGGGGCTGCCTGGAGGCATTTTAGTGAAGAGAAGCCAAACTCTGCTTTAAGGGGTTGTAAACACGTTCAAACTATGAGTTTATACAGGTACAAGCCTGGCTTACCAGCTCTCCCCAAATCACTGCATCCTCTTTGCTCATTCCTAAAGATGTTTTCTTGTGCAATGCTGCTCTTCATCACCTCTCCTTTCACACAGAGGCTCAGTGGTAAACGTGCCCTGGCTTGAAAGCACAGATCTCCACAGCTTCTTTGGGATACTCACAGTGAGCTTGGGGGTGAAACCTCTTCTTGGTCCATGTAAGATTACTTATTATGGCCTTTTTACTACCACATATTCCTACTGCATGCTACTACCTCCCTCAGTGCTTAATCTTGGAAGATGGCACCAAAAGCATGAGCACCACTTCTCACATCCATTGGAAAATGCACTTGGCTACCATCCTGACTTGGCCTGCTCTTCCTTCACTTTTTCCTGATGGTTTCCTGCCATTACCCTGTTACTTCCCTTATCTCTCCCATTTTCCTGTCTTCCTTTAACAACAAAAAATGAGGATCACAGAATATGTCTTGTGTCTTTCCTCTCTGACCTTCCTGTCATGTCAGCTGGACATTTCATCATTTTTCTGGGGAAAGAACCACTTCTTGTGTCTGCATGCCCTTCCTTAACCCTCACTTTGGAGAGGTACATTTAGGGATGTAGACACAGTACATCACGTAATTCCACAGCCCTCTGTCTGGTGCTGATGTACCTCAAGGTGTGTACATCCACCGTGAAGAGGAGACCACCCCTATTGGCAAAACAGACTCGTGCTACACAGCTGACCCATACACGGGCTCAGGAAGGGCTCTCAGGGGGTATCACAGAGAAAAAAGCAGTCATGGAAGCCAAAAAACCCAAGGAAGAAAGACAGACAAGGCCAGCTCCAGGGAAGCCCCAGTGTGAGAGTCTGTAATGCAATACTGTCAGCAGCAAAGAACACATCTAAACATTCCAAGAAGCAGATGCACAAGGAGAAGTGATAACAGAGCTCTTCTCTGTAGTAGATTTAATTTTGTTAAAGGATGGCTGGAATTAACTCTGGTTAGATAATGCATTTGTAAATGCTAGTATAGACAGTCTGCTAACATTTATTCCCAGAGATGAATGTTTGTGGCTTACTGAACTGGCTGGCTAACACAAGTTAACTGGCAATCAATTACAGCAGTGACATTCCACCACAGGGGAACCTAAACCACCTGTGACTCGGTTTGCTGTTTGTGATTGTTAATGGTTTAAAAAGTGAGCCCTTAGAGAAGATGAAAATATATGCACATGTTTTAGACTAGTTATTTGATGGCCTTTGCATTCCTAATGGCTTTCAAGCACAGGCAGAAGTAATCTTTGCTTTGTACATATGAGGAAATCAGAGGAGGAAATTAGATTTTATTATTGGTATTGTCATGCCATAAAAACAGGGGGCCAGTGGGCATTTTTCAGATCACCTTATCTTGCCAAGGAAGAAAAAGGCTATTAATGGAAGAGAAATTAAAAAATAAATCAGCATATATAGAGAACCCTGTAAAAAAATATAATAATGGCATGTCATTTGTGACGGGAATGAAAGTTTGCAGCTGTAGAATTCAGTAGCACCAGTGAGAACATCTCAAAGTCAGCTGCAAGGTATTATTTATTGGATAGTTTCATCTGAATTAAACTCCCTTTAAAGTTCCAGGAGTTCCAGTTCCTTTAAAGAACACTCACACCTACATTTTTCATCCAAGGTTTGGCAATTCTGGGTGACATTCTCCTTCTCCTCTCCCATTCTCTCCACCCTCCCAGAGATGAGAGGCTAATCCTATATAGAGCCACTGTAGATATAATTGAACCCCAGGGTGCCAGAGCAGTGCTGCTTTGACATGAATTCCATATAAAGGTGTTTCTGTTACTCCACATTTGTGCTGTCTGTGGATTTTAGTGGTGATTTACAATACTGATTGATTAGTATCTATCTTCCTTGATATTCTGCTTTGCATTCCAGTTCAGAGAGCAGAATTAATCACTGACAAGGCTAGCAGTCTTAAAAGTATATCATGAAATCACATTGTTTTATTAGACATATATTTTGGTAACATATTGTTTATAAAAATGTCATTTCTCCTAGGATGCAGGCAGTAAAACTCATAGACTCCTGGACTAACTAAGAAGAAAAGAAAACAACAACGAAAAAACCATCTATTAAAAAAAATCCGCATTAAAATTTAGTTAATCTGAACTGATTTTTCTCTCATAAATTCTTTTTGAAAAAAATCCCTTCATGTGTACTGTAAAAGGAGCTGCTTCTATTCTGAAACTCTCCTCTATAATTTTACAAACGTCACACTTTAAACTTTTTTTCCGGTTGAAAATATTTATTATGATTTATGAATAGCTTCAGCCCCACAGGTGCATTTTAGGTGTATTTTGACAACCGAGTTTGAAGGAACTCAACTATTAGAAATAATTTAAGAATTTTTTATAGATAGCATGCTGGTTTTTTGAAAAGGCACATCATGTGGATTTGCACTGTCCTTGTGAAATCACCTTGGCTGATTAGTGGCACACACTTGTTCTACAAAACCTGCATAAATTAAATAAATACTTGTGTTACAACCACACATGCTGGTGGTAACACACACTGTGGACTTGACCCAAAACCTGTGAGAACCAGAAGCTTGGTGAGATTCAGATCAGGATAATTGCTTGCATTCATATAGTGGTATTGAGAAAGGTGAGTTTAGGGACTACTTGGCACCACTAATAACAAAACTCTGCAGTGTCCTGCCCTTCATCTTTCTCTTACATTTTATCTGCTCTGAGTTAATTTCTTGTTGCATTGTGGAAAGTTTCTGGATTGGAGTGAATGGTAATAAACAGGAAGTCTGCTTCTCAAAGTGAGGAAACTCCCTTTTCTATCCTGTCTCATTACTTTTCTCCCTGCATTTAATTTGTACAGGCTGCAGGAGGTCAATGGGAAGTGGCCCTTGATTTCAGCAGAGGTGGGCTTTTACCCTTTAAGGATGGGACAGTTTTTTCTCCTGATGCATTTCCATCACAAAGGCTGTGATTGTGAGACAGAGAAAACCAGACTTTGGAATAAAAAGTCATTTGTAATCAAAGCAGCAGACAAATCTTTGCCAGGCAATGTCTGAACCATCAAATGCTTTACAACGTCTTGTTCTAGCACACCATTGTGCAAATAAACAGGATACTCCAAATGAAGTTCAGAAGGGTTTGAGAAATGCAGCTTGGGGTGGCAGAAGATTTCTGGGCTATTGCCATTCATGTAGAATGATGTTTAGCTCTCAAACACCTCTAGCATATTCCTGAAATGCAGTGTGCTGTAAGCTGTGACTTGCAGTTCTGCTTGGGCAGTAGAATTTCATGGTGTCCCTTATCCCTGAAAAAGCAGGTAAACATCTCTGAAGTGCTCATTTTGCAGCAATGAGTGGTTAAGAGGAAATGATGGGCATAATTACAGTATGTGCTTTGTGCTATTAAGGCAGACAGCCGGTTAGTTGACTGTGTGCCCCAGGGCCAGTTTCTAAGTTATCTCTACCAAAGTGGAAACTAAACTTCAGTTTAATTTTATTTGACTTGTAGGGTCTGGTGTGCACATAATTTGGAAAGAGCTAATTTGCTGGTAAGCAGCTTTTAACATTTCACATTAGATTAGAAAAGTATATGCTCTGGAGGTTTTGGATGATTATTCACTAAACAAACAAGCAAACAAACAAAAATCTGTAGCATCTAGAGCTGAACTGCTGCAAAGAAAATTAGATTTAAGAGAAAGGAAAGAGAGAATTACAGAGAAGACAAGACTGCTGGAAGACTGTGTGTGAAACAAATACATGGGGCATATAAGTAAATGCAATTTCATCTATTTTTATATTGATTCTCTAGTCAGTTTGGCAGGCAAAGGTTTTGCAGACCTGTAATATTACTATCTCAGTTTGCACAATTTTTGTGATGTGCCTCAACATTTATCCCAAGACAGCTGGGATGGAATTTGGAAAGCATTTGCCCAGGAACACATATCATTGACTTAAGTGAGGCTGTGTTCCTGAGTGTCTTGTGTTAAAATTTAATATATCTGGGTAATTTATTATATAACCTGAAGTTTATCAGGAGTGCCACAGGCTCCAGAGTCACCTGTGGATTGATCATTGGACTAGTCTGTTATTTCTTCCATTCCCACTGTGTTCGACACCTCCACTTGTGTTCCTCAATCCTTCTTATGGCTCTTTGTTATCTCACTGTTGGAAATATTTTACTCAGTGATCATTCTCCACAAAACCTCTTGTCAATCTTTCCCCCACACTGCCTCCAGCTCCTGTTGCTGCCTGATTTCTGCCTCAGTTATTTCCATGTAAGCGGTTTGTTTTTGTAAATTCAATCTTTCAGTTTTTATTGTGCTGAAATGGCTATTCACAAAGACTCAAATGTCTTTTGACCTCATTTCAGTCCTTCTGGTCATCTAGATTCCCTTTATCTTCTCAATTGTTTTTGCTAGTCCCTCTATGATTACACATTTTCAAGACTTTTGAGGTTCCTCCAACCTCTCAGGGTGCCCCCCACGCCCCAGCATCAGAGTTCACTCACTCACTCAAACTTGTTCAATTGGAATTTTTATGGAAATTATTCCAATCTCTTCTCACTCCTAGCCTGTCTGCAACCATATCTCCTTTCTTTTGCATTGCATATTTTCCCCTGTCAAATGGTTCAAGATCAAATGAAATGATCAAGGCCCAACTTTTCATGGAAATCTCCTTTCACTCTCTGTGATCTTACCCAGACAATATTGCTCAAGTCCTACTTCAGTTTTCCAAAACCAAATCAGATCAAAGAGTATGTGCATGTATGTGCACATCTGAGCTTCCTCTCTCACGGATAAGAGCTGGATGACAATATCTGTGAAGCAATTGAGACACTCTTTTTCTGCAGCTGTTTTCAAATACTGATTTACCAACTCTGGAAAATACAAGAGAAAATTTTCAAAAGGAACAGACAGATCAACAACTCAGGGGAGTATAACTGATTATATAAACAATTTAGACTTTTCTTTTCCCTTTGATTTTTGCAAGCTTATTTTTACCTGTGTTTTATTACAAAGCCTTTCCCATTACTTGACTATTTGTAAAGCTTAGATTCAATATATGAAATCTGCAGCCTCTCTTCACAGATAACATCACTGACAGCTCAATATATTTTTCCCCTTTGGTGGAAAAATGAAATGAGGCAAACCTTGGAGTTAATGAAGAAAACACAATGGATATTGAACAATGCACCGCTTTTATAAATTAAAAGTTTTTCTTGGAGGAAGGAGAATAGCATACACAGTTCCTGCCTCATTTTAAATGGTCATAGGACATTCTTGAGGACTCCCATAAGTTGTTATTCATAATCCTAGCAGCAATGATTGAATGTATTTTTATGAAGTCAGGCTGCCTCTGCTGAGGCAATGATGCCTGATCAGATCACTATAGTTTATTGTTATAGTAAAAAGAGGGCTTTTATATATATATATATATATACATATAAAGATATATATAAAAATGATTTTTCAGCCATGGAATAATATCAGGTTATCTGTGCTTGAGGAATTACAGTGACCTTTGGGTCAATGGAATCTGTGGTAAATCACATTGGCAGGATGATTACATTATCCCTAAATTGTTTCTCATAGATGAGCATCATTTGGCTGCACTACTGGAGAAGATGCCACCAAGTCACTCTGTTATTGCTGGTGTGGAAAATAGTGGGCCTAGGCATGCTGAGCATATTTTAAGACTTGGATTTTGTCCCAACATAAATTGTCTCTGCTCCATTGCACACCTTTGTTTAAGATCAACTCTGTTATTTTTCATTTTTCCCTTTTGACTCATCCTATGTTGCTGCTCAGCCCTTGTGACTTTTGACAGGTGAGAAATGCAGAGTTCAGTGCAGGATCTGTGACAGCTTTTGGAGGACACTGGAAGGAGATGTGAAATGAGGTGCTGATGACATAATTTTCCAGTGATATTAGTGCAGCCTCCCAGGATCTGAGCTTTTGGCAAGGTTTGGACTAACTTGTCAGCTTGGTCAACTTGTAGAGCTGAGACTTTCTCCAGAGATTCCCTGGTGTTTGGAAATACCCTCAGGGAAATAATTATGTTACAGAAATTCTGAAATTATTGTGCTTGATTATAAGAAATGCTTCAAAGACTGTAACATAGACCGCCATGTACGTTCCCAATCTGAGGTAATGACACTCAGACAGTGAAAATGAACTGCAATTCTGAGACCATGCTGAATTTGTTACTTGAGCCTTGCTCAGGATCTGCAGTCAAAAAACCTTCTCTTCTTGCTCTTTCATTTTTTGCACAAAGCCAGGATGACAGAAATTAATGAAGCTGCTGTTCAGTTACTGGATGTATTTGATGCTCTCAGTCTAACTCATGGTTAACAAAACACATAAAGCAACACAAAACCCTGTAAGCCTTCCTCCAGACTATGGGCAAAGGCCAACCTCTCTTTGCAGCAAGACAATTTTCTACTCCCTACCCTGTAAATCCACAACATTAAGTGACTTTCCACTGACAGAGCCCTGTAAAAGAGGCATTATAGTAAAAAGCCATCAGTCCCAAAATATACTAAAAATTGGTGTGTCAAGCTGCCACAAGAAGCCCCTCATGGAAAGAAACCAATACTGCTTCTCTGAAAAAAAAGTCGAGACCCTGAAATGCTATGACTTCTTGAGCACACTTCCTGTGACTTTATCTATTAACATATATCCACTTACACAGTATGCTGCAGCATTAACCAGGACACCTCCCACACTTCTGTGTAGCCCTTCTCAAGATTATGGTCATGGATCTTGTTGGATGTCTTTTGTTGGATGTTTATTCATGGCTGTATCACCCTTAAATGTAATATCCCTTCCCAAGCACTGGCAGCAACATTAACCAGGGCTCAATGAAATGCTCTCTAAGTGCCCAAGATTTGGGATGCTCTTTGGACCCTTCCAGTGCCAAAAAGATCGATAAGTGCCTTGGCCACCTCTGTCTCCTGCTGTTGGGCTCTCTGGAAAGATGGCTTTTCCAGCCATTTCTGCTTCTGTCCCTGCATGGACCTGAAAAACAAGTGCATGGTCACTGTTGTTAGTGAGCTTGGTATCGAGGTACTGAGGGCACATGGATTGTACAGCTCAGTGTAACCACTTACTGA
Organism: Eopsaltria australis; assembly: GCA_034509425.1. Taxonomy (NCBI): domain Eukaryota; kingdom Metazoa; phylum Chordata; class Aves; order Passeriformes; family Petroicidae; genus Eopsaltria; species Eopsaltria australis. Next base: position 25,815 of record JAVTVJ010000067.1, on the reverse strand, counting down.
ACAGAGATTACATTTTGTAAAAGAGGTACAGGCAGAAATGTGTGGTCAGTCTGCAAATGAAGAGGCTGAAATGGCTGTTTTCACTCCTTGCTTCTAGGACATAGGAATTTAGGAAAAGAATACTGAAGCTGAAACACTTAATAGTGTAAAGAGCCTGGGGTTTTGTGCCTGAATTTTAACTTTGCTACAGGCAGAATTTTAGAGAAAAATTGCTAAGGGCTGTTGGCCGTATAGGTACGTTGGGAGAGAGAAAAAGCTAGAAATTGAGAAAAAGTGCAGTCAACCATGCACCCTTCCCCTGCAGGAGAATTTTTGGGATCATCTTCTGAAGTAAAAGTTATACTCTAAAAGTACTCTTGTTAGTCTTAAGTGACCCGGTACAGTGAGTGGCCCTCCCAGAGGCAGCTATATTTGCTAATTCTGTCAAAATCTACACACAAAGAAGTTTCGCTATTGACTGGTAACTCAAGATATTTTTTTTCCCCAAGATTTTCAGCCACTTTCATCTTTATGTGTTTTTATTTTCTGCTTGTGATTTTAATTTGAAAGACCAGTCCTGTGAGAGAATGCTTAATTGAGAATAGTACTGAGATAATGAAAGAAGTCATTTGTTGCATCTCTTGTTGCTTGGCTGTGGCTTCCCTCTGTGAGTTTGCCTGGGGAGCAGCCAGGCTGCCCTTATTCCATGATATTTCAGCTCTGCTCATGAGGAAAACTACAGTCACCAAAACTGTGCCTTGTCCTGACAGCAGAATCTAAATGTGGTTGCTTTTTGTGATACCAGAGGAAGGAATATTCTTGGGCAGCAAAATAAATGCAGGACAAAAGAAGGTCAAAGAGAAGCTTTGCATTGCATTATTTACATCAATGCTAGGAAAAAGCCTCCTGAGCTGAGAAGGGGTAAGTGGAGATCAAAGGTGGGCATTGAAGTTTCTTGAAATCAGTGAGTGGGATTCCACCGACTTCTGTGAGCTCCAGAGCAGATGTGAACAGCCATCACAGCCACTTTGCCTCTGTGGATTGCCTTTTTCTTTTAAAAAATCACAGTGTCAAATATAGCTCTTCTGGAAAAATGTCAGAGATTTTACAATTCTTCTCCACAGTTCTTGTGTAGGTTTTTTTATGTTCTCCCCTTGATTATGGATTTTTCTCAATGTGTTGAAAAGACATGGACTTCATCACAAGGTTTTATCAAGTGGAAAAAATAACAGGCATCTAAAACAGGAAAGGTTTGTGAAATGCAGTCTTCTAATTAAGTGTATGATGGAACAGAAATACAGAGAGCTATTTTGGGAACAAAATATTAGGAGTACAGAAGACTTGAACATGGGTATCTTTATTTCCCTGTTAGTTTTCTATAGTTTAACTGTGCAGTATCTGAGCTGTATCACTTAACCCTTCTCAGTTCAGCTGCTCAGCTGAAAACCCTCTCTGAACTGAAAGGGTCCATACCACGATCAGAGGTGAGTACAGCACCTAGAGTTGCTGAACTTTTGTCAATAAACTCAGTCAAATTCTCTTTCTACACAGGGTGGAGCAGGAAGTAACAACGAGACCAATTCCTTTCTGTTAGGCAGAACTTTTATCAAATTTGGGGCCTCTCCCTACAAAAAAGCCCTTGAGGTGCTGGAGCAAGTCCAAAGAAGGGCAATGGAGCTGGGGAAGGGTCTGGATAAGTCATGTGAGGAGCAGCTGAGGGAGTGGGCAGTGTTTAGCCTGGAGGAAAGAAGGCTCAGGGAAGTTCTCTACAACCACCTGAAAGGAGGTTGTAGTCAAGTGGGAGTCAATATCTTCTCTCAAATAACAAGCAGTAAAACTAGAGGAAATGGACCCAAGTTGTGCCAGGAGAGTTTAGATTGGATATTAGGAAAAAAATTCTCCATGTGAAGGGTTGTCCAGCATTGGAACAGGCTGTCCAAGAAAGTGGTGGAGTCACCATTCCTGGAAGCATTTTAAGGAAGTGTAGATGCAGCACTTAGGGACCTGGCTTGATGATTAACCAGTGCTGGGTTAGCTGTTAGAACTGATGATCTTAAAGGTCTCCCAACCTAAATTATTCTATAATGAATTTTAAAAGTACTTTAAAAAGAAACGTGATATATTAACAGGGAAGCCACTACTGAGAGTGGTGATGTGACAGGTCTGAGTCCAGTCAATGGTCTGTCTCTGTTGGTCTGAGATTGTAAGCCAGACTTCTCCAGTTATGGAACAAGAAGCCTTTAGGGTGCTCTGCAGTAAAAATAAAACAATAGACAGCAACAGTGTAGAGATGGAGAAATTATTTCTTGATGTCTTGGGGTTGCTTACATATATATGTAAAAGCTATTGCCTACAAGTAACACTGCACAAATAATCTTCAGACATGTATTTTCCTTAAATACCATTTTTAAATGGAAGTGTGTCCATGAGAGTGGCACTGATTTTCTCATGAAAGGTCCTGGGCCAGTTCCCACTGAAGTCAGTAAGAGAAATCACATTCTATTCTCACTTTAAAACCAGAGGCTATCAGTTGGTGCCTTAAACAAAAGTAGCTGAGAGAAAGCACTACATGTAAGTGTACACAAGGTATCTTTCCTTTTCCTGAAAAGCTGAATATGGAAAAAGTAGCAGTGGGCAATGGGTTAATGAATCATAAACTAAATCTTGACACCTCTGCTGAAAGAACAAATGAAGATTAAGTTCCTTTGGAGAATCATGATTTTCATTAAATTTATGAACTTCAGGATCAATAAATTCTAATCTCTAATGTCTCTACATTATTCCAAAGCTTCTTGATGGGATAAAGCTCTTATAGGAAGGCAGCGAAGTGATTACATTAGATAAATTGGGAATAGGACAATGATCTCCTGCACACCAGCTATAGCAGGGCTCTTGTGGACTGGATTATCCTCTGGATGCACAAAAGGGGTCAGTAGCAGGTAAATTAAATGATGGGCTGCCAGAGAAGTTAATAACTATAACTCCCATATCAGATGCAAAGTCCTCTAAGGAGCAGCCTGGTGCATTCATTAGTTACTTGACTCCTTTCCAAAATCCTCAACAGAGACAGTGTCACCACATGGTCAAAACAAGGGCAAAAGTGTGAGGGGGAGATTGGCATAGATCACTTCAGCAGCTGCATTCCTCTGAAAATCCTGAAACCCAGTAATTAACTGCAAACCTCTCGAGCCTTTTCAAACTGAGTTTTGCTGCATTGCTGTCTGCTGCAGTTCAGGAAATCCACACACTTCCCAAAAACTGTGGTGTGGACAGTTCCCTGTGCAGAGCTGGTCTCAGGGTGGTACTACAGAGGGATATTTGCAAAGCTTCCCCTGAAACTCAGGGCAAAGAATGTGTAAATGAAGAGAAACAATCCATTGTTTTGCTAATCGGGGTGAAATGTGAGTTAATTACTCATATCAACCCTCCCATCCTCTACAGTTTCTATAAAAATGACTGCTGAAACCCTGACTTTTTTTTCCTTCCTTTTGCCTGATTTCTACCTCAACAAAAATAAAGGATTGTTATATTTGCTTTGAGTGTGCATATATTTATGCACTTTAAGGGCCTGATCCTGCCTCAGCAGAAGCCATTAAAAGACTTCATGTGCAAGTCAAAACTCTTGAACTGATAGTTGTAGCTTTTAATCATTTATTCTGTCATTTTCTTGGGCACTGCAGTTTTTGCATGGCCTTGGCTTATAAAAAAGCCACACTTTGAGGGAGCTCCTTTGGACTAGCTGAGCAGAGAGATCTGCATGAAGCTGAGCTAAGCCTGAGGGCCTGGAGAAGCAGCAACAGCAGGCAAGGGACAGGATGGGGCTGCACAAACCACTCTGCTGATTCAGAGGAGTTTTGACTCTGCAATTGGTGCTACATGAGAGGTTTGGGAATGGAGAGACAGCTTCTGCTCCAGAGGCATAGGTGAGTCTTGTTCAGTCCTCAGATGATCACCTTTTGGGGTGATAATGAAAACTTTCCATTTAAAAGCAGCTGGAGAAAATAGCAAATAACCAGGGAAAAAGGATGATAGTGGTAAAGAGAGCATCATGCTTTGCAGCAGCACACCACATTTGGGGCATTAAACCTCAAACACGCTGAAAGTCTTATCTTGGACACAGCAATACAGAGAAGTAGCATGTCTGGATTGGCAAGGATATGAGAATTTTTCTCTTCTTCTTATAGCTGCTTTTGAAGCAGGAAAATAATGTGAATTTACTTGGGCATTGCTGTTTCGGAAGGAAGGCCATTCTGTATCAAATAAGGCTCCCTGCAACACTTTGGGATTCCTCTAGCAGTGCCTCATTTAATCACTACCCAAAGCCAGCTTCAATTGCTTCAAGAGGGATTTGCCTGCTGGATCAAAGCATTGGTCCTCCTAATCCTGTGTTCTGTCTCTAAGGGTGACTGGCTTCTCCAGAGGAGAGAGGGGAGATCTCCTCCACAGGCAGTTTCAGGAATACTTTCCCCAGGGAGCTGATAAGATCACAGCCAGCCAGAGGTTATATGAATGCCAGTGAGGTGAAAATAAATATGATTAAAAAGACATCAGGATTTTCAAAGTAGATGGAAGAATGTTAACTTTGAGATGGTGTAAGGGAGGGGATATGGAGGGAAAGAGCAATACTGGAGAAACACATGTCCTACCAGGGGGCATTTTAGTAGTGTGAATACTCCCTTTAGCATTGTTCTCAGGACAACAGATGGTAAACCATCAGCAGAACATGAAGAAATCAAATAACCTTCACAGCTCAATTGAGGCTGTGTCTGTAGTGCTTGACTTTTACCAAGTAGTGGAAATTAACAGTGCCGGTGTTCTCATACATAATTTCCTTCTCCCCTTTCTCCTCTGTGCAGATTGTCATTACAGGTAAATGAATTTCACTCAAGTGAGTATCACTACCTAGAGGAGATGGCAAGATCAAGGCACTCTGTTAAACTAGAATTACTGGAGAGGACAAGGCAAGAACCAAACACGAGTTTATTTTTGTAGATAAACGAATTACTGAGACCTAAAAATGCATACATTTTGTTTGGATTGCTCTTGAGTCTATCATCTGTGACTAGCACAGGCTGAAGACTGGGAGCAATCCTGGTTTCAATGAGAAACTCCTGGTTCATTGCACACCTTGGATCAGGCTTTCTGTCCACATGTGGCAGGGGTGATCTCATGTTTCTTGCCTTACCTGAGATCATGGCAGTGTCCCTGTATTCCTATAGTGTTGGTGCATGGTTGAAACATGGTCCACAAAATGAGTGGTTTTTTATTTATAATGCTTGGCATTTGAATTTTTAGTGGCTCTTCCTATATGACATGAAAGTCTAAAACAATCTATAGAGCCCCCTAAATAATCAAACATACTAGTTTTAGGTCTATCATATTTTTATAACAGGAATTGCCAAACTTACATGTACTTTAAACTGGACTTGACAGGATTCATGTTTATAACTGATTTTAATCTTTTCTCTATTGTGAGGCACCTTGAAGCTATTTTGACAGAAACCACCATGGCTGTACAAGGATCATCACACATGGCTGGAAGGCAGATCAGGGATCACATAGTTCCTCCTTCTCCCAGTGCCAGGATGTGTTCTTAGTGTTCCTACACCTTCAATAATGAGCACTTGCTGCCCCTCCCAGGGGAATTCACTCCAGAGCAGGGCACTCCCTGCTTTTATAAACATTTCCCTAACATCTGCAATCCCATTAGAGTTCCTGTGTCTAATGATGCCTCCTGGCTAGACAGCACTGAAGACACAGGGATGTAGATGGAATTAGGCTGTCTGGAGATGTCTATGTACAGTCAGAATTATCTTGCAAAACAGTTGAAAAGCTCAAATAGATCAATGGGCTTTTTAATGGTAATTTACATGCGTAGAGACTGTGCTGTCTGGACATAGAGGACATAAGTCTAGATTCAATATCTTCTTGTGAACTCTGGGAGCAGCTCAAATTGCATCTGATGTGACCACATAACAATATTTGGAGAATTCTATATGGAGGTTAATATATGAACAACTCTGGCTCAACACATAATTAAAATAAAGTACATTTTAAAGTGATTTGCCCTACAGTGAACATTTACTTCAGGCAGAGAAAAATGCCCTGAAATTCAGCCCTTCCTGTGTAGATTCTTAGCATTTCCTATTGCCATGCCATAATTTTCTTTATTGGGTGTCAGTGCTTTGGATAAGCTGGGTTTCAAAAGGTGTGGGAAATGCTGTATCCAGTTTCTTTTTGATGTTTCAAGAAAGTCTGTCAGTACCACTGTCACCGGTAGTGAAAAGTCAGATGCTGTCCTAAGGAGCATCTCAGGGGCTGGCTCAGATGGAAGGCATTTCCTCCAACACGTGGCCAGCTCCAGTTACTGGAGGGGGAAATCCAGGGAGAAGCACATGGTTCAGCTGTGCTCTCCAGGCTTCAGAAACAACTTTGTATATTTGTTTCAGCCCACCCCCCTTTCTCCCTCTCTAAGCTTGGAAAGTTCTCATGCATTTCAGGGTTATGCTGCAGATTCAACTGGGGAAAGGTTTTCCAAGCCAAATAGCCACTACACCTCAAGAGTTTAAAGAACAATGTCAGAATATGTGACTCTTCCTAATCTAAGGTTTTCATGCTCTTTAAGCCAGGGATACTCAAACATTCCATTAAATAAATGAAGGTCCCATCACATACTCTTCTGTACTTTAAGCCCTGAATCTAAGTGCCTCATTTCTGAATCTGACTGTGAACCTTTCAAACGCACCTGCAGCAGTCACTGCATCATTTGTTGGCATTATTAAAAGAATCTTCTCAAAATAGAAAAGCAAGCAATGGGGCATCGTGTTTCATAGAACTGATCTTTATCTCAGAGATTTTACAATCCAATTTTCTTCATGCATTCTCTGCTCCATTGGGGCCTTTTATGTGAGGCATTCACTAGAATAACAGTGCATTTCCATTTGTATCTCTTTTGTTGCACATAAAAGCTCAATTAGTATTCCAATTCACCATCAGCCTGTACCTATTTAATGAACTTTTATCCACTTCCATGTTCCTTAAGTTTAATTAACTAAAACAGAGCAAGTATCTTGGCATTATTAAATGCTTCTGGAATAAGAATATTCTTTCCCTGAAAGTTTTTATCAAAAGTCAGAAGCAAAAATCTCTGAGTTCAGTTTGGATATTGCAGTAACTTTATCATTGCTTTGCAGTTTGGTGTGGGACTCAGCAAAAATTATACCGTAGCTTTAAGTTGTTCTTTAACTGGATTTTAATCCATGTAAAATTTTTGACATTTGGTGCTGAATCCCAAAGGAAAATTCCATTCAAGCATCTCTCTTTAACAAGAATGATAACAAAAAAATGATTCAGACATATCAGTGGGGGATTTGTAGGAACCTCCTCCAAATGCAATGACTGAATCTTATGTCACTATTCTGGCTTTGAGCTCAGAAAGAGAGGTGAACAAATACATTTTTCTCACTCAGCCTAAGCACCACTTTACGTTCAACAAAAGGGAAGCTTGTAAGTTTTTCTGAAATCATCTTTTGAGTCAGGTTTCAGTATGATAATACATTTTCTGAACATTTTGCCAAGGGTTCAGCATTTTGCGTGCTGATTCAACCCACCATGGCCTTCTGCAAAGCTCCAGCTGACATGCAGGGACCTCAGGTGAGACCATTTCTCTGAAGGCTCCCTTGTGTCTGCTACAATGCAGTGTTTTGACTGACACTGATCCCTACTTTTTACATGAATGAACTTCTACTTTGATCTTCCTTAAGATCAAACTCTATGCCCACTGCTCTGCAGTCACAACATTTATGCTGAAGTGCCCCAGAAAATATAAGTGCCTACCCCAAGAGGATAATTTCAACCAGCTCTCTGTTACAATCACTCTGTATGGAAAGATTCCTTCAGAGAGTTTTCCAGAGGAACAGCCTTGTTTACACTCTGTGACTTTCCTCCTGGATGAGGGAGCATTTCTCTTCACAGTTATGACAAGAAGGTTTGGCCATCTCTTTAAAAAGGCAGGATCTCTCGCTCGGGCAGGTGGTTTGTGGAGCTGCAAAAGATGCAGCTCATACAGATCAGGACAGGAATAAGAGGGCAGCTATTGAAGTTTTCTTGTCAGGTATTTGTAGAAGTGTCCAAGAAACAGCTCATGAAGGGAGAGTGGCACTGGCAGGAGTGGTAGGAAAGCACAGCTGTTATGTTGACTCTTTTATGGCAATAAGTTTCCATTTTGTATTTTATTTTTGGAACATGAGCTGTCTCAGGGCTTTCTGTTCTCTCTGCTCTAAATCCATTTCTTATGGTATAAGGCCATAATTGAACATGAAATAGGCCTGAAGCCACATGGATAGAGAGATTTTTTGAATATAGTCTTGAAATCTTTTATAATTTCTTTTGTCACTCTATTTTTTCTGCTTTTACCCAAAAACCCAAACAAATAAACAAACAAACAAAAAAATTTAAAAAATAGAAGGTAGTAATAAGAAATGTCCAACCACTACTGTCACAAAGGAAAATGTGATATATCTGTTGGATTCACTGCCTGGAAGCTGTGGGATGTGCCCTGGAAAGACAATTTGCTGCTTGTTGTGTGTCTGGTTCCTGCCCCAGTGGTAGCTGCAGTTAATTGGCAGTTCTCTTCTGTAGATGGCTTGACATTTTCAAAGCTGCTCAGTAGGAATTAGGTGCCTAAAACTTCCAGCAGTTTCCAGTTCTGTAAATAAACATACAAGTTGTTTTTAAATGTACTTGTTTTAGAAGCACATGGCACTGTGCTTCTGTTCTTTTTCCCCAAAGAACCTCTGCAGCCAGCATGTTACAGTTAAATCTGAGAAAAAAGGGAAGATATTTACACCTCTGGCAGTGAAAGAGAAGATGTTTTTTGCTGTGATTTATAGAAACCGACATTAATCTCTATTGCTTTATATTATACTTGCAATAAACAGCTTTAGAGATTGATTAAAGACTTTGTCTGCAGCTTTCACTCAATTTCAACAGCTCTTCTTGCTCCATAAACTCAAAAGGAATAGAAATTATGCCTTAAACAAAACCCATGATATCCATCTCTGGGAGCATTTACTATTTTCAGTGCTTTGAATTGGAAGTTATATATATGTATGTGTGCATGTGTTAATTCCAACCTTTTCTTACAGAGTTTCTTCCACGACAAATGGAACAACAAAATTGGCTAAATACACAGTTCTGGGTCCTTTCCTTATTTTTCCCTATTCCTTTGGCCCAAGTTTGATTGCTGATAATGGACTTATTACCCATTATATGTGTTTTAGGAAACCAGACATGAAAGAAAGAGCACAAGAGAGAGAGAGACAACTCTCTCCAGTTTCTCAACATTTTCTCCATCTCCAAATGCAGCAGAGAATAGTTTTGTTACTTTGATACTTACTATGCCAACATCACTAATTGTATTATAATTTTTAGAAGTTTTTGCTCCCATATATGCTTTTTGTTCAGTATTACTGTCTCCATCCTGAACATCCTTCTTCTTTGTAATTAGCCCCTTTCAAAAGGGCAATTCTCTGACCATTTTGAGAATTATCTCACCTCATGTTTCCATTGTCTTCAGCCACACAACCCTCTTCTGACTCCTGCTATCCATTTAATCCCTGTATCTTGTCTCCTCCTGGCCAAATTCAATCTATTTTTGGACTTCAGCACTTTTCTCTTTTTTGTTATCACAAACTCTGTCTTCCAAGTTTCTTTGGCTCTACATTACAATAGTTTTCAGCTTTGATCCTACCTTTTTAGCACCTATCCACACTTCTCAAATTCCCACTCTGCAGTTTTCCAGTGAAATCTTGTCACATGCACCTGGATAACTTTAATCCTTTCTTGTCTGGCCTTTTACCTGCAGCTCTTTGATCCCTTTAATGAATAATTACAATGATGAATATGCAATTCTTGGTTAGAATGTTAATCTATTCACATCCTCCTCTGCCTTCCTGTCACACTTCTCCTGACTCATCTCATCTCATTGACTCTGTCCCAGCATCGTGAAAGTGCTCAGTGACTGCACCATGATTCTCAGATTTGTGGCTGTATTGATCTGATGAGGTGCTCCCATCCAACCACGACTTCCATGCTGGGCTTCCTACAATCCCACAAGGCTCTTGAAACACCCCTAGAGCCCCTGAGAGAAACATTCCCTTCCTGAGCTGATATATGGCTATATCCATTTAATTTCTTCTCTTAAATCTGCTTCTGTCTTTTACCAACCCCAAATTAGCCAAGCTAGCTAGAGAAATTCAAGCCTAGCTACACACCTGTCCTCACTACATTAAGTGTCCCATTAAAATGCTACCTTGTCACTGGTTTCATGGTACTGACTGCCCTGCAAACTCTTGAGAGCTGGTTATTGCTATCTGGACTTGCCTAGAATAGATTTTAGTGCTGATAAAAATAATAAAAAAGCAGAACAAAACAGAATGAGTAAAATTCAAAGTCAAAGCAAAGGAAATCTCAAACTTTATTTCCAACCAGCCATAATGTTTGAAGAAATACGAGTATTTAGTCCAAATCTGGACTTTATATCCATAAAATTAGTGAAAACTTAATATTTGAATAACCTTGATTGTTGAAGTTGTCAGCAAATTGGCAAATTTGAGGCTAGGATTTCTCTAGAGCTAATCACTAATAAGTAAAAGTAAACCTGAGTTTTGTATCTTGAATATTTTCTTCCTAGGTTTTTTAAAATAGGAGCTGTTTGAGTTAGGAATTTATGAGTCTATTGTAAGAAAGTTCAGTGTGATGATGTCCCTTGAGCAGGGGTAAATTGAGAACACCTGCTGCTCTTTGAACTGACTCCTGTATGAAGTGTCTGCTGCTGTTCTTCCTCACCTGCCTGCTTTCTGATACAAAAGAAAAATCTGTCCTGTTACACGTCTGCTGACCAGCTTCCCTCTTGCATAGATGGCACAGGTGGGCTGATGCAGCTCTGAGCAGCTGCACCAACTCCTTCAGTGAGTAACAAACCCAGAGAAGAACATTTGCATCACCACTATCGACTTCTGCTGCTGGATGGGTCCCTGGAGCTGCATGCAACAAAGAGCATGAGCATGCCTGTGAAGCTGCTGCATTACATAAAGGTAGTCAAGGACTAAGATGTTTCTATCTATTAAATATTAAAGCCACACATAACTTAATAAGAAAGAAACCCAATTTTGATCAGGCAGTTGTGAGATATGAAGATGTACTGTAGTTAAAAGTAGCAGGAGGCAGCATTCTCAACACTACTTTGTGGACACATATTGGAACAAAGCCTTTTCCACTGGGCTTTTCAAATCAGCCTGTTCTATTAGATGTGATTCATGTTCTAGGTTGTGAGCAAAAATATAACATTGTGTGGAATGAGAATACATGAATAAAAAAGGCAAGTAGCATCCTCCTCCTATCAAGAGCAAGCCCAGACAAAGGAAACCGAAGGCAGTTTGCAGATGAGCTTTCCAGGGACATGAGTGACAGCTTGCATGGCTGAGCACAGTGTCTGTGTCCTGCTCATACTGGAAAAGGATGTTTGTTAATTAAATAACCCCCCATTGCACACAGCTCTCTTTGATTATTATCAATGTGCTAATTTTGTCATTAGGAAAAATAAACAGCACATCTTTGCCACCTGCCAGATTGTGCACATTCAGACTGGTCCTTTCTAGCTACACTGACTGCCTGGCAGGTGGGCTCCCTCTTGGCACTTCCTCCCCCAGCTTGCTCTGTTCCAAAAGCAAGCCAGGGTCATGCAGCTGCAGCAAATTGGGTTACAGTTATCCAATAAAGCCCTAGTTAAAGGGTAACCATCTAGAAAGATGCTGGCAAGGTTGATGAATTTGGATGAAATTGCATATGTGGGGAAGAGCATGGAAGATGTCCAGGTTTTACAGTTTATTTGCAATGAAAGTGTATGGACCAGATTCCTGATCTGGAATAAATCTGTCCTGCTTCATCATTTCAGTGGTGATCTGTAAGAAACATCCCTTGGGGGCTTCAGCCCTGCTGCAAAATGAAGTGTAGCTGAGTATATAAAGCTTGAGCTTAGATCTCCAGAGATCTGGGCTTTATTTCTGACCTCCTGCGTGGTCCCAGCCTGAGCAGTGCTGGTTTATTGGTTGTGTGGAGGCTCTATGGTACTGAGGCCCACAGCCCCTTTGGCTGGGCACCCTGTCAGCATCTCATAAAAATGGTCCCCTGGCCAAGTGTGCAGAGGGAAAATGAACTTGCAGTGATCTCTGTGCTGCTGTGTGTGCAAGCTCTGTGAGTCAGACTTTGTGTAGTGCAGGAAGCCTGGCTGTGCTATTTGTGGTGTAGCACATCCTGTCCCACACTCAATCTGGAGTATCCTCAGGCACCAGACACTTGGTTCTCGAGGCAGCTGCATCCTTCCATTTGAGTACATCCCTTGGAGTCACATGAAGGGCTAAAGTAACAAATTCCAAGTAGGCACCTGAAGTAATACGCTTCTCCCCTTGGTGAATGCAAATAATTAACATTAATTAGAGCTGTGCACATGCATTAAGAGCAGACTTCAGCACTCTGGGGAAATTTTATTTTCAATTAAGTGAAAAAATACTTTAAAGTCTGATAGCTCTGGAAACAAAGGGCGCTTCTGTGCCAAGATACCTGACTTTGTTTTAACCAAGTCTGCTCAGAAATTAAAGGCAAGGGCATCACATCTAGGTGGTGTTTCCCACTGAGGCCGATCTTTCAGTTGCATTAATTAGTCTTGGTAGAACTTACGGCTATGGACAAATGGCCAAGGACACCAGTGGTTTCCATGGCTGACAAAATGCTGGGAGATCAACACTTCCAGGTATGGAAACTAAATTGTGTTACACTTGTGTTCCTAGAAGCTGTCCCTAGTGGGGCAGTATAAATTTCATATATTCAGTATAAATTTCATTTATTATCTGCCACACCTCAAACTCACATTAATATTTTTTCATAACCAAGTCCTGCATCTACAGATTAGAAAATACCTGAGCAGGGCATGTTTGTAGCCTGAACTCAGCTCCTAGAGCTTTTGCAATTTGATAGGCCCTTCTTGTCCACAGTAACATTCTTTTATTTGTCTGAGCACCTGCTTGTTTGGCAGGCAGGAGGGATGAGCCTCAGAGGACATTCCAATGTTTGATGTTTCTTATTAGCTTTGTCATTCAGCATGTGGCCCTATGCATTATTTACTATGGCTTCACTGGAGCTCTTAAGGCAGAATCTTTCTCTTCTTTATGGACTCTTTCACAATGTTCATGCTGTACAAGCTTCTTCCAGAAAGTCTGGTGTTCCCAAGACTGTGGGGAGGTACTTGGGTTGCTTGTTTACATGGTATCCTGGACATCACTTTTCTTCCTCATAAAGAGCTGGGTGGTGTGACTTAGCCCATTTCAGCAGAGCCTGGGCCATCCCACATCCCACATTCCTCTCCTGGCATTGGTTAGCAGGCTTATATTCTTGGAAGAGGGACAGAAGTAGTGGCCAGGCAAACTATAAAAACTCTACTGGTCAGGAGTAAAACAAACCCTTTCCCGACAGACACAAGGCTTGATCTTGGGAGTGGGATGAACTTGCAAACAAATTAAACAGAAACAGTGATCTGTCAACAGCATTGCTGTATATTACGACAATGTTGGGAGAGAGGATTTCCAGATGCCTGAGTTAGTCTCTGCTTAAGATGGTGCCCTTATTTCATCTGTCTTTGACTTGCAGCAATTCATCTGCAGCACTCAGTCAAGGAGAGACTTCACAGAGAAAGGCACTTGCTAGACCCAGGAAGTGCTGGGAGTAAGGCTAAGGAGGGGAGCACCTCATAGGGAACACCTTTGCACTGATGGATGGAAGAATTGGGCATTTTCTGCTTTCATTTACTCCAAATGGGAAGGAGTGTGTGGTGCCTGAGCATGGCTGGCCTGGTTGCACAGCCAGGGCAGTGGTGCCAGGGGTGGCTGTCCTGCCTCCTGGGGTGGCTGTCCTGCCTCCCTGGCTGGCAGAGGTTCTGCAGCATTCCCAGAGCCATTCCACCCTGGCACGCTGCATCCCGCCGGAGCTGGCCACGTGCCCGGCCAGCCGGCCACCAGCACAGATGGGCAGGAGTGCTGGTGGCCAGGGCATGGCAATCACCCTCCTCCTGCCATGCTGCAAAACAGCATTATCAGTAATGAAAGCTGTTGCTGCTGAAGATTTTCTCTCATTATTTGCAGTTCATGGTGTTGGTAAGGTTATTTTCAAGCCAAGCAGTTTTTCGACAATGTATGTTTATGTAGATCTCATTTAAAACAGTAGCTTGTCACATGCTTTATATTCATGGAAACTTCAGAGAACAGTTTTTAAAGCCCATGCAATCTGGATTTAATTTGCATTTTAATTAATATTTCAAATGAATTCCTTGGCCTCGTTTATTTATTTATTTATTTGAGCCTTCGAGAGCAAAGACTATCAAAGTCTTGAAATTAGAAGGAGTGGGATTTCTTTGAGTGCAGCTTTTATTTGGTCATATTGTCCAAGACACCTCTAATTATTAATATTGAATGGAATTAGCTACTCTGTAGCTTAGACTCAAGCTTGTCATTTGCTTTGTGGGAGATGCTGCAGCACACTCACTTTGCATGAAAGAGGAAAAAATATTCATATTATCTGTTAAGGGGATTAAAATGAAGTTTTAGATACATGAAATTAAAAAAAAAGATCACAGTCTTTTAGGAAGAATGAGTTTACATGTAGATCTTGAGGAAAAAATGGAGGCTGCATTTCAGCAAAACATTTAAACACATGCTTAGCTTTATGTTGGGCGAAGTGCTCAAACACATAATTCAGATTAGACACTGCTTATCTTTCAGAAGTTAAACAAAAACTAAAAACGAAGCTAAATTCTATTCAAGCAATGAATCTTTCAAATAAGTTTGAAATTAATTGCAAGGAAATGTAATTTTTCACCTATCCCAGATTGATTGGTTAGACATTAACGGCACCTAATAATAAATACTCTGGGTCAATTATGGGTTCTTCATGAATGAAACATAAAAGTTATGTTGGTTGGCTCTATACCTGCTATTGATGGTGAAACAGTGGGTAAGATGATGCATAGCAAAGGGCTGCCTACATGAATTCAATGCAGAAATAATAGCACTGAACTCTAACTATTCTTATTGCCTGAAAATTTCAAGGCGAATAAGCATGAAATTAGCAATTAGGGAAATTAACCTTTCTACCTTCTTATCAGAGTCAAAGAAACTGAGGCAGGAGACAAAACATCAACTGTTTTAAAATCAGCATCCATCTAGCAGTGAAGCTGGAAGGAAGACATCCCTCAGTTCAGCACCAGTGAGCACATCCCTTGCAGAATGTCAGTCCCTCTCCTTGGCCGGGAGAGCTGCAGGGTGATGAGGAAACAGCTGAGTGCTCACTGGTGTCAGGGTAGGCAGCTCTGGGGTACAGTAGAGTCTTCTTTTCATACAGATGGAGATTTCCAGCACTATGGCTACTGCCAAATACACCAGGTGCCATGAAACATTTTCCTTGTGGTGTTTGGGATTAGGATTTTAGTGAAGTCATTTTGCATTGTTTGGCTTTTTGACACCTTTGGCTTTCCAAACATAAATCTTTTTATGGAGAACCCCAAACTTTCATCCATTTTCTGATTTTCAAAATGAGTTCATAACCCTCTGCTTCAGTCTCTAGGCTTCATACTTCTGAGAATGCCACAATGCAGATGTGTAACTCTTAGAATAATCCACCATAAATTAGATGGTAGGAAATACATTCAAGTACCACCAACTTTATTTTTGCAAAGCTGATAAAACTCAACTCAGCTTTAAACTCTTTTCTTGACCAAAACAAACCAAAATTCTTTTCCAGAAGATTTAATTTGTTCATCTCTTTTTCACAGTCAAAGGATCAAGCTTGCTGTTCTGTGTTCAGTATTCTCTGTTAAAATCTGCTGAGAACACTGGCAGGTACCTGACTCTGCCAAGCACATCCCAACGCCCTCAAAGTGTGAATGTTTTCAGGGATGGTGAGGAAGAACAAGACTCCAACTTATTTTTCAGAATCAATTTTACCAATAAAGCACAAAATTCAGACTTCTGTAATTGGAAGAGATTCTGTATTATAAAGTAACTTAGCAAAAGATTATGGCAACAGGAGATTTTATTCTGAAATCAATTCAGTTGTATTGTGTTCATGCAAGGTTTCTTCCTCTCTTGTTTTTTTTTTTCTTTTCCCCTAGTCATCACTATTACTAATTCCAGCTAATACCCACCAGAATCTTAAACAAATCTACCTTGAGAAAAAGCAGAATTAGTCAAAACGAGGAAACATGAACTGCTGCTTCGGAACAATGAGCAAAATATTTCCAGTGGTTACCAACAGCAAAACACTGGGCAGGGCAGAGTGAGGGTGGGAATTGTTTCAGTTTGTGATGGTGCCTGGCAGGATTTCCAGCATGAAAACTGTTCTTTCCAACCTTATATTAAATAACAAGAATTAGGAGGCAATGGATTGGGATTTAGCAGAGGAGAATTACCTTTTTCACCAACCTCCCCTCTGATCTTGAAGCTTTCAGCCTTTTACTGTTTCTCCTGTCTGCAGCTGTTAAATGGGAATCTGAAGGAACAGCCATTGCCTTTCTTACCACTTTATAGTCAGTTCTCTGGCATATTCCATGAAGTTAAAAACTCCCAACATCTTCACCCTCCAACCGTGTGGGGGAGGTGAAACTGAATCCAACCACAGTCACCAGAAAACACTTCCAAATTAGGACACTTTTATACTTTATGAAAATCACAAAGATGTTAAAGAACATGTTCACATGCACAAAAATATTTATGATTTCATTAACAACACAGAATGAAATGCGTTCAGAACTCTTCCTGTGTTCTGAAAATAATCAGATTATTAACTGATGCTGAAATTGCACAAATAGATTCTTGGCAGGCAATTATATTTTCCCATACAGGTTTTTTTAATCTCCATGTTTTTCCAACATGTCACTCATTTTTCATATTCATTTATAGTTAAATGTAAACAAAGTGCCATAAATTAATTCCATGTGTAGTTAATTTTTCTGATAAAATATGGATGAATGAACATGTTGTCTTCATTCATTTCAATTAAGAGGCTTTGATTAGTTTTAAAATCCCAGTGAAAAAGGCATCCATGAGATGTGCTTTCATTCAGGTCACATGTAGATGGAGGCATTGGATAAAGGCCTACAACAAACACTGTCTGAATGACATCTAGGTTGTTCCAATCTGTCTGATAAATGTGACACAGAATTGTAGTTTCGTTTGTTTTAGAAGATATGACCATGCCAAAATACAGTGCAGGGCAAGAAGACAGTGAAGCACAATATTTACAGAAAGATGCTGAGGAGGTCACAATCTTTCTAAAGCAGGAAGAACCAGGAGACAAAGAACTTTTAAAGCTGGACTTCGGCAAGCAAGAGAAGGACTGGAATATGGTTGATTAGGCTGTGTGCATGACCGTGAGTTTCAAAGTGACACAGTGTCAAAAATGAGTTTTAAATGAAGAATAATGATGATAAAAAAGTAATTAGTTTTAGAGTGCTTACACTGACCTTAATATGGCAGCAAGATAGCTTGAGAGTCATTCTTTGCCTCTAGTTTCTGGATGCATTTAAATATTTGCTATTGTAGTGCAATAGAAATCTTACTGACTCTTGTGTTTGGAAATCTATTGTCACTAGAGCACAGAAGCTTCTAGACACACTCAGTGAATCCAGCCTCACTGTGATAGACATAGCCTTAGCATTTCAGAGACCTGGCATTATTTTTTTGGTGACTGTTGCAGTGAAATTGCTGGGTCTTGTCTTTTATTTTTTCACCTCTAAACTAGAGAAGAGTGTTCATTCTATCTCTCCCTTTTCCCAGTTTTCCTGATTTGTTCTGTAGCGCCTTGGGATTTGTGGCTGCAGTGTCACACAACTGAAATCTGACAACTACAGATGCAAAGTTTTGTAATATTTTTCGGTGTAATACCTACTCGTCCTCCGATCCCAGGCACGGTGCCTCTGCTCGGTGGTTGCCTTCCTCACCACTGTGCTACCTCAACCCCCTGTCCGTTAGGATGAGAGCCGAGGGAACCCCGAGGATTCCACACAGGGAGGAAGGCGTGGAGGGTCGTCTTGGGTTTGGTTCAGGAGGAATCACAAAGGCAGGAGCGACTCTAAGCTTCAGGCAACAGAGAGGTTTATTCCCTGGAACCCCAAAGTCAAAGGAGCCCCGACTAGCTCTCGACAGCAACTTATGTAGTACAATAAACAACCAATCAGGGTAAAGGCTTGGGGTGGGATTAAGGCGGGAGCTTTCAACAGCAGCAAATAATATAGAAACAGGGGAGTGGTTTGGGGATAACAACAAATCATAAACAGGGGTACAGAGAACTTTCCAGAACAACCTGTCAATCACCTTTGTGATAGACAAATAACATATTCAATAGGAACAAGGGGTGTCAACTTTGGGTGTTAACTGGGGTGTGACTACAACCAGGCTAAACCATGGATGTTTTTATAGCAGGGGGGCGACTCCCCGATGGACCAATCCACCAGGAAGTCCTCAAGCCCCTAGGTCTCGTTTCTATATTGACAACTGCCACATCTCCCCCTTTTCTTTTATTTAAAAAAGCCCGTTGTACTAACGATAGTAGAATATTTTTTAAGCAAACATACTTAACACGATAACGATGACGATTAGGATCCATAAAATAGATTTCAACAAGTCCATGCCCCATTTTGAAATGCCCCAGTCACTCATTAGATGGTCCAACCAGTCTTTACTTTCAGTCCTTAGTTGAGTGAATTGTCCTTGCAGTTCTTGTAGCGTTGCATGGATGCTTTTTGAATGGGATGATAAGTTCATACAACACATCCCTTCAAAGTCCTCGCACCCGTGCCCGTGTGCGAGAAGGAGAAAGTCAATCGCCGCCCTGTTCTGCAGGGTGGCGTGCCTAGTAGTGTCCTTATCTTCCAGCAGCTGGGTCAATGCCCAGGACGTGAGGTTGGCTTGTCTGCCAAGCCAACACTCTAAATGGCCTAATTCCCCCAAGGCCTTAGCTGCCGCCACCCAGGGCACGAATATGGAGGCAGCCACCCTCTTTGAAAAACTCCAATGTTCAACAGCCGAATTGCAACTTTCGTCCCAAATTCTGAGTGATCTTTTTTGACGGGTCAGATTATAGAATTTTCTCCATTCAAGAATTTGGGTCTTGTTGGGGGTCATGAGGGTGAGTTGGCCCAACGTGCATGGCCCACCTGAAAGACGGGACGGTATCCCAGCCCAGACTCTATCTCCACAGATTAAGAATACGCCGGAGGGGAGAGTCTTCGGGACGGGCGTGGACTTGGACCGTTTGAGGACAGATCTCGTGGTATAGTTACACCAATTTTCAAGACTGTACACTGATTTTTTTTAGGGGATGCACATCCTGGTATGGAATTTTATCATATCCTCCAAATATTTTAGCATCTTCCCACTTAGGGAAGTAGTCAAAATTGATACAAAAGTCAGCTTTGGAGGACCCCAACAGTGCCAATTCTTGGGGCTCCTCTGGTGCATGGGGAAGGGTCCTCATCCACGCATCCCAGTTGTCAACAGGTTCGGGCCTTTTACCTGCGAAGGAGGTGTCATTCATTCGCAGGGGGATACCTACTAGGCAGGTCGACATGGGATCTGAAGTTGCACCCATACTCAAACACATGCTGTCTTGGTTTAGGGCTTTGGCTAACGTGATCCAGATATTCTCTTGTGGCTGTTGTACAAGCCATCCTTCGATTCGGGGCAGGACGTTCAGCATCACCCACATCAGGGCCATGATGACTCCCGTGGTTTTCATTGTCATGGATCCTTTAAATCTAATATCAAAACAAACATGAATAAACTTTTGAATCAAACCAAAACAATTTTTCAATTTTTCTGATTCTTTTCAACTCCTCTCCGCCTCCCCCGTTTCTTTTACTTTTAAATTAGGATACAAGGTGGGATAGGGTTATTACGGGACTGTTAGGTTGGGATATAAACAAGGAGAATAAGGTAAGTGAAGGGATATGGGGTTGGAACACAGGGTAGTCTTAGAGGGAGTGTCGTAGAGGGTTTAATCATAAACTATGGCTTCTCTGTCTGGTATTCGCTGGTCGCTGATCGGTACACGTCATATCAGGTAAGTCCTTTCCCTTTCCATTTCTCCTTTTTCTTCTTTTCCATGCGACTGATGGATTGTTGTCGCTCTTAACCTTGTCTTTCCCACGATCCTCCACATACGGCTTCACATTTTTTGCCGGAATCCACCGCGGACCGCCTGGGGTGGAGACACATGCATACCCCCTCCCCCAGACGATTACCGGTGCGGGACCTAAAATTTGATGACTCTGCGGATCCTTAAACAGCACCGGCGGTCTTTCTGTCAATTTGGAATTTGTCGAATTCATGAAATGCCGGAAGACGGGGGGAGTTGGCTCACTATCAGAGCAATTTAAAAAATTAAACGTAAACAGAGCCTTGCAGAGGCGCTCAACGGGCGACTTCTCTCCTGCCTCTCCCCGCTGCTGTGTAAGGATGCGTTTTATATCTTGATGTTTCCTCTCAACTAACGCTTGTCCCGACGGAGAATGTGGAATTCCGGTCGTATGTTCTACTCCCCAGTTTTGAAAAAACTGACGCAAGGAGTCAGATACATACGCCGGTCCGTTGTCTGTTTTAATCTGTTTTGGAATTCCCAAAACTGCAAATGCCATAGTAAAATGTTTTTTGGCATCTCTCGCCTTCTCTCCGGCATGAGCCGAGGCGAAGAGAGCGCCTGAAAATGTGTCTACTGACACGTGTATATATTTCAACTTCCCGAAAGGTGTAAAATGGGTGACATCTGATTGCCAAATCTCATTGGAGTTCAACCCCCTAGGGTTGACTCCTGCGTTGAATGTAGGTATGTGATAGGATTGACATGATGGACATGTGGCCACTATTGCCTTAGCTTGCTCCAAGGATAGGTGAAACATCCTACGGAGTGCTGGCGCATTCTGGTGAAAGAATTGATGGCTAAGGCGAGCCTGTGCGAATGTGTCAGGTACGGTACACTTCATCACAGGCATCGCCAGAGCATCGGCTCTCGCATTGCCTTCAGATATAAAACCTGGCAAGCCAGAATGTGATCTTATGTGCATCACAAAATATTGATGCTGGCGGTGGGACAATAACATTACGAGCCGCGCAAGCAAACCACATAATTTTTTATTTGGGACCTCTCTCAGTAAGGAATGCTCTGCTCTAGAAACTACTCCTGCCACATATGCCGAATCAGTTACGAGGTTGAGTGGCAGTTCCTCAAACCTCTCAAACACTCTAACTACAGCAGCTAGTTCAGCTATTTGAGGGGAACCCTCAACTATCTGAACTTCTTCGTCCCACTGGAGGGTCTCTGGATCTCTCCAAGTCACCACCGACTTATGAGAAGAGCCAGAGCCATCTGTAAAAACTGTTAGAGCATTCTTAATTGGTGTTTTACTTTGAGCCACATCAGGAGCCAATTTAAACTCAGTATTGAACAATTGGTGTTTTAGCTTTTGGTTGCCAATTTGGCCTGAGTAATTTTCGAAGGCAAGCTGGAGGTCCTCACTTTCTTGGAGCACTTCTTCAAAACTATTCTGCTTCCAAGGAACTTGGATGTATGCAAAATCACATCCTGCTAGTACACGGAGCCGGTGCCGAGCCTTAATGATCAGCTCGGCCACCAGTTCCTGTGGCCTTGTTATTGTCTTGGACGATGTGTGAGGCAAGAAAATCCACTCCACGATTAGGAGCGACTCCTTGACCCCCTCGTCCCACTGAAAAATGAGACCAGAATACCTTGGTGTCTTTCCCAGTACCA
Source organism: Eopsaltria australis (assembly GCA_034509425.1). Taxonomy (NCBI): domain Eukaryota; kingdom Metazoa; phylum Chordata; class Aves; order Passeriformes; family Petroicidae; genus Eopsaltria; species Eopsaltria australis. The sequence goes on along the minus strand of JAVTVJ010000067.1, from coordinate 3,966 downwards.
TAAATCGGTACGGGAGAATCGGGTTAATTCTGTGTGCGTGTTTTGTGGAGATCGTAAACATTACCTTCTTGATGACCTGTTCGGCCTCTGGTGTCATGGCTATTGGGGCGTCTAGGGCTTGTCCTCCTCGTAGCAGCTCAAATAAAGGTGACAACTCTGAAGTTTTCAGTCCGAGGAGTGGCCTGATCCAGTTTATCGATCCACACAGTTGATGAAGTTCGCGCAAAGTTGACGGATGCTGCTCTAACTTCAGCAACTGCGGTGTTACCGTTGTCTCCTGGATCTTCATTCCCAAGTACTTCCAAGGTGGCATCCTCTGTATCTTTTCGGGATGTAATTGCATTCCCACGTCCTCGATGGCCTTGACAACCTCCTTTAAGGCAGAGTCTAGAGTCTCTCAGTTAGGTGAGCACACTAATACATCGTCCATATAATGATAAATCTTTGACTGTGGAAAGGTTTTCCTAACCGGGGAGAGCACCTCCGAGACATACCATTGGCAAATTGCTGGGGAATTTTTCATTCCTTGAGGCAATACAAGCCAATGATAATGTCTCATCGGTGCCTCCCGGTTTATGGAAGGCACTGAAAATGCAAATTTCGGCGCGTCGTCAGGGTGCAAAGGAATACTAAAAAAGCAGTCCTTAATGTCTATTATAGCTAGAGGCCAATTCTTCGGTAACATTGCAGGTGATGGGAGACCTGGTTGGAGGGGGCCCATTTCCTCCATCACTTTGTTCACTGCTCTTAGATCTTGTAGCAGCCGCCACTCGTTCTTTTTTGGTTTTTTGATAACAAAAACCGGAGTGTTCCAGGGGCTGGACGATGGCACAATGTGACCCTTAGCCAGTTGTTCGGCAACAAGGTCTTCTAGGGCGCGCAACTTCTCTCCTCTGAGGGGCCACGGCTCCACCCTCACCGGTGTGTCAGTGAGCCACTTGATAGGTGGGGTGGAGCGCGCCGCAGTGGCCCCGACTAGAAATTCTGGGGTGTAAAAGGAATTTCTAGTCTCGCGCCCCATTGTGCCATCGCATCCCTTCCCCATAACGTAAAACCTGAGGGGACAATATAGGGTTTTACGCAAGCTACCCGTCCTTCCGGACCCTCAATGAAAATGTTTGTGAGGCTCCTTTTGGGGGTAATTTGGCCACCCACTCCGACTAAGTTTCCTGGGGAAGGTTTTGTTCCCCATTCCGCTGGCCATTCTGTCTCTGCTATAACAGTGACATCGGCGCCTGTATCTAGCATTCCCACTCGATCTATTTCGGAATGCCCATTTCGCAGTCTACATTGAAAAACAGGCTTGTCTTTTCCCACAACACTTGTCCACCACACACACGGTGTGCGAGCATTTCTAGGTATATTCTCGGGCAGCACAAACGCTTGTGCCAGCCAGGTACCTTTTGGAAGAAACCATGGTATGTGGTTGGGTTGTATGGTCACTGCAATGTTCTTCCCCGGTGCGTAAGTCTTAACTTCAGGAATCACAAAGATCCCCGGTGGACTCTTATTGGAGTCACCAATAATTAATACAGTCACGGGTGACAGGGGTGGATTTTTAATTGTCGCAGGAACACGTTGGGTGTCATCACGCGTTATATGTTCAACAAAAGCACTCACCAATTGGAGTCTCTCAAATGGTGTAGGTGATAAGTCTCCTGGATTAAGCTGTTGGTGTTGGATGTTTCTAGGCTCTAATGGTGTAGTGTCGTCAGAGGTAGCAGTCCTTAATTTGTTGAAGGAGCGCGAGGCTGCTTCGCGCTCCCATCCTGGTTTCCCGAACAGTAGGGTGATGGTGTTTGAGGGATCCACCATGGCATCGTTGGTGGGTACCATCCCCACGGCGGAGGATTTGGTGGCGCTTGCGGTTGTGGTGCTGGTGGGAAAGACTTGGCAGAATTGTTAGCTTGAGTCTTATTCTTATTTAGTTTTGGTTTTTTACAGTCCTTTGCAAAATGTCCAGTTCCATTACAATTGAAACAATTTTGTTCTTGTTGACCTGCATTTGTCTTTGATGTCTCCTTAGTATATTGAGTTTCTACTGGATATGTCACTTTACATTTAGGTCCACACATTTTTGATTCATTCCCTGGTACACGTGGTTTAATTTGTGCACACTTTTCTGTAATTTGCTCAATCGTTGGTGGGGGGTCAATGGGAAACATCTCAATAACTCGTTTACACTGTTCATTCGCATTTTCTTTAGCTAATTCAGTTAGCATTTCTCTCAGCATCACTGGATTGCTGATAGCTGTACTCATCGCCTCCCTGAGGCGATCCACAAAGGCTGTGAAATTCTCATCCGGGCCTTGCCGGATCGTTGTGTAACTAACTGGAGGCCCCATGTCAATAGACATGGTAAACAAAATGTTTTTTGCTGCTAACTGTACATCCCTTAGTATTTCCTCTGGAATGGTATTTGCTTGGTCACGAGGTTTGGATTGATTCCCCTCCCCCACAAGATGGTCTATAGTAATATTGGCTTTATTTGGGTCACCTTTATATGATTCAAGCAACTTTGTAAATTCTCTTCTCCATCTTTTGTCCCATATCCAGTAGTGACTCTCAACTAAAAGACTTGACATCAGCGTTTTGATGTCATCAGGTACTAAGACAGATGATTTAAAGGTTGCATTTATAAGTCCTTTAAAATATGCTGAATCTCTTCCAAATTCTTTTGAGGCTTTACAGATTTCTTTTATCGTTTGTTGTGGGAGAGGCTCCCATCTGGGATTGGCACCTGTCCTATTGTATGTCACTGGTGCTACAATGGGTGTGGGCAAGGCTGCTGCCAAGGCTTGTTGGCTACAGGCTTCAGGCACACCCCCTTCCGGTGTAGACCCGTGGGAACCGAAAGCCTGGGCGTGGGAAAGTGGAAGGGGGGCGGGGTTCCCAGGGGAGGAGACAGGGAGGTGGGCGGGGTGCGCGACGGCAGGGGTGGAGGGTGTTGGGGGGTGGAGCTGGGAAGGAGGGAGGGGACCCGTAGGATTGACATCGCCGGCCGCAGAGGGTGGGACCGACGCGTGACCCATCGATGCCAAGGGGGTAGGGCTAGGGAAGGGGGTTAGGGGGTTCCCGCCGCGATCTCCCGCGCATGCGCCCTGAATTCCGCATTGCGGCAAAACTAATTCAATGGTATACCGTGGCGCAGTGAAAATTCCCCTGCCGCCATCTCCCGATGGCGCAGTAAGAATTCCCCCGCCGCCATTTCCCGATGGCGCAGTAAGACTTCCCCCGCCGCCATTTCCCGATGGCGCAGTAAGAATTCCCCCGCCGCCATCTCCCGATGGCGCAGTAAGAATTCCCCCGCCGCCATCTCCCGATGGCGCAGTAAGAATTCCCCCGCCGCCCTCTCCCGATGGCGCAGTAAGAATTCCCCCGCCGCCATCTCCCGATGGCGCAGTAAGAATTCCCCCACCGCCGTTCCCCGATGGCGCGGGTTTAAATTCTATTAAACTATTATAACGTGGGGAGGGACACACAACCGGTGCAACTGGGGACGGAGGGAAAGGAATAAGGGCTGGGGTGGGATCTGTTTTGGGTGGATCCGTCCCAGGACAGAAGGGGTCGGTGGGATCACGAACAGAATCGGAGCTTCTGTGGCTCCGGATTTCTCCCTCACGCTGCTCGCTAATGAGGGGTATCCTGCCGTTTTCCACACCGGAGGGAAGAGGGATCGGGTTCGTGGCATTAGGTTCACTTTTCGGAGAAGGGGGAACAGCTTTATCTAAACCAGAACTCTTCTCCCCGTTGTTAGATAAAACTCGATAAATCGCGATTTGTAACCCGAAAAATTTCTGAACTGCAAATCGCCCCTCGCTGTCACATTCGTTTAGTTTAAATCCTACACGATCCAAAAATTCTAAAGTAAAAACCTCTTTTGGTGCTTCAAAAGAAACATTTTCGATTACCCACTTTACAAATTTCCGTAATAACTTTTTGTCAAATTTTTCCCCTGAAGTAACT